>OZ001647.1:4868818-7428818 GCA_963924145.1 Pyrausta purpuralis
AAATTCCATTCCCATATCTATCAAACCCTTATGTGCGGATCCGGGCCGCTTCAGCCAATGGCTGCGGTTTTTTACGTACAACAGCTCACGCGCAACAATATATCAGGTGTTTGAAAGGTAGAAAATCTACCTCCCACACACCTGCAAACAACGGTACAACCCGTAGGTTTTTGCCCCTGTCCGCCGATGATATGCGCAAGGCTAGACTTCAAATTTTTCGCCAGTCGCAAGAGGAGACCTTCAAAGAAGAGCTAGCAGCACTGCGCCTCGGAGAACCACTGCCTCGGCAGAGCAAGGCTCAAGAAACTCCACGTCATCCTTGGACACGACGGGCTGCTGAAGCTTTCAGGACGCGTGGGAGCCGTCACGGATCTCTCAGACTCAATAAACACGCCTGTCATACTCGATGGATGTCACCGGGCTGTAAGACTTCTGATTGATCACGAGCACCGCCACTTCGCCCATGCCAACAATAATACAGTTATTAATGAGCTCCGGCAACAATATTTCATTTTGCGACTAAGAACTACAGTCGAATCAGTGGTTCATTCATGTCAGGTGTGTCGCCTTAAAAAAGCTGCTCCGCTGAATCCTGCAGTTGGAGATCTTCCTTCAGCTAGATTAGCCCATCATCGTCGACCTTTCTCTCATGTCGGATTGGACTACTTCGGTCCCGTTCTGGTTACCATTGGCAGACGTCATGAAAAACGGTACGTCGCATTGTTTACCTGCCTAACGGTACGAGCGGTGCATTTGGAGGTGGTTTCTGACCTGTCTACTGATGCGGCAGTGATGGCGTTACGCCGTTTTTCAGCTCGGCGTGGCACGCCACTTGAGGTTTGGTCGGACAACGGAATGGCTTTCGTCGGTGCATCGAAATTCTTGCGCGAACTATACGGACCGAAGGTGAACGATTTTGCTGCTAATAACGGAATTGAATGGCGATTTATTCCTCCATCAGCACCGTTCATGGGCGGAAGTTGGGAGCGTTTAGTGCGATCAGTAAAAGTAGCGCTTAAAGCTGTTTTGAAAGATAAAGCCCCGAAAGAGCCCGTACTGATGACACTTTTAGCTGAGGCAGAGGCAGTTGTAAACTCCAGGCCGTTGACACATGTCGCAGTGGATCCTACAGATGAAGAGGCTCTTACGCCCTTCCACTTCTTAATCGGGACATCATCTACTGGGAATCACTTCGCGAAGGCAGAACCAGGCGATTTGATTGGACGTACTGCGTGGAGAAAGGCAATTCGCTTAGCAGATCTTTTTTGGCAGAAATGGATCAAAGAATACCTGCCACTCTTAGTTCCTCGGCGCAACGGTGGCAACAGGGGCAAAAGCGATACTTCTCTCAGTATAGGGGACCTTGTGCTTATTGTAGATGATAATCTTCCTCGCGGTGCGTGGCCACGTGGCCGTGTAATTTCTTTATTTCCTGGTCGCGATGGAGAGATAAGGGTAGCCGAGGTCTCCACACTGGGAGATCATGTCATCCAGTCCAATCCGACATGAGAGAAAGGTCGACGATGATGGGCTAATCTAGCTGAAGGAAGATCTCCAACTGCAGGATTCAGCGGAGCAGCTTTTTTAAGGCGACACACCTGACATGAATGAACCACTGATTTGACTGTAGTTCTTAGTCGCAAAATGAAATATTGTTGCCGGAGCTCATTAATAACTGTATTATTGTTGGCATGGGCGAAGTGGCGGTGCTCGTGATCAATCAGAAGTCTTACAGCCCGGTGACATCCATCGAGTATGACAGGCGTGTTTATTGAGTCTGAGAAATCCGTGACGGCTCCCACGCGTCCTGAAAGCTTCAGCAGCCCGTCGTGTCCAAGGATGACGTGGAGTTTCTTGAGCTTGCTCTGCCGAGGCAGTGGTTCTCCGAGGCGCAGTGCTGCTAGCTCTTCCTTGAAGGTCTCCTCTTGCGACTGGCGAAAAATATGAAGTCTAGCCTTGCGCATATCATCGGCGGACAGGGGCAAAAACCTACGGGTTGTACCGTTGTTTGCAGGTGTGTGGGAGGTAGATTTTCTACCTTTCAAACACCTGATATATTGTTGCGCGCGAGCTGTTGTACGTAAAAACCGCAGCCATTGACTGAAGCGGCCCGGATCCGCACATAAGGGTTTGATAGATATGGGAATGGAATTTATGAGGTATGAGAGATTCGTGATTTTGGCGCTTGGTTTCAGCTCGTCTGTGTTTATAGAGTTGACATTGCCTAGCTCAATGGGCCATTCTTCATATGGTGCCTTTAAAAACTCTGGACCGACAATCCAACGACTATTAGGTAGCAAAATGCCAGAGTCAGAGCGCATGGCGTCGTCTGCTACATTTAACACCGTGGGAATCCAACGCCACTCGCTCTGAAGTGACAGCTCTAATATATCTGCAAGTCTGTGTGCCACAAATGGTACAAAAGACCTTGCGTCACTGCGCAGCCATCCTAGGACGTTTCTTGAGTCAGTCCAGAAAAAACGACGCAAGGGCTTGTGTTTATGCGCGTCACAAATTGCGTTGCCGAGACGAACTGCAACCGTAGCTGCTTGCAACTCTAGTCGCGGTATGGTCACTGGAGCTAACGGCGCTACTCGTGCTTTGTTACATACAAACGAGAGATGCACGCTGCCGTCTGGAAGTACAAGCCGCCAATACGCGACCGCGACGTATGCATGTTCACTGGCGTCACAAAACACGTGCAACTCCCGTTCTACAGCACCTTCATTCCCCAAATGCCAACGGGGAACCCTAAGACTGACGGCAGAAGACATGTCTGCTAACCAGGATTTCCAGTCGTCAATTAGGTCCTGAGGCAATTCTTGGTCCCATTCTATTTTTCTACGCCAAACTAACTGAAAAATGATACGCGCTTTAATCACTACCGGTGATAATAAGCCAAGTGGATCAAAAACACGCATCAAAGTAGCAAGCGCTTCGCGTTTTGTCAGTTTACACAAAGCAGTCGAACCTTTAAGGGGATTAGCATTAAATCCTAGCTCGTCCACAGACGGGTACCAAATGAGCCCCAAGGCTCGAACGCTTTGCGGCAAGTGACCTATATCTACCGTGGCATCTACACGACAAAGCTTTAACTCAGGAGGTACAAAGTCAAGAACGGCAGGCTCGTTAGAAACCCAACCACGGACTTCAAAATGTGCACGTTTCTGGACTTCTATGATGTCTCGCGCTAGAGACGCAGCGTCGGCAATGCTACTGAGGCTTCCTATGTAATCGTCCATGTACGTGTCATAGATAATAGCGTGCGCGGCCTCTGGGTAGGAGCCCTTGTGGTCATCAGCATTTTTGTTTTTTATGTACAAGGCAGTGAATGGGCTGGAGACTGCACCAAATATCATCGATGACATTCTGAATATTGAAAGCGGTAAGTCCGGGGAGTCGCGCCACAGGAATCGCTGCGCATCTCTGTCTTCGTTTCTAATTTTTATTTGCGGGAACATTTCCCTAATGTCCGCAGTCAAACCAATCTGACCTTCACGAAAACGAAATATTATTCCTAAAAGCGATGACAGCAGGTCGGGGCCAGTAAGTAGCAGTGCGTTTAAACTCACTCCCTGAGAGCGAGCGGCAGCATCGTGTACCACGCGCAACTTCCCGGGCTTATTTTGATTTACAACCCCAAAATGAGGCAAATACCACACCACAGGCGAGTTGGACTTTAACTCGCAACTTTCAGCATAACCTTTCTGAATCATAGCATGAACATTTTGCTTATACAACTCAGCGTAGTGCGCGTCTTTTTTAAATCGCTTTTCGAGACCTAGGAAACGGGAAAATGCTAATGGATAGCTGTCCGGAACGTCAGGTGTATCGGACTTCCACAATAAACCTACTTCGAATTGCCCATCGGGCAAACGACAAGCCGTGTTTTCTAGGATTTGCGTTGCACGCTTGTCCGACGCCGTTAGCACCTGCCGCTTAACGATACCAATGCTATCAAGCTTATAAAAGTCTTCGATTAACCCTTCAGCTTCGCGAAACGCATCTGTCACGCTATGATTCACAAAATCAATTGGCCGAGTTCTGCTTGACGTAAATCCAAAGATAACCCACCCAAATGCCAATTATCTATTCCAATCAACAATTTTGGCACGGCATTTTCGTACGGGATAAAAGAAAGTGACAAGTGCTTAATATCTTCCATGCTTACCGACTGAGGCGCAATACCTAAAGTAGCAACCGAACGAGCTTGATGGATGTGGTGGAATCTGGACTCGTTTTGGCCCTTAACCAGGAAATCTACAAACTCTACATTAGTGACTCGAGTCATGCCACCCATGCCATCAACTCTTATCTGAGACTTAGGACCTTCTACGCCAATAATACTAGATATTTCAGCATCGATAAATGTGCTTGACGAACCGTCATCAAGAAGGGCGTACGTATCTACAAATCCCTTAGGACCTTTAACGGTTACCGCGATGACTTTAAGCAGCGCCTTTAGAGGCCCGTCAGCTGTAGCGTGAGCCACGGTCTCAGAGGTTGAGCAAGATGGTATGGGTTCTGTTTTGTCAGATTTAATCTCAATTGCTGTATGTGCCTTCGAAATAAAGTTGTGTAGTAATTTGTGATGCTTGTATTTACAACCTTCTACTTGACACAAAGATTTGGAATTGCAATATCTATACCTGTGAAAACCTTTTTTCAAACACCTACTACAAACTTTTTGATCTCGAGCCCATTTAAGCCTGGCCACTGCATCAAGCTGAATAAAACTGACACATTTGTCAATTGAGTGACACTGGTGACAATAAGAGCAAAATGGTTGTTGTGATGTAGAAGAGGAATTTTCAATATGTTTTTCAGCGGATTTTTCGGAATTTATTACCTGAATCCTGTCAATTTTCTTGGATTGGGGCTGGATTGCAAGCAAAGACTCGGACTTAACGCCAAACTGGAATTCGGAGCGGACTTCGTCAGTAATGAACTCTGATAATAGTTCCAATTTAGTGTTTAAGCCTGGAGTATAGCGAGATTTTGCATAGTCTCTCCAACGTGTGCGCAGTGCTGGAGATAGCTTTAGCAGTAAAGAATTAAATAGTTCAGCTGAATCTAAATAAGATTTGTATTTCAAAACCTTTATTACCGAAATGCAACGGCGCACACGACTGGCAAAAATATGCAAGTCTTTGCCTTCGCTCTGCACTTTAGGCAGGGCCCGCACTGTTGCAATCTCCTGCAGCACGATAAGCTCCGGTTGTCCAAACTGAAGCTCAAGCAAGGCCATGACTTCGCTGGGGTCGCTCGCCGTCACCAGCAGAGCGCCTGCCGTCTCGCGGGCTGCTCCGGATAGGGCTGCGTTTAATCTAGATAAATTGCAAAGTGGGGAGTAAGACATGTGCGTTGCATCGTACGCTTTTAAAAAAAATAGCCAATCTAATGGTTGACCATCAAAATAAGGGAGACGACTCTCCGATCTATCTAAAGATAAACTCTGAATCGCTTGAGTAAACCTAGCAAAATCTGATGGATTACCGTAAGTTGTGTTTTGAGTACCACAATAAGGCCTAGGAGGCGTCGGACCGGAGGTTGCCTCTGTAGTAGGCAACGCCGCACAGTCATAAGGGACGCGAGGCTCGGGTGCGGATACACATCCGGGAAGCGCTGCAACCGGATTGACATCATCAGGCTGCTGTGGACAAAAGACAGGTGGACGCCGCATAGGACTACCAAGACGAGCAGGGCTTGATAAACCAGCCTCAGCAGTATTCTCTGTGCGTTCCTTAGGACCGTCCGTCGGCTAATGGGATCAACAATTTCTATAGGAGGGGAGGAGAAGAAAGCCAAAATCACATCCAACATGGAGGTAACTGCATTAGACACCGAGTTGGCCAGTCATGTCTCCCAAGGGACTGAGGACGCTACGAAATGGAACGAATGTCTTTCCCCATCAATATTCTTCTTAATGCATCATTAACTTTTTGATTCCCCTACTAGGGTTGCAAACTTGATTCCTATGCCCTCTAGAGCTGGAAGACTCTTTCTACTCATATGCAAATATGGGCATTTATTTCAAGCGTGGAAGAGGATTCAAATTGGACCAGGACCTATCGTCAAGAATGAGGAGTTCTATTCTAGACTAATGTGGGTGGATGAGCATATGGTGTCAATGAACGAGAGAACAAAAGAATGGTATGTTAAGCTGAGAAGTAAAATAACAGAAGATAGGAAATATTTGATGTCTAGCCCAGGGATGTTAATGGGAATGCTAAATGCGGCAAGCACTACTGTGGGGCTGCTACCAATGAATTTTCTAATGCCTAGAAATAGAATGAAAGTTGTGTGCATGAGGTCGAGTGATGACTCTACAACCAAATATCTGTCAGACAGTGCTGAAAATAATAAGATCTGTGTAGTTAGAAACAAGCAAAATTTGTCTCTCATAGGCATAAACCTGAGCCCTGATAAAACGTTCTTTTTGCCAGAGGGAATAGCTGAGTACACTTCTTGGTATATTGATGGGAAGTTTGTGTCACAATATGGGACGGAAGTCCCTAGTATCAGACCACAAGGGAAAAGCCCTTACGACGATCTCTATTCCATTGCGAAAGGGACATCCACTCTGCTGCAGACTCTTGTAATAAACCATTTGGGGGCAACTGCTCGAATTAGAATTGGGGTAACATCCAAATGTTAAGAATGGGAAAAGGTGGTCTGTAAATAAATATAATATGCTGGTTAACAGAGCTCAGGCTTTAATAAATATGTACACAAACCAATAAGAACACCACACAATAATAAACTAAATAATTCACACTTTTACTGCACCGACATTTTCAAGCAACAAAACATAGACTCAAGAGAGTAATCAAAATTAAGAAAAATACAAAAGTATATAAAAAGGTCCGCAACATCCTCTCCCTCTTTTTTAAAATGAAAACCCTTAACATATTCTAGGTTAAGCAATGGCGGAAATAATAAACTTAAAACATTCTAGGTATAGCAATAAAAGGAAGGGAAATAGGACAGGAGCGACCTCATACTGGTAGCCGCACAAGTTTTTTGCACGGCCGCCGGAGTACTCCTCCCAGTGTGGAGACCTCGGCTACCCTTATCTCTCCATCGCGACCAGGAAATAAAGAAATTACACGGCCACGTGGCCACGCACCGCGAGGAAGATTATCATCTACAATAAGCACAAGGTCCCCTATACTGAGAGAAGTATCGCTTTTGCCCCTGCTGCCACCGTTGCGCCGAGGAACTAAGAGTGGCAGGTATTCTTTGATCCATTTCTGCCAAAAAAGATCTGCTAAGCGAATTGCCTTTCTCCACGCAGTACGTCCAATCAAATCGCCTGGTTCTGCCTTCGCGAAGTGATTCCCAGTAGATGATGTCCCGATTAAGAAGTGGAAGGGCGTAAGAGCCTCTTCATCTGTAGGATCCACTGCGACATGTGTCAACGGCCTGGAGTTTACAACTGCCTCTGCCTCAGCTAAAAGTGTCATCAGTACGGGCTCTTTCGGGGCTTTATCTTTCAAAACAGCTTTAAGCGCTACTTTTACTGATCGCACTAAACGCTCCCAACTTCCGCCCATGAACGGTGCTGATGGAGGAATAAATCGCCATTCAATTCCGTTATTAGCAGCAAAATCGTTCACCTTCGGTCCGTATAGTTCGCGCAAGAATTTCGATGCACCGACGAAAGCCGTTCCGTTATCCGACCAAACCTCAAGTGGCGTGCCACGCCGAGCTGAAAAACGGCGTAACGCCATCACTGCCGCATCAGTAGACAGGTCAGAAACTACCTCCAAATGCACCGCTCGTACCGTTAGGCAGGTAAACAATGCGACGTACCGTTTTTCATGACGTCTGCCAATGGTAACCAGAACGGGACCGAAGTAGTCCAATCCGACATGAGAGAAAGGTCGACGATGATGGGCTAATCTAGCTGAAGGAAGATCTCCAACTGCAGGTTTCAGCGGAGCAGCTTTTTTAAGGCGACACACCTGACATGAATGAACCACTGATTTGACTGTAGTTCTTAGTCGCAAAATGAAATATTGTTGCCGGAGCTCATTAATAACTGTATTATTGTTGGCATGGGCAAAGTGGCGGTGCTCGTGATCAATCAGAAGTCTTACAGCCCGGTGACATCCATCGAGTATGACAGGCGTGTTTATTGAGTCTGAGAGATCCGTGACGGCTCCCACGCGTCCTGAAAGCTTCAGCAGCCCGTCGTGTCCAAGGATGACGTGGAGTTTCTTGAGCTTGCTCTGCCGAGGCAGTGGTTCTCCGAGGCGCAGTGCTGCAAGCTCTTCCTTGAAGGTCTCCTCTTGCGACTGGCGAAAAATATGAAGTCTAGCCTTGCGCATATCATCGGCGGACAGGGGCAAAAACCTACGGGTTGTACCGTTGTTTGCAGGTGTGTGGGAGGTAGATTTTCTACCTTTCAAACACCTGATATATTGTTGCGCGCGAGCTGTTGTACGTAAAAACCGCAGCCATTGGCTGAAGCGGCCCGGATCCGCACATAAGGGTTTGATAGATATGGGAATGGAATTTATGAGGTATGAGAGATTCGTGATTTTGGCGCTTGGTTTCAGCTCGTCTGTGTTTATAGAGTTGACATTGCCTAGCTCAATGGGCCATTCTTCATATGGTGCCTTTAAAAACTCTGGACCGACAATCCAACGACTATTAGGTAGCAAAATGCCAGAGTCAGAGCGCGTGGCGTCGTCTGCTACATTTAACACCGTGGGAATCCAACGCCACTCGCTCTGAAGTGACAGCTCTAATATATCTGCAAGTCTGTGTGCCACAAATGGTACAAAAGACCTTGCGTCACTGCGCAGCCATCCTAGGACGTTTCTTGAGTCAGTCCAGAAAAAACGACGCAAGGGCTTATGTTTATGCGCGTCACAAATTGCGTTGCCGAGACGAGCTGCAACCGTAGCTGCTTGCAACTCTAGTCGCGGTATGGTCACTGGAGCTAACGGCGCTACTCGTGCTTTGCTACATACAAACGAGAGATGCACGCTGCCGTCTGGAAGTACAAGCCGCCAATACGCGACCGCGACGTATGCATGTTCACTGGCGTCACAAAACACGTGCAACTCCCGTTCTACAGCACCTTCATTCCCCAAATGCCAACGGGGAACCCTAAGACTGACGGCAGAAGACATGTCTGCTAACCAGGATTTCCAGTCGTCAATTAGGTCCTGAGGCAATTCTTGGTCCCATTCTATTTTTCTACGCCAAACTAACTGAAAAATGATACGCGCTTTAATCACTACCGGTGATAATAAGCCAAGTGGATCAAAAACACGCATCAAAGTAGCAAGCGCTTCGCGTTTTGTCAGTTTACACAAAGCAGTCGAACCTTTAAGGGGATTAGCATTAAATCCTAGCTCGTCCACAGACGGGTACCAAATGAGCCCCAAGGCTCGAACGCTTTGCGGCAAGTGACCTATATCTACCGTGGCATCTACACTACAAAGCTTTAACTCAGGAGGTACAAAGTCAAGAGCGGCAGGCTCGTTAGAAACCCAACCACGGACTTCAAAATGTGCACGTTTTTGGACTTCTATGATGTCTCGCGCTAGAGACGCAGCGTCGGCAATGCTACTGAGGCTTCCTATGTAATCGTCCATGTACGTGTCATAGACAATAGCGTGCGCGGCCTCTGGGTAGGAGCCCTTGTGGTCATCAGCATTTTTGTTTTTTATGTACAAGGCAGTGAATGGGCTGGAGACTGCGCCAAATATCATCGATGACATTCTGAATATTGAAAGCGGTAAGTCCGGGAAGTCGCGCCACAGGAATCGCTGCGCATCTCTGTCTTCGTTTCTAATTTTTATTTGCGGGAACATTTCCCTAATGTCCGCAGTCAAACCAATCTGACCTTCACGAAAACGAAATATTATTCCTAAAAGCGATGACAGCAGGTCGGGGCCAGTAAGTAGCAGTGAGTTTAAACTCACTCCCTGAGAGCGAGCGACCCCAGCGAAGTCATGGCCTTGCTTGAGCTTCAGTTTGGACAACCGGAGCTTATCGTGCTGCAGGAGATTGCAACAGTGCGGGCCCTGCCTAAAGTACAGAGCGAAGGCAAAGACTTGCATATTTTTGCCAGTCGTGTGCGCCGTTGCATTTCGGTAATAAAGGTTTTGAAATACAAATCTTATTTAGATTCAGCTGAACTATTTAATTCTTTACTGCTAAAGCTATCTCCAGCACTGCGCACACGTTGGAGAGACTATGCAAAATCTCGCTAAAAAACGAAATATTATTCCTAAAAGCGATGACAGCAGGTCGGGGCCAGTAAGTAGCAGTGCGTTTAAACTCACTCCCTGAGAGCGAGCGGCAGCAAATGTTAAGAATGGGGAAAGGTGGACTGTAAATAAATATAATATGCTGGTTAACAGAGCTCAGGCTCGAGCCAAATGTTACGAATGGGGAAAGGTGGACTGTAAATAAATATAATATGCTGGTTAACAGAGCTCAGGCTTTAATAAATATGTACACAAACCAAAATAACACCACACAATTATAAACTAAATAATTCACACTTTTACTGCACCGACATTTTCAAGCAACTAACCAAAGACTCAAGAGGATAATCAAAATTAAGAAAAATACAAAAGTATATAAAAAGGTCCGCAACATCCTCTCCCTCTTTTTTAAAATGAAAACCCTTAACATATTCTAGGTTAAGCAATGGCGGAAATAATAAACTTAAAACATTCTAGGTATAGCAATAAAAGGAAGGGAAATAGGACAGGAGCGACCTCATACTGGTAGCCGCACAAGTTTTTTGCACGGCCGCCGGAGTACTCCTCCCAGTGTGGAGACCTCGGCTACCCTTATCTCTCCATCGCGACCAGGAAATAAAGAAATTACACGGCCACGTGGCCACGCACCGCGAGGAAGATTATCATCTACAATAAGCACAAGGTCCCCTATACTGAGAGAAGTATCGCTTTTGCCCCTGCTGCCACCGTTGCGCCGAGGAACTAAGAGTGGCAGGTATTCTTTGATCCATTTCTGCCAAAAAAGATCTGCTAAGCGAATTGCCTTTCTCCACGCAGTACGTCCAATCAAATCGCCTGGTTCTGCCTTCGCGAAGTGATTCCCAGTAGATGATGTCCCGATTAAGAAGTGGAAGGGCGTAAGAGCCTCTTCATCTGTAGGATCCACTGCGACATGTGTCAACGGCCTGGAGTTTACAACTGCCTCTGCCTCAGCTAAAAGTGTCATCAGTACGGGCTCTTTCGGGGCTTTATCTTTCAAAACAGCTTTAAGCGCTACTTTTACTGATCGCACTAAACGCTCCCAACTTCCGCCCATGAACGGTGCTGATGGAGGAATAAATCGCCATTCAATTCCGTTATTAGCAGCAAAATCGTTCACCTTCGGTCCGTATAGTTCGCGCAAGAATTTCGATGCACCGACGAAAGCCATTCCGTTGTCCGACCAAACCTCAAGTGGCGTGCCACGCCGAGCTGAAAAACGGCGTAACGCCATCACTGCCGCATCAGTAGACAGGTCAGAAACCACCTCCAAATGCACCGCTCGTACCGTTAGGCAGGTAAACAATGCGACGTACCGTTTTTCATGACGTCTGCCAATGGTAACCAGAACGGGACCGAAGTAGTCCAATCCGACATGAGAGAAAGGTCGACGATGATGGGCTAATCTAGCTGAAGGAAGATCTCCAACTGCAGGATTCAGCGGAGCAGCTTTTTTAAGGCGACACACCTGACATGAATGAACCACTGATTTGACTGTAGTTCTTAGTCGCAAAATGAAATATTGTTGCCGGAGCTCATTAATAACTAGGTGTCTAGCACGCAGCACGACTAAACGGTGTGTTATTTGTGTCCGTTTTAGTGGTGTTACCCTACAACCTAAAATGGAAAACTTACCGACTGAAAGAAGTTACTCTTCGTACCCATTTTACTCGTGTGGTGTCGATTTTGCTGGACCTTTCATGATCTCTAGTCGCAAAGTAAGAGGCAACCGCATCTCAAAATGTTATTTGTGTGCCTTTCCTCTAAAGCTGTGCATTTAGAGTTGGTTAGTAACTTGAATTCGGAGGTATTCATTCTATCTTTACGCAGATTTGTCTCTAGAAGGGGCAAACCTGATAAAATATTTTGCGACAATGGCACCATCTTTAAGGGCGCAAGCAATGAAATCCGCAAACTTATAAATTGTAGTCGCGAGTCAGTTAATAATTACGCATCAAACGAGGGCATTCAATTTGTATTTAGTCCTGCATACTCGCCCCATTTTGGAGGGATATTCGAAGCAGGAATTAAGTCTGCAAAGCATCATTTGCGACGAGTAGCAGGCAATGCCTCTTTAACCTTTGAGGAGCTGGTTACACTGTTTGCCCAAATAGAGACTATTTTAAATTCCCGTCCATTGACACCCCTTTCCTCTGATCCAAATGACTCAATTCCTCTCACTCCCGGCCACTTTCTTATTAGACGACCTCTAACCTCCTTACCATCGCTTCCTTTATCCTCAAACAAGAACCGCTATCAAGTTATTGAAAAGCTGCGGGAACATTTTTGGAGAAGATGGCACTTGGAATTTATTGCTGAGCTCCAACAGAGAACAAAATGGAAAGAAAATAAGCGGTCTCTTAAGGTAAACGATATGGTCCTGATAATGGCGTCTCGGGAGAATTAAACAGCTATATCCTGGGACTGATGGAATCAGCCGGGTAGCGGATAACATCACAGCAAAGGGCACTGCAAGAAAAGTCATCAACCGCCTTTGTTTGTTGCCCACCAACCACGACAACCAGTAAGCAATGCTAGGAAGCAGTTGCTTTGCCCGCGAGGATGTCCACGCCACCACCTTCATGGTGATGTGTGGCAGGACGTTTTATTTTTATTTTAAAAAAGTGACTTTGTCAATTATTGTTTTATTTTCTGTTTTGAACTGAACTGTAAAATATTTGTTTTCAATATATCTTTAAAACCTTACTTTTATGTTTTCCTTGAATATGAAGATATTCAAGTTAGTAATACCATAACCGGTCTCTGGCGTCATCAATTATTAAATGAATAATAGAATTTACAAGCAACACATAGTCATAATTCATCTGGCGAAGTAATCCTTTTTTTAAACAAATTGTCTTATCTTTTTGTAACAACAGAAGCATTGCCTTGGCAAGATCGTATTATCAATATTTTAGGTTAAGACTGTAAACACTTACTCTTCAGTAAAACTTATGTGTATGCTTACTGTTTATACCTCAACACCCGAGCGGTCGCATGCGACCGCATAACAATAGAATACCTATTGTGTCTCGTTCACATACGCTTGAGGGATTAAGTTCCTTTTTCCAGATAAAGAACAAATGCTAAAATAAACCAATGAAAATAAGGAATGCTTATATACTTACTTTTGCATGGATTGCCATTCTAAACTCAAACGAATCACTCAAAAAATCCATTTCCAACCATTTTAAACTAGGATTATAAACGTCACTGGATCCAATTCTTGATGATAAGTACATCTTAAGCTTTTTATTTTATTATTAATCTCTTTGACAGTCAAGTTAAATTCTTTTAGTATTTTTGTGTAGGCACTGTCACGGGCTATTTTACAAAGATAACTAGCTGGTTTCCAAAGACATTCGTACTGTCTGTACAAAAGTAAAAATGTATCGTCTTCTCATTCCCCTTTCGTGACATGGTGTGTACAAAGAAACAAAGAATAATTTAAACGACCACAAAACAACTAAACAAAAAATATAAGTGCCACAACTTATCTGAAGAATGACAAAATGTCGCCACAATCGAAAATTGTGGCGCCATTTTGTCATTGTTCAAAAAAAATCCGGCTTTTTAATATTCGCCGTATCATACAGATGAACAATCAAACCAAGTATTTATTTCAGGATTTATATTGCACAACCAAAATTGGAATTCCTACCTCTTATACTTTATGGCTTTCAAGATAATTAAAATGTGAGCTTTTTAGTGACTTTTTTTTCGTTATAATATCAGTGCTAAAAATAATATGTACAACAAAAATAAAGGTTAACACAAATGTCATAATATGTGCTATGCTTCTTATATATTTGTAATACCAATAATAGTTACACTGCTTTGTGCCGGCAACATTGAGTTTTTCAGAAGAAATTTTCTTAAGATTTCTGAACTTAGAGTTTTTAGTCAATGTTTTTTTAGGCTTATTTATTTACGTTTCGCGATTGCTCGGTCAACAGTAGTAGTAATTGTTGCCTTAAGTATTTTCCATTTCAAAAATAATATAGGTAATTTTGAAATAGTCACAGAAGCCAAGTTCTGGTAATGGGACCTAAGACACATAATTATATGTATAAACTGTTATTTTTTTATATTTTATTATGTTTTATTAAATAATCTTAGTTATTATTGGGTGACCATAGGGGAGTTTGCAGTTGTCGTGATATTTTAAATACATACCAAAGAAATGTAAAATGATGAAAGGAAAGGAAAAAGGAACTAGCCCTGTGATGAACCGTGCTAAAAACACTACCTACTATTGATTATGAAAGACGAAAATTCTGAGATTCTCCAAGCCAATTTTTAAACTTTCGATTAAAAACCTCTGAATTAACAGATGTACAAAAAATTTGTCCCCGAGTATCCCGTGCGGCAGTCGCCAGGTGGGATCGCTTATTCGGGAGAGGATGCTCTCCTTTATGATAGTACGCCGTCAGGATCCCGTCTAAGGGTAAGTATTTGTTAAACTAGTTGTGCCTGCGATTTTGTCTGTGTGAATGCAAAATAAGAAATGTTCAAAATAGACCGTATTAATTTTCGATGAGTGGTTTTTGTGTACATGTTTTTTTTCTTCTTCAAATGTATATCAATATGCAACTGAAAAGTATGAATATGGCGTTAAGTTTTTGAGGTATTGGTATTTCTAAGGGCTTTAATGTTAGTCTTTGCTGACGATGAGATCAATTATAATATTTTTTCTAAAACTTGCCAACTGCACGTTATACATCTTATATTGTTGGTGGTTTACTTGCTAACATAACTCTTAAAACAAACTTACAGCGCACGAGAGACTAAAGGTTCGAATCCCGCTCGAGGCTTCCAAATTTTGTTCAATGTTTGGTTATTATTATTGGTCATTATTTATTGGCTGTTTGTGGCAAGTGGAATTAGGTAGTAGGAAGGTTACTTTTTATTACGTTTGGAAGCCGCCAACGACGCCAGAGGTATTGTCGCCCTCTCGTCCAAAGAAGGCTCGCCACGGGCTCAAACTAGAAGACGAAATCATGAAATGCTTGGCGGGTTCAGGAAGCGATTTGAGTCGGACGGAGACGATGAGGAGGCAAGAAACGACAGCATTCAGGAGGAGCGACTTTTAATGCGTCGATTTCAGGATAAGGTGGGACTGCTTGGTTATAGGTTGGTTGAGGATTTAGGTTCTCGTGAGCCACTTTCTATGGCTGAAGAGAATGGAAGAGAATGCGACAATGTAGAGAATGGAGAGTGAGTGGAGGTGAGTGGTGATAGGGTGGTTGAGAGTCTTGAGTAACCACCGGTGGGTCAAGTTGCCGAAGCTCTAGATGTTTTCTTTTTTCTTCATTTTCGGGCCAAGAGGAAACATACATTTGTACACGGTGGGGTCTCAAGACCCAGTTGAAGTGTTTTTGAAAGTTAAGAATGAATTTGATTTGATTATAAATGAGATTGTAAAAGAGACAAAAAGGGTATGCATGGCAAATTATCACTCCACTTGCTGAAACGGAGAACGGTCTTCCAAAATATTTGGACTGGACCGACATCTCAGTTTCATAAATGATAGCGATGCTTATTCATATGTATTTTTGTTTTAGGTCAAGAATAAAAGGGTACTGGACGACAGGGCTCCTCGAAATACCGGAACAGCGGAAAGTTATGTCTAGGGATCGATTTGTCGCCATTACGCGGTTCCTGCATTTCGTAAACAACGAAAGATGTGATCCCAGTATGTCAACATACGAAAAAAAAACCTAAATTGTCCCAATTCTCAATCACTGCAATCGAACATTTGCTAAACTGTACATCCCCAGGAAGCAGCTTAGCTTGGACGAGTCGTTGCTTCTCTGGAAGGGTCGCCTTAGCTGGGTACAGTGTATCCGTACTAAGGCGGCCAGGTTCGGGATAAAATCCTTTGAGCTGTGTGAAGGAGCAACTAGGTATCTGCTAAGGTGCTTGCTGCACGCAGGGAAGAACTCGAGAACTGCACCGCCAAGGTCGTTCTTGAACTCATGGATACTTGGAAGTTGGACACACCCTGGTCATGGATGATTGGTATAACCAATCGGGACTATGAATCGTCGCCGGATTAAAAACGAAGAAAAAAAAACCAACGCATCAAAGCCAACAGCGGTGATATAAGTTTGATCGCCTGGAAAGACGTCAAACTAGTCACCGCAATGTCGACCTACCACAACGACTCTCAGTTGCCTGCTCAGCGAGCTGGCGAGAGTACTTTAAAACCGATTAGTATCATCTAATACAATAAATATAAGGGCAGGGTTGATTTAAAAATCAGAAGTTTTCCATGTTCCCCATGCAGAGGAAGAAGGGCCAAAAATGGTCATAAAAGTCATAAAAAGTCATAAAAGTCATTTATTTATACAAATAGGCCCATTTAGGACACTTTTACACGTCCCAATATAAACCCTACCACAGCTTCGGGATAATTTTGGGCTAGTGCTGAGAAGAAGCTGCGCAACAAACTCAGTCACTATTGTCAATGCCTCTTTTCAAAAGGTTTACAATGTTTGTAGTATTCATGCAAGTCCATACATTATTATCTTTCAAATAATCATCTACTTTATAATACCCTTTCGTCATAAGGGTTTCTTTAATGACAGTTTTAAATTTATTGATCGGTAAGTTTACAATGTGTTCTGGTAGTTTATTAAAAAATTTAATACATTTCCCTGTGAAAGAATTACCAACCTTTCGAAGCCTTAATTGTAACGCTTTGGATAGATCACAGAAAATTCCTAAAGCATCATGCCTATTATCATAGGCATCAAAAACATGTGTTAAAAGAGCAACTCCTGCATCCGTAGTGCTTCTACCTTCAGTAAAACCGAATTGTTTATTATGTAGTAACTTATTTGATGAAAAGTGAGCTAAAATTTGGTTAAATATAATCTTTTCATATACTTTACTCAAGACTGGCAAAATCGATATTGGCCTGAAGTTTGAGGGGTCGCTTTTGTCACCCGATTTGAAAAGCGGTATTATTTTACTAATCTTCATTAAACTAGGAAATTGGCCATCATCAATACACTTATTAAAAAATATTGCTAGTTGAGGAGCTATTGTGTCGATAATTGATTTTATAATATGCACGGATAGTCCCCACAGATCCTCAGTTTTTTTCATATTCAACTCAAGAAATGTTTCTATTATTACTTCAGGTCCTACATGCCTGAAGTGAAATTGAGAATCACATTCGTTGACATAAATTTTTAGAATAGATTCGGCTATTACTGAAGAAGAGGCAAGTTCTTTAGTTGTAGTGGGCGCAATACGTGAAAAAAAACGATTCAAAAGCAGTTGCAACTTCTTGATTTGAATTTATTATCTCTTAATTTATTTTTACAGGTTTCTTTATTAATGATGCTCCATGTAGCTTTGGCTTTATTTTTGGAGCTAGATACTATTTTACGAAGATGGTGTGATTTAGCTGTAGCACATACTTTTTTAAATATTATTGAATAATTTTTGACGTAATCAATAAAAATAAACTTTGGGTCTTGCGAGCTTTCTCGAAGACTATACAATTCATATAGTTTATTCCTACTTTTATGAATCCCTGCCGTGGCCCAATTATTAAATTGACATTTGGGCTTGTTCGATTTATTCTTCCTTAAGGGAAATATTTCATAGAAATCGTTTTTAATTAAATGAAACAGATCTTCATATTGCTTATCAACACTATCACTAGTATTTGGTTTAGTTGCATATACACTATCGCTTATTGTATCCCTAAATCTATCCAACCTATTTACTGTAACAGGCCTATACGAGGGTCAAACTGAAAGTTCTTAGAACTGGCCACTTATAAACAATATAATAAAAAAAATATTCTAAAATTTGAAAATAGAACTCTTTGCCTATATTACTGAGTATATATTTCATTCATTTGTTTTACGATTTGGCGGCAAATTGAAAATTGTCTGTGTCACGTCAACATGAATTTAACACGAGAAAATTTTCGTGCAATGATTTTTTATGACTTTCGATGTCATTTAAGTCAACAAGAAAGTTATGATAGACAACGATTGGCCTTTCACGATGAAGCCCCATCTCGTGCGACTGTTTACAACTGGTTTAATGAGTTTAAACGTGGTCGCACTAATCTCACTGATGATGTACGTGAGGGACGGCCTTCTACGGCGACGACTGAAAATAACATCTGTGTTGTGCGGCGTATGATAGAGACTGACAAAAGAGTCACCTATCAGCAGATTCGGACAATCTTAGGCATCGGTATGAGTCAAGTGCACAAAATCCTCCACGAACATTTAGCGGTCAGGAAGCTTTGCGCCCGGTGGATACCTCATAATTTGACTAAGGCTCAAAAACTCCATCGTGTGGATTGGTGCCGTAAAATGATTGAAAGATTTAACGGAGGTGACTCAAATGCTGTGTTCGACATACTAACAGGTGACGAAAGCTGGATTTACTGTTATGATCCTGAAACCAAAAGACAATCTGCTCAGTGGGTGTTTCCTTTCGAGGAGTTGCCAACTAAAGTGAAGAGAGATCGAAGTGCGGGAAAAAAAATGGTGGCCTCGTTCTTTGGAAGGATAGGTCATTTCGCAACAATTGTGTTAGAGGATCAAAAAACAGTTTCTGCAGAATGGTACACTACCAATTGTTTGCCACTTGTCTTGGAAAAAGTTCGAGAGAAACGACCTCGCAGTAGGATCCTCCTTCACCACGACAACGCCTCGTCGCACACCGCCAAGCGAACGATCGACTATTTGGCGACATCAAACGTTGAATTACTGGGTCACCCGCCGTATAGCCCCGACCTCGCGCCTTGTGATTTTTATTTATTTCCAAAAATTAAAGAAAAACTTAAAGGAAAGCGGTTTATGAATGCTGAAGAAACGGTGGCTGCGTATCGCGATGCCATTGAAGAGACCCCTAAGGACGAGTGGGCAAAGTGCTTTTCCCAGTGGTTCCATCGCATGCAGCGGTGTATTGACGTCAATGGACAATATTTTGAAAAGATATAATAAAACTAATAACTGGCTAATGTAATCAGTTTTTGATTTTCTAAGAACTTTCAGTTTGACCCTCGTATATAGTCTCAACAGGTGTTATTGCGGTATGATTGTGTTCAAAAAAGACCTTTTGACCTCTATGGTATACCTTTGTCAACAACACTAGCATTTTCATCACAAAAAATATTATCTAAGCAGGTGGCCGTACTAGGGGTCACCCTTGTCGGTTCCCTAAAGAGATTCTTTAAATTAAACGATTTAAACAGACTAAGAAATTGATTGGCAATTTTTCGTTCTTTTGAAATATCAAAGTTAAAATCTCCACAAACAACTATCTTCTTATTCGATTTCGAAACCCTATTTAGTGCTTCTTCCATAATTCGAGTCGGGAGGGCTATACACACATAGAATGATATATTTTTCTAGCTCGGTACACGCTAGTTCGACAGTACGTTCTAAAGAGAGCGGCACAATGTCCCTGCGATCTTTAAAGTTGAATTCATTATTTACAAGTATGAGCGAACCCCCTCTCGTAGTGGTCTCTCTTGAAAACGAACTACAGACTGTATAATTTTCAATATTAATCATTATTTCCCAATTTCTATACCAATGCTCTGTCACACACATTACATGAACACTTAAATCATGTAAAACTAATGAAAGTTCAAGCTCTTTGCCAGCCAGGCCTTGTATATTTTGGTGAACAACATTAAAACTAGACCTGGCCTTTGTCTGCCCTCTTAGTTTAAAGCGTCAGAGGTTGTCTGGTTGATTACATCAATATTACTCTTATTAAATAAGCGTCAGAGGTTGTCTGGTTGATTACATCAATATTACTCTTATTAAATACATGTTGATAACCATGAGATATGGTTTGATTCATTAAACTATTAATGTTATATGCTAACAAATTAGCAATTCGTTTTTTTAATTCTATAAGGCAGGTGTAAAGAGCCGCCAGTCAGTAAAAATGAATTGTTAGTAAATTTATTTGTGTCAAAAAAACACAAATTTGTCACTATGACGTTGGATTAAATTAAATAATATAGTATTCAATACATGAATACAGTTATTTTCTTGCGTCGTGTGGTGTTTCGAAAATGGTATGGCACTAAAGATTATTTTGTGTACATCTAAATTCGACAATATTTCCTAATTTTTGATAAGTATTTTTTTATTAAGATTTTGTCTATTTCCTAGCATAATTACTAATAAAGCAATAGAATTTAAATTACAATTTATTATATAATTAACTATTTGATCCAAAGATGCATGTGGCATACAATGGTTAATAACATTACAGTTAAGGTTTTTATTCAGTAAGGAACCATAACCCACTCCTATTTTGTCTGAAAAAACAAAAACGTTTCTACATTTTATGTTATTATTTGGTGTATAAGGACATTTCTCAGATGTACTAAAGCTATTTTCGTTTGGCGAATGCAACTGCAAATCCACAATTTCTTGCTGCTGAGAGTCAGGTAATAAATTGTAAGTTATATTAGACAGTGAGTTAAAAGTTGAGTCGGAAGAACTCAACTTTAATAGATTATTTGCAGCCAGGATGTGTTCTGATATTTGTTCCTGGGCAGAGTTATATTTACAAGTCAGAGAATGTAAGGACTCCTGCAACCTAGAAATGTCGACGTGCAATTGCTTAATTGTTTGTTGACAATGTGACCTACTTTCATGCAATTTGTTTTGATAAATTTCCAAGCTGTCTAATAGATCCAGTTTTTCTTTCTTTAACTTAACATTATTTTAAAAAAACCATATTTTTCTTGATAAGTTTTTTTGTTTAATTTATAAACTTATTTATTTTTATATACTTTTTAACCTTATTTCTACAGGATAAACTATTTTGTTTAATATTATTTACAGACGGAACAAAGCTACTATTTAATTCTGAGCTGGCAAACAAACATGATAATGTTCAAAAGGCTGGTGTATTAGCTTATTGAACATTGTCATCATTTACTCAAAAAATTCAATGCCCAGACTATTAACTCACAGAAAATTTCGTTTCGAAGAGGCCTGCGGTCTTATAGAACGTGTCTCTGTTAGCGATGAGAACCCCGTCAACCCTGCACCTCCACCTCCTGCGCTGAACAAAAACTTATGACGGCTTCAGATGGCGAACCATTTTCCTGCCAACACAGACAATGTTCCCGGCAAGACCAAGCTGAAAAAAGTAGATGTGTGCGATGCACTGCAGCAGGCCGGCGCTCAATGGAAGGTAATGACGATGTGCACATTCTGCAATGAACCATTGTGCATCGGGCCCTACTGGGCTGAATACAATACATTAAATAGTTTACAGGAAAAATAATAAACCAGCTTGAAAAAAAGTGACTGAATAAGTGAGCTTTTTAGTCACTTTTATTTTAGTTTTTATTTTATTTTATGATTTTTAGGTATTAACCATAAATTTCCAAAACTAGCGCAGTTCGCTATTACTTTAATGAAACTAGTATAGTACTCTTAGTTAAAATACTTACTACTTACTTGACAGACCTTTTTAGTGCATGACAGATAAGGTAAATATTTATGAGTAATCATGCATACGAGCTTGTATATACGATATTGTAAATTCAATTTCATTACAGCTTATGAGCCGTGCGTGATGGATTTTCATACAATATTTCAACTCATGAACCGGGATGGGTCACTTCAAGTCAAAATGACGTGACGTGTAATTGTACACTTGTAGCGGCTGTAAGTCGATTTTATTGGACAGCCATGTGGTATTGGGCTTGCCAGGTATCGAGATGACATGCATTTATTTATTTTATATGTTACCATTTATGTTTTTGATTATTACGAGTATTATTTTTGTCTTTTTTCCGTAACTATGTATTATTATCTATTTATTTACGTACGTAGTATAGCGTCTCTTTCCGTGTACCTCACTCGGCAAGGGCCCACTGAAAACCAGCGCCAGGGCCTTCTGGGGGTCTGTCGTATTCTGAGTGAGGTCCTCTTGTTTGGAACATTACAGACGCACAACGGAGACTGGCTATTCTTATTAATAGTTTTGTTTACTGTTATTATTTTTTGCTTCCACTTTTTTATGATTTATTTTAATTTTGTGTGTGTGTGTGTGTGATGTACTTAATTAATAAATGTATTTGCTTTCTTTCTTTCATTAAACTTAATTAGAATTCAATAAAAATCAGCCGTTATAACGCAGGAAAGCTTATACGCGATGCTTGGCTTCGCGCTACTACTACTGCAAATACTCTTGTTGGCTTAAGAGGATGCAGTATTTACCCAGTTGACCGAAATGCATTGCCAGAAACTTTATTCTTGACTAGCGGTCCCCCGCGACTTCGTCCGCGCGTTTTGAGTTTGCTCCCTCCCCTCCCGTCGCAGCGTCATGTTTTATATCCTAAAGCCTTTGTCGATAAATAAGCTATCCAACACAGAAATATTTTTTCAAATCGGTCCAGCAGTTCCTGAGATAAGCGCATTCAAACAAACAAACTCTTCAGCTTTATAATATATTAGCGCAAGCGCACGTTGTACTTAAGCTGCGAACATTATTTTGGTGCGAAGTTATGTTAAAACTGTGATAGCTCCTAAGCTATTCATTGGAATCATATGATATAAAGGGCAACTTGGTTCTAAATGAAATGCTCGTGATGATGAATGTATTTATTTTGATAAGAATAAATACCTGTGTGTATAATACACCTCTTAAAATAATGCATTATTTTTTTACAAATTTATGAACATAAAAAAGGTTGTAGTAAGTCAACCATAAAAGATAGACATATGCTGTCGCGGACTTTATTTTATAGAACTCTTTATGCTGAACAATCCTGTCATACATGATTTTTGTGTAACTTAAGCGGTTTCCGCAGCGTATGCAGCGGAAGCTCTCAAAAGGAATATCTTTCTCCCGTTTTCGCAACATTTTTCATTTCTGCTGTGGTTTTATGAGTCGTATCTTTATGTTATATAGCCTAAAGCCTTCCTCAATAAATGGACTATCCAACGTAAAAAAAAATTTTCAAATCGGGCCAGTAGTTTTTGAGATTAGCGCGTTCAAACAAACAAACAAACAAACAAACAAACAAACTCTTCAGCTTTATAATATTAGTATAGATATCAGATACCGCACTGGATAGCGAAAACCCTGACACTTCTAGAGCACTTCTAGTGTTCTTTCTTTTCTCTTTATTAAGGACACCAGACAATTAAATTATTGAATTAACCTTAAATATTAGTTTGATACTACAACCAGCACCGTTATCCACAGATATAATATTTTACATTCGAACAGGTTCGATCGTCTTTTCATTTGATGGCCAACCACAGCTTGTCGTTGTTTCGTAAAGTATTGTATCTCGTTAACCTATTGAGCAAAGAATAGAAACCACTCGACCTCAGGCTTTGGCTTTCACAAAATGTGAGCTATTTTAGGGTCTTTTTTTTCGCTATAATATCAATCATAACAAAAATAAAAGGTTAACATAAATGTGATAATATTTGCTATGCTTCCGATATATTTGTAATACCAATAATAGTTACACAGCCTTGTGCCGGCAACATTGAAGTTTTTCTGAAGAAATTTTCGTAAGATATCTGAACTTTTAGTTAGAGTTTTTAGTCAATGTTTTTTAAGGCTTATTTATTTACGTTTCGCGATTGCTCGGTCAACAGTAGTAGTAATTGTGGTCTTAAGTATTTTCCATTTCAAAAATAATATAGGTAATTTTGAAATAGTCACAGAAGCCAAGTTCTGGTAATGGGACCTAAGACACATAATAATATGTATAAACTGTTAATTTTTTTATATTTTACTATCTTTTATTAAATAATCTTAGTTATTATTGGGTGACCATAGAGGGGTTTGCAGTTGTCGTGAAATTTTAAATACATACCAAAGAAATGTAAAATGATGAAAGAAAAGTAAAAAAGAACTAGCCATGTATTGAATCGTGCTAAAAACACTACCTACTATTGATTATGAATGACGAAAATTCTGACATGCCAAAAGCCAATTTATATATATTAAATACCTCTGAATTTACAGATGTATAAAAAAATTGTCCCCGAGTATCCCGTGCGGCAGTCGCCAGGTGGGATCGCTTATTCGGGAGAGGATGCTCTCCTTTATGATAGTACGCCGTCAGGATCCCGTCTCAGGGTAAGTATTTGTTGAACTAGTTGTATGCCTGCGATTTCGTCTGTGTGAATGCAAAATACGAAATGTTTAAAATTAAATGTAATTTTCGATGAGTGTTTTTTGTGTGTACATGTTTTTTTTCTTCTTCTTCAAATGTATATCGATATGCAACTGAAAAGTATGAATATAGCGTTAAGTTTTTGAGGAATTGGTATTTCTAAGGCCTTTAATGTTAGTATATGCTGTCAATGAGAGCAATTATTTTATTTTTTTCTAAAACTTGCCAACTGCACGTTATGCATCTTATATTGTTGGTGGTTTGCTTGCTAACATAACTCTTAAGACAAACTAACAGTGCACGAGAGACTTAAGGTTCGAATCCCGCTCGAGACTGCAAAATTTTGTTCCATGTTTGGTTATTATTATTGGTCATTATTTATTGGCTGTTTGTGGCAAGTGGAATTAGGTAGTAGGAAGGTTACTTAAATTAGGTTTGGAAGCCACACACGACGCCAGAGGTGTTGTCGCCCTCTCGTCCAAAGAAGGCTCGCCACGGGCTCAAACTATAAGACGAAATCATGAAATGCTTGGCGGGTTCAGGATGCGATTTGAGTCGGACGGAGGAGGCAAGAAACGACACCATGCAGGAGGAGCGACTTTTAATGCGTCGATTTTGGGATAAGGTGGTACTGCTTGCGGTGATAGGTTGATTGAGGATTTAGGTTCTCGTGAGCCACTTTCTGTGGCTGAAGAGAACGGAATAGAATGTAGAGAATGGAAAGAGTGAGTGGAGAATGGAAAGAAAGAGTGAAAACATCTAGAGCTTCGGCAACTTGACCAGCGGTGGGTCAAGTTGCCGAAGCTCTAGATGTTTTCTTTTATCTTCATTTTCGGGCCAAGAAGAAACATACGTTTGTACACGGTGGGGTCTCAAGACCCAGTTGAAGTGTTTTTGAGAGTTTAGAATGAATTTGATTTGATTATAAATGAGATTGTAAAAGAGACAAAACGGGTATGCGTGGCAAATTATCGTTCCACTTTCTGAAACGGAGAACGGTCGTCCAAAATGTTTGGACTGGACCGACATCTCAGTTTCATAAATGATAGCTATGCTTATTTATATGTCTTTTTGTTTTAGGTCAAGAACAAAAGGGTACTGGACGACAGGGCTCCTCGAAATACCGGAACTGCGGAAAGTTATGTCTAAGGATCGATTTGTCGCCATTACGGGGTTCCTGCATTTCGTAAACAACGAAAGATGTGATCCCAGTATGTCAACATTTGAAAAAAAACTTAAACTGTCCAAATTCTCAATCACTGCAATAATAGATTTGCTAAACTGTACATCCCCAGGAAGCAGCTTAGCTTGGACGAGTCGTTACTTCTCTGGAAGGGTCTCCTTGGCTGGGTACAGTGTATCCGTACTAAGGCGGCTCGGTTCGGGATTCAATCTTTTGAGCTCTATGAAGGAACGACCGGATATCTGCTTAAGTGTTTGCTGTACGCAGAACAGAAATCAATCCATAGATTCGAGAACTGCACCGCCAAGGTCGTTTTTGAACTCATGGATACTTGGATGTTGGACACACCCTGGTCATGGATAATTGGTATAACCAATCGGGACTTTGAATCGTCGCCGGATTAATATTTCCGATGACATCAAAAACGCAGAAAAAAAAATCGAACGGAGCGAAGCCAACAGGTGACTCAGCATTGCGGTGACATAAGTTTGATCGGCTGTAAAGACGTCAAACTAATCATTGCAATGTCAACCTAACACAACGACTCTCAGCTGTCTGCCCAGCGAGGAGGCGAGAGTATTTTAAAACCGATTAGTATAATCAAATACAATAAATATATGGGCGGGGTAGATTCTAGAGATCAGAAGCTTTCCATGTTCCCCATGCAGAGGAAGAGGGGCCAAAAATGGTACATGATAATGTTCAAAAAGCTGGTGCATACTAGCCTATTGAAATTTTTTATCATTTACTCAAAAAATTCAATGCCCATAAATGAAAGTAATAAATATTACCTAGTCTTGCCATAAATATTGTCACAAAGAAACAAAAATGCAAATAATATTAATTACTTATACATGTGTTAGTTTTATTCATAAATATAAAACAATTTAAAATATAAAAAGCTTATTCGAAGTGGTCTTCATTGGCTGCAATACAGTCGTTTAAACGTTGAGTTATCAATAGAAGCATGCACTCTTTCCATGGGAAAATTCTTCACTGCCAATAGTATGGATTGTTTGAGGGACTCCAAATTATCATGAAGTCGAGAGCAAGCCGTACTCTCTAAAACTGACCATAAATCATAATCCAGCTGATTAAGATCGGCACTAGACGATAGCCAGTCTTCAGCTCTGATGAAGTCCGAAGCGTTCGCTTCTTACCAAGACTGGGATGACCGAGCTTTATGACCCGGCGCCGAGTCTTGTTGGAAAGACCATGCTTGGTTATTGAACATGGTGTTGTTAAGGGGCTTAACTAACTTCTCAAGTATGGTATCTTGATACACTTGTGCCGGTGTTTTGATACCTTTTTCACAAAAATGTGGCTCAGTCACTCCTTCATAGCTAAAACTCCACCAAACCATCACTGAAGTCGGGTAATGCCCACGTTGCACTCTGCCGACTGATTGGGAAGCTTCCTTGGAGGTTTGAGCATAAATACGGTTATTTTGTTTGTTAAAATGTTGCTAAATTCTAAAGATTTTCTCATCCGTAAACAATTTTTTTCTGTGACCTCCCTTTGCGTACCGCTTCAGTAGTTTTTTCGATTTAACCACCCTATTCTGTTTTATATTATCAGTTAAAAAAATACCAGTGCGTCTCTTATAGGTTGCAAGTCCTAAGTCATCTTTTAAAATACGCGACATGGTTCTGGGTGCTATCTTCATCTTCCGAGATAAAATATTTTGCTTTCGGACAGGATTTCTGCGAATTCTTTCCCTTACTGCTTTGACCACCTTTTTCGTACGAACACTACGTGGACGGCCAGATCTTTTTCTGTCACAAACAGAGGAGGTCTCATTGTACCTATTGATAGCCCGGTACACAAACATTTGATTAATACCAAGCGTATGGAGAGTTTTAAAAATTGCATTTGGCTCTATACCAACTTTTTATGATTCGGTTCTCTTTATCACCCCACTCCATTTTAAAATCGCAAAATATTAGAAAATGTATTGGCGCCAAAATTACAAAACATCAATGAGCAATCGTATAAAAATGACAGATTCCGAATTCAAATGTAATATCTTTCTTATTTTAATCGTGACAATATTTATGGCCAGACTGTGTATTTGCATTTAAAAAAAAATGTGACAATATTTATGGCAAGGCTTGGTATATACTGTGAAGAAGAAAACTGGAGTCGTTGGCAGATGTAACTTTTATTTAGTCCGCCGCGACTTTCAGCAGGGTCCAGTGAGTAGTTACCATGCAAGAATTGCGGGCGAACGGCAAGGAGACGACGTGTTCGGGGCTGATTTTAAAGGTAATAGACCTTGGGGTTTCCAGTTTAGGTATAAGGAATGATTCTTCTGTGCTCCACTTGTCTTAATTCGTCTTTTATTTAGGTCTTATCATTTTTAAAGTCGACTATTTACACATCGTTCATCCCTCCAGTCAGTAAGTAAACCACAACAACAAAAATAAAAAACAAACTTTACCAGCGTATGCACATCAATAATACAACTCCAGCTTCCGACTTGAATTCCACAAGTTAAAATGAAGCGCTATTGATAACTTCAAAAGGCTCATTGATTGTAATCAGATTGCGGAGGAACTGACTTCTGTAACATGAAACACGCCTTACACAGTTATGTAACATGCTTAAAACTTTGCCGTGTGAAATATTTCTTCTTTCACAAGCGTGAAATTTTGTTGTTAGGTTCCAGTCTTGGGTTAAATGTTATTAACTTCAATGAATTAAATAAAATTATAAGAAGTGCGTAATTCACTTTTTAGGTATTTTTGCATATAAGTGCATTGAGCAAACTATTCGCCATAGCGACCTGTGACCTTCTACAAAATCAAAGCTGATAAGATTTGCTGCAAGTTTTACTCAGTCAAGTTAAAATCAACTTTAGAAAAAATGGTTTTGTATTCGCCCTGTATTTTTTAACATCGTTGGATTTTTATAATATTTGAGTAAGATGATATATTTAGGCGTCCACACGTTATGTTTGATAGTTGTATATTTTTAAAATGATGTGTTTGTTCACGAATACATTAGAAACAAGATGTTGTGTCGAGATTACTATTTTTGTAACCATTAAAATTTATTCCGAAGGCACCATTGTAAGTATTATCAAAATCGGTGCAGTAGTTTATGACATATGGGACAAAAGAACTACTATGGAAAAAATACAACCTGTACCCAATATGTTCAAACTTTGCAACCACCTTCGAGAAACAAATTTCACCTTCAAATCCTCCCCCTTCTCCCGGATCAAGGGCTACGGGCAGGAAGTTTTGGTTAACCTTCTAACTATTCCTAACAACGTGACATAGTAAAAAATCGTGCTCCTTGTAATTTCCACTTTAAACGATTATTCCACCCTTGGTCTAATTTGCAACTACATAATACAAACTTTATGGAAATACGTTAAAAAATAATTTCATGTAATTTGTAATTAAAGACATTCCATTTTCCCTAGCTCTATTATGTAAATAAAGAAATGAGAGTTAAGAAAATATTGAAGTGAAACTGGATGGTTTGGGTACAACATCAACAAGGTTTTCGGTTTCTTTTTTTATCCAAACCGTTTCTAAAGTGATTTGAATCGTACTCTGTTATAAGTAAGATTCATATTATGTAAATGATTTATATTTCACTAATTCAACGGGTGACTAATAGCACAAAATATAGAAATTAACAGAAGTCAAACTCATACATTACTTCAGTTTTGACACACACACTCACCTGGCCCAACGGTTGGGTCACAAGACCCATTTGAAGTGTTTTTAAAAGTTTGGAATGTCAGCATTATGAATGAGATTGTAAAAGAGAAAAATAGGCATGCATGGCAAATTATCGCTCCATTTTCTGAAACGCAGAACGGTCTTCCAAAATATTTGGACAGGACCGACATCTCCGTTTCAGAAATGTATAGATATTTTGCAATGCTTATTTACATGTTTTTCTGTTATAGGTCAAGAATAAAAGAGTACTGGACGACAGGGTGACTCGAAATACCGGAACTGCGAAAAGTTACCTATGTCGAGGGAACGATTTGTCGCCGTAACGCGGTTCTTGTATTTCGTAAACAACGAAAGAGGTGATCCCAGTATGTCGGCATACGAAAAAAAACACTAAAATTGTCCCAATTCTCAAACATTGCAATAAAACATTTGCTGAACTGTACATTTCCAGTAAGCAGCTTAGCTTGGACGAGTCGTTGCTTTTCTGGAAGGGTCGCCTTATCTGGGTACAGTATATCCGTACTAAGGCGGCCCGGTTCGGGATTAAATCCTTTGAGCTGTGTGAAGGCACGACCGGAAATCTGCTGAGGTGCTTGCTGTACGCAGGGAAGAACTCCTCCATGTACGAGGAATCCATCCATGGATTCGAGAACTGCACCGCCAAGGTCTTTCTTGAACTCATGGATACTAGGACGTTGGACACACCCTGGTCATGTGGATAATTGGTATAACCAATCGGGACTATGAATCGTCGCCGGATCAAAAACGCAGAAAAAAAAGAACGCAGCGAAGCCAACAAGTAGCTCGGCATTGCGGTGACATAAGTTTTGTCGCCTGGAAAGACGTTAAACTAGTCACCGCAATGTCGATCTACCACAACGAGTTTTAGTTACCTGCTCAGCGCGTTGGCGAGAGTATTTTTAAACCGATTAGTATAATCTAATACAATAAATACATGGGCGGGGTGGATTCTAAGGATCAGAAGCTCAATATGTTCCCCATGAAGTACAAGAGTGGCCAAACCAACATGAAAGTGTTGAAAAGGCTGTTCAATACCAGCACTTTGAACACTGTATGCGATGCACTGCAACAGGCCGGCGCTCAATGGTAATGACGATGTGCACATTCTGCAATGTACCACTGTGCATCGGCCACTGCTGGGCTGAATACATTAACTTGTTTACAGTAAAAATAATGAACCACCTGAAAAAAAGTGACTAAAAAGTTCAAAATAACGCACTATACGCTATGCTATGCTTTTATTTGGTATGGGTTCGCTATTGACTCCAGACCAAGACAAGTGCGAATAAGATGAAACGAGCCTAGAAGCCTGTGCACTCGAACTTTGAATAGATTCGGATTGTTACTATTAGGAAACACCGACGAGGGCAGCGAGTTCCACTCCTTTGACGTGTGCATTATAAACGTTGATGAGAAGCGCTTAGTTCTTAACAGCGGGTGATCGACAGGGTATGGATGGTATCCCACAGTACGCCTAGACGAACGATGGAAAAAGGCTGGTCAGAGGAGCTCATGGAGCTCCTTTGCACACTCTCCAAATTAAAGCCTGTAGAATATTGTTAAGTTGACAACCTTGCGGCGATGGATATGTACCTTAACATTTAATATATACTTGTCAAAACAAAATAAGGGCCACGAGGTATTTTTTCATTTTGGTGTAAATTATTAAACAATTACATATTGAAAGTAGTAAAATATTGAGTATACAAACTCTTTGATACCTAAACTTTTTAATATTGTAGTATTCATCTAATGCTGGCAACAATTTTAAATAAAATTTGACTTAAAATTCTTTTTGTAAATTTGGATTCCATTACCTTAACATTTAATATATACTTGTCAAAACAAAATAAGGGCCACGAGGTATTTTTTCATTTTGGTGTAAATTATTAAACAATTACATATTGAAAGTAGTAAAATATTGAGTATACAAACTCTTTGATACCTAAACTTTTTAATATTGTAGTATTCATCTAATGCTGGCAACAATTTTAAATAAAATTTGACTTAAAATTCTTTTTGTAAATTTGGATTCTATTTTATTTGACGTTTTGCTTTCCTTAGCTTCTTGGTTTATTAGAAATTATCAGAGTTCATTGATATATCGAGTCAGAAACATCTTTTGCAATATGCCACAAGCACGCAGGCGTCATATGGACTCGCTGACAGCAACCAGAGCCGTTACAATGATTGAAGAAGGTCATTCGCAGCGATCTGTGGGTTGGCAATTGGGATTTTCTCAAAGAGATTCAAAATCTATGGAATCGTTTCCAAGAGACCGGCAATGTCAGAAGAAGACCTGGTTCGGGCAGTGTTCGCATTACAGCAGCTCAAGAGGATCATTACATTCGATTAAGTGCGCGCCGAGATCGCACGACGGCCCGCAAGTTGCAAAATCGTTCACGGCTCACAACGGGTACTCGTGTCAGTGACCAAACTATTCGTAATCGATTGCATGAAGACCAGCAGGCATCAAGAAGGCGAGTTGTCCGTGTTCCATTAACCAGAAATCAGCGTGCAAATCGTTTAAGATTTTCCCGTCAACATTTGGACTGGGACATAAACCAATGGGGCATGGTGCTCTTCACAGACGAATGCTAAGTTAAATTTTTTAACGACCATCGGCGTATTTGAGTATGGAAAAGACGCGGCGAGAGATTTTCAGAAGTCTGCATCCATGAAGTCGATCGTTTTGGTGGTCCAAATGTAATGATTTGGGGCGGGATAAGCTTACACGGCAAAACTGAGCTCGCTATTTTAAATGAGGGTAGGGGAGAGAGGGGCATAGTGGAAGAGGGGGGCAAAGCGAAAAATTTGATTTTACCAACTGTACCGTTGTACATGTTTTATATGTAATAAATTGAGTACCTTAATATATTTAGTATTCATCGGATCCACATTAACATTTTCATCACATTATCTTTGTTTTTCCATGCTTTCATTTCCTTTTTCCATCCAAAGATTGCTGGTTCGTTTGCTGTAAACACGAACATAAGAGTTAATCATAGATTCTATCTACCATAACGCAGTTCGTATTTTCTCCCTAAAAAGTCGTACTGTAGACATTAAACTATAGGCATTACCTGCCTTTCTACTCTTCTTATTACTATTACTCTGTATTTTTGGATTATTGATGTTTTCTAATCCTTTTTGAACAATATTTATTGTGAATCTAAAAATGTCAAACTTTCAAAGCTATGTTATTCTACTTTTCTTTACATAATACTGTAAAAATAGTTGTGTTTTACCTTTGTTTGCAATTTTCCTTTAATTTGCATTGGGTGATGATTCGTTTTCCTGTATTTTCGTAATTTGCTTGATTTTTGACAGTATTTTTATCTTTATTGACATGGTTGTTATGACAATATCTTTCAAAGTCTGACAACTTCTATCAAAGTTTATTACTTTTTCGGGTTTAATCCTCTGTAAACCACCAGTATTCATGTTCTATTTTTGAACCTACCTCGATCTAAATTTGAACGGCCCCGGCCCCCTATATAAGCCTTTATTTTTTTCATTCTATTCATTCGATTCCGAGTTCTAAGCTCGAACAGTTCTATTATACTTCAAGAAATAAACACTCTACATCTTCCCTCAAGAACCGCCGGTGACTACTGAAACACCTCCTCACGCTAGGGGAGGGACCGGACACCGGAGGAGTATCCAAGCCCATTGACTGCAGTAACACCTCCTCGCTCTAGGGGAGGGACCTGTCTCCTTCTCGGAAGAGGATCCGAGACCAAGTACTTCTGGCACTCCAACTGATCATAACATTTTCTATATAGTGCCCGTTACCCTCATTACTGCACATCGGCGTCGCTGCTCTTCACGGCGCCTGTCACCGCTGCACATCGGCGTCACTGCTCTTCACGGCGCCTGTCACCGCTGCACATCGGCGTCACTGCTCTTCACGGCGCCTGTCACCGCTGCACATCGGCGTCTCTGCTCTTCACAGCGCCTGTCACCGCTGCACATCGGCGTCGCTGCTACCTCCGCTGTGTCGGCCCTGCACTCCGACGCCGCCCTTTGCTGCCTCCAGGACAATACTTATTGAAGATTTGAAGATACTTACTCACGCCCACTGCACTTTACTTACATTCATACAGACATCACCTCATCTCATTTTTCGGTACTGTATTCTTTTTGTTTTAATATAAATTCTATTCCCTCTTCTACCTCTTTCTTTTACCTTCTTCTACTTCTCCACATTTGTCGCTTCACGACACAACACTCTTTCACCCAACGGCACCCGCACCTCGCACAAGCCTAGCGCACGTCCGACCAAGGTCATTGACCAAAATCAGTCCGGCTAGCACCACCTAGCGGGCTACCCGGCTGCGCGATATGTATCGAGTGAGTTTTTTATGAAATTCAAGGATTTTGGAGGCTGGATATTTATGATAAAAATGAGTAGTGGCGGTGTATTTATTATTTTAATCTAATATCTGTTTATTCGACTACACTCAGACATTTAGTAGATTGAACAAATTTAAATATTTGTTTAGTAATGAATTGAAAACTATATTATTATCATAAAGGCAAAGTGGAAAGAATTACAAGGGGGCAAAGTGGAATGATTTCCACTTTTGTTGACAGTTGATTTAATACGTTATATTAAAGCGAAATCAACTTTTATTTCATAACTACAAAAGAAAAACAAACCAATGCTCATGAACGGAAGGTCAAATGAGGAGAGCGATCGAGCGAGTTCGGTATCCAAAAAATATGGTATCCCAATTGGAACTCTCCATCGCTCATGAACTTTGTGGTGAAATTGAAGGTGGTTGTTTTGTTCGTGTTAAATATAGGAACTTATGCATTTTGTATGTGAATGTCAAATATGTGCCTTTTTAAATTAAATGAAAAATCACTTTACCTACTCCTAATGATGAAAAGTGGAAAGTCTTTGATTTGAAATAGTTCCTTTATACCAAATTAGTAGATCATCTTACTTAATTTTATTGATTTCATTAGCGTAATACTCAAGTTGATGGGAAATACGCCAAATAAATCACTTTTTCGCTTTGCCCAATGTGCAATTCCACTTTACCCTTGTGATAAGGGCAAAGCGGAAAATTACTACTTCTAAAAAAAGTTAATTTATTACCAAAATGGTTAAGAATTCGTTGAAAATATTTAACCCTATCTGTAATACAATAGTTCTAGAACCATTACGATTAAAATTTGACTTCAGAACTACTCTAGTCCTTTTTATTTTTTCGATTGAAGTTAAGTATTCCACTATGCCCCCCTTTCCCCTACTGTTACTGCTCAGCGGCATATTGAGGAAGTTGTCAGACCACATGTGATCCCATTTGCCCAGCAAGCGGGGCCTGGATTCATCTTGATGCATGACAATGATCGTGCACACACGGCTCAAGCGACTCGATTTGTACTGGAAGCCTCTCAAATTCAAGTCTTGCCGTGGCCGGCGAACAGTCAGGACTTAAATCCAATAGAGCACATGTGGGATCAGTTGAAACGAAGGGTTAGAGACGGTGATCAGGAAATCCACAACCAACAGCAACTCATCCACGCTGTTTAAAGGGCCTGGGAAGAGATTCCAATGGAAATTGTGAGGCATTTGATTGAGAGCATGGACTCCAGGCTACAGGAGTGCGTAGCGAAACGTGGGGGGCATACCCGTTACTAAAAGATGAGCATGGAGTATTTTCTTTTGTTTTCAGTAACTTTACATTGTTTTTATTTTTTACCTTAAATGTGTTTTTTCTTTCAAAAGCAAATTAACTTTTTAATCATTATTATTAGAATAAATTTATTGGTCTACACGGTAAAAACAACATTAGTTTTCGTTATGGAAACAAAAATATATATATTGGTTTTATTGGACAAAATACCTCGTGGCCCTTATTTTTTTTTGAGTAGTATATATACACTGTGAAGAAGCAAACTGGAGAAATCAAAGCTAATAAGGTAGATAAGATTTGCTGCCAGTTCTTCTACTCAGTCAAATATTTGGAAAAAAATGTGTTTGTTCACGGATATATTGCAAACAAGATGTTGTCTCGAGATTATCATTTTTGTTATCAATTAAGTATATTCCGACTAAAGCACCAGTGTAAGTATCATAAAAATCGGTGCAGTAGCTTATGGGATATGGACGAAATACTGTGAAAAAAACTTTGAAACCGCCTTCAAATAAGTCAATAACAATAAAAAGGCTTATAATAACACAACACCTTTGTCTTCTGGGAAGGAAAAACCATAAAATTGTACATTTAAAACCCTCCCCCTCCTCCCGGATTAAAGGCTACGGGCAGGGACTTTTGTTATGTTAATCTTCTAACTATTCAAAGAATGTGACAAAGTCATAAATCGTGATTCTTGGAATTTCCACTTTAAGGTTTAACGATCGTTTCTCCTTTGGTATAATTTGCAACTGCATCATTCAAATTGTATGAAATATTTTTTTAATAATGATTTCATATACTTTGTAATTTTATTCCATTGTGCCTAGCTATTTTACGTAAATAAAAGAAATGGGAGCTAAGAAAATATTGTATTTAAAACTGGACGGTTTTGGTTAAACATCAACAAGATTTTCAGTTTATTTTTTTATCCTAACCGTGTATAAAGTGATTTTACTCGTACTCTCTAATTAATAAGATTCATATCATGTAAATGATTTATTACACTACATTACACAAAGGGTGACTAATAGCACAAAATACAGACATTAACAGAAGTCAAACTCATACATTACTTCAGTTTTGACACTCACCTGGCCCAACGGTGGGGTCTCAAGACCCAATTGAAGTGTTTTTAAAAGTTTGGAATGTCAGCATTACGAATGAGATTGTAAAAGAAAAAAAATAGGCATGCATGGTTGCTTTTCTGGAAGGGTCGCCTTAGCTGGGTACAATGTATCCGTACTAAGGCGGCCCGGGTCGGGATTAAATCCTTTGAGCTATGTGAAGGAACGACCGGATATCTGCTAAGGTACTTGCTGTACGCAGGGAAGAACTCCTCCATGTACGAGGAATCCGTCCATGCATTCGAGAACTGCACCGCTAAGGTCGTTCCTGAATTCATGGATACTTGGTCGTTGGACACACCCTGGTCATAGATAATTAGTATAACCAATCGGGACTCTGAATCGTCGCCGGATTAAAAACGCAGATAAAAAAACGAACGCAGCGAAGTCAACAGGTGGCTCGGTATTGCGGTGACATTAGTTTGATCGCCTGGATAGACGTCAAACTAGAGATCAGAAGCTTTCCATGTTCCCCATGCAGAGGAAGAGGGGCCAAAATTTGTACATGATAATGTTGCTGGTGTATACTAGCCTATTGAACACTTTCATCATTTACTCAATACTCAATTCAAAAATCAAGCCCAGATAGTCACTCACAGAGAATTTCGTTTCGAAGTGGCCCGCGGTCTTTTAGAACGTTTCTCTGTGAGCGACGAGAACCCCGATAACCCTCCACCTCCAGCTCCTGCGCTGAACAAAAACTTATGGCCAACCATTTTTCTGCCAACACAAAGTTCGCGGCAAGACCAAGCTGAAAACAAGTAGATGTGTGCAATGGTAACTAGTTACAGTAAAAAAAATAAACCACCTTCAAAAAAGCTAATTATTTTTGTATTTTTTTGAAGGTGCTTTAAATTTTTTAATGAATTTTAGGTATTATCCATATTTCCAAAACTAGCGGTCTGATTTTGATGAAACTTCTACAGTTAAAAAATACCTGACAGGACTAAAATATACAAACATACATACACGTACGAAATTTGCACTACCTTAACAGATCAATATACTCAAATATTATCAAATTCTAACGATATCACATACACACTGAATTGATTACCTCCTTTTTTGAAGTCGGTAAAAATAGTTTCATTTCAATAAAAGCTTGTAATAAAAACTGTTTCTCTTTTAAACCGAGTTTTTTTATTATTTTCAGCAGGGATCGTTGGTATGACAGATGATTTTTGACAGAGTTGCGAATGGTATGTATGTAATATATTTTTATTAGTATCAGTTTATAAGTACATACCTACTTGTTTTTCTTTTTCCCTTGCTAATTATTGTCTGATAAACTTGACTTGACACTTAAAAATGTTTAGTTTAGGAGACGACGTGTTGTGACGTCGTGTGTTTTTTATAAATATTTAACAACATCACATACCTACATTGCTCCGATCCCAAGGTAAGTAGCTAAAGCACTTGTGGTACGGAAATCGGAAACAACGGTGGTTCAGCGTGCTAGCCACTCGACCACGGAGGTTGTCAACGACGAACGATTTTAAAGGTAGGTAATAGACGGTTTCCAGTTTAGGCATAAGGTTTGATTCTACTGTGCTCTACTCGTCTTAATCCGTCTTTTATTTACGTCTTATACTTCCTAAAGTCGTCTATTTACACATCGTTCATCCCTCCAGTCAGTAAGTTAACCACAACAACAAAAATAAAAAACAAACTTTACCAGCGTATACATATCAATAATACAACTCCAGCTTCAGACTTGAATTTCATAACTTAAAATGAAGCGCTATTGATAACTTTAAAAGGCTCATTGATTGTAATCAGATTGCGGAGGAACTGACTTCTGTAACATGAAACACAGTTACGTAACATGTTTAAAACTTTGCCGTGTGAAATATTGGTATTTCTTATTTCACGAACGTGTCGTTGTTACGTTCCAGTCTTGGGTAAACTATTACTAACTTCAATAAATTACATAAAATTATAAGCAGTGCGAAATTCACTTAACAATTACATTTAGCCTAGGAAAGGAAGATAATTAGACGGTCCGCTAGGAATTGAATTTTTGACTTCGTAACTTTGTTTGGACTCCTCTTGAGCGGAGGATTTGAAGGTATTTTTTTTTTTGGGATTTTCACATATAAGTGCATTAAAGAAACTATGCGTCCTAGCGACCTGTAACCCTCTACAAAATAAAAGCTAATAAAATAAGATTTGCTGCAAGTTCTACTCAATCAAGTTTTAAAACAGCTTAAAAAAGGAAGGTTTTCAATTCGCCCTTATTTTTTGACATCGTTGGATTTGTGTAATATTTGATTAAGATGATCTATTTAGGCGTGCTGACAGTGTATTTTTGATAGTTGTATATCTGGACAAAAATGTGTTTGTACAAATATATTGGAAACAAGATGATGTGTCGAGATTATTATTTTTGTAATCAATTAAGTATATTCCGAATAATGCACCAGAGCGTAAATATCATAAAAATCGGTGCAGTAGTTTATGGGATATGGAGGAAAAAAAATACTATGAAAAAAAAATACACCCTGTACCCAATATGTTCATACTCTGAAACAGTGTAAGGCTAATAAAAAAAAGGCTTATAATAAAACAACACCTTTGTCTTCTGTTAAGGAAAAAATATAAAATTTTACCTTCAGAACCCTCCCCCTCCTCCCGGATCAAAGGCTACGGGCAGGGACTTTAGTTATGTTAATCTTATAAAAAATCATCAATCAAAACATTTGAATTTGGCATCGGTCATTTTTATACGATTGTTCATTGTGTTTTCTAATTTTGGCGCCAATACATGTTATAATATTTTGCGATATTAAAATGGAGTGGGGTGATAAAGAGAACCGAATCGCTGTAATGCAATCATTACACGAAGTTGGTATGGAGCCAAATGCAATTTTCAAAACTCTCCATACGCTTGGTACTAGTCAAATATTTGTGTACCGAGCTATCAATAGGTACAATGAGACCTTCTCTGTTTGTGACAGAAAAAGATCTGGCCGTCCACGTAGTACGTACGTAATCCTGTCCGAAAGCAAAAGATTTTATCTCGGGAGATGAACCATGTCGCATATTTTAAAAGATGACTTGGGACTTGCAGCCTATAAGAGATGCACTGGTCATTTTTTAACTGATAATTTCAAAAAGAATAGGGTGGTAAAATCTACTGAAAACTACTGAAGCGGTACGCAAAGGGAGGTCACAGAAAAAATTTGTTTACGGATGAGAAAACCTTTACAATTGAGCAACATTTTAACAAACAAAATGACCGTATTTATGCTCAAATCTAAGAAAGCTTCCCAATTAGTAGACATAGTGCAATGTTGACATTACCCGACTTCAGTGATGGTTTGGTGGGGTGTTAGCTATGAAGGAGTGACAGAGCCATATTTTTGTGAAAAAGTTATCAAAACATCGGCACAAGTGTAACAAGATACCATTCTTGAGAAGGTAGTTAAGTCCCTTAACAACACCATGTTCAATAACCAAGCATGGTCTTTTCAACATGACTCGGCGCCGGGTCATAAACCTCGGTCCATGCAGTCTTGGTTAGAAGCGAAAATTTTGGACTTTATCAGAGCTGAAGACTGGCCGTCGTCTAGTCCCGATCTTGATCCGCTGGATTATGATTTATGGTTAGTTTTAGAGAGTACGGCTTGCTCTAAACGCCATGATAATTTGGAGTCCCTAAAACAATCCATACGATTGGCAGTGGAGAATTTTCCTATGGAAAGAGTGCGTGCTTCTATTGATAACTGGCCTCAAACGTTTTTAAAGGACTGTATTGCAGCCAACGGAGAACACTTCGAATAAGCTTTTTATATTTAAAATTGTTTTATATTTATGTATTAAACTAACACACTGTAAAAGTAATATATATTATTTGCATTTTTTTTTTGTCTATGTGTGGCTAGACTAGGCATAATACCTCCTAAACGGTTTAATTTTTGATGCATTTTTAAGCTATTGCATAGCTTCTTTCGCGAGCCTTGAGCGTGGAGACCGAATCCAGAAATTCCGTAACGAAAATAACCTAACACCCCCCACTCCGACCGGCACAGCGGTGACTTTTAGGTTTTCCATCTATTTTTTTAAAAGACTTTTTGAAATATCACGCTTGTCTCTTTAGTTCAGCAACCCGCCTTTAGGTGGCATTGGTGATATCGGCGTTATAATTATTATTGCATAAGTTGATAAAAAATGCTATGCATAGCTTTACCGTGGCAGTCTCCGAGTGCCACACGTCTTTTTTTTTACTTTTCAGTGTTATAAAATAAATACGAGTAATTAAGATGAAAATATGTTTTGTATTGATGATATACAAAGAGATTCGAAATAAGACACAATTAATTACAAAAAGAGATAAAGTCATCTAACAACATATTTTCACATAAAGGAACCCTTCAGAAAACGCGTGTTTCAAGCGGGCAACAATCGCGCTCGCTCAGCCCGAAAAGATCTGTGTTCTCTTGTCCGTGAACGGTGTCTATGCGTGCGTTGCTTGAGCTCGCTTTTAGTTTGACTTCTGTGCTAGGAACGGTCCATATTTAGTGCTAATAGTGATGAGTAAATTTAACATATCAGTTTGACGAGTTGTCATTGTTGCTACTACACTCAATATACCCACAAAACATCCAACAATCAAACACGAGCATTCCCTACATCACGTTACGTCACGGTCAGTTTATGTTTGAAATTTACATAATGATTTACTGCATACACTTCTCGTAACGAAGCGATGTTGCTTATTCCACAGCCTCTGCATTACATTTTGGTAAAACAAAGTTAGTAAGGTTGATGCGTCAGTCAAAATGAGCAAGGAAAAGTTAAGTATGTAAGCACCTATGCTATGGTCCTTTGTTACGGATTGCGTTTAGTAAACACGCCCCCGGTCTAGTTTAGAAAACATTTTTCATTTTGAAATCAACCGTTATAGCTTGGGTTACGACCTAAATAGTGCCTCTAAGCAGTTAATTCAGAGTAACCGAGTACTCCACAATGGTCACAGCAAAGACTTTACTGCTCTCATTTTTATTTTTTCACGTCACCACCGTCGTAAGTACATCTTATAAAATAGCATCGTAGACCTTTCTAGATACCTCGTATACATATAAAATAAGATTGTTGCTTTGTTTTACAATTACGAACTCTATATAAAGTACGATGATTATTAAGTATTTTATGATAGAAAATATGAAATTGGTCAAGTTACAATCGAAACCAGGCGAATTTCATATGTTATATCAATATCTCGAAATATGACTTGCCATTACTACAAATGTGGGAATGTTCTCGTTTTGAGCTTTTTTAGGGGTTCTGTATTTGTAACAGTTACTATGTGTAGTTTAATTTACTTTTGATAGAATGTATTTATTCAAGATTTTATTGAATGAATAATATTTTTCTTATTGTGATACCGTTACTTAGTCCGCACATTTTGATTTCACTTTATCCCCTATTATACGGTCGTAGCGTGATGTTTTATAACCAATAGGTTTTTTTTTCTTCTAATCGGTCTAGCACGTTCATTCCGGAGATTAGCGTGTTCAAACAAAATCTTTTTTTTTATATTATTAATACATTACGGTAAGGTTTTGATATTATTAGCTAAAGAGCGCAGTTATAGGATTTTGCTCGAGCTTTTATTTTCTATGCTAACCCATTTTTAAATCCTTTAGGGCCTGTTTCACGATCGCAAAGTAAGTATCAACATCGAGCATAGCTACCAATTCCTTGATATTGTTAAAATTAATTAATTTGTTCGGTAGAACTACTTTTCGATGGTGATACAGGCCCTAAATAAAGAAACACTTTCAAGTACTTGGTCGATATTAAATTCTTCCAATCACCAAAGTTACTGATATACTTTTTCTCTTAATTGCAGTTATGCAAAATAGTATTACCACACAAACTGAGGTACTTGGAGAATATGTTAAACGCCGAAGTGGTAGCGAAAGCAGCCAGGATACGGCAGAGAATGGAAGCCAACCCTAACATACAAGACAGTGACAAAGGCTGGCCAATGCTGCTGGCGAAATATCAAGCAGATGATATAAACAATAAGGGTTCATACAACAACGCATACAACCGACGATTGCCAAACTTTTAGACATACTTATTCGTTGTCTATGTATCCTAATAAATATTTATTTAATTTAATCTAGTGCCTTATTTTTCTACATTTGTTTTTTATGGTAAATAGGTGCTACATTAGTTGACAACTTATTTATAATTTTTAAAAGTTAGGTAATCTATTTGACGTATTTGTAAGTGATATCGTTAGAATTGGATGAGTATATTGATCTATGAAAGCTTCCAAACACGTGTAAAAAATTTCGTAAGTGGATGTATGTTTGTCACAAGATTTTTCGAAAAGGCAAAGTCATAGTGAGATTATTCTTTTGGAGTTCAATCAGGTTTCAATATCGGTCCAGTAGTTTTTGAGATACTGGTAATAACTAAAATTCATGAAAAAAACCGCATTCGTGTTCCAAGTATTTAGCAGAAGAAAGAAACTTTTGGAGACAGTGCATGATGCCAAGCTTACGTAAATAAACAGTCTAATCATCGTCATGCACATCTGTGCATCTCCAAAAGAATTTGCTTCTCCTAAATAGAAGACGATGAATTTGTTATATTAAGCTTTTTAGCCAATTATTTAATAGTACATTATGGTACAAGTGTGCTAAGTAGACCATTATATACAAGGCGATATTGTGTGCGCACGAGCAAAAGCGAGTGCGCCATAAGAAAGCCGCGTATATTATGGTCACAGGCACACGTGTTTCATACGACGTTTTTCAACACACTTGCCATTAATCCAAACTTCGTCACACCACAGCCGCCATCTATTTACGAAAAATGGCGCGATGTTTTTTTTCTTGCCGCGAAACTGATGCGCGCGCAAGGTTAAGGCGCGAACTAGATCGGCCAACAGCCAAGATTAAAAATGAAATAATTCGTTATTTAAAACACAAATTACATTTTTTTTTAAATGAATTTGAGTTATTTTAGTAATAAAGCTGGATTTACCATTTATTGAAATAAATATGTACATACTGTTATTTTTCGCATAAATACTGTTTGTTGTGTAAGTTATAACCCGACTAAATTATATCGCTTCATCTTTTTACTTACTACTTGGTACTAGGGTACAAATGTAAATTGGTCGGGTTAATAAACAAAAAGCACTAGTGCAATAATATATAGAAAAAGCACGCGTGTTTAATATCTATGATTGTGTGCCAAAAATCGGTGGAATAAAAACGTCATTTTGAGCAAGTGTGTTGAAAATAAATTGTAATTATTGTATCCAGGGACTAATGCATGTTTTTTAAAGCACGGATTTAGTAGGCGTTGAGCTATTGCAGAGCATTGGAATCCGTGCCCATTAGCTTGTGTTGTGTTTTTTTTTGATTTTTCGAGGTTAATACTTCTGTGTTTTCTGATATTTTGGAATACCTACCTTTCAAAAATTAAAAAGTGGCAGGAAATTTAGTTCAGATGGATTCTGTGTTAACGATTTAGATTTGCATTATTCCTTGTGAATATAATATTACCTGATTAGTGTTTCTGATACCAACTTAAATATTTGATTATTGTTCATCTGCACATCGAGCAAATGGCGACCGTTAGAAATCTCGAGGCCGCGAAGGAAAATACGGGAACAATTCGCCGTGTCTATACGAAAACCGCGAACAAATTAGAAACGGCAATAAAAGACCTCGAGAGTAAATCTGCACAGTTAGAAGATTTTTAGTTTAGTTTTAATCGAACAGTGATTTTGTGATATTTTTAATCTTTGACACACTGGATGTGTTCTGTCAAGTCCATATAAACACAGCATGCAGGCTTGACATGCACGCCGTGATAAAAAATTATCGCAGCATTCTATCCCGTTTGATTGTCAAAAATCGACTGAACTACAGTTGCTAACATGGCATGGCCAGACCATAAAAGTCATGTCGTACTGTCAAATTTCGTAATATGACAAAATTATCATTGAACGCTAACATGCAATACATGTTTTTTCCGAATTTTGACATTTTGCCGAGAAACATTATCGTCCACCATTAGCGTCGACGATAAATGAAAAACAACACATTTAGAGCAAAAATTTATGACTGTGTCGTGCCATATCATATTATCCTAAGCTCTCAAAAACAATAAAGGGTAAAAATATTGAAAGTCCCTGTGGTTTTTTTTATCCCTAAGATATTTATTAGTTTGAATTCATTATATATGGCCAATATCGAGTCAATCTGTCATTGTGTCAAGTTTATCATTCTTAGCCAAATTTGATGTAAAGTTGAATGGTTAGAAATTGTTTTATCTCCTTATCGTTTTGGATACATTTATCCAATGTGGCATGTTAAGGAATATGATAAAATAGCATAGATCAAATTATTTTGTCATTTCGATCCAAATTAATATTGTGTCATGCATGTTAGGCCTACTGAGCGCAATTCATATACGAATAAAGTTCACTGATCGACTATAGTCAAAAGAGAGTTTTATCACTTACTCCGAAGCCTAAACGAAAACGTCGGGATAAAATTAATAAACTCGCGAAAAGTTAATCCGTAAAAAAGTTGTTTTATTTCGAAGAAAAAATACTTTTTGATTTCACAGGGTCACGACTTCTATGGTCCTTACATATAGTACGAGAGCCCACGACCAAAACCATGTCTCATAGCAATACGGCAAAAACCCTATAAAATCGTTAGATTGTATGATTCTGAACCCGACTAGGTGTGTAGTAACGGTCGAAAGTGTAGCAACTGCGTGGGAGGCCATTTCTGCTGTGTCAAAAAAAAAAGACAGTCGGTATTATAGCAATACGTCTGATAGTGAAAATGTACATAGATTTTATAATTGTATTACGAAAAAGTTTGTTTTCAGACATTTTGCGCGTAGCATATAGCCTGAGCGCATTTTTGAAAATGTCAACAAATTTAGCCGACCTGTATCATAGCAATACGGATAAATTTTTTTTTAACTTTTCGTATTGCTGCCATGATTACCAAAAACCTGTTTTCAGACACTTTAAGTGTAGCATATACTCCCAAAAACGAAAATAACGTTTCGGAGTCGCCTGGCCGACGCCTCTGTTAAATGTTTTTTTAAATTTACAGCCTTCATAGATATTCAAGAATCTCCCTTGTCTATTATATGTACTTTGACAGATGACAGATGTCATTACTTATTTCTTTTGTAAAAGTTACTCAAGTGTGCTTTAAATAAAACCAAAACTATCAAATCAATCAGTATTTAATTTCAACAGCCTCAGCGCTTGTTACGCTCCTGCCCCTTTCTTACTATTATACAGCTCACTCGCCAGCTGCTCCAAACGTTGGAATGACGCTCACTTAGTTGTCATACGTTGTGCGGTTGTGGTGGTGTAAAATGTCGGACCTGAGTTGTGTGTTTTGTAAAGAAACAACGATTGAGAAAGTGAAAAAATTTACCGAAGAGACGCTGAAAAAGTGCAAAGAAGTGGCCGAATATCGGAGTAAAAAACCGAGAGTAAGCAGGAAATCGATTTACTCCGAAATCGAGTTGCCACGTGGTATCGACACGGACATAGGATACCATTCGGCGTGCTATAAAAATTTCACGGCTGTGAGGATTCCGAAGGATTCAAATATTTCTCAAGACAATGTCGTCAGTAATGTTTTTGATGACGGTGCATCGACATCCAGAGCGAGGTAAGAATGAAATATATATGCAATATATCTTTGAGGATCGTTGGTATAAAGTGCGTCGTACAGCACGTGGTCGCTGTATCGGTGAGCCTTGCACATTTGTGTGCCCGCATCGTACACAAGCCAACAATCGCCAAGAAATTGCATCTTATTTGTTATTTTAAATTAAGTTGATTTTATTTTCACGATAATATTTATTTTGGAGCATATTTAATACTAGCGGTCCCCCGCGACTTCGTCCGCGTGTTTTGAGTTTGCTCCCTCCCCTCCCGTCGCAGCGTGATGTTTTATATCCTTAAGCCTTTCTAGATAAATAAGCTATCCAACACAGAAATATTTTTTCAAATCGGTCCAGCAGTTCCTGAGATAAGCGCGTTTAAACAAACAAACTCTTCAACTTTATAATATATTAGCGCAAGCGCACGTTGTACTTAAGCTGCGAACATTATTTTGGTGCGGAGTTATGTTAAAACTGTGATAGCTCCTAAGATATTTATTGAAATCAAGTGATATAAAGGGCAACTTGGTTCTTAATGAAATGCTCGTGATGATGAATGTATTTATTTTGATAAGAATAAATACCTGTGTGTATAATACACCTCTAAAAATAATGCATTATTTTTTACAAATTTATGAACATAAAAAAGGTTGTAGTAAGTCAACCATAAAAGATAGACATATGCTGTCGCGAACTTTATTATAGAACTCTTAATGCTGAACAATCCTGTCATACATGATTTTTGTGTAACTTAAGCGGTTTCCGCAGCGTACGCAGCGGAAGCTCTCAAAAGGAATATCTTTCTCCCGTTTTCGCAACATTTTTCATTGCTGCTGTGGTCTTATGAGTCGTGTCTTTATGTTATATAGCCTAAAGCCTTCCTCGATTAATGGACTGTCCAACGTAAAAATAATTTTTCAAATCAGGCCAGTAGTTTTTGAGATTAGCGCGTTCAAACAAACAAACAAACAAACAAACAAACAAACAAACTCTTCAGCTTTATAATATTAGTATAGATTCCGTATACTCGAAAAAATCTCCCGCTTCTATCCTGTAACAGTACTTTATTAATTCTCAATTTTCTCTGGTAGTAATAACAACTGGGAGGGGGGGGGAGGAGGGGTAAAGGCTATATCGTTCTGAAAAGAAGCATGTTTACGATATTTTTTTGGCGACACAGTTCAATATATATTTATTTATGTAAAAAGTATGTAGTAAAAGGACATTTTAATCACATTTTGTAATATTTTTATGAAGAAATATACAGAAAATGAGCCACTTACTGTACATCTTCGCAGACACCTCAAAGAAATTGCGGTGTACAGCATAACTATCACCGGATCATCCGAAAAAAAATTGCAAGAAGATTCTATTACTTTATAAGTTTCTCGAGGTAATGCTGTCGATTTTTTAAAATTATTTTTTATTATTTTAATTCATTTTACAATAATGAAGGTTCCAATTTTCGAAATAAAAAATTAGAACTGCACTGCGAATAAAAATGGACTAACAATTGTGACTAAAAGTTTAAGTAATTCAAAAAAAATAAAAACTCGGCAGCGTTATCTCAATAAACTTATCGACTAATACAAACTTTTAGATTTTTTTTTCCCAGATCATCCAGAAATGAGTGACACAGTTCACCGCAATGTAACTTTTTTTGCGGCGTCTGAGAGATTGGCTGTCATTGAATCATTTTTGCACAATTGTTAATGAAAATTTCACACAATAGTCTTCAAATGTCCTTTTATTTTATACTAATCATTCAAATAAATATATATGAACTGTGTCGTCAACAAAAAGTATTGAAAATATGCTTCTTTTATAGTGCATTACCCTTATCCCCTCCCCCTTCTTAAATTTTGTTTATCCAAATGCTCACAAATTCAAACGAACGAACCAATTATCAGAATGAATATTCAAAAAATTGTATACGTACACTCAATATTTATTTTCTAAATTTTTCTGTACTTCTGGACTTTTGTATATAATTTCTTCTTGTTCTTTATAGAATTTTTTTTCCTTGCGTGTCTAAATAAATGGGAATTAAAATATAATTGTAAGAACGAAATCCGATAATTAAATTAAACATCCCAATTTCGAATTTGTCACATTACAGTGAAGAACCTGAAGGTGATCGAGGAGCGGACGAGAGTACGACAGCGGACGACAGTGCGTTAGCGGACTACAGTACGGTAGCTGTCGGCAATACGGTACCTGATGACAGTGCGGTAACTGATGTTGCTGACAATACGGCAACTGATGATTCGATTGCTGATGAAAATACACACAGCTGTATTATTTGCGGTAAATACAGGATATACGTGAAAAGACGCGCGGTATGTTTGATAAAAGCGACCAACACTTTCATCGAATTTATTAAGGCCGTGTCCACAGAGTACAACAACATCGAGATGCTGCGTAAAATCGAAACTCTCAACGATGACAACTGCTTCTATCACAAACATTGCAAAACAAAGTTTGAATGGCACTGTAAGAATGATCTCGAGAAAAAAAACGAAAAAACTTGGCACAAAAAACGACAATGTCATACTGACGCGTACGACAAAATTTGCATACTTATTCGCGAACGCGTTGTTGAGAACAATGAATGTATCTTTTATAATTTCATCTCAGAAAAGTACATAGAGTTCCTGCACGAACAGTTTGACAACGTCTCCAACGTCGAAAAACCGGATTTTTTTTCGTCGCGTCATTTGGAAAAGAAGTTATTGGTAACGTTCAACACTGAAAGAAAAAACATTTTCTCAGACAACAAAAAGTATATCGCTCCATACGCTGGTCACATCGTCAGCAATCAAGAATTTTTCAAAAACATCGAAACGAGACAAGCGATATACAACATCGGGCAGATAATCAGACGAGAGATAATTAACGCGGACAAGACAAAATTACCGGAGGATATAACGGTGCAAGATCTCATCCGAGGTGAATGCGATTCTGTGCCACCGTTGCTATCGTATCTCTTGCAGTGTATCATTTGCGGTGATAGTAAAGGCGTCAATCTCGTCATGAATTAAAGAAATCCTCGCGCGACTTAAAAATGTTTTCCCTCGGTCAGGACATTATTTATGCAGCTACGAACGGCAATATTAAAACCTCGAAACATGTCACTCTAGGAATGGCGTTAAAGAGTCTCTCGAGCAGCAGGAAAATTATCGACATTGTCAACAAATACGGTCACTGCAGTAGCTACAATGTCATCGAAGAGCTAGAGACTGAGCTGACATTCACATCAACGCAACAGAACAAATTATGTCCCGAAGACATAATTCTCGCCGATAATTTGTGTACTGGAGTCGCGTTCGATAACTTCGATCGGTTCGTCGATACTCTCACTGGTAAAGACACTCTGCACGACACTGTCGGGATAATTTACCAAAATATACCTAGTGACGCAAATTTTATCGCTCCAACCGACGCTTCTGTACAAAGTGATGATACTGCAGTCGCTTCTACAGATGAAACGCCGCGACGTCGAAAAAGAAGAAGATGTTTCGACGCTATCATCAACGAAATCGTGCCTTACACGAAAAAACCAAAAATCGATTCCAACTTCTCAACTCCCAGTATCGATCAAATCTCAATCAAACCTGAAGTTTTTCAGACGTGGAGGAACCTTGATCTTGCTTGGCTTTTTTCACACATACTGGACATCCCGATACCCCTATGTGGACTGGGTTTAATAGCCTCATAACTGAAGACACCTCTGCTTTGCAGAAAGTATCGTATTTGACGCCTATCAATGCATCTCCTACAGATAATTCCGTAGTACACCTCACTTTGAAAATGGCTCAACAAGTAGCTGAAGAATGCAGTTCGGAATACATGCAAGTAACGTACGATTTAGCTATTGCTAGAATTGCATTCGGAATTCAGTTCCAGGAAGCGCCGAAATTCGACAACGTTTTCATACATCTCGGCGGATTTCATATAATGATGTCATACTTCAAAGTTATCGGCTCTTTCATTGAGGATTGCGGTATTACCAATATTCTGGTGGACAGTGAAATTTTGGCGAATGGTTCATTGAAGGGTTTCATTTCAGGTACAAATTTCAATCGATGCAAAAGACTACATCCCCTTGTATCGCTCGCGTTTCAAAAACTGCATTTCAATACCTTCGTCGACCGTGAAAACATTGTCATCGAGAAATCAATTGAAGATTATTTGTTTCAATTACAAAAGCAACGTTTAACGACGCCTACTATAGAACACGAAGCAACTCTCGAATTGTTCGAGAAGTATGACAACTTTACCGAACAAACATTGCTAGGAAAGCATGGACTAACTGCTCAGTTTTACACCGTTTACATCCGATTAGTGTCCTATTATGACATGCTGAACAAGAGTATCAGAACCGGAGATCTGAAAATGTATGTTTACATTCTTGCAAAAATCACAAACTTTTTCTTCGCGTTCAATCACCAAAATTATTCTCGTTGGCTGGTATATTATGTCAGCAAGCTGTGCAGGATCGACGGAACCCATCCAGGACTGCGTTTCTCATTAGAACAAGGATCATTCGGAGTACGAAGAACGGAGAAATCTTTTTCCAGAATACCTGTTGACCTGACTTTGGAACAAACTATTAACGGCGAAGCAGCTCGGAAGCTAATCGGAATAATTCACATGACAAATTCGGTGGCTGCAAGGCAACGTTGGGCAATAAATCACAGTGCTGGAGCTCGAATAATATCACAGGTGCTGAAAACCGCTGGAATCGCCAAGAATCAGGATATCACCTCGGAACTGAAGAGTTCTCGCATTCGAAAGAGTCACCAGCAAGTTGAGAAATTCACAAGGACTTTACAACAATACATGAATCCTTTCGACAATTCGTTAGACGCTGATAAGTTGTACAACATCACAACTGGAGAAGCTGCTGCACAAAATACCACTGACTTTCTGCTCAACGTCGAATCTCGAGGAGAAACTTTGCGCAATAATTTCATAACCGAGGTAGAAGAGAGACATGCACGTTTTCAAGAACCAATAAAAAAGAATCCAGTCTTCACATTCAGCACGGTAAAGAAAAAGAAAAAAGTTGTACTCGGTGGCAAGGTTCAAGAATTGAGGCTACAAAGAGACTTATTTGGGCGGCTTTTAGCTTTGTCCTTAGAAAAAAAAATAAGTATCGAAAAAGTGTTGTGTTACCCGATAACCCCAATGCCGCTATCACTTTGTCACATGGACGGTACAATAAATAAAACCGACAAATCAGCATTGATGCGAGACCTTGAAAAAAAAATCGAGAGCACAGAGCCAGAGTCTACAGATGTTTTGATTATCGATGGGTTCTTTTTACTGCACACCTTAAAAGACATACCACGAACATTTGGAGATATCTCGAAAAAAATTTTGCACATTTTGTGCAAACATAATGTTGAGAGGATCGATCTGATATTCGACAGGTATTTCTGCCCGTCGATCAAGGACACGGAGCATGGATTGCGAAGAAACGTAAAATCGACCGATTTTCGAATCTCAGGACCGCAACAAGTTCGACCTTCCGATTTCGCTAAAGAATTGAAAAACATCAAATTCAAAGATGCTCTGGTCAAATTTATTATCAACAATTGGTCAGAACAAGACATGGCGCACATAATCGCAAACAAAATCATCAACATCAATCACGACATGTGTTATGAATATTCGGTGAAAGGTGGTTTTGTTATCCAAACAATCAACGAAGATTTAACTTGCCAAGAACACGAAGAGGCAAATACGAAGATCGTTTACCATGTCTGCCAAATGAAACAACGGGGTAAAGTAACGATTCGATGTTCAGACACCGATATATTAATAATAATGCTGGGAAATATGGAATTTGTAGAAAGTGTCGTCCAAATTTCTATGGATGTTGGTGTTGGCAATTCCCGGCGTTACATTGATGTTTCACGTTTATACGAGACATTGGGATCCACTCTGGCAAAATCTTTACCTGCTTTCCATGCAATGACCGGCTGCGATTATAATCCCGCGTTATATCGCAAGGGTAAAAAAAGACCATTGACGATGCTGAAAAATTCGAAACGCTATCAAGAAGCTTTCGGTGATTTGGGCAGCTATATTTCCGATAGTGACAAGGTATTCCCCATTTTGGAAGAATTCACATGCAGATTGTACAACGAAAAAAAAATTAATAACGTCGATTTAGCTCGACTTAACATTTTTTCGAAGACATATAAAATTAAAAACGACGAGGCTTCGACAACTCTGAATCTCCAGTTATCCAATTACGACGCCTGCAATCTGCCACCATGCAAAACGGAATTGGAGAAACATTTATTACGAACAAAATATATTGCACAAGTCTGGAGCAACGCTCATACCAAAACGCCAACCGAACTGAACCCTGCAGATTGCGGATGGTATGAAGACGAGGGACGATTTCAGTTTTCGTGGTTCTCTGGCAACCAACTACCTGAGTTGAGCAACGTTATTTTGGACGACAAATCATCATCCACAACAGGTACAGTTTACATGGCTTTCGCTGTTAATTTCATAAATAAGTTCGTGATTTTCACTAACGATGTTTATTTTACAGAAGAGGACGTTGAAGATCTCCCAAGCGACGTCGAAAGTGATTTCGAAGACGACGATTCCGAATCCAACAGCGATTGAATACGAGAATATTTTGTAACTTTGAATAAACCGTTTTTTTTTCAACTTCATCCCAGTTTCCTTTTGTGCGATTTATTTCAGTCCTTCAACTTCAATGTTACGGTTTCGGGTAAATTCTTCGTTAATTATCATCTAATAAATTCAGGGTCGCAACGTATTCATTGGTTTGTAACAGAAAATTCAAGATGCCTCAATACGATTTTTAAATGATATCTGAGTATCGAAAAGTTGTCTGATAGAGAAGGTGCTACACTTAATTTGTCTGATATAAATTTTTTGCACATGTGGACAACTTATTTTATCATGTCCAACAATTTTCAGACATATTGCTATGATACCGATCGGTAAAATTTGTTAACATTTTCAAAACGGTCTCAAAATTTAATGCGTTCACATTTCCGTCTGAAAATTGTTTGGTTCGCATCAAATAACCAAAATTTACTAATAAAAAAATTTTCAGACGTCAATACGTCTGAAAATTTATTATGAGACATTTTTTTGTCTCATTTTTATTTTTTTTAAGTGATTTTACGGGTTTGCGCTACACCACTAACGTCTGAAAAATATGTTTCCGGTATCTCAGAACTATCATTCAACTACAGTCTGCAAATCAGACATATTGCTATGATGCAGTTCGGTAAAATTTTTGACAATTTTGAAAATTCGGTCAGATCAAACGCTACGCGGAAAATGTCTGATATTGGTATTTTCGAGTTCAGGATAATCGTATCTATCGATTTGATGCGGTTTTGGCCGTATTGCTATGAGACAAAAATTTTGGTCGTGGGCTCTCGTACTAATATGAAATTAGCGTTTTGTCGTACTGACCACTTCGATCTGGAATATCTCCTCTTTGGTTAGGAATTCCAAATTCAAATTTATAAATTCATTTAGCTGGTACAGTCGCCAGCACAACAGGTTACCCATTTTTGTTGCAAACTAGCTCTTGTTACAACTGCATAAGATACCACAGTGTTTACCTTGAGGTGCTGTTGTCTGTACGTTTAAGTTTTGAAAACAGTCATTCATTTGTTTTTTCCTCTTTTTTTTTCTTTGGCGTCGCTTATTACGGCACAATGGAAAACCTGAAATATCGGTATATTTACGAATACGAGTTCTACCGTGGCACCCGTACTGCAGAAACAGCTCGAAGGATTGATTGATGATGTGTACGGCACTAGTATCGCAAAAGAAAGCACGGTAAGTTTTTGGTTTCAACGTTTTCGTTCTGGAAATTTCAACCTTCAGAACCAACCCCGTGGACGGCCGGAGACTAAAGTGGAAAATGAAGAATTTTAGGCTATCTTGGAAGCGGATCCGTCACAAAGCACTTCAGAGATAGCTGCAGGCTTCGGAGTAAGTGATAAAACTCTCTTTTGAATCCATTTGATGCAAATCGGAAAACAAAAAAAACTTGAACGATGGGTACCTCATGAATTGAGTGAATCGAACTTGCAAACACGCGTCGATTGCTGTGTTACTTTGCTCAACCGACACAATAATGAAGGGATTTTAAATCGAATCATTACTTGTGATAAAAAGTGGATACTGTACGACAATCGGAAACGCTCGTCGCAATAGCTGAACCCTGGAGACCCAGCAAAACTCTGCCCTAAACGAAAATTGACTCAGAAAAAGTTGCTTGTGAGTGTTTGGTGGAATAGCGCCGGTGTCGTTCACTACAACTTTCTAAAATCTGGCCATACGATTACGGCAGATATCTTTTGTGAGCAACTGCAAACAATGAAGGAAGAACTAGCTGCTAAACAACCGAGATTGGTCAATCGCTCTAGGCCACTGCTGCTTCACGACAACACAAGACCACACACTGCACAAAAAACAACCACTAAGTTAGATGAGCTACAATTGGAATGTCTGCGACATCCACCGTACTCCCTTGCTCCAACAGATTACCATTTTTCCGGAATTTGGACAACTTTTTACAAGGAAAAAAATTCAACTCTGGTGCGGCAGTCCAAACCGCCTTCAAAGAGTTTATTGATTCTCGTCCCCATGTTTGATTAATTAAATATATTTTACAAAAAAAATTACTTTATATTCCTCCCTTCCAAAACGCCAATTTCATATGTAAGTATCTAATATTTAGATTTTGTTCGTCCGATAGTTTTTACGTGTAGATATTTTACTTGATTGTTTAGGTAAAACGGTGAAACTCGCAATCGAATTACCACACGAAAAAAGTTCGATTTCCGCGACAATCGGCCTCCCTGTATCGGGTGCATGTTGTATTGACCTGACCGCAGAACACATCCAGTGTGAAACATTTATTTAGTATTACAGAAAGTCGTGGCTGGCTCGAGATCATCATTTCGTGGAGGTAAGCAATAGATCTGATGAGGGAAAGCAAAGCGCTCTTTAAACATTTATTAGTGCGACATATTTATTATCAATCCAATAGGCCGAAACTACGAGATATGAGGTTACTTGTATATCTACAGGTAATTTAGCCTAAAAATAGTACAAAATCAACTGCCTACCTTTCAGACAGTGATTCTGTATTAAAAATACAACTTCTTGTAGGGAACCAACATCCAAAACGCAAAAAAATGACTTCGGCGAAGTATTTTACCGAGATGTTTGTCACATATAAAAAGTTTTTAAATTTGAGCATCAAAATCAACACTAATAATACAGGTGATTTTGTTCAACTCTGTACAAATACAATGTAAATTGACACAATCCACCCTCTCTCCTTCCTACCTAGGGCAATCGATTTTAGTCCAGTCCATACAAATAAACCGCATGCGGGCACTTTTGTTTGGACCGGATTGTAGACCGCACCCAGTGTTGTGACAAATCTATTAATATTTAAGATGCAGAATACTGTAATAACTGTTTTTTTTCTGATAGCTCCCTAAAGAGCTAAGGCTTACTTGCGCACTTCAATACTAGCTTAGTCTTGGTTAAGTCATGCAGTTTTCTCTAGAGCTCCAATAAATTATGTGTCAAAAGCACAGTTAAAGCATCTTTGAAACTGCAAAGTGAATCACTAAAAAATATACTTAGCGATTACTCTATAGACAAGAGCGCGGCTATTAGGTTGAAGAAAAAAAAACAAAATATAAATTAATAGAAGCTATGAAACTGCTCATAAAAAATGCTTACTCAAGCTGAAGAAATACTAACTCACTTCGATTTCATAGCAAAATAGTATGTCCATTGTTAAATAACCGTGCATGGTAAAAGTAACTATATAGTTTATTTATATTTTCCACAGATTTCTATCAATGATTACTTGGTTATTTGAAATAAAACCTGTGAATGGTAAAATAAAACGACACCTCGACAATATTAAAGCAGACTGTATACCCACAAGGACAGAACAATTAGTTATAAATATACCTATTTAGCCAGTCATTATCTATCAGGCCGATTAGTAAGCGATTATTTAAAGAGACGGACGCACTAAACGCCAAATGTTCCATCACAAGCATAAAATTATTATCCCTTGGGAATAGAACGTCAAGAGCGAGATTTCACTAGCAGCAAACTGTGTGATAAAAAACCGACTTCAAAACCAAAATGCATTAAAAAGTCTTAAATAAACTCTTCACCATTGAAAGGAAAGGAATTGAGAGAAAAAGTTTTAGGCAAACAATTTCTTTTTGGAGTCGGTGCTGTGATAGTTGATGCTTAATGGTCAAAGTGATGGCACCGACTCCAAAAAGAAATTGTTTGCCTAAAACGGATTCCTTTCCTTTCAATGGTGAAGAGTTTACCTATCATAAGTTCCGTCATTATAATTACTGAACTCCTAAGCGTTAAGCAGTTCCACCATCAGCTCAGCCCACAAGATGTTGACTATCAGACGTAACAACACGTCAACATTAAGATTCTAGTAAAGAAACACTATACGTGCCTTTAAAATTTGAGGGTTTCCCTCGATTACACCAAGATCCCATCATCAGATCCCAAAATGGAAAAAATAGGACCAACTAGAAGGTACACCCTCTAAGTAGGTGAAAAAAATTTTCGATTCGGTCGACAAACGACTGAGATATGAGGTAACATACATACAAAAAAAAACATACAGTCGAATTGATAACCTCCTCCTTTTTTGAAGTCGGTTAAAAAAGATGCGAGATGCGATGTATCAGAACCGTTTTTGGCTTTCAGTCAGTTTAGAAGCCCATAAAGGCTCGCTGAAAGATTATTTCATCTGTTTTTTTTTTTATATTAAGTGATATTTTGTATATTTTAAAGAAATAGTTCTCCTGAAACATGGTGACTTAATCGGTGATTGATTGTTGTTCATGACAGCGAAATAACCCCCACAAATAATCATTCAACAGGTAAAGTAGTCCAAATCGAAGCCTCTTAATATACAATTTAATATATTTACAATATACCAATGTGATTCAAATTTAAAGAACGCAGTTGGATTATTTCATTTCATATACAAGTAAAGACAGAATAACACAGGTAGGTAACGCATATCTACCAATGTTTTGTATAAAAAGTTGTTTTACACTAGAGCTGCATTTTCGATATTTGTGTCTACTGTTTATCATGAGGTAAACTCATATGTTTAACTTGGGAAGATTGGTATAAATCACCTGAACAAAAGGTAATCTCATTTTAAGCCACAAATGTTACTAAATTAGTTACTGACATCTTAAATCGGTTTCCGATGTTGCCGATAATTGTCGCCGGACTTTCTTAACCGACTTCAAAAAAAAGAGATGCTCAGTTCAACCAGTATCTTTGTCTGCGAATATCTCGCGTTTGACCGAACCGATTTTGATGCTGTTTTCAGTAAAGTATTTGTTACACTGAGGAGAAGGCTATACTAGTTTAATCAATGAAGTACAATGTTACTTAACAATAACTAAAAACGATGAAAAAAAAAATCATACAAATTCCTTCCGACCTACCGCCTTCAAAAACAATCACTAAAAGAACCATAATAGGAGAAAAAAATTTATAAGTCCGTGCATGATGTCACCCTTAACGGACAGCAGCAGTCTACGTCATGCACCGACTTCAAATGAGTTTTATCCTCTTAATAGCGTTATTTAGTCTTTTTAGTGTTTGTTTTTGAAGGCGGTTCAATTTTTATGAAAAAAGGTCCAATCATACGATCAGAGCAAAGCTAAATTCTTCTTTTCTATAGTTATTGTGTGATGTTAGTTTCTAGGTGTTCTAAATGACACCATTTTTTATTATTTCGCAAGGTGGTGGGCCTCCAGCGGGCTCAAAACCAAAAGGTCTAAATAGCAAAACGTCCAATAGCGCGTTACGCATAATGAGCAATAAGGCTAATTAGGAAAAGGTCTAAGTAACAACACGTCGATCTCAGATTGACCGTATAGCAGAACGTCTAGGTATTTCGCCAATCGTCTTGCCCGCAAAATGACTTGACACTCAGCAACATAATTTTTTGCGACAGCCATGAAACCTCTTCTTTACTCTTTAATTTTGATAGTATTTTGTATTACTTGATATTGCTCTGTGTGACAATAAAGTGAAAAAAGTGAAAAATAGTGGTTTAATTATTATAATTCGTGATTGTGTCTTTAATAATATTTTTATATCATTACTTGTTTCACACACGTGTAAAGCTTATTACGATAAAAAAAGAATTGACGTAGTGATGGACAAATGCAAGAAATTAGTTCGCCAAAAAGCAAAACCTGTTCAGAAAATTTATGAGAAAGAATTTGAAGAAGCGGATGATTTTAAACAAATACCAGAATTAAACTCAACAAGGGCAAGGCAAGTCAAGACTCGTCGCAAATTGTTTAACGTTTGTAAAACTGAATTCCAAAATTTAAATTATGTTACAATGCCAGATATAATGGCCTGAATGGATAATAATATAGCCAAACATAATGGATCTGATAATAATTCAAAAATCCAGTACTTTTAACAAACATGACTTGAGAATGCATAAAGACATTAAAAATAAAATATATTTTATTGATGCAAAATTCAAAGCTACACCAAAGCCATTATACCAGCTATTATGATCAGTTCATGTTGATTTGAATAGCTGTGATGATATAACTTGTATAATAGGAGCTATATATTCTTAACTACCTGACAAGAGACAAGAAACCTACGAACGCTTTTTTAACCTCATCAAGCAGCATTTCAAAAAAGATATGATGCCATTAAATGTGATGATGAGATTTCGCTTATCAATGCTATTAAAAAAGATTTTCCGAACACTAAAATAACTGGCTGCTATTATCACCTCAATAAAAATTTAAAAAAACTTTGGACATTCCCACACATCGCCATCTAGCCCCAAAGTAAGCTACTCAAAGCTTGTGTTATGGTTGCCAGACAACGGATATATACTTAAATACTTTTTGTTTGTAAATACATAGAAAACACTCAGACCAATACAAACAGACATGTTCATGCACACAAATGTTTGTATTGTGAGGGGATCGAACCCGCGACCCGCTGCGTAGTAGGCGATTTCTCGACCACTACACCAGACGGGCCGTCAATATAATAATAAGGCTGTTTGGAAAAAGCATTAACGCTGGGTCTTCCTAAAAACAAAGAGTGCCGAAACATTGTCAGAGTCAGTTCTAATTTAGCTCTGATACCTCTTCTCTATACCTCAAAAAGCGAAGAAATGGGAGTGTTTTATAGTACTTTGAAAAACCATGGCTAAGCTCAACCCTAGTAGATATAATAAGCTGTCTTAGCAGTTACAATTTTTGAACAAACAATGTACTAGAAGGATAGCACAGGCGGCTCAACACGAATAAAAAATCGAAGCCAACCCTGCTACTATTTCTCAAAGCTCTTTGAAGAGAAGCCTTATGGCAAGATCGCAAATACAATAATATGCAATTTGAAGGAATTAAGCGCAGAAATATCGATATAATGTTAATTGCCAAGTACAACAGGAAGCTGCAAAAGCTTGAGGGTCAAAAAGTTGTGCTCTTTGAAAATTTAGTAAACATTGGCCATGTCAACAGGATATTAGGTGCATACATTTTGTGGTTTTGGCGCCTTGGCATCCTTATGATTCTAATAAACTAGTGCTTTATAACAAATAAAAAAAAATAACAAAGTGTTAACCAATTGAATTAATTGCCTGTCAAGAGTGTATACTTTTAAAATTGTCGATTTGCGAAATAGACCTTTTCCTAATTAGGCTTACTGCTAATTAGGCGTTTCGCCATACAGGTCCTTTTCTTATAAGACCTTCTGATCGGGAGAGCTCCAGAGCGCATTCGCGTTGTTTATAAATAGTCAGTGTGATAAGGCTCTAACTAACTGAAGGAGCCTTAACACACTATTGCTAATATCTAGTTAAGCTTAACGGAAACAATTTGTTTTCCCCAAATCGAAGAAAATGTGTTATGACTTTTTAGGGAGTTTGAATACGGTTCAATTTTAAATGAAAACGGTATAGATGTCGTTTAGAATCTAGGTAGTATTTTTATAAACGCTGTTAATAATTTCTATGAAATTATTCAGCTGCTAAACAAGGCTGCTATACAGGATGTAATATTAATCAGTTTCTAAATTGTTTTGTAAGGAATCCAATAATTTGGAAACTGATAAAAAATGGCAGCCTGTATAATACAGACATCATCTCGTCCTTTTTATTATTCCTGAAGCCAGCATCAGTAAAAGGCGATAATTAACCATGCACGACATAAGCGGCTTTTTGGCTCAAGAAAACATTCTATACATACTTATCTTTTTCAACAAAACCTTGCCTAACTTACAAAATATCTATTCCATAACCCACTTAAGTACGGACATCGTTTCATTCGATAAAGCGCACGAAAATACATAAAATATGATATTACACTTGCCTAGTGTGTGAAATTTGCATTGCTTACAATGGGGTCCACGCCGTCACCCTTTTGGGGGAAGAACGCCTTAATTTGGTAGGACTCCGCAGATCCTGATTCCTAGTGACAAGATGGAAGTTAATAAGTTTAATATGTTGTAGATACATATTTTGCCGCCAAACATCTTAGTTAGATTTATTTATAAGTATATCGATACTGATGCCAACAAAAAAATATATATTACAAAATGAAAATAAACCACTACTACTAGTAATACTAGTGAGCGAGTCAAAACTACAACACCAGGGCGCCTCTTTGTAGCTTACTAGCTACGGCGTAGTATTTCGTAGATACACGCGACGGTGCGAGTTTCTCCAATCGTTTTTTTTTTATGTTGTGAAGAGGTTATTTTTATAAATCTTGCATATAATTTAATGTTATTTTTTTTAATAAGCTTATATCATATCATCATTCCTAAGTTTCATGTCAAGAAAAAGGCAAACAAAAGAAAATAATGGCGATTACTCCACCAACAAGAGCTGAGCTTTTGAGTTTTAGAAAAAGAAGAGTTGGATGTTACTGACCAAAACAACACCCTGTATAGGTTTGTACTGTCGCTTTTATTTCGCATTTTTATTTTTATTTTATATGATTTTCGCCAAAGAAACTTAATAATATAATAAATTGCGCTTGTAAAAGCAACTGTGTCAGGCAACGAACAAATACGACGCCAACAACGCAGGCATTTTGCCAATTGCTTAATACAAGGGCAATTTATGATAAATAATAAATTAACCCATCCATGGTAATCAATTGATTACTTCAACAAGAACGAAACCCTCAATCTAAACGACGGATATCTTAACAGCTATATCAACCACCAGTTCTACATCCAAAATTCCGAATGTTAAAGATTTTTACCTACAACACCTAGCATAAAATGACCGTGCTATGAACGCGTCAGACATAAAATATATTTCGAATTATTTGTGTATTATTATATATATTTGTATATTATTTGTGTTACTATGGCACCTTGCCCACTAGATACGGATCGAAAAATCGAATACCATTTATTTATTTTTAAAAAAAGATTCTCTGTACACTTGTTTAGTAGTTGAGAAAATGGATTGGACTCGAGAAAATTCAAGAGCGATGATTTATTACGACTTTCGAAGTGGTTTAACACAAAAACAGTGTGTTGACCGGATGATTTCTTCATTTGTTAATGAAGCCTCACCACAATTTATCGTTGGTTTGCTGAATTTCAACGTAGACGTGTCAAGCTCAGTAATGATCCCCGTCGAGGTCGTCCAAAAACTGCAGTCACCCAAGTAAACGTTGATGCTGTGCGTAAGATGATTGAGGAAGATCGACCGCGAAATTCAGGCAACTTTAGACATTCGCATGAGCCAAATACGTTTTTACACCTAATTTTAATACTTTTACTTACTTTCTTAAGATAAATAATCTTGCATGAACAATTAGGTGTAAAAAAGTTGTATTCCTGATGGATACCGCATTCGCTTTGTGAAGAGCAAAAACCAAAATGCACTAAAAAGTCTTAAATAAACTCTTGAACATTGAAAGGAAAGGAATCCATTTTAGGGAAAGAATTTCTTTTTGGAGTCGGTGCTGCGACAGGTGAGGCTGAATTTTCAAAGTGATGGCACCGACTCCAAAAAGAAATTGTTTCCCTAAAATGGCTTCCTTTCCTTTCAATGTTCAAGAGTTTATTTAAGACTTTTTAGTGCATTTTGGTTTTGAAGTCGGTTTTTACTTTTTTAAAGTTAATTTTATTTCTCCATTTTTAGAGTTTACAAGAGAGTGGGGGGGGGAGTTGCACCTTATGACTTTGTTCTTTAAGAAGCTACAAACTACCTATCATATGTTCTGTCATTATATTTATGAACTCCTAAGCGTTAAGGAGTTCCACCATCAGCACAGCCCCACAAGATAAGGACTATCAGACGTAACAACACGTCAACATTGAGGTTCAAGTAAAGAAACACTGTACGTGCCTTTAAAATTTGAGGATTTCCCTCGATTACACCAAGATCCCATTATCAGATCCCAAATTGAAAAAAATGGGACCAACTAGAAAGGTACACCCTCTAAATAGGCGAAAAAAATTTTCGAATCGGTCGACTAACGACTGAGATATGAGGTAACAAACATACAAAAAAAAAAACATACAGTCGATTGATAACCTACTCCTTTTTTGAAGTCGGTTAAAAAGCGACTCGCGTTACTTGGTGCGTCACAACTCTAGAAAGATTCCACGCAGGATCCTCAAATGCTGTATACAACATCGTAGGTGACGAATCCTGGATATACGCGTACGAACCCGAAATTAAAAACCACTCATGAGTTTCGGTGTTCGAAAATGAGTTAAAGTCAACAAAAATTGTTCGTTCACGGAGTGATTTGGGGAAAAAATGTTGCGACAATTCCTCTTGAGGGACAAAGAACGGTAATGCTTCAACACCCGAGCGGTTGCAAGCAACCGCATAACAAAAGAATTTCTATTGTGTCTCGTTCACATACGCTTGAGGGATGCAGAATGGTATCATTCGTTCGGTATCATTTGTTTGCCACAGGTAGTTTCTGAACTCCGTAAAGAGAACTGCAACCGCCGCATCATCCGCCATCACGACAATGTGAGTTCTCACACCGCGCACAGAACATAAAGAGTTATTTAGAGCAAGAAAACATTGACTTATTAGACCATCTGTCGTACAGCTCCGACCTAAGCCTTAATGATTTCTATACTTTCCCTAAAATAAAGCATACATTGCGTGGTCAGAGATTTTCATCACCTGAACAAGCTGTGGACGCCTACAAAATGGCCATTTTGGAGACCCAAACTTCCGAATGGAATGGTTGCTTTAATGATTGGTCGTATGGAAAAATGTGTCAAATTTTGCGGAGAATACTTTGAAAAGCAATAAATACATTTTTAAATGGTGATGTTGTGTCACTTCCTTGATTCCCGAAATTTTCAGTGCCGCCCTCGTAGACAGTTCGGTCACCGCCCAACACTGTCGCGTGCCATGCACGGATCGTGTCAACACCGGCATTCATTAATTCCCGCTTCATTTAACGATTCGACGGGACGCTATCAATCCGTTCAGTAAGCATAGTAGAGTATCTTGTTTCTTTTCGTGCCTGTATAGTGTTGCAGGTTCTATTTTTTTAAAGCAGTAAGTTTTGTAAAAAACAGGTGATGTATGAAAGAACTGCTGATTAAAACAGAACCTGTCTTAAAACAAACAAGTCACTAATCGATGTCATAGCAAAAACCGAGAAAACTCGTATAAAAAAACAACAAGCGAATTGACAAATCGACAAAAAACCAACAGGTGACGACTTTCTGTTCTGTGTTCTTGACGTTCTGTATAACTTAAACAAACAGCAGTTTTGCCTACAAAAACAAAAGAAAAGGAGATATTAGGGGAAACTAGAAATCTCCTGTAAAAACAGGAGATCTGGCAAAGGGTTGCCAGATCTCCTGTTTTTTCCCGGTTTGGCAAAAACCTTTACTTCCTAATATTTTTTACAAAGTCACGTTTTAAAAACAGAGCGGATCCGCTCATTTTGTAAAAGGTTAACTTTGTCTTTTTTATAAAAATGTGCACAGGGCGGTAAAATGTGATCCTCTGCGAAAGGTATATAAACAAAGACAGGCAAAAAATAAACTAACAAGCAGACCAATCTATCGACCATACAATTGTGACACTAACAAACTTTGAAAATTCCTTCCTTCATGTTGTTCCCACCATAATTGTCATTCGTCGTCATTTTTTTTAAACAGTAATATATTCAGGTATGAGTAAACCGCTTCGTTACGATTTCGCCTGCAGGGGCAAAGGGGCGCGGCGGGAGGCGAGAGCGGGGAGTACAAGAGGCGCGGGAGGGCGGATACATCCGCCCGCATCGCACACGCAGGCGAGATCCCATTTCACGGTAGGTGCCTATATGTATCGTAGGATTTGTTTCTACTAAAAAAACTAAATTTGATTTATCCCTAGTATTATCGCCACACCGTGCGACAAACATTTACTCCTCAGGTTACATGTTATACAAATTTTACGTCATTCCTGTTTTAGTAAATGTCAATATAGTGAAATTCAAAGACAAAGACGAAACGACCCCTTTTAAATTTGGAAAAAAATCAGACAGAACAAGAATTTGATTGTTGATACGACTAAATAAATATACGAGCCGAACGCACTGCAGTGATGCTGATAATGATGTGCAACTAAATTACTTACCGTCACCATAAATCAACGAAACGACACAACAGAATTACTACCACACAATTGCAAAATAGGAGACTAGTTATAAATAAGGTGTGCAAAACACGAAGTACTAGATGCTTTAGTAATAACAGATTTGTACGAATACAAGTGTTTTTATGTAAACCGCAAAATAACGCTAAAACTCCAGAGTTATAGAAGATTTTTCTTTTGAAAATATATAAAATAAAAAATTCACCGATAAGAGCACAACACTTAAATTAAGAAGAAAACGTTGCGTAGTAACGAAATGAAAAATACTGCACAGCTCAGGCAATGAGGCTCTCTTACGTATGCCAGGATTGGCTGGCTAGCAATCATCATTCCGATCTGTTATTTCTAACACGTAAACAGAGACAGAATAAAGTTTTCTTCGAGAACGAAGATAATCCTGACTTGCACTTGTGAGCAAATCGAAGAATGAATTGTTATATCTATTTATATACTGTTTATATTTATCACACCACCACATAACCACAGTTTAAGTTTTACTTACATCATCCAAAGGTTTCAGGTTGCCACGAAAACATTTTTTGCGACGAAACCAATTACAGAAAGAATACCACCATAAAATGTATTTATTTGAGATATTATTACACGATCATTGTGTTACAGGACACGAACTGATAGATACTTAAATACAATTTATTGATTTTTACTTCACGAATTCAATAAGAAATATTTGTGCACGTTTATGCATTCGTAGTTGATAATATTAAAATAAATTGAGCTTTTCAATATATATTTTTTGGAAATATTTTTTTTCGATAATTTAATGACTTCGAAACTAATTACCAGATTTATCAAATGCCATTCTCAGTTTTAACTTTTCTTAGAGTAGACGTAGTACATTCAAACTAATAAAACAAACGTAAGTGGAAAAAAGAGAAACATTTTAAAAAGAAGAAAAAAATTCTTGAATTCCACTGTATCAATTTTATGTTAATAGTCGAAAATAAGTAATAAATAAATATTAAACCAGAAGCAGATAGACCACGTATCTACTTTGTAGAAATAGAGAGTTGTAACAAATTATGCTAACACTTGAAAACTCAAGAAATGTCACCTTTCTCAAAAAATACCTCTATAACGAATAATCTTAAATACAATCATACAATATCGACAAAAAAGTGACATTTCATTGATAAAACACATGTTACCTATGAAGGGTATTGATTGTTACATTGTAGTCTTTGCTAAATATAGGGTGGCCTGTAAAAAGAGCAAAATTTTTTATATAGGCCCTTAAAGTAACCAGTAAATGGTTTTTATTTGTTATAAAAAAAAAACAATCCATTCAAAAAAAACGGCTAAGTGCGAGTCGGACTCGCCCACTGAGGGTTCCGTGCCAACTTTAACTGAATAAGCGATCTTCTTACTTCCACTAAGCTGAAATACCACAATATTTTGTTGACAGCAAATATAACTTTGTTTTTCATAGTATTTGTATGAAAAACAAAGCTATGATTGCGATTGTTGAAAATTTGCTATATGTCAAAAACTACTAGTTAGATCCCGTTTAAACTATTTTTTGTTGAAAGTATTTGTTAATATCTACAATATATATATTTTTCAAAATTTTCTCATGTTTAGTTTAGAAGTTAGAAGGGGGGAGGGGTGGCATTTTACCACTTTGGAAGCGTATATCTCGCAAACGTTAGACTTTGAGAGAAAATAGTTTTAGGAACTTCTATTTCATTTTAAAAGATCTATCTATAGACACCCCACACGCATAGGTTTGACTAAAAAAAATATTGGTTTTAGTTTCATGTATGGGAGGCCAAGAATCGTAAAGCGGTTAACAGGATACATCTTCCAACCAAATTTCAACAGTGTGATGCTAATAGTTACAGAATAAAATAGCTGTGACATACGGACGGACAGACAGACAGACTTGACGAAACTATAACGGTTCCGTTTATTGCCATTCGGCTACGGAACCCTAAAACGTAAGGCTAAGGCCCAGCCACAAAAGTTGTGATATTTATTGAGTAGGAATTATAGCTTTGGATCACTTTATATCAGAGCTAGAACACTTTGGAGCACTATGACCCGGTCAAGGTATATAAGTATACTCTGTAGGATAAATAATTAAAATCTTTGTTCCTATTACAGGTCACAACACAAGCTGTATAAAGATTAACCCAGGTTATGTTACTCACAGTGAAATTTATATCTTACAGCACCTTAGGCAAAATATTATTCGACAAAATATTCGTATGATTGCAAGTTCAAAAGTAAAAGGTAAAAGTTGACAAAATAATTTCATATTATTTGTTATATCTAATTGTACTTGTTATAACATTATTATCAATAGGCATATGAGAATATATTTAACGAAGAGCTATGTTTGGACTTATAATAGCACAGCTGCATGGTGATATTGTGATGAAATACCTGCGTATGCACCAAATGTTTCCATCATGGGTTTATAAAATCATGTGGATTTATGTGATTCTAAAATGTTAAGGTTAAATAAAAAGATCAGGTCAGGTACTTGATCGATTAAACTCGAAACATAGCTCACAGCGCAGGGTATTAAATTTATCTAAATTTACATTATATCTACTTAGGTCAAAACGAGAATAAAACATGAGTTATATCCAAAACTAACAATGGAACTTAACCATAATTGGGAAGAACTAGAGTCAACTAACCACTTCGAAGAAATGATTAAAATAATTATTTTAAAATATCCCAAAAATAGTTACTTGGAATAAGTAATTTGTTGATGAATAACTACAACACATATACAAATACAGATTAATTTGATATGTAACATTATATACAATATAATAACTAGGTATATTAAACAGCGTTGCTAATAATTAAATCACCTCATCAATAAATAATAGACTCACTAGGTAAAAAGCGTAATACAAAACATATAACTATAAATACGCAAACTATACAGATATTATTTTACAATGAGTAAAGAAGTTTCAAAGACAGTCCATTACAATAAATATAATCAAAAAAATGGCAACTATCTATACTTTGATTTTGGCTTTCGACTAAAATGACAGCATCAATCGCACTATTTCCTTTTAATGTTGCAAGCCTAGTGCATTAGTGTTGTAACAATTCAATAGTACGGGATTAATTGATTTTGTGATATGAGTTTTCAGTAATGTATTTCGTTGCATAGTAACGTAATACATAAATTATTATTTTAAATAAGTATAAAATCTAAGTCCTTTTCCTTGCAATATAATTTTTCTTTTGTTATTTCTGCCTATGTTTAATTTTAACGACTTTCTTTAAAAACAATATTAGAAATAATGTTAAAAACTCTAACACGAATTCAATCTATAACTATTTATTATGCTATAATAATTTAATGCCAAAGATTGAATAAAAATTTCAAGTTTCGATTATTTAGCAACAACACTATTTCAAAAGTTCGAAAAAGTTGCATCGCTCTAAATGTCTATTTGGTCTATATAATAAAAAATCAGAGTATAGAATTCACAGCAATACCGTACAAACTAGATATGTAGTATGTACATGGATATAAAAATACGCATCCTAATATACATCGTTGAGTGAGTTGTCATTTCTTTGATTACCGTTAGCACGTTAGTTGAATGTGGTCCAGCCTTTCGGTACGCTGGAGGTAGCCTCCTGGCGGGCGGTCGACGACCCGGCCGTGTAGTCTAGCAAGCCGAATTGACTGAAGTCAAGCCCGTACTCGTGTAGGAGAGCACTGTCCGTGGACGACTTGGTCTGGTCAGCACCAGCATTATCGCGACACTTGAGGGGATCAAAGTCTTCCAAGTCTGACGGCGAGTCATCCAGTTTAATGAGATCTGACACAGAGCCCAACGACTGTAAAAGAAATACACAGTATGAAAAGTCAAAATGAAACTCAAACGACCCTTGTCCCAACTCCGTTTTTAGTAAATGCATATTATTTGTATTGTAATACAATTATTTTCTAATTAAATATTTTATCATACTTTACAGGGTTACTGGTTAAGTCGACCTAAATCCTATAAGACTTGATAGTTTTCATTATTCCTGACTGATTTCACTATGGAATCCTATATCTCAAAAGATCCGTTCGTAAGTTTTCGGCCTCTGAATTTCTTTTATAACAATCGCGATTTTAGATTATTGCATTTTTTGTGTGTTTGTACATGAATTTGTATTGTGTTTTCTTTTTTAAGTAGTAAATTAGTTTTCTTTATTATTTTAAATATTAAAACTGCGAGTAACTGTACCAACTGAGTTTAGTAGACGCTCGAATGTAAAAAAATACTTGTGGAAAAAAACCTTTGTAAGATAATTAAAATTAAGTCTATGAAAAGATTGCTGCAGATATACGTTAAAATATCTACGGTTTTCCTGCTTTCTTATGATAAGGTCTAACATGCTAGGATATTATTAAAAATAATTGATATAAACACTGATGAAAGTGTTTGGCAGTACCAGGGTGGATGTAACCAAACAACGGTTTAGGCGCGTTAGGGCTAATTCTCATTTTGGCAACCGACTCGCTAATGGACTAGTTCTCATTATGGCCACTTCTCATTTTGGCTACTTCTGCTTAGGGCTACTTCTGATTAGGGCTACTTCTCACTTGGGCTACTTCTCATTAAGGCTACTTATCATTAGGGCTATTTCTCATTAGGGCTCCTCAAAATTTGGGTATGTTTATTGAAATAAGCACTTTCTGTATGTATATAAAGATGTTTATTCATTCATTCATTCATAAGAGAACAATGACATAATTTAAGAATAAATCAACATTAATTGAAGTAGCCCAAAGCAGAAGTAGCCAAAATGAGAAGTGGCCATAATGAGAACTAGTCCATTAGCGAGTCGGTTGCCAAAATGAGAAGCCCTAATGCGCCTAAACCAAGATAAGATACATAAAGGTCAAATTTAGCTCGAGTCAGCAAACAAACTTGAGAACTGTTAACTTTGGGATATGAGATTCCATAGTAAAATCAGTCAAAACTACCATGTCTTTAAAGAATCAGGTAGACTTAACCTGTAACCCTATATAATAGTTTCATAAATACATAACTGTTATTAGGCTTATTTACACATATTAGGTAAATGTTCAGTGTTCATGAAAATTGTTAAAAATCATATTAATGACAGAATAAAAAATATTTTTCAATTGTTTATTAATAACGTGTGACAATTTTATAGCGTTTGCTATCCAAAGTCGTTTGTAAATGTTTATTTAATAATTTATTGATACAGGCAGACAAATAATATCCCAAGACATTGTACGTCTTCACACATTAAGTTTTAATTATTGTAGCAAAGCACAATCTACTACGTTTTTTTATTAGTTGGTAAATAAATGTCATTAACTACACTTTTTTTGGCAAAGGTCCCATATACACGATACCAGAGCTAAAAACATACATACAATACAAGTTTACTTCTGAACATGTATTCTATGTATGTGCTTATCCTTCGAAAAGATCTTGAGAACATTTTCAAGAACGCTGTAAACAATCGATAGTTTAAAATACGATCTACTGATAGTCTAATAATTTATGCAAGTCTATTTAAATACAAGGCAGTAATAAATATGATTCAGGCATGCATATATTTTAGAAACTGTTTAAGAACCTCGACACAACGCAATAAAATCGTAAAAATGAAAACTATTTTTCCTCTTTGTAGTCGAATTTCTTAAACAGTTAGAAATAAGCGAGCAACTACTATATTATAACATGCTTTATACGGTCAGTTACGAAATATAACAAACTAACTGTGGATAAAATTTTCTCATTAAACTGCTCTTACAACAATATATTTATACATACATAAATAAGAACCAACATTAATAGATTAGAAAAACTTTACTTGCATCAACAACTGAACACTATAAGAAGCAGTGAGCAAGCAAACTTAATATTTCGATGTTGATAAAATGAATACTAACTTTGAGTAAACTTTATCAAAATGAAATTATTTTGTATCCGGATTAATCAGCACAATAATATCAAACCAGCTTTTCTCATAAACCCTGGTTCTCGTTGCCGACCAGTAAGATATCACCAAATTAAGCACCAAGGCATCCACATTTACACATAATTACCTTGATTTAATACCAATCGCTGTGACATTCGTAGCTTTAGGTTCACATCACGTCTTCTGTTATTAATATATTTTAAGGAAATTTAAATTTTCTTCCATTGTTACGCCAACTGTAACCTCTAAACATTGCACCTAAGTGAAACTAAAAGTGGTGAAGTGAGAGTGACCTCATGTTCTTTGAAACACCGTGTCCATACGTGACAAAGATGCAGTAAGGTTCGACAGTAATTACACCATAAATAATAAAGTGACAACCTTGGAAATGTTAGCAATATATTAAAATATAGTCATTAACAATACATTAAGTTTAAATAAATACATATTTTTTTTATAGTAACGCAGTTAAACTCCATGGTGTTAGTGCAAACAAAATCCACTCTCGGTTCGTTCAAGGTAGTACGTATGCAATCATTTTTTGTTTAACGATAAGGTACAATAATATTGAAATGATTACAAATGCACATGTCACAGTTACCTCTTGAGTTCTCCCTGTCGGAGGTATGTTGACTTTCGGTCTGGTAGTTGCCTTGTTTGATTTGTCTTGGTGCTGCCTAATGGGTATCGATGGCGCATATTTCGCGTTACCGTTCGGTAAAGTCGCGCTTTGTTGCGGCATCTTTCTCTGATTGGAGGAGATGGTGAGTTTGAGTTTTGCCTTGTCCGCTCCGTCTGTGAATCTTATTGTGCTGGTGTGGAAGTCTTTGAGGGCGACATCGTTTTTGGTGACGTTGCTGACGAAGTGCATGGAGCCGTGCGCGGGGAATGCGCGCGGAGGCGGCGCAGGCGCATCCGACAGATCTACGAGTTTCCTGGTGGACACTATTGGGTAACGGAGTGGGGGTTGGGGTCGTTCCGGTAACCGGGGTGGGAGAGATGGCGACAGTGTTTTCTGCAAAATAAAATTGAATAATGTGCCACGGTGCTCCTAGGAGCGTACGCATGCCGGACGCGGCGCAAGATACATGGTACATGTGAATGGAATGACAAATAATGTGCGGTTAAGATTTAAAGAAATTCAAATAAAAAAAAACACCATTACAATGCGCGAGTAAATTTATACTGGCACTTACAAGTTGTTGGTATAAGTTTTATTTTCACATTATTTATCATCGACGCTGATGTTGTATCTTGATGGAGCTAGGCAAGCATAAAACAAGTGATCGAAGTAGAACTAATAAGCGGAATGACAAAATGCAAGATAATAAGAATACTTTTCAAAACCTATGATCGATGCATCGGTTTTAAAAAGCTTCAACTGTACACTCTACTAAGTACAGGGCTTTACTTCTCATACTTATCTACACTAACTAGATTTTGAGATAAAGTTGTTGGGCCAAATACACACTGCAACTTTTAGTAGCAACACGAACAATACAATTACTAATCATCAACATGCGATACAAAAAGCAGCGTTTGTGTCGCTGCAAATTGTGGCAATATGTAAGGGCTGTAACTTATGATCGACTATTACTAACAAGCAAGCAGTTACAGTACAAGAAAAGCGAATGTAACTTGCTATTCGTAAAAAGGCAAGTCCAAGAATAGCCGCAACCTACAACTGGATGCGAGATTTCGGCAACGGCATTACAAGATCCAAATTAAACGGCGGAGTTTATGAAATTCCTTCCAGTATTCAGAAATTCAAGTCTTTGCAAATTGAACGCGTAGGTTAATCGATTAAATGCTACCCTGGTTCTGGTTCCGTTATAATTAAAGACACCAAAAGAATTTTGTGTTCACCAAGTTTTGGATTCCAATCATTTTGTATTATGAATCGATATAAACCAGTAAATGTAGTAAAACAATTGACGATATGACTGATTTGTATTTAAGATATAAAAATGCTGTTATTCATAAAACAAATAGGTAATTTTAATTTAGTATTAACTGACTTTCTCTAGGTTTCCGTTTTTTTTTTGTTTTCAGTAACATACATAATCTGTCTTTAATTACTTGGCCAAATCAGTAGTACGGTAATTTTGCTCATTATCCATTTAAAGCTAAATAGAATACAAATAAGACCGATTTAGTAGCAAAATACCTTACGTAAATCTCATACAATTATTTTATAACAGGTAGTAGTTTCTATCTGTTCATAATAAAAAAAAATAATATCCAAAACTTGGTTAAAACAGAACTGTTTTGGTATCTTTAATTACGTGACCGCCATTGCAGATGCTAGTTAATGCTCCAGCAGCTCAGAGGTATCTAGCTACTGGGGGTTATAGTGCTGGTTGCATTAATAGTCTGGACAAAAATATTCTCTTCAACTAATGTAATAACGAAAATGCCAATTCATCTCAGCCACCAGTACAATCTTGTTGACGTTAATAGAAACTGGTGGAGTCTGCCGCCCCGAGAAGGATATCCATATACGCGTCGCCGCCCTCGGAATCAATTTCTTAGAGATCCATAGAAACCATTTGTCTCGTTAATTCATCAGCTTTAGTTTACGGCCTGTCTCGAACTTGCAGCTTAACTGGTAGGGTGACTTTGTGAACATTGCCCAATTTTAAAAAAGTTATGCTATTAAACAATGAGAAGTTTCGCAGAGGCCGACAGACAGCACGGTAGCTCAATTGGTAGAGCGATTGGCCCGGTTAGCCAGGAAGTGCTAGTTCGAGTCCCGCCCGTGCGCAAATTTTTGTTTCTTATTTCATCTTTATGAATAAATAATGAGCAGTTTTCTCCCATCAATTTATAGCTATCATTAGGTGGCGTTGGGATAGCTTTAGGAACATTTTATTTCACGTTGGCGATAAACATAGACAAAGAAAACAAAGTGTAAGTGAATATTGTAAAATGCGTAAATGACCTTTAAATTAATTAAGATACTAATTTTTTGCTATAATAAAGTCCTTTATTTGCTAAAAGTACACATTATTCTTGATTTACTGTATTTTATTTACGTTTGCGAAAAGCAATTACCATCTGCTGTAATACTTAAATCTTGTTTAAAAAGTTATTTCCTCAAGTGACGCTAGCGCCATTTCTCAATAATTGAAACATCTAATTAAAACTGTTTCACTATAGGACAAATAGTGAAACCGAGAAAAAAAAACATTGTATGAAGCAGCTGTTTCTTTTTCTCGAATTCACAATTAGCTCCATAGTTAAAGTGGTGTATACAATATCACTTCACTTCGGTCACTTGGGGCGTCGCCGAATTCAGCAAATTAAAAATCACGAAAATCGGACAACCGTTCTAGAGTTCAATGGTGTAAGAAATATGACTATCTTTTGTTTATACAAGACTAGCGGACCCAACGAACTTTGTTTTGCCCCCAGCCCCGTAATTTTAAAAGTTAAGCGGTGTCAGCGAACTTTGTTTCCCTCTGACCCCGTTCCGCGCCAGCCCCGGCCCCGTTGAAAAAAATATCCTTTGACCTTCTCTTGGTTCTGAGCTACCTCTCGCTAATTTTCAGCCAAATCGGCTTAGCCGTTCTTCAGTTATAGATAGTGTAACTAACACGACTATTTTTTATATGTGGGTAGTGTTCACAAAGTCATTGTGTATACCATAACACATGCATCACTCACCGACTTATCCTGCAAACTGCCATCGGAGTGGTGTGAACTGTTCGGGAAGCTGTCGCGTCTGTGCGCGTTTTTCTTCTCGAACAGGAACTCCATTTCGTTGAGGAGGTCGAGGGGGAGAGCAGAGGGTGCTTCGCGGGGAGGGGGCTCGTGAGAGGGGGAGGAATCTGAAGACGAGTCGGAGGAGACGGGCGTGGCTGAGCCGCATGAGAATCTGGAAGACGAAAATAAAATTTGTTTAAAACATTCATTTTGGGGCTCGGTGGCACATAATTTTACTAATATTATAAACAAGTTTGTGACGATGGTATGTTTGTTACTTTTTCACACAACAAATACTTAAGGGGCTACCCGAATTTTTGACGCGCACACTAGCGCCACTCTATTTAAAATAATTATTACTCATTAAATACGAAAACAATTAAAAATCTGGTAGACACGATTGTAGCACAAGTTCTATAGTTTATTTAGTACGTTTAAATTGTTTCTGAAGTAGTTTACTGTAGTTAGAGTTAGAAAAATTGCTAAATTGGGCAACTTTTGACAAATTTTCTAACTGTAACTGCAGATAACTCTGTTTTATTGGACTTAAACATTGTATATAAACCACATTACCAGAGCTAAAATCGCATCAATCAGATTTTCGATTGGTATTTTATTTAACGAGTTATGATTTTTCTACTAAAGTGGCGCTAGGGTGCGCGTTAAAAATCCCCTTAATGGACTTTGATGAAACTTAAAAATAATATAGTTTATACACTAGAAAAGCACATAGGCTATAATTTATATTATAGTTATTAATAGTCACAATATTAACGCGGATGAAGCCGCGGGGAGCCGCTTGTTTAACATAAATATACCTTAAGGAAATGTTTGACTGTATGAAGTTTGTAAATCACTACCCGTTTATCGTAAGAATTGACCTGTCAAAACCCACCCCTCGCCGCTTTGATGAAGAATTCTAAATAGATAACGTCACGCGAACTAAAACATTACTCAAATTTGGTCTTTCGCGCCTTACGAAATACATTGTAACTTAAAACTTGTAACTGCGGGTCTATACGCGACGCATATTATGTAGTAGTATTGTTACTACTTACACCCTCGACTAAGTGCAAACCGTGTGTGTCGCCTTTATCAATAAACATTAACCCGGATATTATTACCCGATTACCGGTTTTTACCGATACCCGGATTTTCGGGTCATGTAACTCCATCCAGTGATTAGTCCCCATATTAAGCAGATATTACGCGACCGCGGATTTATTAGACTGCCGATTTTTCACTGCAGCGATGTGTTCTTTGACTCTTTCGGCTATAGTCCGTTTTGTCTGGCCAATGTACGAACTACCACAGCTGCAGTCTATTTTGTAAACCCCCGGAGTTTGAAAAGGCAATACTTCCTTAGGCGATCGTAGTATTTGTGATATTTTACGTAACGGAGTATACATATGCAGACATAAAAATGTCTGCAGTGAAAAATCGTGAAAAATCAGACTAATAAATCCGCGGTGGCAGAACATCTGCTTTATATGGGGACTAATCACTGGATGGAGTTACATGACCCGAAAATCCTTTCCACGGATCGCCATTACCATACTAGGGTAATACGTGAAGCGATTGAAATCAAGAAGTATAATAATTTCAATCGGGTAGACGGGTTTAAATTGTCATTGGCCTGGAATCCAGTGATTAATAAGTGCAAACCGTGTGTGTCGCCTCTATCGGTAAACATTAAGCCGGATACTGTGAGTGTTGTGTGTCGCACTGAACCTACTGACTCTAGTTCACGTGCACAACAAATATTGGATAGTTGGAGGGTAGCAGAAGAACCGGCCGCCCGATGCAGACGAAGACGCCGAGCGCCAGTCTCCTCGTGACCACGACGGTTGCAACACCGTTGAAACGTCGAGGGTGTAAGTAGTAACAATACAACTACATAATATGCGTCGCGTATAGACCCGCAGTTATAAGTTTTAAGTTATAATGCAACGCGAAAGTTTAAAAACGAAATATATTGCACTTCGCATTGTATATTGTTTGAGTGCCGCCCGTTTTTGCGTTGTGTGTGCAAGCGATTTTCGCTGATAAGCGGTTAGGAGGTTAGACCTTGGATCTAGAAATTACTAATAATGTTACCTGCTATCATCAGTTGTGTTTATCGAGGACGGCCTTGATCCCGTTCTTGGCATTTTATTTTTCAGCCCCCTTACGGCGGACTTCATATTTTTGCCACCTTGCCGTACCTTAAATAAAACAGAATTCTATTTCATTACAATACTTCATTATTATAACACCAACATTACACCAACAGCAGAATAGGACTCATTGACACAGAAAGATTCACCTACCTACCAAGGAATCAACTTTTAGGAGCTGAATTATTATAATACTTATTATAATTCTCCAATGTTTTTTTTTTTTGTATAGCATTTGGATGTAATCTGACGTGTCTTTAGTAAATATAAAATAAAAAGGTGCAACAGAGCTTAAACAGATCTTTCGCATAAAAAATATTGTGCCGATACAAGCAATATGTGCTCTTAGCGCAGTGGTGGCAGCGCTTTGGTAGTGATACCGAAGTGAAGCAACCTACAGCGCGGTCGTGTTTGGATGGGTGACCACTCCGACCACATAAGTGACGTATATCACGAGCATCTCCGTGCTTCGGACGGCACGTAAAGCCGTTGGTCCCGGCTTATATTGATAGAAGTCGTTAAGCCTAGTGCGAGGCCTTATGGGCTGCTTGATAACATTTGACAGCAGGGTTGATCGCTTGCCTTGCAAAAACCCCTTCACTAATCCGCACTGATTCCGCGTGGTGGAGTATGGCTCGAACTAACTCATAGTTGAGATAAGGCCTTTGTCCAGGAGTGGGATTTTACAGGATAACTTTCCTAAAATCTTAAGAGCAATTATCCAAACATTACCTACTTTAATGCAACAATGATGATTGCTTAAAACTGATATAAATACAACTGAAAATCGTAATTAGTTCCTGTGGTGGGAATGTGTAACGATTGTGTATTCTCGTTATAATAAAACTGAGACTGATTTCATAATAACAGGATCATAATAACTGATTGCAAATAATGTGTGAAAAGACGTATTTAAAAAGAACAAGCTCGACACCATGAATCGAACTAAACGTTACAATATGCGATTGCATGCAGTAGGTAAATATAGATTGAACGGAGAAAGAGACCCAGTGCAGGAATATAATAAGTAATTTTGATAACGATGACTCTATCATGTCAACTTAGTGGAGTGTAGAACTTTGAAGAGAAGCTAGCAACTCATATAGGATTGCCATACGGTATACTTATAAAATCCTGATAAAAAGTCTAGTTTCTTAAAAAAGTTCTGACATTTCGCCAAAGTGCCTTTCTACCACAAGTGGTGGTTTGACAAAAATACGTCACTGGGCTGGCCGATCCGTGAAAATCATGTTTTGTCAGTATTATTTACGTACTTGTTTTTTAAAAAAAATATATGATTACTATAATCTCCTGATGTACCTAATATTTAGTTGGTTGTTAATTAAGAATATAACAATACATAAAACATTTTTTTTAATTTTGTTTTTCTCCAGAATTTAATAAATGCTGACTTTTCAAACTCCGTACGGATTCCTGACAGGGACCAAAAAGTCTTGACGTATGGCTGACGTAATTATAATAAATATAACACCATATCCAAAATTACTAAGCTTGCAGTCAACATGGGTAACGAAATCAAACGTTTTGCATTATTCCGTGAAATAAGATATTCATTTCAACGTAAATTTCCACCAACAAACTAAAAAGATTTTTAAAAACGAATTTAATTTCCATATAATCAGATTTTAATACATCGATTATAATAACATACGAAATGATATTGTGCGGCATAATTATAAAAAAGATTGAAATAATTGTCGGATGGTATTTGAAACATTATCAAATACCATCCGGTGAGTCAATGCTAATTTGACGATTAAAGTTACCCAGGCTGACCGTACGATAAATGCTATACATTTTTATGATTTTATGTTTATTATATTAACCAAACCATACCACACATAAACCAACATTGCATACAAGAATTTACTATTAAACCTGAACCAGGACTACCAAGCTTCAAGATAGAAGGTCATAAGCCATTATGAAGATATTATAGTGTTTAAGCATTTATAAATTTTATTATTAAGTAAAGTCACCTTTTGTATAGATTTGGAGGTAATGATCAAATGATAGCCTACCTAGCTGGCCCTGCCAGACGATTTCGTGCAGACTCAAAATTTTCAGATACCTTAATTGTTTTATGGTCTATGGACTAGTTGTGAAAATATTTTTATTCCAAATCAAAATTGAAGCAATGTTCATTAATTACTTAATAATACAATACTCTTAAGCCTACACTTGAAGTGTAATACTAATTCCTCATTAAACCCCCGTATTTTTAGTTTACATTGCGTTGACCATTTATGACAAATAGGGCTACAGACATGCCAGTACACTCCACTGAGTTTTCTTTTAAATAAAATATTCGAAACGATAGAGTTCTCTATGACTCACCGATTTCACAGCCGATTGTACTGCTGGGTTCGCCTGCAAATATTCACATTTTAAAGCAAAAAGAAAAATCCAAGGTACTTACAGCATGCATGCAATATGTAACTCCAAGTTGTTAGTAACAGTAAGCTTAGTGGAAGTAACAATAATTTTATGCCAACAAAGTGGCCTCGCAAAGTGGGCGTTGATACTTTAGAATAAATATTTAATGCATGTAATATCGTTCTGCCAGTTTTTCACAGCATCCATATCTGCACGATACAAAATTCGATTTTTAAAGTACGAATACGTACCAAATAAAAATTAATATTTTTTTTAGGCACGACATGATACTGCTATATCTGCTGAATTGTACTATATCAAAATCAATGAGGAATTGTGTGTAGTTAGAGTACTTGTTTCTGAAGTAAACGCGAATACTCTCATAGGATAAAACTCTATTTACGGATGTTTTTCGCGGATATGTATTACATTTTATATCCCGACGTTTCCAACAATTTACAGAGTTCGTGGTCACGGGGAGACTAAGATGTTATTTGGCATTTTAATTTTAAAACAGTTTGATTGGAATTACGATCAGAATCAATTAAACTACTATTCGATATGGATCACATTTTTCAAAAATCGTCATTAAATTGTTGCCAGGTCTATTTGTTAATAAGAGAAGCAATCGCGTGCGATAATCCGCCAAAATACGTAAACAAGCAATGATTAGTTCTTTGTGAACGTAGATAGTAATAACAGTATTATATTATCTGGGGTAATAATATTAATGTTAGCGCGCGCAGCGAGTCGGCATTATAGCTATCGACTCCTCTTTCTACAGAGCGTCGTCCACAGAAAGAATATATCAGTAGTGCTGCTGCATAAAACTGTCAAATGTTTGTAAAATCAGACATTCGCGACGCGGATTGCCTTGTCAATTGCACACATCAGGTCCTCCAAAGAGCAATAATCAGGGCACGCAGGACAAGACAGAAGGTGGAGCATGTTTTGTGGGATGAAACCGCAGATGCAGGATAGATCGGTACCATCAGAAAAGCACTGAGAGACTGGGGGAATGAGGTTTTGCGCATTTAACATGACATATTGTAGAGTTTTGCAAAAATAACTAGTGGCGGTAGTTTAATTTTTTCACTCTGTATGTATGTACAAATAACATATTTGTGTACCCGCGACCACGAACGCTGTAAAGTGTTCGCAACAATAAAATAATGTTTTAGGCTAAAGTATTTTGGAAACTGAATCTCCAAAATTAGTTTCATAGAAAGACCTATTGTTATTGTTCATTCCACTTTAGTTAGAGTCTTGCAAATGGTTCCGAATCTTTCCGTAAGAGTCATGTGATGTGTAGTCTTAATTCTGGTATAATATCCAATTGTGCATATTATTTAACAAATCATATGAGGACTTTAATTTAAAAAAACTAGCAAAATAATCACATAACTTCAGCAGGAATCGACTTGCGACGATCATGATAATTTTAATAAGAGCATCATGTTTAAGAGCATGTTAAGGTAAGCTACCGATACATAATACTATGTTTGCATGTCCAAGCTTAGACCAGACGGCTTTTACAACTCAGATATTCGGTCCATGTCTATAAAATTGACGTTTTAAAATTTGCAACTTTGTACTTAGATGAAAACTTGGTTTGCTTCTGAATTTTCCTATCATATCAAACCAAAGCTTTAATTCCGTTCTGAAATTAGTATTTCATTTATATATTTAAAAAATTAGAAGCAAGATTAGAAGTGATGGTAAATGAAAAATCATGTGTTTTAACGAATTGAGTTCTTCTGAGGAATGTAGTTCTCAGTAGTTTAGTAACAATTTCTAAGTTAATAAACTAGTTTTCTAAAGGCAAAGCTACAAAATAAAGGCATTTTGATTACTGTTCGCTTTTAATAATCATGTATTTGAGAACGTAGAAAAATAAAAAAAAACAACCTGTATTAATGAGCAGTGGATATATCATAAAGTCAAGAATAATTTGCAATACAATTAACTAACAGAAAAACTAAAATTTAAAAAAATGTGTCGGATTGCACTAAAAATTGTCAATTGTCAGTTTAATCTCTAATTAACTTGTTGATCAGTTTAAAACGTCTTCCTGGTACTGTTTTTTTTTTTTACATTTGAGCAAATTTTCTAAAACTACCCGATTTTTGTGGTCCTGATTACAGCAACATTTCAGGTAAATCACGTATTATGTAAACGTATTAAATACAAATCTCGAAATGGCATTAAGCTTTCATTTAACGTTATGTTTATTTCAAGTTTCTTAGTTGCTAAAATTTTGGAACGTCAATTTCATAGGTCAAAAGGACCTTATAAAAAAGTTGAGTATTATTAGTGTTTTTAATTAAAGCTTGAAAGTCATATTAGTAAATAGTAAACACAAAAAGACGCAGCATTAAAACAAAAATGTGTCACTCTTTCAGAGGCCAACTAGCGCGATCCAGTTAGCATATTAACTCGGGGTTAAAATGACACCTTGTGGGTTAAAATGACACCTTGTTAAGTCTATCGCATAAAATTAATATTCCTATCGGAATAGAAGGACAAGTAAAAGCTGTCAAACGAAACCGATTTAAGATGTCAGTAACTAACATAAGTACGAAACATTTGTAGCTTTAAATGAGATAACCTTTCGGTCAGGTGATTTATAACAATGATCCTAAGTTAAATATAGTAGTTCACTGCATGATAAACAGTCGACACAAAATATTGAACATGCAGCTATAGTGTAAAACTAAATGTTATTTCATTATACAAAATATTGTTTGATATACAATCCCTGTGTTATTCTGTCTTTATTTTTTACGTAAATTAACGTTTGTAGAATAGAATAATCAAACTGCGTACTTTAAATTTGAAGCGCATTGGTAAATATAAATCGTATATTAAGAGGCTTCGATTTGGACTAATATACCTGATAAATGATTATTTGTTGGGGTTATGCCGCTGTAATGCATAACAATCAATCACCGATCAAGTCACCATGTTTCAGACGCATTATTTCTCCAAAATATACACAATTTTACTTTTAAATATAAAAAATCAAATGCACGTAATTTTCAGCGAGCTTCTGCAGGGCGGTCAACTGTTTGACATCTGACAAAAATGGTTCCGCTACCCATCTCTTTTTATCACACAGTTTGCTGCTAGTGACATCTCGCTTTTGTCGTTCTATTCCAAAGGGATAATAATTTTATGGTCTATCGTCAGGAAACTGACATATGATATCAGCAAATGTCTTTAAACCAGAGTTATGCCAACGCGAACTATCCATTGGCCGTACAAAAAGACAAAGTCGTATTTCAACATCTTATAAGTTTACCAGAGTCAATCAACACACGATAAAGATTCAAAATGCATGTTATCGTTTTATTAATATAACAGACATATTTTTTTTTTCGGCCAGTACCTTATCCTTGACAGTTTTGAAGAAAGCTCCGCCCTCTTTTTTAACAGTTTTCGCCCAGTCTCTATATTGCTGTTTCAGTTTTTGGCCACTGCCAGTGTTTAGTTTGTCGGCGTAAAAGTTACATTCCACTTCAAACTCGTCATTGAAGCCTCGTCCTGAATTGAGCAATTCCAGACGTTCATCGATGAACTAAAAAAAAGGAATCATTAAAAAAATCTTCCTACATGCTCAACTGGTTGAATGATAAAGAATACCCAGGCATTAGGGGAAAATCACAATATAATACAGTTTAAATAAATAAGAAAAAGAAAGCCAGGCTTCAGTAAATTGTAGTTACATATTACCTGTTGAAATATTTGTGACTGGAGTATTTTTCTAAGGAATGACTGCATGTTTTTTCTCGTTCTCACAAAAGCCTCAGGGTTGAATGTGATCATGTGACCATTTTCAATTCTAGAAACACAATTTATATTTTACTATAGTATCAATATTTCATAAAGTCTGCTGAGCCATACAAACATACAGGGTGACTGTTACGAAACCTGCCTTTTAACTAATTTTGCGTAACTAACGAACATCTCTAGGATTGGCCAACGCATAACAGACGCACGTCTGCTGCGCCACAGTCGCGCCACTGCAGCGCTTCTCACGCCTCTAATTGAAGGCGCCCTTAGAGTTCGATTAACGTGCCAGTCACCCTGTATGTGTAATTTTAATAAATATTATTAATTATTATTACTTTATAGCATCTCGATAGCCGCCAATCAAACATACTAGTGCACGTAAAAATGCCCTTGACACAGCATCCCCCAGAGCGTTTTTATCACTTAGAGCCTTTTTCAAACTCGCTACCTGCAACATTAAAATTTTACATTAATTTATGTGATGGTGTAGAAGCATTGTATAGAAATTTAAGCATTGTACTGACTACAGCACGTGAAGGTATACCCTGCGGTGTCTTATGCTGTTGTTATAAGGGCTAGTTTGCAACAAGAGTGGGTAACCTGATGTGCTGGCGACTGTACATGATGTTTATAATCACTTTTTTTTACTGGTATTGAAAAATAAAGTTTTTATTTATTATATTTTTTTTATACAATCAGGACACTTTTACTCGCGATACAAAGTTTCAAACATATTTTGTACTATGCTGTCAAAAGAAACTAATCTAGTGCAATTGTAATATTGAACTGAATAGTGCTTCCGATATCGAAAGTTGAGTAAAAGCAATAGTATTGATATTTCTATCGGTATAGCCGGTAGCTCAGTTTGGTATTATTTAGACATACAGTAATAATATCGACAGTATTGACGCTCAATATCGAATCCACTATCGATGGTATCGACTATTGTTATCACTATTTTGATAGTATCCAATAGTTTTATACTCTGATTCTTAATTAGATAGACCAAAATGACATTTGGTGGGATGCCACTTTTTCGTAATTTAAAAATAGTGTTGTTCCTAAATAATCGAAAAGTTCAATTTATATTCAAGCATTGTACTTGATCGATTATAAAATTAAATAGTTGTAGTTTAAATTTGAGTTGCGCAGAACTTTCATAGCATGAATTATTAACAGTGTTATTACAAAATAACTTCAAAAATATAATCAGTTTCAAAGCACATGTTCAATCAAATATCTTTTTTATTTCTTTTTAATTATTTATAAGAAGTAGTAAAAAGTCATAATAGGTAAAATCCATAAAATTAATATTCCTATCGGAATAGAAGGACAAGTAAAAGCTGTCAAACGAAACCGATTTAAGATGTCAGTAACTAACATAAGTAAGTAACATTTGTAGCTTTAAATGAGATAACCTTTCGATCAGGTGATTTATAACAATGTTCCTAAGTTTAATATAGTAGTTTACTGCATGATAAACAGTCGACACAAAATATTGAACATGCAGCTCTAGTATAAAACTAAATGTTATTTCATTATACAAATTACTCGTCGATATACATTCCCTGTGTTATTCTGTCTTTATTTTTTACGTAAATAAACGTTTGTAGAATAGAAAAATCAAACTGCGTACTTTAAATTTGAAGCGCATTGGTAAATATAAGTCGTATATTAAGAGGCTTCGATTTAGACTAATCTACCTGTTAAATGATTATTTGTTGGGGTTATGCCGCTGTAATGCATAACAATCAATCACCGATCAAGTCACCATGTTTCAGACGCATTATTTCTCCAAAATATACACAATTTCACTTTTAAATATAAAAAATCAAATGCACGTAATTTTCAGCGAGCTTCTGCGGGCTGTCAACTGTTTGACATCTGACAAAAATGGTTCTGCTACCCATCTCTTTTTATCACACAGTTTGCTGCTAGTGACATCTCGCTTTCGTCGTTCTATTCCAAAGGGATAATAATTTTATGGTAAAATCATACAAGAATATTGCGACGCGCCGTGCGCGACGACCAGCGACACAGACTATTGGCGGACGTAGAAATAACAAATGGCTGGCTGTCATTACGAAAAGTAATTAAACCAAAGTTATTTCAATGAAATATTGTATTAACCATTTATTCTATTCATTAATCTATAGTGTCAATTTAACCTTATCAATTAATATAATGTAAGCTTTTTTTTGGTCACTACGGGCGCTGCCATCGGTTCGGTCCCCCACCACCCACTTCGCACACAGTGAATAGATAATTTTCGAGGTCAATAATTGATAGTTTGGAAACACACAAAATTAATAAAAATGAGTTATTTAATTACCAAATCAGGCGGAAGACTTTCTAAATCATGGAAGGGGGTCCTTAGATCGTTAGCATCGACATCTACGATGACGACGTCTCCTATTTCCGACATCCTTACATTCTGCAAAACCAAACAAGTTTATTATTCCATAAAGAAACAAATGAACACAACATATTTATTAAACAACGTGTAACGTTAAATGCGCAAAACCTGAAAATAGATTGGAATAACAAGCAGAATTGATAAAACCACTTTTCAATATAGGTCACATTTTTCATAAAACCTTTTATAAAATGTTGACCTGTCAATTTATTAATAAGACAAGCCATTACGTGCGCAAACCCTTTAAAATACTTGCTTAAACAAGCAATGGTTAGTTTTTAGTAGCGTAGATAGTACTAATAATAATAATATCCTGACGATATATATACCTACCGACTACCCTCTCGACAGAGCGTCGTACGCAGAGCAAGAAATGATCCGAAGTGCTGGTAAAACTAAAACTCCCCATATAAGCTTCAATATTTTTTTTGAATGAGGCCAATTGAAATAAAATAAGAATGGAGGTGTCTGTGATTTTGCGCATTTAATATTACACGTTTTATACTTCATCATCATTGTCAGCCAAAGGATGTCCGCTGATGAACATAAGCCTCACTTTCGGATTCCACAGCGACCGGTGTTGTTTATATGCTTACAAAAACTGATTAAGGGAAGTCAGTTAAAACATATGGGGCAGCTGATTTCAAAATGACATGTACATTAATAATTGCAGCAAAAGAGGTGCTCTTATGAAATAAGCCATATACACTGCAAAAAACTCTTACTCACATCCATCACACTTTTAGGAACTCCAATTAGAAAGGGCATGGGCGCTAACAGGTAATCCACCAAATGCTTTGGCAATATTGGTATGAATATGTGTTGCCACGACATTGGGAAGAGTGTTGTGTTAGCCGCTTGCACACACGCAGACAGTCGTGACGGCTTTGATGCTACGATGACTATTCGTCTTTCGTGTAGTAATGCAGCCCACAGCCCTGCCATACATTTCGCGTCCAGGGCACTGAAGTACTCCGTTAGATTGCTCTGAAAATTTAATTAATAAGGACTATTTTTCGAATCGCATTCGTGGTTAAATGCCATATAGTTTCCATTTTTTGCTAAAAAGGCCTTGATGTATTTGGTTATTTTTAATCCTGTCATATTGGTTGGGGATGGTAACTTAAAAGACATAGTTAAGTTTTAAAGAGATAGAGAAAAAGATGCAGATAACACTGTCATTATTATTTAATTTCTTTTCCAATACAGTGAAACGGGTATGAACTTTCACTTTTCGCGGTCTGCCATTTAAATTATGTTCGACCATCAGTAAAACAATAATAAAAGCTTCCTTGCATTATTTTACAAATAAAATAAACAAGAATGTAGTTTCTTACAGCGTCATGGTTAGCCATAACAGCCTTTTTTTTACATTCTAACTAAAGGACTCTGGAATTTTAGTTTTACTTCTCTAACAAATAATTAAAAAAAACATATAACAAAGTTTTACTAAATAGTATTTTTGATTTATATTAATGTGATCTATGGATTTTAGAAGGTCTCAGTTGAGGTCATCATTTTAAAAAAAATTAAAAACCAAGTGAGTCATGCTCCATAAATTCCAAAGACCATAAATATTTGCATTCCTTCATAAAGGCAGAATACAGTAACCACTGTAATTTTAAGATCTGATTCTGTACCTACGTTGTATTCTCAGCAAAAGTTTGTTTTGTTAAGATTTGATTTGACCAGTTGTACTATGAGACATTTTTTCGAAGATAGAGCCCCGGTCAATGATGTATCAAATATACTCAATTAATAGACGAAAAATTACAAGTTTTGGATAACTATCTGTCTGTTTTAATGGCAAATACTTCACTATATTTGCATGCTATTTTTGATAGCTGGAAAAGCTGAATCTTTTTTCCAAAAGCAAATAAAATATTTATTTCATTTCTATATCTTAAATGTTTGAGAACTAAATGCTTGCTGAAATTGGCCATGTATGTGATACAATTCAGTTTTCTGTTGAGATAATTGCAAACAGTACTATACATATTACTCTGCAAGTTTGTTATATTAATGTATTTTAAATGAAATTGAATCTACTTACATTTTCAGGAATACTTGGTAGTTTTGTGTCTGGACATTGGCAAGAAAAAACACTGTGACCCGCATTATATGTGACTTTCAGGGTGTGGTTGGGCATTGGTGGTCTGATTCGACATGCTTCTAAAAATGAGGTTAACTCCCCCTTTTCTGGACCATTCAGTAGATTAGCTATACAACTTAATAACCTGAAAGGTAATGGTGCATCATGTATACATACTAATTAAATTTATTATTCCTATACTTAAAGTAATTGAGAAGTCTTTATACATAACCATGTCATAGGTGGCTTACAAGTTTAATTCGCCAGGTCTTATATCATTTATAACAATATATCAATAAGTTCGCAAAAGCAGTAGTTTTTTTTGTGATATATGTCTTAGCAGTAGTCAGACCGATGAAATACAGTATATAAAATAAAAACAGACAGTTAATAATGTTGCAGAGCATTTTCTTAATAAGCGCATTAGAATATAATGAAAAGTTAAATATTTTAATTGCACAGTTAGGAAGGCTATTCCAAACATTTTAAATTGCATTTGCACACGTAAGATTATCAGAAAATAGCACACAGTAAAACTTAAAACTGCAAAAACTAAATGTTTAATTATCCATTGAATTCATAAAGGTAAATAAATAAAATAAACTTTTATTTACTAAAGCAATTGTAAATAAACAAAACATATTTAGTGATAATACTAACAACTGAATACTGTACTTACTTATAAAATATATCATGCCATGGTAGATGTGATAACAAAACCAACGCAGTATTCGCCTTTGGATCATATCGGCAAAAACAAAATGTGTATTTTGAATCTTCAGATGTCAACACAAACGAATATTGTTGAACAAATGAACTGGAATAAGGAAAATTTTATCATAGTAGACAATCAAACAATCAAAATACAATGTTCATCACACAAACCATCTGCTCTTTGTAGGATTTGAACCTGGAAATGCTGGCTTTGTAGTGTGGAGTGTGAAGCGCAACACCAGACATGTAGTCAATAATTAAAGCAAGCACTTTACAAGATTTAACAAAATCAATATGCATCTGTGAAGATACCAAAAATATTACTTTTAGCTACTAACTTTTCTAGTTGACATGGGAATGTAAATTTCGGGATGTTTTTAAGCTCCTCTTCATTTTTGTAAGACTCTGGATATTTTCTAACTATGTATGGCTCTCTTGAGTGATCCCCTGGCGAAACTTCACAGAAGAGTTCAAATAAATAACGGACAGTATTTCTGAAATATGAAAACAAAATCATTGTTATTTAACAAATTAGATCTTCATAATTGGTTGCAGGATATTATATATATATTCTAATGCAAGACAAATCAGGCAAAAAGATTTGGGAAGGGAACAGAAAACAATATTTTTCAGTTGTTGGCACAATACTTACAGGTGTTTAGAAACATAGCATTTCAGTAGGAGTATGTTTGCAAAAAGAAAGGTAAATAAATGTAACAAAAAGCAAGATGGAGTTTCTGCATAACCATTAATAAATCAGATTGCATGTATGTACAGTATTATAGTCACCATAAACGTGGTAAAACATGAGGTAAATTGACCTAACAAGTTAAAAATGTTTAGAATAGCTACCTTACTCTGGAACCCATGTCTCGACGTGGATATGAGAAGGTTTGGATTACATCTTACACAGAACCTAACTCTAATTTGGTAGTCATAAAATACACATATCACGAAATATCACAGGCCATAGAAGATTACTTTCTAGTCGCAACATTGCACATTTTCCAAGATTTTTAATTTCACGATTACGAAAGATTACCAACGAGGATGATTGTGACCACAATGATGACTGTCAAGCTGTCAAATCAAGCAAGATAGCCATAGGTACCGAAATCCATCAACAGCAGTGTCAAGTCGGAGAAAAAGAGACAAATAAATTCCACCCACAAACAGGCTCGATAGCCAGACCCCCAGATCACTATTAAAACAAGTCGCCAGACAAACCATGGATGGATGGATATTATGACAGATAGATTGGAAAGCTCTTACAGCGTTAAGGCCCATATAAAGGTTGGGGCTGCAACCTGTGGTGTCGATTGTCGCTAAATACATTTATTTTCTTTTTATGCTGATTTTGTGCAGGCCAAGGAATAAAACTAACACTGATTATCCCTTTACAAAATTTTACTCGTCAATCATAACCAGCTTACATTTTTAATGCCAACCCTAATTATCACACCTATTACTAGTAGGGTGGGATTGAAGTAATTTTGAAATTTGTTTGCAAAATAAACTTTTTTTAGTAACGAAAAAGAATAACGTTATGTTATTATATAGTGAAAGAACGTAGCCTTAACCTACCACGTAAACTACCACAGATTATAGTTCAGAATAATTTTAACACTCAGTGACATATTTTATAATCATAAAGATGAAATAAGAAACCAAAAATTTGCGCACGGGCAGGACTGTGAGCGTCAAGATGTCGGGATCAAGCCCCCAATTTGAAAAGTAACACATTAAAATGCTAATACTACATATGTACTATTTGTACCTCTAAAGGTAAAGGAAGTAAGTGAAGAACTTCCTGGTCCCGCCAATCTGTCATCAAAGTGGCGCTACCTTCTATAAGTGCTACTCAGAAGCAGATAATTCACATACAAAAACTTAGTACTACATATGTACATGTATTTACTCAATTTTCAACATAATTGTAAGTGCACAATTAAATTAATGTGATTAAAACATTGGTCCCGCCAATTTGACGATTCATGATATAGCTGAATTCATAATAAAATTGTTACAGCTCGTGCAAAATCAAATGTAGAAACTTAGAACGGCATAAGTAGATCCACTTGTGTTCTTTTCACATTCATAACTTAAGTACATCAAAAGTTATCTGTCATTATCGTTATCTCTGACATGGACACATTTATGCAGAAATGAAACAAAAAGAAATGAGACAACCCAAAATGGTTTAAATAATAATATTGATTCAACTTCAATATATTACTCATTCAATAAAAATAAAGTTTGGAAATACTTGTTTTTGCGCATATATTAAGCAATAAGGCACTATGTACATAGTATATTGTCCCCGTGGCCCGTAGCCGATTTCGTCTACAGTGGCCAGTCACAACGACTAACCGACTGCGCGGGACATATTACAGTGCACAAGTGTGTGCGCAAACACAGGTGCACTATCTCTATTCCTCTCACTCTCATAGCCCGATAAGACAGCAATCTGACACGACCGGAGAGAGCTCAGGCGCAGGACCAACGGCTTTACGTGCTTCCTCGTGCGAGGCACGAGGGTTAAACACCGCCATCTTCAAAACTCCGGCCTACACTGAGAATTTCTGAACAGAAAAACCCAGGAATATATTTTTGGCCCGACCCGAGGATCGAACCACCGAAATATAGTAGATGATAGTAAATAGAATATGGTTTTGATGTTTGTATTTTCCTCTTCATTGTCAATTTTGAACGTAGCTAACACACACACACATAACTTGATATTTTGTCACTCGCGTTTAAATATGGATATTAAAACAGACAATATTACTACAATTACCTGATGTTATCAAGCGCACTCGCATATGACAATAATATGACGACACGGTTCCGCCACCAAAAGTAATTTGGTTGAAAGACAATCGACGACCTACCCTACAATAATATCTTCTCATAACATATAAAACACGGTAAGGTTATAATTACCTCGTTAAATGCAATCTACGTTTAATAAATAGGGGTTCCATTCCATCTATTCAAGTCTAAAAAAATATACTAGGTACGAAAATAAATAACGATGTATGAGAATAACTTTTGATCTACTTATATTATGAAAATGAAAATTATACAATTTCATGTACTTATGCCGTACTAATTTTCTACATTTGATTTTGTACGAGTCATATCAAGTTTCATTTGAATTCAGCGATAACATGAATTGTCAAATTGGCGGGATCAATGTTTTAATCAAATAACTTTAATTTGACACTTACAATTATGTTAAAAATTGAGTAAATACATGTACATAATATGTAGTAGGTACTAAGTTTTTGTGTATGAATTATCTGCTTCTGAGTAGCGCTTTTAGAAGGTCGCGCCACTTTGATGACAAATTGGCGGGATCAGGAAGATCGTAACTTACTTCCTTTACCTTTAGAGGTACAAATGTCTGGTTCGAGGTACAAATAGTACATATGTAGTATTAACATTTTAATGTGTTACTTTTCAAATTGGGGACTTGATCCCGTCATCTTGACGCTCGACGCAGGACTTGAACCAGCAACTTCGCGGCTAACCGAACAAAATTTCTTATTTTATCTCTATGATTACCACAGATTATGTAAAATGTATATTCGATTGAGGCAGGATTGGGGTCCTTAAATGTGACATCTAAAGGTGGGAGCAAAGAGTATAGTTACTATAGAGGAAGGTGGGAGTCAGAAACAATATTTTATAATGAACACACCCGTTTCACAATTTGCCGTCCCAACATCTTGTTATGGGCAGAATTTCGGAAAATCCATTCTTAAAGAATCCCTACGACATAAAAACTATACTATATAGGGGATAGTACTTCTATGAGTATACTCTACGATCAGCGGTTTAGTTTGTACGTTGATCCGTCAGTCAGTCGTTCAGGCAGGTTTATAAGTACAGGTTAAATGAAAAGGTTTAAGTACCTACCTTTATTAAAAATTCAATTTAATAATAGTCCCCCTAGCCGCTTTCGACTACGGTGGCCAGTCACAACGACTAACCAACTGCGCGGGACATTTTATAGTGCACAAGTGTGTGCGAAAACACAGGTGCACTCTCTATTCCTTTCACTCTCATAGCCCGACGGGATAGCAATCTGACACGACCGGAGAGAGTTTAGGCGCAGGACCAACGGCTTTACGTGCTTTCCCGAGGCACGGGGGTGAAACACCGCCAACTTCCAAACTCCGGGCTACCCTAAGAATTTCTAAGCAGAAAACTTAGGTATATTATTTTTGGCCCGACCCGGGGATCGAACCCGGGACCTCTGGCGCAGCTGTTGCTTCAAAGTGCGACCCTTCTACTGCTGCGCCACCGAGGCAGTTCAATTATTCAATTTATTGTAGTAGTAAACTGAATTTAATAAAAAGTAAGATTAATAAAGTACCTACTAGGATTTTATTTTATTTCATTCACCTATGTTTATAGTTTTGCACCAATATACATAACTAGCAGCGGTCCCCCGCGACTTTGTCCGCGTAAATTTTGGATTTCCTGCGAACATTATTTTGGCGCGGAGTTTTTATTAAAACTCATACTTTTTTTTAGATAGCTATTGAGATTAAATGATGTTTATATTTTGGTTTAAAAAAAAATAAGTAAATTTCTACCTAGTGTTATATAAACACCAGTCAACGACTATTCATTTTAGCTCACTATACTCATAATACTCTCTGTCTCTGATAAGTCTGCTCTTGAAAAACAAATCTGATTCATATGGTGAAAGAATTTGTGTCCGTTACTCTAGCAGGAAAGTGTCTCGTAGAGCACATCGAAGTATGCCGTTAGATAGTGCTAAGTATGCTTAATTAGTGCGCCAAATAGAAAATTTGTGGGGGCCACAGTTTTCGCATAAAACAGAAAATACGTTTTCTGCTGGAGAAACGCTGCTCCAGCAGGAACTTTTTTAAATAATGACTCTAGAGCAGAACAAAGTATATTGTTAGATAGATCTTATAACACATAATTTGTGCGACTAAAAATTTAATCTGTAGGACTCACCGTTTTTAAGATATTCCATTTCCTGCTAGAGAAACGTTTCTCCATATCCTATATCACGGGAACCGTTTAATGTGCGACCGAAAAAAAACTTACTAGTGTAAGTTTTATTTTCGGCATGGAGAAAACTGATATTTATTGCATGCATTTTATACTTCTCACTAGATGACTTAGATAACTCTAGGAACAATATATTAAAATGTTTATTATTAATTATGATATATTAAATTTCATTGCAAAAAAGTGATTACGATTAAACTTGTACACTATACCCAATTGTGTTTTACACGTTTACTTTAAATTTATGTTGGCGTAAAACAGTTATCCTCTGCTATGTTACTAAAAGTCAGACAGCGCCATCTCCTTATGATAAAAATTATTTAATGCTCAATAATACATCACGTGACATTTAATTTAAAGTTTGACCAGAAAGCAATCAAGTAAAAAATACAAGTTAATTTAATTTGTTACAAAATCGCAAAAGTTGTATAAAGGGTCCTAATCTTTAAACCATAGAATTGGAACATATAATTTTGCAGCTAATTATACAAGGCCAAGTATATGTCAACCAGATTTTAAACAAAATGAAGGAGGTCGTCAATTTTTATATAGAGGCCGCTTTTTTGTGACCATTTTAATTTGGCCGGATAATTAATAACGTAAAATCAATTAGCCTTATTGCTTATATCTGCTAAAATTAACCTTATTTCAATGTAAATATTTCAAAAAACGTTCTTTGTTAAGCGCACTAAACGTTGGTGTATACTTGTACACATACAGTTGGTTCTAATTATTGAATTCACATGACAAAATTATGCACTGTGAGTTTGAAGTCAAAGTGGAATTATTAGGAAACTAATAAACGGCTGCTTTTCATACTCTTTGAGGTGGTTTAAAATAATAAATGTGTTTTTCAAACATTGTAACTATATTCATTGGTTGCTTATTTAAATAGTTCTATTAATTTTTACATTTCCAAATACATGCTTATTCCTCAAAAACCAGAAAGATATAGTTACATACAAATAATGGATTAAGTGTCACAAATTAATTCCTATCAGTGTGAGTTTTTTCACGGTCGCACATTAAACGGTTCCCGTGATATAGGATATGAAGAAACGTTTCTCTAGCAGGAAATGGAATATCTTAAAAACGGTGAGTCCTACAGATTAAATTTTTAGTCGCACAAATTATGTGTTATAAGATCTATCTAACAATATACTTTGTTCTGCTCTAGAGTCATTATTTAAAAAAGTTCCTGCTGGAGCAGCGTTTCTCCAGCAGAAAACGTATTTTCTGTTTTATGCGAAAACTGTGGCCCCCACAAATTTTCTATTTGGCGCACTATTTAAGCATACTTAGCACTATCCAACGGCATACTTCAATGTGCACTACGAGACACTTTCCTGCTAGAGTAACGGACACAAAGAATTTTCAAATCAGTCTAGTATAGCGTTGGGTTTGTGACCGGTAATTTACTCAATTTCGAGTAAATTACCAAAAACATGTAATTTACTCGGTAAAATTACCGATGACTGGAAAAATATTCAAATGATTTTAATTAACAAAACTTAATGTATAAATATACTTCAATCCTTTACCAAATTACCATGAATAACATTTCACTCATTTTTACTGTCTTAGCATGATGATACTTCTTTACATGCCAATACGAACACGAACTTTTGAGCTGGATTCACATCACACAAAAATATATTTATTAGGTTTATTTTTGTTTTGTACTTTGTAATTTATGAGTGATATTGTGTTTGTAATATAAACATATTAATGTTTATTTTAAAAAAGGAGGTTATCAATTCGACCTATAAGGTATGTGATATTGTTAGAATTTTATATTGTTCGAGTGGGGTAATCTATTAAGGCTTCCAAAGTTCCAAGCACGTGTTCAAAATTTCGTAAGTGTGTGTGTTTTGATGTTTTTTTCACCACGGAATTCTTGAAAACGAGACGTCATAGCGAGATGATTATTTTTTGTTCAATCAGATATATTATACTACTTAGGGTACCTACAGTGTAAGTTCCATCAAAACCAGTAGTTTTCGTTTTATAGGTTATTAATTTAATAACTGAAAATCACGAAAAAGGGTAAAATTTTTGAAAAAAATGCCTCCTTATCATACTGACCTAAAGCTAAGCTTATCATTCACCTCACCATCGTCTGCGTCGCCGGTTCCTTTTCACTTTCTTACTCAAGATATTCAAGTATTTAAACAAACTAACGAGTTGCAGAGCGCAAGCCACAACTAATTCAACCTTCGGCATCTTCATGTACAACAAATGCTATGATTAATCTCGCGCATGTGTGAATCACGAAGCGTCTCGCACGTAGGTTTGATGACTTCCAGCCTCCCGAACAAGCCGAATTCTGAGAAGGCTACAGTACCATAGACCACATCTATTAAACGCAAATTATACAGAAGTCCGAGAAGTACGAGTATAATATGCCTCTATGTTTAGCGTTTGTGGACTATTAGAAGGCTATTGATTCGATCAAAACTTGGGCGGTGCTTAGGCCTCTTCAGTGGTGTCACATAGACGATAGGTGAAGTGTCTGTATAACAACGCCACCATGGTCGGTCCGAGTACAGGTACAAAATACGAGGGCGATTCCATTGCGGAGAGGTGTAAGACAGGGAGACGTTATATATTCGAAACTGTTTACAGCGGCATTGGAAGAGTTTAAGCTCCTGGAATGAGAAGGATTCGGCATCTGCGTCAATAGCGAATACATAACACACCTCCGGTTTGCCGATGATATAGTCGTTGTGGCAAAGACGCTGAATGATCTTGGCACTATGCTCGACCAAGTATCCCAACAGGTGTGTTTTTGAAAAAAAACATGGAAAAGACGAAAATTACGTCAAGTTCCCGCGTTATACCTACTCCAGTATCCGTTGGAAACTCAACTCTTGAAGTTGTCGACGAGTACGTCAACCTTAGATGAAAGATCCAATTAGATAGGTCAAACTTTGAGAAAGAGGTCAATTGACGAATCCAACTCGGCTAGGCAGCGTTCGGGAAACTGCATAAGAGCGTCCTTTCGTGTCAATTACCTTAGTGTCTGAAGACGAAAGTTTTCAACCAGTGTATGTCACCAGTGAAGACATACGGATCCGTTACGTGGTCTCTAACTATGGGCCTCATAAAGAAGCTTAAAATCACACAACGAGCAATGGAGTGGGCTATGCTCGGTGATCGAATCAGAAGCGAGGAGATACGTAGAAGAACTAAGGTAACGGACATATCCCTACGAATCAGTAGGCTCTAGTGGCAGTGGGCACTTTGGCAGGGCACATAGCAGGGAACTGATGGCCGCTGGGGCAGAAAAATTCTAGATTGGAAACCCTTCGACCAAAAGCGTAGCGTGGAATGTCCACCGACAAGATGGACAGACGACCTTGTAAAGATCGCAGGATCAAACTGGATGCAGACCGCTCACAACCGGTCGCTGTGGAAAGCCGTGGGGGTGGCATATGTTCAGCAGTGGACGTCTTTTGGCTGATAATGATGATGATGATGTGTGAACATCAATGTGAACAGCAAGCTCGCGTCAGCTCTTGTGCACGAATATTTCATCGAACGTTTCGTCAATAACCAGACGAGAAGCGAGCGCGAATGTTAAATGCCATTTAATAATTTACGCAACGCGCACGAATATTTGTTTTCTGTTTTATATGGTGACCCAAGTAACGTAAAAAATAATCAATTTTTGAAGTGTTTTCTACCATCAACCGTTTGGATTAAAGCTTTAATCATGCACAAATTATAAAATAAATAAATATAGCAACTGAGTATTTTACGGTCTTTTTGGTAAATTACGAGTATTTTACCATTTTTACCATAAATTACCGTATTTTTCATTACTTACCATTTTGTTTTTTTACCTGCCCAACTCTGGTCTAGTAGTTTCTGAGCCTATTCGATGAAAATAAACAAACAAATTTTTCCTCTTTAAAATATTAGTATAGATGTCCATCGCAGATAAAGCAGGATTCGTATGGTGAAAGAATTTTTCAAATTAGTCTAGTAGTTTCTGAGCCTATTCGATGCAAATAAACAAACAAACAAACAGATTTTTCCTCTTTATAATATAAGTATAGACTAGCGGTTCCCCGCGTACATTCGTATTTCCCGTCTATGTTTCATTCAACGCAGAACACGTACCTATTATTATGGTGCTTGCACACACCACACATAAATCGGCGTCACTTCAGGCAAAAGACGACGCGACGTGCAATTGATTTTGATTCTTGAGGCACCGGAAACCTTGATAGTACCCCTCGCAAAGGGCAGTGCAGCGACCATAAGCGGCTTGCGCAAGCGCGTTTCGACGTACCAACTTGAGCTATAAGTCTTATTTTGGAGTTATTATTCAAATCAGGTCTTCAGTTGAGATAAGCACGTTCATTCAAACAAACCCTTCAGCGTAACACCGCCGCCTTTCAAAATATACCTAGTTTTGCCATAAATATTGTCACAAAGAAAAAAAAATTTTTTTAATGCATACGAGGCATATATAATATTTATTACGTTTACAGTGTGTTAGTTTTATACATAAACTAGCTGTGCCCGCGACTTCGTCCGCGTGGAATAGTGACTTTGGGTAGATTTTTTAATTATTTAGGCTAATTATTTTACAAATAAGATATACCACGAATATGTTGCAGCAATATTCTCAAATAATAGCATTCAGTTTGAGACGGATGGACGTTGTAGACGTGGCAGACTGCCGAGAAAGCTGAGTCCTTTTTCTAGGCATTCTACTAATTAATTCAGTAGGTACTTTTTTATTAAAAATTGTAATTTGGTAGGTAATTTAAAAATGGTGATAAGATAAACAAAACTTAACAATTTTGTCATAAGAAATAAATAAATGTCCAAAACGTCGAAGCTTTGTAGAGATACAACAAAACAATACCCAATTTCAATGAAATCAAATTTTGCACTAAGATTGGTTAATATAAATTAAGTCAACCAACCTATTAATTGAGCATTAACCTAATGTAATCAATCACCTTACAGAGAATAAAAAGAACAATATCAAATCAAATTATCTACTACAAAATCAAATTATAAATGCACATTTAGATTTAATACCTACCTCCTAAGTACCTACTTTAAATGGTACTTATTACTAAGTCAAGTTTTTTTTTATTACATGCTGAGATGAGCTATCGCAGTTTCTTATACCTGCATAAATCAGAAGAAAGAATAACAAAAGTAATTACCTACTAAATCTATTAAACTTAATAATTAATAGATGCATTCAAAATTAAAACATATTCAGTGGCGAAAAGAAAACTTTAACCTGCATAAATCTGAAGAAAGAATTTTAACCAAAAGTATTATTGAATCTACCTAGTAGAAAATATCTGCAATCAAAATAATGAGCTCAAGTCCTTTACTACTCAGTAGCGAAAGGAATTAACTATGTATCACGCGCTAAAATCACTTGAAGTATCGCAAAAAAAGCAGTTGCGCGGGACAACCATTCCGTAGGGAGCCGACTAAATTAATCTAATAGGTATGTATAAGGAAAATATTTCAACGCAAAACACATATTTTAATGTGAGTGAGAAGCCACCAACCATACTTAGCGCAAGCTCGCGTTGTAAGTACTTAGGCTGCGAGTATTATTTTGATGTGGAATTATTTCAAAACTGTGATAGCTTCTAAGATATTTATTGAAATCAAATGATGTGAACTTTGTTCAAAATGAAATGCTAGTGATGCAAAATGAAATGCTAGTGATGATGAATGCATTTATTTTGATAAGAATCGATACCCATGTGTATAAAACACCTTCAAAAATAATGTTCGAATAAAAATAGTAAAATATTTTAACGCAAAACATACGCAGTTTTATTGTAACTAAGAAGCCAGCAACCATAGCAATTAGCGCAAGCGCACGTTGTACTTAAGCTGCGAACATTATTTTGTTGCGGAGTTATGTTAAAACTGTGATAGCTCCTAAGATATTTATTGAAATCAAATGATATAAAGGGCAACTTTGTTCTAAATGAAATGCTCGTGATGATGAATTTATTTATTTTGATATGAATAAATACCTGTGTGTATAATACACCTCTAAAAATAATGCATTTTTTTTTACAAATCCATTAACATAAAGAAGGTTGTAGTAAGTCAACCATAAGAGATAGGCATATGCTGTCTCAGACTTTATTATAGAACTCTTGAAGCTGAACAATCCTGTCATACATGTTTTTTGTGGAACTTAAGCGGTTTCCGCAGCGTACGCAGCGGAAGCTCTCAAAAGGAATATCTTTCTCCCGTTTTCGCAACATTTTTAATTGCTGCTGTGGTCTTATGAGTCGTATCTTTATGTTATATAGCCTAAAGCCTTCCTCGATAAATGGACTATCCAACGTAAAAATAATTTTTCATATCAGGCCAGTAGTTTCTGAGATTAGCAGGTTCAAACAAACAAACAAACAAACAAACTCTTCAGCTTTATAATATTAGTATAGATATAAAACAATTTAAAATACAAAAAGCTTATTCGAAGTGGTCTCCAATGGCTGCAATACAGTCGTGTAAACGTTGAGGCCAGTTATCAATAGAAGCACGCACTCTTTCCATGGGAAAATTCTTCACTGCTAATCGTATGGATTGTTTTAGGGACTCTAAATTATCATGGCGTTTAGAGCAAGCCGTACTCTCTAAAACTGACCATAAATCATAATCCAGCGGATTAAGATTGGGTCTACACGACGGCCAGTCTTCAGCTCCGAAACGTTCGCTTCTAACCAAGACTGCGTGGACCGAGCTTTATGACCCGGCGCCGAGTCTTGTTGGAAATACCATGCTTGGTTATTGAACAAGGTGTTGTTAAGGGGCCTAACTACCATCTCAAGAATCGTATCTTGATACACTTGTGTCGATGTTTTGATGGGTTCCCTCTATCTGGCAGAATCTTTTTGCTCCGAAAGTCACTTGGCATAATTTTCTTTAGTCGAATATTATTCAGGCAGAATTTTCTGTTAGCATAATTATTGTTCGAATGGTCGAATATTTATATGCCCGAATTTATAAAGGCATACTTTTAATATAGCAGAAATTTATAAGGCATAATTACCTTTGTCAAAATTTTACTTTGCATACTTTCGCTAAGCATAATGTTTATTAAGTACTATGTTTATTTGTCATAATTTGACTAGGCATACTATGAAGAAAGCAGAATTTCGTTTAGAATAATGTCACTACGCATATTGCTTTTTCTTTTAAATAGTATTTTACCCCAAAATTGATTTAAAAAGTCATTAAGTTGTGGTACAAGAGTTAGTGACAGAAACGAATCGGTGCAAAACCGACTCTACGCAGTCTTGTTTGCCCCACCCCTAGAGTGTAATTCAAAATCGCGTAGGCGCGGAGGGGTGAAGCAGCCCGCGAGCTGAAGTGCCACCGCTCACCACCGCAGCTTCGGCTTGCTGGCCAGCCTCAGCCGCGGCGGCGAGCTTTCAAACCATCTGCGATGATAAGCTCGCGCGGGTCTGCCGGAGCCCCGCAGCGCCGGAGCCGTGACAGAAACCATGCATGTTGCATGCTAGCTGTTGCTTTCTTGCATACTGCATGCTTGCTTGCATGCTGCATGCTTGCTTGCTGCATACTTTGCTTTCTTGCTTGCATGCTGAATGCTTGCTTGCATGCTGCATTTTTGATTTGCATGCATGTTGTATGTTAGTATTGCTGAGATAGAACTACTTGGGATACACAGAGAAATTAAGTTTTATAGGAGAATATTAAATATGAATAATCAAAAGACGATTCGGACTGTGAACTTTCTGCGATAGGATGTTTCTGCCTATTAATGACTATATATACGAATTGTATGCCACAAGACGATTCTATCTGTGAACTTTCTGCGTTAGGATGATTCTGACTATTATGGATATTAAATTTCTGCCTAAAGATGATTCTAGCTTACACGATTATGCGTTTTGAACGTCCTGATAAATGAGTGAATGCTAATTGATGTTCTGCTAAAGAAAGTTTATGTTATTTGATGATATGCCAAATAAAATTATGACAATAAAAATTCTGCGAAACAAGGTAGACCCCTCTTTATCACCCCACTCCATTTTAATATTGAAAAATATTATAAAATGTATTAGCGCCAAAATTAGAAAACACAATGAGCAATCGTATAAAAATGACAGATTCAAAATACAAATGTAATATCTTTCTAATTTTTTATTGTAACAGTATTTATGGCCAGACTGTGTAGTATCCATAATAGGCGGCGTTATCAACTTAGGTCTATCTCGCTTGTTCTACTGAAATAGAGATCCCCACGGCGTAGTCTGCGTAAATTTCGGATTTCCTGCGAAATATTTCAAAGCAAAACACATATTTTCATTCTAAGTAAAAGCGGCCCAGTAATCATAACGGTTAATGCAAGCTCGCGTTGTACTTGAGCTGCGAGCATTATTGGTGCGGAGTTATTTTAATAAAACTGTGATAGCTTCCAAGATATTTATTGTAATCAAATGATATGAAGTTCAATTTTGTTCAAAATTAAATGCTGAGTGATGTGTGACACCAAGTGTGGGGTGCTGGCTGAGTAATAAATACGTAGTATCCATCTTATCATTCAAAATAGCACAAAGATAGGGAACAAAGTGAGAGAAAGTCTAAGATGTTTTTAAATATTATAGATACGACGTATGCGGTCGAAAATGGCTACACGAAAGGCAGGTAATTGCCCGGAGTGCATTCAGTTGGGCACACTTTCTCTTTATGGCTAATCGTCCCGACATACAGCGCCTTAAATTATTTCTCGTTTTCTGGTAAAAAGGCCTTCCTGTGTGTTTAGGAGTAGTACCAATTACACTGCAACTGTTAAGAGACAAGAAAAACGTGTCATTACTTTCATTAGTATAGTTTTTTCATTTAATACACAAAATATATAGGTAGGTATTAATTCTCTACTAGAACTTGGCAATGGTTGACATTATGGGCTATGTCACGCGCTCGCGCCAATGAGCGCTCAGTAGCAATCAGAACGTAACTGATGTTATATATTTATTTTTTAGAAATATATTATCTCTTTCTATCAACAGGCATGCTCCATCATTTGTCTCTATTAGCGCTTAGTGTCGTAATACATGTCGTGAATCAAACTCGGTTGAGTTTATAAAGTTCTTTATTCGATCAACACACTTATCTTTGATACAAATCACTATCTCTAGCCACATCAATAATTATAACTATATTTTAACATAAGTTCCTTCCCTTAACCTTTCGCTTCGGCGGTCAGCACTAGACTGCCTCGCCTTTCGAGTGCACTTCGCAAGTCAGAAAATAAGAAGGGGCAGCCAGTGTTGCCATTATTAAATAGCGATAACGTTATTCGATAAAGTAACAGTACTCGATTTTATATAAATATAAATAACGTTAACTGTTATTATGAGGAGTTAAGATTACAAGAGGCTACTGATTGAATCTAAGTACAAAAATCATCACATTCGGCCATCCGACCTAATGCACCTCCTGGTGCATTTTTGAAAATATATAAAAATACTACTACAGCATACTACATTTATCATATTACAAGCAATAAAAATTAAGCTGTTGGGCTAACTTAGTAATTCTAAGTTTACTTTAGCGTACACATTAGAAAATCATCACATTCGGCATTTAAGTTTAAATTATTACAATTATCACATTTCTAGTTCTTTTAATAATTATAACCTATTTTTGGTTGACTTGAGTTGCTGTAGCTTTGACCAATATAGATTGATCTATTGAATCTTTAGATTGATTATACTTTGCCTGCTTACCTGCCTTATAAGACTTGTGGCAACGAACATTTTATACATTTTATGTAACCGGGTTCATAATCTATTATGTACCTATAGTTTCATAGTTACTTCGTTCTACAGGCTAATAAGTTAAGAATGGTTATGTTATTATACTTATTATAACAATCGTAACTAATAATTTGACTAATCTTTTTTTTACTCCTGTCTATGAATGACAAAAAGTCATTTATCGAAGCCATATTTATTTTATTTTATTACAGTATTATCTTCTAATATACTTAACAAGATTTTAAAAAAAAACATCTGATTTTAAGATAACAATATGGCAAGAATCTAACTAAATTGACTTTTAAATTGATGAATGAATGAAAATGTATAGGTAACCTATTGTAGTTTTAAGTGTGTGACGTATAAACGATCCTAACTTAAAAGATACCTTATCTACATAAACAGTTCATTTAAAAAGTAATAAATTAGTGAAGTCAGTAAAATACAAATTAATTGGACACCAATCACATATCCAGCAATATGATAATAGTTCACAATTTGTATAATGATATGTATAAGGTAAATAAAATAATCAGGTTAAAACAAAAGTTCCTTTCTGAAACACAGTCTCATGATTTGAATTTTTCATATTGAGTCATGTATAAAACTATGAATTGAGATAGATATTAGAAAGTCACTAAAGCATCCAAAATAAATGTCACTTATTAATCGTGGAGAACATAATCAAGAATTATTGAAGCTACTTAGATAACTTTAAAAAAAAAGTTAAATTTCGTAATTTGCGTGGCGCATATCAATGAAAGTTATGAATCTTAGCACTTAAAGTCATACGAGAAGAATTAAGCTATTATGTGGTTTTGGTTTTTTTATTGGAATTGAATGGTTACCTTAATGTCTGTTCTCAATGCCTTATAAATACTGTTTACGGGGATACAGACATTTAAGGGATCATTATTATTATTATTTATAGAATCTCTTATGATCTTACAATTTATTGTTCACATAAAATATTACTTTGTAGTTTAACTTTCCCTAATATTATGTGTGTTCGGATGAGAAAAAATCAATATTTCAGGGCCCATATTAATCATATTTGTTAATTTTTAACGAACAGTACATGAAGGTGTGGTCTTAATTTAGTAGTAGGAACAAGTACCTACTTCACTTTATTAATCATTATACAATTAATATAAATAGAATTGAGATTAGATTTAATAGTCAAACGACATTAATAATTAAACCCTACCACTAATACAATTTACTCAGCAAAGTTAACTCAACGATATGCTGTTACATGTAAAAAGAATAAACTGCATGATATTGCCAAGAATACAGAAAAATATCAAAGTGGGGAACTAGAATAAAAACTAGTTTTGAAATAAAGCCTTTGTGCATAATTATCTATTAATTGACCTATGAGATCACGGTCTCCTATTTACGCTGACGTTTTGGCGTGTAGACGTCCCAAGTCCCCATTTAAATGTATTGCGATGCGTCTTTAGTTATTCCAAAGCCAAGCATATTGCAGAGCAAACGTCGTGTTTGGCGACAATATAAAATTCATAGATGAAAATATATTTCTTTTCAAGTCAATGCTTAGTACATTATGTAAGGTCACGTCGTTATAAGTGATAATATTTTAACAGAGCATCAAACAATAAAATAGAAAGAAGACCCTTTTTTTTGAAAACTGGCCTGCATACGATTTTATTTTTCCTAACAAAAAAAATATTATTCTTTAAGGGCACCCTGACCCGCGACAATGCCTTTCGTCTCTTACATAAGTACTAAATTGAGCGAAAACTAGACAGACGTATATAATAAAAGTGCTAAGAGACAATAAGTATAAAAATAATATCACAAAACAAATGTTTTTACAAATCGTCGGAGTAATGATTTATAGATAAACAATGTCATTTAAAACAAATTTATATAGACATTGAGGATACATTAATTTAACTGACTGTCTACTAGTCAGGAGTACTTATAGGAAGGTTATTTAATAAGTAAAAGTAAAGTATAGCTACCTAAGCTCATTCTTGATGTATAATTTCAATTATTAATTTTTCTATTGTTTGTGCAGTATTACAGAAATATTGTGTAGTAAGTTATTTGGTTCCTTAATGTTTATAGTAGTCATAAATAAATATTAATATGTATAGGTATAGGACCATCTGTTCCAAAATTAATATAATTACTCCACAATTTATTAACAGGTAAAACTCACATATAAAATTGCTTTACTTTGCTGTACCCTACCGGGTGTGCACATGTAGCGAGCGATGTTAAGTTTGTAATTAATTATTTATCTACTGTGTATTTCTTTCATCAAATAAATGATAATTGATAAACTTTTTATATACATTTTATGTCTTACAAGTTTGGCGGTTAACTGCGCTGTCAAAATTGCAACGGAATCTGCTACTCTTTACAGTTCTAGTATGGTTAAAACGACAGAACAATTTATATAAAGGAAGTAAGGGTATTTTCTATGAATGTTGTATAAACGAACTGCATTGTAACGCGTTACGCGACTTTAATGGCGTTTAAGTAACCCGACATTAAAATTACCGCGTCAATGAATTAATTAAATCTTTGTTTTGAAATAAGTCACGACGTTAATTCAAGTAAGAATTTACTGACATCGTATGCTAATAGGTATATTTTTCTCATGATCGTGGTAAATGCGCGGTATTTTTCGCAAAGTCAACTTAGTATAAGATTAGGTCTGTGGGAGCGATTAAAAAATGAATATTACACTAATTTATTTTTAATTAAAGCATTGACGGTGAGATCATACAAGACGGTGAAAAGGGCTTCTGATGTTTATGCATTTACCAAAATTATCAGTTGTACGGAAAACAGCACGTCAAGGTAAAAACTGCAGTATCTTAGGTTAAGTTTGCAACAAAAGTGGGTAATTTGATGTGCTGTCGACTGTACATATATTCAAAATTCTGTCCTCTATCGTAATAAAATAACCCATTCTACTAAGAAGAAGTGATGATATTTTTTTCTTTTGTAAATGATAAATAACATCCTAGCCTACTCGCGACCACGAACGCTGCAATGGTTAAAACGTCGGGAATCAAGATAAACCTCCGCGAAAAATATCAGAATTGTGTGTACAAGGACTTATACAGTGAATGAATATACTACAGTTAAAACATAGTAGTTGTTATTTTTTCCTCTTTGTGATCGGAGCCAAACAGTTACTTCGGATTGTGTGAAACGGTAATTTCAGGTGACTCGACGGCTTCGAGCGTTGGTGACGCCGAAATAGTACTTTTTGATTTGTGACTTCCTTTAGAAGATGTCGATGTCCTCAACCTCGGTCGCGAGCTCTTTCGTCTTTTGAGGCCCAACCAGCCTGGTTTGGTCTCGTGCTCTTCAGTCTCATCACCTCGGAAGAAAAAGAATACCAGCATTAGTGTTGTTATCAAAAAAACCATACTTTGGATATGGTAATAATTTACTAAGTTATGGTTTAAATAATTATCTTTGTAAATGAACTGTATGTATTTATGACAATAAATGTCTTTAAACCTAATTACTATGGAGCCATATCTTCATTTATTAGAGCATAATTTTAGTAAAGGAACAATGTTACAAATAATCCAGAACGCAAGTAAGTGCGCCTATATGGCTCACATGACCATTGCTAATGAAAAATTCTAGTAAAATAATTCACAGTTAGACTTGACCCTTTTTTTAAAACATAATATTTAGCTTGTTCATGGCACAAATGGCCCGATCTAATCGAGAAAAATACATAGCTAGTATACATAACTGATGTACATGTATTCCACAATACATGAATTTAATTGATTGATTGATTGACTGACTTGGCCACTACTACTGCTTTTGAATAAAAAAATGTACAGAACTATGGACACACTTGGTCCACGCGATACACCTGGCCGCTATTTGAGGACACACTTGGCCCACGCGACACACCTGGCCGCTATTTGAGGACACACTTGATCCATGCGACACACCTGGCCGCTACTTAAGGACACACTTGGTCCACGCGACACACCTGGTCGCTACATAAGGACACACTTGGCCCATGCGACACACCTGGCCGCTACTTAAGGACGCACTTGGCCCATGCGACACACCTGGCCGCTACTTAAGGACGCACTTGGCCCACGCGACACACCTGGCCGCTAAAACTTCTTTGTAAAATCTGACACTATGGCCTTTATTTCAAGTTATATATTGAATGAGTACGAATGTATATTAATTTAAAATTAAAATGTATATGAATTCAAATTGGGTTGAATTGGCAATAAGGCATTTACCTTAAAATGCCTTTATATCCAGTCATATCAAATGAAGTGAAAGAAAAATTATTCTAATTTAATTTACTTGAGTTAGCTTAAATTGAACTCAGTTAAATAAATAAAAAAACTCAGTATTGTTTAACTCACGTACATAATCAATGGGTGTAAATACCCTAAAGGGCACTCAATTCATGCCATATAACGAAATTGAATTGAAATAAGAAATGATTCGAATATTAATAATTAAATTGGATTGAATTGGTTGAAATTTAACACAATTGATTAAAAAACACAATTGTTGAAATCACTAACATAGTTTATAAGTCTGTTAACAAATTATGAATGCAAAGTCTGAAATAAAGATTTTATTACTGTATAATAATTTATGAACACAAAAATATTAGCCCTAGAACAGTTGCAGGTTGAACGGTTATTCTCAATCAACTAAACATAGCTACCTACAAAAGGCAGTGACATGATAATATTTAATACGTATTTCTTTTCGTATTTCCAATTAGGATGAAGGAACTACTGAGGTCATTTATTATATTTAGCTATTTAGTTGCACGTACTCGTGTCTCGTATCCACTGAACATTACCAAGGAGTAGCCTTGACCAAATGGTCAGTTAGAAACGTAACACAATTTAGTCAGGATAATAGTGCAACAGCTTAACCGCAGCAAAATATTATCCCAACCAATGCAACCTAACACTACCCCGATAATTATGAGAAAAAAAAATATAATATTTTGTTAAACATGCCTACGTAGTTGACCCAATTTAATAAATCACGCATTTAGCTTTCACATACCATTAGCAAAGGGTAGCCTTGCCCAAATGATTTGATGATAGCTTAGCACGACTGCGTCGAGTTAGCATAGGCCCAGTTCATATTAAGAACAACCTAGGGCTAGCCCGACAATTTGTTAACTACCTACTTTGCTTATGAGCATACTCGTATTAGTCACCACAGATCATTATCAAGGAGTAGCCTTGACCAAACGATCAGTTGGAAACTTAACACGATTAAATCAGGATAATATTGCTACAGTTCAACCGCAGCAGAATATTATCCCAACCAATGCTATCCTATCGTGGTATTTATGGCGTTATCTTCAAGAAAATTTTCTTAAATAATCCCTCAAGCGTATGTGAACGAGACGCAATGCAAATTCTATTGTTATGCGGTTGCCTGCAACCGCTCGGGTGTTGAAGCAATAATATTACTTGCTCTTATCATTTGAAAATAATAGTACATACCTTTTGTGGGCTGTAGATTTCTTCTCGCTTCTGAACTGTCGTGAATCAAACTCGGTTGAGTTTATAAAGTTCTTTATTCGATCAACACACTTATCTTTGATACAAATCACTATCTCTAGCCACATCAATAATTATAACTATATTTTAACATAAGTTCCTTCCCTTAACCTTTCGCTTCGGCGGTCAGCACTAGACTGCCTCGCCTTTCGAGTGCACTTCGCAAGTCAGAAAATAAGAAGGGGCAGCCAGTGTTGCCATTATTAAATAGCGATAACGTTATTCGATAAAGTAACAGTACTCGATTTTATATAAATATAAATAACGTTAACTGTTATTATGAGGAGTTAAGATTACAAGAGGCTACTGATTGAATCTAAGTACAAAAATCATCACATACACAACTATAAGTTCGTATGTAGATTAATCCTTGCGCCCCTTTAAAATGCTTTAATGTTGGTGTAAAAACATGTCTATCCTTTTGTACGTCATTGGAGAGATTATAAATAGAGAGGATATATTCTACCTTCTAGTACTATCGTATAAATTATGATGTATTGAACATATGACAAAGATAATGTGAATTTTGTGTATGCAGTGGAGTTACATAGAGTAAGTCACACACAGTAAGTATGTGATTAAGTGCTGAAGAATACTATTACAGAGCTAAGTAATTATGTGGGGAAGACTAGGATCGGGAATCATCGTGTAACAGATGATAAGTACGTTCATTTTGATAATAATAAATACCCTGCTCTAAGTTAATACCCTTGTGCATCAAAACACTTAACATTAAAATATAAAATAGATCAATTTTTATGTGCGAATGAACTGGGTGATCTTTTCAAAAAACTCATCCAACCACAACCAAATTATTAGAGGATTTAGGAAATAATTTTGAAAACTTCATAGTAAGGTATAAAATTTGTGAAACCTAAACCAAAAAATTAGAACTAATGAATTGGATCACTCAATCTGGACGCCTCACAGTGGGTGATTCTTTGCTAAGTCACTCCATTTTGATTGACTTAGCAAAGATATTTAATTATAATATTGTTTTTTTTTAATTTTTAGGATTCCGTAGCCGAATGGCAAAAAACGGAACCCCTATAGTTTCGTCAAGTCTGTCTGTCTGTCTGTCCGTCCGTATGTCACAGCCACTTTATTCTGTATCTATAAGCATCACTTGTTGAAATTTGGTAGAAAGATGTATCCTGTTAACCGCTTTACGATTCTCATACGAAAAATAAAAAATAGTGATATTTATGGGGGGGCTCCCATTCATGAAACTAAAATATTTTTTTTGTCAAACCTATGCGTAACCTATATTATTTATTATGTAGATCTTAACAAATACGAAAATACAAGGTTTTCCGTTTTTTGCGTTTTTTTTAGAAAATAGCCTTCTGCGATTAGTTTTTCTTATGGCATTTTTTAAAAAAATAACATTTTTTAAAAAAATAACATTTTTTAGTTCATTTACTTGGTTTCTCCAGTAAAAATTGTGTTATCGAAATTAAGATGGGGGGGGGGGGGGGGGGTCCCATACATGAAACTAAAACAGAAAAAAAAGTCTAACCTATGCGTGTGGGATGGATAGGTTTTTAAAATGACACAGAGGTTCATAAAACTATTTTTCAACACACTTGCTCATAACGACGTCTTTATTCCACCGATTTTTGGCTCATAATCATAGATATTAAACACGCGTGCTTTTTCATTATATTATTGCACTAGTGCCTTTAGTTTATTAACCCGACCAATTTAGGTTTGTACCCTAGTACCAAGTCGTGAGTAAGAAGATGAAGCGATATAATTTAGTCGGGTTATAACTTACACAACAAACAGTATTTATGCGAAAAATAACATTATGTAGGTACATATTTATTTCAATAAATGGTAAATCCAGCTTTATTACTAAAAATAACTCAAATTCATTTAAATTTTTCTATAATTTGTGTTTTAAATAACGAATTATTACATTTTTCATCTTGGCTGTTGGCCGATCTAGTTCGCGCCTTAACCTTGCGCGCGCATCAGTTTCGCGGCAAGAAAAAAAAAACAACGCGCCAAATAGTTGGCGGCTGTGGTGTGACGAAGTTTGGATTAATGGCAAGTGTGTTGAAAAACGTCGTATGAAACACGTGTGCCTGTGACCGTTATATACGCGGCTTTCTTATGGCGCACTCGCTTTCGCTCGTGCGCACACAATATCGCCTTGTATATAATGGTCAACTTAGCACACTTGTATCATAATGTACTATTCTTTTAAAGTCTATCGTTTCATAGCTAGACGCTTCCAAAGTAGTAAAATGGACGTCCCTCCCATCTAACTTCTAAACTAAGCGAGTGTAAATTTTGAAAAAAATATATAATGTAGATCTTAACAAATACTTTAAAAGAAAATTGGTTTGGACCATAAAATTAATATTCCTATCGGAATAGAAGGATAAGTAAAAGCTGTCAAACGAAACCGATTTAAGATGTCAGTAACTAACATAAGTAAGTAATATTTGTAGCTTTAAATGAGATAACCTTTCGATCAGGTGATTTATAACAATGTTCCTAAGTTAAAATATAGTAGTTTACTGCATGATAAACAGTCGACACAAAATATTGAACATGCAGCTCTAGTATAAATCTAAATGTTATTTCATTATACAAATTATTCGTCGATATACATTCCCTGTGTTATTCTGTCTTTATATTTTACGTAAATTAACGTTTGTAGAATAGAATAACCAAACTGCGTACTTTAAATTTGAAGCGCTTTGGTAAATATAAGTCGTATATTAAGAGGCTTCGATTTGGACTAATCTACCTGATAAATGATTACTTGTTGGGGTTATGCCGCTGTAATGCATAACAATCAATCACCGATCAAGTCACCATGTTTCAGACGCATTATTTCTCCAAAATATACACAATTTTACTTTTAAATATAAAAAATCAAATGCACGTAATTTTCAGCGAGCTTCTGCAGGGCGGTCAACTGTTTGATATCTGCCAAAAATGGTTCTGCTACCCATCTCTTTTTATCACACAGTTTGCTGCTAGTGACATCTCGCTTTTCTCGTTCTATTCCAAAGGGATAATATTTTTATGGTTTGGACGGGATTGAACGAGAAGTTTTTGAGATATAGCACATTTTCAGCAACCGCAAACATAACTTTGTTTTTCACACAAAAACTTTAAAAAACAAAGTTATAATTGCTGTCAACAAAGTATTGTGGTATTTTACAAAGTGGAAGTAGGTAGAGTCCTTAATTCAGTTAAAGTGGACACGGAACCCTCAGTGCGCGAGTCCGACTCGCACTTGGTCGGTTTTTAACCCCTAGACCTGACTAGACTAGACTGTGCGAAGGAATTCCATGAGCTCATCCCGGCATTTTTCCATCGTTCGTCGAGACGTACCGCGGACACCATCCTTACCTTGTCGATGTCCCGCTGTTAAGGCGCTACCCGGATTTTCAACGCGCACACTAGCGCCACTTTAGTAGAAAAATCATAACTCATTAAATAAAAGACCAATAAAAAATCTGGTAGACACGATTGTAGTGCAGGTTCTATAGTTTATTATTGTTTCTAAAGTAGTTTACTGTAGTCAGAGTTAGAAAAACTGCTAAATATGGCCACTTTTAGCAATTTTTCTAACTGTAACTGCAGATAACTCTGTTTTATTAAACTTAAACATTGTGTCTAAACCACAAAACCAGAACTAAAATCCCATCAATCAGATTTTCGATTGGTCTTTTATTTAACGAGTTATGATTTTTATACAAAAGTGGCGTTAGTGTGCGCGTTAAAAATCCGGGTAGCGCTATAAGAACTAAGCGGAAGTGGAACTCGCTGCCCGCGTCGGTGTTTCCTAGTGATTAAAATCCGAATCTGAATAATCCGAATGTTGAATAGATATTCAAAGTTGGAGAGAAAAGGCTTCTTCTGGGGGAGCTCGGTTCATCTTCGAAATCGTCTTACTCACACTTGGCTTGGTCTGGACTCAAGACCAAACCCATACAGATGACATGACACCCATCAGACATGCCGTCAATTAATCGATGCCACTTACAAGGAAATCGTTAGACACGTAAAATATATCACAAGATACTTCAGTCAGATATCGTTATTCATAACAACGCCAGTGGGCCTGATTCTAGGTATGCACCGATTAAATCTCTTTTTTCACAGTCGACAGCTAACATATAAAGTAAGTAGTTTATTCATAAAGTAGGAAAAAATAATTAAAGTTTAGACTAAATGAAATACAGTAACTATCTACAAATAAAAACATTGCTTAAATCTGCAACTAATTATCGCGGCATGTTTATTTCTAGAATAGTAATAAGAAATTACTTGACTTAAATGTAAATTGTTTGAAATAATATAATGATAACACGCCATATCGTAATTTTGAAATGGCCACTTTGAAATGTACTGTTTTCCACTGATCATGTAACTGTATGAATGAAAAAACAACAAACAAGTAAATGATGATAATGATTAATGTTGCTAAGAAGGCTGGCAGTATAAAGTATCTTTTCATTCATTTAAAAAAGAAAGATAAATTTAATTTAGTATAGACCTAGTGCATACCTAGAATTGGGCCAAATAATAATTTTCACTTAGACAAAATTGTATTTACAAAAGCAAGTATGAAAACGTTTCCTAACAACATTTAACCCCAGATAATATAATACTACTTAACGAAACATTTATGCACATTTTATCCTGTTAGATTTATTGAAACCAGTCACAAAAAATTTAGAAATTACCAATTTTATTTTTGTATAAATAAATACATAAGACTAATGTAAATCACAGAAATGTTAAGAACGTCCACCACCACAAAGGCACGTTATTAAATTTATTTTAATCCATCCAATTACAACATTTATTTATGTTTGGGACACTATCAGTAAACAGGCAAGGGATTCCCTCAACACCGATAAATGTGTTAAATGACTTCAAGGCTTCGTGACTTAACTTATATCACGAAGCCTTGAAGTTTTATCTTTATGAATAAGTACAGGAACATCATGTGTTTATTGGTCAAGAAAAAAATAAGAATTTAAGTTTAAGTCTAAAGGATTTCATCAAAGAAATAATTCTAAATTTCTAACATATTTTTCGTATGAAATGACTCCAGTGCTACTTTCTTATGTTTTATGACTGAACAAGTACAAAATATATTTTTATTGACAATTAAAACAAATCGAGAAAATAAAGGTTTAAACATTGCAATTAGCTTTTTCCAACTACGTTTGAATAATAATAGAGCATAAATAGCACATTTTTAATAACCAGTGTGGTTACCATTGTGACTTAAGCTATTTGAAAACGGCGATATAATGTGATTAAATAATTGCATGTATCTAACGAAATTGTATTCATCACTTACTTAACTACTATAAATCACACGAAGAGTTGAGTTTGAGTGCTGGTTTGTTTAATTGTAACTTGCTTTTTTACTACCATTACTGCTCAATAAGGCTTAATTTTGGACTGTTTGCTTGTCAATCTCGCATCGCCATTTTGTATTGTTCTAAGGAACAAGAGGCTAACAAAGTTTCTGATTGATAGCAGGATGATAATTTTTAACCGTCTTCAATAAAGGAGGGGGCTTTCAATTCGACTATAAGTATATTTTTTTGTGGCTGTGTTACCTCATATCACAGTCATTTGTAGACTGAATTGATTTTTTTTTCCCGTAAACTAGAGGTTATACCTTCTAGTTGGTCCCATTGTTGCCAAGTCGGGATCTTGGTGCAATCGATATAAATCCTCAATTTTTAAAAGCATTCAGTGTTATTTACTAGAATCTTAATGTTGACGTATTGTTACGTTTGATAGTCAACATTGTGTGGAATTCCTTAACGCTAAGGAGTTCATTGATTATAATGACAGAATTTATGATAGGTACCTAATTTGTAGCTTAATCTAAGCATCAACTATCAGAGCACCGACTCCGAATAGAAATTGTTTGCCTTAAATGGATTCCATTCCATTAAAGGTTCAAAAGTTTATTTAAGACTTTTTAGTGCACATTATTTTTGAAGTCGGTTTTTACTTTTTTTCAATTTAATTTAATTACTAAGATAGAACCTTTTAAAGTTTCTACAGTTATAAAGTCTCAAGATAAGAGACGACTAGTTGAATCGATCCTTGTAGGAAACAGTATGACAAAGAAGCAGTCTTTAGTCTTCACAGGAAAATATTGAAAGCAAGTAAGAATTTCTTATCTTGACCAATAAATATTTAAAACAGACTTTCATTTACTTGTTCATAAAGACAAAACTTCAAAGCATCGTGATTTAAATCATTTATCGGTAATGAATGAGAAAATCCTTTAAATTGTTTTTGTTTTATAGTGGCCATCATTAGATGACCACGACTGTATAAATCGATACCGCATTTATCTTTTTTATTAAAATATCTTATAATCTAATAATATTATAATCTAATTCTAATATAGTAAATACCCAGCTTAAATGTTTATTTAGTGACATAATAACGAGACAAATTCTTCTTAAAATACCCCTTTGGTCGCACACAATATAATTTTAACCTTAAAGTACCATTTATTATTCTAGGAACCTGAAATACCTATATTTATTATAGGCCTTATCTTAATCTGTTAAATTCACATAGCTACAAGTGCTATACATGTACCTACTTACTACTGATTAAAGTTTTTCTCAACAATATCCGATTTAATTATTTCATTCCATTAGATTAACAAATCACATAACATTAACACTCTCAACAATTAACATACTTAATTTGCTTAGGACGGATTCACTTTTCCAAAACAATTTAACTACCGACAATAAGTTCACTTGACTCCACATTATCAATTGAAATGGCATTTTAAAGACTTGCTTTTATCGATCCATCTTTTCTTACAACGACCTTTATGTAAAGAGTATGTCAAAATTAAATGTTATAAAAAACTAGCTGCACTCCCGGAGGTATACAAAAATAAACTTATGTCCTATTAAGTTCCTAAATTATACATAAACACATCATGTGCCATAATTTAAAATTTCACCTCTGCTTAAAGTGTTACAGGAACAAATTACTTACCAATAAAATGAATCAACCGAATATGAACTTTATGCTGATAATGTGAACATACAAAAAAATAATGATGTATTTGGAAACAATTCGATCCAATTGCAAAATACAAATATTTCCAATGCAAGGATTTGTGCGTAATCTTGTGCTAACTCTGCCGAAATAGTAGAGATATAATCTTAATCCCTCAAGCGTATGTGAACGAGACACAATGCAAATTCTATTGTTATGCGGTTGCCTGCAACCGCTCGGGTGTTGAAGCATTAATACATATACAAGGATAAAAAGATATATATCTATCAATGATATCATATGTTGAAGTGTTATGTATTATGATGATAAAAAATGTGGCAGAGGTATGAAAAAACGTGAAAAGGTCAACCGTGCCAAAAGTTTAAGAATATAAAATATAAAACTATCCACATAGTTTGACTTTGTTGGTTATCTAGTTTCTGTCATATCCTCTAAAATGTGAATCATGTCATTTGGTTGTTCATATCTTATCACTGAAGTATAACCTGCGAACAACGAAAATGAAATAATATTAAAATCCAACCGTACTTAATTCCACTTCAACGAATTGAAATTATTACCACGAATATTGTATGACCAAATCTCATTATTTTTATTTAAATGAAGTATTATCTATTCTTTAATAAGACATGAAACCAAAATGAATCAATTAAAAAATACTTTTAAATCAAACACGCATATTTTTTTTAAAGATATATTTGTCATACAAGATTTTGCTTAAAATATAATTAATACTGGGTATAAAAGGAACTTGAAAGCACAACTTCTAAGACTATTATAACAATTTTATTTAACCTAAAGGTATAAAATCACATTTATAATTCATAAATAGATAGGTCTTATCAAACACTATTAGCTTTTTAATGCACTGATATACAACATTGTTGCACAATTTAGTTATTTACTCAAAGTTCTACAAGTGTATCTAATCTAGGTACATTTCGATGATACTAACAATATCCTACCTATGAAGCCTGATTCCTTAAATCAGGGACGCCAAACCAAATCAAATTGAATATTAGTTTTAATCTTTTGCAATCCATAATTTACTTAAATTACTGCGTTAACATCATAAAAATTTACATCATAAAGTTCATAACTTTTTAGTGAAATTCGAGTTATTTAAAGTTCAAAATGTTTGAAACACAATAATAAGTAATAACAAAAAAAAATATGTAAATATATAATTAACAAAAAATTGCAATAGCATTCATAGAACAAAGAATTAAATTAAAATAAATATGCAATCTCAATTCGATAGAACCACTTTTACATGACACATAATACATCAATAAATTATTTGGTCATAGTTTGCGAGGCCAACTATTGCTAATGGTTAGGGAGGCGAGGTAGCTAAATGGCGCCGTCGAGACCTATCAAAATCGAAAGATAAAATAATTTCGAAAAGAAAAGCTCGTATGGTAAAAACCATTTTAGCGGTGGGTTTGGCGTATACGGTTTTTCAAAAATGTAAAAAAAAACAGTTACTTGGGCATTCTCGAGCGCGTCAGATATTCATACTACGTATGCCCCAAGTGCCTCTGATAACAACGGTATACTAATCTGCCGGTTTGCGTGGTGGGGGTAGGCATATTAAGTAGTCAAAAATGCAAAAAAAATAAAATTACTCGAGCGCGTCAGATTTTTGGAAGGGGTGTTAAGTAGGCCCCAAGGAAGCTCCCTTAAAAAAAACTGACGATTTTGGCGTGACCATAAGTTATGATGAATTTTTGAAAATGCAAAAAAAAATAGTTATTTTGAAATACTCGAGCGCGTCAGATTTTCATAGGGGAGGTTCATCTCGGTATCCTGAAAGCATATTTTCTTAATCTGACAAAAATGTTGGTGGGTTCTCTTAATCTGACCGGAAAGGTTTTTTGGTTTCTTGTTTTTTCCTTTCTTCTTTCTTTTTAATTATTCTTCACTTCGTTTTGCTGACGGTACGTCCAAAAAACAATTTGAGAATCAACAGGCTATTGAATAATATACATACATGAAACTGTACATGTTAATAATACATTTGTATACAGATACGCGTAACCTTTTCCAAGTCGACGAAAATTGTCGAGAAGCTTTAGAAAAAAAAAATTTTTGAGATTAAAGTAACATAATTTAATCATCGTTATTTGATATCAATTTTTTAATACCCTCAGTTTTCAAGATATACTCAACAAACCGGGAGTTTGAGTTTTTATGAAGCTTCAAGTCAAAAAGTTTTAACTTTAGACAAAAATGTAAAGAGACCTTTTTTGTGTAAAATAAAATTACCTTTTTGTTTATTTAAACTTTACTTCGCGACTTATATGCCGCAACCCGTTTTTCGGAAGACGAAATGGCTCCTCCACACTCCTGGTCATGCGGAAACCGGCAGATTTTGTATTTTTAGTACGTTTTAGATTATATTCTTCAAAATAAAAAATCGCGCTCGAGAATGCCGGATTAACGTTTTTTTTTTTACAAGTTCGCGTCCCTATAACTCGGCGGCGTCAAGGACTTATCGTCAGATTAGTTAAATTTAGTCTTAAAACACTAAAATCAACCCCCAATATCTTAATCTGACGCGCTCGAGTATTACAGACTATCGATTTTTTTTTTTACTAATCTGATCGTCTATCCTAGGCGCGCGTCACTACATATAGAGCTAAATACTTCACAAGGTTGTTCTATTAGGTCCAAGGTATCTCTCATATCTTAAACTGCCACGCTCGAGTATTACCGAAAATTCCCCTATTCGCCTCCCTAACTAAGCTTGACAGAACCGATTGTTATTACAAAAGATTTGCAAAATATATATGGATAAAAATATACATAGAATGTTAGCTAAAAATGATAGAGAATAGAATAGCAAGTAGGAAACGAAAAAATATAATATTTGTGTTACAGAAAGCGGAGTGCCAAAACTAGTTCCGTTGCTGTTAGAGAATTTAGAAAGTATTGTTTATTTACGTAATATTAAAGCCATTAAATATTCAAATACTTTTTGCCTCGAGCAACTCGCCAGTGCAGTTGCGTATAATTCAGTTTTGATAAAAATTGGATTAAATATTATGTTAGTCTGGAATTGATTCTTTGGGTCTGTATTGCATTTGTAATTCGCTGCCTGATTTAATTTAATAAAGATTATCTTGAAAACTACTTTTAAAAATAAAACAGGATGAATGTGTAATTTTTAAAATTGGTACATTGCTAATACTTATGTAAAACAAGCGGTTGCCCATGGCTTTACCCGCGTAAATGTAGGATATCAAAAAGAAAGACCATAAATCTTAGCCTGTGTGTTATTCTGATATATAAGCTATATATTTATCAAAAGCCATCCATTAGTCTTTGCGTGAAAGAGTAACAAACATACATCTATTCTCATAAATTATTATATTAATAGGACTGTGAGTATAATATAAAACGCGTCTTCTTATTTTCTGGTAAATTAAAACAAGGGAACAATTTTTACAAATTTCAAGTAATATTTCCCCGTATCAATTTATTCTTACAGAAGTATAATACACGAGTATGATTGTTTTTAAAATCTGTTCGTCATTATTTGTTTTTAGTGTTTTTGTGACGTTGTCAACTATACTACAACTGCGGACGGTCAGCAAAAAGGGCACAAAGGAACATACACCGTAATTATTTTGTCGCTGTTTTTTGATTTAGTTTTCTGTTATTGTTTTCCTAATGAGAAGGCTCCATCATTTCTTCATCATCACAATTTATCTATCACTTAATGGCGTTAGGGTAGTCTTTAAGTATTTAAACAACATATTATATTGGCACATAAAGTAAAAATTTTAAAATGCATTAAGATTAATAGAGAAACTTATTTATTCTTATATTAATTATACCTTAACGTAGGCGAAAATCAATTTCTATCTGGTATAGCACGTTAATAGTACATTATGATACAAGTGTGCTAAGTTGACCATTATATACAAGGCGATATTGTGTGCGCACGAGCGAAAGCGAGTGCGCCATAAGAAAGCCGCGTATATAATGGTCACAGGCACACGCGTATCATACGACGTTTTTCAACACACTTGCGAGGAAAAAACAAGACTCTTCATTTACTAAGTTTTTAATTATTAAAACAGTAAAAATACATTTCACTCGATTTTGATGGCAAAGACTTTCGCACGCGTTTTTCGCCTTGTTACGTATGTCCGGCGGAGTTAATAATAGGTTTTCTTCATTTTCTTCACTTGAAGTAGACATTTTCATTAATATTAAACTTCATAATTAATCCAAACTTCGTCACAGCCGACAATTATTATTTACGAAAAATGGCGCCACAGAATATTAAGAGTATGTCTAAAGAATGGCGCGTTGTTTTTTTTTTCTTGCCGCGATACCGATGCGCGCGCAAGGCTTAGGCGCGAACTAGATCGGCCAAAAGCCAAGATTAAAAATGTAATAATTCGTGTTTAAAACACAAATCACAGGAAATGTTAAATGAATTTCAGCTATTTTTTAGTAATAAATCTGGATTTACCGTTTATTGAAATAAATATGTACATACTGTTATTTTTCGCATAAATACTGTTTGTTGCTAAAATAAAAGTATTGTATAACCCGACTAAATTAAATCGCTTCTTCTTCTTACTTACGACTTGGTACTAGGGTACACATGTAAATTGGTCGGGTTAATAAACTAAAAGCACTAGTGCAATAATATAATGAAAAAGCACGCGTGTTTAATATCTATGATTATGAGCCAAAAATCGGTGGAATAAAAACGTCGTTATGAGCAAGTGTGTTGAAATAGTACATTATGATACAAGTGTGCTAAGTTGACCATTATATACAAGGCGATATTGTGTGCGCACAAGCGAAAGCGAGTGCGCCATAAGAAAGCCGCGTATATTATGGTCACAGGCACACGCGTTTCATACGACGTTTTTCAACACACTTGCCATTAATCCAAACTTCGTCACACCTCAGCCGCCAACTATTTACGAAAAATGGCGCGTTGTTTTTTTTTCTTGCCGCGAAACTTATGCGCGCGCAAAGTTAAGGCGCGAACTAGATCGGCCAACAGCCAAGATTAAAAATGTAATAAGTCGTTATTTAAAACACAAATTACAGAAAAAAATAAATTAATTTGAGTTATTTTTAGTAATAAAGCTGGATTTACCATTTATTGAAATAAATATGTACATTCTGTTATTTTTCGCATGAATACTGTTTGTTGTGTAAGTTATAACCCGAATAAATTATATCGCTTCATCTTCTTACTTACTACTTGGTACTAGGGTACAAATGTAAATTGGTCGGGTTAATAAACAAAAGGCACTAGTGTAATAATATACAGAAAAAGCACGCGTGTTTAATATTTATGATTATGTGCCAAAAATCGGTGGAATAAGAACGTCATTTTGAGCAAGTGTGTTGAAAAAAAGTTTATTTATTTATTAATAATTATCACATGTTTTATACGTGAGCATTTTAAAATATCACTAATAATATAAAATAATAAAGTAGCTTGAACGAGGGCACATATCGCGAAGAAGTGATGGCCGTTGGGGCAGCAAAGTTCTAGATTGGAGACCCTTCGACCAAAGACGCAGCGTAGGACGTCCACCAACAAGATGGACAGACGACCTTATAAAGATCGCAGGTCAAACTGGATGCAGACCGCTAGTGACCGGTCGCTGTGGAAAGCCGTGAAGGAGGCCTATGTTCAGCAGTGGACGTCCTTTGGCTGATAATGATGATGATGAATAGAACGCATTTGACAACTAAAATAAGGACACACCAAGTGCGAAGGGGTAATTATTAATTATTTTGTATGAAACTAAAAAAAAATAGATGAGAATTTTATAAAAATCTTTTCATCTCTACTGTTTGGAAAGTTAAAACTTTCGTGTGGTAGATAGCCGGGTGGAAAATAGCTTTTCCATCCCAAAGGTGGAAATAAATAGTTTTTAATTGTACGATTAGATATAGAGTCTAAGATAATTGAGTCACAGCATATAAAAATAAAAGAGCTGTCCATGATTTTTGGCTAAGCTAAACATAAAATTTTAAACAATTGAAAAAACAGCAATTAAATTAATATTCGAGTGCCCGCCAAGAAAGTGTCATTATGTAATTTTTTTTCATCTTACAGTGTCAATTTCTGTTGGGAATTTTTTTTGTTGGTGGTGTTCATTATAAAATCTTCTTACTCACTGCCACCTTTATTTGTCACTAATAGCGTTATCTCATGAAGAAAAATCGATTCTGCAATTTGACATTACCTTTGGTGGCTTTTGTGACAAGGTTAAGATTGCGTTCTTCTTCCATTATTATTGTATTTGTGTAAAATTTGATCGATATTTTTAACAAGGATTTGAATTATTAGAGTCCGCGTTTTAGTGCTCCGTTTAAGAAAACGTAACAAAACGACTCGGTCACTAGTCCTTTTAATCGTGAGTTGTATGTGTAAAATCCTGAGGTGTCAGTATATGTCGCCTATAACAGAAATACAGCATTTTTTTCCTCACAGTCGAAATGAGAAATAGTATGTTTAACCTGGGTTAAAGCACCCATTTCACTCTCCAACTTATGGCGCTCTCATTACGTTCGAGCGCCAGAAACATATCGTGTGAATTGGGTCACTTTTACTTTTTTTTTGTATAACAATCTACTATTTAACACGGCCTTTATTTATGTAATCTGATTTATATCCTTAATTTCCAGAAAACAAAAATTACACGTTGTATAAAAATTTTCAATAAATTCTAGATGTTATACAAATAAAGTTTAAAATTCCATGAACTACATACCTACTTAATTCCGTTTTACTAAATGGTAAGAAAATTCAGTCTCTGATTTGTTATTCACAACCAAAATGTACGAATTATTTATATCGGAGAATTACAGGTAGATGCATGAAATATTTAGGTGTTGAAAATACAGCATTAAAATGGCACTGGCCCTTGTGTTAAAATTGAAAATACCAAAATTATATGGATTTTCTTGATACATAAATGGAGCAGATGTTTGAATAATTGTGATATTACGTTCATCAATCTCATAAAGAAATAAATACTGTTACGCTTGTAGGAGGTCTGTACTGTTACGTATTGGACATATCATTTTTATAGGCATAAATATCCTGGCCAGAAAAGTCTTACTAACTAATACGTGATAGTGACGTTTTGCGTGAGTCTTTGTCTATAGACAGAGATTGATGTTGGTTTGCCCAGCAGTGGGATTCAATAGGCTCGTAATAAAAACCTGGAAGTACTTACCTAAGGAATTCTCATATCACGTTCGTAGGTAGGATACCGAATTATTCGAAATCAGTATGCTAACAAAACTAAACTTATTTTAACAGCTAATCTATACCTACACAGCCAATAGCCAATTTCACTATGTTTCCTATACGTATGCGCATTAAATGAACTATATTAAAATAAAAATTGTCTAAGACATTCATTTTTAGACATTTCACAGACGATCATATTTCTGGGTATAAAACCCATTTATCACAAGAATGTACCTGTAAAACATAAATCCCCCCCCGCTTCCCCGCTGGTCAACCCGTGTTTGTCATTTTCGTGTCAATACAATAAATTTTTGGACACTTTTTGCACTGGGCAGTGACAGGGACAGGTCCATTTTTACGATAATTAGGTTGTACATAAATTTATTGTTAAAGGTCTCTGCCCAGTTCGCCGTAGCATACCATGACCTTGCTAGAAACGTGTCGGGCATTTTTTTAAAATTAAAAATTACTAGCTAGTTTTTGCCGGTGTCATGCACGGAGCGTGTTGGGACCGGCAAAATGCGTTCTCTTTCGCATGGCACGGTCATAGTATGTTAAGGTGCAGTGGAAAAAATCCTTAAAGATTTTGCATAAGTAGAATTAAAGATATTTAATAAACACAATCGTTTCACAACCTTGAGGATTTTAATTTATGATTGTATGAACTTCTTATAATTGATCTGGCAGTAAATGACGAGGAGGTAGTAGACTCTCTCCTTGCATAGAAGTGATATTTAAAGCAAAGTAATATGTACCGATCTGTTGATGTAAGAATGAATGTTTTAGAGAAAATATGCAAATATAACTACACTAATTGAAACTAAATGCACGGCTTGGCGGTTAAATTTTTAACATTGAACCTTTATTTTTAATTTGTGACAACGGCGCCCTACAACCGCCTACCCTGTAGTTATTTGTAGCTAGCTGAACACAACATAATATTGCGACTTAGTATTTTTAATAAAATTACGCTTTACTCATACAATAACTTATAAATTTTGTATAACACTTCAGTTTTAGCTACTTTATTTTGTGTCGATTTTACCAACTTCAGATAAAATCAGATAGAATAAGTATAAAACGACCGATTTTAAAATGACATTTACATTAATAATTGCTGATAGGTGACGTTTTCAAATAAAGCGTTTTGTATTATTTTAGAGGCATATTTCTTGTCAGACGTTAGTAAAATCGGGCCTTTATCATGAATATTTATCGATTCGAATTGCCACTTTTGGTTTCTTTACTAATTGAGTAATTGAATCCACCAACACTTTTAAGGTCTAACTATAAAAAAAGAATAACTACTGCATAATTCATAATCACAACGATATAGTATAGATTTATATTGCTTTAAAAATATGATCAAAACTCTGTCAAACATGAAACGTTGTGACGTCACGTCACATCTATATTATATAGAAGACCATTATTTGTCGATTAGCGGTATCAACTACACAATTATAACCGTTTGTAATTATAAAATATCACTCTCCATCGGCAATATTCTTTTTACCTTGTCTGAATCCGACGTTGCCGGGTCTGTGGCGAAGTATGTATTGCACAAATATGTGCACAGCGCATACTATGAGGGAGCCAATTCCAAACCATTGGAATGTGTATTTTCCACCGTAAGTTTCATATAAACGTCCCCCGATGAAGCTTCCGAGCGATGTACCCACGCCCTCGAACACGGCTCCGACCAGGCCCTGTAATATCATAATACAGTTGTTAATAAATTGCTAATAACAATATATATAAATACTAGCGGACCCGGCGAACTTTGCTTCGCCCCTAACACCGTCCCGCCCCGGCCCCGTCTCGCAATTTTAAAAGTTAAGAAAAACACTATAATCGATCAGTTATCGAGTGGGATGAAAAATTATCAAATTACTAAAATGGCTATAAAAAAAGTAAAAATTTATGGTTGTATGTATTTCTAATGCCACATTTAAAAAAAAAAACACTAAAAATTTCGTCCAAAAATTAAAGAAATATATTTAAGGGTGAATAACCCTTATCACTTATGAAAAATAGATAGTAGCCGATTCTCAGTCCTACTGAATACGCATATAAAATTTGGCAAGAATCGGTAAAGCCGTTTCGGAGGAGTACGGAAACGAACATTGTGACACGAGAATTTTATATATTAGATAAACTACGTTCAAAAACAGACTAAAAAGCTAATTTACTTTTGTTACGATTTTGATGAAACTTACACTGTGCTCAAAAGTGAAATATACCTGATTGAATTAAAAAATAATAATCTGGCTATGAATAGAAAGGATAAACATTAAAATCACCCTATTATACAGAGTGGCGAAAACAGTGACGTCCTTTTTTTTTGGAACACTTACATCCCGGGCTATCCAAATATGCCGATGTATGTTATCCGTATTTTCGTAGATTTCGAGATATTGTTTTTTTTTCGCAAATTTAAAGAACTCTCAAACAAATAATTACTCTACTTTTTATGGCGTTATGTTTATTGCAGTCTGACCCTAATTAGTCAAATTAACTTAGATAAAATTATGAGCTAGCTAAACTAAGACTAACAAAAGTTAAAAAAAACTACAAAAAATTGGTTAATATCATAAATATGGCACAATAATAGCCCTGGATGTAAGGCTTTCAAAAAAAATTTTGGACGTCACTGTTTAGGCCACCCAATATAATAGTTAGAGGAGTAGAGGCTCGTTTCACTTTAGAGAAATAATCACTAATAAACGAATAATTCAAATTTAGAACGTTATTCTGTATGAAGTATTTAACGGATAGCCCTAACCAGAGAGCCTAGTTGAGTTTTTCTACTTCATTCGCTTGCGAGCGCGTAAGAATGATGTATGGAAAAAAATCAGCACCACTTACCTCAATTTTAACTTCCCATACAAAATGATTCGAAATTCTAACGGGACAAAACTTCAACTAGGCCCACTGAACTTATTAGGACATCGTGAAATTGTAAATACCGTTTGCTTATAATGGCTCTCGCGAGATAGTCAGTCATTAATAATTTATAAACTGCATTTTGTCGCATAATTTTTGGAAGATTATAATCAGATAAAATCAAATGGCTCTTGTCGATGAATTAAATGACTCTTGTAGAAAAGTATTTACTCCCAAAAGAATATTAAGGTTACACAGGAAAAACTTAAGATAATTAAAACTATTTCATACTAAAACTAATTGAAACTAAACTTCTTTCTATGTGTTGTGTAACTTGTTTCTAAAAATGAAATAAAATATAAAAATGAAGTTGTTTCCAAAACTCCAAATTAGGGAAGTTAGTGTGGTGGTTTCCCTCTTGCCTTCCACACCGCAGTTTAAAAACCGGGAGTATTCCGCCTCTTAATATCCAGATTTTAATCTATCGAGTCAAAAATCTATGCGTTTAATTGTAAGCAGTATGTTGACGTTCACAATTCTACGACAGTTATGGAAGTCTCGACATAGTCCCCTGTAAAATAAAGCCGCCAGGTGGCGCTCGAAAAACGCTAAGAATAAATTGGTGTTTTCTTGTATTTATTGATATAAAAGAATTTTTGAATGTACTTAAAAAATTACAAGTTTTTTTTAAGATTTTTTAAAGACAGTAAAAGTTAAAACGATGTTAGATGCAGCAAAAACTGAAAATTCAAATTGCCTATGCGAAAGGTCAAAAATTTTACTTCAGAGAACTGCAGTTCACTTATCAAGTTAAAATGTCACGGTATTAACAATTCAACGGTGTAATCGCTTACAATGTTTTTAACACTTGGCTTTTTGATCTTATAAGTAACAAAAAGTTACTTATAAGATCAAAAATAAGAAACAAAAAAATGCGCACGGGCAGGACTGGAACCGAACCCAGACCCTTTAGCAAACCGGGTTCAAATCAACGGTGTAACAACCCACTATACCTGCACAGTGGTTTCCGTGCCAGGAGGCGAGGCGACGTTGGCGTACGACGTCATAGTCGGGTAGAACATGCCGAACGTGATGCCTTGGAACAGCTCTATGGGCAGCGTCCACCACGCGTTGGTCAGGAACGAGTAGAGTATGAAACGTATGCCGAACGCGAACAACACTAATGACATCATGTTCACGTGGCCCATTTTCCTTAGAATGTATCCTGTGAAAAGCAATACATTTTTAGCGGCTGTAACAACAGGCTAGTTTTTAACTTTCTACTAAGTACAAATAACAAGTTGGCTTCCAGTGAATAATTATGGTATGAAGATAAAAAAATATTTTAAAAATAAATTAAATTAGGGTTACCGTGACTTTGCTAGGTGTTTTCAAATTTCAGGTGGTTAGTGTGCATAACCAAAATAAGCAATTTTTTCTCTTTATTTTTTTATTCATTTTTAATCGCTCACTAGATTGCATTAGACTAGAGCCTAATATCTAAAGGAACATAATTTTTCATCTCTCCAGTTCGGAAAATCTAACTTTCATGTGTTGATAGCCGGGTCCAAAATAAACTAGTAAAAGTTGTATGTATTGATATTAATTTCCATGGCAACACCATCCAAAGTCACCCTGTACCATTCAAAATCATTACCTGACACGAAAAGAAACGGTATCTCCCCTCCAAACGTCTGTATAGCACTGACCAATCCTTGCAGAGTTTTAATATACGTGGATCCATCGCTCGTTTCGGCCGCCACGTCTTCCAGATGCCAGAACAGGAACTGCCAGAGCAGCCCGGTGCAGAGGCCTACGGCGATCGTCCACAGTATGAACACTATCGTGGTGATTGATGATAGCAACGTGCCTACATCCGATATTATGTTTAGTGACATTTTCGTTGACTCGATCTGGGAATAAATAGTTATTATATTAAGTGCTGATTTTTCAGATAAGAAATATTTGTCGAACAAAATACAATATGGCTAATTTGAAAACGTCACATAATTGACAGCAATCACACGCAACTGTCATTTTTAAAATCTGTCGCCTTATAATTTATCAGTCTGACAAGTTTTATCAGACTATTGAAAAATCGGCCCTAAATAAAATGAAAATGTGTGAACAGATTGTCATGAATCGTGGCTAAAGACACTCGGGATAAAATTACTCACTCGACTCAACTCGGTTCATCCGTTTAGGAGCTACGATAGCACAAAGAGATACACAGAAAGACACGTTTAACGTATAAACCTCTCTCTTTTGGAGTCGGAGGTTAAAAATATACAGAAAATATTACATGTTTTACAAGCTACTATTAAGCTCTGGTAAGCGTTTTCTGCCAGAACGTCGTAGGTTCTGTGAATGTTAGTTAGTGCTTACTTGTCGATGGTGAAACAGGCCTATAAAATAAAAAAATATAGCATCCTTAGTCCCGGTTTAAACTAAATATTTTTTTGTAATAAGGGGCGATTTTTCAATGGTCAGATAAAACTTATCAGACTGATTAATTATAAAGCAATAGATTATAAAAAATACAGTTACGGTATGATTGCTGACAATTAGGTGACTTCAAATTAGCCATATTGTATTTTGTTCGACGAATATTTCTTATCTGACTATTGTAAAATCAGCCTAAGTGTTATTATGTTATGTGAACTCACTTGTCATAAAACTACGACAGAAGTGTATCCTAACTCATAGATGGTTCGCAATGAATAATGAAAATTATTTTCTTTGATTTTATCTATTATAGCACGCTGGTTTCAAGGCGTCGCCGCTTCGAGGTACCGGGTTCGATTCCCGGTCGGGTCAATATAGAAATCCAAATTTTCTATATTGTCTCGGGTCTGGTGTTGTGGTACCACCGCTGTGTCTGATTTCCATAACACAAGTGCATAAGCTACTTACTTTGGGATCAGAGCAATGTATGTTATTGGTGTCCAATATTACTTTTTTTTTACTTTCATCATTCTTACCTTGAGAAAACAGGACACGACTACATCACCAAGCATGAACACGAACATCAATATAAATGCAACCGTATAGTCTTTGTACGCGCCGTCACTGAATACATCTATGAGAGCTCCGGTCAACAGTGAGAATATACCCCATCCGACGGAACCCCACAATCTCTGTTTCCCATAGTGAGAGACTTTATCACCTGGAAATAAAATATGAAAATTTGTAAGAAAGTTAAAAATAAAGAACTATGAAATAGGGAGAGTCAGAAGGATTATTTGACGTGATTCATAGAAAAGAACTGATTCCCTTTATTACTAAACGTAGTACTAGGTATAGAAACGTACTAAATTATTACCCGATGAATTAAAAAATATATTATGATGACGATATTTCAACATGGAGAATACTTTTAGGGTTCCGTAGCCGAATGGCATAAAACGGAACCCCCATAGTTTCGTCAAGTCTGTCTATCTGTCCGTCCGTATATCACACCTATTTCATTATAAAATTTAAGCATCATACAGTTGAAATTATGTGTATTCTGTTAATCGTTTTATTATACCCACTCAAAAATCTTGAATTTTGAAAAAAAAGGCTCCCAAAGGTTTATAGAATTAAAAAACTGATTTCCTTAAACCTTTTACTATGTTGTTCATATTCATCAGTGGAGTCTTTACACAAAATTTCGGTACTGATAACAAAGTCACCCTGTATATTTTTTTGAAATAATATATAAATATATTAATAAGGAGCCCTTAGAATACAGGTAAAGGACATATTAGGTTAAAGATACAATTTTTAACTTAATCAGACCTTTATCTGTGTCTGTTCTTTATAACATTCCTCTCAATAGGTGTTCCTAATATAAATGTTGTCATAGTAATAGATTTGTCACTGAAAAATGTGCAATGATGAACTGTATTGAGCAACAAAACGAGAAACACGAAACGGACGATCGCGGGTGAGCGGGGAAAAGGGCGGGGCGGGACATGCATGAGATGATATTATAAAAATAGTTTTATTTCGCACCAATAAGTAATATATTCTTTAATAGCCTTTGCACTGGAAGCTGAACTGGCGGTAGTTATTTCGGCAGAGAAATATACTGTTGCTTTAAATTTGCCATTGCAGTGCTGTTTGGAATCAGGTTTCCTGTTTAAAAACCTCTTTTAGATTTAAAAGAGCCAGTAATATGGTAAAAAACGGGCCAAGTGCGAGTCCGACTCGCGCACTGAGGGTGCCAATTTTACCTGAATTAGGGAATCCACTTAGTAAAATAACACAATATTTTGTTAATATAACTTTGTTTTTCATAGCGTTTGTATGAAGAACAAAGTTATGTTTGCGGTTGTTTGAAATGTGCTATATCTCAAAAACTTCTCATTTGAAACCGTCCAAACCAATTCTCGTTGAAAGTATTTGTTAATGCCTATAAGGACAGACAGACAGACAGATTTGATGAAACTATAAGAGTTCCGTTTTTTGCCATTGGGCTACGGAACCCTAAAAATCAACATAATACTCACCGAGCAGATTAAAGCATATCGCATCTGCAAATGTGACCACAACCGCTTGGCCTATCCAGCTTATAATCATGAGCAGGAAAAATAACCAGAACTGCTTCGTGTACTGAGTTCCTTCACTACTATGGCTATCGGTCGCGGCTGCAAACACTTCGTTTAACTGTAATTAAACAATTGAATTTATAGGTAAGTAATTAAGTAAAGATATCTTTGTTCGTTATAAATATAAACACATATAAATTAAAGCGACAGCAGCGGATGTCCATACATAACTAATTATAATAGTTTAAAAAATTAAAAAACACTAAAAAACTAAGTGAAATCGAGAAGAAGAAAAACAGCTGTTCCATACAAAAGTACTGGTAAAAAAGTCAGCCTGTATAAGGCCCCCTTTTTTAAGTGATAATATTAAAAGGGCCGATACATCACGATAAAAGAATCATTTTTTGTAAAAAACAAATTTGAGATGAAGTCGATTATTTTTTTTCAGATTTTTATTTTTTATTAATTAAGGTTAAGATTAAAGAAAATAGGGAATAGACATTGAATTTAACTTTGAAAATCTACAGTAGGCTGTTTAAACAAATATTTTCTTTATTCAAGATAATTAAAAAAAAAAGATTTTCCAATAACTAATGAGAGTATCGTGTTGCTATGATGTTTACAAGGACACAGTTAAATATTATCACTTAAAATGATTTGACCTTATATTATAGTGCCTAGATGTGTTCGTAATAAACAAGTGCACTCTCATTTGTAAGTGCTCTGTTAAGTACTAACAGATATCAGCTTATAAATGTATAAAGCGTGTTCCTTCTCCTTGCGGAGGAGCTATGAATTAGTAGTACATACCTCAGTGTTATTACAAGATATTTCACAGGACGAATGGAACAGTTTTCCAGGCATGCAGTTAGCAAAGTGTGATGATCCTGAAACATACTTTTGCATTAAAAATAACGAAAATTAAACAATCAGTATATGGCCTATAGTAGTTAAAACTAACTTTGCATGATTGCCTGTAAAGGGATGCAATAGGAACAAACATTGTTTTTATATTAGGCTCTTTGAGTAACGAGTAATAATAGCGCAAACAGTCTAATAAACCTGTTTTAACTATAACACTGTTTGTCTCTTTCTTTCTTGGCGCTGTCATCATTTGACAGAAAGTGACAAAACAGTGTGATAGCTAAAACAGGTATTTAACTGTTTGAGTTATTATGAATAAGGGGGTAAGAAAAAAAATAGACCTAGTAATGTATTACAAACAATGTGTCCAGTCATAGAACTTGACATTGTCATTTACTACAACCAGTTAGCGATTTAAATATACAATTTGTTTCCTGCGTGACGTCATATGTGACAGCGCTTGCAAGATGGCCACCTAGTTATCAGCTCCTACTACGACTGAAAATCACTGTGCATAAAAGTCGACGGACCACTACGGGATGACTCACTCGCTCTGCCTTGGCCTTCGTATTTAGCATTCTATTTATTTCAATAATTACTTTTACTGAGTGAGACGTATTTTTTATATTGATTCCTATTAGGCTTTCCATTTACCTATACCAGTATAGTAAATTAATCTTATTCATTCGTAGTACATTTCATTAACTAAGTATCTAAATTAAATAAAAATTGTAACCCTGGGAAACATACAATTAAATACCTAGGGTTCCTATAATTTATTAGGGATTATTACTTTGGACTACTACATCTCTTAGTTTAACCATTTTAAAGCACTATGACCAGGTTTTGGGTTACAAAGTAAACTTTGTAAAATCATTGATTAAAATGTTTGCTCCTTTTACAAGCCACACGCTGTTTAATGAAAAAAGTTTGGAGCATATTGGTTGATGGTTTCAAATTCTATTGAATTGGACTAAAGAAGAAATTGAAATGACATAGGTTGTATTGTAACAACGTTTGTGTTTGAAATAACATAGATTCGTAACTATAGTTCATTCGCGTAAGGAAATGTAGTGAGTTTATATTCAATGCGTATAAGTCATTAATTGATACAAACATGGACCAGACTGTTTTATGTATTTAAAACATTGTAATTACTGTTGTTTCACTCTCACTTTTATTCTTTCTTAAAGGAAGGTAAGGTATTCATTTAAAAAAAATACACAAAGGAAACAACCGTTCCGTTCGAAAGTATGCCTTAAGTTGACTTCATAATTTTGGTCGACCTGGGCACGATTTTTTCAACGTTAGATAAGGAATATTCGTCAAATAAAATACAAAACGCCTAATTTGTAAACGTCACCTATTTATCAGCAATTGTTTATGTAAATGACATTTTAAAATCCGTCGTTTTATACGTATTAAGTCGGATAAATCTTATCAAACGTTGGCAAAATCGTCCTGAATTGGTTCGATGACTAAAAACATTCTTATTGCGAACGAACTATAGGTACATTAAACTTACCATCAGGCAACAGTATCTGACCGAGTTGTACATAAACACATTCGTGTTCCGCCATCACAGTACTCAGTGTAAGCATTCCTGTGAATGTCAAATTGTTGGGAAAAACTTCTCCCATCTTGGTCTTTGGTTGGCAAGAGGCAGCGGCGTCAGCGTTCCACCCTTCGCAAATCTCCATCAGTCTCCATGGCTCCGACTCGTCGAGATCGCACGAAGCCTGCAAATATGTAAAGGGAAATATAACAAAAATCACCAAAGTAGATCGGAATTGGTAGTGTAATTTAGGGTGATTTAATGAAGGAAAAGTCCTGAATAGCGTTGGGTTTGTGACCGGTAATTCACTCGATATCCACTTAAATCCCTTATCAAATCGACATGAATAACATTTCACTGATTTCACTCATTTTTTACTGACTTAATACGAACACGAATTTTTAGGGTGGATTCACAGCACACAAACATATATTTATTAGGTTTTTTTTGTGCTTTGTAATATATGAGTTATATTGTGTTTGTGATATAAACCAATAAATATTCATAAAGATGAAATAAGAAACCAAATAGCGCAACTCGAACCAACAACAGAAATTTCGCCCGGTCGCCTGACGACACGGTATCTCAATTGGAAGAGCGTTTGGCCCGGTTAGCCATACAGTTTTAGATCGTACTTAGATCATAGTTTAAGAACTGTGTTTCAAAAAAAACTGCGAAAGATTCTGTTTCAATTATTGCGAAATATGTATATTTATACTTATGTATGCTTTTAGAAGTTATGTATCTAATTTTTTATACTGTATATTTAGTTTATGTATATTATGGTATGTATATAATATTATTATTTTACACAATAGTATTTGTTGCAATTTCAATATCTATTAACAATATTCTCTTGCACCCATAAAAATCTCTCTGCATGATAATTTATCTCCTTACATTATCTTAATCTTCACTTACTGTTATTTAAGAGTGTGAACTTTTTTTTTTAAATAAATGCAATATTATTGTTATGATCTAAAGGTATGACTGGGAGAGAATGGTATTAGCATTAAATCCACCTTTTCTACACTTTATTTTTGTGCAATAAAGTTTTTAATTAAATAAATAAAATAGTTTTAGTTTTTTATTTCATCTTTATGAATTTAAAAAATATAACACAGTGTTTAAATCATTATAAACCAATAAATGGTTATTTTAAATAAAACCGGCCAAGTGCGAGTCGGACTCGCGCACTGAGGGCTCCGTGCCAACTTTAACTAAATTAGGGAATCCACTTACGTCCACTTAGTGAATACCACAATATTTTGTTGACAGCAAATATAACTTTGTTTTTCATAGTGTTTGTATGAAGTAAAAGTTATGTTTGCGGTTGTTGAAAATGTGCTATATCTCAAAAACTTCTCGTTTGATCCCGTCCGAACCAATTTTCGTTGAAAGTATTTGTTAAGATCTACATTATATATTTTTTTTCAAAATTTACACTCGCTTAGTTTAGAAGTTAGATGGGGGGGACGGGGGACGTCCATTTTTCCACTTTGGAAGCGTCTAGCTTTGAAACGTTTTAAATGGTTTTAGGAACCTCTATGTCATTTTAAAAGACCTATCCATAGACACCCCACACGCACAGGTTTGTCAAAAAAATTTTTTTTGGCTTTAGTTTCATGTATGGGATTCATCCTTAAATGTCATTATTTTTTATTTTGTGTACGAGGATCGTAAAGCGGTTTAGCAGGATACACATACCTACCAAATTTCAACAGTGTGATGCTTATAGTTACAGAATAAAATGGCTGTGACATACGGACGGACAGACAGACAGACAGACTTGACGAAACGGTTCCGTTTTTTGCCATTCGGCTACGGAACCCTAAAAAGGAGGTCATCAATTCGACCTGTAGGTATGTGATATTGTTAGAATTTTATATTGTTGGAGTGGGGTAATCTATTAAGGCTTGCCAAGTTTCAAACAAGTGTTCGAAAATTCGTAAGTGTAAGTGTGTTCTGATGTTAGTACACGGATTTCTTGGAAACGAGAAGTCATAGCGAGTTTTTATTTGTGCAGTCAGATATATTGCAACTTAGTTAACTAACTCGGTCCAGTATTTTCGTGATATGGGTTATTAATTTAGGAAATAGTCACGAAAAAAGGTAAATTAAGTAGTTCAATTGTTTCAGCAGTCTAATACTATAACTAAGTATCAAACAATGTAAATTCCAACAAGTCGAAAATAAGGCATACTCATAAAAGATAACATCAGAAATTCTACTATCCTACCCTAAAGGTAGAAAAAATCTTCGATGAAGAATTAGAAATAGATGATGTCTCGTAAACTGAAACAGTACGCAAATATGGCACCGTCTGTACATTGTATTGTGTAAAACACTGAAAGTACATTGCAATAGGCTAGTTGACCAAATTTTTTAAACTAACTAATAATTTACCATCGTAGGACATATTTTTTTTAGGAAGGCTTACATCCAGGACTATCTAAATATACCCTGTGTATGTCAAATGATCTAAAATGATCAAAAATCTTCATAAGAGATATATAGGTTGGCCAAAACAGTGACGTCTAAAAATTTTTTTAGGAAGGCTTACATCCAGGACTATCCAAATATACCCTATGTATGTCAAATGATCAAAAAAGATCTAAAATGAAGATTTTTGAAAAAATTTTTAGACGTCACCGTTTTGGCCAACCTGTACATCATGATTAAAAAAACAATTTTAATGGGCCTCATAAACGTTTGAACTGTAATGGCGCCAACATCAGAGAGGTGATGTCACGTTCTCTGATAAGCATTTACGGTCACGTGACCGTTGTTTAAGTCGCCCATCTTTTAGAGTCTCACCAGTAATCTAATTCTAATTCTTCATCACAGAAAGAAATGGCTATAAATAAAAATAAACATACCGAGCACAGCTCCAGATTGGTCTCATTTTTTAGATCTTGCAATTCAGTATCATCTTTGAAACACAGCTTATAGTTCAACATTTCATCCACACAGGTCATAATAGGCTTTTGAACGCCTACTTTTGCAGCTAGCTTTTGATTTGAACAGTTTAAAGTACATGGTTCGTTTACGTCTACAAAACCTTTGCCGATTCTACAGCGTGGTACAAAGTTCAGACCTGAAATTATAAGTTTTTACTTATTATGAACACAAAGTTAGGTGACTTTTATAGCGAACTAGCGACCCTACCCGGCTTCGCGCGGGTTCAATACTGTATATTACACATAATGGTTATTTCGGATTAACCCTACTGGAAAGACAAATACCATTACGACCTTTTTAGCAGACCACTTTAAGGTAAGGTACAATAGTCTTGTTCTTATCCGGACACTGCATTGAGCGCTCCGAACTAGCACAATCGTTCAAAGGAACTAGTTCGGTCTTCTAGTACTATTAGTTCGATAGTTCACCGCTGACTCGGGCACAAGTATGGCGCGCAAGCACATGCGTCTGTCTCATTTTCGCTCTATCTAGTACATCTTTCATCACGCTCACGCACACGCGTATTTAATCTTTCAACTCGCTCTGCTCTGACACTTGTAATTATTTGATCTTACTCTTCTCTCGCGAACCGATCTGAACCATAGACATACAAGATTTGCTTATCTAAACTATACTAAAGACCGATTTGAAATACCAGAACAGAATAGTTCCTTCTCGGTTACATGAATGAACTAGTTCCTAATATTACATAGCACATGTACTACACAAGCCTAGTGTACCATTAATTACTACATTATTTTGATTCATCTCATAGGTAGGGTTCAGCCAGCGTTTGCGATGTAAGCCCAAAAAATCTTAACATACGACTTACACTTAGAAACCTTAAGTCAACAGTGTTTCACTCCTTATTTTGCTTTTATTATACACTAGCAGACCCAGCATACTTTCGCCCCTAACCCCGTTAAGAAAGTAGGTACTCTTAAATTTTATATATTTTTTCCTTCATAAGATCCTTCTCCTGAACATAACAAATACAACAAAAAAATAATTATCGAAATCGGTCCAGCCGTTCACGCGCGATGTTTTACACGTTTTGAATATGTTAAAAAAACTGTCCGAGTCGGAAGGGTCATAAAGTTGCCTTAATTACATATCCAAAACAAGTATTAAAATTACGTAATTCATTAAAACTATTTTTTATAGATTTTCAAAGTCAACAAGTTTAGCACCTATTTAACCTAAATCGAGGGAATTTAAAAAAAACCGGCCAAGTGCGAGTCGGATTCGCGTACTGAGGGTTCCGTGCCAACTTTACTGATTTAAGGAATTCACTTAGCTAAAATACCACATTTTTTTATTGACAGCAAATATAACTTTGTTTTTCATAGTGTTTGTATGAAAAACAAAGTTATGTTTGCGGTTGTTGAAAATGAGCTATATCTCAAAAACTACTTTCTTGATCTCGTTCAAACAAATTTTCGTTGAAAGTATTTATTAAGATCTACATGATGTATTATTTTCAAAATTTACACTTGCTTAGTTTAGAAGTTAGATGGGGGCGGGGGGGGGGGGGGGACGGGGGGACGACGACGCCTATTTTACCACTATGGAAGCGTGTATCTCTCAAACGTTAGACTTCAAAAGAAAATGGTTTTAGGAACTTTAATGTCATTTTACAAGACCTATCTATAGATACCCCACACGCATAGGTTTGAGTAAAAAAAAATCGGGTTTAATTTCATGTATGGCGCCCCCCTTAAATATCATTATTTTTTATTTTTTTATTATTTCATTAGCGGTTAACAGGATAAACCTTCCTTCTAAATTTAACAGTGTGATGCTTATAGGGACAGAATAAAGTGTCTGTGACATACGGACGGACAGACAGACAGACAGACAGACTTGACGAAACTATAAGGGTTCCGTTTTTTGCCATTTTTGTTATCACTCCTATCGCGCTCCTCCGCGCCTCCCGCGCGCTCCGTCAACCCCCCTCCGGGTTGCCATGTATGCTTTTTGAAATTTAGTGAATTTTGAATATTTTTTCTTGGGTATTTTTATTAAATATTTCATGAAAATTATTACAGAAATAGAACCTAATCTCGATACCCAATAACCCCTAATGGGTCGGATAGATTTTTTTTACACACTGTATAAATTTTTACATATAAAAATGGAGATAGCTGATGATTAAAGTAAAAGAAGTATTCTTGAAATAAAGTGCTAGTGTAAGAAAAGATCATGGTAACACTTACCATCTAAAGTAACATTACTTGTTGCAAAATACGCACAGCTTTCGTTTTGTCTAATGGTAACTTTGCTAATAGACGAGGTATATTTTATGTTATTTGTGTTACTGTAACAGTACTGCGGAATTTGCCAATTTTCACAGACCGTTTGCCAGGTTTTTGGAGATGACATATCACAATTCATCTGGAAAAAAGAGATTCAATCTTATTTATTTTATTGAAATTCAATAAGCTTCCATCGATCAATTTACATCAAAGCTATATCATAACAGACATGATGGTCACAAAATTGGATTCGGGACCTTTGGGAGACTAGGGAAATGAAAATTTATATCAATGTTGTTATAATGTTCACATATCAGTAATAGCAGTAAAAAAAGTTGCCAAACATTATATCTTAATATTACCCATATAGGTGGATCTCAAATTTAAGTTTGAGACTTTTATTTGATTTGAGACAAATATAGATTATGTTAGATACATACTTTCTTTGATATTAAGTACCTACTTATGGCATTCTTTGGGGTTACTTACCTGACATGAAGCAGACGTATTTTGAGTTCCTAAAGAACTAATTTTAATTTTGTCAATTAATTTCTCTTTACTGTAACAAGTTTTTAGTTCAGTTACATAATCCCCACAATCTAATTTGACTGTCACTGCTGGTTTGTTTTCTGGTATTGCATAAATTGCCGAAAAACTAACAATAGTAACTATCTGGAAAAGTATAAAAATTGACTTCTGTTTTTGAAACCTGAAACAACATTAAACACATTGGTTAAGTTCATTCAACACATTCATGTTTGTTAAGAATTATGAGTAGAATTGTACAGACGCCAGCACTTCAGGTTACCCACTTTTGTTGCAAACTACCCCTTATTACAATGGCATAAGAGACCGCAGTGTTTACCTTAACGTGCTGTTGTCCGATCTATTTCCTCCACTCACTCACAACGCTATAAACAATATACAAGTAAATCAAAAACTGATAAACATACATATTTAAGCTATAGTAAACTTCTTAAAAAGTGCACAAATTGCTCAAAACGTATTTCGAATGAAAAATTCATATCAAATAGCAAGAATATCTGCAGAGCTACATGGGAGGTAATAAAATATGAAACATGTGGTGCACGAACTAGACACTGTTTTAACAAAGTAGTTAGAGAGGGCAGAGAAATCACGAAACCTACAGAAATTGCCATGACATTTAATAATTATTTCATTTATAATACTGACCAAACGCATAACAATCTAGAAAATACACGCAAAAACTATTTGCAACACACAATTTTTCTACAACCAGTTGATGTAATTGACGTTAGGAAGATAATAGGGGCTCTCAATAATACGAAATCGGAAGGTTATGATCACGTATGTACCCAAGTAGTAAAAGGCTGTAGGGATGAAATTGGCCCAGTATTAACTTTCCTGATCAATTTGTCGCTAGAATCAGGGACATTCCCAAATGCGTTAAAGACCTCAGTGTTAAAGCCTCTACACAAAAAAGGGAATAAATCGGAAATCATAAATTATTGTCCCATAGCTTTAATTTCAATTTTTTCCAAAATATTGGAAAAAGTTATGCATGAGAAAATGACCTCCTTCTTTAACAAATACGACATAATAAATCGGAACCAACATGGTTTTCAAAAATGTAAGTTTCCAGTACATGCAGCAGCATGCATTTAATTTAGTTAATGAAATCTTACAAAGTGTAAACTAACTTAATTATACCACTGCGATGTGTCTGGATATGACAAAAGCATTTGACCTTGTCTCACACAAACTTCTGTTAAGTAAACTTGAGAGCTACGGGATTAGAGGTCCGCGCTAGGCTGGCTAAAGTCATATCTAGAGAATAGACAGCAATGTGTTGAGATAACACAGGTTGACGAGAGCGGATCAGATGTGGTATACAGATCTGATTTTCGACAAAATAGCCTTAACGTACCGCAGGGGAGTATCCTGGGTCCATCTGTTTTTGGTTTACATAAACGACTTGCTAGATATACTTGATCATAAGATGACGCTATTTGCTGATGATGTGTCGATAATTGTTACGACAAATAAAAAATATAGTTTAGAACAACATGAAAATGACATTAAGATGACTCTAATTAAAATAATAAATAGGTTGGACAAAAATAATCTACAAATAAATTTAAGTAAAACTAGCATACAAAACTTTAATAATTTTAAAAATAGTTTAATACACATTGAATTAAATAACGAAATATTACATAATGCTAACAAAGTGACTTTCTTAGGTTTAATCATGAATTCTAAATTAGATTGGAAAGAACAGATAGAAATAGTATGCGATAAGGTAAATAGGTTTGCATTTGCACTATACAGGCTTACAAATATGGGCTCATAATCTGGGGAAATGGCACAAATATTGAAAAGGTATTCATTGCTCAGAAAAGATGTGTACGCGCCTTATGTGGCATACCGGTGGACGTATCGTGCTTGCCATATTTCAGAAGCCTTAATATACTGCCATTACCTTGTCTGTATATACTCGAAATAGCAAAATTTGTTAAACAAAATTATTACCTATTTCTACAGCTAAATCAAACTACAGATAGAAATCTCAGAAACCGTAACCGACTTATAGTTGACACAGTGTCTAAGACAAAGTGTTTCTTAAAAAATTGTCCTGCTATGTGCACGGCTATTTATAATAAAATTCCAGACGACATTAAACAACTGGCAATCCTAAAGTTCAACAAATCTTTGCATCAATGGCTTTTGGAGAAAACCTTTTATTCGGTAAAATAATTTCTAGAAAACAAAATATGAACTCGTTTAGAAAAAATAATCGATACATATTAATCTGACATTAGGTTTATTTTTAATGGTGTATAATAACATAATTTCATCATAATGTAATTCAATAATGTACTTTAAAATGTATTAATTAATGTATTTAGTATTATAGTTATCATTTGCATGCTATTATATATGGCTAAATAGGTGCACTATGTTTTTGTACATTGACCATCAACATTTATTTGTAACCACCCTATTTAAGAGCAAATAAAGTGTTTGAATTTGAATTTGAAACCCTGAACACTGGTTCAGTTGCAAAAGCATGCACAGCAATACATTGTTTACATTCGCCTGCAGCTTCAATATACTTTTAAATTCGCTTGTAGCTTAAATATAAATGTTTTAAATATAAAACAACTAGTAGTTGTTTACTTGCTGATTGTAGTTGTTTTAACATCTTTCTCCTTAAAAACTGAGATGGCTCCAGTTTTGTATGCGCTCCTGGCTGCTCCTAATTTCGTGCAGGACACAAATATCATATATTTGTATCCTTTTACATAATTGAACATCATATATTTTAAGGATACTTAAAGGTATGGCAACTAGGAGGCTATACTGAGATGTGCGGAGGAATTACCTGTCTGCAATCACACCAAATAATGGTTTCGCTATTAGTCCAAATATTGGCAGTACTGTATAAATGAGCCCCACAGTTGCCGATGAAAAGCCCAATTGTCGGGCATATGTACTAAGATATGGCACCAATGGTGCAGTACCTGTAAATATATACAGTTCATTATTTATATGCTGAACGGATTATGAATAGGCTCAGCAGAGGTTAAGTACTTGCCTGCATTGAAAAAGAAAAAATGCCCTTTGATGGGTAATAGTTTTTTGTTGATTTTCATTTTTAGATTCATTTGATCTGTTCCCTGGAAAAATAAAGGCACACACTTAGTAATAGTCTATATATATATTTTTAAAGACTTTATTGCACAAATTTAGTGTACAAAGGTGGACTTAATGCTAAAAGCATTCTCTACCAGTCAAACCTTTAGGTCATGCAGAAAGGTGTCAACGGGTGCAGTGAAAAGCTTCTAAAGAAAAAAGGAACATAGTAACAATAATCCTATTATCCTATAATAATAAATATTCATATAATAATATATTATATAAAAAGATAACATTTAAGAGGGCAAAAGTTATTGACAGACAGCATACAACAACATATCTCTGTACAAAATTCCAATGCCAATGTATAACTTTGGTGGGCCAAGTAAACAAACTTAAGCACTTTTTACCAACTTTGGTAATATATATAACTATAACTTAATAATAGTATGAATAATGGTAAATGTAGTATTATGAATAACTGGATATAATTCGGCTTAGTAACACTGCAACAGATACTTATTGTAAATATATAGCCACAGGATGTCTTCATTGAGGTTATCTGAATCCAAATGGGTTATGATAAAACATGATAATGTTCAGTTAAATTTCATAACGATAATATATCAAATAACAGCAAGATGACCCTACTAATGTGATATCATTAAGTTTTACTTGTGTCCAATTTAATTTTAGGTATAACGTAATAGGTATTGGTAGATGTAAGTGAGATAATAACAAGTCAGGCAGCCATTAGATTTGATTTAGGTATATACCTACTTCAACGTCTATTCGACGACCTTTTGTAAAATTTCATAGACCACACTGAAACACATTACTATACTTTATTGTCTGCATTAATTAATAGAATAGTGTATGATCGTTCGTATTTTTTCTGTTCCAAATCAAATAGCAGTGAAAGCTTTATTACACGGTTATTTGCAAATGTAGCAAATGTGGAAAGGTGGAAATCTGTACCTTAACCTGTAGAAATCTTGGTTGTTACGTGTATGAGACACTACAGATCGGTAATTTACTTAAATAAAAGATAAATTACACATTAGGTCTTTAACGCCGATAACGCAAATCTTGTGATAAGATCCGATTTTGTAACCAATAAAATAATAAACTTTTAAATACATACACAACAAGAACACAACAACACAAGGCCACTACCACAACCATATTCTTACTAATCTGTGCCACAAACTAGGCTTGGGCAAAAAACGATTTATCAAAATATCGATATTTATTGAGAAAATAATTGATATATATCGGCGATGTTTTTTTTTTCGATATATCGATTTCCGATATTTATTTTCGGATATTAAAAACTGATGTTTTTTCGCCTTCTTTTTAATGGAATATTCAAAAATATCTTCAGTTTATGACTCGTTTGTGGTCTGTACACTGTGGAGCCAACCTGAAAAAGGAACTATGATAACAACGTAAACTTACTGACTGACAGTAGTCATCTGTCACTGTCATCTAATCTATCACTCAGAGTTTTGCGCGGGAAACGAAAAGGGAAGACCATATTTTTTCATTTTAGAAATTGTTATTTTCGCGTCAATTATTGTGATTGTGCGGTGGACTTGTCATGATAATTCGTGATTTTGAAGAAAACAATGAAGTTAAAGTGAGAATTATGGTAAAGCGAGCTCTAATCGCGTCGTCTTACCCGGATCGCTTTTCCTGCGCTTAGCTTCCTTGTTGAGCATTGGAAGGCGAACCACCTCGCATTTCAATGAGCTAGGTTCAGTTAGGCTAGTTTAGTGTTAGTTTTAGTTTTAAGTATTGAAAAATGAAAATATTATAATGAAGGATTGTCTGTATGGCGTACAGCCGAGGACGTTAAACCTGTATATTAACAAATAATAATAAAAAATCTATCACTCACAAAAATAAAAGAATGAATATACCAAACATGTATTTTAATTTTAATTACATATTTTTTAAATGCTTTATATAGGTGAAATATCGATATTTCTAGAAATATATATCGATACATATAAAAAATATCGATTAAAAAATACATCGATATATTTTATCTATTTGCCCATCCTTACCACAAACCCATCATAGTGAATAGACCACAGATTAATAAACAGTGACTACTGACTGATTATGACATTGACAAATGACAGATCAATCACAAGACAGCGATTAAAGATTAAAAACAATTACGGGCTAAATGCGAGTCGGACTTGCGCATTGAGGAGGGATCCGTGCCAACTTTAACTACCCACATAAGGGTTCCACTTGCTAGCCATTTCCACTAAGCCAAAATACCATAATATTTTGTTGACACCAAATTTAACTTTGTTTTTCATAGTATTTGTATAAATACCTACAAAGTTTGCGGTTGTTGAAAATTTGCTACATCTCCAAAACTACTTACTAGATTTTGTTCGAATTCTTCAATTTTAGTCGAAAGTCTTTGTAAAGATCTACATCATACATATTTTTCAAAATTTACACTCTCTTAGTTTTTAAAGTTTTTGTTTAACCACCAATCACATACATTGCTAGTTGCAAGTATAGTTAGTACAAGTTATAATAATAATAAATATCCTTTGGACATTTCCACACATCGCCATCTAGTCCCAAAGTAAGCTACTCAAAGCTTGTGTTATGGGTGCCAGACAACGGGAGGTAATACTTAAATACTTTTTGTTTGTAAATACATACATGATATACATAGAAAACACCCAGACCTATACAAACAGACATGTTCACACAAAATGATTGTATTGTGCGGAGATCGAACCCGCAACCCGCTGCGTAGTAGACGATTTCTCGACCACTACACCAGACGGGTCGACAGAGTCAAAGTAAGTAGCTAATTGTACTTGTGTTATGGAAATTAGACACAACGGTGGTACCGCAACAACCAGACCCGAGACAATATAGAAAATATTGATTTCTGTATTGACCTGACCGGGAATCGAACCCGAGACCTCGGAGCGGCGACGCTTTTAAACCAGCGTCCTTAGCCACTACACCACTGAGGTGGTCAGTAAGATGGGGAATGCCCATTTTACCAATTTGGAAGCGTTCATCTCTCATAAGTTGGACTTTTCGAGAAAATGGTTTTACAAACCTCTATGTCATTTTAAAAGACCTATCAGTAGATTCCCAACATGCATAGCTTTGTAAAAAAAATATTTTTAGGTTTTAGTAGGTATCATGTATGGAAGCCCCCGCTTACATATCATTATTTTTTATGTTTTGTACGAGAATCGTCAAGCGGACAGGATACATTACCTACTAAGTTTCAACTGTGTAATTATAGTTTCAACGGTTTAATACTAATAGTTTCAGAATAAAGTTTCTGTGACATACGGGAGGACAGACAGACAGACTTGATGAAACTTTAAGGGTCCCGTTTTTTGCCATTCGGCTACGGAACCCTAAAAGACGCAGTTAGATAATTTGAAAGAGACAATAAAGAAGCACTGGAAGGAAAAAAACAGTCAACAGCGACAAATGGCGGAACAAGCTAAGCAAAGAAAGCATATTTATAACCAACTGAAGTGTAGCGTAGCGCGACGCAAATCTTGTTTTGTGATCTACTAGGCACTAACCAATAACCACATTTTTTTTTTTATACAGGGTGTTGTTATGGTCAGCGTCGCCCGACTCAGGGGTGGTTAAACAAACGTTACTGATGCCAAAAAATAATTAAAAAATGATATTTTTTGTTAATGGATAAAACATAAAATCAATCGCTCTTCTCCAGTTACCTGTCAAATCGAACCCAGGCCGTCAAAATTGATAACTGGACAAGCAGTGAACTCCCGGTCACGTTTGGAGTTCCACAGGGTAGCGTCCTTGGGCCAACGCTGTTCTTGATATATGTGGATCAACTGTGCAACATCAAATTACGTAACGGCAAACTTATTGCTTTTGCCGACGACACTGCCTTGCTGTTTCGTGCTGGTGATTGGGCTGAAGCCTACCACTGTGCTCAGGAGGGACTTAATAGGGTGTCTGCTTGGCTATCCTTTAACTCATTAGCTCTAAACGTATCTAAAACCTCATACCTAACATTTTCCATCACCATACGTGGGCAGCCAACCGGTCACACACTCAAATGTCACGATAGCAACTGTCGAACTTATTCGCATTGTCTGTGTCCCGATCTGTTCCACTCTACCACAGTCAAGTACTTAGGAGTATCTCTTGATCAACATTTAAATTTCAGCAACCATCTCGATCTCGTATCCACAAGAGTAAGGAAACTGATTTACATTTTTAAAACATTGCGACATCTTACTGATCATAAGACCATAAAAATGGTTTACCAGTCCCTATGTCAATCTCTCTTGGCATATTGCATCTCCTCCTGGGGTGGTGCCTCCAAAACTCACTTATTGAGAATTGAAAGAGCCCAAAGAGCTGTTTTAAAAATTTCTGCATTCTTGCCTATATTGCATCCCACTACCGACGTCTATATCTTCTGGAAGGTGCTCACTGTTAGACAACTATTTATTGTATCTATAACGCTTCGTAAACACTCTTCAATTCAGTATGATCCCAAACTAATGCTCAATCGACGGAGGAAAGTGTTGGCTCGTAATAATTTACCACCATTCAGGACCGCTTTTGCCAGGAGGTTCTTTTGCTTTCTGGGTGACTACCTTTATTCTAAGCTCAACTCTAATCTCAACATATACCCATTACCCAGATATAACTGTAAGAAAAAAATTGTTCTGTGGCTCTTAGACCAGGACTATGAGAGAACTGAAGACCTCATTACTATCATAACATAAACAACGCAAGCATGCACACTCACAAACACAAACACTCTCTCACACACACACACACACACACACACACACACACACACACACACACACACACACACACACACACACACACACACACACACACACACACACACACACACACGCACACCGCACACATACATTCTATTACTACTATTACATTTTCTTATTGTCTATCATCATATACATCATTATCTACTATAACCTTTTGTATTCATTCAAGCATTCATACTTAAGTACTTTTGAATAACCTACGGCTGTTCGAAGTAGTGGGAGGCTGGTGACCTGTAATACAGGTATTTTACCTAGCATAGGCACCAGTCTCACACATACACTGCCCCTTAGTATTAAGCTCCATGTTTATTCGATTGTCTTTGTATGTGTTGAGAAAATAAAGATTATGTTTATGTTTATGTTTAATTTATTATTACGATACTAGCGAGCGAGTCAAAACTATCAACGCCAGGTTGCCTCTTCATAGCTTACTAGCGTAGTATAATAGTATTTCATAGATACGCGCAAGGGTAGGTCGTGAAGAGCTTGTCTTTATAAAACAGTTGACAACTTTAAACAATATTCCCTCTTACATGAGCCCCAAATTAGCTTTGTGACTGTACATAAGTACAATATACTGCGAAGAAGCTTCTATTATTACCATCTAAGTTCTTACCACAGGCTAGGTTTTAAACTTACCCGCTATTCAGCCTTTTAGCGCAAGATTGACACGAGCTGAACACGAATGGCTTATGTTATCAAACAAGTGCCATATTCAATCATCTTCCGAATCTTCTTCTATTGGACTACCTGTACAATTTTGCACATTCGTATTGTCTGACTTTTGAGGCAAAAACAATAAATGTCCGTTTACATGGACTTTGCGCCGACCATATGCATGCCTTTGCTTAAAAAGTAATCAAAATTGTTTCAGAGATTTTTGCATACAAGCGGCATAGCAGTGTAAATAATATTTGTTTGCATTTTTGGCTCCTATTACAATATTACACGCTGTACCTATAAAAAAACTTTGATCATGTAAAAAAAACTATAGATTTGGATTGGTAATGAGGTAATATATTACGATTTCTACATTGAACCGAACGGGGATCGAACCCGGGAACTCGAGTTGACGACGCCTTGATACCCAGTGTTTGTAAGCAAAAATGCTTTCTTGCTGTTAGAGATGAGGATATTTGGTAGGTATGATGCCTCATTTGTGGTATATTGTACAAACCAAACATTAGCCATATCGTATCAGGTGCAGCTAAACTAAACTTTGTATGTTATGAAAATTAATTTAATTTTAATTTAATATTAAAATTAAATTAATATTAAATTAAAAAAATAAAATAAAATTAATTATAATTAATTAATTATAAAATAAAATTAATTAATTATAAAATTAAAATTAATTATAATATTTTTCTTGTCACTAGAGGCAGGGATTTTCAGTATTTTAGTATTCTTACCCTTTGGGCATCTTAAATCAATTCCCGAAGAAACTGCTCAGGTTCCAGTTAACGCACTCTACACTTGCTTTGTTAAATGGACTATACTACCCGACTACAGCGAAACAAAAAAGAGGGAATATATGTTTTACTTTTGTTTATGCCATATAGCAAAAGATATAATATGTTAATAGTTTAAGCGTATTTAATTCTTCTGAGCTTTATTTACCTAAGTTTGAAGTTTTTTATTAAACTTGTGTTTTAGTACCTATAGGACAAGGGAAAACGTTGGGGCCACCATTAAATCTGAAAAGTTAGGTAGAACAACAAGATTCACGTTGTCCTATGACCAAAATGAAATCAAAGTCAGTTTATTTATTTTCTTTCAGATTGTAGGTACCTACATCGCACATGATTGATCCGATTAGGATTTTCAAATCATAACTGCGTCGAGCTCTGCTTTCTCGTCTTCGTCTATTCAGCTACATACGAGTACAGCCCCATAACGCTAAAGCTAAAGCTTTCTCTGATAAGAGGGCCTAGTTTGAGTTTTTCCACTCACATTCAGTTGTGAGCACGTTAGAATTTTTATTATGAAATAATTCCTCGTACATCGCCACATAACTGAACTTTAACTTTCCATACAAAATGTTTAAAAAAAATATATCGCGCTTGCCGATCGTGAGAAGATAAATCTAAAACTAGGCCCACTGAGCTGTATACTAACATGCTGAAATTGAAATTGCGGCATACTTATCTTCTATGCTGTAACGTTACTTATAAGCCAGCGTTTTCCATAACGTATTACCTGACTGAGGGCTTGGCTTAATACTGACCAGATAGGTAGTCGCGTATTATTTCAATGCAGATGTAGGAATTTCGTTGATTAGTGTTCGATTTCCGAATAAAAAACAGTTGCAACCTACAGTGGGGAGTGATTGAAAAAAATAAGCACATTTTTTTAAGTACTGCGTATTTTAAATGATTTCGTTGGCTTCTAATTGATTTTCGAACGAAAATGACACGAAATATAAACGCAAGTGATTCAAAAATAGAGCTCCAGAATTTGACTTTTAAATCAATGGCAACGCTTGTCCTATTAACTTTAATTCTCTTCAAGATCTTTTAATTTTATGTTCGGGCTGATAATTCCTCATCTTATCAAGTCATGAGTTTTAAGAATGAATGCATGAAATTATAGGTTACAGTAATTAATTTAGGGCAATTGGTACCTGTACTTATGTCCTGAAAACGTGAAACACATTTATTAAGTTGGGGCCATAGTCACGGGATGAATGTTTTTTTCTTAAAGCTTGGCATTTATTTGGTCACAGAATGCGTCTTTTTACATGCGCACAAAGTCGCGGGCGGCTTCTAGTATACATTATATTTCGCCAAATTTCAAAGTAATTTCGTGTGACTCCTCCTTCCCCCGCCATTGGCTTCGGGCGCCGCTGCTCCGCCAATGGGGCCGCGCCTTGCCCCACTGTTCTAACCGCTAAGTATGATTAAGATTATGTTTTCTCATTTAAGAAAACATTTAAACTTTTAACACTCACGGCGGCCAAAATGTTACGTGTTACGGCGTCGTTACGTTGTGTGATAGCGTAAGCGGTGACATAGGCAGCGTGCGCGTATTTTTTTCTTTTCTGTTGTAGCTAGCTAGTTAACATTTTGTGAGGCTGAAAACTGCATATTCAGGCAAAGGCGCCGTATCCGCCTACACGTTGGATGGCGTGGAGCTTCGCTAGTGCAGAGCGCGAGATTTAGTCAGTCGGCTGGCCGGAGTCGACGCGCGTCACTCGTTCCGCGACTCGCGTATTCAGGGAATCCCGCGCAACGCCGCCCGCCTTTTCAGCGCGTTTCAACACCAAACAACTATTATTTAACTTCAATTTAAATGTGCACACAAACATTCCAGTGATAACCGCAATTAAGTTTTAGTGTGGACATAACAAAGTGTTGTAAAGAGGATTTTGATTTCTTCAAAAGTTTCAAGACGAAACTTCTGATACGAGACAATTTTCATCAACCGGACTACATAGACTAAAAAGTGGGTAAGTACTTAATAATAGCTATAAAATTTTAAATCGGTGTGAAAAGGGCGGTAAATATTTTATGCGGTAGTTAAACTAGATTATGGCATAGTAAAACAGTAGTTTTTGACCAATCTAACATGAAACAACGTCGTTAGTTTTACAATAGCTATAAATTACTTACGTGAAGTTTCTACGTCGTAAATCTATTTAATGCAATTGTAATTTAATCAAAGAAATTAAAACTACGTTTAAGCAGTAACAAGCCATAAATAATAGAGAAGGTTAATAATTTTTGGGGACGAACTTATCCCATAGTATGTTAAATACTGAATAAAATCGTGATTATTGATTCATAAGTGACGTGTTTTAAAACATGGCATTTTCAGATTTTTCCTAATTAAAGCTTTTAGTACAATGAAAAACAAAACCACATACAATGGAGTACTGCAATTCCCTGGAATTAGGCTTAAAAGCTTCCAGTTTTTAAAACCGCTTTCAATATGTATTGCATTAGTAGTTTGCTTAAATAAATTTAGTTTTTCGTCCTTTCATGATTGGACATCACGCCTCAACACAAAAATCTAATTATATACACTTATTTATTACACAGGCAAACTATGACGTTTACCTCCGTTTAGTATATTTGCGTATTTGAACTAAAATTAAATAAATAATGGGGCGTAGTCAATAATTGTATTGCTTTGATTGAAAATATATCGTAGATTCCTAATTTAACGAATAGAGCAATATTGTTCTGCATGCTGATGTAAATACAAATGCAAAGTGTAATGTGACGGAACTGATCTTACATAATATTAATAAGTATATTGTGTTGATCATACGTTGCTAATAATTGTGACCCAAATATTTGAAGAAGTTGGTCATGCGTGCGACTTGAAATGTAAGCACTTTTGCTGAGAATTGATTTCCTTTGGTTATTAATAATTACCTATTTTATAAATTCATAGAAAAAAATATTATTTTTTCTGTGGATAAATTCATATTTAACTTATATAGTATGCGGAAACGTTATCATATTATAAAAATCAATGTTAACTTTCGATTGGTTCTTCGTTAGAACTTTAACTTGTTAGATCAAAAACTTTATTTCACTATCTACATCTCAAGTAGATAAATATTTTTTCAGGATCTTTATAATTTTTCCTTGCAAAATATACAAAATACTACAACGTAATAAACAAATCACTATACTAATGAAATAAAAAAAAAGCCAATAAAACACATCAATGAAACTTATTTTAATTTTTTAACAGTCATTGAAATCATAATTCATCAGGTAAGCTAATAAATGGACTTGCGTTGCAAACCACAAAAACCATTGTTTCAAATCCCCGTCGATATCAAAAATAGAGCGATTGACCGTTAATGCAATTAACAACCTCATTGAACATCGATCAATTCTCAAAATTAGCCGTTATCACTAAAATCAGCTTGCCGACAATTGTGATAATACTACTGAACTTTTAAAACGTGTAGGTAACATACAGAAGCTATAAACCTTATAGTACGCCTTTAGACCATAAGACCTAAAACTAAGTTATAATAAATCATATTACGTAACGGAATAAAATTAAGTTCTACTCGTATGAAAAATACTCGTTCGTAGATAGGTAGGTACTATCTACCTTTAAAAGATTTGGGAATCGCATTTATTTAATTGAGTTAATCGTTGATTTTTTAGAATTATTTTATTATGTGTTGCAGCAGCCTTACCGTATTTCAAACTCATGATTCGATTCGATAGCCCTGAAAAAAAAAGGTTTGCCTACCTATTTCACTGTTCCTGTAAATAATACATACATCGTTTTATTTGAAAACCAATTTCGGAAAAATAATTTATATTTGATAAAGTTCATTTTGTCCGCCGTAAAATTAAAATTGGAGATCTGTTTGTTTGTTTTAAAATTTTAAATTAAATATAAAAAATATATGTGCAGACAACACACCAATCCTCGTGGTTTCGAAGTGAGGAATTTTCTTCCTTGTGTTACCAGTCATCGAGTATGACAGAGGCGTCTTCCATAAATACTTAAATACATGTAAACATTCATGATCCATGACTTAGGTACAAATGTTCGCGCTCATCACACGAATTTTACCCCTTGCGAGATTCGAACCCGCGACGGCCGGCATTGTAGTCAGGAGCGCTTGCCGCTACCCTAAACGGGTCGTCGTCAATGAAATATTAGTATTTATGATACCATAACATTCCAAATTAATACAAGTCGTCACCGTAAAAAAAAGCTCTAGAAACATGACAGTTGCGTAGGTTATATTTAATATCATTAGTGTCGAGAACTTTGATTCGAATATACTTTTTATGGTTTAAGACATTTATTCCTCAAAATAGTATTCATTCACTAAGAATGGGAAATACTAGTTTCAAACTTAAATAATACGCGGAGCAAATTAAATTTCCAGCAGCAAAGTTAAACAAAAAATAGTTACGATAATTGTTTAAAAAGGGAGAATTCTTAATAAGTCAGCTAGTTGCTTTTTCAAACCAACAGAATCATAGGATACTAGAACATAATATCACGCCTGAACATTACGAACAATAATTTAAAAGAATATGTCTTTAGTTGACTACGCATAGAAGGCTTAGCTATTTCGCACTACGCTAGGGATCCGTAGCTAGACAGTGCTACGACAACCGTAGCATCAGTAGCATCCTCGTAGTATCAAGAGGAATCATCCTCGAAATGGCTTCAGGCCTTACGCAGACTTGTAATTTTTATGATTTCATACATAATTTAGTTTTTTTTTGGTCTAATAAATGTGAGAAATGTAGTCGAGTATTAATTAATTTCTAGAAAATATTTAAAACCAGATGAGATAAAAACAGAATAAGTATGTTTTGTACTATAATAAATAGACTTGTAACTGTGAAGTGAGAAAAGTGTGCAAAAATCAGCTATATTGACACGAAAAGAACGAACGCAGGTAGATGAGCGCAGAACCCGGAGGACTTTGACATGTTTGACATTCTCAGGTTAACAAAAGAGCCAAAAAAAATTACCAAAATTAAATATTAGCCGCGAGTGGGCATCTCTTTGTTAACATTAAGCCTAAGGTTAAAATCTCATCTCAGAAGATTGAGATCTCTCTATCCTCTTTATCAACATAAAAAAAACTGACAGCAGCATACTAATGATTTAGCCCAGAATCAATCCTACCTAAGATCGAATCGGCCATATCTAGACCATATGCTAATTACCAGTAAAGTACTTAAATGTGGAATATATTCCAGTGGCCAACGGAGCTGATGGGGCGAGTCTCGATGGGGAGTGCGAGGAGGTGGCTCGGCTGACCCCAGGACCGACTCTGAGGACCTTCGACATGAACGACCTTCCGCTCAACACATACTCCGTGGACACGCGCAGAATGCAGCTGTACTCACACCCTCACCCGCATGTGCATCCGACGGTAAGTTTTTTTTACTAGCCATTGATGTTTCCAGTGTCTATAGAGGAAAGTCTTTAACCAGTGTGTGTTACCAGTGATGACATACGGATCCGAAACATGGTCTCTAACTATGGGCCTCATAAAGAAGCTCAGAATCATACAACGAGCGATGGAGAGGGCTATGCTCTACGTGATCGAATCAGAAATGAGAAGATACGCAGAAGAACTAAGGTAACGGACATAGCCTTGAGAATCAGTAAGCTCAAGTGGCAATGGACAGGGCACATAGCGCGAAGAACTGATGGCCGTTGGGGCAGGAAAGTTCTAGATTGGAGACCCTTCGACCAAAGACGCAGCGTAGGACGTCCACCAACAAGATGGACAGACGACCTTAAAAAGATCGCAGGATCAAACTGGATGCTGACTGGTAGTGATCGGTCGCTGTGGAAAGCCGTGGGGGAGGCCTATGTTCAGCAGTGGACGTCCTTTGGCTGAGAATGATGATGATTTATGTTCCACTGCTGGGCAAAAGCACCACCCTCCCCAAACTACACCATACGTCTCTATTTCCGGTTAGGGTTTGCAAGTCCTTGTGGTGTTTGTCTAGATCGTTGCGTCTTCACTTTCGGGGTCTGCATTACGGATGGCGTTCGTCTGTAGCAGCCAATGGGTGACGATCTAGGACCATTTCTTAGAAGATATCCTAAGGACGTTCCGTAGAACGATTTGGATCCGCAAGTCCGATCAAAAACCAGCATCATGGACGTTCGTGTCCATGATACTGGTTTTTGACCGCTAAGCTTAAGTTATAGTATGCCAGGTTCTATAATACGAAGGGTAAGTACAGGGGTAGATGAAGCAATGAAAATTTTATTTTATAATGCCACAATCAGGTTTGTTTAAAAGATCCACAAAATATTTGTAAACTAAGTGCTGTAAAAAGTCGTAACTGTGTCATATAGTGTATAGTGTTGGTTAGGTGCATTCAAGTTTTCTCCATTAACTGTTTTATTAAAATTTCTTGTTCATCTCGTGTATCCTTCCGAGCTATTAGCATCTTTAGGGTATAATGGCGACACTATTAAAAACACAATGATGTTTTTTTATTTATAAAATATTTTTAAATATCATCAATCTTCAGCCTATAATGGCGACAGCTTTAAATACACAATGGTCATAATTTATTTTTTGCTTTTGAATGTTTTAAAAATGGCGGCTATGGCGTAATAATATCAGAAGATACTATGATTTAAGCTTCCGATTTCCAATAATACATTTATTTCAAGTTGAATCTCATTCCATAAAGACTTGATAACACAATTAAATAAGCAAAATAAAACACAATTCATTTAAATCAATGGAGTACACTCACGCACTGCATCACAGCAAGAAAGGCTTTTATATTTTCGAACGACGAAAAAGGACATTTAGAAATGAACCTCTTAAATTTCAAAACACTACATAGTTTCAAATGATTTGTTTATAGGTTAATAAGATTCTTGACGAGGAACTATACTTACCTACTAGCATGGTAAATATTGTTTCTAAGTCATCGCAAATTAGTGTAGGCATACATGCACAAAAAAATAAAGTAATGCTGATCTGAAAAATATGGTTTGTGCCAGTGTGGTAATAACTATAGGTAAAGAGGAAATAATAGGTAACAATATAAAGGGTTCGGATTACAACTCCGCAAGTGCAACGCCTCATAACAACATCGCCTCAGCAGTTCACACGGACAATACTTTTTGTTTTTCTTGTTGTTACCTACATAACAAAGAAATATGAGAATAATTATTAGTGATAAAAATTACTCAGCGGGGAATTTTAGGGCAAAAAAATGTATTTGAGACACAGATGCCATACGCCATCCTTCTGTGTCTCAAATTTTAATACTCACTGATTTTATACTGAACTATTATACATTTCGATTACATTATTTTAATTTTCGTTTACATTGTTTTATGTACCTACCAAATAAAAAAAAAAGATTTTCTTTATGCAAACTAAACATTAATTTGCCAGAGCGTAGGACGCAGAGTACTATGCCACTACGACTCACGGCCTTAGACCGTTTAATTTTTTTCAACTGTATTTCTGTTTAGTTTTTTAGGAATTAATTATTGACATCGAAAGGTGGTAGGCATCGAAATTAAATAAAATGTTGAAGTCTTCTTTCTGTAACGGATAAATAAGGAGACAAAAAGGAAAAATCCCGAGAACAGGCAGTAGCGTTCTTTGAAAAAAAATAGGCCAACATACTGCGATCACAAACCAAGAAACTGTAGACTACTGAAAATATCTTTAATAAAGTATTGAAGAGCTTTGCAAACAAAACTGCTTAACTGATTTTGATGAAACTAGCAATAATCCCTAAGTTAGAATATTCTTCATTATCATCATCATCATTTTCATCCGGTCTTCTTGGTCTATACAAGGTCGTCTGTCTATCTTGTCGGTGGACATCCTACGCTGCATCTTTGGTCGGGTCTCCAATCCAGAACTTTTCTGCCCCGACGGCCATCAGTTCTTCACGCTATGTGCCCTGCCCATTGCCACTTGAGCTTACTGAATTTCAGGGCCATGTCCGTTACCTTAGTTCTTTTACGTATCTCCTATTCGATACACCGAACATATGCCTCTCCACCGCTTGCTGTATGATTTTGAGTTTTCATAAAAGGCTATCACCTTTCGTTTTAAAAAAAAACATACATACGAAATCGGTAAAAAGGTAACGAAAAAAGTTTGTGTTCTTTCAGTGGCAAAAGGGTGTAGGTATGCACTGCGCACACTGGCAGGTATTTCAAATGCAATGTTGTCTCTAGGCGCTCGAATCTACACCTTATCAAGTATAGTTGCTAGTGCTGATCCTAACCTACTTGTGGGCACTGTAGCTATATCGATGTCGAGGGGACTGACTTTCATAACATAACACATGATGTTATGATCAACATGTCGTGACGTTTCTGAGGGCACTATCGCGACTCTGACTCTCTGTGTTATCTATCTCTTGTCGTCGTCATAGCCTTACATCACCGACCTTGTTTGTTTGACTTTTATTCTGATGGGTACATTATCTTATTTATACCGAAAAAAAATATGATAGAGTCACTTAACGCCGACTTTTGCAGATTTGATAAAACTTTTTTATTACTAAGATTATTTTTAATTACTAATACGCTTACAACGAATAATTCAAACAATAGTTTGATAGTAAATTAAGTATACCCCAAAAAATAAAATGGTTTACTTATTGAGATCGATCCTAAAGAGTCAACCTTAATGTTGCAGATGTTTAGTAAACCCGTTTCGCTGGAATTAATTTCCCCATAACATTTTGAAATATAAATTTCTATTTTCAGCCATTCAATGAATCAATGTTCACTCGACTGCCTGCAGTCATACTTTATCGCACTATCAAACTTCTCCTAGAAACATCAAATAATGTTAAACCCCTAACGAAAATTTGAGTAACAGTACTATTTAGGATGCTTCAACGAGGCTTTAGTAACTGTTGATTGGATGATCGCTTTTTGCGGCGGAAATGCTTTATGTAAACCCAAAGCCCGAGTGAGTGCAGTGGGTAATGTGGGAATCATGTCATCAAATAATGTGGCACTCCCTTCTTTCATCCAGATTTACCCTCTAAAACCTCCACGGGTTTCCCTCTTCGTCGGCTCAGCGCATACACTCCGTCGATCGCTTAGTTATTCTACATTTATTTATACTTTATTGCCCAACCAAAATTTGTACAAAAGGTTACCACCATTTAGCATTATAGAAGAGTCCAACTCACTGGTTCAGCCCCTTTGATTTAGTAAGTCTCTTTTCAAGTTTTTTGACTTTTTTTGTAGGTACTTTAATAAAATGGTTGATTGTTGACTGTGATATTGTCCCAATTTCTTTAATAACATGGCAGACAATTCTCAAATGAATCTTAAGTATATTTTATTAACGAGGTTAAATCGTGTAATCAATGCATTGACACTACAAACAAAATTTAATACATCGACTTATTTTAGCTGAACGAGTGTTTTATCAAACGCCCCTGACATAAGTTCATCGCGAATTGAACTATTGATTGTCAATAAGATATCCAGCAACATATTTACGTTTTGGTATTTGTTAAAAATTTATTATAATGATGTAATCTTGTAGGTTAATTTGGTTCTCAATTTTTCGTATATACTTACAAATATTTATAAAAAAAGTTGAAAATCATTAAAGGCATTGAACAATCATTGAACTACCGAGGTGACCACAATTTAGTTTAGAGCTAAAATCCCTCGTACACATATCAAAAAAGTTTTTGATTACTAACATAAGCCGTTTTTTTAATTAAACTGTATCAAGAAAACAATTTTTTATATGTTTTCGTAAAATATAAAAACCTTGTAATAAAATTATATACAGGATGGCCCAAACAGTGACGTCCAATGTTTTTTGGAATCTTTACATCCAAGACTGTTCAAATTTACCAAATATATATGATAGTCAAATTTAGCAGTTTTCGAGCCGTTATTTTTCAAACTTTTTGAAACTTTTGTTAGTCTTAGTTTTAGCTAGCTCATAATTTTATCTAAGTAAATTTAATTTATATGTATCATACTGCAATAAATAAATAAAACGACATAACACCATAAAAAGTAGAGGAATTATATGATTGATAATTTTCAAATTTTGCGAAAAAAAATATCCCGAAAACTACGAGAATTCGGCTAATATAAATAGGCTATATCTGGATAGACCTGGATGTAAGGCTTCAAATAAAATTGGGTAGTCGTTGTTTAGGCCACCCTGTATAGTATCCATAATGTGATATGATATCATGTCCCGTAACAAAAAAGATTTCGATTTTTCAAAGTGATCGCCAACTTTTTTCTTGGAAGTGGCGCCCGTTTTTGTGCCTTATGTGCAAGTGATTTTCGTTTAAAAGTGGTTAGGTGCCAGAGAGCTCGACTGTGCTATCGTTTGGATACATACTAGATGTTTCCCCGGAGCTTCCGTAAAAAGTTTATTTTGTTTTATTTATTAATAGTGGCTCGTAGATAAGTTGGAACATATATCTATTTGAACAGATCGAAAGTGTTAATCTTTACCTCTATGCTCAATTTTTTTTTTTTATTGACATACTAGTTATTATGGAAATCAGAGTTAACAAACTAAAACTGTCAGCTGTACTGTCCTTATAAGAATGAGGCGAAATTATTTAGTATAGCAGCAGAAATAAACTCTTATTGTCGATACCGTAAACCATTGCCTCTGCGTTTCAACGCTACATTTGTTTTCTGTGGAAACAAAAAAGTGCTTTGTTTTCAGTCATCAAATATTGGCTCTCGAATGAATTTGATAAATTATTGCTCATGTCGATCGACTCACGAACGCATACCTTAACAGGCGCTATAACTTCAAGAAAGGTAAGTGTGACTAGTGACACCACACGGCGAGTATGCTGATATACCTAAGTGGGACTCAAAACGCAACGCAGCCAGCATCATAGCCTCCTTGCCGCAAGGAAATGGTTTCGTTTTTAATAGGTAGATTTTAAGTTATTTTTTTATGTTGCATGTATTAGTTTTATTTTTTCTTGTTTGTTATTAATAAAGAACTATAGCCAGTTTTTGATGATAGTTAGATGAGTGAAACTGAGTAATGGTGCTCTTAATACTACAAATCGTAAAAACGTCTTCTGTTGCCTTTGTCCCTGTCCCACGGGTTTTTTTGCGGTTTTATGAAGAGTTCTTGAATGTTTTTATTCTCACAGTGTTATTTTTTGTTCTTATAAGATTGCATAAAAACATGTAGAGTGCTTCATAAGGTTCAGATTGTTAAAATTTTAATTAAAATCTTGAAATTTAGTCTTTAGTCCACCGTCGCATCTGCATGCAGACATTTTAATGCAGAATGTGACTTTTGCATATTCTGACTCCCGGACTAACATAGGTATCCTTCAATTGCATCGGTACCACATGCGAAGGCTTACATCACTTAAGCGTCATTCACAAGAAATAATAATTAATATTTGACTAATAGAATACAATTCTAACCTAAGTTTTTTTACTTTGCCCTAATGCCCTCTGGATTCAGCGTTTGCCACCTATCCCCCCCATTACATGCCAAGACGCATGAAATATCCCCAATGCTTTATTATCACCAGGCTATTTTCCTGAATGCTAACATAAAGTAAACTTAGCCTGTTAACCCACTCTTGGGCAATATTAATTAGTATGAGGTGATACCGTACAATAAGCTAATATTAGTTTCTCGATGTTTCTTAAAAGTTGGTGTCCATACAAGCAGCGATGACGTGCACGTAGCAGCCCAGCTGCCCGCCACACGTCTCGAGTGACGAGTGACTGTAACTCGACCGGGCCTGTGACAAATGTGAAAAGTATTGCATTTTTAAGTGCGCCCGCGCTCACACCGACGTATGCGTTACCAATACTCGCCAAAGAGGACTTTGTTGTGAGACCACAATCAAGTGCCTGATTGACTGATTTGTTATGCCTGTTTAGTTTGGAATTTTAGTGGTTGAAATGTAAACGGTAAAACTTACATAAAAAAAGAAAGAAACAATTACAACAGTCAATAGCATTGACGGAATGAATGATCAATCACGTACGTCAGAGTTGATTAAAAAAACCATCAAGTGTGATAGTGGAATTTCGCCCGGCTGTCCTCAAAAAAATATAGTGCTGAAAAAAAAAACAGCTAACATTGAATCACGGAATTGATACTAAGTATACATATAATTATGAAAGGGCAATGCCAGTCCGACAGGTGCGTCACAGTTAATTATGATTAGCAAATCGTAATTGGAGCTTAAAGTAAGTAGAGTATATACATGTAGGTATTCATAAAAGCTATTCTTAGGCATAAACCAGAGTTAAATTACAATTATTAGGTCTTAAATAACAACATTATCTCATATTACATTACATAATATGAAGCCGAGGGAAGCAAATACATTTGCTGATTAATGTTAAAAAAAAGTAACGAGGTTAAGCCATATTTAGCCTTAGACTTATTTTTTACATTCCATTTGCAGGTATACCTACATAAAGTAATCGTAAAAACATTATTTTAATGGGTCTATGATTCTTTTGTACTTCTTTTTCCAACGGGTTCATGGCAAAACTAAAGTAAAATATTGAAGTTTCATACATGAGTTCCCAATGGTCCATGTCTATGCATTTCAAAAACAATCAGAACTCGTAAGAAAACTATTATTGTAGCTACGTTGTGATTCTCACAAAGACTTTTAAAACTGTAATTTTAAACACTAAATACGTCTATAGAAAAGATCTTTGAGCGCAGAAGTGTATTTATTGAAGGTTAACATTAACTTGTGATTTATAAAAAGTATGATTATTTATGTAGGAGAGTGGTAATCCCAATTTTTCATACTAGTACCTCTTATTTTATTAATTGTCTTTTATGACATAGAATTAAAAAAACGCATCCCTTAGCCAAGATTTTATTGATGACTGTACCAAAAATTGACATGGACTTGGTATGACGTAATATTTATGTTAATTTGAAATTTGACGGACCCGTTGGGAACTAAAGTATGAACCACAATTTTATTTAAACAATAGATTCATTAGGCTGATCAAACTAGTATCGTTAAACTTTGTAAAGGGAAATCAAGGAACACTATTTTTGACTTCGTAACTTTTATGGACTACTTAGGAAGTCAACATATAAAAACCCCAGCCCGTAGCCTTTGAGCCGGGAGAAGACGAACGGTTCAAAAGTATTTTTTTAGGTTATTTTCTTCTCAAGCGTTTTAGCGACATTGGACCTTGCTATAAAATTAAGCTGATAAAATTTTCTACAAGTTTACCTTAGTCAAGTTTTAAACCAACTTCAAAAAAAAGAGGTTAGCAATGCGACATGTATTTAATCCTAGTTCACCTTCCTCAGTGAGACGCACACGCGTCCACTGCGCTCTTTTCATCATCTTCCCCTTTCTACTCCTTCGCACCGCACAGGTTTTCTCTCAAACTCTTTTCTTGTCCAAGCCATTCGTCTTTGGAATGCCCTTCCGGCAAATATTCAACCAGCTCCCAGTATGTAGTTCACATTCAAGAGACTCGTCCGTGCACACTTCCTTCATATATCGGAATCAGCTCCATAACATCTATCTACAACGTTCGTCATAATATATAGTATATGTTGGTATATGTATGTATTATTAATGTATTTATTTTATTGCTTATGTCATGTATGTGTAATATTATGTAAGTATTAATTGTATTTATTTGGGACTTTTTTTGTATATAATTAATTTTGTTTTTTTGTCGCACCGCCCACAATCATTTCTGCTTAGCCCAAAGGCATGACTGGTAGAAAACGCCATATGGCGTTGAGTCCACCTTTTGTACAAAATTTTATTATTGTGCAATAAAGTATAAATAAATTAATAAATAAATATTTATGTGACGTCATTGGTATTGGATAATATTTGGGTATGATGATGTATGAAGGATTCAAAACACGTGTGCTTAATGACACATGTATGTATGTTTGTTTGTTTGATATTTGTTTACTTTTGGGTTTGTTAATATATTGGTAAAGAAATGATGTATCGAGTTGTTTTTAAATCAATTAAGTATACAGGGTGTTGTTTTGGTCAGTGACATAACTCAGGGATGATAATATGAGTTATGCTTATTAAAACAAAATGATTTTTAAAATTCTGAGCAAGTTTTGTCCAAGAAAACCTCTTCACAACATTCAAAAAATTACAAACCTAATGGGAAAACTCGAACCCTAGCGCGTAGCTAGCGCTTATCTACGAAATACTACGCCGTAGCTAGTAAGCTACCTGGTGGTGGCAGTTTAAACTCGATTGCTGTACCGCATAAAAAATGATTTTGTGGGTTTTTTCCATTTTAAAAAAAAAATTTGGCATCAGTATTGTTTGTACTGGCATCCCTGAGTCGCTCGTCGCTGACCAATACAACACCCTGTATTGCGACTTAGGGACCCGTGTAAGTTTCGTCAACATTGGTTCAATCGTTTTTGAGATATGGGCAAAAACAAATACTATAGAGTATAAAATAAATGTTGAAACTTTTTGACCACCTTCAAAAAACTCGATAAAAGGCTAAAATACCACTTTTGTCGTCTGTATAGGAGAAACTAATTCACTTGGAGTCTTTTAATGATGTGCCGAGATCGTTCTATCTGTTGCTGTCCTTCAGCTTGGCATCATGCACGAAAATATTGCAAAAAACATTTTTGTTATTTTAAATAAAAACAAAAGACAAACATGCGATATTGAAGCCTTTTTGTATATTTAATTGATTAAAATACTTTGAACTGATTAAAAAAAGGAATATTCTCTACACAACATCTTGTTTCCAAAATATTCGTGAACAAAAACACAATATTTTTACAATTATACAAATATCAAACATTCACTAACATTAATTAGCAAAATTTAATAAACTTATGTGGACGCCTAAACAGATTATCATACTTAAATATTATCCAATTCCACCGATGTCAAAAAAATACAGGCCGAATTGAAATCCTTTTTTTAAAGTTGATTTTTAATTTGACTGAACAAAACTTGCAGCAAATCTTATTAGCTAGGAACAATAGTTTCCGCTTTATTTGCGAAAATAGTAAAAAATATTACCTTCAAACCCTCCCCCTCCTCCAAGCTCAAGAGGTACAGGCTGGGACTTTAGTATGTGCACCTCCTAACGAGGTCAAATAAAAATATGAAGTAATTTTTTTTACAAGCGGTTCCCTCTAGTATCTTTCCTTGACTGAACTACATGGACTTTTGAGAATAATTTCCTTAATCATAATATCACAAACAGTCAAATAAACCTACTTTAGTTACACTGTTCTGTCCCTTTCTGTCAAATGACGACAGCGCCAAGAAAGAACGAGACAAAACAGTGTAATAGTTAAAAAAAGGTTAACTAGACTGTTTGCGTTATTATGAATAAAAGCTCGGGTAAGAGTTTAGCTCTTGTTTTAGCGTTTTTTTACTCTTCTCTATCAAAACGTCTTTAACTTTACTTCTTTATCATTACTATTCATTTGCTTTCTTTACTTAGCAAGTTAGCCTTGCTGAAAATACTGTACCAATGGTATTACTAAATAGAGGTATATTTTGCAAAGAGTAGTATTAGAATGGGAGTTTAAAAATCAATAAACAGTAGGAACGTATAATTGGACTCACTTCGAAAGACCAGTGGTGTCAACTTTAAATGATCGTTGCAACATATGACCTGAATCAAATATATCGTAATAGTAATAAAATTATGTCAATGTTATAACTGTGACGATGTTGCAGATTGTTCGCATTATAATTAAATCAGCATTTTAGTTCATGTGCTTACGATGCAGAAATCAGTTTCAGCATGTGTGGTCAACGAATCACATTCTATGGTTATATTATAAGGTATTTTAATATAACAACTGATAATCGAGAGATACTCGTACATCGTCAACCAATGTATCATTTATCACAGATGTCTTTCAAAAGCCGTTATTATACGACTTTAAGAATTCATTCATATTTGACTGAAATAGCAACGTGATTTCCAGGATTTTAGTGAAAATATAAATGACTTTTGTAAAGTAGGGAATATTTATTTGGAATCAAAGTTCACAACGAGTGCTTGCACGATCGCAACAAAATGCTAGTTTTCAAATAAATTCTCATGGTGACAGAACATTTATAATTTTCTACGTATTTATTCCATAAGAACCATACATACCCACTGAATTATTTATTATAGTCCTATGGTACAAAGTTTTTAAAAAAATGGACGTAACTGATAGGCTAGATACATCAGGGATCGGAAAACAGATTCATTTGACGCCAACAATTAACTCAGTAAAAAACAAAAAAAAGGGAGTGCTTTTCATTCATAGTCCGAGCCTATTTTGGGTTCTTTTATACAATTAGAATTGATTGTAACGGGATTGCTACCATGTACCTTATTATTTTTGAGTCTCAGTTACGCCGTGACCGTGGCACTTGCAACAGTGCCGAAATATCGGAAACTCAAAAATAATAAGGTACATGGTAGCAATCCCGTTACAATCAATTCTAATGTTAATGACCATGTAAGTTTAAATCTTTTATACAATTTCGAAACTCTATGATAAAAGTTCTTGAACGGTTAACGACTGCGTACACATATTTTTAGTTTGGTCCCTCCCCTTCTGTCACAGCGTGATGTTTTAAAGCCTTCCTCGATTAATAAGCTTTCCAACACAAAAATATATTTTCACATCGATCCAGAAGTGCCTGATATTATCGCGTTCCAAATAAACAAGCTTTAACATATCAGTAAAGATTTCTAGGCAGTGTTTTTAGTAACGATAGTCATCGTTCGTCTGTAAAAGATCTCTATATTGATACCCTGCCCTCATATACCAACATTTTGGATAAAAACATATAAAATAGGTTGGTAATGATGGCCTTTCTTACATTTTCCTCAGTTCTGCGGACTTCTTTGCACTGGTAACCCACCTAACACGTGCAACATAATATTCAGTGTTTGTGCAATTATTCCCTTGTTCGTGGGTGGGCCCCTAGTACATTTTTACATGTGTATATTTCACTCGAGCGTCAACTTCCATTTGGAGCTGACTGCAACCGAGAATCGATCTTAAGCAAAATGTTTTCAAGACTTAAATAAGCTGATGAACCTAAAAAGTGGCTTATCGGAATATTGCTAACTCACAAGGCTAATTCGGTCGCGTACAACGCACAATGGACCTATTTCACGAGCCAATTAACTTTGTTGCATTTTTATAGCTCGAATCTCGGTACACTTAACAGATAGAAATGTGAGAAGCGCATTTTACGGTTTGTAAACATATCAATGAATATTTTTTTAAACAATGTACAATAATTGCAAAGTGATTCAGACTCCGTTAGACTAACATTCATGGATTAAATAGATATATGATAATACGTCCCCCTTATAAGTGGTCATTCAAACTTATTAATGTATCCGTCATAGAGAGAAGCAGAGGACTGGAATTCATGTATTAGTAAAACTCTGGCGTTTGGGGTATTCACTAATTTTTTACAGTATTATGTGTAATAGTAATGTGTTCAAGTAAGCAAGTGTAGTTCTTGTGCTTGGTTATAATGCCCAACTCTGATATCTCTTATGAAATTTAGCGGGCACACCTTTCAGTTTAACTACTCTTTTTATGTCTACAAATTGTTCTGTTTGAGTGCCAGGGAATGCTTTTTCTTAATCGGTTCTTCAGCGAATAAAGAAGGCTTGTTAAAAATGTGATTCGGAATCGCGTCACTGTAGGCTGCCTAGAAATTTAGCAGTTAAAACAATCACGCTTAATCATCCGTCATCATTCTAGTTTGAAAGGATAACAATAATCCAATTAATTAGTACGCCACCACCCGTCACAGAGTGTGCTATTTCCTAGAAATATATGCATACTTAAGTAGGATTTCTCCGCGCCGTCATCTGCTTTTTTCTGCAACATTCTGTTTCTATGGATCGTAGCGTCCATGTTCTACGAGTATATACCTACCTGTGTAGTATTTTTCTATAAATATACAAATACAAATATATCTATTCATAAACAGGTTATTTTACATTTCCATGTTGCGTCGAGACTTTCTTTTAAGTAAATTAATACTTGTGACAAAATATCCCCGCTCTCCATATTTATTTAACAATACATTAAGAAAATACCAGTAAATAAACCGTTTTCTTAACAAAATAATAATAAATAACTTATTGTATTTTCAATTATCTATTATATTATATTAATAGATTTGACTTAATGATGAATTTAAAAGATAAGATTATTTTAATGAATTTATTACATTGAATCGCATTTGAAGAATGTTTGTTACACAATATTCATTTTTAAAAATTAAGCTGCATTTGTTTTTTGCGAGCGTAAGCATGTGTGTTTCTGTTTGTGTGTGAGTGTGTGTGTGTATGTTGTAGTTATTTTATTGTTCTAGAAATGCCAGAGTTTCCACATATGTGGTTACATGATTTAAGAAAGCAGGTGATCGACTTTTTGCAGGTAGCTTTTTGTAGGTATATGAATTATTTGGGTAGATATTCAAAACACAAAAGGCAAACAAATGTTTTTTTTTTCAATTTGATTTAGTTGTTGATACTCGCATTAGGGTATTCGACCAATCAAATAAACAAATTTATCTTTATATTACAGACGTGACGATCATTTCATTTTTCAAATAATAAAACGGCACTTTCCAATTGAACTCTAAAAAGGTATGCACGCGCTTCGGAAAATCATGAAATAAACCAGTGCTATTGAAAGGTTGAAAGGTTATTTTTCTATGAATCGTTTTTAGCGGATTCCAGGGGTGCGATTGTGTAAAGCAATCGTATTTATTTGACAATTCAAAACGTACGGTATGATCTGTCAAACGGCAAAGAACAAAGGGTTTGACAGATCAAACCGTACGTTATGAACTGTCAAATGAATACGATTGCTTCACACAATTCCAGCTCTGAGCAATTTTTTAGGTGGTATCTATTTATACTATAAACTGTTATATAAGAAAGGTTGAAAACCTTTGTTCAATCAATTTATATACTATTTTTCTGAATTGAGTGGTTATATTTATATTATACTCAATAGAATTTATGTTTTAATGTATTTATATTTTTTATTTATCAGATAAACATAATAATATGTATTCAAAAAACCACGGAGCTCTACAAAGGTCAGTAAGTAAATCCATACAAAAAGCAGTAGATCAATAACAATTCGAAAAATTAACTTTAAAAAAGTAAAGACCGACTTTAAAACAAAATGCACTAAAAAATCTAAAATAAACTCTAGACCCTTTAAAGGAAAAAGATCCATTGTAGGCAAATAATTTATTTTCGGAGTCAGTGCTGTGATAGTTGATGCTTGATGGACAAAGTGATGGCACCGACTCCAAAAAAAAATTGTTAGCCTAAAATGGATCCCTTTCCTTTAAAGGGTCAAGAGTTTATTTTCGAATTTTTAGTGCATTTTGGTTTTGAAGTCGGTTTTTACTTTTTTTAAAGTTAATTTTATTTCTTCATTTTTGGAGATTACAGCAGGGGGGAGGAGCACCTTATGACTCTGTTATGAAGCTATACGTGCCTTTAAAATTCAAGGGTTCCCCTCGATTACACCAAGATCCCATCATCAGATCCCAAATTGGAAACAATGGGACCAACTAGAAGGTATACCCTCTAGATAAGCGAAAAAAAAATACGAATCGGTCGACAAACGACTGAGATATGAGGTAACATAGATACAAAAAAAAACATACAGTCGAATTGATAAACTCCTCCTTTTTTGAAGTCTGTTAAAAATGTGTGATGAGCAGGTAGGTACAACAATATAAAATAAATGAAAATACTATATTTTAAAGTATAGAGAAGAATCAGGCAGGTTTTTGGTTGAACTTAAGATTTAAATCTAACTTGAGAGTTCAATAACATTATAAATGCTATTTTATTATTAGGTTAATTTTATATCTAAGCAATAATTACCACTAAGATAATAACAATAACATTATAACAACAGTTTATTTAAAAAATAGGGTTTGAGTTTGTTTTTATGGTTTCTAATGATATTTTTCCCCATACAGCTGAAGTAAACTATTTATTAGCCGCGGTACCTGATAAACGGCCGTCCGCTGGCCATACACATTGTTTGCAATCGTATGCCGGACACAGTTTCGTGCCACATGTGCGCGTGCGCATATAGGGTTTTCCATATAAGAGTTTATATCATCACCAAAGAAGTAATGTTTTAATAGTAACAGTTCAATTTGGTCATAAACTAGTAAAATTTTAACGTGTTTGATTTTTTTTTTTTCATCATCAAGCTAATCAATATTTTGGGGATATTTGGGGATGAATATATTTTTGAGAAGTCTAACTTGAAGACCATACATTAGTTTGATAAAAATTGCCAATGTCCAACTCATTAACCATAGTTTTCTTGCAGACCACAGATTACGAATTTGGTGTTACATTACTTTTGATAATATTTATCATCATCAAATGTAAAAACTCTTGTCTATGGAGTCTTAAAGTAGCTCAAAATTATTAAAAAAGTAGAGTGGTGGTTTCCGTCTTGACTTCCACACCGCATTTTAAGAACCGGGGGTTGCTCGCTTTTTAATAACCCTTAGACTTTCCTGGTAAACTTTATCTTCAGCCTTCTGCCAGTACTGATGTTGCTGCTAGCCAACACCAGAGGATCGCTTATAGAGTTGAGGATAGTCACTGCACTGAATGCTTTTAACAGAGAAGCTGATCCCACTAGACTCCCCACTCACTCTGATAATCCTTCCGCTGTTGGGTCGGGGACTGCTTATTTCGACCGACGACCGACGACCTCAGTGGTGTAGTGGCTAAGCACGCTGGTTTCAAGGCGTCGCCGCTCCGAGGTCCCGGGTTCAATTCCCGGTCGGGTCAATATATATATAATAAATCAAAATTTTCTATATTGTCTCGGGTCTGGGTGTTGTGATACCACCGTTGTGTCTGATTTCCATAACACAAGTGCAATAGCTACTTACTTTGGGATCAGAGCAATGTATGTGATTGGTGTTTAATATATTTAAAATAATTTTAATATATTAGCAGCTAACTAATGAGGAAATTATCAAAGATGTGTATCAGCCTAAGAATTACGAGCTATAGATTTTCTTTTTTAGTGCAAGTATACTGATCTTTTTGTTGCGTTGGCTTTTCTGCCTATCAGCTTCCAGCAGAACACATGTTTCAAAAGACTCTAACTTCGTAACAAATTAAGGATATTGACATACACTTTTATAATACGTATTTCGCATATGATTCAGTTGTACAGTAACGGCAACTTTATGTATTGTGATGATGTAGATTGAAGGACATACGAGTGGAACAGATAGTTGTAATGGTGTTCTTATTTCGTATTTTCTGAATAAGCTTGCTTTATCCAGTTCCAGGGTTTTATTATGTATGAGATGGAATTCTCGAAATGCGTCGCGTTTTGAGATTGTGGGTTTGAAAACGCCCATTAATTACAATGCTATTTTGGTTTAATCCCTGCGATCCACTGCCGCCTCGTCACAGTGTCGAAGTTAGCAGACATTTTTTATAATGCTAGGAATATTTATTTATTTATACAAACTTTGTCTTTGAATTTTATTAGATAATTCATCACCGCGTGAAAGAATTTTGATTGCCACCATTGTTTTTACAGGCATGATTGTGTTTGACAGTTTTATAATATAAGGAGATTTGTGGATGTTTGTTGTAGTGTTAATGTTCCTTTCATGTTTGAATTCATACTGTTACATTTAACGGTTATCACTATCAACATCTTAAATTAAAGCTTGGCTTTGGCTGTACCAGAACTCATCTCTGAAGTGAATAGCAATTAGTTCATCTTGTAAGTACATAATAAGTTTCAGTAAATTTTATGTCAATTTTATAGACGACATAGCTCTCAATTAGATTACTTTTCATATTTTTGAGACTTGATATTATTGTTAATTGTCAAGAAACGACTAAATACCCACTCAGTGTTTCAAAGTAAATCGTTGTTATTATCAATCGTAGATTATATTTATTATTTGAACACATTGCAAGTATAAATAACCCATTTAAGTGGTATACTACTGATATTTTTACAAAGTGGCCTATAAATTTTTACCTAATGACATATTTCCTTTTTCTTTCTTCAACATTTATTTGTTTATGCTACTTACATAAACTTTTCTGCAAAAATAAGTATGTACCACTTGTTTAAAATTGCTATAGGTGCGAGTAGCTTTTATGTACACAACGATTCTTTCAAAATGAAAAGGACTATACAAAGGGGTAATATTAAACTTAATTTGATACTTTGTGATACTAAATTGATGACAAAAGTTTTCGTTTGAAATCTCTCACTTTGCTTATACTTTTGAAAATATAACGAAGTTTAAAAAGTACTTAGTTTTTGTTGGTCAGTATCTTAATTGCTGCAGTGCCTCCTTTTTCTATTTACTGTCGAATTGTTATCACTGAAAACCAAATTATATTATTAGTACACAGCACTCCTTGACCAATATTTCTTTATATAGAAACAAGAAAAATGGTGTGCCAACGCTGCCACATTTATATTCGAATTCTAATTTTTTAATACAAGATTTTTTCTCGGGTGTCACGATGCAGCAAATTAATATCGGTCTTGAATTGAAGAAATGAATCGATCTCGCTCTAATATAGATGATTCGGAAATTTTATCTCTTTCTCCCTAATAGCCGGCTGACAAACATGTATCAGCGGTTAATAGGTGCGCTCGCGCAGCTGTTGCGAACAAATCAGCTCGGATATAGCTGACACTGTCAAAAAGCTAACTCTTCGGTGCGCGGCACAAGAGTACCGCGTATTTTCATGTTTAGGATACCATTTGTCTATAAAGCTGTAACCAGAACAACCTGTTTAAAACCTTATTTAACTTAACTTAACCTAACTTGAACCACATATAATTCTATTTGTGAGTATAAAGTTGAAAAGGATAATATCTTTCGTTGTCTCTACCTAATAATAAAAATAACTCTTCATTCCATATCACAAGACAGTTAGAATTTATATTATCGTATACCTAAGAACTGTCAGTTTTTTTGTTACTGACAGAAACTGATACGCGGTAACACAACTCCAGGTTAATTCGCTAACTTTGAATAACAAGATGGGTCCATATTGATTTATTTATTATTTGACTTTGATTCTATTTTTCCCACTCTTACTATTCCAATATGATGCTGAGAGACATCTCATCGAGACCATAGTTTTATTAGATAAACTCTTCCTTTCATAACCATTTCAAAGGATAACTAGGTAAATGTAATGCTAATTGAAATTTTTATAATTTCAATAATAAAATGTCATAAACCTTTGATTCTAATTCAAGACGAGAAATTTTGTATGCCGAATGGGGGGTACTAACTTTTAATCTCTGTTTTCTCGATTTTACTATACATGCGTGTATATCAGGATCTTGTTACTTGGCCCACCAGCGTTACAGTCAAACATTACGAGGATAGTCGCCCGTTCATTCAAGATTGGAGAAAGCATCCTACGTATGTAAAAATAGATATTGTTGGATATTTATTAGCCATCTCTTCGAGATTCGATTTAATATTAACATTAGAAAAATATAGTCGGCACGTGTTTACTCGGAGATGCTAATTTTCTAGGGGACTTGGGCGTCAACATATAAAGATGTTCAAGTCTTTATATTAGCATTTAGCACTGCTGAGCTAAAGTAATATTGATGTGTTTTAGTAGGATGACTTAAAACAAAAACCATGCAACAAAGACAAATCATAGAGGCTGTGACCTGCAAAAGTAGCAAACAATTTAAATATAGTGGAATAGAATTTAACGCGTTTGCTACCGTGTACCTTATTACTGGGAACCCATCACTTAATCGCAATTTTCTTCATCGATTTTTATTTCCCATAAAACGATTCGCAGATGTTTCAAAATAATATTCAACAAATGCTAGAATCTTGTTATATCACAATTTCATTCGGTCGAATGCTTATTATCTACAAACTTACTTCATCGTTACTTCTTTTCATAAATTACGTATTTTATCTAAGTAACGTTAGCTTTCTATTTTGTTACCCATAATTTTATTTCCACGTTAGTTTCAATATGCAGAATTCTTGAAACATCGAATTTTTCTTCACCAAAGTCCGTATTTCCAAACGAATTTGTTACTAATATTATATTGTATACTTTATTAATAGACAATTTAAAGCATAACTGATATAAATATGTGATAAATATTGATCTAATAAATAAACTGCGCTAATCCCGACTCGCCGTGGTCTCCTCGCCGTGGTACTAGTCTGCCCGATACTAGAGTGTAATTTAAAAGCCAAAGGCGCGGAGGGAGAGCAGCCTCCGCCCGCTGTAACAAGGTGTAGGCACCCTCGTGAGCCGGAGCGGCTGAGGCTGGTCGCCGAAGGCGACAAGCAGCGCAGCGCCGGAGACGAGGAAATCCTAATTAATGCTGCTTGTTTGCATGTCTGCTTGCTTACTTGCATGCATTAATGCATGCATGTATGCCTTCTTACTTGCATGCGTATGCATGCGCATGCCTTCTTACTTGCATGCGTATGCAAAAATATATGGGAACCGTTACACATTGAAACAAGTTTTTATGAAAGGTTATATCGATAACTTAATAATTCTATGAAACATTAGTTTGGTATATCGTTATTTTGCTTAATAAAACAGTTGCGAATCATTTTTTTGGTGAACTGTTATTCGATGTTATGAAACGACGATTATGAACTATTCGATTAATCAAGAAAAAAAGATATTAACATTCATTGAATAGTTATCTGTGAAATGAAATTCGATATCAAAAAATTCTGTGTTATGATAGATTAGACCCCTTATTACTTCTGAGTTTTCGATACTTCGGCACTGTTGCAAATGCCATGCCATGCCATGGTCACGGCGTGACCAAAGATTTTGTGGTTATTGGCAGACATATCGGTCTACCCTCATTCGATTGCTGAATTGCTGAATGACAAACAGAAGTCAGCAATCGAGTTCGAGTCAAGTGCTCGCGTTTCGCCTGTAATAACAGGCAACACGCGTTTAAGAAAGGCAATAAGAACCATACATGAATAAATTTGATTTAAAATTAAAACTGTATTTATCACAAAATCTCTTGATCTAGAAATGATATGACGAAAAAAAAATGCTAATTCAATCAAGGTCACACACTTTCTTATTTTCATGTATCCTCAAAGTGAACAATTTCTTTAAGTATAGTGATAAAACTCCTTAATGATGCATGTTTATTTGTTTTCTACCCAGGAGCTGTCGATACATGCGATGTCCACACATGAGCTGTTGAAGCCAAAGGATGAGCCATCGTACTCTTTGGCACCTTCGGGAAATTTGTGTTCCGTCAGCTTACATCATCCAGGTTAGTGTTTTTTTTTTACAGCAACTGCTCAGCAACGTTCAAATACACGTCACGTAATGTTGACTTAATTAAAGAAACATCTCTGCTCACGGGCCAAAATCGTTATCCTTACTTAATATTATAAATGTGACTGCCTCGGTGGCGCAGCGGTGGTACAGTCGCACTTTAAAGCGACGGCTGCGCCAGAGGTTCGATACCCGGGTCGGGCAAAAAAAAGAGTTTCTCTGTTCAGAAATTTTTAGGGTAGCCCGGAGTTTAGAAGTTGGCGGTGTTTCACCCCCGTGCCTCGGAAAAGCACGTAAAGCCGTCGGTCGTGAGCCTGATCCCTCTCCGGTCGTGTCAGATTGCTGTCTCATCGGGCTATGAGAGTGAAAGGAATAGAGATAGTGCACCTGTGTTTGGGCACACACTTGTGCACTTTAATATGTCCCGCGCAGACGGTTAGTCGTTGTGACTAGCTACCATAGTCGAAATCGGCTAGGGGGACTACTCCTATTATAAATATGAAAGTAACTCTGTCAGTCTGTCAACATTTCACGGCAAAACTACTGAACCGATTTAAATGAAACTTGGCACACACAGACAAAGTCTAGAGCCTGAGAAAGGACATAGGCTTCTATTTTATGCAAAAACAAGGTTGTATGAGATTGAAATGGGGGATAAAAGGTTGTATAAAATATCGTCATTTTCAAAGCTAGAAGCTTGAAACTTATTTTTTAGGCTCGTAATTATATATAAATAAATATGACATTTAAATTATCTAAAAAACCGGCCAAGTGCGAGTCGGACTCGCGCACTGAAGGATCCGTGCCAACTTTGACTGAATTAAGGAATCCACTTACTTCCACTTAGTAAAATACCACAATATTTTGTTGACAGCAAATATAACTTTGTTTTTCATAGTGTTTGTACGAAAAACAAAGTGTTTAGTTTAGAAGTTAGATGGGGATGGGGGGGGGGGGACGTACGCTACAGAGTGCTGCTTATAGTTACAGAACAAAGTGGTTATGACATACGGACGGACAGACAGACAAACAAACTTGACGAAACTATAAGGGTTCCGTTTTTTGCCATTCGGCTACGACCTCTTGAGGATAAAAAAGGTAATGGAAGTTTGAAATTTATAAAAATTTATAATTTTTGAAGCTAGATAACGATGATGCTTTTTCTATGGCGTTCAATTAATTAAGTAGATATAAATAAATTAGAATTAGAGTTTGTAAAAAAATACCCTTGAGGTGGTAAAATAACAATAGGGAATAAGTTTGAAGGTATGTCAATAGCAGATTTCTTTTGAATTTAGTTAGATACTATTACGTCATTATTATTTGTTGTACATTTGGATATTACGTATATGTATTGGTAAAAAATAGGAAAATAAAAACGTAGTTAATAAAAACGTAATTAAATAAACTCATATAAATACTTTATATCTTGCGTGCTCATACAAATCCTTTTGTGTTTTATTTGTAAAATCACAAGTTAAAGAATTAAAAATTGAAACCGAAGTATCTATTCCACACAGACGAAGTCGCGGGAATAGCTAGTATTGTATTTGTATTTAAAAGACTAACTCGTATGGACACAAGTGTGCGCAAGTTTGCACCGAAGAGGTCATAATTAAAAAAACAAGTTGGCCACGCCCTGCCCTAAAGAGTAAAAAAGAAAAAAAAAATGTAAATACCGTAAAATAAGTATCCTTAGCAGAATAAAGGCTCGCTGAAAATTCTTTCGTGCGGTTTTTTATAATTTCAAGTGAAATTGGGTATATTTTGGAGAAATACTCATTTTGAAGCATGGTGACTTGATCGGTTATCTATTATTATATTCAACGCAGCGAAATAACCCATAGATATATATTTTTAATACGTAAAATATTTGAAATAGACGCTTACTTATTAAAGATAAAATTTTGACAATTCGCTTAAAATTTTAAGTACTGAATATTATTATCCTTTTCTGTAAGCGTTTATTTACGTAAAAGTAAATATCTAATAACACTAATGCATACTTACGAAATTTTGTGTAAAGATATATTTTTCGTTTTACGCTAAGGCAATAACTTGATGTATTAATGATATTTTTATTTACTTCGCTGATTCATAATTCTCGTTGAGCTGAAAAACGTCTTACAGGAACTGTAAGGATAAAAATTCCAACAAAAAAGTCAAGTTAATACGGAACCGTTTATGCGCGAGTTCGACTGACACTTGGCCGTTTTTTTTATATTCATACCTGCTATAATTGATACTAATTAATATAATCGATATCGATATTAATGTAAAAAGCGGTTTGGCAAACATAATAAATCGGTTTCGTTACACAGCTTTTATTTGTCCTCTTTTCCCGTTAGGAATATTTCTTTTATGGTAAATACTTAGTGATTTGGCTGAGTTACTCCAGATTAAATTGCACTTTGTTCGTGGAAAATTTAAAAAAGTATTTGTCATTATTTTGTTGATACAAAGAACACAACATATAATAGGACTTTGTAAAAAAACAGAGGTACCTAATTAATTAGTCAAATTACCATATGTGAATGTTGTGTCTTTATGAATGTAATTTATTTAAGGTTTGTTTAATTAAGTGAAAGTGATACTAAACTGAATCGTATTTGTAAAATATAAACTTAAACGTAGTGCGTTGAATAGAAAAGGACAAACCAGTTTTTGGGTCTACCCGTTACAGTAATGAAATATACACTAAAAATACCCTATAATTTCATAGATGACCCTATTTGAATCTTATCCGAAATGGTAATGGCCGACAGAGAAAAAAGGTGATTTTCTTATTTTATATTGAACTACTCTCCTTTGGCAAAATAAAGTACGAAATCTTTTATATTGCCTTAAAGAGAGTACAAAAAGAGTGTTCTCTTCGGGAATACCTAAATGTATATACGTTTTGGGCGAGCTTGAATCGTTTACTAGACTTTACTTTTACTTCTCTACTTCTTCTATTATTACTTTATTCAGATTACTACTGACATAATTTTATAAAGTTCAGTGGTTGTTATTGTTCATACAATTATTTTGCGCTTCGAATCGGTAGAACATACATCATACCAAAATACATGCATAAACTGCTTCCAATAAGTGACCTTTTCTTTGAATTTACCATGGTTGGGTAAAAAAATATTAACTAAGCAGTTTTCTATCATCAAAGGAGATTTATTAAATTTGCTACCTTGATTGAATGCTAGCGCCCCCCTGTCAATTTTATCTATCAGCCGGAATATCCTAGTCGAATTGTACTAATGGCGACACCTGCCAACTAACACATTTGACCGCTATCTATTTCGATAAAAACTGAGTATGATGATGGCCCTTCTAAACTTGCTATGTTGTGTAGTAACCACATCGGCCTTACAACATCTTACAATAAGACAATTGAAGTTTCATCGCGGCGGATGTTTGTACGGATGATGTACAGCAGATTTTCACAGTATCACGGTGCTATCACATCAAAAGACTTGTTTGCGATGTTGTAGATAAGAGTAGACCTAGCTGTCACACTTGATATGGAAAAACTATTTAGGGCATTTTTTCTTCTTATACAGTATGTCCGGGGTAGGTATACCGATATTGGGGGTACGTATTGAAAAGAGAATGTACAAAAAATTTATTAATGAAATAATACTGAAAACTTGAAAATAAAAATCGCTTTTCCATAGTAAAATCTTACCGACCTCGATGGTTTTAATATGGAAAAGCGATTTTTATTTTCAAGTTTTCGGTATTGTTTCATTAATAAAAGTTTTTGTAAATTCTTTTTTCAATACGTACCTCCAATATCGCTATACCTATCCCGGACACATTGTATATTTTGAGCCTACAACGTACGACGACCTACTCGTGCCCATATCCAAAATCTCGAGAGACTTCAACTTGAGTTGTCAAACCACTTTGATTGCCTAGAGAATTGCGTATTAGTGGACAAAATAAACAACGAGTTTGTGGAAACTGTCCAAACGGTGGGTTCTAAGTTCTTTGGACCTGGCCGTAAAAATAGACCTCGATATCTTTCGGTCCACACTCTGGACCTTATGCCAGAACGTCGACATATGGTACTGCAGACCTCCGTTACTGCTGAAACCTACAGGCAGCTTAAAAGACAAATATGGAATTCCGTGCGACATGAATTTCGTTCCTTTAACACGAACAGTGTTAAAGGAACGACAGAGCGGAATCAAGGAGTATTTGCAAGAGACATGTCTATTGGGCAAAGCATATCGACCTTATATTCTTTGGACCTGGCCGTAAAAATAGACCTCGATATCTTTCGGTCCACACTCTGGACCTTATGCCAGAACGTCGACATATGGTACTGCAGACCTCCGTTAATGCTGAAACCTACAGGCAGCTTAAAAGACAAATATGGAATTCCGTGCGACATGAATTTCGTTCCTTTAACACGAACAGTGTTAAAGGAACGACAGAGCGGAATCAAGGAGTATTTGCAAGAGACATGTCTATTGGGCAAAGCATATCGACGAAGCTTAAGACGGAGGACGGCAGTGTAGTGTCGACCGAAAGCAGAGGTTTTGATCAAGGAGTTCTATGGGCAGTTGTACACGTCAGTTGCCAAACCCGTTGATAGCTCGGTCAGAGACCCAAGAGCTATCCTGACCGGACACTACACCACGGATATTCTGGGCATCAGCCTATACGAGATAAAGAATGGCCCTGAAACAGCTTAAAAACAACTAAGCACCTGGCCAAGATGGAATCACAGCAGAGCTTCTGAAAGCGGGTAGAATACCGGTACTCAAAATCTTTCAGAAACTCTTTAATTCCGTGCTAGAGAGCATAACGCCTGAGGCGTGGATCAGGAGTGTGGTGGAGTTGATCTTCAAAAAAGAAGACAAAACCCTGTTGAAGAACCATAGGCCTATCTCACTCCTGAGCCATGTCTACAAGCTGTTTTCAAGGCTCACCACGTATTTTCAAAAACCAAGGTTTTATAACTTCCGGCCTCCCGAACAAGCCGGATTTCGAACACGACGACACCTTCAAGCTCTTGGAATGGAAAAGATTCGGTATCTACGTCAATTGCGAATACATAACATACCTCCGGTTTGCCGATGATATAGTCGTAGTGGCAAAAACGCTGGATGTTCGTGGCACTACGCTCGAAGACCTCGACGAAAATTATGTCAAGTTCCCGTGTTGTACCTACTTTAGTTGTTAGGAACTCAACTCTCGAAGTTGTCGACGAGTTCTTCTACCTTGGACAAGTTATTCAATTAGGTAGGTCCAACTTTGAGGAAGAGGTCATTGGACGAATCCAACTCCGCTGGGCAGCGATCAAAACTGCGCAAGATTGTCTTCTCGTCTCAGTTACCTCAGTGTTTGAAGACGAAAGTCTTCAACCAGTATCTGTTACCAGTGATGACATACGTATCCAAAACATAAAATCACACAACGAGCTATGGAGAGGGCTACGCTTGGTGTTTCTCTACGAGATCGAATCAGAAAAGAGGAGGTACGTAGAAGAACTAAGGTAACAAACATATCCCTACGAATCAGTAAGCTCCCAGTGGCAGTGGGTAAGGCACATAAAATGAAGATCTGATGGCCATTGGGGCAGAAAAGTTCTAGATTGGAGACCTTTTGATTAAAAACGCAGCGTGGGACATCCACCGACAAGATGGACGGACGGACTTGTTAAAATTGCGGGATCACACTGGATGCAGACCGCTGCGGCAATCCGTGGGGAAGGTCTATGTTCAGCAGTGGACATCCTTTGATGATGAATTTTTTTGATGATAATTATTATGTTAAAATATAGCGATTTAAATTTACCTACACATCGTATTCGCTACCGCCATCGGGTTTATGGTAGGTACTGGTAAATAGGTTCATTTTTTATGAATTGACTAGTTATATCATTTGATTTATCATTTCGTTTCTATGATGACTTCATTCCTAAGAGAACCAAAATCTAGGATATAATGCAATTCAACTCACGTTCAATATCTTGCAGTCACCGAGTGTTGAAAATAAATATACATTTAATATAGTGAATCAGTATTAAGAAATGTTCTTGGGCACGAATTGCGATGCAGTTTTGATTGGTAAGCGGATCAATTTTACTGTCAAATCAGCAATTCTTATCGCGATTTCGCATGATATAAATTTATAATTTAATAATAAAACGGCATAAATATTAATATTCGTACTGTTGTAGTATTATTATAATGTTATTATATTGATAATACAGTCGTTTACACTGAGTCGGAATTAAGCTGCCTGGAAATTGTACGGCTAAAGTTGGATCGCGATACCCCCCTGAACTGCAGACTCTCTTCTACGGCAAGTACTAAGATCAAATTACTGTGAAGGGAATGGATTTCGGGACGGACTCACTTTACATTGCTTGTGATTAATTGGCTACTGAATATTTATTTGTTTGGATAATCTTCAATTAACCTATTAAGGGATACCCTTTTTATTCAGTCAAAGTATTTTTGTTTTGTAGTTAAAACAACAATGACATTTAAACAAGAAAAAGCTGTCGTTGATACGAAATTAGCATTTAGAAAAAAAATACTGCGCGTTGTTAATTGATATTTTTGTTTCGCTATTTTTAAACAAGGGGATTTTCTGAAAAATAGGTGATGATTTAGCGTAAAACTTTCTCTTTCATAAAGAGTATGAGGTGTGTATTTTAATTATAAAATTATAATCCCTTTGGAAAATAACGACAACAGCGAGATGTCACTAGAAGCAAATTGTGTGATAAAAAGAAGTCAGTCAGCTGTCAGCCAGTTCATGAAGGCTCGCTGAAAATTTCTTTCATGTGTTTTTTTTTTAATTCAAGTATAACTGTGAATATTTTGAAGAAATATTTCCCCTGAAACATGGTGACTTAGTCGGTGATTAATTTTTGTTCATTGAGGCGAAATAACCCCAACAAATATTCATTCAACGAGTAAATTAATCCAAATCGAAGCCTCTTAACATACGATTCATATTTACCAATGCGTTTCAAATTTAAAGTACGCAGTTTGATAAGTCCATTCTATAAACGTAAATTTACGTAAAAAGTAAAGACAGAATAACACAGGTAATGTCTATCTACGAATATTTTTTAAAGAAATAAATGTTCGATTTTCACTAGAACTGCATGTTCGATATTTTGTTTTGACTGTTTATCATGTGGTAAGCTAATATGTTTAACTTAGGAAGATTGGTAAACATCACTTGAAATAAAGGTTATCTCATTTTAAGTTACAGTTGTTACTTACTTAAATTAGTTATTGTCATGTTAAATCGGTTTCGTTTGACAGCTTTTACTTGTCCTTCTCTTCCGATAGGAATATTAATTTTATCATTTCAACATGGAGATAACAATACGCTTACAGTGGCCGAACATGTGTTTGTTTTAGACAAATATCATATCTTGGCTTTTGAGGAATATAAGTCAATTATTTAAAATATTTTAAACTGAGTCAAGTCACGTTTAAAACGAATTTATTTGATATGTTAAGTGCTAAATGTTCGGTGTCGCGTAGCCGTCTTTCCACATAATGCCCTTATTATAACCGTTCGCTGTTCTGACTGCAGTTGGTAGTGTGAGCGCGGGTCTTTAGACCCATTTTGAACCGTTGGCACGAACTTAGGAATATTTAATTTACGATCCAACCAGCATTGTTCATTCACAGCGGCTCGGGTTGATTGTCGATATTAAAAGTGTCAAGCGTGTGCTGCCGGAAATTCGCTGATAGATTTAATCGCTCTGCGCTGAAATAACACACGGACGCAATAGGATTTGATTCAGAGTGAATTGCTAGGTCATTAATGCCGTCCGGTGTGCGCCCGCACTTAAAACCGATTCTATTTTGAGGAGCTTAGATCCTTGAGGGCTGAAATTAAAGCCAGTTTGCGTCACCGTTCCATGTAATCGCTAGTTTGTGGACCGAAACCGCAAAAGCTATACCTGCAGTGCAACTGAAATGAGGAGAATGATCAAACTTAAAAAAAAAAACTAAGTATTAGTCATAAAAACCAACAGTCCTAGATTCACGAACACAACAAAATTCAATAAACATAAGTAAAATAAAACTTTTTACACATCAAACGAATCAGATTATAAAAAGAAAAGAGCTAAATAAAATATCAATCACTTAATAAACTTCTCAAATAAAGCGTTAAACGCTCGAGGGGTTGTTTCTTGTGAATCAAATAAAATCAAACTTAATTTACTAGTTTGTGGAAAAAAAGCTTCGATAAAACCTGCAGTCGCTAAAGATAGGCGTCGGTTGTTCCATGTAAAACAATACCATTGAACGGCAATCGCTTGTGATCGTAAAGCGACCTGTGTCGAATCCTGTACAAATAGGAACGTGTATTTACCGAGTATTAATGCAGAACTTTTAGCACAGTTTACACCTAAATCGATTTGACATCGAAAGAAATCGATTTGACTTTTACGCACCGATAATTCATTTACAATGCCTTTATCATTTATGGTTCACATTATATTTCAACACCATAAAATGTAGGTAACGCTGTAAAAAAGATGCAACTTACGTACCTACAATATGTGAGCACTGAGTATAGGTCAAAGAAAGAGAAAAACCATTAAAGAAACTTAAAAATTATATCTACAATAGAGCAAAATTGAAACCGTATAATTTATTATTTGACGAACTCCGTGGTGTAGTGGCTAAGCACGCTGGTTCCAAGGCGTCGCCGCTCCGAAGTCCCGGTTTCGATTCCCGGTCGGGTCAATATAGAAATCAAAATTTTCTATATTGGTTTGGATCTGGGGGTTGGGGTACCACCGTTTTGTCTGATTTCCATAACACAAGTGCATTAGCTACTAACTTTGGGATCTTCTTCTTCTTCGAGTCGACTGGTAACAATCATAATATTTTTGAACAGTTGTGCAACGTTGATTGCGTTGGCATTTGCCAGCTGGAGGTCTTGAAACGTGCAAAAGCTAGGGCATTTGGGGCAGGACAGGAGATGGGGCATTGTTTGCACCGCACCGCAATCACACGTGTCATTTCCGTAGAAATGCGGTTTTCTTGGCATCTTCCAACACCTGTCAAAGGAATGTATGTGATTGGTGTCCATTTTTTTTTAAATATTTTGTTTGTTTGTTACTGAATTTTGTTTGCTCAGTATTATCATGTGTTTCCTAGAAATCATATTGCATTTTTCCGCCATGCCTGTTTTAATTCTCAGGTTTTAGTAATTTTGTAAACAGATTTTTTGTAAACTGACAAGATAATACAGCATTTTGCTACAAAAGTAATGCTAAACGGTTCTTTGTGTATCTAGACGCAAGATATAATTCTTCTATTCTCTTCCAAACAAACTTTGGGTAAAGAAATTATTAGTGATTAAGAATTTGTTTTCCATTATACATACGTTATGTTGACGGAGAGAAAAAAAAAACCAGAGATCTTTCCATCAGAATCACATAGGGACGAAATAAACATCAAGTTATTACATAAATATTTTTCCTATAATAATACTTATTCATCGCAGGATCATCTGGAATTCAGACCGCTTGCAATCGGCTATGATATTCCGTTCCGCAGTGGATTTCCTTTGGTTGAGAATAAATTACATTATTAATGATAATGATGATGAAATATAACTTAATTCTCTTACACAGTTTCTGATGCTGGTTGGATATTTCATTATAATATATAGGTGAAATTATGTGCATAGCATGAGTAGTTTGCGTTGCGGAGATTTGCGTTGATGCGGGCTTATCTGAGGCGCGACATCGAGGTACTTATCTATCACTCCGAGCTGTGACGTCACTTGCGGTCACGTCCCCTTAACCTCGCTGCGTCTTGTAACTGATTACAATAAAATTACTATAAAAATTTAGTCGGTTAAGTGACCTCTAACAATTTTCACAGATTTTCAAAATAACAGATACAGTTGATCGACTTGATGAACGGGCAATGGGCATCACATCTCTCAACCTAATGTTGTTTTAAATGATAAATAAATAAAAATAATAAATATTGAACACCAAACACAAATATTGCTCTGATCTCAAAGTAAGTAACCAATGCAATGTGTTACCTTAAACCAGTGCAAATAACAGTCTTAAATGGGTTTTGTACTTAGTAAGTCAGACTCGGCAAACCAAATTTATCAACTTCATTTGCAAAGTATCGTAAGCCTACCTGTGCCCTTAATTTCTATCATTCACTTATGAAAGGGTTGCAGAGGGGCTCTATTTTAAAGCTACTGGAATTCAGAGCGCTAGATTTCATTGATGTCAGTTGATATGCCTTCAGATTCAGGAAATATAGACGTGAGTGATTTGAAAATAGCTAGCGCTAAAGCTCGACGCTATCATACATTTTAAAGATGCACTTGAGATAACGAAAACGAATTAAAGCAATAAGTTGAGTATAAATTCTGAGTAAAACGTAACATATTTAAAATATGTAACTTTAAATCTACCTTATCTACTTTAAATCGGCCAGTTGGCGCGTAGAAGTTGAAAAGTTTTTTTTTCTTCATTGCTACACAACGAAACACTCCCAAAATGCTGAGATACGTTTTAATATGTAGGAATCGATATTACAAAAGTTTTTTTGAGTTCTAGCAACGTTATAAAATGTGCTCAACCTTAATTGATATAAACGTTAGTACATTTTCCGTTGTAGAAAAAAAATACTAAGTAGTATCAATCAGTCACTAGAGCAAGGACAACAAAGGTTTTTTAAATTATTACTGATAAAACTATCAATAAGGTTTGTTGTCAGAGTATGGTGTCTAAGTTTTATGCAAGAAAAGTTTCCGAGTTTCAGGTAACTTAAAATTTGTTTTTACTCGCAAAAATAATCCTCTACCTTATTACTTTGTTTAAAGTGTTTGCTTGTTGCAGATTGAAAATAATCTTTAGAAGCTGTGTTAATAGCTGGCAGGCTGAAGGATAGGCATATATCTATATTTTCCGAAATGTTTAACTTGATCGTAGCTCCAGCGAAGATGGTGGTGGATGGTTTTGACGATCGCATAGGGTTAGAAGGTGTTAGTAAAAAACCTTGCTTCTATCTTTGTAATTTTAGTCACATATATCGATAACTATCAGTTATAAACGCTGTGAAACAACTTAAAAACAGCATTAAGGTCGTCTTATACCGTGCTTAAATTTATTGCAATATCTATATAAACTTTGATGTCAGCACAATAAGCCTTGGTGTTTCACTAAACATTCTGAGAAAAATGATAGATGCAGCCATCTATTTGCTATCTAGAAAATGTAGATTTTTGTTGTATTTATAGCTACAATCGCTTAATCTGACTGAAACTCAGTTGAGATTATGTGTGAGCAACGTATTTGCAACAATATCGATAGACGCTCTATATGTTCTACTTTTTAAATGATAATGTAACATTACTAAGTAGCTACATTTGCTTTGAATGCAAATGCAAGTAGAGCTTATAACACAAAGTTTCAGCAGCATACTAACGGAAATATTTATTAATACAATCTCAAAACATTTTAACCGACATCCTCCAAATGTCTTCTTCAACAATGACGAATAAAGCTTTAGAATGCTGACGAAGAGATGAATTGAATGAATAGGATAATCGTTTGTAGGTAAGTTGGTATTCTACGAATCAGTTTAGTCGTAATATGATGTCTTATAGGTACTTACTTAGAACACATCATTGTTTCAGCCGAGTCCGTGTGTACTTAGTTGCATCTTAGCATTTTGAGTTTAAAAGTCACACGCTCAGTGTAGGTATTCTGTAGATAGGTGGAACGTTAGTTAACAAAACGCTAAGTCGTAATTAATATACACGCTTCTATCAGGTCAACTCATATGTTACTATGTAATGGAATTTTTGGTAACTAATTTAACCATCTTCCAAGGATCGTAACGTCATGAAAATTGGCAACTATATGTAATTCGTATGAAGATACAATATTATGGTACTGTCAAACTGATCTGATGATGGAGCCGGAATAATATAACATGGAACTTCATGATGAAACACCGTATTACAGCCGTGTTGGGACTTGTTGTAAAGGTCTTTATTGAACTTTGACCACGATTAAGTTTCACGGTCTTATGATGAAGCCGAAAGAAAAAAAACTGGCATTTCATGATGGAATATCGAATCATAGTCGTGTTTTCACTTGTGACAAGGGTCACGTAATTGACTTTGATCACGATCAGTTTCAAGTTTATGAAACCGACATACCGCCCATCAAAGTTAATTTCGGAAACGACGATGAGCACCTAATTCAGCCTATAGGCATCCAATTCCCAGTCATGCACAGCTACGGTACGGTGGAAATGCTCCCAGTGATCATAAGTTAGGCATCCGTACCGTGCAAATGAGTCAAGGTGGAACAAACTGGTGGTGGTGTACTTGGGGCTGAATAGGGGCATGGGGTCCAAAGTAGACTAAAATTTTTAGTGGCTCACAGATTAAAGAGCTAGGTGACCCATTCCCCACAAACAGTGTATAAAACTATACTCACGTGACATTGGCGAAAGTGACAGCACAGGTCAGCCATAAAAGAGAAGAAGCAGAAGAAGAAACTTAGGAGGTAGATGTATCCTGTTAACCGCTTTACGATTCTCATACAAAAAATGAATAATAACGATATATAAACTAAAACCTAATGGATAGGTCTTTTAAAATGACATCGAGGTGTCTAAAACAGTATTCTCTAAAAGTCAAACGTTTGAGATATAGACGCTTCCAAAGTGGTAAAATCCGCAAACGTAGAGACTCTCGAAATCTTTTCATTCTTCACACTATTCTGTATCCTCTGCCTTTGCCTCTGCACCATCTTCGAAATATAATTCAATTTTTAAGTCAATTTTTTATCGTTCTCTCTGTTTCTCTGCTCTGACAACCTTCGGCAATTCAAACGCCTGGCAAAGATGGAGAGGATGCGGGCTCGTTCACCCACTAGAAATAAATGTATAAATGTTGCAAATGTTTCTTTATTAAAGATTAATAAAAAAGTAAAGTTAGCCTGTAACATCCCACTGCTGGGCAAAGGCCTTACCTCAACTATGAGGTAGTTTGAGCCATACTCCACCACGCGGGCACAGTGCGGGTTGGTGGAGAGGTGTTTGCAAGGCAAGCGACTAACCCTGCTTTCAGATTTTATCAAGCCGTCCATAAGGCCTCTATTAAATACTAAAAACCAAAAATAAATTATTGATCGTTTAGTTGTCTCTATTGTTAGGATGAAGTGTAAAAAAGCGTGTTTTTGTAGTGTTTTTAAACGAATTATTTATTTAACCATTGGTGAGGTAACTATCGATCATAAAACCGTCTCTAAAATCCGTATACTTGGTATACCGGCATCAAAGTCACACGGTAAAAGTACGATTAGGTACAGTACAGTGTTCGTTAAGTAAGAGTTATCTAACTATAACAGAGATCGTCATCGGGTTTACTTGCACAATGCGTGCGCGCAGCTTACCTAGAACCTTGCATTATTAAACTTTATTGTTTGAGAGAACAATTACCTTTTGTACGAGTGGGTATCGACGGCATTATCAGTAGACGTTAAGTAATACCCAAGGATCGGGTTCGACTATTTAACGTAAGTCGCTAACGCCGTTGACACTTTTTAATACGTCTTTGTTCGGATAATGCGACAATTCTGGTAGAACCGTCTAGGCGACGTAGATCGTGATTGTTCTAAGCTATATTCTAAACAGGGGTGGTTTAGTCTAATTCAGAACCATTCGGTAAAAGGTTTGGATTAAAATAGCTTTTACTTTTTTATAAATCCGAATAATTATTATTATATGTGTCCAAATGCACTATCAATATAAATCTTATTGAGTTCTACAATTATCAATCCCATTCAAATTACATAGTTTTAAACTATCCAGGGGCCCTATTTTTTTTCACTCGCTTCAAAATGGCGTGTAATATTAATTGATTTTTGTCTAATTTTCGAATGAAAAATATGTTTAACTTGTCTAATAGTTTAATTGGTCACTGGAGTGATTTTTGACAGTATTCACGTATATTTTATTCGGTTATCGTTGATTTGTAGTTCGTTTTGGAACGAAAATTACCCGCCATTTTAAATATTTTGATATCTAGACATTTGGCCACGATTGTACCTGATGTTAAGTGACAATGCAGCCTATGATGGTCCTTGTTTGCTTAGCAACGGCCTATCCACTCTTTTCTTGAAATTATCCAAATTATAGTTGACAGGGAACACTTCTGCCGGCAGCGAATTCCACTCTCTAGCGGTACGTCAAAGAAATGTGCACCGAAATCGTTGGGTCCGTAGCCAAGTAATTGCTTCATAAACAGAGCTTCTGGTACTTTCTGGCGTTGTTTTTACAACTTCCTACAAAGAAATGAAAATTGTCCAGTGACCTATAGCCGAACAAAGAATGCTTTCGAATTTCTGATGATAACATTATAGTGGCCCGGAGGTGTTCTCCATGGAGACAGCGAGCTAATTGATCGGAAAGATTACCTTTCTTTGCCCCCGGGCACACCCTCACTTTTACGATCCTGACTTATCCCAGTAACTTACATTAAGTAAGAGATACTTTCCCGGTAAATAACATTTGAATTCCACATTGTTAGATGTTGTGTTATTTTAATTGCACAAGTAAGCAATTTGATTATTGTATCTTTTTGCTGACTGTGTAGGGACCTTGTTGCACGATTAAATGATTTCCTTTAAATTAGGCTCTTCGTAAGCAAGCTCATCAAATGGTATCAAAACAATGCCAACGCATTTGAATATACAAAATCACTATACCTATGATCATACTGAAAATATGATCTCATATACGTATCGCACAGAAAACTCATCGCATTGTGTTTTACTCCTACGATTGAGATGTAGGCACCCATTGAAAATGTAAGTTAATTTAGTTAGTTAATTAACTTTAGAAAATCAGAATAAATTACAAACAAAAATGTTGTCGTTCCCATCGTGGACCCATTATCGAAGTTAATAACAAATGGAAGAAGTCTGATAAAAATAAAATATCCTGGCTGAAGCAGATTAAGACAGGGAGGGGTACATCAGAAATTTTTGTTTAAAAAAAATAAGGGTTCATTTGATCTAAAAAAAAAACAAAACTTCAAAAACAAATCCTGGACTTATCCGACGGAATAAAATGACCTATTTTTAAAATAACATTTACATAAATGATTGCTGACAAATGGGTGACGTTTTCGAACTAGGCGTTTAGTAAAATCGACTCTAAGTGAAATATGTAAAGACCTATAGAAGAAATCCAAATAAGTAATTATTTATTAAAAAGTGATGCTAAATGTGTAAATAGGTAAGCCTATAAATTAGGACGACGCGTTTGGTGTATTGGTTAGTTAGTGCTCCTGACTATTAAGCCGGCTGTCGCGGGTTCGAATCCCGTAAGGGGCAAAAATGTTTGTGCGATGAGCACGAATATTTGTACCTGAGTCATGAATGTTTTATATGTATTCAAGTATTTATGGGAGACGCCCCCGTCATTATAGTTGTCTGGTATTTGTAACACAAGCACTGTTTCAACTCAACTCAAAGAGCCTACAGGTGATTTTAAGTTAAGCCATACTTTTAGTTGAATATCTTATAAATAAATAAATAAAATATCCTTTGGACATTCTCACCCACCGCCATCCAGTCCCAAAGTAAGCTACTCAAAGCTTGTGTTATGGGTGCCAGACAACGGATATAATACTTAAATACTTTTTGTTTGTAAATACATACATGATTTACATAAAAACACCCAGACCAATACAAACAGACATGTTCATGCACACAAATGTTTGTATTGTGCGGGGATCGAACCCGCAACCCGCTGCGTAGTAGGCGATTTCTCGACCACTACACCAGACGGGTCGTCGAATCGAAACTAATCTCATGTCCCCCTTAAAACAAAAACACTCAGCAGAGCTGCATGTATTTCATGGTGTAGGATTGTTTCCAGAAAGATGATCCACGCGTCTGCTGCCGCCGTCACCGTTCGGAGAAAATTACGAGATACTCTTGTATAATGTAAACTTCTTCTTATCTCTCACTACGCCAGATATTTCTTTAACCTAGAACGTAGCTCCATAATTAAAACACTATTTAAGAGAGGTCCAAAAGTACAACTTCGTTACCTCTGTATATGTAAAACAAGGATAATAATCTTGCCACGTATATTTTTTGTATTGCACAATATAAAAAGAAATCCATCATCATCATCATAATCAGCAAAAGGACGTCCACTGCTGAACATAGGCCTTCCCCAGGGTTTTCCACTGTGACCGATCGGTCTGCATCCAGAGTGGAAAAGAAATTAATGTATCATGTATTGATTGAAATCTTCACCGTATTTAAAAAAAAACACGCGTGAACGGCTGGACCGATTTGGTAATTATTATTTTTGTGTTCATATTTATCAGAAGAAGGTCATGAAACAAAATAAGAAATCTGAGAGGGTGTACCGATTTTTATGATTTTTACTTAGTTAGATTCGTCACCATCCGGAATAAGAAAATACCTATTAAAATTACAGGGCTGGGTTCGGGGGCAGAACAAAGTTTGCTGGGTATGCTAGTATATCATAAATTAAAGTGTTCTATTCCCTTATAAATCATAAAATATAGTACTCGTATATTATTCACTTAATAGACAAAGATTTAATTGCTGGAATCCCTTCCACCACTAGGATCCCATCCCATCGTTTGGCATGTGTCGAGTTATTCAACGGCATGGGTAATTCGCACTGCTCCCGAACTAACGTTTCACAATTGTTATTTGTTATTAATTTCACGAACGATACGCCGGCTTTTAATGTTTTATAAATACGACGCATTGTTCTGTTAGCGACACAATACCTTGCGGTGCTGCGGCTCCGTCCGAACCCGATATGCGGCCGGCTGCGCAGTCTGACTGACGCATTCCATATACATGCAAAATGTGGAAATTTAATTTGTACCATAATACGAGTAAACCAAGCCTTTTTAAGGAGATCAGATCATAAAAAATAGGTATATGTAATGTATTACATCGGTTCCTGCGCAGTACTGCGCACTCATGAAAACTGTTATAAGTTTTTTTTTATTGCCTTGTCTTCAATTTATTTGACGAATGGGAAGTTAGTATGATGTCTTGTTTCTTTCCAAAATTGCAATACTGTCAAAATTAAAAAAAAAACACGAGAGCCTCATAGTCTCATCGCACATAATACGTGTAATACTCTTGAGATTATGAATAATGTAGTAATGAGTGAATGATTCGGTTACTAGTAATAGTAATAATAGTCCCCCTTGCTGATTTCGACTACGGTGGCCAGTCACAACGACTTGCCGACTGCGCGGGACATATTATAGTGCACAAGTGTGTGCGCAAACACAGGTGCACTCTCTATTCCTTTCATTCTCATAGCCCGATGGGACAGCAATCTGACAGGACCGGAGAGAGATCAGGCGCGCAGGACCAACGGCTTTACGTGCTTTTCCCAGGCACGGGGGTGAAACACCGCCAACTTCCAAACTCCGGGCTACCCTAAGAATTTCTGATCAGAAAAACACAGGTATATATTTTTGGCCCGACCCGGGGATCGAACACGGGATCTCTGGCGCAATCGTCGCTTTAAAGTTAGACCCTCCAACCGCTGCGCCACCGAGGCAGCAAAACTCGGTTACTATGTGCATACGATTCGTTACCTACAAGCACACACTCGTTTAAACAGTTGTTTGGCAGCATACTTTGCCAGCACAGCGGGTTCCGAGAAACCCGTATCGGGAAGCACGTACGCGTAAGATTGGCTAAATCTCGAACGTTAAATGTAATAACATAATAATAACAATAAGTAGATGGTAGCTAAAACAACCGTTCCAACATACGAGACTTCTAAATTACAGTAATTTTCATTTTGGATGGTGTTACTAATTCTATTAATTTGTCGTTCAAGACTTTTGAGTAGTTCATTTACGTTACTCTAAGATCAAAATGTTGAACTGTAGTCCACTCCCTGTGCATGGCTATTAAGATGTATAAGTCCTTTTTTGGGTACCGTAGCCGAATGGTAAAAAACGGAACCTCTATAGTTTCGTCAAGTCTGTCTATCTGTCCACCCGTATGTCACAGAATCTTTTATTCTGAAACTATTAGTATTACACAGTTGAAACTTGTTAACCGCTTTACGATTATCATACAAAAATAAAAAATAATGATATTTAATTGATTATATTTTTATTATTTCGTTTTTTTTTATTATATTATGTTCCATAATTGAAATTAAACCTAATTTTTTTTCAAACGTATGCGTGTAGGGTGTCTATGTATAGGTTTTTTAAAATGACATCGAGGTTCCTAAATTCAAACTGTTTTTATAACGTCGAAGAATTATAAAAAAATGCAATACATACACGTATATACTTAATTAACTGACGGCACTCTAGGTTTAGCAAAGGCCCTTGTAATTGAAATTACTTTCGAATTTTAATTTTAAAGAAAATTATGTACAAACTTATCTATAATGCAATACCCGCCGGGGCATTAAGTATTATTTTAGGACTTAACATAAAACTTTATGGTCATGAACATTTTTGACTAACTTATTTCTAACACCACAGGCAATTTAATCGCAAAGGAAATATTGCTCTTCCGAAATATAGCACACATAGGGATGTGATAATCGTATTTTATGATATCCTCTGTAACTAAAATGTACTAAAAACAAAAAATAATGTCTTCCATCTCACTTAAGACTAGAGACGATGATGAAGTATATTTTCTCGCGATTTGTATCAGAAAAATGGTTAGTAACGGTGTTCGTTAAACACAAATGTTTGCGCTAATTAAATAAGCATGTGAAGATACTTACAGATCAAAAGCGAAGCGTCTTTTCATCATTAATTCTTAGTAGCTTCAAGTTTAAACTCATTGAGAGTTGTAGATCTAGCTATCAAATATTCCGACCACTGTGATATTTCTGATTTTCGAAACGTTAGTGAAAATAATAATAATACTTACATTAACATAGCGTACTTATAGCTTTCATATTTTATACTTTTAAGATGATGTCGTAGCCATATTGAAAGATGATCTCATGCACAAAAACCAATCGACTTCTGTTAGGATTGTCACGTCTCTGGTTTAATTAATTATATCAGCCTATTCCTTCGTCTCATTGTGTTTGAATCGGACAAGTGAACAAATAGTTTGATGAATAATGTTTCAGGTACACCACCTTACGATAGCAGAATATGTTTGCAAGACAGTGGCGGGACGGACACTCCGAATTCACAGGTCAAAGGGGAAGAAGAATTGACTCGTGTTTATCAGACTCTTACATTGCCACCCCTTCCCAGGGATGACAATAGTTCCAATAATAGCAGGTACGAACGAATTTGACGCTAATAACACAGGGCTTAATAAAATTTACTGCTTTCCTTCTGGGGTAAAAACTAATATCAGGTGATTGGAATTTTAGCACAGGTAAAAATTGGGATTACGATGTTGGTCCCATACAAAAAGTTGTTGTATTTCAGAAACAAAGTCATCCCTCGAAGGATCGTAGTTGGTAAGCTACTCCCTTTATCATGTGTATTATAAGTGTTGATTTTTCCAGCAATGAAACTAAAAGCAAATCGAAACAACCGGCCCCATCAAGTCCAGGGAACTCGGAGATGAAACCACAATCCACTACTCCAACGTCGCAGGCTTTGACCAAACCCCCTTACTCATATGTTGCTCTCATAACGATGGCTATTCAAAACAGTCAAACTAAACGCGCAACGCTAAGCGAGATTTATGCTTACATTACGAAAGAGTTTCCATACTTCGAGAAAAACAAGAAAGGCTGGCAAAATTCCATACGACACAACCTTAGTCTGAACGAATGCTTCATCAAAGTCCCGAGAGAAGGTGGAGGCGAGAGGAAAGGCAACTACTGGACTCTTGGTGAGTTACATTAGATTCGTTAAGGTCTGTAAGAGATATAAAATTGCGAATATTTGTAATTATAATGTAAATTGTTTTAACGGTGCAAATTTCAATGTCTTAGCTTAGCGAATTTGATAAAACAGCTGAGCGTGATCATCATCATCCATCGCATTGCGAACTGCTGGCGTTTTTGTAACAGCATCCGAAAAAATTGGTTTGTGAGCGTTCTCTTGTTATAGATCCGCAATGCGGTGATATGTTCGAGAATGGCAACTTCAGAAGACGGCGGAGGATGAAGAGGCCGTTCCGTGCGACGCCGTACTCGAAGACGCTGTTTGGAGACGGGTACCACGTGGCGCACGTGGCTCAGCACGTGCCCCCGCACATGCAGCCTCTGCCCTTGGGGGCTAGGAACTACTTCGGATCTGGATCACCGTACCCGCCGTCCTACCCCAGATACGACACGTAAGTTCATGTCGATTTGTCTTTTGTCTTTCTGTTGATTGTACTCTCGAACGGACTATTTTTTACAGACACAATAATGCTTTTCTAAATTAAAACATCTTCTGAAATAGCAAATTTCTCGATAGATTTACAGATACTCACAACATGCTTAAAAATAGTACACACACTTTAAACATAAATGACATAGAATATAAGTATAGTTACAGTTAGTTTTACTATTATATAGTTTTAATTACCTTAAGAAAAAAAATGTAAACACAAAAAAAATACGAGTTGTACACCACAACATTTTAATAAGTCAAAAAAACCGGGGCTATGAAAATCCTTTGCTGATCATATTATTTGCATAGTGAAAAGTAAACAAAACGTCCCACAAATTGAAATGAAAATATGTAAAATATGGTACCTTAATTATAACTTGAATCAACACGATCCACACCCATAACCGCTGATCGCAGAGACCTGAAACTGTATTCTTTATATGACGTAGAGATCTGATAAGAAAGGATGTTCCTAAATTCCACCCCTAAGGGGTGCTAATATGCATTACTATTTGAAAATATGAATGCAAATTGACAAACTAAATTATTTTTAGATCAATATACAATTAAGACTTGAATAAAAGACACAACGATGTATTATCAATTTTATTAAAACAGTAACTAAGAGTTGAAATGGCGTTCTGAACTTAATAATAAGATGTCTTATCGTTTTCTGAAGATACAAAAAACTAAACTCGATTAAAAATAGGAGTCCCCTCGCGTCATATAAATACAACGCTGAATTAACTCACAGTGAGACATTATAACAAATTAATTTTAATTATAATAAATATTTACGTTACTCGTTGTCGTGTTTACAAAACAAATGCTAATGATATATTGATATTATGATGTTCGGCAAGACTTTTATTTCCCGTTTCCGCGATGCCTTGCGCTCTACATCAGCTGATGTCATAATAACAATACGATCAAATAGCTATATTTACTATATCTAGTTCTCATACAAACTAGAAAATATCAACCTTCAGATATGACCTTGCTCTGAAATCAAGGTGCCATTTGGTTGACTGGTCAATATTTATAAACAATATTATAATAGACGATTAATTTGTAATCTATGTTTCTGTAATAATATACCGCTATCGAGTTTTAGTTTGTTGTTAGGTTATTAAAATTATAAAGCTACATGATTACATGAATGGTAAGCTTTGTTTTTTTGCTACACAAATATATTTAGATTACGTTTTACAATAACTACAAAAAGGGTGTTGATTAAGTACATACAATTATTATCCCATCCGAAAGTATTTCTATGATTGATTATAACCAAAATCAGATTTAATACAAATTCCGATCGCTCGCAGCAATTGTCTAAAAGGCCGTTTACGTAGTGCATACGGCTTCTTGAAGAATGAGTGAGTTAATAATATGGTAATTGGTTACATCATGATACAAAATATGTGCATCACTGCGGGCTGTCATTGGCCGGCCAGTTTGAGTGGGCGTGGTTACTTGACTTATCTCTGCTTATTCACTGTGACTACGTGTTTTCCAAGTTTTCCAGTTCACAACTTATTTATTATATTAGCACCTAAAACCTGACAGGGAAGTGTAGAGGTGTATGGTTACAAGCAAAACATGTATGACTCGATAGGTACTTCGTATCGAACATGCGAGACGTAAAGGTTTTGCTTGAAGGAGTCCACGGTTATTGCATTTTCAGATGGAAGAATGATGGGGGAGAGTTTAGTTAGGTAATTGAGGTGTTAACTATTCAATCAGTAGGATGTGTGATCAGATTTGCTGATTTAACTATTTTTGTATGTACCATATCAAGTCTAAGTGGTTGAATTATTCAATTCAGTGTTAGGTAGGTAGATGAAGTTTTCCAAATTTGTGAGTCTGAATTGGTTACTTATATAGATAAGAGAGTAAATTAGGTACTTTGATTTGTAAATGTTTTTTTCCAACGTATAGTAAGAACGATTTAAACTTGACAATAATTTAGTTTAATAGAACTAAATTATTTACAATTCTACCACCTGGTGGTTTTACGGGGCACTGTGTCGAGACTTCCGTACCAGGTACAGGACAAGGCACTATGTCGAGACTTCCGTTCCCTGTCTTGTCCTGTCATATCTGATGATTTATTGTAGACTATCACATATTTTCGGCTGGACTATTAACGGGACACCCTGTATACGGGAGTACGGGAAAATACACCCATTTGGGAGCTATGTTAGTAGGTGGTTGTAATATAACGGTATCAAGACACATTTGAATAGATTGTGATGAGTTAAGTATTACACGGTATGCATGAATCATGTCAACACGTGCTGAGAACCGCCGTGCTAAGAACTAACTCTATATTATGGTTTGATGAGTGACATACATGTGTAGTAACTTTAACTTGTGCTTGGTAGGTATCTATAAGAAAGATCATGACGAACACTTCACAATGCGTATTGATACGATCTTTAGCTAACGAAGCACACTTCATATTTTAGAAGCACATTGTTTTATACTTTTTTTTATAGTATTTTGTTGCCATACAAACTTAATAATATAAATTGCACTTGTAAAAAGCACCTAGATGAGAAAAGGAAACTGAGCCCTGTATCTTCCGCTATCAACTGTATAATGCCAATAGTTTTAGAATAAAGTGGCTGAGACATATAAACGGACAAACAGACAGACAGATTTGACGAAACTATAAGGGTTCCATTTATTTCGCGTCTTTTCCGCTATTCGGCTGCGGAACCCTAATAAGAGATTAATCATAACGAAAACATAAGATATAAATTTCACACTTCGCTTTGAATTTTAAAATCATTTTATGTACACTATTCTTAGACTACAGTTTCGTCTGCAATTCAGATCTTTTAGTTATAAGCAAATTAAGACTGTAATCTGTTTGTGTACTTAATAAATAAAATAAAATAATAACAAATAATAATATAAGAAACTTTCCCTTTAAATAACACCTAATTTCAGTTGAAAATGGGTTTACAAAGATATCTTGTACGCAAAGTGCATGCATGCCCATAAAATAACGCACATACATTTATCCTAGTTATAATTGCTAAATTGTAATCAGGCGGCCATGTTGTTTTCAGGACTTGGCTGACGCAGTCGACCACTGGCCTCGGGTACGCTGGAGCGTGCGGCGGAATGGGACGAAGCCCTCCCGGCTGCTCCCCCCACAGCGCGATGCCCCACCAGTCATCGCCAGTGTCGGTCAACCCGTTCGGAAGTCATCAATTGCAAGGGCAGGTACGGTTGACCAGGCTGGCAGTGGTGGTGCAAGTAGTTCTGCTACTCCCTTAGAAATTTAAGCAAGGCAAGGTTGAGTGTTCTTCAAGTTGCAAGCAAGCCCCAGCAACCACATTTTAGCTTGAACCTTATTGTATTGAAGATTTAGCTAGCCATTTTTATTTGGTGCAACACGGTTAGGCTTTGAAACGCTAGAATTGGGTCTGCGGCCCGCTTCAGGTTAATTTTGTATGGATCTGACCGCTGAACGCATCCAGTGTGGTCCATGCACGCATGAACGCATGCAGCATTATGGTTGTCAACATGAACGGAACAGCTCAAGGAGCGTCTTCAAATTATGATTAGATTTTCTCATATGAAAGGACGCATGTAGGAAACTGAGTTTGCGTTATAAACTAGACTGATAACTTTTTAAAGCTTAATCGGGGTCGATCAAGGGTCGATGTACAGCCTATAAAATAGACGCAACAAAATCCTTTAACCGTACAGTCGTAGAATCCATTGTATTATGCTCGCAAGCTAGCGTCGTCCGAACCAGTAATTAAATTCAGATTAAAATTTTAGTAGCGTATCAAGAGGCAATAAAGCTGTTCGTTCACAAATTGCCACTATGACCGCCCAATAAAACGTTTATCGATGAAATCATTGTATGACGACTGAATGAACTTCTGGAAACGAGGATTCATGGGCCCAAATGTTATGAATGAGTTATAGATGTAGCAAAAAAACAGATTTCTAATAGAACATATAAATCAAAATCGCAATTTGGAAACTCAGATTTCGGATAGCCTTAGCCCTCAATTTGCAGTGAAAGTTCATTAATTTACAAGCACTTTGTGCAATTGTAATATTTTTTTTAATTTCATCAGTTACTATGGACTATGAATTCAAAGGCTATACAAGAAAGACCGTAGAAGGGATCGCCTATAAATTCATACAGGAAACTGTTTGGTAATAAATCTAAACAACACGAAATCCTTCAGAATAAATGAAATGATGAACTTGCCTCGAATATCAAAATTAAAACTAGAAAAATGTTTTTTTATCTATCTCATACATTTAAAAAAAAAAAGTCTTACGCTGATTTCACAAATACGTCTGTAGCACATTTTATTTTTATTACTTTTATTTTATTTGACAATGAAAGTGTCTCTATCCATTTTTCAGCTTCAGAACCCGTTGCAACCGATGCAGTCAATCCCAATGAATAGTTACAACCCAATAGGGGTCACTACTCTTGGTAAGTTACATTATCATTGAAATAGGACAAGTGATATTTTCACAATCAAACTTAACTGAATATTTGCGTGATTGACAGGATGCTAGGGCATACAACTATTTGTACATACAAACATTTATTAATCACTTAATAATAGAAAAATAAATTAAGCACAGTATTTTTAATATTAATTATTATTCGTATTTGTCGTCTCCCAATAAATTAGCCATTTAGTGTTGCGTAGCGTAAGTATGTCTGCCACCTTAATGTATAATTGAAATATTTACAATAAAGTTTTCTATTATTTTGTTTTCACTCAGATTCCCACTATCACAGAGAGGCTTTGAATGGGGAATGATTCGGATCAAATAATAATAAAAAAATATACAGGATAGCATCTTAAATATACGTTAGACACAATTTAGGCGGTCTTATTAAGTTAGATTTCTCCGTACATTTTTTGTGTCAGCATTAACATATCTTAGTACAGGATTCTCGTTTCATACGACGCCTAGTAAACCAACTTTCATGGGCAATTTGCCTGGCTTTCACTTATAGGGATTTTGCACATTTTTACTTGCAGAAGGTTCATCTAGCCCCGGCCCTGGGTACGCTCCTTCTTCCGGCGGGTTCTCCCCAAGCCGGCACCATGACATCGTCACCTCTTCGGACGCTGCCGTTTCCAGGTTTCCGTTTTGGCCTGAAGGTAAGATATTATTGTGTTATCGACCTCCTGTTTTGAACTACCACGGCACACAGCAAGTGTTAAAAGACGACGCGTTCTTACTCTGTTGTGCCGATAAAGTCGTTGGACAATTGTAATCCAAGTTGTACCCTATGTGCAAACAAATGCAAAATCTGTCTTAAACATAAAACTATTATCCCTTTTGAAATAGAACGACAAGAGCGAGATGTCAGTAGCAGAAAACTGTGTGATAAAAAGAGATGCAAAATTCGATGTAGCAAAACCATTATTGGAGGCTGTCAAACAGTTAGACGCCCCATAAAGGCTCGCTGAAAATTCGTATGTTTTATTATCAAAAAAAAAAGATAAATTGTGAATATTTTGGAGTAATGGTGCTACTGAAACGTGGTGACTTGATTGTTGATCATATAACAGCGAAAAAACCACTTCAAATTTTCATTTACGAGTAAATTAGTCCAAATCGAAGCTTCTTATTCACGATTTACGTATATTTGCCATTGCGCTTTAGATTTAAAGTACGCAATTTGATTATTTTTTCTATAAACGTTTAATTTACGTAAGAAGTAAGTGACGTAAAAAGTAAAGACAGGATAACACATAATGTCTACTATCGAATATTTTGTGTAAAGATATAATTTTCGTTTTACACTAAGACTGCATCTTCGATATTTTGTGTCGACTGTTTATCATGCAGTAGAGTAATATTTTTGACCTATGAAGATTGTAATTTATCACTTGGACGGAAGGTAATCTCATTAAAAGTTACGTACCATCACTTGCCATCACTTTGACCACCTAGAGAATTAAATATCAGAGCACCGACTCCAAAAAGAAAATGTTCGCCTAAAATGGATCCCTTCCTTTAAGACGCTACCCGGATTTTTAACGCGCACACTAACGCCACTTTAGTAGAAAAATCATATTTGATTGGTCTTTTATTTAACGAGTTATGATTTTTCTACTAAAGTGACGCTAGTGTGCGCGTTAATAATCCAGGTAGCCCTTTAAAGGGTCAAGAGTTTATTTTCATACTTTTTATTGCATTTTGTTTCTAAAGTCGATTTTTGCTTTTTGATATTCGAGTGCTGTCATGAGTATCCGCTGCCAGATTATTAAACATTAAAAAGTCCCATGGGTTGAGGGTTAAAGTGAAAAAGGGAGGTCCAATATACCCGATGTCCTAAAAACAGGAAATCATCTCAAAAAAAAATCAACAAATTGGTAGAAAAATATGATACTCGTTACCATAATTTGTACGGATTTACGTGGAAAAAAATGGTACGAGATTCGTTCAGGGACTGGTATGAAAACCCGTTTATAGTCAGAATCTGATAAAAATTAGCATTATTTTGATTGAAAAGGTGTACATCCGGCCCCAGTGTTATAAAATCAGAATTTCGTTGTTAGGTATATCTCTAAAATAAAATATAATATTCGTCAGAACATGTGCAACATTATTCTTTTGCTTTTCGACAGCCACCGCCGCCGAGGCTCTAGTCGCGTCTCGTCAGTATCGCTAATAGTATTTCGCGCAACTCAATAAAACTGTGATGTTTATGAGATTTTTGTTACATAAGGATACATTTGAAATGAACTGAACATTATTATGCAGTGCAAGTATATTGATTAAAAAAAAGTAATATTCAAAATTGACTCAATTCAGCGAACGACTTTTCATAGTAGTCGGGGAGCCTCTGGACGAATGTTAAGAACATTTTTTTCATATGTCAGACCGTAACAATGGTGATATTGAGTATGCCATATTTTTTTCTAATTTTAAGAATTTTTTAAAGATACGTTTTATCTCTATAGGATGTGGGACTTCTTCTTTGACATCATTTACGTGTTATTCGCTTCACTTTGACGAACGATGAATATTCTTGTAGTAAGCAATTCGTTTAAACACAACCACAAACACAATCGACTATATAGGTACATACTGGTTTTTATCCATTTAAAACTTTTGTTTGGGAGGTTTCGCATGAATTATACTTCTTTTATTCGTATTTAAGGCTACATACAAACTGAAAATAAGTACATTCGATGTAGTTCAATACCTATTTGTCAAAATCTACTATGGCCATTGGTCAATTGCCTTTGAATACTTCTATTGAAATATAAAAGCCACGGAACTTTCAACGACACAATAATCTGTCGTCGCAACAAAGTGGAACCGCGCGCAACCCTTGGGTAGCGCAAGGGACTTTCCACGTTTTTATTAATTTTATTATTTGTGAGGTAACAAAGATAAAACATATTTGTCCCCTCACAGAGAGGGCGTTTTATTGCAAGCGCCATCTTTACTAACAAAGGATAGTTAAATTTGATTATAACACGCAGTTTCTTTAGCGCAACTTCGCACAGCTGAACAGGAGCGCCACTGAGCGTGCAGCCCCATTTTTAGTCTTACTTGAAAATAGCAGATGGCAGCAGTAGGCATGGTCCACTTCCAATTAACGCACCTAGATGTCGCCACAAACTAATTAAAGCTTGATTAATAAATATGCAATAAAATTAATGAATGGCTTCCGTGTGCTCTATACACATTTAAAAGTAAAGGGGTTTTCCCATTTTGCCTGGTGGGTAATCAATTACCTTATATCCGAGTGAACGACCTTCGCTCGGTATTTTGATGAAAGACAAAGAGAAAACATTCAAAACACTGATGAACCGAAAACAAAGTAAAAAAAAGGATTGCTTTGTACTGATATCCGAATTCGGGTATGCCACGTTTCGCAATCGCCCAGCTTATTTGCTATCGTGACAACATCATTGGAGGCGAAAGCAAACCCCATACATTGAGTGCACCAAAAGTAAAATCCTACGCGTCAGAACTGAAACTGAATTAAATGTTTTTTTTAAATCTTGTTTAGGGCTGATTTTTTGATGGTCAGATTATACTTATCAGACTGATAAATTATAAAGCGACAGATTTTAAACAAAAAACAGTTACTTAAGGTGACGTTTTCGAATTAGCCATATTGTATTTTGTTCGACGAATATTTCTTATCTGACTATTGAAAATCAGCCATTAAATAAATAAGAAATGTATCCGTAGATAGCGGAGTTATAAAATTTAACGAAATTATGTATGTATGAAGTCAATCTCTCCCATCTCACCATATCATTTAGGGCCGATATCAATTTTATGGCACAATCCACCATTTTGGTGAGCGGACGTTACTTTGCTTAAAAGCGCAATTTTTACCATAGATAATAGCAAATCTTCTAAAGGGATAATAATTGTATGATTTTTAACAACTACAGCAGTGGTCGGGTAAAGAAAGTTGTATTAAATCGTTACATCTCTTTTTTTGTATTTGTAATATTTAAATTAGCCTTTAATGTAATGAAATGTTTGCCATATTTCAGTGTCAAAAATACAATGATAACATCGTTTTCTGAAAATGAAACCTAGCACGATTAAAGATTTTCCTGCGAAAACAAAACGAGAAATGAGAAATAAGAGCGTGTGCAATATTTTACCCTAATCGAAGACAGGGGGCCCTATTTTTGAATCACTCGCTTCAAGATAGCGAGTGATTTTCGTTCGGAGATGAATTAAAAGTCATAGAAAAAAACTCGTTGTCGAACGAAAATCACTCGCCATTTCGAAGAGAGTGATTCAAAAATAGGGCCCAGGAAAGTAGGTCAAATTAAGATTTCAAGATTTTCTTACATACATAATAAGTAGTTAGGTAAAAGTGAAGCTAAAAAAGCGTGTTAAAATAGCATTCTACCCAACTATAAATCTCATGTAGATGTTAAGTTTAAAAGCCGGTTTGTTTAGTTGTAACATTCTTCTTTACTTAGTACCATAATTGTTCAATAGGGCTTAATTCTGGGCTGTCTGCGGGTTAACCTTGTTCCGCCATTTGTAATGTATTTATTGTAAGAAAATTACTTCAAAGCTTCTTAATTTATAACATTTATTGGTGTTGAGGGAAGCCCTTTGCATTGCATTTTTTTAAAGTTTTCCTAATTAGATGACCATGAATGTAATAAATTTTACATATGTATATACAAGAATTTATCGTTTTAAGTAAAGAAATGGCTCAGAATTGCCACTTATGTTTGAGCCTTCTTATATACATATTACTGAAATATAAGCTGTACAGTGTGTCTCTGGATAAAATGAAATCCAGTTAGCAGGTGATAATGATACAAAAAAAATGAGCAATTTTTTATTGTTTAATATAAAATATTCTAAAAAACTTCAATTTTTTTTTAGGAGAAATGACATTCAGGAAGCTTAAAGTTCGTTCCATACATTTTAAGTCAAAATAGTATTTTCTAAGTGGCAAAAATTAAAGTTAGATAAGTTATTAAGTTAAATCGAATATTCGTATGTAAAATAAAAGAGAAAATGAAAAAAAAACATGATAATGTACACTAAAACGAATATTATAAAGCTGAAGAGTTTGTTTGTTTGAATGCCCAAATGTACTCGACCGATTTAAAAACAAAAAAATGTGTTGGATCGCTCATTTAGCGAGGCGCTAACATCACGCTGACACCGGAGGGGAGGAAGCAAACTCAAAACGTGCGTCACGGTGAACCGCTAGTATGAGTATTATTTAAGGGATTTCTAAAGTTATTGAAACAATCGTTTCTGAAACTAATTTTCATTACAAAAAGGAAAATTTATGTCCTGAGAGCTATTTTTTCACAACCTTTTTTTTCAAACTTCAAAAAATATCTAAAATTTTATTTAAAATACACACATATTTTATTAAATTATTAAAGATTTACTTTAACCTCAGGATTGCACCTTATCCAGGGACACACTGTTTCTTTCATATGCCCTCTATGAATAAAGATTATTAAAATATGAAACCAATACGTTCCATCATTTGAAAATACAATTTGAAATATCTGCCTATGACCACGATTTGCTGCATTAGACTACCTGTAAATAAACAGAGTAAAATAATGGGCGGCCCAGAGCGGGTAGTAAAATGAGGCCCAAAGTTTAAGGGAATAATTAAACAATAAAAGCAAGGATGAATACGCTAGAGTCAGAATAAAGGCAATATGACCCGGCTTTACGCCGTGGGCGGTGCAAAGTAGCGTTGTTTGAGCGTAATAAGAACGGAATTTTGTCACATATGATTCTTGCGAAACTGGAGAGACGTAGAAAATCCCAACAAGAAGCTAATAAGTACTTATAATATCCCTTGTTATTTTTATTTTGACGCATTATTTTTATTCATATAGGATCTAATTAATTTTTTTAAGGGGTAACTCATGTAATTGGACAACAACGAACGAAATACCATGTCAGTGTTAGGAAAGTCGACGACCTCCGTGGTGTAGTGGCTAAGCACGCTGGTTTCAATACGTCGCCACTCCGAGGTCCCGGGATCGATTCCCGGTCGGGTCAATATAAAAATTATAGTTTTCTATATTGTCTCGGGTCTGGGTATTGCGGTACCAATGTTTTGTATGATTTCTATAACACAAGTGCAATTAGCTACTTACTTTGGGATCAGAACAATGTTTGTGATTGGTGTCCAATATTTAAATATAAAGTCAGACAAAAAAACTTTGTATTGGAAACTAGCCATCGACCAACACCGAGCGTGTCAGCGCCGGCAAAATACGCTCTCGCTCGCTCTCCATATAACCACATAACGCTGAGACTGAAGGCTGTTCAGTGGGCAAAGTTTCTGATACGCTCCTAGCACGGTCATGTGATACGGTGCAGTGGGCCTTGAAGCTAGAGTTCGGTAGTTCATGAATGAATGCTTCAATTATTGTAGTACTTCAGCAATATAGGTTCCTTTACTTACTCGTTCACTATAATCATAAAGATGAAATAAGAAACCAAAAATTTGCGCACGGGCGGGACTTGAACCAGAAACTTTTTGGCTAACCGGGCCAAATGCTCTACCAATTGAGCTACCGTGCTGTCTGTCCAACCCTGCGAAATTTGTGGTTTCTTATGAATACGTCATTACGCGTGACGTCTAGCGCCATCTACCCGTCTGTTTATGCACCAGTGAGCTCAAGCAGTTATAATATATTACTCATTTCAGTTCAGTGACTGATTTTGCGCATGTTTACTTGAAGCAGGCAAAATTACTGCTTTCGTTTTTATGTCCACGTAAAAACGATTATTGTGTTTGAGCAACAGAGCCAATGCAGCCAACAAGAAATCTCTGGAAATGATGCAGCTCATTTTATCGGATCTTGTATTGAGTGGTACATGCAATTTTCCATTTGCAGGTGGATCTCCCAGTCCCAACGCAGGATACGTTCCAGCCAGCAGTTTTTCACCAACACGACGCCACGAGGCCGTCACCTCCTCAGATTCCCCAGGATCTCGATACTCATTTTGGCCAGATGGTAAATTATAATATTTTTTTATGATCTAAAGAAAGATAGATAGTTTTTTTTCTTATGAACTTGTAAGAGTCATGAATGTCAACTTTGGGAGTGTTGACACCATAAAATTATAATAATTTTGTGAACGAAGTGAAGCTGAACGCACACTTATCCGAGCCGAATGCGCCAAACGAGTAGAACGAGACGAATTTTAGAATTTCAAATCTCATGAAACCTCGCACACTTATCCGCGTCGAATCGTTCGAATGTGGAAGAACCCTAGAAATCCCAGATAAAACCGGATGACGTCATCAGGTTTGGTGCAGCTAATGCGGTCGACTCGGACGATTCGGACGACTCGCCGGATAAAATCTTCATACTCACTTCCACCGTTAGTTGTCGCTCATAGCGCTATCTCATGATTTCTTCGACGCGGTCAATTCGTCCGATGCGGATATGTGTGCGAGGCCTGCTTGACTTCGATTCGTTCGACGCATTCGGCTCGGATAAATGTAAGTGCACCTTTATACGCAAATCTCAGGCGTTGGGAAAGTATAATAAATATTATCATCATGCTGGCTACATGATTAAAATATTTTATTTGTTCGTATACTTACGTATTTGTGCATGTCCTACTTGAGTTTGTTGTCTTCCACAAAGAAACTCCCTAATATTTTAATATATTGGTTATAAGAGTAATATCATGTGTTATTTTCAACAGTTGGAGTAAAAGAAGAGGCTTCATCTAGTCTCGTATCGAACGGCCCACCGTATTCAAAATGTTTTATGTAAAATTAAAGTTTGGAGGGAAACAAGACTATCGTCCATTTTTTGCTTGCATTAAAATGCAGAAAAGTAAAATGGATAAACGACTGTAATAATATCAATGTTATGTTCAGTGTAAAAATGTGCACATTTATAGATAAATGAAATAGACGGTCACGTTTTAAAATAAGTACTTATCGTATAAATGTCTGATGTTTGTTGGATTTAGCAGTAGGTGATGAGGACGCACGATGTTGCCAATTTTTTATATAAAGATTCGTGGTTTAGCGACTATGTTCCCAGACCGTTAATAATTTTCTATGTAAACGATCTCATTCATGGTAATATTAAAGTAAACCGTATACGGGCATTTCAACAGAAGTTCTATTTGTGGTTATTAGGTACCTATACCTTTTTTTAAGTTTAATCTGGTTTCATTGTTGAGTAAATCTCGTGAATATGTTTTTCAGTAGGGTAGCTTCTAGGTAAGTTACTTGGTTTATAAATTAATTATCAATTATACATAAACAAATTGGAAAATCTCAATTCTACCCAAATTGGGGTCGTTCAGGTCAGTCATTCTGGTAGAGCTTTTCTGAACTAGATAAAATTACGCGTCCCACTACTTAATTAGTTAGTTTTGATGTGTGGGTGCCAATTAATAACAACACTTCATCTGTGTGGGAGCGTTGACTGCTCTGCGAATTAAGAACTGTGGCTGTAGTGCGAGTCGGGGCGAGACTGACTCGATCAAACGCATCGAGCGCGTAAACGAGAATTTATATAGGATTGAAGCAGCGCAAACAATCCCATATAAATTCAGAATACGCGTAACGTAACGCATCAAGCGTTTGATCGAGTAAGTCTTGCTCGGACTCGCACTACGGCCTCTGTATGCCGACGTCACGGTCGACTAGTCGCGTGGTGATTCCGCTAGCGGAGAGCGTTGTCGCTGCCCTCATGAGCAGCGCTGGCACATTGTATGAAACAAACGTCCGCTCTCTCGCGCGTTAACGTCAATTATGACAAATCGGACAACAAATCGTTTGATTCTATCGGAAACTGACCAATTACAACGAACGGCATTCGTATTACGCACTTAAATTTATTTGCTCATGTGCGTTATTGCAAAAGTGGAACGCGTCATTTCAGTTTCGACAATCTTTACCCCAAAATCACGGGCTAGTACCTATATTAAAATATCATTGATTTTATTAAATTTTTACGTATTTACGCGAACTGGGTATCTACAATTTATGTTAAATGTGTACTTAGAATTAGTATAAACTTCATAATGAATTATTAAAATCTCATAGTAGTTATGAGCAGTTTGCTTAACGTCTGAGACCACGTGCGCATGCATCATCGCACGGTGTCAGATTACACTTACGTAAACAGTTAGCACTTCTTGTAGGAATAAGCTATCATCATTCTGTAAAAAGCTTATTTTTACTGAATAAATTGCCTATGCTTCTGTTTGATAAAACGATTTCCAGTTTTGATATGTACCAATATGGAAGTTTTTTTTATATTCATTATCGAATAAATTGTTTTAAACTTTCATGGTCACTAACAATAGAACATTTAATCATAAATAATAAGCAACATGGTAGGCATCTTGTATCTATCTATGCATTATCAAAATTCTAAATTACAGGGTGTTGTTTTGGTCAGTGACATCCAACTCAGGGATGATATTATGAGTTATGCTTAATCTAAAAAAAAACTTTGAATTTTAAGCAAGTTTTATACAAGAAACACACAACTTCACAACATCAAAAAAAATGACGAAACGAATAGGAAAACGCGCACCTCAGCGCGTAACTAGCGCTTATCTACGAAATAAGGCTACCTGGTGTTGGTAGTATTGACTCGATCGCTGTACCACATAAAAAAATGATTTTGAGAGTTTATTCCATTAAAAAAAAAAATGGCATCAGTATCGTTTGTACAGCTACCCCTGAGTCGCTCGTTTCTGACCAAAACAACACCCGGTATACAAATAAATTTAATTTTTACGACAAAATTAACAATCAGCCTTCTTAGAAATGCCCTGTTCAATATTACGACGAGTTACTGAAAGTAACGTGAATTCTAATACATTTTATTTCTTGCCACCTGTCGCGTACGAACGGAATTGTAAGTAAGTAGTAGGTAATGTGTTCTCTGTTCCAATTTATTCTGTGATGTCTTATTCTGATGAATGTGTTTATTCAATAATAATAATCTTATTAAGTTTTTTTTTGGTAAAAATCACTTTGAAATAAGAAAATATTTATTGCATGTTTATTACAATTATAAAATTTGAATTATCAAGATATTGAAGAGTATAAGTGAAGAATGCTAAATTAATTGCAGTTAAATGAACATGAAAGTACCAAACAGCTCATACTTGTCACCTTAAGAACTCGATTTGTAATTTACTGATTCATTTGATTTGTATAACAATTTTCGAATAAAAGCTAGTAAAAATAACTCAAGAGATTTCTTGGGAAGAGCCCCAGAAGTCCAACATTTCATATGGTATAATCAGAGGTATGCATAACTACATAGCTCATAGCATATGAACGAACGTACGTTAGCCTTAAACGGTGAGGGATTTGAAAAGATTACAAATATGATAGCTGATTATAGAGGCAGGTATTTACCCCATCAAAAAATATTCAACAATATTCAGGAACGCTAAATGGATAAATTCATTAATATTCTGGCCTTACAGGAGATTGTGTAGTTTCATTCCAAATGCCAAAAAAATGGGTATGACAATATGTTGTTCCATCAACAAATTATAGCTTTTGATATGCGTTTTGTATCCATACTATAAATAATTTATTATTGTTGTACAGTCTACTAAATGTAAAATACCAACATTATTGTTATATTTATTTGTTTGTATATAAAATTTCAGCCCTATACACTGTCTACAAAATTATGTCTCGTTGTTAAATAGATTTCAATATTCTAATTAATTAAGTTGGTACTTATGATATACCTACTAATTTGTCGCCAAATGTAAATTTAACACACGTGAGTGTATCGTCAGGGTTTCGTACAGTGGGCCAAGAAAATGGCTTACCGATTGGGTTATATTTTGTTATAGCTAAATAGATGTTACTAAAAGCTAATATTTGTAATGAACTAGGTGTCATTCTTACATTTTAGTTTGCCGAAAAAATCATAGTACATTAGTTTTCATTTAAGTATATTTGCCATGCCATAACCGAATATATAAAAAATGGTTTTCTCACTTGCTTTACATTGTGAAATCTCTGTTTACCGGTAAGTAAGCGAATTTCTGGTCAACTGTACCTATTAAATATGTATGTTGTAAGTTATTGTGTCTTATTTATAATACTGAACACACTTTTTGATTAATTGTGTTATACGAATTGATGTGAATAGTATGGTCATGAAAATAAAAGAAATAAAAAAATAACACACGATGTTTCACATTAAAAACGTGCTAACAATAGGTACAATCGGCCCCGATAAATCTTCACAAATTTTCACGAAACAGAAAATAAAGATGAAGAGTAATGCGGGTCAGGCTCACCTGTGACTGCGACTCATCGCAGTTGTGATTAAAAAACATGATTTTGTTTAAAAGTATTACCACTTTTCTGGAGGGACTGCGCTTTTAGGGTTCCGTAGACAGATGGCAAAAAACGGAATCGTTATAGTTTCGTCAAGTCTGTCTATCCGTCCGTTTATCACAGCTACTTTATTCTGCATAAGCACCACACTGTTGAAACTTGGTAGGAAAATGTATCCTGTTAACCGCTTTACGATGCTTAAACGAAAAATAAAAAATAAAGATATTTAAGGGGCTGGGGCAGGGGCTCTCACACGAGAAACTAAACCTGAATTTTTTTTTCTAGTCAACCCATGCCATCGAGGTTTCTAAAACCATTTTCTCTTAAAGTCTAACGTTTAAGAGATACACGCTTCCAAAATTGTAAAATATGCGTTACCCCCCCCCCCCCCTTCTGTAACTTCTGAACTAAGCGAATGTAAATTTAAAATAAATATGAATGATGTAGATCTTAATAAATACTTTCTTTAGTAGTTTTTGAGATATAGCACATTTTCAACAATCGCAAACATAAGTTATGTTTGCGATTGTTCTTCATACAAACACTATGAAAAACAAAGTTATATTTGCTGTCAACGAAATATGTGGTATTTTAGCTAAATGGAAGTAAGTGGATTCCCTTATTCAGTTAAAGTTGGCACGGAACCCTCACTGCACGAGTCCGACTCGCACTCGGCCGTTTTTTTTTAAATTAGGACTGGCCGGTGATAGGAGAAAATATATAAATTTAAGCCCTTTACGTAATCAGTAATCAATCCCAAATTTTAATTTTAAAATAATGATTTATAATTTATTGTAATCTTCTAAAATAATAAATTGAACCAGCAATGTATTGCAAAAAATGTGCCCAGTCATAGAAGTTGACGTTGTCAGTTACTGCAACGAGTAGGTAAAGGATTTCTGTATAATTACATTGATTAGGGATTATATCTCTGGATTACGTACTTTATCTCTGAATTAAAAGATTTTAGAGCAGTATATGACCAGGTCAAGATAACTACGTATTCCTGTAGAATCATTAATTAATTTTTTGCTCATGTTACAGGCCACACGCTATATTTTATTAAAAACCGGCCAAGTGCGAGTCGGACTCGCGCACCGAGAGTTCGTGTTGTCACGGAACTCTAAGTGCGCGAGTCCGAAAGTTGAACTGTATGTGGGGTCCACTTCCTTCCACCGCTAAATATCACAAAGTTTTTGGCAGCATAAATAAAATAATACATGAGGTATGTCACATTGCGGTTTCGAAAATGTGACATATCGCAAAAAGTCTTTCACGTGGTTACTTTCGAAGTTAGAGAGGGAGGAGCACATTTTGCCACTTTAGAGATCTATCTTTCAAATGTTTTACTTTTACTTTTAGTCCCATCTTTATTGCCATTCGGCTATGGACGGCTATGACCCTAATCACGTGTGATATAGAAATTTCGTACCTACAGGGTACGAAGGGCAGCCCTATTTTTGAATCACTCGCGACAATATGACTTGTGATTAGCTTTGATCATCGATGAAAATCTGTAATTGCACGGGCAGTGAAAAGAAAATAACGAAATTATTCGTAATACTTACGCGAGTGATTAAAAAATAAGTCTTGGTGGTGTATGTTTTTGTGGAAAATATTATCTAACGATGAACAATGCCGAATGGGTCACTAATTTTTGATTCGTAATCATTAAAGTTATATTATTACTTAGAGCGATCCTCACGCTTTATCAACAGGCAAATCATGAGTACGCTGGTCTGATTTTATTTATTGAAATGAAAATATATACATGTAGGTATCATAAACATTTATTCTTTGGTTCTAAGTCACAATATAAAATCGCCGACATTCCATTTTAAATGCATTTTTTTTATTATTTCACCTATTTGTTTTAAAGCCGCATTCCATTGACGCACATTCTACTTATAATATTAAACCAAAATCATCCAAGTACAGTCAGCGCCATATTATCATCGAATTCATTGTCATGTTCTTGACAAATATTGAATAATCTTGAAATTGAGTATTCTTGAATATTTAATATACTTTAATATTGAATATTCTCAAATATTTAATATTAAAGAATATTCAATGTAATGAAATGTGTATATAACGTAATGAATAAAATAATACACGTAATGTTTATTGCTAAACTTAAACGATAAATTGATACAATGATCCTGAATAGGTACATAGCATATTAAATGACGCCTACTTGTTTTTAAAAAGTTCCGTGACAAATAAATACATGGTGCATGGGACGATTGTTATTAAAAGTTTACGTTGAGTACGGCGGTGACTATACTTTTCCGAGAGGACTTACATCTAATGTAATATATAATTTATAATAATACTGGAAATAAAATTGATTAATTTGAATGAACTCTACCTTGATTGGATAAAAATGTTTCTATTTTCCTATGCTTCAATTGTTTTCTATTAGATATTGTAAAAATGTGTATCAAAAATAATTTACCTTTCATACAAAATATAAAATAAAACTGTTTTCAAATTAGCAAAAGAATAATTAGGGTCAATGTACCAATACTTTATCTTCAAAGTCATTTTATTAATAATAACAACTGATTAATGATTTTAGATTTTTTGCCAATAATATAACTAAATATTTTTTTATTATAATGAGTTGTCACTCTCATTTATTTAACGTGATTATTAAGTAACTATTAATAGATTTTAAATGATGATGATAATTAACAGATACTTGAAAAGAAAGAGGTTTGAATTTTGATTCCACTCTAATCACAAAAGCTAATACCATCGGTAATTTTATTATTACACTAATACCCAGATTTAAAATACTAATAAAAAGTTAACATTCAACGAATACAAGATCCTGAGTGTTGGTAGAGTCAGTCACGGAAACAACTTAGTTTGCTTTCAAATTCTTCTCAAAGTACTAGGAATGCAGAAGTTTAAAGATTTATTGCTTTATAGCAGATTAAATTTAGATTTAAAAATTGCGTCCAAATCAATGTTTTAAAAATTCTTCTCATCATATTCTCAAAGTACTACGAGTGCAATAAAATTAAGGATATATTTAAGATATAAATTAAGGATAGATTTTAGTACCAATTTTCTTGAAAATTGGAACTAAAATCTATTTAAACATTTATACATACAAAAACATGTTATTAATGATTGTACAATGGTAGTTTACCCCATTTTTGGGTTCGTTTATGAATGGCACGCGTTTGAAATAGAACGATTTTTTTTGAGTTTAGTCAAATACCGGTGGTATTAGTTTTTGGACTTACAAGTGTAATAATAGGTCGTAATATTTACTATGTAGCTTGGCTCACTAGTTTGCGCAATCTTTTTTATAGCAAGGGACTCTTATATTTCATAATTTCCGTGTATAGTTTAATATTGGTCAAGTCTTGAAAATTGGTCATTTAAAGTAATTTTTATATGATGATCGCTGATACATTTTTTGACATGACACGTATAACATCCAAAAACGAAAACCTAATTTAACAAAATAAAATAAAATAATCATATCTTTGGCTCAATGCCGGTTGTTGTTTCCGTCAGTGACATCTAAATCACGAATGATAATATGAGTTTTTTTTATGTTTGTTTTTATTTTGCAACAGAAATTAATACAAGCTATGCTAAGTAAAAAAAAATTTTTATTACATACAAATTTTATGAAAGAAAACCTTTTCAAAACATACTAAAAATATCAAAACGAATGGGGAAACTAGCACCCTTGCGCGTAGCTCCCGCGCATCTACGAAATACTACGCCGTAGCTAGGAAGCTACGAAGAGGCGACCTTCCGTTGGTAGTTTAGCTATAATTGCAATAATACATTGTTTTTGACTAATATCGCAATAACAAATTGTTTAACAAATCAAAACCTGTATAATAAAACAATGACATGTTAAATATAAGTATTAATTTTGATTCATGTAGAAAATTTCTAATTTTGTTAACTTATCTAAAATTATGCATGGAAAGGAACTTTAACTATAGCGACTCACAAAAACTAATCGGTTTTTATATCATGTATTTCCGAATAATCAGTACAGCCGCTATAAATAATCACTATATTTATTAATAAAAAACCGCATGAAAAATACGATCGCTATCGATTAAACGGCGTTATTTATTTTAATGAATGGTATTTAGTTTTCTCTTGTTTTACTTCTGATTTTCTACTTGTTTTCGACAGAATGATCATTGATCAGTCAAAAAGATTCCAAATAATATGGTATCTAAATGCCATTAGCCGGAAAGGGATAAAAATACACGCAAAATTAAATTAAAATAAAAGAACGTAAATATAATGATAAGTATAATCGATTATATTGTACGAAACGTTTAAATTTTATTGGGTTACATCACTAAATACTTCGAAATGACAACATCTCAGCGATCATCTTTCACATGATCAGTGCTTAGGCAAAATCAACATAGTAGTTCATTGACCCTAGTTATTTTATTGTCTTTACTATCTACATTCATTCATTTCGACGTGTCTTTGTATATTCTTTTTAATCGTAGTGATTTGCTTCGTGGCTCCAGACCAAGATGTAGCAAACCTCCTGGTGTCCTTTCCACACATAGAGAATGACCTCTCTCTCTTGCCGGTATGGGATTGTTAGAAAGAAGCATCGGAGTATCTTGAGCTGAGCTCAGAGGTACTTCACTGTATCCAGATACATCACAAACCCTTGCGATTTCACTTCTCAGTTCAGATGCTTCCATTGAAGTGACATCGTCAGTGTCTGTTTCATCATCATCTACGTCCAAGATCCTGCAAATAATATTTTAAGTATATTTTGCAAATCAGTTACATTTGTACTTACTCAAAATTCGCATTGCGATATGTTATGTTATAATAAAAGACGACACGTTCGCATTGGCAAAACACATTTATGCAGTATTCGCATTGCTTTGTTACTCGCTTTAAATACCGACCTGTCTTCGATTTTATTGATCCTTTGTTTAATTTTTTCCTGTTCTTCTCCAACGTCGGATAGTAAACCTTGCAAGCGGTTGTTTAACATTTCCACTGTGGTTTCAAGTTTGTGAACTGTTTCTTCCAAACTTTGCTGAGTTGTTTGGGCATTCTCAAAAACATTTTCGTCTAGCAGCCCATCCTAAAAAAGTAAAAATAAGTATTCATTAAGTACAAGAGTAATGCCGAGGACACAAATCATTAAGTTTTTTATTATTACTTTGCGCAAAAGTTGACATCCATGCTCAGTTAGAGTCGCTCTAGCATCTGGGTAGTCAGCTAGAGCTTCCCACAAGTCTCGTTTTGCAAGGCAAAATAAATCAGAATATCCCAAGGCCCTGACGTTTGCAGTTCGACGGTTACCCGTTCGGTTCCCAGCGATTTCTAAAACGCTGACCTCCCCAAAAACTGAGCCAGCACTTATAGTGGCTAAAACAGTTTTACCGTCGTCTGCAACGACTTGTAGTCTACCCCTTTTGACAATATACATTTCTTTTCCAACATCTCCTTTCCTGCATATCCAATCACCAGGGCTGAATACTTGCAGTCTCAACTTAAGCACCAACGCTTCCAAAAGGCCTGGCTCACAGTCTTGAAATATTCTTACTTGTCTTAATGTATCTAAATGAACGCGGATCGCTATCTCTGCTTTTAATTTATCGGGTAAAGATGACAAGACATTCTCTTCGTCGAGGGCTCCACTCTCAGCCCATGTGTAAGCAAACCATCTTATAACTCGAGCCTCTAATTCACCGCTAACTTTTCTAAAAGTCATGTATTGTTTTACTCCGTCCATCTTGTTTTGGAACTCCACTCTAGCCACGTTCATGTTTGAAATCATTGAACCAATATTTCCAACTATCGTTGCGAATATTAAAACGCCAGCTAAAAAGTCGGCCACTACAAATAAATATTCGGCGTCTATTTCCGGCTGTGGCGTTTCACCGATAGTAGTGAGTGTCAATGTTGACCAATAAAAGCTGTAAATGTATTGATGAGCGAGACTTTCGTTCCGCGGGCCTGTCAGGTTGTAAACCCAATTGTCGGAACCGAAGCCTATGGCATAGCTTATAGCGAAGTACAGACATGCATTCCAATGGATTAAAACAAGTATCGCCATGACGACCTGAAAGTAGAGATGGAAATTTTCGTGAACCATATTTTTTGAGGAAAATGTAGATAGTAATAACAGGTAAGTAAGACGAAATAATTCACCTTGCATATTCTAAACGCGTTGGGGTAACTAGTTGCGGTCTCGGTGCGGTCAAACCACTCCCACATTCGGGGCAGGCGAAATAGCCGATTGAGTCGCACAATAACAGGGCACGGCAAGCGTTTCTGAAACACCCAATATTGACACATCCTTACTTATAAAACAAAGTCGAGTAACAACGATCCGCTTAGATGTGGTTAATTAAACTAAGTATGATGATTAGCTTATACTAACTGCTTCGCAAGATCCTGGTCGCCACCAATAATACGCAATATCTGTAGGCAATAATGATATCAAATCATATCTCCAAGAGTCAGATTTCAAATAATGTTGTCTTAACATCTTAGAGTCCTTTACCATGAGTCCTTGTTCGAGATACCCTGTGAAAACAGCACTGTTATGATTTCTCATTCAAAATATATTTACACATGTCAAAGATTTATTCCAAATAATTAAAACAATCGCATTAGCTACACAACAAAAATAACAATGCACCACATATATATAATATTGTTTTCAGTGACATATTCTGAAGTTACGACTTTGTCCATAACGCATATGCATACATATTACAAATACAATATTGAGGTAGTGATCAATCTATCAAAAGTTCGATCGAATCATGTTAGATCAGGCACAGTGCAATATTTGTTCGGAAAAGGCAACTAGGCAGGGTCGAATGTTTGTACACACGTTAGCTAAATTTGCTGACGCAAGGCGTGGCTCTGCGTGTGGGTGTCAAACTGTTGATTTGTGTTGTTCGCTCAAAAGCAATACTCGTAACTTACAGTGTCGTGTGTGATATGCATCGATTACAATGGTTCTTGCCAGTTATTGGGTATAAATGTCATTTGTGCACCCGTATACTGCTTTTACTGGCACTCAATAAGGATAGATTCGAACAAAGATCGTTAATTGGACAATTACATACACGTGTCAGGCCCGATCGCACCATCTTACGTCAACATAACTAAGTCATGTTCCTTTCTTATTGAGTTTAACAGCTATTTGACGCTTGTAATGACGAAAAAAACGTTTACTTAGTCCAAAAACTAGTATGTCGAATATTGCCAGTATAGTTACTCCATTCGCTAAGCGCTTTAAATCAAATTTACTTATCATAGCAAAATAATCAAAGTTAACCAACAAACCTTCGTGTACGTGAATAACTGTGTCAACGAGATAAATGGTGTCGCACAAGTAATCCAGGACGAACCACAGTGAAGTAAGGTTGTCCAATTCCCAAAAAACGGCTCGACCGATGACGAACACCACATTATACAAAATGGCGAGCGACACCACGGCCAACCACTGTGTGTTATGAAAACAAAATTTCGTCGGTTAATGATGAAACTTAAAATGTAAAATAACACTTATGCAAACTGAGATATTTTTTTTAATGAAGACCTTAAAGTAATCTAAGACGAATCTAAAGTATCAACACTAATTCAATTGAAAATTGATCTTAAATTGTACTACGAGTAATACATTTTAAAGGAGTTTCCACAATTTATACAAACACAATGAAATCTAAATTTTAATACATATGTCACCGTAATATTGTAAAAACCACTATTTTACGGTTTTAAATCCGTTAGATTGTAATGTATAGATTTATTGTGAACATGCCTGACAAGGTTTAGCATTTATGCTTTGTTTGGTACTTACAAGTCAACCTAACACGGATGAGCGAAGCTAATCCCCGTTTATCCTTCACATACCTCAACCCGCCACTTTGCTCAGTGATTCGTTATTTCAGTTTACGTAGTATTGTATGATGTTCCGTACATTTCACAATGAATCGAGAGATTACAATCTATCGGATTTAAACCCGTAAGATTGTAGTTACGCGGTTTTTACTATATTACGGTGACATATGTGTCAGGTTTCTTTCTTCCCCTTTGTATACATCTACATTGACTTTGGATGAAAAGAATATCGTATTGCATAGAGTTTTGGTTGTGAGAGTACAAAGACATAAGTTATGTAAGTGTATAGAGCCACAATTTGTTTAGTAAGAAAGATGGTATGTCAATTATCTTTGTATTACTTTATTTGCTAGCCGTTATTTTCTTACTGCTAGGCAAAGGCCTCCCCCAAAGTTATCTAATGGTCATGACGACTTTAAAATTAAAAAAAAAAACTATCAAGATCTATCAGTAAAAGGCGCTTCCAAAACATGTCAGAAATGATGGATCTGCTTGTGGAGTACACGATTCGCGAATCCATTAGAATCTCGACTTATAGTACGAGCCTTAACAATTTCACTGAGCCGAATCATCTTTCTTGTAAATATTTTACGAGTTAGCTGATATCTTCAGATTTATGTAGGTACGTTGCGTTGGTATTGCTGTTTACTTTCCACTGAAATTATTCATGTGACGTCTTCATTTCTCGTGTATCCACTTTAGTAAATACGGGCGGGCGGGTTTCTTAATACCATTACGTCTAAATAATGGGTACAGTAAATAAAACGAAATATTTACATAGTAATAGCTAGTTACGCTTAGTTAGGCTAATTGACATTCGATATTGTCACAACTAGATGAGGGATGTAAGGGAATTTTACCGCGATCCAAAGCTTTAGGCCAACCTCACCTTTACGTGGCAAGGCTCTGGCAACCGACCGATGGCGGTATTAACCATCGATACAGTGGGGCAGCTAAGTGTCGGGTTGTGACAGGGAGCAGCTTCACAGAAAAAAAGATTTGCCCCCCTGAGCACGTCAACCCGCCTGACAAGCGAGGGTTTGTGCGAATGCGACTAAGACGAAGTCGATGTTAAAATGAGCTCGCTAAAAAGAAGCCTATCCACAACTGTGAACAGATTCGGATTGTAATCACCAGGAAACACCGACGCACGCAGCGAGTTACACTCCTTTGCCGTGCGCATTAAAAATAGTGTTGTGAAGCGCTTAGTATTTACCAGCGGGACAAAAAGTGTCAAAAAAAGAGTCTCCAAACGAGTGAGTCTTATAATACTTATTACAATGAACATGGGAAAGACGAAAATTATGTCGAGTTCCCGTGTTGGGCCCACTCCGATAACTGTTGGGAATCCAACTTTGGAAGTTGGCGACAAGTACGTCTACCTGGGTCAAACTAGGTAGGTCCAACTTGTACAAATAAAATAATATAGGTAATAAATAATAAATCACGACACCTCAGTGTCTGAAGACAAAATTCTTCAGCCAGTGTGTGTTACCAATGATGACATACGGATCCGATACATAATCTCTTATTATGGACCTCATACATTTATTTTATTCGGATAAAACTACAGCATACTAAACCGATATACGTTTTGTTTACTAGGGCTCAATTTACTTATTATTTATTTATTTATTAAGTACCTTAGGCCGCGTATTTATCAGCCGACTCACTATATCATATTAATAATCGAGACGCGTGGCGTTGCTCTCGTAAAAGTTGATTATAATTTACTAAGAGGTTTCAAATAAAGTATATCATTGAACATGTGCTAATTAAGGCGTTCGTTATGCATCGTAGTTCAACTTTAGATGATTGTTATTGAACCAAACCTTCGGCCCTTAGATGAATATCGAAACATCATTGACCAGTTTTTGCAGGGCGGGGGGAGATTTCCATATCAACATAGTTGATAGATAAATACTTGGCTTAAGTCGCAGTGGGTAGGGTATATAGCGCGAAGAACTGATGGCCGCTGGGGCAGAAAAGTTCTAGAATGGAGACCCTTGGACCAAAGGCGCAGCGAAGGACGTTCACCGACAATGGATCACACTGGATGCAGATCGCTTATTTTCGGTTGCTGTGGCAAATCGTGGGGGAGGCCTATGTTCAGCAGTAGACGGCCATTGGCTGATAATGATGATGATGATGATAGATCATGGAAATGTAGGCAATCATTGGATTACAAGATTTATCTAATAAATGGAATCTTAATGGGAACAAACCAACTACGTGAGGTAAAAAAAACACAGTTCGTCTTAGATATGTTCGAGAGCATTTGGTATGGAAATTAGAGAAGTTGTTGATTGGGATTATAAGGGATTTGACGCCCCGGGGATGTGGATAGAAGGAGCCCAATTTTGCTATTTCAATTGTTACAAAATCGTAATTGATTAGCATGATTTCGACTGTTATAGTATAGGTATGTTTTGAAATCTAACAATTCAAATGTACAGTAAACTAGGGCACATATGCCTCTGGGCGATGTGAAGATAGAATGCGTGGCCCCTAACGAAGGAAATTTACTTGGAGTCGCATCGCACCGCGCGGCCTTGCTCGACAGATTTATCTTTACAGCGCCTTAGGCGTTTCATACATTGTGGTATGGATGGTTACCTAAGGCCGCTAAGGCCAAGTACTACATCTAAATTCATCAACAAAAATATTATTATATGTGGAAGCAAACTCATTCCAAAACCCAACAATGTAATTTTAATTCACACAATAATTGAGTATTCATTTTTTACCAAAATAATCTCATAAGTGTGTAAAAAATATCACATTAAAATACGTACATGATAATGAGCTGATAAAGTCGGGTCGAAGGCGAGCTTCAGCCCGCAGAGCAGCTGCGATCTCTTGGCCTGGTACGTTGGTTCCTCCGGGTCTGTGAAGGTTTGGGCGGCGAACTTGTCTAGGAACCAGTCTGGTGGCTTGGCTCGACCCTCTCCACTGATACGGCACCGGATATTTCTGGCCACCCTCGAAAATTGTCTCCGAACCCAACTTGTGCCAGTGTTGACATCGCTTACAGCCTAAAATAAAAGTTTACTCAAATTATTCTAATTGTATCATTGTAATAAATTTAACTTTACGAGTACATCTTATAATAGACTAGCGGACCCAGCGAACTTTGTTTCGCCCCCAGCCCCTTCCCGCCGAGTCCTGTAATTTTAAAAGTTAAGCATTCCCAGCAAATTTCGTTTCGCCCTTAAATTACTAAAATGGCTATAAAAAAATAGTGGTTGGTGATAAAAATTTAGGGTTGTATGTATTTTTAATGCCATATAATAAAAAAATAAAAACAAAAAAATTCGTCCAAAAAATATAAAAAAAAATAAGGGTGAACAACCCTTCTTCTAGGGAAATCTTTTAAGGATATGAAAAATAGATAGTAGCCGATTCTTAGACCTACTGAATGCGCATATAAAATTTGGTAAGAATCGGTAAAGCCGTTTCCTAAGAGTTACCTAAGTTACCTAAGATGCCGAGAAAATTAATACATGTTTAGTTCTAAAAATGATAACATATTTAAGATATTTTCCTTTAGTAAAATAATGGTTTACAATCTATTTTTTACGATATCGCAAACGTCAATCACGAAGTGTGACGTCACTTTTCTCAATCCAGCATGTCAAAGAACTGTCAATTGTGTCAAGTTCAGTGCTGCCAATTGCGTACTGTTTGAGAAACGTGACGTCTTGAAGACCACGTGACGACGATGGACGTTTCGCGCGGTAAGTTTATTTGAATCTTATTTTTGCGTTTCATTGTTGTCACGCTTTTCTTTTTTAGTATTTTTTTGTAGCTAAGAATTGATAAATAATTAAGTTTTGAACATTCACCGCGCGACGACCTACTTTCGAACGAACACTCAAACAGTAAGTTTTACACCATAATTAAAATATGATATTATTAACATGTGAACACCCAGGTTAGTATTTTATTGTCGAGCTAGACGAGTACTTTTAATGATATTTTAACTGTACTGACTACAGTCAAGCTTGTGAGGATGAAAATATTTTTGGTTCAAATTATTTGATATAAACCTTATAAAAGATCGAAGGTAATTATTTTACATGGTTCAATCATTGAACCACCCACTCGTTTGAGCATGGCTTCATCAAATTATTTTAGATGTGGCATTAAGGTTCAATATCAAATTAATGTTAAGTTATACATACTTACCTACATACAATTTTGCAATTATTATCAACTTAGTTACTATAAAACACAATTTTTAATATGAATTCATGATGTTTCGGCTGTTACGAAGAACCTAGAACAACGAACGTGAAATTCATTTTATAATCGTATAGAATTTTAATTTTGGATTTATTCGGTTATAAAAGTTTTACGAGTTTCTACAGCCAGAAGGATTTTATAAAGGTAGTAAGTGCACAGCAATGAGAGATGTCTTATACGACAGTAATAAGCCTGAACTGATACTGCTGGCCTTATCTCAAAACAAATTTTCCGAAGGAATTGGTTATTTACCTAACAATAAACAAGTTTTTCATCTCTTATTAATAGAATTAACTAATATGATTATAAACTACTAGCGATCCCCGCGACTTCACCCGCGCGTTTTGAGTTTGCTCCCTTCCTTTCCGTCGCAACGTGATGTTTTATAGCCTATTTTAAAGCCTTTCTAGATAAATAAACTATCCAACACAAAAATATTTTTTCAAATCGGTCCAGTAGTTCCTGAGATTACCAAACAAACACACTCTTCAGATTGACCTTATAAGTATAGATATCCAAGCACTTTGTGTTAGAAAAGTGAAATGAAGGCATTCTTAAAACAAACCACTTCACCACTATCTCGTAATAAGTGGGTGTGTCTTATTTGTGAAACTAAACAGTCTTTAATAATATTTTTTCAATTTATATTTTATATAACATTTGATTATTAAAGTATGTATGTAAGTAATTTTCCCGTGTTATAAAACAAAGGCTGCGCCTGTACGTACGTATACCCCCGCCTATTAAGCAAATTTATTGTAATGGAACTCCTGTATCCTCGTAAAAGGTACATAATTTCCTTATCACATTCGTCTACAAGGTGTATTCATATGGAAAATACGAACTCAGGGGCGCCGAATTAAATGAGCGGTGGTGTTCACTATGCTTTTAAGGTATGCGCAAGTGTCAATATTAGGATGGCGTATAGAATTTAAATCAGTTAATGCTATAACAAATCTTGACATTGAGTATATTAGTCAGCGACGCGTGATGGTGTTCTTAAATTTCCATTGGTATTAATTAATGTCTATCATCTAAATCATTATAATAAATACTGATTTATGCATTAATTTTACTAAAGTGTAAATGGTTTTAGTAAGATTAGGTTTTATAAACGTCTTGAAATAAACACACTTATATTTTTGTATAGATGATACAAAATTATGAGTTTCAACACATTCACGTATCGCTTTCTAAATACAATGCTATGATACAAAAACATGAGTTTATTTATTTTAAGGCGCTTATGAATACTTAATTTCATACAAAGCATTTTGCCAAGTATCAAGTCTATTCTAAGTTTATCCGCTTGGTTTTCTCCCGACTGTTATATATATTAAACAAGCCATTAAAATGCAAACACTAGCAATTATGACATCAGATACTCATATTAATGCGTTACTTATGACAGTAGACTCAGATAGGTAGATAGGTATTCATATTGTGTACGTTGTTTGTTTCAAAAGTACTTCATTAACAGGACGGAGTGACGTACGAGTTATGCTTGTTATGGGTAATGGACCCATTCCCATCATTTTGTTAATTATCAAGAGAGAAAATGTCCCTCTGTCACTATCGAACCGAATTTTGCTGGCCAATTGACTTCGCAATTCGCAATTAGTCGACTGGTATTGGAAGTGATGCTCGATACAGGGTATAAATTGAATTTTCTAGAAACTTTCAAAAACGTTTAATTAATTATCTGTCATTATTTTTTTTAAGGATGTGGGACTGAATAAATATTAGATTGAAAAGAAAAATGAATTTGAATTATAAGAGACGTGAAGGAGGTTTTCGTGGATATACCATTTTAGATGCAGTCATGAAATGGTCATATGATTTATTCGATTTTTCTTTAGGAGAAGCATTTTACAGAATTGAAAGTCTTTAACAGAGTCATTTAGCTCAGGTAAAATACGTCCAAATAAGCCTGTTTGGCAGCAAAATATGTACGATAATAAAACCTTTGTTTATAACTTATTCTTGGCACTAGGTATCAGGATCTGCCGAGTTCTACCAAAATTGATGCGTCATTCTCCCTCCCAGGGGATTTCCCAAATAAGGCAAGTACGGTATCATATTTCATGTGTTTTTTTTGCTTTTTACCGAATGAGACGATGCCCAAAAACATAGGATAGATATTATGTAACTTAAGTAATGTTTAAAAAAAAGCTGAGGATGTACAAAACATGCACATTTTATAAACTTGGCAATAGAGGTATTAATTTTGATGTATTTATTTCAGCTTAATCTAATAAGTCGATACTTATAACTATAGAACCGATATTGATATGTTTGCGAGACACGAAGGGTTTTTGGTGAAACAAGCGGACGTATGAAATATGCAGAATTTACAAACGATGCAAGTGAGCTATCATTTATAATGCATTTTTTGTTCTGATTCGAATGAGAATATACTCATGATTATACGATCGATATTTTGCGATTGCGAGATTCGAAGGATTTTCTGCGTGGCTAAAGCCCTTAATATCTTTCATTATATTGACCCTATGCGTATAGGCATAGTTTTATACGATTAACCCATTTGCTGCCACACTTGAGACACAATAGAAATTTAATTGTTATAACGCACCGGTGCGTGCTGTAGCATGGAACCAGTTAAGCGCAAAACATTACATTGAAAATGACATCTCACTCGCCTAAGTTTTTTCAAATGAGCCCATTTTTAAATTGACACCCTTTTTAACAACATCTATCATATTTTGCGAAAATCGAGGATATAGACATGTGCACGATCTCATACGATTCACCGCAAGAAAAAACATTAAAATGACAACTCACTTGCCTCGTTTGTAGGATTTGCTTGTTTTATACCTTTCCCTTTTTTACAAAATACCTTCATCTTTCGCAAAATATCCATCTTTTAGATTAATATGGGTTTACTATTGCTTGACAAAAAACGTATGACAACAGATTATTTTAAAATCAACGTTTTGAAAACTTATCATTTGTCAAACTTTTATTTCGCAAACATAATTATTACTTAAAAAACAAACATTTGTCGTTTTACAAGTTTCGCAGATGTTTAAAGAATTTAACCGTTAAAATATTATTTTAATCATCGCATTACTAAATAGTTCGTTTGCCAAGTATGTGATTGTACTAAAAGTTAGAAGATGAATTATTAGTTTAAAAATAACAATATTTTAACCGATACTTACTTACGTACAAAAGGCGGTATATTATATTTTAAAAGTATACTATGTTTTATTCAAGGACATGAGCTATCTGGGTACTGGTTTTCACGCGTAGAAATGACAAACATTCATTTATTCACTATTGTAATGACAAGTTATGACTATAAAATAGAAAAAAATGCGACCGGAACTACAACGGTTTATGACAAAAATATAAACGCACAACACAAACAAAAATACCTGAAAAAAGGACGACCACATCTACTGATTAGGACTATACTAATAATTTGCAAAGGGACTGATTGTTTCATGAGAAAAACATACTCTTTCTGTATTTAATTACGTGCTACACTTCTCTATTGTCAAATCAGACAATTCTTTATATAAAAACATTTAATTATTTATTTTAAAAGTCTAGCTTTATTTATATCTTAACATAAGTACATCATACAAAATTAGCAACATTAACCCAAAAAGTTGACTTAAACAATACAAAACATATATGATAACAAATAACGTTGTGACTAAAAAAAAATTTAAAGAAAAACTCGAACAGTACTGCATTAACTCAAAATTTCGAAATAACTTGAAAACCTGTAAACTTTGAAACAATTCAACTATAAAGAAATTCCTTATTTTCAATTTCTACAAAGGCCTACTTTTTTATAATCTGTTACAGGGAGTGATAAATAAGTTTCCTGTCATTTCTGAAAAAATCTTGATTTTGAGTTACCACGGTCTTCAAATAGCAGTGCGATGTACATGTACTAAATAGCTAACTACCTTCTTCTGTGTAAGAGAATTTGTTGTATTAAGGTAGGTTTTGATGAATAAAATATTTACCAGGCAATGAATTTTATCAAATGTTATTATGATTTACGTTGTTTAGCCAACTAACGCCTCCAACTTTCGACCAATATCAATTTTACCCGTGCTTAGCAAAATTTTTGAAAAGATAATTTTTAATCAACTTCTATTTCATTTCACAACTAATAAATTATTACATAATAAACAGTTTGGTTTTACAAAAGGTAGAAGTACTGCTGATGCTGGAGTTGCTCTCTTGAAACATGTATTTGATGCATACGACGGTAGGTGTGATGCTATAGGAGTATTTTGTGACCTCTCTAAAGCATTTGATTGTGTAGACCATGAGACCTTATTGAAAAAACTTCAACATTACGGCGTTTCGATCGATGCGCTAGGTTTATTGAAATCTTATGTTAGTGTTAGAACTCAAAAGGTTTATATTAATGGAACTGAGTCTCCTGGAGCACCTCTAAAAATGGGAGTGCCCCAAGGATCGATATTGGGACCGTTGTTGTTTCTGATATATATAAATGACCTTCCATACTTTGTCGATGATGTATGTGAAATAGTACTGTTTGCAGATGATACTTCCTTAATTTTTAAGACTCCAAGGGCCAAAGAATCTTTTGACGATGTAAATGGTGCTCTTTCACAGGTGCTTCATTGGTTTACCGTTAATAATTTAGTGCTTAATGCGGGTAAAACCAAATGCATAAAAATTACAATGCCTAATGTCAGACAAGTCCCAACGCAGATCATGGTTAAAGATGAGCCACTAGATACTATACAAAGCTCAACGTTTTTGGGAATAACCGTAGATCATAATCTTCAATGGGGTCTACATATCGAGACCTTGTCAGGGAAACTTAGTTCGGCTGCCTATGCAGTAAGAAAGATAAGGCTTTTGACTGACGTTGAAACGGCAAGGTTAGTTTATTTTAGCTATTTTCATAGTATTATGTCTTATGGTATCTTGTTATGGGGCTCGGCTGCAGATATTGAAACAATATTCATACTGCAAAAGCGAGCTGTACGGGCTATTTACAATCTCAAATCTGACGACTCTTTAAGGGATTTGTTTAAAGAAGTCAAGATACTTACAGTATATTCACAGTTTATTTATGAAAATTTGATTTATGTTCGTAAAAACTTGCACTTATTTCCTAAAAAAAGTGATTTACATGATTTCAATACTAGAAACAAGAATAAACTTGCCGTTCCAAACTTCAGACTTCAGAAGGTTAATCACTCGTTTATTGGAAGATGTATTACTTTCTTTAATAAATTGCCTCAAAATATAATTGAATTACCTTTACATAAATTCAAATCTATTGTTAAACAATGTTTAATGACTAAAGGATATTATAGAATAAATGATTATATGAACGATAACAATGTATGGTCTAGCTTGTAAGAACATTTAATTGTAATATTTTTAAAAGAGGCATTGACAATAGTGACTGAGTTTGTTGCGCAGCTTCTTCTCAGCACTAGCCCACGATTGTCCCGAAGCTGTGGTAGGGTCAATGTTGGGACGTGTATAAGTGCTAGCAATAGCCTATGTACAAAATAAAGTAATTTTGAATTTTGAATTTTTTGAACGTGTTAAAAAAATAATCAATTTGTTAATTAATATTTTAGCACAATATTTTATTTAGTAAATATATTGTCTAGTGAGTAGTTTATTAAACAACAGATTGTAAAATAATAAGTCTATCAAGCCTAATTTTGTAAAATGTTTTTTTTGTAAAATGATTTATTTGTTTTTTTGTTAAATGATCGGAAACCATGAATATGAAAATATCTCATTAGTAAAACGCAAAATATTACATTGAAAATGATACTTCACTTGCCTAGTTTATTTAATGGACATGTTTTATACATCCTTCGCTTTTTATCTCTCCTGTTCGGAAAATTAAACTTTCATGTGTAGATATCTGGGTGGGAAAAATATTTTTAATCTCTAGGGTGGAAAGTAATTTTGTTTAAATTGCTACGATCAGACATGGAGTTAAAGATTATTTAGTCACATCATAATATTAAAATAAAAGAGCTTTTCATATTTTTTGCCTAGATAAACATTAAGATACGTGTTTATTATGGTCTTTGAGTTAAAAAATATACGATTCGACCAACTTTTAACAATGAAAAATCTACAATTAAAATATTCGGGTGCGTGCCATACATAGTTTTATTTTTCTTCTAGTCTTTGACATATTTTTTTTTATTTTATCGATTGTTGCACAGATTTGTAAGCTGGCGGAGGCGACCTGCCGGGATGGTGGTGGAGGTACGTTTATCACGGGTGAAAGCACCCATTTCACTCTAGAATTATTGGTGCACTCCCTCCGTTTGAGCGCCAGAAAAATCTGGAGTAAAATCGGTTACTTTCTCTCTTTGTATAACAATCTACTATATTTCTGTTATACACAATAGCATTTTCAAAACTCCCAGAGAACATTCCAGGCAAAATTACCAATTTCTTGGGCTAGTTGAGATGAACCAAATAAAGACAGCTTTTGGGTAACACGACATTATAGCAACATTACCAATTAGGAACAAACACAAAAACTTCTTTTAATTTTAAGCCCTGTTTTTGGGATTGTTTCAGAACGGAATACAATAGCATTATTTGAGTTTGTAAACATATTTAATTGATACGCATAGTTGAAATTCATCATCATCATCATCATCATTATCAGCCAAAGGACGTCCACTGCTGAACATAGGCATCCCCCACGGCTTTCCACAGCGACCGATTACTAGCGGTCTGCATCCAGTTTGATCCTGCAATCTTTATAAGGTCGACTGTCCATCTTGTTGGTAGACGTCCTACGCTGCGTCTTTGGTCGAAGGGTCTCCAATCTAGAACTTTCCTGCCCCAACGGCCATCAGTTCTTCGCGCTATGTGCCCTGCCCATTGTCACTTGAGCTTACTGATTCTCAAGGCTATGTCCGCATATTTGAAATTGGGGACATGATAATGCGCAGGTTAAGTTCAGCAAAGCGGATTCGATTTGATATTAATGAGTTGTAACCGACCACCCTTAGTTAGTATCATTTTAATTTATAGTGTGACTTATACTCGTGCACTTGTTTACAACGAATAAGACTACACAGTTTTCAAAACATCAATGTCAGATAATTTGACGACGTCCTTTTCCTTACTTTATCATTTGATATATAATACAAGTAAATTCGTCCCTTACCGAACCAATGCTATTTAGACCAATGAGAATCATAAAGCGGTTAACGAGATACATCTACCTTCTAAGTTTTAACTGTGTAATGCTAATAGTTTCAGAATAAAGTGGCTGTGAGTGATACGGACGGACAGACAGACCGACTTGACGAAACTATAAGGGTTCCATTTTTTGCTATTCAGCTACGGAACCCTAAAAAAGCTGAAGATGTATAAAACGTGCACATTTTATAATTTTGGCAAGTGAGGTATTAATTTTAATGTAATTATTTGTGCTGAATCTAATTAGACGATACCTATTTTTATAGAATCGATACTTTGCGAGACACGAAAGGTTTTTCTTGGGGAACGTTTAAAACATGCAGAATTTATAAACGATGCAAGTGAGCTATCATTTTCAATGCATTTTTTTGCGCTGATTCGAATGAAACCATATCTTGATTATACGATCGATATTTTGCGAGATACGGAGGATTTTCTGCGTGGCGGCGGGTTTGTTGGCAATTAAGTTTCTACAAACCCTTTATATCTTGCAAAATATTGTTAAGTTCAGCAAAACGGCTTTGATTTGATATTATTGAGTTGTAACCGACAAACCATTAGTTTGTATAATTTTAATTTAAAGTGTGACCTATACCACTTGTTTACAACAAATAAGACTACACAGTTTACAAAACATCAAAGTCAGATAGTTAGACGACGTCTTTTACATGTATTTTTTCATTTGATATTATAATACAAGTAAAACCATCACTTACCGAACCCATGCTATTTAGACCAATTTTATGAATTGTATAAACAGGACTCATGATTCATCCACACAGTTTTCTGCGCGCCTTCACTAGTTATATTCCATTAGGTAGGTCCTTCACTATTGTCCATCACACAAGTCTTCAAATAAATGGAGTCATTAAGACTTGTCGTCAAATGGTAGAGATCAGTATCGGAGTAATTGTTAGAAGGTTCGGTCACGATACCGAGTTAGCACGAACTTTAATTAAAGGAATTTAGTTAACACGACTAATAGATATGAGAGACGACGACTCGTCAATTAAGATAGATTCCACTGTTATTGTTCAGTGTTTCTTTTAATTTGCACTGGATTGACTATCGGTGGAGCGACTGCCGAAATGAGAATGAGCGTTTGATCCAAAATTAATAGGCAGTCTGTGCGTGTCCAAGGTAGCACCATCGGGCGAAACAATGGGCCGTGAAGAGTGAATAGCCGACTTCCCTGAGGCGCGGAGCGGAGTGACGCGTTCACCGTAAATACTGATTGCCGACCACTGCCGCCGAACCTAATATGTCTAATTGCCGCTTTAAAAGTTTAATGCATTAACTTGATCGTGTTCCGATGTCCAATCTCAATTACCAATATGGTGTTTGTAATCTAAACGTTTTAAGTAAATTAATTTTTGAGAGATTTTTTCACACTTCATTTTTACTAACGTTATAGGTACATAATAGCCGTTAGCATGTTAACATACTCGTACCATGAATGTTTATATGGCTGGACTCTTCTGTGCTGTTTTTAGTTTTCTTTGTATCATCCATGTTCTTATATACATATATAAATGTAATCATTAAATTCAAAATGCAATATTTACAAAAATCTGCTTGGAAAGACAAGACTTACGTATTCATCGCCCAGCACTAACATGTTTTAAAAATATTGAAAAGTATTTTTTTTTACACGTAGTTTAAAAAAATAGTTGGTACAATTTTTCAAGCAACAGAAGAAATTCTGAAGGAGAGTGAGCCTTCTTTCAATTTCCTTTCTTATTCTCCCCTTTTGCATTCAGTTTCTCATTTTGTAGTTTGATGTCGTAGTTCAAAACCAGTAATATTGAGAATTAATGTATATATTCGTGTTTCATATAAGCCATTCCATTTTATAATAGTAACATTATAGGTCGGAGTCACAGTTATCAAAAAACTGTGACTCCTCTGTTGCGGCACTTACAACACAGTCACGGTAATGTTATCTAAACAGTATTCCAACTCCATACAAACGGACGAAACGCGAGCTATACCTACGCGCCTCGACTTCGGCATGCGTTCGGCATGCAGACAGTCGCGACTGTGCCACAATGACGAACGGACGGTGCGTTGTTTTTTTAACAATAGTCGCGCGATTTCTATCTCGAAAAATAAGTTTAAGTACATTTTATTAAGACGAATAGGATATATTGTGCTGATTTGATTTTTAATAAAGCTTTATATGAGAATACGAATTTTTTATACTTTAAAATTTAATAATTGAGCATTCCATACGTCTAAGTCGTTGCGCAATTATTTTTCGGTAGCAAATTTATAAGATCGATTTGTCATTTAAACATAAAAATATTTTTAATAAAATCTAACAAGCAAAACACAACACCCATTTTTATTGAATACTTCCTATTTAATCCACAAAATATATTATTTGTTTATATAAAAAAGTATATTTACGATCACAAAACTAAATGTAAACACTAAAGTAGGCAATTGTAAAATGCTGGAGGCGGGCAGGCAGCCCTATCGCACGTTTAGGTACCGCGCGGCTGTAGGTATTTATTTTAAAGAGTCGGCCGAGTTACAATACTGTAGATAACATTACCGTGACACAGTGCAAGTTGTTCTTTCATATATAATCTTTGATCGCATCGACACAACATCGCCATCCGCCAACAAACAAGTAGCCAAAAATGAAAAATCTGGCAGTCTGAGTCGTGACGTTGTGTAGTAATTTTTCTTTGTACCCTTAGAAATATTAGAAGTGCTTCTATGCATAGGCAAAATTTTGTTGAAGCCCGATCATCGTTTTTGCCTTTTATATATTTTTTTTACTTTTAAGGAAAAATCTTGGATTCATCCAAGGGAAAAATAGATACACTTGAGAACCACGTAATTTCTTAGGTAAAAGACGTCATAAATTAAGGACTCAAACGATTAGGATCTTCTTTTTTATAAACGTCAGACCACTTTTTTTCCGGTTTCTTTTTCGATTTTTCTGCAATAGGTCAGAGCGCTTACATTTAGAGAGCTGCAAATGTGATTGAATACTGTCCAGATGGACCCAAACATCATATTAAAATATCAGCTTTACTAATTTCTTTGATTGATGCTATCTCAAATGATTTTACGACTGGCCTTTTCAGGTGGTATAACTAAGTCTCATTCTTCAGTGTAGCTAAAAATATTTTACTTACTTCCTCAAATGGCTCGATTCCGTCTTCCAATCGGTTCTCCGGACGCATGTGCAAAGGACTGAGGGGGTTGTTCGAGAAGGGTTTCTTGATGTACGAGAACATTTGGTTCTGGGCCGTGCCTTGTGAATTCATCCCCGAGGGCCCGGGATGTGGTCCCGAAGAGCTGGATAGAGTGAACACTTTCCCATCGCGGTACCTGGAAAAACATTATGTTGCATACCTGTTTCTGAGGTTAACGCGAATACTACTCATTGATTGAAACACTATTTATGAATACTTTTGGGCCTAGAAGTTAATTATATCTGTGAAGTCTGTTTTCCTTTGCTTGGCGAATATTATAAAAAATATTTTTAAAACTATAAAAATATTAGTGAAAATATTAAATAATAAACTATTCGATTGAAAAAGTTTTGTGTTTATCTTATTAAAAATAAATCATTTCAATATGTTGACAATAATTGTCAAGCAACGAAAAACAGAGTTTAGTTTATTTGTATTTAATTGTTTAGAAGCAAATTGAATAGCAAATTGAACATCCAAAATCTGCGTAAAATAAAAAGAAATTAATAAATAAACTTTAATAAACATATTATTAATTAAGACAGACTCACGAATATAAGTTATCATCACCAGAGTTGGTTGAAGAGTTACGCTTTTGAATCGAGTGTCGGGAGTCTCCGCGAGCCGCCGCTATGATGTATGCCCACATCACAGTGGTAGAGCACTTTCCGCAGCATCAGGAATTGCTAGAAAAACAGGAGAGTGATGTCATTTCAATGAATTCGGCCACACGTAGTAAGACCTAAGCACACAACGTATTTTTAACGCGCAGACGACACGCGGCGATTAAGAAAGGGCGCTGATTGTTGCGTTTACATTGATGACACAGATAAGCATGCCTGAGCTACTACACATTCAAAAGGGAAGACTGGTCTTCCCGACAGTGGGTATCATAGTGTGAAGTCCAGCAAATACTGCATAATTTTGTTTTAAGTGCTCCTTTTTTGCATTTGATTTGTATTCAATTATAAAGTGTACTTTGCTTAATGTATCTTCCTAAACATGTTATTGTATTAAGATAACTTGTATTTCTGTAAAATGTGTAATTTATAACCGTTTTTCTATTACTTTTGGAAATAAACTTCATTTTCATTTTCATACAAGTTCGCACTTGTATGAAACGCGAATGCGCGCGTGTGAAGCGATAAAAAATCGTAAAATGGAGCGGGGAGCGAATCAAAAGACATACATACGCGCAGTAGAGGCGCGTTTCACGTACCGTGTGCTCAGGTTACAAGGTTGGGTTCGAATCTCGTTTGAATCGCGTGTACACGAGATATCTGCGCTTCGCCTGCGCAATTTAAATACGTCGTGTGCTTAGGGCCTAACCATCGCCGTGTTCGTCGATGTATGACACCGTCACATTGTAAAAACTGGCCAAGTGCGAGTCGGACTCGCGCACTGAGGGTTCCGTGCCAACTTTAACTGAATTAGGGAATCCATTTACTTCTACTTAGTAAAATAACACAATATTTTGTTGACTACAAACATAACTTTGTTTTTCATAGTGTTTGTATAAAGTACAAAGTTATGTTTGCGGTTGTTGAAAATGTGCTATATCTCAAAAACTACTTTTTCGATCCCGTCCGAACCAATTTTCTTTAAAAGTATTTATAAAAATCTACATCATATATTTTTTTCAAAATTTACACTTGCTTGGTTTAGAATTTAGATGGGGGGGACCCCCATTTTACCACTTTGGAAGCGTCTAGCTATGAAACGTTTGACTTTAAAGGAAAATGGTTTTAGGAACCTCAATGTTATTTTAAAAGACCTATCCATAGACACCCCACACCCATAAGTTTGACAAAAAATTTTTTTTTTTGTTTTAGTTTCATGTATGAGAGCCCCCCTTTAACTGTCATTATTTTTTATTTTTTGTATAAGAATCGGTAAGCGGTTAACAAGATACATCTTCCTATCAAATTTCAATTGTGTAATGCTTATAGTTACAGAATAAAATGGGTGTGACATACGGACGGACAGACAGACAGACAGACTTGACGAAACTATAAGGGTTCCGTTTTTTGCCATTCGGCAACGGAACCCTAAAAACCGCGCGTTAAGTACAATCTAACGATTTTAAATTCCTTAAATTGTAATCTGACGATCTAATGTAAACTGTAACGAACTTCATACACTGTAACGTTAACTTAAATGACGAATCACTGAGCAAAGTGGTGGGTTAAGGTAGATGAAGGATGAAACGTTTATCCTTCGTGTTAGGTTAATATGTAAGAATCAACAAAAGCATAAATCGACAGGTTACAATTTACCGGTTTTTTGACCGTCAGATTGAAATCTCGTGGTTTTAATAATGGTGACATATCTAAATAAAATTTCATTAAATCAAAATATCTCTCATTTCAATCTATCTCAATCACCGAGTTCATTCGTATGATCAAGGTAAGTAGAAAGATTTACATTAAACCTTACTCTACTTTGAGATTCAGATTCACGATGTAAGATATAATAATATTGTTATATAAGTAAATATCATCTACCTACATGGGTCAATATGTATGTATGAGATGCTTTATACTCTCTCAATAATATACCGTAATTTAAATCACATTTTGCATACTTTTGTAGCACCAAAGCGTTCTAGTGGTCGTAAACAAAGCTTCTAACTATAGAGTGTGTTTCCATAGAAGGTAAATTGACCAATGATGTTACTTAAACAACGAGAATCAAGAGACATATTGAGAAAATAAGATTTCTTTAAATACATAGTCAAGCCTTACTTCACTGAAAACACGCATGAGCTATACAGAGTGTCCCGTGTGTAGGGGTTCAAATAAAATCCGATTAGGTCATGATCTATCAGAATGTCCCCACATAGGTTAAGAAAAGTATTGTGGTTTAACAGATATTAAATAATTTATGTCACCATTATTTTAATACTGCGAAAATTAATGTTTCTCTGAATTATTGTAATTTTAACATAATTGGTGTTGTTTTGGCCAGTGACATCCAACTCAGGGATAATAATATGACTTAAGCTTATTCTTAAAAGTTTTATAAAATACAAACTTTTAAAAACATTATATAAAAAAATCAAATGAATGGGGAAGCTCGCGCCCTCGCGCGTAGCTCACGCGTTTCTACGAAATACTACGCCGTAGCTAGTTAGCTACGAAGAGGCAACCTAGTGTTGGTAGTTTTGACTCGTTCGCTTGGGAGCTTTTTTCATAAAAAAAAAATTTCAAGACCATGCATAATTCCGTGCACACCACTGTACGTAATTCAAAGGAATAAAAATATTTTTCATCTTATATTTTTGCTGATTTATTTGTTGTTCATTATGAGAAAGGACATATTTCTTTAATCCGAATTAGTAAAATATTGGAACTTACAGCAAAATTCCACTGAAGATTTGTTTTGGAGGCGACTATAGTTCTCAAACTCCTAAATACACGGTTCTATCTAATCGTTTTCGTTGCCATCGCATGAACTCCCTACAAAAGGTACATGATTAATGACTATATTACGCGATGTAACTGACGACCATGATACAATTTCCGAAGGGCACTAATTTACTAATTGATACTTACGGTCAATATTATTATGCACACACATTAACTGACACAGAACAGTTTCACTTTTTACTTGGGCATTGTAAGACTATTCTATCATTTGCTGTAAAATAATACAAGATTTGTTTGGCACACTGGTTGCGGTCTGCGGTTCGATCCGTAAAAAAATGCCCGAAAGACGGTTATTATTATACGGACCGGACCGCAGACCGCAAGAAGTATGCCAAATCCTTAAATGGTATGTATGAAATCATAAAAATACCTATGTATTGATTAAATATGAGATGTGAGGCCAATTCTGAAATCGTAGACATTTCAGCAAGATAAACCTAGGTCGACATTAAGCGAGGTGATTTAATTCCATCCGCGATATGTCAATTCACACCATGTTGATATTCATCGAAGAACAAGACGCAATATTACCACAGTAATGTCGCCGTAATGATCATAGTAGTACACGTAATTATCAACAATAGATAATGGAATATTTTCAACCATTTGTAGAACTTCATTATCGCTTTAGTTTTTTTTAAAAGTCTAAGTATATGGGAGACTGACCGGTTAGACTCTTTTTCGAAAATATAATTATTTATAACTAAAAATAGGTGTATTTCATTTTTCAATTTCCCTCCACATTTATTGCGAGCCATTTAAAAGTATCGTGTCTGACTGAAAAATTACTCTGCGCCTGGAACATTCTAGAGCTATGTTTTTTTACGATTTCCAGTGTCGTCTGAATCGTTCGATAGACTTAAAATGGCATTTATGGATGAAGGCCCCATCAAGGCCACCGTGTATCATTGGTATAACGAATTCAAGCGCGGTCGACTAATCTTGGGGGATGAAGAACGAAGCGGTCGCCCTTTGACGAAAGAAAACGTGCTAGAAGTGAAAATTTTAATTTAAGACTAGCGAACCCGGCGAACTCCTTTTCGAATTTGCCCGAGACCTTTCCAACGAATGCAAAACCGTGGAAATCGATTCGTGCGTTCTGGAGTTATAGCGTCAGGAAGGAAAACCCGACTTATTTTTATATAGTAAAAAAAAAAGCAGAAGAAGATAATAATAGGCGAATTACAAATCAGGCCCGGGTGGAATTGCGGTGATATGCTGAACAAGTTTGAGGCAGGCTCGTATCGGTGTGTTTACGACATCATCACAGGAGATGAGTCCTGGAATTATCAATACGATCCAGAAACCAAGCACATAGCGTAGCGTAGCCAGTTTAGGTGTTTAAAAAGGAAACAACGCCTACCAAAGTGAAGCGTTTTCGGAGGCAGGGAGAACATTTTGATCGCTAGCTTTTTTAATTTGACCACTAGCATTTGCATTTGGCCACTTAGTGTCGACTCCCTTAAGAGATCAAAGAAGCATCAACGCCGAATGGTATACTACCACATGTTTACCAGATGTTTTTTCTGTTGTGAGCAACAAGCGACCAAACACTGGGCTCCGCGGACTACTGCTCCACTATGACAATGCGCTTGCACACACCGCGCTCAAAACGAGGGACTTCCTGGACAGCACGCCAGTCAAACTCCTGGGTCACCGTCCTCACAGCTCTGATCTAGCACCGTGTGACATCTTTTTATTTCCCAAAATAAACAATCCGCTCAAAGGGATACAATTTACGTCGCCGGAAGTTGCGCTGGCTGCGTTCGAGCAGGCTGTAAACGCGGTGTCTGCGGCGGACTGGAAAGTTTTTTGAAAGTCTGTTCTGAAAACCTGGTTCAGACGCATATATTTTTGTATAGAGGCTGATGGAGAGTACTTTTAAAAGATTTAATAAAATATATATACATGTAGAAAATTTTTTTTAGTGTCTCACAACATTCTGAGTGTCCCACGTAATTTCAAATGAGTGAAACATAAAATTGGACGCAATTTACAACATTGCTTTGGTTTCACAGTTAGTAGCTAATGCACTAGTGTCATGGAAATAATAAACAATTTTATCAGAATCCCCAGACTAGAGACGATATATAAAATTATGATTTATACAATGACTCGACCAGGAATCAAACCTCAGACCTCGGACTCGTGCGGCAGACGCCTTGAAAGCTTATTGTAACCCATACTTAGCCACTTTACGACGGAGGTTCGTCTGGAGTCGGCATTGAATGTATTCTATAAACATATATTGTGAATGCAACAAATCACCACAATACCTAGTTATTTTAGACTAGCGTTCTCCTCGACTGAGTCCTCGCGTATTGAATTTGGACGCTTTCCTCCCATAGCAGTGTGATGTTTTATAGCCTGTCATCCTCGAAAAGTAAGCTATCTAACACGAAATAATTATACAAAACAGTCAAGCAGTTTCTGAGATTAGCGCGTTCATACAAAGAAAATCTTCAGCTTTATAATACAACCAGCGGTCACTCGCGGCGTCGCCCGCGTAAATTTCGGATTTCCCGTAAAATATTTCAACGCAAAACACATAAATATCTTTTTTCTTTTGGACATTCCCACACATCGCCATCTAGCCCCAAAGTAAGCTACTCAAAGCTTGTGTTATGGGTGCCAGACAACGGATATAATACTTAAATACTTTTTTTTTTTTGTAAATACATACATGATATACATAGAAAACACCCAGACCAATACAAACAGACATGTTCATGCACACAAATGTTTGTATTGTGCGGGGATCGAACCCGCACCCGCTGCGTAGCAGGCGATTTCTCGACCACTACACCAGACGGGTCGTCAAAACATACTCGTATTTTCATTAAAAGTAAGAAGCCTGAATGAAACCTTAGCGCTTTGCGCTAGTGCGTGTTTTTGTTAAGCTGCGAGCATTATTTTGATGCAAAGCTTTTTTAAAACTGTGATATGTTTTCTAAGATATACATTGAAATTATATGATGTATAGTGCAATTTTGTTTAAAATGAAATGCTCGTGAAGCTGAATATGTTTATTTTGATAAGAATAAATACGCATACTGTACGCATCTAACACTTTTTCAACAAAATTAAACGGGACAATCACGTCATACATAATTTTGAAGAATCTTAAACGGTTTACGCTACGTATACAACGAAAGCTCTCAAAATATATATTTGCCTCCCGTTTTTTCAACATTCTTAATTGTTGCTCTGCTTTTATAGTCGTATCGTAATTTTTGAAATCGGTCCAGTAGTTTCTGAGATTAGCGCATTCTGTCAAACAAACTCTTTAGCTTTATAATATTAGTATACATTGAAACTCGATGGGATGTCCCCGCTTAACACGATTTCCCGCCAACACGTTCTTTAACTTCTGTCCCAACAACATGAAATACGTTTTTAAATACATATTTGTTCCCCGCTGTACAATTCATCTTCCTGTTTAGTACGCTCTTTTTTGGATGAATCTTGGAATGATAGATGGAAAAAATCGTCTATAAAGAGTCTTTGCGATAGTCATTTGAGGTGCAAAATAGAGTCAATCTCCGTTTTCAAATGAGATGGGTATTTATTTCTACAAATATATATATTTTTTATATATTTGTATTTGTTTGTATTAGATTTGTGTTCTTTTATCTGTACATGTTGGGATAAGTTGAAAATGTTTGGAAAAGCAAAAAGTAATATTCTATGATACAACGTATTCGTAAGAAAGTTTTGAGGTTATATATCACGAGTTCATAAAAACAAATTAATGCCGATTCTGGCATGTAAATATTTTATTTTCCCTGTTTCGTAGGTAACGATTTCCTGATTATACCGCGTTTTTGGCTGGGCCCTAGCAGAATTGTACTCATCGGGGTTTTACTGTATTAAAATAGATATGGGATCTTAATTATATTATAAACGCGAAAGTTGGTGCGGACGGACGTATGAATGTAAAATTTGTTACTCTTTCATGCGAAAACTACCAAATAGATTTTATACTGATATTGGACGGATACTGGTACCTAGATCTTCTAAATATGTTTTGTGTTTATCCTTAAACCATTTCGCATTGAGTTTCCCATGTTCATGTCTCGTGTGGCACTTATTAGTATTCTTTGATCGTCTCGTCTTGCTTGAGGGCTTCACTATGACAGCTGTGGCTTGTATTGATTATTGCGTAAAGTTTTACTGTGTTGCATTTTATGGGAGTGTCAACGTAACTAATAGGTGTCCAGTTATGACCTTTGTCGAGGGTCGCAAATTGTTTGTTTACTCACTAGCTATGTTAAGGTCAAGCGGGCAAAGGAAGGTTTCCAGAAATTATTGTAGGTGTAGTAATGATCATTTCAATCTTTCACCCCAAGGCAATCAATCTAAATTGACGATTGTTAAATATTTTTAAATTATTAACTGACTCTGAAGGGTATTTGTTTTTTTTATTACTTTATTAAGACGCAGTTTATTTTATAATAATCCAAAATTACCTACAAATATCGAAAACACCCCGTTACTTCATATTTAAAGTTATGGTTACATCACAATGTTAATTCATTTTTTCTATGGTTATTTCAGTATCATTGGAGTAGAACGGTACTAAATTTCAAATCGATCTGACATATGGAAGGTAGTCAGATTCCTTTATCTATTTATCACAGAGATGACGATCATCCAAACTGTCAATCGGGTCATGGATACCTTACCATAATACTGTCTATGTTATCGGCGCCTGATTTCAATTGAGATCTTGCATCTGTGCAGATTTTCATGAAACATGGCTAAACACTTGCTATAAAATTATCTATGACACAAACAACTACTACTAACAACTTTTTTTTCGGTTTTAGACATTTATTTCAATAAAATAATTACATTCATTTGCAAGAGAAATACAATACGAACTTAAAAAAATTACAAAACTTAACGATGATACTATGTTACAAATAGCGATGTTTTCAGTGGATATTTTACAGTTTTGTTGAACGCCCCTGTCAAGGTGCGCTGAGAACAGGAGGCACTATTAAAATGTTGTATTGGAAATTAAACTAAGATTTAATTTTGTGTATAAAAATAATTATTTTGATGTTTAAATCTAGCATAGCCATAATTTTATCAAAATATAAACGTTAGATTCTTTTTTGTGTCTGTCTTATTGTTGACACTCTCAGTAATTCGAGAAACTGAGACTAAGATAGAGGGTTTGTAAGCAAATCTTAAATTATCAAAATATATAAAATGCTGTAATTAGATTCTTCTTCTTTATTACAGCAGAAATAAGTTAATCCACTGGAAAACTCAAGTCATTGCTGAAGGAGATATTGAAAAGCATATAATGGATTCCTCGTTAAAGTCTATGATGCATACAGTGGTCATCTTCTATCTCAAATGGATGAAAGGTACATTTTTATGTTAATGAAGAAACTTAAAATTAAATATTAACGTATAATTTGACTCACTAAAACTATAACAACTTTGAGATAGATGCATTAGTATGCTAGTTTGTGCTATAAGAAATCCACGGTCCATGGTACCATGATCAGATAATTCATTCCTTCATATACTCATTTTTAGACTGGAAAAGGTTATTCTGGACCTATTGTATATGTATCTTTGCTGTAATACCAAAATATCTAGGTTTTTTCAGTTACTGATAGTTGCAAATTGTTAAGTGCAAACATTCTACTATCTGTATTCCTCGATACTAAAACCGTTGTCATATTTTCCCAGCGCCCCATTTAAGGTGCGGTCCTGAAATTCAGTTCACTTGATCACGAAAAATAAATGAATAAATATTTTTAGCATCCTTCAGATACCCAATTTTTAATATTACTAGAAAAAAATATGATATCTCGAGTTTGTCTTGGTTAGGAAAGAAATGGGTTGATTCTGAATAATCTTATTGCATTGAAATCTAATCACCATAAAAAGACAAATCGCGTAAAAAAGAGAGTTGGTTTTCAAACCTAAACAATCTGGAGTATCCAAACAATATTGTAATGGATAACGCAAATACCAAAACTATAACAACTTTAACTTTTAACTTAAACTACAAATTAATAAACCACCAACGTCACAAAACAATAAATCGACGATGGCTTAACAATAACCACGTCGGTGCAAACATGTCCACGATGCTTTCATCGTTTTTCAAATTAGTTAAACTTCATAAACTGCGATAGCCTACGTATACTACTACGTACACCCAAAATTACGCAAATAAACGCATTTGTATTTGTATTTGTATACGGTGGTCGAGACAGCTAAGGAACGTAGACATCATTAGCTATCGTAGCTACAATATCATTGGCAATATAACACGATTGTAATAATTTGGGCTCATATCAAATATGAGATTTCTGTTTTTTCAGAATTCACTTTTATTAATATTAAGAATTTGCAGCTAGAAATATTATAGCTTTACCGTTTACAGCTTAAAAAGATTTCATTTCTGCAGGTGGCTTGTAATCAGGTCACCTCTGCCAACTGGGCTAAAGTTGTTAACAAACTCAAAATAAAGTTTTGCAAGACTATTGCGAAAACCGGCCAAGTGCGAGTCGAATACGCGCACTGCAGGTTCCGTGCCAATTTAAACTGAATAAGGGAATCCACTTACTTCCACTTACCTAAAATACCACAATATTTTGTTGACAGCAAATATCACTTTATTTTTCATAGTGTTTGTATGAAGAACGAAGTTATGTTTACGGTTGTTGAAAATTTGCTATATCTTAAAAACTACTAGTTCGATCCCAAACCAATTTTCGTTGAAAGTATTTGATAAGATCTACATTATATACTTTTTTTTAAGTTGGAAGCGTCTATCTATCAAACGTTGGATTTTAAAGGAAAATGGTTTTAGGAACCTCGATGTCATTTAAAAGGCCTATCCATTGACTTCCCACATGCATAGGTTTGACAAAAAAAATTTTTTTGGTTTCAGTTTCATGTATTCATGTATGGGTCCCCTTGAATATAATTATTTTTTATTTTTTGTATAAGAATCGTAAAGCGGTTGGCAGGATACATCTTTCTACCAAATTTCAACAGTGCGATGCTTATAGTTACAGAATAAAGTGGCTGTGTCATACGGAAGGACAGACAGACAGACTTGACGAAACCATAAGGGTTCCCTTTTAAGCCATTCAGCTACGGACCTAAAAAATGGTATGGAGAACATAAAATCAAAACGGAAATAATTGTAAAAAAACACCAATTTTAGGAGGCAATGGAACTAACATCAATAGTTTTATTTTGATTATTTCATTTGCCATCTTTCTGAGTTAGTAGATCCAAGATAAATATAGCCAGGATACACCAAATCGGGATTTAACATACGTTCCTATGCAATTTGCAAAACTTTCGGTGCTCATTCAAACTTGTTTCATTCTCATTGTATGTAACCCACACACACTAATGATATCTCATGTTAAAGCTGATAAGGTTTGCTATCACTGACATTCTAAAAAATAGAAAATGAAAATCATACATTTGATTAAACATATAGCTTGCTTATTTTTCGTGTATTTTCTGAGTTATTGAATTTTATCTAAGCAACTAAGTCCTTAACATATCATATTTTCTTTTCATCTAGTCTCAGTAGTAGGTCTACGCTATCAAATTAGTCTTAAAGTATAACGGATATTCATGTCATTAATTGAGAAAAGGGTCTAACAACACAAGTGAACAAAAGGTATTTATGGTAACGAAAAAGGACTTAAGCTTAAAGATTTACAATAGTATTTGTCTGAACTAGGTTGGACTTGTGTTTCAGACTATAAAATAAGTATACGTTACCCCAGCCAGATTTTGTCGAAAATCACTTTTTTTTTTAAGTAGATAATTAGAAGTCCAACTTCTTCAATTGTTGTGCTGATTTTTAAATTTGTTTTGCTTAAGGTTTTTTAGTTATTTGACAAAAACAGATCTGGCTGGCGTAACGTTACCCCAGCCAGATGTTTTATTAATTAAAGGGTTTATTGAAATAAACTTTAGGTATATAATTAGTATTCTGAACGAGGTAAATGTTGCCACAAAATTTGAATTTGTATCGTTTATGGTTTCGGAGATATTCAAAATCCTGCTGGTGTAACGTTTACGTGTTCGCTGTATCTCCGAAACGGCTAAGCGAATATGTATAATTTTTTGTACACAGCTTCTATGAATTTGTTATAATTTGTTTGCCAATAAAGAAAAACAAAATAATGCACCGTTTAGAAGTATTTTAATTAATAAAAAAACTCAAAAATAGCTCCTAGCTCTTCAAAAAAGAGCTCTAAAGCCTTATTTGAAACGTCATTTTGTAGCTTACAACTGCCTTCAAATGTTTGTAAATTTTCATTAGAATCCTGTAGTTATTTATTAAGTTACAACGATATTTAATTCAGTTCTCGTAACGATGCGCTCCGGAGATTTTAAGCCTCCGATTTACTGAGTTCCTTGTGGATTTAAAAGTTGAATAAGATATCATTAATTAGTATTTTAGTTCAATTTTCTACCTGTAAAATTTCAGCGTAATACGATTTGTAATTACTGAGATAATTAAAAGAAATACATTAGGTAGTGCATGATCATGGCAACCCGACCAAGTATAGATGGTTACGAAAAAGCGGCCGCGTAGTACTTTATACCTACCTTTTGAAATTAATAGGATAGTTTTAAACGTAAAGTACAGTTACGTACAGAAGTGTAAAACGAAAACAATATCATCTTAATTTGAGTATTTTTATTTACAAATCATGTCTTATAAACTTACAAAGAAAAATGCGAAGTACCTAAACACTTTAATTTAGTTATATATTTTCTTATAGCAGCATAATAAATGTTCATTGGCTCAACATAATTATAAATTAACTTCCAAAAGATTAATATTGATTTTCAAATCATGAACTAACAATCACATAATAAATTATTGACTGACATTATTATTTTAAGAGCACATTACGATGACTGGCTGGCTAGTATTCTTATAAAAATAGTTTTATTATTAAAATCACAGATCATTATTAAAACTAAATTAAATCACATTGTACTTAGTAAAATGTTCGATTTTAAATATCAAAATAAACTTTCGGACATAGATACAGCTCTAATATAGTTATTATAAACCTTCCTCTTTAATCATCAATCATCATCATCAAAAAAACCGCATCAAAATCCGTTGCGTAGTTTTAAAGATCTAAGCGTTCAAGGGGAAATAGGGACAGATAAAGCGACTTTATTTTTACTATGTAATGATTAAAAAGGAAAATTATTTTTATACATTAAGTAGCTTACCTTTTTCATTAGTAACTCACGAACTCAGGTATTATGGTCCGCAATAGAAGTACTTCATAGTAGTTCACTTTAAATTAAACGAAATTGCGAAGGAAGCGTATGCGCACTCATTCAACGAAACCAAATCTTTGACTAACTCTATCGAGCGACAAACAATCATCCGCCCTCCGTCCCTCGTCCCAAGGACGCGTTATCGACGCTCTCTTTCTTTCTTCAGTAAGTTGCAATGATGTCGTCTCATGTGCATAACTGTGAAGAACATAGAACACGCGCGAATGCAGCGCGCTAAGTACAAAGTCTTCTATCTCTCTATCTATATTATTTTAAAACTGCAACGGGACCGTGTTTGTGCCAATTAAATATTTCACTATTTTGTTAATAAATATATAAGTTTAGCGCTTACGTCACAACAGGTTAAATAAGATAGGTAATGAATGGTACAGTATTTTAAGTAGGTAACATAAATAAGTAGACACAAATTAAAAATATATAATTTAATTCATTTCAAGATATATACTATGCTATAGGCTGAATAGTTTAATTCTGTACGCGACTGTATTGAGCATGTAGCGTTATTATACTATACGTTTTAAAAGGTAGGCATAAAGTACTACGCGGCCGCTTTTTCGTAACCATCTATACTTGGTCGGGTTGCCATGATCATGCACTACCTAATGTCTTTCTTTTAATTATCTCAGTAATTACAAATCGTATTACGCTGAAATTTTACAGGTAGAAAATTGAACTAAAATACTAATTAATGATATCTTATTCAACTTTTAAATCCACAAGGAACTCAGTAAATCGGAGGCTTAAAATCTCCGGAGCGCATCGTTACGAGAACTGAATTAAATATCGTTGTAACTTAATAAATACCTACAGGATTCTAATGAAAATTTACAAACATTTGAAGGCAGTTGTAAGCTACAAAATGACGTTTCAAATAAGGCTTTAGAGCTCTTTTTTGAAGAGCTAGGAGCTATTTTTGAGTTTTTTTATTAATTAAAATACTTCTAAACGGTGCATTATTTTGTTTTTCTTTATTGGCAAACAAATTATAACAAATTCATAGAAGCTGTGTACAAAAAATTATACATATTCGCTTAGCCCTTTCGGAGATACAGCGAACACGTAAACGTTACACCAGCAGGATTTTGAATATCTCCGAAACCATAAACGATACAAATTCAAATTTTGTGGCAACATTTACCTCGTTCAGAATACTAATTATGTACCTAAAGTTTATTTCAATAAACCCTTTAATTAATAAAACATCTGGCTGGGGTAACGTTACGCCAGCCAGATCTGTTTTTGTCAAATAACTAAAAAACCATAAGCAAAACACATTTAAAAATTAGCACAACAATTGAAGAAGTTGGACTTCTAATTAACTACTTAAAAAAAAATGTGATTTTCGACATAATCTGGCTGGGGTAACGTATACATAAAATAACTATGTTAGCAAAGAAATTAAAATAAACTTACTAAGATCACAAAAATATCCCTATTAATTAATTTATAAATATACCCTACCATCTACTGAATGATGACAAACAGGTCCTTAATCTCATCATATCACAGTTTCTCGAGATACTGATCTAATTTTAACTTGCAGTTATGGTAATTAAGTTCGTATAAGTTTAGTAAACCGTTTAATCTGTTATACAATAATGGTCCAATAAAATTAAAGATTATATGAGTAAAAGTAAATTTCGAAGTCTATTGTGGATTGCAGACTTTATCCATCCTTCTTTTGTTAGTTACGTCGGCATTATAAGGGAGCAGTGCGTGTTGTTTTAATATTGTGTGCTGGACGAAAAGCTGGCGTACAGGCACTTTGAAAGTTAAAGAAAAGAAACTGAGAAATTGTATAGCAATTCTGTTCAATATAAAAAAAATAAAAAAGGTTTTAGTTTCATGTATGGGAGCTCCGTTTGAATATCATTATTTTTTATTTTTGTATGAGAACCGTAAAGCGGTTAACGGGATACATCTACCTACTAAGTTTCAACTGTTTACTAATAGTTTCAGAAAAAGTGGCTCTGCGATTCAAACGGAAAGGCAAACAGACAGACTTGACGAAACTTTAAGGGTTCCGTTTTTTGCCATTCGAATTTTAATTCGGAACCCTAATAAAGGTTGTAGTGAGTAAACCATATAAGATAGACATATGCAGAGTTTTAGTTACACAAAAATCATGTATGAATAATCTCGTCATACATGATTATTGTGTAACTTAAACGGTTTACGCAGCTTACGCAGTGGAAATTTTCAGCGCATGTTTGCGTTCAAACAAACAAACATACTCTTCAGCTTTATAATATTAGTACGAGTATAGATGAAAAAAGATGGATGTTTGTTTTACCTACTTAAATTATGACTACTGTGAGTATGGGAGTCACGTAGTGTTCGTTGATATATAATCATAACGAACAGATACTGAATGCCCTCATTGTGATAGGATCAGATAATATGATTGATTGATTGATTTTAACAGCTACAACTGATATCAGTAATAGATAGGTCCCTACGCATTGAAACGTTTCATTCTTTTCATAATAATTAAACAATAACCGAATTCTTTTTAAAAAATAGTTATTAATTCGTTAGTTGAGTTCATAAAATGGAAAAGAAATTCGTCTCTGAGTTCATTAAAAATCCGTTAATAACAACATCAGAAACATTCTGATTTTATTACAACAATGGAAAGAGGATTTGAAAGTCTTTCTGGAACTAAATAGGTATAAGGGATAAAGAACAGTTCACTGAAACCAACCTCAATATATCGTGAACTTGTAGGACACGGTCAGTAAAAAAAGTTTTAATATGCTACAGGGTGTTGGTAGTTATTAAAGCACCCAAACTTAAATTTCAAATAGGTAAAACAAGGCTTATACAGGCGAAGAGGGTTCAAAAACGAGTATTCATTTTGGCATTGCGTAAAAAGCCAAAATTTCAAATAGAGTGACTTTTTGCCGATTAAAAACAAATAGAGATAGGATATATACCTTATAAGGTAAGGTAGGAATCCATGATTTCATTTAGTAGCACTTTCGTAGTTGATAGCACTACACATAATAAGAAATATGGCGGATCACTGTTGAGAACTTTATTCAAGATATGGCTAAAGGAAACTGTAAAGATGCAATTTATCGTGGAGACGTAATAAGCGCTGAAGTAGCAATAACAGCAAAAGAAGCTGACGCATGTCGAAGTAATCACTCTTGAAAAAAGGTCAATTTCATCTGGTTCTGCAGCTACAATAAATTTAAAAAAGGTATGCGCTATCTGCGAGCGCTTCTAAAAAACTGACGACATTAAGTCATAAAAAACACGAGCATGGAACAAGTTACATCGGTCGAAAATTGTTAGTCTTCAACTTGGGAAAATCGTATATCTTTCCATATAGATGACTTTACAATAAGATTTAACTTTTCTAAATTCAAGCGGCTGCAGGCAACCACATAACAATAAAATATCTATTGTGTCTCGTTCACATACACTTATAAAAAATACATAAAAACGCGGGCATTCGTATATTCAAATAGATATATACTAGAGATGTACCGACTAGTCGCCGACTAGTCGGTAAAGCCGTCTAGTCGGCCCGCTTATTACTCGTGTTAATTAGCTTAAAAAAATAGAGAGTGTGATTGAAATGAAACTGTATCTTACTCTTGTTATTTTTTATTATAAGAATCACAGTTTTAAATTTAAATAGGAACTCTTCCTTTGAGGGGATGTCCTTTATTTTTATAATAAACTAGCTTCTGAAGAACCTGGTGTCGGCAAAATTGCAGTTGGTGGTAGAATATCCAGTTGTGACTGCGACTGCGACGTACCCAGCGACAGATCCTCTTCTCTTGACGAGCTACTCGTACTTTTAATTGTAGAACCTAGTTGAGGCATCAGTTGTGAATGTTTGTACTGATTTGTCATGCTCGTAGTATTTGACGTAAAATAACTCCTTGAATTTCACTTTACTGCTACCTTCTTTCTCCAATTCGTCAAAAAAAAAATGCGTGATTCCTTTTTCGACATGACGCAATCAAACTATTTAGTTAATTTCACTATCATTTCAATTATTTGCATATAGAGCACGCTCACGAACATTTCCGAGGTCACCCGGATTTTACCGAAAGTAATAATCGGCCGACTATTCGGCCATTTTGCTGCCGACTAGTCGGCTCGTCGGCTAGTCGGCCAAAGTCATAGTCGGCACATCTCTAATATATAACGTTTCTATCGTGATAAGGAATACCTGGGGCCCAGGAATTTCGTGGATCTGCAATCAAAAACACCGTCTCGGATGTATGGCCACCATCACCACTATCAAGGACGAAATAGTGCAGACCACTCATATACATGATGATTAGCTAGAATTAACGGAGTAAGGAAATAGAGTCAAATCGGTTAATGAATTCGATAAACAAACGGTGTTGATTAAACCACAGAAAAAAAAACCTGTGGATTGGCGAGTAGAACTCCTTGGTCTGACAAGGGCGTGAGACAAGAAGTACTTTGTCATTATCAAAGAAACGGTCAGGGAAGATCGATAATTTAATCCAGAACTAACCTCATCCTAGGTTTATGTTTATGTTTGGAACCCCACTCTTATATATCACTATTTTTTTTATAAGAATCGTAAAGCAGTTAACAGGGTACATCTTCCTTCTAAATTTCAACAGAGTGATGTAAGCATCACTTGAATTGAATTGAAATTCAGTTACAGAATAAAGTGGCTGTGACATACGGACGGACAGACAGACAGTCAGACAGTTCTTTACCATTCGGCTATGGAACCCTAAAAACCTGTGGATTGCAAGTAGAACTCCTTGATGATCGATGATTTAATCCATAACTAACCTCGTCCTAATATGCATACACATGTGGGCCATAATATTATAAGTCACTAGCGGACACAGCGAACTTTGTTTCGCCCCCATCCTCGTCTTGCCCGGCCTCGTCCCGCCCAGCCACGTAATTAAAGAAAAATGTTAAGGGTGGACACCCTTATCACTAAGGGGTATGAAAAATAGATGTTGGCCGATTTTCAGACCTACTCAATGTGCTCACAAAATTTCATGAGAATCGTTCAAGCCGTTTCGGAGGAGTACCGGAACGAACATTGTGACACGAGAATTTGATAAACGAGTATAAGATTAAATCATCAGTCAGACAATCATTATCACACGTGGGCTTTTGTATGTCCAAATCGATATGACGGTGCGTCGTATCGATGCGTCGTGCGTCGTCGTGCTGGTTGTGAAACTGATTTAAATAAAAAAGTCTTTAAAAAAATAAGTAAAAATTTTGCCATTCCTAAGATATAACATTTTATGAACTCCAATTGTACATTCAAACGAAAAATCTATCATTTTAAAATAAACCACCCTCTCCCTATTTCGACCATTGATCGTCTAAAAAATACTTTAATAAAACTGTCAAGCATTTAAAAATAATAATAATTGCTTGGGCCTGAAGCACATAAATATATACTGTATATTTCAATGAACAACGCTTAGTTTTTACATTATAATTATAAGCTAGGCCTGAAACTCTTCTTCAAATTACATTACAATGTACGCGGGGCCTTAGGAAGTTAATCCAGAACTAACCTAATCCTAAAATGCATGCGCATGTGAGCCATACAATAATAATAATAATTACAAGCCAATTGGATTATAATCAACAATAATGACTTGAAATGAATTTACCTACACCTGCCTGTTCAATTTCTGAACTCATACATTTCATGATAGAAAATGTCGTTCTATCAAACGTGTGAGGCAAGTACGCGTAATCTCCGTGTGTCGGTGCGCACACACTCACAAAAGAGACGTGTTCTGTGAAGCGTGATGCTGCGATGAATTTATATTCCACCCCCACCGTTCTATCTGGCTCAGCCCACACACCGACACATTGATGTCAGTCTGTGTTTATAACAACACAAAATGAACCTAAACATTTTCTAGAAATTTGAAGTAAGTAAACCTAAAAATATATTTTATACAGGTTGTTGTTTTGGTCAGGGACATCCAACTCAGGGATGATAATATGAGTTATGCTTATTATAAAAAAATGTTTTCTTTAAATTCCGAGCAAGTTTTATACAAGAAAACCTCTTTACAACATTCAAAAACAAAATACAAAACTAATGGGACAACTCGCCCCATAGCGCGTAGCTAGCGCTTATTTACGAAATACACGCCGTAGCTAGTAAGCTACGACGAGGCTACCTGGTGTTGGTAGTTTTAACTCGATCGCTGTACCGCATACAAAAATTGATTTTGTAGGTTTGTCCATTTCAATATATATATATATATATATATATATATATATATATATATATATATATATATATATACATATATATATTTTGGCATCAGTATCGTTTGTACAGCCACCCCTGAGTCGCTCGTCGCTGACCAAAACAACACCCTGTATTTGTTGGTTCTGAACACCCATCTATTAGCCCATTAGTTGATTAGTACGATGATACACCTGGACTTCGTTTACCAGATAATAATACGTTAGTTGTTGTCACCACCGACAGTTAAGATTGGAAAAAACATACTAAGAAGCTCTCCAGGAGACCGCTAGGTTCTTTTAAAGGACTGTTTGAATTTAATACATTGTTGTGTTTCCCTAAACATTTAAAGAGTACTGATACTAGTCTTCTACTACTACTACCTAACAAGATTTTTGTGTATACCTATTGTTGGATGTAAGAAACACAAGCATCTCTTAAAAGTAATGCATCTATAATTCTTAAGATGCCGATTAATAACACGTAAAAAAATGTTATTATTTCATAAAAATATTGTAAACGTTTTCTATCGAATCTCTAAACTACTCTAATATCGTTTCCGATTCCCGACGGTATGACGCGGAATATTAAACACCCTTCGACGCCTCGCGACAGCGTTTTAATGCGATCCCTATTAACGATGAACGTGATTTCTACAGCTTTATTTTTAGAAACAGACTAAAAGGTTAACTTGAAAACAATATTTTTAGTGCGCACTACGCAATATATTTAAACCCGATCTCCCGAATGCTTGAGAAGGAAAATCGAACTTATATACCTATTAACCTTTTATTTATACTACTCGTTGTATTTTTTTACGGTTCCCTACAGCGTCTATATCGTGACGATAGCCAGAATTATTAATGGGCATAAAAAATATAAGATAACCCATTTTACATAAGTATAATTTGTCATAAACATGCAAGCTTTTATGTATTAAGCAAATGACATTTTAAGTTTCGAGCCGGAATTGATACAAAAATTCCGAACTAACAATTTGGACTAGATAATATTTTTGATGACTGATATAGTTACTTTATATGATAGTACTATTGTAAAATGAGATACTTATTAATTATTAATTGTCTTTATTCAGCTTAATTAACACTATCCCATTTTGACACATTGTACTTCTATAATAGAAAATTTTCAAATCAGCAAATTTGAATTTGGATTTTCAACTTCATGAAAACTTTTATAGACTATGCTTCAGGTATGCCACAGAAATATTCAACAAAATATTCGAACAACTCTGTAAATTATAATTATCATTTAGGCCCGATTTTTTCCAAGTCAGATAAGAAATATTCGTCGAATAAAATACAATACGCCTAATTTGAAACCGTCACATACTCGTATTTGACGGAAATCATTTATGAAAATTACATTTTCAAATCAGACGTTTTATACTTATTCGTTGGTTAAATCCCAGATAATATAATACTGTAAAATCGACTCATACGGAAAATCGGTCGCAAAATGCTACATAGGACATTTACACCAAACTAATTTATGCATAAAAGTTTTATGTGTCTTCTGATAGGAAGTAAACTTTTATTTCACCCTTGCCAAGTAAATTTATCTCATTACTTAAGGGGGGCGCGACGAGTATAAACGTCGGGCAAAACTTTTTTTATTTGTATTAGAGCAAACTCTGTTTTGTTCATACACCATTTGGTTACTGTGATTTTGTGAGAAAAGGTAATAGTCGCGTCCCCATACATTGTTTGCCCCAAAAGTAAAATTCTATAGGTTAGACCCAAACTAAATTAATATAAATTCAGTTTGGATCTAACGATTTCATTTTTAATCTTGTTTTAGAATAAACAAGGTGTTCAGTACATCGTGTGCCACATAAAAATGGCTAATAGCAATTATTTTATGCCTTCAATTATTTTTTTCAGTCAGGTGCTTTTTGTATATCGTTGTTTTATGGTTTTTATGAAAAATATCTGAATTTTGGCATTCGAATCATATATTTTTTTAAACTTTAATTATTTTTCAGCATAATATATTTCAATCTTATTGTGCATTATTTTGCGGTTTTCATGACACCAAAATAACATATACAGACCATCTAGTTCTATTTTTATTTTTACTTGCAAAGTTGCTCGTTTCGCTCGAGCTTTGAGAAAATTATGTTTGGCCAATTTGCAAATTATTAGATGGCTAGGATAGCCATTACACCACCGATTTTTATACGGTTTTTAAGTAAAGCCTTCCAATAATTAGGGATAAATTATTGGAAGGCTTTACGTAAAAACCGTATAAAAATCGGTTTTGACAAAATAGAAAGTGGAAATTACGTTACCAAACTTTATAATTGCTTTGTTTGCCCCAATTTTGATTTCTCAAGGTTAAAAGGTTATCTAAGGTACAATATGTTGCCAATTAATCGGAAGATTTTTCAAAATTTAACGATTATTTCACAGAACTATGATTGACATTGATAACGCAGGAAATGTTCCGCTGCTATCACTAAAGTATCAGAACCAATAATTCAGTGGAGGGCTGGTATGGCCATCTAAGAAAATACTTTTCCTATTAGACCAATAATTTTCCACTTTATTTAGGTAATTATCAAATAAAGAAGAAAAGTTTCAAGAAAAAGCTTAAGAAATTTAATGCAAAAGCAAGCGGCAAAGTACCAAGTTACTTGAAAAGAATTTAACAATAAAATAACTATTAACCGTTCATTGAACAACAACATATTTGTATCCTTGAAAACTAAAAAATAAATAATAATTAACTTTTATGGTTTCATACTAAGTCGCTAAATAAACTTAATTTTTAATAATCTTTCTTTTCAATTACAGTAGTAGTAGTAGTAGTCCTCCTAGCCGATTACGACTACGGTGGCCAGTCACAACGACTAACTTATTGCGCGGGACATATTATAGTGCACAAGTGTGCACTCTCTATTCCTGTCACCCTCATAGCCCGATGGGGACATCAATCTGACACAACCGGAGAGAGATAAGACGCACGACTAACGGCTTTACGTGCTTTTCCGAGGCACGGAGTGAAACACCGCCAACTTCCAAACTCCGGGCTTCCCTTAGAATATATGTATTTTTGGCCCGACCTTGGGATCGGACCCGGGACCTCTGACTCAGCAGTCGCTTTAAAGTGCGACACTCTTACCGCTGCGCCATCGAGGCAGTTAAATTATAGTCAATTGTATAACTGTCTTGAAACACATTTGTTTTAAAGAGAATCTGTCGTAAACCTAATCTGTCTTTAACTATGTACTGTGAGAAAGCGTAGCGTCGCTGTGATCTTGGAGGTATTAATTATAAATATGAATTTATGTGTTACGATCTGTGATATGTTTTCTATAATAATATGTATGTAATGTTTAACGGTTCACAATAAAAACACTTAACTTTGAAATAGTCAATCTTCTATTTTATGTAAGTAATTGAGATATAAATATACTGCACTTCACATATTATTGACAAAACTTCAAATATTACTGACAATCGAAGGAATATCAATCATATATCAAAAATTGCTCGTAAAGAAAGATTTCTTCTCTTGTAAAACCTCTACGTCTCGACCGTTCTACTCTTCGTATTTTAAATGTAGAAAACTTTCTTTACGAGCACACAAGAACTTACGAGTTGGGATGCAAGTGCCTAACATAATTTCTACTTTGCACACATATCCACGGCAAATAGCTTTAGAGTAAAGATATACTGTCATCACGAAATCTGTCACCAAAGATTTTGAAATAACTTTCGAAGGAAGTCACACTTCTAAGAATAGAGATCAACTCCACCAATTGTGGATAGATGTGACTACAGAGTTAGGACTTGCTTACAAAAACTTCGGAAGGAGGCACGAAGAAGATGACTTGTATGAAACATTTTGGCCCAGTCACGTTCAAATGCCTCTAACCAAACGATACAATGTCCTCATGGAGGTATTAGTCCGCAAATATGTCATTTTGACTCATAATTCTTTATTAGGAATGGTTCCCATTATAACGGTTGCGGTCTGCGGTCCGGTGCATACCAAATTGCCCGAACCGAATGCGATCAATATTATACAAACCGAACCGCAGACCGCAACCAGTGTGCAAAAGCCTTATACATACGCAGTAGAAAAACATTTACTATTTTTTTAAAAACATTACACACCGACGGCGTTATTTATAACTTTGTAAACAAGAAACTTAAGGTTCTTCTTTATAAAGTTATACATGTCGTTATAATAGGACTAAACAATAGAATGGCGTAGCTGTAAACCTGCGCATATAAAAGAAGAGTCCTCGACTGCAATGCGTGCGGTGTTCAAAATTAAAAACGTTTTTAAGACTAATTGTGTTTCGTAGGTAAATCGTAAATATTTCAGCACGCGGTGTTGTTTTCATTAGTATACGGCGTATAAAATGTAAACAACACCTTTGTTAAATACTTACTAGCGCATAGTAATGAATTTTGTAATAATGCACAATAAACTCCAAAAAAAGAGGAGAGAGTGAAAGAGAGTTCTATTATAGCCGGTATTATTAGTATTTCAAAAATCGTCCGTGAATGATGTCAATGGTATTTGCCGACAGATCAATAAAAAAATCTCAGTGAACTGGTTGTATTCTTCAAGACACCTGGAGGCCGATTCTCGCGGCATTCAAACTTTTTTTGTGTGATAATTCGATTGCGAGTTTAACCGTTTTACCTGAAATATCAAGTAAAATATCTACACGAAAAAAAAACTATCGCACAAAATAATCTAAATAAATAAAAATCGTGACCCTGATAAATCTATTTTTCTTCGACAAAGAAAATTCGATTGGTGAACTTTTTTCGTATACAAATTGCACGAGAATGGTCTCCCTGGATAGATTAGATAGGTAGTGCCAAAAACTTTGTCCTGAATGTTAACGATTCAACCAATCATAGTTTACAAAATACCGCAAGCCAACAGGATCTGTACTCAGGTAAAATTGTTATAAGATAATTTAGAAACATTTTTTTTCCGCATGGGCTTAATCTGAACCAGCAACCCATGCCAAACAGGGCGATAATTGATTAAATTCACCGGGATAGAGTTAACAAACCTTATCTCTGAGAACTGTACTGATACTAAAAATATTAAAAATAATGTGAGAAAAATAAATGTTATATGATGTATATGACGAGAAATATACTTGTACTAATGGCATGGATAATGAGATAATCATATCATACAAGTTATAAAATGGTATACCAAAGAATGTCTAGTCATAGTGATAGTTCAAACCAAAAGGTTACCATAATCTCCGGAAATTACGAAGCAATAATAGTAAAAATATAAATAAACAGTTGAAAAACAATCAGAATAAATATAAAGCTGCTTTGACAAGACAACGATGTGGTGCACACGATCAAAGTTGCATTGGCCATACACAAAAGCTGGAACAACCTCTGATCCACCTACCACAGTCTAGATCTAGCACTCAGTAATTATTATTTTAAAAGAAATAAAAGGGTTAAGGGGTTCAAAAAATTCCGGATTAAAACGAAGTGAATGAGTCAATATTAGCGAATTTTGAGGGCAGGGCTTATTTATTTAAGTTAATCGTTTAGAAAAGATAATTTTACTAAGCTCAGAGCGTATTGAGCTTAGAAGGATAATATTGATACAGAAAATGTTATTTGTAATTAACTACCTTTTCATTCCGCGGACTTTTAGACCTCCGCTCGTATTTCTGATTAATTAAGTGTACACTCCTTGTAGACAGGGGTAATAAAAAAATATTTAAACTTTGACTATGTGTTGCTTCCTGCGTTTTAAGAGGTAGCTGCTATCAGCTACATACGAAAACAATTATAGAGCGATGAGATTTCTTGAAATTTTGTATTGTTTAGCAAAACATTTCAAAATTTCAAGCTATTTTCACGATACGTCACGGTAGGTACTTCAACGCACAAAGCAGACTGAAACTTGTTTTTTTTATTATAAGGTTTGTTTTTACTTTAAAACAACAACTCGGCGCGTTTACTGGAGTTCTACAATTGTAGTGTTTGTATGGTTACGGAAAAAATGCCGTATACCGTGTTACGGGAGTAAACAAAAATACAGAGCAAAATTATAACATACGCAATGACCGTATTTATGCTCAAACCTCTGAGGAAGCTTCTCAATCAGTCAGCAGAGAGCTACGTAGGCATTACCCGACTTCAGTGATGGTTTGGTGGGGTGTTAGCTATGAAGGAGTGACTGAGCCATATTTTTGTGAAAAAGGTATCAAAACATCGGCACAAGAGTATCAAGATACCATTCTTGAGAAGGTAGTGAAGCCCCTTAACAACACCATGTTCAATAACCAAGCATGGTCTTTCCAACAAGCCTCGGCGCCGGGTCATAAAGCTCGGTCCACGCAGTCTTGGTTAGAAGCGAACGTTTCGGACTTCGTCAGAGCTGAAGACTGGCCGTCGTCTAGTCCCGATCTTAATCCGCTGGATTATGATTTATGGTCAGTTTTAGAGAGTACGGCTTGCTCTAAACGCCATGATAATTTGGAGTCCCTAAAACAATCCATACGATTGGCAGTGAAGAATTTTCCCATGGAAAGAGTGCGTGCTTCTATTGCACTGGCCTCAACGTTTAAAGGACTGTACTGCAGCCAATGGATACCACTTCGAAAAAGCTTTTTATGTTTTAAATTGTTTTATATTTATGTGTTAAACGAACACACTGTAAAAGTAATAAATATTATTTGCATTAAAAAAATATTTTTTTTCTTCGTGACTATATTTATGGCAAGACTATTTGTTGACAGCAATTATAGCCATGTTTTTCATAGTGTTTGTATTAAGAACCAAGTTATGTTTGCGGTTGTTGAAAATGTGCTATATCTCAAAACTTCTCGTTCGATCCCGTCCGAATCAATTTTCGTTGAAAGTGTTTGTGATAATGATTTCTCAAAATTTACACTCGCTTAGTTTAGAAGTTAGACTGAGGAGGGGGGGGGGCACCCATTTTACCACTTTCAAAGCGTCGAGCTAAGAATCGTTAGCCTTTAAAAGAAAATAGTTTAAGGAACCTATATGTCATTTTAAAAGACCTATCCATAGTCCCACACACTGATTGGTTTAATTTTTGTATAAGAATCGTAAAGCGGTTAAGAGGATACATCTTCTTACTAAATTTCAACAGTGTGGTACTAATAGTTACAGGATAAATTGTCTGTGACATACGGATGGACAGACAGACAGACAGACTTGACGAAACTATAAGGATTCCGTTTTTTACCATTCGGCTACGGAACCCTAAAAACGCTAACCTAGAGGTTATACCTTTAAGTTGGTCCCATTGTTGCCTAGTCGGGATCTGATGATAGGATCTTGGTGCAATCGAGGGAAATGCTCAAATTTTAAAGGCACGTATAGTTTGATTTTACTAGAGTCTTAATGATGACGTGTTGTTGCGTCTGATACTCCACATTGTGTGGAGCTGAACTGATGATGGAGCTGGTTAACGCTTAGGAGTTGAGTGACCGAACTTATCATAGGTTATTTTGATATTTTAAGCTAAAAAAAAAGAAAAATCGTCTTCAAAACCAAAATTCACTAAAATATCTTAAATAAACACTTGACCTTTTAAAGGAAAGGAATCTATTTTAGGCGAAAAATGACTTTTTGGAGTCGGTGCCATCACGTTGACCATCTCAAGCACCATCAGAGCACTGACTCTCTTTAACAAGCATTAATTCATCATTTTGCATAGTTGTATTTACGAGTAGGTATTTGCACAAAGCGGCATTTTAATTTCAAATGAAATTAAGAGTAGGTAGATTTAGTACGAAAGGTGTCCAGGAAAATCAATTCAGTGAAAACACGCAGCTGAGGTAATTTCCATTAATTGTCTGTTCAATTCTTTCAGGAGCGACAGGGAGGCATTGAGCCAGAGACTATTAACTAATTAACTGAATGAAACTAGGTATTCCAACAGAACCTCTTTGGTGACTCAATGGGTTCTGTTTAAGATATATAATTGGATTAAGGTTGTATTATAAATTTGAACAAACAAACTTGAATAGTACAGTACTTTTTATTTTACATAAATAAAAAGTTTAAAAAATGTGAACCATATTCGCTTTATTTTTGTACTGGTTGTACATTTACAACTTAAATACGGAAGACGTTGATTTTGTTCAAACGAAAAATATTAGTTTGTCACCCAGTTTACACATTTGTTTACTCTCATACTGCAAGACATGTTTACACAAGTTTGTTAAATGTGTGTGTGTTTAGTGAAAATATACACGGTGTTTGGTATACCATGTGTCAAATGAAAATGGCTTGTAATGGAGGTTATTAGCTATAGTCGTTGTCTTTAAAAAAATATTCGGTATGGCGTTTTTTCATATCGATTTCTATATGGTTTTTATAGAAAATATTGAAATTGGGTATTCAAATCATGTTTTTTAAAACTGTAATTGTTTTTCTACATATAATATTTGTATGTTATTGTGCATTAGTTTGCAGTTTTTATAATATTAAAATCACCTAAACAATCCATCTAGTTTCTTTATTCATTTACTTCCAAAGTTGCGTAGCATAATTTTCTCTGACCTGCAACTTTATATGGCTGTAAAAATAAACAAAAACGACTGGACTCGTCAGACTTCATGTAAAACTTTTCTAGACTGTGAATAAAAACATTGAAACTACTCCATAAATTTCCTAAAATATAATTTAAAAAGAGATGGCTTGTGTATGTGATTTTGATGTAAGTAAAACCGCTAACTAATGCACAATAACATACAAAAACGATATGTAGAAAAACAGTTATAATAAATATAATTATATGATTCGAATGCCAAATTTCGGATATTTTTCATAAAATCGATATAAAAATAACACCGGGCTACCGGGCCAAAAATACATTTGAAGGAAGGAAATGATAGCTTATGACCCATTATAAGCCATTTTCATTTGGCACACGATGTACTAAACACCCTGTATATTTCAACTCGCGATGGCTTTTAATTTAATTAATAATTATTCTCTTTAACCATGATGGCGATGAAGGTGAAAACATCATTCTCGTGAACTTATTAAATATTGCATGGATATCACTTAAAGTCAAAAGAAGATCTTGCAACTGCAGTGAAGATTTAAGCAACTGTTAGTAGCGAATGACTTGATTGGATGAAGACCGCTTGTAATCGGTAGCTGTGGAAAGCTGCGGGGGAGGCCTATGTTCAGCGGTGGACGTCCTTTGGCTGATAATGATGAATGATGACTTGATTATCCATCTACCAAGAATCACTTTCAGGCATAGACGTTCAATTTACTACTTTCGCACCTAATATGGATATGATTAATTCCTCATGTAGGAGAATTTCGAAATATATAGTTGAAAATCTTTCCGAATCCAAATTAACCTGCTTGGAACCACTATACTTCGAATCATGGTGTTTTAAACACTAACTCCAGAAACCTTGCTCACACACCACCTTATTTCTAGATAAATTGAATTTTAGCTTAGCAGCTTCACATTTGTTTCTAAAGTTTACATTCCTTATAAACGCCATTTCGTCCACAAACGAAGACGCATTCAAGATGTGTTAACAAATATATCTCTGTATTAATGATTTCTCGCCGCGTTGGGTACTCCAAGCTATACTTATCGCTTTCAGTATTTTTATTACTATCTTTTTACTATCCCGGGCTTAAATTGAAAGGTTACTTATTGTACAGACTAATATACGGGGCCTTACCTTAGTGCATAAGAAATCCGTAAGTTTGATGACACTTTGGAATGTCTAATGTAGTCGTGCGTTGAATGTTGTGCGAGAGAAAGCGCGGCGTGCGAGGCACGACAGTTTGGGGCAAGGGGCGCGAAGCTTCTGCCGAAGTTGACGCGGGCTCGCTCGCGGCTTTCGCGGAGACGTCATAAACGCGGCGCGCCGCCACGTTGCTCTCGTCTTCTTCCCTCGTTTTCCTATTAAATTTCAAAGAGGCGAAAGCGCCTAATTATTAGGAAGGCGGTTTTGAATGCCATTTATTTTGTTAGATTGACCAAACCTGTATAAATGATGAATCAATATTTAAAAACCCTATTCATTCATAGTTAATAAGGGACTTAATTAAGTTTTTGTTGGTTATTAAGTTCTGTTTTCCAAATAACGAAGGTTACGGATTGTTTTACGAAAATAATGGGAATTCGTCTCTCTTTTTGGTATGATTTTAGACGGTTTTTGCGAAAATAAAACTTTTTCTTTTCGCGGACCTGTTCAGTCAGAACCCTTAAATTAGGTGTTTGAAAATTCAAACAAAATTCTTAGAAAAAATCTATTAAACTTTTTCATGCACCCCCTCCGCGATAACCGTTTCTCGTTCGTTTTAGGTTCTATACTTTACTTAGTGTCTTTTTTTCAATCCCATATGGATTGCACCCTAGGGACACACGGTATATTGTTTTGTTTCAAGAGACTTTTATCCAGTATTTGACCAATGCAAAAGCAAATTTCGCCGTCACTATTAACATCGTGATAGTTCGAATGATAAACTAAGGCGGGTTTTGACCGTAGTCTCGGGTTCAAACCGTAGACCGGGACCGTAGGTTCGGTTCTGGTGGTGCATGGCACTTTTTTATTTTTGTTTTTAAATATATTTTTGTTATTTTATTGATGTTTTGAACATTTTTCTTTTTTAACAGTTGCCATTATTATCTAGCTAGCTAGGTAAACGCGATGAGGCGGGCGGCTGGCGCCGAGTCCTACCGCACCGCACCGCTGGCCAACGCTGCGCCGTAGCACGGTACGTCACCGCGCTACGGTACGGCGTCGTGGCACGGTCTACAGAGCCGTGCCGTGGTACGGTCTACAGAGCCGCGCCGTGGAGAAGGGGCCGCGGCCTTATTGCCACGGTTTAAAGCTAAATTTGTGTGCATGTATTTCGAATTATTAACGATAGAAAAACCCTTTTTCAACTGCTAGGAAATGTCATTTCTTGAAATAACAATTAATATATATAACATATTTGTCTTAGACGGGAGAGAGTGAATGGGATTCATTTTACTTCTTTGGAAGTGTGTATTTTTCAAGTATTTGACTTTTACAAAAAAACTAATTTATGAAAATTATCAGATAAGACATAGTGAAACTAAAAGAAATGTTTCCTTAAAAATTCATTTTCTTTTGTAAACTGTTATCAGAATACACCTATGTACCAGATTTTTAATGTCTACTCACTGCTGTAATAATGATGACGGTTTCCGTTGCAATGTTAGGTTCTAACCACGCACCATAAAGCTGAAGAGTTTGTTTGAACGCACTGATCAGGAACTACTGGGCTCATTTGGGAAATTATTTTTGTGTTGGATAGATCATTTATTGAAGAAGGCTTAAGACTATATAACATCACGCTCTGCGACAGGAGGGGAGAGGTGGCAAACTGTAAACGCGCGGCAAAGTCGCGGAGGACCACTAGTTCCTTCATATGATGATCACCAGAGCTCAAGCTAAAGTATAAGAGCAAGGCCGAGGCCCCGAAGCCGTATCCTTAGCTATAAGTCTCCAGCAATCCAGGTCCCCCCAGCCTCAAAGACCGTAGACCGCTTAAGACTTTCTGGTTCCTCGGTACATCCAGCTCCAGCCATAGCCGACAATAATATCGACATTGACATTGCAAAAAACATTCCTACATTACTTTGGACTTACTGTGACATCAACATTGTCATACAGCATGATACAAAATAATTACAGGCAAAAAAGATAAAAAGTCAACCAAAAGGCATTTGCTAGCCGCTAGAACCACTGGGTGCACAATAGTTTGCGTAGATCAAGGTCCACGTCGAACTATAATATGGAAAAGAAGTGCCAGATTCCGCAGCAAAGGCCGCAGCTTACATAAATAAACTCCTTAACAATCAGCAATGCCAACAAGCTGAAGAATGGAAGAAAGAAATTATACAGTGATAAAGAAAGAAGAAAAAATATAGGCAGGCATGTCGCAAAAAAAACTTTAAGGGTAATATCTATGATGAATTTCATTGTCCACTACTAGGAAACACGAAACGAAGAACTTCGAAAGACGAACAAGTTTGAAATGAATTATTTGTGTCATACTATTCTTAACAACCAAAAGATACTCAGACAACTTAATTTGGTAATTTCTCGAATTAGGGACTTTGCTTATAAAGTTAGATTTACTATAGAAATGTTTAAAACTTGAGGTGCTTGCAAGTTTCAACGCTGCACAAAGACGCGAAAGCTTTGTCGACAGCAGTTAGAAACGAAGAAGAGAGCTATGACTGCCACGTGTCTAGCCGACTTGGAATAATTCACGAGGTACGCTTTGCTGACAAGAGATATCCTTTCGAATAAATATCCTTTCGACATTCCCACACATCGCCATCTAGTCTCAAAGTAAGCTACTCAAAGCTTGTGTTATGGGTGCCAGACAACGGATATAATACTTAAATACTTTTTTTTTGTAAATACATACATGATATACATAGAAAACATCCAGACCAATACAAACAGACATGTTCATGCACACAAATGTTTGTATTGTGCGGGGATCGAACCCGCACCCGCTGCGTAGTAGGCGATTTCTCGACCACTACACCAGACGGGTCGTCCACGGGTTGATACCACTCAAGTATTGTCTTGTTTAAGGGCCCAGATCTATTTGCAAAAAATACTCAGTTCATTTTTGTTCACTAGCTTTTCTTCGTGTTGTTGATTAGTTTCTATAAAAAACAAACAAGAAATACTAAGAAAATCTTTCATTGTATAATACTTACGACGACGGAAATCCGATCAGTTAGCCAATGAGTAGTTTGTAGTCAACTTAGGCAACTATGAGGGTAATCTAAATGCAGCATATTTGCTAATATGAAAGATAGTAAAGAACAAAAGGACAAAACATGAGGACCCAATACCTAGCGATCTACTGGAAAGTTAATAAATATAGCACTGCTTACCGACGCCGGATCGAGCACCCCACCACACGAACCATCACTGCGCTGAGTATAGTTCAGGCAAATGCAGGAGGATGAAACCCGCCCTTCCAATACACATGAGGTACAGCTGCAATTTTTAATAAACAACACCAATGTGTTAAATCGGTTTGGTTGGATCGAAAAATCAGGAAATGCTGTCGGTTAGCAATACGTTTACTTGGCCCTACTTTGCCAACGGCATAAATATAAAAACAAATGAGATGATCATGCCCCTCTTTTTATCAAGTACCTACATTGAGCTGTTGTCTTATTTCGGATCGGATTTTAGCTAACCGGGCATTCTGAAGAGTCGTCATTCTGTCGTCTTCATTTTTTTATCTTCACTATCTGTTTCATTAAAATATTTTTTATCGACGAGAGAACCCAACCAATGAATGTTGAGAACCAATGTTGAAAAATGTTTAATAAAAATTGTTAACAGATATTAAGTATTTAAAGCTTTTTTTAGATTTATCACCTTTTTTTTCATTCCTCGTGTTCACAGCAGTACTCACTTATAGTGTGTGACAAGAATGAAAGAAAGGATGACTATGGAAAGGAAAGGATCACTCCCGACCCGTGGTACAACTGCGATATCCAACTGGTTGTACTACAGAGAAGTAAAGTTACCCATGGTTCAACTTGTTGTTCTATGGGGAAATACCTTTACCAATGGTTCAACTCGCGCGAGTTGTTCTTTCCTTGGTCAAACTAATTGTACTACTGGGAATTGAATGTATCTATGGAACAACTACTGGTAATAAGCAGGAAAATGTTACCTATCAATGCTGAAATATAAAGAAATGGGAACCTAAAAAGTACCATTGCGACTATGAAACTGCAGCAATCAACGTAATGTTGGAAGTATTCCTACGCGTAGAGATAAAAGGCTGTTAGTATGCATTTTTCTAAAAATATTTGGGAGAAGGCAAAGGTATTGGAACATATAAAGTCCAAACCTGAGAAAAGAGTAGTCGGAATGTGTTCTGTATTACCCTTAATACCAGCCAGGTTAATCAATGAGGCATGGACATACATAAAGAATGAAGTAAAATCATTGGGATTTCTGAAAATAGGTAAATTCTTGAAGTACATAAGTCGCGTTTGGATAAATAATAAAATTAAAAGGTACCTACATAACTGTCTTCGGAGAACGTCATAGGACTAATAATGAAATGAAATGAAATTTATTTGCTTATGAAAAAGGGTACAGTTTAGATGGAATCATTAAGTGTTAGTTCATCTTTTTCAGCCATATAAAGATGGCATGCAAATATTTAATACAGACTAAAAATAATAATAATGAAATGTCAAAAATCAGACTCAAGTAGACCAAATCAATAAACAAACATCAGAATAATAATTAAATCAAAATACAATTAAATCAATTCAATTCACAAAATGTCAAGTTATTAAATATAAAATAGTTATTGTATAAACATGTCATTAAGAAATTAGCAATTGAAATTTAAAAATTCATTAACACTATAAAAAAAATGTCCATTGAGCTATCTGTAGAGGGCACCTTTAAATTTATTCAATGGTAAGTCCTTTATATATGAGGGTATTTTATTGAAAATAGCTATACACATCCAATAGCAGTTCTTCTTAAATCTAGCGCTCTTGGGAGTCTCAACAGACACTAGTCTATTGCAATTTCTGGTGTTACGTACATATATGTCTTTCGCTTGTCTGAAGTAGTACAAGTTTTGTTTTGCAAATTTAGCAATTTCAAAGATATATAGGCATGGGAGAGGTAAGATTTTGAGGTGCTTAAAAAGTGGTCTACATGGCTCGTCAGGCGCTGAGCCACATAGAGCCCTGATACATTTTTTCTGTGCAATAAAAGCCTTGTCCACATTTGAACTATTTCCCCATACAATTATGCCATAACGAAGTACAGATTCAACATAAGCAAAGTATGCTGTTAAGTATGTGTAATGTGGCCAAGTCCTTCCATGGCGATTTCAACAAGACAGTTAACAAGAACAATATTAATTTGCTCAGATTGTTTAATGCACTTCGTGAAAAAGGTAACTTATCCAAGGGACCTATGCTGAAGAAGCGTAAGGTCGGTAATAAAAGAAGGGCACAATATATAATAAACGATGATTATGTCAAACATGTGCAACTGCAGTTACTGGATCGCCACATAATTATTGGGCATGCAATCGACAAATTGCGTTAGGCAAATGCCTTTAAAGATGATGAATATATGTTTAATATTCCTAAAAAAAAGTATATTATTTGATATCTTTATTGTACCAATCACTTGAACCCATTTTTTACAACCACAATCGTTGTCAGATCACTTTACGGTAGTTATTTGTTTTGTAGACATTCGTTACGTTAAATTTAAACGATTATCTCTTGATCTCGCTTGATCCAACGAGTTGGACATAATTCCACAGTTGTACCACGGGTCATAATCATAAATATATAAAAAAAGAGTTGAACCATGGGTAACTTTACTTCTCCGTAGTACAACCAGTTGGACATCGCAGTTGTACCACGGGTCGGGAGTGGAAAGGACATGACGAACTAAGATCATGGCGTTTCTCTACGGCGGTGATACTAACAGGCAGTATCAAACGATTTATTCACTCACTTGACTTTTTCTATTTAAATAGTGTTTTTTACTCCTCAAATACCTGCTTTCCAATTCCGCTGGCTCTTTTCTACTAACACACCGAGGCATAACTTGGAAGAAATACCATCCACTGCGTATTTTGGTGGGCTATGAGATCGATTGGTGCATTTTGCCAATATGGGACTACGCGCTAACGTGCCACAAAAGCATATTTTTTTACTCTTCTCATTGAAATCCAAGCGCTTGATAATTCCTAATCTTTGACACATATGACAGTATACATGAAGGAGCATGAATGCCCTGTCTAGCACAAAGATATTATAATGAAACATATCTATGGTCTAGCATCCTTCCACTTTCTCATAGGGGGGCCATCAACTACCAACGGCCGACATTAGAATAGTTAGATATGGGATTGCTACCATGTAAATTGTTATTTATTTATAATAAGGTACATGGTAGCGACCCCGTATCTAACAATTCTCATGTTAGTGACAATGATGAAAGTTTAAGACCTGCACAGACTTTCACTTTTTACATTATAACTACCCACGATATTGATATTTTTAGGGTAATCTAAGTACTAGAAGTAATTAAAAAAGAAAATAAATTATAAGAACTGCAGTAATCGCTCCACGAGGCAAAAAAAAAATGAAAAAAAAAAAACAGAAAAACAAGCTATTTGAACTAACTAAAACGATTAGGTACCGGTTCTCGAAACAAACCCTATGTTTTAGTCATAAACACAGACAACACTACATACCAAATACTTAAAATAAACTTCAAAGCAGATACAACAAAACCAAAGTAAAATCTTTGATTCGTTTTGTTTTGATCGCATCTTTTTTATAAAAATAAGCAACAGAAAATTAGATCTGAATACCGAGAGTAAATTAAAACAACAATATCAGAAGAAATTTTCATTACATGGTACAAAGGCGACATGTAATCATCATAATCACTTGCTAGCCATCGTTAAACTATCACGACGTCTTCTGTGTTTGTTTAACATCGGTAACTATCTTAGCAGTCAGATTGCAGCTTCAACCCGTCGTGATGTAATCCATCAAACCAAACCATCTGGGTCTATGCAAAAACATCTCAGTCTTGTTTGAAAGGTGTTATACGGTTTTATTATTTGACGAAAATTTGCTCAATAATTAAAATTTGCTGAGAAAAAATTGAATTAAAATTTCACGAAGGCTTTTTCACTGTACTGTGATACTTAGTTCACACAACATACATCTGCCTCATCATACAACATAAAGCTGCCATTCCGTTCGTCAAAATTTTGCAAAGCCTACAAAAGCCCTATTATTTAACCCGTGTTTTGTCATAGTCACGCTCCCTTAAGCCCGATGCTCAATAATATAAATAAGGTCAACAGCAAGGGCGGTTCCAGAACTTGACCGTGGGTACAGATGCTGTCGCCTTGAATTTATCGTGCGTACGGTCGGTCCAACTTAAGGTTTTTATGACAGTAACGACGGTGTTCTGTAACCAACAGCCCTAACTAAATGTACAGGGTGTGACCTGTAATAGGAGCAAAAAAATGAAAATTTTGGATCACTATATCTCAGAGTTCAAGCATTTTAGAGCACTATGGGTAGGTAAAGGTTACTACGTATGCTCTGCAGAATCATTGTATATTTTTTTTGTTCCTATTACAAGCCACAAGCATTAAGGAACATATTCAGTGTAATGAAAGACAAAACGACAAAATTTTGACTTTTAATTTTGCCTCCACCACCAATGTAAAGTTCATAGTTCACATAATATATATAGGCCTATAGTATAAAGTTCAAATACAAATTAAATTGAGTCGAAATAGGTACTAAAATAAATAGTTAAACAGACCTACACAATTGATTCAATTCTATTCTCATTAGAAATAAGATTAATATAATTATAAAGAATAATAATTTCATATAAATCTAAATATAATCCTATTATGTTTAAATTACAGAAACTATTTAAGTTGGTCATAATAAGAAACGAAATTACATTTAAGAATACATCCAAAATAGGTACCCACTTACAAACTACACACTGTTAGAGAGGTTTTTGAAACCGACTTTTTAAAGAGTATTATAATTTAATAAATAATAACTCCTACGGCGCAATCTTCGGGACGGGAATTAGCAGTATCAAGAATTAGAAAATTTATTTACTTCTATGTAAAATAATTTAACAATCAGACCAATAGTTTACAGGCAAACGTCTGCCATGGTTGAACCATGACACATAGTTTTACTTGGAACAAATCGAACAAAAAAATTCAAAAATGAGGTACTGTCGGTTGAGGTACCTTCAGAAAGTTATATGAATGTTTGACAAGAAGCTACAGTGAAATAAATGAGTTCTATGTAATTCATCACGCAACGGTTACATTTTAGGTTACTTACAAACTAAACACTCTGATCCAACTGTATATTTTGGATCCTAGTGTACTATTAAGTGGCAGTTATTTCATATTTTCAGAATCCAACAATGAAACTTAATAGAATGAGAGGTAAATAAAGGGAAAGCTCTCATAAGGAATTTATCTTGCCTACACACAGTTTCATTAAATAAAATAAACATAAGATAGAAAAAATGGAAGTAAAAACGGTCATTTTCCAAGCCTCATAAATAATTCTGGAACCATTCGCAAATTTGTATTTTTTTTTCAACAACATAAAATCAACAACAACGTTGTCAACACTTATACTTTTATAATTCAACAGCAATGTTGTTGAGTTTATGTTGTTGAAGTACGAAAGTGTTGAAGTATGTTGTTGAGTGATTGAAGTATAATAGGAGTAAGATTTAGAACTTTTAGTTATCTGATGATATTTTTTCACAGAAACAAATTGTGAACTTAACATGGCGCCAGGTTCACAGTGTCCTATTTACTAGTTTACATAAGTTAACATGCTTACATAACACGGAAAGAATGTCCGTTTTATTAATGAATTAGGGCAACTAGTTATGAAGCCCAGTCGAATAACATCTAAATGAATACTATAAAAATTGTGTGCCAAAAGACTTACCTACTGCCACTACTTAATGCTAGTTACATTAAATATTAAAGACAATACTACTTGATAAAAATTGAAAAAACCTTATTTATCTACTTCTTAATTTGCTTTCTGTGGCCGATACGAGCTTTTGCGATATTTTTACATTTTGCACTAATCATAATTAATCTAACCTTACTCTAAATATGCATTCAACAACAAAAATCCTTGGGGCACATAACGTAACTAATAATTTTTAACAGAAATAAGACATAATTAAAAAAAAACATTACGCAATGTAGTACGGCTTTTTGACAATTTTGTCACTAAAATTTAAAAAAAAATAGTCCTATTGGGACATAAATGAATCATAATTGTCGATCAACAACACATCTTTTAGATTTACCCAATAATCGACAGTAGTTCGAAGTTCATGAAGCGTTTAATCATTTTTTGTGTCGTTTATGTTTCAAAAAATGTGGGTTTCATTTTCCCGTTTTTTTCTTGTGCTTATTAATTACCATATGCCATGCCAGTGTATTATAAATCCTAGGAATTTGATTTTTTTTAAATTAAGAGTAATACAGGATACTGATTTCAAGTCTATACGTAATAAATAAGTGACCATAAATTTCTGCTTACCTACCTTATATCATCTTATCTCATAAAGAGTTCCTAATCTCTTCTTAATATTAATACTTTCTTTAGATGACTTATCCATCATTCACATATTTTTACAAAGTTATTGTAGTATCTTTAACTGAGATATTTTTTGAATAAACTTATTTATTACGTTTACAAATACACGTTTTTTATTATTACTATACTATGAACCTATGATACCTAGTAAAATATGAAATATGTAGAATGGTATCAAGTAAAGGTTAGAAAATAGGATTTCCAATGATTTTTTATCACAAAATTAAAACCTCTTAGGTTTTTTCGACTAATACCTGTAACTGTTAAAGATACTTTCGTACGTGAATCACATATAGAGCGAAATAAATAGTTTGAAAAATCCTTAAGGAATAATTTTGAAATTTGGTATTGTAATCATATCTGTATAATACTGTTAAATGCAACGAGCTATTAATATTCGTACAGTAAAGTGTAGTTACATTAAAGATTAATTGAAGAAACCACGTGAAGTTTGACAAGGTAACTAAAACTTAGCTGAAAACATTTGCATTTGTATTCGTAGTCTTATTGAAGTTAAACTTTAAATAGCAAAATACACATCTTGTATATTCAGCACTGCGAGTAAGCAGGCAGCGCACTAATTAGCTTTGGGAATAGAACGTTCACTACATATATTTTAATTCTTATATATTAAATGTCAATGTATTTATACACGCCGCCTTATCACTCTGGATTTACATCAACCAGAGTGAACGAACGCATGAACAATTTAATATTTATACTTACACCTACTCTACTAACCAAGACGCTTATTATAAGCATTTATTATACTATCATACCCCGGCATATCCCTCATTTCATTCAATGAAATATTTTTATAGATTGTATAGTAGATTATGGTAGGTACAAATATTGTCATTAATTCATTTTAACGAATACACAAAATGTTACTTTAACTCTCATTGCAATATGTAGGCTGAGTATCAACTGTAATTTGAAAATCCATGAGTCTTAATAGTCAAGAATTTAATATCTCAGACTACAAGTGACACGTTATAAGTAAGGGTAGGTATTTTTGAATTTTTCTTGGTGGTCTTCTTAATTAAAATTAGTATTATGTCATCTTTTTAGATTGCGATCTTTTTTTCATTGGGAGAAGTAGAGATTTAAAAAGTTTTTTCAGATTAATTTTAGCATATGAGAAAACCTGTGGATTTCTTTTGTGGATTGATTGTTTTCGTTTAAGTTGGTTGTTTAATATATTGTACCTACCTACTTAAATAACACTTAGAGGCTATACTGTGCTGCTGTGGTGCATCTAAGATCCGTCAATGGGGACTGGCGATCATGACAATAATGTGACATTGACACAAACTAAAATTAAGGAACCAAAAAACTTACTTTATGCAATTTCGGTTCTGTAAACTCTAATTAATATCAGTGAGACCTAAACGATGGTCAATTACATTGGTTTATATATAAAATAGTATTTTTACGTCAAAATTCATCTGGTTGGTAAAAGAACGGTGTAGATAATTTATACTTGTAGATAATCGTAGTAAGACACCGGGATTTAGTGAAGTGCTATTTCAGTTTGAAAACAATGCGTCAGAAACTAACCAATCAATCGGTTTTCGGTTGGGTTAAATTTTGTATTACTATTTTGACAAAAGAGTACCTAAGGTAAGACTTAGTTCGATTACTAGAATAAACCTCTTATTTCATACAATATAATCGTAAAAATATTTAACATATATTTTTCCTTACATTATTTTACAAAAATAATTTTGCTTAATTTCTCTATAATGCTGTGTACGCGTATTACTCTGGGAGTCTGTCTCACCAGGTACTTATGCTAAAATCTACTTGGTAGCTTACACTACTTACGACTCTTAAGCTGCTTTTATAATAGCATGTATTAGATAATCATAACAACAACACGGCAGCGCCTTTCGATATTTAATTACACCGGACCGTAAAAAAAGTCGCTTTAAATAAATAGGTAGAGGTGAATTTTTCATGCTGACGGTATGATGATAATTCGTTTATAAAATAATATATATAGCGGCGGCGTCTACCATAAATACTTAAATACACATAAACATGCATTAATCGACGTTTGTAGAAATGTTCACGCTGATCACACATTTGCCCCTTTGCGAGGTTTAAACCCGTGACGGTCTGCATAGTTGTCAGGGGTGCTAACCACTACACCAAACGCGTCGTCGTTTAAGCAAAACATTTCCGGTTGACGTTTGCAATTAAAAAACAATAATTTGCTAGCTTTCGGTGCATTTTTTCATTATTACATTTTGTTAGTTGACAATTTTAATGCACTGCATTGAATATTTCTCAATACAAGAATGGCTCTTAGACAGTTTGGTTCCGTTAAAGTATTTAGATGTAATTAACCGTAATAAAAGACACAATCGACAAATAATAACTAATACGAGATATGTGATATCGAAAGGCTTAGCCTGTTATCATTATAAGAAATTTAAGAATTATAAACTACTAAACAACACTTATCAACGACAGGTCTTACAGTTAGATCTACTGTCTTGTGTAAGGTCTGCCTCAAAGTGGCCGGTCTAGTGGCCGGTCGGCACTGACAATCGTCAGTGCCGACATATTTATTACTACAAATACACATCATTTTAAATACACTGTATATACTAGTGCTTTATAAATAAATAGTCGAAGCGCAAGACAAGCTAATGTCAAAGCATCCTCTTAAAAATCTATTTCATCTACACTGTGGCAGTGAACCACAAAATGACATTGTAAATTACAAAAAATATTTTAATGCAACGTTTTTTCCACTATTCTCGTAAAAGGAAAGCCCACGATAGGAAATTTTTAGATTTTGAGGATAAAATGGTAAAAAAATATAGGTTTCAAAATGTTTGAAATAATGAAGGCGTTCATAAATATTTAAGATTACTTCATTCCGACAGTTATTCTAACTAATGGTTAATTTGCATCTTGTGATTTTAATACCGTTAATTAAAATAATTTAATTATGATAATATCTAGTAAGGGAACCAATGTCTCAAGTAGGAAGTAAGAAAATATGTACGACTTTAATCATTTTCGCCTGCACTTCACGCGTGACCATAATAAAACAGCTTGTTGGTTTATCAACCGGACTGAAGGTTTCAAATAAAATATACATGGGCTTCCTCATTACAGACGTTAGGTTAGAAAGGGATTTTTTTAAGATTTATATCTGTTGTAGCGTATAAGTTTTAACGGATTATTAAAACACTAAGTACGTAACACGTAGATATCGTCATTCTGAATTACCGATATTATCAAAGAAGGTAAGGTAGGTCATACTACGACATATATAAGTAATAATTATTGTTATTACTGATAAAAACATACAGTGTATTACAATAAAGCAATTTGTAAAGTATCGTTACAGGTTTGTATTATGGTTTTATTATTTACCTAACGTGGCTTTACTTTTTTTAGTTATTTTTGAGCCCGTTAAGAAACTGTTTAGTTGTAAAGTTTAAGAAATATTACTGCCTGAAAACTGAATCTATGTCAATAAATAGAACCCTTACAAAAAACATAATTTTATATAACCTTAAGTACTTAAAATGCTAATATCCAGCACTTAAATTTACAAAGATATACGTGCTGGAAATAACTTACCTATTCTGTCTATACAAGCTTACGCAGTGTCTTAATAAACACTTGCTTCTAATATACGTCTCTTGTGAACCTTCCCCACTAAAAAGCGGGGTAATATTAACATATAACTAAAAATAAAATAAATAAATAACTACTATAGATCTTATATTAATGTCAGTTTTGTAACCGTTAACAAACAGGATAATTTAAATGGATTTTCGATAAACTAAAGCAAGTTGAAATCACAATCATTGATTATAACGATATTACTTAAAACGCGGAACGAAAGTATTTAATAATCCAACGCATTCATGAAACAGTTTCATTCGATTTTCTATTACATACATTTGAGCTGTCAATTTTTAAATACTTTGAAGGCGTGTGTTTATTCAAAGCATAAGTGTCCGAAAAATAATAATATACATGTACGTGTAATAAGAATATTTCAGTTTAAAATGAAGATGTTCGAGTATTTTAGAATAGATATAGATGAAGTCTGATACGATTACAAAACTGTTTGATTATTTTAGGTATAGCTATAGCCTTAACTAATTACAATACTAATGTCCAGCACTACAATTTACAAAGACTTAATAGCTGGAATTTACTTATCTATTCTCTGTCTTGGTAAACCTACTTACGCCGAGTGTCTTATATGTATAAACACTTGCATACATTTAGATCTAATCACTTATAGATACTTCCCGCTATAGATGCTGGGTTTTATAAATTTAACCTATCTTATGCTAATTTCCGTTTTTGTAACCGTCAGACTGAAGGAATTTTAGGAATTATTTTCAGAAACTAAAAAGAAAGCAAGTTTTACAAATCATCGACTTGTATCAAAAAAATCTTCTAACGATAGTAGACAAAGAAAGTACATGAACGTGATTTTCATTTGATCCACCTTTAAATACTCAAAATTATTATATTATCCGATTCTGTAAATGTCAAACCAAATAATTGCCGCCCACACAAATGCCAAGGTATTTTTAAAATTTTAATGATCATACATATTTCTTATTCTTTCACATAAATTGATTGTTGAAATATTAACGTAAGAATTCGTAAGTAAAAAATCAGAAGTTTATAACTTGACAAGGATTCCTGTATGATAATAGATACATTTGAAAAACAAATAGAAAAATACAGTATTATATAAGCTTCCTTACAAGCTACGAATATATATTGCGATTGAAAAGACCATGGTAGTAGTTGGTATAAATCTTCGAACCGTATTTATACCTATACAAAGTGGATACCTAGTATCAAAGTAAAAGCAACATTTTAATTCATTAATGTCATATGTAAAATATTTTGTTCTACTGGTAGGACTTAGCTAGACTTTAACAATTGTTTTATTTTCTTATCCTATCCCCAATATTTAATTTTTATAATTAAAAGGCGCCTATAGCCTAACATTGAACTATTTCAATGTCATGATTAACTTAGTTCCTTATGCAACTTCTTATAGCAATCAATCTTATTATTAATTATTCATACTTAATAAAATGGGTAACACCTTAGGTAAATATCAAGTTTTGTAAAAAATAGAGCCAAATAGTGTAGATATGCGATTTCGTGATTACTCTCATAATAAAATTAGATCTAATGTGTAAAACTTTTTTGTTCTTTTAGAGAACATAAATTGTAAACGAAAACATGTTTTTATTTAAATCATGTACTTTAACACTACACGTTGACGTGCCCATGTTCTATTCGGAATAGACAAGGTTTACTTTTTAAAAAATAAACACCTTAAGATAAGAAAATTCATTCCACGCATCAGATAACTATACATATTAGGTTATATTATGTAAAATTTAAACAAAAGGCACAAGGGAATGTATTATCGTAAGTAGTAAGTAGTACGCGGTGAATGGTGTTAACATTTTCATTAGTAAATGTTCCTATTAAGTAATTTATTCCATTTGCTGATACTCCGTTACCCTTTAGGTGCAAACGAAGTATGCACAAAAGCGATTCCTATTTTCAAGTCGGTTTACTAACTTTGCAAAAAAACATAATTAAGACCATTAAAGTGACCGAAGCACCGCATTTTATCAAATAAATCGGTGTGACGGATTTCTTTAAAGCGATTAATTTTCTAAATTTATTATTCCAAAAAAAAACATTTATACATTTTGGAGTATTTAAAGTCGTTTAAGTAAATTAATTATTCTTGTTTTTATAATCCAATTATTGTTGTTATAATTTTACTTTATAATGTTTAATATAATAACTTACATATACAATTAATATGATTTCAACAAATAATAAAGATTAAGTGAGAATTGATTGAGAGGTTTCGGTCATTGTCATTGCTGTATAAAATAAGCTAAGTGATATCCTCAAAAAGGCCTCACTTTTTTCTGCACGAAGTCTTAGCGCGATGGTTATAGAACTCAATTCACAATTGATTTACATTACATGATTCTTAAACCTAATACTTATTTTTACTTCATTGAAATCATTTATTTCACTGAAGATGTATAAACAGGTGTCAATATTTAAGTGTATTCATTACTGGATGTCAAGACCTAAGTATAATTTCATCGAGTAAGCGAGTACCTACAAAAAATTGGAACAACAAGTTACATTTGAATAAAGGAATTAAAAAATAGCTCATATTATAAAATAAGAATTAAAATTGAATCAAATTGTTAAGTGATCATGACTAAGATCGCTTAGTTTCAAGTATTATCAAGTATGAGCAACATTAACGATGCACGAGCAACTTTGTGCATTATGGAATGATAAATAGGAAAAATGTTCAGTAACATTTTGTGAAAAATAAATTGAGCACTTGTTTTGAAATGCTAAAATATACACGAACTATTAAAACGTGAAGTAGACCAGAGTTTATTTATAAAGTAAGCATAAGGCACTCTTGATGCCATCTGTAAATTGAATAATATACATAAAACTTACTAATTATTTCCACGGGTTTCTAATCTATGGCTAAAATGTGTAAATGCCAATTCATAATAGTCAAATGAAGGTAGCATTGATTGGCTCCAAATAACACAAAATAGGATTAAAATGCATGAATGGGTACAAAATCACATTTTTAAACTTATATCTTAAAATAAGGAGCGCTTAAATCATTCGAATCATTGCGATGATTTAAGTAATTTGTTCGAAATCTTCAAGTTGTTTTGTCCGCTGGAGTTGTAAAATTCAAGTATGTAGAATGCTGGACGATTTTTGGGTGGTGCAGGGTATTTTGGGAATTTTGTTGCGATAGAAGCGGGTGAAGTTGGCTTCGATTATAGTTGTTGTGATGGGGGCCGGTATAATTTAGGTCAAGTTGGTGTGTGTGGCTCGGCCGGAGTGAGGCTACGTGAAGTTGGACGCCCTCTGCTGCCGCCAGGCGGCATGGAAGCCGGCCGCAGAGTCCGAGTCCGAATCGCCCTCTTCACTCACGCCGATCTGCGCTCGGGGCTGAAAAAAATATTTGAAAAATGAATTTTTACTCAGACCTCATTAAAACCCGGTCTATTTTGGTTGATACACTTATCCATTAATTTCTTTTGGTGTAAAAAACGTTGAGCAAAAATATAAGAAAATATCGGCAAGTGCGAGTCGGACTCGCGCACTGAGGGTTCCGTCCTAACAAATTAGAGGTCCACTTACTTCAAATTAGCCATACATCACAATATTTTGATGACCACAACAATAACTTTGTAACGTTTGACTTTTGGGCAATATGGTTCTAGAAACCTCTGTCATTTCAAAAGTTTTATCTATAGGCACCACACGCATAGGAATGAGTAAACACCTACCTACCAAGTTTCAACTGTGTAATGATAATATTTTCAGAATAAAGAAGGTCTGACATACGGACGGAGATACAGACACAAAGACGGACAACTAGAATTGAGGGTCCATTTTTTTCCAGTCGGCTACGGAACCCCAAAAATGATTAAGAGATGTTAATATTGACACTATGATCGGCTGCCGTATGCCAGAATTAACCAAGAACTCGACTAATAATTCATCGTTCTGTCTTTGTTAATGTTAAAGAAACAGAGGCGCAGCGATGATAAAAAAATTGCGCGGATATAATACTCTTTCCGCAGTTTCTTTGATATAAAACAAGCATAAACCAAGGGCTGAAATTCGTTCCTATATGACGGTAAGTTAAATGGTTACAAGTGTGCGAGTTTTGAACAAAAGGTAAAGTAACCAATGGCCAGCATTCTGGCAACTTTTAAGTTTGGTAAAACACGAAAAATATTTAAATATTAGTAATTAATTCACAACCGTTGGTTGAGATAATTATCGCTCACAAAAGTAGATACTTTTATTTTAAACAACTCCTACATTGTTTGAGATTCATCATTAGTAGGTAATGGAATAATTGGCATTAGCAATAATTGCCATTACTATCCATGATAGTTCAACTCACGCCTTTCTTGGATTGAGTTTGCATTTTAAGTAGATCCGAGCTATTTAGGAGTTGCAATGACAAGACAATTCCCTTATTATATACTTTTTTCCTTTAGTTCAGAACTTAACAATCACATTCGAGTGCTCTCAAACATAGAGCTACTTAGTAACGCATGACGAGAGGCAAAGATGGAAGAAGAACAGACCTAATAACCAATACTACTTAGAAAAGAGTACTAAGACTTAATTGAAGTACCTATAGTACTGAAGAAATAAATAAAAATGAAAAATTTATAGGTTTGTCTAATAATCACCAGATTGAAGAAACAAAAAATCCTCTCCCAATCAGAAGGTCTAAACAGCAAAACGTCATGTAGTGCGAAACGTTTAATGAGCATTAAGCCTAATTAGAAAATGTCCAACTCTCAGAGGGCCCATAAAGCAGAAAGTCTACAGCTAATAAGCTAATCTTTGTTCTCCCAAATGTCTGGTTACTCAGGTACATAATTTTCATATCATTACTTTCTTCATTTGCTAGAGACCTTTCGACGGAGAATACCATAAACGCAAAATACCAACTGCCGTTATTTGAATTTTTTCATTATGAATATAAATAACCAACTTCGCAAAATATCACAGACGTAAATTACCATCTCGATACATATTTTGTGTGTTTTTTATTTGTAATAAACCAAGCAAATACGTTGATTGCCAACTACATAAAAAACAACTTCAATTATGTTACTCCGCTGAAGTTGAGTAGTTAATCAGTTGTTTGATTTTAATTTAAACAAATAAGAATTGATGCAAAAGAAATTAACATTGGGGATAAAAGGCAACGTCAGAGAAATCAGCAAGAATCCATAAAAAAACAAGTGTACATCGCAAAAAACTAATAGACCCAATAAATCTCGAAAGCTAAGAGAATAACGATATGAAAAACAATTGTACATCAATAAAAAAGAAGTGAACGTCAGAAAAATAATAACTGAACATCGATAAAATAACAAATAAACACTGAAAAAACAAGTGAATAAACCGAAAACCTAAAAACATCGAAAAACTAGTGAACATCACAAAAAACGAATGAAACCATCGAAAACCAAGAGAATACGATATACAAACAAATGAGTATGAATAAAACAAGTAAACATTAATAAATAAATAAAACTAATGAACATCGAAAAACAAATGAACGTCGATAATATTTTACTCGTTTTTTTCGCCTTTTTTTTCAATGATCACTTGTTTTTTTATCGATGTTTATTTGTTTATTTTTCGATGTGCAGTTGTTTTTATCAATGTTCATTTGTTTTTTGTGTCGATATTATACAAATGTATGTTTTTTTTTATAAATTTAAAGTACGAGTACCTATTTATTTTCTACCACACTTACACATTCTATCTAGGATAGGTACACATTTTAAATTAGTCGATTTGCGAAAAAGACGTTCTGCTGCCAGACCATCTGAGAGTTGGACGTTTTGCTACGTGGACCTTTGCCTAATTAGGCTTAATTCTCATTAGACGCTTCGCGCTATAGAGAGTGTTGCTGATTAGATCTTCTGATTGTGAAACAAAAAGTCAATCTCATCATTCAATTTTCATTCAAAAGTCAATTTTAATAGTTCCCATTGGTTTCCCAAGGCAATAAATACATTTGTTATATTGCATAATGTACGCATCATTATGCGATGTAATAATCCATTTATACATTTGCAACGCAACAACAGACCTGATAAGGGCGGAAGGATTAAATGCGATCAATGATAAAAAGGAACAAGGCGCATATAAATAAATAGAATAATATAATTCAACAATTGATTTTTAATGATTAAATTATTATTGTTTGCTTCATATAATTAGATTTCTCATTAATTTGAAAAGATCAAGAACCTTATAAACTCATGTCATAGTTGATTCATTGATAGTTTACACAAACTCATTTCACGATACAATCTAATCTATGCCCATCTATACTAATATTATAAAGCTGAAGAGTTTGTTTGTTTGTTTGTTTGAACGCGCTAATCTCAAAAACTACTGGCCCGATTTGAAAAATTATTTTTACGTTGGATAGTCCATTTATCGAGGAAGGCTTTAGGCTATATAACATAAAGATACGACTCATAAGACCACAGCAGAAATGAAAAATGTTGCGAAAACGGGAGAAAGATATTCCTTTTGAGAGCTTCCGCTGCATACGCTGTGGAAACCGCTTAAGTTACACAAAAATCATGTATGACAGGATTGTTCAGCATTAAGAGTTCTATAATAAAGTCCGCGACAGCATATCTTTTATGGTTGACTTACTACAACCTTTTTTATGTTAATAAATTTGTAAAAAATTATGCATTATTTTTAGAGGTGTATTATACACACAGGTATTTATTCTTATCAAAATAAATACATTCATCATCACGAGCATTTCATTTAGAACCAAGTTGCCCTTTATATCATTTGATTTCAATAAATATCTTAGGAGCTATCACAGTTTTAACATAACTCCGCACCAAAATAATGTTTGCAGCTTAAGTACAACGTGCGCTTGCGCTAATATATTATAAAGCTGAAGAGTTTGTTTGTTTGAACCCGCTTATCTCAGGAACTGCTGGACCGATTTGAAAAAATATTTCTGTGTTGGATAGCTTATTTATCGAGAAAGGCTTTAGGACATAAAACGAAGTCGCGAGGGACCGCTAGTATTATTATAAAGCTGAAGAGTTTGTGTGTTGGAATGCGCAAATCTCAGAAACTACTGGACGGATTTGAAAAAATATTTTTGTGTTGGATAGCTCATTTATTGAGAAAGGCTTTATCAGACTGCGTGGCTTGTGACCGCTATAATATTATAAAGCTAAGGAGTATTTGTTTGAACGCTCTTATCCCAGGAACTACTAGACTGATTTGAAAAATATTTTTTGTGTTGGATTGGTTATTTATTGAAAAAGGATTTATGCTACAACACATCACGCTGAGACGAGAAGGGTGGGAGGAAACTCATAACGCGCGTATGAAGTCGCGGGAGACCGCTAGTTTATAAATAAACTACAATTGAAACATTGAAGAAAATTGAGATATGCGTCATTGCAACCCCAGTTAGCCTTGATAAAAAATAAACTTTTAAAAAAAGTAAAAACCGACTGCAAAACCAAAATGCACTAAAAAGTCTTAAATAAACTATTCACCATTGAAAGGAAAGGAATCCGTTTTAGGCAAAGAATTTCTTTTTGGAGTCGGTGCTGTGATAGTTGATGCTTGATGGTCAAAGTGATGGCACCGACTCCAAAAAGAAATTCTTTGCCTAAAACGGATTCCTTTCCTTTCAATGGTGAATAGTTTATTTAAGACTTTTTAGTGCATTTTGGTTTTGAAGTCGGTTTTTACTTTTTTTTAAAGTTTATTTTATTTCTTTATTTTTAGTGATTACATAAGAGGGAGGGGGGGGGGGGGGAGTTGCACCTTATGATTCTATTTTTTACGAAGCTACAAATTACCTATCATAATTTTCGTCATTATAATTACTGAACTCCTAAGCGTTAAGGAGTTCCAACATCAGCTCAGCCCCAAAAAATGTTGACTATCAGACATAACAACACGTCAACATTAAGATTCCAGTAAAGAAACACTATACGTGCCTTTAAAATTTGAGGTTTTCCCTCGAATACACCAAGATCCCATCATCAGAATCCAAAATGGAAAAAATGGGACCAACTAGAAGGTATACCCTCTAAGTAGGTGAAAAAATTTTTCGATTCGGTCGACAAACGACTGAGATATGAGGTAACATACATACAAAAAAAAATAATGATAAAAAAAAAACATACAGTCGAATTGATAACCTCCTCCTTTTTTGAAGTCGGTTAAAAACAGAAGAGCTCTATCGATAGGTGATTAACAATGTAATGCGCATGTGCATTTTGAGACAATCTGCGCAGTAGGCCGAATTTTCAGATAAGTCTGCAACTATTGATTTTCTATACCAGAATATTTTATTGTAACATTTTTATTATTAAAAAACTTGTAAATTTTACACAAAATCCCAATAATTGAAAATATGCAATATATTGCTGCTGACTCTTTCGCCAAGTCAGCAGCTCTTTTGACAAGAGCACCTGATTTCAACGAAATTCCTGTTAGTTTCATAAAATATAATAATAAAACAGGAGCTAAACAAAAATCTATCGACCTTTACGCTATTCCGGATAAATGCTTACACACTTAATCACGGCTCCCAATGTATACCCAGCTTTCTGATGCATGAGTGAGCATTTGTATCCCATATTCCACCTTCTTATCCCATTACTCAGTTCCTCACAAACCACGGATATCATAAAGAGTACCTTTATCGCTTTAAAATAACCAGGGACGATTCTTGCCCTTGTGACAACCTCGTCACTCAGTCTTTTTTTCATCTGATCCGAGACTGTCCAAGATTTCAGTCCTCCAGATTAAGCCACCTAATGGCATGCCAAATGCTCAATACTAATCCCTACAACTTTATAGAAATGACCACCAAAGAGGCAAGCGTAAAATCGTTTAACACCCACATCGCACACATACTAAACAATCTTAAAACCTTCATCAGTTCAATTAATCACATTCAGGTAGTCGGAAGTAACGCGTAAACCATAAGCGCCGCGCTTGTTTCGCGCCGATGGACAAATATTATGCCCAGAAAAATAATATTGCAATGCACATTTTTAATCATTCCTAATCGTTTTACTTGTTAAAAATAAAACGGCTAATATAAGTCAGGATTACTGTCTGTACCAATATTGTATCGGAATAAATGATAATAAGGATGATGATGATGAATGATATAGTCAAAATGCGTTCAATCATGTAGTAAGTGAAAAGTAAGACAATACAATATATTTTTTCGTACCTTCAATGCCTTTATCCACCGCATCGAAACCGGAATTTATTCATTTCTTTTTCGATCTATGCCTTTAATAATTTTGTAATTAATTCACTGGTTGGTTGGTTTTCGTCTACCCTGATAACTGACCAATGCATGCTATATTGATTGGCCGTCAAAAGTGCAATGCGCATGTGCAAGACAGTCGACTGCGCTGTTGAATTTCCTAGCTAGCTTATCTAGGGCTGCTACGTAGACATCTCTGCGCTTGTCAGTATACGTTAGTCTACATAATATATACTTTAAAAAAATAAATATACCACATTCAAAAATGAGACTATGTAATGTAAAGTTTTAGATGGCTTTAAAAATCAAATAACAGCTATTTGCTTGCGGTTTTATAAGCCCCAATCAATCAATATTAATTTCTTTTTTAATTAGGCATCTTTAAAAAAGTTAGCAAATAAAATTGTATAGTATTTTTTTGCATTTGGATAAAGGTTTGCCTGTTCGTTAATTGAATTGATGTTGTCAGATTAGTCGTGGTTTGCCAAAATTTTAATAGGATGCTGTTTTATTACTAATTCATTCACAACAAAACTGATTCTATTACAGAGTAAAAGCACAAACTCAATGGTAGGAATGTACTTAATATTCAATCTCAACAAAGCACCCTTTTTAAGGACCCAAGGTCAAGGTTTCATGACGCAATCAATACGCAATGGAGGGCGACGCGCACTTGTAAAGCTTGTAAGGGCGTAGCAGATTTTCTGATCGACAATTGTCTCAACTAATGGTCTAAAATCGTTACCATCAGTCAAATAGTTACAATTGTGCTTGTTTTGAAGTTAAAATGAATGTTACCTTAACCAATTGTTACAATGGCTATTTCACTGACCATGGTTATGGTATTATTTTTCCAAACAAACGATCGTAATTATTCACTGGTAACGAATTTAAATCATTGGTTTCATATCTATCAAAAAACCGACTAAGTGAAGTTGGACTCGCGCACAAAGGGTTCCGTATCTACTCAACTGAGAGTGTAAGCATTTTTGTTGCCCTTATACATGTCTTGTAAGACATAAATAAGATAAACGAAAATTGTTTAATAGGGTTTTGATTCCTTTGAAATAACAAAATATCTGAAATTATGAGACGCAACCGGTTACATATATTTTTATGGCGTCAGCTCAGACTTCTTTTTTTACAAGTGATAGAGATTATCAAATCAAATTTGACTTGCTTCAGTTTCATACCTTAACGCAATTTAGTTTTTTCTTTTTCAAGAAATATGTAAATCGTCGTCGATTTCAACGTCAAATGGTACACGACGACGTCTGTTAAACAAAAAACAAATGTTGCAGTTGTCAACATGGTAAAATATGCTTCTAATTAGAATAAGGCCTGATTTTCCCGACGCCAGATAAGGTATATTCGTCGAATAAAATACCTGTCACCTATTTGTCAGCATTTAAGTTTTTTTTTAATCGGTCGTTTTATACTTATTCACTGGAATAAGTTTCATCTGACGTTGGTAAAATCGGCCCTTAGAGATAATATTTACCGTGACACTTGTTTGATCAAAACAAAGAAAGAACGTGGTGCGCAGACGGTATATTTCGTGTTATCACAACGAAAATTAAAAATTAGCGTAATGTAAACAAAGCTTTTTTTTTTAGTTATTTTTTATATAATAAAATGTAACTTTCTTCACAATAATATTTTTCTCTAATAAACTGTGTGTGATAAATAAATACATTTCATTAACTACGCCCAATCAATATCAAACCACCTGAAGCTTCGTTAAGCTTCTTTCACGGGCTTCTAACCATACCGGTTCCTCCATTTGTGTCATGCGCACTGGACTAAAGATGAAATGAAAGATGCCTGTAGAAGCCATTTTGAAAAGGGGCTTCGAAATTTACCAACCTAATAATATTATTGAAGATATTCGAACATACTTACAGATATAATATATAAATCAGGTCTAACATTGGCTCCTGGTATAATTATTTCATCATTCATTTTTTTTACTGGGTTAAAAGCTTTTTAAAGAAACTTGTTACAGTTAACTTACTGCGCATGTCCCAAATGACGGTACTATAACCTACAAATATTAGAAGCTAGTGAAAAAAAATGTTCCAACTATAATTTAAAGTATAATGTAATAAGATTCAGCTAGCACAAGTTCTTTAATATTCTTTTAATGGTTAAATACTGACATAGATATTCCACTTTGATTCTGAAAGCTACTATTAAAAAAATGAATTCTTATAATTTATAAATAGCGCAAGAAATTGGAAGTTTTGCCCGGAATGTTTATCGCGGCACCTACTACAGTATTTAGTTGACTTCTACTTCTTCTAGTTCTGCTTTAAAAAAAAATGTAGATATTTTTATCGTACGATAAAACGAAAGGAAAAAAACGTCTGAAGTGGAGTTGAAATTTGAAAAGGGCCATCATAATCTATAAAGTATCTCATTTTCAAAACAAAGGGGGTAACTCCTAAATGATGGTGAATCGTTGTCATATTTTTAGGTACCTATAGTTAAAGCTTATTTCGATTTATTGATTAATTGTATCTATAATATTCAGAGAGTGGCACTCGAAGCCACTGAAAGAAGCTTTTTAGACAGTCCAGTGCGGATGACACAAATGGAGGAACTGGTATGTATGCTTAGAAACCATTGAAAGAAGCTTAACGAAACGAAGCTTCAGGTTGTTTGATTCCGAGACGGACAGACAGACCGACTTGGTGAGTCTAGTACAAAAATGAGCAAAATTATTTTTGCAGTCAATTTCAATGCTAAGTCAAAAGGTACACGACAAAGTCTGCTAGACTAAAAACAAATGCTGTAGTTGTCAATTAGGGAAAGTAAGATTAGGAAGAAGTTTATATTAACGAGATTAAGGTAGTGGGCTTCTAATTACAACTAGGCCTTTTTTTTTAACATCTGATAAGGAATATTCGTCAAATAAAATACAATATGCCTAATTTAAAGAGGTCACCTATTTGTCAGCATTTAAGTTTTTTTTTACATCGGTTGTTTTTAAACATATTCAGTCGAATAAGTCTTATCTGACGTTGGCCAAATCGGCCCTTGAGAGATAATATTTACCGTGACGTGTGTAGGCTTGTGTAGTACATGAACGATGTACTATTAGGAATTAGTTCATGCATGTGACCGAGTACGAACTATTCACTTCTGGTCGTTCAAATCGGTCTTTAGTACATTTCATTAAGCAAATCTTGTTCGTCTATAGTTCAGTTTAGCTCGCAAGAGCCGACTAAGAACGAATAATTCCAAGTGTCAGAGTGAGTTGGACGATTACAAACGCGCGTGCGTGAACGTGATGGAAGATGTACTAGATTGCGCGAGAACGAGACAGGCGCGAGAACGAGACAGACGCGTGTGCGTGAGTGTGACGGAAAATGAACTAGTAAAGCGAGAACGAGACGGACGCGTGTGCCAGAGCGTGATAGAAGATGTACTAAATTGAACGACATTGACGTAAGACCATATTCGCTGTGTACGACGGACGACTAATGTCAGAGTAAGCGGTGAACCATTGAACTAATAGTACTAAAAGACCGAACTAGTTCCTTTGAGCAATTGTACTAGTTCGGAGCGCTCCATTCAGTGTCCGATTATGAACAAGACTAGACGTGTGTTTGATCAAAACAAAGAAAGAACGTGGTGCGCAGACGGTACATTTCTTGCTATCACAACAAAAATTTAAATGAACCAAACTCACTATTATGCTCACCTATTTAGCGTAATAACACATAGCTTTTTATGGGTTATTTTTTTATAAGAAAATGTAACTTCTTCACATTAATATTTTTTCCAATAAACTGTGTGTGATAAAAAAATACATTTCATAAACTGCGCACAATCAATATCAAACCACCTGAAGCTTCGTTAAGCTTCTTTCACGGGCTTCTAACCATACCCGTTCCTCCATTTGTGTCATGCGCACTGGACTAAATATGTAACAAAAGTTGCCTGCAGAAGCCATTTTGAAAACGGTCTTCGAAATTTACCAACCTAATAATATTATTGAAGGTATTTGGCCATACTTATAAATAAAAACAATGAATCAGGCCTGACGATGGCTACTGGTATAATTATTTTGAAAGAAACTTGTTACAGTTAACTTACTGCGCATGTCCCAAATGACGGTACTATAACCTATAAATATTAGAAGCCAGTTAAAAAGAAAATCTAAATATAATTTAAAGTATAATGTAATTAAATTCAGCTAGCACTAGGTCTTCAATATTTTTTTGATGGTTAAATTCTGACAAAGATAATCCACTATGATTCTAAAAGCTACTATTAAAAAAAATGATTCTTATAATTTATAAATAGCGCAAGAAATTGGAAGTTTTGCCTGGAATGTTTATCGCGGCACCTACTGCAGTATTTAGTTGACTTTTACTTCTTCTAGTTCTACTTTATTTTTTGTAGATATTTTTATCGTTCGATGAAACGAAAGGAAAAAACGTCTGAAATGGAGTTGAAATTTGAAAAGGGACTTCGGAACCCGAAAAGCTGATTCAAAGTGAGTCTAGTACAAAAATGAGCAAAATTATTTTTGCAGTCGATTTCAATGTTAATTCAAAAGGTACACGACGAAGCCTGCTAGACAAAAAACAAATGCTGTAATTGTCAATTAGGTAAAGTAAGATTAGGAAGAAGGTTATATTAACGAAATTGAAGTAGTGGGCTTCTAATTAGAATAATGCCTGATTTTTCTAACGTCTGATAAGGAATATTCGTCAAATAAAATACAATACGCCTAATTTGAAGACGTCACCTACTTGTCAGCATTTAAGTTTTTTTTTTTAAATCGGACGTTTTTAAACTTATTCAGTCGAATAAGTCTTGTCTGACGGTGGTAAAATTGGCCCCTAGAGATAATATTTACCGTGACACTTGTTTGATCAAAACAAAGAAAGAACGTGGTGCGCAGACGGTATATTTCTTGCTATCACAACAAAAATTAAAATGAACCAAACTATTATGCTCACCTGTTTAGCGTGATATCACAAAACTTTTCTTTTTAAAGTTATTCTTTTATTTTAAAAAAAATGTAACTTTATTGACATTATTGTTTAATCAAATAAACTGTGTGTAATTAAAAAAAATACATTTCATAAACAACGCACAATCAATATCAAACCACCTGAAGCTTCGTTAAGCTTCTTTCACGGGCTTCTAACCATACCGGTTCCTCAGTTTGTGTCATGCGCACTGGACGAAAGATGAAATGAAAGATGCCTGTAGAAGCCATTTTAAAGAGGGTCTTTGAAATTTACCAACCTAATAATATTATTGAAGATATTTGGCCATACTTATAATTAAAATCAATAAATCAGGCCTGATGTTGACTACGGGTATAATTATTACATCATCTAAAAATTGTTCGACTTTGTTAAAAGCTTTTGAAAGAAACTTGTTACAGTTAACTTACTGCGCATGTCAAGTACTATAACCTACAAATATTAGAAGCTAGCGAAAAAAATATTCTAACTATAATTAAAAGTATAATGTAATTAAATTCAGCCAGCACTAGTGCCTCATATTTTTGTGATGGTTAAGTTCTGACATAGATATTCCACTTTGATTCTAAAAGCTTCAATTAAAAAACTGTATTCTTAAAATTTATAAATAGCGTAAGAAATTGAAAGTTTTGTCTGGAATGTTTTTCGCGGCACTTGCAGTATTAGTTGACCAGAATCTTTTAGATCATCGACAAAGGAAGTAGCTTTGCATAGACGTAATTGATAGTCCTCTCGAGCTAATTATGCCCTGTACTCAAATAGTGCGTCACCGGAGGATGGGGAATAATTCGCATTTACCTCACAGGGCTCCTAGAATTACTAACCCTTAAAGGTGGTGTTTGGTATCAATTTCATAATACAAGAATGGGAAATCCATTTTTATAACTATTTTTCACTTACTATAAGCAATATATGGCACCGAAATGGACTTCGACAAAAACGCGAGTTGCCTGACACTTTGCGGAGCTTGTCCAACGAAAGTATTGATTTTATGAAAAGGTTATTGAGCATTAAGTGTAGAAAATTGTCTCTACTTTAATTTTATCTAACAATGAGCCGAAAAGGAGAAATCGTCTGAGGTGCCTTATTCTATAAGGTAACTCATTTTCAAAACTAAGGGGGTAACTCCCAAATCACGGTGTTATAAGCGTTGTAATGTTTATTAGGTTCCTATGGATGAGGCTTATTTCGATTTATTGTTTAATTTTATATAATATTCAGGGAGTGGCGCTGGAAGCCACTGAAAGAAGCCTCTTTAGACAGTCCAGTGCGCATGACACAAATGGAGGAACTGGTATGGTTAGAAGCCATTGAAAGAAGCTTAGCGAAGCTTCAGGTGGTTTGATATTGTGCGTAGTTTATGAAATGTATATTTAGATACCATATTTTAAATTAAATACGCGCAGTTTTTATCCAAAAAATAAACTGAAAAAATCAGAGAGCGTTCGCATGGCACCAACGAAAATATATAAAATATCGCTTTTGCAGAAAAAAATATGTAAAAACGAAGCAAAGATTGAAATAAATACTATCTATAACCGTTAAGATTTTATATCATACTTATTATTATTTGGCAGTCACGCTAATAATATACGATTCAAACAGCTAAGAGGCGGAAAGCCGGCAATTTCTGTTTGAGCTTTGGTAGCAAAAGGACATAATTTGCCGCAAGATTTTCTTTATATTGTATCCAAATTACTAAGTAAATCAAATAGGAAAAGATTTTAATTTTACTCCTTTAGGTTCGATTTGAATTTATGATCAATATGCTTTGAATTTTTTTCGTTACGACGATAGACTTCGAATCATAGATTGAATTGTTTAAAAGGGTACTTTGAATTATTACAATTATAGATTGAATTGTTTTAAAAGGTACTAGGACCGCGCTGTGTAATATTTGAAATCAATAAAATTTCTTCACTTACCTCCTATCTGCCATGAGGGAGCCCCGCAGCTGCCCGAAGGACGGACCGAGCTCAAATGGACGAGCCAAATCGGTTCGTCTGGAGATATTGATTTTGGGACTTGCGTAGAACAAGCGCCATCATGCGCGATATTTCGTTGTGGGAAACTATTGGAGTATAGCGCTAGCATCGACGGAGTGGGCGTTTTGGGAACTAGCACACAAGTGTTGTAGTGCTTTATCCGGATTCGAGTATTACGAACTAAGTTTTCGCTGGGAACCGCCCGCGACTCCAAGCCCTTTTAAGCAAGAAGTAAACGTTTTTTATACTTATCAATCTTCATCACAGATGACACTGCTTAAAGTTAGAACTTTTACGAATCGCTTAAAACTTTATTAATTAGAAGGAAAACTGCAAGACTAGCGTTCAAGGCTTGAGGCAAGCCTTTATGTGGATTTTACTGTTGAACTTCAAGCTGATAAACTGGACAGATAAACCTCCCGAAGGGTCCCGAAGTACCTGCATACATGAGTGTATGCAGGTACTTCGGGTGCCAATAAAGTGCGTTTCAATGCTTTGCGTTTTACTTATCACTCCTAACCCATAAACTTGAAAAAATGATTGACTTAAGCATTAGTCACATTGGTTGCGGTCTGCGTTCCGGTCCATACAAACTGCCCGCATACGGTCCACGGACCACGGACCACGGACCACGGACCGCGAATGTTGAACGTGAATCAAAATTTTCTACTTTTAATAAAATTGGAGGATATTTTACTTCACGCTTTCCATCGCGGCCATAAAATTAATATTCCTATCGGAATAGAAGGACAAGTAAAAGCTGTCAAACGAAACCGATTTAAGATGTCAGTAACTAACTTATGTAACATTTGTAGCTTTAAATGAGATAACCTTTCGATCAGGTGATTAAAAAGAATGTTCCTAAGATAAACATATTAGTTAACTGCATGATAAACAGCCGACACAAAATATTGAACATGCAGCTCTAGTGTAAACCTAAATATTATTTCATTGTATAAAATGTTCGTATATACTTTCCCTGTGTTTTTCTGTCTTTACTTTTTACGTAAATTAACGTTTGTAGAATAGAATAATCAAACTGCATACTTTAAATTTGAAGCGCATTGGTAAATATAAGTCGTATATTAAGAGGCTTCGAATTGGACTAATTTACCTGTTGAATGATTATTTGTTGGGTTATTCCGCTGTAATGAATAACAATCAATCACCGATCAAGTCACCATGATTCAACAGAAATATTTCTTCAAAATATACACAATTTCACATAAAATTTTCAAAAACTCAAATGAGAGAAATTTTAAGCGAGCTTTCATAGGCTTCCGAACTTACTGACAGCTGCTAAAAACGGTTCTGCTACTTCGCATCTCCCAACTCTTTTTATCACACAGTGTTTGCTGCTAGTGACATCTCGCTTTTGTCGTTCTATTCCAAAGGGATAATAATTTTATGATCACGGCAAGATTTGGCACTCAACAGCCCCCTTATTCTGTAGGTGACAGGGATTGGTACATTCATTGCATCGGGTTTTGTGTCCAGAGTAAGGCGGCAGGCAGTGGTTTGCTAGTATACAAACCAACCACCCAAATCCAACAGAGTATTTTAGGTACGTGTATAACAGCGCCATCTGCCTACACAGCAATCTTTTACGCATAAAATTAGTAAGCAAGTTACTTGAGGATCGTAGTTAAAAGTTAGTTTACCTGATCTGGTGAAGAGGGCGTGCTATGACTGTAAGTTCCGATGCCTTTGCGAAGTTACTTGACGGTCGTAGTTATAAGTTAGTTTTACCTGATCTGGTGTAGAGGGCGTGCTTTGACTGTGAGTTCCGATGCCTTTGCGGCCGCTCACGCCACGGCGTCTCACTTTGTTGCTCATAGGTGGCGGCATACTCTTGTCTTCTTTCTGTAAAAAGTAATACAGGAAAGTGAAGTTTGGAACGACTCGGTTCGCGATCGGTAGGTATAATTAATAGAGATCGGCCTCCGACATAACTTTTGGATCATTAATTTTCATGATGTTATCACTTCAACATCCTATCAAAACGTTAAGAAACAAATAAAGACGTGTTTTAAAAAGATTTGAATGACGCTGTACTAAGATTAGGTCAACTCCTGCCTGAGTTTTGTAGTGATGAACCAAAAATAACAGACAATATAATTAAAATAATCGTTACTTATTAACCATAATTCATATTTATATAAATTATAAGAAGCGTCTCTTTAACTGAATCGGAAGACAACCAAACGTTTTTTTACAGAAAAAAGTTTTGAGCAGAAAAAAAACTTTCTTTTTTATGTACAGCTTTATCTATCCTAATATTATAAAGCTGAAGAGTGTATTTGTTGCTTTGAACGCGCGAATCTCAGGAACTACTGGACCGATTTAAAAAAAAAGTGATGGATAGCTTATTTATAGGGGAAGTCTTCAAAGGCCAAGAAACATCATGGCGGTGGCAGGGGAGGGAGAAAACTCAAAACGCGCGGATCCAGTCGCGGGGGACTGCTATAATATTTTAAGTTGGGCATCCTTTCGATAGTAAATTATTGGGTATTTCTTATACTAAACTTTTAATAACAAATAAGTCTTTTAACAGAAAAACTAACACGAATTTCAAGGATAATAAAAGTTAATATTTAATTTAAATATTAGTTTAGGAAAGTGTTTTTTTTGCTTATAAAATATAAATGAACATCGTCGTTGTTTTCACATCACCAAACATTAAAAACTGACACTGTCATTCAGATGCCAGGACAGCACTTTTAATACGGCCATACTTTAGGTGACGCGAAAGTCAATTGCTAAGGAGCAGTAAGAATTTTTTTATCGATAGTTTCGCGGTAATGAACAATAATTTAATTTCATATAAGCGTTTACGCCCCAAAACATCCTCTCATACATGCATACGAATCACATTGACAAGATTTTATGACGCACGATAGCATTTTAGGAAATACGCAATATAAGTGTGGTGTGTGTGTGTGTGTGTGTGTGTGTGTGTGTTTTTAGGGTACTCTTGATATTTTGAGAATTGAGAGAAATTATTTTGTTACTTTTTATGACTGAGAATTGCATACGTCAAAAAAGAGCCGATTCAGCACAATAATCGTTTTTTTTTTGTAGAACACTTTAGCTTTTTATACGTTAGTTGTAGAAAAAAAAATGATATTCATCATCATTTCCAGCCCTTATTCCCCCCATTTCATCTGAGGTCGGGTCTTCTAGTACATCTGTGCCAGAAAACTCTGTTCTGTGTTGTCTGGGTACGGTGAAAATTAAAAGTTAAGGTAATTATTTTTTACAGATTTAGATTTTTATTAATTAAGATTAAGATTATAGAAAATAATGATAGTGTCATGTTTCTTTGATGTATAAAAATACAGATAATATTGATAAATCCACTAAAAATTACTAAACGTCTCATAGTAGACAGAACAGACATTGTTCGAGAATAAAAAAACCTTGGGTTTGAGTTTACGAAAACTGAATTTTAAGGATTTAAACATGTATTTTAGGTAGATAATATTTTAATATTTATGATAAAGTAAGTAATATGACCACCGACAGTTTTACTGGTGTATTTTTGAGCATAATTTGAAGTTTAAGCAATTTAATCTTCTGTTAACATTTAGTCCTGTAAGATTGTGGTTTGTGGTGGTGTACTTAACTCTTGTGGCGCCATTTATCCGGCGATTAAAGCAGCCAGTTTAACTGTCTAAAATGAAAACGAAATTGATCAATCCAGAATATCTGATATATTTACTTTCAATTCATATTTAAGACTATAAAATTTTTGACAATAGACCACGATAGTTTTCCAGATTCCTTATTCCTCAGTGAAAATGGTTACAAGTTTGTAGTACATACATGTAATTTTACATACAAGTCGGTTGGTTAAGATATAGGAACAGGATAGGATAAGGAATACGTACGAAGTATTGTACCTGGATGTTATCAGCCGATCCCCATGTTTTGTGAAGTTCTCCATCATCAGACCTTCGCTCCTCGCGAGCCGACTTGGGAATGTAGGCAGACGCCCTGGTGGCCCCCACTCCTAGGAAGTTGCTGAATGCTTCCGTCGTCTTCTTCACACGGACGTTGAGAGAGCCAATGCGTAAGAATCCTTCTTTTTCTGTAATAGTTTGTTTATTTATTAATTATGCCGGTTGTTAGTATTACAACCATGGCAATTGTATTGCAAATTAGTCAAAATTTGTTTTTTTTTTTAAAGTCCTGAATAAACGATACAAAAGATTAACATCATATTAAGATTATTCTAGTGGAAGTGTTTCCCATCAAAAACACCTTCCATATGGACATTATAAGATCAGTTAATGTTGTCAAGATTCAAGGTCCTGCGTCTCTTTAGCCGCCTTATGCAGTCAGGCAGCGTAGGTTAGCTGGACAGCGAGCTGATTCAGATGTTTCTCCAATCTGAGTTTGTATCGCATTTATTTCCTCCTTGACAGGAGGAATAAAATCACTCACCAAATTTGCTTGTAGTCAGAAGGACTAATAACATGATTATTTAAAAAAAAAAAGTATATTTTAAAAATGCATGGATTAATAACCATCTATTAGTTTTGAAAAAACTCTATTTTGAGAGTGAACTATAAAGGATTCACCACACTGAGTGTTCTGCGGTACGGTCCAAACAGAATTGCCCGCATCCAGTCAATTTAGTATGGATCGTACCGCAGACCGCACTAAGTGTGACAAAACCTTTCAAATGTTCACCAAAAACAGTACAAAAAACAACAATAATATGATATATTATCCATGGAATACGTAAAAAATAATCTCTGGTAGTATGTACAAATCAGGAAAAGTGGTCATGATTAGAGGTTATGTTAATAAAACCAAAAACAAACACAGTGTAAGGATTTGGTACTTCTAGGTACTAGCATATTGTTATTTGAAAAGACAAACAAAAAAAAACAACCAAACAAACATTTAGAACAAAACGCAGAAAATACAGGTATCCTAACGAATTAAATGTCTTGCAGCTTTATTATTTTCCCATCGTGACGGATATTTTCGGGAAATTAGTAAGCAGTGAAATTCTGAATCACCTGGTACCAAACGATATCTTAAAAAACATACATACGCACCAACACCCACACCACAAACCAACAAATAAGACTTTTCACCAAACATTCAATACGGTAGTGCATTGAACACTACCAGTTAAGAGTTTTTACGAATCAAACATATGTATATTTTTTTCAAAAATACTAAAAGGACTGACCTATATAATTAAATGAAAAAGTTACTGACAGGGATAGATAGAAAGGCAACGCCATGAAGACTGTCATATTTATGCAAATATTTACCGTAGCATAGGAATAAAGCTACATTCCACTTCAGCTCTTGGTTTAGTTTATATTTGTTGGCTTTATGATGAGACTGAAATGAAATAAGAAAACGAAAATTCAAAACTTGACGGACTCAAAATACGGGCAGGGAAAGCCCTATGTATAATGCAAATACAATAAGCAACACAGTTTGCTTTACACTTCCAAAATTAATATCCATGTGCATCATAGAAAGCAGACCTATCATTCAAACTATCTGGCTATTTTGACGTTACAATAATTAGAAACAGTTTAAAATCAGGCCAGTTTTAAATAATACCTCCAAGAATATACAAATGTATTAATAGTTAACATTGATGCTGTTTTGTTTTTCATTTAGAATCCTAGATAAATATATAATAACGTGCATAGTCGCAAACATTGTGTCCGGATTATATATACAATTTATTAAAATTCTACTCCTTCGAACGCAAATAAAAACCGTGACCGTAAGTGCTTGTTATATTAGTATTAATCCAACAGGTTAAGGAGTTTTGCTTGAGTGAAGAATGCAACTTTGTGCTCATGATGACATGTGACATGATTTCCATTTTACACTAGACAGGCTGTTTAGAACAAACGTTGTCACTGGTAATCTGAAGATAAGTGGAAAGTTTTTTCTATTGCAACCAAATTCACAAGCACTGCAGTTAATGACAATTAACAGATAGCCCTGAGTTTTGTTACTACAGTATTTGAATAATATTTTTTACCTACTGGCAATAAATAGGTATGAACAGTTTTCTCCTATCACTTGATATGATAGCTTTAGTATATTTATTTTTAAGTTGCGGAAGACTGATATAAAATGCGATAATAACCTTTAGATTTATTCAGATTATTTATTTCTTGTCATTTTTAAGTCCTTTTTTTCTAAAGATACCTATTAATGTATGTCTTGCAGGTTTTAATTGCTGGTTTCAAGGTGTCACCGCTCCGAAATCCAGGGTTCGATTCCCGGCCGGGTCAATATAGAAATCAAAATTGTCTATATTGCCTCGGGTCTGGCTGTTGTGGTACCATCGTTGTGTCCGATTTCCATAACACAATTGTAATTAGCTACTTACTTAGGGATCGGAGAAATGTATGTGATTGATGTCCAATATTTATATTGTTATACTGTTTATAATTTACCCTTGGCGAAAGCCATTATGATCTCTCGATGATATAATCATCTAGTGACAAGAAAACTGCTCAATACTTAAAAAACTAAAAAGCATCGTCCCTATGTTTCGGTATGTAGTCTTTACAGTTTTTGTCTTCTCAATTGTTGATCTTTTCCTAAAACGGTCACAATCTTTGTTCTCAACAGCTTGTCAATTCACAATACGTGACCAGTGGGGATACATTAGGCGAATTTCAGCCTTACTTGACATATCAACAATGGAGTTAAGCAGTGAATATGAACTGTTTCGCGGGTCCGTGGAGGTCGAAACGACACTTCTCACGTCAAATGTGTCCGCTTCTGTAAGATAATAGCTAGATCCTTAGATTTTACTTCACATCTTGCTAAAAAGATGTGTAACATTTGTCCATTTGTACAGTCGCCGTCAGATATATTGGAGCAGACAAAATGACCAAATACTTCTGAGCAGTTTAAAATGTCAATAAGTTCCACACACTACAAGTTAAAATTAATATCAGAACATTCAGTGCTTCATAAACATCTGAGCTGATGTTAGTCAATAACTTCTATACACACAACAAACCAATAATATCAAAACACTCACTTGCCTCAATTCATTTATTGCATGACACTTTCATAACAGTGATGACAATACTGAAAACTACAAAGCGTTACAAACTGCCAGCGTCATCTTACTGTAATATAAACTATGAAAAGAGTTCCTATTTTTAAATAGTATTTATAGTTAAGTTGGAAGCACTTCCTTCTGCAATTTTCCTCGACTGCTCAGATATTTAAAACCGACTGCATACATACATTTGACGTTATGAGTGTTCAGATATTATTGGTTGTATAGAAGTAATTGACCAGCTTCTGCTCAGATATTAATGAATTAATGAACGTTTTGATATTAATGGTAACTTGTAGTGTATGGAACTTATTAACATTTGAAACTGTTCAGAAGTATTTGGTCACTTTGTCGACTCCAATTTATCTGACGGCGACTTTACCTCATTTACTATACTGACTTTACTCTAATTTTAATTAGATAGAACAAAATGACATTCGATTTATAATAATTTAAAATTTATTTAATCGTTGTTTCTGTGTGATAATAGAATAATTTAATAGTTGTTCTTTGAATTTGTGTATTGTATAAGTATAACTATGTTATTTTAAATAATTTACAAAATTATAATTTGTTTATAATCATACAATATTGCTATTGTAAGGGAAATAACTGTTATTCTTATTAGGACAACTATTTTATTTAAATTATCTACTTCACTCTAATCCCAAAAAACTAATACCAGCGGTATTTGATTAAACTAACGAGTGCTAAAATAGGGTACACAACCATTTAGTATAACGATGTACAATACGTAAATGTTTTTAAAGGTCATAATATTATTTTAAATCGTGTGTTATATGCTTAAAACTATTGCACTTTTCGTACGTCGTAGAATATATTATACATTTTTACATTGCAATAAACACCAACTTTTGCGCACTCCTAGTACTTTGAGCAGAATAAGAAAGCTTGTTGTTGACTGTACCAAGACTTATAAATTGGTATTCGTTGTGAATAGTTTTAAAACTTTTTCTTTATATTTTTAATTTTGTATTTCTTAGGAACAGACGATTTTAATGTTTGTATTTAAATACCGTTATTATTCGTTTTTAAGTTTGTCTATAAGCTGTCATTCTGGTCTATCTAATTGAAAATTAGAGAATAATCAGAATACCTAATACTGTATATATATTACATTCGTATTTGTATCTAGATACTATGGCAAAATCGTTCAAATATAACATTTAATATGAGTACTTAGATGTATTATATTAGATCTAAAACCCCTTTCACACTGCGACTTTTAGCGTCGATGCAGTCAGTCAAAACGCGCTCAGCATCGCGACTCATGCAATGAACAGATTTAATTAAGCATCGATGCAGAAGCGCGTCTGCATCGATGCTAAAAGTAGCGCAGTGTGTAAAGGTTGACAATTTGCGACTGCATCGATGCTGCACCGCGACTGCATCGCCGCTAAAAGTCGCAGTGTGTAAGGGGTTTTAAAATATTAAAAAATAAATGATTTTATTTGCTAGAAAATTTCCATTACATACTCGTATTTATAAATAAAACCATCCTATAATGCAATTTTAGAAATGCTTGTTGTAAAATATAGTAAGGTTACTTACTTCGAAAACATCCAGGCGATAAGGACGTGTCCATATGAACCAAATACTGCCTCGGTTTTCTGCCGGACCAATCGCGGACATTGGGATCGGCATCTGTTTAATTTTGAATAATAAATATTCACGTTTAATATGGAATCTAGGTGAAAAATAGTAGTGCACCGAATTCTCCTACTTACATCACATAATACTCAACACTTTACTTACAGCATGTTTCACAATGTCATTATAAGATCTAGTTAGCGTGATCTGTCAAACTGATCTGTTATTTGAGTTTATTCATTGGTTAGCTCTTATATATTTCGATGGTGACACAGGCCTGAAGTCTTTTTTTTTCTTTTTTCAAGTCTATATGACGCACATCTTTTTAATAACATTTGGTAGTTATAATTAAGTTTATATGAAAAGTAACAACAGCACACTCAGCACGTACCATAGACCTCGACTAGAAGCCTGTACACATTTTCATGTCGAAACTGCATAGCTATGTGCAGTGGTGTATATCCCTGTAAGAAAATGTTTGATTACTATCTTCAAGGAAGTACACAAAAGTAATTTTATATTGTAACTAGCGGACCCAGCGAACTTCGCTTCGCCCCTAGCACCGTCCAGCCCCGGCTCCGTCTCGCCCAGCCTCGTAATTTTAAAGGTTAAGAAAAACGCTATAGTTGATCAGTTATCGAGCGGGATAAAAAGTGATCAATTTAAAGTTGTAAATTTAGGGTGAACAACCCTTATCACTTAGGGGTATGCAAAATAGATAGTAGCCGATTCTCAGACCTACTGAATACGCATTTAAAATTTGGTAAGAATCGGTAAAGCCGTTTCGGACGAGTACGGGAACTAACATTGTGACACGAGAATTTTATATATAAGATATCAAAGTAATTTGGACACTGATTATTTCAGAAATAGGTTAGAAATTAGACAGGGAACAGGCTTGGAAGGGCCATCGCCCATTATACCTCGTATACAGCGAAATATATATTGTGGACAATACAGCCAGTAGCGTCGGCTACTAGGTACTCGCATGCCAAGTAGCTTTGATGTCGACACGCTTAGAAGAAGATGCGGGGACAGTTGAGAGGCAAGACACCTTGGTAATATCGAACGTAAAAAAATAACCGCTAAAAGACAAATCACAGTTGGTCCAGAAGCGCAGGTATTGTTAAGTATTTAGTTCGCGCGCGTACAGGCACAATAACGAATTACTAATATTGACTTTACCGTGACTGCTGCTATGACTTAACCCTTTCATCCTTCTTTATCTATTTCATGATCTTTACTATCTAAATTATGAATCGAGTTCAGTAGCCAATAGTGTTGCCGTTTCCGTCAATCGGAGCTGGTTGGAATCGATGTTATCACGCATGAAATATGATAAGTGTGCGCCTGCGTTGCGGCGACTGTAGCGATGTGCTAAATTTTAGTGCGCATATGCCGTTGTGGTATCTAGGATCGTTATCAGGGAACTAAAACAGCGATGCATATCGCATTGAAAATATATACACGGGCATGAAGTAGACGAGCAACAATAAAACTTACAATAATCAATGAGTCCTGAGTAAGAAGTGTCTAAAAATAAATCGAAAAAACAAAACAAATTGAGTTAACTTTTTTCTACATCGCGATGTATATTTCATTCGAACTTTTTAGATCAGCTGGGAGTATGAAAAATATAATAACAGTTTTTAGATTCTCAATTATAAATTCAAGGGACACAAACTCGAAGAAAAAGAAAAATCACCGCAGACATCTCGTTTACGGCCTTTGAGAAGGTTTTTATTTTATTTTTGGAAATAAAAAGAAGTCACACGGTGCCTGATCAGAGCTGTAAGGAGGGTGACCCAGGAGTTTGATTGGCGTGCTGTCTAGTCCCTCATTTTGAGCGCGGTGTGTGCAGGCGCATTGTCGTGGTGGAGCAGTAGTCCGCGGAGCCCAGTGTTTGGTCGCTAGTTGCTTACAACAGAGAAAACTTCTGGTAAACATTTTGTAGTAACTATTCGGTGTGGATGCTTCTTTGATTTCGTAAGGGAATCGACACAAAGTGGCCAGACAAATTAACTAAACTGGCCATCAAAATCTTCCCCGCGCGCCGAGATCGCTTCACTTTGGTAGGCGTTGGTTCATTTTGAAACACCCAAACTGTCGACATGCGCTTGGTTTCTGTATTTTATTGATAAATCCAGGACTCATCACCTGTAACGATGTCGTAAACACGCCGAGCCAAGCATGCTTCAAACTTGTTCAGCATATCACGGCACCATTGCACCCGGGCCTGCGTCTGAGTGTCGGTGAGGTTGTGCGGCCCCAGCGTGATACTACTCTCCTCACGCCAAGATGCCCCGTAGAATCTCGTGAACGCTTCCGGATCCAATCTAAAATATGTGCTAAATCTCCTGATATGTATTATCTTTGAATAAATTTTTCACTGCTAGCACGTTTTCTACCGTAATAGCCGTCAAAGGGACGCCCGCTTCCTTCTTCATCCCCGGTCTCGGACACATTCGTCAGATTCCTTTTTCGTCAGAATTATAGAAACTATACTAACGATACACGGTGGCCTTCATTCATAAATGTCATTTGAAGTCTATGGAACGATTTTTCCGGTTTCAGGCGGCACTTGAAATCGTAAAAAATTATAGATCTAAAATGTTTTGCAGATTTATTTTTTAGTCAGCCATGATACTTTCTGAGTAGCCTGGTATTGCGTTCGGCCGAAAGACTGTTGGTGTATTTCAGGGTTTTTAGTTATGACTCAAATCTCAAAAACTACTGGACAGATTTTGATGAAACTTACACTGTACCCTAAGTTAAACTATACTTGTACCTGATGGAACTTAAAAAAGAATCATTTCGACAAACCTACATACACTTACGAAATTTTGCACACGTGGTGTTGTTTTGAAGTCTTAAAAGGTCAACATACAATAAACGACCACGGCTATCTTTTAAAAGACTATTTTCTTGTTTCGTACTTTATAGAGCGTGTTTTAATTAGTCGGGTTTTAGTTTTATAAACTTTCTTTTTATTTTACTTATTTTGGAGTTATGTAAATTTGTGTTAGGTATAATTATTATGCAGAGCAGACCTAGTATGTACTTAACAAATATTTAGTTTAAAAGTGAGTTTATAAATGTTTGTTATTATCAGGTGATTGCAAGCAAAGACGTGAGCAACAGCGTATATTGTTCACAGATTTGAAATGTGCTAAAAGAGCTCTTTCATTTGATACCCCACACCACACCGCAATGCAAGACACCGGCCTTTACTTTTAGTCTCCTAGAGAGCGCTATAGTCAATTCAACGTAACTTAATGTCCGCTGGTTATAGGCTACAGCCTATAACGATCAAGAGGCTTCCAACGACACCTCATTTGTCCCATTATGATAAATAGTTTAGTAGTTAAGAGAGAGTTCAAAATCAAAATCAAAATCAAATATTGTTTTTTCAATTAAGGACATAATATGCCACTTATGAACGTCAAATGTACAATGAAAAATAAAATAAAAATAAATGTGCCCTGAAGGGGCCGAAACATGTCTCCTTATCTTTTGGGCCCTACCAGCGCTTCGAGACAGAACACAGACAATTAGGCAAGTGCTGAGAAGAAACGCCGGAACAAATTCAGTCACCACTAGCTGCCGTAAAATCAAAATCATCAAAGGTAAGTACATCAGTCGGTGCAGGCTGGACGGACCATACATTCCTGTCGTTCAGGTAGTCTTGAACCTTATAATAGCCTTTAGTCATAAGCGTGTTTTTAACGTGTTTCTTAAATTTATCAACCGGCAATTCGACAAGATTGTGTGGTATATTATTAAAGAATTTAATACAATTTCCCATGAACGAATTACTAGTTTTAACTAATCTGAAGTTAGGAACGACAAGCTTGTGTTTATTTCTTGTGTTATATGAGTGAATGTCGCTCTTCTTCATGAAATCATCTAAATTTTTACAGACGTACATTATATTGTCAAAAATGTATTGAGAAGCCACAGTTAATATGTTGATTTTCTTAAAGACCTCTCTTAGGGAGTCACGAGGACTAAGTTTATAAATAGCACGAATGGCTCTTTTATGCAAAATAAATATGGTATCAATGTCTGCAGCAGAACCCTACAAGAGAAGACCGTAAGACATAATACTGTGGAAGTAACTAAAATACACAAGCCTCGCCGTTGCAACATCAGTCAGATACCTTAGTTATGAGTAACATATACCCACATACATACAGGTCAAAATCATAGCCCTCCTTTTTGCTTCGCCGCAGTCGGGTAAATATTTCATCCAATTCTGACGACATCCTCCTATCTTTGAAGTCGGTAATAATGATTGTGAATGCTTGTGCAAGTCCCGCCCGTGCGCAAATTTTTGGTTTCTTATTTTCATCTTTATGAATGATTGTGAATGTTTAAATTGGCCAAAATCACCGAAGTGAGAATTTTAAGTTTGCAAATTTCAGATAATTTATGTTTAGTTTACTTTAAAAATAACTATTGTGCTAGTAACTGTTGTGCCATTTGTCATGAACCATTTCTATAAATGGGTGCGCACAGAAACGAATATCATCGAAATTATAACTGTTATCAAGAATAATACCAGCGTCGCGTGTCATTTCGGGAACCATTTTTGATATTTTCTTTTACTAAAAATAAATTATCTAGGTATTTAAGAAACGCCATCAACGAGTAGTAATAAACCGGTTTTAAACTTGGAAAATGTTAACATTCAAATATATTTATTACTTATTTATCTTCATAAATTTTCAGTTGGTGCAAATTCTGTTCCAAAATTTTGATTTATTTTGTCAATTCTTGCACTGCATATATTTAAAAAAAAATGTAAAAAGTGGTGATCCTCATCATGTATGAGATGTTACCAAAGTGACAGTACAGGTACTGAAATGAAGGTAACATCCGGTTTTTTTACACGTTTTATGTATGAAAGCTTGGAAGTTTTATGTCTTAATTAATATAAATTTAGGATGTAGGAAAATAGTTCTCTCATTTTTATTTCTTAGTAAATCTATAAAAACAGAATGTATCGTTTTGGGACTTCCTATTTACTTATTGGTTATCATAGTTTTCTAGGCAAATTGTTTTAAATAGATATCTTCAACCATTTTCTAAATAAGAATGCCTTTTAAATATATTTGTTTTGCATGCTTTGCACTGCCATGTTATATGTTGATTTTAGCGGTAACAAACAAGAGAGCAGTCATATTAAAAATAATTTAGCGAGCCAAAATATGGATGAATTAAAATTATATGAATTTTATTTACACAATTATAATAAGTTTAAATATATTAACTTGATAGATATGATATTTCAATGTTATAATTGGATACGTTTATGGCTTTTTCTCGCGCGAGAAAAACAGGTCAAATAGTCATTCCGAGACGCGTTCTCGGAATGACTATTTGACCTGTTTTTGTTTAAAATCAAAGGGAACGTAATTAAATTAGTTAAGTGCCATGCACGTACCTACATTTAGTATCAGATATTGTATTAACATCATCTTATTTTATTATAAACATCTTTGTCGGCACCATAGTGCTACCCTCAGTGATAGTGACACAAATATGTACATAGGCTTATGGTTTCAACAATATCATTGCCAATTAATAGATTTCAGAAATTGTAATAAAAATATGTGCTATATGTGTGTCTTATGATATATGTGGGAAATTTGCCGACAAAAGCATACGTAGGTGGGTCCCGCGTCGTCAGGGTGTACCCTGAATAAAAAAATGTATGACATGTGATCTATTATATTTTATGCAACGCTTCTTGGCTTTCACTATAGCATGTGACATAATATTTTATACAACATAGTTTGCATTCTATCATTTCAATTACAGGGTGTCAAGGGCGCACCCACATCTGTTCCCTTCGAACTTATCGCCTCGTGATTTCTAATATTTATACTGAATATGATTCGGGGTAGATATTAAATTTGCTAGATATTACTGAATACATAGCGTTGCGACAGCTGTTAAACTAGTGGATATACGAAAAAGATTAAAATACTCTTTATATTAATATACCTATTGGTGGTTTTACGCAATTTCAGTTATAATATTGAGTTTTTGACACAAAGGTATGATGCGTTCTTTCTACACTTTTTAATTGCGACAATATTAAAAGAATTAGGCAGTCGTTAATAACTCAATTTATTATCCCAATTCAGTTGCTAAGCCATTAAAAGACTATGAATGTTTTCAAGTGAATCCACAAGTAGTCAGTAGTTTGGTAATAAAATTGTGTTGAACTTACCCCATTCTGGTAGTGCGACGGCGCCCCAACACCACATGAAAAAGTGTAATGCCTCTTTAACGATACCGTAAAACTGGCAAAATAGCCGGTGGTAAGTAAATTTGATTGGGTATTAAAGTAGGAGGCAGTAAATGACAGCCAAGCTCGGATGTAAACACGTTGGGACCCTGATCTCTTTCAAGATAATTGTCTTGTATTTCTATGATCTAACTTTACAAATGGGAAAATTAAATAATGAAGGTTATTGATACTTTATGCTAAGTTAAACCAAATAAATGCCAAAAGGGACTGAGGAGATGGATGAGTACTTATATTCAAGAATTAAATAAAAATTAGTTCGAACAACTTAAAACCAAAGAAAGTATTTTACCTAATTCAAGAGATTACATGATCGATGTACTCTTATGGACTCGATATCTTTATTTGAATTTATAACTTATAAATATATTATTTCTAAAAGAACATGAAATAACTGATCTTAATAGTATACTAATATAATATAACAGAGATAGGTAATGAACCCACTCACCGAACGTTCATTTACTAAATGACGAGCCGCTCCCGCCAGTAATTTGACCAAATTCTCATCACCGCGCTTGCAAGCCCAGTGCATCGCCGTCTGGAATATACGGATACACACGATAAACCAATTTTTAATACAATTATATACCTTTTAAACTAATTGTTTCAGTACATCTGTCGAAATAGAAATCTACAATTTTCTGACAGTGAATACACTACGTACTAAAAATACTCGTCTTTACGAAGTATTACAAATTCCAATAAATATAAATTGTAATGATAATAACAGATGCCAGAAATAAATATTTGCCTCATTCCTTAATAAAACTCACGCTATTGTAGCAGAAACAACAAACAAACGTGAAGGTGGCCAAAGTAGTAAAATTGCCAATATAATCGGTATAATTTTGAAATCGATGCCAAATTATGAAGTAAAATATTCAAAACCTTAAACACGATACCATCACGAAAAGTTTAGTAGGTCGAGAAACAAATTACTTGATTGCCAGCCTTTTATTTTTATATATGTAAAACACTTTGATGGACAATATAATGCTGAAATTATAGCTCTTTATAATCGGAACGTATTAGAATGATTTGCATCCAGATTAAAGATTATATTTTGGTAGAGGTAGGTGTTATTAGCATAGTTATAGGAATTAACTTGCTATCATCGGTGGTCATTTTAATTTATAAAATGTTATGGTAACCATATTATAATTTGAAACAACGGGTGATTAGATAGAAAATTAACTTTAAATAGCAGAGTAGTCTTAAAATCGAGCTTGAGATTTTGAACTAGTTTAATGTTCAAGTAGATTTATTTTGATTAAGTTGTTCAGAACACCATGTAACATTTGTTTTGGGAAATTATTTTAATTAACAAATAATATTACGATGTGACTATAAAATTGCATTCTAACCCTGTTATGTTCCTTTTCTAGGTGTGGCAATATTGCAGATTCTTATAGTCGATATTATAAAAACGGAATTGAATTATAGTTTTTTTTTCTAATTAACGCTGACGTTCAAGTGTTATTATTAAAATTACATCTAAGGCCAATTTTAATTATCGGATGTATTACAGTAAATGGCTGTAATTTATTTGATGGACCCGTAACGTTTAATTTCCGAGTAACCCTCAGTGGAAGACGGGACTAGCTGTTCAGTCAGCAGTAAAGTCTGGTAGTTATATATTACTCTATCGGAGGGGCACGAGTTACGTAGCAATCGACGTATGTACAAGGTGTAGGCGTGATCGTCGCTGATTCAGTCGGGTAGTTAGTGGCGGGCGGTCCTAGCCTCGACGTCGCTGGGAGAAATATTGGCCTCTGGGGAAACTCTGTTAATTTGCAGCGCACATTCGGTACGCGATTTTCCACGTACATACTACTATATAGCTTTCAAATGCCCACAACTCTGTGTGAGCATCAGTCCAGTACGATCCACGCAACACAAAATATAAAACTTAGCACCGAATTTATGGTTCGGCGTTACGTTAAAAGGCTTCTATTTAATTGGAGGCAATTAAAAAAGTTTTTTTTTTAACAATATCATTAGAAAGTACGATTATACTCACATACTGGAGGTTTCGGATTCGCCATCACACATGCGGAAAAAAAATTTAAATTAATAAAAAATAACAATGTAAGAATTGTAACAGCACAATTTTTGGTAACAGAATCATAATGTATCGTTGGCTAAGCTAATAAATTTAAAGCAGGATTATGGAGTCTGGTAGACGAAAAAATGCCTTAAAATTCGGACCTTATAAATCTTCCGCCCTTGTCAAAGCGACTTTTGATCTTTGAAAGCTAGTAATACGTTTTCAAATTACGTATCTTTAGTGAATAAATATCTGTTTTTTTGCAGTGATTATTTCATTCATACAGTCTAACTATTATGCCTGTTTTTTATATTTCAGTTTTAGGCTGTGCAAGTAAATTACAACTTTTGAGGTCCATGTAGCTACACACCTCTAAATACCCTACATCCGGCCACTTAAAAGTGTAAATTATTTTAGGTTATACAATTTGAGCGTTTCAAAAAGCAATCTCATGTTTGGTAATCAACTCTGCTGTAGTTATTTATTTCACAAGTACTTCACACTGTTAGTACCTGTGCATCAAAACTAGATTTTCTAAATAACAAAAAACTTATTGTAAATTCTATATTTGCAAATTTAAAAAAAGCCCTCAACCCGTCATATGTACCTAAACTCATGGTTACCTTTATTTCAATATCATTTAAGTAGCACGGTACAAAATTTCGAATCGATCAGGACATATGGAAGGTAGTCAGATCCCTTCATCATTTTTTAGAGCTGATGATCTTCAAACTGCCGATCGGGTCATGGATACCTTACCATATACCCTGTCAATGTCATAGGCACCAAATTTCGAATCCAAAAGACAACAAAAAACTAGAAAAGAGCTGACGATCTTTGGACTGCTGATCAGATTTTCATGAAACATGGCTAAGAACATTTAGGATAAAATTATCAATGACACAAAAAATTAAAAGAAATTCGGTTCACCCGTTTGGGCACTATTATACCACAGACAGATACAAAAAATGAGACTTATATGACTATAAAAGTCACGTTAAACCGATTTCTTTGTGTTTGTGTTGATTTGCACCGACTCAAAGAATAACCTTCTATCACTATAAAATATAATAAACTACAACTATCAATATAATAATATCCTATAACTTTTAAAAATGACAACTATAACTCAAGGGGACGTGATTTCGCTCTATTGCAACTATTGATACCGGGTTGGAATAACCCTGGGTTGAGTCGTCCTTCTGTTGCTGTAACTTTCTTTGCTGATGACAGAGACAGGCTTGTTGACATTTCATCTCCCGGTTAGTGTTAAATATGATCTGCTCATGTGGGCTTTTAGGTCTCATTTAATAAGACGCGGGGCGTCCATGGTCGCGTGCGGCGTGGCTTCCCGCGGCGCGTTTGGCGTTTTTACCGTTCATAGTGAGACGACGCTTGAAGCGAGCGTCATTCCACGTCCAAACTCAAACAATGTAAATATAAATAAATATTAAATATTGGACATAAATAGCTCTGATACCAAAGTAAGTAGTTAATGCACTTGTGTTATGGAAATCAGACACAACGGTGGAACCACAACACCTAAAATAGAAAGACAATATAGGAAATTTTGAATTCCATATTGACCCGACTGGGAACCGACCCCGGGACCTCCAGGTCTTCCTCTGACCTGGACCTGGACCTGGACCCACTACACCACGTAGGTTATCGGTAGTAGCCGCGTTGTTCGCGACGTCGCCCGCCGCTTAGAACGGTGCGTTCCCGCGTTGCAAAAAATGCTAATTAACACGCCACGGCAGTCGCGGCTTCAGCCACCGCTTTAAACGCCGCGTCGCCCGCCGCTTTATACGCCGCGCCAGATGCTTATAACATACAAACGGGTGAAAAACCACTACTCTGTAAACGCAATCATACAACGCCATAAGTTTGCTTTTAAATCAAACCACGCCGCCCAACGCGACGCGCGACGCCCCGCCTCTCCTTAAAAGAGGTTTAAGGCCTACGCTACGGTACGTATTTTTCGATGCGTGACGCTTCGGTGTGAGCCGGTGCCGGCAATTCTATTGTTCAGCGACTATATTCAGTTCAGTGCAAGCTTATAGCATGTCCTGTGTGCCAGCAATATCCGCAACTACCACGTATTGATTGCCTTTACGTGTACATCAATTAGGGATCGCATCAGAATGATGCGTCGACCCTAATTAACGTCTTGTCATTGGCTCTGCGTAATTATGCGTGATTACACACTGTGCATAGTGACAGCTATGTTGATCTGTCAGTTATTGATGTTTGGATTGATACTGTATTTACTCGACCCGAAATGTTACTTAAGTAACATGCGACATCGGACATAGTTGCACTTGTAGGTTCTCGCCGATTTATAAAGGTTTTGGTTTAATATTTAAATCAAGCCGTACCGCACTTCCGTAAAATGAGATCATATCAATATTAAAATGTCAACACAATATAAGTTACTAACGGCATAAAATATGTTGAGTACAAAAGCCCTAACATGTAAAATCGAAATTACTCTCATAGTCTAGCTACAGAGAGATTGAGACTACCTTTACTTATAGTAGTACCTACATATCTCGTACCGTACCATATATCATTCGTAGTATGCAATAGTTATGAAAGTGCAAGTTTTTTGAATTAATTCACTTTATTTTTTTATATCAAAAGTCACTATGTCCAGTTTATAAACTTGTCGCTATTAAATTTTGACTAATCACAAGATGTTATAGCTTATTACGCACTAGTAATTATAATTATCTATACGCTGCCCAGACAGCTAATTTTAAGGCGAAAGCATCATCGCCACCGGTCTTATGATAGTGAAAAACTTTTTTCGTGTCTCGTATATAATTATAACATGATAAAAACATCCCATCAAACTTGATCACTCTAGTAATTTTCTTCACCAATCAGCAGTTATAAATTATAAATATTCGCTCCCATCAATACTTGTTGATGCATGCATAAAGCTTCTAGAAATATTATAAAAAGTGTAAAAATACTCACGCCCTGTCGAAACCACCCAAATGCGCGGCCGTGTAGATAATGAAAAGAAAATATTTTAATTAGAATTAAATATGTCAGTACGTTATTGAAATGTTAGATTATCCTTATGAAACTTACCGTGAAGGGGTCCTGAAACAATGAAAGTTCGGTATCAGTCATGATTTTAGTGCAAACAGAAAAAAAAACTAATTCTAATAACGTATTTGATTCTAAAATTAAATTACTTGTCTTTATTTTTAAATGGAATACTAAATATAAAAACAGTAAACTAATTTTACTGTTATTATATTTAATCAATTACACGCGTACACCGCTCACACGACAGCACTTACACGGAGGGGCAGATTGACCATTAAACTTTCGGAGCAGTTCCCATAATGTACGAGCAGACGCTCGTGAGTACCGAATTACCTACTAAACTGTAAAAAACGTAGATAAAAGGTGAAGGCTGTGCATATTCCCATGATCCGGAGACGGTCCGACGCGTTTTAATGCGCCCATAATCGTCGATCGACGGAGGATCATATGAAATATGTAATACCACTAATAGGTCTCGGTGGGCAGCTTCCTGAGCGGTCGCTGGGCCAATTTCGCCGTTCGTAATAACCTTAATACCCCTTCAGTGCTATGCGCCATGCGTGTACAAAGATGAGCCAAGGTAATTGTTCGACGCCCGACCGCCACCTCGATTGATTTTAGCTTTATTCAATAACGATAAATCGCCTTTTTATACATTAATCCTGTCACACTCTTTAGATACCCCATTTAGTTTCCTGAAATAAGTAAAGATAGATCCATTCAGTAGGTATTGAGATGATAAAAAAAAACCTCAACTGAACTCTTATCAGAAAAACATCATCATTACGTTACAAAAACTGTAAAAGTTACACCTCATTTAAAACGGGAAGACTCGTTTATCTCAATAGCTCGTGAAATTTCAAGATAAACATTTATCAAAACATCATTAAATAATCAGTCACGGCCCGTCAAAAATGCGCGCCGGCGACTGTACGTTTGCATATGGACAGAAAAGCGTTGAATGAGAATTTCTAAAATAAGATGTAATTTATTATCGAAAGCATTGCAGACGTAGTGACGCAAACATTCGTCGACAGTTATTAAGCGGTAGAACACTGCATCAGGATGATCCCGACGAACATGATCCGCCAGAGGACTTTGTGCCACCACCATTTGAAACTAGTGCATAAATCAACAGCAAGACAAATAACATTACATTAATACTCTTTTCCAGTATCGTTTAACCGTCACTGTTAATTAGCACATTAAAAATATAAATGAAAAGCCATTGACGAAATTGTCTCACATTTAATTGATGATTGGAAGAGGGAAGTTGTAAGTTGCGTCGAATTGAATTATTTGAAAATAAGGACTTTAGTTTTAAAAAACACGAAATAAAACGTAGTTATCGAAATATTGACAACATTTTAATTTCGCACATCACATTTAGGGAACTTAATGTCAAAGTATGGAGTATGACTGCTATCAAAAAGTATTAATCGTATGCGTTCTGTCAAATTGTTGTGAATTTAATTGGAGAACCGTTGCCGCGCCCGAGGTTACGTCGTTAATAGAGCGTTGTGTCTCTTCATTTTGTTTGAACGTTCACTGACTCTGTTATTTCGGAGCGACTAATAAATTGCGCGATGACAGGTGTCAGCTGCTCCACCGCCTCTGCACTCTTGCGTCGATGTCTCATTCCTCACGTTCTACTCCTAAATTCTCTTATTTTATCAACGCCCCGTTCAATTTTCGTTTCGTTCTCTCGACATTCTGTTTGTTTGTTTTAGCATTATCCTACGGTTGTGCTAATCTGTTTTGCTGGATGTACTATTAACAAGTGTTTCAACGGTTGGAAAGTATGCTTTACATAATATGCCACATTAAATCCTTTCAGCGGGCTTCATTATAAGCACAATGAAAGAAAATCGCAATAACACGGGTAGAACTTTACTACAAAAGCGTTTGAGCGTGATAGTTCGCTTAACAAATAACCCAAAAATGCGTAAGCATACTAAAATATTTATCTACTTATTAATAAATTATTACATAACCAAGTAATAATTCCGTCTGGGCTGCCATTATCTGCCTTTTTTAAAACATGTTCAATTCAAACAATTCTTATTTTATTCGGTCGCTGTGGAAAGCCGTGGCGGAGGCCTATGTTCAGCAGTGGACGTCCTTTGGCTGAGAATGATGATGATGATGATAATTTTTATTCTCATTATATTTGAAATGGAACAGAGAGATGGCAATGGCAGCCCCGACGGAATTACTTGGTTTTGTAATAATTAATAAATAGATAGATAAATATTTTAGAACGCTCACGCGTTATAGTGGGAGGATCTTAGAAATTTTATCTTATTGATTTTTAAAATACGAACTTCATTTTAAACCTAGTGGGTTTATTCAAAATTTTTATTTTCCTTTTATTTTAAACGTTTTTAATGTTATTATTAAAAACGTAAACGTATCTTAACGCAAGTCATTCCTCAATAACTACGTGTTATTCAAATATTTGGTAAATGAGTTGGAAGGCCAGTAGATTTCATTTATATTATATTTTAGGTTACTATTTTTATTATTATAGCCGAAGTAAAATTTATATTAAATAAATTATTATACCATAGTTAACTTCAATATACCTGACCCTGTAGCAACGACGATAAGTACCGCAGATAAATTTGAAATCCATAGCAAAAAAACTGCAATTTAATCGGTCAAGCCATTCTGGACATAAATGGGAACTTTAGATAGTCATTTTACGAGCGAAAGAAATGGTGACTTGCGACTCCTGGTGGATTACTACTATAATGCCTATCTACGCACTAGTGTAGATTTATTACAAATCTACTGCAGAAAACTGCATGTCAATCGGTCAAGCCGTTATTGATATACACGGAAACATTCAATACCTAGTCATTTTACGAAAGACAGCGTATTACACAGTGAACATAAAACGGCTTCTGTGGAAGGTGTCCGAGCTTACATGTGATCACAGCTTTATCCAAATTCTGAGCGAACTTCTTCGCAACAGGCGCTATCAGGTCCACCTTTCCTCCGAAAAGAGCCGATGGAGAACCCTTAAAAATGGCCTTTCCCAGGGCAGTGTGTTAGGTCCTATGCTTTTTAATATTTACACAAATGACCAGCCTCTTGCGCCAAACACTAATCGCTTCATATTATGCCGACGACCTGGCCCTGACATCTCAAGCGCCATCTTTTGAAGAAGTTGAAAGGAATCTAAGCGAAGCACTGGAAACCCTTAGCTGCTACTATGATCAAAATTCCTTGACACCGAATCCTTCGAAGACCCAGTCTTTCGCCTTTCACCTGCGCAACCGCGAGGCCAAGCGGACACTTAATATTCGATGGAGGGATGTGCCAATTGCCCACTGCTCTACTCCTAAATACCTTGGAATGACCTTGGACAGAGCCCTTACCTACAAACAACACTGCATCAATACCAAGCAGAGAGTGGGCACCCGTAACAACCTTTTACGCCGCCTAACATCTTCTAAGTGGGGAGCATCTCCGCAAGTCTTGCGGACGACTGGACAGGCGCTTTTCTTTTCAGCTGGTGAATACGCCAGCCCAGTTTGGAGCCGATCAGCATACACGCGCCTAATGGACACAGCACTAAACGACACATGCCGAATTATCACGGGCTGTCTAAAACCAACTCCTGTTGGTGTGCTCTGACCCGCTGGCTGGTGTTGCACCCCCGGACGGAGAGAAAGGAGACGGACGCTCGGCACCCCTTGCACCAACATATGCCAGTAGTCCAGAGGCTAAAGAGTCGGAAGCTAGTCAAGCCCGGATAAGCCTTTGGAAGGAGAGATACCATAACACTTCACCTATATCGCTAACGGAACAGCTCTCCCCTGGACATAGTCTACCTTGGCAAACTTGGAAGTCCTTAAACAGACTGCGAACACAAGTCGGCCGAAGCAAGGAGAATATGTACAGATGGGGTTATGTTGCGGACGTAGCATGCTGGTGTGGTGTCTCTCCACAGCCGATGGACACCTTTTGTCTTGCCCTACGTGTCCCTTCACCTGCACACGTACGGACCTGTACAACGCCACTGATAACGCTGTGTCAGTCGCCGAGTACTGGTCCTCAAAAATATAACGCCAAAGTCGACACGAAAAGAAGAAGACGAAAGAAAGATGGCAACTGCAGCGCCCAATGGTGGATTAACACTTTAATACCTATCTAAGAACCACCGCCAATAAATTGGTAATCTATTGCAGAAAACTGCATGTCAATCGGTCAAGATTCACACGATTACACAAACTTCCTCTCACCCCAAACACATACGCGTTCTCTGTTCCATCGCGGGTAGAAAGCCAGTGAGTGTGTGAGTTGGAACCTAAGCAATTTCTTCAGAATTGTGTTCAGGATGCCCAGTATTGCCCAGACATACTAAAAATCCCCGCCTCTAGGAGGGACGCTGGCTGGAGTGAAATATTTTTCATGGAAAAAATCTTTAGAGACCTATTGTCGGTGATATCATTTGAAAGAGCTTTCTAATGCGGTTCATAAAGTAAAAAAAGTATAGTTAGCCTGTAACGTCCCATTGCTGGGTAAAGGCCTTACCTCAAGTATAAGGTAGTTTGAGCCATACTCCACCACGCGGGCTCAGTGCGGGTTGGTGGAGGGGTGTTTGCAAGGCGAGCGACTAACCCTGCTGTCAGATAATATCTTGATATTATCTGACAGCAGGGTTAGTCGCTCGCCTTGCCGCTTGCCGCCCATAAGGCCTCTGACTAGGCTTAACAACTAATATCAACCGATATTAGCCGGGAACAACGGCTTAACGTGCCTTCCGAAGCACGGGGATGCTCGTGATGTACGTCACACATATGGTCGGAATGGTCACCTATCCAAACTCGACCGCGCCGTAGGTTTCTTCACTTTGGTATCACTACCAAAGCGCCGCGCTGCCACCACTGCGCTACGAGCACCTCGGTTCAAAAAATAATTATAACAATTTTCAAAACAACTAGCCAGCAGTCCAAACTTGGTAAGGTTTGGGCCATTCCTGATACGATATGGCGGCTTATTCCGAAAGGTCCATGAGTCTATTGTTCTAAAAAACGTGTTGTTCATACTTTAGGTCCCAACGTGTCCATGAATATCCAAATTAAGAAAAAAAATATCCACCAGGTCCATGTCAAATGTTGGTTCCTACAGTCAGCAGTAAAAGCTTGGCTAAGGGTTGCGTGTTTTTATTTCTAAGAAGAAAAAGACAATAAAGTAGAGGAATACATCTATGTATCGCTCGACAGTCAGGATGATCTAGTATATTAAAAACTATTTAAAAAAATAGAGGCACTGGGAGTGTCTCTATAATACGTGGTAAATATCATATTTACCACGTATTATAGAGAGAGTATGTAAAAGTTACAGAACTTTATGAGCTATACTCAAGTATACCTTAAGATTCAGTAATTTTGATTTAATTCGGCGCGTTGCTAGAAATCTTTCATACAACATTTCGGTGATTTTCAATTATTTAAAGTTACTCAAATATTTATGTTAGTCAATTAATTCACTTCAGCATGCAAGACCAAATGGAAAACAAGGACAGAAACAGTTTTTGAACGCACATAAATTAACAGTGACGGCGAAGACAAACCCGACGAAGATTTACAATATGACTTTATGGAGAAAAGTACTTGATTACGATTGAAAATACTAATATGTGTATGGATAAGTACGATTTGGTTTCTATACAGAATTAATTTTATGATTTTTGATATCATCCATTTTATTGTCTTTTTGGCGTCCTTAACTAAACTAAACAGATCTAAGTGGCTCCTTGTAAATTCATTTCTCAGCAAAAATAATAAGCATTATTTTGAAATAAATTCGGAAATCAACAAGAATATTGAACTGATACACTGACTATAAAAATGCAAATCAAAGATCAAATAAAATTATAAATGACTTCAAACATTTCATTCGTCACCAAAAGGAAGATAACGAAACAGTTTTCTCGAAAAAGGAATGCGATTAAAGAATGATATGATATACTCGTAAATCAAAAGTTATATGTATTTCTTTTTACTATCGTTAATTACAGAAGGGCGTATATAAATAAAGAAGGCGAGCCCATTGAGGCAGGCTGGCGAGGCGATCGCCGCGGAGCGCCGTGTCGCGACAAGCAAATGCACTTATCTCACGGATGTGAGAAACAGTTCTGGGCCCGCTGTCGTCGGTCAGTTGTGCCAGGCCGCTCGAGCTCCGAGTCAATGCCTCCAGAGGTTACGATACAACAACATTTTGGGACCCAACAAATAAAAAGTCACAATCCAAAAGGAGGAAACAATAACAAGTCACACACTTTTACTTTCTTTTTGTTTCAATTCCACTTTGAATGTACCCCTTAACTTGAATCCATCTCTGAGCGTATCGTACACGATTTAAGTATTACTTATCCGGTTCATTCATGAAAATACTGTTCAACAGTAATTAAAGAACTTATCGTTACGAAGGGGAATTAGCGCCGCTGATATATCATAAGGGGCTCAGTTGAATAGTCGTAAACCCGTCAGAGAGCTCACTATAAAAATAAACAGAAGTCTTTGAAACATTATCGATACAAATAAATTGTCCGACCAAGAATGAATATCAATAAATTGAAAATGTAACTCGTAAAAACATATCATCGATTATTGTAAACAGCTGGCGGGCATTTATGCAAAACGACTTGTGTTCATTGGGCCAATTCAACAGCGGTAGCGAAGATAGAAGAGCTTTAATTAAAGCCTACAGCCAAACGAGCCTTTAAACTGTGGCCGCGGCCGCACTTGCCACGCTGACTTTTATTCAAACGTCATAATGAGATACAACTTAGTCACGATTACTCAGTCAGAATGAAGGCAAACTCTACCCAACAAATGCTAAAGTTTTGCTTAGCAAATTAATATCTTGGCAGGAACTTCAATTAGGGATGACGGGTACACCATTAATCTTATTACCGAATCATATAGCCTAGCCTGACTTTATACAATGAACAAAGGGAAAAAATCTCGGAACTGGTAGATTAAGAGGTTGAGAGCCCTTGAAACAACAAAGGAAAACACATCTGTAATTGGGCGAGATGGCTGGGTCGGTACTTGAGGGTTTAGGACAATCCCAACAGTGATTCTTAATTAGGAAGCTGTAATCAAAATTGTTTAGGGGTTTTACCCCATCTGTATTTAATTCTGCTCGCTCAATTGATTGTGGCAGTTAACCCGTTTCGCAGCAGCTGTGCGTAAATCTTTCTAACGGACGATGCTCAAATAAAACCACGAGTCAAGTATTCGTGATAGCGGTTATCGTCTCGTTCTCATCTCGTTTTTCGTTTCATTTGGTTAAACAAATAGAGGGCTTGTTCGGTCGGTAGGCAGATCCTAATTAAAAACTATATTCAGCCTCTGTCGTATATTACGCAGATGTAGCCCTTAGGCAGTTACTCACTCCGTCTGGCCACCTCCCAGTCGTTTAGCGTTTATGGCTTTGCCGCGACGGAAGTATATTGTTTCATGATAATCCTTCACGTGCTTTTCTACATTTGCTAAATGATTTCGTACTTGATTTACTTTGATATGCATGAAAAAAGTGTTTGTGTTGAAAACATAATGCTAAATGTTACGCGTAAAAGCAGTTCCAAATCCAGTTAAGATGGAAGATACTAACAGAAACTTTTACAACAACTTCCTTCCAATTAAAAACATCAATCTGTTCATAATCAGAAGTCAATTAAACAACAAATTACAAACAAAATAAAACGTTCAAACATAATTACAAACAATATCGAATTGAATGTTTGATCTATTCGTAATTAGAAACAATTGTAAATACAAAAGCTATAAGCGTCCGTGGTGGAAGTAGCGGTTCGAAGTTGTTTATAAGGCGGCCGGCCCACCTCGTCCGCACTAAAAATTTGATCTTATCTCCAATATTTTAATAGGTTCCCGTGGCGGCACCTTCGCCGGTAATTGTATAAAGTATCTCTGGAGGAATAAATTCAATATACGGCGCGGGGCCGGCCGCGGATCCCTCGGCTCTGCGTCGTGATAAAGCTTAAATCAACACACGAAGTAATTACAATCGAGGCACACTTCATCACAGATGCGAATAGTGGTTAACTCACTATAGCCTGCATTTGGTATAGTTGACTTACGTGCGAAATTAAGTAGGTATGCCGCTTCGTGGTTTTGCAAGAATTTTGGTAGGTAGGTTTGTATATTTAAGTAAAATATAACGATCTGTGATTAATTGTTTTTTAGGTATAGCGTAACAAATTTTCAGATATTTCGCTTGAATTCAATCCAGTTCAGGGTGACAAGCTTTCGATTTAATACCAAAGCTCTGGTTATCAATAAATCAATATTTAAAGAATTGCAAGTACATATTTCCTTTTTAGTAAGCCCAAAGAGAAAAAGACAACTTTTGAGCGAAGTGTAGGCAAAACATCTAAAACCTCTTTTAATTTTAATTAATTAAAAGTTCGGCATGGAAACAGTAATCTGAACGCAAGGGTTGTACTTAGTGGTGTTCTTTTGTATTTTCTTCTATAAAGAGAAGTTTTTCAGTAAAACAACGCTCAATCTGCAACAAAATATAAAAGTTTTACAATAACGTATACGCCTCGGGCAGGGAAGATCATCAAAGGCGAGGATAAATCCTCTCTCTAAACTTGCCCATCTATTTACTGAAAAGTATGATTCAAAAGAAAGTAATAAAAGAGATTTATTAAGGAACAGAGAGTACCTTAAGACATTTGGGCCCAACTCTTTTTAGGCCGAGAAAAGCTAATATCGGGAGACTTAATTTTGTTTAGGACTTAAGCAAGGATTATTTGTCATTAAACTAAATTAAATGAAAACACCTTCGTTGAAAAAGGGTTTAAATATACGGGCGCAAAACGCTTCATCTCCTAACATCTCAAGTTGATCAAACTTAAATTGAGCAAAGTTTTAATATCACAACTTCGTTAATTTCTATGACATACACATGTAATGGTATTTCGTATCATACACACGATAAACGCACCACACACACGCGTATACACCATTCCGGGTTAATGCAGAAACAGTGTCTATAGAACGTATTACACACAGTATAATAATGAGGCAAATTCGGCACTGCCGTGGGCGGGTGGCTCTCACCTACTTCGTTGCACGCGGCCTCCCAATTAGCCCTAAAATAATGAACATGTTTTATATTTTCACCAGAGTGCGGCATGTTCTCGTCCCGTTTGCCCCGGGAGGTCATGCGGTTGCGCCCTAGAGATGTGGATGGGGCTAGGATAAGTCGTTTAATCGATTCCATATTTACGGGATAATCAACAACGGGCCGAAGCTGTTGTTTTAATTGTATGGTCAGTGAACATGAAGATTTTGACAGCGCAAGTACGGGTGGAATGACAAAATTAGGCTTTAAATGTTTAGGCAATGGACGTTCTGCGGCTGATCATGATGATGAAACTCCTTTGAGCGTGTGTTAATCTATACTAATATTATAAAACTGAACGCGCTAATCTCAGGAACTCCAGGACCGAATTTTTGTATGGGATAGCTTATTTATTTAATTAGAAAAAGAAAACTCAAAAAGCGTGGTCGAAGTTGCGGGGGCCGCTTGTATATTTCGTATGTCAATTTAATAATATAGTTTTTCTTTCTTTTAAAGTAGTCGTAAAGTCTAATAGTCCCAAAGATTTACTTACCAAATATATAATTTAACAAAATGATAACATTTTACTTCTTAGTTTCGATTTTACCAACGTCAGATAAGACTTGTCCGTCTGAATAAGTATAAAACGACTGATTTTAAAAATAGATTGAATAAATGATTGCTGACAAACAGACGATATTTTCAAATTAGGCGTATTGTGTCGTTTTCGAGGCATATTCCTTATCAGACGTTGGTGAAATCGACACATAATAGATGAATACTACTGAGTACCGTATATTAATCTCAGATCATATTTATCGATTACGGAAGAAAGCAAAATACGATATAACTAGGTATTTGATAACAGTGCTTATTGTATCGAAAATTATTATTTTTGTTGCTTCTTAAGGCCTTACCTTGTTTGTTTTTTACAAAGAATTTTGGTAGACAACCAAGTCGATAATCGAGTTACAGCTTATCACCATCCCTAAGGTCGTGTGGTACGAGAGGTATCTTTGAGTAAATACAATTAAAATTAATAAACATGTTGCTGGTATGCTGGTGGCATTTTATATATAAACTGAGTATTTTCAAACGTATTTCATACTTTAATCATGTTTATGCAAACTAGCGGTCCCTCGCGACTGCGTCCGCGTGTTTAAGGTTTGCTTCCTCCCCACCCTTCTCTCGATAAATAAGCTATCTAACACAAAAATATTTTTTCAATCGGTCCAGTAGTACCTGAGAATGGCGCGTTTTAACAAACAAACTCTTCAGCTTTATAATATTAAGTATAGATTTATGTAGATATAGATGTGTCCCGCGATTGCATCCACGTATTTTGAGTTTAATTTTAAGTAAAAATTTAATATTAAATAATAATAGAGGTAGATATGGAACATAATGTTTTACATAACACCATTTGCAAACACAAAAATGATATCTATACTAATATTTAAGGCTGATGTGTTTGTTTGTCTGTTTATCTCAGGAACTACTGTAGCGATTTCAAAAATATTTTTGTGTTGGATAGCTTTTTTATCGACGAAGGCTTTAGGCTATAAAACATCACGCTGCAACAGTAGGGGAGGGAGCAAACTCAAAACGCGCGGACGCAGTAGCGAGGCACCGCTAGTATATTATAAAAAGAGTTCTTTATCAATTAATCACATCACAACCAACATTTAACACATGTCTAAATGATACGTCAAAAATTTGCCAACATGACAAACTATCGGCAGCCGCGGGCACATTTAAAATGATCATTTAACTGTTTCCTGTCTCTTTAGTCTACAAATAACGCAACCGCTCTCAAAGATTTAACTAAGCCTGAATAAATAATCAATTTAGCCGACCCCGCGCTGCTCCTGATCGATTGCCACAATAGCGACCGGATGATATACTCCACAAGCTGCGACGATAAATATTCCAAGACAAATGTTTAGAGCGTCTCCGGAGAGCTGCGGTGACACTAAATTTAAAAGCTTCAATTGTACAGAAATAACCGAAACACGGTTAAGATCTTTCGAAAACAAATCGTGTATCGGGCGCTTGACGACAATCGTGATTGACTGCGCAAGTGAACATCTCTAATATAAACAAATTAATAGGGAGAGCTACTCAGCCGCTGCGGTGGCGGACATTATTTAGAACTGACGGGGTTTCAATGAAGCATCGCTCCCGGGTGTCATTAATGCATTTAGGAGAAAAATATTGCTAACTCGAGCTGTAAATCAGTAAATGACTTTTCTTATTTTAATGAAACTAACTTCCGGCGTGCATAATCGTCATTTCATATTATGTTATGTTTATTACGAGGAAACATAACTCTTTCTCTCTCTTATAATCATCCCGAGATGAAAATGTGTCAAAACACGGTTCAAGTTATAAAAGTTAATAATTAAAAATAAAACATGTCACAATACGTACGGTTTTAAAATCCAACTTGAGACCATTATCTACAACCATTAACATGTAACATGTGTTAATCACATCCTCTTAGGGCCGCGTTATCAAAACGGGAGCAATTTTAAGAATGACTACGCCTATAAATAAAGGAGTCTTTACATTAATTATGAGCTTAATTATGTAGAATCCCTTTGATTTACAAGCCGCTCATTGCCGCCGCAAACGAATTGTAGTGGCTTAGCGGAGCACCGCCGGCTTCGCCTACCGCGCCTTGGTGGTTATAATTATTTTTGTCGCGGAATAGACGCTAACAGATCGAGATGAAAGTGAATCGAGACAAGTTGACGCCCGAGCCGTTTCCAGGGATTAACTGATTAGAACCGCTCCGATATCTAACATGGGGCTGGTATGGTTCCGAGTAAAATTAGAATTCAATTTGTCTTTGAAATATTTAAAAGACTTCGCTCTAAATTAATATTGTCAGCATAAATCTATTTCATTGGATTTTATTTAATCAGATCGCAAACTATTGCCACTTCCATAAATTCCTACTGTTTCAGGACACATTGGGTCTGTTACTGAACAACCTTTATTACAAATAACTGTAAAGACAATTCGTAGCACTGCTCTACTCTACTAAAACAGTATATCGGTTTCACTCCAACATTCGGATCAGTAATTTCTTTTGTGCGGCCTATAATAGGCGATATCTCCGCAAACCCGAAACAGGGTTTAAATATCGGATAGGTATGTTCGGGGTGGGTCGCGGTTCGGGAACGCTCGGGGCCTACGAATTCGCGCCGCGGGCTCTCGCCGTGACACGCGGCCGAAACCCGGGAACGCCACTTATACCATTGTGTTTGATACCGAATTTTTCAAAGCTACACTAGTTAGTAACAGAGCTTTGTCCCTTTGATGCCACTTGACGGGAGGTTAAATAATAACCGATTTGGGGAGCTTAATTATAGTAACTTAACTCACGAACTTTGTTGATACATGTTTATAATGGGACGATACCAGTGTATTATAAGAGGACAAATTAATTTTGATTATGCCTTACGCACAAATAATTAAGGCTTAAATACTGTGTTTAAAAAGATTTTTTTTAAATTTATACACCAAATCAAGATAGTGATCACAGTTTTATAAAAGTAAAAAGTTAAGTTAAGTTTAAGTTTAGGTAGTGATAAATTTGGCTAAGCAGAAAACAGCAATATTCAGTATTTCTTTCGGGTGAGCACAATCATAGATATGGTGTATCGACCCAACTATATCTATGTGTTTTATGACCGCAGTTATATTATGTCTTAAACTGAAAGGAAATCAGATCTAAAACGGAGACAGATGACAAACACCAATGAGAAGCTCGTACAAATCAGACGGCTCACCGCATCATCATACTCTGCCAAAGAGCCGGTCCATTGAAAATGGACAATCGAATAATCGGCCGAGGACAATCGCTGGCCTAACTGCTAGCTCTATTTCTGGCCAGTGTTTAGAAACAATAGCTCTGCGCTGCAATTAGTTTATCCGATAGATGGTGGTCGAACGAGTCGTAAATCTACGCTCTTGCCACCATTGGGCGCTGTACGTAGTTGCGGCGCCGTATGTAGATTCCGGGCGGTAATTAATGTGCCATGGTAGAGTGCGAGGCTGCTCCCTCGTATCCCTAGCCGGGTTTCGTAAATTGCGCGCCCATCTCTCCCTCACGTAGAATAGCTCCAATTTCGCCAGATTAAAATTCGACGCCTAAAAGATTTTTGGGGTATTTTTTTTTTACTTAGAACAAAAACTAGGGACTGTTGTCGGATTATTATGCAAAATATAATAACAAACGATCGTTTAGACAATAAAAAAAGCTAGCTCATTACATGGAATATAATATGAGAAATTTATGAGGAACACGATAACCTAGTAAGCAGTGATCATGTATAACAAGAAGCCAATTGACCGAAGAACGAACCAACTTTAATGCTCACGATAAAAATCGTATACACTTTTAAAGATGTTACTAGCTGGTAATAAGCAGCAAGGGTATGATTTTGGTATGATAGTTTAAGATCAAGACTTCACTTTCGTCGCAAACGAGTACTGTATCTATTCAACTGTATTTTCCATTATCATTTATTACTAGAATCCCTAAAATTCAAATGGATTAAAAGGAATATCGGAACTAAAGAACTGTAATTCCTACAAAATGGCGGTGATCAGACTTAACATACTTAATGATGATATGTGATATTAATAGTCAGTCTCGACAAATATGCATCGCAATTGTTGACGGTCAAAATCAGGAACATTTAACATATCTACAAAGCTATCTAATCATTTGACAATAGTTATTAAGTAACTATACGTGTTAAATGCTACATAGTCGATATTCTCTTTCTATGTGATCCGCTGCGTTTGCGAGTTGAGTGACGGATCGGAGGCGTCGGGCCTCCCTCATTATCCCTTCCATGGTGAATTTCAATTAGCATGCTTTCGTGTTTTGCAATAACAAACCGAGCCGGTGGAGAATACAACGCCGTCTGGTACCGCCGAACCAAGCCTTGGGGTGGCACGTCGAATATTCCCTTTCGAATGTGATGATGACTCGATGCAAATATTGCACCCAATTCGAAAAAAAAAAATGTGAGCGATGTTGCTGGAAATAATTTAAAACAGTTCAACCAAATGTTGATGAAAGACTGTCTGTCTTTTACGAAAACACGATTCATTTTACAAAAAATCAACCTTGATTAAGCTGTTCAGTAAACTATTATTTCTACACAACCATGGGAAACTCTAGCAATAGTGTTCTAATTTAAACCAGTATAAGCATTCATGTATATAAACTTATACTGTTAAGTTTGTTGAATTTTAATTTTGATAGCCCGATTATCGCTGGTGGAACCAAAAAAAAAGCAAACTGAAAAATGTTAACATTTGTAAAAATGCCATGAGAAAAACTCATCGCGATGGCAATTGTCTAAAAAAATAGATAGATTTTGAAAAGACCTGTCGACAAATACAAGATTCTACATTGTTTCCGGGACATACTATCCAAATGTATACGTGGCCCATTCAAATTTCATTTTTAATCATGATAAAATAGGCGCTATATAATTATTTAATCTTATAGTATAACTGTTAAGTTTTTTTAAAACAAAATGTTTGTTTGATTTTCTAATAAAGTATTAACCCGTTTTTAAAAGGATATTGATCAAAACTCTATAGAAACTCGGCCCACTTTGCGTCAGCATGCGTCCTTACAAAATGTTCGGATAAATTATATAAATATTTGAAAGAATACACACAAAAAATATTTTTGAAACATTATCAGGAGTTTACGAGGCATTCGATGGCAGATTAGGCATTTTGAGGTTTATGTTTTGTAATTGCAGAGTTAATGCACCTCACCTACATTCATGTTCATACATTCAGAAGGTAATTGTTATATTTTACTAAAGTATGTAATTCAATACCTACTTACTTAGTTACCCTTAAAATACCAGTACAAATAATTCAAACAATATTTTTGATACATAAAGTACAACGACCACTTTCCTATTGTAATGTGTACTTTAAAAATATATTGAGAAATCTGTTCCGAAACTGATGTCTGACAGTATGATATGATGGTTGTATGGTTGTCAATCCATGACATCCATTAATCAGATTTTGCCTTTTATCCTTAATACTTTTTTCAAAAACTGCTTATTCAGTTAAGAGACAATGCAAAAGTAGCATTATTACATTGCTTTTTGGATAAAGTACTCTTGAGACGGTACGTGCATAGCTATCGCCTATTTTGAGGTTATTTTCCGAAACTCATTACGTCAAAATATGACCTGTCAATCGCGGTTCCGTAGTAGCATTTTTCGAAGGAATACGTCAGACAACGAGCGTCGTTTCCCATGACGGGTACGTATCCACGGATTCCGTTTTTCGTAGCTGACATACTTTTACTATGTGTCTTTTAAACCGACTTCAAAAAAGAAGGAGATTATAAATTCGACTGTAAGTTTTTCGTGGCTATGTTACCTCATATCACAGACACTTGTAGACCGATTTAGGCCCTCAAACCGATTGATTTTTTTCGTTCACCTAGAGTTTATACCTTCTAGTTGGTCCCATTGTTGCCAAGTCAGGATCTGATGATGGCATTCTTGGTGCAATCGACGAGAAACCCTTAAAATTTGACAGAACGTATAGTGTTTTTGTATTAGAATGTTAATGTTGAGCTGTTGTTACGTCTGATAGTCAATATTTTGTGGAGCTGAACTGATGGTGGGACTCCTTAACGCTTAGGAATTTAGAGATTATAATGACAGAACTTATGATAGGTAATTTGTAGCTTATAGAGAACGGAGTCATAAGGTGCACCCCCTCCTACAATAATAAAAATTAAGAAATAAATTAGCTTTAACAAAGTAAAGAACAGTCTGAACGATGTATTTTGGTTTGAAGTCGGTTTTTACTTTTTTCAAAGTTATTATGGTCTTAGTTTGCGTGACATTATCTAGTTCTAAATATATTATAATTGTTGCCATCAAAATAAAATACCGATTAGGCAACTCTGGTGACGCAGAGATTTAGCACCTAATTTGAAAAAATATGCAGGTTCATCCATGGCAGTGTGAGCAACAAGCGTGAAATGGCCTAAATTGGGTAATTAATTAAAAGTTTACACATTTTTTATCAACAAATGATTTCAATAAGTGATACTACATTTTCTCCAGGTGAATGGTGAACTTGTAACAATACACGTCATGATACTCTATGTCTCTCCCACTACTAATTTGTGCATCCTGAAGAGTATAATAGCAATCACAACATTAAGACAAGCATAAACAATGTATTGTTTCAAAGCATCAAACAATAGAACAGCCAATGATAGAACTTTCAATCGGGCATTGCCAACACCTCAACTCTTGGCGCCAGAACCAAATTACCAAAGCAGCACGAACGCTAACCTGTCTCCTTTCAAATTTGATTGCGCCCAACATCACACGCCCATGAACTCTATAATGAAATGGCCGTATAAAAACAAAACTATGGGCATATATGATTAGGCTGATACACGAGTAAGGTAGAACCACTAAACAAACAACCATTACAATATCGCTGCGTCACTGTGTTGGAAATCACTTATTGTGGGAGTGACTTGCACTCCCGCGCAAGTGCCTTATGCTACGCGCTAGATCGAGTTCATGAGACCCCCCGTTTTAACGGCTAATGCCATCACATTGTTGGCATTGCCTTTTTTCTTTATGCCAGTCTTGATTTTTGGATTTATTTTTTCATGCGAATTGCTAACACGCAAAACATAGTTGAACTATTACATCAAATGTAACTCTTACACAAGGAAACTGCGTTCTTATCATCCAACTATCACAAAAAAGTTGATCTATGAGACAGGGCATCGTACTCATTTATATAATACGGTTGAATGTTTATGGAGTAATTTGTGGGTAATGATTAGCGAAATCGGTTATAATTGTATATAGCGATATGTTCGAATAGTGCATGACTTGTGCGTCTGCCTATGTGACAGGTACAAAACAAATAATAGTGGCCTATTGTCGGCGCGACCTGAGTCCGACATGCATGAACAATGGCGCGCGCCTTCGACGCTGGCGCAGTGTTACCAGATGCATTCTTTAATTTCCATCAACTATAACAAACACTGCAAATAAACTTAAAATATATATAAAAAAACAATATTAACTTTTTGTAAACGAATTCAAATGTTGTATCTTATTTGTTTGGAATCTAATCAAATCAACTATTGCAATTGTAGTTTAGCTTAAGTACCTATCCAATTTACTGTAGAGGGGGGAGCCCTCTACAGTAAGGGCATTTTTTATAAAGTACGATAAGATAAAATATAGCCCTTAGTGAAATGTTTGAGCAATATTGTGGTAACTATTACCTGCCGTTATAGTAGTCATAAACCCCAACTGATCTATGAGAATGTATTTTGAAGTTACCTTAAGTAAATTCTCAAGAAATGCTGCATTCATAAAATATTTTTATAATAAATGTGCAGACGTGATATTATTGTAGCACAGCTCTACTTTTGACGATCTTTTACGAGTTTGTGGAGTGTTTCTGCCGTCTGGTCACCCCGGTGGGTCAAATGAGGCGCGGCGTCAATTCTCGGGTTGCACTGAGTTGGCGCCGAGACACATCCGAGAAGTTAGCACACCCATTGGAACATAAAAAAACAACAATACACCGAAAGTTCCCTTCGTCGTGCTTCACTTCACAAAGTAACAAGCGACCGTAACAAACGAGTTCGACGAGGAATCAATTTCTTAAACGTGTTACGAGCTCACAAATCCAACTCCGGTAAAATGTAATTCGTGTTTTCTTTTTTTTTGCAAAATAACACATAGTTTTAAACAATGGAATACATATTTGTGAAACCAAGAGCACAAAGTTAACACTTTTGTTTGAATAACAATATACACTTAAAAAGCGATTATGTGGACATTTAATTTGTGACTCTACTTATTTTATTGCAGCCCTTTTCCTAAGCACAACTCTTCCACTTTAACATTAGAGTTGTTCGAATATTTACAGCTTCAAATAAAATTAAACGACTCATGACACAATCTCTCCGATGTCTAAGAGTAGAATTAGTTTAATTGGTCAATTAAACGGCACTATGCACAGTTCAAGCGTTGTAAATCTGAAGAGATAAATCATTAAGGAAATCAGTGTCTTAATTAGACGGAGAGATGTCAACGGAGCCAATGCCCCGGTCGGAATAAATCAGAACCTAAATTGCTTTCCGCAAAGACACTCCTACCGCCAGGGGCCCTATTATTGAATCAGTCGCTTGTAGATCTCTGCCGATTTTCATTCGACAACCAAAACAATTTACTAAAAACACACGGAATATAGACGAAAGTTATTGAAAATATAACTTTTAGTTTATAATCAATCTTGCGTGTGGTATTCAATTGCTAGTCATTAAAAAATCAAACAATAATCAACATAATTCACACAATGTTGACGCGGTTGATTCTAAAATAGAGCCCCAGGACGGCGTTAATAGCGCGTGCAACCGATATACGACGAATGTTTGGAAATATTTTTTACGATGTAACCGAATCCTGCAGCCCTGAGAAGGCGCCACTTGAGAAAAAAAAGATGACTAATTTCATCCAGTCCAACCGGCACTGCCGATTGCAAAAAACTATTTTACTATTTTGAATTCCACAGAATACACTAAAGCATCTGACATATCGTAAGCACGTTTTATTTTAAATGACTTGGAGATATTATGGAACAAGTTTGAGAATTATGCTAATAATTAAAAGCGTGCACATCAAATTATCCATTGAGTATAACTCAAAACTGCGGCACAAATGTAATTAACAATATTATTATCGAATCGTATCGATTTAACCATGTGTATGGCAACTAACATCAAATGATTCGGATTTAATTACCTGTATCAACATCCCCGCCCAGTTCGAAATCGGAGAGCCGTAAATCAACAATAACTAATATTGAGCTTTCGTTTTTTTTATTGACTCAACAAATCTTTATCAACACAATTACAAGATCGTTAGGGTGCCCATTAAAATACGGCTTATTTTGTACTTTACTTTTTGCATTTTTTTTTCATACAAACTACCAACAATTCAAAAGCTTGGTGACTAATAATAGGAAACTTTCGAGCTTTTTCTAAGATTCGTTATCTTGGTAAGGTAATATGAGTAATTTTTTGCTAAGTTGCGATTTGGAATGCAACAACCAAGATTTTTGCGAAAAATAACAAAAAAAAATCAAATATGACCTTACTAAGCTAATTTTTACACGTTTCATACCTACTATTATTAACTTTTAATTAATTCGTAAGGTAGTTTTGATCTTAATGATTCTATAAAGCTTAGACCATCATACATAGGGACCACAGATGATTGAAATCCTCTATTGTGGTATTCAGGTCCAACTCGCACTTGGCCGTTTTTCTGTAAAATAATTTAGCATTTTCTTTTGTATAAATAACCTATGGTTTAGTTAAGTTAGAGAAATCTGATGAACTGTTATCAGTTTTCTTTCGGTTATTCTATACATGTATTGTAGATATAAATACTGTACGAAATAACAAAAACACGAAGTGTTAAGATGTCTTTTAAGATCATCTAATTTATGAAGTTAATCGTCGTACGGTTATTAATGAATAAATATTTAAGTAGGGCTCCTTTAGATCGGAAACGTTGATGACACATTTAAGTATCTGATTCAAAGAGATACAAGAAAGGTGTGTAATAAAAAATATCACAAGAACCCACACAGAAAGGCATTTCCACAAATCTATAATTCTTTCGGCAAGTGAGGCAAATACGAAAATAAGCTTCAAAGTGTTTTTTTAGTGGAAAGATGACAAATGTCAGCCAACATGGCCCAGTAGCTAACACGTGTTACATATTGTCTGACAATATTTACTGTTGCTTTATTAGCTCGAGAAGCGGACACAATAACATGAAAATAACCAACGTTTTACATTTCAAAGCATGTGTTGTGATCAACATTGTAATGAACTAATTGAAAACAAATGCAAATTAAATTGGAAGAAGATGAAACGTAAACTCGAATTGCGGTATTCATCAAAACATATCTTGGTTTCCAAAGAAAAAAATACAAGTTCTTAGATAGTTCCAGAGCTTAAATAGATACGTGGGCATGAACTTAAAGAACTGCTTATGACTAAGAATTTTGAAGTACCTACTTTAATTCAATATCTGTGGTATTGTCACTGCCTGTTCAGTCACAATATAGGTTTTTAAGAAATGGATTGCCCTCAGTGATGTCCTTGTATCCAGTTAAGTCCCGCAGATAAATCTTAAGTAATTCTCATTAAGTCCAGTAACAACTATTCACAAGCCTACGCGAGGATACCAATAAAATTCAAATCCAATTGCGTCGACCCTTGATTTACAACGAATCAATAAAAGAGAAGGCTATCATTACCTTTTTTATTGCGTATTCAATAAAAGTAATGTAGTCGGTAATCAACGCGGTAAAGTAGTTTTAAATGAATGCCTAGAGCTAGATATACAAGGCATTCTTCTACTAGTAACATAGTTTTTAACTCAAAATAAACGAACGAACGAACGAACGAACTCAAAATAACGGAGGTATTTCTGCTCATCAAACCTTAATTAAAAACTAATAATGAGTAATAAACTGTCCAAAACAAGGATCATCATTACCTAAATCGATTTTAGTATTAACAAATTACTCGTAACTGACACTTCACTGTAGTCGTCCTACTGATAAGTAGGTATATTCTATTGTTAACAAGAACGCAACGGGATTTACATGTCATCATCAAAATGAAATCCACTAATCTCTCGGCAACAGCTGATATCTACGTGGTCGTTTAAATGTTTCCCGGAATTAGTTCAACAAACACGAACCATTGTAATTTATTTACTAATCGTACTCGTTTATATAAATCAGTCCTGTTCGGGATTGGCGAATTTTATGAGGGCTGTATCATGTGCAGCAAATGCAGTGGCCTTAAACCTACCGATTTATTCGTAGTTGATTTTTCGGTATTTCTACCGAAAATATTGGAACTAAGTTCAGTGAGACAAGGATATCCCCGTCTGACAGAGTTGGAGTAAGCACGCTTTAAATTTATCTATACATAAAAAATCATTGATGTCTGGCGTTTTTTTTTTGTATGTTACTCGTGTCGTAGGGTCCTTAATTATATGCTTCTGTAGCACAACCACGATCGGTAAAATATTGGAATCGGTACAAGAACTATCGTATAATACTAGTCAATAGATATTAGACACGCGTAGAAAATAACGTATCGCGACATTCGCGACTCCTGGCGTATAAATGGCTGAAGAGATTTGGGTCAGAATCAATATCGATTTTTTTGGCAACTCTACCGATCTCACTTCAACTAATGGCCATTTATTGCCAAGACCTCCAGTTGTAAATTCCGTATGGACGTAAACACAATAGTACGAGAACCGTAGAAAAAAACGCCGGGGTCCAACCGAGAGATGGCTCGTAAAATACGTCCAAAACAAGGGACTATGTCCGGAGTGGAGATGTGTCAAGATAGCATGCGACGGGGGGCGACGGCGCCGGCCCGCGCCCCGCTGCCCAATTAGGAACACACCTTTTGGACATGTGCTCTTGCTAACTAACGCCTTCAAATCCAAAAATATGGAACAGCCACATCCGTTGTCGTTTGTCAATAGAAAAAAGCTTAGAGGTTTGCTGGAAAGCACAAATCTGGACCATTTATTGCCGAGCTTTGATTTTTTGTAGAACTCAAAAACTTTTTTATTTTATTTTAACAGCATCACTGTTAAACTTGAAATGTATAAATTAAGGCGTATCTACCAGTCAACCGCTTAGAAATACAGATAGTTTAATAAGCTGTGGGACTGGTGGGATAGTAACGTGAACGCTGATATAACTGCATTTGATTTGAAACTGTGCACAAAACAAAATGCGCGCGCGTCGCGGAATCTTCGACAATGGATGCCGGTCGGAACAAAACCGGGATTAGGTTAGGGGTGACTTTGACTTTTTTTTTATTGTTATAAAATTCACAGCTCTTATTCCAAAAACTTAGCTAATCTTACGTTCTAAACTTATAGCCAATAATGAATTTACTTTATATACATATTGCAAGAAATTATCAAAGTTGACACGGTTTGACTTGACACAAACTACAAGTGATATACTGTGACCTGCAAATAATACTCTAAAATTCAATTTTTATATTAAAATAAATAAATACTCTTGAAATAATTACACGTTTTAAATATAAAAACCCTAGTAAATAAATATTGCGTTTTAAGAAATTTGCTTTTATGTACATAGTAAATACTTTTTAAATGTACATATTTTGATTTTTTTTAACCTTTCAACCCGTTGTTGCTAAGAACACCATGACCGTATACCGGAACTGGTAACCTCTACAAGCGTTGTCCTTTAACTTCTTTTGTACATTGTTTCATGCATTTGCGTATATCCGGTGAGAAAAAACAATTTCGACAACGTCATGTAGGTATATTTTCACTTGGTACACTTCAGCCTACTTAAGATATAACCTGAGTCAAGTTCTTTTTCTTAAATACAAAATGTAATAAAATGAAAAAAAGGTTTTAAACATCCATTATTTTCTTTACTACTCTTTCTATGTTATAATATGGGTAGTAAGGTAAAAATAATATGCACCTATATAAGACGAATATGGACTTACCTTGGTTTTGACAACTTTGACGTTTTCTTTGCACATTTTGGCCAAAGCGTGGTACTCTCCCCTGGCGGCACAAAGGATCCACTGTTTCTGTTTTGGGTCCAGAGGTTCTGACTCACTTTTCTGGTCCAGCTAAAGGAAAGAGACGATACTTAAAAAACTGCATTAGAAATAATGTAGGCACGATAATGTAAGCAATTGCTTTTAAAATATAATCAGGTATAGTATTTTACTCACAGATACTCTGTCTTCCTCGTCAACGCCCTGTAACAAAAAAATAAATGAATAATTTTATTAATGAATAGCCAAATGAGCTTTATACACAAATGACTCATCCACATAATTCCCAAAGCATTCCATCACACAGTATTCATTCATACATCTCAAAACGTTTATTAAATGAGTACCTTACCAGTGCGCAATGACCGAAAACAAAAGATTAGGATTATAAATAAATAAATATGATATTTACATACATAATAAATATCTTAACGACACATATAAATTAATCGGAACCTAATATTTCAAAATTAATAAATGAGTACTTATATTGTGAAAATAATATTTTGAATTAATGGTCAATAAATTCGAATTCTCCCGTCTTCAGGCTTGCGCTGCGATTGACGTTTTATAATGTGAGCTATAAGTATTGTAAACAAATAGAGTTAATTAAGGTTCGTATGTAAAGTATGATACAGTTCATTTTTGAGTAGTGTACGCATGAAGTTACAATGTTTGTCTTCGGCGCTCTGGGCGTGCGCTGCGCAGCATGACCACTTTACCACCTGTCGTTACATATTTATGTCTACACTATTGGCTTCACTGTTAGGGATTTCGATATTGACAAGATAACATCCTTAATGTGATGTGTTTGATTTAATAATAAGATTAAGTTTGTGCCTCTTTCGATTTAAAATTTAGCGTTAGCACAATTAAAACTGGATTGCGGTCGTTGACAGCGTGGTTGATTCGAATCTTGATCTCGTTTTAATGTTGCCATTAACTTAACAGTGGCTTTGGTTTAATGGCGTCTAGCGTTAGTGGAATCATTTAGTGTTTCCAGCGAGACACTGCTGGGCACACCCACATACTAATACATTGGAAATACACGATGACGATCGCCTACAAGACTACACTGCCAAGGAGAGTATCCTGGCCAGTGCGAATACATTAACCGTAAAAGCAAATTATAACACGATTGAATAATGAAGAAGGTTCAAGTAACATTTTCGTGGGATTGTGTTTTTTGGCCGTAGATGAGCAAAGTCTACGAGGCAAATAAGCAAAACATAAAAACCTTGTCCAAGGATCTCAATATATCGATCATCAGTTTCATTTATTTAAATCTGAGCTAAATATGTGTGCATATGTGTGAGTATTTACTCGGTATTTGTAAATTGTATAGTGGTATATTTAATATCAATTGCAATTGTTGTTCACAGTTCTAGAAGTACATATGATTCATCAATGATTGAACGTTAATAATTTTCTTTTCGAACCATATCGGCCTCAACACTCAATGTATCGGGATGGGTGATTTGGACTGGCCCATACGACGCGGCACAGCGTCGCCTGCGGGCGAGCCACGCCACGGGAGACCACGACGCCACGCGCCTGGTCAGGCCCACGTGTGGTGGCGACGGGGCAGCATTAAGATCGATACGCATCACTCTAACCCAGAGATGCCCAAACTTATCGGAGTCATATAAGTTACGACCAAGGGTATAGGGCCTCGAGAGACGAAGCCATGCGCCTGGTGACCGTGGTAATGTTTGTTGGCGACGGTACAGCATTAAGATTAATACGCATCAGTCAAACCCAGTGATGCCCAAACTCGTGGTAAATGGAGGGTATTTAACAACGAGATACCGCCTGGTGAGGCCTACGTATGGTGGCGACAGGACAACATCAAGATCGATACGCATCACTACCAGTGATTCTCAAAGTGGTTCACAAAATCTGCTTTGGGTTTACGGACGGGAGGGAGAGAAAAATAGGGGTCCACGAAAATGTATTTGGTTTAGTAATTTGAAAACCTTAAAAGAAATGTTGCCGTATCAGAGTCTACAGGAATAACGTTTGAGGACCAGTGCTTTAGACTGACACTGATATAATTCGACTAAATTAAAAAAAAAACTATACTAATATTATACAGCTGAAGAGTTTGGTCGTTTCTTTAAACGTGCTAATCTCAGAAAATACTGAACCTTTCTGAAAATTAATTTTCGTTTTATATAGCTTATCTATTGAGGAAGGTTAGGTATTAGTCATCACGCTGTGACGGGAGGGGAGGGAGCAAACTCAAAACGCGCGGAAGAAGTTGCGGGGGACCGCTAGAAGAGGATATTCAGGCAACGGGACAGCAAGAAGATCGTAGCGCATCATTCAAATCTGCTACTTCATAGAGAGTACTTACAATTCAGCCACTGTTGGAAAACGAGGTTACATTTGCTTGGCTCGTTAGACCCGTGACGATTATTAGTTTTGCTCATCCAGATTTTATTGTATTTTTTTCACTAGCACTTTGTTGTCCTAACTTAGCTGCACGATCTCTACAGTAATATAAATGTTCAAATTCTATATAATACTGACACGTTTGCAAGAACTTTAAACGCATTTCTGTAGACACATGAGCAATCTGTAAAGCCTCCGTTTGAGGTGATTAAAGTGATAGATGCTATCATCAGACTGGCGCCTCTACTCCGTCTAGATATCGTTTCAAACTTTCATTATTTCATAATGACCCGTAATTAGAGACAAAAAAATCCTACCTCGAGTGATCTTTTCGCGGAGTGACTGACGTAAACAGTCAATTGTTTTATCCTCGGCGTGTATGCAGTAGCTCACTTTTATCTTTGAATAGCTGACAGCTAATTCATCTGTTCCTATTTTCCATCACTTCGACAAGGCTCGTTAAGTGTGGCATCCGCGATGTTGATGGCTGCAAGTGATTCTCAGGCCCGAATAGCGGAGGAACAATGAAATCGGTCATATTTTCCTGCCAACCGGCAACGGACCGTGCCAGCTTATCTGCGGCATCGTGCATAACAACTAAAATGCGTTTATTCAAAACAATGATGACGTCTACTTAAAACGAAGCTTGTTTTCGCTACCTTTTTGAAGGATTTATGAAGCCGTGAGAAAGATAATACATCTCGAAACAATATTACAGTCAATATGGAATTAATCACTCCATTGAATGGCTCTATAGTGTCATCTATTTTAATTGTGCACGTTCTTGGATGTCAAGATAAAGAAGACTTCAGTGTAATAGCAGTAGACCTGAAGTTAACACAAAACGAGGTGACGGGATAATAAAAGGTTTACGAACTGCTTAGCCAGTAAAAACGAATTGGAATTTGCGTTTAGCACATACTAAGATGAAGCTTTAAATGCTCAATAAGATTAAAATAACTCCTAAAGGGAGTATTACCAATTAAACGTGACGTGTTGTAGCCTATGAAAGGAGTAATGTGGTGTTATATAATATTTTAAGTGTTATTTGGTTTAAGTAGGGACAAGGTATATATTGGGTGTCCCAAAAAGAACGTGCCAAACTGGAACTGGAGTACCTTAACCTATTCAAATGCAAATAAAAATAGCATAATTCTCATAAAAGTCTCATAGTTTAGGAGATAGTGTCAGATTTATATTTTATCTTGTATGATGATAACATGACAGTGGCATTATTAAATTTAAAAAAAACTATTATATTAATATATTATCTCCAAAACCATGACACTTTCATAAGATTCGTGTTATTTTTATTTAAAAGGTATTTTGCTAAGCTATCTCGAGTGTAAAGTCTAGTGTGCCATTTATAGGACAAAAAGTGGCATAATTTAAAAAACAATTAAAGTATATCTGAAAAGTCTATGACTAAGCTAACTCTATGAGTTAAAGTGTCAGTTTGCACGCTATTCTTGGGACACCTGTATAATATTCCATGATGTCCGATAATTGGTAAGAGTTATTTTCTTCTCACATTCGATAGCATTTTGTATGGAAAAGATAGACGTACCTCATATTTATCTTTGTCCGTCACCTCTTAATAGGCCTTCTGATTGTCAATATCCTTTTATGATGTATCCGTCGTTATATTGTAAAAAAACCGCGTAATTACTTACACGTACAGTTCAGAATAAATCGTCAGATTACGCGATTGTAATCTGACGATTTATTCTGAACTGTACCAAACTGGGCAAAGTGGTGGTTCAAGGAATTACGGGTGAGCGTAGCGAATCCCCGTTTATCCTTCGAGTTTGGTTGACATGTAAGTAGCAAAAAACACAAATGTTTGTGTTTAACTATGTCGAGCTTGCTTACAATAAATATTACGATGTCATATGCACACCGCCCGGCGGCTTTGACGGCGGCATAATTCAATTAACTGTCATATACCAACCTAGTATGGAAAATGCCGCTGCGGCATAAGCTGCATGGCCGCCGGAACTTGCTGCTGGGCGGTGAGGATACACCATTATAATGACATTTTGACAATGACGGATTTAGTCTTATCTGCCGGTTTCCGGCCTTGTACACTTGATTTTGGAGTAAGATAAGAATGCTTAGGCAAATTTTTAAGAGATACTGTACATGGTCATAGTAGTTTTATAAACATCTCGGTTAACCAAAACATTTATAAAAATTAAAAATTACTAAACAAAATTTCATTTTTTCTTACTGAATATAAAGAACAAGTTTTTCCGATGTGTACATTTTTTTTAAGTTTGAAAGTGTTTCTTGTGTTTCCAGGCAAAACCTTTTTTTATTTGAACACTAAAATCGTTTTTGCGTTATATCACAAACATTACTGATATTAATCAATAATCACGCTGGTTGTATGAAATTAGATCGATATTGAAACAGTGTGATTGGTATTGGTGAGTACAAAACACGCATAACCTTTTTTTAGATATTTAATGTGCCACGTGCGATTTGGAACCACACGACAAGAATTGTTCACGAACAATTGGCCACGAGTCACGAGGTGGCGGTCGACGCGAAGCCGCGATACACAATGAATAATGATAAACATGATTGAATGACAATCACTTATCCTCGATTCTGTCCACTGCATCGTGACAATGCAAGCGTAGCATCAACAGAAAAGAGAAATTTGACCGCGTGATTATGATACCGAACCCAACTGCCCCCATTTATTATTTCGACCCAATTGCAATGTCTAAATAACAGGGTTTGGCATAAAATATAACAATTTCAGAGATTACGTTTCACTTATACGTATGCAAGATTGTGGGACTCGATTCCGTAATCGGCTCTCATCCGATGGAAGCGGATAAAAAAACCTAAATGCTTAAGCTCGAACTTAAAGTATCCCGTTTATAACGCAGCGGTGAAAGAGGAATAAGCTTTCATAAAATCTTTGTAGATTAATTTTTTGAAAGTATTCAGTTTGATGAGCGGAAGCGTTGAGTTTATACATCGTCGTTCTATTTCAGAGTTGATTTATGTGTCAGGATCTCGCGACGGGTGGCAATGTGGCATATTTGTTAGGATAGGATTGTTAATTTATCCGTTTTATTTTATCAACACGAGTTATGATTAATTCTAATTTTGCACAGTAAATAATCACTGACTGAATAAATTAATATATTCTTATAAGTAGGACGAAAACAAAAAAAACTGTACCTCAATACTACACTCTAATTCAGTACATTAATTACACGGAGGTTAATGGAGGCTTTCGTCTTTTTAATAGGCTACAATGTGGAACACGCTGTATAAAGCAATTGTAATGCCCATTAGGTGCTCGGAGGCGTACTCGTGCAGCCTAATATTTGTCATTAGGCGCTTTTGTTATTCGCGTGGCAGCATCCCTCGCGCACCGAGCCGGTTCAAATGAGCAAAAATTATTATTAAACAAATTTTTGCTCCACTCCCAATGAACATCCCCTCTGGCATTTTTACGAATGCGTCCTTTGGGTGTACTATCGCCGCTAATATAAGCCGATGTGGCGTCATAAAACAATATCAATTTGTCATCGGAGGTAAACAGTGATCCCACAATGAAAGGTGTAAGGATTACACACATTAGCAGTTTCCCTTACCTCTTGATATCCCGGTGCGATCACAAAAACTATAATATCGATAATAATCGGATTCGACGTCGTTTTGACCGCCAAAGGGCCATGACGAAGGTTTTACAATTCAATTAGCTACACCAGGTGTCGACGGGCAGGAAACTTTTACCCACACCGCAATGCAACAATTTAATATTCATAACAGTTTTATTAGACCACATAACGAAATTCATAGTCAAGTTTATTATAATACAGTTGCCTTTCTTCTTGACCAAACGTTGAATGATATTGAGGGTCTAATTAGGTCGTCTGATAATAATTATATGCATTCAACAATTCAAAGCACTTACCAAAAAATAGCATGATTTAGGTTAGTAAAGTTCTAAAGACTTATTTGTTATTTTGTCCTCCACCTCGAATATTTATTATGACATGACTAGCGGTCTCTCGCGACTTCGTCCGCGCGTTTTGAGTTTGCTTTCTTCCCTCCCATCCCAGCCTGATAAAGCCTTCCTTAATAAATGAGCTATCAATCAATCAATCCATCACAAAAATAATTATTCAAATCGGTCCAGTACTTCCTGAGATTAGCGCGTTTAAACAAACAAAATCTTCAGCTTTATAATATTAGTATAGCTGTAAGTGAGAGGCCAGAAACCACTGTTAAGGTATGCTTGCGTTGTAGGTACTTAAAAGCTGCGAGTATTATTTTGATGCGGAGTTATTTCAAAACTCTGATAGCTACTAAGATATTTATTGAAATCAAATGATGTAAAGGGCAACTTTGTTCACAATGAAATGCTCGTGATGATGAATGATGATGAAAGTAGTTATTTTGATAAGAATCAATACCCGTGTGTCAAAAACACCTTAGAAAATAGTGCATTATTTGTTAACTAATTTATTAACATAAAAAAGGTTGTAGTGAGTAAACCATATAAGATAGAAAATGCTGTCGAGGACTAAAGAATTCAACTGTTAATGCAGAATAATCTCGTCATACATGATTTTTGTGTAACTTAAACGGTTTACGCAGCGTCCGCAGCGGAAGTTCTAAAAAGAAATATTTTTTCCCCCGTTTTCGCAACATTCTTCGTTGCGGCGCTGGACTTATTAGTCGTATCTTATCGATAAATGGGCTATCTAACGTAAAAAAAAAACTTTTTTCAATTCGGTTTAGTAGTTTCTGCAATTAACGCGTTCAAACAAACAAACAAACTCTTCAGCTTTAATATCTAATATTAGTATAGATAGGCACGCGCGAACATGCAGAAAAGTCATAACAAAATAAAATTATATGACACCTCATCGATAAACAATTTACAACACCATCGATTACTGCTTTGTTACTTTTACGTTACAGGTGTTTAACAAACTGGTTAGTATGATAGCATTGAGGCCGGTCAAAATATTAATGGTCAACTGACGGTCGACAACAGGTGAGGGTCTTCAAACACTCATAATTATTTACTGTTTCAAAACAATAATTATCAAAGTAAATATACAGATACTACAGTCTACTCAAATACGAAATGACACATAACAAGCTTGAGATATAATTAAAACACAATTACGAAATTCCCTTGCCGATAAATTAGGGAATGAACGTCTGCTGATAAGGGCAGGTGATAATATTGTGGTTTAAGAGTTGTTTCATAATGAAGCTTTAGTTACAAATTGTCTGGATTTTAATTATAGGACTAAGTTTTAAAACAAGCGGTTAGTAAAAGAGTTATTTTTCAACGAAAAATTACAATCTTATGTGTGCCACTGTACGAGGGGCAATCAATAATTACTCAGCCTCGCAACCCGATGGCGCTGTTGCTACAAAAGAGTTTTACTATCATTCAGGAAAAAAAATGAAGTCTACTAAGTAGTTTTCCCATTCATAAGATTTGTTTTGACAGGCTTTTGCGTGTCGGTCGGTTTTATAAAACTGGAACATAAACCACATCGTTCAATGATTAAATTCTTCATTTTGAAGGGAACACGCGCAGCGAAATCAAGATGCTGTGTAAAGCGACTCTTCTCCTTCGATGGCGACCGACAAAAATTGGTTCAACGAGATTGCTCGTAGCCGCACATCGGTTTATGAAAGCCACGCCCAGATGCACCAAAAGCGGCTACTACGGAGAAAACGTAAAAAAAAAACACGATCTCGTGTTGGCATTGGCAGACCGGCGGCGATTAAATATTCGCGAGATAGCTGAGACTGTAGGCAGAAGGGACAGCGCATCATATTCTGTAAGAAGAACTGGGTTTGAAAAAGTTGTCGGCGCAAAGAGTGCGTTTGCTGACACAAGGCAACAAGCGCAACCGCGAGACCACATCGGCGACATGTTTGGCACTGATTCAACGCAATCCGGCGGAGTTCTTGCGTCGTTATGTGACCGTCCATGAAACATGGGTTAACTGGTACACCAGAGACCAAGAAACAGTCGAAACAGTGGACTTAAACCCGGCTAACGTGCTCCAAAAAAGGCGAAGACTGTTCAATCGGCCGAAAAGGTGATGGCCGGCGGTTTTCCTCAGGAAGAGATAAATAATCACGGGCTTTACTATTCCGAATTATTAGGCCGATTCGACGCCGAACTGAAAAAACACGGCCCTATTTGGCAAAGAAAAAAGTGCTGTTCCACCACGTCAACGCGCCGGCTCACATCTCCGCCGTGATCATGGCCAAATCGGTCGAATTGCGCTACGAAGTGCTGCCCCAACCCCATCTACCGTACTCTCCAGATTGGCTCCCAGTTTACGTTCCAGTTACTTTTTCTTGTTCCCAAATTTGAAAAAGTCATTCGCCGGCAAAAGATTTGGGTCGAATGATGAGGTCATCGCCGCCACATAGACCTATATTAAAGACCTCGAGAAATCGTATTTTATGGAAGGGTTAAGAAAGTTGGAGCATCGCTAGGCTGCATCGCTGTATTAAATTGAAAGGAGACTATGTTGGAAAATAAATCTCTACTTTCTTGAAAAAAAATGTCAGGTTACCATTCATTGAATGACCGGCTAAGTGCGACTCAGACTCGCGCACTGAGGGTTCCGTGACAACTTTTACTGAATTAGGGATCCACTTACTTCCACTTAGCTAAAATACTTTTTTGACAGCAAATGTAACTTTGTTTTTCATAGTAATTGTATGAAGAAGAATGGTATGTTTGCGGTTGTTTAAAATGTGCTATATTAAAAAAACTATTAGTTTGACCTCGTTTAAACCAATTTTCGTTGAAAGTATTTGTAAAGATCTTCATCAAGTATATTTTTCAAAATTTACACTTACTTAATTTTAATTTAGAGCTCCCCTCCCCCCCCCCCCCCTTTACCACTTTGGATGCGTCTATCTCTCTATCTCTTAAACGTATCTAACGTTTTTGGAGAAAATGGTTTTAGAAATCTTGATGTCATTTAAAAGACCTATAAATAGGCACAGCATTGACACAGACGCACAGGTTTGACTAAAAAAGTTTTTTAAGTTTTAGTTTTAATGTATGGGAGCCCCCCATAAATATCATTGCTTATTTATTTTTTGTTAACTAACAAGTTTTACTGTGTGATTCTAATAGTTTAAGAATAAAGTGGCTGTGACATACGGACGGACAGACAGACAGACTTGACGGAACTTTAAGGTGCTTTGCCATTTGGCTACGGAACCTTAAAAATTATATGTTGACTGGATACACACATCAAAGGAAAAACAAAATAAAACAAATATTTAAGAAAAACACGTCATTCAAAACGATATTCTTTTTAATTGAAAAAATAATCTAAGAAAAATAATTTTTTTTCTCCAATTCGCCGACCAAAAGTGAATCAGTATCAACCTTATTAATTGCAAAACCAAAAAATTCCGTCGTGTCTGCCATTACCTCGTAATAATAATTTTACCTACTTGAATTAGAACAATGAAATGGCAATGGCAGCCCTGACGAATTTTCTTGGTTTTGCAATTTATTAATAAATAAGATAAGAGATAAGATTTGATACTATTTACCACTTATAGATTTTTGGAAAAAAATGTTTTAGGAACCTTTACATCATTTGAAAAGACCAATTCATTGCCATGAGTATTATTATTATTTTAGTTCCATGTATGGAAAGCTACTTAAGTGCAATTATTATTTCTATGAGATCCATACAGCTGTTAACAGGATACACCTACCTACCATGTTTTAACTGTGTAATGCTAATAGTTTTAGAATAAAGTGGCTTTGATATACGGACAGACTTGAAGAAACTATAGAACCCTAAAAATGGAAGTGCTAGAAAAAGTAATATAATAGAAAAAAAGTAGTACTTAAAATAAAATAAAATGACATACCTGTGAGCTAAGATTTCCCAGCTTATTAGATCGCAAAACATCACTCTCTGAAGCCATCCTATTAAACATCTGTTTCCTTTCTTTGACTGAGATTTTCTGTTCACTGTCAAACAACATGCTTTCACTTCTGGATGATGACAAAGTTGGTGGTAGATTGGAAGTTTCGTCCATTTCCACGGTCTCTTGATTAGGAATTGATGTACGCTGAGCAGTTGATTTAACAATGGCACTTTTATCTGATTTATCTGAAGACTTTCTCCTGGGGTGCACTTTCGGTGGAACGTCTTCAACAGGTAATGGTACCAGGTTCTCTTTGGATTCAGTTGGTGTGATTTCCATAGAAAAGTTTTTAGATGCAACATCTTGTCTATCTTGAATAATATTTGTCAAAATACTGAAATCTTGATTGAGCTGTACAGGTGGAGGGGGTCGGTAAGGAGGTTGTTGTATATTACTTTCCATAGAAACAGAGTCATCGTCAGGGGTATTAACGCTACTGGGTACTTCTGATACAACACTTTCATCTTTTGATTCTTCTGGAAGTTTGCTGTCACTTGGCATGTACTTTTTCTTAAGTATCAACCATTTTTCATTGTCTATTGTTTTAATGCTAGCTATTGTATTGACATGTTTCTTGAAAGTGCTTCTAGCTTCATCTAAAAATTTAATGAAGTTTGTAAGTAACAGCAAACTAAATAAAGCAATAAACAGGTGTAATAACTCTGATTGTAAGTTGTGATTCATATATATTTAACAAATGTTTTCAGTTGTGGTCACAGAGAGCATGTGATATAATTAAAATAATAATGGACACAAATTACATCAAAATTCTCTGATCCCAAAATATGTAGCTAATGCACTTGTGTTAATTAAATAAAAAACAATGATGGTATCAAACACCCAGTCTCAAGCTAAACTTGATAACCTCAGTGTAGCAATGCCATGAAATGAAATCCAGCATGCTTCGCTACTACATGGTGGATGGCTGTCATACTACCCATGATATGGCATTAATATGAAGCAGTTAATTTCAGCTTCAATTAAGTGGGCACTGAAGGCATACTATGATTACTTCCGTTTACATTTCATGAAAATGTTCAATCATCTTTAAGATTATTTTGATATACCTAACTGATGAATTTATCAAAAATACGATACAACTTCTAGGATACTTTGTATTTTTGAAAATGTGTGTTTCATTATCATGTAAGTTCCAGTATCCATCAAAATTGTGAGGAGAGGAATGGAGAACGTTATGATTACTAAATAAAATCAGAGGTGATGTGAAAGTAACAAAACTTAATTGATAATCAAAATACCTCCTAACAGCGCTGTTCTGATAGATACCAGACCACCCACAGAAGATAAGGTTTCCCTTAAAATAGATACAGGGGGAACCTTAATTTGGTCACTGTAACCAACTAATGCATATCTCTTAAACTAGATATGCACAGATGATCAACTTCAACAAATTATCAATTAGTAGTAAGAGAATTTAACTTATTGTTTTTCTAATTGTCTCAGCTTTAGATTGTAATCAAATACCTCAAATCCATTAGTCATCTAGCTTATTAAGATTAACGGATTTAATTGCAAACATGAGTACTTTGTTGCACCCAAAGACAGCAGTATTTGTAATGGCCAATAGTTTGTTCTGTTCAGTACAAAGTAGTTACAATAATCAGTATTGACATACCTCTTAATACTGATAGAAAACCCAACTAACTCCCTCAACAGAATGTCTGCAGCTAGCAGTAGAATTGTATTTATCTGATAAACTTTGAATGGAGACGCAGAGCATTAGAAGTATGATTTTGGATTTTGGCTTTACAAGAAATTTATGAAAGCAAATAAGATCTACTTATATGTGATAACAAAGTAATTGTCCAACTCTGCTACCGCTTCTACTGCTGTGGTAAGAAAGGCTGGTTCAGTTAAAATAAAGGCGTTTACGGGCTAAATGTGACTGAATCACAGAAACTAAACAGATTACTCACCCCTCATATCAGGATTTTTGAGGAACACTTTGAAATGCTTGACTATCTCATGATTTGTAACTTTCCCATTGTGTGCTAGCATAAACTTTAAAATCTCGTCAAAACTTAGTTCCGCTGGTGGCGTAGTCATAATTAATTTTATAACAAATCAACACATAAATAAAGAAAATAATAATTGAATTGAACGTCGGGAAGGAAAAAAAATTTTTTTTTTCTTGTGACTTTGACAGTTGTCAGCTTTTATTATCAATGCGTTCCGTTACACGTATTGTAAATATGATGTTCTAGGATAGTATTACTATTTTTAATAGAATTTGTTAAACAAATCACTTGAAAAAACACCTGATCACTTCTCCAAATATACTTTTATGAATAAATTATTAAAAGTCTTTTTACAACGGAGCAATTATCCGATCCATTATGGCAGAAATGCTCAGCCCGCTACGGGGTCCAATATAGATCTGGCAAGCAAGATCTGCTGAACCAATCGAAAGGCGGCAAATTCGAAAAGCGGCGTCACCATTTAATTTTCTACAAAATAAAACATTATGGTACTTTTCCGATTTCCTTATTTTTTATTTTACTTGCCGTCCCAGCGAGCTTCGTCTCGCCTCCGACCCTGTCCCGCCCCGGCCTGGTAATTTTAATAGTTATTATCTTGTGGGGAATCTAACAAAGTACAAATCACGAAAATAGGTCCAGCTGATCCATATTCCAATTTTTTCTTTCATAAGAACCTTCTCATGACCAAAAGAACAAAACGAAGAACGAAATATCGAAATCGGTTAAGCCATTCATGATGCCCGTGATGTCGTGGCCAAGGGAAAAACCGGCAAAGTGCGAGTCGGATTCGCGCACTATGGGTTCTGTGCTAACTTTAACTGAATTAGGGAATCCACTTACTTCCACTTAGCTACAACACCACAATATTTTGTTGACAGCAAATATAACTTTGTTTTTCATAATGTTTGTATGATGAACAAATCCTTACAGTTTCGTCAAGTCTGTCTGTCCGTCCGTATGTCACAGCCTCTTTATTTTGTAACTATAAAAATCGCACTGTTGAAATTTAGTTGGAAGACGTATCCTGTTATCCACTTTACGATTCTTATACAAAAAATAAAAAATAATGATATTTAAGGGGGGCTTCGGTTTTAGTTTCATGTTTGGGGGTTCCCATACATGAAACTAAAAACGAAATAAAAGTTTTTAGGGGTTCCGTAGCCGAATGGCAAAAAACGGAACCCTTATAGTTTCGTCAAGTCTGTCGGTCTGTCTGTCTGTCTGTCCGTATGTCTGTCTGTCTCTCTGTCTGTCTGTCTGTCCGTCCGTATGTCACACCCATTTTATTCTGTAACTATAAGCATTACACAATTGAAATTTTGGTAGAAAGATGTATCTTGTTAACCGCTTACCGATTCTCATACAAAAAATAAAAAATAATGACAGTTAAGGGGGGGCTCTCATACATGAAACTAAAACCAAAAAAATTTTTTTTAGTCAAACCTATGCGTGTGGGGTGTCTATGGATAGGTCTTTTAAAATTACAAAGAGGTTTCTAAAACCATTTTCTTTTAAAGTCTTACGTTTCATAGCTAGACGCTTCCAAAGTGGTAAAATGGGCGTCCCCCCCATCTGATTTCTAAACCAAGCAAGTGTAAATTTTGAAAAAAATATATGATGTAGATCTTAATAAATACTTTCAACGAAAATTGGTTCGGCCGGGATCGAACAAGTAATTTTTGAGATATAGCACATTTTCAACAACCGCAAACATAACTTACTTGATACAAACACTATGAAAAACAAAGTTATATTTGTAGTCAACAAAATATTGTGGTATTTTACTGAGTAGAAGTAAATGGATTCCCTAATTCAGTTAAAGTTGGCACGGAACCCTCAGTGCGCGAGTCCGACTCGCACTTGTCCGGTTTTTTTAAACCTATGCGTCTAGGTATTTTAAAATGACATGGAGGTTTCTAAAACCATTTTCTTTTTAAGTGTATACCGTTTGATAGATAGACGCTTCCAAAGTGGTAATGTAGAAAACGATATTTCCCGGTACCGGTGTTTCACTCGCTTACAGGCTTCTGTAACTGACTATCAGAGCTTTCTGCTGTGATTTCATCCTCGTCAGGTGTCTTGTTGTTTTAAACTGCTTGAGAGCCATTCTTATCTAGTATAGGCTGATTTCCGTGATGTCTTTGGTGTAGTGTCGGGTCAGGATAGCTCTTGAATCTCTGGCCGAGTTATCTACGGGTTTGGCAACTAAGATGTACAAATGCCCATAGAACTTCTCGATCTCCCTCCAAACGCAATGTAGCGTCGACGAAAGAAGAGTTTCGTCGACGCTACATTGCCGTCCTTCGTCTTAATCTTCGTCAACTGCCTTTGCCCAATAGACATTTCCCTTGCAACCACTTCGGAGCCTTGGTTCCGCTCTATCGTTGCTTTAACACTATTAGTGTTAAAGCAACGAATGTCGTGTCGCAGGGACTTCCATATTTGTCTATTGAGCTGCCTGTAGTTTTCTGCATTAACGGATGTCTGCAGTGCCAAAGATCGACGTTCTGCATAAGGTCGAGAGAGTGGAGTGGTGGGTGTTTGGTATTTATTATTTGGTGAGATCGTGAATAAAATTTTCGCTTTGTACATAACAAATATGAACCTAATTCTGCTGATCAAGGAGCTCGACTGGGCATATACCGGGCGGTGCTGTGCACCCAATCAATAAAGGCAAATATTGGCACAGTAAAACGGTCTTTCATTTATGACACTCAATGAACAATTAATAATATTCGCGGGTACTTTTCAAAACCGCTACAAGCCTGAACTTCGGTCATTATTAAAACCGTAGTAGAGCATAACATAGTTAAACACTTACGGCGTTCAAAGTTTCCGAACACCGTACGAGTACAAGCGACCAATTAAAAGTTAAATGTCTAATTCTTGTCAGATGCGGGAAGTCCGCAACTACCTAGTAACTAAATTGAAAGTTCCGTTGTGTGTTGTATAGGTATGACAAGGATTCACCCCGTTTTCTGTTCAAATTCAAATCCCCACGAATAATGTGTACCTGCCTGAGTAATGTGACATGTAAAATATGTACAATGAGTTATGTGTATGCAAATTTAGTTGGTTCTAGTTGTTATGTTTCGTTATCCTTGATTTAGAGTTGAGTTCACTGCCAAGTCACCCAAGAGGATCCCGGTTCTAATCGGCCTGAAACTTGTTTCTTGGATTTTCTGAAAATCAATCAGAAAGGTATATTTGTGACCTTCCTGATTGATTTTTATACACAATGCCTGTGCCTGGAAAGCCTGCGCACTAGTCGATGATCGTTTTGCGCCTGATCTCTCCTTGCCTATGGGCCTTTCCCGTTTGGGCACTTTTCCATTTCGTAACCCTCATTAAATACCTATCTTCACGAAAGTTGCGCTTCGTAACCTCTTTCGTAATTTGACTGTATCGTACTAAAAAAAATAAAAAAAGGTGGTCCTAACGCAATAAAATGTATGTAGTATAAATAGGTTAGATACAAAAATGCAACTTTTGTGTATGTGTTCCATGGGGGTTACGTACGAAACGGGAAGGTGTCCAAACGGGATAGACCCAGATCACTCTGGCCGCTATCTCACCGCACTGTTATATTAACATGTCCCGCGCCGCTGACCAAAATTGAGATTGGCCGCCGTGTATGACCAAGAGAACGTTATGTTATTTTCATGAACTACTTAGCGTCCCAATTTTAGGTTGAGTAAAACCAATTATAGAACACAGCAGTACTAAATATCCAATGATATTGTATTAAGAACAAATATCCGTTGAAAAAATCATTCTTTCCAATTTTCCTAATCGTGTCGTCATGCATCTGTCATTACCACCGTGTGTTTTATGCAAATATGTTTTTATTGAATATCATCGGTTTTATGTATATAAAATATAATCAATTTTGAATATAAGGAATAAGCTTTGTTAAACTGTTTAGAGGAGATCATGTTTATATAACGCAAATACGCAATTATATTAATTTTGAGGTGCCCTTATCATGCATTAGGTAAGAAACATAAAAAAAGATTTCGTATATTAGATATATTTTATTTGTAATTTATTTGATTAATGTTACTTACCTGCCTTTCGCTAAAACAGATTATTGTCCAGAAGCTCCTTTTCGAAAGCGATTGTGCATTTAAGTATCGCAAAGAAATCGGTGATTATTTAGCTATACTTTATGGTTGTCTTTTTATGTGGATAGGCAGATCATAAGCATTTGTTTTTGGCTGATAAAAGAAATATGATTTTTTGCGGCAATTGCAGAATTTTCGCAGGTCGCAGTGATGTGGCTGGCAGATCAGCTGACACGCTTGCAGCCTTTTGGACGTTTGACATAGTGGCCGCTAGTTTATTTAATTGTTTTGATAATACAAATTCGTTATATCAGTGTGATAAATGTAGTTAGACAAATGAGGGGACAAATCCTTTAATATCAGATTAAAATTGTTCTTTCGTCTAATTTTGCCAAAAATAATATGCTATAATGTTTTATTGAGTGCCCTCATAAGAAATAAATAATTTTCATTTCAATTACAATATGAAGTATATAGTTTTCAAACACAAATAAATATTACCTACATTGCGTCCGACACAAATTGAGGTCCATATTAGGGCCCCAAGATGTGAACATTAAATTGTAGAAAGTTGAGAATCGGCTGTTATTTTTGTAAATCGTTCTGTCTAGTGGATGGTGTTAATATTTACAAATAAATATTTTTTGATGTGTAAACGAAGGTAATAAAATACTAATACAGTTATGAAGCTATTTTCTGATCGGGAAAAATGATAGAAAACGCTCGTGCATTTTTAAACATCAGCGAAGCCTAAAATATTCAGATTGAACTATAAAATTTCATGATTTAAAAGCCATTCCTCATTAGAGATGAATTATCTAGTACAGTAAAAGCGCCAAGTTTTAATTTAAATCGACCTTAATTCATATTACTTTACATTATCACTGCACTGTTATACCCTGAGAGCGATGTTTCTAATAGATATATTTTCTTATATAAAGATAGAAAGTAATTTTTATTTTAATATAGTTTTGTAATGTCGTCGTTTGTATGTCGTTAAGGTATTGCGTAGTCTGTTATTGTTAATATGTAGACGTTTTTGCAGCTCTCTGATGAAATAAGAACTTTTCCTTTTTTCGTAAGAGTCGTTTTTTGTCGACTACGGTCACAGAATTCACCTACACATTTTAAAACTTAAGAACACTTAAACAATGTACCATTACACCATCTTAATATACTAAAACAAGGGGCACGTCAGAAAGTAATGTACTTAAAAAATCTAAGAACCTTATCCTAGTTAGTGCTAAGTGAGGAAATAAGTTTCAAATAGTTTAGCTGCCAATGTAATGCTTACAAAATGTGTCCTTTTTGCCACGCTTTTATATTAGCTTAAGTTGTATCTATGTCATGGAATCTTTGAGCATTTTCACCAATTTTCCGAAGTTTGATTAATTTGAAACTTTGCACACGTATCAAGGACCGATGACAATGCAATAATTTAATAACAGTTTCTCAATATCCTTATAAGGAACGCCAGGATTAATAAATTCTTTCGTGGATCCTCTGTAAGGGAGTAAGAAAGATAGAGCTATCGCGTGTCGCATGTCCGCAAATAATTAATTGAAACATGGAACTAAAAAATGAAAAATAAATTAGAGTTTAAAAAAACACGCTTTTATAGCTAACCGAACTAAAAAGTAGAAAATAATTTTTAATTACAAAGAGTTAATATTACCCTAGTAGAAGATCGAACAATCAATCATAAATAATTACTCCAAAATAAAATTATAATAAGATTTAAGTTATTAGGATAATAATTCAACTCAGAGTAAAAAGCGTGGGGTGCTTGATATATTATATGTTACAATTATTCTACATGCAACTATCTATGTGCGGAGAGTTATGAAAAAAAACATAGTAAAAAGTTATGAAAATATAGTAAAATGCACCCCACGCTTTTTACTCTGAATTGAATTATTCTCCTAATAACTTATATTTTATTATAATTTTATTTTGGAGTAATTTAGTTATGATTGATTGTTCGATATTCTACTACTATAATATTAACTGTTTGTAATTAAAAAATATTTTCTACTTTTTAGTTCGGTTAGCTATAAAAGCGTGTTTTTTAGTTTTTTTTTTAAACTATATATTTTTTTTTAATTTATTTGTTAGCAAAGAGAGCATAGTGTTTACTTTGAGATTGTAAAACAAACCCTTACTTAACAAGTTCGTAAGATCCTGCCACTGAACTCGACGGTCAAGTATCGGAAAATCAATAACCTAATTTTGGTTCCATAATCTTATCTGTCAGAAACAATAAGTCATAGCTTTTCTGTTTACCTTTAGCAAACATTTACGCGCATAACTTTCTTATATGCATTAAGATATACATTATATAATTTTTAAAAACAATTAGATGAACATTGAAAAAATTTGAGCTTTATTAAAGTTTTAACTATCCGCTATTACTATCACTGTTTTGGGTATAAATAAAATTATTTATCAATCATACATAAAACACTCGTTGTTACTTTTGTCTATAAACCACTTTCAATAAACTGACTTATAAGCTTAATATTACGCATTGTCTCTCAGAAGACACTTATTTACTGGTGCGCTACACCGACCGACTTTAAATATGTGCCTTTTTTAAAGCAAGTGGACCGATTTTGATGAAACTTACACTGTACCCTAAGTTATTATACCTAATTGGACAAAAAAGAATCAATTATATTTACTTTGCGAATGCATTACTTTTCGAAATTATTTAATTAATAAAATTCAACTTAAAAACAATCATCTCGCTATGAATTCTCGTTTTAGAAAAATCCAGACAAACACACACAAACCTACGATGATGCACATGTGTTTGGAAGTATTATAAACATACTATTTATCCAATTCTGGCGATATCACGTACATACAGGTCGAATTGATAACTCTCTTTTTTTAAAGTCAGTTAAAACAATAATATGCTTTCTGATTAAAATTGAATCTAACTCATTTAGTTATGCTTACTAAATATTCATACAAAGCAGGCAGCGCGTTCCATCTTCATGTATTAATGATATAATGTAACTTTTGAAGTTCCATAGGTCCTTGTGATCATAAATAAGTATACCCATATTGAAGTGATAAAGTATTTTTAGATTAGGGATTATCTGTCCGTTTACGTCAGTTTCTTTCCTGATAAAATAAATATTTTTATACACAATGTAAATGTTAGCTAGGCTATTTTGTTTTGTCTTTATAGGCAACTCAATTTTTCCAGATTAGAAGCCCTGAAACATGCTGAAAACATCCTTACTGTTGAAGAGTGCATGATTACGAGTATGCCTAATTTATGAAGTCGTTTGAACCAACCCTTTGAAATTTCATTAGTTACAAGCGTTCCGGGGTCCTTTGTTTTATTCGTAGCAGCGACGAATCCAATAGTAAAAAACATGAAAATCGGTCCACCCGTCCCTGAGTTATAAGTTGTGTAACAAGCACGACTTTCCTTCATGTAGGTAGGTAAGTCAAGAATGGATTACTCATTTCACATTTCGAACTGCAGTTGTTTGCAGTTTAGGTCGTATGAAAGAGTAGATTTTTTAGATAGATTATGAAAATACCGCAAATTATCAATTTCGTATTAATAAGTTACTTTTATAGGTACTCTGGCTATAAAATACCTACACAGCTAAGACTTTGTAAGGCTCTCCTTCTTTGATAACTTTTCTGACATGGAGCTGCATAAATTAAGTTAACTAACTTCGTAAGACTTAGTTTGCACTTTACTCTTATGAGTTGGTTGGACGAAGGGTCGAATTTATTAGAAACGTTTACTGAAAATTCTTAGAAGATTTCTGATAACAGTGTATAATCTACAAAAATAAGTACTTTAGTTAAGCTTTAATAAAATGTACCTCTCCTATGAACAAGTCATGTAGGTAATAGCAACATGTACCACCTATATTATTGTCTCTGTCGATACTTTTTCAAAGTTTTCAGGTACCTACTTGAGCGCTACCAAAGTTTCACATGTGCGACTAAGTAGGTACTATTGTAAAGTTTAAGTTTTTGCAGTGGCGAAAAAAGTCTGATTCAGTCCTTATGTTAAACTTGTGTGTAAACTAGTTTGTTGGTTAGTATTGTACCGAACTTTTAGTTAACTTTCTTTTCCGAACTGAAAGTTCAGTTTTAGTTTTTTGGTACAATGTGCCTGTAGTGTTTATTTATGATGTACTGTGTATATTAAATATTATTATTAAAGCGAGCATGAAGTTGAATTTTTAATACAGCTTAAGAAAAATGAGGTTCTTGGTATGGATGCATGTGCTATTTTCATTCAAGGTTTCCGCTTGAAATTTGAAAGAGGTGGATTAAATGATTGCGGGCCATGTATGTTTCTACGAGAAATCTGATGACAGTTGCTGTTGGAAGCTGGTACGAGGAGTTTGGCGGAGGTTCGGCCATGTTGCGGCTTCGACGGACGGCGCGAAATCGCGGCCGCCCATGGGAGGCGCATGAGAGGGACGGAGGGCGGCCGCCGGCGCGAGAGCGAGAGGGAGAGGCGCGAGGCGGCGCGACGCAGAGGGCGTTCGCTATCGTGGACGGCACGCACTCCTGTTCCGGTCGCGTCGACGGGCGGCCGGGATCGCGCGCCTTCGCACACTGACTCGAACTACGCCGACTTTTCTCCTAGTACGATTCTTGAATGCGCGCCGGTAAGCGGGCACGTGATACGCCCGCGGCCCGCCGCTGGTTTTTTCTCTCTCGCTCGAGTCTGTGACAGCTGAGTGTCGCGCCCGTTTCCCGCCAATACAGTAGCAGGGAAAACTAAAAAGCGATACTTAAAGTTTTTGGCGCGAAATGTGCGCTCTTAGATACACCCAAGGAATGCTCAGTGGTATATGTTAAGATGACGACGCGGTTTTTAGTTTGTGAAGATTAAAGCTGTGATTGACGGTTCGAGTTAACTTCATCACTGTTTAGGAAAGTTTACTATAATTATGGATGACTGGGAGCGACACGTAACTCCACTTCTTCAGGACATGGGCTGTTCCAGCGAGGACGCTCAAGATGACTTCTTTCACCAACAAGATGTAAGTGATGAATCTTAACATCTACATAGATAGATAGATACTTCACATTCTAGTCAATAGGCAAATACTACGTAAGTCTATGCAACCTGAAGGACAGTTTCAGACCTTTGACGTTACACACAAAAGTTTAATCAGTTTGGTGAAAAGCTAAATGGTATCACAAATGTTACTCATTAATCTTGTTACTGCTTTTATGAACTAAATTCTTATGAAAACTAAAAAATCATCATTTTAGGAACTGTTAGCTGAAATTATTTTGAGTAAATCTTATCAAACAGATCGAATTCAAAACACGCACGTATCTGAAAGTCTTTCTCTACATTGGAAGAAATTAATTAAAAATAAGGTCTGATTTTTTTACTCATCAAACTTCTTATGTACAAGTATTTCTATAGTCATTCACCTAGAAACAAAAGTACTACCACGTAGAAACTTTAACACGACTAGTTTCGCAGTTGATTTATAATGCAGAAAATTATTTTTTACATATCAGTACTGAATTTATATGTATATCAAGGAATAGAAACTACCCCAATTACACATCGATCCTTTGTTCATACTTAATATAAGTTGAGTATAACATTATTCATGCATTGAATTTGAATATGTTAAAAATAAGGCAGCTTCGCCGGTATTTGGCCTGTTAGTACGAGTCTGAATTTTAACTAACAAAATATGTATCATTCTTCGTTTGATAATTATCGCAAGTGATCAAAACTTCTTCTTCTTCTTGGGAATTCTTAAACTGATAAGATTATAATGAAATCAAATGCAAGTTAAAAACACATGCAGTTGGTTTAAAAAAAAATGTATTATTTGAAGCTAGGCCACATTTCGGTTTGCAGCCATAAAGTTTTAGTCTTCGGCCAGAACTATCTAGATTACTGCCACTAGTCTGAAAAGGGTAATTTTACTCCAACGGAGCTTAAAAAATATACCTTGGAGCTCGAAATTTTTGAACTCGCAACCCCGACAAAAAATAACAAAATTTTGAGTTTTGAATATCTGGTTACCGGTCATTGGCTTCGACGGCCGTTAACCAACATAAGAATCAGCTCCAAACTTTTAATTTACGGGCAGATGAAAAAAGAAAAAAAAGGCATACGACTCAGTACCAAATGTCTAAATTAATAAGTGACTCAAAATAATTTTTCGGTTTCGAATTCAGTTGGCGGCCAGTTTTCCGAATACCGAAGTTTTCAGTTTTCATCATGCCGGTTGCCGGCCACTCAAATACATTTTTTTAATTTTTTTTTAAGTATACATCTGCCAATCGTGTCCTAATCTATTTAAGTACTAATTAAACCATTAACAATTACTTAAAAATAAATGGAACGAAATAAATCACTTCCAAAGCAGCGCACTAGCAATTTTTTTTAAGTTTTGGACCTCTATTTTTGAATCACTCGCTTAGATATGGCGTGTGATTTGCGTTCGAAAACGAACAAAAAATCAACGAAAATACCGCGAATCAAGACGTGAGTACTCACAAAATTAAGATACATTTTTCAAATCCATTCTTAATGGATTTTTACTGGTTTTCATTCCAAAATTGGAGTATAATCAATGAATATCATACGCCATCTTGTTGCGAGTATTTCAAAAATAGGGCCTCTGGGCGTGATAAGTAGCGCGAAGGGTATGGGATTATTTTACTATTCAGACGATTCTGAGATTATTAATTTATGAAGTTAAAGATAATAGGTGTATTCATTGATCATATTCGGTACTAAGATTTTAAAAAATAATTAATGAATGTTTGATCTTAGTTTTTCTGTCCCTTGTCTCTCAAACGGCCGAAACCGCATGACCGGGTACCTGCGTAGTGACCCTATACATAAATCGATTTGAAAGTCATTTCCCTAATCATATTATAGCTCTAAAGAAAGAAAGCATAAAGTGGTTACTCCTAGAAGTCAAGTTTTTAGGTTTAATAACTATAACATAGCAGCATAACAGTACAGGATACATTTATCTATCTTAATCCGAACTAGAGAATAAATATTAGCTTTGATTTGACAACGATGGAGTAAAGTTAATCACACAAATTTAGACTTAAAGATATTCTAATTACATTACAATCAATCTAAGGCATTACAGGTAGGTACTAAAATCTGTAATCGATCGTGCCAATATTGTTTACTACTTTTGGCTTGTTGTACAATAAATTTCTGACAAAAGATTTCGCAAAACGTAATTCATCCTTTATCCATGTTGGTTTCTTATTTGTAGAAACAAAGGCTTGATTTTACCAACGACAGATAAGAAATATTCGTCGGATAAAGTACAATACGCCTTATTTGAAAACGTCACCTATTTGTCAGCAATAATATATGTAAATGTCATTTTAAAATCGGACTTTTTATACTTTTTCGCTCGGATAAGTCCTATCTTACGTTGGTAAAATCGACTCTTAGTGATTTGATTTTACAAACGTCAGATAAGGAATATTCGTCGAATAGAATACAAAACGTCTAATTTGAAAACGTCACCTATTTGTCAGCAATCTTTTATATAAATGTCATTTTAAAATCGGTCGTTATATACTTATTCAGTCGGATAAGTCTTATCTGAAGTTCGTAAAATCCACCCTAAGTCGGATGTGAGTCTTATCTGACGTTGGTAAAATCTGCCCCAAGTCATTGAAAACCCTTCATCCACTGCTTTATTTCTAGTTGATAGTCTTTACTTTACCACCTAACCAAAAGATTAAGGTATGGCCGAAGGATTAAGGTCATTAATTTGACCAGCCTTTCTTGTTATGTGAATAATAATGCACATGACTCTATGAAGGCTTATCTATCAAGCATACGCATTTCTGATATTATATGTACCTCACTTTATATTATGAATTAAAACCCTTCTTCCCTTCTCTTGACCCCTTCTTCCGTCATTACAGACTAACTACACACAACAATATTAACATGGTCTAGGGATATTTTAATTGAACCTAAATAACTAAAATTCTATTAACTTTCTGTTAAGACACGTACGCATTAAAATAAACCTTGTTTAATGGCCTATATTATCTAATAATAAACTTTTAGTTTAAGTTAAATTTAGAAAAAACTTAGTAGAAGAGAAAAAACTCAGACTAAATTTCAATTTTTAAACCTAAACAAAACAACTATTTACATAAAATTTGTTGAAAACTTATAATTAATTAATACCTAATTAATGCCTAATCCACCTTATCCACTCTCCTGACAAATCTGCACACTCAAAACAAGGGTGTCAATATCCTGTTGTGAAATAATGTCCCAAGTTCTGCTAAAATGCTGCTTTTCGTACACTTCATGCGGTGAGGCCTCGGTTATCGTGTCACGGGAGAAGTGGTGGAACGGCACCGAGGACCTCGACGCATTGCAACACATGTCATGTACTTACAGGACTGATTTATAGTAAATGCCGCACGAAGTCAACCAATTGTAATGTATATGTGTAGAGAGTATGGTTTACTGGTAAGCGGTCAAACTTTGAGAAAACGACTGCATGAAGTCAACCTACGTGCTCGTAGCCCACATCGGGTACCAGCGCTAAGGAGAAGTAATCGAGGAAGAAGATAACAATGAAAACTGAAAAATTCTTGCTTTACACTGATGAATCCAGGTTTGGATTTCATCCTGATTCGCGAAGAGTACGCGTTTGGAGAGAACCTGGTCGTTGGAATCGACTGCAGCACCCACAACAAGTTCATGCATATCAAAGTGGCACGATTATGGTTTGGGCAGGAATCCATCTCGGCGGTAAATCGGACCTCGTTTGGATACAAAGCAATATGACTGCTCTAAAATACCGAGATGAGGTCCTAGAGCCAATAATCTTGCCCCACAGACAGCAAATGGGGCAAAATTTCCAGTAAATGCATGACAATGCCTGTCCACATACGTCACAAGTTCGTAATAAGTTGGTCACAACAGCATAATATCCAAACCTTAGACTGGCCTGCACAATCCTCTGACCTAAATCCTCTTCAAAAAAGAGCTCTTGGAATTTCCCTGAAGATATTGTGTATGCAAACCAGCTTTACTTGCATTAATCAGAACTTGGGATAGTTTTCCACAACAGAATATTGACACCCTTGTTTTGAGTATGCAGAACCGCTACAGATGTGTCAGGATAGTCTCAGGTCCACGATCCACGGATTAATAATTTTAAATTTTAACAAATTATATAAAAAATAGTTGTTTTGTTTAGGTTTTGATGTTTCAAAAATAAAGTTAAGATTGTAATTTTGTCTTGGATTTCCTCATCAACTAAGTTTATTTTATAAATTTGATGTTATCCAAAAGTTTATTATCAGATTAGATAGGAAACGAGTTTTATTTGAATGTGTAGGTGTCTTAACAGAAAGTTAATAGAATTCTAGTTATTTAGGTTTAATTGAAATATCTAGATATATAAATAGTGTGTATTTCGAAGAATTACTGAATCAGAATAACTGCTTTACAACCATGTCAAACGATGAGGCTTTGCACGAACGACTTTATTCAAATTTATATACGCTTATGATCTATAAGCTCCGCAACCAAAAAACAGAAACAAAAAAATATGTTTTTGCTAGAACACCATAAAAAGGAAATTGCTTGCCACAAAATTTTCAGCAGCTTGCTTCACGATTTTGCGGCGGCGTTACCGTCATCGCTGAGTTGAGTTGTTCCAGTATAAAATCAGATTTGAGACCGTTGCCATGTGGCAAGGTGCCCGGAGCCCTCGCACTCGCTCCATACTACAGTTAGATAGTAATGCTTAATTGCATAAGTGCGTCGTTCACCGCAACATTCGCGTCTCTACAACGCTGTCTTTGCTAAAACACGATACCGTTATTGGATTTTGAATCGGATACGTACCGTAGGTGTTAGCTAACGGTGGAGTTAAAAGTTCAATAGTTTCCGAATATTTAACTATCGATTGGCATTAAGGAGTGTTAATTAATTCAATTACATTAATTGTTTTTATAACCAGCCGCTCTACCAATGTCACGTTTTTTTCACAAATCTCGTTTCTAGCACATCAAAATCGATAATCTTGTTTAAAAATGGAAGGGGTACGATTATGAACGATGACCTAAATCCACCAAATTTTAATATATAGTTACAGCACGGCTAATAACTATTCTATGAAAAACATTGTGTTATATTGTCAACTATGCATTCCGTGTTAACAGATGCAACAACAGATAAGCTCAGAACCCCAAGGTAATTATCAAACGTACCTTGTCATTTCAGGCTCCGTAAATAGCAGGTATCGTGACACTATGAGTATCGTGCGAACCCTAGTTATAAAGAAATAATCATTTTTTACCAGCACTTTCTGTTATCAACTGTAAATAACTTTCTTTCAATAAAAACTAAATGTTAAGAAAATTTTAATGTAAAGTTTAGTTGTGTGTTGAATTTTAAACAACAAAATTAATGAGCTGAATGACCACCAAAACATGAAGATAATTAGTCTAACACGAATGCATTAGTTTACATTTGTATCTGATATCGGCATCCGCAACGTTAATTGTCACATTATAGCCACCAATTATAAAATGGATCTGTGTCAGTTTGTATGCGGCGAGCCTTAAAGCTCGCGTGATACGAAATGTCAGTTGATATGTGTGGACACGTCGCCTATATAATAAGCACGCCACAAAAAGTTAAGCGAACGTATTAAGCGGCCGTTACATGTTAGTACGATAGAGCTCAATAAAATGTTCGCGGTCGTTCGCTGTCTGTACATGTTCAGCAAGATCGTTGATTTTGGAATTTATTACTAAACTGAATTTAAAAAAAATACAATATTAATTGTTACTGTCGGTTGGCTGGGATCTTTTCATGCACATCATGTCTTTAAATGTAATGGTAATTATCTTGATAGTTCATTCGCGAAAGCCATATAGCATACTTAACGGTGCTCTGCAACTCCGCCATTAATATTTACGATACGATTATCGGGAAATAAAAAGGCAACATTTACTTTGACCATTCCATTGCTAAAATCGTTATGTGACGTTTTATATAACTAAGATATATACAAACAAGCTATGTAGTATATCCGGTAACTGCCTCGGTGGCGCAGCGGTGGAGGGTCGCACTTTAAAGAGAAGGCTGCGCCAGAGGTCCCAGGTTCGTTCCCCGGCTCGGGCCACAAATATATACCTGTGTTTTTCTGTTCGGAAATTCTTGGGGTAGCCCGGAGTTTGGAAGTTGGCGGTGTTTCACCCCCCTGCCTCGGAAAAGCACGTAAAGCCGTTGGTCCTGCACCTGAACTCTCTCTCTCGTGTCAGATTGCTGTCCCATCGGGCTATGAGACTGAAAGGAATAGAGAGTGCACCTGTGTTTGCGCACACACTTGTGTACTATAATATGTCTCGCGCAGTCGGTTAGTCTTTGTGACTAGCCACCGTAGTCGAAATCGGCTAGGGGGACTACTACTACTACTACTACTACTAAGTACTACGGTAACGACTAGCTTATACCTAGTCTTGCCATAAATATTGTCACAAAGAAACGAAATTTTTTTTAGTGCAAATAATATTTATTACTTTTACAGTGTGTTAGTTTTAAACATAAATATAAAACAATTTAAAATATAAAAAGCTTATTCGAAGTGGTCTCCATTGGCTGCAATATAGTCTTTTAAACGTTGAAGCCAGTTATCCATAGAAGCACGCACTCTTTCCATGGGAAAATTCTTCACTGCCAATCGTATGAATTGTTTTAGGGACTCCTAATTATCATGGCGTTTAGAGCAAGCCGTACTCTCTGAAACTGATCATAAATCATAATCCAGCGGATTAAGATCGAGATTAGACGACGGCCAGTCTTCAGCTCTGATGATGTCCGAAACGTTCGCTTCTAACCAAGACTGCGTGGACCGAGCTTTATGTCCCGGCGCCGAGTCTTGTTGGAAGGACCATGCTTGGTTATTGAACATGGTGTTGTTAAGGGGCTTAACTATCTTCTCAAGAATGGTATCTTGATACACTTGTGCCGATGTTTTGATACCTTCTTCACAAAAATATGGCTCAGTCACTCCTTCATAGCTAACACCCCACCAAACCATCTCTGAAGTCGGGTAATGCCCACGTTGCACTCTGCCGACTAATTGGGAAGCTTCCTTAGAGGTTTGAGCATAAATACGGTCATTTTGTTTATTAAAATGTTGCTCAATTGTAAAGATTTTCTCATCCGTAAACATTTTTTTTCTGTGACCTCCCTTTGCGTACCGATTCGGTAGATTTTTCGATTTTACCACCCTATACTTTTATAAATTATCAGTTAAAAAATGACTAGTGCATCTTATAAGCTGCAAGTCCTAAGTCATCTTTTAAAATACGCGACATGGTTCTGGGTGCTATCTTCATCTCCCGAGGTAAAATCTTTTGCTTTCGGACAGGATTTCTGCGATTTCTTTCTCTTACTGCTTTGACCACCTTTTTCGTACGAACACTTCGTGGACGGTCAGATCTTTTTCTGTCACAAACAGAGGAGGTTTCATTGTAGCTGTTGATGGCCCGGTACACAAACATTTGACTAATACCAAGCGTATGGAGAGTTTTAAAAATTGCATTTGGCTCCATAACAACTCAGTGTAATTCAATCACAGCGATTCGGTTCTCTTTATCACCCCACTCCATTTTAATATCGCTAATTATTATACAATGTATTGGCGCCAAAATTAGGAAACACAATGAGCAATCGTATAAAAATGACAGGTTCAAATTTCAAATGTAATATCTTTCTTATTTTTAATTGTAACATCATTTATGGCCAGACTGTGTAGTATAAATTAATTTAAAATATTATGCTTGAATTTGAATAATGATTTTTATCAATTAAATTAGTTATATGTTGAAGAATCCTATGTATTTGTATGAAATACGTAGCCTGTTCATGTTGATTATTGATTACTGTTTTATTATTATAAAAAACGCAATTGTATCAAAAAAAATCTCCTTAGAATATTGATTTACACACTGCAACTTTAGCAGCGATGCGTAAGCATTAAGTGTGTTAGTAATCACTACCTAAAAGAGGCAAGACTACTACAGCGAGAAACTACTGCGCATCGATACAGTCGCGACGATGTCGCGCGTTATCGATGCAGTCGCGATGCATAGTGGGCCATTTACGGATGTATTTGTATATTGGCAAATGTTAAATTAAAATATAAGTCTTCTAAGAAACTAGTAATGAAATCTAAATGATTTTAATTTAAAATAAATATAAAATTGATATTTTCCAACAAAATAAACCTAACCGACAATGCATTGCAAACAAATGTGTCCAGTCCTATAACGATATGATTAGGGATCGTAATTTAGACTTCCTACTATATCTCTGAGTTAATGCATTTTCGAGCAGCATACCCAGGTTAAGGTAACTAGGTATACCCTGCAGAATCGTTGAATAAATTATCTCTCTGTATTGTTTTATGATATTACAAGCCACAAGCTGAATACGTGTGAAGTAACAAAATCGAGTTATCTTTTTCTAAATCACTTTCATGAGGATGTCAACTGAAATTTCCAAATATTCGCAGTCAACCACCATTTCTGGTGGTGGTCACTATCCGCAACCTTTGACCCCGATAGCAGCCTACAGCTCAGCTTTAGGCTCCAAACTATGAGTGATTGTCCAAATATGGTACATAAATTTATTATATAGTTCAGCAGGTCACAATCTTGATTGATAAATTATAACAATATCGTATTGTACTCGAACTGGAATTATCTTTTTTTTTCTAAGAAGTCGAGGTCAGATATTAATGCCCAAGAGTAAGCAAAGCCGTTTTTACATTCGTATATTTACGTCCTCACTTGCATAAACCTCACTAGGACCAGAGGCCGAAGTCTTAAGCAAAATTTTTGACATTTTGCGTAGATAATTTCAATATTCTGATTTTCTGGTGCATCAAATATCCCTTTATTGATTTTTAAGCTTAATTCAAAAAATATTCTCATATCAATAAATACACGTAAACACTAATTCTAGCGTTTTTCCAGCGCTACTTGGTTGTTTTACAGGGAACTATGTCGAAACTTCTGTAGAAGGTAGGTACAGAGAAATAAGGCTATATTTTTCTACAATGCCTATTTTGCTTCACCTACATTTCGGTATAAACCCGCCCCATTGAAGAGGTAACATTATTTAAATATCCTTACTGATGGACATTTAAGTCAAATCTGATTAAGGACACAACGAAAAGTTAAATAAACTATGCATTTTATTTGGAGGCAAAATGTTTACTGTAAAAACCATAAAATTACTATCCCTTTGGAATAGAACGACAAGAGCGAGTTGTCACTAGCAGCAAAGTGTGTTATAAAAAGAGATGCCAGATGCGATTTAGAAGAACCGTTTTTGGCGGCTGTCAGTCAGTTTGGAAGCCCATGAAGGCTCGCTGATAATTTCTTTCATTTATTTATTTTAAATGTAAGTGAAATTGTGCATGTTTAGAAGACATCTCCTGAAATATGGTGACTTGATCGGTAATTGATTGTTGTCTATTACAGCGGTATAACCCCAACAATAATCATTCAAATTAGTACAAATCAAAGCCTCTTAATATACGACTCATATTTACCAATGCGCTTCAAATTTAAAGTACTCAGTTTGATAATTCTATTTTATAGACGTTAATTTACGTAAAAAGTAAAGAAATAGCACAGGTAATGCATATCTACGAATATTTTGTATAAAGAAATAATACTTCGTTTTACACTAGAGCTGCATGTTCTATATTTTGTGTCGACTTTTAACTTAGGAAGATTGGTATAAATTACCTGACCGAAAGGTAATCTCATTTTCAGCTACAAATGTTACTTATTCAAGTTAGGTACTGTTATCTTAAATCAGTTTTTTTTTCTTGACAGCTTTTATTTGTCCTTTTCTTCCGATAGGAATATTAATTTTATGGTAAAAACCTATAAAAATTTATCAACTTTACTAGCCTTGTAGTGTACAGCTATCGGTAATTGTTAAGGCAAGTGGAACGACTTTTATGCCATGTTCTTTTGTTGACCAACTGCTTTTAACTAAAAATAGGTCTCAGTTACTCAATTACGTGGTGACACATTCGTAAGTGATGTTTCGAACGCTGGCCATTATACTGAATGCATTAGTAGCTAATAGCTTTTCACTTTGGTACCGTGAGAATCGCTTAGCTTACAATTCAGGTGTAGGAAATGTTCCTTGGACACGTGTGTTTTCCAACCGTTCGCGTACCCGCATTATTTTACTTAAGAACCGGTAATTTTAATGAAATTCTACACTGTAGTGCAGCTGTGCCACACTCCGGTGGATACATACGTGGCGGCTGAATAAATTTCATACACATCAAAACGCTTTTTGAATTTATAAACAACAGGATTTGTGGTAACTTTGGCAGAAGTCTCCTAAGGGCCGATTTTGCATAGGTCAGATATAACTTGTCAGACTGATAAATTATAAAGCGACAGATTTAAAAAAATACACTGACGTATGATTGCTGACAATTACTTAGGTAACGTTTTCAAATAAGCCATATTGCATTTTATTCGACGAATATTTCTCATCTGTATATTGAAAATCAGCTCGAAATCGTTTTCAAAAATACATCCCTACATATACTAACAATCTGTAATATTCGCATACCTTCGATAATGTCATAGTCAATGACCGTACTATTGAGAAACTCCAGGCACTAAAACAGATCAGCGGGCGAAGTCTGATACAACATTTTTGACATTTCGCGAAGACAATTTCAGTTTTATGATTTTCTAATTTATTAAATGTCATTTTAACTTATGTAGCTTCTATGTTTAATAAATGTTAAAAAATATTTGTAATTTTTAAGCTTCATTCGAAAATTCTTCTCGATCAATAAATACACGAAAACACTAATTTTGTTACGGCATTTTTCGAGCGCCACCTGGTGGTTTTACAGGGAACTATGTCGAGACTTCCGACACAGGCAAAGTCCGTTTTTATTTGCTAGTCGACTATTGTGAACAAACTTGCCATTCCTTTTAAACGAAATCATTAATTTTAAAATAGGATAATAACAAAACCCTTTATTTACATTAACTTACCATTCATTAAATACTGATATTTTTTTTTAATCGTATAGTTAATTAATTGTATTTACTGATATTACTTTTAAAGTTAAAAAAAGATTGTTTTCATTATTGAACTAGCAAAGAAAAATGGACTTTAATGATATGATTTTATAATCACGACTTCAACGCACCTGTCGCGCTGTCATAACTTACCCTCCCATCCTTCTGTATTCACTTCTTTAAAGTTTACAATTATCAGGTATACCTACTTTCGAATTGAGGCCCGATTTCGTGATCTATAGTTAACTCAACTAATATTTAAACATCTTGATCAGCGGTTGAATATTTAAGTGTGCTTATTTCGAAGAAATAAATATCCTTAATTATATGTCAGTATGTATTTCTTGTTCAAACCACGCAGAATCGGCATTGCTTAGCCAATGGTAGCGACTTGTAACTATTAGTAGGTACAACCAGGCCTCTGGTTTAGAATGATTTTAACACTCAGAGTCATTTTATATATTTTTGATAAGAAACCGAAAATTGCGCACGGGCGGGACTCGTACCAGTAACTGTTTGGCCCGGTTAGCCAGAAAGTTGCAGATTCGAGTCCCACCCGTGCGCAAATTTTGTTTTCTTATTTTATATCTATGAATGCAGTTGGCCACATTTACTAATATCGCGATAACATTCAGTTAGGCAATATCTCCCTGTCATTAAGGCAGATGCATGTTTAAAAGGGAACAAGGGCTAGAAAAGTAAAAAAACACCCGCGCCCCTCTAGCTATGAACATAGCCGCGACGTGGCGATGTACATAAATATTATCATATACAGTTGTGATTATCTAATTAGGGACACTATCAAGAAATAAACAATTTTAAGAGCTTCCCTCAACAGCGATAAATGTTTTTAAATCACGAAGCTTTGAAGTTTTTTCTTTATGACCAAGTATATGAACATCTGTTTTAAATATTGCTCAAGAAAATAAAGTGCTACTTCTTATCAATACAATTGCTTTCCATGAAGACTACACTGCTATTACTTAAACTGTTTTCTTTAAGTTTCCTAAAAGCTTCGATTCACATAATCGCCTTTTAATTTCAGCCTGAATCTCAACAGAGCCTTTAAAGGGGTCTTTTTTAGTGAAAATGAGTATTTTGCTTTCAGTCTGCGGCTTTTAAGCCTCTTCTTCCTATGAACATTACAAAACAGGCGGTACGAGATTGATCTGCCATCAGACCCGAACTAAGCCCTATTAAGCAATTTTAGTACGAAGTAAATAAGAAAGTTAAAACTATACCCAAAACTCCACCTCTACGTGAGATTTATAGATTAATACGTAGACCAATATTATCTAGAATATAATTTCATTAGAAACATCCAACTATATAATTTTATTAATGCCTCGCCGCCGTCAAATGGTTTAACCACACTAGTCATTAAAAAAGTAGTTATTTTTGCTCTATAATAGTCAAAAATAGTTGGAAAACACTAACTGCATCATTGAAACCCTTACTTTTTAGAATTGTTTTCATTAATAATAAAATTATCTATTGTCCCTAATTAGTTGGTCAATCATCAAACAGGCATTAAAAAGTAGCAGGGTAGTCCATGGGGAAAAAATTAGTAGCAATTCGATATTTCTGTTCTTGACCAATAACTATTTAAAACAGATGTTCATTTACTTTTTCATCAAAATAAATCTTCATAGCTTCGTGATTTAATACATTTATCCGTGTTGAGGGAAGCCTTTGCTTCGTGACCATGACTGTACATTATAACATTGATATGGATCAAAGAACTACCAACTTATATGAAGAATGGCCAAAAATGCAACTACAGATGTCACTATCAAAGCGTCTTTGCTGCCGGTGCCACTATTAATGATATTTTTGAAAAGCCATCCTATCCAATTTTGTAAATAACATAATACTTTCTTGTAGTGGTGGCAGCGAGCAAACAAAAAAAGGGCTTACATTTTAATTTTATTTAGCCCTAAGATGAAAATGGTATTGAATGACATCCGGCGTTAATTTCCTTCTTTGGTTGTGAAATATAGTTAAATAAACACATGTATTTAATTTCATGTAGTAACAGCGAGTAACTAACAAAAGCCAGATTAAAACCATTTAGCATTGATTTCTCCTATTACAGCTTCACTCTGTTTATCTGAATGTTTTTATTTCATTAAAAAACGCGTAACTCTAAAAGCGCCATCCCTAATTTCGTCACACTTCAGAAAATCATATTGCCAGATCTAATGATTAGACGAACGTCGTGCGGATAGCAGAATTCAAACCCAAAGATCACTCCAATAGTCCATTTTGATATTAAAAAAAATGGTAAATTAGAACTTTCTTTTTTTACTAAACTTAGTAAGTTTGTAACATTTTATTGTATACTCAAACATTTACTACCCTTACCCTTATGTGGAAGGAACGATACTAAAAAATCGGTGTTGTGGTTCTAGTAGGTATTTCCTATCTACACTAATATGATAAAGCTGAAGAGTCCATTTGTTTGTTTGTTTGAACGCGCTAATCTCAGGAACTACTGCACCGATTTGAATAAATATTTTTGTGTTGGATAGGTTATTTATCGAGGAAGGCTATTAAACATAACTCTGCGGTGGTAGGGAACCGACTAAGCAAAACATCTCGTATTTTTATTATCTTTTTAGTTTTTTTTACTATTTGGCATCTACAATAAATAAATGATATTCGTATATTTGTTTCATTTTATTGTCTTTCACGGATATAACAGATAAGATGTGGTAAATCAGGATTGTAGAGGGAATTATAAGGAGCACGATTTTTGACTTCGTTACTTTGTTTGTACTAGTTAGGAGGTTACCCCTTGAGACAGGAGGAGGGTTTGAAGGTAAAATTTTTAGGCTTTTCACATATATATCTATAATTATGCGTCCTAGCAAGATGAGACCTTCTACAAAATCAAAGCCTAAAAGATTTGCTGCAAGTTTTTACTCAGTCCAGTTTTGAACCGACTTCAATTATTTTTTGTGTTTGTTTAAGAATATAATGGAAGCACGATATTGTGTCAAGTTTGTTATTTCTTTAATCAATTAAGTATATTCCGACTTGAGGACTAAAAGAGAGTAAGTATCATCAAAATCTATTCAGTAGAATTGAGATATGGACAATAATAAATAATATGGAATAAAAAATATATGTTCAAACTTTAAAACTGCCTTGAAAGTCTCAGAAAAAAAGTTTTTGATATTCGTTGTAGCGATAAATAATAGTTTTGTCTGCGAACGGATTGCTGAACATTTAAAAAAAAAACTCATCAAATTGTAGCATTTTTTACAAGTTCGCTTCAAACGTGCACGTGTGACGCCTTTGAAATTTTCACTGTCACTTTGAATTGTCTATATTGCAGGTTTTTAAATAACTCAATTAATAAGTTAATTACACTTTTAGTAGTACAGTTTACATTTTTACCCGACCACTGTGAAGAGACGTTTTTGGTCTATTTGCAGTCCTTGAATTTAATAGTACCGTGCATTATTTTAGTTCAAAAAGAAGTTTGTAAATTTTTTGTTAAAGCATTTTTTTGCAGTTGCCTCCTCGATGGACATTTTATATACAAACAGTGGGCATTTTACTTCTTTTATTTGTGTTTTTTTACTTGCTCTATCTTGTCGTTGTCAACAAGTCAATCGGGAGCAGCGTCTACACAGGTATTTCTCTATCGATAAAAAGCTCGTATCGATCATTTCTTAGACCCATTAACTCAGTGCGAATTTTAGCGGCGATGCTAACGCGCGTTAATCGATGCTAAAAGTCGCAGTGTGTAAGGGGTCAGACACCCTCTTGTACCGCGAGTCGGTTAAGCGAAATCGCTTCATTTTTAACCGACTTCAAAAAAGGAGGAGGTTATCAATTCGACCGTATGTTTTTTTTTTATCATAATTTTTTTTTTTGTATGTATGTTACCTCATATCTCAGTCGTTTGTCGACCGAATCGAAATTTTTTTTCACCTACTTAGAGGGTATACCTTCTAGTTGGTCCCATTTTTTCCATTTTGGGATCTGATGATGGGATCTTGGTGTATTCGAGAGAAACCCTCAAATTTTAAAGGCACGTATAGTGTTTCTTTACTAGAATCTTAATGTTGACGTGTTGTTACGTCTGATAGTCAACATTTTGTGGGGCTGAGCTGATGGTGGAACTCCTTAATTATAATGACGAAACGTATGATGGGTATTTTGTAGCTTCGTAAAAAATAGAATCATAAGGTGCAACTCCCCCCCCCCCCCCCCCTCTTATGTAATCACTAAAAATAAAGAAATAAAATAAATTTTAAAAAAAAGTAAAAACCGACTTCAAAACCAAAATGCACTAAAAAGTCTTAAATAAACTCTTCACCATTGAAAGGAAAGGAATCCGTTTTAGGCAAACAATTTCTTTTTGGAGTCGGTGCCATCACTTTGACCATCAAGCATCAACTATCACAGCACCGACTCCAAAAAGAAATTGTTTGCCTAAAACGGATTCCTTTCCTTTCAATGGTGAAGAGTTTATTTAAGACTTTTTAGTGCATTTTGGTTTTGAAGTCGGTTTTTACTTTTTTTTTAAATTTATTCACTCCGTGTTTGACGGACAATACGAGCGATGAGTCGCTCATGTGTAATAAAGATTGGACATTGCGAGCACTGGTAGGACGACGCTTTATACCTAAATCCCAAATTTCGAAGCAGCTTATATGCGAATTATATGCAATACTACTATACTGTATAATCTCTGTAATATACATGCTTTTTCAATCTAAGACCCCTAACACACTGCGACTTTTAGCATCGATGCAATTGCGCGTTTTGAAAGCGCGCTTCACTATCGTGATTCACGCAATGATCAGATTTATTAATTTAGCATCGACGCAGTCGCCAAAATTCAGTACATAATTTGACAATTTCCAGCTTGTGCATCGCGACTGTATCGATGCTAACACGCGTTGGCATCACAACTGTATCGGTGCTAAAAGTAGCGCAATGTGTAAAGGTTGACATTTTGCGACTGCATCGATGCTAACATGCTAACGCATTGTTACTAAATTCGCAGTGTGTAAAGAGTCAAAGACCATTCAGCGTCCGATTTTTCTATTTTTTTTTTTTAGTAGTAATAGGTAGTGAGTAGGTGCTTGAAAAATCATCAGCTATTATACGCCCATTAATAAGTTTATACATTTGAATGGTTTTAAAATCCTTGTACAATAATTGCTGCTTTCATGCCAGAAGATGGTCCCGTATAGTTTTTGAAACATGTGTGATCTTTGAGGTCCTCTTCTTTATTCTGTGCACGATCACAAATGCAGCAGTATTATTTTTACACATAAACTCTTCAAATGTCTTTCTAACTATGGCTGCTGCTCTTTTACCTATAACCATGTAACATATAAATTGATCGATTGATTGATTGAAAGCGCGGAATGATTGATTGATTGAAAGCGCGGACCGATTGTTATTGTTAGACTGCTTAGACCAGCGGCCATCAGTGATGACACGATAGCTGCCTTGCCATCTTTAACTCTTCCTTCTTCTATGAAATTCCGCCTTGCACATTTTAATCAATAGTTTTATTATCGCGTTTATACGTATTTTTGTTTCGCCAGTGATATTGATGTTCTTCTTTTTTTGCTTATCGTTTCGGCGTTATATCTTTGAGGACCAGTTAAAATGAATATTGTTTTTACTCTACGGCGAAAAATAATATTCATGTTAGAAAGAGTAAAGCCAAAATGGGAAGCATTATTTGCAATATTTTACGTTTTACAAAATAACTTTATTAGATATAATATAAGATAAGAGAAGATAAGATAAGATATAAGATAACTTTATTAATAATTAATCGCTAACTTGCATTTTTACGTAGGCTTTTGCGTCTGTTGTTTTATTTTTATTTTTAGGTAATTTGTGTCTCACACCACCTGTTTGGTAGTGAGTTCTTATGTTTTTTTATTAAAAATACACTTCGAGTATCGAAATTTCATAAACAATTATATTTTTTAACCGTTTCGTTAGGTACTTTAGTTTTATCATAATTTAGGTCTTGTCCTTTTAAAGCTTCCATGTTTTCGATAGGCGCAATTTAGATTCTTTAAAAAAATATAATATTAATGCATAATCAGGCCAGGCATATAGTTTTACGGCAATGAGCAATATTTTAACAGGAATAAAATAAAACAAAACCCGCATTTATTCATCCTATCACTCCGGTTCTAAAATAATACTGCTATGTGGATCAGAAAAGTATTTATTATTTATTGAAATTTTATTACACTAAAGTTACTGTAAGTATCTTTACAATTATAAGCGGGTAAAAATAAACTTACTTAGTATTAAGCATTTTTGGATAAATGTGAAAATTACGGTCTACTTACAAAGTCTGGAATGTCATAAAGTGGAATATTTTTTAAACCGCCTTGAAAATCCCTTTTAATTATTTTCCATTCAAAATAAGTGATGAAACAGCACTCCGGCGAGGGATTTATTTAGGTACTTTGGGTCACTTTGTTTTGACCACAAAGATCTTTGTACCGAACGGCTAAATCGATTTGCGGTTTTTAACGTGTAGCTTTCACTATTCAAAATTAACCTATTAACTCTATTCGGCCCAAGTCTGGTAAACTTTAAATAACGCTCATTAATTAGAATTTGACATAGCGCGAAGAACTGATGGCCGTTGGGGCAGGAAAGTTCTAGATTGGAGACCCTTCGATCAAAGACGCAGCGTAGTACGTCTATCAACAAGATGGACAGACGACCTAAAAAAGATCGCAGGATCAAACTGAATGCAGACCGCTAGTGATCGGTCGCTGTGGAAAGCCGTGGGGGAGGCCTATGTTCAGCAGTGGACGTCCTTTGGCTGAGAATGATGAATGATGATGAATGAATTAGATTTTGACACTGACGATAATACATTTTAGCACTGATTTAAAAACAAATAATTGGTTTCGTGTTAGTAATAAACTAATTGATTGCTTTTCTTTTAGTGTAATACGGTATTTCAAATAAAGTAAAATCACAAAGTCGAAAACGCTAAGAAGCGACATCAACGCGCTCTGGGCTACGGAATTTTTCGAAGCACAGTAAATAATAACTTTTCTTATGGATTATAAAAAAGTACAATGCAGATTACGAAACGACCAATTGTTTGTTGCTTTATATTGTTTACGAATAGTGGTCCTAGCCCTGTCCCAGAGAGTTGCATTCTTGTCGGTATCGTTCAGCCGCATCGCTGCCGCATGCGTTGGTGTACCAGAGAGACTGCCGGCAATACTAGAATGCCACAAAATTTCTTACACAAAATGCGACATTTATGTGTTAGATATTGAGTGTGGTGTGGTGTAGTGTGGTGCGATAATAAGAAATTTTCAAGAAGTATTCACGTTCACGATTTCAAAAAAAACTTAATAACTTTCTTCTATATTATTTGAGTACTTAATGCTTTATTTATTGTCTTTTGAAGACGCTTTTTTGATGTTTTAACTTACCGTTTATTTCTTGTTTTTTTACCCATATTTCAATAACTACAACCGATTTTTTTGATGAAGCTTATACTATCACCTGGGGGCGTATTGCGATCAACTTTAGCCGTTCTATTTCCAGGCAGCTTAAATCTGTCGAAGTAAAAATTTTAATTTATTTAATATTATAAATATAATGCGAAATCGCAATACGAACTGCTAATTTGACAGTAAAACTGAGCCGCTTACCTATCAACACTGCATCGTAATACGCGCCCTGAATTAACATAAACCTGACTGAATTATAGAAGTATCACCTCATCATCACTATTTGCTTCGTCATCACACTCAAATTTTATCACATTCCAACAATATCATGAACACTCAGTTTAAATACTCCCTTTATTAAAGTCGGTAAAAAGAAAGAATTCATATTATTTCTGCATTATAGTAACGAAAATGTTTAAATACTTCCCATAAAAAATGATGTTTTTTTTAAATTATTCATTCCGTGAATGTGTGAGAACAGCAAGCTCGCGACAGTACACGAATTTGAACCGTCGAACGTTCTGTTTATTGCTGAGGCGGATAGCGAGTAAATCCCATAAAATGTAAGACATTTTGAATGAATAAGTAGCTCAGTAAAAAATGGAATAGCAGTCAGTTTTCCATCCTGGAACTCTAGTTGAACCAACAGGGCTTTAGCTAAGTGATCCCAGCTAAGCTAGCTTGATGCCGACAGAGATCAAAACCGTAGTGACATAAATTAACCCCGTGTTAATTTGTGATTACCAAACCCGATTCAAAGGTGGTTCTAGTTGCGTACTCGAAAAATTTCGTCTACGTTTCAAGTATGAAACTCTAATTTGATTTAGATTTATAGTCAAGTTACTAGTCGCCAGTTCTGATGTTACCTCGTGTGTAATTTTAAAGACTCTGCGTTTTGATCTGAATAATAATTCAGTTGGGTTCTTCTGCTTTGCCTTATCTCTTATGATTTGGAATCTTCCCTTCTCGTTTTAAGGTGCTAAGACAGTCGGGGTGGTCTGTTCCTCCGCCTGAGCTCGATGCATGTCCCTGCAAACAGCTGCACGCCTCTTGGCCTGTGATATTCCTTTGCCTTTCTTCATATCTGGGATGACTAGAGCTTTCCTCACAACGTGTTTTTCATCTCGTCTGTACCAACGCTCTCGGCTTAAAGCCATCTTTTGTTCAATGGAAGTGACAAACTTAATCGAGTCATGTTATCCCAGCGGTATTTTCATTTCGTTAGTTTATATCTTCAATCTAATAAGAACAAATCATAAAATGTGCACATACACTTGCACATGCAAGTGACATCACATCACAAACGTCAAACTAAGCATAATAAAATCAACATGAACTTGTGTAAGTTGACGTTCAAAACCCGTACGTAGTACGATGATATGCATCTGAAAACCACACGCTACATTCGATAATAACAACACAAGAAGGCTCGGGGAAAATATTGCAAGAATGCCAATTACCAGAATACCGATAGCAACGAAAAGAGATCGACAAACGAGAACAAATTGTAAAGGAATTTGTTCGTTGCGTGTAATCAAATATTCGAAACAAGTTGTCGATCGAATTAGCATCGAGTGCACGAAGCGACCGAACGCGACGTTCGTTAAACGCTGTCGTTCGCTATCTCCTTATCAAGGTGTAACCTTTCCGTGGTGAGTGTTATTATAACATTTAATATAATAACATAAATGATAATGAGACCGCCGCTGGTGTATGATAATTACAATATTAAAAGTATAAATAATTCAATGGGCTATCGACGGTGGATGCACGCGACGGACTTCCGGAGAGTATGCCTGATAATAATAAATGCAGGTTCGTTCCCGTGGCGCTTGACGAACTACGAAAATTATATAATTATCGAGGATCTAAGTGGGCATGTGAGGACGTGTTATGCCACCAGAAGTGTCGCTCTCTGTCCGTCGCCGTGTCAAATACTTTATACCCGATATCAACCAGAGATATGTGTGACTATAAAAAATATGTGCGAATCTTGAGTATTTTAGTTTAAATAATTTCGCTTCTTCTAAAGTCTTTTACTCAACTAGGAAATTAAATTTCAAATCCAACAGTGCGTTACCTTTTTATTGAAATTAGTTTTATGCACACCTTTAAAAATTAAATTTGCAACTTGTTGGAAATGGCTGGTGGAACGCACCGGCCACATTATAATGCATACTAAAGTATTTTAACATTGCATAGTGTTATGGTTTGGAATATTTTTAACACTCACAGTGTCAAATTTTATTCATAAAGATAAAAAAAGGAACATGCGCAATTGTTTTTTGCTTTCTCATTTCTTTGTTATGAATTGCATAGTGTCTTCCCTGTGGTTTGAAACCAGGATTCAAATATCAGGATTTAATTTAGATTTTTTCTTTTTTGTAATTATAGGAAACTAATTTCGGTGCACTAAATTTCATAAATCTTGCTTGTACCTGTAATTAGTGAAATAATACTGCATACTTATATTACTGGAGGTGGGCGTCAATAATTGCAACACAGTTCTTCAAAATTATAGCAGTAATATTCGTGCACATTGTACAATTGTTTCTTTTTTTTTCCAATGAACTCTATTTATTTTATTTTATTTTATTTTATTTTAAAAAAAGCATTCGTAAAGTGCTAGAATCCATATACTTTCTCAATGATCTGGAGTCTTTGGCGATCTTGCTTTAATCCGTTCCAGGCAGTTCAATTCCCAATTATCTTTGCTGTTTCTATTAGCTGAGTGGCCAAATACTAATTTGGCCACTCAGCCAGCTTTATAGATAAACACTACATATGGTCTAATAAAAAACATGGTAATTGGTCGTAATTACCACGACACAAATACGAAATGTGCCAATCCGTACAAAAGCAGAGCAGCTTAACGGTCAAAGCATGATCGCAATACGCGCCCGATCTGCAAGCTATTCATCGGAAACGTATCGAGCTCTGTATTTCAAATACTTTTAAAAATAACTGAATGCGATATGCGCATTTTCAACGGTCATCTATATTTAAATTACAATGCAGTATGTTAGTATAATTATGCAGTCGCATTGGAAGCGTAAATTTAATTACGTGCAGTTAACACGGGTGGACGTTTGCTCATCACCGCTGTCTGAACACTTTAATAAATTAACGGATCGACTGTTTGTGAATACATCACGTTTTGTTTACATCAGACCGATTTGTCAATTCGTTGCACCGATTATGTTTCGCGATTCCAATCAATGAACCTCCATTTGTACCTAGTTTACACAAGGTTTTCATAAACTGATTGAGCATAGTTCTTGAATAGAGGGCGGTACTCAATTATTGTTTTAGCAAGTTATTTCACTTTTTGTAATTTTAAGCATACTTGGATTTCTGTCGCTTAATATTTTTTTACTTAAATGTAATTAGCACATAGTTATTATGTCTGTGAGATAGTAAACATCATCAGTCATCACTACACATGAATAAAACAACTGATCAATGAAATAGATTTTGAATTTTTGATAAACTTTGAAACGAAAGTGTGGTGTAATTTATTATTGGCAATATTTGTTTCTGAAGTTTACGCGAATATTACTCATCGAAATGAAATACTATTTCACGGATGTACTTTTCAAATTCCACCAGCATGGGATCCAGTGCTAGCGAGGACCCAAGCTAGACCACTCACTGCAAGTTAACAAGTCACAATTAGCTCTTTCTACGTGGATAGAAACTTTAATTAATATTATTGAGTCACGGTACTGGAATTTTTCCAAACTCTGTAAATGACAAATAACATCTTAGGCTACTCGTGACCACGAACGCTGTAAAGTGTTCGAAACGTCGGGATAAAATTTAATAAATTCGCGAAAATTTCATCCGTAAAAGTGTTTCATTTCGATTATAATTGCTAACACTAATAATAATGCTTTCTTCCCTGTCATTTTTTAACAACTTCAATTCTATCATCACTCTATGTGTGGGACAAAGAACTATGCTTACGTATTAACGCATACACGGCCCTAGTTAATCATAAGGGAAGCTAAACAGGGCATAAATGGCGGCATGTACGCGTAAAAACATTACAAATTGACAGCATGTTGAAATAAATAAAGGTTATTACTTACTATGGCCGTCATACTGACACCTGTATCGATTAACTCCAGCTTATTCTGAAGGTTACGCGACGGCTTTTAGGACTAACTAAGTAGGTAAGCCCTTAAGAAAGTAAGGCTCGAACACAAGTTTTATTACATTAAATTACTATTCAATATTCATTAACAACGCAAAAAATGGTAATGCAATCAGCTTAGGCATTGTGTTATTGTATTATTTATATTGAATACCACCAAACTTTTTTAGACGCTTAGGTGTTCAGGATCGTACATACATTAAAATACTTTAAATATCTATTTAGTTTATCTTTGAAATAGAATACCTACAGAATAGAAACGTGCAAGATGCTTTGAAGGTATAAACATATTCCAATTGAAGTTTTCACACAAAAGAGAATCCAAAAATTAAAGAATATACTTAGATTGGGTATGCATAATGACATCTTTTTCTTACCTATGCCATCCCAGTGATGTGAAAAAGTCTCCCCTAAACTCAACCACCTATTCTATCCATGGCCAACGACTCCCATCTATAATTGTTAAAGGAACTAGGTACTAAAATAACAAACGCCATCATTCTGTGAAGTTGCAAATTAATACAGTATTTATTTATTAATGCATTTTTATACGAGGATGTTTAATCAATGTTTTAAGAATAAAACATTAAGATAAGAAATCAACGCGCAAAGTCGAAACAGATTGTTAGTGTTAGCAATGAGTCAACTGAGTGTTAAAAGTAGGAAATTTTAATCTGACAATAAAACATGTGTATTTTCAAAACTACCTTGTTTCTGTGTTTCACGCGAACGCCATTTCTAATTTCAACCGGTTCGGTAGTTTTAATGAGTCATTTAAAAGTCTCGAATGGCTCTTTTATAATGAGAATCAATTAATCTCATTTTGAAGCCGGATATTTGTTTTTGAATCGATATTTTTATACAACAATGACGTTATAATTTAATGCAAAGGATGGTGTGAATAGTCGGACAAGGGAATATGAATTTTTGAAACGTAGTATCGGAGTTGATAGTTGTAGGGAGATAACGTCCAATTAAAACAATTCCATCAAAACATTTTGTGTCAGGTCATTCCACCTGCCGGCGCGTAATAATTTATTCATAAGGAGCCGTCGGCTTGGTCAGTGGGTATACATTATACGTGTTTATCGTACGTCAGGGGCTGGGGGCAGATTCTCGTGCAGATCGTATTACGAAAAAGTACACTGATCGAATTTTCTAGAAAAAATAGTTTTTGATTTCGCAGGATCACGATTTGTATGCATATCGATTTTGTTCTTACGACATTTTTTTAACTGTAGATTTTAGGTAAAACTGTTAAATTCTCAATCGAATTACGACACGAAAAAAGTTCGATTGCCGCGAGCATCACGACCTATTTTTGGCCTATTTTGAATCACTCGCCGCAATATGGCGTGTGATTTTAGATAAACTAAATAATTGATGAATGAATAATTCATTTTCGAATGTAAACCGGATAAAATCCGCGCAAAAATAATTTAAAAAAGATAAATACATTTTGTAACCTAATTTAGACAACATTTCACGTTAGTTTCGTTGATTTACAATCGATTTTTGAACGAAAATCACTTGTAATATTGACGCGAGCTATATAAAATAGAGCTCCTGATCGAGCGCTTTTTACTCTTGCCGACTTTTCTGACTTTAGAAGCTCCATCGGATGCTTCTAGATCCTTTGAACTGTTCCAAAGAAATTCCCGAGATCTTTTTTTGCACCTAATTATTATACGTATTTTTTATAATAAATAACCGTGTGACGTGACGTGATGTCACGTTATCTAGTAATACATTTTTCGAGACAATTCATCAGTCCATATAATTTATTACCCAAAAGTATAAGTAACAAAAAATAGATCTCACAGCTAGATGATGTATTTTAATTGCAATTTTGCATGTGAATTGTGTTTATTTACAATGCGGACAGCCCTAATTGTGCCACCTGCAAGCATTAAAGGCTTTGTTAAAAATAAAGACGCATGTCACACTGCGACTGAGCAAACGCAAGCTTTACCCCGTGTCCAGACTAAACCATGCGTGACCAAAACAATAAAACATTTTCCTTCTACGGGAAAGTATCAAAGACAAATAGTGTAATTAAAAAAAACATAAAGATAGCAAAAAGTTTCGTCAGCAGATACACCTTGTTTGCAAAGTCACTATGTCACGGTGATCAAGTTGTAACAATGACTGACTTTAATTTAAATAATCATATTTTCAATATGATTCTAACCGGCCAGTCTCCCATGTATCTGCTGCCTGTAAAAGGTTTTGTACGCAATACTCTCTGTATGGCCTGGTAAATTGGATTGTGAAATACATTAAATTGTTTCGCAAGATATGCCTGTATCGACTGGTTAAGACCTGCCTAATACTGAAGTATAGCAAACTGTAGAAGTGAATAGATAATATTTAGTAACTAGACTTTTCACCGCTATTACAGAATTGTCCATTTCGACCTAATAGCAATATGAACATTGAAACAAAATTTCAAGGATATGGGCAGGGGGTGTCACTCTGAAGTTTAGGTACGTTCGAGCGATTCGGAACGCCGAGCATAAATGAACACTGGGTTGTCGCTCGCGGACTGCGCTGCATGCCTGAGACTGACTGCAAAATTACTAATAATATATATTTTAAGATATGTGTAGGGACATAATTGACTTAGGTTTTTATTAAAACAAATTTCATAGTAGTAGTACCTATAGTAGTATTCAACATTTCTTGTTCAAAGAAATAGGTTTGAGTTTAAGATTACCACCATTTACTTACGTCAATCTAACTTAAGATAAACAGGAACAGACCAATAAATTAACTTTAAATTAAGCATAATATTTATAAGCACCTACAAATAATACTTAAGTAATTTTGTGTTAGAATTTTACGAAGTCCAAAATCTAATAGTCCAAAAAAAAATCAAATTCAAGGTTTTATTTGCCAAGAACACAGTTAACAAAGATGACACTTAAAAGAAAGTAGCCCGTGTGTTCAGTCTGCTAAGAGCCATAGTTCATTATTTTGCTTTTGATATATAGTATCACCCCTAATTATTTAGTAATTCCAATAAAATTAGTCTTTTATTTGATAGCCTTCTATTTTTGAAGTCGGATAAAAGGATTAATATAGGTACGATAGATAAGACTCACATTAATAAGTCTCTTTTTTATAATTAAGTACGGACAACAGCATCCCAAGGTTAACACTGTGGTATCTTATGCAGTTGACAATAGGGCGGGCTAGTTTGCAACGAAAGTGTGTAACCTGAAGTGCTGCCCAAGTTTTACAATCTTGTATAGCTAGGTGCAATAGTATGTACCTATGCGTGTTTTTTTTGTACTTTCATTTATCCGAGATCAGTATTTTTTACGAAATACTTAGACAAAGTAAACACCATTTTTTATATTTAATGAAAGCTAACTCTATCAATTACTTTCGCCGATAGAAGATTCACAGTCAAGAAATGTGGTACCTCCTAGACTATATTATTTTATTTGGGTATCGCGTTATTGTACTTACGCGTAAGTTCGTGCCACGCGCCGCTCGCAACCCTGACACATTCAAGGCATCGAAAAAGGGATAGCGTTACGCGTTAGAAAGAGACACGCATAATCGGGAGATGAAACAATCCTGAACGAAAGCCGTGCGACGTGAATAGCACTTTAATTCGTTGTAGCGAAAGTGGTTTTTACTTTATAGTTCTTAGCACAGTGATCCTTCTGTACCTAGAACTATTATATTTTCTGTGAGATAGGTTCAAATTAAAGTTCGTGACCCTAACGCACAGCTTAGACCCGTGCTGGGGGCGTAATGTAATTCGGCTTTTTCCGTTCAAGTTTCAGACAGTTCAATTCTCACTCAATGCAAACGAATATTATGAGCTAGCTGATCCCCGTGACTAAAATTTAACTTCTCTTTTATACTTAAATATAATCCCAGTAGCATCTCATAGACAATATCAGATAGGTTCACATCACCCATTTGGAAGAAGTTTGTGCAGAAAGTGACAAGCACATAGAATCTCTCCTTTCTGGTGTGATGGTTATATGTATATCAAAGTTGAAAGTTAATTGTTTGATGTAATTCATTTGATTAATTTATTGAACAAATTAACTGGGAAAAAACCTTTTAAAACAAGGTTTTATTTAATTGACCTTTAAGATGAAGATATACTTTCAATTAAACTAAACTTGTCAATTTAGTACTATTATTATACCATTAATATTTTATAGAAACTTGTCGCGATATTTATTTGCTTATTTTGTAAGATACATTTTATTTCCTATTAAGTGAAGTCACTTAATATTGTGTCATAACCAGTTAGATACAAGCATATCTCGTGAAACAATTTAATTTAACAGGCCACTCAGAAACTATCGCAAAAAAGTTTTTATTTATGAGAGTCTGGCTGGTTAGAAACTTTTTCGAAAATATCATATAGCGGACCAAGCAACATAAAGCGGACCCTGCGCAGCTTTTGCCCTAGCATTTTTTTATAATAGCGGTCCTTCGCGGTGTTGCGCGCGTACTTTCGGATTTTCCGTAAAATGTTTCAACATAAAACACGTACCTATTTTCATAGTAAGGACGGTCGAGGTCTGTGCCCCCTTACCACTTGCACGACGAAAATCGCTTACACACACCACACAAAAAGTGCGTCACTTAAAGCAAAAGACGACGCGCAGTGCAAGCGATTTTGGTTCATGAGCTGGTTAGGCGGCAGTGACCTCGATAGTACCTCCTCGCAGAGGCCAGATCAGCAACAATAGCAATTGACGCAAGCGCGCGTCGAACGTACCTACTTGAGCTAATAGCATTTTTTTGGAGTTATTATTCAAATACAATCAGTTGCATAAAGATAAGCGTGTTCTAACAAACATGTTAACAGCTTTATACTATACCTATCAAAATATAGTACCTAATCGTCGGCGTGTTATCAACTTGAGACTATTTCGCTTGCACTTTCTGTTGTCATCAGGGCCCCATGACTCGGTTGCAAATGGAGCTGACTTTAAATAGTATATAATAACTGATTTCGATATCGCAGCAGACCTATTTCCCTTTCGGTTCCTTCCTCCAGGTCATTCTAGTCCTCGACTTTCGCTATCAGAAACTTGACCTATAATACCACGAGACATCAAGACGCTATAGTGACTTGGGCGCTGTTCATTTGATAACACCTGACTGCAAGGTAAGCAAACACCCCTTCGCCAACCTGCACTTAGCCCGTGTGGTAGAGTATGACTCAAACTACTCATATTTGAGGTAAGGCATTTGCCCAGCAGTGGGACATAACAGGTTTACTTTACTTTTCGTAGTTTTTACCGATCGATATCTAAAAAAAGTATATAATACATCGGTATATGCTTGTCAGGTATAAAATAACCAATGATATAGGTATTAAAAAAACGCATTTAGTTCATTTCGTACGGTTTGTATGGTAACATTTAACTGAGTAGAAAATAAAAACATTTACATTCAGTATCTTTTTTAAGTTTCCGTAGCCGAATAGTAAAAAACGGAACCCTTATAGTTTCATCAAGTCTGTCTGTCGGTCCATCCGTATGTCAGAGCACTTACTTACTTTTTATACTTTATTCAGTAACCATAAGCACCAATCTGTTGAAATTTCGTAGGAAGATGTATTCCACGTATTCGTACCACTTTAGAATCGTCTAGACGATTCTAAAGTGGTAAAATGGGCGTCCCCCCATCTAACTTCTAAACTAAGCAAGTGTTAATTTTGAAAAATATGTGTAATGTAGATCTTTACAAAAAATAAATAACGGAAACTGGTTAGGACGGGATCGAAAGAAGTTTTTGACATCATTTCAACAACCGCAAATATAACTTTGTTCTTCATACAAACACTGTAAAAAACAAAGTTATATTTGCTGTCAACAAAATATTGTGGTATTTTACTACTAGGATTCCCGAATTCAGTTAAAGTTGGCACGAAACCCTCAGTGCGCGAGTCTGACTCGCACTTGGCCGGTTTTTTATTTAGGACACAGTCAAACTTATTACGGATGATTTAATTAGTTCATAGATTAAAATCTACTTATTTATTTTAAGTTGTAAACAAAAAACAGACGACGTTACTCGTATCTTTTAATTATGTGTTAAGCCCTGATATCATCTCGATTGTCATTTAAATTATTGAATGGCTGTCTGGATCTATTAGCCGGAGAGTCTTACATATAACAATATAAAAATAACTACAGTTTGTAATACTGAAATAAGTTTACGACAGAAATACAGTTGTTTAGTAGAAGTAAAGTTACTAGAGTAAAGTACTCTAGTGGACATACTTGTCGATAAATAACTTGCCCCGACAGTAAATAAACACTACAATGTCAAAATTGACGTAATAGTTGACTTCTTCTGAAAAACAGTGATAAATATGATTATTTCAAAATATAATTTGTGTCATACAGGTCACACGATGTTACTTTTTTTCTCAAGATTAAAAGGTCAACTCAGTGGGTATGTTTGCATATATATTTTTATTATTATTCAGTTATTCTTTACTATTTTAGAAAACGGATGCCTCTCAACAAATGACGAATAATTAGGTATTTGTAGTACCTAATTGTGTAAATTCGCGAGTCTTGCTTGACAAAGATTTGTAGAGCTGCTTAAATCTTCTATTGTTTGCTTTGCTCTCTTTTATAATAAAATGTATACATAAAGTTTTACGTTACATATAAAAGGTATGAATCACGACTATTTTACCTAGACTGAAAATAATTAAATCTGTATAAGTTCTTTCTATAGATGAAACTGATTTTGCGAAAATCATTCGTAGAGTCTATTACTGTTTTAAAACTGTACCTCTATTGGAAAGATTTTTGCGGGGAGTGGGATATGACCCAGTGTTCACTGCCCTAATTAACACAAATTCATCATCATCATCATCATTTTCAGCCAAGGGCGTCCATTGCTAAACATAGGCCTTACCCACGGCCCTCCACAGCAACCGATCACAAATTGCCAATTGACACTTGATCTTACTGATTCTCATATTATTGTCTGTTACCTTAGTTCTTCTTCGTATCTCCTCATTTCTGATTCAATCTCGTAGAGAAATACTGAGCACACCCCTTTCCATCACTCGCTGTGTGAATTCGAGCTTCCTTATAAGGCCCATAATAAGAGACCCTGTTTTGGATTCGTATGTCATCACTGGTAACATATACTATTTAAAGATTTTCAGCTTCAGACACTGAAGTAATTTAGACGAGAAGACACTCTTGGGATATTTCTCTAACGCTTTCCAGCCGAGTTGGATTCGTCGATTAACCTCTTTCTCAAAGTTGTACTTGCCTAATTGTGTTACTTGTCCCAGGTAGATGTACTCGTAGACAACTTCGAGGATTGAGTTCCCAACAGATACTGGAGTGGGTACAACAAGGGACCTCTGAAGTTGAGCAACCTGTTCTTCTGCCGGCAGGGCAACGTTCAAAAGTCCCGAAGTGGCGTCGTCGGTTTCTCGCCAACAAGTCCCTCGTAAAAAACATCGTTACCATCATGAGTGTCGAGCAGGGTGATATACTTGATACTCAAAATATCCGAGAGGTATTAGCTGAAGTTCATAGGTATATCACCGACTTCAGGTCACCCGGATACAGAGGTGGAGGATAAGTATGAGTAATTAGAGCAATACATACTTCCAAAACCTATTTCACTGTTGTTATGGAGGACTTCAACGCAAAACTCAGCAAGCGAGGAAATATGAGTTGCTGTTTCCAGAAGGAGAAGGAGAGACTCTTTGCGATGAACTTTTTTTTTCCAGAAGCCGTCTCAAAGGAACCGCAAATTTCAGGCAGATTAATAGACGATTATGGAAGTCCCTGGGACATAATATTGATTTCTTTAATTAGTATTAAGAAAATTAAATGTTAAAGAAACGATAGAGCCAAAACGGAAACGAGGAAAATATTTGCAAGAGACAACTTAAAGAGCAAACCTCGTTGAAGAACTATAGAGCCATTTCACTCCTGAGCTATCTCTGCAAGCTGTTTTCAAGGATCATAACAAATCGTCTCACACGGTAGGTTTGATGACTTCCAGCCTTCTGAACAAACCGGATTCCGAAAAGGCTATAACACAGACTCAGAAAAAAAATATACATATTAATTTATTTTCAGTAAATTATTTATTATTCGTATGAACTTTTTTCTTTACAGTGGATCTTTAAAGTTTTTCTGAAATAAATACTTTAGATTTGAATTTTCCTCAATGTACACTTAAAGAACATTTATGATGGTTTTTATTGTTAAATTAAGTACCTTAAGATAACATTCCACTTCATATCTGTTACGTCAAGAACATCAATAACAATATGATTTACGGTCTCTATAAAACTATTCGTTTAGATTTATGACGTACAAAGTAATGGACCTTTTTTCGTAACTCAATTCTTTAGTTTTAGATGCATTAATTTATACTTCCTTCCTGTTTTGACCGTTTGCTTTGATGCTAATATTAAAGACGGTGTAGAAAATAAAAAGATGGTAATAATATGGACCAAACGTTATGTACTTAAGTATGTGTAGCTATTTGTTTAGCGTGATAAATATCTTCTAAAACCGAATAAGCCCTTTGCAGGCATTATTTATGTTTGCCTTTGTCTTAACGACCGCAATAAACTGAAGCGTTTTATCACTATATTCAATGTTTCGAACACAGTAATTAAACAATAAAAAATCACTTATCCAATAGAAAGGGATCAATAAAGTTAAGTATATCGTACCACATCAGAATAACAATGAAACAATCCAGATAATAATAGGTAAGGTTATTATCATTACAGACGTCAGTTGGGTTTGTAATTAAAATTCATGAATAATGAGCACCGTTCGGCGATTTCTGGAGTTTGACCGCAATTCACTCTCTTTAAATGGACTCTCGGAATGGAAAACATTTAATACTTACAAATATCTATTTCAACAATTTACAGTGTTCGATTCATTCTTCAACTGTTTATTAGTGTCTTCATATGGGTGTACTGGCGTGTACTAGGTAATAACATTGTATAAAATAATAACATATAATTAGTACCTACCTGCTGCAAAGATAAAGGAGGGACAACGATGTTTTAAAAAGCTGTTTACAATCAACCATAAGTGGAGGTACTGCCGCCGACAATCGCCTTATAAACTACTTTGTTATTACACGGACCTTCCTAAATACATGTCTATCGCACCAACAAGACTTTAATTACAGACAAACTTCAATAGCTGTTTAATTAGCTTTTAAATGTGTATTTCAGAAAACAACAATAACATTATATCTGACGTAAAGCCGAGAAGAGTATTATTATTACAAATCGGAAACTATTTATGTTTAGCATTTGTTAAAATAAATACATCACTATTTTTCAATTGACAACCGTGGACGTTTTTTGAGGACGAATTATTAAAATAAGGTATTTTAACAACGTAAGTAGGAAACAAAAAATCTTAGAAAAATGAAAATTTAAATCCTTTTCGTTTCCTCTAAATAATACAAATAAGTGTAAAAATATCGTTATACAGATCTTAGTAAATAGAAAGCTTTTATTTATTTCTTAATTGTTTCTAAAATAACTTCTAGTTGTGTTCGATCCAAACGCAAAGTACTCGTATATTACCAAGAAAAGTGAAGAATTTCGTATCAAAGTGTTTTGTTCCTGACTGTTCTGCGAACGTTAGGCTCGTTACCACGTTATCAAGGGCCCAACTGATAGTTATCTTGACAGGCAAGCGGTGACCACCTCTCAGCCTTCATCATCGACACCTCACAACAATAAATTGACCTTGTTAACCCCGAGAGAGGTTTTTGTATCGATCTACAGTGCGCAACGAAAATGATAATACCAAAATAACTGTCCAGTATCTTAGAGAGTTGATAGAGGATATTTAGCGTTTTTATTACCAATTTTATTCATCTTTTCTTGGTGTAATTATTTCTTATTCATCAATTGATTTACGAGGATATGCGTATCCACCGTAGCCCTTATAGTTTCGTCAAGTCTGTCTGTCTGTCTCTGCGTCCGTAGGTCACAGGCACTTTATTCTGAAAATTAACATAGTACAACACAGTTTCAACTTAGTAAGGTGGATGTATCCTGTTAACCACTTTATGATTCTCATATAAAAAATAAAAAAAATGATATTTAAGGAGGGCTACCATACATGAAACTAAAACCTATCCTTTTTGTCCCAATGCGTGTGGATGTCTATGGATAGATCTTTTAAAATGACAGGTTCCTAAAACCATTTTCTTTAAAAGTCTAACGTTGAGAGGTAGAAGCTTCCAAAGTGATGAAATGGGCTTCCCTCCTAGTAACTTTTAAATTAAGCGAGAATTAACGAACGATTAAAAAAACATGATGTAGATATTGACAAATATTTTCAACGATAATTGGTTTGAAAGACATCGAACTAGTAGTATTTGCGAGTTTTTGAGTCTATATTTTCAATAACCGCAAATATAACTTTGTTATTCATACAAATACTATGAAAAGCAAAGTTATATTTGCTGTCATCAAATATTGTGGTATTTTGGCTAAGTGGAAGTAACTGAAATCTCCAATTCAGTTAAAGTTGGCACGGAACCCTTAGTGTGCGAGTCCGACTCGCACTTGATCAGTTTGATAGTTTAAGCCTGTTTTTTTTAATGTCCTTATTAAGAACTCAATAAATTACAATACATATAAAGCTTAAATAAAGAAAGAAACACGTTATATTTGTATTTTGTGTTATGTTGTGTTAGTACTTATACCTAATCATTGCTCTCCTATTAACCTCCTCCTTGGTTATATTAAAACTACTTATGACGCCTTTAATTTTTCATAACATTTTGAGTTACGGCCGATTTACCGGAACCTACATAACGATATCTGAATGATGGTTTAAAGGGGATGCTAACTTGATGGAGCTTAATTAACCCCATTTTAAAAAGATTGATTAAAATAAAACCATTAAGACCAATCTAAGTCCTTATTTATTTCTGTAATTGCAATAGCAGATAGCTATAAATTACTTCCATTTTGATTTTTATTATCATAATAATGAAAACGCAGGTAGAGGTACTAAAATAACAAATGCTTAATATTATATCCGAATCCAAAGTAATAACTGTTATTAAAAATGTTATCGGCAATACGGGAGCTAATCGAAATAACGGCTACGCTTCAGTATGGCCCGAGGCGCTGAGCGGTCAAAGACAATCCTTAGCTGGGGTCTGGCGACTCGAGGGAGTTCTTATTTGAAAATATTTTCCTAACTAATTAAAAGCGTTGAAATAAGAAGATAAAAACTGGCTTCGTTATCGGAGGCATCGACCCGCTTTTGTGTTGCGGCCACCAGCGCGCTGCGCCTGCGCCGCCGTGGCGCTTAGTCGCAGCCAGTAATTAACTAAAACCGAGCGAATCGCCCTTAGCTCGCATCACACACGTCCGATCCCGCAAACTGGATAACTCGTACCCACTAGCCTCGGTATAAACCTACCTACTCGAGAGTCTCTGCTCTGAGTAACCACAGTACAGTAGGTGGTATACTACGGAATAGATAAAGAAGAAAGGGTAACGTTAGCGCGACGCGTGCGTCACAGTTTGATTAGAAATGCATTATTATAATCTAATTCATTATAATCACGAGCTACACACTATCACAGAACTGTGTGATCTGAATTGTTGATCTTGTGTGACTGCACCCTGATTTCTTTCTGCCACAGCCTGTTATCTTTTGTAAGATAGGTAAATTTATATTAGCGTAGGTGTGACATTAGATTGACAAATCATCTTTCATTAATTGTTGTGATAAGACCTAGTTGGTCTTATCACAGCAATTTTGGAGAGACTGTATTTGTTTTCCAATTCCGGTTACATTGTACAGTGTCTTGTCGCTACATTAACTACTACCTCGCTATTTTATATGTATTCCACATACGCATATATTTTTCTACCCTTTCTGTTATTTTTTCACTTAGTTTTTATATAAGTTAGTTGGTAGAAAATAATTGAAGGGCGTACCTTTTTCTTAAGAAGTATTTTTGGAACTTTAATGCGGAATCCTTATTCGATGTCCGATAATCGCCCACGGCATCGGCGCTTGTGTTTCATTTTCCAGAACCATTTGTTGTTCTTTTTCAGTACGATTTCCGAAATACATAAATACCCGTTCAAGTATACAATACAGCATCCTTGGTCATGTATAATGTAGGTATACAAAAATATTTATAAAACTTGCAATATTTTTTCAATAATGTCAAGCCTTAATTTGTTAAGTTGAAATTATGATAATACTTGTGTGTTTATAGTTAACTTCTTATAAAATATGTTTTCCGATGAAGTGAAACTTATATTCTCACCATTATTAGCAACAGATGTATCCGTGTTATTTCCTTTATACATTAGGTGATAAACTACACGTAGAAACGTATGTTGCGTGTCGTATAGGAAATGATGGATCAGCTCATATTGTTCTGTCAATTTCTGCCTACAATAGAATCGATACCGTAGCCGATAAGTTACTACGTCTAGCATCATTTATTTACACTAACCCAGAACTATCGTTCCTATTTTCTATTCCGATATTGTTATTAGTTTGTACTTGATTACGAATAATGCTAAGGCTCGGTTTAACCATCTTAATTATTACCATCCTAACACTTGATTTATCGTTCGAAGTTTGACATTTTGCCTTTGTTAAAATATGATGATTAAACATTTCCGTGCATTAGTGATTGTTTGATTCAATGTGCTTTAGATATGGCTACAATGTTGAAACTTAAACATATTTTCACTGACGATCAATATCCGATCTTCTTTAAAATGAACTGATTAAACCGAGTAACATCAAATCAGTTGCAATCTATCCTAATGATAAAATGAAATCAAGTGAGGACACGAAAACTCTTGTCCAAGAAATTATTAAACCGGATCTAATGAAACTGCACGTGAGGGGCTTGCGGAAGACAAAGAATGGTGGAGTGATTATTAGCACCGATACTAAAGACGACATCGAGAAGCTGAAGCAGTCGCCACTACTGACTAACTCTGGCTTTATTGTGGATGAGCCACAAAAACGTCAGCCCAGAATCACAATCATCGGTGTGCCCACTTCTTTACGAGAAACTGAAGTGTTTACGTATATTTACCAACAGAACTTAGTTGACAAATTACAAGGTATGTCACTAGAGTCTTTTTTGTCCGTTGCTAAACTGAGCCATAAATCTGGTAAGAAAGATGCTGAATATTGTAACTACATCATTCAAGTACCTGCTCTGATCCGCAAAGCCCTGATGACCAGTGATAGAGTTTTTGTAAACTGGTCTTCTTGCCCTATAAAAGATTTCACGCTTGTTACGCGGTGCTATAAATGTCAGCAATATGGGCATGCAGCCAAGACATGTCGGGAAGAAACCATCACCTGCGGCCACTGCGGAGAAGTGGGACATGCCATGAAGGATTGCGCGAAGAAGGCCGAACCACCAAAGTGCGCTACATGCTTGCGCTTCAACAAGCCGCACGCTCACAAGACGGGAGATGTCAATTGCCCGGCCAAAAGGGCCGCTGAGACCCGGTACATCGGTACTGTCGATTATGAGGGCTCGTAATTATTTTACTAAGATAAGCATATTGCATAAGGTTTAATATTGTAGGTACCACAAATTTGTCTAATTTTATACTTCGGAATAATAATTAATGTATTGCAACGAAAAGTAAATCAGGGCTTCGGCTTTGTCCTACTGACCCACGTATTACCGCTGACAAAGAATTTTGCTACCTGTTGCCTTGACCAAATATCTATTAGCAAATAACTTTACTGATGCGTCAAGAAACAAACACGCACTGAATTTGCGGTAGTAAATGTAATTGTGCTGACGATACTAAAATGTATGATTAAGTATTGCTGATTTCTCGCGTTCTGATAGATTATTTTTAGATTATGGTTTTATTTTGATTTTGATTTACTTTTGAATTTTGTTTATGTTTAGTTATTATTGTTAAATTATGTAAGACGTAAATAGCTTGTGTAAGCTCTATTTAGCCTGAGATACAGGTTTAACCTAGTTCAGGTAAATAAGAGAATGCACTTAGTGATTAATTTTAAGTTCTAAGATGTATTTCAGAACCAATGAATTTTAATAAACAATTTATTTATTTATTTATTTTATTTAAAACATCATGAAACACCTATCATCAAAGCTGTAACAAACGTAGCTTATGTCACTATATTTATCAAAACGCTTTAAATCTCATCGACATTATACCTAATACCGCTAACAATAAAACGAGCGTGAGCTTCAGAAATCCCTATAACCCAACGAACCTGTTTTTACAGAAATCTTTTTTATCTCTAGCGTCGATGGCCGATTTTATCGTGATATAAATCCAGATAATTAAGTGGTGTGACAAAAAAATGGAGGCTCAATATGTTTTCGGTCCGTCGACTCTTATAATACTAGATGGTAATGAATGAACAAAGATAAGGCGAGAGCAGGCTGGGTTCAGAGGACAGAGGACGGGACAGGTTATCCCTTTGTGAATGAACACTCTAAAGGACACGCGTGTGTAGGTGTCTGCCTACATTTTTACTTGTTTTAGGCGCGACCTGCATGTGTGACAGGGGTCTGAGATGAAACCGCTTTTAAATGTTAGTGCCTTTTAAATATCGATTCCGTTTTCTGTTTCTCAATAAAATATGTCGACATACAAGCTTTTAATTTGTGATATGATTATGGATTTTATTGACGGTGCTGGTGCAATTAATTCCGAGTTGACCAGATAACTATAAGTAGTTGTTACTGATAACTCGTGAATTGGGACGTTTATGGGTTTTGTGGAGGGCGTTTTAAAATTAATAGTGTCGGGTCAACTCTACTCACCTAAGAACATAACAGGCTCATAACGAGATTGGGCTAATTAAATGCTGTATGCTACACGATACCATATCAACCATTAAGTCAGCATTTTTGACCGAATTAAGAAAATGAGGTTCTCAGTTCGACCTGTATGTTTGTATGTTTGTCCGCGAATTTCTCACGTTAGGTTGGACCGATTTTGATGCGATTCTTACTAAAGTATATGTTGTTTTAGTAACTATTTTAGTCAAGTACATTGTTCTACAACGTAGCTGTAGTTGCTGCTGTATCGTTGAATGAGAAATTTCATATTTCTTAATAAAATGTAGAAAATTCAATTAAAATTACACGATTCACCAATAAATCGTAATTAAAATGCAATTACACGAGCGTGCACTAAAATGGATGCTCATTGGGTATCTTGAACAATGTAGTATAAAGAGGGGCTAATTAGCACTGTTCTGCGATGTTAAAACTAGGACTTTATATTTAATGGGCTGCTGCGCTTTAAATAATTACATTTAACACACAAAATGCATTCGTAAAGTAAAGGAATTCATACGAAAGTTTTATACCGGTAATTAACGAAAACATTTCTCGCTGTATACGATATAACTAACATGATACTTACTTACTTAACAAGCATTAAAGAGACTATTACCTTCGAAAAGCATGAACTTCATTAAAAAAAAAAAGAGTTTATCAAATAAACTTACCATGTCTCAAAGCCATTATGACTCTATCAAGAGTGGTTATTAAAAGATAATAAAACCATGTTAAGTATGGCTGATTAACGGCATATTGGCATGTATTACAGATTCCAGAATTTGAATAGGTCTATTTCGTATTTTTTCTTTTTGCAAAAGAGTGGTCTAAGAAATAGCAAGTGTGATACATGAGTTTTATGTATACATATCATCGTTTAAAAAGCATTTGATGGTTTTTAGGGTTCCGTAGCCGAATGGCAAAAACCGGTACCCTTATAGTTTCGTCACGTATGCCTGTCTGTCTGTCCGTCCGTATGTCGCAGCCATTTTATTCTGTAATTATAAGTATCACACTGTTGAAATTTGATAGGAATGTGTATCCTGTTAACCGCTTTACGATGCTTATACAAAAAATAAAAAAATAATGACATTTAATGAGGGGGGCGTCCCATACATGAAACTAAAACCAAAAAAAAATTTTGTCAAACCTATACGTATGGGGTGTCTATGGATAGGTCTTTAAAAATGGCATGGAGGTTTCTAAAACCATTTTCTTTTAAAGTCTAACGTTTCATAGCTAGACGCTTCCAAAGTGGTAAAATGACCCCCCCCCCCCCCCCTCCCTCCCGTCTAACTTTTAAACAAAGCGAGTGTAAAATATAAAATCTAGATCTTAACAAATTCTTTCAACGAAAATTAGTTCGGACGGGATCGAACGAGAAGTTTTTGAGATATAGCACATTTTCAACAACCGCAAACATAACTTTGTACTTCATACAAACACTATGAAAAACAAAGTTATATTTACTGTCAACAAAATATTGTGGTATTTTACTAAGTGGAAGTAAGTGGATTCCCTCATTCAGCAAAAGTTGGCACGGAACCCTTAAGTGCGCGAGTCCGACTCGCACTTGGCCGGGTTTTATTAAAGATTTTTGAATAGTTTTCTTCCCCAAAATAAAGGTTACCTTAACGTAGACATGTCGACAACAATGGGGGTTAGAACGCATATATTTCCGTCGCTTTTTTTGATGTGCATTTCAGCGCTTTAGAGTGCTGATGTCGCAACGTGTTAATAGTGTGTTCACTGATTTTATAATTAGTTTCTTTCATCTACCGGCGCCTATTTAAAACTAAAATTCTGTGTTCGAGCGCTTGACGCCTTCTTTTTTACGTAACCTGTTCTCAATGACTTGAAACCATTCATCGGAAATAATGCAAGTGTTTACTAATGTGTCGATTTTACATAGATTTATGACTCCTTCATCGCAATTCACGCAGTGAACAGATTTAATTTAGCATCCATGCAGTCGCGCGTTAGCATCGATACAGAAGCGCGACTGCATCGATGCTAACGCGCGTTAGTATCGATTCAGTCGCCAAATTCAGTGCATAATTTAACAATTTCCAGCTTCTAAGAGGAGGCTATAAGCTAAAAAAGTATCAGATTTCACCCGCGCCCCTCATACCCCTCTTCCGTGATACGGCCCGCGGCCGTACCGTGGAGTTGCAACTGGTATTATCATTTAGAATGTTTTAACACTCACAGTTTCATACCTATTTTATAAGAAACCAAAAAAATTTTTGCGCACGGGCGGGCATCGAACCAGGAATTTCTTGGCTAACCGTCACGCGTAATGGTATCCATAAGAAACCACAAATTTCGCAAGGTCGGACAGACAGCACGGTAGCTCAATTGGTGAAGCGTTTGGCCCGATTAGCCAAGAAGTTGCTGGTTCGAGTCCCGCCCGTGGGCAATTTTTTGGTTTCTTATTTCATCTTTATGAATATAAATTATGGCAATGTGAGTGTTAAAAAAAACTTAACCATTGGATAGCGAAGCGTCACCAATTTCCAAGTTGAATTAATTATGTAATGAATAACTACTTGGCCCACAGTTGCATAAACAGACGGGTAGATGGCGCTAAACGTCACGCGTAATGACGTATTCATAAGAAACCACAAAATTCGCAAGGTCGGAGAGACAGCACGGTAGCTCAATTGGTAGAGCGTTTGGCCCGGTTAGCCAAGAAGTTGCTGGTTCGAATCCCGCCCGTGCGCAAATTTTTGGTTTCTTATTTCATCTTTATTGTATTATCATTGCCGGAGAACTGTTTTCTGTCTTTTGTACACACTACCATGCGATCTAACAGTTTCTAGTACATTTGTGGAACAATTTGCCAATATCGGATAATACGAGCATAACAATTAACTATGTAATATTTGTCATACCCAACTCACCGCGCGTTTCCTTCAATCTAAAATGAGTGGCACGTGTCTTTGTAAATGGCACTATCTATAATGGTACACGCGTTACTACAATAATGTAAAAATAACTCAAGAACTGGCTTAGTTACGTGCTGTCCTGCGTGAGCCGTATATGTTTGTACTCATTGCCTTCATAAGTTTTAATTTCTAAGGATTCGATTTCACCACATCCTATTGTTATTTGACGTTTTTATAAGATGGTTTAACCAATCTGTAAGTTTTACAAATGAACTCAATTTTCAAAGATTGCCTCCAGACAAAAGATAAAGGCACATTTTTTCTGCAAAAGTCAGCCATATCAAAAATAGACTCTTGAAAGCAAGTTCATCGATAAGCTTTGACTTACTGCTTCTATTTATACCTGATACTATTATTCATTCCGGACGATAGCTGCAATATTTCCACAAAATCCAAGATCCACACTGCGCAACACAGCCTCGCCTTCTTAATATTATAATCTTATTCTAAACATAGAATACATTAAGTGACAGTCAACCCAAGTTGTTACCCGCCAGTTGTTTGAGCCCCGACTTATGATAACTTAGAAACCAAGTTACCTACATACTTCGAGCTTTTGCTGAAAGCTCCCTTCATTAAAATAAATGTTGCTTAGAACATTCATATACCTGGCTGTTCATTGAAATAATACTAGAATTTACGGAGTTAACACCTTCAGGTCACGAAGACAGGTCAGTTCTTCAAGTATAGTTGGTACAAATCGTATTATAAATAGCTAAGCTAGAGATAAAAATAAGAAACCAAAAATCGCGCACGGGTGGGATTCGAACCTGCAACCTCTGGCAAACAGGGCCAACGCCCTTTCCGATCGAGTTACCGTGCCATCCCGCCCGTGCGCAATTTTTAGTTTCTAATTTTCATCTTATATGAATACAAAATAACACTGTGAGTGTCAAAAACATTCTTAATCATAGCTAAGATAGACTTCCAAAACGGCAACACAAGCAATATTGTAAAGAGGGGAAAATTACTATTGTTAAAGAATTTAAAAAAAAACTGGCAATCTTATATCGGGATCTCGGGTATTTAGGCTGTTAGACAACTTTTAAAGTATTCGCTATATTCAAAAATATTTAAATAGACCGGGTGATTTTTAAATATTACTTCTACAATACATCCCCGTAACAACTTAGAGTTTTCTTATTCCTCAAGTTTAAGCTAAGCCGCGGAAGGATGGACAGACATGGAGAAACTATAAGGGTTCCTTATTGGACTAAGGACATACATCGGAATAAGAGTAGGTTTACAATAGGCAATACACGAAATTCATAGATAAATTAAAATATCTGAGTGAACGTAATTGCTAGCAAATGTTGTATTTTTTCTTACCCAAAATGGAGAATACAGCGTATAGCCTGTAAAAAAAAACATACAATTTAATCGATGATCTTAGAGTATACTTAGTTACCTTGACATAGTCATAGTGCTCTAAAATGCTTCAACTCAGAGATGTAGTAATCCAAAGTTATGATTCCTAATCAATGTACGGACAGCAGCACGTCAAGGTATACACTGCGATATCTTATGCAGTAATAAGAGCTAGTTTGGTTGTAGTGGGTAACCTGATGTGCTGGCGACTGTACATCAAAATAACAGTAGTCAAGATTTATCACTGGACACATTTGTTTGCAAATATTGCCGATTCGATTTATTTTGTTAGAAAATAGTAACAATATTTTTATTGGTCAATGAATTAAAACTATTTAGGATTAATTTTACTTAAAGGACCTATATTCAAATTTTACTTTTTACTTAAAGTTTTACTTAAAAGATTACTGGTTACTAACAGAACCTATAATATTATTTTTATTACGGTGTGGCCCGTAATAAGAAAAAAAAAATTAAATACTTCTTACCTAGTTGTATATCCTTATGGATGTATGAAGTTTCTTTTTGGGTTAATGTGGCGAACCATTTTCAATACAGTAAAAGTAATGTCAAACTGTACTTGTAGTATGTGTTTATGCATTGCGGAAATCGATTTAAAAGGGAAAAGAAAAGAATTATTAATTATAGCAAATTAATCCGATATATTACTAGATAGCAGATAATAACAAGTAAGTATTTATTGTTAATTTGATGTAAATTTTACGAGCGGATGCTAACCATCTAATTTAAATTTATCTTCCATTCACTTTATAGGATCTCGAAAGTAATGATTTTGATTACTGGAAGCATCCTCGCTAATCCTACGCAATTGATGTATTCGATATCAGAATCCAATTTATGCATGGTTAATTTAAGTTTCTGGGCCTCTATTTTTGAATCACTCGCTTAAATATGGCGTGTGATAATTGTTCGAAAACGAATTAGAAATCTACGATAATCACGCGAATTATTAACGTGAGTACTAACAAAATTAAGATATATTTTTGCAAATCCCTCCCATGTGTATTTCAACTGATTTTCATTTGAAAATTCGACTTTAATCAATGATTTTCACTCGCCATCTTGACGCGAGTGATTCAAAAATAGGGGCCCTGTAGACTTTGAGTGGCTTTTAATTTTACTCGAGGTAACGTTCGCGTCAGAATGGCGGGTGCCAAACTCCTTCAGGATTTGGAGATTTTCGCCCGCCATTCTGACGCTCATGAGGAAGCAGTTGTTAAAAAGGTTATTTAAAGCGATGGTAAGTAACTTGTTATATCGATGAACTAACTTATTGCAAAAATATAACTTAAATGTGTTGAAAAATGCTTTCCACTTTTTAATGTCGGAAACTTTTTTATTATGAAATACCTTGGATTACACTCAATACATTAGTATTTTTATTATACTTAGGTGCCTTTCGCAAAACGTAATGAATCTAGCTAGATAGCTTGACTACCCTTAGAAACTGTTTTAGTCTACCCACCCCCATTCTCTTACACCTGAGATGAACCTACGCAAACATGACCCATATTAGTTACAAAGATACGGTTGTTTGCCTTCCAACCCTTACATGGAGGTAGGTACTAACTAACTTCGAGGCAAACAAATACAAGTCCTTAATAAGGCTTCCTGCAATCGACGCAGGATCAAAAGCAATGGCTTTGTTGGTTGAGCAAGCACAGAAATAGAATGACTCCACATTTGGTACCAATCGTGTTAGTTAGCTGGCTATAGACTTAGTAATGAAACGGTACATGGTGAATATTATATAAGTAAGATAGGTTTTAGTAGCAGCGGACAATGTCATAGGGCCAAAATCTGGTTGTAAGGGGTAAAGTTGAATACGTCATTTATTTATAGCCCAGGGGCTCTCAAGTGTTCCCTGCTCGTACTGCGCCCTGGGGCGCCTCAAACCACAAGGCGAAGCTATTAGTTTGGACGTAGGAAATATTATAAAAATATTTTATCAAGAAAATGCTTTTCACAGCTTCGTCTAGTAATTAGAGCCTGCCAGATATTTGGCAGTAAAACAGTTTGCGCTTGTTTGATCAGAATCATATAAATAAAAATTAATTCGAAAGCATAAATTCGTATCACAGTTCATGCACTGCGTAGGTTTACAGTGTTGTTGCATATTAAAAATCAGATTCAAAATTTTTAACGTAAATATACTTTATAACATGATCATTTACGCTTATAGAAAAAGTAAGCGTAGAATAAAAATAATGGTATTAGAAATAAATTTGGTCAATTATAAAGGTTTTATTGTTTCCAATAAATAAAATTGACTGGTTTTAGGTCTGTTTGTGTATTAGAATGTCTATTTACACATTTTGTATTAAATTCCTCGCATCTGCCTACCCGCATGGTGGAATGTAGAGCCCTGCTGTGAGAAAAAAAAACATATTTCGAGTTGAAGTCCACAAGCATCTATAATGGGTAATTCTTTTAATTTAATTTAGTAATTTATTGAACTTCTGTGCTGGATGACTAATCTTAATTACAATAAATAGGTAAATAAAGCATGATCAAGTGATATAAGGGGAATGGCCTTAGTTAGTATATGCGTGCAGTTAATATATTAATAGAAAAAAGTATTGTTATTTTGCATACCGTATAGGTACTCCAGCAGAGACATAAAAACTTACTATGACTAGGACGTTTTCAAGCAAAAAGTGAATAGCCTGTTACTATATGTAGTCAGTCATCCTCGTCAGCCTCTCATCATTAGACTAGCGGGCCCACGCGTCTTCGTCCACGTTCTGAGTTTGCTCCCTCCCCTCCCTGCGTGATTTTTTATAACCTTAAGCCTTCCTCAATACATAAGCTATGAAACACACAAGTATTTTTTCTAATTAATCCAGCAGTTTCTGAGATTAGCGCGTACAAACAAACAAACTCTTCAGCTTTACTATATAGGTATAGATGAGCTTCAGTACTGCAAATGTCTGGCTATAATTATACAAGTTCTTAACATCGATTTAGCGATCTTGACTATGATGTAATATTAATTTGTGTGATAGTGTTTCTTAAGATTTTAAACTCTAATTTCACCATTATCAACGTCAAAATAGATACAAATGAAGATTCTAGATGGGCTCATGTATATCCGCTATAAATACAACAGTACAGTCTTAAGTATGATACGCTGTAAACGGTATTAGCAAGGGATCGATCATACAATAACGTGTACATCAGTACAGACGGGGAACATGATACAATCAACGTCACATGCAGATTTTCCCATAGGATCACGTGACATGTAAATGCATTTCGGAGACTGTCTCAGAAAGCTCTTAGCGTTTGAGGAACTATTTTGTAGGTTTGTACATTTCTCTCTCTCTAGAACGGAGGCTCCCAATATCAATGTTATTTTAATAAATGCAAGGAACTCCTATATTTATTACACCAAAAAAGGAATTTACTAAGCCATGCATGACTCATAAAAATAAGCCTAAGACCCGCCTATTCAAAAACGAAACTGTTTCCTTGTGACAAGAAGGCGATAATGCTGGTTGCGGTACCGGTTTATGTACCGGCACCCCCTTTGTTTAAGAATTGATCATATTACAACTCTTTTGGAGCTGTTTGAAGCGAACTCTGCCATTGTTCATTACTTTCTTTCAGTTAATTAAGATATTATTTACTTAAAAAATCCTTATCCACATAATAGACTATTAACATAAAAGCTTAAGATACTAAACGCAATGTGATAATCCGTAGTCTTTACGTACACCATAATATTTTAATTCTAGACACCTTTGGACCCGTTTGAGAATCGCTTTTCCAGTCTATTAAGTTGCACTGAACTGTTTGCGGAGTTTGCGGATACCATTTTAGAAAAACTAAAATTAAAAATATATCGGATGAAACTGAATACTAACCGAGACCCACTTTCAATCAGTACCTAAGAAATCACAATAATTGTTATTGTTTTACCGTTTATTTCGCTGTTCAAGTGCGCACAAAGTCCTGCTCAGAAACAATTAAAAAGGGTCTAACAAAACTATTCGAGTTAAGTGCTAGTTGACGGTATATTTTAATATATTCCGCTACATTTCCTTTACGAGATTCGTCCCCTCCTAACGTTTGCGTGCGTATCGAGCACCGTTGGCGTAGTTAATTAAAAAAAATAGCATTTCCCAACGCGATAAAGTAGGAGTACGCCTGTAAACACATTCTACACGTGTAAACAGATATTGAGTACAAGTGGCGGATAAGACGTTTCCGCCAATATCCGATTTTTTGCCCTCATCTAGCCTTGAGTCAAGGGGCCAGATGCGTTTCGCGTTTTTGTGCACTTGCATTAGTTAAACGTGGCCACTAGCATCGCAGCGGGGAACCGGCTAAGGTAAGATTGTCGTATATTTTTTTCAGCTGTAAGTTTAACTACCTAAACGCCAACAAGGGGTTTGAAATGTAACATAAAGTTTTAGTTGGAATTATTATTTAATAGCAATTCATCTTGCGCATTACTCGCAAAAGTGACGGTTTACCCTTTTAAACTTTCCTCGTCATTTTCAGCTTTCTAGGGGACGAATTCCAAGATCAAAACTATTCTTCTCTATTTGTTTATCTCTACGCAAAAAAATATGAATCGGTCTACTTCTTTAGCAGTGAAAATTGAATTTTATTAAAATTGAGATGTTAACAAATCCACAGCACTGACGGTACCTACTTATTTTCTTGACATAAAAACAAATTACAGTTGCCTAATCAAAATGTATGAAACATTAATTTGCGTTGACGTCGTATTATGTTGTGGGTACTGTAATGAAGTACAGATCATTACATTTTTTTAAATTTATCGGTAAAGCAGAGGTATACTGAAACAATTTTGATAGATATGCAATTTAAATCAACCTTCTGCAATTGTAACTAAGATGAACAATATGACTAATTGTGAATTCTTCTTTGTGATATACTGGTTATGCGTCTCTGTCTGCGTATCTCTACATAGTAAGGAATATTCAAAAAGTAGAGATTTTCTGAATACTATACAACTTAATTATTATAAAAGGCCTGCTTGCACTACAACTTATAGTAATTTGTTATTGGAGTCTTGACGTTACTTAAAATAAATTAGAATGATGCAATTGTGCCTAATTTGTCACAGTGTTCCGATTTTGTAAATATTTGCAAACATTTTAAAATTGCCAATGTAATAAGATAATGAGAAAAGTCAGATTATATGAACGTATACCTACCTATCAACAGCTGTTAGTAAAAACTGGTTCGTTCATGTTAAAATAATATTTTGTTTGACGTATGTAGGTTAAGTTCTCACCCGCGTAAAGTAGTTGTTACATATTTGATTAATGATTACACGGTTCTAACAATAAGAAAAAACTGTGTTATGTTTTTAGATAATGAGCGATAACTTGATAAATAATAATTAATGGGTTAAAGTCGAAAGATATAATCGATGGGCCTTTCGATAGTGCAATAAAAGGTTTAGACAAAATCCGGTAGAACCAGGATCCTTTATTTATTATGAGTCAGCAATACACTTATAAAAAAACGTTATGTGCCGAGCACTGAGGTCCGAGTGCGCGTGTACCATTTCAGCGTAGCTGCCCACACGGCCCCGAGTGTTTACGGCGACGTCTTTGAGCAGCAGTTTTATGAAAACAAATATACTTGATCTTACCCGTGTTCAGAGTCAGCAAGTGAGCATTGAGCCATATAGCATCATCAACCATCCCTCTCTCCACCCTTTCCAGAACTCCATTCCATTTTTTATCGCAAAAGAGTACCATAGTGTTATCTGCATATCACTGTTTACAAATGTAAGACGAGAATTCAAATAATTTTGTGAGATCATTGACGAAAATGATAAATAAGACTGGATCAAGGATACTCCCCTGAGAGAGTCCGAGTAAAGTAGCGTTGGTACTGATGTGTGAACCAATACGTAAACATTTTCTCTCAGTAACATAACTGCTAAATCAGTAAAGGGCTATTCCTCATTCCAATCAGCTCTAGTTTCCTAAGTAAGATGAGATGCAAGACCGTATCGAACGCTTTCCTCATGTCCAGGAAAACGCCGACGCATGCCTCGCCTTTGTCTAGTGAACTCAAAATTCTGCTTAATAGGAGCATTACTGCTTCCTCAGTTGACTTACCCACTGACATCTATACTAATATTATAGAGCTGAAGAGTTTGTTTGTTTGTTTGTTTGAACGCGCTAATTTCAAAAACTACTAGCCCGATTTGAATTTTTTTTTGCATTGGATAGTCCATTTATCGAGGAAGGCTTTAGGCTATATAACATAAAGATACGACTCATAAGACCACAGCAGAAATGAAAAATGTTGCAAAAACGGGAGAAAGATATTCCTTTTGAGAGCTTCCGCTGCATACGCTGCGGAAACCGCTTAAGTTACACAAAAATCATGTATGACAGGATTGTTCAACATTAAGAGTTCTATAATAAAGTCCGCGACAGCATATGTCTATCTTTTATGGTTGACTTACTACAACCTTTTTTATGTTAATAAATTTGTAAAAAAATAATGCATTATTTTTAGAGGTGTATTATACACACAGGTATTTATTCTTATCAAAATAAATACATTCATCGTCACGAGCATTTCATTTAGAACCAAGTTGCCCTTTATATCATTTGATTTCAATAAATATCTTAGGAGCTATCACAGTTTTAACATAACTCCGCACCAAAATAATGTTCGCAGCTTAAGTACAACGTGCGCTTGCGCTAATCTATACTTAATATTATAAAGCTGAAGAGTTTGTTTGTTTGTTTGTTTGTTTGTTTGAACGCGCTAATCTCAGAAACTACTAGCCCGATTTGAAAAAATATTTTTATGTTGGATAGTCCATTTATCGAGGAAGGCTTTAAGCTATATAACATAAAGATACGACTCACAAGACCACAGAGGAAATGAAAAATGTTGCGAAAACGGGAGAAAGATATTCCTTTTGAGAGCTTCCGCTGCGTACGCTGCGGAAACCGCTAAAGTTACACAAAAATCATGTATGACAAGATTGTTCAGCATTAAGAGTTCTATAATAAAGTCCGCGACAGCATATGTCTATCTTTTATGGTTGACTTACTACAACCTTTTTTATGTTAGTAAATTTGTAAAAAAAATAATGCATCATTTATAGAGGTGTATTATACACACAGGTATTTATTCTTATCAAAATAAATACATTCATCATCACGAGCATTTCATTTAGAACAAAGTTGCTCTTTATATCATTTGATTCCAATAAATATCTTAGGAGCTACCACAGTTTTAACATAACTCCGCACCAAAATAATGTTCGCAGCTTAAGTACAACGTGCGCTTGCGCTAATTATATTATCAAGCTGAAGAGTTTGTTGGTTTGAACGCGCTTATCACAGGAACTGCTAAACCGTTTTGAAAAAGTATTTCTGTGTTAGATAGCTTATTTATTGAGAAAGGCTTTAGGATATAAAACATCACGCTGCGACGGGAGGGGAGGGAGCAAACTCAAAACGCGCGGACGAAGTCGCGGGGGACCGCTATATATTATAAAGCTGAAGAGTTTGTTTGTTTGAACGCGCTTATCTCAGGAACTGCTGGACCGATTTGAAAAAATATTTCTGTGTTGGATAGCTTATTTATCGAGAAAGGCTTTAGGATATAAAACATGACGCTGCGACGGGAGGGGAGGGAGCAAACTCAAAACGCGCGGACGAAGTCGCGGGGGACCGCTAGTACCTCATAAGGCGCGTATTAACTAGTTTTTCTCATATTTAGAAAAAATGCCAAGTAGCGCAATAGGGCGGTAATTTGAAGGTTCTGAGAAACAGCCCTCTTTGAAAATGGGAGGATTAGTTTTCCATAGTATTTGTATGAATAACAAAGTTACGTATGTGGTTATTGAAAATGTGCTCTATCTCTCTTAAAAACTACTAATTTGCGTTGAAAGTCTTTGCTAACATACATCATGTATTTTTTTCAAAATTTACACACGTCTTATTTAAAAATTACATGGGGGGATGCCCTTTTTACCATTTCGGAAGCGTCTATCAGAGAAATCGGTTAACAGGATACATCTATCACATCTATCTACTAAGTTTCAACTGTGTAATACTATAATAGTTTCAGAATAAAGTGGCTGTGACATACGATCGGACAGATGGACTGACTCGATGAAACTATAAGGGGTCCTTTTCTTGCCATTCGGCTAAGGAACCCAAAAATAGCGCAAATATTCTTTAAGCATTTTTTCTTAAATTCCGCGCAAAAATTGCGGTGTCCACGCGTTATTCTTCGAAATTATTAAGACAGTCGAAGTGTTAAAGCATTTTGCATGTCTAGCAGACAACGAGCTTCCAAATTTTGGATTATAGAATACATTTATACCTACAGCTTTTATGTCGTGTGAAATCTAGACTTCTGAATAATTTACAAACAAAATCTATAATTATGTTAACAATGTAGTAGTAAAATGTAAGTGCTGTATTTTTCTAAAAGGAAAACTTTAATAATGATTTTAAAAGCCAATTTAACGAACATCATTTAAGTATGTCAACCAATCTCCAGCCCAAATATTTTGTGTCAAATTCACAACTATGTATCGTAGGTGATGATTAAAACCCATCAGAGCAACAAACCAAAACAGGCATCCGTTCAAATCTAACCCCAGCGTCTGGGTTTATCAACAAAAACCGTCTGCGGGCACGCACCGAAGATAGTCTGGTCGCAACGCAATTCAGCCCGCCTATTCTACGGGCGAATTCAATTAACAGAACATGCCATGAGAGTAATAAATTCTCTAAACAATCAGAATTCGAGCCCTGGTAATATGTCCGTCCGGTTGCATACGCATTGCGGTCGGCTGTTTAATCAACGTATAAACACGGTGTACGCACCTCCCTACCCGACATGTGTATTTCTATGTGCCTTTTTGACACCGTAAAAAGGTTTGTCCCCATTGTTTTTGGCAAAGATTACTTTTTGCGCGGTAAATTAATTAATGTCGATCTCGAATACACGGTTCTACGTCGTCGGGTGTAATTTTTTGCAAGCATTTGTCATCTAATACTCAGACTTGTTCAACAAATATAGGTTTTTTCTGCAATTGTTGCTATTGTATAAAGACATGGGTTTTTGTGACTTTGGGTTTTTGTTACGAAAGTTAGTACTTCCGACATGAAAATTAAAAAAAAGTTTTTTTATTTATTTCTCACACTATACAATTACCTACTATTAATTGTTATTGTAAACTAAAATTTGTCCATAAGCATTATTTGAATATAAAAATAATAAAACCTGTTAGATAAGAGTATCTTCAAAAATTACAACTTGATTACAACTAAACAAACATGATAGAAATACCTACAGGGTGACTTTCCGAGGTGTTGTCACATTTTAGGAAGTGAAAAAGACCCACCATACACACAACGTTTATAATAGGAATATGATCGACAGTTTGATTATTTCAGATACCTCATACAAATCAGTCAGCTGTATTGACGATAATTTAAGGAAAGTTGGAAAACATTATTAAGGTTCGAATGATGGCTCCATAACAAAATTTGTCACCAAAGTCAACCTGTGTTTATGCAACTATAGGTAAATTTTCATTATTAGTATTTGAATCTTCCATTCTATATTTTAAAACCTAATTTTAAAATTTAATCATTGTTAATAAAAGACGATTCTTTAGGTCTTTAGATACTCCTACTCTGTGTTATTATTTTTAAAAGTACCTTAAAGCATATTAGAAATACTTAAAGGACTTATGGATTATCTAAAATTCTTAACAAGATTGTGCCTGACACTAAGTAAGAATCTCAGTGAACTGTAGACTAACCTACTTTATTTATATACAGTGCCTATTTCACAGTTTGCTCGAACATGAAACGTGTTTTAAACAATGCTTAAGTAACAACCACGGACAATGTTATGACTCGCAGTCTTTAATCTATCTTCCTTGTATAAAACACTAAACAGTAATAAAAATTGAAAAGGCTGTTAAAAGCGGGGTGGCGCCGACTCAGGCGAGCTTGAGGCTCCGAGGCTCCTTCCACAAAAACCTACATCGGATGTAGCATGTCTGTACAAACGCTACACAGGCCGTACATTACACCCTGAGCCCTTTATCTATCTCCGTACACAGCATCAAATTGTAACAAAAGGATTATTCAAGTAAGCTGATTAAAGCTGCTTTCCTAATTTATATCCGTGACACGGGCGAGCACCGAAGCGACTTTCCTTGTTTTTCTAACAGAACTAATCCAGTTTTTAGAATGCTTTCTATGGAAATTCGATTTGTGGATGATGTTTACACGTCGGCGGTGCACTCAAACGACCATTGTGTGAGGCGCGAGTCGCGACCTTAGAACAGTCTCTCTTCACTCTTCATTATTCGGCGCTGGCTCTATCCTACGACCTTAGCCGGTAATAATTGACCTTTATACGAGCCCTAAGACACTGCGACATGCGTATCGCCCCACCGGCTTCGTTATCTGATCCATCGTAAAAATTAATTACATACACATGTTCATAAATATCTAAACTGTTAGCATTTACTGCTAACGTTCGTTCGGCGGGTCGGTTCACGCGAACGCTCACGCACGTCTACCCCGCACCCGCGTAATTAGTAACGCGGCAAAAACTTAAACATGTCAACCACTACTTTATTTAGTGTTAGTTTTTGTGCGACTTCCTGCCCAGAGAGACGCCTGGGCGCTCGCTTAAATTCCAAAAATGCAAAATTGGCTCAAATTGCTTGTTATTAACGATGACAGATGTCTTGGCGCCAGGCCATCGCTGTCTGATTTGGGGCAACCTTATGCAGTTCGCTTACGGTTGCATATGCAAGCGTCACGGCAGAGCATCTCGAGACGAACGATCGGATGTGTTGATACTAGAACTATGGATACGCAATTAGTGACACAAAAGTTTTTTTTTCTACAAAACCGAGTGAAATGAGACGTTCAGTTCGGTACTCAGCGTGGACTGGGTGTTCACGACTATTAATATTATGGTCAGGGTAATGAGCCCTATAAAAGTAAAGTTTATTTTCGAGCTTTTAGTAGGTAACAATATTTGACGTTGATTGTTGCGTAAAGGCATTCAAACATTAGTTGTCATCAAAATATTGTGTAACGTGCGTATTTTTAATGTAATGAAGTATTTATAATATGTATTCTTACATGGTATTTCGTGCTTGATATCCTAAATACCTAAATAAAATAAAATTGTTGTTTGAGTAGTCTTTCAGGGAATTACAATAAAAGATTTCAATGCTCAATCAGTCCTGAAATAACATAGAGCTTATCAAATTATTGTTAGTTTATCTAATATTCCCGAGATGGTGTTTAGTTTCTTGATTGATTGATATGGCTTTTTAAATATAAGCGACCATTAATCAGTTGAAATTTATTTGTACCTATACCTCGACAAATTTTTTGAAAGACACATTAATATGTATTACGTATTAAACAATAAATAATATGTATATTCACATGATCTCTTTGCTCTTATTGCAAAAGTGGTGTATCTTTTATTTATCACTTACCTGATGACAACCATATCATGTGTTTGTAACGTACACAATAGGTACGTAGAATTTAAGGATAGTAACTTATTCAAAAAGCCTTATCGTACTCAATTATTGGTACGATTCTTTGGGTATTTTTATAAAAAATGATTTGAGAGTTTTACTTTTTTTTATTTTTGAATTTAGAACTTATCTTTAAAGGCATATAAGAATTAATGTATATTTTTATATATAAGGATTTTTAAGTTCAGAATTTCACGATTTATATCGAAATTATTGAATTAAATTAGTAATATTTGCTACGCATGAAATAGTATATTTTGACCTCTTATAGAAGGGTAGATCGCAAAAATCTACACAGGTTATATCAGAAGTAGCTCGTTCTTATAAGGCGGTACAATATATAAGGGATATTGATAAAGTAAAACTTACTGAAGTCAAGATCAAGACAATATCGCAGCTATAAGTCAGGGGTGGCGTACTAAGGGATGACAAATGGCGATGCAAGCGCCACCTGTTACGTTCAGTGCGAAACTCTGTCGCGAATATTTTCATAAACTCTGCCCCTGTTTCTATTAAACAGAACATAAAAAGAAGGGATTAAATCCTCAAAGATATTGAAATTAACTGTCATGTACCCTAATAATATAAAATACCTAAAAGTGCTCAGAAATGTATATTTTTGGTAATTTTAACTGTTTTTTTTTAATGAACTCTGTTCTTGCAATTATAATTATTATTTCTCTTATTATTGTGTACCGTTTTTTTGACCTCACAATTAATTATTAAATCTTATCTTGAAATGAACCAGTAGATGCCTTTTAAAGGAGTTTATTATAAAATCAATAATTTTAAAATTATCTCCTTGGATAGTTCTCATGAAGTCCAGGAATTTTGGGTGCAATACAACTTGCTTTTAAATCGTGTTTTGTTTTTAGTTATTGATATGGATTAAAAATTAAAAATCCTCATTTTTATCAGAATTTGCCTAGTTGAATTTAAATGTGCTTTTAAAAAAAACATTTCAAAAGTGGAACTATCCAAATTAAGGAGGTACCTAGTTATTGTTAAAATATTAAAAACGTTCATTCTACTTGGCCAAACACCGTGTGCTTATGCAGCGGGAAATTTTAAAGACAAATTGTCGGCGAAAGTCGTCTACAACGCCGACACAGGTAGAGCCTATAAAGTAAATTCTTAACTCTATGCCGCGGCGATGTTCGTAAATCTGACGAGGTGAAACAACTTGTCGTCGGTCGAGCCATTTTTTGCCACTAGAGATTTGTTTGCTCGTGGTACAGAGCTGGCGGACTGTCTCCACGGAAACCCATAAACATGATCAAGTCGGGTCGACTCTGCCGCTTTTTTCCGCCGCCCCACCCGCAGTTGGGTGGAGTCTGGGAAGTAGGCGTGTAATTTCGTGTGGAGGGGATAGAAAGGGCCAATGGAAGGGCGTCGTTTGCGGCTGCTTGTCGAAAAGGATAGAAGATGGGTGTTTTGATTGGCGGCTGGGAGTAGACCCCGCCTCGGAGGCGGGGCGTAATTGGTTTTGTCCTTCGGCGGAGGGGCGTCCGTCGGCGTACGCGCGCCAGTCTTTGTCGAGACTCGGACGCGTGAACAAGGTATAAGGCCGGCCGCAGACGAGCTCGACCCCGGCATGCGAACCGCGCGCGCCCCGGCCCGCTGACAGCGCATGATGGCAGCGCGCCGCTCGGCCGCCGCGCCCTCAACCAACTGTGATACGTTTACTTAATTAGCAGTAGCAATAAGGAAACATTACGTCCGTGCTGTATAGACTTTGAGAGACAGTGTTTTGTGTGAAGCCGCCCATATGATCGTCCCGATGGCAGCGTATGCGCAATTCGGCTATTCGTACCCGCCCGCCTCGCAGGTTAGTCCCTAAAATAAACACAATGTAACCTAGAAGTAATCAAACCTAACCTAACTGTACATGATACCTATAGATATACATATGTGGGCAATTACCATCTTGTAAATTTTTTGGTCCAACACATAAGAGATTAAAAAAAAAACACTACATTATTGAAGAATTTCAATTATTAAGCTAAAACGCATTCAATTCTGTACCCATTCGATAATATTATAAACGAACACAATACTTTCAGCTAATTAACTCTACCACCGCATTATGACTATAGTCAGTTTGTTATGTGTGATTCAATTTAGTCATATATTATATTTTTAATTTAATAATCATTATTGAATTAACTAATAGTTTACTTGCTGTAGATACATATAACTTCCTTTTAAACAGATCGATTTCAGGTTAGGTTGCTATCAATGTTATAAAGTACACAATTACCTGTTATAAAATAAACAATAAATTATACTGCCAGCTTGTAGATTAGGTGCACAACATAAACGCATCATACTATAATAGGAGGGTTATGCACTTCCTTAATACCTTAGTCAATCCGAAACTTAAAAAGTTTACAAAACACTTGAAGGATTATTTATACGGCTAATTATTATTAAAAATGTGTAAGTTGGTAGGTAATAACAAAAATAGCAGTAAGTTGCTCATCAGAAGCACCAGAAATAGATTAGTTGTAAATACCAAAAATCATAATATGTCTTTGATGTCAAATTGAAAATTTCTGATTTTTAGTTAAAATCATTCTACACTCTTATAAATATATTTTTTATATCTCAATCTTAGCGATTAATTCATTATTACGTGTTATAATGCTGATGAAAGTTATATTTTTGTTTTATTTTGGTATTTTTTAATTAATTACTTCCTCAAACCAGTATTGCCTAACTTGTTATTAAAATAATGTTGTTAGCGCATTATTAATACGCACTCAGGATTGATTAATTGATAAAATGCATAGATAAGTAATATTATCAGTTATTTTTAGAAATATATCGAAGTTTATTACGTTTTTGAGCAGAAGATTGCTTGTTTTATACTAATATCCGCTGACATTTTGTAAAGTTGCTGATTTCTAACCCGACGGCAGAATGAAAGCGTCATTGCCAACTATACCTAACATCTTCCTTGAAACACTAACAAATAACTAGAGCCACTAGCGTAGACTCAGGATAGATAACTCTTTGGTCAAAACATTAATGTTTAATGTTATAGAAAGACTCGTTGACATTTGAGTTTAACTCCACACAATTAGGCCTTATGTTATGAGGTGCGTGCTAACGCCGTTACATTTGTTATCCCCATATTAGTTTTCCACATTCAAAACATATTTCAGTCTAGCTGTTGTAACATTTAAGTACAAAAGCTATAAAAGCCAGGGTTATAGTTAACGTCCTCATATTATAATTACAAATAGAGTGCCTCAAGTTATCTTCAGTAATTTTATACGAAAGTGAATCGACTTAATTCTGTAATCGTTGATAGTTGTTATTTTCATATAAAAATCATTTATATAAGAATATCGTTATTATTATAATTAAAAATACAAATAAATATATATGCATAAAAAATATTAAGTATGTAGTTACTTATACTACCTCTAAATAACAATAACTAACAGGAAATCTTATTTAAATGAAAGAACAGAACTGTTTTATGATTCATAGTTTTAAAAGCTAGTGCGTGAAGAAATTTCTTTCTCTCATTTGGCTATAATAGTCAATCGTAGTAATATCTTACTAGAAGATGAGCAGATAACACAAGTTTATTTATTACATACTGCAAACAATAGACTCTAATTAAGGTAGAGCTCTAACTAGAACAATGCGGACAGAAGGGGCGTTGTGGCCACACCCGCTCGGACAAACATCATAATAAATGTTTATTTGCCAACATAAACATCTGCCAGATTTAACACACTATCGCCTAAGTATAATAACTTCCATATCGCAACCATTCATCATCCCTTGCCCTCAATCTCGTCTCGACACCCGCATTCGAATTTAGAACAAAAAAAAAAGTGGCGCCTCTTTGAACGATTGCCATCAGATAAATATCACAGACAGGTAATAGTGACCCTTCCTCTAAACTTCCTAATTTATAGCATCATATAAAAAAAACGTCAGTTTCTGTAAAATAATAGTGACAATCGTATAAAGCATGTAAATATATAACACTGTTTAATCTCTTAATAGGTATCTAAGATAAGCTAATTAAAAACCGAAATTTCACAAATACTTCATACAATTTGAATTACATATAAATAAACGATTAGTGTGAATGTTATTTCCGGGGCACTTATTTTATTAGTGTCAAATACATGTAATGTTCTGGCCATGTAAAAACATGCAAAACATCTTTTCTTCATTTAGTTTTATCGATAATTTTGCAATTCTGATTTCTAAAATCGGAAGATATGTTGTTCTGTTGATTAAACATCTTTCAGTTGGTAAATTCGTTCCTCTGTTTTTAACCTGTTGTTGTATAGTTTTTTAGGGATTATGGGAATATTTTTTTACTTCTGAGGTAGGTTCATAAACGCCTCGATCGTTATCATCACTTTACATGAAAGTAGGAGATACCGAGCAGGTATTACATTATATCATGTGAAGATAGCCGCAATGAAATATCTTGCAAATATAACACTACGTAAGTAATATTATAATTTATGTCACAGACCACATTGTTAAGCTAGTAGGAATATATGAATTACTGAGGAGAAGGTATTCATTATATAAACTTACATAGTAAATACTATACGCAATCATAAACATAGGTTAGAATACCTACCTACCCATCACAATAAAGAAGCCAGCCTTGTATGGAAATTGGTACACATGATATAACTAGTTTTTGGCTACGACGCCTTTGTATTTGGTAGATTAAACATTTTCATAGAAAAAAGTTGTGTTTACTACTCAAAATATTATTTTATCAGATAAGAAGTCAATTGGTGGCAAAATGCTAAGTGCAAACGGGATAAAAGCCAGCATCCAGTTTTTTTTCATAATTTATATTACACATACATGATTTCATCAAATTCAGCCAAACTGCACAAATGGTTAGATACAAATTAGTGCAATCGTGTACGGACGAATACACGAACCAAGAATATGTTAATAATACAAGAACTAACAAAGGAGTCGGTGGCAGCATCTGAAAGTGGTAAGGCCGCGTGTCCTCCACCTCCACCGTTGTAGTTAACGTTTTGTACAACATACTGCTCACCGATTCACTTGAACATTCCTCTTCTTTACCAATACCGATCTATGTAGGTGTAAGAACCGAAGAAAAAATCCATCGGACGCCATCGGGAGTCAATTTGACAAAATAATATGCGACATAGTGAAAACCCATTATGGCTGTTGATGAGCGGAATAATTATCCCCTTATTTGTTAGTTCGTTAAATATACGTTAAGATGCGCAAACCTATGTTTTATTAATGAAGGTTATAAATAATAAACCAGTCTTTATGTTACGTCCCGGTTGATTGTAATTAGTGAAAGCACTTGATGTGTCATGACTAAGAATGAGGAGCCACCTGAAAAATACACCTTAGCATAATTACAGTAATTAGTAGTCAGAAAACAAATATGAGATTTTATAAGGTGAAGTAAGATGATTTATAAAACTTAAAATACCTGCAATTGTCTTTATCATCGTCCTCATCATCATAAAACTTAAGAGCTAGGCTTTTTACGTCGGAGTTTTTTTTAAATTTAACATTAGGGAAGATTGTTGTTGGTTCTCCCTTTAGCCTTCCACGCCGCAGATTAGGAACCGAAGGTTACCCGCCACTTAGTGCCCAGTCTAAAGAATCTATTCTATCTAGTATACATGTGTTTACAATAGTATAATCCGTGATACACGTTACAGAAACTTCATGGTCATGGCATATGAGAAACTTATAAATAAAGGAAAATAGCAAATAGCGACAATTCTGTATCAAACCGATTCAATTTTAGTGATCATTAAAGTTTAAAGCAATATCCTTTTGATGTGATATCTTATTCTGTATTTACAATATAAATTTTTCAACAAAAATGTAATACTCATATATTACAACATGCTTGCTGTGAGGCATTCTTCATTATAATATTGTCGTATGTCTCAATGAAAATAGATAGGTAGTTAGTTATTTTTGCCCTTGCCCTTTGTGGGCAAAGTAACTCTGACATATGCAAAATTTTCATTTAAACATGTACATTTAAAAATCTTTCAACATGTTTCCTGGAAATACAGCAAAAAATAAACAATCGTAAGGTTTATTTAAATGTTATCATCAGCATACAAAGTAATCGTTATGAATCACAACATTTCAACAGTTGTTTTTAAATAACTTATTATATTCTATTTCTAACTGTGATTCCCCACTACAAGTAACAACAAGCAACTTCACCGCCAAAGTCAGATTTCCAAAATAGTATAGGTTTATACTAGGAATATTAATTTAATGTTTTATACGTATTTTAAGCAAACAAAAAATATTAACTCTGCAGTTGAAGTCTAAAGTAAAATTTTTGACATGTCGCGTCGACAATTTAAATTTTCTGTTTCTAAAAAAACAATGGAATTCTTTAAACTTCATTGGAAAATTCTTCTCAAGCAATAAAAACATGGAAACACTAATTTTGTCTCAGCGTTGTCAAACGCGAAATATCAAAAAGTTTGCTTCAGACTACACCCGCTGGCCTGTAAAGCATTAAAATTAGGCTTTTTGTCGTGATAAGTTTATGACTGCTCAGTCTGTTTCTGCCGCAAAAAAAAAAACATTTTGACGTATGAACACGTACATATTAAAAAATATAAACGTTTTAATTTAAATTAAAATAATCTCAATTGATTAAATCACGAACATCAAATCCTTTCTCAACCAAAGGCCATCAAACGATATGTATGATATACGTATGATTGATAAAACTTGGCCGAGACTGCCGCAGCTGGGAAGTGGCGTGACTAAAAGAGGTAGTATTTTTCTATTAGTATAATACTTCTATTATAAAGAAGATTAGTTTATTTGGTTCAATGAGCTTATCCTAAAAAATACTATTATACACATTTTTTTGAGCGTGAAAAGTCATCTCAAAACCGCGAATCAATTTGCTTTTTTACTATAAGTATTGTGCATATGTTGACTACAAAATATTTTGCGTAAATTTTGCCACAAATCACGTGTTTTAATCGTCCCCGTCTCGCGCTGCGCAGAACACAATGCACACCCGCAACAATTTTCCGTCTAATTGACCGTATGCAATTGACCATTGAAGTGGGCGCAATGGTTGTTAGTAGTTAATAGCCCTCGCATATTGGTTCATTGGTAGAAAATCAAACAAACACCAAGAGAATTGCTATGGCGTAACATTCCTTTGTAAGCGACTCGTCTATTCTTCGGTTTTTTATGCGTCCGTTTTTATCAGCCGCGGCGGCGTCAAAGAGGGGTAATGCGTTTCGCGTGGTTGCATCCTCCGACAGGGACATGAATGCAGAGCTCGTATGAGCTGATAGATTAATAACTAGTTCATATGCGAACGCAATCTCGTAGCGTCTATAAGGAAATTTTGTATTTTCTCTTTGCTTTACTTTTATTTATATGGAGGGATTAAGTTATATTTTTATCACTTACTCACTTTATCTTTATTCTGAAAATTATATGTTTTTAACAAAAAAAACTGTACTTAAATTATAATGCTGAAGAGTTCGTTATTTAGTTTGTTTGGTTGACTAATCTCAGGGACTACTGGATCGATTTGAAAAATATTCTTGTGTGGGAGAGCTAATTTATCGAGAAAGGGTTTAGGCTTTAAAGTAGAGGGAGCAAAGTCAAAACGCGCGGATGAAGTTGCGGGGGACCGCTAGTAAAAAATATTTGCTTATAGCTTAATATGAATTTGTAAGACACCACTAAATAATTGGGACACCCTGTATGTCATAATTGATCTGCTCTTTTATTTTCTTTCAAACACCGCTGACTTCCGCAATTATTCATGATAACATCAATTTTCGGAATCAATTGAGATTAGTTTATATTTTTAATTTGCGAATCGATTTATTGAACAAGATGTCTGCATACTTGCATTAATATGCAAATAGTTCTTGTATGAGCGATCTCCACTTGGTGTTTTTCTTTTTTAATATCTCTATTTCTTCTTTGTACAGACAGCAGCACGTCAAGGTAAACACTGCGGTATCTTATTTAGTTGTAATAAGGATTAGTTTGCAACAAAAGTGGTGATGAAAACTGATGTGCTGGCTACGTTCATTCTTTTTTTTATTATCTTGTCTAAGTTGTATATTAAAACAATTACTGATGATGAGTTTGCCTAGTATCAAATATTTATTTTCCTTTAAGCTTGGTTGTACGTAAATAAAATAAATAAATATTGGACACAATCACATACATTGTTCTGATCCCAAAGAAAGTAGCTAATCCACTTGTGTTATGGAAATCGGACACGACGGTAGTACCACCACACCCAGACCCGAGACAACATAGATTTTTCATTATTATTTCTATATTGACCAGACCGGGAATCGAACCCAGGACCTCGGAGCGGCGACGCCTTGAAACTCAGTGCTTAGCCACTACACCACGGAGGTCGTCACGTAGGTACCTGCTACAGCCTAAAACAAAATAAAATATTTTATCTTATTAATTAAAAATTAATCATTTATTTACTGTTAGTTGTTTTTCCCTATACGAGTAAATAACGAATAAACAATACTTAGCTCCTTCTGATCACCAATAACACGGGTATTGTTTTCTCTCTAATTAGCAATTATTTCCAAGCGCCCCTATAATTAATTAAATGCAAATAGAAACTTGTCTCATTGTTTTTTTTGATAAATATCCCAAGATATTCATTAATATAAAGTTATTCATTATACCCAATTACTTTAATTTGCTACAAAAATAAATTGATTTATAAATGATTGCGGTTTTGTAACAAATAGTAATAAATTTTCAGAGATAAAAGATGCTCGCGCCCTCATTACCAGCATTTTGCGTTGCAATGTGCTTCAGATTCTTTAGATTTATTATTTTAAATTATTAGACGTGTATACAATAATAGGTAAGGTATTGAATTTCATTAGGCCAGTAACAATGGTCAGGAAGCACACCCCGCCATAATTTTGCTCGCCACAGTCGCTAGTTTTTGTTTAGATACTGAGCGAACAAATTAATAGCAATTGAGCAAGTAAATTACCTTTTTCTCTTTGGAGTTTCACATTCTTCAATTATTTATAGCAAATTAGTTTTAATTTATGGCCTTCCGTAAAAAGAGATACACCAATTAAGTTTACATACAATTAGCTTAAGGGTCTATAAATTGCCTAATATACAAATGGTTGTGTACTTTTATTACAAGATGGTCGAGCTCACATTTTATTTATTTATCAAACTTTATTGCACTGTAAGTTGTACAATTGGCGGACTTAATGCCTAATGGCATTCTCTACCAGTCAACCACCTGGTAATGCAGAGAGTTTAATCAGTGGCGGAATATTAATAATAAGTCAGAAGAGTAGTACAAAAAAAAATGCACTAACATAAACATACATACTACATACAAAAATATATAATAGGATACATGAGCAAATGACTAATAGACATACGCATAGAATACATATACTTAATAAATACAAAATTATGAATGATAAAGGTGATGATATTGACGGCTCCAAAAACACAAATGAAAGAAAATGCTCAGAGAGCCAAGTTTAAGATAGTGGATACATTTTTTAAAAGTAAATTCGTTGAGGGACATTCTGATTTCATTGGGGAGAGAATTCCAAAGTCGAATCGCAGACATGGTGAAAGAGTCCGACATAAAGCCGGACTTGAAATGATGTGTGTGAAGAGTAAGATTGCATTACATTTTGTTTGTTGGCAACAAATAAAGTTCATGGATATTGGTGTCTAATAATTATTGCACAAGAGAAACACATATCATGGTTATTGTAACTAAGAATTTAAACAAGCAACGGTCATTTAGTTGAGCTATGATATTGTATTACGTTTGTCAAAGTGAGGTTCTGCCGGACTGGACTTAAAACTACATTTCATGAAAATATAATGAAACCGGACAAGTGCGAGTCGGACTTGCGCACTGTATTCTATACCAGTCCGTGCCACCACACGATATTTCCACAGTTTTCGTTTTTTTTTCAGATATTTTCAAGTATCTTTGAAAATGAAGTATCTCATAAAATTTCCTTATTCCCTTAAAAAGGGGAGATGTGCAACACTAAAACGAAATTCACAAAAATCATTTTCATTAGTTAACATATGATAATGTTGCTAACCACCGATAGCCGTAACGTAGAGCACCCGCATGCATATACCTACCGCTGGGCCGAAATGATACCGACACTCGTAATAATACGCCCAAAATTCCGTGCGAACGCTAACACTGTGCGTAAAGTGGATCCATTTATTTGGGAATCCGGTGGGAGGTCACGGGAAAAGTCCACAATAAAAGCCGGGTGCAATTTAATTGAGTCCTGCGACCTCATAATCCGAGCCTCGCTCCGCCCGCTAAATGTTATTTATACGAAACTCGGAACAGCCGCCGGCAGTCGCACCTATACGCAGCGGATAAATTTTGGCCGAGTGAACCCTAGGGATGATTTTGGTAAGAAAGTCAATCCGGATATTTGTCTGTTTTTATTTTTAAATTGTGATACAAAGGTTAAAAATTCTGTGGCCGTAAGTACTATCAAATAATTGGGTTATTATTTGGGTTGGGTTGTGGCTAAGTAGGTACGCTGAAAAGGCGTCGCCGCTCCGAAGTCCCGGGTTCGATTCCCGGTCGGGTCAATATAGAAATAATAAAAGTGGTGGTACTACCGTTGTGTCTGATTTCCATAACACAAGTGGATTAGCTACTTTCTTTGGGATCAGAACAATGTATGTGATTGGTGTCCAATATTTATTTATTTTATTTACGTAGAAAATTATGATTTCTATATTGACCCGACCGGTCAATATAGAAATCATAATTTTCTATATTGTTTCGGGTCTGGGTGTTGTGGTACCACCGTTGTGTACTACTTACTTTGGGATCAGAGCAATGTTTGTGATCAGTGTCCAATATTCATTTTTATTTATTTATTTATATTTACTGTATTACCACAAATTACACACTATTTTCGTCAATGTTTGACGAAATTCTATGTAATATACCATTAAATTTACACTCTATTTAGCCTTTTTTAACTCGGTGTCATACCCTGGTTACTATTAATACCAAAAAAGCTTATAGAGACATCGATTATGAAAATAAAACTAAACGTGTTCATATCAACGTGAGAAGATGTTACATATCGCTTGATATTGTGGTCTATAAGCGAAGCCATAACTTGTTTTGAATGTAAGCTGGTGTCATTACACCACGACACAATGGATAGGTAATTTGTAAGTATCGTACTATGACTTAACTCGCTTTTCTTATGGCAGACTTTTTACAATAAGCCATACGCGTCATCAAAACTGTATTTAGCAATAAACCTCTATAGTATATATGTACAATATAATATGCTCCTAACAAAACGATATTGTAAAAATGTAATCTGTTTTTAATAAAGTGTGAAAAATAATAAGATTCTGATTTTATAAAAATGGTCTACATTAGTTCAATGTCCTTTTGAAATATAGAGTTCATGATTTTATTACAAAAGTTTGTGAACTTAAGTTCTCATGTTGGCTGTGTTTCTTATTGCCGATGGAAAATTGGATTGAACAAACGGTGCCCCGTCAGGGCAGTCCGCTAAAAGTTTATTTCGCCTATTTCCATTCGACGTCCCAACAACAATGTATGCAGCACCGCGTCATTGCTTTTAGTATTTTTCTCCGAGCCGGGCTTATAGAGTCGGTAATTAATTTGCAGCGATTATTGCCTTGCCTTTATGCTTGTTATTAAACTTGTCGATAATTTAAGATGGAACACGGGTCTCAAATTGCGCGGTCTCGGCCGATTGCCCTTACCCATACGCTTAGATTGTGTCGCCGGCGATTAGTCGAGCCCATTTGTTTGTGATGTACGGCACGCAAGGCGACGCACGGCTTCAGTTTTGCGTAAGTTTTTCTTTCTCAATTTTCACCTTTACATGGGCAGAAATATGATCGAAAGTTTCGATACGTTTATTTCTGTCGAATGTCACCCGGTGAGTAATTAAAGGAATCGTGTCTTTTTTTCCGTTAACTTTATAAATCGAATAGTAACATTAACATACTTTTACGCTCCGATGGTTGCGAACGTTGCAGAATTTATTAATGCCCGATGGCCGGCAATTGGACGTGTGGCTCGTTCGCCGAGAGCCATAAATGAGTAGCCGAGTATTAACTACTGGGAATTTGGCCATTGGAATTATCGATGCAATCCGCCAGACGATAATTGAATTGAAACGCGTTAAATAACCATTAATTGTTGTTGAGAGCGCGATTGATATTTATCTACGATGTGAGTGGCATCCATATTTCGCCCGCCGTCCCCAGGTGCTGTTTGGACTAAAATGGGGAAATGCAAATTGGTTTATAAAAGATAAGTTTCAAGGAATGGGACGTTTATCCGATACCTACGGGTTTCAGAGGTTGAGAATAAGATTTGTGACTACAATATGTCAGTAATATAATAAGCTAAGTAAGTAAAGAGTGGGTTCGAATGGTGTAGGAGAATTTTTAATTCGTCATGGCCCTTACTATTGTATTTGTTGAACTGGTTTATCATTGGACAAACTAATATTTTGCTGTTTCCATAAACATACACCGGGATAGTAATTCATAACTTTGCTCGTTCTATAACTAGTCTTCGATCAACTACTCCAGGGAATATTACATACAGACTCCCATAGCTTTATTGGACTAATATGGATTTTTCAATTAATGGAGCGCTGTTAAAATTTACAATGTTCAAATTGATACCTAACATTAGATTTACATCCCCTCTGTTCCTATAGGTATTACAATACGATCATCATCATCATTACCAGCCAAAGGATGTCCACTGCTGAACATAAGCTCCCCCACGGCGACCGATCACAAGCAGTCTGCATCCAATTTGATCCTGCGATTTTCACAATGTCGTTTACCTATCTTGTCAGTGGACGTCCTACGCTGCAACAATACAACCCTCAAAATAGCAGAGCATTACGATTCCGGCACGAGAATTTCTCGGATCATACCCGAAATAGATCAGACATAAAGGATCATGAACGAAATGGATTCGGACGGGTGCAAAAGAACTGTCACTACATTAATGATGATAGCCTAATCGAATTTAAGTCTGATTTAAATCGAATACGTATCAGAGGACCTACTATGAAAATCAAATCGGTCAGTATAAATACAATCTTCATTTTGCAGATCCGAAGTATTTTAGTATGCAATAACGACTACGAAATGATTCAGATCAGCAAAACGATAATCGTATTGACAGTTTTGTTTCCCTTAGTTGTCTTTCAGATTCGGATGATCGCAGAAGCCGATATTAGGTGTCATTTTCAGCTCTGACCGGTCGTTGGGGCAGAAAAGTTTTAGATTGGAGATCCTTCAACGAAACGCGGCGTAGGACGTTCACCGACAAGATGGATTTACGACCTTGAAAAGATCGCAGGATCAAACTGTAGAGGAGGCCTATGTTCAGCAGTGGACGTCTTTTGGCTGATAATGATGATGATGATGATAATTTCCAGCTCGTTTTGTTTAAGCTTGACTTCTATATGCTGTGTTACACCTAGAGCAGTCATCTACTCTAGGACGTTGCCGTTGCTAGTGGATCAATATAGTATTAATAGTAAAATACAGGCCAGCACATTACCATTGTCCACACGTTCGGTCGACACGCGCTCAGTCGTGTTCGTTCGCCACGCAACGCGCGAACTCTTCGTGACGACGTACGTCACGCACACACATGATTTCAATTTTACTACAATCGACCCATTTCGTATCATTGTTCGCGTTTTATATCCACCCTGAGCGCGCATTTCGCATATCAGCGCTCTCAGACAGATGCAAACATTTTAAACCCACATGACTTGATGATACTACGTACAATGTAAACCCATTATGTGATGCTCTCGACGCAAAATACCGCGTACACGACATATAATGTTATGTCAACGCGTTGTGAATGTACTCTTGAGGATATTTTATTGTACGGAAAAATATTTTAGATTACAGCGAAGATCCGAAAATAAATTTTTGGTAAAGGATAAATGATATACGACATTACGTCAAGAGAAATGATACCAAATTCCAATTATTTCAATGTTTTTTTGCGACCTAGACCTGAGTGCGCACACTTACTGCGGGAAGCCTTACATTTCCCCGGTGCATCTATCTATAGACTAATACAAGACTAGTTTACCTGATATGTATGCCTTACATTGTATCTAGTTAACAAATGCATCTTTCGGCACTAAGCGGTGCTTTTATTTGATTTAAATAGCGCTGCTTCCTTATCCTGGATAAATCGGCCAGTAAATGAAATGCCTTGGCAGTTCATTAAACGCCGGCATCCAATTAAATGCCTAGGCTGATTATTAATTCGACACAATTCACTCAACGTATAACGACTTGGCGTATTTAAAGTTAGCCCTTTAAAAATAACTGACCTTTATTCAGCCAAATTTTTTAAATTAAATCAGCATTTTTCCAACGCAGCACCAGTAACCAAATATGGCGTGAACAAATATCACTAATTTGTCAATATCCAAATTGACTGAGTGGCAATGAAGTCAGTCATCGGGCTATACGTTGCGTTCAATGACTTGGCTAGTTGACGTTCAGCCATTTAATTGGATGCCGGCGTTTAATGAATTGCCTAGGCACTTCATTAACTAGCTGATTATACAAGATAGCTGCGACATCCGTAACGTAAATTGTATGCATAAACTAAAATACAATCGACAGTTAACCGCTGCAGACAATAGCTTTTATGCTCTGGTAATTAAGCGCAGACAAATTAGCCAGCGATTTTCATTTTGTAACTCAACAAGTAGAAAATGATACTCAATGTTTTTAATGTTTGTTTTTACATAGGCAATGAAATATGTAAGTATGTAGTAAGTAGGTTCACAATAAAAGTTTGAATTCATAATATTAAAAATCGCCGGGAATCCGGTGCAATAGCAGCTTTTCTAGGGGTTTTTACCAACTGGACACAAGAGCTATAACTATATTTTTTTTCTATTGTAAAAATCTTGGCGTGGTCAGACGACGAAATAATAAGTGGTATTATCTTTCAGTTCAACTAACTGGACACACGTATGTCCAGCTTTTAGTGTCTAGCTGGCGAATAACCTAATAAGTAGGTAGATCGATAGTGTGGCAAACGGAACTCTTTTCTGTTTTTATACTCTTTTTTATGACTCATTTTCCTTCTCGTTTTTGACGTTTTTACTATTTACTCAGTTGTTTCTTTAACTTCATGCGAATTACATGAATTTCTCATAAAAATTACCCAAAGTTAATATTTTTCCTCTGAAATCCCCCACATCGCGTATATTTATGAGAAAATCCTCTTCATCGCGTACATATAGCATTTCTATTGCAAATCTATTCAGAATAAATACTATTATACCTAAACATTGTTTTCAAAAATCAAGGGAAACATACGCTTTGCATAATCTTCTTTTTACTAACATCAAGCCCATTTTAGAGCTTATAAACTCCGATTATCAGAGTAAGTGCCTTTATTTAGAATAAAAAATGCATGTCACGTTTGTTTTGGTCACTATTAACCGCACTCGCCCTATATTGCTTGTAAAATGTTGCGTACGATACATTTACAATTTACAAGGCGTAGTTGAGGCTAGCATCAGAGCTTCTTAATAACCAACTCCCGTTCGTCAAGCCATTCAAAATAAAAAAAAGTGGCGTTTACTGCGCAATCATTTTAATGATCGGTTATCGATTGCTGTGTGGCGTGCCTGCTAAAGGACCAAAATTTGGTGCGCTCGATTACGCCTCTGCCCACGGCGATTCCGTAATCTATTCCTACCGTCCACACGATACTAAACTTATCGTCCTCCTTATAATTTTGGAAAATTCATATAATAACATCTGATAACAATCTAATTATTATAATGTCCTCTTTAACATATCCCAAGCGAAATTGGAGCGAGACGGGCCTTCGAGACGGGATAATGCCTCGCTAATGTAATGGAAATTATGAGATCATCTTTATGCCTCTTAACAGTGCTTTTAAAATAAACACATTACGGGGCTTTAGTGTCCGGTGGTCGTTTTATGGCCGTGCATTCCGAGTGTGAAACGGGCTTTATATTCAAATACGGAGGTAGCAGTGTCTTTCAATTAAAATAATTTAGAGCGGCTACGGTAATGAACGTGAGTTTTGTTTTATGTAAAATGAGCGATGTGTTGTTGGGTTTTTAATAATGATACAAATTCATATTTACAAAAGGTTTCACATTTATTTTTTTAATTTACATACAATGCAACGTTATTTAGGTAGATTGCAAGAGAAAGAATCGAAAAAAAGGCAAATGAAATATTACTTTATTTGTAAAAGCTTTCTATCTGAAATTATATCGCACAAATAAATTATGATTTTGACTCCTTTGTACTTTCCATGAAGGTCACCTGTGTCGACCATCTGTTTGTTTTTAAATCTTTAATAATTTAATAACTTTAATAATGACATGTCACTAACTTATGTCTCTCCCGATTTCCCGCCGTAGTTAAAAATATTAATAATGACAAAATTCAATATACGCTTCGTACAATAATAATCCAATCTATTGCAGTTGCATTCAATCCTCCACATTTCAGTTCGGGTGATCAACAACCATTCGGGTCGGCTTTAGCTTGCAGCACAGCTCGACAATAAAAGCATTTTGTCCGGGAATTCAGGGATGAAATAGCGTAAGCATTTACTGAGCTATGACAGTAGTCCACGCCGAGACCGTCCAATACTCATCAAATATTGACACACGCCGAAAGCCTCCCTCCCACCGCCTGGACTGTAGGTAGTTGTTACCTACCTACGAATAGATCGCTAGACGCATATCCAATGAGCCCCGCCCCACTTCAATTACCTTTCCGTACTGCATAAATGATGAACTTTGACAATTAGAATGACCATTCGAATACGGGGAAATCGTTCGTACGTGGCAACTAATCACGGATGCGGATTGGTAGCTAGTCACCCAGCGGACTAATGTCCATGTATATTTTATTAAACTACTAAATTATAGGGTACCAGTGCCGGAAGCTAAGGGACGGTTTGGTAAATTACTTATGTGACATGACGAGGGAGAGTGTCATTTAAAGTTACTTATGTATGACGCCCCTAGATAGTACTTTGTATGTACTAAGTACCTGCACTAAAACAGGTAAATGAATCTTCAGCTTTCATTGTTTAAAATTTCGTGGAACCATAAGATTGTTTCACTACGCGCCCCTATATTAATAAAAGATATCCCTTTCATCATTCCACGGGACAACTAAAACATTCACTTCATGAAACGTGATAAGTATTCCACACAAACATTAATCCGGCTCCCCTCTCTTTGCTTAACACTCTTCATTTGACAGATTGGACTAAATTACTAAAGCTTTTTTATTTAATTTAAGGGGTAATAGGAATCGTAGGAGGATTTTGAGTGTTTGCCCTCCTGAGATCGCGAGTAGTTTTTATTGGGCCGACTGTTTGCTGAGGCAGTCTAGCGCACTCAGCGCCCTCTGTGTACCGCTGTGACATAATATCGCTTATATTTGATTTGATCTACCCTCTAAGGATTGTTATTGCATCCAACCTTATTGACTGTTTGGCTACTTTCAAGCTGTATCGCTTATCTTACGCCGAAGACACATTGAGGGGCGCTTCCACTCCCTGAGTGATCATCGACAAAGTCGTTAAATTAATCCTTGATGAATGACATATGGCTTAAGAACAATCTTATTAAGTAGATCCAAAAAGACATGGTTTTGCTTGTATTGTGAAAATTCCAACACCTTGTTCGTGATATAGTATTTTAATGTCGTAATTAATGTAAGGTGAATACTGAAGGTAATAAGCATTCGAAATAATAACATATAGCAATATTCCATTATGTCCGCTAATCTATGAAATAGTTGTCTGTCAATCAGATTTTGATTCCCATAGATAGCATAGCTAGCATTTTGTATGGATAAGATAAAGCGATGTTCCTCATCTTTTATACACCTATACGTTCGTCATTACCTCGTAGGTACTGGCCCTCTGATTGTTTCATTCATTTGCAGGTTGGACACTTGATTTTATATTATATTTATTTCGTATTTTGGAGTAAGAGAAGACAGTTCGGGCTGCCTAGCTATGAAAAGTATATTATTTACTTATTCAACTTACCCATTATTATTAAATAAAACTGAGATTTAATAAATTCTGTTCAATTCCATATTTTAATCAATTTTTCGACATACCGGCCTTGGTATTTTTTTAAAACTTTTATTAATTTCAAAGTGAAAAGTTTAGTTAATCATTAAAAAGTTACTGTATTAAATTAAGATGGGCATGACCATAATATTTGATTTTTCCATTTAGATACCGTTAGCTAGATAAGATACAGTAGTTCCAAACTAGCAATTTCACTACAACCCAAATTATCCAGACCAATCTTTAATCAGCAATAAATTTATAATATGGGAGTAGGTATCATTCAAACATAATATAGTCAGATAGGTAGTATTATCAAACTAATGGCAGCGGAATATTCGAACATAAGCTAGTCCGACAAAGCAGCTTTCAACAGGTATGTAAGTACATGGCTCTAGTTATCTAATGCTCTATAAATGCATATGATAACATCACTCAAAGACAATCACATACTAATATATCGTTCTGTGCCCGAAATATACATACTATACTTATCTTGTGTTAGGGAATCGATCGAGCAAATACGGTCTTTATTGTCTGGTGACAGCGTGTATAGTTGCGTGACAGGTAACAGAATGGGCTTTATCGTTATCGACAGATAGGCCATACCGATCAAAATCAACTTCGCACCTAAATATCAGCCAGTATGGCGGCCTGTAATTGACACGAAACGAACAGATTGTAGATTTTTCTATGAGTAGGTTTGTATTAACACGATAATCATAGAAAAAACACATTCTATCCTAATATGCCTTTATGTAACAAAAATTATACATGTTGGGTAGGTAATAATATATATCGAACACAATCAATTCTAGGATACACCTAGGTATAAGTCCATACATAATATTATTCCTGACTTTTACAATTAATTGCTTCATCGAATATCGTAGTTGATAAGCCTAATCCTACTTGATATTTATAAATGCTAAAACAGCTAAACCGATTTTGATAGTTTTTCAAATTAAGACAATATTTACAAATACTTAAAGACGGATAATATAAGATAGATTTTCTTCTTAGGTGGTAATTATGAAGGTAAAAGAAGCCGCGTTGCTCATAAAATACCTAAGTTTTGGCGTTTACTAAGTATTGCGTTGTAGTATTATTATAATATTCGTTTACACTGAGTCGGAATTGAGTTGCCTGGAATTTGCACGGCTAAAGTTGGATCGCAATACGCCCGGTTGGATCACAATACGGTCGCCTCTTCGTAGCTTACTAGCTACGGCGTAGTATTTCATAGGTAAATACAAACTACTTGCGGAGGTGCGAGTTTCCCCATTCTTTTTTAATTTTGTTTAGAATGTTGTGAAGAGGTTTTTTTTTTATAAACTTGCATATAATTTAAAGAAAATTGTTTTTGATTGGTAAGCATAACTCAGACTCAAGAAAGAAAGAGTCCATAGGTATCCAACCAGACTCTCAAAGAAAAATAAACTAGCTGTACCTAAAATATTAAACTACTATGGTAAAAGAGAAATGAGGTGGTTGGTACCTACACTTTTAATAACCTACCATACGAAATAATAAAGAAAGCAACATCAAAAAACAGTTTAAAGAAGAGACTAAAAAAACATTACTTGTCACTATGTCAGTAATCAACTTAATAACATCTTTAATAAAATATGTGTAATGTATAATGTATAGTGTGTTTCGATCTGTATTACAATGTTTTGATAATAGGTTCTGGGTAAAGCCTTCTTCCAGGTATTTCATTGACATTTTAATCTTATTATATCCTAAATTTGTAAGAGCTATGTATCAATGAAGAAGTAGTTCCACAGCTAAATTTAATGTGAAATGTTTATATAAACAGTTTATATATCTTTAAGGAACTTGTATATTTAAGGAACGAGAACACCTGCTGAACTGCGCAGTTTGGCAGATTTTATATGATGTTATCCTGTTGTTTTATTGAATAAATAAAATAATATTAATAATAATCATATTGACATTCTTGATTTGACTATCACTAGCCAAAACAACATCCTTTATGTTTTAATACATAGTGAAACTAAGTTATTAACACAAAATATACAGCCCTTAGACACTGCGACTTTTAGCAGCGACAGCATAGCGACGCACGCAATGAAAATATTTAATTTAGCATCGATGCAGTCGCGCGTTAGCATCGATGCAGAAGCGCGACTACATCGATGCTAACGCGCGTTAGTTTCGATGCAGTCGCCAATATACAGTACACAATTTGCCAATGTCCAGCTTCTGCATTGCGACCACAATGATAATAACGCGCGTTAGCATCGCGACTAAATTGAAGCTAAAAGCAGCGCAAGTGTGTAGAGGTGTTGTCACTGCGCCTGCATCGATGTTGCATCGCTCGACATAATCGACGAAGTCAAATTCGTACATTTCACTTTTGACACACACATTCGCCGGTCGCGCTAGGGATGTCAACTTTGGATTATACACAAAATAACTATCGTTGTCATAGTTGTTTGATGTTTTGTATAGAATAAAAAAAAGAATAACCCAAGATACTAAGATTTTACAACAATAGGTAACATATTATGAAATATAACATTTTGCCAACCAAATTAATCTGTAATGCCTTCTTAACGGTTTACTTCTTGTCAGTTTCTTTTGACTTAATCCGTTTTCGACCGAATCCTATCAGATGCTAAAAAAATACATAATATCTGAATTTTTTGTAACACAAGAGCTGGAAGTCACTTATCAACATAATATTTTCGCGCTCGCGCTCGACCTGTCTCGAAAAGTTCCGAGATCTCTTGACCGTGAGCGGTGTCTATGTGTGCGTTGCTAGAGCGCGCTTTGTATTAATTGACTTCTGTACTAGATACTATCCATATTTTGTATTAGAAGGTACTGTAGTTGCTTGGCAACATGTGCTCGTTACCATTACGCTAGACAATCAAGCAATCTACTTTGACATGACACAAACTGCTTGATAGGCTAAGCTAGGCTAGGCTAAGCTACATAGGCTAGAGTAGCATAATACTCGTTTAAGAAAAGTTTGGAAAAGTCAATAGATAAGTAGTTTACTGATATATTTTATTTGTCTTACACAAATTTAAAGAAGCAAACAAAGGCTATTTATTTTTTATATGTATAAATGAATTGCTGTTCGTTAGTCTCACTAAAACTCGAGAACGGCTGAACGGATTTATCTTATCTTAGTCTTGAAATGTTCGTGGAGGTCTAGGGAAGGTTTGAAAGGCAAGAAAACATCTAAAAACGCGCGGACGAAGTCGCGGGGTACCACTAATATAAAATAAAAAGATTTCCGAAAATTAACTGTTGCTACCAAATTCTTTATCAAGTCGCAATGAAAAGTAATCCGCTTACAAAAAAAGGTAGCACCAGGTTTAAATCAAGACTAATATCCGGTTGTGTGATAGATAGTTGACTCAACTAAAGGTTAAACGTTACTAATGGTTGTTAATTAATAATGGAAGAAGCTCATAATCACACAACGAGCGATGGAGAGGGCTATGCTGGGTGTTCTCTACGGGATCGAATCAGATATGAGGAAATACGTAAAAGAACTAAGGTATCGGACATAGCCTTGAGAATCAGTAAGCTCTAGTGGCAATGGGCAGGGCACATAGCGCGATTAACTGATGGCCACTGAAGGAAAGTTCTAGATTGAAGACCCTTTGACCAAAGACGCAGCTTGAGACGTCATCGACAAGATGGACAGATGACCTTATAAAGAATGCAGTATCAACTGGATGAAGACCGCTAGTGATCGGTTGCTGTGGAAAGCCGTGGGGGAGGTCTATGTTCAGCAGTGGACGTCCTTTGGATGATAATGAAAGTGATGAAGATGAATGGTTGTTAAATTAGACATCCAGACGTTTCAGGTTACGGTATTTTTTCTTTAAGTCAAACACAATCTTGAATATTTAACCGCTGGTAACGATATAACCATGAGTTAAGATAACTATCAATCACAAAGACAAATTAAAAAGTATACATCCATTATTTAATGCTGGCAGTATGACATTCTTCTTAAATTGGTCGGTTAATACCTTAGTATTGTCACAAAATATAAAAGAGTTCTAAGCCTTGGACTAAGTTTTGGGAATAAGTGAGCCAGAGACCTGCCGTGAGAGTGTAGAAGCTAGCTCTCTCTTTCTTGTTAATTTTTGGCCCTGTCTCACACGCACACGCAATCGGCATATCACAGGGTTTCTTGCGAGGGACACAGCCAGCACAAAATGTTGTATTCGAAATACCTAACTCGTACAAGTTACATCAAGGTAGGCCATAAATGCGATTTATACAGCTTGTACTCGGGTTGACTGCAATCTTATTAGACCATTATCAACTACATGTAAGCTCCATTACATAATGTGAATCCGAACTAAACATAGCTTGTCTAATCTTATTACACGTTGTGTAAACTGCATTGTATTGTACGTATCGTCAGCTACAATGAAACATCGCAAATGAATGTAGATAAAAAGTATTACATCATTCATAGTCACTTAGCAGAAAACTATCTTATTAGGTTTGAATACGTATTTTCCATTTTTCTAAAACCTACTTTAAAATTTCTACATTTTTGTAGTTAAGTTTTGTATCGAGTCATTGTTAAAATTAACTATATTAGAACAAAAAAAAAACACACTGAGCTTGTAAGAGATTAAAACTAATCAATTAATACCTAAAACGTGTCTAAAAGGTGTACCATTACCAATAGAAGTAGACAGGGTTAACAAGGGGATCAAATGTCTGACAATGAATTAATAATAAAAAATGTTAACGAAACATGGTGTTTGAAATGGTCTGCTAGATTAGTTTTGACTGTGAGTTGATTGATCGCTAAACACGATACCTATCCGTCGATCATACTCATAGATTTTATTATTTAATAACCTTTCGTATCGTGTGCAGGCGGAACTTTTGGCGGAATTGCGATCTAAACTGAGCTTGTACGTTTACATATAATAAATTATGTATGAGTGTTAAAATTTTATATAAAAATGTGTATTTTATTCATTCACATGTAATTTCATGTAACGTCTATACTCTTCATTATTCTTCTAATATCTCTCTTTAATCAAATATGTCCACTTCTCATTTATTCCATCGCCATGCCTCTTCTTTCATACTTTATGCTTATACTTACCTGAAGGTGGTCTGAAAAAAATTGCTGTAGGTAACAATCCTACCTAAATTGTACTATTACTTTAAATAAAGGTGTTATCCTGATAGTGTAACTATTACCCTTAGCTCTAGTTCTTGAAAAAATGCTACAATTGCCATGAACACCGATTCTAAGCTCGTAGATACGTCTCCAATGTAACAATAGACGGTTATACCTACGGTTGATACCTTTGTCAGATTCAGCATTGTTTCATATAAATAAACGAATGATTTCTAGCTATTCAATTATATCTATTCCTGTAACAGTTCCTTAGCCGGACTTCAGCAGATAAAACTTATGAAGAGGATTGCAGTAACATTTTGATGCTTGATATTTTGGAATTTGTATCGGTTCGACGTAAATGCCGTTTAAAGCACTTTTAAATAATGAATCAGTTGGAAGAAATATGGAACAAAAAATAATCATAAGATGTTGAAAGCCATTTTCAGTGAAAGCGATTGAAATATTAGAAATCTTTTAATGCTCGATATGAGTCTCAAACACAAAATGGACAGAAGAGTTCTCGACTCTCCTCGAGGACTTTTCGCTCTGTTTAAAGAAAACAAGTTGGTGCTCTCAAACGAAGCATTAGACTCTCGAGTGGGGTCGCTGTGTGCACAGTAACTTATGCTATTATTTCTAAGTCAACTCGCCCTTGTGTTTGACAAAATCACAGTCCTTTTCCCAGACCTTTTCATCTTTTACCGACTACGTCTATATTGTTTAAACAAATAACTCGTGTTTGTTATATTGAGTGGTCTGTAAGACCGATCCGCATCAAGCATTTCGTAATTAAAATATAGTATTCCTATTTTCACTAATAAACGGGCATAAAGCTGGATGGGTGATGTTTTAGTAGATTTTAGAACACATTCTTATGAAGTATTGTAAATAATCTTCTTAAACATTTTTTACTAGGAGTGGCGACAGTTCAAATATTGTAATAAATGGGCCTATCCACCAATAATTTCATTGCTCTGGTTCTAAACTAGCATATCTAATGCAATTGGGTTGTGTAAATCAGAAACTAAGGTGATACCTTAAATAAATAAAAAAAACTATCATGCATTTTACGATATTAATTAATAAAAAAGAAAAATACATTGTATCCAAATAAAGATAGCGATTTGGATCAATTATTTAGAACAAGTAACATTATATTTACGTTTGATTACTAAGCTAAATACTATTTTGACTTAGATACTCGTCACCATCGTCGCTCATCTTTCTGAGAACAAGAATAAGTGCAAGCAAAGTAGGTACGTTGGTGTGCTGTTTATACTGTCTAGATAGACATGCCGAATAAATTAACCTGGACAGTATTAACAACACAAGATTTAGATATGTCTCAGGCTGTTTTGACTAGCGTGTAGTGTTGTAGACATCTTGCGCTCAACAGACTTAAGTTTAGGACTCAAGTATTGTTACATAGCTTGTTTGAGTTAGTTCTTCCGTTAGTTCTTTCAAGTTCATTGAGTCTTTATAATGTTCATTATGCACACACCTTTTTAAGGGTGTGCATTTGGAACCTTGGTTCAGAGGCAAAGTTTCCCATCATTCATCAAAGCAGTAACTATGACTTTTTCTCAGATAAAAATTAAAAAACTCAGGCAACTTAAAAAAAATATTAGGGTTAAGCTGGATTTGAACTCGAGAAAGAACTGAGTCTTTAGAATGAACTTACGTCCTATAATTATCAGGCTGCTGAGGTCAAGTATATCGCAACACTTCCAGCGAGTGCTAACTCGATTCCTCATAATGTTGTTTATACTAATTATTTCGGAGAACGTCGACTCTCATTCGGACGGTCGAGCATCACAAGATGATTAGATTAACAGTATGCCCCTGATATTATCTTACACTGCCCTAGAAATTGAATTAATTTGCATTCGTTTAAAAAGAAATATGAGTTAAGGCTAGGAGTTGCTCGCTACATGACGTCCTGTTGTATTTTATTTCAATAGCATACGATGAGATCTTCGAGCATAGACTTCCGTTTTTATTTTCACGTCTATTTTTATCTAAACTAATATTATAAAGCTGAAGAGTTTGTGTGTTTGAACGCGATTACCTCTTTAGGCTATATAACATCACGCTGTGACGGGTGGGGTGGGAGTTAACTCAAAACGCGCGGACGCAGACGCAGAGGACCATTCTGATAATTGTCACCCGCGATTGCGTCCGCGCGCGACTGAGGGACGTCCACTGCTCAACATAGCCTGCCCTCGGTTTCCTCAGCCGGATTTTCTAACCGACCAGATTCTAACCTTAACCTATCGTTCCAGTTGCTCGTGAGGGGGTGGGAGTTAACTCAAAACGCGCGGACGCAAACGCGGAGGACCATTCTGATAATGGTCACCCGCGATTGCGTCCGCGCGCGACTGAGGGACGTCCACTGCTGAACATAACCTGCCCTCGGTTTCTCTCAGCCGGACTACCTATGACCTACCAGATTCTAACCTCAATTTATCGTTCTAGTTGCTCGTGAGCAACAGCGGGGCGGGCACCGGCGGCGCGGCCACCTCGCCGGACGGCGGGTCGAGCTCGGCGCCGCCGCTCTCTCCCGGCGGGTCCGGCGTCGCCGGCGGGGCCCTCTCGCCTGGCGCGAACAGCCACGCCAGCACACCCGCCGCTTCCTGCTGCGACACCCCCCGGCCCATCATCACCGACCCCGTCTCCGGGCAGACCGTCTGCTCGTGCCAGTACGACAATGCAAGACTGGCGCTGACGTCCTATCCGAGGCTGTCGAGCGCGGCTGTCGGTGTATATGGTGCACCGTACCCGTCCACTGATCAGAACCCCTACCCGAGCATCGGCGTCGACAGCTCAGCTTTCTATTCGCCCTTGGTAAGTCTTATTGGAATTCTACATTTGTCATTATTTATTATAGAGGCCAGCGAAACATTTTGATGTTTCCTAAGAACGAGATTATGTGATGACATCGTTTGGGGATCAGTCCAGATGTTTCTTAAGCTTTTTTTTTTCATTTATATGGTGGTTCATTAGAATTCATTAAATGTTGCTCCAGCACTAAGTCTCGTGAAAAACACATGCAAACATCATAATAAAGAAAGGATTGTAGAACGTAATAATCATTCGGCACTGAGAGTCACAGTTGAATCTTTTTTACATAATTCAAATCATGAACACTATTTTTGGAAATGAAAACTACTACCTACGCAAACAATCGAAACTTTATGCAACGAGCTCGACTTGAAAAATAACAATATGTATCCAATCTTTAACAATGTTACCATCAAAGCGGCTAGCGAAAAGGGATTCCGTGTTTCATACCTGCGTAAGTACGTAGCGCGTCCAAAAACAGCAAGTATCAGACTGCAAATTGGTACCAATAGCTCGTTTGCCGTATACGAGGCAGGGTTTATCGCTCTCTACCCCGACGAGTTTGGCTTTCCTGGCGTCTCGCAACCGGTCCCGACGCGCTGGGCCAGAAAACCACCGACACCTCCACTCCGCCGGCCGCGCCGCCGCCCTGTCACGAAACATTAATATTTAAACTCAAAAAATAAACTCAAAATGCAACCGCTATTATTATACCAATTACACTTTATCTCAACCCAGCCCTGTAGGATATCTTTACGTTGTTTCAAATGACACAAAAATTTCACATCTCGTGTTGAGGCGGTTAAATTATGACAGCTCGCTGTATTCAAGCAAATTACTAAAATACAATCTGCGGTTGCGTACAGCTCGAAGTACAGATCAGTTTAACACCTTGTCTGGCATAGGGGACAAATGGGCGGTCGGACTACTGCATGCGGTGATCCTCATTGTGAGTTAGCATCCTCACAAGAATATCGATACTAGCCACTTCGCCAGACCCCTCATTCAAAAGGATCTCAGTGGAAAAAAACAAATATCTTGAACGAGTAACGAGTCACACTCCGGGGTTCAAAACAAACACATTTTCATTTCAAAAGATTCGTACGATTTAAACGACAAAGCACATGTGAAATCCGTTAAATCCGGCAAATCCTATCGAATGAGAGATGATCCTTTTTTGTCAAGTGTTTAAAAGGAATTTCCTTGCCTTAATCTTCCAGTGCTGAAACGTTCATAACGGAAGTTTCGACTGAACACACGAACAACTTTTGGCTCCGTCGCAATATTTTGTTCTTTTGTTTTCGTATATTCGTCGCGGTTTACATATTATTATGATTGCGCTCGGAGTTCAGTCTTAATTTGTAGATTGCAGCCGCGATAAGCAAACCGTGAATCGTTCCACAGGTTTTTATACCTATAGTAATGCGGGTTCACTCAACTTATCGTAATTATAATATCATGTGGCAACTCGTGTATGTGGATGCATTCTAAATCGCCGGTGAGATCTCTATCTGTCATTGTATTTAACGAGCTTTGCAGTACCTACGCTCTGTGACCCTGTGCATGTTTAATAACAGGTGTTTAAATGTATGTATACTGTCATTGTGTGCTCTGCGCCCGTACCTAACTCACGACAAGCCCGGCCGGTTCCGTGCCAGCGACAATTTAGCGAACAATGACGACGCTATACCACAAATACACTCGTGCTCATTTCTGGCTATGTAAGTCTTCTTTTCGCAGCGATCGAAAATCTCCCTTATAGCGACAGGAATTAAGTGCACTTTCAGAGCTCCTATTTTGCCGACCGTTGCAGGGGAAAATATTCAACTGCCATTTTTGTACACGAACGACTCCGGTGGCGCCGTCTGTTGAGTTGCGACTTACTAACAATACAGGCAGCGCCATCTTTTATCTATTGTACGCTTTTGATAATCAATAAAAAAGGATTTGTTTGTATAGCCGCGTCGTAATTCTGTAAATGTGGTGAGGTTTTAACGCTATTTTGAGCCTTATTTTTTCCTAAAACCGTGCCGGTGGTTTTTCAAGGAGTGTTTATTAACAAATGATCTGATTGATTGACTGATTAAATTAGCATTGATATTAGTAAGCAGAACATTTAAAGTATTATGGATCCATAAGAATTACGAAATGAAATGCTTTTAATAAATATACATATTCATATTTTAAAACAACCATCATATAACCCGATTAGCATATTGAATTTAAATCGTCAACAGCTTTTATTGTTAGTTTTTATTATGATTTTATCAGATTTTGTAACAATTATTGATATTGGTCAATCAATGCTTTTATATCGTAAACTTTCTCTGTTGTACAAGATTAACAAATATGATAAGTAGTAACAAACTCAAATAAATGCATACAAGATTATGCTTACAGAAATCGATTTCAAAGTTACGTTACAATTTTATAGTATATTCAATATGTTTTTGTGATGACGTATCAAAACTTGTACTCACTATACTGTAAATATAAACCAATCTTATATGAAAAAAAAATTCCAACGACGAATTAATGCACTTACCCAGAAAATGGCGTTAAAATTATGCACAAGATATTTAGCCAGTGAATAAAATGACAAACGGTTTAATCTTCATTTAACAAACCGCCGGCAAATCGTGAAGTGAGGCTATAAAATCTCTCGTCAGTAGAATCTTAACATGTGCAGCAGCGCTCTTCTTAGGTATCTACATATCTTCCCGTTTATTGCAAACGGAAATCTTATGAACCCTTCCCCTTGCTGCATTATAACCGACTGATAGACATATGACGGCGACATCCGAAATTAATGACTACGCAACAGCAAACCAGCACCGCCCTTGATGTTTTTCTTTCAAAAAAAGGACAACTCAATTTAGGAGCACGCGGAAAACTGAATTAAAAGCCCGGTAAAAGTAAACAGGGGAGGGCCGAAACGGTATAGCCTACTGTAAAAATGTAACAGAACGATTTAAATACATCACTAATCTTAAGTCAAAGAGGATAAGTTTAGAAAAAGAGACCAGAAATTCAATTAAAGAAGGGCGGTGGAACGAGAGATGAGATGCGCGAGCGAGGCCGCGGGACGGAGAGGGATAAAATAAATAAAAGTGAAGAGGAATCAGGCGAATTGAGAATAGCCATTAAGGTGTTAATGAGGCTCTTATTAAGCCGTCTCCTCCCCGTGGGTGGTCGTTGTGTAGTCCTCGCTTTGTTCATTAATCACTACAGATTACGTTCCGACCTAATTATCAAATCTGTATCAGCGAGTAACAATAGCCTTTCTTTGCGGCCATCGATATGTTATCTCTGCTAAAATACTTGCGATGCCTCTTAAATATTATTTTCGTGCAAAGGCAGCCACAAGGCCACAACTTAGTAACCTGGAACGATTTTTAAAGAAAATTCATTACATCAAAGCAGAATCAAATTAGCGGAGCATAATAAGACCAACTTACAGTAAACTGTAAATTTTAGGAGCTACTAATTTGGGTGGTCTCCTTTCGAATATTTATAAATATTTGTTTATAAACATAAATACTGCGGGGCGACATCTATTACCTCCATCACTCTTTCGCCGATTAATTAGTCAGAAGCGACCTTGCTTGAGTGATAGCCGCGTTGCATTTTATTTTCTTTTTAATTATAATCCTAAAAAACAAATTCATGTCCTGATTACTTTGAAATAGGGTTCAAAGTGCTTTCGATGGCTTTGAGCACTAACATGTGGGGATATTAGGGAATTAAGTGCGTAATAGATGCGGGGGATCATAAACGAGTGAGTTATATTTAGTGAGATCTGGCAGCATGGCAGTTGGTGCGCCAAGTGCGTAGAGCTTTAGATGTCCATAAAAAGTGAATATTACTATATTCTATTGTTTCATCGACTTATTTACCTCAGTAAAGATTAAGTATACTTGATAACAATTTGAACGATTTAACTGGAATCGTTAGATTCGACTATAGGAAAAGTACTCTACTCAAAACTTACATTATTACACTTTAAATATAACTCATAAGTATTTAATGATAAGGTCAACATTTAACACATCATAGCAACTAAAAGTTAGTAAACAGCTTTAATTATTTATACAAAAGTGAAATGATGTAAACGTTCCTCGTAACTTTGAAAGTTGATTAAAATTAAGTTGTTCCGTGAATTCGCAATATGGGTATTATAATAACATTATAATGGACTGTTATATTTTAAATAATTACACAATAGTAGTTAGCCCCTGGCTCTGCTCGCGTGATAACTTGTGAATACTAAGCAGGTTTTGCTATTATAAAGGAATCGCATAATATTATGTTGTTTTATTTCCCCGAGAATAACAACTTTTCGACAGACACAAATCATTATGATTAAGTAGGTTAACATTAACGTATATGTAGGTAAAACGTTTTTAATAAAAACAGTATCATAAGTATTGGATTTGAGGCATTTGAGGTTTGACGGCAGAATTATATTGATACAACGTTAAAAACTTACTAGCTCATAATTATTTTTCAAGAATGACACCTTTATCATAATTATATTTGACACTTTTTAGGGTCCCGTAGTCCAACCAAGAACCTGTGTAGTGTCGCCATGTCCGTCTATCCGTCTGTCCGCAGTTCAGCGCAGAGACCGGAGGTGCTAAGAAATTTGGCAGTGCATGTATTCTAATCTCCCCGCCAAAGTGATAAAATAATATCTTGAAAATGTTTTTTTAGCGTACCTCTCATTATACAAGTAACATACGGATGTTTTTTTTCTCTTGCCAAACCCATCGTGTTGTATATCGTTGAATAGATCTTCTTAAAAGATTATGAGTTTGCTCTCATTATTTTTCGATAAAGTTGCCTGTCTCCGAAACATTCACTTTTAAATGGCAGTATTTTGTTTGAGTTCAATGCCACCCTCTCCCAATTAAACGGTAGTAGGTGGATACGTAAAAAAATCACAGCACTGGCATATAGGTAATATGATACATGTAGCAAGAAAACTATCACGGCTATGATAAGTAAACAAATTACAGAGGTGTACCTCAGTTTCCTTACAAAACGCCATATAAAACTGTAACTGTAGTCAAATATTGATTTTTATTGTCTCTTTTATCTGTATAAAAATGTCACCAACTGGTTTTGTCTCATAATTTAAGGGAATCAAATCTTACAGGGCAACCTTAATCATGTTTTATAGGATATTATTAAGGCAAGAAAATTACTTACATACATAGTAGATACGGAACCCTTCGTGCGTGCGTCCGATTCGAACTTGGCCGGTTATTATGTAAGTTTAAGCAAGCGACTCAAATTATTAAAAGGTCTATAATAAGCATTAGACAAACTATCTACACCAATTTGCATATTATTTAAAGTAAAAGTTTAAACTTTTTTATAAGAAAAGTAGGTACAATTCAGTTTTTGTTACTCTTTTGAGGATAGTTTGCGCGCGAGCTTCCAAATAGTGATAAAAAATTTAACCCCTTAAACGTTGTCCGATTTAGACATTTTTAAAAAAAAGACATATTTTGAAAACCTATGCCTGACATCTTGATAAAAAAAAAAGGTTTTAGTAAATATAAGAACCAATCATTCATCTTTTTGACTTAAAAAATTATCCATATTCAACCAATTAAGTCTTAATTTTAATGAGTCGAAACCGTAAAAGCTTAATATAGGCTGTATAAAAACGAATGAGGTCAAATTTGTCTCATTCCGTAAAGGTTTACGGGTTGGAAAACGTTTGTCGCCCGTAAACATATTTCGACCGCAAATGTAGGCAATGCAGGCGCTGCGTTCCGTCTGCTCACGATATTCTTAACGCGAGAAAGTACAAGTGACTGTAGTTAAGTAAACTACTAAAACCAGAGAGTAAAATTACAATGCTTACATTTATTATATAAATTACTAGTTTGAACGAACATTGTGGTAGCGCCCCTATTTCGGATAGGCCGATGATTGCGCGCTTACCATAAAATTCTAGCAAACAAAGACAGATGGGTGTGTAACTAACCTTTAACCAAAGCGTTGGTGCAGCCTAAAACGGAAAATTAAAATCACACAGCACACTGAGCTTGAAACACATGAAATAAAACACAGCGTTAGTAAAATCCAGTAGAGATAATGGACCCGATTCTAAATATGCACCAACTAAACCTAAAACTAAAATGTCCCTTTCTTTTCTAAATAAATGGAAAGACAAATACACGCCTAAAAAAAGTTTGTGATCACTTTGTAAAATCAAAATGTTTTTTACGACATATTTCGACGACGATATTATTACAGGGTGTTTTTAATTTAACAAAACACAATAAATATATTTACGCAATACAGTTAAATAAATAAAAAACAGCTTATGCTAGAAATTACAAATGTTTTTTGATGCTTGTAATTAGAATTAGCGTTCAGTGGTAAATTAGTGGGTAAATCTGGGGAATTACTTGGTCAATAATACTCATACATCTCTCATATTAAGGGTGTATGATACAAATGATGTGCTTTTGGATTATTGGGTTTGTGCAGCTGGCAAGAAGAATTTACATACATTTGAAATCAGACTTCTCGATTTTAATGATACAAATATTTGTATTTGTAAATAGTCTCTGATTTATTTTAATAACTCTTTTTTTTTTGAAATACTGTTATAATTCCATTGCTCAAAATATACAAATTAAAAGTAAGACATGCTACATAAAAAAATAACTTAAAATATACCTATTCAAAAACAAAACCATTTCCTTGCGGAGGCTGTGATGCTGGCTGCGTTGCCGCGTTGGATAGCTATGCTGATCCTTTGAGCTAGGAACCAGCCAGATTTATTATTGGCTGCAACAGAATTTAATTTTGACGAAATTTTTCTAAATAGAAATTTAGCAGAGGGTCCCCACGGCCCAAATGTTTCAACGCCAAACGGCGCAAACACATAATCACTTGTAAGTGAGACGTACTTGCGACGCTTGGCGTTTTCAGCCAACTTCGCTGCTGCTCCAGCTTTAAGGGCTGATTCTCTGAGATGGGAGGGGGCCAAAGTATCGACACAAGTTGCATCCCAAACTAAGGCCCGACCCCGTTCCCAGGGAATAAGCGTGAGGCCATCGGGTCTCTTGCCATCGTCACGGACCAAACCACGTAGTTTCAACGTGGAAGGAACATTAATGGTGGCAAGAGCTTTTCTGATGGCGTCATTAAGGGTAGCGTGACGGGCGAGACGCCCAGCGCTTTGCTGGCAACAAAGGCAGTGGAGACCAAATTTGTCAACCTCCTTGCCACAGGGACACGTAAAAATTTTACATAGGGGTACCAAGGCGGAGGCCCACACACACCCGGAAAGACAAATTATTTTAATTCAGGTAAACGTTTATTTTTTTTCTTTTCTTAATACACCTGTTACTGTTACCCAGCAATATATATAATACAATATATAGAATATATTTATATATTCTATATTTAGCGCCTTCCCATCCTCCTTATACTTACCCGCAGGGTGGGCTCGGCCGCCGCTTCGGCAGAATGCCGCAAACGGGGAAAATATGAAAGCCTCAGCGAAGCTTACCTATTTGAGCCGTTTGCAGTAGAAACGCTAGGACCTTGGGGGCCTAGTGCCCACAAACTGTTTCGTGAGTAGTCCCAACGGCTTGTTGAGACTTCTCACAAAGCAAAGGCTGGCCTCTACCTCGGCCAGAGAATTAGTCTCGCCATCCAGCGACGTAATGTGGCCAGCCTTTTGGGCTTTTTTCCCACAGGGCAACGAGTTTTTTTATGTATATAGTTAGTTTTATTCCGTGTTATTATTATTTTGTTGTTTTTGTATGTATCTTAATAACTTAATGTATTATATTGCGCTTTCTTGAAGATTATCTATTAACATATTAATTTTTTTTTTTGATCTCATAAAATTAAAACAAAAAAATAAAATATACAATATAAATAATGATGAACTAAATAGTTCAAACGCTACCCGATTGTTTTAGGTCATTTTGCGTATGTATAACCAAAACACCGTGACGTATTGTTTAATAACCGTCTCACAGTTCAAATGTTAGGAAACCAAAACGTGGGTGGGCTTATCACTATATTATCATTGGCTACATCGGAGATTTGACGTAAATGCGTTATACTTGGATTACCTGGTGACAACCGATAGCGATTGAAAAGGGCCGACCAGCCGTGATTGACGTCGTTGTGTTTACACACTGATAGCCGAACGGTCTTCTGTGTTATCAACACATAGCCGTTGGCGTATCGCATGTGCAAGATGCCAGAACGAGGCGACAATGCTATGTGCACTTTGGTCTCGCCTCGTTTGACTTTAGTACTGGAACACCTACATATACGCGAAATAGTATAAACACTACACACATTTAAATAACCATTATTACATACAATTACTTATCATTATTGGAAGTCCTTAACTATACTATATATTCCTTATTGTCAAATTTTGAAAACTATGCAATTGCTGAAGTGTTACCACATGGAATGTGTCTTATGGCCGTTTCAACCAACGTCAAATAAGACTTATCCGACTACATAAATATAAAATGACTGATTTAAAAATGTCATTTGCATAAAAGATTGCTAAAACATAGGTGACTTTTCAAATTAGACGTTTTGTATTTTATTCGATGAATATTCCTTATCTGACGTTGGAAACGGGCCTTCAAGTACATAGTTGGTGCCTACTTCAAAAACTACGCCACGAGGATCTACTTTCCTTATCTGTAAATATGTAATAAGATAAATATCGCTGTTAACACTTCTATCGACATCAAAAACGATACCTTTGATTCGCCGACTGAAGAAAATCACATTTATCAATGACAAAACGTTCTTCAAAATCTTCAGGGTTTCTCTATTAAAATAAATAGCCTTGCCTTATCTAAAACTGAAATCACTACTTAGTGATATTTCAAAAGAGTCTCGTTGTTAGTAAGAAACATGTGATACGTCATCTTGAGAGTAGAATAACAAATTAATTCTTTAAACTGTCGTCATTAAAAATTACGTGCACGGGAGATGCTAGCTAATAGGATATATATAGATTCAAATACGTATCAAAAAAGCTACTAGCGTTATCTATAGCCCATAAATATAATATAGCCTTTTTACATACTAAACAGACAATCATTTAATTATATGTACAAAATGATACAAGTTTTAGGAGTAGGTGTATAGGTATTCAAATGATAACTCTACTCTTCAAACAAGATGCTGGCCTAAAGCAGTCCTTCATCCATCTCAAGATGACCGTCATTAAATCGGGCTATTCTTTACGGCTCATTTTAGCATAACGATTACTAACAATGACAGCGGGTCATCCCGGCACCCTCGTCTCACCTCAAGCGTTAATTGCTTTGCAAATATACTCTTCTTCGCACTAAGCGTCCATTGCTGACTTTAATGAGTGGACAAACACAGAGCGGCGTGGTCGCGGCACACCGCGGCTGCGGGTATGCCGCCAATAAATCTTCGGCTTTTCCCCGGTTTCCCGACGGGACGCCGGCACCCTGCCCTTCGTCCACTCCCGCGCTCCACTCTTATAAATTACCTACACGCTTCCACTATAAATCAAATAATAGCCCCGCTAAATGTATTTGCTATTGTTTGAATACACCTCTGACCAATAATGCTGATGCATATTTCATTCGATCATTCTCGCAATTTTCGGACGTTACGTCAGCGATCCTTCGGCATTCAGGAAATTTGTCGCCTCCCTTTGTTTAGGGCCGGAACTCGAGGATAATATCCGCAGAGGCATCGCGATTAATCTTGAGCGGAAAGTTCGGTCAGTCGGCTGACCGAAAGGAAATCGGCTAATGCGGTATAATTGAAAGTTTACGACGCACCGAAGAGGGGTCGCATTCACCGGCTATTTAAACGATAACTTATATTCTTGTTGTTAACTAAGTGATCTGTGAACATTTAACAACGTAAAGGTGCTTAGTTTGACCGTTATCTCGACCGGAAGTTGAAAAAACGTGATCCGAGCGTAATTTTGTCCGAGCCGCCCGCCGCGTTCGCCGGCTTTAAGCATTAGTAGAATAAAAAAGAAGGTGTCGATTAAACGCCAGATAACTTTTGACTACGTTATTATTTCATTTAAGTTTGTTTTAGGGATCAGATCTTTTGAATAATGTAATTTATTTTATGTTAATCCTCTTAGTTTATATATCATTGTTGAAAATTAATAAACCACTGAGGTAGTATGTAAATAAGTGCACAAGAGTGCTTTTCACTTATCCACCTAAATAATTAAGCCTTTCTTTCATATTTAATTTGGGGTGGAGTTTATACCTAGCTATTGCAAGAAGTATATTTCTCTTTATTTCCTACTCAGCATGTGTCACATTTGGTTAATGTATAGTGAATTTGTGTGTGCCATAGAAATCAGATCAAATCTGATTTGTTTCCTTTACTTAATTCCTTGAAAGTGTGAAGGATTTCATAACCACGCATGTGTCAAAGAGTTTTTGAACATATTTTCAATATTCCTTCTTCCATTTTAAAGTACGGAACCCCTTCACATTGCTACTGACTTTAAAGACAGGAACTGTCACTTGATTTTTAAGTAGAAGAATAGTCCTCCTTAAACCTTTTTGATTTCGCACAATGTACTGAATGGATAATGTTTTTGCGCAACTAGTAGATTTACCTGGAAAAGGCTAAATTTATCGCCGCTAATAATATTATGACACCGTTCTAAAGGTTATTTGTGATCGAATGGGACCACCGGGGTGTCAGGGGTAGCGGATAAATGATATGTCACGACCAACAATGCCGGCAATGAAGACATCTGAAATGGTACTACTACATTGTGTCTATATTCGGCGGAAAATAATCGCAGCTTTACAGTTGGTGAATTTTGAGTGAGTTTTTTGCGAGTTATTGTAACGTTTCGGACAGATGTCGCGCGCAGAATCCGGGACAACAAAAGCGCCCCGGGGGCGTATTGTCCCGGTCCCGAGTCGCGACCTCCCCGCAGACACCATTAACACTGACACCTCCAACATTTATTTTTGTATCAAAATAATGCATATAATTTATACAACTTATTTATAGCTCTGCTCTATAACAGTTATTGCTCTAAATGGTTTTTAATGTCCTTATTTTATAAGTAATTTATACGAGCCTTTACAGCTGCGTTCTACCCTCGAATGATGGCTATTAGCAAGGCATCAGATAAATACGTTATGCGATAAAAGCTCCCGGAAACTCTTACGAGCTGTCGCACGGTTTGTTAGGCAATTATTAAATAAAGGTCATAGGCTTAGTTTGAATTAGCGAGCTGAGTTAATTAACAACAGTTTTGATGGCCTAATTAGTGGTCACCAATCGTTTATTTTGTGTATCTTTTGGGAAACATATTTGAAACAAACCAAAGGTATAAATTTACATATTGGTCATGGCAGTTTTGAGTTTGCGGCAAAGTGATGCGGAGTTATAAATGCTTATTTGATCAGTTGGATTATCTTAACACAAGTTTGAATGAGTAAAAGTTTAATGAGTTTTAATGAAGTGCTGTAAAGTGGGATTTAAAGCGAGGTCGGTTGGGTTCGGGCTGTGGTTACGGTTGTGGTGGCGTCGAGTTGGGATTGTCGAATTAGTGGCTAAATATTTTAGTTATGCGGGCATTTAGGATTCGCTAGTACGAGGTCACGGTCTGAAAATTAGAAAGTTCTTTAGAGTTCAAAATTTGTAATTTGCATAAACTTAAAATTACGCATAATCTCATAATCTCAGAATATTTAATATTGCATCATTTAGCTTTCACCGTCAAATATTACCTCCACAATAGACAAACTCTAATCTAGCGCCTAAAAGACATGACATGGACTATTAAGCGTACAACCTGAGTTTTTTTTTTATAAAACATTTACAGTTTGAAGAATAATGAATGATACTGGACATGAGATCCGATAATTTAAAAAAAGATGAAAAGTCTTTCGATACATTTAAAAATGTCATATTCCTAACATTAAAGAAGCTGATGCTCATGACGTTAAGACTATCACGACTATAAACAGAGAAAAATCTGTATTTGAAAACCAATAGTCAACAAAAAAAACGATGATGATAGTTCATAATAAATCAATATTTCTAGTTGCTTTCCTAACGAAGCGAATTAGGATTAAAAGTGAGGTTTAGGGCGCCTGCGGCTGCTCCGAGGAGCGCGACTGAATCAATCACTACGTCTCAATAATTGATCGCCCCTCTCCCTCCTAATTACCGACCCCTCCACACTCACGGCTCATTACGAACCGTCTGTTGTTTGTTCTTCTAATTAAAGTAGAGCTTTATTGGTCTCGGGCCTCTAATTGATATCATTGAGCGTTTACGATCATTGAATTACGGATCGGTTGCGCCGGGTTAGGCAGTTAAACCTGACCGCACATTGTCAGTGCCTGAGCCCCAATTGACTTGTTTAATCCCAGTTTATTGTTTATTTATTTATGGCGGATGAACTAACTGGCGCCATCGTCATCGGTTTTAATTTAATTATGTTCGCTTTTCATTTATTTCGTTCAAAAAGTCCAAGTAATGGTCTGGTAAAAGATTTAAAAATATTTAATAAATTATTAGGGAAAATAGAACTTATTGAAAAGGCCAATAAAAGGACGCCAGCCTAAATTGTTTGTTTTGTTTCGAAATGAAACAACTTTCTGAAACAAAGATCAATCTTCGCACACAATAAAATGTCCCGTAAACCCGAATGTGCATACGAAACAATTCAATCCTAAAACACTTAATTTAAATATTATATGGCTTGTAAAAATATATTTTCGTCAGGAACATAATATCTCGCGTAATAAAATAATATTAACTCAATACAATGAAATATACTAAACTTTCAGTCATCGAAGTGGAAAATAACCAATTCCGTTTAAATCACAATCTAGCAATTCTTTGATACCCGTGAAATTGCCGTAACGAAATAAATGTTAAATAAAACGTAAAATAAAATTATTATGCCTCCACAAACAAATAATTGGAACGGGAACATACCTACCTAAAGCGCCCGCGCCCGATGCCGTCGTTTTATGGCTTTATTGAACTTAGCCACGTTGTCTGCCGCCCCGCGAATACCGCCCTTAGCTAGAATCGAATAGGATTCCAAATCGAGCCCTCCTCCTCGATTGCGTCACCATCGTGCGGCATGAAATGACTTTTTCGTTTGTATTCGCTTTTTATCCACTTAGAGTCATTCTTTTTCCACTCGCTACAATTCACTTTCGGATTTTTGCTAGTGCACGCCGACATTATTATTTTATGGGCCGAATATTATTCCGTTGTAAATTAGAGTTTCATGACGAATACCCTTAAAACCCCGATAAATCTCTTCGTAGAGCCCGGGCGGGGTGTGTTACGATTGCAACTCTGCAAATTCATTGGGTTTTTAGCAAATGTGGTATTTACACCTGTCCTTGTGCTGTGTTTATATGCAAACGATTGTGAATAGGAGTCCTGTCGCGTTACGCCACTCGAACACAATCGAGATCGAATCGAGGCCGCCGTCTTCTGTCGTTGTATGTTGTATCACGCGATGCTCACGCCGCGAATATTACTGTTTTTACACGTTCATTTACATGATAACGTATCTTCGCTCACATATACCATCTTAACTATATGTCGATCGGCGCCATTGTACTCGCATAGTTGCAGTTAATTTGAACGATATCATATTTTAGTACATCTTGGCAACATGGGAAAATTATACGCCGTATCGCGCCACTAAAACCAAATGACACTGCTAGCGCTTTATAAAGCAGAAAATGGTATCGCGCAACACGACATGGGAGTAAAATCAAGGCTTTAACTGGCGTACAGTAGCCAGGAAGCTGCGTCGTGGGATGATGGAGTGGTCGATTTGGCAGCGGGCGCGGAGGCGCCTCGGGCCGCGGCGCCCGCGCTCCGTAAGCCAGACGCGGATGGGGTACGAATTTATGAACCGTCAAATAACTTATCACCAGTTTAATGCAATGAAAACGAGGCTTATTTATGGACCGCACCGATCGCTCGATCGTGAACTTGTGTTTTTTGTTCGGTCGCAATCGCAGGCGTCCTAGTTGCCTCTTATTTATGGGTCTAGCGACGCGTGTGAATAACGTTAATAGTGGGGCCGGCCCCTTTGCTACTGTTTATATTTATTTGGGGTTGGTGTAATGAGTCTATCTGTGCGCTGACTCGCGAACTCTGTGGAGAATTGATTAAAATGTTGTTTAGATTCAGTCTGGCGGAAAGAGGGGAGGAATTTGTTACGAAAAGATTTTTAAATAACTATTTTGCTCTGCTTAGATCAATTTCAAATTAGCGCGAAGTCAGTTAGATAAAATGTGTTTTGAATGAGTTAATTTTTGAAGCGTATAAATAAATGAGGGTAATTTGTTAAAAGGGTTATCGATTACTCGTAGATGATTAATCGTTGATGATTATCGATGCTCGTAAAGTATTGTCGTAAAGGTAGACATTTCTAATTTTATTTGTCATATAAAGTAGCTTTTAAAAAACAAAGTCATTTATAAACTCCATTTACAACTGATGTCATTCGCATAAAATAACATCCCCAAGTAGGTAAGCCAGTGACAAATTTTCACCAACTCTTTTGTGGGTCTCAGATAAAAATTGCGCGTTTTCCTGACGCGTCAACAGTGAGGGAACTCCTAACTATGAGTGATGATGGTTCTGCCCCCAGCATTAGTGGAGGAAGCCACGTGCCGTGAGCATTAATGATGGGGCCACTGATTGCGAACGACTGATCCTGCCGAAAGAAGTGTGAGATTACTTTGGGTCCAAAATTGAGGGTAATAAAACAAGTTGAGAGGTTATGTTCAGTATGTTCAGAAATTTGAGGAAATCAATAGTTTTATTTTATTTGGCCAAAAGTAGTTGCTCAGTGGTGGCTTACGGCGCGGTCGTGTTTTAGAGACAATATAAGTGACGTATATCACGAGCATCTCCGTGGTTCGGAAGGAACGTTAAGAAGTTGGTCCCGGCATATATCGGTCGATATTAATCGTTCAGCCTAGTCTGAGGCCCTATGGACAGCTTGATAAAATCTGACAGCAAGGCTCGTCGCTTGCCTTGCCCCCCTCTGCCATTCCGCACTGAGCCTACGTGGTGGAGTAAGGCTAAGCCTATCTCATACTTGAGGAACAGCCTTTGCCCAGCAGTGGGATAGCAGGGGCTAACTTTTTACTTTTTTACCTACATCAACTTCCCTCTATTACTCAACCGTGAATTCCGTAATTATAAAAACGATAGCAATAATTGCGACAACCAACATACTAATTGCTTAATTGCATAGGCTATGATTCCTTAGATTCATGTAAACCAGTATTTAAATTTATAGTAACATAAATCCCTTATAAGGGACTTACTCGTATTTTATGGTCAAACACATGTTTGTGCATAGCGATAACAATTTGCTTATATTATTTTCGCATTTGACATCACATTATCTTTTTGCATTACAAATGCGGTTAACAAAACGACACAGAACCATTCATTATGTTATATCTTAAAACTCAGTTGTAGAAACTAGACTGTATACTACTTCTTTTACGCGAATTCACCCTTACAAGCTTCCATTTAATCCGAATTTGTGTACCTTGGCGGTTTCATATTGGGTTGCATAAATATAAAAAGCATAGTTTGCATAACTTTTTTGCATACTTTTCATTTTGCATAAAGTTTGCATTGCATATTGTGTAAAATCATTGGGTATACCCGTTTCCGTATAATTGTTTCATAATAATTTAACATCCGTATCAAATGTTAATGCAGGAATGTTTATATGCAGAAAGAGTTTATATCGATTAGTAATCATAAAATGACTTGGCATCTCACCCTCTAATGCATACAGATATGACCAATGCCTGTTTAATGTGAAGCGTTATGTGGGAGCTCTATATCCTATACCTGTTGAAATCATCATCAAATTATCTTCTTTTGTATACTTTCTTTTCACCCGAATATGCTTGTGATGTTTTTTTTTTTAAGCCGGTAAAAATACCAAATTTAAGATTAACTTGCATTTATAGTTTACTAAACCAAATCATTTAATAGAATGGCAATGATGTACTTTGCACTTATCCTGATTAAAATTACGGCAAAGACAATTAAAGTAAGTTAAAAAATATGGATTTATTGTATTTTGCTTATCATAATCTATGCGAAAAGAGTTTATGATAAAACTGTTATGCCAAACTAAATTTTGGCAATAGTGAGTATGCGACCTAATGGACTCCACCATAATGGCAGCGACATTAAGGATCAAAACTATCCTACTTCTACCCTACCTCTATTGCCATGGTCTACGTAAAAATCCATTAAAATCGGTTCAGCCATTCTAAAGTCTCGATTAAAATGATAATGCGTTTAATTAATCCTTGAGGGATTAATTATTATTAAGGGCGTATGTGAACGAGACACAATGCAAATTCTATTGTTATGCGGTTGCCTGCAACCGCTCGGGTGTTGAAGCATTAATGTTTCGACTCTCAATTACTTACAATGTCATCTAATTGCATTTTTCATTCAACTTAATTACGTTGACCGTAAGCGACGATGAACACAATTTGTTCGAGCAATAAAAACGAACAAACGACCTGCTTAGCAGAACATACAACTACCAGCTTAGAACAATAATTAAGCTATTATCTCGGAATAGCTGTTACCATGCTAATGTGAACGTTACTTCATCGTTATGCATTTTCCAGCAAACGATGCTACAGTGCCAATAATACCTACTTTTACTTACACTTATAAAAACATACTGAGCAATTACGGTGGTTTTTGCTTAAAGTACCAGTAGTAATGAAGATAACCAGCTCGTAGTACGTATTCAACATTAGAATAATACGCCACAAGTTTTCCTCCAAACAGGGACTAATAAGCTCACTCTTATTCAGTTATCTCACTCCGCAAAGGGATCCATATGTATCGCAATAAGTAAGTCGTCCCTGTATCTTACGAGGGGAAACGAAACAGGGGAACCGTCCCGGGTGTCATTCGCACTTTTAATTTAGCTTTTCCTAATGTATGCGAATAAGTGCAAGAGTGTTCACTGCTCACTTGGCCCCTTCCGAACTCACTACCCGGCTGTTAAACAACTATCACGCGGGAGGGTGCGTCTGCTTAATAGTTTAACCCTCCGCATCTGTATTATGCAAATACGCCACTGATATGTCAGCCAGCACACTTGGGACTTTTATTGTCACCCGAGTTCATTCCCTTTTATTAAGTTAACTTTAATTAAATTCAAGCCGACGTATTTGTTAGCCCGATTGACTGAAAGGTATTACGCGTCGAGATTTATCTGATTACATGCGAGCTTAGTGCGGAGTGCTAGTTTAATTCACTTAATGACATTTTGAAATGATCCAGCCATTTAACGACATCACACTTGTCTTAGTCGAGAATTCAAATTGGATTATTCAGTCTTATGTTAACACTGATATTATCATATTTATCGAATTGAAATATCTAACTTATTCCGTCGCTCATTCGCGGTGTATCAATCAGTTGAATTTCTTGTTTGCTTATCAATCCCATTTAAAAATGTTGAGTCTTCTCATTTAAGAATTTATAAAACTCAATGCTCACGTCTTGACGAACAGCCTACAAAAAAGTTATCCTATAAATGTGACTGATAGATTTAGTTTGTTTATGTGAAGTTGCGATGTTTCAGAGTAACCCTTACGCGCTGAAGGAGGGCGGAGGCGAGATGTCGGCGTGGACGTCCGCGGGTCTGCAGCCCTCCGGCGGGTACTACCCCTACGACCCGACGCTCGCGGCCTACGGGTAAGTCCCAAGGGTCCAAACCACCCCATAGGTCCACAACACTTTAGATAAAGCCGCGCCGCGCTAGGATTAACATAATACCTCCCTATCGAAACTTATCTCTCTAATAGATTGCAATGCGAAAGGCTCATGTTTGTATTTGGCGACTCGCTTTGACTTTAATAAATTTTATTTTGTGCAAATGTATCCCCTTCGTAAGCGGGTGTGTGTGTTACATCGTGGTTGAGCCGCATTTTTCTCGGGTGATAGATTTAAATTGGTTTCTATGTATGTTTACATTTCTATAATATTCAAACTATGTAGGCTACAGCTCGCATATGCTCAATGATCATATTAATTTTATGAAAATAGAACTGTTTACAGTCAAATTGAACTGTAATAATATTCAATCATCACAAAAAGCACTCAAAATTAAAAATCGTCCGATCTATTACGGGATAGGACCGTATATATATCCGAATGTTTATTCTGCCGCTGATATCAGGTTTCAAAAGCAGTCATCGCCAAATCACCTGTCATTATTAACTTGTTAACTATTCATTTTATATCGTCCGATGGACGATCAGACATGTAATATGAACCTGAATTTAGGGCTAACACTCGTTGAACATATTTAAATATTAACGGTTATGAAATATTAATAAGTTAGTACTCATAGTGTCATAATCATAATGTTTGATTTCGTGATTAAAGTATAATATTTTCGAAGATATTAAGAAATATGTGATAAGACATGATGATTTTGACGACTCCTCTGCTAAAGTAAAGTAAATATAAACGACTTGACAAAACTTAGATTTGATGTCCACTTATGAGCGCATCAAAAGGTGAACAAGTAACCTTTTGTAAATTGCTGTATTACTTTGACTTTAATGATAACACGTGAAGCGCTAACTACAAAAACTGATAGATAAGCAGGGAGTTGTTATAATGACTTTTTGATAAGTCAATGCGTATCAAGCGAGTTGCAGCTTGCTCGATAAAGGCGCACCTAGCCTTCGGGCCGCGATGCGTGTCGGCGAGGGACAAATGACCGGGTAACCACTCCCGGTCCCGCCATCTCTGTCCGACGTATATGAACACGAAAGTGTGACAGAGACGAATGACGCCACATCCATTTCGCGCTAGTGCCTGATTAATTCACAGTTTTTCTTTGAAACGCGAACGCTTGACGCATTGTGTTGACGTTTTAGGCCAAATCACCTCCCGTCCGGCCACGGAGCATTCTCTGTGCCTGGAATCTCGCTCACCTTAGACAGAAACGTAACGCAACAACAACCGACAGTTAAAATCAATTAAATTCCATTTACCGTATAATCATTATTCAATTAAGCAATTAGAAATACGATCATTAACATAAATTTTTCATTTCACTGCTTCATACAAACATGCATATCAAGCCTTAAAAACAGATCATCAATGGCTGCAATAATTAAAAAATAATCATACGCGCAAGTATGTAGGTACTTTGCAACTCTGGCAGCAACGGAAAAGCTTGATAGTTTAAAATGATCATTTTGAAATGTTTGTTACGTTAACAATGGGCATTAAATCGTCAAATGTATACAGAAATAGCCATCGTAAGAGTGTCATAACAATGTATTATGTGGACACATCAATTAAATATACGTTTCACGGCGCACTTGAAATTTATCCATCCATGAATCACGCTGGAACTGCCTGAAAATAAAAACAAATCATGATACATCAAAGCGAAGTTATGCTGACAATTCGGCTCCACTCGACTTAATATATAGCGAGCGGTGCGTTATAATCTAAAAATAATTAGAGGCGACATTAGTTTTTATGCGTAAAAAAGACGTAGCGTTATAACATAGCGACGGGACAAGCACGGAAATACCCGGTGATATATAGCGCCCTCGATACTCCACACAATTGTTCACTATCCTCTTATAGGATGCTCGCGCTTGGAGAAAAGAACGAAATAACAATAATTTAAGCAGAAACCTCAAAATATAAAAAACGCGCGTTCCCGTACAATACCTGTCCTCGAGATGTAAAATTAATTCACTTGAAAACACAATTGCCATTGGTCTGCCAAAAAAATATATGTTATATTCATCATGAAAGAAAAACTTCATAAAGCTTTCATAACTCGTGCAGCAATAAGTTGGCTCGGCCAAATAAATGGACAGAAGAGAATGAAAACTGTGGATGAACAACAAAACTTGGCCACGACTGTAGACTCACTTCAGTTAAGTACCGTTGGCTTATTATTTGGAACAGCCTGTAATCTGCCACGCCCGCCGCGCGCCGAAATGAAAAATTACTGGGCTATATTTAACACAAGAGTCGAGTACAGAAAACGTACAAAAATTAGAGAACAGAATCGAGGGAGTTGTACCGCACCATTGGGATCAAAATACGCAGGAAATTACCGCGCCCCGAGCTCTAAGGGAATCATGTTGTGTGCCAACGATTTGGGCTGTTACTTTTTTAAATAAACCAAACAAGGAATGTTTGGAAGAAAAAAGTAAGCATTGAAACGACATTTATATGTTTATGAGACGTAATTCTGATTGTAGTTTTCAGAACACGAAATGTGGAAGACGTTTTGAAAATCAACATTAACCTGTGATTATCCTTGGACCAGTCTTGATGGTCTTTGTGTTTAGTAATCGCAATAATAAATACTACAAAGTGTTAACTAGGTATGTATTGGACATATCTAATCAACCGTACAATAGTAATCAGACAAGGCAGATCACACGTTTGTTAACTAATCAGATGTACTACATATCAGTGCTAATGGATTTCTCGGTATGACAGTTGGTAAGCCATGAGATTCGTCTTCGATGGACAATGTCGCTTTAATCAGTGACATTAATTACAGTCTTATCAGAAGGCAAGTCGGTTAACATGTAAATTACCTGCACACAATTTAAAATATATAGAGACAGGACTTACAAATTGAATAAAATTACGATGTGCTCGTATGTAAAGACAATTGCTTTTACATCTAATTAAAGCACAAGAAATTTGTAGTATTGCCTGGAATCTTTTCCAAGAGTTTTTAATATGTGCCATATTAAAGATTTTGTTGTGCTATTTTCGATTTTTTGCCACCTCGTATCTCGGCCGCTCATGCCGCCATCTTAAAGAAGAATCAAGAATTGCGTATAATAGTACTTTTCAGACGATATCTTTTTCGGATTATTTTATGTGAAAAATAGCTAGAAGAAAATTCAAGTAAAGATACTAACAAACAATGCTCAGCTACATTTTCATAAAATCAAAAGTTTCGATTTACAAGCTCCGCATTGCTTTATTATAAGTGAAAATTGGGTTCTAAAAATTAATTTTCCATCCTTAAACGATACCAAATACCACCTATATGGGCTGGTAGACCTAGGAGCCCTGTGAGGTAGATGCTAACTATTCTGTCCTCCTACTCCTTACCAGAGAGGAATCACCAAATTGTTATTATTTATACAAAAAAAGGTTTTACCAACATTATCTCTTCTAAACCCTTAGCTTGCAAAATAAATAAGTCAGCCCAGTTAAAGAGACATCGCCACTACATAACTTTTGGTATACAACTCGAAATTCACCCACACAAAGACTATTCGTACGACACAATAAACACAACAGTCGCGACTAAAACGCCTACTCCACTCGCATTTCTGTAACGAATCCTAATTCTAACACACCGGGTCTCAGAGGGGAGGCATTGCTTATGTACCTTACATAGTATAGGAGGGCACGTAAAGCCGCGATTCCCCTAAGCGGGAACCTCATAAACCTCCTACGCCACTGAATTGAATACTCTACGCGCCAATATTAACACTGGCGACCACATACAGACTAAACTAAAAGCGATAGTATCAATAGCTTGATAAAATACTTTTAAAAACTTAAGAGGTTTTTTCGCCTGTCTTGCAAAAACACGGCTAATAAATCTATGTAAAATATTACCAAAAACTTTCGAGCGTATCATTCAATCAAAACCCAAAATCAAGTGGATCAAAACACTTAACCGCGGTATGAATATATCAGCATAAAACAATAAGCCAACTTCAATTCGAGTAATAAATGCAGGAAACGTCACAGTGGATGAATCCCGTCGTCAGTTGGCTCCACAAATTATAAAGCATAAATCTGAACCGAGCATCGGTATTATGTTTTCGTCCCCAAATTAACAAAGATACAAAGCATTTCCGCCCGAGAATGTATTAACATCCAAACCAAGTGCATGTGTTCCTCTTCTCATAGGGCGGGCGACGAATAAGTGGACTGTCTAAATTAATTAGTAAGCTTTAAGAGGAACGAACAAAGCCACTTCAGCGCTGAAAAAGGAGTTCTCGGTAAGCGTCGCGCGAGCTTTAAAGCGCTTGAATTTCCCCAACGCGAACCGCTGTCGTCGGTAACCGCGGCAGATTTCTGAAGAGCTTATTCGTGTTCCAACTAATGTTTGGGTTCAGACGCTCGGTTTTCGCCGTTGACAGTCAAGTTAATTTGAGTTGATTCCAAAACGGACATGCAACGGTTAAGATTCTAAATGATAAAAGTAGGTGCGAACTATCAACTTCTTAAAATATACTCTTTTAGATACAAATACTTCATGATTTGATGGGATTGATTAATGTTGAATAAACCATCACGTTTTCAGCTTGTTGTAAACTCAATTGCTAAAAAATACCCGTTCCGTTCGCTACAGGAAACGTCTGTAATCCCGCACGAGTATCTAAAGTTGTTAGCCAATTTATGTGGCAAAAGTTCGCAACCCTAGGCAGACAGGTCCCAATTTCAGTGCATAAGGGTCGTGCGACGTCGCCTGTCTCTAGACAGGCAATACCGGTGATGTCCGGTGCCCAAGATGGCGCCTGAATCGATTGGTGTCGAGCACGCCCACGCCCACGCCTGCGCTGCGCCGCCTTGCAACTGCAATCAGCTGCAAGGGCCCGCCCTCTAGCGGCGCAACTGTGTAAACTTTAACAACAAATAAATAAATCAATATAACAGAGAATGTACATTTCAATGTCGTAATGCCGGATATAATGATGTTAAAAAGTGTAAATCATAGACTGACAGATAATGAATTACCGAGACCAGTAAGATTGATGAAAGACGTCTGAAAAAGAATGAAAACACAACAACTACTATCACTTTCGCAAATCACATTTCAAGTCACGGCTTACGCCAAAAATACTGTAAACTCTACTCCGTACACAGAACGTCACAATTTGCGTAGACGTCTCCGCGGTTCGGGGATCGTTTTTAACTATTTTCACGCGAGAAACCTATTTATTGGACCCCTCAGACCGCGCCTTTGTCATGTCGACGGGAAAATCGAAGTCAGGTACGAATGCTGTCGAGGGAGCGGGATGGTTACCACAATTACGCTTAGAATGCGGATGCAAATGGGACCGTGGGCCCTAAAAAGTGTATCGAATGTCGCTCCAATGCCGCGATAGCTTTATTTTTGCTGCCGTTACGAGAAATCTATTGCCTCAAATAAAACGCCTATCTGCTACGAATTTAAAAGCCAGTTTATTGTACGTTGTAAACGGTTCGACGTATAAATCGTAACGAGTAGGTACAAGAAATTTTCCCGCGATACTATTCGGGTTTGCCAATTTTATTACTGATAACCAAAACATCTGTAAATGTAAAACATTATTTCATTACTGAAACAACCACAATTTAATTTATCACCCTAAAAATATGGCTCGATCAATTTTATTATGTTCCTTGGCCTATGCGAGTTTTTACTTATGGCCGGAAGCGTGTTTCCCATAGGTATATGTAAGTATAAACATGTTTGTCGACAGATATGGAGCTGGATACGATTTAGCTGCTCGGCGGAAAAACGCGACGCGTGAATCGACTGCGACACTGAAAGCGTGGTTGAACGAGCACAAAAAGAATCCATATCCCACAAAAGGAGAGAAAATAATGCTCGCAATCATCACCAAGATGACGCTGACGCAAGTGTCGACGTGGTTCGCTAATGCGCGCCGCCGCCTGAAGAAAGAAAACAAGATGACGTGGGAGCCGAAGAATAAAACAGACGATGACGATGACACCATGCTTTCAGATGAAGAAAAAGACAAGGACGAACAAGATGAAAAAACAAAGGCTCACAAAGGTTCGTTTTACTTGAATCTCGAAGCTCCGGTTGGACCTCAGTAAACAATATTAAACTAACACATACAATTTCTATTCAAACGACAAGTTGATGTTGTTTGCAGTAAGAGGTCTGGTCGAAGCTTTAACCCAGAAACATTTTAAAGCTGAGTTGGTTGGGCTTCTAAAAGGATTCTGTTAAACCAGCTTTACTTTAAATGTTTACCGATTATAATCAATTTTATTCTAATATCACCGGTCTGCCCTCATCTTGGTTCATTATATGTTTGCAAAGCGAATCGTATTAGTGACTAATGTGTGTTGCACTGCGAATGCGAATTGTTTCTCTATTTTAGGTGTGTATTGTCCACTTTTTTTCATGTTTAGATTGCGTCGGTGTTGTTAAACGTTTAAAACTGCTTTAATTTAGTCGGTGTATAAATCGTCGAGTGAATTGGCATAACGTGGCTGAGGGCCGGAGGGTGCGCGGGATGAAGAGGAGGTGAGGGGCGCGGGCCGGGGGGTTGGTCTCAGGCGTGTAACTGTGCGTAACCGCTCCTCGCTCCCGGATTTCCTATTCGTACTAGTGGGCGGCGCCAGGGCCCAAATTTCATATAACGGTTCTTCCGTTCGTCGGGTGCTCGGTACAACAGGCGACGCTCGGAGGTCGCGTTCGGCTTGTCAGACGATCTGCCCTACTTCATGTTCTTGCCAAAGGATTTGTCGAGTTCGTGGATCGTTTCTTTTATGAGGATATTCCGACGGAACGTAAGTAAGTACGGTTTTGGGGATTTATAATGTGTTCCAATTGAATGTGGAACCTTTTCGGTGCGGTCTTTGTCGTTCGTTTAACGTTTCAACATTTTCAGCTCTGTTTCGCGTAATCGATGAATTCGTTGAGGGTTTTTAAGTGCAATAATAAAATGCAGAAGCGGAACGTGTGAGTGTAGAAAGGCAATAACATAACAGCAAGGGTTGTTAGTCTCGGTTGTCAGCGGCATAAATTATAAGTGGGTATTGTTGCAGTGAGGATGGCGGAGGAGTGTTTTCAGTGCAAACTTCATTGCTAATGGCGTGGGGCGTCACGGGTAGCGGCGGCATACGTCGACTAATGAAGCAGACTATTGTTGGGACAAGAGTACTCTTAATTCGCGGTGTGAAAGCCGACAACAACACTTAGGGTCATCAAATTCGCGGAATAAAGAAAAGCTGGGACACGGATGTCTTACATTCTATGAAGAAAATCGAGTATATTAAAATAAGAATCAATAGACTCTTACAAAAAGCTGGATTAGCTTTGATGATAGGTATTATAGTATATAGGACAACCATACTTAAGGAAGCCCTGGTCGGGGACTGAGTAACAGTAATGACACAGCGTTCATATTATTTATAGTCATAGGTAGGTACCAAAAACTTGCACAAGAGTATGTCAGAATTACAATGTGCAAAATTTTACTTCTAGTTGAGTCCGTTAAGATCTCAATAAACCCAAGTTAGCAGACTCGCTCAAATATCATAAGAACAGCAGGAGCTTTCTCGGTTCCACGGTTTCGCACCAACCCTAACCGAATTATGGCGAAAAAATCGCAAGTTTTCCCCACGCATTCAATAGACACGCGCCCCTGCGGCGACCGCGGCGTGCAGGGGTGTGCAACCGTTTTGAGTGGTTCACAACATTTTTGCAAAGTGCACATTAAAAATCGACCGACTGCGCTTTTAATGCACCGCAAGGGTCGCGAGCGAAAAGAGCAAATAAAAGCATAAGTCTACAGCTATGGCCTGAGGTTTAAAAATCTATACGAAATGGAAATAAGACTAGTTTATCAGAATTGTTGCATATGGTTCATTGGACGGCAAATTGCTGACATCAAAAACCGGATTAAAGATAGGCCCTACATCTAGCGTAGGGACTAGGTCACTGTGATAAATATGGGCAGAGTAAAACTCTAAATCATCATCATCATCATTCTTAACTAAAAACTATCAAATGTAGTAGATACTTAATTAACTTTTTAAAAAAGTAATCGAAGACCACGTGTTAGTCATGTGAAATAACAGGTTTTAAATTGTTATCGCTTACATAAAAAATAAACTGATAATATTTACAGTTTTTTTTTCTTACGTAACCATTAAAGTAAAATAATTAATTAATATCTCTGACTACGACTGTAACGCCATTAAATAAGAAACACTATCATACACACTGACATCGAATAAACAAACCACAACACTGCATAACCATTCTTTTCGTGAAACGTCAATGTTCGCGACGTGTAATATATCATTTTAAGTCATGGCAAACAAAGCCGATATAAAAGCTTTCACACGCGATCGCTAGACCGTCGTCGGCAAACAAACATCAGAACTATCCGGGGCTAAGCCACTCATGAATAAAAGCTTCATTGTGACCCCCGCCAATAAATGTTAATTCGTCGCGAGCGCACGCATCGCAAACAAAATATTAATCCTGCGCGTTAATGGGGAATGAGTGGAAGAAACAAGTGAGCGTCGAAGCGGTCGGACGTCGCTTGGGCAGTAATAAATTGCAGAACCTCGGAGTGCGGCCGATGCGGCGACTGCACGACTTTTATCTACCGTGCGTGTGAAATTTTAATTCTTCTTTGAAATTAAAATTTGGTTATAGATCCTTCTCTTTTTTAAAATACTGAAGATTGATTAATTAATTTAAAGATATGTTGAATTTCAATAAATTAGGTTGCTCATAGCAAATATTATTCTTCAATAGGTAAGCTTTTAAGACCAAAACCTAAATAAGATAGTTTAAAAAATACAAATTTGTACTATTTGCTTAAAGTTTAATTTCACAAAAACACAAAAAGAACGTAAGTACCTAGGTACTTACGTTCTTTCTTTCGTTCTTATCAACCATCTACCTAGGTAGATGGTTGATAAATAAAAGTTAAATAAAATAATAATTTAAATATGTGCTTAAAGTTTAATTTCACAAAAACACAAAAAGAACGTAAGTACCTAGGTAGATGGTTGATAAATAAAAGTTAAATAAAATAATAATTTTAATACGTACTTATCACAGTCTAATTTATTAAGTAGCTACCTAGGGCACCAAAAAACTCTCCCTTCTCCCAGCACGTAATCGAATGACGCTTACCAAACTGTAATATCGTTAACCTCGCTTTTCATTTGTCAGTCCTCAAGACTGGCTAATCCCACTCGATATAAGACTCAAGTGATTCACACATTGGCTGGAAACGCGCAGTAGGGTTCCACAAGGCACAGTGGCGCCCCCAGCTCTATTGCCAAAGGGGAAAACCACTCGGTATCAAGTGCTCCCGCGATTTCCACGGCGTGTCTGCGCGACACACGCGTCGCTTCCAGGCAAACATTCAATGCAGATCCGTGATGAAGAAATGAAATTTTTTTTTCGCTCTTTGATGCTTATGTTTCGTAATGCGCGTCGGTGTTGATAATTGGGATCACTCGCTTGGATATTTAGTAAACTAAATAATAAAAACAGGATAATATTTATATGTTCAATTTGCTGGAACTGCAGTACGATCTAATACGATTTGATCCTCAAAATCATTTCAATACTTTAGCATTCAAGGACACTATATTATGACATAATGTTCATTGACACTTAAAAAAATATTATAGTCAAGAAAAAAAAGGAAAAAACTGCCTGCCTTGACTTTTAAATCCTTGATAAACTTACTTGTTAATTAATAAGTACTGTTAATCTAAGTTATACTTTTACAGAAAAGTCTAGAGGGAAAATCTCATCACAATTTTCCCAGGCTAAATTAAAAATACCTAATTAGTTCCAACTCTACTACCCATTCCGCAAAATCGTAACAACAAAATCGCGTGTTCTCAAATTAAAATCAAAGAAAACTTTCTAACACTGATATTGCTAATAACATAGAAACAAAATAAACAATTTCCCAGACAATTTGCAAAATTAACCCAACGGATACATTAAATGCGTTGGCAAAATAAAACATTACGGAATCGTCCAATTTACGCTTATCGCCCATCGTTGTGGGCCTTTATTAGATTAATACAATGAAAATTAAAACAATTTGCCGGATAAATATCTTCGCGCAAAGTATCAGTGGCGTCCCTATTTATCCCTAGGAGGGCAACACGGATAACCCCTCTTAAAAGCTAGGAGCAGTCAGCATTAAATGGAATAAAGCGAATGAAGTCGAGCGGTCGCGCCTCCCTCCCTTCTGAATTTCATTAGTGGCCCAACCGCCCCTCTCCCCCCGAAACCCACTTTACAACGGAAAATGGCATTATGATAATACTTAGAGCCTTATAAAATTTCGCTGAATAAACATTTTTGTGTAATTGTACAACAATACCAATTTTTCCGAGATAAATTTTTCATTACTAAGCACCATAGTGATTTCATTCTATTTGATGCTCGAAATATTAAAATTGCAATTATTCGAAAAAAAGTGTCCGTTCACTCAGTGCGGTGGGATCGTAAAATAAAGCAATACGCACGCAAACAAAAGAGAATAAAGACGAAAAGCAAGGTTGACCATTAATTGTGTCGCTGTGCACATTCCGCGCGGAGCGTGCGGCCGGCCCGCGGGGAGCGGCGGGAAATGCGAAATAAATGCTCGGCTTAAATGCGAAAGGGATCGACGCAGCCCGCGGCGGGGGAGTCGCGCCCCAAAGTGGTATTTTCACTTCGCTAATCGGATAACCACTTAACGAATGGGTCACTGCACGCCAAACGTATTTTCACACGACTTTTCTGGGGAGCCCATCATTCCGCTTCTTACTAGCTAAAACTTACGGCCGTCCTGTAACGGCCGCCGCAACCGTTCAATCCGCGTATCGATCCTTTTAAGCTCTCTTTATTGTTGTTAGATTCGTTATGGAAACGGCTTTGCGACAAATCTGATTGCGATGACGCGTGCTCGCGCGTTTATTGCCGGTCGGACATAAGTATGATCGATGAAAATGATTATCTTTACAGATGAGGAGCGGAAGGGGGACGACATGCTGCAGGGCATGCACCACCAGCTGCTCGGCTACGGCATCAAGGAGGAGTCGAAGCGCGGCGCGTCCGATTGCGGCGTGCCCATCCCTGCTTCCAAGCCGAAGATCTGGTCGCTAGCTGACACTGCAGCGTGCAAGACGCCTCCGCCGGCCGCTCAGCCGTGGCCGCAGCACTCGTACGGGCCGGAGCGCGCGGCGGCGGCGGACGGCAGCTCGAACGGCTTCGCGCTGCCGGCGACAGCGGCCGCCAGCCCGGCTAGCGGCTCTTACGGCCGTTACGGAGGCTTCCCTGGAGGGCAGTACGGCGGGCAGCACCCCTGCGTGCACCCGGCCGCCTTCCCCGACGTGCAGACGGACACGCCGCCGCAGACCCCCCCGAACATGAAAGTGCCGAGCGTGGCAAACCCCCTGGGCAGCGGCGGCGGCTCCGGTTACTGCTTCCCGCGGCACCAGCAGTCGCCGCAGCGCGACCCCTACCACAACCCTCACCACGGAGGCAACAGCCATCAACCCAATCAACCCCATCACAACGAAGGATCTGCGGCCTTCAAGCCCTTCTATAAAAGGTAAAAATCTTTTTTATTTACTAAAATTAGATAATTCACTCTATTTACCAACGTGCACTCTCTATAATCGTAGGAGAAATTCTCGCCCTACACGACGTGAACAGAGTGACTGTTTCCTATTCCAGCTCGATACAGCTCCCCAACGGTTTCGTGTCGGCCGTCTGAAAGCGGACCGCGCGCCACTAGCGGTGAGTTACTGATTGATTCAAATTGTCGAGCTTGAGAATCGTGAAGTAAAGTGCGCATGTAAATGAGAGACGCGCTCGTAAATGGATGATTGTAGTAAAGATATCGAGAAAGCCATAAACAGAGTTGCGGTTTAGTAGCGGAGTTTCGCGCCGGGGTGTCATGTTGGTAATTGAAAACAATGGAGTCGAGCCGAGGAGGAAGGGGACCGAGGGCGGCCAGATTGCAATCTTGCATCATTTGTCAGTGTCACGGACGCACCGCCGCACGCCTACGTACTGCGTACACCGCTCACCGCTGACCTGCCCAAATTAGCTCTTCTACTACGTGATCATAAGCGCACTGAATCTGTAACGGTGAAACAAGATTTTGGAATTTAAAAAAAAAACAGTCTCGACAAAGAGTTATGATTTGACTTGAAATCTAAATCGCGATATTCGTAATTAAACGTATTTTTTTAACTTTTGAATTGAACCTTTGAAATGTGCAGAAAAAAATACCTCTAGCTTGATGGAGACACAATACAAATTATGATATTCCTAGTCATGAATACTAATCAAAACTACTGTGTATCTAAAACTCAAATAAGTCATCTCAGTAGGGAAAACAAGATAAAGCTGGCTTAAATTGTAGCACCGTGTGAATGCAGTGCTACGTATTTCCCCTACGAGCGAGGTGTCGCATTTTTCTAAGAGTCGTCAAAGATTTTCTGAGAAGAGACCGCGGCATTCGGCATCGCGTCTCATTACAATAAATCGCGCTTTCGACACTGCCGCACAGAACGGCATCGCCAAGAATTTTGTTTTAGTCAAACACTCACAAATTCACTTCTATAACCTTTTGTTTTATTTTCTTTTTCACGCCTTTTTGTCCCTCGGATTCCTTGACGCGAAAATAACTTCTTATCGCGGCATTCCTTTAAAGTAGCCCCAAAAAGAACGTCTCGAAATCGACTGTTTTTTGTTTCGTCTTAAATAGCGTCCCAATATAGTTTTATATTATTATTTTGCAAAATAAAGTCGCTACCAAATCATGAGGCGATTTAATGTTTGAACCTAGTTTTTGACTTTTAATATCAGTTAATTAAACATTTGAATTTGATAATAGCTTATTATAGGGCAGTATTACATAAAGCTTATAAATATTTATACCTTTTTGATTTAAAAACATATTTTAGTTTTCTATTTCCTGAATAACAACCGATCTGTCGCCATGGTATGGTAACCGTACCATGGCCTACTCAAAACCACAATACTCTTTGATACTGTTCCCATTTATTATATCTGGAGCACCATGTCTTAATTCAGATTAATTAATTGACAAGATTGGGTACTCATTATGTCATTATGACTGCTCCTATATTATGTAGTAAACCAACAAGTTGGTTCGATAGTTGAACTATTTCTTCTTCCGAGTAACGATCTAACATACGCCCACTTCTAATTCCATTGTATGTGGTTGATTTGAATAATATTCTAATAGGGGTTCTAAGACAAAAACGTTACCAAAGTGAAATGCACAATGAGTATTGTTTCTGTGGCTCCCGGCGACTCTATGACGACGCGGGCGCACCGCGGCGGCTTCGCGGCGACCGATGCGTGGGCGCGGAATCTCAATGGATCCTCTTCATTCACAACACTACCTCCACATTAAAGCCGCTTTACTTTTTTTCGACGCCCTAATCTTCCCTCTTATCTTTTGATCCTCACTCGGGTCCTTCTCTGTTTCATTCAGTCGCAACTCGTCCGGACAACCTGTTTCGCTTTTTTTTTTCATTGACGCCGTACAAACTTTAGATGACCGCGGCCGAGGTCGAATTTTTATTTCTTTCACATTTCGGTTTTCCGGTCCGGACGATTCGTTAATAAATTCTCAGATAATGAGACTGAACGTTTCGTCACCTCATCTCGATTGGTTTAGATTTTTTCTTTTTCGGTTTATATGTGTGAACGCGGCGGCGGGCTCGCACCGGCGACGCAGCGATAGAATCGAAACAGCTATTGGAACGAACCTTCTTTTTTACTAATTTAAATACCGCTATTCTTTTTACAAGGGTGCACTTGTTGTTTAAAAATAAATAACACTACTGGCGAATGGAACCAACATTACGACCAAAATATTGACTAAAATATTCATGGTGAGAGAATTTGGATTTGTATGATTAATTACATTTCTCTTGTTGCAGGTAAAGTAAGTGAAACCTGGGTCGCTGCATACGCATCAACCATTAGAAACTCAAAATTTCACAGTGGCACAGTGTTTCCGTTCAGTAACATGATGACACAGGTCATAGGGACATATAGAACTATGGCTGAATGTACGACAGCAATTGTAGAATCTTTGTAAAATTATTTGATTTCGACATACATTTTATTTGTATAACGCATAGTGTATTTCTATTTCCTAAATGCACAGGATAATATAATGTATAAAAGGTACATTAATTTTGTGTTGATGTGATTTTATTAAATGGTTGTCTTTTATGTACTTAAATATTCGACTATCAAACTTTAAAATCGACATTGCTCAGTATTTTTATAGATTTAAGAATGTTACTGAAATAATATTCAAATTATTTATAGATACACGAAATGCGCAATTATGATGTAAAAAATTAATGTAACTATGATGGGGTTTAGTGAATTATTGTACATGCTATGAAGGTCGGGATCGTATAAAAGAATCATTCAGTTTCACGTATTTTCCTAAGTTCTTCCATTGTAACTTGGTTAATCTAATTTGGAGCAATAAGTTAATTATTCAGGTGCCAGACTTTACTTTCTAGTTTTAAGTAAATTTGTACATTTAGTAAAAGGGAATGTTAGTTTGGTTTCGCAGTTTAATATAAAGCAATAAATTTAATTTTGTTACAACTAGATGGAATATCGATTTGCAATCGTCGATTTGGTTATTGTTGTTGTCATTGTAAATAAAATGTTTTGTAGATTTTCTACTTTAGTTTCTCAAGAAGTGTACAAAGTAATTAATATGGTTTCGCTAAAATCGATGTCATTTACGAACACGTCGAAAGGATTTTTTATAAATATTGTTTAAAAGTATTATTAGAATACACTGTATATAAATATATTCTGAATATTTTATTTTCAAATTGGTCGTAGTCTCATGAAAGGATCAGGGATTTTAAATAGGATTTTATTTGTTCGATGTTGGATTTTAGTCATGTGGGTTAAGTGTTAGGTGCATACATTTATTATATGAAGACGCTATTGGAGGCAGTGGAGTTCAAGATGCAATTCATAAGGATTCTGTAGTAGAACTTAATTGAGGCCATATTTGAACTAGATAATCCGAAGGCGACAAACACCTTGCTCTGTATTGTTACTGACACCATAAATAAATGCGGATATACACGTCACTTGAGCAGTTAGGCTTAAACTAAGTTCGATTTATAATACTGGTGGAAATTTACATTTAATAGTAAGGGTTTGCACACATCGATTAATTAATTATAAAATAATTCATTTACCAAGCAACCGAGAGTTGTAAATAAAGAATCCACAGCAATATTTTGTTTAGGATATTTCTTAAGCCTGTACAAATGTAGGTCACAAAACTGAACCGCTTACAACAAAAATATACTTATTTGGATGTTTTACAACTGTGTAATACACGTTACATCTTCTTGATAACAAACGCGAAATGGATGAAAATTCAATGTGACCAAATCGAATACATTCGCTTAATATTAAATGTTCTATATAGATATTTATAGAATATATACCTATTAATTATTATTATTGTGAGTAAAATTATGTAACGATTGTAATTAAATCTTTATTTCAATTGAGTTACTTTTATTTATGAACCTTTGTGCATGTACAACAGTCATTGGACTGTACGTAGGATAATTTAAAAGTAGCTTGGTGTTTTTTAAATACTACGGCAAGTTAATGAAATGGGAATATAAAAAAGGTGCGTTTAGGTTACCAAAAGCAGTTCAATCTTGAAAAACGCACAAACAAAACGGGGAAAAGGTCGATAATGAGTCGGTAAAAGTCGTCAGTTACTTTGGAAGGGTCCCGCCCTTGCTCTTAACTCTTAAACAATGCTTAAAGGGTAATAAAGGAACTGCTTTTTTAAACTTTTGGAGTGGTGCAAAAATTATAGGGCTACTTTCGAAGCAGACTTAATTACTTTAATTAAAGCAGAGGTTTCATTGAATTAGGATATTAATAAACAGTTGGAGGTCGATTGTTTTAATGCTAGCTTAGTAAAATAGCAGATCGTTGTTTACTAATGCGCAAGTTTCATTCTTGCACTCTATTGAGATAAAAGTTGTATTATCATGCATGGCAGAGCCCTTTAGTCTTTCTAAGCCTACTAAAACACACACAAACAAAATGATCCTGCAACGAAAACTAGAAGTGTGATAAAAATAACATAATATTTTGAAAAAGGTATCACTAGTTTAAATAAAACACAGACTAAATAAATAATAAAGGTCCTTGTCGATACCTGTAAACATTAAGAGTAAGTAAACATTAAACAGACGAAAAATGCTAGATTGCAAAACTCATAATTCGAAGTTAAGTGGATATTTACATTCGTACCTAATTCACATCTGGGGAATAGTTTATTGTTCTCAATAATTCATCATCATCATTATCAGCCAAAGGACGTCCACTGCTGAACATAGGCCTCCCCCACGGCTTTCCATAGCGACCGATCACTAGCGGTCTGCATCCAGTTTGATCCTGCGATCTTTTAAGGCCGTCTGTCCATCTTGTTGGTGGACGTCCTACGCTGCGTCTTTGGTCGAAGGGTCTCCAATCTACAACTTTCCTGCCCCAACGGCCATCAGTTCTTCGCGCTATGTGCCCGGCCCACTACCAGTTAAGCTCAATAATTACATACATAATTAACTTTATCAATAAATTACAAGAAAAATTAAAACTTACACATGCAACATAAAAAAAATAACCTACTCAACCTATATAACCTATTCAAAAACGAAATAATTTGCTGGCGGCGAGGAGGCTATGATGCTGGCTGCGTTTGATAATTATGCTAATCCTTTAAGCTACGAACCACTCAGTTTCATTATTTGCTGTTACAGAATTTAGCTCTGGCGCAATTTTTCCTAACAGTAATTTAGGAGAAAGTCCAAATGTTTGAACACCAAACGGCGCAAACACATAGTCACTTGAAATGGAGACGTACTTGCAACGATTGGCGTTTTCAGCCACTCCGCTGCTGCTCCTCCCATCTGAGAGAATCAGCCCTTAAAGCTGGGAGCAGCAGCGGAGTGGGCTGAAAACCGCCAAGCGTTGAAGACATAAAGTGTGGACACATCAACTCCCACAGGAACTAAGCTTCAGCTTTCACCTGTTATTATTGGAAATGTATGCATCATGAGTCGATACTATGGCCACCCCATCTCAGAGAAGGCCATAGTATCGACACTAGTTGCATCCCAAACTAAGGCCCGATCCCAGAGAATGAGCGTGAGATCATCCGGTATTTTGCCATCATGGACCAAACCATATCGTTCCAACGTCGATTGAACACTAGTGGCAAGATCTCTTCTGGTGGCGTCATTAAGGGTAGCGTGATGGGCGAGACGCCCAGCGCTTTGCTGGCAACCAAAGTAGTGGAGATTATTACTTAATATCAGAAAAAGATTGAAGGACATTACATTTCTAATAATAGCAGGTGAAAGCTAAAGCTTAGTTCCTGTGGGAGTTGATGTGTCCACTGTCCATGTTTTCAACGTAAGCTTACTTTGATCTGGCGTAAAATTAATGAGTTCTAATAGTGTGCTGTTTCATTCAATGGCTGCTTTCAAGACAACGATTACTATAAGAGACAAAAAGTATATTGATCATAAAATTAGTAAATCATCAAACTGACAAGACCGGCACAGAATAAATGTTACACATCTTAACAAATGAAATGCTAAAATTATCATTGAAGTAGGTTTTTTTGTTCATCATTGTATTATAATTCAAACGGGTTATAGATTTGTAACGTTTGTTCGCAATGTAGTCATTTAATGACAAACAAAAGATAACGATAGCTCGACTTAATCAAATCAGTGACTACCCCAATTGAATCCGTAATAAAACCGCCAGTGCTCATAAAACGGTCATAAACATTGACAACACAAATAGCAGCTAATAATCTACGAAGCCAATCAAACGAATATATTTTATAGGCACCTCCATACGCAGAGAGCTTTGCAGATGATTGGTGCAATAAAATTGTTGACCGAAGTCACCGAGCTAATTAACTTAGCCAGATGAAATTATGCCCTCTTGAGTCTTGAAGTAGATACCAATGTGTTTTAGATGTTTTCTTTCGCCATATATTTCGTGCGTGCGTTAGGAAGATAGCAGACTGGATATACTTATTTGCATCATATATCCTGCTTTGACCGTGTGTGAAGATCTGTTCTGCTGACACCGTCAATAATTTCATAGAACTAATAGTTTAAGGTATATTTCACGTGAAAGCAGTTCTGCATGGTCGCGATGTTTTTCACAATTACGAGTTTCAACCGTGGTGCGATAGATGGCTCCCGTGGTTACGAAGGGTATAAGTTGGAGCTTGGAGTTTTATTGATTCGTTATGCTGTGGGCACCAAGAAGTAAGCTTTGTATAATGCCTTTTGATTTTAAATTTGATTTCAAGCATATGTTTTGAGCGTTCTTAGAACACGCACTCTTTTATTAGCAGTAGTTTTGGCGTAGAGAGATTTGATTCGATTAGAAGGAGAGTACAACCGTGATTTAAAAAATCAATACAATCGCAATCTATTACTAGTGCCTAATTGCCGAGACTAAGTCTGAGACCCTGACCCTGAAAAAAATAGTTAAATTAGGTATACTTTTACTTAATATTTTAATATACTTTAATATTTTTTTTAGAGAGGTAATCACAATCCTATCTTAGTAATTAGTCAATTTAAACTATAGAATTAAGTATCGTAAAATTGTGCAGTGGTAAACTAGATTTACGGGTTTTCTATCGATTTCTCTGTGTTTGATTTTTCACAGGATTCGGACTCAACCGCAAAGCGACGCTACCACATCTTTGTAGCAGTAGAAGTAAGCCCACATAATGATTTCAAATTTAGTGATGTTTGTTGAGTTAGGTACTTTGTCCACATAATGAAAAAGATCTTTATAATTAAACGATATATAAATAAACCATGAATAAATTTCTTAACATGAATGTATCACCTCCTTATATAGAGGTCGCTTAAAATACAAGTATCTATGAAAGAGTTGATGTTGCCACTTTTTGGGCGCAGTAAGTTTAATTGCCATTGACTCGAGAAGAAGAAGAAGAGTTGATGCTACATTTAAACGAATATTGTTACTTATCTAAACTGAAATAGTTACCTGGGCAACCCTAAGATTGAATGTTGATGAGCCCTCTCAGGTCAATTACCCGCTAAATATTAATTTCGCATGGACACAGGTGTGGATAATGGCGAGACAAGTCCACCTGCTCCCGCCTAAGGTGTCGAACCTAATCACTTCAGATTTTCGTAAGGACGGGCAAATTTATTCATACCCTCGCATTTATCACCGGGCCTCTCGGGTAGTTTTTCACATGTATGAGGAAATTGCCGAAGCAAAATTCTATCACGCTTCCGAGGGCGACCGTTAGACTCCTTGCACCTTGCCGAAACCGATAAATCAAACTATTGCGTAATCGCCGCTGTATGCATGGACACCGCCCGGACCTCCTGTTTTATTTATTACAGACCTAAACAGATTTTATGCTTTATTATTACCCAAGAAATCTGTATTCATTTCCACGAGTCGACGACCCCATATTAGATTCATTACAATAATTTTAATATTATCGTCGAACCACCAATTTGTTTACACATCGCGTACAACCGATTATACAGAAATATGACATAAAAGTCACCTAATATATTAAAGTTTGGGTCGGTGTAATTATTTATTGTGACATAGTGTGTTAGAGTTGTTGTTATTAAGTAAAATAGTGGTCAATAAATCTCTATGACTTCGATAAATAGGTTGGGCATTTGGTCCCGGTCGATAGCGGCTACCAGAGGTGTAAGGCACGTATCAGGACATCGATCGCTGATGTGATCGCTTCACATTCCCGACTGCGGCTCCTGAGATAACTGAAAACTTATTGTAATTTATCTACGGCAATTCGTCTGCGGCTCGAGTCGAGACTGCGGCCGCCATATTCATTTTGATGAATACAAATTGATTTGGCGCCCACTTAATAATTTAAATAGTTGTAGTCAAACTGAGGTGGTTTATTATGACAGAACAAAATTAGGAGACCATATACGAGTGAGTTCGTAGGAAACTTTCAGTAATTCCTTCATACTAGTTTGTTTCTTTTTCCCATGTATTACCACTACCACCAATTGACCTCGAATTACTTATTTGACTTCTAGAACTATAGAAATGCATTGTCGTCTTAAATCAGAATATCCCAAACGAATCACATTAACAACAGGATTTTAGAAAAGTAAACATAAAGATCAAAAGACTACATTCACGATGACAAATAATTTTATGTGATGTTAAATGAGATTTCCTCATTTGTATTGACAAAGGAGTGAACTTAGGGCATAATTCCATACCTGCATTATCAGAATCAATGAGAGATTCCCTCACGTCCTCAGAGGGCTCCAGCCTCAACTCCTTTAAGAATTTCGACCTCTGACACCCAGATTTGAATGTTCCGCGTCTTATTCAACCTTGATTGAAATACTACAGATGATTGCACACCTTTTTAAAGATTTGTGGGAAAACATTATTTTCAACAAAATATATTAAGATATACTATATATAGATATGAGATACACGTATCTTTTAAAATAATACTTCTTAATGCAATGCATCTATCGAATTGTAGATGATTAAACAAATCATTTTATGAATACGCTAAAATATGTATTTTACGTCATAAAAAGGACCTTTATTATTCTAGAAATGAATAAGCTTAGCTAATCTTACCATCACTTAAAAGGTATAACTAAAACGTTATAAACATGCAATCGGTCATGTACAATTTTTGGCGGACACCAAAAAACTCTCGCAATACCATACCATAAAACTATTATCCTTTTTGGTATAGAACGACAAGAGCGAAATGGCAGTAGCAGGAAACTGTATTATAAAAAGAGATGCGAGATGCGATGTAGCAGAATCATTGTTGGCGGCAGTCACACAGTTTTAAGCGGCTCATGAAGGCTCGTTAAAATATTTTTATTTGTTTTTTTTATAATTTCAAGTAAAATATACACAATATTTTGGAGAAATAGAGCTTCTGAACCATCGTGCCTTAATCGGTGATTGACTATTGTTCATCACAAAATTACCCAAAAAAAAAACATTTAACATGTAAATTAGTCCAAATCGAAGACTTGCGATTTATATTTGCCAATGCGCTTCAAATTTAATGTACGTTTTTTGATTATTTTTATCTATGAACGGTTATTTACGTCAAAAATAAAGTAACAATTACACAAATAAAGTAACAATTACACATAAATTGCGAATATTTTGTGCGAATAAGTCATTTTCGTTTTACACTAGGGCTGCATGTTCGATATTTTGTGTCTGTTATCACGCGGCAAAATAACATAATTCCTAAGAAGATTGGTATTAATCACGTGGACGGAAGGAAATCTCATTTTTTGGTATTAATCACGAGGACGGAAGGAAATCTCATTTTAAGTTACTTACTTAAGTTAGTGCCTGTCATCCTCAATCGGTTTCGTTTGACAGCTTTTACGTATTGGCCTTGGTATGACGTTTTCATGTTCGTCATACACACTAGCATGACCCGCCGGCATTCCTGATATACAACCTGAAAATTGAATCAAATTAAGGAACAGAAACGTTGATATAATAATTACGTTTAGTTTTAAAAATGGAAGGTGCGTTTTGATTTAACTCGCCCATTAACGAAAGCGGACAAGATGATATAAAACAACATAAATCGGACCCCGCCGCGTGAACCGAGTACTATGCTCATACGCCGAACAAGCGCTGTACTTTATTGCGTTCATCGTACACGCTCGGAGTGCGTTCTCCAAACGATGGGTTCAATCAAACTCGTATTATATGATGCTACATCACTACCTCACTTCCTTTGAGGATAGGTATATCTGTTACTCAAGCATAACTTCAAAGACTTTTAAAAAAATATTATTTTTATCTTTGGTAAAAAGTGTAGTCCAAAATCGCCTGATAGCTGTCAAGCAGGCTGGAACAGAATAAAGTAGAGAATCAAAGAGAACTTACACAGGAGGATGATTTCTTATGCTGTCAATAGCAACCGAAAAGCCCACTTACTTTTCGAATCGTCTCCAGCCCGTCGTCTCCTACACAGTTGCAGGTTGAGCTGATAGAAGTTGCGGCGTTTTTATTATGTTTATCAGCCAGCGGCTACTCTTTTTATCAGTAGGTAGAATACCTATGTACTACTGATAAAAAATACTTAGATCTTATGATCTGGAAAAGAAAGTGTACATGGGTACCAGGTGAGTATTAATTATATTTAACTCTGATTTCAATGCTTAGTTCACAATAAGTATTAGCATCGGAGAATATACGAACGAAATCAATTAGCGAATAGACTGCATCCGTTGTCCAATCAGCAAGTTACGTTACGTAGCTGTCAAATTTGCGGTATAAAACTCTCCGAACACGACAACGGCAGCTGTCATCGTGCGAGGGTCACGCGTCCCCCGCGGCTAAGCTCTGAAGCTGCCTCCGAGACACGCACACTCCACACATACTCATCTAATCCGCACCTACGAAGATAAAACCCATCTAATTGATAATAAAAGGAATTCGGAAGCATGCGGTTACATCACTCAGCCAGAGGCCCTAATTGATTTTTACAGTCTCTCTAATTTAATACGACTTTATGGGTTAATCGGTTCTAAATGTTCTTTGACGCTAATTACGCCCAACGACCGACCGTCTCAGACTAGGGAGAACGGCGTATTGTTCGAACCCTCTAGAAAATTCAATTCGAATTTGCATCAAAAGGACAATCAGCGTCTTTGGCAAGTCATCACAATCTTAATTTATTATAAGCGAGACCCAATTCACAGTTCCGACTTAATAAAAATATCTTATAAGGAATGTTGGTATTACATCATAACAACGCATTTATCACTAACACGTAAACAGTAAAGCACGGTGCCCAACCAGGACGACATTAGAAGAATTCCAACTCTTATTCTATTTAGTTCCCATCTTAATAATATCTGACAATAATTTTGAGAAACGTCTTATTTTCTAGTGAATAAGAATTTGTTGGGACTTCTTGAGCGTGTACAACATAATGTTATTATAATTTATGTCATACTAAGCAGGTGAAGATATACGGGCGACTCATTCATTTTATTAAACATGTTTGCTAAGTCGATTTTGTTATTTTTTTGTCGCTCGGCATCGGGCATCTATCACCCAGCGAGCGGGCGCTTTCTCGCAGCTCTTTATTATATCCAATGATTTCCGGACAGCGCTGAGTCCAGTTCGAACCTCATATCGCGTGACGGTGCTATTTGCAACCTTATTCTCGTACAAATAAAAATCGCACATGACTCGTACAAGAGCGAGGCAATCCGCGCTGCCCTTGACTCCTCACCAATATACGCCATAACTTTTAACGCGATATGGAACTACAAGTATGTATTACATCTTTGTAACAGTTGATGCTATTAAGTAGAAACATTAACAGATTTCTAGAAAAGGTAATAACGTTGTGTGAACTTGAAATTTCATTAACTTACAAAATATCGGACAAGTTAACGATATTCTTGTTAAAAATAAATGTGCACTGGCAAATAAGTTACCTATCTTTTTATTATTTCACTACAAGACTGTACTTAAATCTAGACTTCATAGCCACCATCAATCATGTATCTAACCTAAGTCACATTCCCATATTTTTTCAAAAGTAGATCGCTCTCTCAAGGAACAAAATACTTAAGACATCATCTTTTTGTAGTAAGAGCAACATTTGCGCAAAATGCCTATAACAATATCGGGGCAATCCATTATACAACGTCGGCGGCAGGATGGCCGAGCACTTTGTATTAAGTCAACAAATCCCAAACCATTCAATGGACATTTGTTTCCATGAATAATAATATGTAAATACACTATTATAAACATACGTACAGCGAGAGACACGATCTTTAGGGTAGGTTTTGTCCTTAAAATTTTACTCATATTGTTCCTGTGCCACCCATTTGTGAGTAACAACTTATAAAATCATAAACATATAATTGTAAAAAATTCATATTCGATACCTTTTAACTGTTTAACCTTTACATGTTTCTTAAATATGTTCACAAAAACAGTGTATTAGCAATGCTTGATCTTGATTAAATGCCTAGGTCAAAGTAGTTCAAGATATTTCAAAAACACAAATGCGTTACGAGATATTTTGAAGTCTTCAGTATTTAGTACATACAATCTCAAAGCTATTACTGATGCACATCCCTGATCCGAGCTTTCACTACAAGCCGTACAGTCAGTCCCAACAGTTTTACAGATTTTAATTTTCCTTTTGTCTTTTGTGGATCACGAATGTTTTGTATACGAATACCCCGGGAGGGCCAAGACCCCCCGCTGAGGCTTCCTTCCTACATCGACTCGCCACAAAAACTCTCTTATAAAAATGCACGGGAACAAAAACGCTTACGCTGGGTGACAAGTGGCCTTTGTTTATAATATTCCATGATTTGTTTCAACCTTGTTCATAAATGTTACTAACACCTGATGACTGCGCTCTTTTACACGACTATTTTGAGTGTGTGATCCTGTGTAACTATTTTAAGTGTGTTCACTAATGCTCTTTTTATTAATATTATAAGTGGATTTAGTGTTAGTACTGAGATTGATATGAGAAGTTGTTTTATTCTCCCCACTCAACTTAGAATTTACACGTAAGTAGGTACAACTTTTCAGAAACTTTCTGAGTTGTTACAAGTTCTTTTAAGATGTATTGATAAAGCTTTGGTAGAGAAACATAATTTAAAATCGCGTCAAAAACAACAATCATAACTTGTAAAAGAATAATGATTTTGCCGTCCATCTATAACATACCTACATACTTATTTCACATTAAATATTCTCAGATTTACGTTAAAAAAATCATCGATACGAAGATAGTGAAACTAGACACACGTTTTTGTTTACTAACAAGTCGAAAGGTGTTCACCAAAATGTCAAATTTAGAAACAACCCTGGTGACATACCTACATATTTCATGAATATTGTGACAGAACCCACAACGGGGCCGTAGCCGTGAATCGTTAGTAAAAAAAAGGTTTTCAAATGCACAAAAGTGATGACACGTGACACCGCGAACATGTTCGTGGGTCTTTATGTCACCTTTTAAACAAAAATGCGTTATTATCGAAATATCATACTTATGTTTAAATTATCAAATATAAGGTATTTGGATGAAAACGTACAAGTTGACAACACGTGTAGTCGCTATCTGGCCGGACGGATCGGCGCCCCGGGGCGCGGCCGGCGCAGCATTACTCACAGTGACCTAATGGGCGGGGATAAATCATCTGTAAATCTAAAAAACATACAAAACAACCCAGAAACGGACCAATGTTGAATAAACAAAATTCATGGAAATGGGGACAAATCAGACAATGCCCGGTACCGGTGGTCCGCAGATATGTCCCGTGATCCATTTGCGAATCCCGAATGATGACGGTAAAACTGTCACATATTAGATAATGGAAATTAAAAACCACGATAAGACTACCGTGAACCGCTGACTCCTAAAAAAGATGGTCCATGAAATACTTTAGGTATCTGTCTTGTTTCCGATGCATAAGTAAACTCGTCTATTTAAGTAACTATTATTGCACAGGCAAGATAATAAAATCACTTTAATTCTATGGTGGCAATTGGACATTAATAAAATAAGAAGAACAAATAAGTACTTAAACCAATATATTCACATAGAATTTCGAGCCTTGATAAATGAAGCTGTTAATTTATCAGGAGACTGAACTGCAAAGATAATTCTGAATAGCAATAATAAACTTAGATTAGGCCACTTCAATATAAAAACATCATCTCTTTATGATAATAATGTCAAATTGCAATGTCAGTGAGCGGCTATGCAAACTCGTGATAAGGGTCCCTCACGACACGACTCAATGAAGATATGAAATATATTGTGCACTAATGCGATTAAACGAAAAGTGCAACAAATTAAATTCTCCCACGCAAAACGTCCGACGAATAAAGAGAGACATTACTCTTGGGCCCGAACACAAGTAATTCATAAAACAGACCCTTTCATATGAAAATACGACTAATCCATGGCACGCGCTCCGAACTCCGGGAGGCGAGGCGAGTTTGTTTGTTTGTTCTACAGTATAATATTTATTTATCATAACTTTCAATACTCCCGTCTAAATTTTATTAATGTTGCCCTCGTACACCATTATAAATTATAAGATTAATGAGCGCATAAGTGTGTTATAATCATTACAGCATTCGAGTAAGCATCACACGAATTTCTGGAATGCTTGTATGTATCGGGAAAATAATGGTTACTCCATTAGTTATTAAGACGCCAACCAATATTTGTTTAGACATTACTCATAATACAAAAACTCATAGCATCTTAATAATCCATGAATACAGTTGAGAATACGTTTCAAAATGAAGAACTTAAATATTTTACTACGCATATGTAGGTTAGGAAAAAAAGCTACTAAGTCGGAATTAAATTGTACGAGTATTTTTGATCACTGAGGAACCTACTTATTTATTTACCTCATTTTACTGAAATGAAATGTAAAACCAATTATATATTTTCACTGGCGTAAACGCTTTCATATCAAGCAAGTTTGAATATCTAAATGTAGGTGATAGGTCAAAATGACATCGCAAACAAACGATGGCAAGCTTATTTTGTTTGACAACGCAGCCAGCATCATAGCCTCCTTGCCGCAAGGAAATGGTTTCTATGGAATAGGTACCTATTCCATAAAAACCACCAGTAGATTTTAAGTTTATTTTTTTATATTGCATGTCTTAGTTTTATTTTTTCTTGTTTGTTATTAATAAAGTAAATGACATGGTTTTATTAATTAGTTGAATTCTCCCCACTCAAATTTCATGATTTTAATATCTAAGCGAGTTAACTGATAGCTCTTACATGTTAATGTTTTGTCCAGCTTTTCAAATATATTGGCTGAGGCAAACACTTTATACGGCAGCCGTTTTTTTTAGTGGTATCATAAATAATACCTATCTGGAATTGTGGGACCTCATTGATATTTGTGCTAAATCAAATTTGATTTTATTAGTGATAAAAAATATGTACTTCAGGTAAATCACGAAGTGGCATCAGAAAAGTAAAAAACTTGTGACGTAAAATCCAGTACGAATTAGTAGACCATAATGTGTTCTTTAAAAACTTTTTGAGATCGTAAACCATCTATTATTTTGCATTCTATTCTTGGACAGAAATGTAACATGCAATATCTTCATTTACATACATACCTACGTATGTTGAACTTATGTGTGACTATCATCTCATTCAGGCTCTACTATAAAACTCAATTATGTGTATCAAACGCATAAAGACATTCCTAAAGCACTATAATTGTTATTCTTACAGCAACAGTAAAAGGGCAGGACTTAATTTTTTAAAAGGGCATTTATTGATATTAATTTAGAAGTCAATATAATACGAGATGTAATAAACACAGAAAGAATGCTCGATTCGAAACGTATTAATATCGTTGTGAATAAATACTCCAGACTCGATGAGAGCTTTTATCGATTTTCGTCTTGCTGTTTCTGTTTTGTTTTGGTGAAATATGAATGGAGCTCGCCATCGTTTGTTTGTTTGACTTTAAATACTGGATTAAATAGTTGGTCGGTTATGTCCTTAGAATTCAAAGGTATAAATAATGGTAAGCTCTTATTAGAATTAGGGATACTTTTGCTACTCCTTATTATTTTTAGCAGTGGCAACATTAGAGCCCAACATTAGTTGTTACTCCTTAGGTAACTACTACTGCTACTCCTTAGGTAACTACAGTAAATCGGGTCCTATTCTACATACAAATTTATCTAAAAGTTGTCATTAGTTCCGTAAAATATTGAGACAAACGTAACGGCTCCAATTGGCAGTGTCTCTGACCATTTTGTTGAAGACACTATGTGCTACTTTAATGAAACACCGAAATATACAATGCATATTTTAAACTCTACATTTGAAGCGATAAAATTGTGAGAACTTTCGTTAATGGCAAACGAACGTTGCCGGTAATGAGAGTCAAGCAACATGGGGCGCTCATGTCGGTGCTAGTAAACACGACGTGACCGACAATCCGCCACAATCGATGATGTATCGAGATGCGTGTTTCATTAAGCTAACGATGATATCTGGTATAGTGGAAGAGTCAACGGGACAGTCCCGACTTCCTACCAATGCACCTCCTTTGCAGCCAGAATGTGGATCCTGTAAAGCTTGACCTAATTGAGAATCTAAACGTTATGACTGGACCTTGTCTAGAACCTAGTCAAAGGTTGATTCTCGGCCATATGGTACAGTGAGATTGGTGACCGATTTGCTGGCTAATTTATGAAAAAAATATCTCACTGAAAAAATAACGTCAGAGTACCTAAGTGAGTGTGATACGAGTTCCCCTACAGCTACTAATACTAAGACCTTAGGTACTCGAGTTATGGGACCACTAGGTGAACGATATGATGAGGTGCAAATTAGCAGGTGCAGCATGCTATTATTTGTTTTAAAATAAACAAAGATGTATATGTCCGTTTTCCTTCGCTAGTCCAATAATGTAAACATCTTTTTTTAAATATCACTGAATAAAATGAATTGTGTATTTGATTTAAATTTCGTTAAAAGAAGAGAGGAGAAGAGAGAGAGAAGTTAGAAGAGAATGTTAAGATTGTTTACATTATTTGACTAGCAAAAAAAACGGACTCTACTTTACTTATCAGAAAAACAATCACAGTTTGATTTTCATCCTTTCTGAATTCAAATTTATATTAGTGAAACTTATATATGTTATTTTAAATTTATCGTACCTTTTGCGTTTCTTTATATCCACGGCGCGAGTGCGGGTCCCGTGTGGGTGTCCTTGACTCCGCAACCTATCGATCATTATTGAACCGTCATATTTTAAAACTAATACTAATAATGAACATTAAAAATAAGACCTATATTAAAATCACAATCGAATTGAGCGCAAAAACAAATGTGTTAACTGCCTATGAATGAAAATGGAAAGGAAAAATACAATGAACATATTATAATAAGTATATTTGTCAGTCTTCAGAAAAAAAAACATACCTATCTCTACACAATAAAACATTCTTTCAACCTGTTGTAACTGTATTATATTTAAGAACAGTGATAAACCTATTTTGAAGAAGATCAGAGAACTAATTAGTAGTTTTAAAAACCATGTTGGATCTTAAATTAATTTTAATAATACGTACTCATAAAACGCTTGTCATTCAAATGTATCTAAATAAATAGGACTACATTTTTGTACCGTTTTACGCATAATAAATGTGTTGCCGTCGTAAATTGCTACCTACTCGTGTCAAGTTATCAACGCCTATTATTTTAGTGGCAGCAACGTGCCCTCACGGTTCGATTCATCCTCACCCGTTACTGTAGGCGCTATGCGCCTGCGCAGCATGTAACGTTGAGTAAATTACGTACGTTGTATCCTCAAAGAAAAATATGAGTTATTTTGTAGATTACTTGTGTAATTGGAACTACAAAATGACAATACAATTGTAGGTTATCTCTTTTTGGGGTTAGGTGAATACCCACTAAGATATTTTTGCCTACATGGGCGATGTTAAATTAATTTCATAAGACTGGAATGATCATTATCAAACGTGTTTCATTCTGTCCGTTTCTTAATAGGCTACAAAAGGACGTTAGGTATCGACCGAGAGGTGTTGTTACGTCGCGAAAAAGAAACAAAACCTCTGAGATATTTCAGATGCTGTTAAAGATATCGAAAACAAAAGCACGTGAAATGAACACAAAAAGCAACACAGTCCAAATGATTTAGGGCCCATGTGAAAAATCACTGGTTATTTTATTGCGTGTAAATTCAGTTGCATTTAAGCGTCATTTAAATAGATAAACACAGTCATTTATTTCGTAGGTATACTTGAATGTATGCTCAAATTTTGTAAAAATCAAAATGAAACATGAGGAATGTCTTAATTTACGGTTGCTATTGGAATTTAGGTCAGATGACAATGGGACAGTAACATTTGCAAACATAATGTCTGTTTAAGTTGCATTTGTGATGATGCTTTCTCACGCAGAACTGAGACACCTCCCGCGTGGCGATCTGAAATGACTGCAGACCGTGATATTTCACTCCAACCTATTGTGCACATCGATGCCAATATTTTATACACCCTCATTTCACGGAACTTGTATTTAGGTGGACAACATTCGGACATGTAAGCAAACATCTTAATGTTTACTAATGAAACATTTCGAAGTACATTGATTGATGATGCACCTCGCACGGGTTTTGTGTAGTATCGCATTATTCTATTCATAAGTTGCTCTGCGGGATGCGGTGCGTCAGCGTTGGTGGCATCGCTATTGTAAAGACGTTTGGCAAACATTTTTTTTTTTGGAGTCATTTAAATTTCATGCGTATTTTAGCGATGCGACATCTTCGACGCATCTGCGATTCCATTAGGAGTGAATGATTAAGAGGTCGAGAGGTGTCGCCCCCATTTGGTGGGATCCCCGGGGATTATTGGCCCTGAGAGTGGTGCACTGCTTGCAATTAACTCCTCTGTCTGAGCATTATCCTGGCATTAGGTAGTCGTCGCGGTGCGCCCTTCGAGGCATCTGTATTATAAATGACGATACCTTCAGGAATCTATAAAGATATAAACGTTAATGGTACTACTCTTATGCTGTCGATACAAGTTTAGGTTGGCACAAAAGACGAGTTTAATACAAACAATATATATCGTTAGTCGTCGTCATACTCTACATTACATCTAAAAAACATCAGTACCTTCTAGAAATTACTGCTTTCATTTTCATACCGCATAGCAAATACCTGAAACAAAAAAAAGAGTAGCATCTACACAAAGTAAGAATTAAATCATTCAACTAACAGTTGAAAATCGTCGACAGAATCAGCAGTAACATTTTAATTCGTGTTATCAAATGAACAAAAACGTGACGTCAACGAGTGCGATTGCCGATACAAAAGTTAATCACGTTAGTGCGCCGGGGTGGCCGGGTGTGCCATCTCATTGTCCCAGGTTCGAATCCGGCCCCCCGCAGGATTCGTTGCTTATTTAATGCAACGATGCACACGTAAACATCTAAATAACTTTTGTGTGACATTTCTCCCCCACCCTCTAATTTTACTAAGTAGCCGTATCTTTACAAATGTATTGGGGAAGAAACATTCGAACCAAATGTGTTTTGGTACAGATTTGTTCTTTAACTTTAATTGGTTTTGAAATAAATTAAATGCAACGCTACAGCGATAATTTATTTCTGTTTTTAATTATGAAATAAACTGTTTAAGTATTGCAAGATGGATATTCGTTTTGGGCATTTAGTACGGTGACAATGTTCTGAGTTATGAAAGACATTATTGAGAAATAAGTACCGACTTTCGTGGTGTAGTGGCTAAACACGGGGTTTCAAGGCGTCGCCGCTATGGAGTCGCGGGTTCGATCCCGGTCGGGTCGAGTGTTGTGGTACCACCGTTGTGTGTGATTTCCATAACACAAGTGCATTGGCTACTTACTTTGGGATGAGCAATGAATGTGATTGGTGTCCTATATTTATATAAAAAGTACAAGTGTCTGCTTAAAAGTAAACTGATGACGTTTATGTTGATGTCTTTATTGAAGTACCTAACGGTTCACTAAGATTATTGTAAGCTTGATAAAATATAGTTTGTACTGGTTACATTGTTGTTAAGTACAATTTCTATTCAGTATTCAGTTTAACCGTATCTTGAAATAACATAGTACGTATTCGCAACAGGATGGTGGAGTATTCTATAGGGTCATCCATGAAAACTGGATTTTCGTTTGACATGAATAAAAGTGCACAATTGACAAAAACACCTAAGGTCATCTGGACGCTTCTAGCACCCCACTGCCTGCCACTCTCCTGTCACAGCTTACGCAATCCGACTGACAGCCTCCCAATAATTCGTTACGAAAATGTGTTAATCGCACCCCGAACACTTTCACGCTTCACGAAGCCAAATTAGATTAGCACGATGACAATACTGCATCTGCACTTGAATGCCGCTCGTCATATTTTGACAGGTATCGTCACTTGGACCCTCGTCGCCCACATACACATGTTCTATCGTCCCACGCGAACTCAACGTTCGATGTCAGTTTTTTTTCCTCACAAAAGTCCTGATTTCACGCGGCGCGAACATTCATCCGATTGTCGTGAATTTCGTTATCTTGTATTAGCAAAAGTGCGAGATGATATTGAAAAAATAATACATTTGGGATTTGTTGGCTCCCCATGTGCGCACACGGCAGCTTCCTTTTCACTGTGAGTCTCTATGAAATGGGATGATAAATTTATTTAATGTATACAAATGTTTGGACATTTTTATTTTGCTGTCATTTAGACGTAGGTAACATAATTTAACTTCACCATATGTTAAACTTACATCGGTTTAAGTAGGAAGTGGAAAAAATGTTTTACGACGTGTGAGAGAAGCTATGACAAGCCGGTCCTTTCCTTGCATCGTCCTCATACTTCAATAAACAGAACTTTTTTGTTACGCAAAAACGGATTGATAAATGTGCTTGTTATACGAATAGAGTACGGAGATGGCATCAAAGTAACTGGTGTAATAATTATTCTTTTAAAGGTTCCGTAGCCGAATACGAAAAGCGTTCCGCTTTTTCAGTACAGTTCCATAATTCACGTAAAATACGTGCTATAGTACTGTGTCAAATTGAAAATTTGAAAAATGTAAATGATGCTACACTTTCGAAAGCACCATTAAATCCCATTTAAGTGATATCACACACGAGAGGTAGGTATTTGAAGTGTTTTTTTATTTTCCATGCAAAATAATTTGGTGAACCAACGCTCCTACCAAAGATTTTTTTAGGTTTACCAGGTCAAAGGGTTTTTGTCTGCGTGTACCAAAGAATTTGCAGTTTTACTACATACAGATTCCATATTTTTTTTGGAGGTTTTTACCTTGGAGGAGAATATACTAATGTTTGGTTCAATCAAATATCTCCAAAGAATCTGTGCCCGCGTGTTATACGCTTTCTGGCAGGATAAATTTTGCCGGTTCATTAAACGGTCTTAATTCGAGGTTTCCGACTAATTGATCTTCAGCCGGGGCGACCGGGGTAATTATTCGCATAGGTACGGGAGGACTGTTTAATAAGTATCCGACTTTATTTCTATAGATCATTTTGCTGCTTCAGCTAATGTTTTTAACATTGCTTACAACAAACTGTAATTTAATTACAAATTCAGTTAGTATTGTTAGTTGATTTGATGGCGGCTGTTTGGTGTCCTGATTTTGGAGTTTCATAATATCCTGAAGGTCTCTTAAATTCCCAGTATGTGAGCCTATGATCAAGTTGTATAATCCCATCACCAGTAATTTACGGTGTGAAGTTTACTTTCAACAGGAATTCTATCTTTAGTAGAATCAGTAATTAAATAACAAAGGTCGGAAACTATCCGGACAGTTCTTGGTATAAAGTAATTATTTTCGGGTAGCCCTTTTTCCTTGTCGCATCCCCCCTCCCCCTTAATCGCCGGGTCGCGGGTGCCGATGACGTTTTGCAAGTGTCTTGGAGCCTGTTGACAGCTTTTTAATATATTTTGTTGTTGTATGTAAATTACACAGATGCTTAGAGTGACACTCGGATCATAATTTGCAGGGTTAATATTTATTTAAAGACAACGTCAGCCCAAATATTAATGTTAGTCAAAATTATAGTAAAACTGGATGTTAATACCTTTTACCAAATCAGTAAAATCCGATTTCACAACCAAAAATCACTAGTCTTAAAAAAAATGACTCTTGAAAGGAAAATATTACATATAAGTAAAAAAATACTTTTTGGAGTAAGTGCCATCGCTTTGACTATCTATCTATAGCATCATTTATCCGGGACTTTTTAGTGCATTTTGGTTTTGAAGTAGGTTTTTACTTTTTTGTAAGTTTATTTTGTCTGCTAATTTTTATATTTTGATAGGAGGGAGGGGGAGGAAGTACCTTTTTGACTATCTTATTCAAGAAGCTACAAATTACCCATTATATTCTGTTATTATAATTACTGAAATCCTAAGCGTAAAGGAGTTCCACAATTAGCTCAGTTCCATACGATGTTAACTATCAGACGTTTCAACATGTCAACATTAAGATTCTAGCACAAAAACACTATCTAAGCCTTTAAAATTTTGGAATCCCTTCAATTGCACCAAGATCCTATCATCAAATTCTGACTTAACAACAATGGGACCAACTAAAAGGTGTATAACTTCTAAGTAGGCGAAAAAAATTTCAAATCGGTTTCATAAATGTCTAAGATATGAGGTAACATACTTGTATATACAAAAAAAAAGCATACTCGTACAATCGAATTGATAACCTCCTCTTCTTTGTCGGTTAAAATCTGAATAATATTTAATTCTGGTTAGAAGTTCCGATGATTTTGAAACCTCTGACGGTTTCTAGTTTTGAACGGAACATTTAAAATATGTTTGGTAGGATTGCAGGTTGAACGTAGAAATTTACCGCATCGAAATTTGCCTAACCTGGCATTGTAAAACTATCGTTTTTATTTTAATTTGGCCGACTTTTTTATAGTGCCTTCTTTATTAGGCCGTGAAGTTTTTTTCGTATGATGAAGGAGATGTTTCGTCCTATTAATTTTCAATTAGTACTGTCCGAGTTCATATATCGAGATTTTGATAAAAACAATGGGAAGTTTTGATCTATGCTTCAATGAGCTTTGTAACGTTTATTCAGTTACAGTTCTCCAGTATGACCAGGTGAACCGTCAAACGTCATGATTTGACCGATATGTCGACTAGCAAAACAAGGAGAAAATGGCGGCATAGGAATGCCCTGGCAGATTTCGATAAGACCAAATTTGCGAACAGCCAACGACAGATGCATTATTACTAAGGCATTGTCTTCAAAATTGTTCATGAAATGGTATTTTGGATGAACTCTATTTCAGTACCTCTGTCTGCACTGTAGTATATTAGTAACAATTAGGAGATGTTCCAGCTTTACGCAATTATGACTCCTGCTATCTGTGAGCTCTCTTAACTAGCATTGCTACGAAATTAAATATTTAATTGACTTGCTAGAATCTTAATTGCACTTTATATGGTGTGAATAATCATAAAAGTATCTTAATGTGCGAAAGAGATGGTTCGTAAACTACTTCAAATGGTTTAATTTATGAGATATTGTAATGGTACAGCACTGATTTTCTATTCAGTACCTCGAAAGTCATAATAACTATGTTTACCGGATAAGATAACACACTCAAGATGACTAAGAAAACAAGTGAGTTAACGCTATAACTGTTAAACCATAAATTAGCATTACCTAAACATTAAAAAATCTTCGCCGGATGAAAAGGAGATTTATATTTGTTAAGGCGAAGTTGTTCGTCTTCATAAGGCTTGACGTTTCATTTCTGTCTAGGCAGGCCGACAAGTGCTAACCCTCCCAACCCCCTCCGCCCCTCCGCACCCCCGCTGGAAGGGCTCCCCTTGTTATGCATAAAATTTTGTCTTATTACTTCCAACTTTGCTATTATATTTGACGAGAAGTTGCCAAGTTATTTTGTTATTAAAATTTTTGGCCGCGCCGGCATAAATCTAGTTCGAATGTAAATGGGAATGCTTAAATTACAAAGCAAGAACTTATTTGATTGAACAAACCTAAGGATTTGTGGATTAATGTCGGAAATTCTGAGGAGGCAGTCGCCGCGATTTGCGCTTTGTTGTCGGTACGGAGCGGGATCGACGGGGTTTTGTTTAAGAACCTTTTCGCTTTGTGAAGATAGACGTTTCATTTCCACCAAGGCTGGTATGAATCATTTTGTTGTAGCTATAGCAATTTATAAAGGGATCAGCTTCAGTGTGCTTTTGCTTATACTTTGGAATGCTAATGTATTATTTGAGAGTGAAGAATGACACAAAAAGTCTTCCCTCTTTTCTATATTATAATTACACAATTTGGCGACAAGAAAACTAATTACAATTTACTTGCTATTCCACTTTATAACAACTAATCAATACGAGTTTATAAAAAGCTTAGCAAATCCATTGTGCGGGTAGATCGCGATTTATTTTCTCTTTCGTCTTTACCAAGTTTAAGCCAAACTCATCGACTCTGAGGTATATGTCTGCTGCAATATTTTTTGGAGATTGAGATCACTTTCTTTGGTCATTTGGGATTCAGATATCCTGTTGGTGTCGTCCCCAGTATTGACAGCGTAGCAGTGTTGATAATAACAAATGATTTACTGCTTTCATCATGAAATATCGAAATCATATTCACACACATCCATAAATAACTTAACGTCGTTAAAAGTCTTTGGCAATTATTTTCTCTACGTTTCCAAAACCATTTTTTTTTAATTTCGTGTTGCATTACAATTTACTTATGTTTGTATTCCGTGTTTCGTGTACCTATTGACCCATCATGTCTGACTCTCATTTCACATACCAGTCATCATCCAACTAAACTTGCCTCAATGCAGTTGCCTTCTTTATATTTTCATGAACATCTAGAAATACTTAATACTTAGTAATCAAGGAAAGTGGTGAATGAGAAAATATTCTTAATGCAATACAAGTAAATACAATACTTATAGGTAATATGCTAGCGCAGGTTAGCATTAATCTGAAGATGAGAGTAAAAAAAATATATGCTTAACCAATGTATAATGTTTGTGCGTAGTCTGTCAAGAATTCAATATAACTACTTACATTGTAATATACATAGATAAAACTGTTTAGTTTAGGTTGAACACTTCTTATTTTTTTCCTTATTAAAAGCATTTTTTTCGTTAAAAAAACCCTTTTGGTGAAAACTTGAGTAAGAATACATTTATGATTAGTGAGGTGGAGTGAGTAATAAGATAAACTGAACTAGTAACTGTAAGGTGGACTGTCTGAAGCAAGATATATATGAGTGTAAAAGGAGTGGATGATCCAGTGACGTTTGATAGAATAGCGTGGAAGAGAAAAACATGCTGCACCGACCCCAGATAAACTGGGACAAGGGCAAAAGGATAATAAGTGAGGAAGAAGGTAGGTAAACTAATACTTATGATAATCACTTAGGATTTCTAAGTGAATATTATTTCTCCAATAAATTGTCGTCGTCCAGATTCAGAATACCTCGTATTGGATAAGTAGTAAAAGTACTATATTCTGTGCTCATTACTGAGGGTCGTGACAGTCATTCCGGCTAATCTATGTCCGCACGACTCTTTTCGCTCTGTCGAGTCTCATATCTGAAATTAGGTGCATTTAATGTTAATGTAACAGTTTCCTTTAGTTTCCGTCAAATTATTTTTTAACGGTAACGAAGGTGCGCTTTGTAATGACACCCGGTATTTTTTAATAATAATTAACTCATATTTTCCCAGACAAACAGTGATACGTTAATATAAGTCTTTTTTATCAGATGATCCGATTAAAATCAGGACCTTAAAAAATATTAAGCGTAAAAGAAAAAACTACTAGTGTTAGACAAACCACTGATTTCCGGTGTCAAGTAACTACAGCAATAGATTTACATTTTGGTGGCTTATAAAGTAAATAAGACGTATTTTTCATTGATCAAATTAAATGAATTGCAAAGTAAGTATTAATTATTTAAATATCCTTAGTATATACTACTTAAAAGTTGATTCAATATGGTTGAATTAACACAAATTAATAACTAAACACGTTACCCTATTCAACAAAACGCTAAAACTCGGTTTCATCACAACATCAATCTATCAAGTAAGTAATTGACACTGCTTTTTTAATCAGCGTTAAAACTGCAAACTATGATTACTGTTGTATATCAATTAAGAACAACAATGAAGGCAACACTTGGTAATGATGCACGACGCCGCCTCGCCCGTACATTGTTCCTCCTTTACCAACAAATTAACACTGACTCAAGTGAAGTGAACCACTCTGTACCCACCATTCCCAGCTCAGAACGAGCCTTTAAGCTTCCCTTAACTACCAAGCCAGCTGTTCCAAGCACTAAATTCCACGTTACAATGCTTTGTTTTAAAATTTGTAATCATTCTCACATTTTACGACGGTGAACGGTCCGTTTCGGAAAATTTGATACGACTATAAACCCTGTAATTGTGTTAGCATTCCACTTAATTAAAAGTTATGAATTCAAAGGCACGGCTTTACTACGCTTTGACGGCAACCGTCTCAGCCAACTCGTAGAACTCGATGAATTTCTTTCACTGTTTATTATTTAAGTTTAGCTAACATTTACTGTTAATGAGCAAATAAAAACACATTATGAATCTTTTTGTCTGCTTGTTTAAATCATCAGCTATTACGATGTACTATTTCACGTTTAATGGACGCTCTTCTATATTAATGTAACGCTGCTACTACTAATATGAGACAGCGCACAATGGTAGCTATAACATTTTTGTGCGTTATATGAAAGCAAATAAATAAAAATATTGCTGAATCGATTCCCACAGCGATTAAGCGAATCTATATTAGAAGGGCGGTCTGAAAACACTGCGTAAGAGTGAGTTATGAAAACAAATACACATTACGCTTTCGTACGAAATCTCGCACAACTAATGACGTTAAAAGCGAGGGGTAAAAGTAACATTGTAAGCAGTCATAGTTCGGGTGTGTGTGTCAAAAGTTGGGTACGGCGATCATAAATAGAGCCGCGGGGGGCTCAGGCGTCGGAACAATAACCACCGCGTATGCTCGTGTAAACATTAGCCCGTACTTAATTCCTTGTAGTCCTAAACTCGCTTAAGAGGGTAAGACTCCGTGACACGGTGTTAATTAAATAATTACTTTAAATAATAACTCCTTGGCCTCGGCCGCGCGTGTAGCTCTCGAGCATTACACGTACTCGTTTCGCCTTAACTGCCAAATGCCGTGCTCCCATTTTGAACCTTATAAAACATCTAATTTATTGTTTGGTATTAATAAAAATTGCAATTTATGGTTACACTATACATCTACTATAATTAAAATCACTACTACTAATAAGTAGGATTTCGTTCAAATCATTATTACAAATTCCAAAAACAAACTTAAAAATAATAATAAGCTGATAAGTTTACGAGCAAGAAGATTCCATAAATAATGCAATCATTGCTGATGATGATCAATCAAATAGAACGAGAATGTATACAAGTCTTAAGCGATTTACACAATCTAGAGGGATGACAAAACCTTGACTCTGTTTTTTCCGGTCAGATCAAACGCCCAAGGCAAAACTGGATGCTTTGTTGGTTCACCATTTTCTGTTTCCATGCAAACTTCCACAATTCTTAAAAGTACTCGTAAGCATGTGATTTAGGCATTTACGGCTGTTTGAGAAAGGACGAAAAGTTTAATTGGTCCTTTTTTGTTACGAACCACTCGAAATGAAAGGTGCATTTTAATTTCCAGGATATCGTTGGCTTCAAAGAAGTATAAGATTAATAAAATAAACACTTGAAGTAGTAGTGTGTACATTTTATGATTAACATTTAGATTTGTCTGTAATATTCTTTTTTAAATAAAAAATAACATAGCTTTAACAAAAAGCAACACTTTTTTCTAAGTTTAGAGCCTGTTCCACTATCCAACTCTCATTTAGTATGAAGTGTAGAACATATAACACTAAAGCAGAACTTATTTTGACATTGCAAAACTGGTAGTTAGCACAAAATATTAATGTGCAATAACTTTTCACTTCTCTGTTTTGATAAATTTACCAGAGAGTGAAATAAATTGTACTTAAATTGTGCATTTTCGTCCGTTGTAGTAGCAATAAAAAAAATAAAATAAAAAATTTTCAAATTGCATTGAAAATTTTGTAGACCCGTATTAAATGGAACAGCCCGTCACAGAGTCATCTCTATGTAAAGCCTACCCTCAAGCACCTACTCTATTGACTCTCTTCCGCCACTTTCTTATCGAGTTATGATAAATGGCTCTTCCAAAAAACAGCAATGAACTTTAGATTCCGCGCGTTAAGGTTTAATTTCGCGTGCAGTTCACAAGTGAGCATAATTCGTTTCGCCGCATCGACGATACTTCTTAAATAATAAAAGCTCTTTGTAAAACTTTCCCTCCTTGAGCGTTCTAAAGCTTTTGGGTATCCAGTAATTAATATTCATGGAGGCTTGTGCCGAGGGGCCGTGTAATTAATAAACTTATATGATACTTTTGTTTACAGTGTCATTCGTGAAACGCAGGGGAGCTTTGAAAGCTTGTTTTTCGTAATGTTGGCGCTTGCGCTGCGAAGTGCTGTACGCCCATTTACTGACGCCTGCTGATCATGGGCGATATTTTGTATGTATTTATTTTTTACAGTTGGTACTCGGTGATATAACATTTGTGTAAGAACAGCAACAAGACTAGCAACGCTGCAAGCGATCAAACAAAGCTATGATGTTGCTAGATTACTTTAATGTGTATCAGTATTTTCCCATAGCACAGTGCAAGATACTTCTACTATTTTATATCGCTATTAGCGTAAAGTTGTGTTTTGGTTTTGGATCACGGAAAATGCAACAACGGCATTCAGAAAAACGTTAAGTCATTACTAGTGTCAACCCTGGAGTATTAGCATGAAAGTGTGAGGTTTGAAAAGTTGAAAAAGGCCTTGAAGCAACATAACTCGTTTTTTTTATCTGGATCATTTTTTAGAAAAGCGAATACGATAATTATCAAGGTATTGCAGGAAAATGGTTGCTCCGTCGCGACAGTGTGCACCATGTCACACACTGCATTTTGTTTGACCTCAACTATACTTTTTGGTTTCTCACAGTTCCCATGTTGACTTAAGCTCAGTCCCTGTCTTTTTCTTATTGACCTAAGATGGACAATATCTGAAAATGCGTATTTTGTAACTTGACTGACCACCAGAAAGAGTATGACGTCCGAACATGCCGGTTGAAGACTTCCAGGGAGCGTATTCAGCTCAGCTTTACTGTCAAATTAGCAATTCGAATTATGATTTCGCATGATATTTATAATTTTATTATAATAAAACAACATAATTATGAATATTCGTACCATTTTAGTAATGTTATAATATTATTATATTGATAATATTCGTTTACACAGAGTCGGGATTGAGCTGCCTGGAAATTAAACGGCTGAAGTATCGCAACACGACCCCCCCCCCCCCCCCCTAGTGTAATCAAAAAATGGAATGACTTCTTCATTAGGATGCAGTTTCCTAAAGGTGCTTACAACTATTGAATAATAGCACCAAAGTTTAATTAAAAAAAAAGTAATTATGAAAACTTTTAATTACTTTTCTGAAACACCACGTACTCGTTATTTTGAGTGTTGGCAACATATTTAGCTAATTGGAAATAAAAAATACTTTCAGGCTTAAACTTTAAAGATATTTATTATATGTGTAAATAACTTTTTCAGTACCTACTCCTTATCTCATTTGAGTAATTAAGTTTAATTTGAAAGGAGCATGTCGAGACGTAGTTTAAAAAAGAGTTATATTGCAGTCACTCAAATAGCACCTAACTACTAAGTTTCTCGATCGATTTTACCAACGTCAGATAACACTTATCCGCCTTAAAGTCGATTTTTCTAACATCAGATAAGGAATATTCTTCGAAATTAATATAAAACGCCTTATTTGAAAACTTCACCTATTTGTCAGCAATCATTTTAAAATCGGTCGTCTTATACCTATTCGGTCGCATAAGACTTATCCGACATTGGTGAAATCGGACTTTGGTGCATCTTAATACGGTAATCAAAATAGACCATATACCAGGACTACTAGAAGAAACAAAAGGACAGGGACAGAATGATGACTGCATCATTTTGTCCCTGTCCTTTTGTTTCTTATCTATCTTCACAACCAAAACCACTTTAAAACCAGATGAGCGTAACGTGGATGGATCCGTTTTGTAAAATATGAACAAAATATCAATCAGGATAATGACCGTGCGATCAAAACTTTTTGCTAATAACTTTCACCATTCTTACTATTGTAAATATGTTCTAGGATGTATGTTTTAGCGTGTCTATTGGCGTTTGCATCAAAAACAACGTTCAAATTGGTCTGGAAAAAACATAAAAAGACGTTTAGTGTTTGAGAATTATACAGATAGTTATACAACACGAAATGCCAGACCTGCTAATTTTTTGCGCTATAAAAATTAGTAGCAGTATACCAGCAGATGCATTAAACAAACACATTAAAACACGTTTAATTATAAATTAACCTAGGGAAAAAAATAACGTTTTCAAGATTTCGACCAATAATATTTTGAACAAGTTATAGGCACTAAAGTGTATTAATTACATAGAACATTTGTAAAACATGCATCGTTAGCCTAACTAGATAAAAAAACGTATTAAACGCAATTTATGGGGAAACAATATTAAATTTACTCAGCTTAAAACATCTGCAGTTATCCACATAACGGACAACCTATTCAAAAGTAAAGCTAAAAAAATATCTTATCATAATGGTGGCTACTAAGACATGATACCGAGCCATATTGTGATAATTCCTACCTGCCAGCAGGCACTTAGTACAACGAGAAACAAGCTGCTCGGATATGGCGATTTTAATAAAAGGTCCGGAGTTATAAATCAACACTTGATATCGACCAGAGACAAGAATCATTTAATTTGAAGGCTCGAGTAATTTGACAAAACTTCTGTAATAAAATTATCAAGCATTGACCGCGTTTCGGTTCATAGTGATGTGACGATGTGGTGAGTGCCGACGATATTAGTAACGTGATAACGTCCACACAAAAACGATCCCCTGTTTAAGTTTTCAAGTTAACTAAAAATAATGCTACTGATTGATGACTGAAAAATATACCGCTTTCGTTTTTTTACTTGCGCAACTAGGTTTCATTAAAAATTGCTAATTAAATTAACATAACAAAACATAAATCGCTAATTCAAATTGGTAATTATAATAAGTTATCCTAATACATAGTTTATAAAAAAACATTACCCTACGATCTGATTGTATCAGTACATTTATTTTATTATTTACTTATATCGTCATCATCATCATCATTATCAGCCAAAGGACGTCCACTTTCCATAGCGACCGATCACTAGCGGTCTGCATCCAGTTTGATCCTGCGATCTTTTCTATATATGGTATTTATAATTTATTTTAAATTTCATATACTCATACAGTAAATGGGATGACGATATTAAGAAAATAGGATGCCCTGATTGGGTCGAATTAACGCAGGATGGAGATTGTTGGTGTGTTTTATTTGAAGGAGGCCATTACCCAACATAGGTTCTTGCAGAATGCAAAAAATAGTATTATTAAGTACTATTTTTTAAATTATTTAATTATTTACAAACAAAAAAAAAACTAACAAATAAAACTTTATACTTAAAAAACTTGTACTATAAACTTAACTGTAAGAAATAAACGGTATTTATCTTCGTATTTTATTTTATTTATAAATTAAATATTTAACAAAAGTAGGGTAATTTGTTTACGATCGCAATAAAATCCGCGCATTTTCATATGATTTCGTATATTGGTTATTCATCAGCGTAACGAAATCCCCTGAGCACTTAACCACTTGGTTCAAACATATCGATTTTCAATACGCGCGGCTGACACCCGGGGACAAAGTAACAATGTAAAAACGCGACCATACCGCGTGATTCACTTATTTGTTCGACTCACTTGTATATTGCGAACTTAGTGATGTGCCGAATCGATAATATTGTAAGTTTTTATTATATTATTATAAAATAATATCAAATCGTTGTATTTTTTTTGTACCTATTTGCACATTTTTATATTAACAAAAGGTGGCATAAGGCCCTGTGGCATTCTATACCCGTCATAGTTATCTAATTATTCATCATTGCATAACAGTTTACCAATATTATGTATGTACGTTTTATGTAAATAAAATAATTGTTACTTTATATTAGGTTTTTAGATAGCTCTATTAATAATATTAAAATTTAATATTAACACCCTAACATGGTACTGTACTATTAGTTATTAATAAAAATCATTGTACCATTTTGTAAAAAAAAAACTTATACTATCAAACTTTTGAGCTAAACAGAAATTAAAGTAGGCGGTGCAACAATGAAATAAAAACAAATAAAATAAACTGAAAAATAAATTCGATAAGATTCGATCAAATATATTGTTGATCGATAATAAATAAATTGTTTTGCTTTCAATGCACGATGACTCCGTACGGTGTAAGAGAAGGCAAGAAGAGTGAAAGCAAGAACAGAGAAGAAGACATCTTTTGAATGATAGATGATGCTACACTAATACTAGTCTTAGAACTAAAACTAAATTAAATCGAATGATTTCTGTCAAAAATGCATTTAAAGCACATTAAATGCAAAACTCCAAAGACACAAACGTATTGACTTCAGCTTCAATAAAATATGCAGCTAGCCAATTTAGTAAAATAGAAGCCCCTATTTATCGCCTCATTCATTGTCGGGAGAGTGAATCAAACCCGCCTGCGGGCCGACTCAACCCCGACCTTATAATATTATAACGTGTAAAGAGTAAACGAACTCGCGTTATCTCGGACAGGCCCGATTCCTGACCACTTTAATGGGAAAAGCATGTTAGAATTAAACTAAACAAAGACGATGCATCAATTAGGGGCACTCCTTTTTTTCTACCTCCTCAAAAAGGCTTAACTTTTTAAAGGTTGTACCTCGACGAAGCTGTTCTCGTGCCTGTTCGTTATTTTTTACTGGCTCATTTGATTAGATCAATCTCAATGATTCTTGTATGGATTTCAATTAAGCCGATAAAAAGATAAGTGGGTGCAAACATTAACCTTTGTCAAATGCTTTTAAATACGGTAGATTGTATCTCTGTTTAACTAAGTATTTTATATTCATATTACCGGGTCGGCGTGCACCCGATTAACCTACATTAAAACATGTGGTAGATAGCTCTGAGCATCATGTAAGTCGTAAAACTTTTACGGAGATGCCCTGTGTTTTAGACGACCTAAGATGCCGACCAGAACCTTACACAGTTATTTCACTTAACGTTTTTACCACAATAATACAATGCAGTCATAAAACATATCATACCACCAGTAAACAGAGCTTTGATCATACTAAAAAATGAAGTGCAATAAAACGGAAACGATAACGCTGGTGTAATTAAGACGAGGTAAATATATGGAACGTATTGACGGATCGTAAAGTTAAAGGATTCAAAACAACAAACTGCAAGGTACAGTTTACGACGGCGACCGGATCGCTTTTATTGTTGTTGTAAAATTCACGATCCATTATTAATTATTACAGACATCATTAATCTACTAATCTATTTAAGGACGAGCGATAAGAATCTCATTTAAAGTATTGAATGAAGAGTGTCCGTAGTGGACTCGAGATAGGCTTAAATTAGCTTGGCCGGCAGGTAACATCGTGATCGTTTCAGCCAAATCAAAATGGAGCTTTAAATTTATGGTGTTAGAGTTGATAATGCTTGTTGTTTCCAGATAACGTTATGATGTTCGTCGATGGGTATCGGCCTGCCTGATTTATTACAGGTTGGTGTTTAAACGACAAATGCATCGAAACAGATAGGAGCGACATGTCCGACATTGGAGGACCAATGTTGACCACTATACTCGCAGCATACATCGCGTACCCGACTGCCGACTCGACACAAGATATTTTCGTGTTTGAATATAAAACAGAGATTTATATCCTGCCAGTAGTGTATTTGATTTCATGAAATAAATTACGATTGAGCAATAAGGTAAATTAATAAATGATTCGAAGATTAATTCTGATTTAATAATGATTAGTGCATTTTCAGCAGTGACATTTAAAACAAGTTTTTTTACGGCTTGTACCTATACGATCCTGTAGGTTTTTAACATGTAGAAGTTAAATTACTTTTACTTTATAATAAGCACTTTTCATTCACTAAACATATAACAGAAATGTACCTAATCTCACACTACTAACGATAAAACCCAAAAAAGAAGTTTTTTTCCGGATCAACAAAAAAATTTCCTTACCGAAACACCGTATCTCATGTGGAGCAGTACCGCCCAAACACCGGATGGGAGTTTCTTTGGGACATAATCTTTACAACAAAACTGCGATCGCATCATGCACTAACGAACCATCAAGCGAATAGAGATGGATTTAAGTAGCATTACTGATATAGCTGATCTTGAATACTATCAATTTCCTACGTTTGAGTCTTTGTTACTAACGTTAGGGTAATATCGATTTAGGCAATTCTATTGTTTGAAATCTCTCTACAGACATTAGGTTTTAATTAATTGGTAGTTTAGATGTCACGAAATAAAATTTCAGAACTTTTTGTTTTTTATTCGGGATGAAGATTGGTTTAATCATTTATGTATCTACTTACGTATAGCATACGAGTATAAATTCGGTATTGGTAGAAGGAATATGCTAGTTTTCACTAAGAACAAATCACAATATTTGGAAATCTAGTGATTAATTACTTATATCAAAAAACAAACCTATTTTGATTATTTAAATTAGGTTAAACCATATTTTACACAATGAACTATGTCCACAACATACATTAGAGGATGTGACGTCACACCTTGCACAATGGAGGGCTTTTTTGCTGTCATAGACCACTCTTTATAGTATTTTGCTGTCAAGAAGACCTAAGTGGTGACGTCATTTAGGACGTCAGTCAGTTCGAGCGTTTGAAGGGCACATTCAATTCATTTTATTAAATCATAATTAAATATATATATCTATTTAAAATGTAAAGTATTATTAAGTTTTTGAAATTCCGTCATCTAGCCTATTAGGAAACTCTTCGCAATGAATAAAGGCAACGATATTCTATCAGTGTCAAATTACATTTAATGGTTTGTGCGCTGAACCGCTGAATAATAAATAAGTGTTATTTAACCGACGGCCATTGTGAATATTCTGTCAAAATTGCAAAACTTGCTTGCTTTGTTTAAATGCGTCGTTAAAGGAGACGCGAAGCGTCACGCGTCACGTTGGGCGGCGCGGTCCACACTAAGACCTCAGCTTCGAATTTTGCGTGCGGCAGCGACGGCGGCGCGGGCACGGCAGGATCTCATACGTAAAATCAAATGGTTCGGTTCTCGAAAACAGCGACGCGCAAGCAATGAGCGCCGCAAAATCCTAGGCTGTAAAGTAAAGTTAGCCTGTAACATCCCACTGCTGGGCAAAGGCCTTACCTCAACTATGAGGTAGTTTGAGCGATACTCCACCACGCTGGCTCAGTGCGGGTTGGTGGAGGGGTGTTTTCAAGGCAAGCGACTAACCCTGCTGTCAGATTTTATCAAGCCGCCCATAAGGCCTCTGACTAGGCTTAACGACTAATATGAACCGATATTAGCCGGGACCAACGGCTTAACGTGCCTTCCGAAGCACGGAGATGCTCGTGATGTACGTCACTTATATGGTCGGAATGGTCACCCATCCAAACTCGACCGCGCCGTAGGTTGCTTCACTTCGGTATCACCACCAAAGCGCTGCTACCGCTGCGCTACGAGCACCTCTATGGGCTGTGGCTTTAATCATATGTGTTGCATGAGTGCATTTACCGAGAAGTGGTTTTTCACGTGAGTGTTTGAGCGTCGCATTTGGCGAGTGGCTCCGCGACGGATGAAGCAGCGGGTGACACCGCGAAGGATTCAACTACGTTTCTTTATGTTTGAGTATGCACGTGGATCGGCGCCAGCCGCTAGACGTGCCGCCTGTCTATATAGGATGTTGTTTTGGTCAGCGACGAGCGACAAAGGGGTGGCTGTACAAACTACTATTGATGCCAAAAAATATATATTTTTTGGAAATGGAAAAAACCAACAAAATCATTTTTTTATGCGGTACAGAGATCGAGTCAAAACTACCAACACCAGGTAGCCTCAGTCCTCAGTATTTCGTAGATAAGCGCTAGCTACGCGCTAGGGTGCGAGTTTTCCTATTCGTTTTGTATTTTTTTTTAATGTTAAAAAAAGGTTTTCTTGTATAAAACTTGCTCAGAAATCAAAGAAAACATTTTTTTTTTAAATAAGCATAACTCATATTATCATCCCTGAGTTGGATGTCACTGACCAAAACAACATCTTGTATATGGTAAATACGCCCGACGCGCTGCGAAAAGCCACGCCGCATGCGACGCTCGATGCCCCGCGTGTCATTAAACGAGGCCTATGGGAGACTCCGATAGTCATTTCGAAATAATCAATGCAATTGTTTACGTAAAATCAAAATGGCACGGCAATGTTGTATTATTTAGACTGAATATACTGATATTGCAAACAATACTGACATTTAATGCGCTTAGCAAGCTGAGTTAGAAATCTTTAGTAAAAATTATTTAAAAAATAAGTAGGAGCATGTATAAAGTACGGGGTCGTTAAGTGTCATTTCATACATCTTATGGATCGGTAGTGGAATTGGTACCATAATTGCATTTCAAATAAATTATGCGTTTTTTATATTTTGAAATACACTCATGCATTAACAAACCTTTTTAAAGACAATTACAGTTAATTAACTAAATTTATTAATGTGGTCATTTTTTATCATAAATATTTTATTCACGTTACTTTATAGGTGAGACATTTTACAATTTATGTCTTAACATAAAAAGAAATGTCTAATGACTCACCTTAAAGCACGAGTTCCTCTTATTGAGTTTCTTTTCAGTTTCGTGTTTTTTTTAATTAAATAACGATGTTGACACCGCTTACTGATGAATTAAATCCAAAACTGCATTACGAGAAAGTCACATTAACTCATTTGGGTCAATCGTTAATTTTACGTTATGATAATTTTCTGACACTTTAGTGCCACCGAACCACGTAGCCACTGAGTTAAGTCTTGGTCTTGTGTCAAGGTTTTTTGGTGTTTATTGATGATAATATAATATATATTCAAGGGAATTGGAAGAAATTGCGTACAGCGATAAGGCTGTCAAAATTCAAGATTGTTTATATTTTCCATGTGTCTGTTATTTTTGCAATGAAGTTTATCTCTATTTGTCTATTTCTGTATTTGTATTTTTTTTTGTACTTAATCACATCCTATATAAGATTGAATAGAGGAGTAATACGAAAATGTTCCGTTTATACACAGAACACATAGAGCAGCATTATTACTCGTATGTATCTGAAGGTAGTATAGAGATTCAGAGCGAGTAGATAACTGTACCTCGGTACTGTACTGCACAGATGAGATTGCTCATATAGCTGCAGGTAAATGTGGGGTTCGCAGGGCTGCCCACTGCGTTTAGAAATAATTATTTGCATCTAGTTTCTTTCATCATTTACTCGAATAACAAAGTGACGCAAAATACAAATTTAATGGAATGGTTAACTGGTTCTTAGTATACCGAAAAATTGCATCACAAAAACTTTTTGTGTTTTTGCGTATTTTACCACTTTAGAAGCGACTATCTATCAAACGTTACACTTTAAAAGAAAATGGTTTTAGGAACATCGATGTCATTTTAAAATACCTATTCATAGACACACCACACGCATAGGGTGTTTTTTTTTTCAGTTTTAGTTTCATGTAAGCCCCCCTTAAATATCATTAATTTTAATATTTTGTATAGGAATCGTAAAGCGGTAAACAGGATACATCTTCCTACCAAATTTTAATAGTGTGATGCTTATAGTTACAGAATAAAGTGGCTGTGATATACGGGCGGACTGACAGACAGACAGACTTGACGAACCCTAAAAATGCAAAGTCGCAAGTCTTTTTATCTATTATCACAGTCAACAACCTACCAAAGTAATGAATACCATAAATCAATTTTCGACATCTTCCGTTGCATCGAGCCGCAAGTATTCTACAAAACCGTCTCTTAATACTCTTAGGCAAATCTTACTTTAACTATAAAAGTTCAAGATTTTGTGCTAAAGAACATATTTTTTTATGTTTTTAGTCGCTAGGACGCATAGTTTCCGATATGCGAATAACAAAAAAACCTTGGTTCCTCCCCCTCCTCCTGGCTCCTGGAGGTTACGGGCTGGGAATTATGCTAAATGTTGACCTCCAAAATAGTCCAAAATAATTACGAGGTCAAAAATTGTGTTCCTCAAAACCCCCTCTATAATGTGTAAAAATTGTTTTTCTCTTGGTTTAAGTTAACTTAGTAAGTTATCGAATAATAAAATATATCGTTTAATTACTAATTTATCTAAACAAATAGATAGTTTATAACTGAGTAATATTATAAACTATTTGTTTGGATAAATGGTTAATTAAACGATATCTTTTAAAAGGCCTGACAACCCTCAGATCTGCATTGCTTGCTCGCTATCCCCGCCACATAGTTTTGTTCGCAGGCTCTCATCGGCCCGAAGCTTCGCTTAAGGCCCAGCGCTAATTGGACGTTTTCAAGTGCCATAACAATATATATTATTATAACAATTGGCAACATTGTGTTTTTCAAACGGAGAATTAGGGCAGGTCACGTGGTGCAAGTCCTTTGTGATTACTTTTACAAGTAACCGTTCAATGAAGCTTTTAATGAAGTTCATTTAATTAATGACGCTCTTCAGAAAGTGAAATAATTGGACCGAAACATGTTTACTTACGTCAAAATAACCTATTGAAACTATAAAAGACTGTTAGTCTTCACAAATATCGATTTCATTCGTCAAATATCGATAGTTTAAATATCGATAGTTGACTACCCGTCCCGGCTTCTCACGGGTGCAATGTATTAACATATCAATCAATCAATAACGTAGTTTTAAAGATTCAAGCATACATACATACAGACATCGGAAGCGTCTTTGTTTTATATTATGTAGTGATAGTGCATCTATTATTTTGGAATGATATTTCTCTTTTATTTACTTTCATGCACATAAAAGACAGTTTATCAGACCACAATTTTGAATGAATCCATTATCTGATATATAAAAAATGAGCCTTTTTCACGGAGCTCTTAAAACAAACACGTAGCATAAATGAAAGTAAAAGGACAGGGAAAATATAATAATCTAAATTAAAATAAAAATGGTAAGTCAACTCTGTATTACTAATTCGACATCATATTACTCCTTCAGTAGATCAAAGAGCTATTTCAATTGCTCAAGCATGTAGATTTAAAAACACGACGTCATGTTATTCCAAAAACTTTTAGAGACCTCCAATGACAATGGCATTACAGTCATAGCCTCCAGAGACAGAAGTTTGATAGAGATACTTGTTGTGCCCAACACTTGGCCGTCAGTGCCAGACGTCCCCTGAGGCAATCGGCTCCCTGGTTGAATAACAACATGGTTCACATTTCGAATATTATCTTTTCGTAGCATCGTAGTACCATAAGTACGTAAAACATGAGCATATAAAGAAATACGATGCTCAGATTTTTTCATACATGTCTATGAACAACCTTGGACCAAATTTAAACGCGACTTTTCGGTAACACAACGAATTGTTATAGTCTCAAATATATGATTTGTCAGTTTGAAATTTCTACGTGCTCTTGAGAATGGACAGATAAACAATTAACAGATCCTATAAAGATTCCGGACATTCTGAGTGTTTGGTAGAACAATGTTGATATTTCTGGGGCAAATAGAGGACACCTATGACCTATGCGACCATTTTTATTTATTTAATTTAATAAGTACCTAAAAACTATCGCAATTATCACCTCAATATACATGACTTAAAATAATCGCGTAGTTTTCTTCCGTAGGGCCTACAAATATCTATATCGTTCCTAATAATTACTATTTATGACCTAGGTCTTTTTATGGCAAGTATTATAGAAAAGCACATAGTATTTTCCCTAGATCTCCATCATCACCATGTACCGCCATCAGGGTCAAGTATCTGTGTAAGCAGATATGTACCGTAGACCGTAGTCATACCCAACATCAGATACAGACGTGCTAGATATCTTGAAAACAATCAAAATAATGGAACTCTATACGCATCGGTCTAAAGGCCCCGAATATCCCGAATGTCAGAGTGAACTGGCTTCATCTGGGTCAGTTCGCATATTTATCGACTCTGTAAAAGGTCGTTTGAGTTTGGGAAAAACCATTGAAATTTCACGGCTTCAAGAAGAGAGTGAATAGGATTTTACTATTCACACATGGTCCAACCAAGTCCGCATTGTCACTAACCATCAGGAAAAATTGTGGCAAAAACAATATTTTTAGAAGGCGCTAATTAAGCGTCCTGCCCTTAACTCGGAACTCTGCGGAACTGCATCCGCGCTGGTTCTTGTTCGACGCGCCGCCGCAGCTTAGAGCAATTTGCAAGAGTTCATGCCATCGCGAGGTGTTTGCAGCACAGTTTTTAGCGTTGGCGAACTATCGATAGTTTAAATATCGATAGTCGAACTTACAAATCATCTGAAGGCCTATCGTAAGAGTCGATACTATGACTCTAACGATAGCTCAGTTTAGTTCAAGCTCAGTTTAGTCTACTATCCATAGCATCAAGGCTCAATATCGAATCCATTATCGACAAATTGACTCTAGTTATTATTAATACTCAATATATAATGCAATATAGATAGTATCGTCTCTGATTATTGTTAACATTATCGATATTTTGTGTTAGGATCACTGTCTATAATAAAATAAATAAATATTTGACAACATCACATACATTGTTCCGATCGCAAGCTAAGTAGCTAAAGCACTTGTGTTATGGGAAATCGGAAACAACGGTGGTACCACAACATCCAGACCCGAGACAATATAGAAAATGAATCAAAAAATATTAATTAAAAACAATTATAAAAAAGGTTTTCTACATTGACCCGACTGGGAATCGAACCCGGAACCTCACGAGATGGCGACGCTTGAAACCAGAATGCTAGTCACTCGACCACGGAGGTCGTCGTCGTCGAGGTAAAAGACCTAATTTCGATAGTATCTTTAAGCCTATCGATTAGTATCGACTGCTACGCTATGGCTGTTGCTCAAGCTCAAGTACTGATAGGCCTATCGATAGACTATCGGTGGTGGAGTATCGAGCACAACGCTTCAATGGGTCATACCATCGCGAGGTGTTTGCAGCAGTTTTATTAAAAGCGCCCCCGCTTGCGCGATGCAAATTGTTTTAAATATTAAAATCTCCGGATCTACTCATTTTAGGTGCGCGGTAATCTGTGCCTGTTTAAAACTATTTGTTTGGAATGGAAATTGTGTTTTGCTCTGAGCTTTTCATGCCTGGGTAAAGCGCGTTTAAGTACAAGTATTTTCGCAAAACCAATTAGAAACCAGTTATTTATTAAATGAAATGTGTTTATCTTATGTGAATGCATAATTTACAAAGATAAAATACATCATTTTACGGTATACATCGACGATGGTTGATCATAGAAGGCAGAAGTCTTCCCGTGTGTTTTAACCAATACCCAATACAAATTTCCCGTGTCAATCCTGTGTGTTGTAACAATACCCATTATACTGTGTGTAGTTTTAAATAAATTGTATACAACATACATTTTTTTAACTACATAAGAGCTTTAGCTAAAAAGACGAAAGTCGCGTTGACACGTAATGGAGTAAAAGTATTCTAAAATACATCAAATGTTTACAGATCTAAATTTAAAAAAAATGCATATGCTTAAGGAGTAAGCATATGCATTAGCTTTTATTGACAGCTAATTAATGTATCAAATTAAACTCTGTCGCATGTCATAGGTAACAATACCTATATAAATAAATGCTTTTGCTTAAGGCAATTGTATCAAAAATATTCTGACATAAAAAAAATAACAAGATAGACAGATTATTTATACTAAGACAGACTTCATACATTTTAAAAATGTAAACTAATGATGGTCTCTTAAAGAAGAATCTTTAACAACTAATCATATCAAAAATTAGTCTGGTATGTAATAGAGATTATAATTATAGGTATAAAAAATAACCGAAATAAAAACGATATCACCCGTGGACATAGAGCACAAGATTTCCAGATATTATCTTGACCTAAGGAGCACTATACTACTGTACAGTACTAACTAAGACTGGTGTTTCTAGAGTTTTCCTCGGCTGGCTATTACTGATATCTGGAGCAGTCGCCTCGATCAATGATCCGCGTGGGTGCGGCTTGTACGGAACAACGGGGCTCGCTATAGTGAACGACCATTTTGTCAAATGTCAAACGGACGACGCCTATTGAACGTAAGCAGCTACCTAACAAATGTATAGACGCATTGGCGTTTGGTGAAGGATAAAATGATTTGATAATAATATATTTGAAACGCTGATATAGCAACTGGACTTGTTTAACAAACACCTCAAAGGAACTGTCCAAACCTATAGAGATATGATAGTGACGCCTTTGCACTGCAGTGGAACAACTTAAAACCCACCTATTCATAAACGAAGCCGTTTCCTTGTGGCAAGGAGGCGATGATACTGGCTGCGTTGCCGCGTTAGATAGCAATCTGTTGAGCTAAGAATCACAGCCAGCATTATTATTAGTCAAAATATATATAATTTCGGTGTATTTTTTTCCAAACAGTAAATTTAGCACGCCCAGCGCTTTGTTGGCAACAAAGGAAAATTGATGGTTGCAATAAATTAATATGATATGAAATGAATTAGAAAAGAAACATTACAGTTTTAAACAATGACATATAATCATAAAGATGAAATAAGATAATAGGCATCGGTAAACATAACTGTTCAGTCAACCAATCCAAAAAAAGACGAAACATCACTAATCTTGACACCTTCTGCCAATCGTATTTGTTCTTTCGCCGTCTATAACGCCTTTTTCTTAGGGCCGGTGTCGTTATAGATAGTTAAATCCACGAACGGTTCAAAGTTGTAACTATTGGTAGAATAATTACGATTTTGTAAGACACCACGACCTACAAAAATGGGGTGATATCCAAATGAACGAGCGAAGTCGCGGCGACCGTTAGTAAATTGAAAAAAAGGTTTAGAATGTATTTCATTTTTTAAACTAAAAAAATAGCTAAATTTCGTTTTTTGAAAACTTATTTATTACATAAGATGTTTCTCATTCCAGAACTTCGCGAGATTTGCATGATGATGATGCTGTTGGATATGTTCAGCTAAAAAGAGAGGCCAATCTGTGTGTAGTAAAGAAAAAAAATGACCGGAGGACAAAGTTTGCTCACAGACTCAGTGTCCATACTCATTGATGAAAAAGATGGAGCCTTTAAAGTATTTAATGTAATGACGGTCCTGCCTCCCAACGATTATGCAGTCATGCAGTGACCTTTTTAATGTGAACTCATTGGAGAATCGAGGAGCCTCCTGGTATGCCACAACGTGCTACTGGCTAAAATCAAAGCTTTCCAAAGTGGGTAGTACTTTGGAATTTATTAAAAAATCAGAAATAAGGGATTGCGCGTATTCAGTACCTACTGATACTGTCAAATATTTGATTGTGTTTTGATTTTGCAAACAAAAGTATAAATACGACAATTGGCTTAATGTCAAATTACAAAACATTTGATTGATAAATCGTAAAAAAAACGTTTGATTACTCTTGATGCACTTGATGGGCTTCAAACACAATATTAAAATGATTGTGATACTAAATGTATCAGCAACATACGATGGCTCTCTACTGAAGACTTATAGATGCAGTAAGAAGCCTTCCTACTACTACCTACCTACTGCAACAACGTGCTATGGGCTGAAACAAGCTTTCCAAAGTGGGCAGCCCTTTGACATTTATGAAAATTCTGGAGTAGGTACCGTTAAAATGAGATAATCATATATTTTTTGATTAAGCAAACGAAAGTTAGAAGATACGAAAATTTGCGAATTGACAATTTTTATAACATCTCTCAGATAATGACGAAAACAAAGTTGAATTGCTCTCGTTGCATTTCTCCAGCTTTAAACACAACACAAAATACTTAAAATCTCGAATAATGAGAACGTCCGAAATGTAGCATTTTTGACAAAACAACAGCACAAAAGTCTAGCATGGCATGAGTTTCCATGAAAAAGAAGGAGGAAGAGGTCAGTACTGCCTCCTATAACGTCAGAATGGCGAAAGCAAGCAGTGCCAATTTAAATGTGGAATAATAGTAGGAATAAGGAAATAGAAGAAGTAGCACGTTGAGGCAGTACAGGATACTGTCTCAACGTGCGACTGACAGAAATCAAAGTTTGAAATTAAAGAAATTTTATGAATTGAGTGACTTAGTCATTACAGTATCGTTAAGTAGCAGTAAGTATCGTCAGATAGTCGTTTTGTTTATTAAATTTTCCGAAGAAATTAAAAAACGAAAAATAACAAATTGACTTTTTTTTAAATTTTATCAATAAATTTCATAGCAAATTACTTAATAGCTTCAGTGGTAAGAATGTCCGAAATGTAAATTTTTTGACAAAACAACAGGACAAAAGTTCGGATGGTGATGGACGATAGATAATAAATAAATATCCTTTGCACGTTCCCACACATCGCCATCTAGTCCCAAAGTAAGCTACTCAAAGCTTGTGTTATGGGTGCCAGACAAAGGATATAATACTTATAGAAAGAAAGATATGATGGGGATGATGACAAGATTCCTTTGTCACTCATGCCTATATCAAGGATGATATAAGGTGTTAGAAAAATAATTTGAAATAGTTTTAAAAATGAATACCTTAAAAATATAAGTTATAAATCTAATTGTATAGTAAGAACAAGATAATTATTTTTAACCCCTTATAAAAACAACAATAATACATGGAACTGAATTCACCGCATGCAGTGCATAAATTAAGATTGAGGTATAAACCAAATGAGTACACATAGCACACCGTAGAAAGTTCTAATTCTAGACGCTTTGTTGCATTAAAATTCTGGTCATCGCTGTACCAAACCTTTTAATTTGCAGTACCCGGATAATTAACGTGCAAATTTTGACGTCTGACTGGATGATACACAATCCTGACGCCAAGACAAGCATCAGGAGTTAATCCCCAAAACTCTAACTAGACCACACCACGCTACAGTTGCGACTAATCTATACTCGGTCGACTCGAGGACAAGAGTGTGAAACCAATAGTTTAGGGTTTACAGACCCTTTTAGCTTGGCGATAACCAACCTAAACTGTACGTGTTTAGTGGTATATTCGTCTGGAAGGTGTCTTCGCCACATGTCAGGGAACACAAGAAACACAGCCCAAGGAAAACGGAAAGGACATGCTAGGACACATTATTCATCTATCAGTCATTTTGTAATTTTAAATTTATCAATTATTAACGTTTAGGGAGCAATTCAATTTTAATTAGAGTTTCTTCAAAAGCTATTATTTATATATTTAAAACACTTCATGCACAAACAAAAGGTACATATGGCGGACTTAATGCTAAAAGCATTCTCTACCAGTCAACCATAGGTCTATACAGAGAAATTGCTAGCGGCGCGAAGAAAGTGATAGAATTATTATACTATTATTAAAGTGTCAGGTCAATTAACGGTTTTTCTTAGGGTAAACATAAACCATTCATAGCTCATTACCAAAAGCTATGTAGCGTTTATTATTATGGTTAGTAACAAAATAACAAGAGACTTATCTTGTTGCTTAACTCAAGATATACCAACTGCATTTTCTTCAATGGTAAACTTACTCTACTATTATTTATCACATCACCAAGGACAAGGTCAGAGTATTTTGTCTGTAAATACTACTTGTGGCAACAGCTTTATTTAAGAAGCTGTCATCATTTATTAAAGACCAAACACCCTATCCAAGCTACAACACAGCCAGCGCATCAAGAACACTACTAATACTACAATATTACAGTGGGCACGGTCGTTGACATACCAGCAATACTAACTCATAATATAGGTTGAAATTTACATTTATCATGTGCATGGCTAGGGAGTGAGATTCGCTACTGGCAGAAGTGTTTCCTAGCAACTATGATTTGGACAAATACAAGAAGAGAGTGAATAGTCTGTTACTAGTCAGACATGACCCATCCTAGGCCACATTATCACTTACCATCAGGTGAGATAGTGGCCAAATGTCTGCCCATATAATTAAAAACTACTAAAGAAGGTAATCTTGCACTGTTAACAATAGTTTTTAATAAAGTGAGAAGGCTGTTCTCTCTGGCTGTAGGAGAGTCTAGAACTTTTAGAATTCGCAATCACGCGGCGTAAAGTTTCGCGTTGGGATTAAGTTTGTCGTGAACCGAGGTATGTAGAACTGTATGTCGACAGTAGAATCGAGATTAAAGTTCCCAAGAAAATGTGATTTGTTGTCGAAGTCTCAGGTGAGGGTAGAAAAGTTGACGGTAGAAATTCTTCTTTCAATTTTAATATCGGAACGATTGTGACAAAAGCTACGATTATTGTGCTATCTATACTAATATTATAAATCTGAAGAGTTTGTTTGTTTGTTTGTTTGAACGCTCTAATCTCAGATACTACTAGACAGATTTTAAAACACGTTAGATAGCCTATTTATCGAGGAAAGCTTTAAGCTTTATATCACCAAGATACAACTCATAAGTTCAGCGCCACAACGAAAAATGTTGCGAAAACGGGGGAATAATATTCCGTTTTAGGACTTCCGCTGCGTACGCTGCGTAAACCGTTTAAGTTAAACAAAAATCATATTTGACGAGGTTATTCTACATTAACAGTTCTACAATAAAATCTACGTCAGCATATGTCTATCTTATATGGTTTTCTCACTTAAACCTTATTTATGTTAATACATTTTGTTCAAAAAAATAATGTACAATTTTCAAAAGTGTTTTATACACACGGGTATTGATTCTTATGAAAATAAATACATTAATCATCACGAGCATTTCATTTTAAACGACGTTGCCCTTTACATCATTTGATTTCAATAAATATCTTAGAAGCTATCACAGTTTTGAAATAACTCCGCATCAAAATAATACTCACAGCGCCTTCAACGCGAGCTTGCGCTAACTATGGTTGATACATCTATACTAATATTATAAAAGTAAAGAGTTTCTTTGTTTAAACGCGCCAATATCAGGAACTATGAACTAAAATTATTTTTGTGTTGGATAGCATATTTATTTATTTAGCTTAAACATCACGCTGCGGCGGAAGAGGAGGCAGCGAACTCAAAACGCGCGAAGGAAGTCGCGAGGGACCGCTAGTCTTTCTATGTAGGGTTAAAGGCACTTTACTTGTATCTAAAGAATTACCTTACCTCATTTAATTGCAGAATTTGGAGGTTTTGCGGAATTCGTACTTACATAAAGGGACTTTGCCGGCTGGAGTTTCTGTTTAGCCTAGATCTTCTACTTAACTCCATATGGCTTATTAAGTTTATGCCTTTGCCTACGAAATCCAAAAGGTAGAAAAAAAAACATTGTTGAGCTAAATAAATATTGCATAACTACTTATATTAGAATACGGAATAGTTCTATTGGTAAGAGGTTTGCGCAGTGCAATCATTATACATTTTATTTGGAACCGATGTTTAACGTAAAGGAAACAAACCGTACCTATCGAAGTTTTCCCAAATACAGATAGACGAAATAAAAGACCTCGATTCAGTACGCTTAGCAAAATAGCTGTAGACTGCACTAAGAACTGTTGCTCCCAAGTTTGTAGTTCGGAGCTGCAGCTGTAATGAGAAATTTCTATTAACCCGCGCCGGTCGGCGTCTGCGAAACTTTCGGTTTACTGCGATTCTGGTTGCAATAGCGCTATGGCCTTATTACAATACACTTCTTCTTCTTCAGTGTTTTGGTCGTAAAGAAAAGATTTCATCTGACAGTATAGAAGGTGTTTACTCAGTGTTTAGTACGTATGCGATTTGTGATTGATTCCCTTAAATTTGGATCAGCTGGGTTTGAGAAAATTACTCTATTCCTATTCAAACCGACTTAAAAGGGTGGTGGCCTAAATTTATATTTTTTTATCTTCATACTTTTTTTTAACAAAGACATCACAGTTACGTTACTGATACATAGAAAAACTATAACTTCACAAGTACTTGTTTCACGCTTTTTCACATTTGAAAGTAGCCTAGCCTACAATTAATCGTCAGCACAGGCGCTATTTCATTTCGTACGTTTAACAAGGCGTCAGACATTACGCTACTACGATGAAAAGCAATTATGTTATTAACAACTAAATATGCAAATTCAAAATCGGCGGTCTAGACAAGGGTCTACTAGACAGAGTGGATGTGTTGTGCCACCCTATATTTCGTCGCCACAACAATGCGACGGTAAACTTACTGATTTCAGTAATCAAGCATTCCAAAGCTAATACATAAATGTGAAAGAAGACCACTTGTGTCAGAAATCCACAATAGGTAACTAAAACCGGAAATATTATTGTTATCTTATTATTGTAAAATTTTGGGCTCTTTGATATTTAAAAAAAAAAGTGTTTACTAACAATTAGTCTGCCAAAAGATTAATCATGTGAAAGACAGAACAATATTGTTTTCAAACATGAGGAACTTCAATCAGTATTCGACAATATTTATATTAAAAAATATGTGGTTTCTAACATATCTCTAATTCAATAATATAAAAATAAAAATAATATCGTAGAAATAATAGTGTATTACATAATTTTCAAATCACTGCAATTTTGTGGCGTAAATTACTCCAGTGTAAAGTACTGGCAGGAATCACACCCTGTTATTAACTGCAGTTTAACTGGCTCGCTCCTTGATCCTCGTTTAAAAATTCATAATTTGGGAGTAGCAGTAATTGTTACTTTTGCAAGTCCACTGCGAATTCAACCCGTTCGCGTTCGTGCCATTTATCCACCGGTATGGGAAGTGTTCGAAAAATCATCATGTTACATCATTTCTGTTTTATCATCTGCATAAACAACCATATTTACTTTAATAATAAAGTTTACAATTAGACTGGAAATGTCAAAGAGATTACAACTAAACCTGTAGGTCACTCCTACTAATAATAAATAAGAAACTTGTAGAAATACCAAAAATACTGATTCATTTAATATCTAATTCACGATAATACTTGTACGTAAAATGATTTATTCGATGTATATTATTTCGTTAACTGTTAATAGGTTTTGATTACAAGTGTTGCCAGTGAGTGTCGCAAACTTTCGTTCCATTTCAAAGAGCAATAAAAATCCAATTTTTAAAATTAAATTTTCATTTAACGGCGTGTGTGTGACGAATGAAAACTAAGCGAAAGGGGTCGTCAACCCTTCCCTCGAATCCCACATATTAGTGCAACAATCTGTGTTCAAAATTATGGTGACAGACACTTTTTAAACTGACACTAATATTATACTATGAAAGTGTCTAAATTAATTTATCATCGCTTTAATAAAGAGTGGCATCACATAAATATGACTGTGAAGCGCAGTCACTATCTATTATTAGCATCACATAAAGTGATTTAGTCTAACTGTTGAACGCTGAGCTGAGTTTGAACGTTATAACTAATTCATTATTTTGTGTCTATTTTCAAATAAATAAACGTAGAGTCATAAAAATCAGCCAAGTGTATGACCACATTTGCGTTCAGGGTTCAGTATACTTGCGACTTAACAAAGTTCGTTCGGAATATTTGGTCAATAAAATTATAGTGACTTTCTTCATCTAGTTAAGCTGATAATCACTCACATACATAGCGTTGTGCGCTTTTTTTTTAATTCGCTGTATCATTTTAATCTATGCATACACAGTGTGCCTTCACATTGTAGCGACATTGATTGATTGAATAACATAATTTATGATAAAAAAAATCGAAAAATATATAACTCGTTGTTATGATGAGTAGGTTGGTATTTCAAGTGCGAATAATAGTGCTTACCGATAGTAAAATTATCGTACGCGATTAATAACAGCGCCACAATTCCTTTTTTTATAAGCCATAACCTTCGACGTCGACCCACTTGTATCTAGTGAATATAATTAATACGGATCTAATGCCATGAACAGCCCGTTTCCTTCCCCCATCGAAACTCATAAACAACCGCATTCGCAAATAAAACTTCTAATTCTCACACGAGCGTAAACCAATTGGATCGTAGTAATTTACGAGTTAAATCTAAAAATATGTCTTTTCGATGGCGTTTCGTCACAGATGGCTACACCATAATATCGGCGACCCCTTCCGAGGGGCGCTACTTATTTTATAAAGTTTGAATAAGATTTTAAAAAGCCGGCGGAGTCTGCGCAATAATTTTTGGGGGGAAACAACGAGGGTTTATTTTGGAAAAGTCTAACGGCATTGTTCTTGTTTCGTCAAGGATCATACAAATCGATTTAAGCAATGAAATAGGAAATCTGTTTACGGCTTAAAATCGTTCTAATATAAGTATATCTTTACTTTTTGAAGTAGTAGTATGGTAGAGCAAGTCACAAATACAAGGACATAAATTTATAAAGACTTACGATCCGTTTTGAATCCGATCAGTACATATATAAAATGCGATTTTAAATAAAATAAATACGGATATAAATGTTAGGCTCAAGACACTTTTTCATTCATCCATTAGTTTTTGATACGCTTATAAAAATTTGATCGACGAATCCAACTCGGCTGGGCAGCGTTCGGGAAATTACGCAAGAGTGTCTTCTCATCTCATCTACCTCAGTGTCTGAAGACGAATGTCTTCAACCAGTGTGTACCAGTGTTACCAGTGATGACATACGGATCCGAAACATGGTCTCTAACTATGGGCCTTATAAAGAAGCTCAAAATCACACAACGAGCGATAGAGGGAGCGATGCTGGGAGTTCCTCTACGAGATCGAGTCAGAAATGAGGAGATACGTAGAAGAACTAAGGTAACGGACTTAACCTTGAGAATCAGTAAGCTGAAGTGGCAATGGGCAGGGCATATAGAGCGAAGAACTGATGGCCGTTGGGGCAGGAAAGTTCTAGATTGGAGACCCTTTGACAAAAGACGCAGCATAGGACGTTCACCGACAAGATGGACAGACGACATTATAACGATCGCAGGATCTAACTGGATGCAGACCGCTAGTGATCGGTCGCTGTGGAAAGCCGTGGGGGAGGCCGATTGCTGATTGCTGACAATTATGTGACATTTTCAAATTAGCCATATTGTAATTTGTTCGACGAATATTTCTTATCTGACTATTGAAAAATCAGCCCTTAATTGATTAGTCATAAAATTTCGATATTGTTTTATAAAATCTTCCACATTTAATGAAAATACCAAAATAGTGATAACTGTTGAAAGAAAAGAAGTTACACCCAATACATTCGTATGGAAGGCATTTTATGAAGAAAAAAAAAATTAACTCCTCTCCGGCTCATTAGCAAAAGCTCACAGTACATAATTAAAATGATCAAATATTATTAATATGTTACCAAATAAAACTAAAACGATGAAATAACCGAAATAGCAAATAGTTTCAGCCTTCATTCAATAATGATAATAAAAATTAGCACGAAAATAAATGTAGCTCACAAAACTTGAAAGAAAGAAAGAAAGAAAAAACGTTAATTGGTTTTTATATCTTCATAAGCATCCGGTAGGTAAAAAGGTCAATAAAAGTAGTTTTTATTATTTAAATTTATTTTTTCAAAAGTGGCCTCCATTAGGTACAAATGTTTTGTGTAATTTTTTTTCTTCTTTCGTGGGGTAGCACTAGTTTAGTATTTAGTTTTTTTTTTTATAAAATGCGGAAGTTTTTAAACCTTTGGGCACGAATTGTTAAGTACGATATTTTTTTAATACAGGTCTTAAAACAGTAACATTTTATCAGGCAAAAAAATAAAATTAAAATACTGTTACTAGCTACTAAACACTGAAAGTCATTGATAAAAAAATATTATAGATACATAGCACGCTATCCAATTTTTTTTCGTAGTATTTAAATAATAAAACCAGCAAAAGTGTCATAAGTCAAATGTTTAATAAAATCAGTTTTGCCTTTTCATCCGAGAACACACGAACCGAAAACGTATCGGATACGAACCAGAGCGTCCCTAAGTGGTTATACCATTTGTAGAGCAATATGTTTAGTTCTCACGATGTAATTGCGACGTACTAATTAACTACCGAGTAATTAAGCATTTGGCTACTTCGAAACGGATAGGTTAGTACGTGCTGCGGTAGTCCACGTCTGCATAACAAACCTGCGGATTGTTTGGAACGAACTATGAAGTATCAAATAGGGTTGAAAATTAATTCTGTGATAGTTAGAAAATAATTAAACCATGAAGCATCAAAGAGCAATGCCGATGTCAAAACAAGCGCCAAAGTCAAAAGTCCTCTTTCATGGTTCGCCCTGTAACCGCTGTACGATTATGATGTTGAATAGCGAGTGCTTATGAAAAAAACACTCCAACATTTTTAAAAAACCGTGTACCGAATATGCTTGGTTCAGCTTAAAAATACCCCATCGTTGGTGAGGCCTGTAGCAATCCGGAGTAAGCTCAACGCGAGTGCCGTGATCAGTGCGACTCATTCCGAGGCGCAATAAAACTTTATTTTTGTGGAACACTTTTTATTTCTGCCCTGGTTTATTTCCCTGGGCACAATAAGGATCAGTTTGCGCAAGCGGGTAATTCGGTATCGTCGCGTTACGTGACCCCCGAACAATGTTCTCGACGTGTTCCTACTATTGCCTTAGGCTTCCCCTCTTCACCATGCCACTAAGAAGTATCACTACGATTTTATATTACGATAGACTTGACAAGGCTTAGAAATGTCACTGTGAAGTTACAACATTAAGATTACTACTTGTAAACTAACCAAAGGATATATTTGTTAAAACTCTTGAGCCTAAATGTTAAATACGGCACTTACCATTACCATTTTTTTAATAACAATCACATCGATACAATTAATATTAATTGCCATCTACCTATTATTATGGGTAGTGGACGGTTTATATAACATGCACTAGTGGTCCCCCGCGATTGCTGTCGCGCGCTTTAAAGTAAAAACCAACTTCAAAACTAAAATGCACTAAAAATTTTGAAATAATCTCTTTACCTTTTAAAGAAAAGGAATTCATTTAAGGCGAACAATTTCTTTTTGGAGTCCACCAGCACCAGTTGCATTGTGAAAATTTAAGAACCGCGGTGCCAATCGCCCGAACGCCGTTTCAGAAAGGGGTTATTGCACCTCTAGAGGCTTAGGCTTAGTAATGCAAATCGTCAGGTATCTTTTAAATCGAATCATTTCATAGATCACTGCGGTGTGAATAAACCCATTTCAAACTGCACTTGGGCAATCACCCCGCGCGGTCCGTAAACCTCGTGGTGCGAAACGCCCAAATAGCCTTAAATTTCGCCACGTCTATGAATATCTAGTGTTATACAGTGGCGCATCATTATTCCGGCCGCGTGCCCCAGCAGGCCTCATCCCTTGCCCCCAGCGCCGCCGTCTTTGTCATTATCATCACTTTTTGCCTCACATAACTGACCACAGCCTGAGATGTCGCTGTATTATACCGCCGTACTTACCGACACTTGGGAGATACGTGTCTACAAAAGTGCTGATATATTTGGTACCTAGCAACTATTTATATTATTCTGAACCAATTTAAGGAGGTTCTGCGGCCTACTCGTTTTTTGAGATTTTATGTGTATTTTATGTTTCCAATTTTCAGACTTAACTGCAAAAGTGAAATTCGCGTCTGTTATATACTCGTACTAGCCTACTAAACATTAATATATCTATTAAAATAGAATGATATGTAATATGTCCTTTGTCTGTTAGTGTTGATGATGATTATGAAAAATTTGATAGTAATTTCCGAATCGATTTTTTGACTTACCTAGGCTACAGGAAATATTAAAAATTCCCACTCAGTATCAATTCAATAGATAACAACAGATAGCTATGTTGTATTTTAAAACACCAATAGCGTATCGTAGTCGATCTACATTATTTCAGCTATCATCAACGATTAACAATATTTACTGCACACTAAACACAACGTATCGAACTAACACGTAAAAAAGTAATATAATTTTTATATTTCCGCAACTTCTATCGTAATGATACTATTTTTATGACAAACAGTAAATTATGCTTTTGATTTATTAGTTATAACGTCGAAGGTATAGGTATAGAAATTACAGATATAAAAAACTTCCAGTTTATTAGTCCTGGCAACCCAAAGATGGAATCGTCACCTTAGTACGACATCTGAAATGTACATATTTTTATAGTTGAAACAGATATGCCTGCTTTTTTAACTAAGGATTTTCTTCTAATTATAACATGTTTTTTTTTCAATTGGTCAATGATTATTGTTGTCGTTATAAAAATTCCAACAATATCCTCCGCTTAATACAACCTTCGAATTCAATTAAAGTGTTTTTAATCGCAAATAATAAACGAATCGGTCACTGTTTGCAATTAAAATAAACAAGGACCATACATCACTGTCAGCGAGGTAACCACCGATAGAGTTTATTCCACTAGACCGCTATTCATGTAAAGTGTATTCCCCATGGTGTGACATGTTTATTCTGCGGCACTGAAAGCCTTACGTCGAAAGGAGTAAAATGAAAAGTAGACACGGGTCCGATAAATAATTGAAGGCTCTGATATAGCTTCGGGAATACCAGGTCGAACCTCGCCCAGGTTCTTCAGGGAGCCATCCTTCACACCACCCTTCGCAGCTACTGAATTATTCCGCAATAACACACTTGTTATAGACGTTTCTCGAGGAGTGATACTTTTATGATTTACTCCAACTTTTATTGGCACTTAAAGGAAATATACGATTTATTTCCCGTTCAATATAAGGTGCGGAGTATATCATTTTTTGAGTCGTTACAGAATCTCTTAGAGCGGAGCGCGGGTGTCACACGCCATTTATATTTAGGGTGTTACGCAGTTTAACTCCCCGTTCTAGTGATTGAGTGCTTACATCATACCGTGGCTATCAATTTCATGTTTTTGACCTAGACTGAATTCAAAAAAGTTTTACTTTAAATTTTCTAATCTTCCATTAACTTTTCTTAAATTAGAGCTGCATTAAAGCATGTCTTGGACCAAACATTGGTGTTATCTTTCGATAAATCAAGATGTAAACTTACTGATTGGGATAACATTTGTAATAAAAGCACTTATAATTTCCATGCATAAATGATGAACATTAATCTTCGGGCCAGATATATTATAGTTCGTGTAGCGCTCCTGATGTGTATCGCAAACTGGCTCGATCGGAAATTATACGAGTCGAACATTAAACTCCTGTACACTGTGGTTTATTGACGTCACTTCCGCGGCAATAAAATCGACTTGTCTCCAAAATGCATAATTTGTACGGCAGTCACGCGCATTACGCTACTAAACGGTGTCTCTGAGAACACATTTCACACTGAACTCTCTGGGGGCTGCCTTTAGATCATAGATAAAGCTTTGTTTTATGCGTTTGAATTATCATCGTCAACTACTTGTTTATGGTCGTTGGAATATTAATATTTCTCGATAAAGAACGCGCACGCACCATATTCCGTTTTCGCAGGAATAGAGACAAAGTATTTCTACCGGTGACATGTGGGCCACAGGCTTTTATTCTGGAGTTGCCTAAAAAACAGTCACAAAATGAAGCGGTATCCTTTGTGACAAAAATGCGTCTAGCGAATCCATTAATTAGTAAGATATACGACAGGCCTGCAGCCTTTGGTGCTCAATTATGGCCAGCCCTTTGACGCTTGATTAATTCCGACACAAAACTGACCTATTACAGGTTATCGATTACGATCTAATCGAGTCAAAGTGCCGCGCTTTCCATATGCCGGTGGGAGCGATAGCTTGAAATTCCCAAAATTCTTGCGGAGAAAAACAATGACCGAGGAGTCAAAGGACGGAACGGGGCCAGTGTCACGTAATAGGATCAGCTTCCGGTGCGTTTATCAAAAAATTTATTTGGACATTCTTAGCGCGCCTCGACTGCGCTTGCCTGGGATGTGTTGGCATTTAATTTATCTATAACGCTGAAAATGCCGGAGACGATCGCGCAACCGTTATTGCTGGGGTTCCTCAGTCGGCAGGCTCGCACTTCCGCTATGTCAATGATTTATAGCCACTCGCGGCATCCGAAGCGTTTAACTGTGTGTTGTTGGACCATTGTCCGAGCCCGACCAATATGGACGAGGAGGATCACCCTTGAATTATGTGCAGGGGTCGTTATAGCCATAATTTTTGATTTGGCATCTTAAATCGGAGTTTAAGTTGTTGCATTGTTAGGCCGTAATCTGTTCAGGTCTTAAGCAGTGACCGTGGATTTATGGAGGTATTAAAGTCTTTATAAACATACGATTTTTATATTTCCCTTGCCAGATTTACGAATTGAATCGTCAAATCATATATTTTTTGATCGAAAATATAACCATACCAACTACAATTGGTAATCAGTTCGCTGATCATAATAAAAGCATTATTACAGACAGCAAATAGGTACATCCTGCAGGGATGTTTCATATACGAAATAGAGGCACTAGCTTGACAAAAAGGCAGAAAGTCATCATATAAGACGGAGTTATCATAGGTTAAACCAAGGCCAAAGAAGCCCAACCAAAGTTGACGTACTTTTTGTCAATTGGCCACTTTTACATAGGTTTAGTGTACGCACAACAGCACGTCAAGGTAAACACTGCGGTATCTTATGCAGTTGTAATAAGGGCTAGTTTGCAACAAAAGTAGGTAGCCTAATGTGCTGTCGACTGTACAAAATCATAATAAAAATTAAGACATGCATATTAAAAAGTAAACTCAAAACCTACCTATTGGAAAATGAAACCGAGAATTAACTCACTGTTTAGTTTCACTTTAATTGAACCCATTTAAATAAAATGATATACTTCATATTTAAAAAACAAAGTTGGTATTTGTTTATGAAGATAAGCAACATAAGACCATGTTTGGATGGGTGACCATTCAAACCCTATAAGTGAAGTATATTGTCTCTTTGCTTCTGAAGAAGGCACGTGAAGCATTGGTATCAGCTAATTTCGGACGATATTATTAGTTCGGCCTTATCAGAGGCCCTATGGGCGAATTGATAAAATCTGGCATCACGGATCGTCGCTTACCACGCAAACGCTTCCCCGCCAATGCGCACTGGAGATCTATTTTTGAAAATTTTAATTTCACAATTGATAAAAAATCAACAAAAGTCACGTGAAATAATAACAAAAACACTAACGAAATCGAGTTCACCTCTTAAAATCATGAGATGTTAATGAGAGATGAGATGTTACTTGTAGGCTAACTTTACTTTATTACATTTAAAGTTTCTATCAAGTTTTAAGGTAGTACAGTTAATTTTCGGAGATTGTAATCAACTACCCCATTATTTGTCACGAAGTGCACGCCGTGTTCACCCCTTTTAGGAACATTTACATAAAACGATATTGAGATGATGTTTTCAAAATAATTACTACCCAATTTTGAAAGTCCATCACTGCCTACAATATTCAAGAATTCCACGAGCGAACATTAAAATAAAATTTAAAAGATCAACGTTGTATAATAATTAATTTTAACACGAATTAATTTATAATTTTTTTAAAAGTTAAAAATGCAGTTGAACACACTAAAACTATGACGTCATACTTTCAGATTGCTAAAGTACTTAGAAAAAAGGTAAGATTTTGAGTTTGACAGTTTTTAAACATAATCCAAAGACTGGTGGTGATAACTATTGATTTAATTTCAAGAGGTAACGATGTATATATGTATTGATTTATTTTCAAGAGGTAACGATGTATGTACAATATGACATCTATTGTTTGGTACTTTTTGCCGGTAACGTAAGTAAAATAAGTGTTAAGGATATTTGCACAATTTTATGGCCTTAACCCTGCGTTCTGTGATAAAAGAGATTAAAAAATTAAGTAGCCATAAAAAATCAGTCCAAATTTATGTTGGTGTGGTACATAAATTATCTATAAAATATAAAACAGTGCACACGAATTTTCCCCCTAGGTTTGCGATTCGTAAAATCGGACTTAACACAGATCAAAGACATGTCCACTGTAAAATATGTGCGCCTCAACTAATACACAATATGATACTTAAACTCAGTTTATAACAAAGGCGTTACACTCAAAATATTCTCACGATAAACTCTCATTCTGTCATCAGGGTCGTTGCTCTGTCAACAGGCTGTTTACTACAAAATTACGGCATGAAAAAGCGTTATATGCTATTCATATTAAAAGCTATTTTAAAGATTCGGGTTGCGCAAAGAATAGTCTTCAAAGGCATATAATAGTAATACTAGCATTTAAAACACTACACCAATCAATGTAATTAACACGTTATTCTAAAGATGTCGACTATTCGTGCTTTTTGTAAAAGAAAGTACTGGCACTTTTTTTTCTAAATGTCAAGTTTTATTGAGAAAATTTTATGACTTGCCCTATAAACATGCATAGCATGTTTTTCTTAATGGCGGTAGAAGTTGTGACTATTATTTTATTTTATTAGGTACTCATGGTCAGTTAGAGAGAGGCATTTACATACTTGAGAAGGCAAATGAAAAGTAGGTTGGTATACAATTGTCGCAAGCAGTTATTAGAGGTGATCGTAAATTTCTATTTGAATACGTTTCATGATGTAAATTAACCATAAACGAGGGCAATTTATAATAATACTTTTATAGCTTAATAATGTCCTTTTTTGTTAATTAACAGAAATAAACATCTCGTTGACGAATTGAAGGATTGAAATATTCAGATCGGAAGGACAACTTAAAGGTACGAAATGCTGAGCACACACAAAAAGTCTTGGAAGTGATTGTTTTAACAAAAACCCTAATAATATTAATCTAAGGTATTTTGACATATTATGTTACTTTGGGCTCAACGAAGATTGCGATACTATACTGCTGAGCTGTTAAATGTTATCTTATTTATCACACAAGCCAAAATCTTTTAATTTATTTTACAGTCTAGTTTTTAACGTTTTATTTATTTATAATTATATAGGCAGACATTTGACCACAATCTCACCTGATGGTAAGCCATGATGTGGCCTAGGATGGATCATGTCTGACTAGTAATAGCCTATTCACTCTCTCATTGAACTCATCCAGATCATAGTGGCTAGTAAACACTTCTGCCGGCAGCGCACACCACTCCCTAGCCGTGCGCATAAGAAACGTAGATCGAAATCTATTAGTGCGTGGTGCTGGTATGTCTACGACGTAAGGGTGGAAACCGCGCCCGCGTCTTGTGTTTCTTTGATGAAAGGGGACTGGTGAAATCAGGTCGTGCAATTCTCTCGCACACTCTTCGAAATGCATAGTAGACAGAGAGACACGCCACTTTACGTCTATGCTTTTGGCTTAGCAGCTTAAGTTCAAAAAGTTCAGGGTCTCCAATTATCCTTTTGGCTCGCTTTTCAATCGAGTCTAATAGACAGCCAGTTGATATTTGGCAGAACCATCTCAAAGGTGGCAGCAATACTCCATACATGACCAGACCTGAGCTTGATAGAGTTGAAGAAGAGAGTAGGCCTTAGCTTTCTGGCTGCAGTTTGTGCCACAGATCCGGCCGAAGTTTAGGTTTGATGATAGCTGTATGCCCAGGAGTTGTAAGCTGTCCGTTACAGAGACAGGCACGTTTCGGAAAGTAGGACCAAGATCGAAAATTGTCCGCTTTGTGGAAAATAAACACGCCTGTGTCTTGGTGGCATTAAACGTCACCACCGTCCAAGCGTTCTATCATAGATTCTCGACAAGAGAATCAGAAAAAAATGGCAGAGATAAGGAAATATTATAAATAGAATGGAACACATATCTTAATTATTTCTTATCAACAATTATAAAAAATATACAAAAAATATTTTACTTATCAGTATATTTTTAGCTTTTACAAGTAGTTGTAAGGTTGGTTGGTATCCCAAAAAATCGAACTAAAAGCCAAGTCTCGTGTAATTTTGGCTGATGGGCTAAATATAAAATCCAACACTTTCATTACGATTACAGTTTGAGTTGAGTTAACGGACTCTGTATAGATTTTAGTTTGTATATACAAAAAAATATGTATGACGAGATTGTTCCCCTTCAAAGATCTACAGTAAAGTTTGCGACAGCATATGTCTATTTTACGTATGGTTACTCGTATCTATATGGTTCACTCACTACAAACTTTCTTATGTTACTAATTTTGATAAAAAATAATGTTCTATTTTCAACGGTGTTTTGATGAACACGGTTATTTATTCTTATAAAAAAATCTTTATTTTAATAAATAAAATATCTTATAAGCTATCACAGTTTTAAAATGACTCCGCACCAAAATATTTCTCGCAGCTTAAGTTAAACGCGAACTTGCATTAACCGCTATGGTTACTAGCCTCTTACAATGAAAAACTGTGTTGTCTTGTGCGTTGTGATATTTTACGGGAAATCCGAAATTCCGAGGGAGCGCCAGTGAAAGATAAATAAGCTACATAAGTAAAAAGGATATTTAATACAGCATGATCTCAGATAATTGAACGAGGCAAAACGTCAAAATATTACATTCTTTATGTGCTTCAGACTGCGACCGCTGGGTTCCTGTGGTTTGGGCACAAAACAGAAGAAAAGCGTCTACTCTACTAACAAAGGGTCTACTCCATTGTACCAACGCAAGGAGGTGTCGGGCCAGCTATTTTACAAACGGTTTATTGTGGTTTAGCTCGCTCTGACGAGTCGTGTAGGATAGTCCTCACTTTCCTTCACCAGGATATTGTAACCTGGGTAGGTATTTCCAGGCATTTAGCTTCCTCGAGCTCCCTTTAAATTTTAGTCCACAGTATATCAAACCATTACAATTTAAAGTATGAATTAACTACAAGTTGGAATAATCCCGGAAAACATATTTTTTTACATTTTCAGGAATATATTGCAACACTCTTAGAATGTAATGATGACTCATGAACAAATTTTCTGCTTAAATCTACATCTTTTCATTATTATTATTTTGCAATTGCATTTATTTTTGAATCAATTTAATTTGTTTTTTTCCGCAGAAGCAATTTCAATTGTATAATTTTGACTCGTGAATCTCCCAGAAGGGGCCATAAATCGTTACTTTCGACTGCAAAAGGTCATATTGGAGAGCGATCGCCGGTAGGTAATAAGAGGTAGACGTAAAAACGTCGCAGTCTTCGAGTGCCAATTAACCGGCCCTGGACATCCTGTAAGCCGAGATTATCGTATCGTAACAAGCATCGGAAACCTTCTCACTTCTCTCACGCTGAATAAATTAAATAAAAATACAGTGTTAAATAAATTAGAAATTACACTAACTCTTGAGCACAGACTCGGCTCATTAATTTCGTACAAAAGAAAAACTGAACGCCGAAATGTTTTTGGACTATACCTCATTTAAATGTCAAACATACGGTATGGAAAAGGAGATAAGAGATGAGCTTAATTAAAAATTACCTTCAAGATTAGCTATCTCGTCGTTACTAATATACATAGCTAAGTTGGTTATTCGTTATAGTACGCATAATTTTTGTTTTTATCGTTTCTTGCAAGTCTCTTGCGGTACTTTAGAAAGTTAGTGAAACATTTTTACCTTTTTTTCTTCAAAATTACTACCAAAACACATTTCATAGCAAATGTTTGCCACGTTGTGTTAAAATTATGTTTTGATGATTAAAATTAAAAAGTGTATTTAAAGACAAAAATGAACAAAGACAAAAGAAACTTACATGTATGATGTTGCATTTATAAGTGCAAAACGTGTTACGTTAGGCAGTTTGTGTGTGTTCCTGTTTATTTTGATGGTGAGAGGATGCAGGCAAGACAATGATCGAACAAATAGGCGTTTGTCACGCAACGAGTCCTAATCAGAGATCGCGTTGTACCCGAGCGCTACCCGACCACTCTTATTTATGCCTTGCCGATACCAGGCGACATTTTTTATTGCCAGACTTTGTTCACTGTAAATCATACAGTTCTAAGGAGCTACGCAATTAAAATATTCGGATTGTTGCTTCCTGTTCTAAGTTGGGTTTATGTATATTTCATTTGTTGTTTCGAATGTTTGTAAGTATCTTTCCGTAAATCTAACGATCTGCATTGCCAAAGTTACACAAAATATTTACTTGTATGACTACTAATCAAATTATATTGTATTACTAGCGGACCCAGCGAATTTTGTTTCGCCCTTAAATTACTAGAATGACTATTAAAAAATAAGGGTTGATCGTAGAAGAGTAAAAATTGAGGATTGTATGTATTTTTGTACGTTGTATCATAAAAAATAGAAATTAAAATTTTTGACTAATAAATAAAAAATAAAATTTAGGGGTGGACTACCCCTAACATTTAGGGGGATGAAAAATAGATGTTGGCCAATTCTCATAGATACCGGATAAGCACAAAAAAATTCATCAAAATCGGTCAAGCCGTTTCGGAGGAGTATGGCAACGAAAACTGTGACACGAGATTTTTTTATATAGGATAGGTAAAAATAATGTAGATATTTCGACAGAACAAATCCGTAAGTAGGTGCCCATAGTTCATTGAAAAGGTTTTGTAAGGTATCAAAGTATTATAGTGAAAAACCATAACACTACTGGAAGCCACGGTACTGATTATGATGTAAGTACTTACTCAAAATTTTAACCACAAACCAAACAAAATGTTAAGATTTTACATTATTCAATAGTCAAATAAAATTTATATGTTTAAATTTAAAAAATAATACAACAAAGTAGGAAGACAAACTATGTAAAACTTAGATGTAAATATTTGAATTCCAGCACTAAAGTGGGTACATTATTTCACTTTTAGGGTTCCGCAGTCCAATAAGACACCCCTAAAGTTTCACCATGTCCGTCTGTCCGTCCGTCCACAGGTAAGCTGTGAGACCGTTAGTGCTAGAAAACTGTCATTTGGCATGGGTATTTATTTTAATCTCCAGGGTCTCTGTAGCTGAGTGAGAGCTCTGATTATGAGTTTGCTAACTTGAGTTTTCGTTAAAGTTCTATGTCCCCACCCTTTTCATTAACTACACGGTAGGAGGGTAATGCGTGAAAAAATTCACAGCAGTATGAAAAACTATCACGGCTATGAAAATTAAACAAATTACAGAGTTGTAGTCCAAAAACTTAAAGCAAATTCAAATACATGTAAATTTTCGCTTAAACAATTTTAACCTCTAAACGCGTTAAGGAATGAAACTGAAACAGTAATAATTTTATTTTGATTGTTTATTTAAGCTTAAAAAAGAACAACCTGCTTGATGTTGTTGCAACCTTTTTTGTCTTATAATTTTTGATACTTTGTTATTTCAAGGGAATCAAAACCTTATATAGGCAATGTTTATCATGTTATATAGGATATATTATGAGGAGTTTTTTTTAAACATATATAGTAGACTAGCGGTCCCCCGCGACTTCGTTCGCGCGTTTTGAGTTTGTCCCCTCCCCTTCCTTTGCAGCGTGATGTTTTATAACCTCAAGCCTATCTGGATAAATAAGCTATTCAACAAAAAAATATTTTTTCGAATTGGTCTAATAGTTCCTGAGATTAGCGCGTTCAAACAAACAAACAAACTTTTCAGCTTTATAATATTAGTATAGAAAAAAGGTTATAGTCAGTAAACTATATAAAATAGACATATGGTGTCACGGATTTTATTTTAGAGCTGTTAATGCACAATAATCTTATCATACATGATTTTTGTATTACTTTTTAACGGTTTACACAGCGTACGCAGCGGAAGTTCTCAAAGGGAATATTTTTACCCCGTTTTCGCAACATTTTTCTTTCCGACGCTGGACTTGTAAGTTGCATCTTGATGTTTTATAGCTTAAAAGCTTTCTTAATAAATGGGCTATCTAACGTAAAAATCATTTTTCATATCGCTCTAGTAGTTTATGAGATTAGCGCGTTCAAACAAACAAAGAAACAAACTCTTCAGCTTTATAATATTAGTGTAGATACGAGACTCTTATGCTCGCTTCCACTTGCACTTGGCTGGTATTTCTAATAACCATGGGATTTTGCTTACTAGTTACGCATGTGCACAATACACGCATGTCGCATCGCCCACAATCATTTGAGCGTAGCCTAATGGTATGACTGGTAGAGAATGCCATATGGCGTTTGTACAAATTTTTGGTTGTGCAATAAAGTATAAATAAATAAATGTGCTTCTGAGGGATGCACTTTTTCCTGTAAAATTTTGATCTGATGTAAGTACTCTCATGATATCTGTAACTCATTAAAAAAACTGAGATATTACTCGTATCTGCAATGTTTACATCTCTATTAATGTTTGGATTCGTCAGTGTCTGTGTCGATATGCCCACTGAAATGTGGGGTAACTATTTACTCATACGAATGTTATAAATAAACATGCTTATGGTTAAAATATTTTAATTTAAAAGGCAGTGTGCGGGTCGATACTCTTCGACATCGCTCACAGTTGTCTTAATGCATGATTACTCGTTCCTCCCACCGCATCGAGCGGCTATATCATTGGCTCTCTCCGGCGACCCGCCTCCGCTCCTGCGCACATTGCTTCAAAACAACTCCATCCACTCAATAAACAAGTCTTGAAGTCCATTGTCTCCGGACTATTATGCCGTCACACCTACAATGTACACGAATATTTATAGATCTTTTAAAATAAACAACAAAAGCCGATTCGAGTGTTACCACTCATTAGCTGGGCCTATTGAGCGCATCGCAATCAAACTTCGATTCTACCGTAGTCATATTTGATGGGACAGAAGACGGTATACGAAACGTGTAGTACTCGAGGTGATATTAAGAGACAGCATTGAGTAGGCTGGGAGCATTTGCGTTTGTAACAAAAGCGCTCGTTAGCGCATCGACAATGCTGGCGCATCAAGGGCACGCAACGGAATTGGCGAAGCGGCGGTGGCCAGCAGGAGCGTGAAATGTGGCGCCGCGCGATGGGGGGGGGGGAGGGGGGGAGTAGCGCCTCCGAGGGAACAAAACCACCGTTCGCCGCCTTCGCCCGCGCTTCCCCGATGGCAAAAAGTCGAAGATGGAACGAGGCGACAACCAGAGACTCGCCTCCACGCTGCCGCGGATAAAATCGACATAGAATTAAAGAAAAATACAAAAATCACTCATTGTTCTCATAAAATGAATGTGCTGGGAGTTGAATGTGAGGCTTTTTGTGAAAATATTCTCATACTTTTAAATGGGATCTCGTGTGGCGCCTCCTAATGATTCGTCCTTTTTGTGTCGGCGCGGCGGACGTTCGGATGACTCTAGGCTTTCGGTGTGTCGGCACTTGTCACCAGTTTATCCTTTTTGCTCCTGTTTTGGATGTAAATTAAACAGTTTTAGCGGCATTGTCCACCTTCAAACGGAAGAAAAATCAAAGAGGGAAATTCATTTCATTGTTATATTTGCCTTCTTTTATCGAATTAGAGGCTTGCGGTCTGAAAAGTATAATCAAAAACTGTGCCTTGCAGTGTCAGTAACGATAATTCAGCTCAAGCTTTATTCAAAACTATCACTAAACATTTTATAATAATCCTCTCATGAATATTAAGTATGAGATAACACAGACACAAAAAAATCGAATCGAATTGATTACCTCTTCTTTTGAAGTCGGTTACAAACTACCCTTTCTATTTCGTTTAAACGAATTCTCATTAAAGTCTTTAATAAGATATACATCATGTTAATGTAAATGTGATATATTTATTTTTGCTATTGTAAAGGGGTTACCTACCTACCTAGTTTCAGCTATATGATGCAAATTGTTTCAGAATAAAGTGGTTGTGAAATACTGACGGTCGTAAGTAAAAACAGACAGACTTGACGAAATACAAGGGTTCCGTTGTTTGTCATTCGGCTACGGAACTACGTAACAGAACCCTAAAAATTGTGTCATTAATTATTCAGAATAATCCAAAACATGGTCTCCAACTATAGATCTTTTAAAGAAGCTCAAAATCACACAACGAGCGATGGAGAGGGCTATGCTGGGGTTTTCACTACGGGGTCTAATCAGAAATGCGGAAATACGTAGAATAACTAAGGTAACGGACATAGCCTTGAGAATCAGTAAGCTTAGGTGGCAATGGGCAGGGCACATAACACGCGAACAACTGTTGGCCGTTGGGGCAGGAAAGTTCTAGATTTGAGACCCTTTGACCAAAGACGCAGCATAGGACGTCCACCGACGAGATGAACTGACCACGTTGTAAAGATCGCAGGATCAAACTGGATGCAGATCGCTAGTGATTGATCGCTGTGGAAAGCCGTGGAGGTGTCCTATGTTCAGCAGTGGACGTCTTTTAGCTGATAATGATGATGTATGATTATGATGAATTGTTCAGAACGCGTCATGGCTTCTCTCCATTGCCACAACGCGTTGAGGTCGTTTAGCATGTCAGGAAAAAATATATATTATATGATTACTAAAATGCATAGTGAGCGTTTTCATTTAAGCCATAACACGAATTTCGCGTAGTAGATGTTTTACTATGACCACAACGCGTTATGAGCAATTTTCTATTTTTATACCAATAACTGGCATTTATCTTATCGTCTTTCTCTTGTGCCTTGGAGAAGTGAAGTCATGGAGAAGAATGTTCCTTAATCCAATTGGATTCAATCTTTGATTAGGAAGATCTGAAAAATATTTCAATTGATTTTTAGTTAAGAAGAACAGTTGCTATGAACTCAGAATTTTCGAGGGACCAACATTCAACGAAGCACGTCTCCGAATCCTCACCAAACAGTTATTTGATTACTGTGTACAAAATAAACGTTCATTTGTTTGTGTTCAAGTCAATGGCGGCACAGTTTCGAAAGTGGGAATAAATAATAAACGGCGAGCGAGCGCGAGTCGTGACACCTACTCTTTCACTAATGGAGCGTCGACACTAAGTTTGTATTGTGTACTTTAATCAAGATCGTTCGTTAGCTCTGCTTCTGCCTTTTTACTGGACACAAAAGTACATACCTCATTTATTGAGTACTTTCCCGACTGCCATGCTTTTGGTATTATAAAAATGACATTTCTCTTAATGAAGACCTTCATAAAGATCAAACTCATCTCAATGAAAAAGCATAACCAAATATTTTTAAGTATTAGGAAACCTATTTTACTCGTACTAACTCTAAACTGGCATTGTTATTCACTTTGCGTACCTTCTTCAGCATCAAAAATTTCGTAAGTTTCATCAATTAATTACCAAATACATCATAAACCCATCCTACCTTTATCGTAAGAACTAACTGTTCTGTTCATTCATATCGATCAGATGAATTTATCTATGTCCAAAATGTGTACCTTAGGACACGTAATTGATGAAATCGGAAGTGGTAAGTCTACTCGTATCTTATGGTTCTCATTTTCTTTTATTTTGAATGGCCACACAGAGAACGGTAGACTCACGTTTATCTCAAATTGATGGAGTTAATCTTAAAACGCTGCTTTGTCGTTTGTCGCTAGATGCATCAACCTTTGTTGGAGGTAAGATAATAATACATCTAAATGCCTCGTGTATTTAAGTTACATGGTAGCCCGCACGATAAGTTCCTTTGTATTAACCAAATCCTTCAAGATTATGAACGTTTTTAATTTATTTTCCATTCGGAAGGTATTTATGATAATCATTTCTATTCGAGCTCTTAACTACCATACTTTCCTGTGACATTATGTTCCGATGTCATTCGCGTTGCGTGACATGAAAAAGTAAGTCAAAGCAAAAGTTTGACTTGTTGCCCTAATTTCATTTCATTGTATTTTTTGTTTTAGTTTTATGTGAATTGTGTTTGATTTATTTTATATTAGCACCCGGCTTAGGAATGCTTCCGAAGGATTTTATTTTATGGTTATGCTCAATTTTACGGAAACTATGGCAAGATCATAAAATTTTACTATTGGAATATTTAGTACAGTTCTTTGCTTTTTGTTTAATATTGTATTAGCTGAGAATTCTTGTTGTTAACTTATTGTGAAAGGGTTTTGGAGTTGGACTCGTTAACGTTCAAAATTTAAAGGTCGCCATTATCATGTCAAAGTGTTTTGCCGAAAATTGTTGTTAAATTTCTTACTATTGCCATTTTATTACGTTGGCAGCTCCGTTTATATGCGGCTAAAAAATGTCAACAAAAAATAGGCGCCACCTAAGAGAATCTCGAGCCCGCGTACCGCAGTTGAAACCTTATTATAACGTGTATAGTATTTTTTACGTATCTTTTGGAGGCTGAAGGCTTTGTGTTAAAATACACACCTAAGTATCATTAGCTATAAACACAATTCTTTGTGTCTACCTTTAGAAGAAATAAGGGCAATAAAGTGGGAAGATTGAAGCCCCAAGCGGATATAGGTATAGTATAGAGACGGATTTTGTTTTGTTTCTTAACTTATTTGATAAAACAAACATGTGACATCATTAGTAAAAGAAGCAAAGTTAAAGATTCAAAAACCATGTTTTTTTTACACGTCAGTAAATTACTTAGAATCACTACCATGTAACCTAATAAGGTGTGAAAAAGACCACATCAAACTATTGTAATAAATCATCAAGTGATTGAATACGAATAACTGGATATAAAATAAAAGCCGATTCCTTACAATGCAGCTGTATGAATCCTTTGAGCGACAAAGGAGATGCGCCTACGCATGGCCAGTGCCAGTGAACCCCTCTCCCCGCCCCGCGCCGCGCCCGACTTTACTCTGGCGCCTTATTATGTTACCTTTGTTTTCAAATTTAATTGGCTCCTCACAGATAACTTATCTTGATAATAAACGACGACCAATAAACCGGAGGTCTTGAACAACCGACTGTTCCTTAAGATAAGATTGGGTCTGTGAATGACATTAAATAGTATGCTTCATTTAGAAATTAATAACATGTGCGATACCATTTTGTACTGTCCTTTTTGTCTAGTATCTTTTTCATAGTATTTCCTGTAGCGACCAATAATAACTTTCATTATCAGCCACAGGACGCCCACTGCTGAACATAGGCCTCTTCAAGGTTTTCCACTGGAACCGATCGCAATGTCTCATTTGTCTATTAGCTTTATGGGACTTAATAACTGGTACTAGATATAAATTTCACATGCGAATAATTTTCACGTAACCGCGTAAGTGAATCCAATTATATTTATTAATACGTCTCAAACTAATTCACTACGAAAAGATATACTTTATACTTAAATTCAGCTGAAGCTGCCAAAGGGCTAGTTGGCAAAATTTCAAAAACTAGATATCACTTCACTTTAGTAAATATTTCAATCGAAACCCTTGTTGTTTTGTTATACATGCTTTATAACATTTAAGTGATTTATTTATAAACTGAAAAAAACAATTTGAATTGTCCTCAAAAACGCTCGAGTCATGGCGTCTAAAATGACGTCACAGCTCGCGTCAAAAGTCTTCTTGATAGCAAAATACTATGGAGATTTGTCTTCGACAGCAAAAAGAGCCCGCCATCGCGCAAAGTGTGACATCCTCTGATAAGCTTACCTTTTTTTTCTTTCTATCCTTATCCTTAACTTTCACGTGACCAATTGTGTATTATGCCTTGAAACCAGCGTGCTTAGCCAATACACCACGGAGGTCAAATAAATCAAATAATTTGTAGGTTGGTTAGGTATGAGAACCATTCAAGGGGAACATATTTGGTATTCAGTATACCTGATTAATAAAAACCAATTTCAAGTTAGTAGACAATGTTTACTGAATTATGGTCGTAAAGACCTTTTAAACAAATGTAATGTCAATGATTACACACAAAATGAAATTCATCGAAACTTCGAATTCGCCTATTTAATTTTGTAAGGGAGGATAGAGAGGTTGTATGCATTGACCTCAACCGCTCATTGTATCGTGTTAAATTAGTTATTCCAATACAGATTAATATTCAAAAGCTTGTTATTCGATTTCGTGAATATATTTTTGAGGTGTACGTCGAAAACTAATTAAGCCCGTCAAGAGTATTGGTTTACATAATTTAACAATTTTGTAAAGCAGCACCATTGTTGTTTAACAAAATGTTACCGGAGTGTAATCATACTTATTGGTTTGTGTTTTTTTTGTCTGATTAACTTACGTACTTACGTTATCGTATAGAGTTACATTTTCAACGTGTTTTAAATTAAAACCATCACAACCACCTTGTATTTGCACACGTGAATAATATTTAACTAGTTAGTGCGTAAATGTTAATGATCACGATCTACAAAAAAAAACATGAATAGTAGGCAAGCAGCAGAAGAGTGATAAACCGAATCACAAAAAAGAACAAAAAATCTTCTTGACAATTTATTGCCGCTTTTAGCAAAAGGTTTGGTGTTTACACGACATCTTTTATTTAAACCTTAATTTACGATTTCTCATTCAACAACATAAAGATAAGCTGGATTTAGAAGGCAATAGCTTGTCCGAAAATACTAAAGCATCCGATCAACAAAAAAGGTTTCGAGCGGAAATTGCTATGATTTTATTAAATGGGCATCCATTAAACGTTACTAATGGTAGGGTATCTGATAAGACCTAGTCTGAAATTAATGACGCAGTATCCTGACGACTATAATACAGATCCACTATCAAATGTTTTGAGAGTAATTTCTAATCTAGGGATAGACCATACGCAATTAAGGGCCGATTGTAGCAACGTCATATCCGACGAAATAAATATAAAATGATTTATTTTAAAATGCCATTTACACAAATAATTGCTGACAAATAGGTGACGTTTTCAAGTTAGGCGTATTGTGCATTATTTGAAAAATATTTCTTATCGAACGTTGGTAAAATCAGGCCTTAGTAGCATGCGCGTGATTTTTATCAATCCATCAATATATTAAACAAAACGAAGAAAGGTAAGCAGATAAAGACACAGTTATATGGCTAGGAGCCAAATACCTGTTAAGACTGAAACTGTTTTAATGAAAATGTTGATTGGTTATGTTGCTACAAGCACTTGTAATTCAGTTCTTACTCTTTCGTAAAGTAAGTATTAAACGTACGCTACATATAAAATAATTAATACGGCAAAGAGCAAATATACTTTCAGGTTATTGGCAGGTAAGTCTAGGCCACACTAGACCTATTTACAAAGTACATATATCTTAGTTTGATATCAATTATAATTATTATGTTATTATAATAAAATATTGTATTTTTTAACGTATTTGAACCAACCATGTGATAGAAAGAAATAACTGAATTACAACTAAAATCATGTAAAATCCTCTATTTGTATTGCTCTGTTACGATATTTATCATGCCTCCATACCTGCCTACAAATTATTACCGTAAGTAAGCAGTGTAGTGTTTTTTTTGATACTTACTCGCACAGGCATCATTGCCTGTCTCACATAATTTTTTTTTGTCACATATTTTCAAATGTTTCAGGATAAGAGGTTTGGACGGTCATAGTCGAATATGACCATCAAAATTATAATTATATTATTTGGTGTCTACTTAGAGCCCAAATGAAATAGATAGAGGTACAAGATGTTCGTCATAAATTATTGACGATAAATCTACAAATACAAGTTTCATTTGAATGAAACAACTCTGAAAACGGTTAAACGCGGTATTTCGCCTTCCACCAGGTCACCGGCTTGACCCAAAACTAACAAATGCTCATTTGAATTGCCGCTGTGAAATTATAAATATTTGCATTGTTATTAATCCAACAGTGGGCGCTTTAAACTTCGTTGAATAATAATTATACCAGCACATTTTAAACACTTGACTCGGTAAATGTTTATTGACAGACGTTTATTTTTCTCGTATTTGCTACTGCTATGAGATTAAAATGAAAATGCTCCTGTAAATTTATTAATGTGTCCTTAAAAGTCTTGTCACTAAATATAAATATAAAAATTATAAAATTACCTAAGTTGATAACATATCGATATTACACACGAGGCGTACTTTCTTCGATAATTTCATCATTAGTTCTATCCAGTTAATATTTTATCTTCTGCACACAATCTCTAAAAGTCCGGGTGAAACTGGGATGTCAAATTTTAGACCTACTCGTATATCACCATTCCAAACTATGGTGCCATTTCCAACACGACACTTTGATTTTGCCCACAGTCACACGGCTTAAATTAATAACTGTTAATCCTGGCATAAAAAAACCGGCCAAGTTGTGAAAGAAGCAGAGTAATGGGAGCGTATAGAAACACCGAATACTGGGCAATCACAGATTTATTGAAATATACACAATTCTTCAATACACTAAGTTACATAAAGCGAACCAATACACAGTTATAATACAATGTTTTCAAAATCACATATTAATTGGTTTATACTTTTGTAACAACAAACAATTAACGCATTTATTTTATTTTATTTTAATTTCTTTATTTTATAGGTAATATATTATTTCAATATATTAAATTATTTGATTTCTGTGCATTACATGACAATTCACTAGAAATAAATATAAAAAAGAATACTTTATTTAATTGAAATATTAAGTATTCCATTGAATTTTAATATTTTTTTACGTAAGTGCAATTTAATTTAATTATTTAAGATGAGTAGGAGTAAAATTTAAAGATCATGCAAAAGAAATATCATTGTAAACGAATTTCTTTTCACTGACATTTTTTATCAAAAATAAGTAAAATATAACAATTGCTAAAAAAAGTACATGCACATTCCTTTTATTACTATTTTTCAATACAGGATCATACAATTATTTGTTGGTATGAAACTCATGATAGTGCTTAGTTGCTCTAGCCCCACCGATGACGTCTCACTATCGTGCCATAACAAGTTACATGATTATTATTATTTCCTGGCATCGTCGCATTTTGTTGTTGAACATTGGAGCAGCGTAAGCCTGAACCTTGTGAAGTTTGAATATCATCGTAGTAATACTGATCTAAAGACACATTTTTGCTCTAATTAGAGGTATCTAATATTATTTGTCTACGATTACGACGATAAATCCTTCCTGAAGCTGATAGTTTTACAGTATACGACCCTGGCCTTGTACCGATAACGGTCCCGTTGACCCATTGTTTATCAATTCGCACCTTCACTTTATTACCCACTTCATGCGGTTTCAAGTTTCGGCTACTGTAAAGAAATGTCAAGTTAGCCTGTAACGTCCCACTGCTGGGCAAAAGCCTTACCTCAACTATGAGGTCGTACGAACCATACTCCACCACGCGGAGTCAATGCGGATTGATGGAGGGGTGTTTGCAAGGCAAGTGACTAACCCTGCTGTCCGATGTTATGAAGTGGTTTCGTCATATTTTGTATTCGTTATTTTCGGCTCTAACAATTTTAGCTGACATGGGAACACACTGCGCAGTTTACGATTATTAAATAATTTTGAAGGATGTACTGAACAATGTAATGTACAGACAACAGCACATCGAGGGACGCACTGCGGTACCTTATGTAGTTGTAATAAGGGCTCGTTTGCAACAAAAGTGGGTAACCTTATGTGCTGGCGACTGTACTTATAGGCGTTTTTAATAATTATAATAATGCGAAATAAAAGTCTCCTCCATCAATATGCGTTTTCTTGAGCATACGAGTAGACTTAACAGTTTGTATTGCTCTTTCTACTTGGCCGTTAGATTGGGGACACCTCTATAACATTACTTGCACCGCCTTTTCTCTATTCTGACCTATGGTTGACTGGTAGATAATGCTTTTGGAAAGATCACACTTCCATATCATATCGTAGGCTTCATATGTTTCATACCGACAGTCCCATTAAGGTAAAATTTAATATCTCACTTAACTCACTTCTTTGTAACGGCCAACCCTTTTTGTATAATATTTTTAGTTGCTGTATTTCGTCATCTGATGTACTAACTTTTGCCAATAGTAAAAAATATATATTGAAATACCCACACAAGTGCCAGTCGGGCGTGCACTGAAGGTTCCGTGCCAACTTTAACTAAAATAAGGGCTCACTTACTTCCGCTTAGCCAAAATGCCACAATATTTTGTTGACAGCAAAAATAACTTTGTTTTTAATAGTTTGTGTATGAAAGACAAAGTTATATTTGCGGCTTTAATATAATTTTATCATTCATAAACATACATTAAAATGTGGGTTAGTTCGATCTTGTTCAAACCAATTTTCCTTGAAAGATTTGTTGTACTATATCATCGTCAATTTTTTTCAATATTAAATAGTTAGTTAGTTCAATAGTTAGAGGGGGGGAGGGGGGGCTATTTTATTACTTTGAAAGCGTGTATATTACAAATGTTTGACTTTCAGATAAAATGGTTTTAGAAACCTTGATGTCATTTTAAGAGACCTATCCAAACACACCCAACATGCATAGGTTTGAGCAAAAGTTTTTTCGTTCCACGTATGGGAGCCAGAAAAATGATAACGTTTGAGGGGTCTTACGTCATCTTTTTTATGTACCAAATATCATGAACGTAACAAAAACCTGCAAGAAGCATTTACGTGATTTTGAAGTAACTGACTCGTCAATCAAATAAGTATAGATTTCATTTTTCCAAGGGCACGTGAAATATACTGAAAACATAAGGAATTTAAGGAAACAATGAAGAATGTAATTTATTTTTGTGTGTTTTAATGATCGTTACGTTTGACAATCTATCGATAATAGTTTCGTTTTTATAGCTTAACGTGCAGAAAATGCAATTGGTCACTATTGGCACATCAAGAGATATACCTGGTTAAACATAGCTCGGTAAGAAGCACCACAGAACAAACCCGGAGCTTAATTGCATTTTGCTCGCTTACAGAATGCACACTAGCACTACTTATAGCTTCATTTAAGAACAGAACTTCACGTATAGAAATATTAAAAACTAGGAATTTTCTCCGATATTAATTTCAAAGGTATTTCAGGCATTTGTTGTCCTATCACGTACGTATTAAAACCTTCGAATAGGGGATAATTTACTTCTTAGGATGAGTTTTTTTTTTAATCAAAATCAAATCATTAAATAGGATGAGATTTTGTCATCAATAAAAAACAAAAAGAATGGGATTCTAAGATCTGATTGTTTTAGTAGTTTCCGTAAAGATGTTTCGATCAACGCGCAATGTATTTCAAATATACTACAAAAATAGATTTACAGTTCAAGTATGTACTTAGCAGTATAAGTATTTTATCTTATATTGCAATAGCTACTCGTAATATGCACTGAAGTTCTGGTGCCCTAGTTTTATTTCACATTGCCGAGAAAATAGACAGAACATGTTCCTTTTTTCATGAAAACTAGTTATTAGTGAATAGCTTTATAGACTTCAAATACCAACCTACTCAAACTCAGAGCAAATTCATACTTTAAACTTAGCAAGCTAAGTGTAAAATCTTCCGATACCTCGTGCTTTTAATACTCAACCCGACCAACACATTTCGAAATTTTGCTATTCTAATAATTATGAACACCACAAGGAGCCTCACTAAACTGAACACAAAAACAAAAAAAAAAACAACGCAATATTAATATAAATTTACAAAAAAACAGTAACTTACGTTATTTTGACCTCAAAAAAGAAAACATTACAATAAAATATGCAAAGTATGCGCTGTAGAGTTAGAGGTTTATATACAAATCATACTTTCTCAAAAATTATGTTCCATATCGTCATTAGCATGAATATGTGAAAAGAGAGAGTTTATTATCTCATTAATACAAAAGCAAAAAATATTTCAGAATTATATATTAAGGAATTTCACTTATACGTAATGTAAATTGCAATTTTAACACTTAAACTTAAATGTGATATTTTTCATTTACAAAAAAATATTAGTTTTAGTTACAAGACAACTGGACCGTTATTTTATATTCACATTCATGTATTATGTAACATGTTAGACGTAGTCAATTTACGTCATCAATATTATTAAAGCACGCATAGGTGAAAATGTTAATCTGCCATTAATGACATAAGTTGAAATGAATACAAACTGAAAACCTTTTTTTACCATGACTTTCAGTAAAATACCTATATCTCTAGCAACAACATTGTTATTCGGGACCCAATATTTTATTTCGTTGTTGGTGTATTGTAGATTTTTCCGCTAGCTATCCGAGGGATGCGAATGGAATCCCGGGTCGAGCTAAAATAATTTGTCAGGATTAAGAAAATGTAGATTAGACAATGCAAACATTTGGTCATGATCTTACCTGATGGATAGTATAGGATGGTATAGATAGTATAGGACGGTATAGGATAGTATAGGATGATCGATTGATGGTTGACCGCAGTGTCTGCGGTCAACCATGGACCAACATACAGCAACATTGATGACGTCACGCAGCCTACGCGTTAAAGAAAGCGCTTGCAAAATTCAACAGGCTTGCTAATGTGACGGTGGCCGAGTGGTTTAGGCATACGCCCGGATTGCGTAAGACACGGGGTTCGATTCCTCGTCTGTCACACAGCCAAAGTTGCTTTTTACAAGTGCAATTTGCAATTTATATTATTAAGTTTGTATAGTGTCAAAACACTATAAAAACAAAAACTTAATTATAAATTGGCTTCATTCATCTTAACCGATTGTTAAATATTTGTAAAAATATTTCCTTCGGATATTGTGAGAGCAAGCTCGCAACATTGATGACGTCACGCAGCCGACGCGTTAAAGAAAGCGCTTGCAAAATTCAACAGGCTTGCTAATGTGACGGTGGCCGAGTGGTATAGGCATACGCCCGGATTGCGTAAGACACGGGGTTCCTCGTCTGTCACACAGCCAAAGTTGCTTTTGACAAGTTGCAATTTGCAATTTATATTATTAAGTTTGTATAGTGACAAAACACTATAAAAACAAAAATTTAATTATTTATATTATAATTTTCATATTTTACAGACATTTGCCTGCTAACTTACATAGCCCAAATATGGGTTTTTTTTTATTTATTGATATTTGACACCTTGTATACCATATTTGACTGATCGAAAACAAAAAAATCAGAGGCAGTGTCTTTATGGCTAAATTAGGTGATATCGGATTTACCAAAAAAAGTTTTCGTTTTCTTAATTATTTTATTAATGTCAGTTAATGATCACATTTTAACTCTGAACTGTGCAGATGTAGAAAAATACTGTAAAACTAAGGAATTGGAAAAAGATTGTTCGAGGAAAAAGGTCGATGACATGATTTTCTTTCCTTCTTTGTATTTTTTATGGTAATTATTAAACAACATCAATAGGAGCAATACATATACTAAAAGTATTGATACTGAACGAACAGGGAAAACGTATCGTTTAATCAGTCCACTGTTCGGCTGGCGCCTTCCATTAAATGACCATCCCTCTATTCGCCTTCTTACACAGGGCTCGCAATGCGCGAAGTACGGACACAACACGGTGGCGTAAGAATCTAATAGACAGGTTAACCGAATCAAAGCAGGAATTTCAGTAATCGGAATAGTGCTTACGTTAAATTGGACCAGAGTCATGAAATTTAATATAAAATTACTGGTGCTTCTTTTTTGTCTCATTATATTCTTCATAATTGTGTCTTCTCACATTTGGATTTCTTCTTTGGTATTATTATTCAGCTCGGAAACATCATTTCTGAACAGAATTTATTTTTACAGGTGCTGCAGTAGTATAGATTGCATATTTCTAGTTATCAACAGGACATAAAATTTCAACTTTATTAACAGTATCAAACTCTCATTTTCTGTTTGTTTTTCAGCATTGTCAAAACTCTGTCAGGTGGTGAAATAAAAGCCAAACAAGTTAAATTTCATACAGCGAAAAAGAAAACTATTTTTATTACAAAATATACATGATAGCATTCTAAACACGATGGAGTTCTTGTTTTGTCTAATACAATCGTCTGCCAACTGCGTTTTACCAGCGACGCAGAAGAGATAATACCATGAAACAAGCAGTTAAACAAAACTGATTTCCACTCATTGTTCCCGATAAGCTACACGATTTTTGTACAAAAGTACAATTTTGAAGTTAAAGTTTTCAGTTGTATTATGCCGGTAATAAAGTTTTAGTAAATCTGTTTTTTCATGCTTAAGGATTTTCATCATAAAAATGTGTTTTGTATTGTCAATAAAATAACACTTTCTCACTTTTACAGGCAAATCAATGCAATTCGTGAAAACATTCGCTGGGTTATGTTGTTAGTTAAAATATACTAATAATTCAATGATTTCCTTATCATATAGGTATACTTAGTGAAATTATCGACATTAAACTAACTCAATCAATATCAATAATCTTTATTTTCTCATCAACTGGGTTATCATTAAATAAGATGACATTATTTTTGTTTGCTTCTTTAAGAATATTAATTCAACTCACCAGCTTCTTTATCGCTTACAAAAGGAACTGAAAGGCACTCCCAATGGCCCCAAGAAGACTGCAGACTCTATCTAGAATGTATTCCATACATACTCGTAAGCGCTTATACAACTACCAGTCAGTAAAAAAACGTTTAGGGAAAGTAAAAAACAGGCCTGTTGACATGACTTTTAATACTTATAGTAGGGCTTTATAACTGTAACGCTATGCTATGCTTTGTTCTACATGCGGGAGAGGTTTTTTTCGCTTTTTAAACGTAGCTTCTATGCGAATCTGAGCAGATCTTTAAAGTTTATACGAGATAAATAGTATTTTATGGCCAGACTTTTTAAATGACGACACGTCATTTAGTAGTTACCGCTCCTAACTACTTCGCAGGCCGAATACTGTCGCAGGTTCGAATCCCGCAAGAGGCTAATGTTGTGTGTTATGAGCACGAACATTTGCACCTAAGTCATGGATTTCAGTATTGATGGGAGACGCGACCGCCATAATCTTTGTCGGGTATTTGTAAAACAAGGAAGAAATAAATAAAATAATCAAATAAATCAAATCAATCAACTTTATTTCAGTATAAGGTAAGTACAATGTAGTTTTAACAGAGGATCATAATTAATTACTTTACAAATAGGTATGTACTAATTAATCATCGAGCTTTGCTTCCTAAGTTAGGGAAAGAAAATTCCTTAATAGGAATTTATTTTCTTATTATTGTTCTATAATAGGAAGGAATTACCCTAATTAGACGATACCACGTCAACTAGTGTGTTGTCTGGAACATATTTATTTATTTAATGGTTAACTTACGCCTGCTCTATAGAACCCGTCGCTCTGTGGTACGTACCGCGCCCTCGACGGGTGGATACACTTCGCCTGCCCGGATTCATCTTTAGTATTCGATACTCTTTCGTCTTAAACTGTTTTTGCAAGTAGTTGTCTCCCTCGGCCAAGATGTTTACTCTCTTATTTTGCTGGGTCTAATCGCTTCCTTACCATTTTTTTTTCTTTTTAAGTTCGTAGTTGTCAATTTTGTGAAGTCAGAGTTATCTTAACAGTGGTATCGTCATAGTACATGGTTGAGTAAATCACAAATGATGGTACTTATTACTCTACGGAAAAGATACCCTTAATGCATTTTGTAATAAGCACAGTAAAAAGTGTGGATACCTCATGGTAGTCGCTATTGCAAGATTAATATTTTTGGTTTAATCAAACAATGAAATCATTTATACTCATGTACGAGAGAAGATCCGAAATTGCGCGGAATAGAGCGGAATACTTTAATACTGTCGTATTTGCGATCTCATTTGTACTTACAATATTACGAGTAATCGGTCAGTTTGATTATTTTTTAAATTAAAAAGAATATCGTTTTAAACGTCGTAGGATTCTAAGGAATTTTTAATTTTGTTTTTTATGTATCACTTTTTCGCATTATTAGTTGACACCACCGTAGTGACAAATCTAAAAATGTTTACTACATTGCCCCATGGCGATTTTATACTGCAATAACTATCTAAGAGTTATCGTCAATAAACATTTCAGTACCTTAAGGCTGCATTTAAAAACAGTCTAACCATGAATAGAAGAATTTTTAAATTTGACTATGCATATCTAAAAATCATAGACTATATACATTACGAATCCACTGCAGATAACTGAATTTCAATCGGGCAAGCCGTTTGAGTATAAATGGAATCATTCGAGACCTTTTTTGGAGCAAAGATATGGTATATGCTGGCACCTCTGGTGGATTAATACTATGATGTCTATCTCAAAACCACCGCCAATTAATAAATCCATAAAACCGCATGTCAATCGCTCAATCCGTTCTAGAGAGACATAGGTAAATTCGATAGTCATTTTACGAAAGACAGAAATGGCAACTTCAACGCCCCCTGGTGGATCCGTTTGTAACAACTGGTAACAAACACTGGTTGAAGACTTTCGTCTTCAGACACTGAGGTGATTGAGGCTGCCCAGCCGAGTTGGATTCGTCGATTGACCTCTTTCTCAAAGTTTGACCTAACTAATTGGATCACTTGTCTAAGGTGGTAAGGTACTCGTCGAATACTGCGAGAGTTGAGTTTCCAACAGATACCGGAGTGAGTACAATACGGAAACTTAACATAATTTTCGTCTTTTCCATCTTCATTTTATGACCCACTTGTTGGGATACTCGGTCGAGGTCTTCGAGCATAGTACCAAGATCATCCAGCGTCTTTGCCACATCGTCTATATCATCGGCAAACCGAAGGTGTGTTATGTATTCGCCATTGACGTAGATGCCCATTCCTTCTCATTCCAGGAGTTTGGAGGCGTCTTCCAATGCCGCTGTAAACAATTTCAGAGATATAAAGTCTCCCTGTCTTACATTTTTTCGCAATGGAGTCGCCCTCGTCTTCGGTTCCTGTACGCGGACCGACATAGTGACGATCTCGGTCTCTTCAGCGGTGTCACATAGACTACTATGTGACACCGCTGAAGAGACCGAAGCACCGCCCAAGTTTCGATCGAATCAAAGACCTTCTCATAGTCCACAAACGCTAAACGTAGAGGCATATTATTCTCCTCGGACTTTTGCATAATTTGCCTTAGCATGTGGATGTGGTCTATGGCTCTGTACCCTTTTCGGAATCCGGCTTGTTTGGGAAACTGCAAGCCATCAAACCTACGTGGGAGACGATTCGTGATGACCCTTGAAAACAGCTTGTAGACATGCCTCAGGAGTGATATGGGTCTATACTTCTTCAAAAAGGTTTTGTCTCCTTTTTTGAAAAACAACACCACCACACTCATGTTTCATGCCTCAGGCGGGATGCACTCTAGCAGCACGGGATCAAAGAGTCTCTGAATCCGTCTATTGAGCTGCCTATAGGTTTCAGCATTAACGGATGTCGGCAGTGGCACAGATTGACGTTCGGCCATAAGATCGAGAGTAAGGACCGAGAGTTATTGAGGCCTATTTTTATGGCCAGGTCTAAAGAATTTATACCTATTATTTATTTCGTCCTCTTATTTAAAATTGTGTAGTAGTGCTACAAAATTTTTAGGGTACCGTAGCCAAACGGCAAGAAACGGAACCCTTCCAATTTCGTCAAGTCTGTCTGTCCGTCTGTCTGTCTGTCTGTCCGTCCGTCCGTATGTCACAGCTACTTTATTCTATTTTAGTATTAACTATTAGTACTACACAGTTAAAACTTAGTAGGTAGATGTATTCTGCTATCCGCTTAACGATTCTCAGAAAAGATAATGATATTGAAGGGGGCGCTCTCATACATGAAACTTAAACCTAATTTTTTGTCAAACTTATGTGTGTAAGGTGTCTATGAAGAGGTCTTTTAAAATGACATCGAGGTTCCTGAAACCATTTTCTCTAAAGGTCTATCGTTTGAAAGTTAGACATTTCCAAAGTGGTAAAATGTGCGTCCCCCCATCTAACATTTAAACAAAGCGAGTATACATTTTGATGTAGACCTTGACAAAGACTTTCAAAGAAAATTGGTTTGAACGAGATTGAACTAGTAATTTTTAAGATAGAGCACATTTTCAATAACCGCAAAAATTACTTTGTTATTCATACAAATACGAGGAAAAATAATGTTATATTTGCTGTCAACATAACTTTAAAAAAAGTAAAATACCGACTTCAAAACCAAAATGCACTAAAAAGTGTAAAATAAACTCTTGACCATTGAAAGGAAAGGAATCCATTGTTGGCTGTTGTTCTGTGATAGTTGATGCTTGATGGTCAAAGTGATGGCACCGACTCCAAAGCGAAATTGTTTGCCTTAAATGGATTCCTTTCTTTTCAATGGTCAAGAGTTTATTTTACACTTCATTTTTAGAGATTACATGAGAAGGGGGGGGGGGAGTAGCACCTTATGATTCTGTTCTTTAAGAAGCTACAAACTAAGTAACTAACTCATTATACATACTGAACTCCTAAGCGTCCACAATCAGCTCAGCCCCACAAGATGTTGACAATCAGACGTAACAACCTGTCAACATTAAGATTCTAGTAAAAAAACACTATGCGTGCCTTTAAAATTTTAGGGTTTCCCTCGATTACACCAAGATCCCATCATCAGATCATCATCATCATCATCAGATTGCCAATTTGTGGCAACAATGGGACCAACTAGAAGATAGATCCTCTAGGTAGGCGAAAAAATTTCCAATCGGTCGACAAACGACTGAGATATGAGGTAACATAGATACAAAAAAAAACGTACAGTCGGCTTGTTAACCTCCTCCTTTTTCGAAGAGTCGGTTAAATATATTGTGGTATTTTGCTAAGTGGAGGTGCGTGGATCTCTAATTCAGTTAAAGCTTCACCGGAACTCTTGTGTTGGCCGTTTTTTTTATTACTTATGTTTGTCTGTATGTAAATTATCATGTTTGCCCACAGATTTCTCGAAAACAGGAAGTCATAGCGAGATAGTTCTTTATTAGTTCATTATGTTTGTATATTTAAACTTATATATATTCCAACTTAGGTTACAGTGTAACTTTCATGAAATCAGTCTGGTAGTTTTTGAGAAATGATTTCTAACTACAAATCATGAAAAAAATAACCGCCTTCAAAGCTTTAAATAACGCATTCGTCTTCTTTTTGTAAGTAGGTCAAGAATGAAAAATCCCTGCATAAACTCTCCGACAAATTAACTGCAAAAAGAAACCATTTTTTTTTCTCTTAATGTCGTACAAGACATCTATTAATAGAGAGCATAAATGCAGTTAAATTGCAGCGCGGAATGTTTTCAATGCGCAAGTCTGGTGCCACGCAAGTATGTCTTAGCGATTAATAAGGTACGTAACTTTGTTGAATTCTTAGGTCAGCTATTTAAATAAAAGTTATACAAAAACTTGCTAAACTGTATTAAATGTTATGTGTTTTTTCTATGGAAACTTCATCATCATTTATGCCGTACACACAGTGCCTAAATGACCATTAAAATTTAGAATGATACACAAAATCCCCCTTACCTTCTTGTTTTATTGTTACTACTGTTTACTTAGTAATACTTACTCAGTAAATGTAGTTGTAGAGTCATCGCCATCATCATTCATCCATGCACATTTTTTGTAATAAATATGAGAAAACTTTTGCTTATTTGTTCCTGTATTTGCATAGTTTAAAGACTCATCATTAGACATTAATAATTTTTAAAAAAGTAGTACTTTTCTTATTCAGCTGAATAATCAAGATCGTCCATCAACGAATACTCACACTCGTTTTATACTCCCAACGACAGATTGGAATAAAATCGGAAGACGCATCGGCATCTTAAAAGGCGCGCGTAAGAAAATAAAAGAAAAGTAAGCGTTATTTGTTTTAGTGAAATGAGTTCTTAGGTCGAGCGTCTCATACATACCCAGTTCGTGGAAGGCGGGCTTTATTAGTGCTCTGTACCTACCGACTCAAAGACACAACGCATTTAAATATCACACTAAAAGCGTCAATCTACATACATCCTACCGAGCAAATCCTAAAAGTGATTTATACTGAGACCCTATTCGATTGAAGTAGATTACAAATAATGAATAAAATTGCATACGAAATGAGTAGACCGAGAGTCCGCGGGTGTACGGTTGTTTGAGCGGGGCGCGGGGGGCGTGCAGACGGGCTTATTGCCGGTAAATACTTGGGAGGTATAGATATCTCGATATGCCCTCATGTGGATATGTCAAACTTCATTTGCGCGTTTGATCTATCCTCCTCGGTTTTACTTCTCTCGCTGGCAATACTGAGGAACCTCCTAAGGGCGCTTATGCACTCATCCGAATTCAATACGTAATCGATTCGGATATTATCAATAATAATATATATAAATCGGATTCAGCAACTATCGATGAGTTCATCTTTTTTTTCATTCATCACAGTGCAGTGCAGTAGTTGGAGCTTAAACTATGCAAGTGTGCAAACTAAGTTTTGATTTGATCACTTGATTACCTGGGGATTGAACGGAGGACTTTGACAATGGAGTTGAACTTTTTTGAGATTCTTAGTAATATCAAATATATTTCATTAATAAAAAAAAGAAATCAGGGTCGTCACATAACCGGTCTTGCCTTATTACGTAAGCATGCAAAATGTGTTATTGTGCTAAATCATCAGCCAGTGTTACATATTTTTCTCGTTTCTTCTAGTACTAACAAGCATCAATTTCTAAATCCGGGTGACCGTGCCTCTCTGGGGTTTGTTTTTAATCCAACTTAGTGGTTATACTAACTCTAGTCTACGAAAGGGGTTCTGTTGATTTGAGAAGCCCTTATAACTAATTGTTTCGCATTTCTCCTGTTCGGAAAATTGAAATTTCATGAGTGGAAAATTGTTTTTGCATCCCTGGTGGGTGGAAAGTGATATGTAGATCTTAACCTAATCTTGTAGTTTCGGACGGAATCGAACGAGCAGTTTTTGAGATATAGCACATTTTCTACAACCGCAAACATAACTTTGTACTTCATACAAACACTATAAAAAACAAAGTTATATTTTCTGTCAACAAAATATTGTGGATTTTACTAAGTGGAACTAAGTGGTTCCCAAATTCAGTAAAAGTTGGCACGGAACCCTTAGTGCGCGAGTCCGACTCGCACTAGGCCGGTTTTTTCGTAAACGTTAATTTTATTTGAAACTTTTTAGTGATGCATAGGAGCGGGGGAGTGGGGGGTCACCTTTTGACTCTGTTCTTTAATAAGCTAAAATGTACCTTACATAAATTCTGTCGTCATAATCACTAAACTCCTAATCGGCAAGTAGTTCCACCATCAGCTCTGCTACACAAAATTCTGACTATCAGACGTAAAAACATGTAATCAATAAGATACTAGTACAAAAACACTATGGCATCGGTTTCTACATGCTGGCACCCCATGATGATGTTGACAAAAACACTACACGTGCCTTTAAAATTTGAGGGATTCCTTCGATTACACCAAGATCCCGTTATCAGATCCCGACTTGGCAACAATTGGACCAACTAGAAGGTAAACTAGATATATGGTAATGACTGAGATAATTATGGGATAACTGATTTTTAAAAAAATACAGCCCAATTGATAAAGTCGGTTGAAAAGGGTGTTGTATTATCTTTAATTAAATATAAACAATTGGTCTTATTTTTTACAATTACACAAAATCAACACTTAAAATATTCGGCTGAGCGCCATAGTGCATGGCAGATTTATTTTCTTTTACACTGTCAGTGTCAGTTATAATTTAAATTTTAGGGTTGTCTTTTTTAGTTTTGTTAATAAGACAAAGGATTTCAATTATTTGATATTCTTTTTTGTACTCTGTTTTCATACGTGTGACTCCTTTTAATGAGTTGAATTGAATGTAGGTATTAGTGCTGTAATTTAACTGTCATTTTGTGCAAAATTTTGAGTATTCTACTCTCGCTGAACTATAAAATACCTCATCATCAGAAATACAGCCACTAATCAGGTAATTTTAATATTTTTGCTTACAGTCGAAATGGAAAAAAATATGTTTTATTAGGGTGCAAGCACTCATTTCCCTCCCAAACTATTGGGGCTCACTTCGTTCGAGCGCCATTAATATCTAGAGTGAGGATCCAAGTACCCTTGTTTCACAATCCACAAATGTGTCCTACAATGGCAGAATTAACTTTAAGTAACAAACTTTCATAAAACAATAACTGCTCAAATACGAATCATCGAACGACCTCCGTGGTGTAGTGGCTGAGCACGCTGGGTTTCAAGGCGTCGCCGTTCCGAGGTCCCGAGTTCGATTCCTGGTGGGGTCAATATATAAATCATAAATTTTCTAAATTGCTCGGGTCTGGATGTTGTGGTACCACCGTTGTGTCGGATTTCTATAGGCCAAGCTACTCACTTTGGGATCAGAGGAATGTATGTGATTGGTGTCCAATATTTATATTTAATCGAAAGAACCTAAATGAAACTTAAAGTAATCTAAAAATCCAGTAAGGAAAATCTTGGTTCCATACTCTAGATACTACTGCAACTCGTTACACGTGTATGTAAGGTAGTTGAACATGTATGCGTGAGCACTAACTACTAGAATAAATAATGTCACGCCTAGAATATATTCCTTTAACAAATAATTTAAACTCATTTACATAAATCTGAGTGCGTTATAGGTTGAGGTTTAGTACAATAAGGATTCACATGCTACTAAATACAAAATGTAGTCAAGTGTAGGATAGCAACATGATACCTATTCATGAAAAACAATCAGACTAGTGGAGATTTGTCAAATGTATGTAGATATTGACAGAAGTGATTATACTAAAGGATGATCATGAGACTCAGAGGGGTAGAAAAAATCAAATATCAGTAGTAACCACGATGAGCAATTTTAAAAACACAGTCTTTTCTGAGATATTAAACCCATAGAAATAAGAAATGATAAGAGTAGACAGAACACGTTCGTCCCTCTTCTTTTCTCTGTTTATTGGGAAATCTGACAGTACCCATTGAAATCAAATAAGCTATTCTGTCATGCAAACTGGAGTACTCTTGACAAAAAGAAAACATTAATTTGATGGGAAAATTAAAACTGAATTTAAGGTTCATAGAGTGGTGAGAAAAATGGATTAGATTTTTAATATTTTAGAAAACATAAAATACTAGATATTACCTGGTAGGTAAATAGACGTCTCATTTGGCTACTTCCCGTTTAAAAGCATCAGCATATCAGTCTATATTTTTTTGTTGCAAAACCAACCGTATTGTAACTGAAATGTCCTTTGCTTAATAATGATGATGATGACGAATGTACCACCGCATTGTTAGCTTGAAATTTTGTCCTTATTATACATAAGTTGTCTTTGATAGAGACACTTTAGATAGAAGAATATTTTGAAGAGCAGCTTTATCCTAGCACGTGTTTTACTAACTTAAATTGATAAGGTCCATTTGTAAATGATTATTTAACGTATTTTATCAATAAACTATGTAATTTTGCTCGATTTCCGAAGCAATTACGGTTTATAGTAGATCTATGAACATAATGTGAAATAAATACATGCCGGTTTCGTAGATAAAGTGCAAGCATTACTTACGGTACGGTATTGACGATTTTTGAAAAGTACTAACTATATTGTTGGTATGGCGAACTTGAAAATATAACATAGTTTTATGACATGTTTTTTCTAACTAACCAGATATTGTTCTGCTTCTTTCCCTGGCAAATTTGGGATTGCCTGCATCATTTTGTTTCAAAACAGTTACTTACCTACTTTTATGTTAACAACCTATAATGTAATTTTTGTAGATTCAAGTAGGAAGTGGGAAACGTTGCATCTGTATTTCGTATTTAATTAGGAAAAGAACCTAAAATGAAAAGTAGATCTTATACCATCAATAAAGGTAAAGCATAAATTGGATTTGAATAAAGCTGAATTTGATTCGAGATGCCGCTTTTGGGATTTACGATTTGTCATTTGGTTTTCCCAACTCATATTTGATTTCAGGCTTAATGATATCGACCAAAGGAATTGACTTAGAAAAAAAAATCTGAAGAGTTGTGTAATCGCAATAACTTAGAATCTAATCAGAAAACCATTAAGCCATAACAGAAAGCTCAGACTGTACAAAGGTGTAGTAATAAAGACTGTCCTAGAAGGTGTATCTGTTAAAAGTGGGTGAGCGTAATGAGATGAAGGATTAAGGTCAGTCATTGTAATGGCCGGTGCAGACGAGTGCGAGCGAAGCGTGCGGCGAGAGCGAACGCGCAGCGTCGAGTAACTTTTGCCTGCCGTCGTGCGCCGCTCGACGCAATTGGTCCGCTACCAACGACCCGCCCAGGGGAGGGGGCTACCCACACAAACGCACGCTCACCTAAGATAATTTATTTTATGTTATACCGTTTGAATATTTTATATCTGTGTGAGTTTTTTCGGTCGGTATGCGTTCAGTGTGAAATATTCGCGCGATAAGAAAGAAGAGGGGAATAGATCGATCGAGGACGTTGCGCTTTTTATTTCGATACTTGGTGGTGTTATTGTCATAGCATAATTGAAGGTGCGTCACGCCACCGCCTTCCGTCTTCCTGTAGGTTTTGTAGAATTAGATTACATTTGTCTAGTATGATTCGAGATGTTGATATAAAATAATAAATTACTTGTAAATTATATGCAAACACTTCGCAAATATTTAACAATCTTCCTAATCGTAGAATTTCAGTAGCATAAAGTTTAATACTTGTTTAAAATGACGTACGACGGGTATCTAAAGTACTTTTTAATATACTTTGTTACTAAAATCACACAGCAAAAGCCGTCTAAGTGCAACTCTAGAAGTCAAGACACCCATATAATCTCCGTGTAGCTTACACAATACAGATACAACGCAGAGAAACACATTCAAAAGACCGTTTAATACTGTCACCGCTAACATGTTTCCACCGCAAACGCGGCTCCAGTAATATAAGCTATCGAGTAGGTACACAACAGGCCATAACCGCCGGCTTCACAGGCGCACTGTTTAACGAGTAACTCTATCCCTACGCTTCACAGTGCAGGAAAATAAAAATTACAAATGTTGCGGTGGTTACCTTTAATCAAATGCAAAGCTATCATTATTAAGTCAACGCTTCGCCAAACTCGCTCATCGTGCGCATCGTCACCGTTAATTATCACAATATATATGTATAAAATAAAATAAAGGAGACCGCTTCTTACCAATACTAGCTTAAAAAATACGAGAAAAGAAAGAGAAGCTTTAAAAAAGAAAGGAGTGCATCTACCCCCACCTCTGGCAGCCCCCACCGTCGGGGCCGCCCCTGCGGCGGGCGCCACCCACCGCACCGCAAAAATCGAGAGCGTCGACGGCGCGCGGGGTCAAACGGCGACGCGAGCGTGAAAAGAAGGAGCGGTGTGCGAGCGTCACTCACACAGCTACCCGCGTGCGTGTGCGCGCCGAGAAGGACGGGCGAGGCGAGAGCGGGACGGCGGCGCCAATTACTATCACCTGGCGGGCAGCTACCGCATTACCCACTGCCGCCGCGCGCGCGACCACGCGCCCGCTGCACCACGCGGCCGCTCCGCTCCTGTGACGCTTCTGGCACCGACTCTGCACTCCAATCGATATCCGCGACCGGCTACCGCTGTAGTGCACCCTGCTCCGCTCGCGCCCGCTCGGGATGCACCGCGGATACAGCCGCTACGAACAGTGCCGCCGCGAAATCATGCGACTGTGAAGTGTGTGCGGACAGTGACACAGACAATACACGAGACGTGCTTAATTACAAGTTAACTGCCAAGTTTCATTGTGAAAAATGACGTCCCAGTTTGCCTTCCGAGGATCTCCACCGAACCAGGTAAGCATCGATAAACTGAAAGTTAGGAAAACTTCAAAAGTTTCAATAACTTTCACGAGGAAAATCTAACCAATGTTTTGCAGAGCGAGCTACTAATAATGTTTTTCTTTGTCCGTCTTTCTTGTTGATTATTACCTATCAACATGGTTGCTACTATCTCGGTTACAAACATTTAATTGTTATGTTCTATTTTGTTATGACATGTTCACATTTTCTTATTAGTTATTGTGCACAGTTCTCAGATTCACTTTTACTTTCTATGATACTATTTGACCAAAGTGATGATCAAAAGTAGTTAAAAATACAACTCTAATAATAATCAAGCATGTACACTTTTTGTTATATCAGGTTTCATTTTTAGTCACCGTTATTTTGTCACTAATATTATTTATGAAAGTGTACCTACGTATTCAATTTATTTGAGATCGAATTATTTTTACCGCTAAAAATAATCTACTCTACTTTGTCGCGAGTTTGCATGAGTTGTAACCGTCACCTTTAATTATAGTTTGCCTACTTTTTATTGACATTTACAATAAAATTATTTTTACCGACAACTATAGACTTACACTCATTTTTTTTTTCGATTTAACAGTGCTGAATGGTTATTTGAATGGATTATGTTTGATTTTGTATAGCTTCACAATAGAAAACAGTTTGTTAAAATATCTCAAATCAAAGTACAAGATTAAAATATAGAGCAAACATGAATATATTTTATTACTGATATTGCAAAAACAATGGTCAATTAAAGCAAACAAAATATAGGTGCACGAGAAACGAAAACCAAACCTGTATTTTAATTTTACTTAACAATTCACAACACTGCCAATGTTTTTACACTATTATTAATATTAAATATATTTAAGTCACATTTACAGAAATAAATCATGTTGAACGTGCAATATTAAAATGGTCGTAACATAAATTCAATGTAAAATAGCATTAAATCATAATCAGAACCTGGTTTTTATCACTCCACTGGAAATTATTATCATAGAAGTGTGTCTTTGATAAAATATTTCTTAATATTAAAGTTGAAAAAACATCCGCTTAATTAATGCAAAGGACAAGATAGTGTAGGACAACCACTAGCACCCAAAAGAAAGAAGTTCAAATAAATAAATTCCCGTAATAATTTAATTTTGATATTCTACTATTGACAAAACTGTAACGTAACTTTGAATATTTTAAATTATTTTTGTTCTTAGTGTTGCGTACTTGTTTTCTTAGTTTAATTAGAACCATCGCCAATCGTGAAATTTTATAGTCATCTAACGAAATGGTACCTACTTACGTATCTGACGTTTAAATGTAATAAAATATGTTATTTTACCTGACATTACTAACATTGTAATTCCCTATTCGCACTAAAACATAACTTAGAATGTTTGTTTGTGATGTCCATGTAGGTACAGTAACTACTACCCTTTTTCAAATTATTTTCAGTAGTAAGCACCTATAGAGGTATAAATTTACAATTACAATAGATTCAAAAGATTTGTTACTTTCATTATGTAAACCTGCAAGTAGTAAAGCATAATTGATGTCGTGACATATTTATTTATTATCGAATAAAAAAACTAAAAATCTTTATGTTAATATAAAGCATGGGATAGGTACTTTCATTGTAACCTTCTGGATCCATATTAATTTTATAATTAAATGGTTATCCATTAATTAGATCATTTTTACAATGCTCTACTACACTCTACATGATCCTATTTTTCAGCTTTAATCTCAGATATCGATTAGCACGCAAATAAGGTTAGCTTACCTAACGTACCTACTAGTGAAATGATTATTACCAAAACTTTGTAATAAAATCGTACTTGTTCTTTAGATTATTGCTGTGAAAAGATTTAGTACCTAAACTTAAGAGAAGCACGGACACGCTTGTGTCAGTGGTGCTCAAACTATGCGCCGAAGCGCCTCGAGAGTCAATGATAGCACCGGTTACGCGCTATCATAGTATGTTTCATTATTTTTGTACAGTATAATTTACAACATGTTACTTTGAAAATGACAACAATACGATATGGTATACTCTTCTCTAGGTGGGGTGAACCTACAATAGTTTTAGAACCTTTTATATGTTAAATATTTTTGCCTTTTTCAGGGCAATTGCGTTACATTTTTTTAACTAAAAAATCTGAACATTTAGTGCTTACATGCACAACTATCAATTTGTAAAATATACTTATCAAGACTTATACTTACTTTCTACGAAACCCTACAACTTACAATACATGATTGATGACATCGTTATGTCACTGATCAAGTGTCCACCGATCATGAAAAATCTTTTACATCGCGTCGAAATGTTTTATATTTGTTTTCAATATGATGATAATTAAATTAGTGCCGGTTTCGACTGCGCTCGCGGATCGTAGTGACAGCAACATGTTTTACTAGTACAGTTACATTTGTTTCTTTTATCAACCATTTGTTGTGTAGATATACGTTTGATACATATCACTTAGGTTTGCATATACGTGATCCATTTGTAAGAACTATTTATGTATAATTTAGTCATTTTAATTTGTATAAACATGTAAATATCATACATTTAAACCTATATCATCAATACAACAGACCAATGGAAAAATATTTTGAAACATAGGTACTTCCGATTTGACCATTTCTTAGAATAAGAAGATACGAATTATTATCTGAAGAAAAAAAAAACTCATTAGAAAAATACTAATACAGATAACGGCCACATTCATCGGTGTGCTTTGAAAGCAGAAACTCAAGGCTTTAATTTTAGGCGTCCATGTACTTTATGTGCTTCAGCATCATTTTAACTATGGCAAGAGCGCGTGGACATCATGGACCGCAAAGGAAAGGAGACAAATGTTCTCATAACTAATAAAAAAATGGAAGCGAACATCACGTTGAATTGTAAAGTCATACTAGCCCAGTAATATTTATTTAAGCTAGTTAGTTGCACAACAATAGTTAGTACTACAGTTTTAGGCAGCGTTCCTTTAACCCTGCCTTATTGACCCCCAGAAAGGTACGCCACTGATACCTCTTTTATACACACACCGGCACAATTAGGGGAACACAAAAAAAAGTAGATTTTCTTCAATACCTTCGGATATCCTGACAAGTTGTAATTATTTATATATTACTACCCTCTCTAGAAATACACTTGAGCACAAATTCATCTTTCACAAGTGTGAGAATAATTGTTTTTATGGCACTTTAAGAATTTGCTGACACTTAGCATTAGCATTGCTTCTGATAAGAACTTTATTGGGTCCTGTGCATAGTGACTGTGGCTGATTCAACTGTTTATTTTTGAATTGTGTGAACATTCCCGATACGAAATGAGTGATTTGCCAGCAACTACAGTGGCTAGGGCTGTAACCATGATCGAAGAGGGGCATACCTACCGCTCAGTAAGTCGAGCTTTGGGTGTATCGACTTCGGTGGTTCATCGCGTTGTTCAACGCTACAGGGAGACAGGATCTTACGTGCGGAGGCGAGGACAAGGCAGAAATCGGGCTACAAGCGCCGTTGATGACCGTTTCATCACCTTGCAAACTTTGAGGAATCGTCGACAGACCGCGGTTCAGACCCGAAATCAACTGGCTGAGGTCCGTAACGTTAATGTTAGTGAACGAACAGTTAGGAGGCGTCTTAATGAAGTTGGCTTAAGATCTTATGTGCCAGCAAAAGCACCTAAACTCGAGGCAGCTCATCGTGTGGCAAGGTTAGCGTTTGCCCGTGCGCACCGAGATTGGACAAGTGAGTGGAGTCGCGTTTTATTCACCGATGAGAGCCGTTTTTGTGTTAATTTCGTGGATGGACGGGAGAGGATGTGGAGATATCGTGGAGAACGATATAACCAAACAAACTTCACAGAAACAGTGGCATATGGTGGAGGATCGGTAATGGTATGGGGTGGCATATGTTTGGGAGCTCGCACAGACTTAGTGCTTATTGAAAATGGATCGCTCACTGCACAGCGATACGTAACAGAGATCTTAGAACCATATGTCATGCCTTTTGCCCCATTCATAGGCCCACATTTCGTTTTCATGCACGATAACGCGCGTCCCCATACAGCGCGTATCGTGGGTACCTACCTGAATGAGGTTGGCATTAGTCAAATGAACTGGCCAGCGCGATCACCGGACATGAACCCTATAGAACATGCCTGGGATATTCTGGGAAGAAGGGTTCGACAGCGAAATCCAGCTCCCAGGAATGTTGAGGAACTGAAACAGGCATTAGTGGAAGAGTGGAACAATTTGCCTCAATCAATGATCGATGGCCTTGTTCTGAGTATGGGAAATCGAATCCAAGCTCTCCTAAGAGCCCGTGGAGGCAACACTCGCAATTAATTTTAAGTTTATTTGTCAATTTTGTAAAAAAATAAAATTTAAAATCTCACACTCCTAGTGCCTTACTTTACAAATTTTCGTAATTATCGTTTAATTTCTTTAAAACGGGTAATTTGTAGCTTGTTTTGATTTAATCCTGTTATTTTAAGGCAATGTGATCTGTTACTGAAGACCATAAAAATATTAAAAATAAATTCATTAAAAAAATCAACCTTTTTTTTGTGTTCCCCTAATTGTGCCGGTGTGTGTATTTTACATAATCTGTTTTATGCTTAGGGTCAAGAAAAAAATATATTTGCCAAACTTTACTTCCTTCTTTAACCTCTATAAACTCTATCTCATATCTATCTACTCTAACAAATTTATGGCTTTTCACACTTTTATATCTAAAAGGTGCTTTTAGATATAAAAGTTTTTCAAATTCAAGAAAGACTTGTTTTTTTTCTACTGGCCTGCTTTACAATAGATTTTGTTTAACGATATTCAATAAATTCAATTGATTGGTATTGCCATTTGCTGATCACTAAAACTGTTAATGTACCGGTAAAATTTATACTTAAATTAAAAACATACAATGAAATTCGTTTACTTCTTTATACCAACATATACCTATCCAAAGTCTGCATAAAACAAAGGAAATAATTGTGTTATAGGTTTTTTACAGAACTGTATTAAATATTTCAAATTTGTATATTCATTGATTTACCTCTCTTTCTAAAATAATTCATTCTATAGTTTGTTTGTTTGCATTCAGAAATCAGAAATATTTATTTGCTTATAACATGGTATTACATTGATGTCACAATTTTTAAGGTAGCTGCTCATGTTTGTCAATTTTGTCATGCAAATCAAAATTGGTACAATAAATTGTATGAAGTCAACAATATTTCATCATTCAATTACATAATTTCATTATATTAAAATGCTTCCATGTCTTATTATATTATGTTATAAATTATATGTCAATTAGAATCATTACAAGTAAATAGTTAAAACAAAAGCTACAAGTACAAGCAGTTACACAAATAATTAGATTAGTCGTCTAAAAATTCTCTCACTGTATAAAAGCATTTAGTCAGGAGCCACGCATGTAATTTTCTTTTGAACAATGTTAATTCATTGAAAATAGGTACGTCTCAAAACCATAAATAATACTAGGTTACTTTTTGAGCTATACAATTTCAAGATTTCTACTAATATTCGTTTTAAATAGTAACAATCAAATTTTCAGGAATCTACAAGCAATCATTTAAAAAGAAACATCGAACTGGCACAAAATATACCTATTAGAGTTTGCCCTAAAAAGTAATGAGGAGATAAATTAAGTCTTCCTTACTTAATTCCAAGAATAAAATAAAATAAAATGATATAATGACTTCAAAATGGGAACCTTCTTATAGACTTGATTACAGGAGGGCCAATTGCGCAGACCAGAGTTAACTAACATCTAGCCCGAGGTTAAAATTAATTAATTAATTATTAATTTATTTATTTATGTCAACAAGTGGACCCATTACAAATTTGAATTACAAAATAAATTTAAAACATGTCAAAATAGAAAGTTAACATCGTCCCGTGCATGTACCATGTTACAGTGATACATATACAGGCAGTCAAAACGCTCGGCGAAAACGCGCAGGATCCTGTTCGGGCTGGCCCGCACCCTGCGCACCAGGGATGTGCACCGCTTGCGCATGATTGTATAAAAACAATCCACGCGCGCTTCTGCGAACATCCCTGAGGCGCTACAGGAACGAGGCAGCCCCAACAACACCCTGAATGCGTTATTGTATTGGACTCGTAGGGCGCTGTACTGCTTCTGCGTATAGCTCACCCACCGACTGCTCGTGTAGAAGGACGTGCAAAATGCCCTGAACAGGGTAATTTTGACGCCTATTGAACATCTCGCAAATCTGCGGGCTATCATATTCGCACGAACGGACAACGCGACTTTCTGTCTTCGTAAACATAAAATAAACTGACGGCCTGAATATAATCCAGCAGTACAAGTAGAAATTTTACGTTGTTTTTAATTTGTACATAATATACATATAAGTATGTGCTTATGTATGTATGTACTTTGCACCTAGTTTATTATAGTATGTTTGTTCTATAAGCACCCTTAACAAGTTTCGGAAGAAATCGCGCCAGATGTTCTACACTTTCTTTTAAGTTAGTTGTAGAGTGGACTAATAACTTAAAGTTACTTCAAAAAAGCCAACAAACGTGACAACGCGACAAGTCGTATATTTCAGGGAAACTTCATAATGTTTCGATTCAAGTGCATGTGATTCGTTAATAAATTAGATTTATGTCGATACCTACACCCTTATTCGTTATCTATCATTTATCACTTTATTAATTCCGTCTGCTGTATTAATTTTGGAATTGTTAGACTTATCTATCCATTTAGTTAGTTTAGTGAGCCATAATTAAAATGGTGAATCGTAAGTGAGTAGACCAATGTTAATAAAGATAATATTATGGAGTGATTCGGTCAACGCGAGTGCGTGCGCCGATCCACTTTTGCTATCTGCTCGATAAGGCGCCAGTCGCGAATGAGGGACTCACGCCCTCAACAAGAGGAGATTATCCTTATTATTTCTCAGTTCCGAACTTCCCAACTTCTAAGCCCTCGCCGCCATCTGCCTAGTGGTCAATCGCCCCTTAATTAACTTTATATATCTTTATTTCTTGTTACTCCTTAATAATTGCCAATGTCTTTGAGATTTTATTTCATAACATAAAAGCGCTATAAAGTGCGCTTTTAAAACACACTTACTTAATAGGAATGCAAGTATTTTTTCTTCCACACCAGAGGGTCGCATTGCTTTCATGGTACGTTTTTATTTAAATAGCAATTAAGTACAAGAATGGGCTGTAAACGTTTATGCTGCGTTGTATCGTACGTTTTAAGAGCTCAGACTCACTAAACCTCGGGTGGCATCATTTTACTTTCACAAATAAAATGTTTAAACACATACTTCATTTAGAGTGGGTTACTTTAAGTATCAAAGTTAAAGTGTTTATGAAATGGAACATGTTATTTGAAGAGTTAATATCAAAGATTGCCCAATTTAACTGTCAATTTGAGTAACTTGTAAATATCGAAGGCGGTTAAATTAACCTACTTAGTTCTTTATAGCATGAAAGTTAGATTGTCCGGCTATAGCTTTTTGTTCGTTCACTGAATAAAGATGGTTTATAAAATTTATGTACGAATTTGGAGCAGAAGGGGTCCAAATTGAATCGCGTTAGGAAGCCATTTTACATCAAACACGACTATGCATGATGGCGTTATACATAATGCAGACAGAAGGGTTGGCTCGACTTCGTAAACACCGGTTTGTTATATTGAATTGTAACTTTTTGTTACGTGGACTTATATTTAGGGGTTGAAATCAAGGTAATACACGCTGCCATTTTCTATTAGAATTTACGAGCACGTTTGATATTGTTAAGAGAGTCGCGAGTGGCAGCAGATGTAATGGGGTAAACAATAGTCGTTTGTGATATGATTACATACGTTAGGTATGTACGTTTGATAAACGGAGCGAGGACAAAAGACGAACAAAGTTGTTGTTGGGTCAGGCAAGCTCGTCAAGCTCGCGTATTCCGAGTGTAGGATTCCAGATTAACATTCAGCGCGGAGGCGAGCGCGGTTCACACTCGCTGAAATTGTTGCCACTGATCTCATCTGAAATGCAAGTAATTCCCCACCGGAGAGCGCTCCTGACTGGCCTCGAATATCGACGCACGACTACATATTCCAAAAAGCAAAATCAACACCGTTCATTTAACTTCATAATGAGCCATGAACACATTTTTGCAGTTTACGTTCGACCGCTGATTTTCTGATCCCTTTCCTCCACGCAATTTAACGTCTCGGACCTCCTTTTTTTAAACTTTAATAAAGCGTAATAAAGAGTTGTGATTAAGTTAACGTACGTCTGGTAAGAGCTATTGTTCTTGATAATGAGTCAAATGTTAAGTCTCCACTTTAAACTTGTACGTAACGTGAAACCGCGTTGAAACTTGAACTTATACTAACCAGTCAGAACAACCATTGTTGGTTTTCCAGTAATATTTAATTTAAAAATTCCTTACTTGACAGTGTTAGCTGAGTTGAGTGTGTTTTTGCACAAAAACCTTACAATGATCATAAAACAACTATTTTCTTTACATAATACTCAAATGTTCTGAAATAATAGGGAAATACTAAATACTAATACTGTCTGTCTGTGTTCTGAAAATAAGTAGACCATGTTTCTTTAAAATCATAGGTCATAAAGAAAACAAATTCCCCATTTCAATAAAAAAATGAGTTTTATCAGTAATCTGAATACTCGTGGACTTATTAGGAAAAAACTGTACTCTTACAAGACTGCCTAATTAAATTTTTAGTTTGCATTCGCTTTATTTACTTGACTCTCGTATTTAAATCTAAATACGCTACAAATATTGATATCATTAAACGTAAGTTTCACATTCCAAATTAGTGAAACACAGTGCCTAATGAATGAACGTAAACAGACCAAGTATAAGTGAGGGTATTAATCACTATATCTTCACAAAAAGAAATTTGTATCTTCAAAAACGTTTAATAAAAGCCATCCCGACCGTAAAGCTGACACCTTATCTTCTCCACTCTCGAACCACTCCGAGGTAACAAAGCTCGGGAGTCCCGAACAATATAGGTGAATGAAACGTTCGCTTCTCCGAAACTATAATTAATTTCCCCGAATCGAGGAGAGTTAGTAAGTAAGTAAATTTTGTAGCCTCTTTACGGGTGGCGATGAAGTGTGATAGTGTACTACGATCGAGCCGTAACCGGATTTGTTAGGATGTGTGCGTGCGCGCAGCTCCACAGTTCGAGTGTAGGGACAGTAGCTCCAGTGCGTTCGGTTCATACGTTCATTCATAAATTAATGCTAATATTAATGAAGTTTAAATTTTTCAATTGCATTTTGCAACTTATTTTGGCAATCCAAGTGTGAGTATAATATTAAGAGGATTTTATTTATTTACAGTATATTCGGTACCGGGCTGTATGTTTTTATTCTAGCTTCTATTGCTGACTCTACGTAAAAAATATTTAGCAATAGCCCCTTTCAGCTAAGGGCCTCCTCCAAATACAATACGTAAAAAAAAACTGTCCGACCCGAAACGGTCGTGAAGCTGCTTTAATAACATAATCAATACTAGTATTAAAATAACGTAATTAATGATTTTTTAACGATTTTCAATGTCAATAAGTTTAGCACCTATTTACCTTAAAACAGGGAATTTTCAAAATACGTTATGACCCCTATCGCGCCACCTGCGAGTGCCGGTGCAACTCCGTGCCCCGTCAACCCCCCATCGGGTTGCCATGTACTTGCTTTATGCATGTTACATTAAGTAGCGATTTTTTTTTCTTAAGTATTTTTATTCTAATATTTTATGAAAAATATTACACAAATAGAACCTTTTTGGACTGAACCTATTATCAACATTACCAATTACAATGTATGACATTATTTGATGAAATCAATACAAAAATCTCTCAAAAAAGAGAAGAAAAATGAAAGACTTTTTCGAAGTACATTTAATGAAATAAAAGTCTCGACTTTGTGCCAAATCTAACTTTACCTACCCTAGTTAATATATGAAGATGACCGATCTCAAATTAATTTTGTGATGCTTGTCTCAGAAGAAGTGAAGTTACTGACAATAATTTAGCTGTGGCCTCGCTTTGCGACAGCCTGATCATGTTACGAGAGTCCAAGAGGCGATCGTCCCTTATTTGAAGTGGACAGAGCTGCATTTAAAGCCTAAGGTGTTGAATTAACAACTTGAATCCAGGTGGTGTTTTTTTACTAGAGATCATCTCTTCTTTCTAGGTCTCGTTTAGTCATTTGACACCTTTTTATTTTGAGCGCTAGACGTCTCTACAGCGTTGCAAAAGATGTTTCGTCTTACGAACGCTCACGAGCCGTGACTGTGTGAACAAAAATATTTATTGTATGCTTTCACAATTATTTAAAGGACGAACTTAAAGGCACCACTGTAACCTGGCGATCAGTAGCCGTCCACCAGGCCTTTCCAAACTGAAGCAGTGAAAATGAGCATATAAATTTTTACACACATACAAGTGTCGCGGGCGCTTATGATTTAAGATTATTCACCAACTCGACACAAAATCGAACTTAAAATTACCATCCCTTGTTATTTCGTTAACTGGACACACAAAGATTTATAAGCGTGTCCACACTGAAACTTAAATGATTTACTTAGAGGTTTTCAATAACTGGACAGGACACATCTCGCATTTTAACCGAATATATGTCTAAATACCTACAGATATGTTTTGTGTCACAATCATTATTAAAAAATCTGAGTAGGTTTTATGATTGAGTTTAACTAAGTGATCACGCATAAATAACATGACGTGTCCAGTTCAGATGACGGAAAAACAATAATCCAGGATTTTTGGAGGCAGTATGTATGGACTTGCTGTATGTCTTTGCTTTTGATGTGGTAGATTTCATAGCCCAATGATTAATGTAAGTTTGTGACCTCGAGCCCCAACCAGAATTTTGACAAATATCTAATTTTACGCTAAACCTTTTGCTTGTTATGTTTTGGGAGTTTAACCTTAAAGGAGTAGTTTTTGATAGTGCTTTTTCAGAATAACCTGAATGTAGATTAAATATGCTAAAATATGAAATAAGATTTTTTTCTGAAGGCCCATAAGTTTTCGAGATAAAGCTTGTCATAAATTATGATTCACAAACACTCCATAAAATCCTGCAAAAAATCCAAAGTACCGGGATTGACGGAACCCAAATGTTTAATTTCACTGGATCTGAAGTGATAGGGACTTATTTTAAGTTCTATTAACTGAACACTCTTGTGTCTAGTCTTTTGTGATGAGTTAGTGAAAAACCGAAAATTAGAAGATCAAAAATGTTAGCTAAAGTAAAACCAATTAAATTCGAGTGCAAAGATTTAACGGTACCGAACTCAACGCCAAACAGGTTATTACATGAATAAACAGCAATTTCGGGACGTGTTGGCCGCATATCTTTCAGTGGCTCTAATCAGACGCAGCCATAGAGTCGTGAAAGTTTATTGCATTGTGAACTTAAAATACACATGTTTGACAATTACGGGCAGTGTTCCACCCACGCTGCGCAGGCGACGGATGGGGTGCTCACATACCATTAGTTCACACCTCGCCGCCTAAAATCGTCTGAAGACAGCACTTGATTGAAACATAGAAACTGTAAAAAAAACAAGAAGTTTCTGCCTTCACATTTTAAGCTAACTAGAAATTAAAGCTAAAAGCATAATTTAATTTTAGTAGCATCAGCAATAGTATTTGAGTAACAAAAACAAAATGGTTTTGATTTAGTGTGTTTAAAACTTTTAGTAATGTATTTGTAGTACTCATGAAACCAAAAAGAGTCCAATAAACAAACACTTACCTATTTCTGATGTTAACTATGCGTGACAAAAAACATATAAAAGGATCATTACCTTATTAACATTTCAAATTATACGATGTTATAAGTGGGTGTTAATTTTTCTACACTTCGTCTTTGTAACCATTGCAACGACAGGTTTAGTTACTTTTGAAACAAGTTTAAAAACGTATTTTAAATAAATTATTTTTTGTTAACATTGGGTGTAAACACAATAATATCAAGTTTAATATTATATTAAACATTCCAAAACCAATCATAGCAACTCGTAAACTGCAGGGGCATGAAACCAATTTTATTAAACTAATAAAACTAAATAATAAAGCTTGTTGTATTAACATTTGAGAGAAGTATAGTTGGGAATTGTAAATATGATTTTTATTTCTGATAAAACAAACGTTGACAAACAGTAGACAGAAATCTATATAGTAAGGATCATGGATGTATAAAGAGATATAAATAACGAAATAACTGTTCTAGTTAATCCGTAATCGAGGCATAGAATCCGATTTGAACCGTTGACCACTCCGCAGCGCGTATCGACCACAAATCGAATGTGATCAAAAGCGTTCCCGGTGACCAGTGGCACTATAATACAGAGTTATTTTGGTAATGCCCGCGTCGATTAGTGGGTAACGACAGGGAGTACGCAATAAAGGTCGCTAACGCCGCAGCACGGGATGTTTTGAATCGCCACCGCTTTAACGGCCGCTGTATTAACCGATAATTCAAATTTTGATACCGCACTGCCCTAACGCTCTCATATACACAGTAACAGCTCCGAACGACCGCATGAAATCAACGATATACGAGATCCCAATTCCGTCCGTACAGATACAAAGCGGGCTTAATGAAACTGCTTTAATTAGGGTCGGCATGAATGAAGACACCCATTAAATCTTTAAAGTTATATCCAGAGATCGAAATTCAGTAGTATCATTCGTATTATACCTACATAACTAATTTGTTAAGCTGAATAGATATAAAAAATATAAAAACTAGGAACATAACAATTAAGTATAGGTACAATTATTTGCTTAACTTTTATTTATATCCACCTTACCTAACCTAATACTATACCAATCAAGGACCGAATCCGTGATTGTCAGTTAACTCAATAGTCGAAAGTCGTTACCATTGGTTGAATAATTACGACGTGCGTTATTTGAAGAAAAAATACCTTAACCAATGGTCAATAAATATCCATTCAATTCAATCAGTCAATTTGTTGAAGACATGGTACGTACCCTAATTCCATACTCAACGGTTTGTTGGTAAGTAGGTTCCTTACGTAACTGTCAAGTAAAATATATTATTTATGACACTAAAATTAGTCAGGGCTGCAGCACTATCGACAAATAAGCACTAACTATCAAACAATTCGAGTATTCTATTCAGTCATGAGTGACAGTTGAAAGTCAAATTGAAAGTGAGTTGGGGCATCCAAGCCTTTGCAATATATTTTTTGGTTCTTTATTTTGAAAATAGCAGAAATTGAATACTCGTACACATGTACTCACCTTAGAAAGTGGTCCTAGAATTGTATAATACTCCGGTAGCTAAATAAATCAGTCAGCTTTACGAATTGATGAAATAACGAATAAACTAACGCAGACCACAACGAGTTTCAGCATGATGAGAGATTTGATGTTACGCCCCGTCGACTGATGCTGTGCTACTCAAATGTAAAGTTTATGCTCCCGAAGCAAAACAAAACCATCTACATTTTAAATGGCCCTTCGAAACGTTCGGTACGCAAGTCACAAAGTTCTGTCATATATTTTTGGGAATCACCTGCACGTTTTCTTAATTTTGTGTTTAAAATATATAAACATTAGAATAGTCAAATAAGTATCGTTAAATTTTGTAGAGGGTACTTTAAAAAACATGGTTTTTGCTATCGTACCTTTTACCTTTTAAAAAGAGGTTACCAATTCGTCTAGGATAAAATTTGAGTACGATGATTAATCTTTTAAAGCTTGCCAACACGTGTGCTAAATTTCATTTGTTTAGTTTAGGTATGGTTGTTTGTTGGATTACTTTATTTTTGTATAATTATATTGTTTTTTTTTTTTCACGGATGTCTCTCAGATACGATATGGTGAATAAGAATTTTACTTAAATCTATTAAAGCATATTCTAATTCATGCAACAGTGTAAGTTTTAATCAAAGTCGGTTTAGTACATTTTAAGATATGTGCAAAAAGAAATACTATAGAATAAAAAATATCAAGTTCAAACTGTTATACCGCTTTTTAAATACTCCATAAAAAGGCTTAAAAGACTCCAAATAAAATGTTTTTTCCTAAACAGAAAACAAAGGTGTTCTAAAAGTCTTGTCAAGAAGATTTTTAAGTGCGATTGGAAAGTTTTAGTAGCTGAGCTAAATAGCGAGATTGTTTTTTCGAAGATCAAAACTATAGATAGAACGATCATATCTGACTACAACCTACTCACTATGTTTAGGGAACACTGCTAAATGAACCCTTATTTGTAAACACGTCCAAGGAAGCTATGTTTGCATCAATCTAATTCGGGCATTACTGGATGTAGGAATGTTTGCGACCGCGTCACAGCGCCATTAAACAGAATAATAGTTCGGTTATTATTAGGCAACTACTCCAAGTACCAGCACATGTTTATTCCGTAACATAGGCTTATAAATCTCGACAAACAATTTGGCACGAGTTCATTAGCGGAATCAAAGTTACATTTACAGCGTATGAAATCTGAGACCATATTTTCGGCGTATAGTAGCAGATTTTAATGTCGATTCAAAATGACCGCGAAAATATATCCGTTGGTCGGGTTTGTGGGTGCGATGGAGTATGTCGACGGCTCTCCCGTTGCTCGCAAAAGAGTTGCAATTTTATGAATGACTTGTTTGAATGAAACAATAATAATATGGCGGAGCCTGCGAGCCGACGCGGAAAGCGCTATGTGAGCCGTGTACGTACGTGTCCGAATCGGTCTTTAAAAACATTCAACATTTCACCTCGTCGTAAAACACTTAATAATTTTGTAGATCGACTTACACTCCAGCTTTATTGTTCCCTCTTGTGTTCGCTTAAGTATTTCTAAACTTTTGGAATAAATATACTTCGAAACTTATCAGGTTTAACCCCATAATCTAATCAGGTATGACTGGTAGAGAATGGCATATGGCGGTAAGTCCACCTTTTGTACAAATTTTGGTTGTGCAATTATTATGTTTTTTATTTATTATATATTTAACAATTATGTTTTTTATTTATTTATTTATACTTTATAAATAAATAAATAAAAAACATAATGGTCATAACAATCATCGTTGATCGATCTATTGCTTATGTAAAAAATAATAAGCATATACGCCAGCGTGATATGCTGTTTTAAAACATTTTGACGGTTTCAAAAACTAGTATCTATGAACACTACCTGGCTGACAGGTTTTATGATATCCATAATACATTCATTTATTATCATAACAGAACATTATTACGTATTTATCTTCACATTAAGTCTTTGCGAGACATTCGAATAGCCGGCGGTTCCTTTTATTATTTATTCTTCCCTAATTCCACCCCTAATTAAGGGAAGGTGTGAATTTCTTTAAAAGTATTAAGGATTTCGAGGGTGGGCCAATTTCGGTTTTATCTACACGGATATCTTTACACAGGATGTGGTCGAAATAGACACCTACCTCAACTCGCGATCCACCGTGTAATTGTCCAATTAAAGACAAAATTTTATGTAAATAACTCTACAAAACGGCCAAACTTGAATTATTGTCGGGAGAAAAGGTGTTTATTTATCATAAGCCGTGTGTTGGGAGTTGATTGACCTAAGGAAGAACGCCCGGATAGTGATATTATTGTCGGCGAAAGGCTCACGTCAACCTAAATAATGCTAAGCTCGATTGTAAAATCGCGATATCTCGGATCGTTGAAAAGAAGCTAGAAAAACGACGAATGGGCGGTTAATTAATTAGCAATTTCCTATTCACGCGAACCGAGTCGGTACGTTCGTAATTAAGACCGGATCACACGATATGTTAGCGATTCATTCTGTAATATAGATCAATGATAATCATTCGTACTCTGACACAGTATAAAAAGAATTCAGCAACAGAAAGCTTAAAACAATAGTGTGAGTAACGCTATTATAAGCCTCGTGTGTAGTTACTCTATCATCTTGTATGGCGTTAAATGCAGTATAAACAGATATGAATTAGTTGCTCACTTTTTACGGAATAACTGAACGAGGTTAGATGACAGATACGAAAGACAATAAGATCAATCATTTCAATTTACCTTTGTATTGCTTCTTTAGTATTTGTTATCTAGAGCTACTCGTATTAGAAATAGATTTCCTTTATGGCTGTTTCAGTGCAGTCGTCTGAATATTTCCATCGTATTTACATATGAAGACACATTTTACAAGGCCTAGGCCATATTCAACTAAGTTGCAATGGATTTTAAATATATTCCTTTGTTAATAAAGTAGGTAATTGCAAGTACCTAAAGATCGAATTACGTTTATTCGAATCAAGAAAGCGTAAATCAATAACTGTCATAATTTACAATACACTTTTGCCAATTAACAATTAAAATTAACATGTTTATTATGCTGATCAATACGAGAGAGTACTGCTTGGTACAGTAAAACAAATGATTTTATAATAGATATCAATCTGCTGCAATTAACCTGATGTTTAGTTGTATAAAAAATGTACCAGATTAGAATTATTCGCACACGCTTTTCTCAAGACATGGAATGTAACGCGGGCTCGGGTAGCGTGACGCTCGCACACAAGCTTATCATTGGATCGATCAAATTGTGATGCTTTTTCTTTGGCTGATTGTGTGTGCAATGGATTAGGGAGATATGTTCGGACTTTTGTTTGTAATAACTACACTCCAAGCCAGATTTTATCTTTAACTGTAACTCGCTAGAATTCAGATCGCTCGATAGAAGTTGCGTTTTCTCTTTTTTTTTTATATCAGAGTCACTTATTTTCAACATTGTTTGTACTACACTATACTACAGTGTTTCCAGTTAACAAAATTTATATGTGATAAGCAAATTATATGATTTAGGTACGAGAATTATGTCTGCCTGTCATATCGCAACCCGCGTTGTTTACATAAAAGATAATTTCTTTCGTTTGATGAATTTGCTTTTACAATGACTTTTAGGACAAATTCCTACTTCAAATGTTACTTTTCTGTAACTTAAAAAAGAGTGGATTGTAATTTTAGATACAGTTTGTCTTATCGTAAATTTAATACTTTAATGATGTCTCCTAAAGGTCCGACTTTAATAAAAAATCAACGATGTTACCTGGATAAAAGCCATCTCGGCGTGTCACCCACAGTTAGCTAGTGAGCGACATGTCATCGATATTTTTTGCCGGTCTGATGTCTTTAACGAAATTCATGTCATTGGGTCCGATTTCTCTAAGATTAACTTTTTTACATTATTTAACAAATAGATCGGACCCTTATACGCTCGAATATTCAGTTACATGGTTTAACACTTAAAAGGGCTTAACGACTCTAACACATCCTGCGGGTTACGATAAAAAAGACGACAAAAAGAATACTTCTCGTGTTTGTTTTTTAAAAGATGTCTGCTGAAGATAAGGTGCAGCGGCACTTTAATCCTCCAACCGTCCGATATTTGAAAAGGATATGATGACAACTTTTTGTGCCCTTTATCTAATAAGCACATATAACCAATACTTAAGGGCGTACACGTACTTATTCCCAAAGCTTGTTCGTTTCGATAAAATGAGTGACACGTTTACAGCTTTATCAGTTGGTTTAAAATACAAATCATCGTGATACTACATCGTTACAAGTGTTTAAATCATCTCGATTTCACTTTTTATAAGTCGTTACGCAATGAGCCTATACTCGTAATAATTGAATTGAATTATTATGTAACTACTGATTGCAGGTTTAGGTACAAAAACTTTTGTATTTACTGCACACAGATATAGGCAAAACCTCGTCCACAATGGCCGACCGGATAACGAAGGCATGGGTGTAGGTACTACAGGAATTATGTCGTTCCATCCAACACTCGCTTCGTTTGAACGGTTTCAATCCCTTTTAAGCACCGGCGTCGATTTCAGCTGCATCCCCCCCGAAATGATCGATATAATCTCTATTACCATAGTCATTAGGTCGAATGAGCGACGGTTCCTGAGCTACTTTAGCCCAAGCACTTGCCTACATCTAGAGGCAACATATATACAATGTTGCCGAGCATGGATTAAATATCTATACAAGGTATGTAATGTAGGTAATACAGGGATCCGACGTTTAACGGCTTCGGGATTACCTTAATAATTCCTCAACACAACAAATGTTATTAGCCCGATACGCGGTGGTGTGAGTGGATCGCCGAAATGTTAGTCGATAGCGAAAACATGGCGATCAGTGACAGCTGGTATGTTGAGGGCTAGGAAGCCATATCTCTACAGCCAGACGGGTCACAACTCCAGCTTAGTCGACAGTCAACCGCGACGCGACTTTACCAGGCTTATGCCGACAACTCCGCCTCTTTAGATAATCAAAGGTTAAGTCACATAGAATAAAAGGTTTATACAATTTATAACCTACCTCAAACATCTCTGTGCATTCCGCAAATACTTATCTGCACTATCAAACATAACATTACCTTCTGAACAAATTCTGAATCCATACCCACTTTACAAACGAACCCTAAGATTAACGTCACTACCTCTATAGGAAACGCTTAGATATAATATAGTTTTTTTGCGGAAATGTACTACTAGTAAAATAGCACGGGAAGGATACAATAGGGGTATTAATTATAATTTTCTTTCATAAACTGACACAAAGTTGTATCATAAGCGTTCGGGTGGCATTTCTTGGTTTCTAATCCCATAGAGAACACAATGAACGTAGGACGGCTGGGACCATTTTTCATTCCAATGACAAATATTTAGAAAGTTATTTATCCGCGTACGAGTCTGCTGTGCTCAATTTAACAAGGGTCGTAACGATCACAGTTCGCGTCTCTGCTTTATGGTCGGACAACGGTAGATATTATTCTGCAACCGCGGATCGCTCAGGTAGTCCGGCGAATAAATCTATTATAACAACAATATCCCTCGCCCAATTCTTTACTTGTTTAATTCAAAGTTCCTCAGTCGTATCATATTTGTCATTTGATTTTTTTATACCCGTCAAAAGAATTACGGAGCGCATTAATGTGTTTATTGCCGCGAGAGGCACGCCCATAGTTTCCTCGCTCACCCCTTTTAACACATTCATTAAATTCACATTTATTATCCATCAGTTTAATTTCGGTATGCTAATATATTTTTCTTCGGGTTTGACAGATTCGATCGATAGCAACCATGTTGGTGTGGCTTAATAATTGTGCTTTGCGATTGTATAAGCTGTGCGTACGGAGGCCTCCCATGTTAGTTAAGTAATTTTATTGTGTGTATGCAAAAGCGAATGTGGAAACGCGCCATAAAGGCATTTCAAAATTTGCAACTTACAGAGCACCATATCGACAGCCTCAAACAGTCCGCCGCCGGCGCAAGCGGGGATGAGCGGCGGCGGTGGCGGCGGTAGCGGCGCGGCGCGGCCGAGCTCGCCCGCCGCCGCGGCCGCTCGATGCTGCGATACCGGCCGACCCATATTCCAGGACCCGATCACTGGCCAGACCGTTTGCTCGTGCCAGTACGAGTTCCTCAACTATCAGAGACTCGCGTCGGGAGTGCCGCTGTCGATGTACAGCGCTCCTTACTCGGACGCCGCCGCCGCAACTGCTGCTGGCATGGCGGCGTACTTCCCGGCGCTTGCTGGGGATCAACCACCGTTCTATCCGAACACTGTTAGTATAAAGTTTTAGTATTGATAAACGTATCGTTTGTGTGTAGGTAGATTATTGTGAGGGCATCTAAAGAAAACAAAGTGAACTTACACTTTATCAATGCAGTGACGCAAGTAGAAAACACTGAGACAAGTTACTTAGGAAGACAAAGGGCTTTTGTCCAAACCCTCACGGTGACGTCTCATTGTCGGTGAAATTTGAGCTTATAATGTATTGTTAGTGCCTGTTGCCCGTGTTTCGTTATTAAGTAGCAAAGGAACTTACAAGATAAAAATATACACAATCTTAAAGATTCTCAATAATCAACAACTAAAGCCATAAAATAAACGAGCCAACGTCCTAAAATTTTATACTTGCAACATAAAATTAGTATACCTAGTGGAAAACCAAAGCGTGTTGGGGCATTTATGGCACGATGGTCTCAAAAGTACATACATATTTAAATAATAACAAGATTCAATGACAGGTTTCTGTCCATTTACCTTCAAATATAGAGTCTGAGGCTATCAAAATAAAGTTATTTTACTTTATTAAGCAGAATTAAGCTAGAAGTAGAAACGTAAAATAACATCTTATCGAATGCAATCTATGTCAATGTCCATTTCGTCAGGAATCTTAAAAACGTTTAGAATATTAATATTCAAAGGAGTATAAAAATAGTTACTATGAAAGAAAATGTCTATGCATACATGAAACCTCAATAATGTCACAGTTTTGTAAGGTACCTACCGTCCTACCGCGAGTAGTATACCTAGTAGTAGTAATTAATTAAAGGTAAGCAAAAAAGTTTAAACTTAATTCTTAAGGGCTAAAATTAATTAAGTGGCGAGCGACTGAAAACGAGATATCAAATAAATTGAAAGGATTAGAGACGTCTACAGCAGAGCAGATTATGATCGTTGACTTTTTTCGATAGTCGTAACAAAGGCATTACCTTAAAATAATTAGGATACGATGTCAAAATAGTACCGAAGAGAAACAGGATCTTTCAACGTGTTAAGTAGACACCACAATAACTTTATGATACAAAAAATGAGTATAAATTAAAATCTTAATCCGATGATGCATGTTCTTTTGTCCGCATACACAAAAAAGTTGTTCTGCCTCCGTAGGGTTTAATATCTTAATACGTTTAACAATTTCTTTCTCGGAGATTAAAATACAGCCAGAGCATACAGTACTGGCTGGTTTGTTGGGATTTAAATTCTTATTAAATTGTTTTTTCTGTTTTGACATAACGCATTCACTAATAATGAGGATACTTTATTTAGAAGATTTATTGTCGTAACGTATGCTCTAGATTTTAGTAATCAATGACAATTATGACTAATGCAGATATAAAAAGTACACACCTTGTGACGGAAGATACATCGCAAACTAATAGAACTTCTGTGAACATTTACTAATACTTTCTGTTTATCATTAATATTCAACAATACTTAAAGTTAATAAAAGGAAACACTTATTTCACGTCCACTAATGACAGAACTAAAAAAGAACATTCCTTGTGTTAGAACGAACTCCACCGAAAGCCATGTGTGTGGGTAGTGACTTTGAATGATAATGATCATAACAACATAAAAGTAGCCACGGTACGTAATATATGATGTGTAGTAAAACTTTGGAGGAAGGTGTGAAAAGGTGGGCTGGTGGACGTGTCTCGACAGATGATTCAATCATTCATGAAGATATGATCGTATATCATCAGTGGCAAAAGTGTTGACTCGACCGCCGTCAATGGGATGCCCTTACTTTTTTACGCCTTTATTTCCTTATTTTAGTTTTGAAACCTAGAGGCATATCCTGACAAAGATATTGTTTATAAAGTTTCTTTGTTGCCTCTTATGAGTGTGTTGACAGATTGTAAAAGGGTTTTTCTTTCATGATCATGACAATGACTAAGAATTCGAAGATACAGTGTGTACAAAGAAGTTAAAAATAGTTAGACTTTTATAATAAAACTGAGTAGCACAGATGGCACAGATGGTAAGCGGCTCGTGGTAGGAAATCATAACTTTTATAGTTAGATGCTCTACTAATTTATAAGTCATTAATTAAAGGTGCTCCTAATAAATCATTATGTTACTCTGTGTGATATTTGTAGATAATATTTTAATAACTTCTGGTTAAGCTAAGATACGGTCATATCTCTCCGTTTCATACAACATTGGGATACATTGATATTTACACATTAAATAATTGTAATTTACGACGACCTAACTATTTATGGCATCAACTAAGTTTACAAAAGACCATCATCAATTTAATTTTACGTGTCCAACGTTTAGTTTAAGGGATCAAAGAAGTAACAACTCTTATCAAAACATAAAAGTCAGAATGCCAATCAGCCCAAAGAGGATTATATCTAGGCCGCATTAAAGTTTCAACACTTTAATAAAGAAAACTTAAGTGCCTAAAACAAAAAAAAACTTACGCAGGTATTGGTAATTATTTTCTTGACGTTTTATCAGAAACTTTTAATACTTTTGACATAGATTATTTTTATTAATACATAGAAAAAGATTCGTCGCCGCATTACCTATTCACAATCGCAACTTTTTATGGCCTTAAATAATAAACCTACGAACATAACTAAAATCTGTCTTACTATAAGTTGAGTCTAAACTCTTAAAAATCCAACAGTTGTACATTTATAGAATTTAATGATGTCGCATGGTTAGTGCGAATCATTAAATTCTATGCGAGTTAGTCAGGCGAATGCATGGCGTAATAAATCGACGCGCATATTTGCGTTTGTAAGGTTATTTGAGGTAACAGAAAACTGGAATTATACCTATCAGAAAGGTCGAAGCAACAAAGAGCGACAGAGCGACTGGATTACGCTGTCGTACTTGAGTAAAATTTATTATCGGATTTTCGATACGGCCACCAATGAAGTTGTTGGACAACAAAATCTTTTGATAGATTTATCCTGGCTGACCGCATTAAGACTCGGGACCGAGTAATTTTTAATGCGTTGCTATAAATTTTTGAACCCGTCCCCCTTAGTAATTGTTGCCTTTTTACGCGATTTTTCCTTACGATTATGCAAATATACGTTTAACTTGTCAGAGTCCTCACTTTATACACAGAATAACTTATCGTATAAAAACCTACAAAACGACGCAATAATTCATTCATTTGTTTATCTCGTCGACATAAAAGAAAGCAAAGTTCAACAATCCTCGTGAGGGACAAAAAAGATACATTTGTCGACCGAAAGATGATTGATGTAGTCGCTCCGTATCTGTGCCCATTAAATAATAATAGTTAAGACGAAAACTAAAAGCGATCGATCAAGAAATCAATCCGACTAGGTTCACTTTTATAATGGATTAAGTTAAAGCTACCGGAAACGTGATGGGGTATTATATTTAACGAGATTATAAGCAGTCAAAGTGTTAGCAATATTTTTAAATATCTCTCTGTGAAAGTCGTGATCTGGTGATGTAGGGTTACGTTTATTGCCGATACGTTTTTTCTAGCCCTATTTACAATGCTATAAGCATGATCTAATTGCAGAATCGATTCCATAATTCAGCTTATTTAAAATCATGTATATTATTATACTTAAGTTTGGTAATCATTAAAAGCTAAGTTAACTTAACCCTCATTATTAATCATAGTCCTAAATTTGAGACCAGATAACAGCCTACATTCATTACATGACCGTATGTGCCTTTCATACTATTTTGACATGAGTGGCACATGCGAAGTTTTGTATATATATGTGTATTTTTAAAAACGATTCTCATAGAATGTCCTAGTTTAAGGCTACGCTAGGCTGAAGGATCATTAAGCCTAGGTGTACCTATTCGTCTAGATTTTTTCTTAAACACTTATTTCTTTAAAACAGGCAGCAGGCATCGAGCTGAAAGAAAACCTGGCAGCAAGTGCAGCAAGCTGGCCGTATCCTACTGTTTATCATCCGTACGATGCGGCGTTTGCTGGGTACCCCTTTAATGGGTAAGTCGTATTTTTTACATCAGATTTACGATTTGAACTCAAAGGTTAAACATCCGAGCACTGTTAATAGACGGATATCAGCGGGTTTGTGACAACATTTTGTTTATGGACCGTTGTTTGTGCGTAGGATTATGTTTAATATACATCTTAGAATGGAAGCGGCTTGTTTGGAAACATACGATTGTATTATGAAGTAAGTGCCATTATTTCTTACAACGTGAATATATTCATTTAACTTGTTAGGTGTATTAAATGTTTTTATGGCGTTGCTGGGTTCAAAGCAGATTTCACCTCGGATGTAATATACATTTACGTGTTGAACACACAAAATCATATTTTTCAGCAATAGTGTGAACACGTTCATAGTAGTCCATCAAAGCCAGTGAAGCTAGTAGTCATGCTACTCCGTCCCACGATTATCACAGAACAGTAGGTATTATAACTTCTCCTACACATTTAGATTTATTAGTTTGAATATAAACTAACTACTCAATGGTTAAGCGTTAGCGCAACGCATCCAAACCTGTGCTCACCGATAGTGTTGATTTTAGAGCCGGGCATGATTTTTGTGTCAATTCTCTTTAGGCGGCCGTAGTCGGACAGTATTGAGCCCTCGCCAACTGACAGACAACCCCCCAAGCGTCCGGCATATCGGAGGGATAGACGCGCAAATCTCTAAAAAGGGAACAAATCACTGTAAACGCCAAAGCCTGTCCACTTCCTCCCCGTTCTCTGTCGTTCTAATTTTCCGGTAGCAATTTTGTGCAACCGAAAATCGAGCCAAACAATTTAATTTACATACTAGTCATTCAATTCTCTTATAATAGTACAATAGGTAATTTTAAAATCCTTGAATGTAGATACCTACCCAGATTTGTACCAATCAGGGTTAATATATAAGCCCTTTGAGTAACTAGTAATTAAATCTTAATATTTTAAATGTATTATAATGAAAAATATACTAAGTGTTATTTTCTTACAAAATAAATCGGATCAGCAATGTATTGCAAACAATAAAATGTCCAGTCATTAAACTTGACATTTTCATCTTCAACAAACGAGGTAGCGATTTTGATTTATATTGATTAGGGATTATAACTTTGAATTACTATAACTCTGAGTGCAAGTATTATAGAACACTATGAGAGGTCAAGAAAACTACGTATACTTTTAAAATTTTGGCATAATTTGGCTCTTTTAAATTTGGCTTTTTGATTTAAGGCTTTGGCACCCTGGTTGCGGTCTGCGGTCCGGTCCATACAAAATTGCCTGCATGCTGTCAATATTAGAGATAGATAATAATTAAAGAGTAAAGTTTAGTCAGTTAAACAGAAAATATTTCTAGGAAGTTAAAATTGTTGTAGGATGATTCATTTGTATGGTATGAAATTGTCACCTCATATAGGAAAGTTATAAAGAAACTGTTGCAAAGTGAATAAATAATTTCTTCTGCTCTAGCTCCTTGCATTAATAACTATTAAAAAGTTCGCCCCCTGCTAATAACTAATAATAACGCTACGCTTCATTGCAAAGGCTTCTTTGATCTTATTTAAGGACATATCAACAACTGGATTATAATCGTTATCAGGTAAGTACGTATGTAGGTAGGACTCGACTGCGCCGGTACAGTTCTGATAGCGGCAAACTGTTAAGGTTACAAAACACGGGTTTATAAGATAATTATCACTGTTATATCAGATTATCGAACTATATCTGTGTTTGTCGGGCCGATGTCACAAAACTCGATCAGTAAATGCGCAATCAAAATCAAAGTAACTGAGTAAGTTTTACCGATAATTTTCAGGGGACGCATTGTGAGCATGACTATACTTACGATTAATCCGGCTCATGAGATAGTTTATAAACATAATTGGTTGACGAGCACCTTGGGCCCTCAACATTATACCTATTATACGATGTGTGGCCTGTATTAGGAGCAAAACATGTAATCAATAATTCTACAGAGTATACGTAGTTACCTTGACCTGGCCATACTGTTATTAAATGCTTTACCTCAGAGATATAGTAATCAAAAGTTATAGTCCCTAATCAATGTACTAGAACAATCATTAAGTACCAATTTTTGACGACAGGTGGCATTAGATATTAAATCTGACATTACCATCATGTAATGTCGCCAAATTAATGGCAATGTGCTTATTTTGAGGTTGTTTAAATGGCGAGTATTCTTTAAGCTTTTTGTATCTTTCTTGTCTGCTGTTTCATAGAATTGAATAAAAATATTGAAAAACAAGCGATGGAATATAAATAAAGTTAGATGCTGTTTATTGGGATTTTTCGCTAGATTTTGATTTAACGAATTAAAGCAATTGTCGAACGAAAAAGCGCAGAGTACGAGTAGCTAAGGCCGTAGTCGTTTCGTTTTAGATTTAGAATAACTCAGACAATATCAGCAGAAAATATATAGAAAATAAACTGACCGATTCTATCGGTAGGTGACTTCTTTTATTTCCTAATATGAAAACCTGCCTCAGAGGAAAAAAACACATCTATTTCAGCGGTCAGCGTAGAACATTTTGCAGAGTTTGAAAATAAATATTTTTGGAGGGCTTAGAGAAGTGGGTGAGAGAAACGTGAAGAAAATCTATACTAATATTATAAAGCTAAAGAGTTTGTTTGTTTGTTTGTTTGTTTGTTTGAACGCGCTAATCTCAAAAACTACTGGCTCGATTTGAAAAATTATTTTTACGTTGGATAGTCCATTTATCGAGGAAGGCTTTAGGCTATGTAACATAAAGATACGACTCATAAGACCACAGCAGAAATGAAAAATGTTGCGAAAACGGGAGAAAGATATTCCTTTTGAGAGCTTCCGCTGCGTACGCTGCGGAAACCGCTTAAGTTACACAAAAATCATGTATGACAGGATTGTTCAGCATTAAGAGTTCTATAATAAAGTCCGCGACAGCATATGTCTACCTTTTATGGTTGACTTACTACAACCTTTTTCATGTTAATAAATTTGTAAGAAAATAATGCATTATTTTTAGAGGTGTATTATACACACAGGTATTTATTCTTATCAAAATAAATACATTCATCATCACGATCATTTAATTTAGAACCAAGTTGCGCTTTATATCATTTGATTTCAATAAATATCTTAGGAGCTATCACAGTTCTAACATAACTCCGCACCAAAATAATGTTCGCAGCTTAAGTGCAACGTGCGCTAATATATTATAAAGCTGAGGAGTTTGTTTGAACGCGCTTATCTCAGGAACTGCTGGACCGATTTGAAAAAATATTTCTGTGTTGGATAGCTTATTTATCGAGAAAGGCTTTTGGATATTAAACATGACGCTGCGACGGGAGGGGAGGGAGCAAACTCAAAACGCGCGGACGAAGTCGCGGGGGACCGCTAGTTGTATATATACTCATAAGAGACTGCGTTTCAAAGTAAATAAAATAAATTTGGGAAAACTCGTTTCGATCACGGGATACTTATTGATCGAACCACGTAGGTTTATGAAAATCGCTAAGCCGTTTTTAATGTATGACAAAGTACAGTTCTACGACGGGACACATTTGTTTGCAATACATCACTGGTTAATCAAACCAGCTTTTGTTAGAAAATAACAACAAATTTATTAATTTAATTTATTTTTTTATTTAAATAAATCAATGGTATCAAGGGCAATCAAGGGTTCGCTAAATACAATTAGGGAAATAATAAAAGATTTTTACAGTTAAATTAGTCGTCTTCTTATATGTTATATGCTCATACCTTCTCGTATTTCGAACACACATCGTGATCACCAGCTGTTTTTTTACATGTAACAGTATCAAGATGTTGTGTGTTTTTCTTAAAATATAAGAACCCTATGCCAACATTTTTTTGTGTGTATGTAGGTACGTTTTCCTGCCAAAATAGTTTTTTTATAACCTACACCATCCCACTGCTGGGTAACGGTCTCTCTCAAACTCCGCCATCAATCTCTATCCTTGGCCAACGACACCTAATCCTTAGCAAAACTGACCAATCGTCACCAGCGCTTTCTGGGTCTACCTCTGCGGCGATAACCATCTGCTGGTATCCATCGCGTGCCAAAAAAGTATTGATAAAAAAATATTATGAAAAATTGTTTATGGATAGAAGGAAACGAATATTAAAGCAACTTGGTCAGCAAATCATTAACACCTTTCGATTCACAATTACTCATGATCGTGATGTAGCGCTAAATTTATTCGTAAATTATCTTTGAGTAACGTGATAACTTATCATGTAGAAGGATGCAGAAACTACATAATACGTACTAAGTTATAATTGTATTGTGAAGGAATGATAAATTTTCAACAAGTAGACATACTCTTTGTACATCATAACCTTTTACGTAAAAAATCGTTTAACGCCTAAAACGTAAATGACATCGTCATGTTAATAACAGTGTTCTTTTTCTCTCCATTAAGAGCTTTGTCCTTGGCGGTGGAGATTTTTTCGATCTTGTTTAGACCATTTCGACTCTATGACCCCTTACACACCGCGACTTTTAGCATCGATGCAGGCGCGCTTAAGTATCGATGCACCAAAATTCAGTCATAATTTGTCAATTTCCAGCTTCTGCATTAAGAGTGTATCGATGCTAAATTATATAGCGCAGTGTGTAAAGGTTGGCATTTTGCGACTGCATCGATGCTAACGCGCGAAAGCATCGTGGCTGCATTGCTGCTAAAAGTCGCAGTGTAAAGGGTCTTTGATCTCTTCATATGACTCTACATTAAACTTTTATTTTATTGGGATAATGTATGTTCTTACTCTAGGTATTACTCTTCGTTTTCCGTTCAATTTTTCCCTTTATGATTATTTATATCAAGTCGTCGTGTCGCACCAAGTGTGACGAGCATCTTTCCTTTCCGGTTATTGATGGTTTTGATTTATTTCTCTTTCCGCCTACAGTACTCAGGAGGTCTTCGTTGGTCTTTTATTCCGTACAGCTAATTCTCTCCATCTTCCGCCAACACCAAATCTCAAAGTGCTTAAGAACAAAATATAGACAGTACTTTTAGTCTCAAACTGTCACCTTGAGTCATCGTCACACAAGGCAATTGCGTCTTATTTCACGGCTCAAAACAAAAACAGGAAACCGAAGTTATTTGAGCTAATACCCATTAAAGTACCCTCAAAAATCATCTTTTGTAAAAACCCCAAAATGACTTTTAATCTCGAAGCGCTATTAGGGCCCAAAAGAAAAGGAGACATGTTCTAGCCCCATATAGGCCATAATTGATTGATATACTAATTATAGACGTTCATAAGTGGCATTTTGTGTCCTAAATTGAATAAATTGTTTTTGACTTTGACTTTGAATATGTTTCAAAGTAGAGTTTGTTACGCTTGTAGACGCTACCATTATTAGATCACCGCGTTTACTAGCAAGTCGTGAGTGAAGTGAGATATCTTGATTTATACGTTTTTAATTGCATCAAAGCTAAAATGTGTATAGATAGCCCACTATCGGAATAAGGCTTATTAGCTTGCTACTGTGTTATACTCTATAAAGTGTGATAATAATAATATGCACTTAGATATTCGTAAACCTAATCTAACTAGGTGTATATATGTATATAATATAATGTGACTTTTAAAGTTTTGTTTTTTGTTCTTAAATCGATCTTCTCTGGGAATACAATTTAAAGCTACTAATGTCCAGATATTACTTTTTTATATGATTCAAGTATTCTTAGCGAAAAAACCGGTCAACCGAACAATAAAAAAAATATGTCAGTACGCGGAACTAAAATAGTAATTTTAATCTTACCCTGTAACATTCCTGAAAAAACACGTCAGTTACCTATTACCACAAAATAATGGGAAGTAGTATGGGTTTTGTGTTATTAGCGTATCTTAATTTTCTTTTAAGTTTTGAAAAAGGAGTCCAAATTCTCGATACGCAAAAATAAACCAGTGTCAGTAAAATAACAACAAGCGTTTAATATCACAATTAAAATGTTGTAAAACGTCAAGTGGAGGGCGTCTTGGTACTAATAACATCGTAATAGAAGGTTTCCACACTGACGGATGGGCCAAATGCTTAGTGATGTGCTATACATCGATCTATCGATACAATATACTCCAATATTATTTGCCATTTTCTTATACCGATTGACCAAACTAAATTAGTAGATTTTTCTTCTAGAAGATACATAATGTTTTCTTGTACTACTAATGAAGTCAAAAACTTCAAAGAACCACATTAAAATCAAAGACCTACGCCTTGATAAAATGAAGCTTAATTTAAAGTTTTTTGTATGGTAATAGTGTAGAGAACTATACTATTGAATTTTCTCTTTCAATGAAGTTAGGTAACCAACATCTTTTTCACTTTTGACATGTAAATAAGTCACAAGCAAAATGAAACATTTATATAAGACCCCCAAAAATGATTTCGACTCGAGGTTTAAAAAGCTTAGTATCGATTAAAGGATCGACCAGCCCGACAACGGCAGGTGCGTCGAGGCAACGGTCCCGCGATGGGTATCTCACACCTTAATCACTCACGTCGGCAACAATCCGTAATGATATTTACTAAATAAACACGAAAGCGGCCCGTAATTAAGTGCAATTAACTATGTTACAGTGTGTTACTAAATTAAATTATGCTTGCGGACCGCATTTCGTTTAGTTCAACCGAACGCGCCGACCGTGACCTATCGGCTAACTTTAAAAGTCGATGCATTATTTTATCCACTTAATTCTAATAACGCTGAGAGTAAATACAAATCTGTATGAATCAGTTTCCCAAGTTAGCATGCAAACAAAATTAAACACACAATTAAAAGCAACAATAGAAACGCTTTCATTCCGTGAGAAAACGTAAAGTGACATCTCAGAACACAACAGCCCAAAATATGATAAAGTGATTCTCAAATCTTGGTTGTTATAACAATAACGAAGTGTTTGTCGGGCTGAGAAGTTATCACCAACAATTAGCCTCGGGGCAGGTTCCTGGAATGAAGAGTGACAGTGGGTTGGTGGTGGAATGACTCGAACAAACAAACCCTCTTTACTCTCAGACCCTCGCCCTCCGGTCACTTAGCTGGCCACTACGACTGCGAATGTATGTATCATCTTTCAATGTTAATCATTTATTACCCAGCCAAATTGAGTAACCAGTTTTTCTGAGAGTTTGGTGTGATAATTCGAGTTCACTAACGTACAGAAAATATAAAAAATGACTTCAGAAAAATTGTCCACTACTTCACAATTCCGTTAATTAAAACAAAGATCAAATTTGATCAATACTAAATATATATAGAACCGATCATTAAATTTGAGTTCATATGATATTATTTAGAGACGAAGTTCAGAGGCGTCGAACCAAACTTCAGAGTTTGGTTCGACGCTGCACAAATATCATACGAGTCGAGTCGAGTTGCACAAATATCATACAATACACGTAATTAAATGATCGAAATAAAATTGTCGAAGTCCCTTATGAGATAGTCGCGCCGCAGTCCTTAGGCGGCACGGGCCCGTTACTCGGCGGCGGTCGTCAACGCCCGGGCCGTGACTGGTGTAGCAACACCGAGACATTTCCGCTATTTACCAGCATAATTACAACGGAATAATATACAACACCATATAAAAGTTACAACGAATTTCGATGAGAGAAAAGATGCCGCTCACGTACCAATCTATTCGGCTTCTGCCCGATATTGTGCACACAAAGTAACGATTACTCATACCGGCCGAACTTTATTTACGACAGGAAGAAATTGCGATTGTATTCTCTTAATGGTTATAACTTCCTAATATGACGGCGCCTGTCGGTAGTTGTTTGCTCAATTTTTTTATCGAAACCAATGCGTCAGAGTTGCTGATAATTTCGGGTATCTCTTTTTTAAATAAATGCAGATAAATTGCGGTGCAAAGGCTGTCCACGTAATCCAAAAAAATCTATTCGGTAAAATCTCAAGGGAGTATATGCAGCGAGGGTCGATGGTAGCAAGGGTAAGACGGTTTCACGTTTACAATTTGTCAATCACTCTCTCAAGGGAAATGGTTTAGCGCGCTTTTTCCACCGATTGTCATGACAAATGCGCCTTCAACTGTGTTTGCGAGAACAGGTCTGTATATCAGAAGCGAGGAGAAAAATAGCTACCTACTTATATATAGAAAGAAGACATTTATTTATTATTTATCTTATAAGAAGGCAAAGTTTGTGAGTTCATGGGTGTCTATATCTGAAACTTAGGATGTCTTTTTTATTTCGGATATTTTCCCCACATGAAAAAGGGGAGAAAATCTAAATATGTAGGCGTTAGTCTTTTTATAACAAATTGGTAGCTAAACAATTAAAACTTGCGCGTGCGTTTATCGTTCAATTGTTTTATCACTTAAGCTATCGACCGCATTAGATACGATCAATGAAAATCAAATACCTACGTTGCTCGTGACTCTCGTGGGTGAGTAGATTTCGTCTATTACATAAAAATATAAATTATGAACACCAGTCACACATTTACAAATACATTAATTAAGCTTTTATATAAATAATAACAGTAAGTTTACTTTTAACTTAGTGGATATAAGCAGGAGTGGCATTCTCGGTGTAATCCATGCCTCAATTTATGAAAGCAAGTGGGGCTACAATAATGTAGATTCCGATTGACAATAATTGGTCGGCAGTCCGATTGAAGAGCTATGCGTCACCCGCGGAACTGCTGGTCGTGTTCTATAGAGAGGCACTGAGACACGTAGTCACGTTTTGTGTGGCCGCTGCGCTCCGGACATGATGTCACCGTCACACTTGCGCAGTCGCAGCCGGCTTGTACTGACACGGTGCCTTGCTATGGTTACAGCAGCACACAGTTAATCGGGATACGTGTATTTACAGCACAAAGTGGCAGTCCTCCGTGTATTACCGATCTATGGAACAATAAAGAGTGCGCGCGAGGGCATATAAATGAGCATGGCCGTATGCAGGGTACGCCGCGCGTGCCATTAGTAGGCTGCGCCGGGTTCCGAGTAATTGACCGACGGGCTAATTTCATTCTAGCCGCATTGGCCGCTTCCTCTTTCCTTTTTCCTATCGGTCAGCCACGAGGCGGCGTGTGCTCGACACGAATAAACGTATTCTACTTAATTTTGTTCTCTTAAAACTTGCTACGAGCTTATTATATCAACTAGATTCCGCGTTTGACAAACGCGTTTCTTTTGATACAATAAGGTAAGTGTTATTCTTGAAAGATATTTGAAAGAATCGATCTTTGTACTATCGATACCAATATAATAAAAGAGAAGATTATGTTTGTATGTTTGAACGCGCTAATCTTAGAAACTACTGGACAAATTTGAGATCATTTTTGTCTCCGTTAACTTATCTACCGCGAAGGCCTTAGGCTATAAAAATCACGCTGCGACGGGAGGGTACTTACCAATAAAAACCAAAATGCGCGGATGCAGTCGCGGGAGACTGCTAGTAATAAACAAAGACTTTTTTTATTTTTGTAGGACTTATTTAACCAGTCTTAAAGAAAACAAATTATCAATCTGGTTTTTAAAGAATTGATTTTGCTAAATCGTAACTTAGCAGTCGGCGGAACAAAATGTATATGCAAATGTTGTGAGTGACTCAATAGAACGACGAGGATTGAATCAAAATATACTTGTAAGGATTTATGACGAACAGATAACACAAAAATGTCTGGTAGGTATGCAATAATAACATAATTATTGACAATGATTGATCATGGAGTCAAGTTCAATGCAATTTAAGTAATTAATCGTTACTTTAGGTTATTTTACTACACTGAACTAAAACCTTTTTACTTTCATCTTATTAGAAGTAAGTGAATTAAAATAAAAATTTCAGGCATTGATTGCAAAAAAAACTCTTTAATATTTTAAATATATAATTGTTTGTCAATAAATCTTAATTTAGAAAGTGTTTTTTTTAGTAGCGATCACGAAACCGACCCTTAGTTTTGCCGGCCAGTGTAGCTACTTATACTCTGTTTTATAATTAGATAGACCAGAATGTTAGCTTTAATCGCACACTTTTTTTTATGTTGCTAGCGTAGTGCTAATAGTGTTGTAACCATTCAATTGAATGCGATTAATTGAATTTGTGATATGACTTTTCAATAACATGATTTTACTCAATATGATAAAGAATACATGTTAAACATTACATAAAGCTGTAAATAAACGTTATACATAAAATAGCTCTTGTATGAGTAAACAATCTAAGGCTTGCAATAGCAGCTCTCTTGTAAGTTTATTGAAAACTTTAACTTTTTACGACACTCTATAAATATATTATTTGAAATAAAATACTTGGAGAAAATATGTTTTACACTTTTGCGCAACACAAATTCAAACTACAACCATTAAATTATACCATAATCAGATTCCAAATCCATTTGAATAAGAATTGAATTTGTCGATTATTAAAATACATCAATATTTTTCAATTACAAAAAATTGGCATCCAACCAAATATCATTTTGTTCTATTCAATTAAAAATCAGAGTATAATTACGTATTAATGCAATTTTTAATTAAACGACTAAGCAGTAACTACCCGCCTTACGATAATAGTTGTCGCAAAAGAATTTGTTCTCGTACTTAGTCGTTTGTTATAATTAGTTAAATACCGGGTAAAAAAAAAATCAATTTATTCTACTAAACATTTAACTTGTACTGATCACTCAAACAAACTCAAAGTAAAGTGACTCTACATTTCCAGTTTGGAAGCTTTACGTATCTGCAACATTATACTTTATTTTAAATTATATGACTGAAAAGACAATACCAAAACTACAATCATTGTAGGTAAGTTAGTATTTATTTCTGAGTTATACATGTAGTGTTTAACTATCACTTACGTGTACAATTAGCTCGCGATAGTTACTAAGCCCCCATTACTGATCTTCTCGTTTACCACCTAGAGAGAAATGGGAGTGACTGAAAATCAGCGCTGACTAGGCCGGTAGGTGACCTAGCATACGCTGAGTCACTTCCATTTGCCATTTACGTATTACAATTAACTTGTTATCATTATTTACTTGTATCATTGTAAAATTAACGCTTTAGTAATACGAAACGACAACATCGATCCGGGTGTTTCACCCCTCGCCTTGGAAAGCCCTTGGTCCTGCGCCTGATCTCTCTCTCTCTCTCTCTCAGATTGCTGTCCCATCGGGCTATGAAAGAGAAGCAAATAGAGAGTGGATCTGTGTTTTCGCACACACTTGTGCACGCTAATATGTCGGCTCGGTCAGCTAGTCATTGACACTGGCCACCGTAGTACGAAACGATAGATAAGGCGCACTTGCACAATTTAATTTTACGACCTTTAAGTTATTTCGTAACGATACCACCCCGCGTCTAATTCAATGTTCTCATCGATATTAATAATATGTCAATAATAAAATGAGACATCGTGACCTTAGATAATTGAACCGTCCCGGCGACACTTAATTTTCACTAGTTTATACGCTCTACTTACATACGACGTCTTGTGAGGTCTGATAGTGATGTGATTAGACTCCATTATAATAGGCAATATTCGCAGCTGTAAAATATTATACAGTACAGAATATGTAAACACGTTAATGTTTCATAATAAACTCAATAAAATTAGACCATAACATTAGCAATTGTGGAACTAACCATTGGAATAAATATTTTTTCAAATAGAAACAGTCATTCCAAAATTTTTTTTAAATATGTTTATGTTATACAATGGACTATAAAACTAAATAATGAACTATAGTTTGATATTTCTGAAAACTATACAGGATGTGGCTTTTAATAGGAGCATTCAATGAAAGTATAGTCCCCTTAAGAAACCAGTAATCGATTGTAAATGTTTTTAATTTTTTATAATAAAACACAATTTTATTGATATTTTTAAAATAAATCGAAATAATTCCAAACAAATGTGTGCAGTCATAGTACTTAACATTGTCATTTATTACAACGAGTATACGATCTTGATATATATTGATAAGGGAATATAACTTTGGATTACTATACAAGGGGTTGTTTTGGTCAGTGACATCCAACTCAGGGATGATAATATGAGTTATGCTTATTCTAAAAAAAAGTTTTTTTAATTCTGAGCAAGATTCATACTAGAAAACATCTTCACAACATTAAAAAAAAATACAAAACTAATGGGATAACTCGCATCCTAGCGCGTAGGTACCACTTATCTACGAAATACTACGCCGTAGCTAGTCAGCTACGAAGAGGCTACCTGGTGTTGGTGGTTTTGACTCGAACGCTGTACCGGATAAAAAAAATGATTTTGTGGGGTTTTTACATTTCAAAAAAAAAAAAATTTTTTAGGCATCAGTATCGTTTGTACAGGCACCCCTAAGTCGCTCGTCGCTGACCAAAACAACAGCCTGTATAACAGAGTTAAAGTATTTAAGAGCACAATGACCACTGTCACATGTCTTGTTAATCAATAATAGTCTGAAGAATCATTGATAAAATTCTGTTCGTATAACAGGCCACCCGCTGTAAAGAAGAAATATAAATTAAAATAAACCTCTTAGTGGAATATTTCATTGGGTTTGCTATTAATCGAGTTAAATTAAATAAAACTCCTTGTAAAGTTTTCGTTATATTGTCACAATATTTTGTAAATAGCACGTATTTTCTATCGACCATATCAATTTAATATTACAAAGTAAGTACATCCCTCGACGTGGCTATCTGTGAATGCGCCGGCGCCACCGCGTGGGTCCGGAGAACCGTAACATATCGCTCGTCAGTACGCAACCGCTGCCTGACCACTGATAGACGACTGCTGTTGACATATCTTCCTTGTGATTGTTGATCGGTAAACAAATACACTATAATTGAGTGTCTTGTAAGGACCGATACTGCCGATACGTGATATGGAAGCAGTAGGTAGTTATCAATATACTAAGGACCTGTTTCACTATCGACAAATAAGCACTTACCAATGAATAACACATATAATATAATCTAATGAAGTATATGGCACATAACGTTAACCGGAACTTGATGAGACATTGTCAAACAGGGCGCAAGCATGATAAATTCTCAAAGAATATACTGAAGTAAATTATGTGCCCCTAAATGTGTTATTTTTAGGATTCCGTACCCAAAAGATCCCGTTTTACTAAGACTACGCTGTCTGTCAGTCCGTCCGTCCATCCGTCAGTCTGTCTGCCACTAGGCTGTATCTCAAAGACCGCTATAGCTAGAAAGTTGGCATTGTCACAAATTATTTATTTGTTACAGCTATAACACAAATACTAAAAACATAACAAAATAAATATTTAAGGGGAATCCCATACCCCATTCCTATTTTTGCTTAATATTGTTTACCTAGTCAATGGTACTGGGTTTTTATTTGTACTTGTATCTCCGTTTTTATAAATAAACGTACATGTCTACCTCATGAATGTTATATGTTACGAGTATATTAAGTATTTATAGGAGACTTCCCCGTCATAATCGTTGTCTGGTACTTCGTAACACAAGGGACGAATATCCTTACCGTTAAACCAAATATGTGGTGTGTTGTCTGCTGCGTATTTATTATATATTTTAGCAATTATGTATACAAATATTACAAAGTTTTTTTTTGTTTATAACTACAGGTCCGATTTGAAAAAAGATTTTTCTGTAAGATAGCTTATTTATTGAAGAAGGCTTTTAACTATGAAATATCACAATACGACATATAGGAGCAGACAGAAGGGGGAATAATATTCCTTTTGAGAGCTTCCGTTTCCAACTAAGCGTAAGCCATTTACGATACACGCAAAATATGTATGACGGTATTGCTGCTTTATAAAAGTTCTACAATGAATTATTTCGCGACAGGATTATGTCTATCTTATCAGTTTTCCTCACTGCCATATTTTTTTATTATTTTCAAAGGTGTTTTGATGCACAAAGGTATTTGTTCTCATCATCACGAGCATTTCATTTTGAAAAACAAAACCCTTTACATCATATAGTTTCACTAAATATCTTAGAAGCTATCACAATTTACAAACAACTCCGCGCCATAATAATGCTCGCAGCTTAATTAAGTACTCGTACAATAGAACGCGCGCTTGCGCTATCCGCTGATTGCTAGCCTCTTACTCACAAATTTAAAAAAAATGATTTGCGACGAACGATTTAACAGGAAATCCTAAATTTATGATGACTTCAGGTAGTATCCTGCGTCTCATGATACCTCTATGTAGTTATTAGTCACTAAAATATAGGTTAACTAAATTTCTATAGTTACCAATAAAAACCCGAGGGCTTTGTGTAATTGATGATTTATTATACGCATCAGTGTATCGAAATTGGACGTGGATTATACAAAAAACGACTAAAAATAAAATGGTCTATTCTCTTTATTTCGATAACCAAACAGGGCAACAAAATCAAATATTATTATTCAAAGGCTAAAGATAAGTTTTCCTTAAAATAACTAATTGTAACAGACACTTTAAACTAAACAGGAACATTACACTATCTAACACGAATGAAATAAAGATGAAATAAAACGCATTATTTAGTTAAGTAGTTATTCAATATTTGAGTTATAAATAAATCAAAAGTTTTCGTGTAAATACGTATACTACTAAAGTAGGGAGTGTGCTTACGTTTCCTTGTGTTCATGTTCACAAATGATTTTATAGCCAAGATTAAACAATAATTACATTACAATAACTTATTATATTAGTAATACTTTTTGTAGTTTACAGTAGTGTAGCGTACAATAAACATTAGTTGTGAAAGTTGATAGACAAGTTATTATCTATGTATATTTTTATACCAAAAATAATAATAATGTCTTTTAAAGGCCCTTGCTTAAAAGTGGGACATTTACAGGCTAACTGTTCTGTAAAACTTTCGCGGAAACAATATAATACCGGCTACATATAGGGAGTATTTTTAGTTGTTTTAATTTAAATTGGGTTAGAATCGAAAGTCATCCATGCTCCCTAGGATACGTAGTTAAAACTTTAAACGTTAAAAAATCGTAAACATTCATGATGATAAATTATAGTGACATTATTTTTAGTACGGATTTTCTTTCGAGTCTAACTATGGATCGAGTTTTCCCAGAAGTAGCCTGTTTATTTAGATTTTTAAAACTTTTGGGCAATAGGTAATGCTTTGGAAATACTGATGCGGGCAGAAAACTCTACAACTTAAAACAAACAAAAATATTTTTTGAGCAATCGGTTTGATAACTTACACGTGCTAGCTAAATGATTAGTACCTTACGGTTAAACAAAAATCCGTCGACAATGTGTTCGTCACACTTGACATTGCTATAGGTATTATTTACAATACACTTACCTACAAGCGATTTCTGCGAATGCTCACGTTTTTGTAATATGTCTTTATAATATTTAGAATTAATACTCAACTGTCGCAAGCTAGCAATTGCATGGTAACGGATAGTGTTGTAAAATGACTATATAACCGGTCAATATTGTCATAAACCATATATGACAGGTCAAATATAGTCGAAATCAGTCAATTTGACCGTATGTGATGAACCGTAGGTCCTAATTTCCTGACTCAGTTTCGAAAAAAAATCATAATCACATAGTGTGTCGTTGTGTGAATCAGTTGTGATTACTTATTATGAGTCTTTATTGTCATCATTCATCATTCTCAGCCAAAGGACGTCCACTGCTGAACATAGGCCTCCCCCACGGCTTTTCAAAGCGACCGATCACTAGCGGTCTGCATCCAGTTTGATCCTGCGATACGACCTTAAAGTCTTTATTGTATTTGCTAAAATATATAGCCATCTTACACTCAAAAATATAAAATTTCCAGTTTCACACAACATAAAATATCAAATAACACGTATTAATACTAAACTAGACTATATTGTATGTAAGTAAGGTTGAAATAGATGTTAAGAACGTGGTTTCACTGAGCTAAATAAAAGTCACGTGACCGACCAAATACGACCGATCGCGTACGCTTAACCAAAAAAAGGAATAAAATATGACTAAAAACAATATGACTGAATATGACCATCTATAACCGTAGTTGACCTTTTTTAACACTAAATGTCAGTCAGTGAAATTCAGTCACTACACTAATTTTCAACACTAGTCACGGCGTAACTAAAGTTCATGCCGCGAAACGTTTGTTAAAATCGAGTTAAAACAAAATACCTAACAATGAACAACATAATTAAGGAAACACCTTGTAGACGGATACAAGTCGGTCTTTACATAAAACCTATTTATTTTAAAAACATAAGGAGTTTGGTTAAGGCGCTACCTGGATTTTTACCGCGCACACTAGCGCCACTTTACTAGAAAAATCATAACTCGGTAAATAAAAGACCAATCAAAAATCTGGTAGATACGATTGTAGCTCTGATTATGTGGTTTAGACACAATGTTTAAGTTCAATTAAACAGAGTTATCTGCAGTTACAGTTAGCAAAAATGCTAAAAGTGGCCACATTTAGCAGTTTTTCTAACTCTAACTACAGTAAACTACTTTAGAAACAATTTAAACGTACTAAATAAACTATAGAACCTGTACTACAATCGTATCTACCAGATTTTTGATTGGACTTTAATTTAACGAGTTATAATTTTTCTACTAAAGTGGCGCTAGTGAGTGCGCTAAAAATCCGGGTAGCCCCTTAAGTGTAAACATACACTTCATTTGACCACCAACACCATATTAAGTTCCAAGTTCCCACCCCATCGGGCAACATCCGGGGGCGTGGAACATAAAGAAACATACTAAAAATCTTAAACATTGCAGTTTTAATACATTCTAGCTAACTATAAGCGCATTTATGACTGACTGGTGAAACGTAACCTGTAATTTGTGAAATGAATGTTCTGAAATCTGAAATGTTATTGAAAACACATTGCTGAAATATCATTTAAAAAAAACTCACAGGAGGCAAAATGATACATTTCTTGTTACGTTTCAAACGTCTGGTTTTATTAAAATAACTTGACATTTTACTTATTTTTCTAATCGTTATAACGAAGTTCATCAATGTATCATAAAGGCCAAAGACTTCATTAATCAATAAATAGGGTACAACGTGTACCCTTGCTTATGTGGCAAATTGAAAAGTGCTCTCCGGCCATATGACACAATAACATAATTACTTAAATTAATTAAAACTGTGCGATGTTCCGTTGTTATCTACGACGTAAATGACGGGGTCGTGGCCCAAAGTTAACAGAAAAATAATTTGCCACAGATAACGCGGACAATTTATGTCTTGTTTTTGTTGAATGTCATTGCATGTTTAAGAAAAAAGATTTACTGTTACTGTTTTAATACAATATTGATATTGATTTGATGCACGCACACACATGGCGATGAATAAGTCAATTATTGTTATAGTGGTGTAAAGACAAACAGTTACACACTTTTATTTTTCAACAGTTTATGTTTTATTCGCATTAAATTTATTTGCGGAACCGTTTACAATGCGTGTTCTAATACTCTATCTATATCCAGTCAAATTAAACATAAAAATGGGGTTGCAAAAGGTCTAAAATCGGGCGATTTGCAACTTCTGAAGTCCTGTACGAGCAGTGCTGTGTCCAAAAAGCCATGAAATTTAGAATCTTTTTTCAATTTTTGCTCCACTTATCTTAACAAGTTATTCATAGTGGTTATACTAGTCTGGCACATTTGAAATGTTTTAAAATGAGCCGCAAGTATCATTTCATACATATAAATTATATAACCTTTTAAATGAGATGTCATTTGTGTGTATGAGGGCTACAGACAATGAAAATTAAACGAGTTTGAATGCGCAATGAAATAGTTGTAGAGTCTTCTTTCAGTCAGACTCTAGCACAACAAAAGCCAGAAGGCAAGTAAATTAAACACTAATCAATTAATAATTTGGGAGTTATGGCCCATATAAATATTGGGACCGCCTTCACAGAGTGCAGGTGCTCCCAGCGCGTAAGTATGCTATTTTTGTTAGAACAGTTGTTGTTTTGAGAAAACTGATGAGCCTTCAGGTACCCATTTGGTCACAAATATCAGCTAATTGAATTAACTACAACTTAGTGGTACTTACATAATATTTAAGGTAGAAATCGTATTTTAGAAAATATTTAATAAATTTGTTTTTTTTGGGCACAGCGCCGCTCGTACAGGACTTTGCAGGATATTGCAAATCTGGTATTTTAATATTGGTATAAGGCTTAACAACATAGAAAAAAAACTGAAAAATTGGACCCTTCCAAAGCACGAATGTTAAATTTGACTGTATTGCTAGGTATGTAAAGCCTATTAATTCTGTATACAATGTTGGTGAGAGTTAAGACCCGTGGCTATTTCGTGTTTAAAGGATGTAGCTTAATTAGTAGCCGCAACAAATCAAATAAGTAAAGTGGAAAGTTACCCCTTGGAACAAAAACCAAGATGGCGTAGTGGATGAAGCACCAGTGGTGTGTTAACGGTTCGTTTGTCACGTGATATGCGCCGCCCAAGCTTTTAGATAACACGCCCTTTAGGTTAAAACGAAGCCACCTTATTAACGATTGGCCCTTTGTTTCGGAACTGTCAACCGCCGAAAATTTGGCCCGATTGTTACCGTGCCTCGTAATAATTTACGTTTTAGGCTGTAAAGCGGGCTTCCCTCGCCACAGTTGTTTCTATTAGGGTTTTTTATGCATGGAGCTGACCAATTAGTCGTCGGATAGCATGTTCGGGTGGCAGCAATCGGCTAGCATGGACGCGTGCGGTTGGCCGTAATGGCGCGTTCCCGGGTGGTATAATGTGTTTTTGGCGTGCCGCGCCCCGCCGCCCTATCTACTCACCAACATTTGGAACCTGTATCCCTACTACCTTTTTTAAAACTTTGTCCAAAACCCCGAGATTGGCCGTTGCGTGCGTCATTTACCGTATTACGACGACGAATAATTAGCCTTATCTGATATCATTTTTACGAACATGGTAATTTACTTGTAGCATGGAAGCCGATGTTCGTGTTGAAAACTGATTCTTTTTATGTAGGCAGGTAAAACAAAAAAATATGTTGAGGTCCATTTCATGGTTGTGTTCTGCGGTATATACTGTGGAGTAAAGTTCTCTACGTACTTCGGTAATTGGAGCCACATCTAAAACAACAAGGATAGTTTCGACATCATAGCGTTTACAATATATACTTATTTTGCATCACCAAAATACAATTTATCTTTCCAGTCCGTCTCAAACTTAACACTAACAGTGCTGTCAACGGTCCTCAATATGTTGCTTAAGTGTAAAATTCCATTAAGATGACACACGCAACCCGATACTTATGCCACAAGCATCGATCCTCAAAGCATTTTTACACAAAACTGTCACCAAGTATTAACCTCTTGAAAATTTCATAGGCCATCGTTTCATGTAGATGACTCGTTCGAGCGTAAGAAAAAAAATTACATCTATTACCTTACAAAATATCGCAGCGTGTAATTTTATATGGGTGCAGGCGATGTCATTGGTAAATTCAAACTGTAGTTGTAACATTATCTCTTCTTCTACCACCGTCAAGCTTGGCGGCATGATCACTCACATAAAAACGGGTGTATAGTTACAAGCTTGTACATTTCTGATTCGTGTGTCCGAGTCAGATCTTGCATCTGCTACAGTGACTGGTGGTCACTGTAGCAGATACGAAGTAATGTATACATTTATTGATGTATGTAGTAACGTGTTTAAGTACTGATGGGCACACATTGACGATTTACGAATAAGTATGGTTAAGGAGTGCATCTTGTCAAACTCAGTTCATTAAGTTAAACTATGCCATCGAAAACCACGCCACATTTATTAATGCCAAGTTTTGGAACCCTTATGCTTTCTAGATACATACATAGTTACACCGAAAACAGTAATGGTTTCGATAAAGAGATTAAAGCTGAATATGTGAGTTTGAGCGGCATATTTTACAGGAAGCGTCGCAATCTGATAATAATAACTTCGTGACACCCAAACGCAGGCTGACAATTGGGAGGGCGTAAACCAGGTATAACCTGTGGGTCGCATCTCTCATCCCGGTTTCGATGACAGGCCCCCTGGTCGCTCGCTCCATTATTTCACCTTTGTTTTATTATTATGATCTCGATTCGCCCCCGCCCAGCAATGCTATCACACGAATTCACGTAAAGTGGTTAGCTTTATATATACGAGGATTGTTTTTTTTATCGCTACCAAGAGGGAAAGTAATTCTGACGCTAGACAATTTTATTTAGAGAAGACATACTAATATTTTTACAGCATTCGAAGGATCACGAAAATATGCTTCCTATTGTCGAGAATAGAATCTATACTAATAACAAAGCGTTAAAAATTCCCATGCTGCACTTTATCGGGTACACTTGTCGTATCACGATTGAACGCCTGTCATCATAAAAAATAAACAATTACGTGTGCTAGTCTAGATTAAATGGACTCGAATACACTTATGGACAAATTGTAAGGTGATGTTATTCAAACACTTGTTTTCGCCATACCTGTTTTATAGGAATAACCTCAATAAAAGTACTCTTTATTCAGTAGAAAATTATAACATATTAATAGGACACAAATCAATAGTCAATACAAAAATCCCAACGCCGTATTTTAAACTTAGATAACAGTTAAGCTCTTTGCAGAAGACTTTCTTGTGAATACCATTTTAGACACAATTAGCTATTACCTAAACTCTACCGGCCTTACTACAAATAAATAAACAAGGTTTGAACTACTGTTTAAATGTTATGCGGCTAAAGTGTAATGTATGTCACCTTTATGTCATTTGACTTGATTGACGTTGTTTTTAAACTAGCCGTATCATATTTAAACAGTTGTCCAAACCTTGTTTAATTATTTGTGGTAAGGCAGTACATGTTTCGCAAATGGTCTAAAGTAATCATAAGAAATCACACAATGGTAAATATAATATCTTAATTCCGAAGAAAAGCTTCGTAATAGAGGGCACGGTGGTCAATCCTTAAAAATTACGTCATTAATTAAGTTCATTCACGATTTGCAAACGCAAACATAAAAATACAATTTATCCGAGTGAATTAACCGTAGCAGTAACGGCTTTAATAACAACGACAGCGGGTACGAGCAATATTTTTGTGTTTATCTCATTTTTATGAGTTTAAGTAGGAAGTATGAGGTGGCTCGAGAGATAGGGATTTAATTGAAGTCGAGGTGGTGATGGGGTGGGCAGCCGCAGCGGGCTGAATTAAAAACGAGCGAGCTCTTTCCCCGCGAGCGCGGATACTGTGAAAGTGGCACGCCCTGGCAAAATGATCTTTTTGTTTGTGGAATACGCCTAAGCTTCGCAACGCTCCACTTTCGTATTGTTACGCGAATTCTATGGATGTTAGTTCATTCATAGAGCTCGACGAACGTCATTAAAATGCCGACCTGAAACGACGTTTTATACGCAACTTATCATACGATTCCGCTATTCCTTTAATTTATGTCTGTCTTTAACTAAGGTTCATGCAAACGCGAGTGTAACTTATTTGCGCTAATAGCGAGTTTAAATATAAATTAACGTATTTTTTATATTATCCGGACTTTTGAATACAGTGTTGTCATCTGAGCATTTTTATTAAGCCTTAACGAGTTAATGAAAATGATACTTGGATGGCTTGTTGCAAACGGAAAGAAACAAATGGATATTATTATTTATACGTTGAACCGAGAACAGAGGGCGAGCGAAATAAAGTCAACATCGTAGTGAACAATAGACAGATTGTATTTGTTTTGTTTGTAGGAGGATATGAATTTGGGTCCAAAGCTGTCCTGCTTAAGACTCAAAATTGTATGTGGTTTATTGGTATGGGGGTGCTGAGCGTCACTTCTGCGATTTAAGTGACAGTTTTATTAATTTCCCATACTACTCATCCTATTTTCTACCCTACTTCGCGTTTGATAATGAGTTGGCGGCACATGGTTAGACAATACTTTAGAATCGGATTTCCTTAACCAAGATAGAATTAAAAGATTTAATAACATTAAACATGCTTCATATTTAAACTGATATTAATAATTCTACTATGTAACTAATCGTATCGTTAAAAAGACACACGAATATTTTCTGACGTAACCTAGGTTTCATATGATCAATCATCTAATAATGTTCCAGTGTTATCATCTAGATTACTTCACGATAGGAAATGAGGGTCGGTCGGTACAATAAAGTGATTCCGTAGCATCACGCCCAAACTTACTAAGTAAACCATTCATGAGGCTTAATAGAAATGCGATACGGGGACTGCATCCTAATAAAGATAGGACAATTCAAATAACGGCGCGTGGTCCAACAAATGCGTATGTAGCTATGTCTCAGATAAGCTGCAGCTTAGCGTTCGCCAGCAGTCAATGGCTTATCTCGATTTCAATTATTATGCTGCCGCTTTCATTGGCTTTCATTGGAGGGCTACGGATTGGGGCGGTCTCGATTTGCGCTATCTGCGATCTCGCCCAAATCAGATTCCACAATTCACGCTTGAACGTACTTTTAAAATTAAAGCGTTCTGCCCATGGAGGACTGTCCACGCTTTTCGACGGTCTTCCTGTTCAGCTTTTTAGGAAAAGTCCTTATCCACGATTCATATTTTACTCTTTTTCAGGACGCCTTGTTATTTTGAACCGACTTCAAAAAGGAGGAGGTTATCAATTCGATTGTATGTTGCTTTTATGTATGTATGTTACATAATATCTCACTCATTTGTAGACTTATTTGAAAAGGGTTTACCTAATTCCCTTCATTTTCTAGTTGATCCCATTGTTGCCAAGTCGGGATCTGGTGTAATCGAGGGAAACCCTACATTTTCAAAGGCAATATATTGTAAACGTACTTTTTAGTATATTAAGGAACAGTCACAAGATGCAACCCCACACTCACATTTGCAAATAAAAATGGGCGAAAATTTACTTTTGGGGTCTGTCCCATCGCATTGGCCATCTCAAGCATCTTCCATCAGGGCACCGACTCTAAAAACAAATTGTTCGCCTACAATGGAGTCTTTTGTTATAAAGAGTCAAGAGTTTGTTTATTTTTAGTGTATTTTGTTTTTGATGTCAGTTTAAGCTTTTTTGTAAAAGTTTATTTTAATTAACGAAGAATGTTAATTGTTTGTGACAGGTATGGGATGGATCTCAACGGCGCAAGGAGGAAAAATGCAACCCGAGAAACAACAAGTACACTGAAAGCATGGTTGAACGAGCACAAAAAGAACCCTTACCCAACAAAAGGGGAGAAGATTATGCTCGCAATCATCACGAAGATGACGCTGACGCAAGTGTCGACGTGGTTCGCCAACGCCCGCCGCCGCCTGAAGAAAGAAAATAAGATGACTTGGGAGCCGAGGAACAGGGTCGATGACGATGACAATAACAATGATGACGATGACCACAAAAGTAACGACGGAAAAGATGCTTTAGGTATGTACTGGTATATTTACAACAATTTACTTTCATGATGGAAAATTTTATACATATATCTGTATGACGACGCGTTGCGATGATTTGTAAGGCTTTGGGCACTAAAGTTAATGCTGGCATTTACATAATTATGTATTAATACTTTTATTTAACAACGACGATTACCACAATTGATATCTAAACATAGATTTTTTCGCGCTGTCAAGAACACTAAAACTGAATTTACATACTAGTTTTCCTTTTAGATGGAAAAGACTCCGGCACTGGATCAAGTGAGGATGGCGACAGACCTCAACAAAGGCTAGACTTACTAGGACAAAGAACTGAATCTGAATGGTCTGAATCACGCGCAGACAGCGGTCCCGAATCGCCGGAACCCTACGAAAGGCCTATCCACCCCGCTTACCAACACTTACCGTCTAGGGCCCCTCCAGGAAGCACACCGGCTTCCGCTAAGCCAAGAATATGGTCTCTGGCGGACATGGCGAGTAAGGACGGCGAGACACCGACGCCACCATCATCGGCGTCTGCATTCTATCAGTCTGCAGCTGCTGCTGCGGCGGCTGCCCGCTTGGCTCACCCATACGGCAGGCCCGAGCTGTACCGAGGTCTGTATCATCCGACTCATCCCGCAGACGTGGCTCTCCTGGAGTACTCGCGATCCTTGGCGCTGTCCGCGCCCGCACCCGCACCGCCCGCGCCATCGCCGTCTTCGTCCTCCACCTCGTCGCTGGCCGAGCCGCAGCCGCCGCCCCGCGCCTGACCGCCAGCCGCCCGCCCGCCGCTGGCGCATCGACAATAACTGCGATCTCCCCACGAGTGCCGCGACGGCCTTCTCACCTGTAAATAGTGATTAATAGATTAAAATATAAATATGTATACATACCTACATATACGTGATATAAATATGCACCGGTAGAGAAGCTTAGATTTGTGATAGTGGACACATGAGAGCGGTGCACTCGGGCGGTGGCCGCCTGCCGTGAGGTTGACAACTCGCAAACGACGTCGGCGCCTGCCGACCGACCGACAATACTAGGTGCTATACAAGTTGGACCTTGCGACATGTTGCTGTAGTTATTATTGAAAGTGGTTAAATGAAGTGATTTAATTCAAAAATAGGTATTATTGTGTTATGTTTCTAATAGAAAATCAACACTGTTTTAGATTTATTTGTATGTAGAATGTAAATTATTATTTTGAAAATATCCTCTTTACATTTAGTGCCTAATTACGTCCAGTGTTTTGACTATTGTTTAATAGTTTCATAAATTTATCTTACATTCGAATTTTAATATTTATTCATACGAGGTCAGTAGTTGTAACAGCCTTCGAAATAAGTTTCATCTACTAATTTTAACGATTCAAGATTTGTGGATGGGTTTAAATTTAAACCTAAATAGTTATTTTCTAGTCAGAAGACTATTTTGTCTGTGTTAAACATATACACTACGATGTTTCACATGTCAGTAGGTTGTGTACACCTACCTTAATTTAATGATTTTACTGATTTAATCATCAACAAAGGGCTGGCAATAACATATGGTAACATTTTGATATCATTACTCCAATACTTATTGATACGAATAGGGATTTAACAAATTATTCCTGCAGTTTCATAATTTGGTAAATACCTATGTAAATTTGAATTCAATTGTAAACAGCTACATCGAAAATATCTAGGTAGTAGACCAAGTCCTAAGTCAAACTATGTCTTTAAGTTGGCAAAATACCTTAACATATAAATGACCTTGAACATGGGTTATGACTTTAAAGATTTAACACTTTACTTGAATTTAAGTACGAATGTTGGGGTGTCGGAAAGTGTGATGAGCAGTAAGTTGATGTTGCCGAAATGAAGATTGAGATGGTCTGGGGGTGTCCGAGTCAGTAAATGAAACGAGCATATTCGAGGCATCTTCAAGGTCGCCAATATACAGCATAAAATGCAGGAAGGCCGGTTGGTATGTCCATGTTATGCGCAGAGAAAAGAACCATATGATGCAACATGTGATGGAAGGAGAAGCAGAAACTTCCACCTGAAACCAACTACCAAAACCAACTACCTGGATTAGAACCATTTCCAAGGAAATAACGACGCTGGGCCGTCCTCAGCAATGACCCAGGATCGTCTCAGTAGCGATCAAGTATCAGGAAGGCTGACCCCAAATGGAGAATGCGCTAGGAGAATGATAATGATGATGACGAGTTGAATTTAAGCACCTAGATTCACCTTTCTAGTTATGGGACCAAAATGTGGGAATGTAATGTCTTGCTATTAATATTCTTCTATTATACTAAATGTATGATACTTGAATATTTGTCTCATATCATTCGATATTTGATTGAATTGCCAGCCCTTTCTAAATATTTGTATTAAACTTCTTGACATAACTTTTCTGTGCGAAATAAGTTTAATATATTTAAGTCTAAAATGGCCTTGTATAATTGTAAATCTTAATTGATGTAAAGTAATATTCATGATTTGTTCTCTAAACACTGTAAAGTATTTTTTTTTATATTCTAGAGACTGAAAGTCCAAAATTGAGTCTATAGTTTTGTACATATGTCACTGTTGTAAGTATATAATGTAATAATATCGTGAATATTTAAGAGAGGTAAATGCAATAAATTTTCTGTATTAGCAGTCTTTTGGTGTACATAAATGAAATGCGGATGGGAGACGTTACATATTCAATGTAGTACTTATAAACAACGAAAGTAATTTGTCCAAATGAAATAGCTATCACACTATTATTTGATTTTTATTGAAACGTCTACATACTATTTAATACTTGAATGTGATCATGTCTTAGTAATATAATATGTATCGTTAGACAAAGTAAGTAGACGTACCCCGGATCTGCTTATTTTTATATTTAATCGTGTCGTAACTAAACTTTTATTTGAGCACTTTGTTTTACTTAACATTGTTTTTTATTGACCGTTTAAACGTGTTTTGACCGTTCCCAAAAAGGTGTGTGAATAGATGCAATAAAATTTAATACAGAAGTATTTTGTTGTATTTTCATTTAATCAAAACCTTTTTTACTTATATATATAAAAAATAAAAATTTATTGCATTGAAAATCCGTTTACAACAAGTCTTGGATTTGAGTTTGAGATTTTCTACACGCAATTTTAAGTCTCTGGAAGTTCGAGTAAGTGACTCTGGAAGCGGTCATTCTCTTGATAAACAAATATCAACAACTCTTAGCGAAGCCTCCATTGAATATTTATAGTTAATATATATATATTTCTGAAAAACTAGTTCAGGATACTCATAATACGCCCAGACACAAAAAAACGTTGAATAACGAATGAATATGCCGTGTTTGTCGCATTCAAATATTTCAATTGTTGAGAAAACATAGTAGGTATTGTGGCCAAATACCTGTTACACTGTTCTACCCCAATATCACCCCTTTAAAAACGAATATTTAGAAATCTTATTTTCACTTTGTTACCCACTTATGTCCGCAGTTTTAAGGTTTAGCTCTAGTACTTTGGGCTGTGCCCTGATCTTCAGACGGTCAGTCAGACAGCCCTTTGTAAATTGAAAACACTGAATGGTGTAAAGCAAAATACTTGTAAATTGATGAATACCACAGACAAACAGACAGAAACAGACAAAATCCAAAAACCTGCCATGTATTGAACCTTCTCGTACCTACTTACCGCGATTGCAAGCGATCTGCATCCTGTGTGTTCCTACGATCTTTACAAAGTTCACATTGCCGGTGGACGTTCTACGCTGAGCTTTAGGTTAAAGGGTCTCCAACCTAGCACTTTCCTGCTTTAACCGCTATTAGTTCTTCGCATGCACCCCGTTTGCTACTTGAGCTTAGGTACTAATTCGCAGGTACTCATATTAGAGGTTTTATAAAAAAGCCCCAAATCACGCAATGAGTGATGGAGAGGGGCTATGCTTGATGTTTCTCTACAAGATCGAATGAGAAATGATGAAATAGGTACGGTAGAAGAGCGGCGGTAACGGTGATAAATGTACAAATCCAAAGCTGTTCATTATAATATCGTTTATTATCTCATGACATTAGTCATGAGATCAGTTTCTAAATGTGTTCGATCGAAATTGAAATATTTTCGTCGTCAAAATAGTAATTGTCCTACAGTGCAAATTAGACTTACCAGCTTATGACAAACTACCCCAGGTGCAGTGATAACGAACCAAATGTACCAAGTCTCACTAAAACTAGTGTAATTACGACGACACGCTTTGAACAAGTATATTTTACCATATATGTCAAAATAAATCAATCAACGATTACAGGTCTGTATTTAAATTCAGCAATCTGGTCTCACCGTCGTCTAATTAGACATCAAAGTACTTCAGAGGTAAACGCTTTATTTCGCGGGTATACAAAATTTTCACGATCATAATTGGGGCGAAGTCTAACAAAATACGATAAATCATGAAGGAAGAGTGCTTTGATGTGACCGTGTCCGGGTGACGTCAGCACCAGCCGCATGATATGTCGTACATTCATTATTTGCTCACGTATAGTAGATGAAAGGCGGCCACAATATAAATAAACAAATCGTGTGAAGCACAGCCTATGACAACGTTGAAAGGACGCGTGAGGGAGTTATAAAATTGGAATTCATGAGAACTACTCGATTGTTTTTGTTTCATCCTATTTTTGTTTAATTCCCAATAAGTTATGAGATGAGTTAAAATTATTAGAATCGGAAAGCATAATTTTGCTGCTGATATAACAGTTGTTGCAGGTGATTAAGTAATAACATTAAACTTTATTATGACAGCTTATTCATAGTAGGGTATTAAGTAAACAAAAATCGTATTAAAAAATCTTTATTTATGTTTTATCAGGTTGGACCTACTAACTGTGTCCATGCCTTCGATTTTATAAGCTAAGTATTTCAACCAAATCGAACGTTTAGAAAGATTATTTTGAGTAAATCTTCTAAACGTTTGGCGTATCCATAAGAGACCACAAATTTCGCAAGGTCGGACCGACAGCACGGTAGCCCAATTGGTAGAGCGTTTGGTCCGGTTAGCCAAGAAGTTGCAGTCGCAAATTTTTAATTTCTTATTTTGTTTTGTTTTATTTTAGGGATTACAAACAAATGTGTCACAACAATTAATTAAAACATATAAATTTATAAACTATGAGTGGTAACACATCCCACCACGTAATCCACGTATAAGTATACAAAATTATTTCAGCTTTATAAATACAAAATATGACACTGAGTGATAAAAACATTCTAAACCATTAAAAAGCGAATCCTCGTCAATTTCCAGGTTGAATTTATTCTGTAAAGAATAACTACTTGGCCCAATGATGCATAAACAGATGGGTATGCGATGGGATGGCGCTAAACGTCACGCGTAATGGCGTATCCATAAGAGACCACAAATTTCGCAAGATCGGACCGACAGCCGGTAGCTCAATTGGTAGAGCGTTAGGCCCGGTTAGCCAAAAAGATGCTGGTTCGAGTCCTACCCGTGCGCAAATTTTTGGTTTCTTATTTCATCTTTATGAATACCATCTGATACGAAACCACTAACGATATATGTCTATTACTTCATACGAAATGACGTTCCATATTTCAATTACTCGTCGGTTTGTGCTTATTTGTCGATGGTGAAGCAGGCCTTTGAGGTATAAAAAGACTAGCTGCTTTCATAACATTGTCATTAGTTGCTCAGCACGCATGACCTGCCTGTGTTGATACAGTCTATTTTTACTAAGGGTTCGAACAAAATTACTGCACGATACATGCTCGAAACAAGTTTAAGCGTTCCCTAGGTGTTATACAGACATGTCAAGTCACACCTTAACTATGCTCATGGTTGCCTTTAAGCATATCAGGTTAATATTGGCTAGTTTTTAGCACCATATTAAGTTCTAGTCTAGGTTATTTGAAACGCACACAACATCACTGGATAATGTCCATCTAACTCATTTCGGAAAATAACGTGAAAAAAACAGTAACCTCACGTAAGTACTTACTATTTTTATCTTAAAATTTTAATAACAAATTTTACGACAGTTAAGTAATATGCAGCTACGTAATTTGAGGTTTCTATGTGTTATTTTAGTTTTGTGATGATTTTCTAAACATTTGAGCTCTAGTTAGATAAACACTTTTGAAGCTGAATTTCGCGTTGTATAATAAAAATATAAGGATTTTCCAATTTGCAAAGTACAAGAGAAATAAATACATCGATGTAGGTATTTATTATGTATGTTGCACTTGGATATTAAAACCGATGACATTCTCAAGTCCTTTTAAATTATGCACACACTTGAACCATATTTTATTCAGAAAATGACTCTCAAAAAACCAATCAACATATTTAGCTGGTGAGTCAAAGTGAAACTATTTAGCTTCGTAATTCAATTACATTCTCACACGGCAATCACGAGTCATTGTCACCTCAAGATGCTAGTATTGTTGCATCCACCAATCTATATCGACGTCATTCAGTTTGTATAATAATAAAGCTATCAAAGTGATTCATATATTGAAAGCAAATTCTAACGTCGCGCTAAGTGACTGGTGGATTTCATTCAAACTCGTGAGAGCGATATACGCTGACCAACAAGAACGAATGTTAAAAAAATCTCAAGATATTTTTATAAAGGCTCTCTGAGAGCAACGTGTTGTGTAAATAGTCCAACATGTTTCTATAACAAAGAAATCTTAATAGCCGATGACGGGCAAAAGTCAACATAACAATCTACGGGTTGATTGGTCATAATTCCGTGTGTACACTCGGGTGTAGACCTTGTAATGAAGCCCACTTCCACTGTCCGAAACATTAACTTTACGAAGGCTCTCGAAAATTTGTAAGTTATGTTTCTGTTTACGGGATTAGCATAAAACATGGTTATCTATTGCATACCTGGTTACTAAAGCGTTGTTCGAACGTCCCGATACATGCTCAGTGTAGAGAAGCTCAGTCCATTAAGAACTTTAATAATATTGATTTACAGGCGTTTTTTCATGCTGTGTTTAGAGGGAATCCTTGAACCAAGAATTCCGATTTCGTAGCGGCGACTGCTATGCCATCTAAAATATTGGACATCTCCATCTTGGTTGGTGTTTTGCTCTTACTGTGGTCGCGAACAATGAGTCGGGATCGTCAAGGGAATGTGTGCATACTTTAAAATACGTTAAGCCGTTCACCCACGTGGAAGTAATTTCGCCTAAAACCTGTTATCACTGAATTTAGGGTGTACTCAACATTTTATTGTGTGTTGAATAATGGAACTAGATAGTGAGATCACTTTCTTAGTTAGAGAGTTTTAGGAGACTTGAGCATATGAAAATGAATGGATGGATATGAAAGCTAATGGATATCCTTTATAACAAAAATCATCATCTACTCGTATACATGCAAAGTCGCAGGCATCAATCGATATTTTTTAGGGTTGTGTAGGAAAATGGCAAAGACGGAACCCAAGTCAAGTCTGTCTGTCTGTCCGTCCGTATGTCACAGCCACTTTATCCTTATGCCCACGGCTACGGCTAATTGGGAACTTTTCACTTGTTCTTCATATATCATGTATTCATGTAACTCTGTCCTACATGTTGGTATCATAAAAAACATCAACAAAATATTGTGTTAAGTGGGAGTAAGTGGACCCCTGATTCAGTTATAGTTGACGCGCACTTGGCGTTTTTTAAAAATATTATTTGCAACTTTAGGTAAAAAAGGAAGTTAATTAAATACACTAATAAAAAGTAGCGTAATTAAGAGGTAAAACGCTGTTGTTGTAATGAGGTCTCCGTTACTAGAACACATTTTGTAAAGAACACCAAATTCTAATTATTTTGCTATTGTTACGTCATATTTATTATTAGTTTCCAAAACTTTATACAATAGATATATAAATTAGGGACAGGTCTTCATATTAACATTTAACATAAAATTGTATTTTGCTCGTGTCTGAATCGTGATTGCAATAAGGATGGCACAAATAATCCACATAAAAGACGCATGGGCTGTTTTCTGATGAAACCATTCAAGTAAGTAGTGCTGAGATCACGAATTGTTTCGTTCAAGAAGATTCAGTTATCAAATGAAACAAAATTCAAAAAAAAACACAAGACCCTTTGTCTTAAAATGCGTAGAAATATCGAGTTGAATTGAATACCAAATATGAATTTACGCAATCCTAAGATTATACACATCAAACAATTAAAATAAGCCTATTTATTTTTTAAATATAACTGTATCAATAAAACACATTGTGTGTATTCATAAAATATAAAAGCCCTGTGTTATGTTATAATAACAAAAATATGAAAATGATTCGATTACGGTAACAAAAATGATTTTGATTTTTCGAAGTGATTGCAAACTTATGTATATACTGTGTCTGAAAAATAATGAGACATGAGCAAATACTATCTATACGTATAATACTACTACTAGAACTAAATGGTGTTGCCAGGATCCTTAATAGTGTATCTTCTCATAGCACATTGCAAGTTTCACTGCCTTCCACTAAATTATTTTTGTATACTGCTTTAGAATTGGTTTTGATTGTGCGTCATGGAAAAAGCAAAAGCGACCTTCAGACCAACGTTGAGCCATTATTGGTACCATGCTTGGAGTATCGGCATGACAGTTTTATAATCTAAAAGCTAAAACATGACTCTGGAGACCATAACGAGCATGTTTTCCTCTAGCACATTAAAAAAAAACAAATACGTTGAATTTCACACCAAAACTAGACTAAAATGATTACTGCATCGTGACAGCACGCTTCATGCCACGCTGTGTTTTTTTGTGACCTAATTGAGGTCCAGAAGAAACCATTTCACCTCAAATGGTTGTATTGTACTTACTGGTTCCATGTTGACTTGAAATAAGTGCTTGTGTTTTTTTTCGTATGTACCAAAACTGCAAAATGCCTTTAAAAATACGAATTTTGGGACTTTACTATCCACCTAAAAGAGTTTGACGGTGATGTCGAAGACCATACCGGTTGACGACTTGGCACCTTGGACTGGCATCCAGTGGTAAAAACAAACAAAGGAATGGCGACTTCATAGGTGTACAGGTTTGGAAACCTCGACTTAGTTCCCTGTAAATGAACCAGGTGGCGCACCAAAAACGCTGAGATTAAATTGGTAAATAAATAAATAAATATTGACAACATCACATACATAGCTCCGATCTCAAGCTAAAGCTAAGTACCTAAAGCACTTGTGTTATGTAAATCGGAAACAACGGTGGTACAACAACACCCAGACCTGAGACAATATAGAAAAGATCGTTTTCTACAAAATAAATGCATAGAAAGCAAACATTACGGACTTGAGTAAATCTTGTTTTTTTTGTAAGTATCAGCAGCATTTTAAAATATTAATATCCATTTGAAAACATTTTTGGGTTGTATCCTCGCGTAAGCATTCTAGGGGTAATAATATAACAAAGAATTGCGTGTAATATCCGGCAATAAAATAATTTGAGGGACAGTTACAAGCGATTGGATGTACATACGTAGTAGGTATTCGAAGTTATTTATTTAATATTTTTTGGGTAAAATTTAATTAGTTCTTTTATGTTTTTTGTTAATTAAGAATATTTTTGTTTGACAACTTAGATATTGCAACCCTAGCTAGAGCTATGCTCCCACCCAATTCTACGGAGCATCTGAATGATGGCTTGTATTATTTTTTGTAAGCATGCCATGTCATCGGAACGATTGTGGTCGGTTCCCTATGATTTATCGATGTCCATATTACAAATACGACACAACATTATGCGATTCTTTATTTCTTCTGTAAGCCATATTAGTATTCCACCAAGAATCCTGTCCAGCATTGGTTTTGTCATACCGACTAAATGTTATTTTATTGGACTTTCAAATAAACAATTGGGGGTTTTTTCATATGATTTATTCAAAATATAATTAAATTCGGGGTTTCAATCAATGCTGACGAGGGCTCTTATTGAAATATTTAGAGCGCTCATGAATTAAAATGCTTAAATTATGTTTTCTTTGTCCGGTACAAGTTAATTTGTACACAATAATTTAAACAATTAAGAGAGACTACATTGATTGTTTATTAATGAATTGATGTGTTTCACATGTTGAATGAGAGAAAAAACGAGGAGTAGTGATGAGTGAAGCACGGGCCTAAAGGATGGTCAATCAATACGGGGTGAATCCGTACAAGTGGGTTTGATAAATCTTTTTCAGCACGCATTGGAGTTAATTACCAGCTAGCCACGTCCAGGACGGCGTCTTTATGTGGCCAATCGGTAATTGGCTGCAGCCCCGTTTGTGATCAAGTGGTGCTTCTTCATGATTCAAGTAGATTAAGGCTCGTATTTGTGATTGTTTCCAAGATAAAAATAAAAAAAAGAATTAGGAATTTTGGTAGCTGTGCACTTTGGTAAACAGAATGTGGTATTTTTTATCAGGATGTATATGCATATATTTTAAGCAGGAAACAGTTCAAAAAATTTATAGATCACACGAGATGCAGACTGCTGACAACAAGGCGCTATGGAGAACCGCGAGGGTGCTATTCGTGCGCTCTAAGTAACTAAAAGTAAAACTTATTTTTTAAATGTTATTACGAGGAAGCGGATTCTAGGGTTATCTTTCACGCTGCACTCTGATTTAGAAAAATATTTATTTACTTTTTTTGGAAGGCGCACCTGGACAAATATCTGATATAATTAATTGCAAAAAATTGACTAAGATATTGAGAAAACCGGCTAAGTGCGAATCGGACTCGCGCACTGAGCTTTCCGTGCCAATTTTAACTGAATCAGGGAATCCACTTACTTACACTTAGCTAAAATGCCACAGTATTTTGTTGACAGCAAATATAACTTTGTTTTTTATAGTGTTTGTATGAAGAACAAAGTTATTTTTGCGGTTGTTGAAAATGTGCCTACTCAAAAAATATTGGTTCGTCCCGTCCAAAACAATTTTGTGTGTTGAAAGTGTTTGTTAAGATTTACATTACATATTTTTCAAAATTTACACTAGCTTAGAAGTTAGAGGGGGCCCCCATTTTACCACTTTGAACTACTTTGAAGCGTCTATCTATCAATCGTTAAACTTTAAAAGAAAATGGTAATTGGAACCTCTTTGTCATTTTAAAAGACCTATCCATAGATGAGGTGTCCACACGCATATATAATAATATTTCGGTTTTAGTTTCATGTGCCACCCCCCCCTTAACTATCATTTTGTTTGGAAAATAATTGTAAAGCGTTTAACTGTATATATCCTTCTACCAAATTTCAACAGTGTGAGGCTTTATAGTTACAGAATAAAGTATCGGAGACATACGGACGGACAGACCGACAGACAGACAGACTTGACGAAACTATAAGGGTTCCGTTTTTTGCCATTCGGATACGGTACCCTAAAAAAGTTTTATATTAGTTAAAAAACAAACTGATTTTCAAAATGATTTTGAAAATTTGAATGAACAAGTATTGTTATCAGATCAACAAAACGCAAATTTAACTGTAGAATTTACAGTTTATTTTATTTTATGGAAGCATTCAGGACTGCATGTTTCTGTACGGCACCACAAAATTATGACTGTCACACACAGAGTTATGTCACAATTAAGATACTAGTGCGGTAACAGTATTTTTGCCTATATAAAATTCGAGAGTTTCTCGTGATTAAACCAGAATCCAATCATCATACCTGTCCAATCGTCGTACCTAGAAAAAATCTAATCGTGGTAGGTATCAGATGGTCAAATTATGGATCCCGAACCGAAGCTCCCCTTTGAAAGCGTCTGCTGAGCACTACAAGAATACTGGTATTGCGCTAAGGTTTACAGACAATTGAATCTTTGTTATCAGATTTTCTGTAAATCTTAGCGCAATGCATGTCAAAAGCGCTGTTTTAATTTCAACTCTATTTAAAATAGGCACTAGATTACAGATGATAATAGTTACACAGAGTTAAATAAATAACAGATAATTTAAAACTAAACTTTAAGGGCGTTGAAAATCTTGACTTACAGAGGATAAAGCCAAAAGAAACATGAAAATAACTAAATGTCATTCCAGAATCACGTGGCATAGTCAGGAAATTAGAAAGAGCGAGCCAATGAACACAATTATTTTAAAATTATGAAGTTACGAGTAGGTATACGACCGAGGCCGAGCCGAGCGCAAGCCAGTGGCAAGTTTTAAAACAAATTTTGATAACTCATTAATTATACACAAAATATGACGAGAGATACTAAACTTCAACAAAAGAATAGATGTATTTAAATATTTAATAAGGTAAGACTGCCAGTAAACAGTTTTATACGTTTCTTTCTAGTCTACTTGAATTAACTAAGCACTGTAACACATTATTAAAATTTAGAGTTCGTTAGTTACATTTTAAACGTCACGAATTTCAACGATCTTATGTTAATGTACTATGATAAACATATACGTACAACTAAAGTGTTATAATCTCATAATTATGCTAAATCTTTAAACGGGTCCGGTCAGAATCAGGGCGTGAAGTTTCAATTTTCATTTAGCAGAGCTCTTTGCGTTATTTGAAAGTGACCCTAAATCCCCGAGTCCTCTGTGCAGATAACTCTTAATTTGCATATTAACGAGAAACTTTGCATCGGCAATACCGAAAAATTCCGGAGGTCGAGTGTGAACGGACAGGTGGCGTGCCCGACTAATGCCGGAATATTTTTCAAAACCTTTGCCCTTTCAAAGCTCGGTGCGAACGCGGCACCATTGAGTCGCTACCCATAGACTGACTTCTTCATCTGCGATTGTTGACGCCGCAGCATGCCGTGAGAACAGCACAACTCATAAAAACTCGCGAATATATGAATAACCACCTAGTTCATTGAGCACACCACTCAAGCATTGTAATTGATGTTAGAACAAAACGTAACAACCTCATTATTGGCATACATAACAAACGAATCAGTAAATAGCATGGAAAAAGAGCGTTATTCAAGCCCATGTTAATTGGTACTGTGCGAGCTGAAGTGTTCTCCCCTTAAATGCTTAAAGTGCGAAGTTACAGTGTAGGCGTGTGGATAGTAATTACGTGAACAAACAGGGAACGAAATGAAAACCGCCATACGATATTAGAAACGGCTCATTAAGTCTTTAAGCTGAAATGACAGCTTTATAAATAGTAGACGTGTGCGCTCTAAGTGTCTATTTTTTGTTTATTTTAAGTTAGTTGAGGCGAAAAGTATGCGTATAGGAAGGTGATGTGATGACAAAACATCTGTTTCGTATGTGGCAGTCCTCGGTTGCTATTCTGACTAAATCGTTTACCGCGCCAAGACACCCCGTAAACGAGCTTAATGCGATCGTCGATGACAAATATAATCTTTGCTCTAAGGTTGACTTGACACTGTTGTTATTCGGAGAAACGGAAAGATTTATTTTTACTCAAAGAGCTTAATATTCAGGTGAAAGATTTCAGTGAGGGCGTTGTTTGGCCGACTCGTTAAATCTGTCGTCGGAGACGCGGCTTCTGTATAATCGCGCCAATGATACCTAAAAATCTGCCCGGATCTTATTGCTTTGATATTCATTTTCAAAGAAGGAATAACATTTTATTAATATCCGTCAAATAAAATTTAGTGCGAATCATAATATTGAGCATTGCGAGACGCGACGTAGCCGTTGATTCAGATGTTTTCGAAATAACTCAGAATGAGAACGCTAGTTTAGTTGAGTTAAAATCAAATTATAACATGCCCCCTGGTGTGAGGATAGCTGTATTTCATACACGTTAACAGCTGCTGTAAAGCAATTAATACGACGCTCGCTCACTTAGTTGTACACATAAAGAAATCTCTATTTTTTATTATAACGATCTTGCTTACATTACTTCCTTATTATCACGTTTTAGACATTATATTTAATATACAGCGCTAATTATAAACGAGTTCTTTATTACAATGAGAGAAGGCCCCGTTCAGAAATATTTGGGAGGAGGTTAATCGCCATTGTTAGCTTTTTATTCCATTTTTAGGGGTCTACCTTAAGTATCACTTTGTCTTACTAGATGACCCTGTGATATCGAAAGGACAGTATGGACATCCAAACATATTTCATCTAAGAACCACTTTTTAAGACAACCTTCGATTGTTTTGGATAGAAGGTAAGCCATAGATAGATATACGGTGCATTACTGTACAACACAAATTATTTATTCTATTTCTTAATCAGGCCATGAGAATTAAGCCAGTTCGAATAAATTTTAAGACATGTACGGAACCGTTTAGCATAATAACACTGTGTATTTAAAAGCTTAAACCAGTTAAATTACCATAAATTATGATGCTAAGTAAGCGTACATACTTATACGTGTAATTTTTTCCTTGGTTTAAGTTAAATGACGTGTGTACAGTGGTCTTGTTAGTATTATTTGCTATAACACCCGAAGACAATGCAACAGTTATGTTTTCTAGTTTTCTGTTTCCCGTAATAAGTTTCGTTAGCCAGTTATCTCGCCTCGTAAATTAAATTTACGTGCTAAAAATTTTGAGGCATAATTATACTAGTTAGTATGAAGTATTTTTCCATAATACAAGATCCACAGTCAAGTATAGGTATGGAAAGGAGCTTAACAAAATATGATAGATCAAAATAGTTTGGCATTGCAATACACATAAAGAAACTTTGTATTACCAGTTAGCGTTTTCTTTTGAAATGGAAAAATAATCTCTTACAGTAGCGACTAAGTAGGGTGCTTAAATGTACTTATGCAGAACCTATTTCTGCTCAAATGGAATAACTTTAAGTTAATAAGACCATCAAAACCTCATGACCTTTCACCGCAATACCATATTTTGGATATATTATTGACGTGACAATAGATTTAGATGATTGGTAACATGTATAACCATTATCATTTATAATACAACTCGCGGAACCAGCCCCCGCGCCCCGGCCCGACTCCGTAATTTTAACAGGACGAATCGAATCAAACAAAGTAATAAGTTTTAAAAAAGTAAAAACCGACTTGAAAACCGCAATGCACTAAAAAGTTTTGAATAACAGGTGCCCTGATAGATGATGCTTGAAACGACCAAAGCGATGGCACCGACTCCAAAAATAATATATTTGCCAAAAATGGCGTCCTTTTCTTTAAAGAGTGAAGAGTTTATTTAAGACTTTTTAGGGCAATTTGGTTTTGAAGTCGGTTTTTACTTTTTTAAAAGTTAATTACATTTGCTAATTTTTATTCATAACATGAGGCGTTGCACCTATTGACTATGTTCATTAATAAGCTACAAATTACCTATAATAAGTTCTGTCCTTAAAATCACTGAACGTTTAGGAGTTCCACCATAAGCTCAGCTCCACTCAATGTCGACTATCAGAGGCAACAAAAAGTCTTCCTTAAGATTCTAGAACGAAAACACTAAATGTGCCTTTTAAATTCGAGGTTTTCCCTCGATTGCACCAAGATCCCATCATCAAATCCCGACTTGACAACAATAGGACCAACTAGAAGGTATTACCTCTCGGTAATTTTCTTAAGAACCTTCTCCTGGCAATCACAGACACAACAAAAAATAATTAGCGAAATCGGTCCAGCCGTTCACGAGTGCTACAAAGACTAAGGGAAATAGGGATTCATTTTGAACACGCTTATTAATAGTAAAAAAAAATAAGTTTTACAGTTTTGACAGAAGCTTACATTATATTTAATCAAAATATAAATATTTTAACATTGTTACGGCTGCATGCTTAATTACTATTAAAATTCCGGGTGTTTCGAGCGGTTCGAATATAACGACATAAGCTAATTTATTCCGACATAGCCTAAACAATACGAGCTTTATTAAAATGCGTATTAAAACATATCTTGGAATGAAACTGAGGTCGTTCACACCGCATCGGTTCATACAAAACGTGGTGTGCGACCGTGACCGCTTGCGCTCCCTCAACCATTTTTAACATTTTTCGGTGTTAAGACTGTTAAGTATTCGAACGACGAAAGTCGCATCTTTCAACCGTTCGACGGCGGCCTTTAGTCACTAAATACTTTTTAATGTGTATTTAGCTTTCGCAAAACGACTTCGTTAGTTATTCAAAAGTTTTTTTGTCATACATGTACCATTGCTTTTCATTATAACTAAAACGTCGAAATCGCTTTCTTAGCCGCGGCAAAGCTATAGTCGCCTAACGGACGAGCCGTAGATAAAAAATGTCTCCGTAAGTAGGTAGTTAAGAATTCACTGTACCATTTATTTACAAGAGTGAATCCGTCTTAGAAAAACTAGCGTTCAAAATTATTAATGGTTTGTTTGAATGGCGCGTCACGCGGTTCATTGTTGGCTCGCACTCCGACGGATGCGCGCGCTGACACTAATTATTCCCATAGTGCTTGAATGATAGATTACTCAGGACAAATCACTTTTAGCTTCACTCCCATAAAAAACTTATGTGATTAGTTTTTTAAGACAGCGGCACCACCGATTGTCGGAGAACGTGGGCCGTTCTGTATACCGTTTCTCTAAAAAGGCAATATGTTACTGTATAAAACGTCAGCTTGTCCAAGATAGCATCTCGCTTAGACTTTTGTCAGATTACTTTAATCTCATTCAAAATTATACTCATCAAAGCAAGTAGGCACTTCTAAAAGTTTGGTGTTGACTTCAACTTTTTTTAAAATGAATCTTGTTTGCTTTTTATGAATAAAGATTTCATTCCTCCATGAATAAAGTATAAGGCACTTCTCATGATGTGCTGGTAAGTAAGCGAAGTGTTTAGTGAGTAGAAGCAGTCGGCCTTCAAATTACGAACTTGTTAACTGGAGTGTTGGTTAATTATTTATGTACGCGAGTCGTTTGCTTTAACACTACTGATTTATAAACGACTATGAATATGGACTTATCATGCAAAAAATATACATTAGTTTACTACTAATGCGCTTCTCCAAATAATGTAAGTTTTCGTCGAATGTATTCCACACAGTTATTACAACCTTAACTAAGTAGGTTGTTGTGAGGAAAACAAGAATGATTAAAACATGCTTAGAATACCATTATACGAATAAATAACTCTGCTAACTACATCTGCTTTACCTATAGCTACAAGTAACAATTACTTGATGATATGACAAAATTATGATACCAAAATGCATTGCACGTGTAACTTTAAACTGACCCAACCAAAGTAACGAAGATAAAATAACAAATCGCTTTGGTAATTGTGATACTGACTGAAAAGATATCAACTGCTGAGCCGGTGGCTGCACAACACCCAATGAAATATTTATCTACTATGTGACTTACGATTTAAGCACTGGCCTCTCGACTAACCATAATGACTATTTAGTATTACAAAATTTTATCTACACAAGACGAAAAGTTCCAAGATAAGTTAAACGCCAACTCGTATATTGTTTCAGAAAGTTGACAGCCGATGTAATTTGTTAACGTCAGGCGGCGTTTGCTGTGGCCCGGCGACACAACGGCGTATCTTCCAAAGACCGAGCTATCTGACGTAACCTAAAAATACTAGCTGCTTCTCGCCTATCATTTGTACCGATTTAAATAATGATATTTATCATTCTTGTGCATACAAACGCAAACTCCGGAAAAGCTCTATCGTTTACTTATTAGTCACAGCTCTTGAGTGAATTAGACGATTAGGCAAAGGACTCATGAGAAGATGTTTGTTTATGCGCGCAGTCACGGAATCACCGTCACCATCGTTTTTTAAAAAAACACGATGTCGCAGTTCTCTATAAGACCTTTCTATGAGTACGCGCTTTCAGAAACTCTGCATTCGCCTGCGGGCGCTAGCGGTACCCCAAATAAGATACTCTTAGGGAAGATTGTCGCCTCAAAAGATGTGCTATGCGAGGAATCAGTATGGTGGTAAGTCGGTACGCTTTTAAGCTTTGTGGCAGAAAAACCAAATAAAGTTAAATTCAGTGCCTTACGTAACGGAGATTGGCTAGTCCTAAGTCACATAGCGGTTTGATGATGCTTAGCGACGCTGTGAAGCGATGTGATGATGTGTCGCAAGCTCTTTTAAAGTGCGAGCGAGCGAGCGCGTAGCCGCTCGCATTCATTCATAAGCACACATGCTTAGCAAGTATTCTTTGCACTCGCACGCCTTCGCTTGATCAAAGTTATCCTAAATCGAAAACCGTTTACAAAGGACCTCTGATAGCACAGGCGAGACAGAGTAAAAGCACTGAAGATATAATTGTACAACGCAAAGTTGGTAAAAGTAGCGTTTTTACTGGTTTGTAAACACATCTCTCATTAGACAAGACTATGTTAGATGACCATTGAGGGATATCAATGGTCTTCTAACATAGTCTTGTGTTCCCTCCTGACCATGATTCAAAGAATTTTGCGGTCAAGTGACCGCATCGAATGCGGTTGATAATAGCGTCATGAGTTCTTTGTCTTATTGTAGTTATATTTCGTTCATTTTGAAGCAATCCATTTAGGACATTGATATGAAAATCACATCAAAATCTCTGACATTTATTAATAAATCAACGACACGCTAAACGCCAACTTGAATTATTTAACTAACGCCCACTCGTAAGGTGCAGGTAATTTAAAAAAAAGTATAATTTTGAGAAGTTGTTTATTAGTAACTTCCGCGATCTTCACGTTTATCTACTTTTGTAGGAAATCAGTAATAATCATAAATGACTGATATTACAATATTGAATAATTTATCAATATTTTAATTCATTTCGCCTCTGAAATAATTAAAATAAGCCATGGCGATCATAGAAATGTCAACAATCCGCGAATTCATATTTAAAATTTATCCGTAAAAAGACAATCCAGTTGATCCCTTAAATGCTCGAAGGGCTAGCCTGTGAATAACTGTGTCGCGGGTGCTCTCGTTTTCAAATAACTTAATTAACGTGGAATTGAATTAAGTTTCGTCCCAAGTTGAGATTATAGCGATTTAGTGAGATTATCTGAATGTGTTAAACGTCACTGTCGGGTTGTAATGGAAGGGTGGGTCACAACCATTGTTTAATTATAGATAGTGCTTTGGTATTACAGCCACATAGCGTGGTGAGGTTATACCGTAAAATTTACGTTTATACTTCGGATGAATTTTACGACCTTAATAGTTCTGGACGGTCGCTGAGTTTTGTAAGCAATATATCATTTTGATTGCCCTTATATGATTTTTGCTTCATAAAAAATATTTTTTTAAATTGTAACCATGACAACAAAAACGATATAAAAGTAAACATTCTATGTTTGAACATGAATAAAGTAGATTATCGATAAGTAGGTAAAGTGAGAGGTATGTGTTGCTAGTTAATTTCTTAAATAAGTTACATTTTGGGTCACCCTTACACAGACTAATCTTCAGCCAGGTCAGGAAACTGGCACCAACGTTTAAAAGCTTCTAGCTAACATGTTGAAAATAGACCAAAAAGACAGTTATCCAGCCTGTTTACGGCGCGGCACCGTGCAGCGCGCAAAGACACAGCCGTCGTGTAAGGCAAGCCGTGCTGGCACACAGTAGCAACTATCGTTCCAAAAAAACTATGATTGAATAAATTATTTTTGACTTTGACTTGACCGAGTCAAGTCAAAGTCAAAAATAATTTATTCAATTTAGGACACAAAATGCCACTTATGAACGTCAATAATTAGTGTAATATGAATCAATTATGGCCCTAGAACAAAGTATGGGTCTAGAACATGTCTCCTTATCTTTTGGGCCCTACTAGAGCTTCGAGACAAGACACGGACAAATTGGCAAGTGCTGAGAAGAAACGCCGGAACAAACTCAGTCACCACTAGCTGCCTCAAAATAAACAGGAAGGTAGGTACATCAGTTTGGTGCAAGCTGGACTGTCCATACATTCTCGTCATTAATATAGTCTTGAATTTTATAATACCCCTTCGACATTAGGGTAGTTTTGACATGTAACTTAAATTTATGAATAGGTAGTTCGATAACATTATTAGGTATATTTTTGAAAAATTTGACACAATTTCCCAGGAATGAATTTATTGTTGCGGCTAACCTGAAGTTTGGAATGACACAACATAGGTAGCTAATAATAAGTAGATCACTAAAAAAAGCTACTAAATTTGTTAAACGTCCTTGATTTGTTTCAGTGTTCGTTTCTTTAATATGTTATGTCTTTTTTTCTAAGAAACTTACCATTATATTCTTACCTTTTTCCATTTCACGTGGCATTTCGATATGAAGCTGATAAAATAGGAATATGAAATGTGCACAAATAATAGTAAAAACAAACAAATAGAAAAGAAAATATAGTCCTTAATTTATTTCTAGATTGAATGGAATGCTAGCATTACAATGTTACTTTTATTAGTATAGTAAAATTGGTAAAGAAACTTGCAAGGTGCGGGCTGCATAGGTTTTTTAAAAAGCTTATAATTTGTTAATAATGTGCTTTTCTAAAACCATTTTTTTTACAAAGCCGCCCTCACTCACGAGGGGTAAAGAAATAATGACATATGTACATATTGTTAATATTTTATCATCTTTTATCACAAACACTTCTAGTTCTCACCAGAACTAAATATTGAAAAAAATAGTTTCAGATTGTATATTTTTAAGTATTTAATAAAGGAGTTATATTAGTACTTATCCCATATCATTTTAAACAGAACTGAAGGGTTAAAAAGCTTTAAAAAATCTCGTAGGCGAGTCTACTCCTCTGCAAGTTGATGACATACTTTTTTCCTTTGGAAACCTAATATTGGCACCCGGGAGCTCTACGCTAGCTAAACTTTTACTAGGAACAATACTTTTTCATAGCCCCTTTGTGCACTCACAGAGGATCGATAGTATGGGACAAACAAACAAGGTAAGATAATAAAAACCATGAAAGTCACTGCGGAAGTGATAAAATCGAGCAATGCCAGGGAAAACGGGCAGCCAAGTTCATTAAATCTTCACTGCTAATCTGACTTATCCAAAAAGTACGCTGAGAGTGTATGTATATTTTATAATTTGTGATAGGCCGTTCTGCGACGTGCGTATCTCCTGTTTCATATGATGGATCAGAAAGCAATTATCAATATTGCTATCATATTATCGGCAGCATAAAAAAAAGGACACATTGCATTGCGACACATTCCATTCGTCATCAAATTTGATAGATATTAAATGCAAGAACATTGCTATCGACAACCATTATATTAATCAACTCAAGAGCTACATATTTAAAACTGTCATTACCTTGATTCTAATTCAGTTCACAACAAACAGAAAAATATCTTTGTAGTTTTATTGAATGAACTTTAAGAAGAAACATATAATACAGATATTGCAATATTTGGAGAAATCAAGAAGCAACTCATTATGCTAACTTTTGATATACACGTGATTGGATTTATTGACGGGTCAATGGCGACGCAAAAGTTTTAGGTCGTTTTTCCTTTATACCAAAGCCGAGCTTGGCGTGTTGGAGGCTCAGTAGCTATAGTAAGCTCGCGTAGAGATCGAAGCTGATAATTAAAAACAAAAAGAAGTTGCGACTGCTGAATCTTAACACCGATTTAAAACTGCGAAGGATAAATTAAAAGAATTCCGAGGGCGATTGTTTTTCTCTTCGATTCTTACGATTCTCAGCCCCCGATCAGCCGATAAGCGTGTTCTGAGCGCACTTTATGTTCTGATTGCACGTGTTTTACTTTGTGTAGATGGCGCTATATTGTGTTTTTTTTGCGACTACTGTTAATGAAACATGATATAACACAAATTCAAGACTGTTTTATATGTTAGTTTCCAAGTTTTAATATGACGACACACATATTGTTTTCCTTTTTTAATTGATACTTATCTATCTACAACATTTTATAAGTGTTTTTATCTTATTCCGGCTAGAAAATCAGCAAGCAGAGCAGTAATTTAAATAAACAATTAGATGATACGCATCTTTAGAAAATACGAGTATAAAGCTGAATAGTCAAAAATTGGATTAAGCTTGTAATAAAAGGCGAGGGAACGCGGCCGGAACAATAATTCACAAAAAATGTGAGCGGTTAATGTCCTCCAGAGCCTGAGCGCGACATAATCATCCGCAAAACTAAATTTAATGCTAATAGCACTTTTTAAAATAAAACCACGGCCGGGTCGACCGCTTAGTGGCATTATTTAAAGTGATTTTAATTATGTTGAAAGCAGATGACACCCGGTTCCCTCCTCTTCATTGTCCGCGGCCAACCGGCTGTTACCCGGACCACCTTCAATAGAGAGTTGTTGACATTTTTGGTAATAGCCACACAATGTGGTTGGAAAATTTAGAGACTTTCGTATGAGACGTGTTTGCTTTTGGCTGGGTTTTTATATCTATCAAATACTAAATGTTGCCGGACGAGTAGCTACATTTTTTACAATTGTACAGAGATTTAAAAAAAGGAATTTAACATAAAACTCTATTTTCCAGGCCATAGATCGACTACGATGGTCTATCCATGTGTTATTTAATCTTTTGACTAACACAAAAAATACCCTTCGTTTATACACAACATACTTTAGGTGAAGGTGGTAGATTGATGATATTTTTATTAAATAACACTTAAGGGGAGACCTTTGCCCAGTAGTGGGACAGTAACGGCTACTAAAAAAAAGTGCTAGCTATCTTTTGATAATCGTTAGCTGAGCCTCAGTCCTCAAATGAATTGAGTTTTCCAATAAAGTTTTATTAAGTAATCATTTTGAAATAATTTAAATTGGGTATCAGATACGTTTTAATGCCAGTAACGTCATTCATTAGGATTAACAAAATAAACATTACCTTATCCATGACGTACGAGTATGTTATTGTGAAAAATCGTTTGTTTCTCTTGTTTTGAACTGGGGAAACGATGTCCATTAGTTGGCATTGTCAAGCGTGCGCGAACGTTTATTGGGGTTTGATTATCAACTCTTGATGGGCCCTGATCCAATATTGCAAGGGAGGGGGTGTTCCTAATAGCCGTACGTAACGCAACACCGCATCGTCCCTGCGTGTCTCTAAATCCGACGAAGCCAATAAATCACACGTAGGCAAACATAACGAGGGCTTTCTATGTATACTGTTACGCATACTGCCATGCGTTCGACTGTTTGTCCTCGGTTAGTCGCTACAAAAGCAGAGTGATTCACAAACACGATGTAAACCGAGCGCTTCAATGAGTGCATTGTCAGTCCGGGACTCTATGAGAGCTTGGAGCGTAAATTCATGTAAAATTTGTATTTAAGGCAAGCCTTTATACATGTAGGTATGTATATTTCAGTCTAAAAAAACTGTTATTCCGGTAGAGTTAATATGCTTTAAAAAAGTCAACAGCAGTACTTAATCATAATGAGCGCTTATACAAGGCAACTCAGAAAGTATTGCGAAAAAAAGTTATATACATAGGAGACTGGCCGGTTAGAATCTTTTTCGTAAACATTATTATTTATAAGTAAAAATAAGTGTGTTCAATTTTCAAAATTTCACTCCACATTTTTACGAGCCAATACAAAGTATCGTGTCTGAAAGGATCTAAAAGGAATCTGCGCCGGGAACGTTTTAGAGCTATGTTTTTTTACGATATTAAGTGTCGCCATAAACCGGAAGAATTGGTCGATACACTTCAAATAGCATTTATGGTGAAGGCTCCTCCAATACCAACGTGTATCGTTGGTATAACGAGCGATCGTCAAGCGCGGTCGACCAACCTTGGGGGATGAAAAGCGAAGCGGTCGCCCTTTGACGGCTATTACGGAAGAAAACGTGCTAGGAGTAAAAAATTCAATCCAAAATAATATGCTATTTACATATAAGGAGATTCATCACATATTGAAGGTTGGATCTGGAAGCGTTCACGAGATTCTACACGGGCATCTGTGCGTGAGGAGGATAGTATCACGCTGGATGCCTCACTACCTCACCGACGCTCAGAAGCAGGCCGCGTGGAATGGTGCCGTGATATGCTGAAAAATTTGCAAGCAGGTTCGTCTCGGCGAGTTTACGATATCGTTACAGGAGATGAGTACTGGATTTAAAAATACTATCCAGAAACCAAGCGCATGTTGACAGTTTGGGTGTTTCAAAATGAACCAATGCCTACCAATGTAAAGCGATCTTGGAGCGAGGGGAAGATTTTGATCGCCATTTTTTTTAATTTGACTGGCCACTTGCGAGATCAAAGAAGCATCAATGCCAAATGGTATACTACCATATCTTTACCAGACGTTTTCTCTGTTGTGAGCAACAAGCGACCAACCACTGCGTGGACTATTGCTCCACCACGACAATGCGTCTGCACACACCGCGATCAAAACGAGGGTCTGCTTAGACAGCACGCCAGTCAATCTACTGGGTCACCTTCCTTACAGACCTGATCTAGCACCGTGTGACTTCATTTTACTTCCAAAAATAAAAAATCTGCTCGAAGGGATACAGTTTTCGTCGCCGGGAGTATCATCGGAAACATGTGATCTACAATCTTAATGGAAGAAGGCAGATTTTCACAACCTTGTGTAAGAAGTACCATAATTCATAAAGATGCCAATAAGGAACCGGAGGAGTGTTTTATCGGACCTGATAATGATTTATACCAAAATGATCTCTGTATTTTTACAAATAACTCTTCAGTATAGAGCACAAACAGTAGCTGAGCGGGTTCAAAACACTCCCACTTTGGCTAGGCTTTACTTGAAAGACGGAGGGAAGCCTGTCTACGTACTTCTTTTAGAAAATTCGGAATTTACCTACTTCAAACTCCTGCTACAACTGGCTTGCGGAACCCTTGGAAGATTAACATATGGTGTCTCTCAATGTTTCGAGGATAAGATAAAAACTTCGAAACAGAGGCACGAAAAATTAATTAGAGGAGTAGATTGAGTGCCTCCCAATGAAGTGTTTGCTCAATGAACTTGAAATAATACGTAATAATCCAGTTTGCTCTCTTCTGTCAGAAAACGACAAAGGGTTTATTTCCAGCAGATTGTGTTGCGCAGAAAAGAATTCACTCTAGCACGTGCAAAAACTAACAGAGGACCATTCACCAAGAAAGAGGTGACAAGTGTATCATCAAGAATTCAGGCTCGGACCTTACTTCAAAGGGCTTTTAAAGTTGCTGGTTGAGTCATGTGCATTTCAAATAGAATTCGCAACCATGAGACCTTTGCAATTCTAGCTCTAGGGTTAGTTAGAGCAAAGTTTAACAGGTCTCACATATTATTACCTGTTAACCCCTCAGAACAGGTCACCGGAACTCATCAACCTAGGCTTCAAAATAACCAGTAAGATATAGGAGAAACCAGTCCTGTATTACCCAATCAGGTGAAATAATTTCCCATTATTACTGTACGTTTAGTACATTTTAGCAACAGAAGCAAAAAAAAAACAATGTGATGTTTCAAGGACCCCTAGTGAAAGCTTGCTGAATATATAATTAATAATATCCTTCAAGCAAGTTATTTCACATTCATTTTCAGGACTGAAGGTCCATGAAAGATCTATGTAAATATCCAATAGAGTACCCCCCAATCGATTCGCCTATACACATGTCATTTCAATAAATGCAATTACTTAATCATATCACATAAAACTTTACTTGCCCTTTTTCACTGTATATTGAATCCAGAGAAGTAAAGACAAGCAAAACAAAATAGTGCTATCAAATAATAAAGATGGAAAAGAAGCTTAGACAACTTAATAAAAAGGATGTATCGGTGTCGCCAACGGCTTTGGTACCTATGAATGTTTATCGAAGGTACATAAGAAATGAAAGATTGAAAGACTTCTAAGATAAGTTTATGTTAAATTTGTATTTATTTATTTTGTAGATAATATGTAATTACAAACTAAGACATGCAACATAAAAAAAAAAAAAAAAAAAAAAAAAAAAAAACGCAGCCCGAATCTTGTTCTCCGATGACACTCTCGCTCCCCCTAATCAGGAAACTCTCGAGAGCCTTCGTAGTAAGCATCCTTCACGTCCAGTTTCTCCACCTTTACCTCTTCCTCTTCCTCAAAATTTCCAACCCTTACAGATACTTGATGACGGCGACACGTTTGCTGCCATCATGTCTTTTCCGGCTGGTTCTGCTGGTGGCATCGACGGCATCACTCCCCAACACCTTAAGGACTTGGTGAGTGCTTCCGCTGCTGACGCCGGTAGAATTTTGCTTTCCAATATTACAAAACTATGCAACCTTTTCTTATCTGGCAGGGTTACTGAAAGATTTCTCCCGTTTTTATTTGGTGCTAGACTTTGTGCCTTTCGAAAAAAAGATGGTGGCATTCGTCCTATTGCTGTAGGCTCAACGTTTCGTCGTCTTGCAGCCAAATTAGCCTGTCGTGATCTTTTTTCTCCTTTGAAAGAGTATTTTCAACCCATTCAACTTGGTTTCGGTAGTAAGGGAGGTTGCGAGGCTGTGGTTCATTCCGCTCGCAATTTCCTATCCTGTAACGAATCTGAAGTTTTTTTGAAAGTTGATGTGAAGAATGCTTTCAATTCTCTTGACAGGTCTGCCTTGTTGAATGAAGTTCAGACTCACACTCCTCAGATTTATCCCTTTGTATTTCAGTGTTACAATAATCAATCAAAATTGCTTTACAATGAACATTCGATTGTTTCTGCAGTCGGTGTTCAGCAAGGCGACCCTTTAGGTCCAGCCCTTTTTAGTTTAGGCATCCATCCTATCATTTCATCCTTAAATTCTAAATTCAATGCCTGGTATCTGGATGACGGCTCCTTTGGAGGCAAAGCAGATGTTGTTTTCCAAGACCTTGTCCTGATTATAGAAGGATTTAAGAAATTAGGCTTAGAACTGAACCTTTCAAAATGTGAACTTTTTATTAATGATCACGTTTCGTCTGGTTCCCGTCAGGCAATCATTGATAAATTCAATTCCCTTGCTCCTAACATTAAAATTCTGAATTCTGAATCGCTTTGCCTTCTAGGTGCCCCTCTTCTAGATCCTAGCATCAAACCTTTTCTTGATAAAAAATTGAATGATTTCACCCTTTCAGCCCCCAGATTAGAACACCTAAATTCACACATTGCATTTACTATACTTAAATCGTGTCTTTTTGTGCCTAAATTTACATATTTCCTACGTGCTAGTCCTATCTGAAAAAAAAATAATTATTTAAAACTTTTTGACACCACCCTTAAAAATAGTTTGGAAAAAATTTTAAATTTACATTTTGAAAATAATTCTTGGGCTCAGGCTTCGCTTCCTATTCGTTTTGGTGGGATCGGAATTCGCCAAATTTCTAGTATAGCCCTCCCCGCTTTTCTCTCCTCTTTGCATAGCACTTCCGTTTTAGCCGAAAAAATCTTTAAGCATCCTCGCCAGCTTTCTGAGGTGAGAGAGGCGGAGGAGTCTTGGCAAGGTCTCTGTCCTAGAGAAGACATTCCAAAGGAACGTCATCAACAAAAACTTTGGGATGTCCCTCTTGCGAGAGAGACCTTCGATTCATTACTTCAAAATTCCGTCAGTGACAGTGGTCGTGCAAGGCTCTTGGCGGTTTCCTGCAAAGATTCTGGTCACTGGCTTCATGCTTTACCGTCGAAAAATTTGGGCACTCTTTTCGATAGTGAGTCTTTCCGGGTGTGTGTGGGCCTCCGCCTTGGTACTCCTATATGTGAAATATTTACGTGTCCCTGTGGCAAGGAGGTTGATAAATTTGGTCTCCACTGCCTTTGTTGCCAGCAAAGCGCTGGGCGTCTCGCCCGTCACGCCACCCTTAATGACGCCATCAGAAGAGCTCTTGCCACCATTAATGTACCTTCCACGTTGGAACCACGTGGTTTGGTCCGTGACGATGGCAAGAGACCCGATGGCCTCACGCTTATTCCCTGGGAACGGGGTCGGGCCTTAGTTTGGGATGCAACTTGTGTCGATACTTTGGCCCCCTCCCATCTCAGAGAATCAGCCCTTAAAGCTGGAGCAGCAGCAGAGTTGGCTGAAAACGCCAAGCGTCGCAAGTACGTCTCACTTGCAAGTGACTATGTGTTTGCGCCGTTTGGTGTTGAAACATTTGGGCCGTGGGGACCCTCAGCTAAATTGTTGTTTCGAAACATTGCGCCTAAATTAAATTCCGTTACAGCCAATAATAAAGCTGGCTGGTTCCTAGCTCAAAGGATTAGCATAGCTATCCAACGCGGGAACGCAGCCAGCATCATAGCCTCCTTGCCGCAAGGAAATAGTTTCGTTTTTGAATAGGTAGATTTTAAGTTTTTTTTTTTATTTGTATTTTGCATTTACAATTAATTGTACTTTGTAAAAAAAGAAATTGAAATAAAGTGCACGAATAAAAAAATACAATTATGGGACTACACTACAATTGACGTAGACAGTATGAAATTAAGCAAAAAAAATAGCTCAGGTAAGTCTAAATAAGACTGCCAGGCAGCAAATTATGAATTTATTTTAATTATGATTACGATTACATAATTGTTTGTGTTTATAGGCCCCCTACTGGTAATTTTTAATTATTTGAGTCTATAATGGAAGAAACACTCAGGAAATTATTTTCAAATAAAAAGAAAGTAGTTATACTACTCTGTGTAAAAAATATCGGGAATATGTCAATAAAAAGTCCCCCGTAAAAGAGGTCATTTACTGCATGTTGGTAGCACTGTACTGATTAAGCGCGCAAAATTTGAGCGGGATCTGTCATTTAATTTATTTAAAACTACACTTTTTGTTGGTCATAGTTTTGAGTCGTCGGCGATTTTTACAATGGAAAATATTATTGAACAAAAAGTGTGTTATTTTTTCCCGATACCTACTGAGTACACAGAATGTATGTGGGGATTTCAGTATCGATATTGAAGATGAAGAAAAAACCCATCGAGTGAGGTTTTCAAGCCTTTTCAAATCCTTTAATTTAATGCCTGTTTTTGCTGAACCAACTAGAATTACTGCTACAACAGCTACTTGCTTAGATATATTCTGTAACTCTGGTATGATTAAAAAATCTATAGTAAATTTTGTAAAATCCGATCACTGTGGACAGTCAGTCACGTTTGAACACCGTATTGTACCGACTAAAAATGAAATTAAATTTAGACCAGTCACTGATTTCCGTAAAAAGAAATTAAAAAAAAAAATTTTTGCTTTTGCCATTTAATAATGACAATGTTAGGAACCAGTATAAGTATTTTTTTGAATGAATTAAAAGTGAATTTAACAAAAAAGTTCCTAAAAAGAAATTAGTTATTAACAATTTGAAACCAAAATTCAGTAAATGGGCTACAGTAGGTATATACATCAGTAGGAAAAAATGATTGAATTATATAATCAAAAAATATATAGAAATATGGACCTGAAATATGGATAGAGAATATGTTAAAGAATACTCAGTTATTCAAGAACGTTTGCATGGTACGAGGGTCAAACTGAAAGTTCTTAGAAAATCAAAAACTGATTACATTAGCCAGTTATTAGTTTTATTATATCTTTTCAAAATATTGTCCATTGACGTCAATACACCGCTGCATGCGATGGAACCACTGGGAAAAGCACTTTGCCCACTCGTCCTTAGGGGTCTCTTCAATGGCATGGCGATACGCAGCCACCGCTTCTTCAGCATTCATAAACCGCTTTCCTTTAAGTTTTTCTTTAATTTTTGGAAATAAATAAAAATCACAAGGCGCGAGGTCGGGGCTATACGGCGGGTGACCCAGTAATTCAACGTTTGATGTCGCCAAATAGTCGATCGTTCGCTTGGCGGTGTGCGACGAGGCGTTGTCGTGGTGAAGGAGGATCCTACTGCGAGGTCGTTTCTCTCGAACTTTTTCCAAGACAAGTGGCAAACAATTGGTAGTGTACCATTCTGCAGAAACTGTTTTTTGATCCTCTAACACAATTGTTGCGAAATGACCTATCCTTCCAAAGAACGAGGCCACCATTTTTTTTCCCGCACTTCGATCTCTCTTCACTTTAGTTGGCAACTCCTCGAAAGGAAACACCCACTGAGCAGATTGTCTTTTGGTTTCAGGATCATAACAGTAAATCCAGCTTTCGTCACCTGTTAGTATGTCGAACACAGCATTTGAGTCACCTCCGTTAAATCTTTCAATCATTTTACGGCACCAATCCACACGATGGAGTTTTTGAGCCTTAGTCAAATTATGAGGTATCCACCGGGCGCAAAGCTTCCTGACCGCTAAATGTTCGTGGAGGATTTTGTGCACTTGACTCATACCGATGCCTAAGCTTGTCCGAATCTGCTGATAGGTCACTCTTTTGTCAGTCTCTATCATACGCCGCACAACACAGATGTTATTTTCAGTCATCGCCGTAGAAGGCCGTCCCTCACGTATATCATCAGTGAGATTAGTGCGACCACGTTTAAACTCATTAAACCAGTTGTAAACAGTCGCACGAGATGGGGCTTCATCGTGAAAGGCCAATCGTAGTCTATCATAACTTTCTTGTTGACTTAAATGACATTGAAAGTCATAAAAAATCATTGCACGAAAATTTTCTCGTGTTAAATTCATGTTGACGTGACACAGACAATTTTCAATTTGCCGCCAAATCGTAAAACAAATGACAAATGAATGAAATATATACTCAGTAATATTGGCAAAGAGTTATATTTTCAAATTTTAGAATATTTTTTTTATTATATTGTTTATAAGTGGCCAGTTCTAAGAACTTTCAGTTTGACCCTCGTAGCTAAATCTAATTATATACGTGATAAAAATAATAAATCCAGAAATAAAATTAAAGAGACTTGGAATATTATAAACAAAGAAACTTGTAAAAATAAACCACGTGATCACCCGTTTTCATAAAAAAATTACAATAAAAATATTAAATCTGGTAACGAAGTTGTAGGCGCCTTCGAGAAGTACTTCTGTAATATACCTATCGAAACCACAAAACAACTTAATTCGTGCGCTCTGCATGCGAAATCACTGCTGGTGTCGTGTGTTGACAGGTGTAACTCCTCATTTGACTTCACTCATATTAACCCTTTAATTCTGTGTCCCAAGCAACCCAAGTGACCCAAGCAACTTCGGGCCAATTTCCATTCTACCTGCATTTAGCAAAATTTTTGAAAAGTTATACTTATTCAATGGCTCTCTCATTTTAAACTTAACAAATTACTGCATGAGAAACAGTTTGGTTTCTCCAAAGGTAGAAATACAACAGATGCTGGGGTAGCACTCGTCAAACACATTTTGGATTCTTATGAAGATAAACATGATGCCATAGGTGTATTTTGTGACTTATCGAAGACATTTGATTGTGTCGATCATCACACACTCATTATTAAGCTAAAACGTTACGGTTTATCTTATTACGCGTCAAAACAGTTGAATTCTCACCTCTCAGGAAGACTACACACAGTAAACGTTAATGACATTAACGCTTCAAATGCGAGTTCCGCAGGGCTCAATATTGGGACCTTTGCTGTTTCTGATCTATAATAATGGCCTTCTTTTTTATTTAAAGGACTCCGGTGAGAAAGTTCTGTTTGCTGATGATACTTCTTTTATCTTCAAATCAAGAAAATGCGAAGAATCATTTGACAATGTTAGCAGAGCTCTCTCTAAGGTATTAAATTGGTTCATTAGGAATAACTTGATTCTTAATACAAAAAAGACCAAATGTTTTAAATTCACCATGCCTGACGTGAAGCAAGCAAGAAATTAGATCTATCAAACTCCACTGTTTGTCTAGACATTACATTGGATTCGAAATTGCAGTGGGGGCCACATGTTTATGCTTTGGCTGGGAGACTCGCTTCAGGTGCCTTTGCGGTTAGAAAAAATGACATTTGACTAATGTTGAAACAGAAAAGCTTGTGTATTTTAGTTACTTTCATAGTATAATTTCTTATGGTCTTCTCTTGTGGGGTTCTGCTGCGGACATCGATACCATCTTTATTTTACAGAAAAGAGCCATTCGTGCCATTTACAAATTTAGTCCCCGCGGATCCCTGAGAGAATTCTTTAAGGAAATTAACATCCTCACAGTCGTTTCTCAATACATATTTGATTATATCATGTACGTACGCAAAAATTAAGATCTTTTCATGAAAAAAGTGTTATTCATTCGTATAACATAAGAAATAAAAACAAACTTGTCATTCCAAACTTCAGGTTAGCCAAAATAAATATTTTTTGGAAATGGTGTCAATTTTTCAATAATATACTTAATACTGTTATCGAACTACCTTTTCATAAATTTATGTTACATGTCAAAACTACTCTTATGTCGAAAGGGTATTATAAAATTCAAGACTATCTTAATAACGAGTATGGACAGTCCAGCCTGCACCAAACTGATGTACCTACCTGTTTATTTTAATTTGTATCATTTTTGTGGTAGCTAGTAGTGACTGAGTTTGTTCCGGCGTTTCCTCTCAGCACTTGCCATATTGTCTGTGTCTTGTCTCGAAGCGCTAGTAGGGCCCAAAAGATAAGAAGACATGTTCTAGCCCCATATGGGCCATAATTGATTGATATTACACTAATTATTGACGTTTATAAGTGGCATTTTGTGTCCTAAACTGAATAAATTAATTTTGACTTTTGACTTATGTACTTGAATAAAATCTTTGTTTATACTTATGATAAAATCTTACTTTGTCTTGGCACAAGGAATCAGGATCTGCCAAGTCTTAAAAAAATTAGGCGTCCTTTACCATCAAAGGCGGAATGGGTATGGACCCCATTGTAAGTAATGGAAATTTCAGATACTAGGCAAGTGTGGTACCTTAGTTAGTGTACCCACTTCTAAAAAGTCTAAGCAACACAACAATATTTTAAATTACTAATCAATTATTATTAAACGAGTATCATTTCTTACCAAGTAGGTAATACGGTATCAATTTAATGATTCAAATGAAAATAAAAAAAAACATTGAAAAAATTGGATTATGAGTCATTTTTTACGTGTTGGAGCGACGTTATTTGAACGCAGAGACATTGCAAAGAGCTGTAGGAATGTTGCAAGCGGTAAGAGGTCAATCTCAGGTATCTCGGTGTTTTGGTGTCAACACGTTATTTGCCGTCTGCATCAGCTTTACACTAACACGGGAGATCCTGTGTACAGCACCCAGGTCGAGGAATGTGTAGAACACGGCAAGAACGATACATAAGAATGACTGCTAGGCGCCAGCGGAGGAGGAGCGGAGCGCAACGGCTACAAAATTCAAGTAGTGTTGTTGCTAGCTGCCAAACCGTACGAATTCGACTGCATGAGTATAGCCTCAAAGAACGACGGCCAATTAGGTGCCAACCGATACGTCACGGGAATCGCGCTCGTCGAAATGAATGGTGTTTTACTTGAACCCGGGAACAATGGGATATAATTTTATTTTGCGATGAGTCTGGATTTTTCTTGTTCTGGTTTAATCTTGATACTAGAAGGTTAAGAGTGCACCGTTGTCCTGGAAATACAAAAATACTGAGGTGCGTTCAGGAAGTACATACCTACAACGGCTCAATAGTTATGGTATGGGCGGGTATTATGAAGAACAGGCGAATTGAGCTCATTTTTGTAAATGAACGCTTTAAAATACGTTGAGCATGTTCTAAGGCCTTATGTCCGTCCATTCCCAAACGCTTGGCTCCGATTTCACGTTGATGCATGACAATGCGCGTTCGCATACCGCTTTGCACACACGGGAGTACGTGGCAAGGGATAACATCCTAGTATTACCTTGGCCTGCGCAATCGCAAGACCTCACCCCATCGAGCATGCTTGGGACATGCTCCAGAGATGTATTTTAAAGAACTTAGATGGAGTTGAAAGACGGAGAGAAAGCCTTTCTACGTCCATCTTTTATAACGATTCGGAATTCATCTACTTCAAAGCCCTGCTACTACTAGCTTGCGACGACTAACTCCTTTGACGATTAACAGAAGGTGTCTCTTAACGTTCAGAGGACCTAAGGTAAACACTTTGAAACTGAGGAATGAAAAAAGTGATTAGAGGAGTAGATTGAGTGCCTCTCTATTAAGTGTTGGAATTTGAAATAATCCCAACAACTGATGGACTTACTAAAATTTCATTGGGAGCAATTGTCTCAGGACAACATTAACAGTCTCGTCGATTCTATGAATAATTGGTGCTAGAAAGTTATTTTAATAACAGTGGAGGTCACACTTTGTATTAATTTATGAAATTTATGTACAGTCATTTAAATTTAGTTGATTAGGCACCTTACTTTGTACTACGTACATACAGTACTTACTCGTAATTATTGTCAATAGAGATTACCTATTAAAAAATCAATTGTTGTTTAATATCAAAAAAGCATTAAAAATACTATAAATAAAAAGATAGTAAGGATTTAATGCGAAAACGATTTGTAAAATTATAATTTGCATGTGTTGCGTAGACTTTTTTAATGTGTGTACTGTATTTCGTTTTATAGAATGAGACGATGCCCATAATTATGGGATCGATGTTTTGTAAGATATGCAAGGTTTTGTAGAAAAAGATCAGAGTGCGTAAACATGCGTAAAGTATAATTTTCAATTAAATTGAGACCATATTCATAATCAATAAGGCATTCACCTCATTCGATAAGGCGCAAAAAAAAACAATATCATACTCTTGCCTAGTATGTGAAATTTGCATTACTTACATTTGGGTCCATGCGTTGGGGCGTCCCCGGAAAGGACGCTAATTTTTTTTAGGACTCGGCATATTCTGAGTGCCATGATGTGGTTATAAATTGGTTTTTATTAATGTATAAGTACGTACATATAATCCCGCCAAAACGCCCTACTTTTTCGAACTACAAGAGCAAATTAACTTTCTATGTGGGCTAAAAGATTTTTTATTTATTTTGGTGACCTTTACTAAATTTGATATGGTTTATCCGCTGAGTTTGATACATCACACGAATGCAAACACGGTTCCTTAATCGTTCGCGACGCAATGCCGAGTCCCCTTACAAATCTAAAAACGTGCCTCTTCGCACCAAATGCTCATTTTTGTGAAATATTATAAAAAAAAACAATATTGATGCGATGTCATGTAGTCATTGTAACCATTTTTCTTTATACACTACAAAGCTGAATTCAAAGAAATGTTCCAGAAAAATAGCGTTGTAATTTTCTTGATGACATAGGCCAAGAAAAGAAGAAATATATAGGGAATCGATTTGAATATACTTTTCGACTTCGTAACTTTGTTTAAAAAGTCGCTACCAGGCTGGCCCTTGAGCAGGGAGGAAGGGAAGGGTTTGAAGGCATTTTTTTTAGGTATTTCGCATATTTCAGACTATAGGCGTCTTCAATTAAGACGACCGTTTCGTGTCGGACCGTACAGTGCCGAAGAGGTGGGTTTTCCATCGTGTGGCACACGGAGGGTCATAATGTGAGTATAATGTTAGTTCACGAATATATTGGAAACACAAATTTTGAATCGAGTGTATAATTCTTCTTCTTTGTATAAATTAAGTAAATTTCGACTTCGGATTGGACCATCATCGGCTCCATTAATTTTGGACTGGTTAGGAGGTTCGTTTGAAGGTCATTAGTATATAATAAATACTGTGAAAAAAATGAACGGTTTTAAATAAAAACTCTAAAAGGACTAAAATTACGCTAATAGGAGAAACTTACTCATTGGAAGTCGGTGCATGGTGTGCATAGGTCGACTCCTTCTGTCCGTTAAGGTTGGCATAACGGTGACCGTTACGCTGCTGGCAATCTTCAAATCGGGAATGAAAATCTGTAACGACTCGCTGACACAGCTCGATGTTGCTACCATCTTTGCCCTGATGTTTTGTTCCCATTGCTTTATGTTTGACGATTTATTTTTATAAACCTGAATCATATTGTATTCACATGAGAAATAGTTAAGGCATAATCGGTTTCTTTTTTACATGCAGATTGGCGATGCCGACCATTAATGACAGATGATAAGGTTTATAACATTTTCGGCCTATTTTGTTATTTTTAGTAGTAGTACATGTAGTACTATAAAAATCTTACAAATAAAATTAAAAATAGCTGTTCTAAAACCTGTCTCTTTTTCCTAAATCTATGTTTAATACTTGTAGCTAAATTAGTAACGAAAACTGACCAATCAGCGATCGCTCTGATAATATAAGGTCAAATCGTTTTAAGTGATAATATTTTAACTGTGTATTTGCATACATCATAGAAACAGGAAACTATCATTATTTTTTTGGAAATTTCAGATTTTTTTATTTTTAATTTATCTAACAAAGAAAATATCATGTTTTTAAAACAGCACCCTGACGATTTTAAAAGTTATCTACGTAATCGGCTTCACCTTTCTCAATTCAATGCTCAATCATTCTTTTTCTTTAATCTCATGCTTAATTAATAAAAAAATAATGACTGAAAAAAATAATTATCTTAATCTTAAATTTTCTCAAAAACTAGCGTATAAAAACCCAAAGTGTTTTCTACAATAAATGATCCATTTATTGTGCTGAATCAGCCCTTTAAATATTATAACTTAAAACGAGGTAACCTTATATATCGGCTTTCTTAAATCAGTGTTATTGTCAAAAATCACTGTCTTACAATTTTACTGTATCGGTATAGTAAAATTATAATGGCACTGATACTAGCTCGTTATATTATGCAAACGATTATACAATGTGTCCGGGATAGGTATAGCGATATTGGAGGTACGTATTGAAAAAAGAATTTACAAAAACTTTTACTAATGAAAAAATACCGAAAACTTGAAAATAAAAATGCTTTTCCATATTAAAACCATCGAGGTCGGTAAGATTTTACTATGGAAAAGCGATTTTTATTTTTAAGTTATCGGTATTGTTTCATTCATAAAAGTTTTTGTAAATTCTCTTTTCAATACGTACCCCCAATATCGCTATACCTATCCCGGACACACTGTATAAAAACAATCGATAGGTATAAGTAAAGATAAAGCAAACGATACATGTAATGCAAACGATTGACAATAAATAATCTGTGCAATAATTATAATGTCACTAGTCAAATTACAATATCACGGCTTTTATAATATCCCTGCAACAAATATTCCGATATGCTGCGATTTTAGGCCTAAGGTTGCAGGAATTTATGGTTTTAACTCACAAGAACAAGATGTCGCCACTTCCCTTGACATCAAATCAATAAATTGAAGTTGATAAACATTGATTAATACTTTGGATTATGTTTTTATGTACTGATAAAAAAATGTTTAATTTTGGCTGTAATTGACTGTCAAAATAAAAGCCACCGCGAAATCTCGGAAGTTTTGCACTTTTCACGAAATATCCCGGTGAGTAAATAAAATAAATCCAATTTATTTATAAAGTTTATGATATTCTAAGGCGTTGAGTAAATGAAATAAGTTGCATTCTATAATTATTGTATCATAAATATGTACTGAAAATATGACCATTTTCTGTAGTACTTGTACATATACCTAGTCTTGCCATAAATATTGTCACAAAGAAAAAAAATATTTTTTAATGCAAATAATACTTATAACTTTTACAGTGTGTTAGTTTTAAACATAAATATAAAACAAATAAAAATATAAAAAGTTTCTTCGAAGTAGTCTCCATTGGCGGCAATACACTCCTTTAAACGTTGAGGCCAGTTATCAATAGAATCACGCAATCTTTCCACGGGAAAATTCTTCACTGCCAATCGTATGGATTGTTTTAGGGAAACGAAACGTTCGCTTCTAACCAAGACTGCGTGGACCGAGCTTTATGACCCGGCGCCGGGTCTTGTTGGTAAGACCATGCTTGGTTATTGAACATGGTGTAATTAAGGGGCTTAAGTTTTTCCGGGGCGGTAACCCAGATACAATAGATTTTCTATTGTATTACGGCTATAGCCGTTCACAGCGCTGAAAAGTGTTCACTACCTTCTCAAGAATGGTATCTTGATACACGTGTGCCGATGTTTTGATACCATTTTCACAAAAATATGGCTCAGTCACTTCTTCATAGCTAAAACCCCACCAAATCATAACTGAAGTCGGGTAATGCCCACGTTGCACTCTGCCGATTAATTGTGAAGCTTCCATAGAGGTTTGAGTATAAATACGGTCATTTTGTTTGTTAAAAATATTTCTCAATTGTAAAGATTTTCTCATCCGTAAACAAAATTTTTCTGTGACCTCCCTTCGCTTCAGTAGTATTTCGATTTTACCATTCTATTCTTTTTTAAATTATCATTTATTTAAAAAATGACCAGTGCGTCTCTTGTAGGCTGTGAGTCCTAACTCATCTCTTAAAATACGCGACATGGTTCTGGTTGCTATCTTCATCTCCAGATATAAAATCTTTTGCTTTCGGACACGATTTCTGCGAATATTTTCCCTTACTTCTTGGACCACAAACAGAGGAGGTCTCATTGTACCTATTGATAGCCCGGTACACAAACATTTGACTAATACCAAGCCTATGGAGAGTTTTTAGAATTGCATTTGGCTCCATACCAACTGTGTGTAATGTAATCACAGCGATTCGGTTTTCTTTATCACCCCACTCCATTTTAATATCGCAAAATATTATAAAATGTATTGGCGCCAAAATTAGAAAACACAATGAGCAAAGTATAAAAATGACAAATTCCAAATTCAATTGTAATATCTTTCTTATTTTTAATTGTAACAGTATTTATGGGCAGACTATGTATATACCATTGTCTGTTAGAGGGAGCGAATGTTCGATATAAGTAACGAAAGTTTAATTGTTTTACATTTTTGTCTACATTTTTCCGACATGTAATTGTTTTTTTATTTATTGTTATCGACTAAGTGTTTATAGGGAAAGATGACATCACGTCAACCATCATCTGAGGGTGCACTACGGAGCATATTGGAAAATTAATTAACACTAAATTTGGCTAAGACTATTACAATTGAAAAAATACTGAGAACATCTCAAAGGATATCAATATTTGTATTAAGTATACAAAAAAAAACCGGCCAAGTGCGAGTCGGACTCGCGCACAGAGGGTTTCGTGCCAACTTTAACTGAATGAGGGAATCCACATAGTAAAATACCACAATATTTTGTTGACAGCAAATATAACTTTGTTTTTCATAGTGTTTGAATGAAGTACAAAGTTATGTTTGCGGTTGTTGAAAATGTGCTTTATCTCATAAACTTCCCGTTTGAACCTGTCCGAACAAATATTCGTTGAAAGTATATGTTAAGGTCTACATTACATATTTTTTTCAAAATTTACACACGTTTAGTTTAGAAGTTAGATGGGGGACGCCTATTTTACAACTATGGAAGCGTCTATCTATGAAAATTAGACTTTAAAAGATAATAATTTTAGGAACCTCTATGTCATTTTAAAAGACCTATCCATAGATTGTCCCCACACGCATAGATTTGTCAATATTTTTTTTTGTTTTAGTTTCATGTATGAGAGAGTTAAATATCTTTATTTTTTATTTTTTGTAAGAATCGTAAAGCGGTTAACAGGATACATCTTCCTACCAAATTTCAACAGCGTGATGCTTATAGTTACAGAATAAAGTGGCTGTGACATACGGACGGACAGACAGACAGACAGACTTGACGAAACTATAAGGGTTCCGTTTTTTGCCATTCGACTAGCGAACCCTAAAAATGTACTTATTTAGGGATTTGTTTTATCGTTGTACCAAAACAAATATAACAAAAATACCACGGATTAAATTGAACGATAGATATATTTCAGTTATAGTTGTAAAATTAAGTTGTAATTAGAGTGGTAAAATTAATGTATGATTTTTCGAAAATAAAATCAAAACCATGGAGTATGGAGTTTATTAATAATTTTTCCTATGTTTTAATTCGTGACTGTTTGAATACAATCAACAATATTAATACTGGTCGATTCTAATCATGAGTGGTACAAACAAACATCATGCCATGTTTAATTCTAAACAGTATAAATATTAGTAAATTATTATCATTGAGTAATATTCATCGTAGGGATTCATCATCATTCATCGGAGGGACGTAAGGGAGCTTAACCAAGACCCAAAGCTCCAAGCCAACCTCACCTTCACGCGGTGCGTCCTGTTTCAACAGACGAGGCTCTGGCGACCGACCGATGGCGGGATAACCATCTAACAAAAGGCGCAGTAAAATGTTGAGCTGTGATGGGCAGCAGCGTCACACTTAAAAGATACTGCGCCTCTGCGCTCGCCAACCCGCCTGCCAAGCGTGGCGAGTACTGGCAAATACCCCCCCTATATGGTACCCCCCCTATATGGACAAATCTATGCGTGAGATTCGGCCTCCAGATCGTGGAACGCCAGCGCAGCACTGTGCACTGGCATATCCCGATCGGGCCAATCAAACGATCTTCTACTAAAACATAGTATAAGTATTTGCAATAAGAAAATTAACTGTAGAGACTCATTTTTTTTTTCATATAAAAGTTCATAACCGATTACTGTCCAAATACAATTCCTCAACATGTTGCAGATTCACGGCTGAAAAATATTTTTGACACTAGCGGGCTCCCTTCAGCGACTTCGTCCGCGCGTATTGAGTTTGTTTTCTCCCTCCCCTCCCGTCGCAGCGTGATATTCTATAGCCTTCCTCAATAAATAAGCTATCCAACACAAAAATATTTTTTCAAATCGGTCCAGTATTACCGAGTTCAAACAAACAAATAACTCTTCAGCTTTATAATATTAGTATAGATTTTCGTGCGCGCTTAATGGTTAGTTCACTCATTATTGCCGCGACAATGGGGGGCGGAGCGGTTAGGCATTAGAAAGGCCGGGCTCACTAATGAGGTCCCCCATCGTCTGCCGACATACCACATTTTTACCGAATAAGTAACTCTTTGTTCAGCTGACTGAATTCACCCTTTTGTGCCATTTCTTTTTCACCGACTTCAAAAAAGAAGGAGATTATCAGTTCGACTGTATGTCGTTTTTAGGGTTCCGTAGCCGAATGGCAAAAAACGGAACCCTTATAGTCTGTCTGTCTGTCTGTCCGTCCGTATGTCACAGCCATTTTATTCTGTAACTATAAGCAACACACAGTTGAAACTTGGTAGGAAGATGTATCCTGTTAACCGCTTTACTTTACAAAAAATAAAAAATAATGATATTTTAGGGGGGGCTCCCAGACATGAAACTAAACCCAAAAAATATTTTTTTAGTCAAACCTATGCGTGTGGAGTATCTATGGATAGGTCTTTTAAAATGACATCGAGGTTTCTAAAACCATTTTCTTTTAAAGTCTAACGTTTCATAGCTAGACGCTTCCTAAGTGGTAAATTGGGCGTCCCCCCCCCCCCCATCTAACTTCTAAACTTAGCAAGTGTAAATTTTGAAAGAAAAATATAATGTAGATCTTACCAAATACTTTCAACGAAAATTGGTTCGAACGGGATTGAACAAGAATGTTTGAGATATAGCACATTTTCAACAACCGCAAACATAACTTTGTACTTCATACAAACACTATGAAAAACAAAGTTATATTTGTAGTCAACAAAATATGATGGTATTTTACTAAGTGGAAGTAAGTGGAGTCCCTAATTCAGTTAAAGTTGGCACGGAACCCTCAGTGCGCGAGTCAGACTCGCACTTGGCCGGTTTTTTTTTGTATATATGTTGCCTCATATATGTCATTTGTGAACCGACATGAAAAAAATATCGCCTCTTAAGAGGAATTTTTTTTCAGTTGGTACCATTTTTGCCAAGTCGGCATCTGATGATGGGATCTTGGTGCATTCGAGGGAAATTCTGTAATTTCAAAGGGACATATAGTGTTTTTTTTTGTACTAGAATGTCAATGTTGACATGTTGTTACAACTGATAGTCAACATTGTGTGGAGCTGAGCTGATGGTGGAAATCCTTTACGCTGATGAGTTCAGTGATTACAATGACAGAGTTTTAATAGGTAATTTGTAGCTTGTTAAAAAACAGATTCGAAAGATATAAATTATCAAAAGGAATTGACAAACCAGCGTCGAGACGTTTCAGTTAATGAAAGTTTCTTTATGTTTCCCTAAAGGAAGCGAAATAAATGCGAGGGTATGATAAATTGCACTTGCAAAAAGCAACTGTGCTGTGTCAGGCAAGAAATTGGGCCCTGCGACTTAAGCTATCCGCAAGCATGCCTATACGCTATATGCTTAAATAAACGCTCGAGTTTGAGTTTACTATTAGGTGGTCGACACATTGGCAAGCTTGTTGAATTTTAAAAGTGGTTGCTTGATAACGTGTACGTGTGCGGCTTCACCTCATTAATGTACCTATGTAGTGTTTGGACGTGGTGTTTGGGAGGAGTAAAAGATGAAAGATAAGAGTAAGAAAGGAGAACGACGTACGAATATTTGGTCCAATGAGAACGCTCGGGTTCGAAACAGAAATGCAGTCGTTATTATGATTAAAATGAAAGGAGAGTGTGAGTCTCTGGGGGACTCTGACGATCTTAAGGTTGCCATGTGCCAAATAATGAAAGCGACCATCGCTTACTTCAGGGTTCTTTGAATCACTCGTTTAAATAAATAAATTAATAAATATCCTTTGGACATTTCCACACATCGCCATCTAGCCCCAAAGTAAGCTACTCAAAGCTTGTGTTATGGGTGCCAGACAACGGATATAATACTTAAATACTTTTTTTTTTTGTAAATACATACATGCTATACATAGAAAACACCCAGACCAATACAAACAGACATGTTCATGCACACAAATGTTTGTATTGTGGGGGGATCGAACCCGCACCCGCTGCGTAGTAGGCGATTTCTCGACCACTACACCAAAAGGGTCGTCATTTCTCGACCACTACACCAGACGGCAAATGTGGCGTAAGGTTTATGTTTGTTTATGTTATGTTATGTTAAATCAGACTTTAATGAATTAATATCACACGCCATCTTGACGCGAGTGATTCAAAAATAGGAGGGCCCTAGACCGTTTTCGATTTGGTGCGATGCAAAAACAAGTAAACTTAACGCTGAAAATGCTATTCTGTACACGTCAACTAACTCCTGCTTCAAATAAATACAACATTGGTGACCAAGTTATACAGCAAGTGGACGCAATCGAAGATTTGGGGGTTCACATTGTTAGTTAACTTTGTTTCCATGTGCATGTTGATAAAATTGCTAAAAAAAAGGCTTAAAGCTTTTGGGCTTTGTTTTGCGTAACTGGAAACATGTTAAACTTTCTTCTAGTAAAAATGCAGTCTTCTATTTACCAGTACGGTCAGGCTTGGATTACAGCAGGGTAGTCTGGATCCTTTATATGAAATCCACAAATAGAGGATGGAGTCAATACAGATAGAGTTTCTATATCACTTGTCTTAGCACTTTGCCAGTTTATAAAAATACTGGATTGTATGTTTGTGTACAAATTAATTAATAACATAGTTGATTGAGCTGACCTTTTGTCGAGGATTTATTACTATGACCCAAGTAAATTGGCTTGGTTATCCAGATATTTGCCTAAAGGCAACTCTTAGGACCTCGGAAATTTTTCCGCCACTGAAAGATAAAGAATTAAGTCCAAATTCAGTATACTTTCTCGTTCGTCTCATGACATGGTTGATATGTCTTATTCACTATGTAAATTTTTAGTCCTCACGCATGGATTTATTTAATGTTGAGAGGTCGCAAAATGTTTACATTTTAAGCCATTTTGTTTACTTGTTTTCCAAATCAACTTCAGCCATATCTGTTTTAGCAGTATTTTTGTGTAAGCCTAAGTAATTAGTAAGGAAACACTGAAAAATTGCGTTTTAATCGTAAGTATGTAAATGTGTGGTGCATGCCCTTTATAAATAAATAAAAAATTGCAGACATTATTGGATAATAGTTTTATTAGGACTACTCGAAAGTTTCACATAATATTTGTATGTTATTATGTTAGCCTAAAAGGTTTGTGTTAGCTTTTTTAACCTGAGATACAGGTTCAACCAAGTTCAGGAAAAATAAAGTAAATACTCTCAGTGATAAATTTTCAGTTCTATGATGTATCCGCGCAAATGTATTCTAATGCACATTGCTCTTTCGTTTATGTATTCTAATGCACATTGCTATTTCAGTTTTATTCCGTGGCAGGTCTAGATTTGCGCCCATAGTAATATTCATAACTCTACTTTGAACGATCCTAATTAATAATAATGCTTTATTTCATAAAAAGCCCGCGTTCGTGAATGATGAGCTTGAGCGTCGTTCGGCGAGAGTACAGACGCGCGTCCCTCCAAACGCGACGGTAAGTATACGTCGCGCCGCGCCATCTATTGTGGCATTATTAAACCAAAACTATTCTGCATTTGTCTCCTGCCACGCCGCGGTGGGACGTGTTAAATGCAACGGCCGACAAACCCGCACCGCGTCAATATTGACACGAAATCCCATAATTTCGACCGCCGAGCACACAATAGATTTATAAGATAAACACAGAGTAAAATGTCTGTAAATAGGATTGACAACATTTTAATATATTATGGTCTTATGTTTACTTTGGTATGGCTCGGCTCTCTGTTATGCCTACATGCGTTAATGCTGTACCGTGAAATCATTGTTTTTTGTAGACGTTCTGGAGATTAAATATGAATAAAAGGACAAAGCAATGTGAGCATATTGTTTTTTTTGCGTTGACTTAGTAAGCCTGTGGGATTTTGGCATAGCCGCGTTCCATGCCTCGTTAAATGTTTTTAATGGGTGGGAATAAAAATAAAGGTTTCTTAAATCTGCATGACTGTTAAGCTTACATACTCAGGTACGCATTTGTCAATTTAGAGACTTGCAATTTTGTAATGACTGTAAATGATTGCAACGGTTCACAAATCTTGAAGTGGATTCCAGATTAACATTCAACGGCAGTGTTCAGGTTTTACTCGCTAATCCAATAAACTTGCTCGAATGCAATACGGATCAGGTACCTATAAAAGTAGATATTTTGCATCTGCGATCATCCAATAATGCTTTATGAAAACATTGAAGAGGCTTATGTCCGTCGTGGTTATTGTCAAAGGGTGCACCTGAGCAAACTCAACCACGGAACCGTCAAAGAGCGGATTTTAACAGTTTGTGTTTACAGATTACCCGATTGACAAACAAAGTTCAAAGCAGGTAATTCTGGATATGACAGTAATGCTGTTTAAAAACATCGACCGGATGTACGCTGTATAGACGCTTTCACCTTCCTGGCCACTTGAGAAATCACACGTCGACAAATTTTCCAATGGGATTAATTCGTATCTTTGTTGTAAGTACATTAAATGTCATTTCAATCATTTTACTTTTGCTGACAATTGGCTATACGTATCTCTCGTAATTTTACCGATTGTAATGAATTACCGATTGCTTGAGCAAATCGAACCTCATGTTTTTTTTCGTCATATATTCTTGATGGCACAAAAACCTTTTAAATTAAATGTGGAAAATAAACAGTCAAATCCCGGATCTAATTGCACTTTTACGAGTATTTGGAACCGCAACGTCTAGGACCCTCGCCAGTCACCACCGAAGCATTAGCAACAGCACAGTATTGAAGCACCCATTAAATGCATATTCTGTTGCTGATTAATGACAACAACGGGAAGAGATAAAAGAACCAGTAACAATAATTTATGTCACTGTGTTTGTACACGTCCAATGTACAACAATGCAGGAACGGAGGCAAAGGGTGATATTTAACTCAAAATCAATGCCAACTCTATTGTATGCACACCACGTTTGAGTAAGGAGGGGGAACTTTATGTCTTTTGCTTATACTAATAACACCACCCTAAAAGGGTGGTTCCTTTTGAACCGGGAGCATCTAAACTTTGTATGTTAATATAAACACTCGTGTAGGCTTCGCAGCGAACAACGCAATATTCAATGTACTAAAAGCATTATTATTACATAGGCAACCCTACGCTGAACCAGAATGATTTGTTAAGGGCAATGCCGAGACATTTTGGAAACGGGGTTTAATAAACACGAACAGCTTACTACTGATGCAATGGAATTGTGGTATTCAGATATAATTGTTTCCTTACTTTAGTTACGCGTTGTTAATCTTCTTGAACCACAGTTTTAGGAAGTTATATCACTATATTAAAGGAAAGTAAAATAAACATTTAAGAGGTTTAATGAGTATTAATAAAATGATTCATCATGAACAATAACAACACACACATTGGATTGTCTGTGATATAGGAACTAGTACCTGATTGTTTTTTAGCTGTAAAGTTGTAAACGTACATACATGTACGCTGAATATACCACTCCCGTCTTTTGTTTTTTGGTACGACCGTCAAGGAACAAGGCGGATGATTAGACAAAGACCTATGCGGTGACTCAAAGGTGCGCGGTGTTTAGGTATTCAAACACAAAATAAGACCACTTGCTGAGGAATATTAGTACTATATAGCACCATAAACAACCACTACAGCGGTGTACCATGGAAATTTAGGTGTTTTTTTTGGGTTCTGTTGCTAATTTTTCAAACCGCACCATCTTTACTATCAAGATTTATAAAAAATGTAACACGTAAAGGCTAAAGATAAATAAAAGCGGAAACGTGAGTTTGTCTACATTGAACGCAATAATCTCTTCTCATGTAAATATGGAGCGGAACAAAGTTGAACGAGGCCGAATTCTGCTCGTAGAAGAGCGTAGCAAGCGTCAGTGTTCACTTACACGTGTAAGGGGAGGGGGAGGGGGGGTCGCGACGCTGGGCGGACACATCAGACACATGTCGCCTGAACCCTCCTCCTCTTCTTACTCTTATCATAAGGATGTGCTACGAGCCGTCAGTCTGCGACTACCCACCCGCACCCACTCAAATTTGTATGCACATTATACATGAGGCGACGTGTCGACCGATCATCTTTATATTACTGTCACTCTAGCCAACACTGTAAACACAGCTACGTCATAGGTCCGATTTGTTATGGGACACGATAAGTGTGTTCTCTGAAGTTCATGTATTCAGTAATTAGTTCATAGTATTTAAACAAATGCACCTAAAGCATTCATACATAATAAGAGCTTAAAATAACACAGTGAAATTAAGTATCTGATGACAACAACAAAAGGTCGGAACCGCATTGATTTCTGGACATAATTTAGTGCAATCACCATCGCAAAACTGTGTCCCATCTGATACAGTGGTATCAAATGACCGCTATCCGTCACTGCGGAGCTCATAATTGGGCGTCTGCGGGATGTCCACTCCCTTCATAACTATTAACAAGTAGCAAGTTAGGCCCTCGTAGCCGTAGACACATGTACCGTTGGCGTGAAGTTAAGTGCAGAGCCGTGTAGCTTCGTTCACGCGACAGGCTGACGGATGGCGGAGGGGCCGCCGCATCTTGTGGGCCCGTGAGCCCAAACATTCAACAAAGAGTATCTGTGCTGTGCGAAACTATAGGTACGTATCTAGGTCTGATTGTGTATTGATGAACTGACCATCGTGAATTCATACACCAAGGACAGAAACGATTGTACACTGTTTCAATAAAGTTAAACTACACAAACTACTGACCTTGTGTCACAACACATTTATACGTACAGACTTTAGTTGAAGAGAACGAACAGAGGAACTGTCTATATCATCATAATCATACGCTGCTATGGTCGCACATGACTGATTTCGCATGTGACAGTAACTACAGACTCGACTTCAATTACTCAATAGTAATATAATACAACATAATACAATTGAAAATCAACTCACCATATTTTACAACTCAATAATTCTACAAATCACGATAAAGGATTGAAAAAAGATTGAAGATATAAATTGGTCTATTAGAGATTATTGAGCCACTTGAAAAATAATATATTGTAAGGTATGTCCATAATTTGTCATATCCGAAACAGATGTGTTCATGGATCGTCGACTATATCCGTAATATCCAGCCCAGTTTACGCTCCCCTGCGTCCAAAGTGGTGCAATGTGTGACAAAGCCATGATGTGTTGATGCTCTACCCCTAGGTGCATAATCTTAGGAATAGAACCACGTCCACCTTAGGTATGCGCCCGATATTTCATACATGCTACCGTCTACTTTCAATGAAGGTACTCAACATTGTTATATTGAGTCCCCGTCTTCGTTCAAATCTTGGTCTATAACTTGTTGAATTTCACATTTTGTGTAAAAAAAACGATTTATTTATGAACTTTTCACTACTAACTAACTATACTTTTTACTTTTAGAGATGCCCTATAATTAGTTCTTCATGGAATTTAATCTTCTGATATTTATCATCAGAAGCTATAAAAGATCTAACATCAACCTTTACCTTTTTATTACCCTTATGCCCACTTGCATTGCCCATTACTTTAGTTCCTGATTAAATCGTCATAGTCTCTTGACATCAAAGGAACTGACAGAAAAAAAAAACTGTTGATTGAATCCAAAACTAAGCTAATACTAATTAGCGCAAGTGGGACTTACCCTTCTTTAGTAGCTACTCTTACTTAGAACGGCTGACGATTAATTAGCTATTTATACATGTGAGTGTTGTCTTTGAGGCCATCTAAAAATTGATCATACGCTGTTTGTTGAGCAATCACTCAGGGTTGTCGCACACTCGACGTATTGACGGCTCTATCTCGGAGCTAGCGATGCATGCACGGTCGGCAAACACGTATCGCCCCGGCTTCGTGCAAACGCGTGCCAAAATTTGATAAAGTCCCGGGTTCATGTTTAATCATACGACATTAAAGGCGAATGTACACAGTCACAGTGCGTAAAGTGCGCGATCACATGCATTATCATTTTCCATTAGCCACCCAAACGCGGGGATGTTGATCGACTGTTCAAACGTTTGTTTATCCTCCGCGTGGCCTGTCAGTTTTGTTACAGCCTAATTCCTTTTGGTTGTTTTAGGGAACACTCAGTGACGCATTATAATTACCTACATAACAATGAACTGAACTAAAATGGGACAAGTAAAAAAAATGCGCGCTGATTTTGTTTTTACTAATTTCACATTCTTACGGACGTAATTTTCTAAAATAACATTCACATTGGTCAAATAAGTTCGATCTAACAAATATTGTTTACATCAAATAGACACAGAAAACTGTTGGAAATTAAGTGTTTTCATATAGACAATTTATGATGAGCTTTTTAGTTTGACTATTTATCGTTATCTTCAATCAATGTGACTCTTTGTATATAACAATTACTTGATGGAAGATTCTTGTATACCTACCTGATCTTTTATGAATAGTAGTCTCAATCAACGTGACTTTTTGTATCTCTAAAAAATACTTGAAGAAAAATTCTTGTGTACCTCTGTAGCCACTTTACAAAAAGAAAGTTTTAAAAATAAATTCAAAATTACTGCATTTTTACTCTAATATCTAATTTACATTGATGACATCATAAATTCCCCACCTATTTGGAATAAGTTGATAATTCATTAATTTTGCTATAACTAACACCTTATTAAAATGTTGTGATATAGCTTCCGAGGATCAAATTACAGGACCAAATGTGACTCGGCATAAATTTGGCACTGTCACCCTTTCTCAACAACACCCTTTGGTGCCAAAATTAAAAATGAAAGTGCTCGGATCCTTTTTTGAAATGAACAGAAGTGCGTTGTTGGAGCAATTAGAAACAGACTACAAAATATTAAATGTTCCCCTTGCAGTTTTTTTAATGTCCGCAGCAACGTTTTGCCGTTCGTTACGACCGACATTCTGACAATCATACGCACGCTATACGCTTTAATTAATTGTGATCTGGATTGTATGGAACTATACTGAAACTTTTGATCACTAGCATAAGCTGATTGTTTTTTTAATGTAACTTTGTTTACCTTAACATATTTGTTGTGTTTTCTTTAAATATAAAAACCCTGTCATATATAATACTAGCGGTCCCCCGCGACTTCGTCCGCGCGTTTTGAGTTTGCTCCCTCCCCTCCCGTCGCAGCGTCATGTTTTATATCCTAAAGCCTTTCTCGATAAATAAGCTATACAACACAGGAATATTTTTCAAATCGGTCCAGCAGTTCCTGAGATAAGCGCGTTCAAACAAACAAACTCTTCAGCTTTATAATATATTAGCGCAAGCGCACGTTGTACTTGAGCTGCGAACATTATTTTGGTGCGGAGTTATGTTAAAACTGTGATAGCTCCTAAGATATCTATTGAAATCAAATTATATAAAGGGCAACTTGGTTCTAAATGAAATGCTCGTGATGATGAATGTATTTATTTTGATAAGAATAAATACCTGTGTGTATAATACACCTCTAAAAATAATGCATTATTTTTTTACAAATTTATTACAATAAAAAAGGTTGTAGTAAGTTAACCATAAAAGATAGACATATGCTGTCGCGGACTTTATTATAGAACTCTTAATGCTGAACAATCCTGTCATACATGATTTTTGTGTAACTTAAGCGGTTTCCGCAGCGTATGCAGCGGAAGCTCTCAAAAGGAATATCTTTCTCCCGTTTTCGCAAGATTTTTCATTTCTGCTGTGGTCTTATGAGTCGTATCTTTATGTTATATAGCCTAAAGCCTTCCTCGATAAATGGACTATCCAACGTAAAAATAATTTTTGAAATCGGGCTAGTAGTTTTTGAGATTAGCGCGTTCAAACAAACAAACAAACAAACAAACTCTTCAGCTTTATAATCCATCTGTCCGCAGTTCAACGCAGAGACGAGGTGCAAGAAAACTGTGATTTAGCGATCATCGCTATCATGTGGATCCAGTTTATAGCTTTTTTCGTCGAAAATTACGGATAACATACTATCGAAAAAGTTTTTCTTTTTCTGTTCAAAACTAAGTAGATTCTTTAAAGAAATCGCATTGATAGATCCAGTCTGCACTCTACTAAGCAAAGATAACTGAACAAAATAGGCAAGAATCGAACTAGTATAATATTCTAAAACAATTTTATTTAATATTTTCAACATAGCTATGCAACTAGGTTGTTGAGGTGTAGTAAAACATGCAACATGCACTTTTGCAACGTTTTTTGTTTAATATTCACATCCATTGATTGGATAAGTTTTGTTGACGCCATGTACTATAGTTGATTGGTAAAACCCTACCTACATGTATTTAAACATAATGAATAGGGCGGGTAAAAGAAGTTCATTAGTAGCCGAGGAGCAAGCCAACACTCGTAAAAATGAAAAGGGACGAAAGGGATTTCACAAAGCCGAGCCCAATTTGGATTCAATGAGCCGCGAATCGGTAATGCTAAACGCTCGAAGAGGGCTTAGATGTCTGAATACATGATGGTATGCGTATAGACGTTAAAATTTTTGATTACATGACGAAAAAGTAATTTAATTCTGTATTCACATGATAAAATTATAAAAGTATACCTGAATTTCCTTTATAATAATTATAACCTCAACATAAGCTTTAAATTTGACGATAGGATGTGTATTTTAAGTATCATAGGCGTATTAGTAAAGGCCTATCTAAGTATCATAGTTTCCCTGTCTGTCGAACAACCAAGTGGCGCTCGAAAATACCTGTAACAAAATCGGCGTTTACGTGTTTTTATTGATTGAAAGGAATGTTTGAGTTAAGCTTAAAAAATACATGTATTTTTTTAACATTTTATTTAAGACAGCTACGTGAGTTTATGGAAAATTTGATTCAGCAAAAAATAAATTATAAATAATTATCAGGGCAAAATATCAAAAATTTGATTCTTTTGTGTTTCAGTTGAGACTTTGGCCGCTGACGTGGTTTTATTACAACGTTGTTCAGTACAAAAACTTAAGTTATGTTAAGTTAAACTTAACTTAAGTTTATTCTGCAAAATCAAAAAATAAGGCGCCATCTATGTTGCGTTTACCACACCATTCTGTTTTAAAGCATAAAGATGAGTGACACCAATAGCATTGCTCTGCGAAAGTTTCTTCACCTTTGTAGAGATGGCGCTAGCATTTCGTCGAGATTACTAGATTGGCGAATGACCTACAATTTTTGGCCACCTGGAGCATTGTTTTTGAATCACTCGAAGGTACTTACCTCGTTCGAAAACGAGGTAAGTACCAATGAAAATCAAGCAAAATATAGACGTTGGCACTCACAAATTCAGTCATCTTTTTTCAAATCAAATCCGAGTGGAGTTATACTCATTTTCATTGGAAATCCGACTATAATCACTGAGTATCACACGCCATCTTGACGCGAGTAATTCAAAAATAAAGGGCCTGGAACTCTAATTTTGAATCACTCGCGTCAATATTACGAGTGATTTTCGTTCCAAAATTGATTGAAAAGCAATGAAAATCACGTGAAATATTGTCGCAAGTACTTACAAAACAAGTGTTATATATTTAAAATTATTCTTGTGTGGATTTTATCCGGTTTTCTATTGAAAATGTTTTTCTTTTGAAAATTAATTTCTTTTCATTTATCAACGAAAATCACATGCCATATTGAGGCGAGTGTTCAAAAATAGGGCCCCTGGCGTGGTAGTCCCGACGCGAAGTGACGTATGCTAACTCGAGTAACTCGTGAATTGCTAGACTCGACATGGTGTTTTGACAGTCGATACGCCGACAACGCAAATTTGCAAGACTCGACACACTAATTATGACAGATCGTCGCCTCAGTGCTTATTTGTTCTATCGACCAATTTATCAAAAATTGACTTTAGATGCAGTATTTTTAAGATTTAAATTTCAGGCCTGTTGGTTAAGAAAAACTTACAACTTTTTGCTTACTAAACCATAAAAAATATATAATCATTTTATTTGTGACACGGCTGTAAACGTAAATTGTAATTTTTGTGCTTATTTGTTCTATGTCCGGTGTTTGTTTTATATCCTACATCGTTACAGAAGTTTAGTGCTTGAGTGTTCTATGTGCACTCAATTGGCCCATCACAACGCGCGACGCCATGTTCGCCATTTTATTTTATTTGACACTGTGCCAAAAGTTTTCACAGGAATCAATTCGTCACGCTCGGAAAAACTACAAATATTAAACAATTCGTTGTGTGTCTGTACCTGAATTGTATTAACCAAGTGTTTAATTATGGCTACAACTGGATGCAAAACTAAATACAAGTACTTTTTGATGGACACTCGATTCCGTTATGATTTTGAAACAGGGTGTTGTTTCTAACACAGTATGTCATCCTAGATGTTGCAGTGTAGGGTCGATTCCTGATTAAAGGTCTGTTTTTACTCTGACGGTTCAGGGTGTTACTGTAATATGACCCGATTGTATTTCAATGGTGGCCGGCTTTACATTTTATATTTGACAAATATTTTTTTTCGGTTTAAGTTTCATTTATGAGAGCCTCCCCTTAAATATCATTACTTTTTATTTTTTGTATAACAATTGTAAAGCGGTTAACAGGATACATCTTCCTACCAAATTTCAACAGTGTGATGCTCATACGAGGGTCAAACTGAAAGTTCTTAGAAAATCAAAAACTGATTGCATTAGCCAGATATTAGTTTTATTATATCTTTTCAAAATATTGTCCATTGACGTCAATACACCGCTGCATGCGATGGAACCACTGAGAAAAGCACTTTGCCCACTCGTCCTTAGGGGTCTCTTCAATGGCATCGCGATACGCAGCCACCGCTTCTTCAGCATTCATAAACCGCTTTCCTTTAAGTTTTTCTTTAATTTTTGGAAATAAATAAAAATCACAAGGCGCGAGGTCGGGGCTATACGGCGGGTGACCCAGTAATTCAACGTTTGATGTCGCCAAATAGTCGATCGTTCGCTTGGCGGTGTGCGACGAGGCGTTGTCGTGGTGAAGGAGGATCCTACTGCGAGGTCGTTTCTCTCGAACTTTTGCCAAGACAAGTGGCAAACAATTGGTAGTGTACCATTCTGCAGAAACTGTTTTTTGATCCTCTAACACAATTGTTGCGAAATGACCTATCCTTCCAAAGAACGAGGCCACCATTTTTTTCCCGCACTTCGATCTCTCTTCACTTTAGTTGGCAACTCCTCGAAAGGAAACACCCACTGAGCAGATTGTCTTTTGGTTTCAGGATCATAACAGTAAATCCAGCTTTCGTCACCTGTTAGTATGTCGAACACAGCATTTGAGTCACCTCCGTTAAATCTTTCAATCATTTTACGGCACCAATCCACACGATGGAGTTTTTGAGCCTTAGTCAAATTATGAGGTATCCACCGGGCGCAAAGCTTCCTGACCGCTAAATGTTCGTGGAGGATTTTGTGCACTTGACTCATACCGATGCCTTAGCTTGTCCGAATCTGCTGATAGGTCACTCTTTTGTCAGTCTCTATCATACGCCGCACAACACAGATGTTATTTTCAGTCGTCGCCGTAGAAGGCCGTCCCTCACGTACATCATCAGTGAGATTAGTGCGACCACGTTTAAACTCATTAAACCAGTTGTAAACAGTCGCACGAGATGGGGCTTCATCGTGAAAGGCCAATCGTAGTCTATCATAACTTTCTTGTTGACTTAAATGACATCGAAAGTCATAAAAAATCATTGCACGAAAATTTTCTCGTGTTAAATTCATGTTGACGTGACACAGACAATTTTCAATTTGCCGCCAAATCGTAAAACAAATGACAAATGAATGAAATATATACTCAGTAATATTGGCAAAGAGTTCTATTTTCAAATTTTAGAATATTTTTTTTATTATATTGTTTATAAGTGGCCAGTTCTAAGAACTTTCAGTTTGACCCTCGTAGTTACAGAATTAAGTGGCTTTGACATACGGACGGACAGACAGACATACTTGACGAAACTATAAGGGTTCTGTTTTTGGCATTTGGCTACGGAACCCTTAAACGAACGACAAAATATAAAAAAGACACTCACTCAAAGAAAGGAAACAAACGGAGGTAGCAATGCTAGAAATAAATCAGTGAGTGAAAGATATAAAACTAAAATAGGGGAAAATGAGAATAAGACACTTTTTTGAGTAATTGAAACTAAAAATTAAAAATACGCAAAAAAATGAAAGAACAAAAAACACAATAACTAAAGGAAATGCTATTAAAAAAGAGGAAAAAGTGAAGTAGTCTACAGAAAAAAGGCAAAGTTTAGTAAAAGAGGCAAATAAAGTAAATAAAACGAATACAGAAAAATGAAGAAGTTCACAGAAAAGAAGATAATAATAAAAATATACCAACAAAAAATAAATAAAATTTGAAAACGGAGGCAACTGCCAATGCATACATCCTGTATACATGTTTGGCACATAAAACACTTAAGCACAAAATGGAATAATCATTTTGGTTTATCTCTAATTAGGCAATGTTCTAACTCCACGTTCGTAATTATATTTGTGCATGTTTGCTCTATCTCCAAATTAAACAAGTAAAATAAGATATAATTAATTATCATCCGTAGTCAATCATTAAAAAAATTTATTTGAAGGTAACCAATGTATTATGAGAGACTTTTAAATCTTAAAAATATAACCTGTTGCTTAAAATATAGATGAAAACTCGTCTACCTGAAAAAGTAACCAATGGCAGATAGAACAAATAAGCACTGAGGCAACGAGATGTTGACGATAACGCTATCGAGGGTATTGAAAATCTGTAAAATCTCATCTTAGCAGAAAAATCGAAAATAATGCATGCTAGAATTATGTTACAAAAAAATTACAAGATTTTTCTATGTACTTTTTACCTTTACTCAAGTGTTTATTCCTATATACGGTGTATTATTGTTTTCGAATGTAAAGAGACTCTTGCGGATACTTCTAGGAGCTAACTTCTAGAGACATGCTTTTTAATATTATAGATTACGATGCTTTTAAAGAATTTTTATACGTTTCCTTTACTTAGGATTTGTATTTGAATACGGCTAATTAGGGTTCCGTAGCCGAATGTCAAAAAACGGAACCCTTATAGTTTCGTCAAGTCTGTTTGTCTGTCTGTCCGTCCGTATGTCTCAGCCATTTTATTCTGTAACTGTAAGCATCACAGAGTTGAAACTTGGTAGAAAGATGTATCCTTTTAACCGCTTACGATTCTCATACAAAAAATAAAAAATAATGACATTTAAGGGGGGCTCCCTAATACATTAAACTAAAACAAAAAAAAAAATTAGTCCTCGCATAGGTTTGACTAAAAATATTTTTTTTTGGTGGGTGTCGATGTATAGGTCTTTAAAATGAAATAGAGGTTCCTAAAACTATTTTATTTTAAAGTCCCACGTTTAATAGCTAGACGCTTCAAAAGTGGTAAAATGCCCCCCCCCCCCCCCTATATAACTTTTAAACTTAGCGAGTGTAAATTTTGATAAAAATATGTTATGTAGATCTTAACTAATACTTTTAATGAAAATTGATTCGAACGGGATCAAACGAGAAGTTTATGAGATTCAACACTATGAAAAACAAAGTTATATTTGTTGTTAACAAAATATTGTAAGATTTTACTAAGTGGAAGTAAGTGGAGTCCCTAATTCAGTTAAAGTTGGCACGGAACCCTCAGTGCGCGAGTCAGACTCGCACTTGGCCGGTTTTTTTAAAACCTATTTTCGACGATAACTACATTCGTCGGGACTTACAATTTTTACAATTGTCAATCACGCAAGCACAATTTTCTAATGGCATTTCCATAATCGTCGAAAAAAGCTAAGTAACTAGTAATTATTTTATTAAATACTCGTGGTCCAATTGTCGCATTAGTGCGCTAATAATGTCAAAATAAGCGTAATATTTTTAATTACCCTTTACAACAAATTGTGTTGAGGGTTGAAATAAATAGTAAATAGGAAATCCCGTGGAATTCACTTATTATTACTTAATTTACGTTCCTTCTTACCTACATTACCTCTAGTTTTAAGGAAGTATAATAATGTAAGCAGTGATTCATACGAATCATAGAAAATTATTTTATTTAGAGACGATAAAACAAGATAATATTATGATATTATTTATATTGACTTTATGTAAACTCTTACAGAATAAAATATATGAAAGACAATAATGCACGATGAGAGGACGGCAACAGGTATTAAAAGAATGTTGATAACCACTAAAACACTCGTTCGCTTTTTGCAACGTCCCTTATTCGGATCTCATACGTATTTACCAATACATACAATCAGACGAATAAATACAGCAAAAAAGTAGACAAAAGGCACCAGATAAATAAAGGCTTATAAAGCCCTAGCTACCTACGCTACGGTGCCGTCGCATTTGGATGGGTGATCTTTTCAACTAAAATGACATTTGAAAGAAAGAAATAAGAAGAAAGAAAAAAAGTTTAATGGCCACATTTATTATAAACATTTCTGTCCTTTGGAATTGAGTGGTTTTTTCTAGACTAATACTTCTATTTTCACAAGTAACTGATACAGTAACCGGTTGCAAGCGGTTTGCATCCAGTGTGATACTGCGATGATGATGATGATGCGCAACGGACGTAGCCCAGCGAAACTATAAGTTCGAGTAACAACGGGTAGGGTATACAGCGTGACGGACTGATGGTCATTGGGACAGAAAAGTTCTTGGTTGGAAACCGATGAAGAAGTAAGGTAATTGGTAAGGTATTTGGTTAAAAAGGTAATTGGTTATCCAAACAAACATAAAATACAAAAAAAATATGATGATAGCTGTCCTGTCCTATTCGGTGCGACGACGATTCCAGCGACGTCAAAATTATGAAAAACCGACTTCGAAATCAAAATACACTCAAACTTCTCAAATGAACTCTTGATCTTTTAAAGGAAAGGAGTCTATTTTAGGCGAACAATTTTTTTTGGAGTCGGTGCTCTGATAGTTGATGCCTGAGATGGTCAAAGTGATGGCACCGACTCCAAAAATAAAAAGAAGCTACAAATTATCTATTAAAGTGTTTCATTATAATCTCTGAACTCCTAAGCTTTAAGGAGTTCCACCATCAGCTCTGCTCCACACAATATTGACTTTCAAACGCAACAACACGTTAACATTAAGATTTCAGTAAAAAAAAACACTATACGTGCCTACGATTGCACCAAAATCCCATCACCATATCCCGTCTTGACAAAAATGGGACCAACTAGAAGGTATAACCTCTAGGTAGGCGAAACAATTGTTCAAATTGGTCTACGAATAACTGTGATAGGAGGTAACACATTCACAAAAAAATACATGCAGTCGAATTGATCACGTCCTCCTCTTCAAAAGTCGGTTAAAAATTAGTGGTGTTACTAACGCGACTTTTTGAAATGTATAGGTTTGAAAAAAAAAAGATTTTGTAATGATTCGTATGTTGTGTTATTTAATAAAATTTATTTCAATAACATTGTTTTTATTACACTGAAATTATGGCTTCGTTAGTCCTACAATCTTCGTCAGCAGCAATGTGTAAAAAATCCTGGCTCGAATCTTATGTTGTGTGAAACCGGTCAAAAACTCAGCTTGAAACTATACATTGCGCGAATTCTGACTATTTAACGATCACTAGTTCAAATGTTACATTTTAAATATGAAGCCATTAAACAGGCACTTTAATTTATAAATCATTAATATGCACACCATATGTCTCCCGCATCTTCATGCGCTAAGTTTGGTTCCTTTTTCCGATTTTATAAGTTCTTATTTATTATTTTTAACTGTTATTTATTGAAAACTTGTTTTTAAATAGTTCTGCAATATATGACGGGCGCGAATCTTATGTTGTGTGAAACCGGTCAAAAACTCAGCTTGAAACTATACATTGCGCGAATTCTGACTATTTAATGATCACTAGTTAAAATGTTACATTTTAAATATGAAGCCATTAAACAGGCACTTAATACTCGTATACCTAGTCTTGCCATAAATATTGTCACAAAGAAAAAATATACGCAAATAACTTTATTACTTTTACAGTGTGTTAGTTTTATACATAAATATAAAACATGTTAAAATATAAAAAAAGCTTATTCGAAGTGGTCTCCTTTGGCTGCAATTATTATTATAATATTATAAGCTTTTATTTTATATCCCTTAAATTAATTAACAGATATATATGTATGTGTGTTTGTATGTAACTTAATTATTTGTAAGAAGAATTAAATTTGTGCTTAGATTAGAATTAGTTTTTGAAGTGAAAACTTCTTTAGCGGCGTTGAGCACTTTTGTGGGATGGGGGAAAAATGTGAAACTCGCGTCAGGACACGTGGGCTGATCGAAAAACCGTAAGACGGTTGGCGAAATTATGGATGTAAGTTGATTTTTCTGAGAGATAAACTTTTTAATGTAATTTAATATAATATAAATTGTAATGTTTGTGTACGATAGCGCAATAAATAAATATTGTATTCTATAAAAATATTATATTATTATTATTATTATTATTATTGTATTGTTATTATTATTATTATTATTATTATTAGTATTATTATTATTATTATTGTATTCTATCACAAAAATGATAGTACTTTTATATTGATAATAAGAGCAATTCATTCAAAATTATTCCCTAACTATTCCAAAAAATCAAAAATGCACAACGTTGATATTCAAGTTTTCACCTCTGCCGGCACTCCCGGAGTGCAATTTTGTGTTTTTTTTTTAGGTGTAAGGGCCGCCTATTGCGGGTAAAGCCTCCTCCAGACCGTGCCAGGTGTCTCTGTCTTTGGCCAGCCTCGGCCACAAGTTCCCGGCAATTTGTACTATATCGTCGCTCCATCTTTTAAGAGGTCTACCCTTTCTTCTTTTTTTATATATTGGGTACCAATTTGTTGCTGTTTGTGACCATCTTTCATCGGTGACTCTCTGGATATGACCTGACCATTTCCATTTTGTCTCAGAATGTGTCTGATTACATCTCTCGCCCTTGCCTTTTCTCTTATTAGTGAGCTTTTTATTCTGTCTTTCCGTTTGATGTCCATATAGCTTCTTTCTATTTCTCTCTGGCAACTTCTTATTTTGTTTATTATTGACTTTTTGAGAGGCCATGTTTGGCACGCATAGGTAAGAACTGGAGTCAAGCAGATATTCATTGCCTTTGTTTTTAATTATGTATTCTTTATTCTGCGGTCGATTTCTTTTTCTGTACAGCCTTTAGTCGATATAAGGTGTCCAAGGTAGATGTAGTCTATGATATATTCTATAGATTTTGATTGAATAGATATAGGTATTTGTTCTGCGTTGGTTATGATTTTTGTTTTGTCCCAGTTGATCTGCAGCCCAACAGTTTCGCTATGGCGGTCAAGAGAAGTTATCATGCTGTTCAGTTTGTACGGGTTTTCTGATAGTAATACTATGTCATCCGCAAATCTGAGGTGTGAGAGGTACATTCCGTTGACATTTATCCCCATATCGCTCCAGTCAAGAGTCCGGAAAACGGACTCTAGGACTGCGATAAAAAGCTTTGGGGAAAGGGGGTCCCCTTGCTTAACGCCTCTTTCGACCTGAAATGTTGGGCCTTTCTTGTCTAAACATACTTTCGTAGTACTTTTAAAGTAAATCGCTTTAATGAGTTCTATGTGATCTTGGTCTAATCCTTGCTCGTCCAATGCCCTCCATATAGAATCATGCGAAATTGAATCGAAGGCTTTGGAGTAATCTATAAAAGCGACGTATAGAGGGAGATCATATTCTGTGAACCGTTCGATGATAACTTTCAGGGTGTGAATGTGGTCGGTGGTAGAGAACTTTTTCATGACTGCAATACAGTCCCTTAAACGTTGAGGCCAGTTTTCAATAGAAGCACGCACTCTTTCCATGGGAAAACCCTTCGCTGCCAATCGTATGGATTGTTTTAGGGACTCCAAATTATCATGGCGTTTAGAGCAAGCCGTACGCTCTAAAACTGAACATAAATCATAATCCAGCGGATTAAGATCGAGACTAGACGACGGCCTGTCTTCAGCTCTGATGAAGTCCGAAACGTTCGCTTTTTAACCAAGATTGCGTGGACCGAGCTTTATGACCCGGCGCAGAGTCTTGTTGGAAAGACCATGCTTGGTTAATGAACATGGTGTTTTTAATTAACTACCTTCTCAAGAATGGTATCTTGATACACTTGTGCCGATGTTTTGATACCTTTTTCACAAAAATATGGCTCAGTCACTCCTTCATAGCTAACACCCCACCAAACCATCACTGAAGTCGGGTAATGTCCACGTTGCACTCTGCCGACTAATTGGGAAGCTTCCTTATAGTTAGGGAGGCGAATAGGGGAATTTTCGGTAATACTCAAGCGTGGCAGTTTAAGATATGAGAGATACCTTGGACCTAATAGAACCACCTTGTAAAGCATTTAGCTCTATATGTAGTGACGCGCGCCTACGATAGACGATCAGATTAGTAAAAAAAAATCGTAAGTCTGAAATACTCGAGCGCGTCAGATTAAGATATTGGGGGTTGATTTTAGTGTTTTACGACTAAATTTAACTAATCTGACGATAAGTCCTTGACGCCGCCGAGTTATAGGGTCGCGAACTTGTAAAAAAAAACGTTAATCGAACGCGTTTTTTTTTTTGAAGAATATAATCTAAAACGTACTAAAAACACAAAATCTGCCGGTTTCCGCATGACCGGGAGTGTGGAGGAGCCATTTCGTCTTCCGAAAAACGCGATGCGGCATATAAGTCGCGAACGATACATTTTACAAAAAAAAGTTCAAACATACAAAAAAGGTTATTTTATTTTACACAAAAAAGGTCTCTTTACATTTTTGTCCAAAGTTAAAACTTTTTGACTTGAAGCTTCATAAAAAACTTGAAAACTGAGGGTGTAAAAAAAATTGATATGAAATAACGATGATTAAATAATGTTACTTTTTTTATATCTCTTTTTTTTTTCTAAAGCTTCTCGACCAATTTTCGTGGACTCGGAAAAAGTTACGCGTATCTGTACACAAAAGTATTATTAAAATGTACAGTTTATGTATGTATATTATTCAATAGCCTGTTGATCCTCAAATTGTTTTTTGGACGTACCGTAAGCAAAATAAATGAAAATAATAATAAATTCGAGTTCACGTGGTTTATCGGGAATCAATTGCCCGATGCGTATGAAAATGTTGTTCTATCGCCGGATATTCTGGGCAACGAGAATGACACTGAGGACAGCAATGACGAGACTAGGGATTGCAATTGCTGGATCCAGCATAAAGCAATCCAGCTGGATCCAGCGCCTTTTTAGACATGCTGGATCCAGCATACATCTTGATCCAGCGATGCGGATCCGCAAACGTATCAATTTCTATTGTTTAGTTTTGAGTTGCCGCCATTTTCGAATCGGCGCGTCAACGCCACCCGCCCCCTTTCCCCCTTACCAACTGTACCGCTTATGTTTGTTTATTTTATAAATCAAAGACAGTTGATGAGTTGAATAACTGCTCTCGTCTCGATAGAAAGTGTCTTTGTGTCACTAAAGTGTGAATCTAAAATGAGAATCGCAGAACGACGCCCTTTCCGAAGTTACTGGTACGTTAGTGTACTTGAAAAATCCAAAAAAGTATGAAGAAGCAGTAAAAAAACCTGGCTATTTTCCATTGCCAAAAAAGAATAGATCGAATAGAAGATCTTCTATCTCCATGGTAGAAGATACCATGGAGATAGAAGATCGTGTAGATGATGACGCAGAACCCGTTAAAATGTCTTTAGAGCTAGAGCTAAAGATAGAACTTAAAAGAGAGAAGGAGAACTTTAATAAAGAAAAGCCAAGTAGTCAATTACATTACGAAAAGATCCTGAAAAAAGAAATGAGCGTTTATGAGAGCGAAGGAGTGCGAGGTGAACATTTATGAATGGTTTATGAGTAATTAATGACCTTAAAACCGACCAGTGTAGAGGCCGAAAGGGCATTCTCAGCAGCCGGCTACATATGCAGTTCTGTGCGAAGCAGATTGGGAGATAAGACTATAGATAAAATTTGTTTTCTAAGACTATAGATAAAATTTGTTTTCTACGGTCTTACTTTCAGAGAATTCAAAAAAAGAAGTAGTCTCTTATCGTCAGACTTTAAACTGCTTAATTATTAAGGATTAACGAGCGGAGAGAAGATTATTTCAAAGCTTTTTTTGTTTGATACAAAAACACTATTGAAAATTAAAATAGTGTTATTGTTACGGTCCTTTTTTTAAAGAATTTTAATTAAGTTAATTTTAAAAGAATTTGTGAGACTCATTGCTACTGATTAGCCGTCCTTTCATTAAACATAAGCGTAATTAATAAGATAGTGCTTACTTAGAAACATTATCTTAAATTTATATGTATTGTACCGTTGTACATGTTTTATGTGTAATAAATTGAGTACCTTAATATATTTAGTATTCATCGGATCCACATTAACATTTTCATCACATTATCTTTGTTTTTCCATGCTTTCATTTCCTTTTTCCATCCAAAGATTGCTGGTTCGTTTGCTGTAAACACGAACATAAGAGTTAATCATAGATTCTATCTACCATAACGCAGTTCGTATTTTCTCCCTAAAAAGTCGTACTGTAGACATTAAACTATAGGCATTACCTGCCTTTCTACTCTTCTTATTACTATTACTCTGTATTTTTGGATTATTGATGTTTTCTAATCCTTTTTGAACAATATTTATTGTGAATCTAAAAATGTCAAACTTTCAAAGCTCTGTTATTCTACTTTTCTTTACATAATACGGTAAAAATAGTTGTGTTTTACCTTTGTTTGCAATTTTCCTTTAATTTGCATTGGGTGATGATTCGTTTTCCTGTATTTTCGTAATTTGCTTGATTTTTGACAGTATTTATATCTTTATTGACATGGTTGTTATGACAATATCTTTCAAAGTCTGACAACTTCTATCAAAGTTTATTACTTTTTCGGGTTTAATCCTCTGTAAACCACCAGTATTCATGTTCTATTTTTGAACCTACCTCGATCTAAATTTGAACGACCCCGGCCCCCTATATAAGCCTTTATTTTTTTCATTCTATTCATTCGATTCCGAGTTCTAAGCTCGAACAGTTCTATTATACTTCAAGAAATAAACACTCTACATCTTCCCTCAAGAAGTCTTGAAGAACCGTCGGTGACTACTGAAACACCTCCTCACGCTAGGGGAGGGACCGGACACCGGAGGAGTATCCGAGCCCATTGACTGCAGTAACACCTCCTCGCTCTAGGGGAGGGACCTGTCTCCTTCTCGGAAGAGGATCCGAGACCAAGTACTTCTGGCACTCCAACTGATCATAACATTTTCTATATAGTGCCCGTTACCCTCATTACTGCTGTAAGTCGCTGCTCTTCACGGCGCCTGTCACCGCTGCACATCGGCGTCACTGCTCTTCACGGCGCCTGTCACCGCTGCACATCGGCGTCACTGCTCTTCACGGCGCCTGTCACCGCTGCACATCGGCGTCGCTGCTACCTCCGCTGTGTCGGCCCTGCACTCCGACGCCGCCCTTTGCTGCCTCCAGGACAATACTTATTGAAGATTTGAAGATACTTACTCACGCCCACTGCACTTTACTTACATTCATACAGCCATCACCTCATCTCATTTTTCGGTACTGTATTCTTTTTGTTTTAATATAAATTCTATTCCCTCTTCTACCTCTTTCTTTTACCTTCTTCTACTTCTCCACATTTGTCGCTTCACGACAAATTGGCGCCCAACTTTTAGTCTTCAGTCTTCCCTCTTTCTTTCTTTTCTTACATCTCATTCTTTTCATCTTCTATCTTTTTCTAAATTCAAAAACAACACTTTATCTAGTGTTCTTTACCTTTTCACCTTCTTTACCTTTTCACCTTCTTTACCTTTTCACCCTCTTTACCTTTTCACCTTCTTTACCTTATCACCCTCTTTGGCTATCTCTTTTGGATAACATATTATTAACTCCTTCACTATCTTCATATCTTAACCCCTTCACTATCATCTCATATCATCTTAAATCTTAACACCTTAACTATCATCTCAGAACTTAACCCCTTGAAACTCGGAGATAGTAAAATTTTGTTTTAGTTAACTTAACTTGAGAATTATTAACTTAACTAAATCTACCTTAATTGGTCTAAAGTTAACTTTGTTCTTTTAACTTAACTTTGATTTAAATAACTGTTCTCTAATTAACTTAACTTGAGAATTATTAACTTAACTAAATCTACCTTAATTGGTCTTAAGTTAACTTTGTTCTTTTAACTTAACTTTGATTTAAATAACTGTTCTCTAATTAACTTAACTTGAGAATTATTAACTTAACTAAATCTACCTTAATTGGTCTTAAGTTAACTTTGTTCTTTTAACTTAACTTTGATTTAAATAATTGTTCTCTAATTAACTTAATTAACCGAGAACTCTTATTTTTCTTAAACTCTCTACCTATTTATTTTTACTCTCCGATTTTCTTTCTCAACCTATATCTTCACTAATTCACTTTAATCACTATTTGAAGAGGAATTAAGGTACCCAATTTTATTTTGAACTTTATTAAATTATTCGTAACTTTTTAACTTTACAATGTCTCGTTTAATTAAATTTGATTATCTTAACAAAGCTGAACTTATTTATGAAATAACGATTAGACTTGAGGAACCAACAAACACGGTTATAGACTTAAGAAAACAAATACAACAACTTTCTTCGATAACTTCATCAGAGGAAATATTAATTTCTCCTCTTCCTATTGATGAGGAACTTCCTGAAATTGAATCTACTCTTAACTACATTGAAGGAAAAATCTCTAGATTAATACAGGGTGATTCTAAATTTACTCGCTTAATTGAATCTTATCTAAATCACGTTTACTATAGATTTGAACGCATTGATATTGACCTAAGTCCTGAATTCTTAACTACTTTTAATGATCTTAAAAATAAATTTGATGTCTTAACTAATAAATTCGAGTCTTTTACCTTTCATCCAGCTGAAGATATAGTCAGAACTATTGATACCTCAGCTCCAATTACTTATAATCCTATAGATCCTCAACCCTCTCATAACTTTGTAATCCCTCAAACCTCTTTTCAACCTCTAACTTCCTCCCTTACCCAACCTACTATAAATCTTAAGATTTTCAAAGATATAAATCGTTATTCTTATAACGGTAAATCTTGCCCCAGGTCTTTTCTTCAAAAGTTAGACGAATATTGTATTTCAAGAAATATAGATAAAAATCTTCTTATTACTCAGGCATATGAAATCTTTACTGATAATGCTCTCCATTGGTTCAGATTCCAAATTAAAAGGAATCCTAATTTATCCTGGTCTGAAGCTTCCCAACTTTTAATTAAGGACTTTGGTCAATTTGATTTTGATAATAAACTTCTTGAGGCTATTAAAGATCGGACTCAAGGTTTAAATGAACCTATAGGTATTTATATTTCTATTATGTCTGGGATGTTTGAGCGTCTTTCTGAAAAATTACCTGAATGTAAAATTGTTGACATCCTACTTAGAAACATTAGACCTTGTTACTCAGTTTTTGTGGCTCTTAAAGATTGTAACACTATTGATTCTTTATTAACTACTTGTCAGAGTTATGAAAAATTCCTTGATAGAGACCAAAACTTTAAAGAACCTTTGGAAAACTTTTTAACACCTGAATTTAATTTTAAACCTTAAACACCATCCTCCACAAAACCACAATTCTTTAAAAAACCTTATCATGTTAACACCGTTCAGGAAGATGTTAATACTCTTACTAAGGACATCTTCTGTGTTCGTTGTCGCAAACATGGACATAATCTTAGAACGTGTGCTCAACCTCACTTTATAATTTGTTTTAAATGCGGTTTAAAAGATTTTAAAACCCCAGATTGCCCTAAATGTAATTCTAAACCTAACACTAGCTCAAAAAACTAATAACTGACTTGAATAGCACTTCTAAATTTGACATTACTGAATGGAATAATTGGATCTTAACTCTAAAAAAAATTTTTTCTTCTTATAAAATCTCTTCTACATTATATTCTAGTGAAATAGATTCCAAACGTCCTTTCATTAATGTGCGAATTTATAACTTAAATATTTCTGGTTTACTTGATTCTGGTAGTTCAATTACTATTTTTGGCAACAATTCTCACTTTAAAATTCTCGAACTGGGTTTTAAGCTTTTCAAGTCAGACTACATTACTATTTCAACTGCGAGTAATCAAAAAATAAAATCACTAGGTTATTTTGAATTACCAATGATTTTTAATAAACAAACACATTTAATTAAAGCTTATGCTTTTCCTGAATTATTTCCTTCTCTTATTCTTGGTATTGATTTTTGGAAGAAATTTAATTTACTTCCTTCTATACTGTCTTCGTCTGGACTTTCTGATCTCAATTGCTCATCTATTCAAGAAGCTAATAAAAAAGTACTTCCTTATGATCATCTTTCTGAAGATCAGAAGAATATCGCGGATACCATTATAGGTCGCTTTAGAGAAATTTCTTTTGAAGAAAAAGGAGTATTGGGACGAACTCATCTCATCACGCATAAGATTGATACTGGCGATTCTCTTCCGATCAAACAAAGATGTTATCGGTTATCTCCTGTAAAACAAAAGGCATTAGTTGAAGAAGTGGATAAAATGCTGAAATGGGACGTCATCGAACCTGGTGAAAGTCCCTGGCTATCTCCAGTGATTATCACTCCCAAGAAGAATGGAGAATGGCGCTTCTGCATTGATAGCAGGAAACTCAACTCCGTCACTCATCGGGATGCTTATAACCTCCCTCTTATGAGTGAGATTTTGGACAACCTCAAGAATGCCAAATACTTATCTAGTATTGACATCGCCAAAGCGTTTTGGGAAACGCCACTGAATACTGAAGACAAAGACAAGACTGCATTTTACGTTCCTGGAAGAGGCATGTACAGATTTAAAGTCATGCCCTTTGGACTAACTAATTCTCCAGCTACTCAACAAAGACTTATGGACATGTTGTTTACCCCTGAGTTTGACAGCAAGGTCTTCTGCTATCTTGATGACATCGTTGTCATAAGTGAAACCTTTGAACAACACATTGCTCTTCTATTAAAAATCCACGAAAAACTTTCTTTTGCAAACTTGACTATAAATTTTGAAAAATCACAGTTTTTTAAAAAAGAGCTCAAATACCTCGGTTACGTCGTAGACGAGTATGGTCTCCGTGCTGATCCTGACAAAATCAGGCCGATTTTGGAATATCCTACCCCATCTTCCAGAAAAGAAGTACGAAGATTCATTGGCACTTGCAGCTGGTTTCGAAGATTCATCCCAAACTTCAGCACAATTGCTGCTCCACTTAACAAGCTTACATGTACAGGGAAAAATGCTCCGAAGTTCGCTTGGAACCCTGAAGCTGAATCTGCTCTTCTAAAGCTGAAGGAAGCTCTGGTTACTACTCCGGTGCTTGCTTGTCCAGATTTTAGCCTACCTTTCTCGGTACATTGTGATGCGTCAAATTATGGTGTGGGAGCAATGCTTACTCAAGTCCAGAATGACAGGGAAGTGGTCATTGCTTACATGAGTAAATCTCTTAATAAAAATCAGCCAAATTACTCGACCACGGAGAGAGAAACCTTGGCTGTTATTACTGCTCTGGAACATTGGCGCTGTTATCTCGATAATGGTATGCAATTTACCATTTACACTGACCACGCAGCACTAAAGTGGTTCCTGAATTTATCTAATCCTTCTGGAAGACTTGCTCGCTGGACTCTACGTCTATCTGCTTTCAACTTTATCCTTAAACATAAAAAAGGTAAAGATAATATTGTTCCGGATTTGCTTTCAAGATCTAAACCTTTGGACAGTGTGGACTCTTTTCATCATGGTGTTCTTCCTATGTCTACTGAAGAATCATCTCCTAACCGTGATTTGGAACAGTACAACAACATTTTACTTGGCTGCAGAAATAATCCTGATTCTTTTCCTAAATATATGGAGAAAGATGACAAGCTATACCGACATATCTATTCTCCACATAATCTTAGTGAAGACTTCACTTGGAAAGAAGTTCCACTACCTCAAGACAGACAAATGCTCATCTCAACTAATCACGGCTCCGATACTGAACCTCATCTAGGGATCTTTAAAACTTATAAAAAAATCTCTTTCCGTTATTACTGGTCTGGAATGTTTAAAGACATTGCCAACTTTATTTCTAAATGTGATAAATGCCTAGCTTATAAACATCCTAACCATTCTCCATACGGACCTATGGGAAAACCCAAGATCTGTTCTAGACCCTTTCAAACTATTTCGCTTGACCTTATGGGCCCATTACCCATGACAAGAAATCGAAATCAATATATTCTAGTGATTAATTGTTGCTTTACCAAATATACTCTAATTTTTCCTCTTAAACGTGCTACCGCTTCTAATATAATTTATTTTCTCGAGAATTCCGTTTTTCTGACACATGGTGTACCTCAAACGGTTATCATGGATAACGGACCTCAATTTCAATCTCACGAATTTAATTCATTTTTAAAGAAATACAAGGTTTCTTTTATTTCTCACTCTCCTTTTTACTGTCCTCAAGTCAATCCTACAGAAAGATATAATAGAACTATAATTACTGCGTTAGCCACCTTAGTAGGACACGATCATAGAAAGTGGGATAATTATCTCTCTAAAATTCAACAAGCCTTAAACAGTTGCGTTAGCTCTATAACTGGCTTTACGCCTAATTTCTTAGTGTTTGGTCGAGAAACCATTCCCTGCGGTTCTTTTTACACTTCATCTCGAAGTATCGAAGAAATTACCTTTCTACCTCGCGATATTTACGCTGAAAATGTTGGTTTTCTCGCGTCTTATTTCGATAAAGTTCAAACTGCATTATATTTAGCTCATGCTAAAAACAGCGCGCGTTATGATTTGCGTCGAGCTTTTAAAGAATTTAATGTCGGTGATATAGTTTGGCGTAAGAATTATGTGCAAAGCAATGCAGGTTCTTACTTTAGCGCAAAACTTGCCCCTAAATTTGTAAAATGTAAAGTTTTTGAAAAAATTTCACCTTTAGTTTATATATTGGAAGATGCTAATGGTTTTAAAACCAAATGGCATATCAAGGAATTTAAAATCTAATTTTCATAACTTCTATTTTTTTTCTCTAACTTTCATTTCGAAACTTCAATTACTCATCATTCATAATTCATTCATCAATCATCTTTCGTGATTATATTTATTTCGTATTTAGTTGTATTCTGGCTTTTAACCCAGATAAGCCTACCGTCCTTTATGTAGGTCAGTGAAAATAATTGATTATTACGACCTACCTTCAATATTCAAGTAAATCATTTGGTGATATTTGCGACCAGTGAACTGTGTTATAACGTAAAAAAAATACATTTTTGGTTACTTTGCGCATCAAAAAGGATTTATATTGTTTTGAAGTTTGAGAAAAAATAAGTTTACAATATGAGTAACAACAGGTATGTACCAAAAATTACTATTGTTTGTTTTGGGTTTCGTAATGAAGTATTTTATTTAGTTCAAAGTGTGTTCTTATTGACTTTATAAAAGAAGTATGAAAAATAGGGTTTTCAAATGAAAATAATCGCCAGTATTTATTAGTGACCTACATATAGGACAGTAGGATAACCCGGGGTATTTTTGTTTACAGGCCTTTAGCGGCACATGAGATTTTAGATGCCCTAGAAAACATATCAGATGATGAAGTAGATACAAGAGAGCGAATCATTAGCATCCTGCCACCTCCGGTAGATCCTGACTGTCCTACCGATGAAGACTCAGGAGATGAAGACAATGTTACTTTGAACAATTTGCCTCGAAACATGTTGCTGCAGCAAGCAGAAATAAATATCCGCGGTCAAAAACCCGTTGATGAAGAAGAGGAAGAACCTTCTGCTTGTTCAGCAGCTAAACGTAAACGGAGTACTTATTCGTGGAGAAAGCAAGATTTAGAAAGAGATACAGTTGTCTGGCCCAGCTTCCAAGGAGCCATCCAAGACCAAAGTCCCGTTGATTGGTTTCAGAGCTTTGTAGATGACGACGTCATATCTCTTCTTGTTTCTGAGACTAATAAGTACGCCACCAAGAAAAATATGTCAGGAGACATAAAAATTGAAGAAATGAAATGTTTCATTGGGATTTTATTACTCAGTGGTTATACATGGCTACCTCGAAGAAGAATGTATTGGGAAAATGCTCCGGATACAAAAAATGAATTAGTGAGCTCTGCCATGCCAAGAGATAGGTTTGATTTCATTTTTCGCCACCTTCATGTCAATGATAACCTGGATTTGCAAGATAAATTCACCAAAATACGTCCTCTGATAACATTACTGAATGAAAAATTCTTGGAGTTTGCCCCCGTGGAAGAATATTACAGCGTTGATGGGGCCATGATCCCTTACTATGGGAGACATGGTTGCAAGCAACACATCAAGGGTAAACCAATTAGATTTGGATTCAAGTCTTGGGTTGGAGCCTCTAGACTTGGTTACGTATTGTGGATGGAACCATATCAAGGAGCAACAACTATGTGCAACCAAGTATATAAAGATTTGGGCCTGGGAGCAAGCGTGGTACTAACATTTTGTGATGTCTTGATTTCACGTGGATATGATCTTCCTTACCATATCGTTTTCGATAATTTCTTCACAGGCACGCCTTTGCTTGAGGAGATAGGAAAAAAAGGGCTACGATGCACAGGAACGATTAGAGAAAATAGAACCTCCAAGTGTCCTCTTACTTCTTCAAAAGACCTAAAGAAAAAAGAACGCGGTGCTCTAGACTTTAGGACAACTCATGATAACCAATTTATTATTGCTAAGTGGCATGATAATAATATATTCAGCATTGCTTCAAATGCTGTAGGAATAAACCCTGTGCAAACTGCCAGGCGATTCTCTCAAAGTGAAAAGAGGAACATAACTATTGAAGAGCCACACATGGTTGCTATCTACAATAAATATATGGCAGGAGTAGATAGATCAGATGAAAATATTTCCCACTATCGAATTAGCATAAGGGGAAAAAAATGGTACATGCCGTTACTGACACATCTGATTGATCTTAGTGAGCATAATGCATGGCAGTTGTACAAAGCCAACCAAGGAAAACTTGATCATCTAGGCTTCCGCAGAAGGGTAGCAACAGCACTCATTGAGTCTAATAGAAAATCTGGTCGCAAGGGTCCAAGTCGACCTTCTCAACATGAACATGCAGATAGTCGAAAAGATCAGATAAATCATCTAGTTATTCCACAAACAAAACAGACACGTTGTCGGCAATGCCACAAAAAATGTTTGACTCGATGCAAGAAATGCGATGTTGGAGTTTGTGTCAAGTGTTTTGAGACCTATCATACGTAAAATGTTATTTAATCATACTTAATACATATGTCACACGAAGAGGCTTTTGTTATCTTTTTTATAAAAATAAATACATTTGGTTTTCTAAAACACAAATAAATAACATCTATTATAATAAAACACATGCTTTTTCTATGAAAAAATACTGCCTATTATCCTACTGTCCTACATATAGAACGGACTTTTCCCGGAAAACCGTTCAGCAATTTTTTTTTCCAGTATTTTTCACATGCTTTTGAATATCTATTTTTTTCATATATTAAAGAATTTTGAAAGATTTCAAAAAAATATTTTTTCAGGCTTATCTGGGTTAAGCTTATACAACGTACTTTAAATACGTTATCCTTATCCTCTAGTTTTCTTTTCTTTTAGGAGCATTTAATAGCTCTTATTAATTGTATCTTTAAATCTCTTTTCTTCTTTTCTTTCCTTAAGGAGGCTCTAAACCTCTTCTCTTTACTTAAGGGACTCTAAATCCCTTACGTTAACTCGGGAGGCTCTAAACCTCTTCTCTTTACTTAAGGGACTCTAAACCCCTTAGTACTAACTAGTAAGTTCTTTTGAGCGGTTGATTACTCGTTAAATAAGCCTTAGGTCCGAGCGGTTGATTACTCGTTAAATAAGCCTTAGATTGGAGCGGTTGATTACTCCTTAAGTAGGCCTAGATCAAACATTTTTTTTTTCCATCTATGGAGCGGTTGACAACTCCTTAAATAAGCCTGTCGTTATTGAGGAATTCTTTTCTAGAGTGGCAGTCATTGAATGTGAACTCCACCCTTACGGTATGAAGATGATAGAATGCTAGAAGAAGAATAAATATTTTTATGTAAGGTTGTATATTAGGCGAAATAGATTCCTAGGTTTTCTTTAGGTCTTCTTTTAAAAAAAATTCTCTAAGTCGAAAATTTTTCTGGGGTTGTGGGGGAAATGTACCGTTGTACATGTTTTATGTGTAATAAATTGAGTACCTTAATATATTTAGTATTCATCGGATCCACATTAACATTTTCATCACATTATCTTTGTTTTTCCATGCTTTCATTTCCTTTTTCCATCCAAAGATTGCTGGTTCGTTTGCTGTAAACACGAACATAAGAGTTAATCATAGATTCTATCTACCATAACGCAGTTCGTATTTTCTCCCTAAAAAGTCGTACTGTAGACATTAAACTATAGGCATTACCTGCCTTTCTACTCTTCTTATTACTATTACTCTGTATTTTTGGATTATTGATGTTTTCTAATCCTTTTTGAACAATATTTATTGTGAATCTAAAAATGTCAAACTTTCAAAGCTCTGTTATTCTACTTTTCTTTACATAATACGGTAAAAATAGTTGTGTTTTACCTTTGTTTGCAATTTTCCTTTAATTTGCATTGGGTGATGATTCGTTTTCCTGTATTTTCGTAATTTGCTTGATTTTTGACAGTATTTTTATCTTTATTGACATGGTTGTTATGACAATATCTTTCAAAGTCTGACAACTTCTATCAAAGTTTATTACTTTTTCGGGTTTAATCCTCTGTAAACCACCAGTATTCATGTTCTATTTTTGAACCTACCTCGATCTAAATTTGAACGACCCCGGCCCCCTATATAAGCCTTTATTTTTTTCATTCTATTCATTCGATTCCGAGTTCTAAGCTCGAACAGTTCTATTATACTTCAAGAAATAAACACTCTACATCTTCCCTCAAGAAGTCTTGAAGAACCGTCGGTGACTACTGAAACACCTCCTCACGCTAGGGGAGGGACCGGACACCGGAGGAGTATCCAAGCCCATTGACTGCAGTAACACCTCCTCGCTCTAGGGGAGGGACCTGTCTCCTTCTCGGAAGAGGATCCGAGACCAAGTACTTCTGGCACTCCAACTGATCATAACATTTTCTATATAGTGCCCGTTACCCTCATTACTGCTGTGAGTCGCTGCTCTTCACGGCGCCTGTCACCGCTGCACATCGGCGTCACTGCTCTTCACGGCGCCTGTCACCGCTGCACATCGGCGTCACTGCTCTTCACGGCGCCTGTCACCGCTGCACATCGGCGTCGCTGCTACCTCCGCTGTGTCGGCCCTGCACTCCGACGCCGCCCTTTGCTGCCTCCAGGACAATACTTATTGAAGATTTGAAGATACTTACTCACGCCCACTGCACTTTACTTACATTCATACAGCCATCACCTCATCTCATTGTTACTACATTCTTACGTACTGTATTCTTTTTGTTTTAATATAAATTCTATTCCCTCTTCTACCTCTTTCTTTTACCTTCTTCTACTTCTCCACATTTGTCGCTTCACGACAGTATATAAGGTTATATGTTTGTTATTTAATTTTATATTGATCTCATTTTGATCTCAAATTATTAAAAAAACCAAAGCAAATTAATATAAGATATCACCAAATGAGTGGAAGATTTTAAAGATTATCGTAAGAAGTACAAATTAATAAAAAAAAGTCTTAAAAATGTTGTCTTTTTATTTTCGTTCCACGTTTTGCTGGATCCGCGCTGGATCCAGCTGGATTCAGGTCAATCCAGCAAAAATTCCGCTGGATTGAAAACGTCGCTGGATTGCAATCTCTAGACGAGACGCTTGATTCAGGTAAATTTTTGTACTTCTATAATATTCTCTCAACGAAATTACTGAATAGAAATAATTGTTACGGATGTTGCAGGCACTCAGCAGGAATGAATTGTGGATGAGGAGCCACAATATGAAAGTTCCAGTGAAGAAGAAGATGAATTGTATTGAGCAAAAATGTAAAGATCATACTTAACAATACAATTATAATCCATTTTTTATATCATTTCATTTTGTTATACAATAAATAATACAATTCGTACTACATTTCATCTACATTTACGTTGGTTGTTACTATCGCTTTATTGTCATTTTTTAAATTCCCCGTTCTATCAAGGAGAAAGAAAGGAAAAAAAAAGAAACCAAAACACCTTTCCGGTCAGATTAAGAGAACCCACCAACATTTTTGTCAGATTAAGAAAATATGCTTTCAGGATACCGAGATAAACCTCCCCTATGAAAATCTGACGCGCTCGAGTATTTCAAAAAACCCATTTTTTTTGCATTGTTTAAAATTCATCGTAACTTATGGTCACGCCGGAATCGTCAGTTTTTATTAAAGGGAGCTTCCTTGGGGCCTACTTAACACCCCTTCCGAAAATCTGACGCGCTCGAGTTTTTTTTTGCATTTTTGACTACTTTATGCCTACCCTATGCCTACCCCCACCACGCAAACCGGCAGATTAGTATACCGTTGTTATAAGAAGCACTTGGGGCATACGTAGTATGAATATCTGACGCGCTCGAGAATGCCCAAGTAACTGTTTTTTTTTACATTTTTTAAAAACCGTACACGCCAAACCCAACGCTTAAATTGTTTTTACCATACGAGCTTTTCTTTTCGAAATTATTTTATCTTTCGATTTTGATAGGTCTCGACGGCGCCGTTGAATTACGCCATTTAGCTACCTCGCCTCCCTAACTATTAGAGGTTTGAGGTCACGGTATATTTTATGTGTGAAAATGTTGCTCAATTGTAAAGATTTTCTCATCCGTAAACATTTTTTTTTCTGTGACCTCCCTTTCTTCAGTAGTTTTTTCGATTTTACCACCCTATCCTTTTTTAAATTATCAGTTCAAAAATTACCAGTGCGTCTTTTATAGGCTGCAAGTCCTAAGTCATCTTTTAAAATACGCGACATGGTTCTGGGTGCTATCTTCATCTCTCGAGATAAAATCTTTTGCTTTCAAACAGGATTTCTGCGAATTCTTTCCCTTACTGCTTTGACCACCTTTTTCGTACGAACACTACGTGGACGGCCAGATCTTTTTCTGTCACAAACAGAGGAGGTCTCATTGTACCTATTGATAGCCCGGTACACAAACATTTGACTAATACCAAGCGTATAGAGTTTTACAAATGGCATTTGGCTCCATACCAACTTTGTGTAACGTAATCACAGCGATTCGGTTCTCTTCATGACCCCACTCCATTTTAATATCGCAAAATATTATAAAATGTATTGGCGCCATAATTAGAAAACACAATGAGAAATCGTATAAAAATGACAGATTCCAAATTCAAATGTAATATCTTCCTTATTTTTAATTGTAACAGAATTTATGGCCAGACTGTGTATAGCTACATTAGTAAATAGAAACACGTTGCAAAAACTTTTATACTTACATGAATGGAATCTATTTATTTCTTCGATCTCTAGATAAAACGATGTATCGAGAGTCAAGATAGTGTATTTTCACATTTTCCTACTTAGTATTTTATTTAATTTGCTGGAAATTCTTGTGGTATTTAATTTAATATGTACACTATTATATTCTTTGCAACAAGTTACGTTTTTTATGTCAAACTGACAATAGGCATTTATTTACTACCGGTGTTGCAAGAATTTTTTTTTTCCTTGAACTAATTTTCATCCTAAACTCTATTATGGCAGTGGTTCCCCGTGACACCTATGATAAAAACTACATGGTAGTTACAAAAATGTGAGTGCTGCCTTCGTTTGTTTTGAATTTTCAAGATTGCTTTTGAAGTTTGAAAAATCATAATTTCTCTTTTAGTTGTGCATGACACACGTAAAACCGTTTAAAATGGCTGAAGCTTTCCTAACATGGGATGATGTTTTAGAACACCGGCAACGAATGGTGCAGAGCCGCAACGATTTAAGAGTCCGTCGCCAAGTTCTTGAGACAACTCTTCCCGATGAGCAGGAATTATTGAGCTCGTTTCGCATTACTAGGCTAATTTTATTGAACTTGTGTCGGCTTTACGGCCCTTACTAAAACGACAACGACTATATGGTCTGTCTGTGAAGTCTCAAGTAAGTGCCTTGTTAACAGCTTTTGATTGGAGATGGTGCTGCTGAACCCGTCGATTGGTGCAATGCGAAGGTTGATAAGATTGTGTGAAACCTATTCGGAGTCCCACGGACTTAAATATAATGCTACAAAGAGCGAGTTGATGGTATTTAATGCTGTCACCAAAAAATATCCAAATGTGCCTACTGTGCCTCATTGTGGTGTCACGCTGAAAAGAGTTGTTAGCTTTAAATATCTAGGCTATTGGCTGACAGAGACTCTGGCAGATGATGTTGATATTGAGTTGAGAGGGAGAGCAGAGCGTTGAGTGTGCGTTGCAATATGTTGGCTCGCAGATTTGCACGGTGTAGTAAGCAGATGAAATTGACACTCTTTAAAGCATACTATCAATCATTCTACACCTGCAGTCTGTGGGTTAGCTTTATGCGGCGTGCATATGATGCACTGCGCGTCCAATATAATAACGGGTTCAGGATACTGTTTGGGCTGGCGCGATGCTGTAGTGCGTCCACGATGTTTGCCGAGGCGCGGACTGTTTGTTTTTATGCAATAATACGCAAGAGGAGTGGGTCGTTGCTATCGCGCGTGCGCGCCAGCTCGAACAGTATTGTGCGCGCGTTTTCTGAACGGTGGAACTCACCGCTACTCAAGCGATGGCTACATCTGCATACGACGGCTGTGACACTGTAACTTAATTTGGATTCAGTGTCGCAGTCCACGAACGTTTTTGTTTTTATGCCATATTATTATTTCTGTTAATACTAACATAAGAATATAAGACCTATGTTCCTAACTCTAAATATGGACGTAAGTCTGAAATAAAAATATTTATTATATTATACTAGCGGTCATCAGGGCTTCATCCGCGCGTTTAATTTTCTGTCTCCTTTCCGTAATTCATAACGAGTTGTGTAGCCTACGTTCCCAAATAGCTATCTAACACTGTTTTTTTTTTTTCAGTCGAACTAGTAGTTCTTGATATTAGCTTTATTTAGTCCATACCAACACTTGTGCTTAATCGTATTAGGTTATCTGTGATGTTTTATTTCCTGTGCATTCATTATATTTGAATTTTCAGATTACGCAAGCAATAAATGCAGTTTTACTGAGAAAGTATATTCGATTTCCCATATCAGGCAGCGAACGACAGTTGGCAAAAAATAAATTTACTTACCCCAGTAGTCCGTTCCCGAATAGGGGCAACGACAATAGGGGCTCTATATTGTATCCATATAAAAATTTTGGCACCCAAAAATCATGAGGAGGCATACGTGAGCGGTCAACATGAAGGCCATTCCTTAAATGTACAAGCTGTTAGTAAAAAAAATACATAACAATATGTTACCATCATGGAATAGTAGCTTTCAAAATATAATACCAAGCGTATATGCATCTGCTTGCTTTCGGCGACAATTACCAACTAGCTTATTTAACACATTACATTTTATAAAAAAATGTTTAAATATTTAAGATTTGCAACCCCGATTTATTCATACTAAATATCAACGCCAAATGGCCTGGGGCTCGCCACGATGCCCACATTTGGGCAAATTCGCCAGTTCGGGATAGCATGAAACGCCATTTCGAAAATTGTGATCGAAGTCGTTGGTTACTCGGTAAGTGATTAAAATATCCTCACTCCTTATTTTACTGTTGCATATTAAGATACATTATTTGGTGCTACAATGACGCAATTTTTTATCAACAAAGTAATGATAAGTTTGAAAACATACGTACAAATATTGGTTACATTCGGAGAAACATCGTGAGAAATGTATTATGGCCCTCGCCAAAATACCCAAACTACCAACATAAACATAGCAGACTAAAGTGGTCTGCAACTTAATTATGTCAAAGTTGCGATATGTCCCAAATGTAATATTTAGGATGGGTCACCAGCATAACATGAAAATAATTCCACATGTTACAGGGGATGACGGATATCCACTAGAGCCTTGGCTGATGACGCCTATTAAAAACCAACCCACCGGTACACCGGAACATAGTTACACTGAGGCGCATAGCAACGCAAGAAACGCTGTAGAGCGATGCTTTGGTGTACTAAAGAACACATTTCGGTGTTTATCCAGACAACGGTAACTAATGTAAAGCCCCGAAATAGCTGGCAAAATTGTCAACGCATGTGCCATACTGCGCAATATGAGGTTGCATTATAGATTAAACTTCAATTGTGAAATAGGGAGTGCCGACAACCCAGCCGAAGACTTAACTGGTTAATGACAGAACATTGCGGTTATGTTTTTTTATTTGTGTTGAAACCGTAACCAGAGAAAAAGATATATATTAAAAAGGGTTTATTATATGGTCCAGCATGATAATAAAATAAGTTTTGGGTTTTATTAAGTTTTGACTAGATTTTGCTATTTGCGTTTTGCTATTTGCGAAGTCGCAGACGTTTTCATAATTCGCTCACATTTGACCGCTAAACTATGAGGCGTATTAAAAACTTGCAAGTATAAAAACTGATTATTTTGAGCCTGTTTATACGATGAAATACACATATCTACGTTTTATTTGTTTTCATACTGTTCAGTGAAAAAAATCACAAGTTCTGGTTGCGTTGCACATGCCTAGGTTCACTCCAACTTAAAAAATCGCAAGGAAGAACGAAAGGTTTCCACCATTTATATCAGTTTTATATAAATCCGCATGGTTCTTGAGAAATAAACCGTTAACGGTCACGGATCGAAAGATCGTCGGCGGTCGCGTAAACAAAAATAAGGTACTTGATACAAATAAAGCCTATGCTCGATTAAGGCCTGTCGTACCGAAAAGTCGGTTAAGATATATTTACAGCAACTTGACATACACATAGACGAAAGCGCCACGGATTGAAAGACAGTGTGCGAGCGGAGCATCCACGTGAAGGACGGGCATGGACATGGCCCGTTATTATTTTGTCGTAATTTATATTAAGATATTATGCGTTAAATATTGAAGATTTGTGTCAAGGCTAAATGCAGGTGACAAATACAGCTCATTTAAAAGGTAAATATGACTCTAAATTGTTTTTTTAGCCGTGGTGAATTAAATACAGCTTATTATGATTATGAAGTTATGTTAAACTAAATATGGCCTACTTTATTCAGTAGGCCTTATTTGTGATCCTAGGCCTTATTAAGAGTCTATTGAATTCTAACTTCATTATTTTTATTTACAGAACAATTATTATCTCAATATGTCTCCGCCAAGATCAAAACGGGCTACGTGGTCTGAAGAAAGTTTAAGAGCGGCCGTCAAGGAAGTACGTCATGGTCAACTATCGACTTACAAGGCTTCGGCAAAATATGGCGTTCCGAGAAGGACAATTAGGAATCATCTGAAAAGTGGTGCTTTAAACAAGTTTAGGAAGAAATGCTGTATTCACGAAAGAACAAGAAAAAGATTTCGTCAGCCGTATATTGAAAATTTCTGAGTAAGGAATACCACTGACACCTAAAATGATTAGGATCCAAGCATTTGCCTTTTGTGACAAATACAACATTTCAAATAATTTCAACAAAGAAACAGGACTTGCTGGAAAAGGCTGGTTGAGATTATTTTTACAAAGAAATCCATAGTTAGCAACACGAACAGCACAATTTCCAAACCCTGCTAGAGCCCAAAAATTAAATAAACCCATTGTTAATAATAATAATAATAAATAAATATCCTTTGGACATTCCCACACATCGCCATCTAGTCCGAAAGTAAGCTACTCAAACCTTGTGTTATGCCAGACTACGGATATAATACTTAAATACTTTTTGTTTGTAAATACATACATGATATACATAGAAAACACCCAGACCAATACAAACAGACATGTTCATGGACACAAATTTTTAATTGTAGTAGGCGATTTCTCGACCACTACACCAGACGGGTCGTCTATTGTCTATTGTTGATCATCATTTTGATGAAGTTCGTAAGCTTTATGATGAATTAGATCTTCATTACCACCCTGACAAAATTTACAACATGGACGAGAAGGGTTGTCGGCTTACATTACATCACCAACAAACAGTAATTGCTCAGAAAGGTGCTAAAAGAGTGCACATGCAAGGCTCTGAGCATGGTGAGAACGTCACTGTAGTTGGATGTGCAAATGCTATAGGAAATCCGATACCACCCATGACTATATTTAAAGGAAAAAGAAAGAAACCCGAGTATGACGATAATTTGCCTGCAGGATCAATGTCCACATGGCACCAATAGGGAGTATGACAACGGAATTGTTTACTGTTTTTATTGAACACTAAGCCAAGCATAAAACCCCTGGAAAATGCCTCCTTATCTTTGACGGTGCCAAATGTAATCTTGATTTTCGTATTGCCGAAGCAGCTGAAAAACATGACATTGCACTGTATTGTTTACCATCCAACACGACCCATGAATTACAACCTCTTGACAAAGCTTGTTACAAGCCTTATGAATCTTACTGGGATCAAGAAGTTTTGCGATATAATGTACGAAACACGGCCTTGGTCACAGAGCATGACCTATGCAAATATTACGAGTGGATTCAAAACTACTGGACTTTATCCTTTAAATCGTAGCGCAATACCAGAAGCTGCGTTCGCTCCTTTCATCTTGACAGAGCGCCTTCACAGTAAAAATGATGCAAATGACGGTGGTGACAAATCTTCAGAAATAATAAATGCAAATGGAAGACCTCAGACCAATTTGACTGGATCCGACACACACATTGACACAGACAATGATTCACGCCAATCTTCACCCATAGGAAACATACAGCATTTGCAGAATGTGATTGATGCCGAAAAATTCTTACCATTATCTCCTGGCACACCTGATCGTCGAGCATTTTCTTTGATTTCTCCTATAGAACATTACACCGTCTCGAGTATATTATAATAATGACCAAATGCTTTTGGAGAAGTAAATTTTTGCACATTCATGAAAAAGTTAATTACACCGAGACGCTTAAAAAAAGATTTTTGCACATTCATGAAAAAGTTAATTACACCGAGACGCTTAAAAAAAGATTTTTGCACATTCATGAAAAAGTTAATTACACCGAGACGCTTAAAAAAATATTTTTGCACATTCATGAAAAAGTTAATTACACCGAGACGCTTAAAAAAATATTCTTCCTCAGACACAGATTGTGACATTGAAAATGTAAATCCTACTTTACCTAAGTCCGATGGCTATGATACTGAAGATGATGAACCTTTGGCCAAAATTGCTCAAAATAAGAAGACTGTTTTCCAAAAATTTATGCCTACGCCTGATTACAGTGTTGTTAAGGAGACTAAACGTAGAAAAGCTTTTAACTACAAGGGTCAGAGAGTTACCAAAGATTTATTTAATATAGATAAAGAACCAAACAAAAAAAAAATTAAATAAAAGCAAGAAACCCATAAATAAAACTGCTAAAAAAACTTATAAACAAAAAAATAAACGTTCACTTAAATCTAAATCTGCTAAAGATAAAGAACAGTGTACTGTCTTGCATGTAATGAGTAGAGAATCGCAGATATGAGACAATGCGTAGAGTGCCATAAATGGTACCACGAGGATTGCGTTGGCTTCACAAAAAGTGATCTAGACGCCTTTGTATGTCCACATTGTCAAGAAAATTGATATTTTGTTACTTTTACTTTTTTTTATTAAGTATTATCAGTAAGACTAATTCGTGTTCCTAAGAAAATTATGCTATTATGTACCCAGGCCTTATTTAGTAACTCTGTTGGAATAAGGCCTGTCAAATTAATTTAATTTTTGAATATTTTGTAAAATCTTTGAGAAGACATGTTTAGTTGTTGTTTTTTGTTTGTATGGATACGTTTTTTTTACATTATACTTTTTTTCTAACTAAAATGAGACTTAAAGTCTGACTTGCAATTTAAACAAAATATTTGACAATTAAGCTTAGAAATTATGCTAGGATCTCAAAGAAACACTTGTTAAAAAGGTAGAAAAATACATAGCATTATATAATAAACACTCTAATAACGATATTCCTATAAATTAAATATGTAGGCTTTGTTAAAGCACCATGTTTTAAAAAGGCCCTTGAGTAAGGTTTCAGAAAAAACTATTTTTTGTGATTCTTTATAAAAGTTTTTGTTATTTTTTCTTAATTATATAAAGTTTATGGACCAAAGAATAATGATTTTCTTTTATTTATCACTCTTTTCAAATATATATTTATCTAACAAGCGTTTGAAATTAGTAAGGCCTTATTTGTATCACTTACCTTATAACAACAGACTGTTGATAAACACATCCGTGAGGAATAAAGTTATAATATTATCATCTACGACGGATAGATACATGAATCTTTTTTTTAACCGTAGCCAAGTCCATGAGAGCTAATCAGGTAATAGCGTTTCTTCAACAAAGCCGCCAGTTGACGTAAACTCTGCAACAGTAGCACCGTGACCTCCTGCTTTTTATTGTGTCTGCGATATTCAGACAGTTCCAATGGATAATTCTATTAAATTTTTTACACTAATTAAAGCCCGCAAGCGACCTAATATAAAGATTCGCCATAAAAAAGAGGAAAGAGAGAAAAATTTGTAAGTTTAAAAACCGATACCTATTTGCCGTTTGCAATTTAGAGTTGGCACTAGTATTGTGTGAACCATTAACTTATCAATTATTATAATTATTTTGTTCTCCTACTGTTACAGAATAATTCATACCCATTCCGAACAACCAAGTGGCGCTCGAAAAATCTCTCGAAAAAGCTCTTATCATCTCTATGCTGACGACCTGCAGATTTACTCCCAGACTGATGCCGACAACTTCAGTTTGACGATTGAGGCCATTAACAATAATCTCCAGTGTATTTCTGATTGGTCCATTAGATATGGTATCTCAGTTAATCCTAACAAATGCCAAGCCTTACTTATTGGTAATCCATATCAATTGGGTGAAATCGATCAACCTATTGCTGCGTTGCGTTATAACGACTGCGTCATACCATATAGCAGTCATGTTAAAAATCTAGGTTTGCTGATGGATAGCTCACTCAGTTGGGCTAACCAGATCGCCGAGATTAGCAGAAAACTAACTTACTCGCTTCGAACACTATCGATTTCGGAACTTCCTACCGATAAGTACCAAAATTCTGCTGGTCCAGGCACTGGTACTGCCTGTAATCGATTACGCCGATGTGTGCTGTACCAACTTGTCCCAAAACCATTTAAACAAGCTTGAGCGTCTCCTTAATAACTGCCTTCGATTTATTTTTGGCATACGAAAGTATGACCATATTTCTCCATTCCGTTCTCAACTTAATTGGCTCACTATTCGTCAGCGCAAAATCTTCGAGTTCTTTGTACTCTTTTCAGTATTCTCGATAACCCGAATTCTCCCGACTATCTCAAATGTAATTTCAAATTTATGAGAGACATAAGTTCTCGAACCCTCCGTCCTAACAATGCCCTCCAGCTATACACACCTCTTCACAAGACTGCTTATGTCTCTAGCTCCTTCACCCTCAGTGCTATAAGACTCTGGAACTCCCTCCCTGATACCATTAAGACTTCATCATCTAAGTATTCGTTCAAAAAGTCTATTCGTGAGCTTTTTCTCAGTGAGAATACCACGTGATGCTTGATAAGGTTTGTCCTTCTCTGTTTCCCCTTTATTAATCTCTGTTAGCCTATGTATGGATAATTGTATGTATTCAAGTATGTCTAAGTAGGTTTATGTTTTTATTATTTATGTAAGTTTATTAGTAGTTTAAATTTAATTTGTTGCTTTTATGTGTAACTTTACGCCGCCTCAATCGTTTCTGTTTCACCCAATGGTTGACTGGTAGAGAATGCTTTAAGCATTAAGTCTGCCATATGTACTTTAGTTTTGTCAGTGCAATAAAGAATAATAAAAAAAAAAAAACCTGAAACAAATTCGGCGTTTACGTGTTTTTATTGATTGAAAGGAATATTTCAGTTAAGCTTAAAAAATACATGTTTTTTTACAATTTATTTCAGACAGCTACGTGAGTTTGTAGTATATCTGTCAACTGTTTCTGTCTCACCCAATGGTTGACTGATAGAGAATGCTTTAAAGCATTAAGTCCGCCATTTGTACTTCATTTTGTTTGTGCAATAAAGAATATATAAATAAATAAATATATTTGTTGCAGCAAAAAAATATATTAAAAATACTTGTCAGGCGAAATGTCAAAAAATTGATTTTTTTCTGCTTCAGACTTCGGCCGCTTATGTGGTTTCATCACAAAGTTGTTCGGTACAAAAACTTATGGTTTAATCCGCAAAAACAAAATCGTTGAGAAAGTTTCAGATTTACTGTGGACGAACTGCAGAATGTAAATATATCTTTATTTTCTGCATAAATAACTAAATTTTCTACCTAAACAAAAAAGGAAACGACTTGCAGAATGAAGTTAATATTTATAATGAAATTATAGCACTGAAACTTTTTCAATACTTTTATTCTTCGAACAGGGTACAACTTTAGATACACTAGCACTGAAACTTTTTCAATACTTTTATTCTTCGAACAGGGTACAACTTTAGATACAACCTCTTCAACTTGATGCCGCAAACCAACTGAACTGCCGGACTCCGCGCTCTCCCCGAATACAAAGCTCCCCTCCAAAATAAATCGGTATTGCCAGCAAATAAATTAAAATGTAACTGTTATAAATACCAGTTCGAATAAATGATAGCAGCTATTTATTTGAAAATTACGACATTCGGCCGTCCTACATCGAGCAGCCTCCTGGCGCTCGAATGGTTTGCAGTTCAGTTGGGTTGAAACGAGTACACAAATAACCAAACATTACCTTATGATTTTGAATAGTAAAAATAGCATCTAAGTGCAATCTAAAGTTTTAAAACGGAATTTAAATAATTTAATATGTGCATGAATAATTATTAATGCCAAGAAAATTATAGTGTAATAAATAAAACATGAAATTTTCATTTTACACTCATAATAATGAAAATTTGGTTGCAAAATGCTAAGAAAGTATATATGTATAAAATTTGTTTCAGATATTTAATAATTTCCTTAAGTCATTACGACATTCGCGCAGTAATAGCAAATATTCTACATTATATTACAACATTTTGTTTATACCAGACCGTCTAGTACTAAAGTTAAATCTAAATACAAAAATATCTTATTGTTGATCTACTTTACCATTTGAATACAATTTTGGTAAGATTTATCAAGATTAAGTAATAATTGAAACTGTAAATCAATATTAATTTAGTTTTCTTTGGGTCTTATTTTTTTTTATATAAAATAAAGCAAATAATTCAAACATTGTACAACATTAAACATGTCAGATAAAATATTTGTGCCAACAAACATTGTTAAATATTGTTCTTACAGCGTCGCCAACGCCATCACTAGATGGCGATAATTTATGATAGATACCATTCATGGATATGGTGATAAAATGCTATGAATTCGTAAATTTATAAAAAAATGCCCATTGATTTGATTACACAGCAACAATGCCTACATTGAGTAATTATAAGCTGTAGAACTAATATTTTTAAAGATATTTTCAAATCTTGCAGATTTTGTGTACTAATTCGACTCAAGCTTATAACCGACTCAGTGTTTTTTATTTAAGGTTGACAATTGATCTAATCATTCATCAAAAGCGGCGATTTCAACTATAGTAAGTTTACTTTTGCGTACTCTGAATATTCATAAAAAAATTAAATAACTTTCAAAATCCTTTAAAACGTTCTCAACAAACGTAACTTGTAACTTTATAAGCGGCTGCTTAATACCCGACTTGTAGATTCACTACATTAATACTGTTTATTTTTTCTCATTAACTAGCGGTAACTAAGTTTAAAGTGCAATTTGTTAATTAAGTTATAGTTTATGTAACGCTAAGTGCACATTATAAAGAATTAAATTGAATAAAATACCCTTTAGAATGTTTTGAGAGTTTAAGTCGTAATGTTATTTGTCTGTAAATAGTGATCTTACATTTACTAACCTTCAAACATAGGTAATAAAGTTTTGTAATGTAACCTAAATATTTTATTTATAAAAAGTGCAGTGTATTGCATTTACATTATCAAGGTGTAATGTACCAAACATTTGCCAGACAGCTTAAATACTAAATCATATTCGCTTTATCTGTTAAAAGAAGCATGATACAACATTTCCTAAAAGATCTTGATATTTAATAGTGCATAAATTATTTCAAAACCAATAAATCATCAAATTACATTTAAAGTTTATGACACCTATTATTTATAAAATTATAATAAAAAACAATTACAGTTACTCACAGTTACGTAATGCGTTTCTCAAATGCAAACGGAGAACCGGCTAGGAAGAAAATTTTATCAAACCCACCCGCAACATTATCTATATTAATAATTTCGTCAAGGGGTACGGTAGACTCGATCGAAACCTTATATGAATAACAAAACATAAAAATATATTGATTTCGAGTCGACAACATATATCCGCAAAATTCGGATTATTGAGAATTTCGTTAAATTTTAATAGCACTGACAAACAAATCGCAGTCGCCATTGACAAGGCGTATAGTGCATACATTGTAGATATGACAGATAGATTGGAAAGCTTGGAGCGTTTAGGACACTTATAAAGTTTGGGGAAGCAACCTGTGGTGTCGCTAGCGTCGTTTTATTTTTCTTTTATGCAGATGATATACAGGCCAAGGTATAAAACCATCACCCATTATTTAAGTTATAATATTTTAATTCTCATTAACAACCGGCTTAGATTTTAAATGACACCCTATTTTTTTGGGTTCCGTAGCCGAATGGCAAACAACGGAACGCTTATAGTTTCGTCAAGTCTGTCTGTCTGTCCATCCGTATGTCACAGCCATTTTATTCTGTAACTATAAGCATTACACTGTTGAAATTTGGTAGAAAGATGTATCCTGTTAACCGCTTTACGATTCTTATACAAAAAATAAAAAATAATAACATTTAAGGGCTCCCATACATGAAACTAAAACAAACAAAAAAAAGTCAAACCTATGCGTTTGGGGTGTCTATGAATAGGTATTTTAAAATGACATCGAGGTTTCTAAAATCATTTTCTTTTAAAGTCTAACGTTTCATAGCTAGACGCTTCCAAAGTGGTAAAATGGGCATCCCCCCATCTAACTTCTAAACTTAGCGAGTGTAAATTTTGAAAAAAATATATAATGTAGATCTTAACAAATATTTTTAAAGAAAATTGGTTCGGGTGGGATCGAACAAGAAGTTTTTGAGATATAGTACATTTTCAACAACCGCAAACTTAACTTTGTACTTCATACAAACACTATGAAAAACAAAGTTATGTTTGCCGTCAACAAAATATTTGTTGTATTTGACTAAGTGTATGTAAGTGGATTCCCTAATTCAGTTTAAGTTGGCACGGAACCCTCAGTGCGCCAGTCCGACTCGCACTTAACCGGTTTTATTATATTAATAATTTCGTCAAGGGGTACGGTAGACTCGATCGAATCGAGTACCTATATAAATCTTATATGAATATATTTTAATTCTCATTAACAACCGGCTTAGATATTAATTTGTATTTAGGTATTTATAACTGGTAGAGAATGCCATTCGGCATTAATTCCACCTGATGTTATGCAATAAAGTTCAATAAATATGTTTTTTAATTTTTCATCATGTAGTTACAGAGAATAATTAAAAAACCAGAAGTGTTTATTTTTATAAAAAGCGCGAGCCGATTTAGCGCTTTAATGGTTCGTGAATATATACTTTACTCTTTTTTCTACATGTTTAGAGGCAATTTTCTCGAAAACTAGCGTATAAAAAAATTTTTTTTTCGTACAAAATATGTTTCATTTATTTTTCTGAATCTGCCTTTAAAATATTATCACTTAAAACGAGGTAGCCTTATATTCGAATCTAGCGCTTAATGCACCGCTGTCAGCGCCGATTAGATGATTTTTTATAAATTAGTAAGTACTTATCTACCCGCCAAAGTAGAGAAAGAGAGTGAGTGCTTAAAACAAAGCGGTTTACAGAGAATAACTTTAAAATTTATATGTTTTGTTAATTTATGTTAGTTTAGTTAGAATGTTGATTTAAAAAAAAAATGTGTAAAAAGTATTGCAGTTTTATATTTAATATATTTAAACACAATGAATGAAGCTTCACGATCACGAATCTATGGCTTGCCTTTAATATTCTTTGAGAACCGATGACTACAGAAATATTTACCTACATTGTGTACCTAGATATGTATTATGAGTCACATTTCACCCGAGCGAAGCCGGGTTTTCATCTAGTTGATACTTAATGAATGACTCGATTCTTGTTAAAGTTTAGCCAACAGTAAAAATAAAAATAATTCGTGTAACATGTCAATGCACCTGTTTGCAATTCCTAATACCATTTGTGTTTTGTATATCTCTGGTCAAGTGAATTGTATTCTTTGGGAGCAATAAATAATTAAGGTTTATCAAGCAAAAAGCTGTGGTGTACTTTTCTTAATTTAAAAAAGAAATCACAATCATACCCTTTTTGTGAACCAAAAATTCAGCGAAAACAACCCATACGATACGCACAAGAATTTGCAAGTTAAGATGAATACACAAAAAATAAGCATTCTTTTCCCAAATTTATTAACCTTATTCTGATACAAGTAATAGTTTTTTAGTATGATGGTGAAATTATATTAAATGGCTCTAGTGTTACTAATTCAATCCACTGAGACCTAGGTAAGATACGGTACTTGTTTTCATAGTATGAAAACAAAGATAGTTTAGTAACAGAAACACTATGATATGTTTATAAAACTCATCGAAAGAAAAGTATACAATGATATAAGTTGTAAGAATTAAAAATGAAAGCTTGCTCTTATGTATTATTTTTGTTGTACTGAATGTAATCATATAATGCAGTATTTGATAAAAATAATATGTCAATAATCGTGTTCTGATAACTACAACAGTAAAAAAAGAGCCTAAGGCCGTATATATAATAGGTATTTGCTTTACGATTTACTTAAATTAAATTTCAAATAATATTTCGTCTAAAATTTTAAAAGCTTAGGCAAACAGCCTATTCATAAGAATGTCTTTAGAAAAATTAAATAACTATATATACTAGCTGCTTAATATTGCTCTTTGGGATTATTTGATTGATTATTTCATGGGGAAATGTTTTTTTTTTATGAATCACCAGAATGTTTTATAGGCTTACCAATACTACACTTAAAACAATTGTTACAAAGAGGAAACCCTCAAGAGGGTAGGTCATTACAAAAGTGTATTATAACGCAGAAAATTATTTCAAAGCTAATAAAATGTACCGACTTAAATTGAATACCTACTACCATAGTCAATACTAACATAGTCAACTCCTTGAAAAGAGGCATTGAAAACAGTGACAGTTTCTTGTGCTGCTCAGCATTAGGTACTCCCAAAATTGCCCCAACGCAGTATTAGGGTATAATTTGGAGTTTTGAGTAGGTCCAGCCAGCTAAACGTCTTCCTTCTAGGCTCTGCCTCTCAGTGACATCCTCCATCGTTCACCGTGGGGTCTTTGCTTCTTTCGAGCTCATGCGCGACATCGCGTGTGATGCAGACTCATCAGATCGCATGAAACAAAATCATTAGGATTCATCAGATGCCTTTATTGTATAATCATCATAAGATTAACTGATAAGACTGGCTGAGAATTGTCTTCATAACTTAGTAGAAATTAATAATAATACACTAATAATTTATCATAATAAAATATGAAAAACTTTGTCATGTATTGATAGATTAGATTTCGCTATGGGACAAAATATTGTATCACATTTAAGTAAAGTTTTCACGCCTTGCATTGCTTTTTGTAAAAACCTGTGAACCTGTGCTGTTAACTAGCATTTTATATTTTAACACATTTTTTGCTAGTAAACGATTTGAATTTAATCAAGTAGGCAGAAAACATTTATTCATTAATAGAATATTAATTTTAAACAGAAAAATTCAATTATGAATTCGAAGCTATGAGTAAATATTTTTCTCAAGGGTTTTTAAGAAGTAAAATAAAAGCAATTATGAAAAAATTAGCACAAGGGCATAAGGTAATATTTATGAAAAATTGCATATTTTATTTAACTTTTACATATAAAAATATCTTTCATTTATGATAGGTAATTAATATTGCACTCAAAATTTCATCACCATTATAACTTTGCCTAGCATCAAGATTATTATCTGGCTATGTTAGCCACTTGTAAGTTTACCATTGACTTATATCACTGTATGAAAAAGCTATGTCATTAAGAGAATAACCGCGTGGCAAACTCAGTTCATACTAGTGTACAAACGGACATATAATCAGCCACAGTTGGCTCAGTATGAGAAATAGCACACTTAACTATCATCTGACAAGGAACCTGTCAATTTGCACACTTCGCTACAAAATCAGTCCATATAAAAGTAATAAACTTAACAATTCCCCGACGAAAAAAACAACCACTTGGCATATTTAGTTACAAAACCAATCCATATAAAAGTTGTCAGTGACTATCAGTCTAACAGTGACACTTAATCACTCTAAAGCAAATAATTCTTATTAGGGTCATAGCCCACTTAACTATTTCTCGGCATGGAAAAAAAAATGAAGTAGCGTACTTAGCTACAAAATCAATTCATATTAAAGTACAAACTGACAAACTTAATCAGTCTTAGGCAAATTATTATCGTCAGGGTCATAGCACACTTAACTATTCCCAGACAAAGAAAGCAACCAGGTATCACACTTAGCTACGAAAGCAATTCATATTTAAGTACAAACTGACGCACTTAATCAGTCTTAAGGCAAATTATTCTCGTCAGGGTAATAGCACACTTAACTATCCCCAGACAAAATACATTATTAAAATACAAATGCACTCCGTATCGTGCCTGTGCCGCCGGAGAGTAGCCCCAGCGATGCACAAAACACAACGTCGCACATGGGGACTAAAATAATTCGAATGCAAAGCGCTTCGTATCATGCCAATGCAGTCTGAGCTTTGTTCAGACTATGCACAGAACACAACGTCACGCACAAGCATCGAAAATCATACTTGAATTAAATTTATACGTCCCACTCATAGTTAAATACAAGTGCACTCCGTATCATGCCTGTGCTGTCGGAAAGTAGTCCCGGCCATGCACAAAACACAACGGTGCACACGAGGATTCAAATAATTCTAATACAAATGCGTTTCGTATCATGCCCATGTGGCTATGCACAGAACACAACGTCACGCATAAGTATTTGAATGTCACACTTGAATTAAGTTATGCTGCCTTGCCTTAGTCACGATTTGACTTTAATGCCAATAGATTCAACTTATTTAAATACAAGTACACTCCGTATCATGTCTGTGCTGTCAGAAAGTAGCTCCAGCTATGCACAAAACACAACGTCGTACACGAGGATTCAAATAATTCGAATGCAAATGCGCATCGCATTATGCTTAATGCAGTCGGAGAGTCGCCCCGACCATGCACAGAACACAATGTCACGTATAAACATTCGAATTCCACACTTAAATTAAGCTTACACGTCTTTATCTTAGCTACGCTTTGTCTTTTGACCAGGTTAAAACCTAATTTAACTATTTGTTTTAAAATATGCGACCGTATTTCTTAGGTTTTAGAAATAAATTTATCAATTTTTAAATATTGCTTTCAACTACACGTGCCCTCATATTGTGCCAGTTTCATCGGAGAGTAGCCCCAACCTCAAACAGAGCACACTACGGCACACGTGGATTCAAAAGCTTTGAATTTAAGTAGCACGACCGGAGGGTAGCCCCGACCACGTGCTACAAAAATCGTATTATTTAAAAATAAATTTCACTTGCTAATAGTTAACTTTATCACTTCATATTCTCACTAACTTGGTCATAATTCAAGCATACACTATTTCACGTACCTTGTTCTTTGTGGGCTGCAGGTTCTTGCGCACTTCGGACTTATAATGAAATTATAGCACTGAAACTTTTTCAATACTTTTATTCTTCGAACAGGGTACAACTTTAGATACAATAGCACTGAAACTTTTTCAATACTTTTATTCTTCGAACAGGGTACAACTTTAGATACAACCTCTTCAACTTGATGCCGCAAACCAACTGAACTGCCGGACTCCGCGCTCTCCCCGAATACAAAGCTCCCCTCCAAAATAAATCGGTGTTGCCAGCAAATAAATTTAAATGTAACTGTTATAAATACCAGTTCGAATAAATGATAGCAGCTATTTATTTGAAAATTACGACATATTTATTATTGATTTTTTGCATCTAGTCCCAAGTGGGCCGTAATCACATGGGACGAGTTGAGGTATATGTAAGTAGTATGTAGTACTAACGAGTTTTTTATTGCTCGAGATATTGTTTTTGATGAGTCAAATTATGAAACTTCTAGGCCTGTCAATGATATACCCGTTCAAATTCCCGCCGAAATTAATAAGCCCGATAGTGAGTCGGCAAAGTTAATAGGCAGCAAACACAAACTTCCTGACGATAGCTCAGAGGGCGGACCTTCATCTGGTAAACTGAGACGCAGTGAAAGAATTCACAACCTACCCCCAAAAGATTATAAACAAATAAATGACCCAGATTATTATTTATCGCTTACAACAGTACAATCGTTACCGACTACTTTTAATGAGATTTTTGATAGAAGCGATTCCGATAAATGGTTATAAGCCATACATAGCGTAATTGAGTCACTTCATAGTAACCAAACTTGGAGTTTAGTTGAAAGACCTACAAATGTAAATGTAGTTAGTTGCAAATGGGTATTTACGATAAAAAAACAATGAACTTGGTGAATCGACGCGGTATAAGGCACGATTGGTTCCTCGTGGTTTTACTCAAAAATACCTACAAGACTATGACAAAACGTTTGCTCCTGTAGCTCGAATTCCAACTTTTAGATTTATCTTAGCACTTTCAAATCAGTTCGGTTTACATACGCATCATATGGATGTAAAGACCGCCTTTTTAAACGGTATTCGTAAAGAGGACATCTATATGGAAGTTCCGGAGGGTGTTTCTGCTGAGCCGAATTACGTCTGTAAATTAAATAAAACACTGTACGGTTTGAAGCAATCTTCCCGATGTTGGTTTGAGCGTTTCGATCATGCTCTTAAGGGTATTGGTTTTAAAAAATCTCAAGTTGACCCCTGCCTTTATGTTCTAGATAAGAATGATATGGATAAAAATGTATATATTGTTCTGTACGTAGATGACCTAATTATCTGTACAAAAGACGAACACACTTTACGGTTCTATAAAAACAGTTTCATGCAAAAATTCAGTATGACTGACTTAAATGAAATTAAATTATTTTTAGGCATAAAAATAGAAAGAAGTAATGATCAAATTGACTTTAGACCAAACAATGTACCTTCAAAATATTTTAAGCAAATTCTCGATGAGCGACTGCAATCCTTCTTAATCACCATTTCCATCTAAATTAGATGCATGATCTATATTAGCATTAGACTCGGACAATCATTATAACGCTCTTTGCCCAAATGTTATTGGATGTTTAATGTATGCAATGCTTTGTACGCGACCGGATATATGTGCTGCAATAGGGATTTTAAGTCGTTATCAGAGTAAAAATAATGAGGAATTATGGAAATGCTTAAAACATCTTTTAAGGTACATCAAAAGAACTCTTAACTTAAAGTTGACCTTAGAAAAATGTGATTATAAACACCTGATTGTTGGCTATGCAGACTCAGATTGGGGAGGTGACTTAACTGATAGAAAAAGTACAACAGGGCCCATATGTGTTCGATAATTGTACAATTTCGTGGAATACACGCAAACAAAATACAGTTGCCGCTTTCTCAACTGAGGCTGAGTATATGGCTTTATTTGAAACTGTAAGGGAAGCAATCTGGATTAAATCATTGTTAAATAGCATTTTGATTCCAGTTGAGCACCCGATAGTTATTTTTGAAGATAACAATAGTTGCATTAGCATTGCCAATAATCCCACAAATCACAATAGATCTAAACATATAAATATTTAATACCATTTCACCAGGGAACAAATTACTAACAATGTAATAAAGCTAGAATGTATTTCCACAGGAAATCAACTCGCTGATATTTTCACGAAAATGGTATCCACAGCAAAATTCGTAGAATTAAGTCGCAAATTAAACTTAATGTAATTGTGAAATAATGTTTATATGTATTTTAAGTAAAGTTAAATTATTGATTATAGATAAACCAAAGTTTAAATATTTTTGTTACAAAATTGAGAATAATGGACTTGATATTATGTTATTTTTGTAAACCTAAAGTCTCTCAAATTAATGATTGTATAGTTAAATAAATTACCTACTAAATACTTGAACATTTGAGGGGGACTATTGGTATAGTCAAATATCCAAGTTGATTTTAATCTATAGTCCAATCATTCGTTGTTCACTTCACTCAATCGATCTGTAACGACACTTTTTGATATTCAAATATAGACCGTTGTAACGAGGACTACCTTCTACCTTTTTCTTTCTACGTCGCCCTAATCCCAATATTGACTAATGTCCGATTTTCTAATGATACGAGGGTCAAACTGAAAGTTCTTAGAACTGGCCACTTATAAACAATATAATTAAAAAAAATATTCTAAAATTTGAAAATAGAACTCTTTGCCAATATTACTGAGTATATATTTCATTCATTTGTCATTTGTTTTACGATTTGGCGGCAAATTGAAAATTGTCTGTGTCACGTCAACATGAATTTAACACGAGAAAATTTTCGTGCAATGTTTTTTTATGACTTTCGATGTCATTTAAATTTCAACAAGAAAGTTATGATAGACTACGATTGGCCTTTCACGATGAAGCCCCATCTCGTGCGACTGTTTACAACTGGTTTAATGAGTTTAAACGTGGTCGCACTAATCTCACTGATGATGTACGTGAGGGACGGCCTTCTACGGCGACGACTGAAAATAACATCTGTGTTGTGCGGCGTATGATAGAGACTGACAAAAGAGTGACCTATCAGCAGATTCGGACAAGCTTAGGCATCGGTATGAGTCAAGTGCACAAAATCCTCCACGAACATTTAGCGGTCAGGAAGCTTTGCGCCCGGTGGATACCTCATAATTTGACTAAGGCTCAAAAACTCCATCGTGTGGATTGGTGCCGTAAAATGATTGAAAGATTTAACGGAGGTGACTCAAATGCTGTGTTCGACATACTAATAGGTGACGAAAGCTGGATTTACTGTTATGATCCTGAAACCAAAAGACAATCTGCTCAGTGGGTGTTTCCTTTCGAGGAGTTGCCAACTAAAGTGAAGAGAGATCGAAGTGCGGGAAAAAAAATGGTGGCCTCGTTCTTTGGAAGGATAGGTCATTTCGCAACAATTGTGTTAGAGGATCAAAAAACAGTTTCTGCAGAATGGTACACTACCAATTGTTTGCCACTTGTCTTGGAAAAAGTTCGAGAGAAACGACCTCGCAGTAGGATCCTCCTTCACCACGACAACGCCTCGTCGCACACCGCCAAACGAACGATCGACTATTTGGCGACATCAAACGTTGAATTACTGGGTCACCCGCCGTATAGCCCGGACCTCGCGCCTTGTGATTTTTATTTATTTCCAAAAATTAAAGAAAAACTTAAAGGAAAGCGGTTTATGAATGCTGAAGAAGCGGTGGCTGCGTATCGCGATGCCATTGAAGAGACCCCTAAGGACGAGTGGGCAAAGTGCTTTTCCCAGTGGTTCCATCGCATGCAGCGGTGTATTGACGTCAATGGACAATATTTTGAAAAGATATAATAAAACTAATAACTGGCTAATGTAATCAGTTTTTGATTTTCTAAGAACTTTCAGTTTGACCCTCGTAATTAGTATAATTTCATCGTGATTGATTTTAAAAAAAGATCACTGAATTTAATTAGCTTTTGAATGAAAATCATACTCCATATTCAAGAATGTGATAAAAAATAAGGCTTCTATTTAAAAATAAAACACAACATTTGCGAACACATGAAACTTTACTTCATTTAACAAAATTGTAACAATACAATATAATAACTTATTTATCAATAGAATATTTTGTAAAAAATAATATCTCTTATTACTATAGTAAATTTGCTATCCTGTTTTAAACTGTCGTTGTATAATATTACACGCCTTTTTCGATTGCGTAAGATAATAATGAACCATTTTTTATGGTTAATAGTGTAAAAATCGGATACCCTATTAGGTACAGTAGAAGTCTCTAGTGCTTGACTACTTTTCAAAAAAACCGCTTGCACACACAACACAAAAAAGGGCAATTCAATTCCAAAAGAAGACGCAAGAAGCAAGCGATTTTGGCCTGTAAACGCTCACGGTTCGACAGGCCGCCGGCGGTATAGAATATATTTACTTTCGCGAGATTGTAAACTGGCGAAAGATAGTGAACCCTAAATACTGCTTACAATTAGAGGTATGTCTACCCACAGCACGGTATCACACCATACCATGACTGTGCTGGGAACGTCAACAAACAATTATCGGCGAGAATATTTTGCTGGTCGGACTGCTGACACGCGACGTTGCTAATAAACATACGAGTTGTTATCGCGCATGTTGGCCGATATAATGCTTTAGTAAGCGCGTTGCCGTGACTTTTGATGTGAGTTCAACTAGACGCTAAGACTCTGTATGGAAGATTAAAAAACTAATAACAAAACAAAACCCAAAATATATAGACGGTGTTAGAAAAAAACCGCAGCGACAGTATTCACACGTACAATTGCTTGACCACGTTTTGCAGCGATTCGGTGTAGTTGTAGTACATGCGGGTTGCCCATAATTTAAAATATCATGCTTCTGAAGAAATTCGGTTGAATTTTTTTTTCTTCCGACTTCTGACATAGTTTAGATATAAACTTGCGGTTTTCGGTAAAATATAACGATGGGCGATTTTCGGGTCAAATAATCTTAATCTACTACGTGCTTCGTAAGCTCGTGTTTGTTTCTGCGCAGTCACACTACGATAGATTTGAATATGTCATACACGCTGTGTGGATGAATATTATTTATCTGAATGAACGCGCCTGGGACGCCCAATGTCTGTAGATAAATATACGGGCATTAAATCATATTTCTAGAGCATACTTCTTATAGTAACGATGGACAATAGGAACCAATGTTCCAGCTAAGCATAGCAAAGATTTTTGGCGAACATTGACAGTACTTGGAATGGTTTAATGGAATGGATTCAATGATAAACAGGGGTCCATTAACTACTTGTCTTTTGTCAAAGAATACATCACACGATATACATTTATTGCACTGTTCACTATTAACTAAAAATTGTACGTTCCAATGCAACAGACGATATAAAACCCCGTCTTTGCATATCTAAAAATCATTTAACAATACGAAACTTGTTACCGTGGTATGTACCGTTATAGAACATTAATAAACAAAAAACACACGTTTCTTTTTCTAACAACTTACAATTAACACTTTTACTGTCCAAGGCAATTGTCAATCCAATTGCCACACGTCCAATAGTGCATTATATGCAATTCACGGACGCATGAACTTCAATGTTCTTGGTGGTCAATAGTATGTATGGCATGCACGGACGTACCGAGCTAACTCATTAGTGCCTAACACGTAATGCGTGGATAGTAAAAGTGTTAATAATAGAACTAATGTTGCCAACCTATCAATAGTGGACCTCGAAAATTATCTATCTATAGGCCCATCGATGGGATAAGTTTGGATGAATATTATCGGAACACATCAATTCAATACTATGACTATTCCTACCATTATCATTAATATCAATATACCTATCGATAAGATCCTTGAATTATTGCTTTTGTTTCACTATAGTAGGCTCATCGATAGACAATTGATAGTGGACTCGAGCAGCAACGGTAACGTGAACTTATTTTTTCTACTATCACACGTTCTGTTAGTTTTGGTCCCAACCAAGAGATCTATCCACAGCCATTTTCCACTGTTTGTATCTCATGTCCCTTTCGTCTTCAGTTATGCTGGGGGCGTACGTGGTGCCAGTGGTCATAGGTATTGGGGCGACCTGAGCGTCGGGCTTAACGCCCCAGTAAGCCACTAAAGCAGCCCCCAAAGCTGTACTTTCAGTAAATCCAGCCCTTATGACGTTGATGCCAACTAAATCAGCCTGCATCTGCATCACCAGCGCATTTGAAGTCATACCTCCATCAACCTGTAATTAAAATATGTTTTATATGTATGTCGACGCAAGACCATATTAAATAAGGAAATCTTGTTTTGTAATTTTTACTTAGATGCTGTTAGGGTTAATTTAACAAGTTCTTAATTATTGCTTTGATTTATAAACAGTTTCACATAACTTATAGTAATGATAGATGAGTTTTAAGAATGTATGAACTATATTGATCTCGCCTTCCTTTCGGAACATTCGCCGCCATAATTGTTATTGTGCGTCGGCGGATGTTCCGAATAAAAATGATTAAAAAATATTGTAAGAGGTAAACTTAGCTTCCAAAAATAAGTAATGAATTTTGAAATTGTTTTGATAACTGTGAAAATCCGTATAGCCTAAATCGTTTAACTAAAATGTAATGTTTTGACTACGCAATATTTCCGTGTAACGTCATTTATGATTTGTGTTTTTGGCTAATGTTTTCAGATAGAAACGATTATAAAATGTTGTGAAAGCTGAATCTAATTTCTAAAAATAAGGAACTAATTTTGATACTGTTTCGATTACTGTAAAAATTCTATTAACAGAAAATTGTTTGATTAGAAGTATTGTTTTGAGTACGTAGTATCTCCGCCCAACGCCATTTTGATTTGTGTTCATGAGGTTTATAAAAAGTGATTTCTGTGGCGCGGCGAGGCATTATTGGTCGAACCTTGGAAGAGGTGAGACAGTGCATACTATCCGCAGTAAACTAGGAGTCCTGTGAGTACCTACCATTGTTATTTTTAGTTAGTGCTTTTGTGATTTTAATATTGTGAAAAATAAATCAAGTGTTCCAATATTGTTGACTTTTATCATTTGTGATGAGTGAGCATAGTGAAGAAAATAGTGACGTCGCCGATGGTGACGTCACTCTTTCCGAAAACCCCGCTGGGCTAAACGCGTCGTTATGTATTAAATATTTTAATGTCTAGTTACCAACCCATACTTAATGCTTACATTAATCATAACGAATAATAGTTGCTTCATAATCGATAATACACGTGTAAAGTGTGCGTCTCGCTCAATTTGTGGCGAAAGTTCAAAAGTATGAAAATTTTAATGACTGACAAGTCATGTCAAACATGATACAAGCTTGAGATTAAGTTTCACCTTGAAGACACAATTTAACAAGCAAACAACGTGAAAAACATAGGACGACTAGCTATCTCAACGTAAATCTTTAATGGAGGTTCACGTTATACACCTTCAGTGGATTGAAATATCAAAAATACTTATTCCTTTTCAGGTATCTTACGATAGACATGATACTCTTACCCAGTTGCTAGAAAAAAGTTTATCAAACTCAAATCAATACATTTAAATACAAACCATATTACAAGAATTTAAAAAATGTCAAAGTATCTTATTTTGTCAATATACCGTATTACTCAATATTTTATATTGTTTTATTTCAGACGACAATACGGCTGAAACCAAGTTATTTCTGAATTCAGGTCTGTTAGGTCTTTTTTTCACGCACATGCTAGACAATCTCGATATATTCTACTGACAAAGTGAATTCCCTGATATAGTGATTTAAAAGCAGTACCAAAAGAAATCCGTAAATCGATCAACGAAAGACATTTGTCTTTTTCAGCACAAGAGCCTAGTTGGCTATTATGATTGACCACCAGCAGATACATATAAATACACTTCTGGACACATCTATTGGCCCACCTTAGAGTTTAGGTTTCGATGGCCCCTACCGAAATATGATTGCTAGATTGAACAAAAACTGTTGATGCAGTTTTAAACCTGATACATTTTACCATCTTTTTTGATCGTATTGATATCGTATCGATATTAAATTTGAATTCAGAATACCATACGACATGGAGCTACGCCTAAAGTCGGATATGCGCCTTGTTAAAGGCAATTGATTTTTGAATAAAAAACATGTTTTATCAAATAAAGGTTTAGTTTAATAACGCGTGTTGGCTCCATGGGCATCTACCACAGCTCTCATATAGTTAGGGAGACGAATAGGGGAATTTTCGGTAATACTCGAGCGTGGCAGTTTAAGATATGAGAGATACCTTGGACCTAATAGAACTCGAGCGTGGCAGTTTAAGATATGAGAGATACCTTGGACCTAATAGAACAACCTTGTAAAGTATTTAGCTCTATATGTAATGACGCGCGTCTAGCCTTAGCCACGATAAGTCCTTGACGCCGCCGAGTTATAAGGTCGCGAACTTGAAAAAAAACGTTAATCCGGCATTCTCGAGCGAGAATTTTTTTATTTTTATTTTGAAGAATATAATCTAAAACGTACTAAAAATACAAAATCTGCAGGTTTCCGCATGACCGGGAGTGTGGAGGATGGCTCCTCCACACTCCCGGTCATGCGGAAGACGAAATGGCTTTCGTCTTCCGAAAAACGCGTTGCGGCATATAAGTCGCGAACGAAACATTTTACAAAAAAAAAGTTTAAATAAACAAAAAAGGTAATTTTATTTTACACAAAAAAGGTCTCTTTACATTTTTGTCCAAAGTTAAAACTTTTTGACTTGAAGCATCAAAAAAACTCAAACTCTCGGTTTTTTGAGTATATCTTGAAAACTGAGGGTGTTAAAAAAATGATATGAAATAACGATGATTAAATTATGTTACTTTTATTAAACCTCAATTTTTTTTTCTTAAGCTTCTCAACAATTTTCGTGGACTCGGAAAAAGTTACGCGTATCTGTATACAAAAGTATTATTAACATGTACAGTTTCATGTATGTATATTATTCAATAGCCTGTTGATCCTACAATTGTTTTTTGGACGTACCGTAAGCAAAACGAAGTGAAGAATTATTAAAAGAAAGAAGAAAGGAAAAAAAACAAAAAACCTTTCCGATCACATTAAGAGAACCCACCAACATTTTGGCCCCATTAAGAAAATATGCTTTCAGGATACCGAGATAAACCTCCCCTATGAAAACCTGACGCGCTCGAGTATTTCAAAAATCCTTTTTTTTTGCATTTTCAAAAATTCATCGTAACTTATGGTCACGCCGAAATCGTCAGGTTTTTTTTAAGGGAGCTTCCTTGGCCCCTTCCGAAAATAATTTTTTTCGCGCTCGAGTATATTTTTTTTTGCATTTTTGACTACTTTATATACTGAAGCGCTCGAGAATGCCTAAGTAACTGTTTTTTTTTACATTTTTGAAAAACCGTACACGCCAAACCCACCGCTAAAATGGTTTTTACCATACGAGCTTTTCTTTTCGAAATTATTTATCTTTCGATTTTGATAGGTCTCGACGGCGCCGTTGAATTACGCCATTTAGCTACCTCGCCTCCCTAACTAATACGATTAGGCATAGAGTTTATCAACCGCTCTATGAAATTTCGAGGGATCACCTCCCATTCCTCTTCTATGGCAGTTTTCAACTCCTGCATCGTCTGGGCAACTGGCTGACGAGCCAAAACACGTATTTTTAGCTCGTCCCACATGTGCTCAATGGGGTTCATATCTGGGCTTTTGGCTGGCCTGTCCATAACTGTGATGTTCACATCCCGAAGATATTCCCTGACGATGCCGGCCGCATGGGCTCTTGCATTATCATGCATAAAAAGGAAATTTGGGCCCACATAGTCCGCGTATGGTAACACGTAAGGTTCTAAGCTTTCACGAATGTACCTTTCAGCATTTAATGTTGGCAGCCGTGGTCCTGTAACAACCTGAAGTTGAGTTTTGCCGCTCGCGGATATACCGCCACAGACAGTCCACGAGCCACCGCCATAAGCAACCCTCTCTTCAAAGCAGCATTGTGCGAAACGCTCTTCCTTACGTCGGTAGACCTTCTTCCTTCCATCATTGCCATGTAACACAATTTTAGACTCATCAGAAAAGAGTACACGGCTCCAATCTTGCCGTGTCCAATTTAAATGACTGCGTGCGAAATGAAGGCGCGCTGTTCGGTGGGCTCGCGTTAGTTTGGGCCCATTAGCTGGCTTGTGTGGTACCATATCGCGTTCTTTTAACCTTCTCCGAACAGTTCGAGCGCTCACAGATACTCCGTGGAAGTCGCGAAGTTGGTTTTGTATCTCAATGGAGGTAAGGTGACGATTTCTCAAGCTGGTCGTCACGATAAACGATCCTGCCTTTCAGTTGTGACCCGAGATCGTGGCCTTCTTTGGCGACGAACAAAGCCGCCAATCTCTAGGTACCTCCGATAAACATTTTGGACCGCAGATCGACTTAAATTAAGTTGAGCACTCACGTTTCTTAGGCTGTGTCCGGCCTGAATAAGTGCCACAGCTTGGGCGGCGACTTCAGGGGAAGTATCCATAGATTATTGATAGAAACTCACCTTAATGTTAAGAATAAGTAATGTTTGTTGCAAAACCAAAGATATCAATCACTTTTTCAAGAATTAAATCCAAGTAAACAAAAAAAAACAAGTTTTCTTAGTATTCGATTGTTTGATATCAACAAACAGGCTCCAAATTGTCTTTTGTTTCTTTAAATTCTGTGTTCGAAATTCAAAAAAAGTCTATTGAATGAAATTGTGAATGTGCCAGGTTCAAAACTGCATAAAAACTTTTTGCTCGACCTAATATAAAATTTTTGCTAGGACCTAACGAAACTGAAAATACAAGGTGGGCCAATAGATGTGTCCAGAAGTGTATTATCGGGCATAATGGGCTACTTGACAGTTGTAACAAATTAAGATGAAATCTGTTCTGCCTTAAAATAAAGGCCCAAATAGCTATTTCCTCAGTTAAAAATGGTGCTTAATATTTGTCATCTCTACTGTTCAGAAAATTAAGCTTTCATGTCTACATAGCTTTCGATCCCTAGGGTGGCTCCCAAGTAATTAGTTTTAATTACTATGATCCGATTCCGTTCCGTTATTAGTCTATCTAATGGTGTGTTGTATGTGTCACAGTAATCTTGTGAAAACCACGATATTATCATCTAACGGTTTTAAATCCGTAAGATATTAATCTGTCGATTTATAGTGGACAAGTTTGATAAGGTTTATTCAACTTTACACGAAGGATAAACCGGGATTCAATTCCCTATTTATCCTCCGCCTACCCTGTGATTTTGTCATTTCGATTTTGTTATAATGTATGATATTTTGACAATAAATCGATAGATTGATTACTCTTTCCTATAAACATTTATTTACGTTAAAGCAATTATCAAATAACATTAAATGCATATTTACGAATATTTTGTGTAAAGAAATTATTTTCGTTTTACACTAGGGCTGCATCAAGTTATCGATGACGTGTCGAATGTTGATCGCGCGGTAAACGTATATGTTTAACCCATGACGATTTGGTAATACTCACCTGGGTGGAATGTAATATCATTTATAGTTGAAATGTTTGACGCGTATATGGCAGTTAATATAAGTAGATATCAGGTCTTGACTATTAGAATATTGTAGGACTAATTGCAACCGTTATTATATTGTTAAGATATTAATAGAATAGTAAAAAATACATTTGAAATTTATGTATCTTTCAGTTTTCCTACCCATTCCGCGGTTCCCGCGGCTGTACCTACCCGCATAAAATTTCGGATCTCAAAAATATCGTTATGAATTTAGCCTAAGTACTATTCTGATGTATGGGCTATAGTGTTGTAAAGTTTCATCAAAATCCATCGAATACTATTGGCGAGAAGGACATAACAAACATCCATTCATTCATCCATCATCACAAACTTTTGCATTAATCGTATAAGTGGTTAGTGGTATGGTATAATTGGAATTATTTAATAATAATAAAAAAGATTTATTTTTATTTTATTAAAAAATAAGCAGACCCAACAAATATGGAACCGTTTGTGCGCGAGTCCGACTCTTACTTAGCTGGTGATTTATATTGAAACCTACTTTATCTGATACGAGGGTCAAACTGAAAGTTCTTAGAAAATCAAAAACTGATTACATTAGCCAGTTATTAGTTTTATTATATCTTTTCAAAATATTGTCCATTGACGTCAATACACCGCTGCATGCGATGGAACCACTGGGAAAAGCACTTTGCCCACTCGTCCTTAGGGGTCTCTTCAATGGCATCGCGATACGCAGCCACCGCTTCTTCAGCATTCATAAACCGCTTTCCTTTAAGTTTTTCTTTAATTTTTGGAAATAAATAAAAATCACAAGGCGCGAGGTCGGGGCTATACGGCGGGTGACCCAGTAATTCAACGTTTGATGTCGCCAAATAGTCGATCGTTCGCTTGGCGGTGTGCGACGAGGCGTTGTCGTGGTGAAGGAGGATCCTACTGCGAGGTCGTTTCTCTCGAACTTTTTCCAAGACAAGTGGCAAACAATTGGTAGTGTACCATTCTGCAGAAACTGTTTTTTGATCCTCTAACACAATTGTTGCGAAATGACCTATCCTTCCAAAGAACGAGGCCACCATTTTTTTCCCGCACTTCGATCTCTCTTCACTTTAGTTGGCAACTCCTCGAAAGGAAACACCCACTGAGCAGATTGTCTTTTGGTTTCAGGATCATAACAGTAAATCCAGCTTTCGTCACCTATTAGTATGTCGAACACAGCATTTGAGTCACCTCCGTTAAATCTTTCAATCATTTTACGGCACCAATCCACACGATGGAGTTTTTGAGCCTTAGTCAAATTATGAGGTATCCACCGGGCGCAAAGCTTCCTGACCGCTAAATGTTCGTGGAGGATTTTGTGCACTTGACTCATACCGATGCCTAAGCTTGTCCGAATCTGCTGATAGGTCACTCTTTTGTCAGTCTCTATCATACGCCGCACAACACAGATGTTATTTTCAGTCGTCGCCGTAGAAGGCCGTCCCTCACGAACATCATCAGTGAGATTAGTGCGACCACGTTTAAACTCATTAAACCAGTTGTAAACAGTCGCACGAGATGGGGCTTCATCGTGAAAGGCCAATCGTAGTCTATCATAACTTTCTTGTTGACTTAAATGACATCGAAAGTCATAAAAAATCATTGCACGAAAATTTTCTCGTGTTAAATTCATGTTGACGTGACACAGACAATTTTCAATTTGCCGCCAAATCGTAAAACAAATGACAAATGAATGAAATATATACTCAGTAATATTGGCAAAGAGTTCTATTTTCAAATTTTAGAATATTTTTTTTATTATATTGTTTATAAGTGGCCAGTTCTAAGAACTTTCAGTTTGACCCTCGTACTAATGAATATTATCAATATCTAAATTCATGTAAAAAAGTGGTAAAACAAACATCACTGACACGCATACATAAACAATTTTACACACATAAATTTCATGCTACATCGGTTTCGTTTTACATCTTTTATTTGTTCTTTTCTTCCGATAGGTGATAGTTCTTCTATGTTTTCGAACACCCTAACTCGTGACTGGTTTTTTGTTTCGAGTTCGTACGCGTATATCCAGGATTCATCACCTGACACGATGTTGTATACAGCATTTAAGGATCCTGCGTGGAATCTTGTTCTGACAAACCAAGTTACGCGAGCCGCTTTTTGTTCTTCACAGAACGAATGCGGTATCCGTCGGGAAAACGACTTTCTTGCACCTAATTTTCATGCAAGATTATTGCCTAAATTTCGCGGTCACATGTCGTTTCATCTTTCTCAATCAGCTTACGCACAGCACGTAACGTTTTCTTGGGTGACTGCAGTTTTTGGATGACCTTGACGGGGATCATCACTGAGCTTGACACGTCCACGTTGAAATTCAGCAAACCAGCGATAAATTGAGATTTTGGATGGGGCTTCACTAACAAATGCAGAAATCATCCGGTCAACACACTGTTTTTGTGTTAAACAACTTCGAAAGTAATAATAAATCATTTCTCTTGAATTTTCTCGAGTCCATTTCCTCAACGACTAAACAAGTTTGACAAGACCGAGAATCTTTTTTTAAATAAATAAATGGTATCCGATTCTTGAAACCAAGGAGTTTGCAATTAAAAAGATTTTAATATGACAGGAACAGTGGAAATATTCCATTCCCAATACTTTTAGTGCAGCCCTCGTAAAGAATATATTGCGTGTAAATACATTTTTAAATAGGAATGTTGTGTCTCTTTCTTTATTACTGAAATTTTCAGTGTCGCTCTTGTGTGTAATGATATTTTTGCTAATTTATGAAATTTTATTTAGTGCAAGTTTGACTCGCATAATCAAAATCAAGGCCTGATCATTCTTGCTTACACTTTTCACGATCTTTCTGCAGCAAATACTTTCATATTTATATGCTTTGATTATTAATCTATTTTATCCACAATTACCATTCTAGGGTTTAGGCGCATAATGACAAAAATGCCAAATATTCATAAAATGACAGACATTAATAGATTGTCGCAAATTGACAATAACGCGAAAAGCCAGTTTCGCAGAATGCCAGATTCACGGAAGATTCGTAAAAAGACAATTTTCAAAATGTTAACTACGATTTCTTAAAACAATATTAACGTAAATTTTATGAAATTATTGGTGTCGCCATCTATTGACAACTGGTCATAATAGCTGTTAAAATTACATAGTGCTCTGCCCTAATTATACAACATCATCATAATTATTTATTATTTATTTTACCATACATAATAAAACAATTAATTTACAATACTACGAGGGCGGGTCAATATGTCCGTGACTTTTGAATTTCTGACCTCTTTATTGAAAAAGCAACACTACTCCTGTGAACAGGCATCTTTCAGTTGACTACTATCAAAATTTGAACTTGCTGTGTCTGTTAGTTTGTGTTTGACAGGTATCTTTACCAGACTACCCAGTAATTTGAGGAAAAAAAGGAAAAAATGAATTTTGTGGGCTCATTAAGCATTATTTTTTGCGAAAAAAAAACATTACCGAGACCAAGGCTAAGATTGATAAATACTACGGGGACTTTTCACCATCGATTTCAATGGTAAAAAAGTTGTTTACTGAATTTCGTTGTGGCCATACAAGCACTGAAGATGCCGATCGTCCTGGAGACCCAGTTAAGGTCGCTACACCCGAAGCAATCGAAAAAAATCACGATATGGTGTTGGCCGACCGAAGATTGAAAATGCAAGAGATTATGGTAGGATCTCGCAAGGCTCAGTGATTTCAATTTTGAATGATCACTTGGGTATGAGAAAGCTTTCCGCAAGATGGGTGCCGCGTTTGCTCACAGTCGACCACAAACGTAATCGTGTAACAACTTCACAGGAAGGTTTGGCGTTGTGTAATCGCAATATGGAGGAGTATTTGCGCCGTTTTGTAACGGTGGACGAAACATGGATCCATCACACACAACACACCAGAGACCAACAACAGTCAAAACAGTGCGTTTCTAAGGGTGATTATCGCCAAAGAAGGCCAAGGTGGGTTTGTCAGCCAATAAAGTTATGGCGACTGTTTTTTGGGATGCACGTGCGATAATAGACATTGACTACCTTCAAAAGGTTGAAACAATCAATAGGGAATATTATGCCAACTTATTGGACCGCTTCAATGACGATATAAAAAAAAACGACCTCATTTGGCCAAGAAAAAACTTCTTTTTCACCAAGACAATGCAAGGGTACACAAATGTGCAGTTGCCATGGCAAAAATCCATGAATTGGGCTATGAATTGCTCCCTCATTCGCCCTATTCTCCAGATTTGGCTCCTAGTGACTACTTTTTGTTCCCAAACCTGAAGAAATGGCTTGGTGGAAAAAGATTTGACTCCAATGATGAAGTCATTATATCATACCGCCCTCGTATTTTCAATCGTAAGCTTTATTTCGTCTTTCGTTAGTTATGTAACACAAATTCTTTACTTGCTTTGATACAAGTTGTTTGCATTCTACCAAATGCAACGCCGACTCGAACTCCATACCACTAAGCGTAATTCGTATAACTCGGTCAAGATATTTGAATTCGTACTGTTTGTCAGCGTCAGTACAAGCCATGTGAAGGCAACTTAATGAACTCTAGCACCCCAATCGTCGCAGATGTTCATCGTCTTCTTACATTCAAAATAAAATTGTCATACTTCTTGTCACCTTCCAATCAAACTCGTACCTATATAACATACGGATATAACAATCATTCGCACAGCATTCCATTTTAGTACTTCAAAGCTGGATTTCGTGTATTCTTGTAACTTTAACTTTTATACCACTTTATATTTTCGTTTGACTCCGATTTTCGACTGATCGGTGAAACACTGAACGCATCACCAATACCCAAGATTCTGGAGCAGACCAGCGTTGACCCTTTTCCCTTCTGCAACTTACGCCATGCTTATCAGACATGACAGACCAGCATCGATTCCTCTAAGTTCCACGAAGACTACTACTTTGTAACTCTCACGGCAAACGAATACCATACCAGAAACTGCAACATCGGCATCAAAAATCCTTGGAACATCAAAATCCGTTATTCTATATCGACCTCAAAAGAAGACCGCTTCGAGGATTATCACCATCGCACGAAGTATTCTCTGTTGAAGACCTACGGACCTTCAAGGGGGCGGCATGTTACGAATTAATAAATATCCCTATAATAAATATCCTTTGGACATTTCCACACATCGCCATCTAGTCCCAAGGTAAGCTACTCAAAGCTTGTGTTATGGGTGCCAGACAATGGATATAATACTTAAATACTTTTTGTTTGTAAATACATACATGATATACATAGAAAACACCCAGACCAAACAGACATGTTCATGCACACAAATGTTTGTATTGTGCGGGGATCGAACCCGCACCCGCTGCGTAATAGGCGATTTCTCGACCACTACACCAGATGGGTCGTCAAAATTCACCCACAACTTTCATCCGCCTAGCGTGCGTATACTGGCCGGCAAGAAAAACAAAAAGAAGAATTTGACACACCGCGCGGCGATTGTCTTCACAGACAACATCTTCGATTTCCCCAAGATCTCACGCCGTGCTAAACTAATTAACACAAATTCGTTTATTATTTTGTAAATACCACTTTTTTGGTATTAGAGCCATATTTTACTACAATACTCGTACTACATAGTATTTTCATTTTCGATGAACTTGCAACCTATGGATAATTTACAACTAATACTCAAGGAACGTGTTATTAATACACATAGCTAATTAAAGAGAAAACGACTATAATAAATAATAATTCGTCATGAAAACTGAGGAATTGCATTTTGAGCGGAATCGAAAAGGAAAAGAAACAGCTCTGTGTGGTGGTTACCGTTACATTTTCAATGTCAAATAACAATACTACAAACTGGAGATGCGTATACTATTATATTAATTTTAAGTGTGACTACGAAATTGCAATAATCAATGCAATTAAAACTGTTTTTCCTGATGTTAGATACATCAATGGATGTTATTTCTATTTTCAAAAAGCCGTAAAACAGAAGGCAAAAGACTTAAAATTGTATGACTCACGTGAAGGTAGAAATATTACCAAAATGACTACAAACTTGCCAGGAAAATACATACAGTCGTGTTGGGTATCTATTTTAGAAGACTCTTTACAAACTAAGGAACTTAAATATTTAAAACAGTATTTTGAAACAGTGGTTGTTAAATTTTTCGCAAGAGTTGTTGAGCTGCTCAGAAATTACGCATGAGAGGGATGACACCATCAATTAAATGTAAAATTTCCCAAGATGCCTCAAGTCTGCTACTTCGTGAAAAAAATAATTAAAGAAGCTAAACATTATAACTACAGGGCTTAACAAAATCAACTACATTACTTCTCGGTGGTGATTCTGTTGCTTATATACAACAACTTTTTGTGTGGGACGAGCGAGTTGATGGTAATTAAAGCTGGCACCATAAAATATCTAAATGTGCCTACTGTGTCTCTTTGTGGTGTCGCGCTGAAAAGAGTTGTTAGCATTAAATATCTAGGCCATTGGCTGACACAGACTCAGAGAGGCTGGCAGATTATGTTGATATTGAGAGGGAGCGCAGAGCGTTGAGTGTGCGTTGCAATATGTTGGCTCGCAGATTTGCACGGTGTAGTAAGCAGATAAAATTGACACTCAAAGCATACTGTCAATCATTCTACACCTGCAGTCTGTGGGTTAGCTTTACGCGGCCTGCATGTGATGCACTGCGCGTCCAATATAATACCGGGTTCAGGATACTGTTTGGGCTGGCGCGATGCTGTAGTGCGTCCACGATGTTTGCCGAGGCGCGGACTGATTGTTTTTATGAAATAATACGCAAGAGGAGTGGGTCGTAGCTATCGCTCGTGCGCGCCAGCCCGAACAGTATTGTGCGCGCGTTTTCTGAACGGTGGGACTCACCGCTACTCAAGCGATGGCTACATCTGCATACGACGGCTGTGACACTGTAACTTAATTTGGATTCAGTGTCGCAGTCCACGGATGGTTTTGTTTTTATGCCATATTATTATTTCTGTTAATACTAATACTAGAATATAAGACATATGTTACTAACACTAAATATGGACGTAAGTCTGAAATAAAATTATTTATTATATTATACTAGCGGTCATCGGAGCTTCATTCGCGCGTTTAATTTTTTGTCTCCTTTTCCGTAATTCATAACGAGTTGTGTAGCCTACCTACCCAAATAGCTATCTAACACTGTTTTTTTTCAGTCGAACTAGTAGTTCTTGACATTAGCTTTATTTAGTCCATACCAACACTTCTGCGTTATCGTATTAGTATATATAAATAAGTTATCTATAATGATTTTTTCCTATGCATTTATTATATTTGAATTTTCAGATTATAACTGCACTCCGGTTTTACGCTACCGGGTCTTATCAAAAGCCCATCAGCTCCCAATGTCAGCCGTGTCGTAAGGGAAGTGACGCAAGCAATAAACGCAGTTTTATTGAGAAAGTATATTCAATTTCCCATATCAGGCAGCGAACGACAGTTGGCGAAAAATGAATTTACTTACGCCAACAGTCCGTTCCCGAATACAATAGGGGCTCTATATTGTACCCATATAAAAATTTTGGCACCCAAAAATCATGACGAGGCATACGTGAGCGTTCACCATGAAGGCCATTCCTTAAATGTACAAGCTGTAAGTAAAAAAAAATACATAACAATATGTTACTATCATGGAATAGTAGCTTTCAAAATATAATACCAACCGAATATGCATCTGCTTGCTGTCGGCGACAATTACCAACTGGCTTATTTAACACATCACATTTTATAAACATTTGTTTAAATATTTAAGATTTGCGACCCCGATTTATTCATACTAAATATCAACGCCAAACGGCCCGGGGCTCACCATGATGCCCACATTTGCCAGTTCGGGATAGCATGAATCGCCATTTCGAAAATGGTGATCGAAGTTGTTGGTTACTCGGTAAGTTATTAAAATATCCTCCCTCCTTATTGCATATTAAGATGAATTATTTGGTGCTACAATGAGGTTATTTTTTATCACCAAAGTAATGATAAGTTTGAAAACATACGTACAAATATTGGTTACATTCGGAGAAACATCGTGAGAAATACATTAACATAGCAGGCTAAAGTGGTCTGCAACTTAATTATGTCAAAGTTGCGATATGTCCCAAATGTTATATTTAGGATGGGTCCCCAGCATAACATGAAAATAATTCCACATGTTACAGGGGATGACGGATATCCACTAGAGCCTTGGCTGATGACGCCTATTAAAAACCAACCCACCGGTACACCGGAACATAGTTACACTGAGGCGCATAGCAAAGCAAGAAACGTAGTAGAGCGATGCTTTGGTGTTCTTAAGAACACATTTCGGTGTTTATCCAGACAACGGCAACTTATGTACAGCCCCGAAATAGCTGGTAAAATTGTCAACGCATGTGCCATACTGCGCAATATGAGGTTGCATTAAAGACTAAACTTCAATTGTGAGTGCCAACAACCCAGCCAAAGAGGACTTAACTGGTTAGTGACAGAACATTGCGGTGATGTTTTTTTTATTTGTGTTGAAAACGTAACCAGAGAAAAAGATATATATTAAAAATGGTTTATTATATGGTCCAGCACGATAAAAAATAAGTTTTGGGTTTTATTAGGTTTTGACTAGATTTTGCTATTTGCGAAGTAGTCGCAGACGCTTTCATATTTCGCTCACATTTAACCGCTAAACTATGAGGCGTATTAACAACTTGCAAGTATAAAAACTGATTATATTGAGCCTGTTTATACGATAAAACACACATATCTACGAATAATAATATAACTTAGTTACTAACTTAATAGTTAATATTATAACTTTATACCTCACGGATATAGTTTCATCATCTACGACAGATAGATACATGAATCTTTTTTTTAACCGTAGCCAAGTCAATGAGAGCCAATCAGGTAATAGCGTTTCTTCAAGCCGCCAGTTGACGTAAACTCTGCAACAGTAGCACCGTGAGCTCCTGCTTTTTATTGTGTCTGCGATATTCAGACAGTTCCAATGGATAATTCTATTAAAATTTTTACACTAATTAAAGTCCGCAAGCGACCTAATATAAAGATTCGCCATAAAAAAGAGGAAAGAGAGAAAATTTTGTAAGTTTAAAAACCGATACCTATTTGCCGTTTGCAATTTAGAGTTGGCACTAGTATTGTGTGAACCATTAACTTATCAATTATTATAATTATTTTGTTCTCCTACTGTTACAGAATAATTCCTACCCATTCCGAACAACCAAGTGGCGCTCGAAAAATCCTGAAACAAATTCGGCGTTTACGTGTTTTTATTGATTGAAAGGAATATTTGAGTTAAGCTTAAAAAATACATGTTTTTTTACAATTTATTTAAGACAGCTACGTGAGTTTGTAGTATATTTGTTGCAGCAAAAAAAAATATTAAAAATACTTGTCAGGGCGAAATGTCAAAAATTTGATTTTTTTGTGCTTCAGACTTCGGCCGCTTATGTGGTTTCATTACAAAGTTGTTCGGTACAAAAACTTATGATTTAATCCGCAAAATCAAAATCGTTGAGAAAGTTTCAGATTTACTGAGGACGAACTGCAGAATGTAAATATATCTTTAATTTTCTGCATGAATTACTAAATTTTCTAACCAAACAAAAAATGAAACGACTTGCAGAATGAAGTTAATATTTATATTGGTTTTTGCATCTTGTCCCAAGTGGGTCGCAACCACGTGGGACGCGTTGAGGTATATGTTAAAGTAGTATGTACCTTACCGAAATTATCTAATATTGTAGTAGGTACCTTACTGAAACTAGCGGTTATTTTCAAATAAAGAGTAATCAAACATTTTTTTTCCTGGAACATCCCATACATACTCGTAGTAAACATATTTTCCTACATCGGCGTAGTTATTGACTACGTAATTACATATTTAAATAGCAGGAGTAAGCATCCGCCTTGAAATGGGGGGCTTGTGCTTATTTTTTTTAAATCGTATTTTCATTCACATAAAAAATGCGAATGTATGGGAAACATTTGAAATGCTAATAACATTTGATTGGCGGCATATAGAGTCGTCACTTACGTATTTTTGAACTTAGTGACCGCATCGTATCGGCTAGATGAGTTTTCAGCGTCGTACAACACCTGGAAGTGGTAGAACTGGGTGGCTCATACCGCCAGCATCCAGCTGTCTGAGCCAGCACCTTTTTTATCAATTTTTCCGAATCGCGTGCGTCACGGAGGTTCAAATCTGGTCAAGAGCTGTCACTAACGTCGTCACATCACTAAATCCTAAAGACATTTGTTCGAAACATAATATTTTGTGAAATATAGAGTAAAACAAGTTGGCTCATATGACTAGATATCAGGATGTCTGAACCACACGTTTATCATGATTTCTCAAAAAATATTGGATTAAAATGGATGAAACTACTTCGAATGACCGTCATCTACGCGTCACATCACATTTTATAACAAACAGCGTCCCGAAACCCTCTGATGGTCTATATAATTAAAAATCAGACTATATCTTTATATAAGCTTGGACTGCACGACACAGGCGTGGCCTAGTGTGGAGCCGAAAACAAATATTTTCACTGACATGTTTGTCATAGTTGAGATCTGGAAAGTAAGAAAATGTGAAATTCTGGCTGTCTGAGCCTAGTTTTTTTGATTTTCTAAGAAAACTTTTGCGTCACCTACGATGAAAGTTGAATATATTAGCGTCACCTATGATTCATTATCAGCCTATAAACAGGGTGTTGTTTTAGTCAGCGACGAGCGACTCAGGGGTTGCTATACAAACGATACTGATGCCAAAAAATAAATACATTTTTTTTAAATGAAAAAAACACGAAATCATTTTTTATCTGGTAAAGCGATCAAATCAAAACCACCAACACTAGTTAGCCTCTTCGTAGCTTACTAGCTACGGCGTAGTATTTCGTAGATAAGCGCTAGCTACGCGCTAGTGTGCGAGTTTTCCCATTCGTTTTGTAATTTTTTGAATGTTGTATAAAACTTGCTCTGAATTTAAATATTTTTTTTAGAATAAGCATGACTCGTATTATCTTTATCATCCCTGAGTGTCACTGACCAAAACAAAACCATGCGAGATCTCTATCGAATCGTGTGACCGAAATGAAATCAGCAAAACTGGGTCCCTATTTTTGATTCACTCGCGTCAAGATGGTCTGTAATATTCATTGACTAATGTCCGATTTTCTAATGATAATTAGTATAATTTCATCGTGATTGATTTTAAAAAAAGATCACTGAATTTAATTAGCTTTTGAACGAAAATCATACTCCATATTCAAGAATGTGATAAAAAATAAGGCTTCTATTTAAAAATAAAACACAATATTTGCAAACACATAACAAAATTGTAACAATACAATATAATAACTTATTTATCAATAGAATATTTTGTAAAAAATAATATCTCTTATTACTATAGTAAATTTACTATCCTGTTTTAAACTGTCGTTGTAAATATTACACGCCTTTTTCGATTGCGTAAGATAATAATGAACCATTTTTATGGTTAATAGTGTAAAAATCGGATACCCTATTAGGTACAGTAGAAGTCTCTAGTGCTTGACTACTTTTCAAAAAAACCGCTTGCACACACTACACAAAAAAGGACAATTCAATTCCAAAAGAAGACGCAAGAAGCAAGCGATTTTGGCCTGTAAACGCTCACGGTTCGACAGGCCGCCGGCGGTATAGAATAAATTTATTTTCGCGAGTTTGTTAACTGGCGAAAGATAGTGAACCCTAAATACTGCTTACAATTAGAGGTATGGCTATCCACAGCACGGTATCACACCATACCATGACTGTGCTGGGAACGTCAACAAACAATTATCGGCGAGAATATTTTGCTGGTCGGACTGCTGACACGCGACGTTGTTAATAAACATACGAGTTGTTATCGCGCATGTTGGCCGATATAATGCTTTAGTAAGCGCGTTGCCGTGACTTTTGATGTGAGTTCAACTAGACGCAAAGACTCTGTATGGAGGATTAAAAAACTAATAACAAAACAAAACCCAAAATATATAGACGGTGTTAGAAAAAAACCGCAGCGACAGTATTCACACGTACAATTGCTTGACCACGTTTTGCTGCAGCGATTCGGTGTAGTTGTGGTACATGCGGGTTGCCCATAATTTAAAATATCATGCTTCTGAAGAAATTCGGTTGAATTTTTTTTTCTTCTGACTTCTGACATAGGTTAGATATAAACTTGCGGTTTTCGGTAAAATATAACGATGGCCGATTTTCGGGTCAAATAATCTTAATCTACTACGTGCTTCGTAAGCTCGTGTTTGTTTCTGCGCAGTCACACTACGATAGATTTGAATAAGTCATACACGCTGTGTGGGTGAATATTATTTTATCTGACGGAACGCGCCTGGGACGCCCTATGTCTGTAGATACATAAACGGGCATTAAATCATATTGCTAGAGCATACTTCTTATAGTAACGATGGACAATAGGAACCAATGTTCCGGCTAAGCATAGCAAAGATTTTTGGTGAACATTGACAGTACTTGGAATGGTTTAATGGAATGGATTCAATGATAAACAGGGGTCCATTAACTACTTGTCTTTTGTCAAAGAATACATCACACGATATACATTTATTGCACTGTTCACTATTAACTAAAATTTGTACGTTCCAATGCAACAGAAGATATAAAACCCCGTCTTTGCACATCTAAAAATCATTTAAAAATACGAAACTTGTTACCGTGGTATGTACCGTTATAGAACATTAATAAACAAAAAACACACGTTTCTTTTTCTAACAACTTACAATTAACACTTTTACTGTCCAAGGCAATTGTCAATCCAATTGTCACACGTCCAACAGTGCATTATATGCAATTCACGGACGCATGAACTTCAATGTTCTTGGTGGTCAATAGTGTGTATGGCATGCACGGACGTACCGAGCTCACTCATTAGTGCCTAACACGTAATGCGTGGATAGTAAAAGTGTTAATAATAGAACTAATGTTGCCAACCTATCAATAGTTGACCTCGAAAATTATCTATCTATAGGCCCATCGATGGGATAAGTTTGGATGAATATTATCGGAACACATCAATTCAATAGTATGACTATTCCTACCATTATCATTAATATCAATAGACCTATCGATAAGATCCTTGAATTATTGCTTTTGTTTCACTATAGTAGGCCCATCGATAGACAATTGATAGTGGACTCGAGCAGCAACGGTAACGTGAACTTATTTTTTCTACTATCACATGTTCTGTTAGTTTTGGTCCCAACCAAGAGATCTATCCACAGCCATTTTCCACTGTTTGTATCTCATGTCCCTTTTGTCTTCAGTTATGCTGGGGGCGTACGTGGTGCCAGTGGTCATAGGTATTGGGGCGACCTGAGCGTCGGGCTTAACGCCCCAGTAAGCCACTAAAGCAGCCCCCAAAGCTGTACTTTCAGTAAATCCAGCCCTTATGACTTTGATGCCAACTAAATCAGCCTGCATCTGCATCACCAGCGCATTTGAAGTCACACCTCTATCAACTGTACTGTTGTACATGTATTATATGTAATAAATTGAGTACCTTAATATATTTAGTATTCATCGGATCCACATTAACATTTTCATCACATTATCTTTGTTTTTCCATGCTTTCATTTCCTTTTTCCATCCAAAGATTGCTGGTTCATTTGCTGTAAACACGAACTTAGAGTTAATCATAGATTCTATCTACCTTAACGCAGTTCGTATTTTCTCCTTAAAAAGTCGTACTGTAGACATTAAACTATAGGCATTACCTGGCTTCTATTCTTCTTATACTATTACTCTGTATTTTTGGATTATTGATGTTTTCTAATCCTTTTTGAACAATATTTATTGTGAATCTAAAAATGTCAAACTTTCAAAGCTCTGTTATTCTACTTTTCTGTACATAATACTGTAAAAATAGCTGTGTTTTACCTTTGTTTGCAATTTTCCTTTAATTTGCATTGGGTGATAATTCTTTTACCTGATTATTTTTATAAATTGCTTGATTTTTGACATATTTTTATCTTTATTGACATGGTTGTTATGACAATATCTTTCAAAGTCTGACAACTTCTATCAAAGTATATTACTTTTTCGGGTTTAATACTCTGTAAACCACCAGTATTCATGTTCTATTTTTGAACCTATCTCGATCTAAATTTGAACGGCCTAGGTCCCCTATATAAGCCTTTATTTTTTTCATTTAATTGATTCGATTCCGAGTTCTAAGCTCGAACAGTTCTATTATACTTCAAGAAATAAACACTCTACATCTTCCCTCAAGAAGTCTTGAAGAACCGCCGGTGACTACTGAAACACCTCCTCACGCTAGGGGAGGGACCAGACACCGGAGGAGTATCCGAGTCCATTGACTGCAGTAACACCTCCTCGCTCTAAGGGAGGGACCTGTCTCCTTCTCGGAAGAGGACCCGAGACCAAGTACTTCTGGCACTCCAACTGATCATAACATTTTCTATATAGTGCCCGTTACCCTCATCACTGCTGTGAGTTACTCCTTCACGGCGCCTGTCACCGCTGCACATCGGCGTCGCTGCTCTTCACGGCGCCTGTCACGGCTGCACATCGGCGTCGCTGCTACCTCCGCTGTGTCGGCCCTGCACTCCGACGCCGCCCTTTGCTGCCTCCAGGACAATACTTATTGAAGATTTGAAGATACTTACTCACGCCCACTGCACTTTACTTACATTCATACAGCCATCACCTCATCTCATTTTTCGGTACTGTATTCTTTTTGTTTTAATATAAATTCTATTCCCTCTTCTACCTCTTTCTTTTACCTTCTTCTACTTCACATTTGTCGCTTCACGACACAACCTGTAATTAATATATGTTTTATATGTATTAAATATTTTCATGTCTAGTTACCAACCCATACTTAATGCTTACATTAATCATAACGAATAATAGTTGCTTCATAATCGATAATACACGTGTAAAGTGTGCGTCTCGCTCAATTTGTGGCAAAAGTTCAAAAGTATGAAAATTTTAATGACTGACAAGTCATGTCAAACATGATACAAGCTTGAGATTAAGTTTCACCTTGGAGACACAATTTAACAAGCAAACAACGTGAAAAACATAGGACGACTAGCTATCTCAACGTAAATCTTTAATGGAGGTTCACGTTATACACCTTCAGTGGATTGAAATATCAAAAATACTTATTCCTTTTCAGGTATCTTACGATAGACATGATACTCTTACCCAGTTGCTAGAAAAAAGTTTATCAAACTCAAATCAATACATTTAATCCCTCAAGCGTATGTGAACGAGACACATTGCAAATTCTATTGTTATGCGGTTGCCTGCAACCGCTCGGGTGTTGAAGCATTAAATACAAACCCTATTACAAGAATTTAAAAAATGTCAAAGTATCTTATTTTGTCAATATACCGTATTACTCAATATTTTATATTGTTTTATTTCAGACGACAATACGGCTGAAACCAAGTTATTTCTGAATTCAGGTCTTTAAGGTCTTTTTTTCACGCACATGCTAGACAATCTCGATATATTCTGCTGACAAAGTGAATTCCCTGATATAGTGATTTAAAAGCAGTACCAAAAGAAATCCGTAAATCGATCAACGAAAGACATTTGTCTTTTTCAGCACAAGAGCCTAGTTGGCTATTATGATTGACCACCAGCAGATACATATAAATACACTTCTGGAGTGTACATCCGGCCGTCTGAGCCAGGCTTCTATAGAGATCTTGCATATCTAGGCTGATAACGAATCGTTAGTGACGCTGATGTATCCAGGTTTCATCGTTTGTGACGCAATAGTTTTCTTGGAAAATCAAAAAAACTAGGCTCAGACAGCCAGAATTTCGCATTTTCTGACTTTCCAGATCGCAACTATCAGAGGGTTTCAGGTCGCTGTTTCTTATAAAATGTGATGTGACGCGTTAGTGACGGTCATCCGAAGTAGTTTCATCCATTTTAATCCAGTACTTTTTGAGAAATCGTGATAAACGTGTGGCTCAGACAGCCTGATATCCGGTCGTCTGAGCCAACTTGTTTTCCTCTATATTTCACGAAATGTTACGTTTTGGACAAATGTTTTTAGGATTTACTGATGTGACGACGTTAGTGACAGCTCTTGACCAGATTTGAACCTTTGTGACGCACGCGTTTTGGAGAAATTGAGAAAAAACTGCTGGCTCAGACAGCCGGATGCTGGCTGTCTGAGCCACCCAGTTCTACCACTTCCAGGTGTTGTACGAAGCTGAAAACTCATCTACTCTGATGTGACGCGGCCTCTAAGTACAAATAATCGTAAGTGACGGCTCTATACGCCGCCAATCAAAAGTTATAAGCATTTCAAATGTTTTCCATACATCGATGCATTTGGGTGGCCACACTTCGCACTCTTTATGGAAACGGAAAGACAATTTAGGAGAAAAAGTAAGCTAAAGCCCCTCATATCAAAGCGGATGCTTTCTCCTGCTATTTAAATATTTAATTACGTAGTCAATAACTACGCCGATGAAGGAAAATATGTTAATTATGTATGGGGTATTCCAGGTTTTAAAATTACTCTTTATTTAAAAATAATTACTAGCTCCAGCTGGTTACTACAATATAAGACTTTTTCGGTATTAAATACATACTAAGTACTCATTTCTCAACTCGTCCCATATTATAACGGCCCATTTGGGACAAGATGCAATAATTAATTTTAATCATTATGCAAATCGTCTCCTGCTTTTTTGGGTGCAAAATAATAACCATAAAACAGCGCAGAAGGTGAAACGCAGTTCTCTGGGACCGCTTATTATTATTACGAACAAAAATTACTAAGCCAGCCTTATTCACCTTCGGAACACGAGACGCGCGCCATCTTTGTGTCCATCTTTGTTCGTACAATATTTCTGATGCGGGGGAATAAAGAATGGAATGCGCTACCCTTATGCGAAACCCTTAATTTGGGCATTTTTGAAAGAAGATTGATTACGCTATTACTGATCAGACATGACCAATCCTCGACGACATCATCACTTACCACCAGTTGTGATAGTGGTCAAATGGCTGATCATATATATAAAAATATGCAGGATAGAAAGAAATCATCCACTTAATATCATTTATTTTTATAGCCCAAAAGATTGTTGTTGAATTTTATAAGAAAGTTTAAATATTTATGTTACAAAATGTATACATAATAAATAAAAATGTAAGTAAGAAACAATGGATATGGCGGTAAGAGAGGTGCGTAGAAACCAACTTACGAAAATAATGAAATAAAATGAAAAAAATATATTTTGTTTTAGACTTGTCATGTTTATTACCACAGGTTGTAACGTTTATCTTCTTTTAAAGTTTATGTTCATAGGACAAGTAATAATTATTTTGTTTTAATAAAGCAATGATATAAGTTTTGTGCTCGTGGGTTTTTACTTAGTTCGTAGACTTTATTGATTTTATGACGAGTATAGTATACCTATTTACGAGGAGTATTATTCACATTTGACTAAAATTGTTTTATCAGATGTATATTATATTTTACTTTGTAATCATTAAAAGGGTTTCCTTTCATACAACAAAATTGTGTTAACTTTTTTGTAACAATATTATTGTTTTTTTTTCTGATTATACTCATATTGATAGTTTTAACTTTTTGATTACATTAAATGACGTTAAAAATCATTTGATTAAATTATCTGCATCTCGTCCAAAATAAGCTGTAGACATGTATGGGATGAATTGATGAACTACCATTTGTATAAATGCTACACCAAAAACAATTCGTAAAATAACTTTATTATTTAGTAAAATATTAATAACAGGAGACTTCCACATGGTAATTCTTAGACGTTGGGTGATATCAGAAGTATCAGTCAACAACTATCTAAACGCCGAGTAAAAAAGTAAGTGCAAAGCGCTGAGTATGCCTAGTCCGCCTGGAGCCTAGCTTTTTTCAAGAGAACGCTGACTACGCCTAGTAAAAGTAGTAAGTAGTCCAACTAAATACTGCTCTGCTTACTGAGGTCTGAGTCTGGAGCTCACGTCAAAACATGCCTGATTGTTGTCATAAGTCTTTGTGTCCCCTTTTAGTATAACTAGCCCAATATTATCACCATAAATTTCTGTACATGCATTTTTTAATGATTAACTTCGGTAAGTGCAGGTTTCCTTGTCAGTACATCAGTCACTAATCAGTAGTGCGGATTTTTTTTCAGCAACTGTCATCACTGTAAATGTCTACTTTTTCGTCTGACGCTATCTTGCATGTCGAATTAACAGTGATTAAAAAGTGTTTTAATGTTCTTATTTAACATATTTTCTTTAACTTGATAGCATATTCCTGATTTTTTAAATGGTGAATAAAATATGAGCCTGTACAAGTGTACATGGTCTGATAATCTTGGTAAGGTCATCTCTTTAAACTAGAAATAAAAATAAAAGCCTTCTTTTAAACGTTGAGAAAGTTTAAGAATTACTCAGGACGAGCTGCAGTTTGTAAATATATCTTTGATTTTCCGCATTTCGTCCCAAATATTATATAGGCATGGTGGGACGAGTCAATGAATTACTAAGTTTTCCATCCAAACAAAAAAGGAAACGACTTGCAGGATTAAGTTAGTATTTATATTGATTTTTTGCATCTTGTCCCAAGTGGGCCGTAACATCACATGTAAAGAATCGAGTAATATGTAAGTAGTATGTACCTTACCAAAATTCTCTAATATTGTAGTACCTTCGATAAACTAGCGGTTGTTTTCAAATAAATAGTAACGATTTTTTTCCTTGGAATACCTGAGACCATAAATAATTAACATATTTTCCTTCATCAGCGTAGTTATTGACTACGTAATTAAATATTTTAATAGCAGGAGAAAGCATCCGCTTTGATATGAGGGGCTTTAGCTTACTTTTTCTACTAAATTGTCTTTCCGTTTCCATAAAGAGTGCGAAGTGTGGCCACCCAAATGCATCGATGTATGGAAAACATTTGAAATGCTTATAACTTTTGATTGGCGGCATATAGAGCCGTCACTTACGATTTTTTGTACTTAGAGGCCGCGTCACATCAGAGTAGATGAGTTTTCAGCTTCGTACAACACCTGGAAGTGGTAGAACAGCAGTTTTTTCTCAATTTCTCCAAAACGCGTGCGTCACGAAGGTTCAAATCTGGTCGAGAGCTGTCACTAACGTCGTCACATCAGTAAATCCTAAAAACATTTGTCCGAAACGTAACATTTCGTGAAATATAGAGGAAAACAAGTTGGCTCAGACGACCGGATATCAGGCTGTCTGAGCCACACGTTGATCACGATTTCTCAAAAAGTACTGGATTAAACTGGATGAAACTACTTCGGATGACCGTCACTAACGCGTCACATCACATTTTATAAGAAACAGCGACCTGAAACCCTCTGATAGTTGAGATCTGGAAAGTCAGAAAATGCGAAATTCTGGCTGTCTGAGCCTAGTTTTTTTGATTTTCCAAGAAAACTATTGCGTCACAAACGATGAAACCTGGATACATCAGCGTCACTAACGATTCGTTATCAGCCTAGATATGCAAGATCTCTATAGAAGCCTGGCTCAGACGGCCGGATGTACACCTTCTGGACACATCTATTGGCCCACCTTAGAGTTTAGGTTTCGATGGCCCCAACCGAAATATGATTGCTAGATTGAACAAACACTGTTGATGCAGTTTTAAACCTGATACATTTTACCATCTTTACGAAAAACGAATACCATACGACATGCGAGCTACGCCTAACAAGTCGGATATGCGCCTTGTTAAAGGCAATTGATTTTTGAATAAAAAACATGTTTTATCAAATAAAGGTTTAGTTTAATAACGCGTGTTGGCTCCATGGGCATTTACCACAGCTCTCATATAGTTAGGGAGGCGAATAGGGGAATTTTCGATAATACTCGAGCGTGGCAGTTTAAGATATGAGAGATACCTTGGACCTAATAGAACAACCTTGTAAAGTATTTAGCTCGATATGTAATGACGCGCGTCTAGCCTTAGCCATGATAAGTCCTTGACGCCGCCGAGTTATAGGGTCGCGAACTTGTAAAAAAAACGTTAATCCGGCATTCTCGAGCGCGATTTTTATTTTTTTATTTTGAAGAATATAATCTAAAACGTACTAAAAATACAAAATCTGCAGGTTTCCGCATGACCGGGAGTGTGGAGGAGCCATTTCGTCTTCCGAAAAACGCGTTGCGGCATATAAGTCGCGAACGAAACATTTTACAAAAAAAAAGTTTAAATAAACAAAAAAGGTAATTTTATTTTACACAAAAAAGGTCTCTTTACATTTTTGTCCAAAGTGAAAACTTTTTGACTTGAAGCATCATAAAAACTCAAACTCTCGGTTTTTTGAGTATATCTTGAGAACTGAGGGTGTTAAAAGAATGATATGAAATAACGATGATTAAATTATGTTATTTTTATTAAACCTCAATTTTTTTTTTCTAAAGCTTCTCAACAATTTTGGTGGACTCGGAAAAAGTTACGCGTATACAGATACGCGTAACTTTTTCCTGTACATCTTAATAATACTTTTGTATACAGATACAAAAGTATTATTAACATGTACAGTTTCATGTATGTATATTATTCAATAGCCTGTTGATCCTCAAATTGTTTTTTGAACGTACCGTAAGCAAAACGAAGTGAAGAATTATTAAAAGAAAGAAGAAAGGAAAAAAAAAGAAACCAAAAAACCTTTCCGGTCAGATTAAGAGAACCCACCAACATTTTTGTCACATTAAGAAAATATGCTTTCAGGATACCGAGATAAACCTCCCCTGTGAAAACCTGACGCGCTCGAGTATTTCAAAAATCCTTTTTTTTTGCATTTTCAAAAATTCATCGTAACTTATGGTCACGCCGAAATCGTCAGTTTTTTTAAAGGGAGCTTCCTTGGGGCCTACTTAACACCCCTTCCGAAAATAATTTTTTTCGCGCTCGAGTATATATTTTTTTGCATTTTTGACTACTTTATATACTGAAGCGCTCGAGAATGCCCAAGTAACTGTTTTTTTTTTACATTTTTGAAAACCGTACACGCCAAACCCACCGCTAAAATGGTTTTTACCATACGAGCTTTTCTTTTCGAAATTATTTATCTTTCGATTTTGATAGGTCTCGACGGCGCCGTTGAATTACGCCATTTAGCTACCTCGCCTCCCTAACTAATACGATTAGGCATAGAGTTTATCAACCGCTCTATGAAATTTCGAGGGATCACCTCCCATTCCTCTTCTATGGCAGTTTTCAACTCCTGCATCGTCTGGGCAACTGGCTGACGAGCCAAAACACGTATTTTTAGCTCGTCCCACATGTGCTCAATGGGGTTCATATCTGGGCTTTTGGCTGGCCTGTCCATAACTGTGATGTTCACATCCCGAAGATATTCCCTGACGATGCCGGCCGCATGGGCTCTTGCATTATCATGCATAAAAAGGAAATTTGGGCCCACATAGTCCGCGTATGGTAACACGTAAGGTTCTAAGCTTTCACGAATGTACCTTTCAGCATTTAATGTTGGCAGCCGTGGTCCTGTAACAACCTGAAGTTGAGTTTTGCCGCTCGCGGATATACCGCCACAGACAGTCCACGAGCCACCGCCATAAGCAACCCTCTCTTCAAAGCAGCATTGTGCGAAACGCTCTTCCTTACGTCGGTAGACCTTCTTCCTTCCATCATTGCCATGTAACACAATTTTAGACTCATCAGAAAAGAGTACACGGCTCCAATCTTGCCGTGTCCAATTTAAATGACTGCGTGCGAAATGAAGGCGCGCTGTTCGGTGGGCTCGCGTTAGTTTGGGCCCATTAGCTGGCTTGTGTGGTACCATATCGCGTTCTTTTAACCTTCTCCGAACAGTTCGAGCGCTCACAGATACTCCGTGGAAGTCGCGAAGTTGGTTTTGTATCTCAATGGAGGTATGGTGACGAATTCTCAAGCTGGTCGTCACGATAAACGATCCTGCCTTTCAGTTGTGACCCGAGATCGTGGCCTTCCTTGGCGACGAACAAAGCCGCCAATCTCAAGGTACCTCCGATAAACATTTTGGACCGCAGATCGACTTAAATTAAGTTGAGCACTCACGTTTCTTTGGCGGTGTCCGGCCTGAATAAGTGCCACAGCTTGGGCGGCGACTTCAGGTGAAGTATCCATAGATTATTGATAGAAACTCACCTTAATGTTAAGAATAAGTAATGTTTGTTGCAAAACCAAAGATATCAATCACTTTTTCAAGAATTAAATCCAAGTAAACAAAAAAAAACAAGTTTTCTTAGTATTCGATTGTTTGATATCAACAAACAGGCTCCAAATTGTCTTTTGTTTCTTTAAATTCTGTGTTCGAAATTCAAAAAAAGTCTATTGAATGAAATTGTGAATGTGCCAGGTTCAAAACTGCATAAAAACTTTTTGCTCGACCTAATATAAAATTTTTGCTAGGACCTAACGAAACTGAAAATACAAGGTGGGCCAATAGATGTGTCCAGAAGTGTATTATCGGGCATAATGGGCTACTTGACAGTTGTAACAAATTAAGATGAAATCTGTTCTGCCTTAAAATAAAGGCCCAAATAGCTATTTCCTCAGTTAAAAATGGTGCTTAATATTTGTCATCTCTACTGTTCAGAAAATTAAGCTTTCATGTCTACATAGCTTTCGATCCCTAGGGTGGCTCCCAAGTAATTAGTTTTAATTACTATGATCCGATTCCGTTCCGTTATTAGTCTATCTAATGGTGTGTTGTATGTGTCACAGTAATCTTGTGAAAACCACGATATTATCATCTAACGGTTTTAAATCCGTAAGATATTAATCTGTCGATTTATAGTGGACAAGTTTGATAAGGTTTATTCAACTTTACACGAAGGATAAACCGGGATTCAATTCCCTATTTATCCTCCACCTACCCTGACTGTGATTTGTCATTTCGATTTTGTTATAATGTATGATATTTTGACAATAAATCGATAGATTGATTACTCTTTCCTATAAACGTTTATTTACATTAAAGCAATTATCAAATAACATTAAATGCATATTTACGAATATTTTGTGTAAAGAAATTATTTTCGTTTTACACTAGGGCTGCATCAAGTTATCGATGACGTGTCGAATGTTGATCGCGCGGTAAACGTATATGTTTAACCCATGACGATTTGGTAATACTCACCTGGGTGGAATGTAATATCATTTATAGTTGAAATGTTTGACGCGTATATGGCAGTTAATATAAGTAGATATCAGGTCTTGACTATTAGAATATTGTAGGACTAATTGCAACCGTTATTATATTGTTAAGATATTAATAGAATAGTAAAAAATACATTTGAAATTTATGTATCTTTCAGTTTTCCTACCCATTCCGCGGTTCCCGCGGCTGTACCTACCCGCATAAAATTTCGGATCTCAAAAATATCGTTATGAATTTAGCCTAAGTACTATTCTGATGTATGGGCTATAGTGTTGTAAAGTTTCATCAAAATCCATCGAATACTATTGGCGAGAAGGACATAACAAACATCCATCCATTCATCCATCATCACAAACTTTTGCATTAATCATATAAGTGGTTAGTGGTATGGTATAATTGGAATTATTTAAAAATAATAAAAAAGATTTTTTTTATTTTATTAAAAAATAAGCAGACCCAACAAATATGGAACCGTTTGTGCGCGAGTCCGACTCTTACTTAGCTGGTGATTTATATTGAAACCTACTTTATCTGATACTAATGAATATTATCAATATCTAAATTCATGTAAAAAAGTGGTAAAACAAACATCACTGACACGCATACATAAACAATTTTACACACATAAATTTCATGCTACATCGGTTTCGTTTTACATCTTTTATTTGTTCTTTTCTTCCGATAGGTGATAGTTCTTCTATGTTTTCGAACACCCTAACTCGTGACTGGTTTTTTGTTTCGAGTTCGTACGCGTATATCCAGGATTCATCACCTGACACGATGTTGTATACAGCATTTAAGGATCCTGCGTGGAATCTTGTTCTGACAAACCAAGTTTCGCGAGCCGCTTTTTGTTCTTCACAGAACGAATGCGGTATCCGTCGGGAAAACGACTTTCTTGCACCTAATTTTCATGCAAGACTATTGCCTAAATTTCGCGGTCACACGTCGATCTTTCTCAATCAGCTTACGCACAGCATCAACGTTTTCTTGGGTGACTGCAGTTTTTGGATGACCTTGACGGGGATCATCACTGAGCTTGACACATCCACGTTGAAATTCAGCAAACCAGCGATAAATTGAGATTTTGGATGGGGCTTCACTAACAAATGCAGAAATCATCCGGTCAACACACTGTTTTTGTGTTAAACAACTTCGAAAGTAATAATAAATCATTTCTCTTGAATTTTCTCGAGTCCATTTCCTCAACGACTAAACAAGTTTGACAAGACCGAGAATCTTTTTTTAAATAAATAAATGGTATCCGATTCTTGAAACCAAGGAGTTTGCAATTAAAAAGATTTTAATATGACAGGAACAGTGGAAATATTCCATTCCCAATACTTTTAGTGCAGCCCTCGTAAAGAATATATTGCGTGTAAATACATTTTTAAATAGGAATGTTGTGTCTCTTCCTTTATTACCGAAATTTTCAGTGTCGCTCTTGTGTGTAATGATATTTTTGCTAATTTATGAAATTTTATTTAGTGCAAGTTTGACTCGCATAATCAAAATCAAGGCCTGATCATTCTTGCTTACACTTTTCACGATCTTTCTGCAGCAAATACTTTCATATTTATATGCTTTGATTATTAATCTATTTTATCCACAATTACCATTCTAGGGTTTAGGCGCATAATGACAAAAATGCCAAATATTCATAAAATGACAGACATTAATAGATCGTCGCAAATTGACAATAACGCGAAGAGCCAGTTTCGCAGAATGCCAGATTCACGGAAGATTCGTAAAAAGACAATTTTCAAAATGTTAACTACGATTTCTTAAAACAATATTAACGACAATTTTATGAAATTATTGGTGTCGCCATCTATTGACAAGTGGTCATAATAGCTGATAAAATTACATAGTGCTCTGCCCTAATTATACAACATCATCACAATTATTTATTATTTATTTTACCATACATAATAAAACAATTAATTTACAATACGACGAGGGCGGGTCAATATGTCCGTGACTTTTGAATTTCTGACCTCTTTATTGAAAAAGCAACACTACTCCTGTGAACAGGCATCTTTCAGTTGACTACTATCAAAATTTGAACTTGCTGTGTCTGTTAGTTTGTGTTTGACAGGTATCTTTACCAGACTACCCAGTAATTTGAGGAAAAAAAGGAAAAAATGAATTTCGTGGGCTCATTAAGCATTATTTTTTGCGAAAAAAAAACATTACCGAGACCAAGGCTAAGATTGATAAATACTACGGGGACTTTTCACCATCGATTTCAATGGTAAAAAAGTTGTTTACTGAATTTCGTTGTGGCCATACAAGCACTGAAGATGCCGATCGTCCTGGAGACCCAGTTAAGGTCGCTACACCCGAAGCAATCGAAAAAAATCACGATATGGTGTTGGCCGACCGAAGATTGAAAATGCAAGAGATTATGGTAGGATCTCGCAAGGCTCAGTGATTTCAATTTTGAATGATCACTTGGGTATGAGAAAGCTTTCCGCAAGATGGGTGCCGCGTTTGCTCACAGTCGACCACAAACGTAATCGTGTAACAACTTCACAGGAAGGTTTGGCGTTGTTTAATCGCAATATGGAGGAGTATTTGCGCCGTTTTGTAACGGTGGACGAAACATGGATCCATCACACACAACACACCAGAGACCAAACAACAGTCAAAACAGTGCGTTTCTAAGGGTGATTATCGCCAAAGAAGGCCAAGGTGGGTTTGTCAGCCAATAAAGTTATGGCGACTGTTTTTTGGGATGCACGTGCGATAATAGACATTGACTACCTTCAAAAGGTTGAAACAATCAATAGGGAATATTATGCCAACTTATTGGACCGCTTCAATGACGATATTAAAAAAAAAACGACCTCATTTGGCCAAGAAAAAACTTCTTTTTCACCAAGACAATGCAAGGGTACACAAATGTGCAGTTGCCATGGCAAAAATCCATGAATTGGGCTATGAATTGCTCCCTCATTCGCCCTATTCTCCAGATTTGGCTCCTAGTGACTACTTTTTGTTCCCAAACCTGAAGAAATGGCTTGGTGGAAAAAGATTTGACTCCAATGATGAAGTCATTATATCATACCGCCCTCGTATTTTCAATCGTAAGCTTTATTTCGTTTAATTCTTTCGTTAGTTATGTAACACAAATTCTTTACTTGCTTTGATACAAGTTGTTTGCATTCTACCAAATGCAACGCCGACTCGAACTCCATACCACTAAGCGTAATTCGTATAACTCGGTCAAGATATTTGAATTCGTCTTGTTTGTCAGCGTCAGTACAAGCCATGTGAAGGCAACTTAATGAACTCTAGCACCCCAATCGTCGCAGATGTTCATCGTCTTCTTACATTCAAAATAAAATTGTCATACTTCTTGTCACCTTCCAATCAAACTCGTACCTATATAACATACGGATATAACAATCATTCGCACAGCATTCCATTTTAGTACTTCAAAGCTGGATTTCGTGTATTCTTGTAACTTTAACTTTTTTACCACTTTATATTTCCGTTTGACTCCGATTTTCGACTGATCGGAGAAACACTGAACGCATCACCAATACCCAAGATTCTGGAGCAGACCAGCGTTGACCCTTTTCCCTTCTGCAACTTACGCCATGCTTATCAGACATGACAGACCAGCATCGATTCCTCTAAGTTCCACGAAGACTACTACTTTGTAACTCTCACGGCAAACGAATACCATACCAGAAACTGCAACATCGGCATCAAAAATCCTTGGAACATCAAAATCCGTTATTCTATATCGACCTCAAAAGAAGACCGCTTCGAGGATCATCACCATCGCACGAAGTATTCTCTGTTGAAGACCTACGGACCTTCAAGGGGGCGGCATGTTACGAATTAATAAATATCCCTATAATAAATATCCTTTGGACATTTCCACACATCGCCATCTAGTCCCAAGGTAAGCTACTCAAAGCTTGTGTTATGGGTGCCAGACAATGGATATAATACTTAAATACTTTTTGTTTGTAAATACATACATGATATGAGACATGTTCATGCACACAAATGTTTGTATTGTGCGGGGATCGAACCCGCACCCGCTGCGTAATAGGCGATTTCTCGACCACTACACCAGATGGGTCGTCAAAATTCACCCACAACTTTCATCCGCCTAGCGTGCGTATACTGGCCGGCAAGAAAAACAAAAAGAAGAATTTGGCACACCGCGCGGCGATTGTCTTCACAGACAACATCTTCGATTTCCCCAAGATCTCACGCCGTGCTAAACTAATTAACACAAATTCGTTTATTATTTTGTAAATACCACTTTTTTGGTATTAGAGCCATATTTTACTACAATACTCGTACTACATAGTATTTTCATTTTCGATGAACTTGCAACCTATGGATAATTTACAACTAATACTCAAGGAACGTGTTATTAATACACATAGCTAATTAAAGAGAAAACGACTATAATAAATAATAATTCGTCATGAAAACTGAGGAATTGCATTTTGAGCGGAACCGAAAAGGAAAAGAAACAGCTCTGTGTGGTGGTCACCGTTACATTTTCAATGTCAAATAACAATACTACAAACTGGAGATGCGTATACTATTATATTAATTTTAAGTGTGACTACGAAATTGCAATAATCAATGCAATTAAAACTGTTTTTCCTGATGTCAGATACATCAATGGATGTTATTTCTATTTTCAAAAAGCCGTAAAACAGAAGGCAAAAGACTTAAAATTGTATGACTCACGTGAAGGTAGAAATATTACCAAAATGACTACAAACTTGCCAGGAAAATACATACAGTCGTGTTGGGTATCTATTTTAGAAGACTCTTTACAAACTAAGGAACTTAAATATTTAAAACAGTATTTTGAAACAGTAGCTGTTAATTTTTTCGCAAGAGTTGTTGAGCTGCTCAGAAATTACGCATTAGAGGGATGACACCATCAATTAAATGTAAAAATTCCCAAGATGCCTCAAGTCTGCTATCTTCGGTGTAAGTGTATCCTACTTATCTTCGGTTACAACTAGGTTTAGCCTTCATTATAGCGGCTAGAACTAGGTACAGCCGCACACTGGTGGCTAAACTTAGGTGTTTCCTATTTATTATCGGCTAGAACTAGGTTTTCAGTTCAGTAAAGGATTTTGATTTTATTTTGAGACTCGTACCTTGCGTTTCCTGATTGTTTAGATTTTTGGTTAAGTAGTAAAACTTTATTGTTTATGTTTATTTTTTTTTATCTTTGCGCCAAAGATGTCTAGTTCTGTTAGTTTATGAAGAGAAGATTTATAATATTTTGTGTTTTAATTAATTAAAATAACGTCTTTTTTCGTTAATAGATATTTTCCAGCGAGATAAGACAATATGTAAAATAATTTCCAATTCTTTTCTAAAACAATAATATAATTATTATAGTATTTTGTATAACTCTAAATGTCATTCAAGTTTATCTTGTTCAAATAAGTGATAGACATTATTGCAACATACTTTCATATATGAGTGTTTGTAAATTTTTGTATAAATAAAACTGAGTAAAAACTTATCCTATTTGTTTTAACATAAAATATGACAGAAGAAAACAAAGACTTAGTTGATTTTTTCATAGTTAAAAAGTAAAACTTTATTTTTTATGTTTATTTTGTCATGTCTAGTTCTGTTAGTATATGTTGAGAAAATATATAATATTTTCTGTTTGATTACTTATAATAACGCCTTTTTTGTTAAAAGAAAAATTTTGCCTGTCAAATAATAAATAATAAATGTCACTTAAACATCCCTGTCTTTTATTTATTCCATGTAATTGAATCAATTGGGAAACGAAATATTAGAATCTCAAAACAACTGAACTGAAAACCTTGTTCTAGCCGATAATAAATAGGATACACCTAAGCTTAACCACCAGTGAGCGGCTGTACCTAGTTCTAGCCGCTATAATGAAGGCTAAACCTAGTTGTAACCGAAGATAAGTAGGATACACCTAAGTTTAACCGCATGTGGCGGGCTGCACCTAGTTGTAGCCGGCTAAAACTAGGTGTAGCCGAACTTCAGCTATTAGCCGTAACATATATAAATAAGTTATCTATAATGATTTTTTCCTATGCATTTATTATATTTGAATTTTCAGATTATAACTGCACTCCGGTTTTACGCTACCGGGTCTTATCAAAAGCCCATCAGCTCCCAATGTCAGCCGTGTCGTAAGGGAAGTGACGCAAGCAATAAACGCAGTTTTATTGAGAAAGTATATTCAATTTCCCATATCAGGCAGCGAACGACAGTTGGCGAAAAATGAATTTACTTACGCCAACAGTCCGTTCCCGAATACAATAGGGGCTTTATATTGTACCCATATAAAAATTTTGGCACCCAAAAATCATGACGAGGCATAAGTGAGCGTTCACCATGAAGGCCATTCCTTAAATGTACAAGCTGTAAGTAAAAAAAAATACATAACAATATGTTACTATCATGGAATAGTAGCTTTCTTTAATATAATACCAACCGAATATGCATCTGCTTGCTGTCGGCAACAATTACCAACTGGCTTATTTAACACATCACATTTTATAAACATTTGTTTAAATATTTAAGATTTGCGACCCCGGTTTATTCATACTAAATATCAACGCCAAATGGCCCGGGGCTCACCATGATGCCCACATTTGCCAGTTCGGGATAGCATGAATTGCCATTTCGAAAATGGTGATCGAAGTTGTTGGTTACTCGGTAAGTTATTAAAATATCCTCCCTCCTTATTGCATATTAAGATGAATTATTTGGTGCTACAATGAGGTTATTTTTTATCACCAAAGTAATGATAAGTTTGAAAACATACGTACAAATATTGGTTACATTCGGAGAAACATCGTGAGAAATACATTAACATAGCAGGCTAAAGTGGTCTGCAACTTAATTATGTCAAAGTTGCGATATGTCCCAAATGTAATATTTAGGATGGGTCCCCAGCATAACATGAAAATAATTCCACATGTTACAGGGGATGACGGATATCCACTAGAGCCTTGGCTGATGACGCCTATTAAAAACCAACCCACCGGTACACCGGAACATAGTTACACTGAGGCGCATAGCAAAGCAAGAAACGTAGTAGAGCGATGCTTTGGTGTTCTTAAGAACACATTTCGGTGTTTATCCAGACAACGGCAACTTATTTACAGCCCCGAAATAGCTGGTAAAATTGTCAACGCATGTGCCATACTGCGCAATATGAGGTTGCATTAAAGACTAAACTTTAATTGTGAGTGCCAACAACCCAGCCGAAGAGGACTTAACTGGTTAGTGACAGAACATTGCGGTGATGTTTTTTTTATTTGTGTTGAAAACGTAACCAGAGAAAAAGATATATATTAAAAATGGTTTATTATATGGTCCAGCACGATAAAAAATAAGTTTTGGGTTTTATTAGGTTTTGACTAGATTTTGCTATTTGCGAAGTAGTCGCAGACGCTTTCATATTTCGCTCACATTTAACCGCTAAACTATGAGGCGTATTAACAACTTGCAAGTATAAAAACGGATTATATTGAGCCTGTTTATACGATAAAATACACATATCTACGTTTTATTTGTTTTCATACTGTTTAGTGAAAAAAATCACAAGTTCTGATTGCGTTGCACATGCTTAGGTTCACTCCAACCTAAAAAATAGCAAGGAAGAACGAATGGTTTCAACCATTTATATCAGTTTTATATAAATCCGCATATGGTTCTTGAGAAATCAACCGTTAACGGTCACGGATCGAAAGATCGTCGGCGGTCGCGTAAACAAAAATATAACAAAAGCCTGTTGATAAACACATCCGTGAGGTATAAAGTTATAATATTAACTATTAAGTTAGTAACTAAGTTATATTATTATTCGTAGATATGTGTGTTTTATCGTATAAACAGGCTCAAAATAATCAGATTTTATACTTGCAAGTTGTTAATACGCCTCATAGTTTCATCATCTACGACAGATAGATACATGAATCTTTTTTTTAACCGTAGCCAAGTCAATGAGAGCCAATCAGGTAATAGCGTTTCTTCAAGCCGCCAGTTGACGTAAACTCTGCAACAGTAGCACCGTGAGCTCCTGCTTTTTATTGTGTCTGCGATATTCAGACAGTTCCAATGGATAATTCTATTAAATTTTTTACACTAATTAAAGTCCGCAAGCGACCTAATATAAAGATTCGCCATAAAAAAGAGGAAAGAGAGAAAATTTTGTAAGTTTAAAAACCGATACCTATTTGCCGTTTGCAATTTAGAGTTGGCACTAGTATTGTGTGAACCATTAACTTATCAATTATTATAATTATTTTGTTCTCCTACTGTTACAGAATAATTCCTACCCATTCCGAACAACCAAGTGGCGCTCGAAAAATCCTGAAACAAATTCGGCGTTTACGTGTTTTTATTGATTGAAAGGAATATTTGAGTTAAGCTTAAAAAATACATGTTTTTTTACAATTTATTTAAGACAGCTACGTGAGTTTGTAGTATATTTGTTGCAGCAAAAAAAAATATTAAAAATACTTGTCAGGGCGAAATGTCAAAAATTTGATTTTTTTGTGCTTCAGACTTCGGCCGCTTATGTGGTTTCATTACAAAGTTGTTCGGTACAAAAACTTATGATTTAATCCGCAAAATCAAAATCGTTGAGAAAGTTTCAGATTTACTGAGGACGAACTGCAGAATGTAAATATATCTTTAATTTTCTGCATGAATTACTAAATTTTCTAACCAAACAAAAAATGAAACGACTTGCAAAATGAAGTTAATATTTATATTGGTTTTTGCATCTTGTCCCAAGTGGGTCGCAACCACGTGGGACGCGTTGAGGTATATGTTAAAGTAGTATGTACCTAACCGAAATTATCTAATATTGTAGTAGGTACCTTACTGAAACTAGCGGTTATTTTCAAATAAAGAGTAATCAAACATTTTTTTTCCTGGAACATCCCATACATACTCGTAGTAAACATATTTTCCTACATCGGCGTAGTTATTGACTACGTAATTACATATTTAAATAGCAGGAGTAAGCATCCGCCTTGAAATGGGGGGCTTTTGCTTTTTTTTTAAAATCGTATTTTCATTCACATAAAAAATGCGAATGTATGGGAAACATTTGAAATGCTAATAACTTTTGATTGGCGGCATATAGAGTCGTCACTTACGTATTTTTGAACTTAGTGACCGCATCGTATCGGCTAGATGAGTTTTCAGCGTCGTACAACACCTGGAAGTGGTAGAACTGGGTGGCTCATACAGCCAGCATCCAGCTGTCTGAGCCAGCACCTTTTTTTTCAATTTTTCCGAATAGCGTGCGTCACGGAGGTTCAAATCTGGTCGAGAGCTGTCACTAACGTCGTCACATCACTAAATCCTAAAGACATTTGTTCGAAACATAATATTTTGTGAAATATAGAGAAAAACAAGTTAGCTCGTATGACTGGATATCAGAATGTCTGAGCCACACGTTTATCATGATTTCTCAAAAAGTATTGGATTAAAATGGATGAAACTACTTCAAATGACCGTCATCTACGCGTCACATCACATTTTATAACAAACAGCGTCCCGAAACCCTCTGATGGTCTATATAATTAAAAATCAGACTATATATTTATATAAGCTTGGACTGCACGACACAGGCGTGGCCTAGTGTGGAGCCGAAAACAAATATTTTCACTGACATGTTTGTCATAGTTGAGATCTGGAAAGTAAGAAAATGTGAAATTCTGGCTGTCTGAGCCTAGTTTTTTTGATTTTCTAAGAAAATTTTTGCATCATCGTGATTGATTTTAAAAAAAGATCACTCGAATTCAATTAGCTTTTGAACGAAAATCATAGTCCATATTCAAGAATGTGATAAAAAATAAGGCTTCTATTTAAAAATAAAACACAATTTTTGCAAACACATGAAACTTTACTTCATTTAACAAAATTGTAACAATACAATATAATAACTTATTTATCAATAGAATTTTTTGTAAAAAATAATATCTCTTATTACTATAGTAAATTTACTATCCTGTTTTAAACTGTCGTTGTAAATATTACACGCCTTTTCCGATTGCGTAAGATAATAAAGAACCATTTTTTATGGTTAATAGTGTAAAAATCGGATACCCTATTAGGTACAGTAGAAGTCTCTAGTGCTTGACTACTTTTCAAAAAAACCGCTTGCACACACTACACAAAAAAGAGCAATTCAATTCCAAAAGAAGACGCAAGAAGCAAGCGATTTTGGCCTGTAAACGCTCACGGTTCGACAGGCCGCCGGCGGTATAGAATATATTTACTTTCGCGAGATTGTAAACTGGCGAAAGATAGTGAACCCTAAATACTGCTTACAATTAGAGGTATGGCTATCCACAGCACGGTATCACACCATACCATGACTGTGCTGGGAACGTCAACAAACAATTATCGGCGAGAATATTTTGCTGGTCGGACTGCTGACACGCGACGTTGTTAATAAACATACGAGTTGTTATCGCGCATGTTGGCCGATATAATGCTTTAGTAAGCGCGTTGCCGTGACTTTTGATGTGAGTTCAACTAGACGCAAAGACTCTGTATGGAGGATTAAAAAACTAATAACAAAACAAAACCCAAAATATATAGACGGTGTTAGAAAAAAACCGCAGCGACAGTATTCACACGTACAATTGCTTGACCACGTTTTGCTGCAGCGATTCGGTGTAGTTGTGGTACATGCGGGTTGCCCATAATTTAAAATATCATGCTTCTGAAGAAATTCGGTTGAATTTTTTTTTCTTCTGACTTCTGACATAGGTTAGATATAAACTTGCGGTTTTCGGTAAAATATAACGATGGCCGATTTTCGGGTCAAATAATCTTAATCTACTACGTGCTTCGTAAGCTCGTGTTTGTTTCTGCGCAGTCACACTACGATAGATTTGAATAAGTCATACACGCTGTGTGGGTGAATATTATTTTATCTGACGGAACGCGCCTGGGACGCCCTATGTCTGTAGATACATAAACGGGCATTAAATCATATTGCTAGAGCATACTTCTTATAGTAACGATGGACAATAGGAACCAATGTTCCGGCTAAGCATAGCAAAGATTTTTGGTGAACATTGACAGTACTTGGAATGGTTTAATGGAATGGATTCAATGATAAACAGGGGTCCATTAACTACTTGTCTTTTGTCAAAGAATACATCACACGATATACATTTATTGCACTGTTCACTATTAACTAAAATTTGTACGTTCCAATGCAACAGACGATATAAAACCCCGTCTTTGCACATCTAAAAATTCTTTAACAATACGAAACTTGTTACCGTGGTATGTACCGTTATAGAACATTAATAAACAAAAAACACACGTTTCTTTTTCTAACAACTTACAATTAACACTTTTACTGTCCAAGGCAATTGTCAATCCAATTGTCACACGTCCAACAGTGCATTATATGCAATTCACGGACGCATGAACTTCAATGTTCTTGGTGGTCAATAGTGTGTATGGCATGCACGGACGTACCGAGCTAACTCATTAGTGCCTAACACGTAATGCGTGGATAGTAAAAGTGTTAATAATAGAACTAATGTTGCCAACCTATCAATAGTTGACCTCGAAAATTATCTATCTATAGGCCCATCGATGGGATAAGTTTGGATGAATATTATCGGAACACATCAATTCAATAGTATGACTATTCCTACCATTATCATTAATATCAATAGACCTATCGATACGATCCTTGAATTATTGCTTTTGTTTCACTATAGTAGGCCCATCGATAGACAATTGATAGTGGACTCGAGCAGCAACAGTAACGTGAACTTATTTTTTCTACTATCACATGTTCTGTTAGTTTTGGTCCCAACCAAGAGATCTATCTACAGCCATTTTCCACTGTTTGTATCTCATGTCCCTTTCGTCTTCAGTTATGCTGGGGGCGTACGTGGTGCCAGTGGTCATAGGTATTGGGGCGACCTGAGCGTCGGGCTTAACGCCCCAGTAAGCCACTAAAGCAGCCCCCAAAGCTGTACTTTCAGTAAATCCAGCCCTTATGACGTTGATGCCAACTAAATCAGCCTGCATCTGCATCACCAGCGCATTTGAAGTCATACCTCCATCAACCTGTAATTAATATATGTTTTATATGTATTAAATATTTTCATGTCTAGTTACCAACCCATACTTAATGCTTACATTAATCATAACGAATAATAGTTGCTTCATAATCGATAATACACGTGTAAAGTGTGCGTCTCGCTCAATTTGTGGCAAAAGTTCAAAAGTATGAAAATTTTAATGACTGACAAGTCATGTCAAACATGATACAAGCTTGAGATTAAGTTTCACCTTGGAGACACAATTTACCAAGCAAACAACGTGAAAAACATAGGACGACTAGCTATCTTAACGTAAATCTTTAATGGAGTTTCACGTTATACACCTTCAGTGGATTGAAATATCAAAAATACTTATTCCTTTTCAGGTATCTTACGATAGACATGATACTCTTACCCAGTTGCTAGAAAAAAGTTTATCAAACTCAAATCAATACATTTAATCCCTCAAGCGTATGTGAACGAGACACATTGCAAATTCTATTGTTATGCGGTTGCCTGCAACCGCTCGGGTGTTGAAGCATTAAATACAAACCCTATTACAAGAATTTAAAAAATGTCAAAGTATCTTATTTTGTCAATATACCGTATTACTCAATATTTTATATTGTTTTATTTCAGACGACAATACGGCTGAAACCAAGTTATTTCTGAATTCAGGTCTGTTAGGTCTTTTTTTCACGCACATGCTAGACAATCTCGATATATTCTGCTGACAAAGTGAATTCCCTGATATAGTGATTTAAAAGCAGTACCAAAAGAAATCCGTAAATCGATCAACGAAAGACATTTGTCTTTTTCAGCACAAGAGCCTAGTTGGCTATTATGATTGACCACCAGCAGATACATATAAATACACTTCTGGACACATCTATTGGCCCACCTTAGAGTTTAGGTTTCGATGGCCCCAACCGAAATATGATTGCTAGATTGAACAAACACTGTTGATGCAGTTTTAAACCTGATTCATTTTACCATCTTTACGAAAAACGAATACCATACGACATGCGAGCTACGCCTAACAAGTCGGATATGCGCCTTGTTAAAGGCAATTGATTTTTGAATAAAAAACATGTTTTATCAAATAAAGGTTTAGTTTAATAACGCGTGTTGGCTCCATGGGCATTTACCACAGCTCTCATATAGTTAGGGAGGCGATTAGGGGAATTTTCGATAATACTCGAGCGTGGCAGTTTAAGATATGAGAGATACCTTGGACCTAATAGAACAACCTTGTAAAGTATTTAGCTCGATATGTAATGACGCGCGTCTAGCCTTAGCCATGATTAGTCCTTGACGCCACCGAGTTATAGGGTCGCGAACTTGTAAAAAAAACGTTAATCCGGCATTCTGGAGCGCGATTTTTTTTATTTTTATTTTGAAGAATATAATCTAAAACGTACTAAAAATACAAAATCTGCAGGTTTCCGCATGACCGGGAGTGTGGAGGAGCCATTTCGTCTTCCGAAAAACGCGTTGCGGCATATAAGCCGCGAACGAAACATTTTACAAAAAAAAAAGTTTAAATAAACAAAAAAGGTAATTTTATTTTACACAAAAAAGGTCTCTTTACATTTTTGTCCAAAGTTAAAACTTTTTGACTTGAAGCATCATAAAAACTCAAACTCTCGGTTTTTTGAGTATATCTTGAAAACTGAGGGTGTTAAAAGAATGATATGAAATAACGATGATTATGTTATTTTTATTAAACCTCAAATTTTTTTTCTAAAGCTTCTCAACAATTTTGGTGGACTCGGAAAAAGATACGCGTATACAGATACGCGTAACTTTTTCCTGTACATGTTAATAATACTTTTGTATCTGTATACAAAAGTATTATTAACATGTACAGTTTCATGTATGTATATTATTCAATAGCCTGTTGATCCTCAAATTGTTTTTTGAACGTACCGTAAGCAAAACGAAGTGAAGAATTATTAAAAGAAAGAAGAAAGAAAAAAAAAGAAACCAAAAAACCTTTCCGGTCAGATTAAGAGAACCCACCAACATTTTTGTCACATTAAGAAAATATGCTTTCAGGATACCGAGATAAACCTCCCCTATGAAAACCTGACGCGCTCGAGTATTTCAAAAATCCTTTTTTTTTTTGCATTTTCAAAAATTCGTCGTAACTTATGGTCACGCCGAAATCGTCAGTTTTTTTAAAGGGAGCTTCCTTGGGGCCTACTTAACACCCCTTCCGAAAATAATTTTTTTCGCGCTCGAGTATATTTTTTTTTGCATTTTTGACTACTTTATATACTGAAGCGCTCGAGAATGCCCAAGTAACTTTTTTTTTTTTACATTTTTGAAAAACCGTACACGCCAAACCCACCGCTAAAATGGTTTTTACCATACGAGCTTTTCTTTTCGAAATTATTTATCTTTCGATTTTGATAGGTCTCGACGGCGCCGTTGAATTACGCCATTTAGCTACCTCGCCTCCCTAACTAATACGATTAGGCATAGAGTTTATCAACCGCTCTATGAAATTCCGAGGGATCACCTCCCATTCCTCTTCTATGGCAGTTTTCAACTCCTGCATCGTCTGGGCAACTGGCTGACGAGCCAAAACACGTATTTTTAGCTCGTCCCACATGTGCTCAATGGGGTTCATATCTGGGCTTTTGGCTGGCCTGTCCATAACTGTGATGTTCACATCCCGAAGATATTCCCTGACGATGCCGGCCGCATGGGCTCTTGCATTATCATGCATAAAAAGGAAATTTGGGCCCACATAGTCCGCGTATGGTAACACGTAAGGTTCTAAGCTTTCACGACTGTACCTTTCAGCATTTAATGTTGGCAGCCGTGGTCCTGTAACAACCTGAAGTTGAGTTTTGCCGCTCGCGGATATACCGCCACAGACAGTCCACGAGCCACCGCCATAAGCAACCCTCTCTTCAAAGCAGCATTGTGCGAAACGCTCTTCCTTACGTCGGTAGACCTTCTTCCTTCCATCATTGCCATGTAACACAATTTTAGACTCATCAGAAAAGAGTACACGGCTCCAATCTTGCCGTGTCCAATTTAAATGACTGCGTGCGAAATGAAGGCGCGCTGTTCGGTGGGCTCGCGTTAGTTTGGGCCCATTAGCTGGCTTGTGTGGTACCATATCGCGTTCTTTTAACCTTCTCCGAACAGTTCGAGCGCTCACAGATACTCCGTGGAAGTCGCGAAGTTGGTTTTGTATCTCAATGGAGGTATGGTGACGATTTCTCAAGCTGGTCGTCACGATAAACGATCCTGCCTTTCAGTTGTGACCCGAGATCGTGGCCTTCCTTGGCGACGAACAAAGCCGCCAATCTCTAGGTACCTCCGATAAACATTTTGGACCGCAGATCGACTTAAATTAAGTTGAGCACTCACGTTTCTTTGGCTGTGTCCGGCCTGAATAAGTGCCACAGCTTGGGCGGCGACTTCAGGTGAAGTATCTATAGATTATTGATAGAAACTCACCATAATGTTAAGAATAAGTAATGTTTGTTGCAAAACCAAAGATGTCAATCACTTTTTCAAGAATTAAATCCAAGTAAACAGAAAAAAAAAGTTTTCTTAGTATTCGATTGTTTGATATCAACAAACAGGCTCCAAATTGTCTTTTGTTTCTTTAAATTCTGTGTTCGAAATTCAAAAAAAGTCTATTGAATGAAATTGTGAATGTGCCAGGTTCAAAACTGCATAAAAACTTTTTGCTCGACCTAATATAAAATGTTTGCTAGGACCTAACGAAACTGAAAATACAAGGTGGGCCAATAGATGTGTCCAGAAGTGTATTATCGGGCATAATGGGCTACTTGACAGTTGTAACAAAATAAGATGAAATCTGTTCTGCCTTAAAATAAAGGCCCAAATAGCTATTTCCTCAGTTAAAAATGGTGCTTAATATTTGTCATCTCTCCTGTTCAGAAAATTAAGCTTTCATGTCTACATAGCTTTCGATCCCTAAGGTGGCTCCCAAGTAATTAGTTTTAATTACTATGATCCATTCCGTTCCGTTATTAGTCTATCTAATGGTGTGTTGTATGTGTCACAGTAATCTTGTGAAAACCACGATATTATCATCTAACGGTTTTAAATCCGTAAGATATTAATCTGTCGATTTATAGTGGACAAGTTTGATAAGGTTTCGCATTTATGATTTTTTGGTACTACCATGTCAACTTTACACGAAGGATAAACCGGGATTCACTTCCCTATTTATCCTCCGCCTACCCTGACTGTGATTTGTCATTTCGATTTTGTTATAATGTATGATATTTTGACAATAAATCGATAGATTGATTACTCTTTCCTATAAACGTTTATTTACGTTAAAGCAATTGTCAAATAACATTAAATGCATATTTACGAATATACAAAATATTTCCGAATTTTTTTTAAGAAATAATTTTCGTTTTACACTAGGGCTGCATCAAGTTATCGATGACGTGTCGAATGTTGATCGCGCGGTAAACGTATATGTTTAACCCATGACGATTTGGTATTACTCACCTGGGCGGAATGTAACATCATTTATAGTTGAAATGTTTGACGCGTATATGGCAGTTAATATAAGTAGATATCAGGTCTTGACTATTAGAATATTGTAGGACTAATTGCAACCGTTATTATATTGTTAAGATATTAATAGAATAGTAAAAAATACATTTGAAACTTATGTATCTTTCAGTTTTCCTACCCATTCCACGGTTTCCGCGGCTGTACCTACCCGCATAAAATTTCGGATCTCAAAAATATCGTTATGAATTATAGCCTAAGTACTATTCTGATGTATGGGCTATAGTGTTGTAAAGTTTCATCAAAATCCATCAAATACTATTGGCGAGAAGGACATAACAAACATCCATCCATTCATCCATCATCACAAACTTTTGCATTAATCATATAAGTGGTTAATGATATGGTATATATATGGTCCGTCGGGAAAACTACTTTCTTGCACCTAATTTTCATGCAAGATTATTTGTATTTGACTGATGCCAATGTATTAAGTTGCCTAAATTTCGCGGTCACATGTCGATCTTTCTCAATCAGCTTACGCACAGCATCAACGTTTTCTTGGGTGACTGCAGTTTTTGGATGACCTTGACGGGGATCATCACTGAGCTTGACACGTCCACGTTGAAATTCAGCAAACCAGCGATAAATTGAGATTTTGGATGGGGCTTCACTAACAAATGCAGAAATCATCCGGTCAACACACTGTTTTTGTGTTAAACAACTTCGAAAGTAATAATAAATCATTTCTCTTGAATTTTCTCGAGTCCATTTCCTCAACGACTAAACAAGTTTGACAAGACCGAGAATCTTTTTTTTAAATAAATAAATGGTATCCGATTTTTGAAACCAAGGAGTTTGCAATTAAAAAGATTTTAATATGACAGGAACAGATATTCCATTCCCAATACTTTTAGTGCAGCCCTCGTAAAGAATATATTGCGTGTAAATACATTTTTAAATAGGAATGTTGTGTCTCTTCCTTTATTACCGAAATTTTCAGTGTCGCTCTTGTGTGTAATGATATTCTTGCTAATTTATGAAATTTTATTTAGTGCAAGTTTGACTCGCATAATCAAAATCAAGGCCTGATCATTCTTGCTTACACTTTTCACGATCTTTCTGCAGCAAATACTTTCATATTTATATGCTTTGATTATTAATCTATTTTATCCACAATTACCATTCTAGGGTTTAGGTGCATAATGACAAAAATGCCAAATATTCATAAAATGACAGACATTAATAGATTGTCGCAAATTGACAATAACGCGAAAAGCCAGTTTCGCAGAATGCCAGATTCACGGAAGATTCGTAAAAAGACAATTTTCAAAATGTTAACTACGATTTCTTAAAACAATATTAACGTCAATTTTATGAAATTATTGGTGTCGCCATCTATTGACAAGTGGTCATAATAGCTGATAAAATTACATAGTGCTCTGCCCTAATTATACAACATCATCACAATTATTTATTATTTATTTTACCATACATAATAAAACAATTAATTTATAATACTACGAGGGCGGGTCAATATGTCCGTGACTTTTGAATTTCTGACCTCTTTATTGAAAATGCAACACTACTCCTGTGAACAGGCATCTTTCAGTTGACTACTATCAAAATTTGAACTTGCTGTGTCTGTTAGTTTGTGTGTGACAGGTATCTTTACCAGACTACCCAGTAATTTGAGGAAAAAAAGGAAAAAATGAATTTCGTGGGCTTATTAAGCATTATTTTTTGCGAAAAAAAAAAAACATTACCGAGACCAAGGCTAAGCTTGATAAATACTACGGGGACTTTGCACCATCGATTTCAATGGTAAAAAAGTTGTTTACTGAATTTCGTTGTGTCCATACAAGCACTGAAGATGCCGATCGTCCTGGAGACCCAGTTAACCCTTAAACAGGCCCCGTGTGCACTGGCATTAAAACATATTTTTAAATATGGTGGGGTCTTAATTTTTACCTGTACAAAGTATACCTAAGATCTGTTTCTAATAATAAAATAAGGTAAAAAAAAAGTGGTCGTATTATGCACAATGCCTGTTGAGGAGCTTTCTGACGTTTCATAATTTATTTCCATTATCCATATTTATAATTAGGAACTGCATAGTTTGAACTTTGATCTCTTTACTGATAACAGGCAATGAATATTGTTTATTATAATGATTTGTAATATCAAAGTCAATGTGTCATTGTATATGTCACTGAACGTATATCGTTGCATATTTTATAATTAGATTTGCTTTTCTCTGGAAAAAAACTGCAACATTTAACAATAAAACACTGTTGTGCGCTAGACTCAATGCGCTCATACATTCGATCTCTCAGACTAATGTGTGTACGTACGACTTATTATCGCACTCGCTTCCTCCTATCGAAAAAAGCTATCCCATTGTTTTGTGATAAATTGATAAATTATCATCCTATACAAATACCAGCGTCCTTATTATTAACTACATATCATCTACAAATACAAAATGAGTAATGAAGGAAAAGATTTGATAAATAAATTAAAACAACTCTTTACTTCTTCCGAAGACGAAAGTGACGACGATGTTCCTGTTTATCCTAAACGTCCTTATGATATAAATTCAGTATTAGACCAGATACAATGTATTTATACTGACAAAGAATTAGAAGATATACTTAGTGGTACTGAAAATACTGAACCAAATGAATTGTCCAAAACAAACGAGATACAATTTACTAGTGAGAATTTTATTACAACAAATGAAGATCATATATCATCTTGCTCTTGTGATGTTCAACATACTGAAAAATATTGGGGTAGAGCCGTAGGTACCATCGCAGAAAATAAATTTGACAACGGATTACAACCATTGAAGGTGCAAACAAATCAAAATGGACCACTAGAATTTTTCCAAAATCTTTTTCCTCTTGAACTACAAGAACGCATTGTTATAAATACAAATTTATATGCAAAACAACAAAATAGTAAAAATTATAAAGATATAACAAACAAAGAACTATGTGCATTCCTAGGAATGACAATAATGATGGGTGCTTTAGAATGTTTTTAACACTCACAGTGTCATATTTTATATTCATAAAGATGAAATAAGAAACCAAAAATTTGCGCACGGGCGGGACTTGAACCAGCAACCTTTTGGCAAACCGGGCCAAACGCTCTTACCAATTGAGCTACCGTGCTGTTAGTCCGACCCTGCGAAATTTGTGGTCTCTTATGTAAACGTCAGTTGCTTGACGCTTAGCGCCATCTAGCCGTCTGTTTATGAAACAGATGGCCCAAGCAGTTATTCTTTACAGAATAAATTCAACTTGGAAATTGATGTCGCTTCGCTATCTAATGCTTTAGAATGTTTTTAACACTCACAGTGTCATATTTTATATTCATAAAGATGAAATAAGAAACCAAAAATTTGCGCACGGGCGGGACTTGAACCAGCAACCTTTTGGCAAACCGGGCCAAACGCTCTTACCAATTGAGCTACCGTGCTGTTAGTCCGACCCTGCGAAATTTGTGGTCTCTTATGTAAACGTCAGTTGCGTGACGCTTAGCGCCATCTAGCCGTCTGTTTATGAAACAGATGGCCCAAGCAGTTATTCTTTACAGAATAAATTCAACTTGGAAATTGATGTCGCTTCGCTATCTAATGCTTTAGAATGTTTTTAACACTCACAGTGTCATATTTTATATTCATAAAGATGAAATAAGAAACCAAAAATTTGCGCACGGGCGGGACTTGAACCAGCAACCTTTTGGCAAACCGGGCCAAACGCTCTTACCAATTGAGCTACCGTGCTGTTAGTCCGACCCTGCGAAATTTGTGGTCTCTTATGTAAACGTCAGTTGCTTGACGCTTAGCGCCATCTAGCCGTCTGTTTATGAAACAGATGGCCCAAGCAGTTATTCTTTACAGAATAAATTCAACTTGGAAATTGATGTCGCTTCGCTATCTAATGCTTTAGAATGTTTTTAACACTCACAGTGTCATATTTTATATTCATAAAGATGAAATAAGAAACCAAAAATTTGCGCACGGGCGGGACTTGAACCAGCAACCTTTTGGCAAACCGGGCCAAACGCTCTTACCAATTGAGCTACCGTGCTGTTAGTCCGACCCTGCGAAATTTGTGGTCTCTTATGTAAACGTCAGTTGCGTGACGCTTAGCGCCATCTAGCCGTCTGTTTATGAAACAGATGGCCCAAGCAGTTATTCTTTACAGAATAAATTCAACTTGGAAATTGATGTCGCTTCGCTATCTAATGCTTTAGAATGTTTTTAACACTCACAGTGTCATATTTTATATTCATAAAGATGAAATAAGAAACCAAAAATTTTTTTTTTTACGCAACTGACGTTTACATAAGAGACCACAAATTTCGCAGGGTCGGACTAACAGCACGGTAGCTCAATTGGTAAGAGCGTTTGGCCCGGTTTGCCAAAAGGTTGCTGGTTCAAGTCCCGCCCGTGCGCAAATTTTTGGTTTCTTATTTCATCTTTATGAATATAAAATATGACACTGTGAGTGTTAAAAACATTCTAAAGCATTAGATAGCGAAGCGACATCAATTTCCAAGTTGAATTTATTCTGTAAAGAATAACTGCTTGGGCCATCTGTTTCATAAACAGACGGCTAGATGGCGCTAAGCGTCACGCAACTGACGTTTACATAAGAGACCACAAATTTCGCAGGGTCGGACTAACAGCACGGTAGCTCAATTGGTAAGAGCGTTTGGCCCGGTTTGCCAAAAGGTTGCTGGTTCAAGTCCCGCCCGTGCGCAAATTTTTGGTTTCTTATTTCATCTTTATGAATTACAAAAGCCGTTCCAAAGAGAAGTAGTTATACGTGTAAAATTTGCAAGGTTCCAATTTGTATATACCCATGTTTTGAGAACTTTCACCAAGGAGTCCAAAGAGGTATGTTTTTTGTTACAAAAGAATCAGTGCTGGCTGGTTATAATCTTTTCAATTTTAAGAACACTATTTTTGACAATGTACTGTTTCTTTGTTTAATATGTCGTCGGGATACTTATTGCATGAAAATAAATAAAATGTTTTACCCAAGACACAACCCAAAATCACTTTATACAATTGTGTATACGAAAATATCCGATACATTAGAAAAAAAAATGGAAAATGAAATATATTTGAATGATACAGAAACGCTGTTTGAAATTGTAAGTTTTTTATATTAATCATTTCGTAAGGAGTCTTTACCAGCCGCGTGCCGTGTGATATTAATGAAATGAAAATACTTACATGTGTGTTACTTTTCAGATTAATATGTTCAAAGAAAAAATATTATTACTACCGATTCCCACCAGGATGGCTGTGGAAATATTTATCGACGCTTTGCCTAGAATGGATATATCATTATCGGAAGAAAACATTGCACAAATTGATAGATGTTTGAAATGTGGTCCTGCAACGGATTTTTTTTATTGCCGACGTGGTACTGCGGAAATAAATGAACTTTTTTGTAGAAACTGTGGCGGTGCCATTTTTTTAACCTTAGATTAAATTATTTTTTTTGTACGCTAATAATGTTATTTATGTTTAAAAAAAGGATAATTTAATTTTTGTTATGTTAAAAAAACGTATGTCATTTTTGTTATGTTAAAAAAACGTAGTTGGTTATTTTTATGTTAAAAAAACGTAGTATGTTATTTTAGTTATTAATGATTAAAAACGTAGAATGTTATTTTTATAAAAAAAAATACAATTATATTTTAATTTCAAAATGTATTAATTATGTGTATTTTATTATGTATAATGGAAACAGTGTCCATGTCATACCACTGCCAGACGGGCATAGGGCATATAATGACCACTTTCTTTGAATATTGATTTTTCCTAAAATGAAATGTTTAGTTAAAAATGTTTAGCTTCATACGAAAGATACAAATATTGGTAATCAAATAAAGGTTTGATCAGTTAAAAAAAAAAACAAAAATCACTATAAAACTCCAATTACCTAGGTGGTCGATAAATCGTACTATGCCTGATTAAGGGTTAAGGTCGCTACACCCGAAGCAATCGAAAAAAATCACGATATGGTGTTGGCCGACCGAAGATTGAAAATGCAAGAGATTATGGAAGCCGTAGGGATCTCGCAAGGCTCAGTGATTTCAATTTTGAATGATCACTTGGGTATGAGAAAGCTTTCCGCAAGATGGGTGCCGCGTTTGCTCACAGTCGACCACAAACGTAATCGTGTAACAACTTCACAGGAAGGTTTGGCGTTGTTTAATCGCAATATGGAGGAGTATTTGCGCCGTTTTGTAACGGTGGACGAAACATGGATCCATCACACACAACACACCAGAGACCAATAACAGTCAAAACAGTGCGTTTCTAAGGGTGATTATCGCCAAAGAACGCCAAGGTGGGTTTGTCAGCCAATAAAGTTATGGCGACTGTTTTTTGGGATGCACGTGGGATAATAGACATTGACTACCTTCAAAAGGTTGAAACAATCAATAGGGAATATTATGCAAACTTATTGGACCGCTTCAATGACGATTTTTTTTAAAAAAACCGACCTCATTTGGCCAAGAAAACACTTCTTTTTACCAAGACAATGCAAGGGTGCATAAATGTGCAGTTGCGTTGGCAAAAATCCATGAATTGGGCTATGAATTGCTCCCTCATTCGCCTGGAGAATAGTCCAGATTTGGCTCCTAGTGACTACTTTTTGTTCCCAAACCTGAAGAAATGGCTTGGTGAAAAAAGATTTGACTCCAATGATGAAGTCATTATATCATACCGCCCTCGTATTTTCAATCGTAAGCTTTATTTCGTTTGATTCTTTCGTTAGTTATGTAACACAAATTCTTTACTTGCTTTGATACAAGTTGTTTGCATTCTACCAAATGCAACGCCGACTCGAACTCCATACCACTACGCGTAATTCGTATAACTCGGTCAAGATATTTGAATTCGTATTGTTTGTCAGCGTCAGTACAAGCCATGTGAAGGCAACTTAATGATCTCTAGCACCCCAATCGTCGCAGATGTTCATCGTCTTCTTACATTCAAAATAAAATTGTCATACTTCTTGTCACTTTACCAATCAAACTCGTACCTATATAACAACGGATATAACAATCATTCGCACAGCATTCCATTTTATTACTTCCATCTATTTCACAAACAATACAAAGCTGGATTTCGTGTATTCTTGTAACTTAACTTTTATACCACTTTATATTTCCGTTTGACTCCGATTTTCGACTGATCGGTGAAACACTAAACGCATCACCAATACCCAAGATTCTGGAGCAGACCAGCGTTGACCCTTTTCCCTTCTGCAACTTACGCCATGCTAATCAGACATGACAGACCAGCATCGATTCCTCTAAGTTCCACGAAGACTACTACTTTGTAACTCTCACGGCAAGCGAATACCATACCAGAAACTGCAACATCGGCATCAAAAATCCTTGGAACATCAAAATCCGTTATTCTATATCGACCTCAAAAGAAGACTGCTTCGAGGATCATCCCCATCGCACGAAGTATTCTCTGTTGAAGACCTACGGACCTTCAAGGGGGCGGCATGTTACGAATTAATAAATATCCTTATAATAAATATCCTTTGGACATTTCCACACATTAATAAATATCCTTATAATAAATATCCTTTGGACATTTCCACACATCGCCATCTAGTCCCAAGGTAAGCTACTCAAAGCTTGTGTTATGGATGCCAGACAATGGATATAATACTTAAATACTTTTTGTTTGTAAATACATACATGATATACATAGAAAACACCCAGACCAAACAGACATGTGCATGCACGCAAATGTTTGTATTGTGCGGGGATCGAACCCGCACCCGCTGCGTGATAGGCGATTTCTCGACCATTACACCAGATGGGTCGTCAAAATTCACCCACAACTTTCATCCGCCTAGCGTGCGTATACTGGCCGGCAAGAAAAACAAAAAGAAGAATTTGGCACACCGCGCGGCGAATGTCTTCACTTCAACATCTTCGATTTCCCCAAGATCTCACGCCGTGCCAAACTAATTAACACAAATTCGTTTATTATTTTGTAAATACCACTTTTTTGGTATTAGAGCCATATTTTACTACAATACTACAGTATTTTCATTTTCGATGAACTTGCAACCTATGGATAATTTACAACTAATACTCAAGGAACGTGTTATTAATACACATAGCTAATTAAAGAGAAAACGACTTTAATAAATAATAATTCGTCATGAAAACTGAGGAATTGCATTTTGAGCGGAACCAAAAAGGAAAAGAAACAGCTATGTGTGGTGGTCACCGTTACATTTTCAATGTTCGAAATAACAATACTACAAACTGGAGATGCGTTTAGCAAAATATATTGGATTTGAAGATGGTGTATACTATTATATTAATTTTAAGTGTGACTACGAAATTGCAAAAATCAATGCAATTAAAACTGTTTTTCCTGATCTATACTAATATTATAAAGCTGAAGAGTTTGTTTGTTTGTTTGAACGCGCTAATCTCAAAAACTACTGGCCCGATTTGAAAAATTATTTTAACGTTGGATAGGCAATTTATCGAGGAAGGCTTTAGGCTACATAACATAAAGATACGACTCATAAGACCACAGCAGAAATGAAAATGTTGCGAAAACGGGAGAAAGATATCCCTTTTGAGAGCTTCCGCTGCATACGCTGCGGAAACCGCTTAAGTTACACAAAAATCATGTATGACAGGATTGTTCAGCATTAAGAGTTCTATAATAAAGTCCGCGACAGCATTTGTCTATCTTTTATGGTTGACTTACTACAACCTTTTTTATGTTAACAAATTTGTAAAAAAATAATGCATTATTTTTAGAGGATACACACAGGTATTTATTCTTATCAAAATAATAATAGTCCCCCTAGCCGATTTCGACTACGGTGGCCAGTCATAACGACTAACCGACTGCGCAGGACATATTATAGTGCACAAGTGTGTGCGCAAACACAGGTGCACTCTCTATTCCTTTCACTCTCATAGCCCGATGGGACAGCAATCTGACACGACCGGAGAGAGTTCATATCAAAATAAATACACTCATCATCACGAGCATTTCATTTAGATCCAAGTTGCCCTTTATATCATTTGATTTCAATAAATATCTTAGGAGCTATCACAGTTTTAACATAACTCCGCACCAAAATAATGTTCGCAGCTTAAGTACAACGTGCGCTTGCGCTAATATATTATAAAGCTGAAGAGTTTGTTTGTTTGAACGCGCTTATCTCAGGAACCGATTTGAAAAAATGTTTTTGTGTTGGATAGCTTATTTATCGAGAAAGGCTTTAGGATATAAAACATGACGCTGCTACGGGAGGCGAGGGAGCAAACTCAAAACGCGCGGACGAAGTCGCGGGGGACCGCTAGTGTTAGATATATCAATGGATGTTATTTCTATTTTCAAAAAGCCGTAAAACAGAAGGCAAAAGACTTAAAATTGTATGACTCACGTGAAGGTAGAAATATTACCAGAATGACTACAAACTTGCCAGGAAAATACATACAGTCGTGTTGGGTATCTATTTTAGAAGACTCTTTACAAACTAAGGAACTTAAATATATAAAACAGTATTTTGAAACAGTGGTTGTTAAATTTTTCGCCAGAGTTGTTGAGCTGCTCAGAAATTACGCATTAGAGGGATGACACCATCAATTAAATGTAAAAATTCCCAAGATGCCTCAAGTCTGCTACTTCGTGCAAAAAATAATTAAAGAAGCTAAACATTATAACTACAGGGCTTAACAAAATCAACTACATTACTTCTCGGTGGTGATTCTGTTGCTTATATACAACAACTTTTTGTGTGGGACCAACATCGAAAACCCAAAAAAAAAGACTTCTCTATACAAACTAGAATCAGCTGACCGGCACTCTAATATGAGAAAGTGAAATCTATTTTTGTGATTACGATGTTGGTCCCATTCAAAAAAAAATATTGGGGTCAGAATTGGCCTCTAGAAGGAATGCAGTTTTTTCCTGCAAAAATAGATAGACGCAATTCCGACATTGCCTTTAACAAGAAACACACCAAATATTCGGAGTTATTAAAATAAAACAACCTTTCTCCTAAAGAATTTGTAAAAAATAAATGATTTACGCAAGATTATTAAATAATCAGTGTGTGCCTGTGGCAGGGGCGTGCATAAAAAATTAATGGAGTAGGCATATACTAATTTTGAGTCTTAACTTCGGCACAAATTCAATATGGATCTTGGATTTTGTGTCTAGTAAAGAGCTATATAAAAATGACGGTGTAATAACAGCAAATAATAACTTACCTAGTTTTTTCTGTGCCATTTATGAAGGAAGCATACAAACTGTGTTTGCGATAATTTAACATCACACACAAGTATCAAGGAAATGGATGATTTTCTTATGACATGCCATTTAACTGATACCCATAGTGGCTATGATACGATTTTGACCTTCCTTATTCACAAGCAAACGTCTTGCCTTTAGTTAGGGGATCAGCGCACAGTTAAAACTTTCAAAACAAATTGAATCTTCTTTCGAACCCTCATCACACACAATACCACTTTTATGGCACTCAAAGTAACACTGCAATTTCACTATCGTTTCAAATGCAAAATATACAAACCCCGAAAACACTTTCATTCTATCGAAATACAATTGTGTAGGTACTTGAAATTTAAGATTTCTTACACTCTCGGAAAGCAAGCGAAAAGCAAAACAAGAACTCCATAGATAAAAATGGCTGACGCAAACTTTTAAAGAATGTTTGCATTACTTTTAAACCAAAACTTTAGCTGGGTTGACTAACTTGCATAAGAAAAATCATTTAAAATAAAATTACGGACTTTCCTGCGATCATAATATCATTAGTATAAGATTTATTTAAGATTATGAATTAGGAAAATAGCGCAGGAAATTGGAACGTCGCGCCATCTAGTATCGGGTAGACGAGTAACAACGAAATTTCCGCTTGCACACAATTATTTCTTTTAAATTAATGTTACATTAGTTTATCAATATCATAATCACTTTAAAATAAAACCATGGTTTATTAATATAAAACCATGTTTCTACCCTAATTTAAAATTAAAGTTTCTCATAAGAGATGTGTTTTGATTAGACTCCGAAGAATTTTACGTCATTTGCCCGCGAGTAGGACAAAACACTCTCCAGTAGGGAACTGATAGAGAAAGAAGATAGTATGCATGCCTACTTTAGGAGTCTATGATGCGAATATCCTCTGCCACCTTGAATTGTATGAACAGAGCGTCATTTTCAATTTAGTCGGGTTTATATCATCATTGTGTGACATTGTAGGTACGAGGGGCGATTGCAAGAGTGTGCGTGTATTTAGCAAGCAGCCGCTGGGCAGCCTACTACCTAAATATTTTCGTTTCAAAGTTGAGCGTTAGTACTTAATGTATGTAAGATGATAATAAAAATGATTTTAGTTTAAGCTTAGTTTATAGATATATTGTAATATTGATTTGGCATTATAATGACGAGGTAGGCATTGCTTAACTACCTATATTAAATGCACGCCCTTGGCCTGTGGTTAATAATAAACGCTGTTTGATTCTGAATTGCTGATTATATGTAAATTATAAAATGAAGTTGATTTTTTTCTCATTTATATAATATATGGTAAATAATAATAACCTTAATGACACTTTTTTGTTGATTACATTACATTTTGTTGATTGCATTTTTTTTATTTGTTTGTTAAGAATCTCTTGCTAGCACCTTAATGTGATAAATGTTTTATTTTTGGATAAGACTATTGATTTTTTCTGAGCAAGTTGATTGTTAGTTCATTCACAATTTGAAATTAAAAAATGACTAATTTTACGTCTTTTATTTTCATGAGTTATTATTCGTCCTTAGGACTAGGGCTGATTTTCTATCAGTTTGTATATCTGTCATTTAATGCCATATGTCATTTGGCATTTCTGATAGTTTGTAAATCTGTCATATTGCGTTTTTGACATTATGCCCCTAAATCCATTCTAGGTCTTCCAGCCGGGTTGGATTCTTAGGTTTCTACATTTACCGCATTGAAGCAACATACAAATAATAGTAAGTAAGTAGTTGCCAAAGCTAATTACCCTACTGACGCTTTTATTTATGGATTGCAATAAATTTAAATTCATGCTTGCAAGAAACTAATAGCACCAATGCCAGAAGTAAGTTAAGGTCAAAATGCAGATAAACGACAGGCGACAAAGCCTTTAAATCTTTTTAGAACCATTAAGGATTTACTTTTTTTTAAATTTTTACATATATTTTTACTATTTTCAGTATTTTTTGTTTGTCAGTAACTAACATTAGGTGTTTTTAATCACTTGTCCACACGATTCTTTTCAATCATATACTGCTCATAATAGATTTGAAGTCAAGAGTAACGAAAAATAGATTAATGTTATGTGAAATAGCAACTTATACGAAACAGGTCGTGGATAAAGTCTTTTTGCATAGAAAACGTATAAACTTATAATCAAATCTCCTTGGCTGCACCATTTGTACCTGGCAACTCTTTGCAAAAAGGTAACATTAAAAAAATTAAGAAAAAGAAATGTTGTTCTGCGCCATTTTCATTAGTTTTTCGTTCCATCAAAATAAGCGAGACTGTTGAAGAAGTTCGATACATTTTAACACAAAGTTAGTTTTATAGCTTTAAATCTGGAAATTTTGATGTCAAAGGTGCACCTCGCATTTCGCTCTGTTACGAATAAAATGACCGCTTTATTTACCTGAAAAAGGTGAGCAAGACCGGCATATACGGCAGTAGGTACGACATAGCTGAAGAACTGGAAATCGACCACAAAACAGTTTCAACCCATTTGATAAAAGCTGGTTCAACAAAAAGCTCGATATCTGGGTGCCCACAGGCTTGTCTGAAAGAAACCTAGCGAACCGACTTCTCATAATTGCGACTGTATTGAGACGGAATGAAACTGAACCGTTTTTAAAGATATTGATAACTGGTGATGAAAAATGGATCACGTACGACAGGAACGTCCGAAAACGAGGTTGACTCAAAATAAGATGATGCTTTGCGTATGGTAGCATTGTAGGGCATTGTTCATTATGCGCTTTTACCACCAGGCAGAATCGAAAAGAACCATCGATTTGAATCTCTATTGCCAACAACTGATGAGATAAAACAAGAAGTTGAGTTGAAATTTATAAAATTATTTTGCTTTAAATTTCCGCTAAGCGACGCCGGTGCAGGCAACTAACAATTTCACAGGTATTTCTGGGCTCGCGTTTGGGCCCATTAGCAAAATACCTGTGCGTGCAAATTAAATGTATTTTGCACGTTGGTATTGGATACTAATAATTGCATCGGCTGTGCCGCATGCGTATTGAGGGAGGGCGGGTGGTGAGATGCCACTTTTTCGTATATTAAAAATAGTGTTGTCCCTAAATAATCGATAAGTTCAATTAATATTAGATCGTTTTTCTCATCGATTATAAAAAATTAATAGCTGACTTTGGATTTGTTTTGCGCAGAAGTTTGAAAGCACGAATTATTATAACAGCGTTATTACAAATAAATCTACAAAAATATAATCATTTTGAAAATCATGTTCAATCAAAAATCTTCATTATTTTTAATTCATTATTTATGAAAAGAAGTAAAAAGTCAAAATAGGTAAAATCTTCGAAGAAAATCACTATTATTACACGGAAAGTATCTAGATTTTTTGACTCTTTACGGCAACTGTTTTATGCATTAGGTTTTTTATAGCTTTAGTTAACGTTTTACGTGTATTTTTTTGGTAATGAGCAAAATCAAATTATTCATTAAAACAAAAAAAATCACATAATAAGTTCAACTAATCGCATACAGTTAAATTGTTACAACTCTACTGGTACGACGCTAGCAACATTAAAAAATAATAAACACAAAATTGCACTCCGGGAGTGCCGGCAGAAGTGAAAACTTGAATATCAACGTTGTGCATTTTTGATTTTTTGGAATAGTTAGGGAATAATTTTGAATGAATTGCTCTTATTATCAATATTAAAGTACTATCATTTTTGTGATAGAATACAATATTTATTTATTGCGCTATCGTACACAAACATTACAATTTATATTATATTAAATTACATTAAAAAGTTTACCTCTCAGAAAAATCAACTTACATCCATAATTTCGCCAACCGTCTTACGGTTTTTCGATCAGCCCACGTGTCCTGACGCGAGTTTCACATTTTTCCCCCATCCCACAAAAGTGCTCAACGCCGCTAAAGAAGTTTTCACTTCAAAAAGTTCGATTAAAGCTGTCATTTTAGTCTATCTAATTAAAAATCGGTGCCTTGTAACAGTCTATTCACTGTTTGTTTGTGTAGTACATGTCCTACACAAGCGTACTAGTTACACTAGTTCTTTTAAGTGAAAGGGACACAATTTTTGACTTCTGTTCTGGACGTTTGAATGGTCGTTTCTGGTCTTTTCGTTGACTTCGGATCCGCTCGCGAGAGTCGGGCCCGGCCGAGTAAGAACGATTAATTACGAGTGACTCTGATTTTTCTACTCACTCGTGGAAGGATCAGAGACGCGTGTGCTTGAGAGGGACGTACGATGTACTAGATTGACGAGAACGAGTGTGAAGGACTCACGAGTGATTGAACAAGTTAAACATTATATGTATAACAGGTATATACACAGTCTGGCCATAAAAACTGTTACAATTAAAAATAAGAAAGATATATTTGAATTTGGAATCTGTCATTTTTATACGATTGCTCATTGTGGAATATTGCGCGGAAAACGAAAAGGGAACGACGGACCTCATTTCTTCGTTTTAGTAATTGGTTATTTCGGGTCAATTATTCTGCCGTCCATAAACTATAATGCCGCTAACCGACAATTGGTCAAAATTGACTTTTTAATACCATCTGAATCAGAAAAAAAAGCTGAATCTAACACTTTTACCCATATTTTTCTATCTTACTTAGTTCCTGAGATAAAAAAAAAATGCCGTTATCTGCATCGCCTGAGGTAAATTACAGAGCTTAAATGCAGTTACATCAAGTTACTTAACTAAAACGCGGTTAAGGGATTTTAACTTTTATTAGAGACGATGACCTTAGAAAAATTACAACATTATATTGCCGTTATCAAAAATTTCCACTCAATACAGTCATTAAAGTCCTTTAATGATGATATTGCTTAGGTGTTCTTTGCAAAACTTATATATTACAGCTCAAGACTAAAATGCCGTTACGTAAAATACAAAGCAATAACGCAGATAAAGTCCAATAGCGGCATTTTAGCGTTGCATTAGGTGTTTGTATTTATCAAAATTGCAATAGCGGGTTGAACATAAATGCTAACTAAATGTAACAGGCTTCATGTTTTGCACATGTTTACACGACTTAAATGCCGTTATCCTACATTCCTTAACTATAATGCGGTTAAGTTCAAAACATTGAATGAAGAAGTTCGCGAATGGCAAGGCATCATCGTCACGTCTGAACTCTCGGCACAACAAATTGGAGCTAAAACGTGAGTATTTTATTTATAAAATTTACAGTAATTTTTAATTCTTCTGTTTTGAAGTAAGATATCATTTTCCCATCCAGCAAATTCTCTTTGTAGGTAACAGGTCAATTAGTGCACTCGAGTTTTCGATGTTGCGTCTTTTAATTACTAAAGCTTGCCACGCAAATACAAAAATATTTAAACCTTTACTATTATTAGATTGCTTGCTGTTGCTGTAGCCTACAAAATACGCCTACGCCACCAAGTGCATACTACATTTAAAGTGCATACTACATTTAATGTAGTTAATGTAGTATGCATTTAGTGGCGTAGAGAATTAATCATATAGGTCACAATAAGGATGGTTTTATATTTATATTTTATATATTTCAGATCCCACAGCAGAAACAAGTGCTCTTTCGTTAAAAATAGTTTAATTAAGTTAGAAAGGTATTCTTAAAGGTACGTATAACAGAAGGGCGCTTTTATTTTGCAATCATAAGTCAAAATATTTTATTTTACACTAAAAACTACTATATTTTTTTTCCTGATCATGTATACTAAAAAAAACATCATTATTTGTAAGAGTGCACAAAAATCAACTTGACCTTTTAGAAATACTGACTTAAATACTTTGTACACTCGGCCTTACAGTTTTAAAGAATATGATGTATTTTTTTACCTTAAAAATGAATACTGCACTACCAATAAATCCTCGCATATATTTTATGATTATGGCTGCACTGAAAGGTGTTTAGAGAATATTTAAAAAATGCAAAATCCAAACCAGATCACTACTTTCGAGCATCAACAGGTAGTATGTCAAACCGAACGACCTAAACGTCGTCTTGTTAATGTGGGTTTTGACGATTGTAGTAGTACTTTATTATTTTGTAACAAAGAAATGCTATCACCATCTGCTCAGCCAGAAGATGAAGAGGGTGAAGATGTTGAAAAAGAATTTTCTGCGCCCGATTACCCTTTAGTTGATGAAGAAATACCAACCTATGTTTGATATCTCGAATGCAGAAGTACAAGATCCGTTTGCAGATTCCGATGATGATAGGGACAAAGACTTCGTGCCAGACGACTTAGATAATTCAAACTCAGACGATACTATAATAAAATAAAGTAAATATAAAAAAGCCTAAAACCAAAAATCTACTCAAAGTAGGTAAGAAACTCGTCGAAAGTCACACAAACTACATATCTTCACCAGCTTTGGATATTTTTACGTCAGGATTTTCCAAATACGGAAAATGCGAATATATCACTATGCGAGTACGTTGGTCGTTATAAGGAAGTATTCAGTGCTTGCAGGAAATGTTTTTGTTGTCTATGTTATACTCACTTTATTAATGAATATTCTTTCAATGATTGTAAAAATCAAAATTCCAGTTACTTACAAACTAACACAAATTACGACATAAAGGAAAAAGTGAAAACAACTAATATATTGAAGAAAAAAGATAACACACAGACAATTGAAAAGACTAAATAAAAATGTGGTTAATATAACACGCAAATTACAAGAAAATGGTGACAAGGCCACTAAACAACGAATGCTAAAACGAAGATATAGTTCAGATATATGTAAAACTCTTCGAATTATGCAAACCCTACAACGCAACAAGATTTCATGTCACCTCTTTCCCGCGAGCAAAGTTACACGATCGATATATGCTATAAAGAAGCGTCGGCTGTCTTTCGATATGAAGCTTTCACTCAAAATTCAGAACCTCTATCATTGCCACTGCTAAAATTACGCAAGAAGTGTGGTATAGCCCTTCTCCATATCAAAATAGGTTTTTTTTTTTATAATTTGAATCAAAGTTTGTCTTTATCATGCTAACAATTGTTTATGGTGGTTTGACGACCCGTCTGGTTTAGTGGCCGAGAAATCGCCTACTACGCAGTGGGTTGCGGGTTCGATCCCCGCACAATACAAACATTTGTAAGCATGAACATGTCTGTTTGTATTGTTGTATTGGTCTGGGTGTTTTCTATGTATATCATGTATGTATTTACAAACAAAAAGTATTTAAGTATTATATCCGTTGTCTGGCACCCATAACACAAGCTTTGAGTAGCTTACTTTGGGACTAGATGGCGATGTGTGGGAATGTCCAAAGGATATTTATTTATTTTGTAAGAATCTACATATATAAAGTTATGTAAGACTGTTCGAAACAGTTTTTGATGATTGTTATTCAGTAACCTATTATTTTTATAAAAAATCTAGAAAATTGTTAAACTGTTAGATTTAAGAATTACGATAAATAATCGTTTGATCTTAAAATATGGTTAAGATTTGATTATATTTTAAGGATCTATGTGTCATTTACATATAACGTGTATATTATTTACAAATTAGAAATACCTATGGCTGTGAGAAACAGTTTGTAATAAATGTGTATTGTTAATATTTTGATATGAATAGCAGAAAATCTCTTTATTAATAACAAACAAGAATAAATTAAACTAAGACATGCAACATAAAAAAAATACTTAATATTAATACCTATTCAAACACGAAACCATTTCCTTGCGGCAAGGAGGCTATGATGCTGGCTGCGTTGCCGCGTTGGATAGCTATGCTGATCCTTTGGGCTAGGAACCAGCCAGCTTTATTATTGGCTGTTAAAGAATTTAATTTTGGCGCAATTTTTCTAAACAGTAATTTAGCAGAGGGTCCCCACGGCCCAAATGTTTCAACGCCAAACGGCGCAAACACATAATTACTTGCAAGTGAAACGTACTTGCGACGCTTGGCGTTTTCAGCCAACTCCGCTGCTGCTCCAGCTTTAAGGGCTGATTCTCTGAGATGGGAAGGGGCCAAAGTATCGACACAAGTTGCATCCCAAACTAAGGCCCGACCCCGTTCCCAGGGAATAAGCGTTAGGCCATCGGGTCTCTTGCCATCATCACGGACCAAACCACGTGGTTCCAACGTGGAAGGAACAATAATGGTCGCAAGAGCTCTTCTGATGGCGTCATTAAGGGTAGCGTGACGGGCAAAACGCCCAGCGCTTTGCTGGCAACAAAGGCAGTGGAGACCAAATTTATCAACCTCCTTGCCACATGGACACGTAAAAATTTCACATATAGGGGTACCAAGGCGGAGACCCACACACACCCGGAAAGACTCACTATCGAAAAGAGTGCCCAAATTTTTCGACGGTAAAGCATGAAGCCAATGACCAGAATCTTTGCAGGAAACTGCCAAGAGCCTTGCGCGACCACTGTCACTGACGGAATTTTGAACTAAATAATTGAAGGTCTCTCTCGCAAGAGGGACATCCCAAAGTTTTTGCTGGTGACGTTCCTTTGGAATGTCTTCTCTAGGACAGAGGCCTTGCCAAAACTCCTCCGCCTCTCTCACCTCAGAAAGTTGGCGAGGATGTTCAAAGATTTTTCCGGCTAAAACGGAAGTGCTATGCAAAGAGGAGAGAAAAGCGGGGAGGGCTATACTAGAAATTTGGCGAATTCCGATACCACCAAAACGAATAGGAAGCGAAGCCTGAGCCCAAGAATTATTATCGAAATGTAAATTTAAAATTTTTTCCAAACTATTTTTAAGGGTGGTGTCAAATAGTTTTAAATAATTATTTTTTTTCCAGATAGGACTAGCACGTAAGAAATATGTAAATTTAGGCACAAAAAGACACGATTTAAGAATAGTAAATGCAATGTGTGAATTTAGGTGTTCTAATCTAGGGGCTGAAAGGGTGAAATCATTCAATTTTTTATCTAGAAAAGGTTCGATGCTGGCATCAAGAAGAGGGGCACCCAGGAGGCAAAGCGATTCAGAATTCAGAATTTTGATGTTAGGAGCAAGGGAATTGAATTTATCAATGATTGCCTGACGGGAACCAGACGAAACGTGATCATTAATAAAAAGTTCACATTTTGAAAGGTTCAGTTCCAAGCCTAGTTTCTTAAATCCTTCTATAATCTGGACAAGGTCTTGGAAAACAACATCTGCTTTGCCTCCAAAGGACCCGTCATCCAGATACCAGGCATTAAATTTAGAATTTAAGGATGAAATGACAGGATGGATGCCTAAACTAAAAAGGGCTGGACCTAAAGGGTCGCCTTGCTGAACACCGACTGCAGAAACAATTGAATGTTCATTGTAAAGTAATTTTGATTGATTATTGTAACACTGAAAAACAAAGGGATAAATCTGTGGAGTGTGAGTCTGAACTTCATTCAGCAAGACAGACCTGTCAAGAGAATTGAAAGCATTCTTCACATCAACTTTCAAAAAAACTTCAGATCATTTCAGAAAATTGATCAACTGCTAAATTAAACAAATTATGATAAAAAGTCACTATAATTCATTGCCACGAGCCAAATTGAAAAAATATATGTTGATTTTGAAAACTAAAACAGGTTTTCTTATTTTTGACATAAACGCATTTTTCTTTATATTCTAAATTGTCAAGTAACTTATGCCCAGCTTAAATGCCGTTATGGTGAAAGGTTTTGTTTTTAGCTGCATTTTAGTCTTGTCATGAATATGAATTAAATAAGCATACAAAAAACATCCATTTTTTTGTAAATAAACCAGACTTAAATGATGTTTACTGACATTAGCCGCATTATAGGCAAGTAATGTATCGTCAAAAACAACTCGTTTTACAAATCTATAAAAAAATATTCAAGATCCAACACTAGAATGCTGTTAAGGCATTATAGCGGCGTTTAAGTTGTGTTTATTATGACTTATTTGTTATTTGATACTTAATTAAAACGTATAAATTAAAATAATTCAAAATCTATAACACATAGCGTTGAGAAACTCATACTGTTTTTTAGCTTTTTTAATTACCTATCTGGCAGTGTATCAAAATTACACCTTGCTCTTTTACTTTTGAAACAGCGAATTTTTTTTCGTTCCCACTCTTTAAACACGTTTTTCTCCGAATTTGGTTTTTGCACTTAACGGCATTTTAGTTTGTGGACGGCAGTATTGTGATTGTGTGGTGGAATTGTCGTGATAATTTGTGCTTTTGAAGAAACAATGCAATCAAAGTGGGGAATTAAGTGAAGCGATCTGATCGCGCCGTTTTACCCGGATCGCTGTTCCTGCTTTAAGCTTCCTTGTTGAGCATTGAAATGCGAACCACCTCGCATTTCAATGAGCTAGGTTGGTTTTATCTAATAAGTGTTAAAAAATGAACAATTTACACTAAAGAATAGTCGGTATGGCATAAAGCCGAGGACGAAAATTTGTATGAAAAAAAAATTGCTCATGTGTTTTCTAATTTTGGCGCCAATACATTTAATAATATTTAGCGATATTAAAATGGAGTGGGGTGATACAGAGAACCAAATCGCTGTGATTGCACTACACAAAATTGGTATGGAGTCAAATGCAATTTTTTAATGTCTTGGTTAGAAGCGAACGTTTCGGACTTCATCAGAGCTGAAGACTGGCCGTCGTCTAGTCCCGATCTTTATCCGCTGGATTACGGTTTATGGTCAGTTTTAGAGAGTATGGCTTGCTCTTAACGCCATGATAATTTGGAGTCCCTAAAACAATCCAAACGATTGGCAGTGAAGAGATTAAGGAGGAACAGACCTTCGAATACGTGTACAACGTCGCTGACACCTTCTCGAGCAATTTTTCCATACCCGACATACCATCGAATTTGGGTCATGCACTGAGGACGGACTACGTGAAATGTCCGAGAACTTTGTGAGAACCACTGGAAAGCACTCTTTTCTCACTTCGCCGTATGCGTCAGTTGTGATGCCCGTACGCGTACGCGTGGATGAGACAACAAACCCCATAACCCTAAGGCTCACGGGAAGACAGATGACTTCCTTATTACTCACTCTGGACCTGCACGCGCGTTTAATGCGCGCGGCGGATTGGGGTCAAGAGCAGACCATTTTGAACGCGTGGCTCGCTGAACGGCGGGTGAATTCAGGCGAGACTCTTTTGTCCGTATTCACGCAGCTGATTGGCGATATATCGGTGATACGCACTACCTCCGTGGCGATGGAAACCACCGTCGCGCATTTTTCAGTTTTGCTATTTGGCGGCAGGATTAGTAATGAGCTTACGCTTGCCTACGTGGAGGCCAAAGCTCGCGAAACTGTTTCATCCAATCAATTCATCGTGAAGCACTGTTTCTGGCGTGCCCCTACGCCTGATGTCTGTACCTACGCATCACACCATTTCAATACTTTCTCGAACGCAACTCCTGAGCAACGAAAGGCCCTCGTCAACGTTACGTTCTCCCCGCTTAACCAGGACTACGATCTCACAGATCACGAGCAAGACGTGCACACTAAGTGGAATCTTCGCACTCCAGAGGACATTGACTGTACGACGTTTGATGGTACTAGCGTCACGTACGAACGTAGCGACATCAGTACATACACCACGGAGCTATCTCCCGCTCAAGAGAGTGGGACCGTCACATCCGCCGAGAGCATCCAAACCGATTCTGACGACAGAGAGGTCGCGCCTAATGAACAAGAGCTTAACATGCTGCGAAGACTCGATCTAATCAATTTTGACACGAGCACCAGTACGTATCGCACGCCGATGCCTGAGGTACCCTCGGATTCAGCTAGCACCAGTGGCACCATACGAACAATTTCTGTGGCTGGTAGTTTGGAGTACCCCGAAAAGGACTTCAAGAGTTGCAGAGAATATTATCTAAGCAAGTAGCTGTTGTAGGAGTTACTCTAGTGGGTATGGGTATGGGTATGGGTGAAATAATCTCTTCCTTCCTTGTAGTAACGTAAATACTGCGTGGAAAAGCTAGGAAATTTCGGACTTTCCCAGAACGTGAGACTTACGATGCTGCCTAGACGCGCTTACGTGAACCCAAACAGAAATATATGGATACCCCCAAATAGGAACAGCGTACCATACGCACCAAAGGAGGCGCCAAATCCGGCGTCCTTAAACCGAGGCGGCGCTGACTAGAGTACGTAACCGCTCTCACCCGCCGTCACACTCGCCGTGGAATGGATTTATAGAGATGACTGATGAGTGCGTCTTTGGGCTCGCCTTGTTCGACATTAGATCGCGAAGCTTCATGACCCACACCGTACCTATACATTTCAAGGACACTATTCGCCCACGTGAATTGGTCGTGCATGAGATAGGCGAGCTGACCGACCTGAAGGTGATGAACACCTTGAGGAAAGGTAGGCAAATTACTATTTCGGATCATTTATTGAAATACCTAGGCGAGCACGCACTCGAGCGATATATCAACGAGTTTGTGCTCGTATCGGAGCTATTGGAAAAGATGAAACAAAATCAAGCCGTCTGTAGTAGATGGATACCCCACTTCGCTCTTCACATCTCCGAGTTTGGCGCTTTATTGAATAGGAGGCTCGACAATCTGAATAATGACGCGTTTACGTTTTCAGGTGGTTACCTCTTCCAACCCCAAACCATTGGCCAGTGGTTTATGCTATTGTTAAATGAAAGGATACGTCGAGGGACCCGTACCGGAATTCCACTCCGCACTCTGCTTTATATAACCTCTTGGGTTCTACGACTCATTAAAGAGGGAGACTACACCTCACTCAACGCGAGCGCCTACACAGTTCGCACTCGGCTGTTACAAGGTACGTGTTCCGACTGCGTCTATAAAAGTCTCAGAGAGATTAAGGAGGAACAGACCTTCGAATTCGTGTACAACGTCGCTGACACCTTCTCGAGCAATTTTTCCATACCCGACATACCATCGAATTTGGGTCATGCACTGAGGACGGACTACGTGAAATGCCCGAGAACTTTGTGAGAACCACTGGAAAGCACTCTTTTCTCACTTCGCCGTATGCGTCAGTTGTGATGCCCGTACGCGTACGCGTGGATGAGACAACAAACCCCATAACCCTAAGGCTCACGGGAAGACAGATGACTTCCTTATTACTCACTCTGGACCTGCACGCGCGTTTAATGCGCGCGGCGGATTGGGGTCAAGAGCAGACCATTTTGAACGCGTGGCTCGCTGAACGGCGGGTGAATTCAGGCGAGACTCTTTTGTCCGTATTCACGCAGCTGATTGGCGATATATCGGTGATACGCACTACCTCCGTGGCGATGGAAACCACCGTCGCGCATTTTTCAGTTTTGCTATTTGGCGGCAGGATTAGTAATGAGCTTACGCTTGCCTACGTGGAGGCCAAAGCTCGCGAAACTGTTTCATCCAATCAATTCATCGTGAAGCACTGTTTCTGGCGTGCCCCTACGCCTGATGTCTGTACCTACGCATCACACCATTTCAATACTTTCTCGAACGCAACTCCTGAGCAACGAAAGGCCCTCGTCAACGTTACGTTCTCCCCGCTTAACCAGGACTACGATCTCACAGATCACGAGCAAGACGTGCAAACTAAGTAGAATCTTCGCACTCCAGAGGACATTGACTGTACGACGTTTGATGGTACTAGCGTCACGTACGAACGTAGCGACATCAGTACATACACCACGGAGCTACCTCCCGCTCAAGAGAGTGGGACCGTCACATCCGCCGAGAGCATCCAAACCGATTCTGACGACAGAGAGGTCGCGCCTAATGAACAAGAGCTTAACATGCTGCGAAGACTCGATCTAATCAATTTTGACACGAGCACCAGTACGCATCGCACGCCGATGCCTGAGGTACCCTCGGATTCAGCTAGCACCAGTGGCACCATACGAACAATTTCTGTGGCTGGTAGTTTGGAGTACCCCGAAAAGGACTTCAAGAGTTGCAGAGAATATTATTTAAGCAAGTAGCTGTTGTAGGAGTTACTCTAGTGGGTATGGGTATGGGTATGGGTGAAATAATCTCTTCCTTCTTCGTAGTAACGTAAATACTGCGTGGAAAAGCTAGGAAATTTCGGACTTTCCCAGAACGTGAGACTTACGATGCTGCCTAGACGCGCTTACGTGAACCCAAACAGAAATATATGGATACCCCCAAATAGGAACAGCGTACCATACGCACCAAAGGAGGCGCCAAATCCGGCTGCCTTAAACCGAGGCGGCGCTGACTAGAGTACGTAACCGCTCTCACCCGCCGTCACACTCGCCGTGGAATGGATTTATAGAGATGACTGATGAGTGCGTCTTTGGGCTCGCCTTGTTCGACATTAGATCGCGAAGATACATGACCCACACCGTACCTATACATTTCAAGGACACTATGCGCCCACGTGAATTGGCCGTGCATGAGATAGGCGAGCTGACCGACCTGAAGGTGATGAACACCTTGAGGAAAGGTGGGCAAATTACTATTTCGGATCATTTATTGAAATACCTAGGCGAGCACGCACTCGAGCGATATATCAACGAGTTTGTGCTCGTATCGGAGCTATTGGATAAGATGAAACAAAATCATGCCGTCTGTAGTAGATGGATACCCCACTTCGCTCCTCACATCTCCGAGTTTGGCGCTTTATTGAATAGGAGGCTCGACAATCTGAATAATGACGCGTTTACGTTTTCAGGTGGTTACCTATTCCAACCCCAAACCATTGGCCAGTGGTTTATGCTACTGTTAAATGAAAGGATACGTCGAGGGACCCGTACCGGAATTCCACTCCGCACTCTGCTTTATATAACCTCTTGGGTTCTACGACTCATTAAAGAGGGAGACTACACCTCACTCAACGCGAGCGCCTACACAGTTCGCACTCGGCTGTTACAAGGTACGTGTTCCGACTGCGTCTATAAAAGTCTCAGAGAGATTAAGGAGGAACAGACCTTCGAATACGTGTACAACGTCGCTGACACCTTCTCGAGCAATTTTTCCATACCCGACATACCATCGAATTTGGGTCATGCACTGAGGACGGACTACGTGAAATGTCCGAGAACTTTGTGAGAACCACTGGAAAGCACTCTTTTCTCACTTCGCCGTATGCGTCAGTTGTGATGCCCGTACGCGTACGCGTGGATGAGACAACAAACCCCATAACCCTAAGGCTCACGGGAAGACAGATGACTTCCTTATTACTCACTCTGGACCTGCACGCGCGTTTAATGCGCGCGGCGGAGTGGGGTCAAGAGCAGACCATTTTGAACGCGTGGCTCGCTGAACGGCGGGTGAATTCAGGCGAGACTCTTTTGTCCGTATTCACGCAGCTGATTGGCGATATATCGGTGATACGCACTACCTCCGTGGCGATGGAAACCACCGTCGCGCATTTTTCAGTTTTGCTATTTGGCGGCAGGATTAGTAATGAGCTTACGCTTGCCTACGTGGAGGCCAAAGGTCGCGGAGCTGTTTCATCCAATCAATTCATCGTGAAGCACTGTTTCTGGCGTGCCCCTACGCCTGATGTCTGTACCTACGCATCACACCATTTCAATACTTTCTCGAACGCAACTCCTGAGCAACGAAAGGCCCTCGTCAACGTTACGTTCTCCCCGCTTAACCAGGACTACGATCTCACAGATCACGAGCAAGACGTGCACACTAAGTGGAATCTTCGCACTCCAGAGGACATTGACTGTACGACGTTTGATGGTACTAGCGTCACGTACGAACGTAGCGACATCAGTACATACACCACGGAGCTATCTCCCGCTCAAGAGAGTGGGACCGTCACATCCGCCGAGAGCATCCAAACCGATTCTGACGACAGAGAGGTCGCGCCTAATGAACAAGAGCTTAACATGCTGCGAAGACTCGATCTAATCAATTTTGACACGAGCACCAGTACGTATCGCACGCCGATGCCTGAGGTACCCTCGGATTCAGCTAGCACCAGTGGCACCATACGAACAATTTCTGTGGCTGGTAGTTTGGAGTACCCCGAAAAGGACTTCAAGAGTTGCAGAGAATATTATCTAAGCAAGTAGCTGTTGTAGGAGTTACTCTAGTGGGTATGGGTATGGGTATGGGTGAAATAATCTCTTCCTTCCTTGTAGTAACGTAAATACTGCGTGGAAAAGCTAGGAAATTTCGGACTTTCCCAGAACGTGAGACTTACGATGCTGCCTAGACGCGCTTACGTGAACCCAAACAGAAATATATGGATACCCCCAAATAGGAACAGCGTACCATACGCACCAAAGGAGGCGCCAAATCCGGCGTCCTTAAACCGAGGCGGCGCTGACTAGAGTACGTAACCGCTCTCACCCGCCGTCACACTCGCCGTGGAATGGATTTATAGAGATGACTGATGAGTGCGTCTTTGGGCTCGCCTTGTTCGACATTAGATCGCGAAGCTTCATGACCCACACCGTACCTATACATTTCAAGGACACTATTCGCCCACGTGAATTGGTCGTGCATGAGATAGGCGAGCTGACCGACCTGAAGGTGATGAACACCTTGAGGAAAGGTAGGCAAATTACTATTTCGGATCATTTATTGAAATACCTAGGCGAGCACGCACTCGAGCGATATATCAACGAGTTTGTGCTCGTATCGGAGCTATTGGAAAAGATGAAACAAAATCAAGCCGTCTGTAGTAGATGGATACCCCACTTCGCTCTTCACATCTCCGAGTTTGGCGCTTTATTGAATAGGAGGCTCGACAATCTGAATAATGACGCGTTTACGTTTTCAGGTGGTTACCTCTTCCAACCCCAAACCATTGGCCAGTGGTTTATGCTATTGTTAAATGAAAGGATACGTCGAGGGACCCGTACCGGAATTCCACTCCGCACTCTGCTTTATATAACCTCTTGGGTTCTACGACTCATTAAAGAGGGAGACTACACCTCACTCAACGCGAGCGCCTACACAGTTCGCACTCGGCTGTTACAAGGTACGTGTTCCGACTGCGTCTATAAAAGTCTCAGAGAGATTAAGGAGGAACAGACCTTCGAATACGTGTACAACGTCGCTGACACCTTCTCGAGCAATTTTTCCATACCCGACATACCATCGAATTTGGGTCATGCACTGAGGACGGACTACGTGAAATGTCCGAGAACTTTGTGAGAACCACTGGAAAGCACTCTTTTCTCACTTCGCCGTATGCGTCAGTTGTGATGCCCGTACGCGTACGCGTGGATGAGACAACAAACCCCATAACCCTAAGGCTCACGGGAAGACAGATGACTTCCTTATTACTCACTCTGGACCTGCACGCGCGTTTAATGCGCGCGGCGGAGTGGGGTCAAGAGCAGACCATTTTGAACGCGTGGCTCGCTGAACGGCGGGTGAATTCAGGCGAGACTCTTTTGTCCGTATTCACGCAGCTGATTGGCGATATATCGGTGATACGCACTACCTCCGTGGCGATGGAAACCACCGTCGCGCATTTTTCAGTTTTGCTATTTGGCGGCAGGATTAGTAATGAGCTTACGCTTGCCTACGTGGAGGCCAAAGCTCGCGAAACTGTTTCATCCAATCAATTCATCGTGAAGCACTGTTTCTGGCGTGCCCCTACGCCTGATGTCTGTACCTACGCATCACACCATTTCAATACTTTCTCGAACGCAACTCCTGAGCAACGAAAGGCCCTCGTCAACGTTACGTTCTCCCCGCTTAACCAGGACTACGATCTCACAGATCACGAGCAAGACGTGCAAACTAAGTAGAATCTTCGCACTCCAGAGGACATTGACTGTACGACGTTTGATGGTACTAGCGTCACGTACGAACGTAGCGACATCAGTACATACACCACGGAGCTACCTCCCGCTCAAGAGAGTGGGACCGTCACATCCGCCGAGAGCATCCAAACCGATTCTGACGACAGAGAGGTCGCGCCTAATGAACAAGAGCTTAACATGCTGCGAAGACTCGATCTAATCAATTTTGACACGAGCACCAGTACGCATCGCACGCCGATGCCTGAGGTACCCTCGGATTCAGCTAGCACCAGTGGCACCATACGAACAATTTCTGTGGCTGGTAGTTTGGAGTACCCCAAAAAGGACTTCAAGAGTTGCAGAGAATATTATCTAAGCAAGTAGCTGTTGTAGGAGTTACTCTAGTGGGTATGGGTATGGGTATGGGTGAAATAATCTCTTCCTTCTTCGTAGTAACGTAAATACTGCGTGGAAAAGCTAGGAAATTTCGGACTTTCCCAGAACGTGAGACTTACGATGCTGCCTAGACGCGCTTACGTGAACCCAAACAGAAATATATGGATACCCCCAAATAGGAACAGCGTACCATACGCACCAAAGGAGGCGCCAAATCCGGCGTCCTTAAACCGAGGCGGCGCTGACTAGAGTACGTAACCGCTCTCAACCGCCGTCACACTCGCCGTGGAATGGATTTATAGAGATGACTGATGAGTGCGTCTTTGGGCTCGCCTTGTTCGACATTAGATCGCGAAGCTTCATGACCCACACCGTACCTATACATTTCAAGGACACTATTCGCCCACGTGAATTGGTCGTGCATGAGATAGGCGAGCTGACCGACCTGAAGGTGATGAACACCTTGAGGAAAGGTAGGCAAATTACTATTTCGGATCATTTATTGAAATACCTAGGCGAGCACGCACTCGAGCGATATATCAACGAGTTTGTGCTCGTATCGGAGCTATTGGATAAGATGAAACAAAATCATGCCGTCTGTAGTAGATGGATACCCCACTTCGCTCCTCACATCTCCGAGTTTGGCGCTTTATTGAATAGGAGGCTCGACAATCTGAATAATGACGCGTTTACGTTTTCAGGTGGTTACCTATTCCAACCCCAAACCATTGGCCAGTGGTTTATGCTACTGTTAAATGAAAGGATACGTCGAGGGACCCGTACCGGAATTCCACTCCGCACTCTGCTTTATATAACCTCTTGGGTTCTACGACTCATTAAAGAGGGAGACTACACCTCACTCAACGCGAGCGCCTACACAGTTCGCACTCGGCTGTTACAAGGTACGTGTTCCGACTGCGTCTATAAAAGTCTCAGAGAGATTAAGGAGGAACAGACCTTCGAATACGTGTACAACGTCGCTGACACCTTCTCGAGCAATTTTTCCATACCCGACATACCATCGAATTTGGGTCATGCACTGAGGACGGACTACGTGAAATGTCCGAGAACTTTGTGAGAACCACTGGAAAGCACTCTTTTCTCACTTCGCCGTATGCGTCAGTTGTGATGCCCGTACGCGTACGCGTGGATGAGACAACAAACCCCATAACCCTAAGGCTCACGGGAAGACAGATGACTTCCTTATTACTCACTCTGGACCTGCACGCGCGTTTAATGCGCGCGGCGGATTGGGGTCAAGAGCAGACCATTTTGAACGCGTGGCTCGCTGAACGGCGGGTGAATTCAGGCGAGACTCTTTTGTCCGTATTCACGCAGCTGATTGGCGATATATCGGTGATACGCACTACCTCCGTGGCGATGGAAACCACCGTCGCGCATTTTTCAGTTTTGCTATTTGGCGGCAGGATTAGTAATGAGCTTACGCTTGCCTACGTGGAGGCCAAAGCTCGCGAAACTGTTTCATCCAATCAATTCATCGTGAAGCACTGTTTCTGGCGTGCCCCTACGCCTGATGTCTGTACCTACGCATCACACCATTTCAATACTTTCTCGAACGCAACTCCTGAGCAACGAAAGGCCCTCGTCAACGTTACGTTCTCCCCGCTTAACCAGGACTACGATCTCACAGATCACGAGCAAGACGTGCACACTAAGTGGAATCTTCGCACTCCAGAGGACATTGACTGTACGACGTTTGATGGTACTAGCGTCACGTACGAACGTAGCGACATCAGTACATACACCACGGAGCTATCTCCCGCTCAAGAGAGTGGGACCGTCACATCCGCCGAGAGCATCCAAACCGATTCTGACGACAGAGAGGTCGCGCCTAATGAACAAGAGCTTAACATGCTGCGAAGACTCGATCTAATCAATTTTGACACGAGCACCAGTACGTATCGCACGCCGATGCCTGAGGTACCCTCGGATTCAGCTAGCACCAGTGGCACCATACGAACAATTTCTGTGGCTGGTAGTTTGGAGTACCCCGAAAAGGACTTCAAGAGTTGCAGAGAATATTATCTAAGCAAGTAGCTGTTGTAGGAGTTACTCTAGTGGGTATGGGTATGGGTATGGGTGAAATAATCTCTTCCTTCCTTGTAGTAACGTAAATACTGCGTGGAAAAGCTAGGAAATTTCGGACTTTCCCAGAACGTGAGACTTACGATGCTGCCTAGACGCGCTTACGTGAACCCAAACAGAAATATATGGATACCCCCAAATAGGAACAGCGTACCATACGCACCAAAGGAGGCGCCAAATCCGGCGTCCTTAAACCGAGGCGGCGCTGACTAGAGTACGTAACCGCTCTCACCCGCCGTCACACTCGCCGTGGAATGGATTTATAGAGATGACTGATGAGTGCGTCTTTGGGCTCGCCTTGTTCGACATTAGATCGCGAAGCTTCATGACCCACACCGTACCTATACATTTCAAGGACACTATTCGCCCACGTGAATTGGTCGTGCATGAGATAGGCGAGCTGACCGACCTGAAGGTGATGAACACCTTGAGGAAAGGTAGGCAAATTACTATTTCGGATCATTTATTGAAATACCTAGGCGAGCACGCACTCGAGCGATATATCAACGAGTTTGTGCTCGTATCGGAGCTATTGGAAAAGATGAAACAAAATCAAGCCGTCTGTAGTAGATGGATACCCCACTTCGCTCTTCACATCTCCGAGTTTGGCGCTTTATTGAATAGGAGGCTCGACAATCTGAATAATGACGCGTTTACGTTTTCAGGTGGTTACCTCTTCCAACCCCAAACCATTGGCCAGTGGTTTATGCTATTGTTAAATGAAAGGATACGTCGAGGGACCCGTACCGGAATTCCACTCCGCACTCTGCTTTATATAACCTCTTGGGTTCTACGACTCATTAAAGAGGGAGACTACACCTCACTCAACGCGAGCGCCTACACAGTTCGCACTCGGCTGTTACAAGGTACGTGTTCCGACTGCGTCTATAAAAGTCTCAGAGAGATTAAGGAGGAACAGACCTTCGAATTCGTGTACAACGTCGCTGACACCTTCTCGAGCAATTTTTCCATACCCGACATACCATCGAATTTGGGTCATGCACTGAGGACGGACTACGTGAAATGCCCGAGAACTTTGTGAGAACCACTGGAAAGCACTCTTTTCTCACTTCGCCGTATGCGTCAGTTGTGATGCCCGTACGCGTACGCGTGGATGAGACAACAAACCCCATAACCCTAAGGCTCACGGGAAGACAGATGACTTCCTTATTACTCACTCTGGACCTGCACGCGCGTTTAATGCGCGCGGCGGATTGGGGTCAAGAGCAGACCATTTTGAACGCGTGGCTCGCTGAACGGCGGGTGAATTCAGGCGAGACTCTTTTGTCCGTATTCACGCAGCTGATTGGCGATATATCGGTGATACGCACTACCTCCGTGGCGATGGAAACCACCGTCGCGCATTTTTCAGTTTTGCTATTTGGCGGCAGGATTAGTAATGAGCTTACGCTTGCCTACGTGGAGGCCAAAGCTCGCGAAACTGTTTCATCCAATCAATTCATCGTGAAGCACTGTTTCTGGCGTGCCCCTACGCCTGATGTCTGTACCTACGCATCACACCATTTCAATACTTTCTCGAACGCAACTCCTGAGCAACGAAAGGCCCTCGTCAACGTTACGTTCTCCCCGCTTAACCAGGACTACGATCTCACAGATCACGAGCAAGACGTGCAAACTAAGTAGAATCTTCGCACTCCAGAGGACATTGACTGTACGACGTTTGATGGTACTAGCGTCACGTACGAACGTAGCGACATCAGTACATACACCACGGAGCTACCTCCCGCTCAAGAGAGTGGGACCGTCACATCCGCCGAGAGCATCCAAACCGATTCTGACGACAGAGAGGTCGCGCCTAATGAACAAGAGCTTAACATGCTGCGAAGACTCGATCTAATCAATTTTGACACGAGCACCAGTACGCATCGCACGCCGATGCCTGAGGTACCCTCGGATTCAGCTAGCACCAGTGGCACCATACGAACAATTTCTGTGGCTGGTAGTTTGGAGTACCCCGAAAAGGACTTCAAGAGTTGCAGAGAATATTATTTAAGCAAGTAGCTGTTGTAGGAGTTACTCTAGTGGGTATGGGTATGGGTATGGGTGAAATAATCTCTTCCTTCTTCGTAGTAACGTAAATACTGCGTGGAAAAGCTAGGAAATTTCGGACTTTCCCAGAACGTGAGACTTACGATGCTGCCTAGACGCGCTTACGTGAACCCAAACAGAAATATATGGATACCCCCAAATAGGAACAGCGTACCATACGCACCAAAGGAGGCGCCAAATCCGGCTGCCTTAAACCGAGGCGGCGCTGACTAGAGTACGTAACCGCTCTCACCCGCCGTCACACTCGCCGTGGAATGGATTTATAGAGATGACTGATGAGTGCGTCTTTGGGCTCGCCTTGTTCGACATTAGATCGCGAAGATACATGACCCACACCGTACCTATACATTTCAAGGACACTATGCGCCCACGTGAATTGGCCGTGCATGAGATAGGCGAGCTGACCGACCTGAAGGTGATGAACACCTTGAGGAAAGGTAGGCAAATTACTATTTCGGATCATTTATTGAAATACCTAGGCGAGCACGCACTCGAGCGATATATCAACGAGTTTGTGCTCGTATCGGAGCTATTGGATAAGATGAAACAAAATCATGCCGTCTGTAGTAGATGGATACCCCACTTCGCTCCTCACATCTCCGAGTTTGGCGCTTTATTGAATAGGAGGCTCGACAATCTGAATAATGACGCGTTTACGTTTTCAGGTGGTTACCTATTCCAACCCCAAACCATTGGCCAGTGGTTTATGCTACTGTTAAATGAAAGGATACGTCGAGGGACCCGTACCGGAATTCCACTCCGCACTCTGCTTTATATAACCTCTTGGGTTCTACGACTCATTAAAGAGGGAGACTACACCTCACTCAACGCGAGCGCCTACACAGTTCGCACTCGGCTGTTACAAGGTACGTGTTCCGACTGCGTCTATAAAAGTCTCAGAGAGATTAAGGAGGAACAGACCTTCGAATACGTGTACAACGTCGCTGACACCTTCTCGAGCAATTTTTCCATACCCGACATACCATCGAATTTGGGTCATGCACTGAGGACGGACTACGTGAAATGTCCGAGAACTTTGTGAGAACCACTGGAAAGCACTCTTTTCTCACTTCGCCGTATGCGTCAGTTGTGATGCCCGTACGCGTACGCGTGGATGAGACAACAAACCCCATAACCCTAAGGCTCACGGGAAGACAGATGACTTCCTTATTACTCACTCTGGACCTGCACGCGCGTTTAATGCGCGCGGCGGAGTGGGGTCAAGAGCAGACCATTTTGAACGCGTGGCTCGCTGAACGGCGGGTGAATTCAGGCGAGACTCTTTTGTCCGTATTCACGCAGCTGATTGGCGATATATCGGTGATACGCACTACCTCCGTGGCGATGGAAACCACCGTCGCGCATTTTTCAGTTTTGCTATTTGGCGGCAGGATTAGTAATGAGCTTACGCTTGCCTACGTGGAGGCCAAAGGTCGCGGAGCTGTTTCATCCAATCAATTCATCGTGAAGCACTGTTTCTGGCGTGCCCCTACGCCTGATGTCTGTACCTACGCATCACACCATTTCAATACTTTCTCGAACGCAACTCCTGAGCAACGAAAGGCCCTCGTCAACGTTACGTTCTCCCCGCTTAACCAGGACTACGATCTCACAGATCACGAGCAAGACGTGCACACTAAGTGGAATCTTCGCACTCCAGAGGACATTGACTGTACGACGTTTGATGGTACTAGCGTCACGTACGAACGTAGCGACATCAGTACATACACCACGGAGCTATCTCCCGCTCAAGAGAGTGGGACCGTCACATCCGCCGAGAGCATCCAAACCGATTCTGACGACAGAGAGGTCGCGCCTAATGAACAAGAGCTTAACATGCTGCGAAGACTCGATCTAATCAATTTTGACACGAGCACCAGTACGTATCGCACGCCGATGCCTGAGGTACCCTCGGATTCAGCTAGCACCAGTGGCACCATACGAACAATTTCTGTGGCTGGTAGTTTGGAGTACCCCGAAAAGGACTTCAAGAGTTGCAGAGAATATTATCTAAGCAAGTAGCTGTTGTAGGAGTTACTCTAGTGGGTATGGGTATGGGTATGGGTGAAATAATCTCTTCCTTCCTTGTAGTAACGTAAATACTGCGTGGAAAAGCTAGGAAATTTCGGACTTTCCCAGAACGTGAGACTTACGATGCTGCCTAGACGCGCTTACGTGAACCCAAACAGAAATATATGGATACCCCCAAATAGGAACAGCGTACCATACGCACCAAAGGAGGCGCCAAATCCGGCGTCCTTAAACCGAGGCGGCGCTGACTAGAGTACGTAACCGCTCTCACCCGCCGTCACACTCGCCGTGGAATGGATTTATAGAGATGACTGATGAGTGCGTCTTTGGGCTCGCCTTGTTCGACATTAGATCGCGAAGCTTCATGACCCACACCGTACCTATACATTTCAAGGACACTATTCGCCCACGTGAATTGGTCGTGCATGAGATAGGCGAGCTGACCGACCTGAAGGTGATGAACACCTTGAGGAAAGGTAGGCAAATTACTATTTCGGATCATTTATTGAAATACCTAGGCGAGCACGCACTCGAGCGATATATCAACGAGTTTGTGCTCGTATCGGAGCTATTGGAAAAGATGAAACAAAATCAAGCCGTCTGTAGTAGATGGATACCCCACTTCGCTCTTCACATCTCCGAGTTTGGCGCTTTATTGAATAGGAGGCTCGACAATCTGAATAATGACGCGTTTACGTTTTCAGGTGGTTACCTCTTCCAACCCCAAACCATTGGCCAGTGGTTTATGCTACTGTTAAATGAAAGGATACGTCGAGGGACCCGTACCGGAATTCCACTCCGCACTCTGCTTTATATAACCTCTTGGGTTCTACGACTCATTAAAGAGGGAGACTACACCTCACTCAACGCGAGCGCCTACACAGTTCGCACTCGGCTGTTACAAGGTACGTGTTCCGACTGCGTCTATAAAAGTCTCAGAGAGATTAAGGAGGAACAGACCTTCGAATACGTGTACAACGTCGCTGACACCTTCTCGAGCAATTTTTCCATACCCGACATACCATCGAATTTGGGTCATGCACTGAGGACGGACTACGTGAAATGTCCGAGAACTTTGTGAGAACCACTGGAAAGCACTCTTTTCTCACTTCGCCGTATGCGTCAGTTGTGATGCCCGTACGCGTACGCGTGGATGAGACAACAAACCCCATAACCCTAAGGCTCACGGGAAGACAGATGACTTCCTTATTACTCACTCTGGACCTGCACGCGCGTTTAATGCGCGCGGCGGATTGGGGTCAAGAGCAGACCATTTTGAACGCGTGGCTCGCTGAACGGCGGGTGAATTCAGGCGAGACTCTTTTGTCCGTATTCACGCAGCTGATTGGCGATATATCGGTGATACGCACTACCTCCGTGGCGATGGAAACCACCGTCGCGCATTTTTCAGTTTTGCTATTTGGCGGCAGGATTAGTAATGAGCTTACGCTTGCCTACGTGGAGGCCAAAGCTCGCGAAACTGTTTCATCCAATCAATTCATCGTGAAGCACTGTTTCTGGCGTGCCCCTACGCCTGATGTCTGTACCTACGCATCACACCATTTCAATACTTTCTCGAACGCAACTCCTGAGCAACGAAAGGCCCTCGTCAACGTTACGTTCTCCCCGCTTAACCAGGACTACGATCTCACAGATCACGAGCAAGACGTGCAAACTAAGTAGAATCTTCGCACTCCAGAGGACATTGACTGTACGACGTTTGATGGTACTAGCGTCACGTACGAACGTAGCGACATCAGTACATACACCACGGAGCTACCTCCCGCTCAAGAGAGTGGGACCGTCACATCCGCCGAGAGCATCCAAACCGATTCTGACGACAGAGAGGTCGCGCCTAATGAACAAGAGCTTAACATGCTGCGAAGACTCGATCTAATCAATTTTGACACGAGCACCAGTACGCATCGCACGCCGATGCCTGAGGTACCCTCGGATTCAGCTAGCACCAGTGGCACCATACGAACAATTTCTGTGGCTGGTAGTTTGGAGTACCCCAAAAAGGACTTCAAGAGTTGCAGAGAATATTATTTAAGCAAGTAGCTGTTGTAGGAGTTACTCTAGTGGGTATGGGTATGGGTATGGGTGAAATAATCTCTTCCTTCTTCGTAGTAACGTAAATACTGCGTGGAAAAGCTAGGAAATTTCGGACTTTCCCAGAACGTGAGACTTACGATGCTGCCTAGACGCGCTTACGTGAACCCAAACAGAAATATATGGATACCCCCAAATAGGAACAGCGTACCATACGCACCAAAGGAGGCGCCAAATCCGGCGTCCTTAAACCGAGGCGGCGCTGACTAGAGTACGTAACCGCTCTCAACCGCCGTCACACTCGCCGTGGAATGGATTTATAGAGATGACTGATGAGTGCGTCTTTGGGCTCGCCTTGTTCGACATTAGATCGCGAAGCTTCATGACCCACACCGTACCTATACATTTCAAGGACACTATTCGCCCACGTGAATTGGTCGTGCATGAGATAGGCGAGCTGACCGACCTGAAGGTGATGAACACCTTGAGGAAAGGTAGGCAAATTACTATTTCGGATCATTTATTGAAATACCTAGGCGAGCACGCACTCGAGCGATATATCAACGAGTTTGTGCTCGTATCGGAGCTATTGGATAAGATGAAACAAAATCATGCCGTCTGTAGTAGATGGATACCCCACTTCGCTCCTCACATCTCCGAGTTTGGCGCTTTATTGAATAGGAGGCTCGACAATCTGAATAATGACGCGTTTACGTTTTCAGGTGGTTACCTATTCCAACCCCAAACCATTGGCCAGTGGTTTATGCTACTGTTAAATGAAAGGATACGTCGAGGGACCCGTACCGGAATTCCACTCCGCACTCTGCTTTATATAACCTCTTGGGTTCTACGACTCATTAAAGAGGGAGACTACACCTCACTCAACGCGAGCGCCTACACAGTTCGCACTCGGCTGTTACAAGGTACGTGTTCCGACTGCGTCTATAAAAGTCTCAGAGAGATTAAGGAGGAACAGACCTTCGAATACGTGTACAACGTCGCTGACACCTTCTCGAGCAATTTTTCCATACCCGACATACCATCGAATTTGGGTCATGCACTGAGGACGGACTACGTGAAATGTCCGAGAACTTTGTGAGAACCACTGGAAAGCACTCTTTTCTCACTTCGCCGTATGCGTCAGTTGTGATGCCCGTACGCGTACGCGTGGATGAGACAACAAACCCCATAACCCTAAGGCTCACGGGAAGACAGATGACTTCCTTATTACTCACTCTGGACCTGCACGCGCGTTTAATGCGCGCGGCGGAGTGGGGTCAAGAGCAGACCATTTTGAACGCGTGGCTCGCTGAACGGCGGGTGAATTCAGGCGAGACTCTTTTGTCCGTATTCACGCAGCTGATTGGCGATATATCGGTGATACGCACTACCTCCGTGGCGATGGAAACCACCGTCGCGCATTTTTCAGTTTTGCTATTTGGCGGCAGGATTAGTAATGAGCTTACGCTTGCCTACGTGGAGGCCAAAGCTCGCGGAGCTGTTTCATCCAATCAATTCATCGTGAAGCACTGTTTCTGGCGTGCCCCTACGCCTGATGTCTGTACCTACGCATCACACCATTTCAATACTTTCTCGAACGCAACTCCTGAGCAACGAAAGGCCCTCGTCAACGTTACGTTCTCCCCGCTTAACCAGGACTACGATCTTACAGATCACGAGCAAGACGTGCAAACTAAGTGGAATCTTCGCACTCCAGAGGACATTGACTGTACGACGTTTGATGGTACTAGCGTCACGTACGAACGTAGCGACATCAGTACATACACCACGGAGCTATCTCCCGCTCAAGAGAGTGGGACCGTCACATCCGCCGAGAGCATCCAAACCGATTCTGACGACAGAGAGGTCGCGCCTAATGAACAAGAGCTTAACATGCTGCGAAGACTCGATCTAATCAATTTTGACACGAGCACCAGTACGTATCGCACGCCGATGCCTGAGGTACCCTCGGATTCAGCTAGCACCAGTGGCACCATACGAACAATTTCTGTGGCTGGTAGTTTGGAGTACCCCGAAAAGGACTTCAAGAGTTGCAGAGAATATTATCTAAGCAAGTAGCTGTTGTAGGAGTTACTCTAGTGGGTATGGGTATGGGTATGGGTGAAATAATCTCTTCCTTCCTTGTAGTAACGTAAATACTGCGTGGAAAAGCTAGGAAATTTCGGACTTTCCCAGAACGTGAGACTTACGATGCTGCCTAGACGCGCTTACGTGAACCCAAACAGAAATATATGGATACCCCCAAATAGGAACAGCGTACCATACGCACCAAAGGAGGCGCCAAATCCGGCGTCCTTAAACCGAGGCGGCGCTGACTAGAGTACGTAACCGCTCTCACCCGCCGTCACACTCGCCGTGGAATGGATTTATAGAGATGACTGATGAGTGCGTCTTTGGGCTCGCCTTGTTCGACATTAGATCGCGAAGCTACATGACCCACACCGTACCTATACATTTCAAGGACACTATGCGCCCACGTGAATTGGCCGTGCATGAGATAGGCGAGCTGACCGACCTGAAGGTGATGAACACCTTGAGGAAAGGTAGGCAAATTACTATTTCGGATCATTTATTGAAATACCTAGGCGAGCACGCACTCGAGCGATATATCAACGAGTTTGTGCTCGTATCGGAGCTATTGGAAAAGATGAAACAAAATCAAGCCGTCTGTAGTAGATGGATACCCCACTTCGCTCCTCACATCTCCGAGTTTGGCGCTTTATTAAATAGGAGGCTCGGCAATCTGAATAATGACGCGTTTACGTTTTCAGGTGGTTACCTCTTCCAACCCCAAACCATTGGCCAGTGGTTTATGCTACTGTTAAATGAAAGGATACGTCGAGGGACCCGTACCGGAATTCCACTCCGCACTCTGCTTTATATAACCTCTTGGGTTCTACGACTCATTAAAGAGGGAGACTACACCTCACTCAACGCGAGCGCCTACACAGTTCGCACTCGGCTGTTACAAGGTACGTGTTCCGACTGCGTCTATAAAAGTCTCAGAGAGATTAAGGAGGAACAGACCTTCGAATACGTGTACAACGTCGCTGACACCTTCTCGAGCAATTTTTCCATACCCGACATACCATCGAATTTGGGTCATGCACTGAGGACGGACTACGTGAAATGCCCGAGAACTTTGTGAGAACCACTGGAAAGCACTCTTTTCTCACTTCGCCGTATGCGTCAGTTGTGATGCCCGTACGCGTACGCGTGGATGAGACAACAAACCCCATAACCCTAAGGCTCACGGGAAGACAGATGACTTCCTTAAGGGCTTATTACACTACGCGATATTCAGACAGTCTTAGTAAGACTGTCTTAAAATCTAACTCGGCGAGCTCGCTATTACACTGGGCTGAATATCGCATGCTAACTCATTTGCACTCATTTGCAAAGCGTACGTAGTCGGTGACGGTTGTCGCGCGATGGGAAAACTTTCAAAGCACCAGAAAATCGCCATAGCTCTTGCGGCGTCTATTAATTTAAATACAAAAAAGAAAAGAAAAATATGGGTGGAAGAGTATTTACTTTTGCGAGAAAAATGATCAAATATGCAAATACTGAGTGTTTTGGAACCATGTGACTTAAGAAACTACCTTAGAGTAATAGTTGCCGAGTTTGAATGTCTATTGAAATTAGTTACTCCATACATTCATAGATATGGCATGTTTCGGTACAAATCAAGAACATTGAAAAGTACTTCTTTTTCTTTCGAACACGCCATGGTGCACGCGGCCACAGCAAAAAAAACCGGCCAAGTGCGAGTCGGACTCGCGCACTGAGGGTTCCGTGCCAACTTTAACTGAATTAGGGAATCCATTTACTTCTACTTAGTATATTACCACAATATTTTGTTGACTGCAAATATAACTTCGTTTTTCATAGTGTTTGTATGAAGTACAAAGTTATGTTTACGGTTGTTGAAAATATGCTATATCTCAAAAACTACTCGTTCGATCCCGTCCGTGACAATTTTCGTTGAAAGTATTTATTAAGATCTACATCATCTATTTTTTTCAAAGTTTATACTTGATTGTTTAAGAAATTAGATGGGGGGGGGACGCCCATTTTACCACTTTGGAAGCGTCTAGCTATGAAACGTTAGACTTTAAAAGAAAATGGTTTTAGGAACCTCGATGTCATTTTAAAAGACCTATCCATAGATACCCGGGATACACCACACACACATAGGTTTGAGTGAAAAATTTTTTTTTGGTTTTAGTTTCATGTATGGGAGCCCCCTCTTAAATGACATTATTTTTTATTTTTTGTATGAGAATCGTAACGCGGGTAACAGGATACATCTTCCTACCAAATTTCAATTGTGTAATGCTTATAGTTACAGAATAAAATGGCTGTGACATACGGACGGACAGACAGACAGACAGACTTGACGAAACTATAAGGGTTCCGTTTTTTGTCATTCGGCTACGGAACCCTAACAAGTATACGACCGTCTTCGCTCTGCGGCTGCCGCGCGCTGACTGAACGGTCTAGCGTGCTAAGTCTTATTACACTACGCGGTATTCAGCAAGCAAGCGAGTAAGCACGGCCGAACCCATTCGGTCAGTCTAATTAGACAGGCTAACTTGCTAACACTTATTACATTAAGCTAAATCTTAGTAAGACTGTCTGAATATCGCGTAGTGTAATAAGCCCTTTATTACTCACTCTGGACCTGCACGCGCGTTTAATGCGCGCGGCGGATTGGGGTCAAGAGCAGACCATTTTGGACGCGTGGCTCGCTGAACGGCGGGTGAATTCAGGCGAGACTCTTTTGTCCGTATTCACGCAGCTGATTGGCGATCTATCGGTGATACGCACTACCTCCGTGGCGATGGAAACCACCGTCGCGCATTTTTCAGTTTTGCTATTTGGCGGCAGGATTAGTAATGAGCTTACGCTTGCCTACGTGGAGGCCAAAGGTCGCGGAGCTGTTTCATCCAATCAATTCATCGTGAAGCACTGTTTCTGGCGTGCCCCTACGCCTGATGTCTGTACCTACGCATCACACCATTTCAATACTTTCTCGAACGCAACTCCTGAGCAACGAAAGGCCCTCGTCAACGTTACGTTCTCCCCGCTTAACCAGGACTACGATCTTACAGATCACGAGCAAGACGTGCAAACTAAGTGAAATCTTCGCACTCCAGAGGACATTGACTGTACGACGTTTGATGGTACTAGCCTCACGTACGAACGTAGCGACATCAGTACATACACCACGGAGCTACCTCCCGCTCAAGAGAGTGGGACCGTCACATCCGCCGAGAGCATCCAAACCGATTCTGACGACAGAGAGGTCGCGCCTAATGAACAAGAGCTTAACATGCTGCGAAGACTCGATCTAATCAATTTTGACACGAGCAACAGTACGTATCGCACGCCGATGCCTGAGGTACCCTCGGATTCAGCTAGCACCAGTGGCACCATACGAACAATTTCTGTGGCTGGTAGTTTGGAGTACCCCGAAAAGGACTTCAAGAGTTGCAGAGAATATTATCTAAGCAAGTAGCTGTTGTAGGAGTTACTCTAGTGGGTATGGGTATGGGTATGGGTGAAATAATCTCTTCCTTCTTCGTAGTAACGTAAATACTGCGTGGAAAAGCTAGGAAATTTCGGACTTTCCCAGAACGTGAGACTTACGATGCTGCCTAGACGCGCTTACGTGAACCCAAACAGAAATATATGGATACCCCCAAATAGGAACAGCGTACCATACGCACCAAAGGAGGCGCCAAATCCGGCGTCCTTAAACCGAGGCGGCGCTGACTAGAGTACGTAACCGCTCTCAACCGCCGTCACACTCGCCGTGGAATGGATTTATAGAGATGACTGATGAGTGCGTCTTTGGGCTCGCCTTGTTCGACATTAGATCGCGAAGCTTCATGACCCACACCGTACCTATACATTTCAAGGACACTATTCGCCCACGTGAATTGGTCGTGCATGAGATAGGCGAGCTGACCGACCTGAAGGTGATGAACACCTTGAGGAAAGGTAGGCAAATTACTATTTCGGATCATTTATTGAAATACCTAGGCGAGCACGCACTCGAGCGATATATCAACGAGTTTGTGCTCGTATCGGAGCTATTGGAAAAGATGAAACAAAATCAAGCCGTCTGTAGTAGATGGATACCCCACTTCGCTCTTCACATCTCCGAGTTTGGCGCTTTATTGAATAGGAGGCTCGACAATCTGAATAATGACGCGTTTACGTTTTCAGGTGGTTACCTCTTCCAACCCCAAACCATTGGCCAGTGGTTTATGCTATTGTTAAATGAAAGGATACGTCGAGGGACCCGTACCGGAATTCCACTCCGCACTCTGCTTTATATAACCTCTTGGGTTCTACGACTCATTAAAGAGGGAGACTACACCTCACTCAACGCGAGCGCCTACACAGTTCGCACTCGGCTGTTACAAGGTACGTGTTCCGACTGCGTCTATAAAAGTCTCAGAGAGATTAAGGAGGAACAGACCTTCGAATACGTGTACAACGTCGCTGACACCTTCTCGAGCAATTTTTCCATACCCGACATACCATCGAATTTGGGTCATGCACTGAGGACGGACTACGTGAAATGCCCGAGAACTTTGTGAGAACCACTGGAAAGCACTCTTTTCTCACTTCGCCGTATGCGTCAGTTGTGATGCCCGTACGCGTACGCGTGGATGAGACAACAAACCCCATAACCCTAAGGCTCACGGGAAGACAGATGACTTCCTTATTACTCACTCTGGACCTGCACGCGCGTTTAATGCGCGCGGCGGATTGGGGTCAAGAGCAGACCATTTTGAACGCGTGGCTCGCTGAACGGCGGGTGAATTCAGGCGAGACTCTTTTGTCCGTATTCACGCAGCTGATTGGCGATATATCGGTGATACGCACTACCTCCGTGGCGATGGAAACCACCGTCGCGCATTTTTCAGTTTTGCTATTTGGCGGCAGGATTAGTAATGAGCTTACGCTTGCCTACGTGGAGGCCAAAGCTCGCGAAACTGTTTCATCCAATCAATTCATCGTGAAGCACTGTTTCTGGCGTGCCCCTACGCCTGATGTCTGTACCTACGCATCACACCATTTCAATACTTTCTCGAACGCAACTCCTGAGCAACGAAAGGCCCTCGTCAACGTTACGTTCTCCCCGCTTAACCAGGACTACAATCTTACAGATCACGAGCAAGACGTGCAAACTAAGTGGAATCTTCGCACTCCAGAGGACATTGACTGTACGACGTTTGATGGTACTAGCGTCACGTACGAACGTAGCGACATCAGTACATACACCACGGAGCTATCTCCCGCTCAAGAGAGTGGGACCGTCACATCCGCCGAGAGCATCCAAACCGATTCTGACGACAGAGAGGTCGCGCCTAATGAACAAGAGCTTAACATGCTGCGAAGACTCGATCTAATCAATTTTGACACGAGCACCAGTACGTATCGCACGCCGATGCCTGAGGTACCCTCGGATTCAGCTAGCACCAGTGGCACCATACGAACAATTTCTGTGGCTGGTAGTTTGGAGTACCCCGAAAAGGACTTCAAGAGTTGCAGAGAATATTATCTAAGCAAGTAGCTGTTGTAGGAGTTACTCTAGTGGGTATGGGTATGGGTATGGGTGAAATAATCTCTTCCTTCTTCGTAGTAACGTAAATACTGCGTGGAAAAGCTAGGAAATTTCGGACTTTCCCAGAACGTGAGACTTACGATGCTGCCTAGACGCGCTTACGTGAACCCAAACAGAAATATATGGATACCCCCAAATAGGAACAGCGTACCATACGCACCAAAGGAGGCGCCAAATCCGGCTGCCTTAAACCGAGGCGGCGCTGACTAGAGTACGTAACCGCTCTCACCCGCCGTCACACTCGCCGTGGAATGGATTTATAGAGATGACTGATGAGTGCGTCTTTGGACTCGCCTTGTTCGACATTAGATCGCGAAGCTTCATGACCCACACCGTACCTATACATTTCAAGGACACTATGCGCCCACGTGAATTGGTCGTGCATGAGATAGGCGAGCTGACCGACCTGAAGGTGATGAACACCTTGAGGAAAGGTAGGCAAATTACTATTTCGGATCATTTATTGAAATACCTAGGCGAGCACGCACTCGAGCGATATATCAACGAGTTTGTGCTCGTATCGGAGCTATTGGAAAAGATGAAACAAAATCAAGCCGTCTGTAGTAGATGGATACCCCACTTCGCTCCTCACATCTCCGAGTTTGGCGCTTTATTGAATAGGAGGCTCGACAATCTGAATAATGACGCGTTTACGTTTTCAGGTGGTTACCTCTTCCAACCCCAAACCATTGGCCAGTGGTTTATGCTATTGTTAAATGAAAGGATACGTCGAGGGACCCGTACCGGAATTCCACTCCGCACTCTGCTTTATATAACCTCTTGGGTTCTACGACTCATTAAAGAGGGAGACTACACCTCACTCAACGCGAGCGCCTACACAGTTCGCACTCGGCTGTTACAAGGTACGTGTTCCGACTGCGTCTATAAAAGTCTCAGAGAGATTAAGGAGGAACAGACCTTCGAATTCGTGTACAACGTCGCTGACACCTTCTCGAGCAATTTTTCCATACCCGACATACCATCGAATTTGGGTCATGCACTGAGGACGGACTACGTGAAATGCCCGAGAACTTTGTGAGAACCACTGGAAAGCACTCTTTTCTCACTTCGCCGTATGCGTCAGTTGTGATGCCCGTACGCGTACGCGTGGATGAGACAACAAACCCCATAACCCTAAGGCTCACGGGAAGACAGATGACTTCCTTATTACTCACTCTGGACATGCACGCGCGTTTAATGCGCGCGGCGGATTGGGGTCAAGAGCAGACCATTTTGGACGCGTGGCTCGCTGAACGGCGGGTGAATTCAGGCGAGACTCTTTTGTCCGTATTCACGCAGCTGATTGGCGATCTATCGGTGATACGCACTACCTCCGTGGCGATGGAAACCACCGTCGCGCATTTTTCAGTTTTGCTATTTGGCGGCAGGATTAGTAATGAGCTTACGCTTGCCTACGTGGAGGCCAAAGCTCGCGGAGCTGTTTCATCCAATCAATTCACCGTGAAGCACTGTTTCTGGCGTGCCCCTACGCCTGATGTCTGTACCTACGCATCACACCATTTCAATACTTTCTCGAACGCAACTCCTGAGCAACGAAAGGCCCTCGTCAACGTTACGTTCTCCCCGCTTAACCAGGACTACGATCTCACAGATCACGAGCAAGACGTGCACACTAAGTGGAATCTTCGCACTCCAGAGGACATTGACTGTACGACGTTTGATGGTACTAGCGTCACGTACGAACGTAGCGACATCAGTACATACACCACGGAGCTATCTCCCGCTCAAGAGAGTGGGACCGTCACATCCGCCGAGAGCATCCAAACCGATTCTGACGACAGAGAGGTCGCGCCTAATGAACAAGAGCTTAACATGCTGCGAAGACTCGATCTAATCAATTTTGACACGAGCACCAGTACGTATCGCACGCCGATGCCTGATGTACCCTCGGATTCAGCTAGCACCAGTGGCACCATACGAACAATTTCTGTGGCTGGTAGTTTGGAGTACCCCGAAAAGGACTTCAAGAGTTGCAGAAAATATTATCTAAGCAAGTAGCTGTTGTAGGAGTTACTCTAGTGGGTATGGGTATGGGTATGGATGAAATAATCTCTTCCTTCTTCGTAGTAACGTAAATACTGCGTGGAAAAGCTAGGAAATTTCGGACTTTCCCAGAACGTGAGACTTACGATGCTGCCTAGACGCGCTTACGTGAACCCAAACAGAAATATATGGATACCCCCAAATAGGAACAGCGTACCATACGCACCAAAGGAGGCGCCAAATCCGGCTGCCTTAAACCGAGGCGGCGCTGACTAGAGTACGTAACCGCTCTCACCCGCCGTCACACTCGCCGTGGAATGGATTTATAGAGATGACTGATGAGTGCGTCTTTGGGCTCGCCTTGTTCGACATTAGATCGCGAAGCTACATGACCCACACCGTACCTATACATTTCAAGGACACTATGCGCCCACGTGAATTGGTCGTGCATGAGATAGGCGAGCTGACCGACCTGAAGGTGATGAACACCTTGAGGAAAGGTAGGCAAATTACTATTTCGGATCATTTATTGAAATACCTAGGCGAGCACGCACTCGAGCGATATATCAACGAGTTTGTGCTCGTATCGGAGCTATTGGAAAAGATGAAACAAAATCAAGCCGTCTGTAGTAGATGGATACCCCACTTCGCTCCTCACATCTCCGAGTTTGGCGCTTTATTGAATAGGAGGCTCGACAATCTGAATAATGACGCGTTTACGTTTTCAGGTGGTTACCTCTTCCAACCCCAAACCATTGGCCAGTGGTTTATGCTACTGTTAAATGAAAGGATACGTCGAGGGACCCGTACCGGAATTCCACTCCGCACTCTGCTTTATATAACCTCTTGGGTTCTACGACTCATTAAAGAGGGAGACTACACCTCACTCAACGCGAGCGCCTACACAGTTCGCACTCGGCTGTTACAAGGTACGTGTTCCGACTGCGTCTATAAAAGTCTCAGAGAGATTAAGGAGGAACAGACCTTCGAATACGTGTACAACGTCGCTGACACCTTCTCGAGCAATTTTTCCATACCCGACATACCATCGAATTTGGGTCATGCACTGAGGACGGACTACGTGAAATGCCCGAGAACTTTGTGAGAACCACTGGAAAGCACTCTTTTCTCACTTCGCCGTATGCGTCAGTTGTCATGCCCGTACGCGTACGCGTGGATGAGACAACAAACCCCATAACCCTAAGGCTCACGGGAAGACAGATGACTTCCTTATTACTCACTCTGGACATGCACGCGCGTTTAATGCGCGCGGCGGATTGGGGTCAAGAGCAGACCATTTTGGACGCGTGGCTCGCTGAACGGCGGGTGAATTCAGGCGAGACTCTTTTGTCCGTATTCACGCAGCTGATTGGCGATCTATCGGTGATACGCACTACCTCCGTGGCGATGGAAACCACCGTCGCGCATTTTTCAGTTTTGCTATTTGGCGGCAGGATTAGTAATGAGCTTACGCTTGCCTACGTGGAGGCCAAAGCTCGCGGAGCTGTTTCATCCAATCAATTCATCGTGAAGCACTGTTTCTGGCGTGCCTTATACGCCTGATGTCTGTACCTACGCATCACACCATTTCAATACTTTCTCGAACGCAACTCCTGAGCAACGAAAGGCCCTCGTCAACGTTACGTTCTCCCCGCTTAACCAGGACTACAATCTTACAGATCACGAGCAAGACGTGCAAACTAAGTGGAATCTTCGCACTCCAGAGGACATTGACTGTACGACGTTTGATGGTACTAGCGTCACGTACGAACGTAGCGACATCAGTACATACACCACGGAGCTATCTCCCGCTCAAGAGAGTGGGACCGTCACATCCGCCGAGAGCATCCAAACCGATTCTGACGACAGAGAGGTCGCGCCTAATGAACAAGAGCTTAACATGCTGCGAAGACTCGATCTAATCAATTTTGACACGAGCACCAGTACGTATCGCACGCCGATGCCTGAGGTACCCTCGGATTCAGCTAGCACCAGTGGCACCATACGAACAATTTCTGTGGCTGGTAGTTTGGAGTACCCCGAAAAGGACTTCAAGAGTTGCAGAGAATATTATCTAAGCAAGTAGCTGTTGTAGGAGTTACTCTAGTGGGTATGGGTATGGGTATGGGTGAAATAATCTCTTCCTTCTTCGTAGTAACGTAAATACTGCGTGGAAAAGCTAGGAAATTTCGGACTTTCCCAGAACGTGAGACTTACGATGCTGCCTAGACGCGCTTACGTGAACCCAAACAGAAATATATGGATACCCCCAAATAGGAACAGCGTACCATACGCACCAAAGGAGGCGCCAAATCCGGCTGCCTTAAACCGAGGCGGCGCTGACTAGAGTACGTAACCGCTCTCACCCGCCGTCACACTCGCCGTGGAATGGATTTATAGAGATGACTGATGAGTGCGTCTTTGGGCTCGCCTTGTTCGACATTAGATCGCGAAGCTTCATGACCCACACCGTACCTATACATTTCAAGGACACTATGCGCCCACGTGAATTGGTCGTGCATGAGATAGGCGAGCTGACCGACCTGAAGGTGATGAACACCTTGAGGAAAGGTAGGCAAATTACTATTTCGGATCATTTATTGAAATACCTAGGCGAGCACGCACTCGAGCGATATATCAACGAGTTTGTGCTCGTATCGGAGCTATTGGAAAAGATGAAACAAAATCAAGCCGTCTGTAGTAGATGGATACCCCACTTCGCTCCTCACATCTCCGAGTTTGGCGCTTTATTGAATAGGAGGCTCGACAATCTGAATAATGACGCGTTTACGTTTTCAGGTGGTTACCTCTCCCAACCCCAAACCATTGGCCAGTGGTTTATGCTACTGTTAAATGAAAGGATACGTCGAGGGACCCGTACCGGAATTCCACTCCGCACTCTGCTTTATATAACCTCTTGGGTTCTACGACTCATTAAAGAGGGAGACTACACCTCACTCAACGCGAGCGCCTACACAGTTCGCACTTGGCTGTTACAAGGTACGTGTTTCGACTGCGTCTATAAAAGTCTCAGAGAGATTAAGGAGGAACAGACCTTCGAATACGTGTACAACGTCGCTGACACCTTCTCGAGCAATTTTTCCATACCCGACATACCATCGAATTTGGGTCATGCACTGAGGACGGACTACGTGAAATGCCCGAGAACTTTGTGAGAACCACTGGAAAGCACTCTTTTCTCACTTCGCCGTATGCGTCAGTTGTGATGCCCGTACGCGTACGCGTGGATGAGACAACAAACCCCATAACCCTAAGGCTCACGGGAAGACAGATGACTTCCTTATTACTCACTCTGGACCTGCACGCGCGTTTAATGCGCGCGGCGGATTGGGGTCAAGAGCAGACCATTTTGAACGCGTGGCTCGCTGAACGGCGGGTGAATTCAGGCGAGACTCTTTTGTCCGTATTCACGCAGCTGATTGGCGATCTATCGGTGATAAGCACTACCTCCGTGGCGATGGAAACCACCGTCGCGCATTTTTCAGTTTTGCTATTTGGCGGCAGGATTAGTAATGAGCTTACGCTTGCCTACGTGGAGGCCAAAGGTCGCCGAGCTGTTTCATCCAATCAATTCATCGTGAAGCACTGTTTCTGGCGTGCCCCTACGCCTGATGTCTGTACCTACGCATCACACCATTTCAATACTTTCTCGAACGCAACTCCTGAGCAACGAAAGGCCCTCGTCAACGTTACGTTCTCCCCGCTTAACCAGGACTACGATCTCACAGATCACGAGCAAGTCGTGCAAACTAAGTGTAATCTTCGCACTCCAGAGGACATTGACTGTACGACGTTTGATGGTACTAGCGTCACGTACGAACGTAGCGACATCAGTACATACACCACGGAGCTATCTCCCGCTCAAGAGAGTGGGACCGTCACATCCGCCGAGAGCATCCAAACCGATTCTGACGACAGAGAGGTCGCGCCTAATGAACAAGAGCTTAACATGCTGCGAAGACTCGATCTAATCAATTTTGACACGAGCACCAGTACGTATCGCACGCCGATGCCTGAGGTACCCTCGGATTCAGCTAGCACCAGTGGCACCATACGAACAATTTCTGTGGCTGGTAGTTTGGAGTACCCCGAAAAGGACTTCAAGAGTTGCAGAGAATATTATCTAAGCAAGTAGCTGTTGTAGGAGTTACTCTAGTGGGTATGGGTATGGGTATGGGTGAAATAATCTCTTCCTTCTTCGTAGTAACGTAAATACTGCGTGGAAAAGCTAGGAAATTTCGGACTTTCCCAGAACGTGAGACTTACGATGCTGCCTAGACGCGCTTACGTGAACCCAAACAGAAATATATGGATACCCCCAAATAGGAACAGCGTACCATACGCACCAAAGGAGGCGCCAAATCCGGCGTCCTTAAACCGAGGCGGCGCTGACTAGAGTACGTAACCGCTCTCACCCGCCGTCACACTCGCCGTGGAATGGATTTATAGAGATGACTGATGAGTGCGTCTTTGGGCTCGCCTTGTTCGACATTAGATCGCGAAGCTTCATGACCCACACCGTACCTATACATTTCAAGGACACTATTCGCCCACGTGAATTGGTCGTGCATGAGATAGGCGAGCTGACCGACCTGAAGGTGATGAACACCTTGAGGAAAGGTAGGCAAATTACTATTTCGGATCATTTATTGAAATACCTAGGCGAGCACGCACTCGAGCGATATATCAACGAGTTTGTGCTCGTATCGGAGCTATTGGAAAAGATGAAACAAAATCAAGCCGTCTGTAGTAGATGGATACCCCACTTCGCTCCTCACATCTCCGAGTTTGGCGCTTTATTGAATAGGAGGCTCGACAATCTGAATAATGACGCGTTTACGTTTTCAGGTGGTTACCTCTTCCAACCCCAAACCATTGGCCAGTGGTTTATGCTACTGTTAAATGAAAGGATACGTCGAGGGACCCGTACCGGAATTCCACTCCGCACTCTGCTTTATATAACCTCTTGGGTTCTACGACTCATTAAAGAGGGAGACTACACCTCACTCAACGCGAGCGCCTACACAGTTCGCACTCGGCTGTTACAAGGTACGTGTTCCGACTGCGTCTATAAAAGTCTCAGAGAGATTAAGGAGGAACAGACCTTCGAATACGTGTACAACGTCGCTGACACCTTCTCGAGCAATTTTTCCATACCCGACATACCATCGAATTTGGGTCATGCACTGAGGACGGACTACGTGAAATGCCCGAGAACTTTGTGAGAACCACTGGAAAGCACTCTTTTCTCACTTCGCCGTATGCGTCAGTTGTCATGCCCGTACGCGTACGCGTGGATGAGACAACAAACCCCATAACCCTAAGGCTCACGGGAAGACAGATGACTTCCTTATTACTCACTCTGGACATGCACGCGCGTTTAATGCGCGCGGCGGATTGGGGTCAAGAGCAGACCATTTTGGACGCGTGGCTCGCTGAACGGCGGGTGAATTCAGGCGAGACTCTTTTGTCCGTATTCACGCAGCTGATTGGCGATCTATCGGTGATACGCACTACCTCCGTGGCGATGGAAACCACCGTCGCGCATTTTTCAGTTTTGCTATTTGGCGGCAGGATTAGTAATGAGCTTACGCTTGCCTACGTGGAGGCCAAAGCTCGCGGAGCTGTTTCATCCAATCAATTCATCGTGAAGCACTGTTTCTGGCGTGCCTTATACGCCTGATGTCTGTACCTACGCATCACACCATTTCAATACTTTCTCGAACGCAACTCCTGAGCAACGAAAGGCCCTCGTCAACGTTACGTTCTCCCCGCTTAACCAGGACTACAATCTTACAGATCACGAGCAAGACGTGCAAACTAAGTGGAATCTTCGCACTCCAGAGGACATTGACTGTACGACGTTTGATGGTACTAGCGTCACGTACGAACGTAGCGACATCAGTACATACACCACGGAGCTATCTCCCGCTCAAGAGAGTGGGACCGTCACATCCGCCGAGAGCATCCAAACCGATTCTGACGACAGAGAGGTCGCGCCTAATGAACAAGAGCTTAACATGCTGCGAAGACTCGATCTAATCAATTTTGACACGAGCACCAGTACGTATCGCACGCCGATGCCTGAGGTACCCTCGGATTCAGCTAGCACCAGTGGCACCATACGAACAATTTCTGTGGCTGGTAGTTTGGAGTACCCCGAAAAGGACTTCAAGAGTTGCAGAGAATATTATCTAAGCAAGTAGCTGTTGTAGGAGTTACTCTAGTGGGTATGGGTATGGGTATGGGTGAAATAATCTCTTCCTTCTTCGTAGTAACGTAAATACTGCGTGGAAAAGCTAGGAAATTTCGGACTTTCCCAGAACGTGAGACTTACGATGCTGCCTAGACGCGCTTACGTGAACCCAAACAGAAATATATGGATACCCCCAAATAGGAACAGCGTACCATACGCACCAAAGGAGGCGCCAAATCCGGCTGCCTTAAACCGAGGCGGCGCTGACTAGAGTACGTAACCGCTCTCACCCGCCGTCACACTCGCCGTGGAATGGATTTATAGAGATGACTGATGAGTGCGTCTTTGGGCTCGCCTTGTTCGACATTAGATCGCGAAGCTTCATGACCCACACCGTACCTATACATTTCAAGGACACTATGCGCCCACGTGAATTGGTCGTGCATGAGATAGGCGAGCTGACCGACCTGAAGGTGATGAACACCTTGAGGAAAGGTAGGCAAATTACTATTTCGGATCATTTATTGAAATACCTAGGCGAGCACGCACTCGAGCGATATATCAACGAGTTTGTGCTCGTATCGGAGCTATTGGAAAAGATGAAACAAAATCAAGCCGTCTGTAGTAGATGGATACCCCACTTCGCTCCTCACATCTCCGAGTTTGGCGCTTTATTGAATAGGAGGCTCGACAATCTGAATAATGACGCGTTTACGTTTTCAGGTGGTTACCTCTCCCAACCCCAAACCATTGGCCAGTGGTTTATGCTACTGTTAAATGAAAGGATACGTCGAGGGACCCGTACCGGAATTCCACTCCGCACTCTGCTTTATATAACCTCTTGGGTTCTACGACTCATTAAAGAGGGAGACTACACCTCACTCAACGCGAGCGCCTACACAGTTCGCACTTGGCTGTTACAAGGTACGTGTTTCGACTGCGTCTATAAAAGTCTCAGAGAGATTAAGGAGGAACAGACCTTCGAATACGTGTACAACGTCGCTGACACCTTCTCGAGCAATTTTTCCATACCCGACATACCATCGAATTTGGGTCATGCACTGAGGACGGACTACGTGAAATGCCCGAGAACTTTGTGAGAACCACTGGAAAGCACTCTTTTCTCACTTCGCCGTATGCGTCAGTTGTGATGCCCGTACGCGTACGCGTGGATGAGACAACAAACCCCATAACCCTAAGGCTCACGGGAAGACAGATGACTTCCTTATTACTCACTCTGGACCTGCACGCGCGTTTAATGCGCGCGGCGGATTGGGGTCAAGAGCAGACCATTTTGAACGCGTGGCTCGCTGAACGGCGGGTGAATTCAGGCGAGACTCTTTTGTCCGTATTCACGCAGCTGATTGGCGATCTATCGGTGATAAGCACTACCTCCGTGGCGATGGAAACCACCGTCGCGCATTTTTCAGTTTTGCTATTTGGCGGCAGGATTAGTAATGAGCTTACGCTTGCCTACGTGGAGGCCAAAGGTCGCCGAGCTGTTTCATCCAATCAATTCATCGTGAAGCACTGTTTCTGGCGTGCCCCTACGCCTGATGTCTGTACCTACGCATCACACCATTTCAATACTTTCTCGAACGCAACTCCTGAGCAACGAAAGGCCCTCGTCAACGTTACGTTCTCCCCGCTTAACCAGGACTACGATCTCACAGATCACGAGCAAGTCGTGCAAACTAAGTGTAATCTTCGCACTCCAGAGGACATTGACTGTACGACGTTTGATGGTACTAGCGTCACGTACGAACGTAGCGACATCAGTACATACACCACGGAGCTATCTCCCGCTCAAGAGAGTGGGACCGTCACATCCGCCGAGAGCATCCAAACCGATTCTGACGACAGAGAGGTCGCGCCTAATGAACAAGAGCTTAACATGCTGCGAAGACTCGATCTAATCAATTTTGACACGAGCACCAGTACGTATCGCACGCCGATGCCTGAGGTACCCTCGGATTCAGCTAGCACCAGTGGCACCATACGAACAATTTCTGTGGCTGGTAGTTTGGAGTACCCCGAAAAGGACTTCAAGAGTTGCAGAGAATATTATCTAAGCAAGTAGCTGTTGTAGGAGTTACTCTAGTGGGTATGGGTATGGGTATGGGTGAAATAATCTCTTCCTTCTTCGTAGTAACGTAAATACTGCGTGGAAAAGCTAGGAAATTTCGGACTTTCCCAGAACGTGAGACTTACGATGCTGCCTAGACGCGCTTACGTGAACCCAAACAGAAATATATGGATACCCCCAAATAGGAACAGCGTACCATACGCACCAAAGGAGGCGCCAAATCCGGCGTCCTTAAACCGAGGCGGCGCTGACTAGAGTACGTAACCGCTCTCACCCGCCGTCACACTCGCCGTGGAATGGATTTATAGAGATGACTGATGAGTGCGTCTTTGGGCTCGCCTTGTTCGACATTAGATCGCGAAGCTTCATGACCCACACCGTACCTATACATTTCAAGGACACTATTCGCCCACGTGAATTGGTCGTGCATGAGATAGGCGAGCTGACCGACCTGAAGGTGATGAACACCTTGAGGAAAGGTAGGCAAATTACTATTTCGGATCATTTATTGAAATACCTAGGCGAGCACGCACTCGAGCGATATATCAACGAGTTTGTGCTCGTATCGGAGCTATTGGAAAAGATGAAACAAAATCAAGCCGTCTGTAGTAGATGGATACCCCACTTCGCTCCTCACATCTCCGAGTTTGGCGCTTTATTAAATAGGAGGCTCGACAATCTGAATAATGACGCGTTTACGTTTTCAGGTGGTTACCTCTTCCAACCCCAAACCATTGGCCAGTGGTTTATGCTACTGTTAAATGAAAGGATACGTCGAGGGACCCGTACCGGAATTCCACTCCGCACTCTGCTTTATATAACCTCTTGGGTTCTACGACTCATTAACCCTTAAACAGGCCCCGTGTGCACTGGCATTAAAACATATTTTTAAATATGGTGGGGTCTTAATTTTTACCTGTACAATGTATACCTAACATCTGTTTCTAATAAATAATAAAATAAGGTTAAAAAAAAAGTGGTCGTATTATGCACAATGCCTGTTGAGGAGCTTTCTGACGTTTCATAAATTATTTCCATTATCCATATTTATAATTAGGAACTGCATAGTTTGAACTTTGATCTCTTTACTGATAACAGGCAATGAATATTGTTTATTAAAAAAAAAATACAAAAAAATACAAAATCGTTTATTGTGTATACAAGATTTAGTTTGTACAGTCTACGAAAAAACACATATCATTATTATAATGATTTGTAATATCAAAGTCAATGTGTCATTGTATATGTCACTGAACGTATATCGTTGCATATTTTATAATTAGATTTGCTTTTCTCTGGAAAAAAACTGCAACATTTAACAATAAAACACTGTTGTGCGCTAGACTCAATGCGCTCATACATTCGATCTCTCAGACTAATGTGTGTACGTACGACTTATTATCGCACTCGCTTCCTCCTATCGAAAAAAGCTATCCCATTGTTTTGTGATAAATTGATAAATTATCATCCTATACAAATACCAGCGTCCTTATTATTAACTACATATCATCTACAAATACAAAATGAGTAATGAAGGAAAAGATTTGATAAATTAATTAAAACAACTCTTTACTTCTTCCGAAGACGAAAGTGACGACGATGTTCCTGTTTATCCTAAACGTCCTTATGATATAAATTCAGTATTAGACCAGATACAATGTATTTATACTGACAAAGAATTAGAAGATATACTTAGTGGTACTGAAAATACTGAACCAAATGAATTGTCCAAAACAAACGAGATACAATTTACTAGTGAGAATTTTATTACAACAAATGAAGATCATATATCATCTTGCTCTTGTGATGTTCAACATACTGAAAAATATTGGGGTAGAGCCGTAGGTACCATCGCAGAAAATAAATTTGACAACGGATTACAACCATTGAAGGTGCAAACAAATAAAAATGGACCACTAGAATTTTTCCAAAATCTTTTTCCTCTTGAACTACAAGAACGCATTGTTATAAATACAAATTTATATGCAAAACAACAAAATAGTAAAAATTATAAAGATATAACAAACAAAGAACTATGTGCATTCGTAGGAATGACAATAATGATGGGTCTATGTCCTTTATCTAATATTGAATTATACTGGTCCACTGATGATTTCTATAAACATAAAGAAATTAGCCAAATTATGACGTGCAAAAGATATAAAAAGATTCTAGAAAATTTACATGTGTGTAATAATGACGATGCTATACCAAGACATTTACCGGGACATGATAAATTATTTAAAGTACGAGAGATGATGAATATACTCAATCACACATTTACTGAAAATGCAAGTCAGTCACAACGACAGAGCATTGATGAGAGTATGATCAAATTCAAAGGTCGTAGTACTCTTAAGCAGTATATGCCTGCTAAGCCTATTAAACGTGGGTATAAAGTTTGGGCTCGCTGTGATGCTAAAACAGGTTATTTATACGAATTCAACATCTATACGGGAAGGGATAATACGGATTGTACATCAATCAATGATGCAGGACTAGGTTACAAAGTTGTCACTTCTCTGTGCAAGAATGTACCAGCGAATACTTTAATTGCCATCGACAGGTTTTTTTCAAGCTTGCCCCTTTTGGAGACACTACATAGCAAGGGTATTTATTGTGTTGGAACATTTATTGCGAACCGTAAAGGAATCCCACTCTCAATTAAAGAAACTCCAAGGAAGGCTGAAAAACTTGCTCCAGGAGAATTTATGTATGAATATTCACATCCAACGTCCGTAATTCGATGGCATGATAAAAAAGATGTGTTAGTCATGTCCAATGCATTTGACCCACGGCGAGTTGAAATTATTAACAGAACTCAAAAAGATGGTACCAAGAAGGAAATATTTTGTCCTCAGGCTATTTGCGAATACACAAAAACAATGGGAGGCGTCGATTTATTCGACCACCTAAACTCTTCATATACCTTGGGTCGGAGATCAAGGAAAAACTGGCTTCGTATTTTCTGGTATTTATTTGAAGCTGCCGTAATCAATTCGTACATTCTATACAAACAAAGTAAAATTGATTGTGCTCATAGTGACTTCCGTTTAAGGCTTAGCAGAGCCCTTGTAAATGGTTTTTGTTCACGAAAACGGAAAGCAACAATATTCAAAAATAAAAATGGTGGAAATTTTGGTGTACCTAGTGAAATACGCTTAGCAAACGTTGGTTTGCATATGCCAATTCCTAGCACATCTAAAAGATGTAAATATTGCAGTACAAAAGCCGTTCCAAAGAGAAGTAGTTATACGTGTAAAATTTGCAAGGTTCCAATTTGTATATACCCATGTTTTGAGAACTTTCACCAAGGAGTCCAAAGAGGTATGTTTTTTGTTACAAAAGAATCAGTGCTGGCTGGTTATAATCTTTTCAATTTTAAGAACACTATTTTTGACAATGTACTGTTTCTTTGTTTAATATGTCGTCGGGATACTTATTGCATGAAAATAAATAAAATGTTTTACCCAAGACACAACCCAAAATCACTTTATACAATTGTGTATACGAAAATATCCGATACATTAGAAAAAAAAATGGAAAATGAAATATATTTGAATGATACAGAAACGCTGTTTGAAATTGTAAGTTTTTTATATTAATCATTTCGTAAGGAGTCTTTACCAGCCGCGTGCCGTGTGATATTAATGAAATGAAAATACTTACATGTGTGTTACTTTTCAGATTAATATGTTCAAAGAAAAAATATTATTACTACCGATTCCCACCAGGATGGCTGTGGAAATATTTATCGACGCTTTGCCTAGAATGGATTTATCATTATCGGAAGAAAACATTGCACAAATTGATAGATGTTTGAAATGTGGTCCTGCAACGGAATTCTTTTATTGCCGACGTGGTACTGCGGAAATAAATGAACTTTTTTGTAGAAACTGTGGCGGTGCCATTTTTTTAACCTTAGATTAAATTAATTTTTTTGTAGGCTAATAATGTTATTTATGTTTAAAAAAGGATAATTTAATTTTTGTTATGTTAAAAAAACGTATGTCATTTTTGTTATGTTAAAAAAACGTAGTTGGTTATTTTTATGTTAAAAAAACGTAGTATGTTATTTTAGTTATTAATGATTAAAAACGTAGAATGTTATTTTTATAAAAAAAATACAATTATATTTTAATTTCAAAATGTATTAATTATGTGTATTTTATTATGTATAATGGAAACAGTGTCCATGTCATACCACTGCCAGACGGGCATAGGGCATATAATGACCACTTTCTTTGAATATTGATTTTCCTAAAATGAAATGTTTAGTTAAAAATGTTTAGCTTCATACGAAAGATACAAATATTGGTAATCAAATAAAGGTTTAATCAATTAAAAAAAAAAACAAAAATCACTATAAAACTCCAATTACCTAGGTGGTCGATAAATCGTACTATGCCTGATTAAGGGTTAAAGAGGGAGACTACACCTCACTCAACGCGAGCGCCTACACAGTTCGCACTCGGCTGTTACAAGGTACGTGTTCCGACTGCGTCTATAAAAGTCTCAGAGAGATTAAGGAGGAACAGACCTTCGAATACGTGTACAACGTCGCTGACACCTTCTCGAGCAATTTTTCCATACCCGACATACCATCGAATTTGGGTCATGCACTGAGGACGGACTACGTGAAATGCCCGAGAACTTTGTGAGAACCACTGGAAAGCACTCTTTTCTCACTTCGCCGTATGCGTCAGTTGTGATGCCCGTACGCGTACGCGTGGATGAGACAACAAACCCCATAACCCTAAGGCTCACGGGAAGACAGATGACTTCCTTATTACTCACTCTGGACCTGCACGCGCGTTTAATGCGCGCGGCGGATTGGGGTCAAGAGCAGACCATTTTGGACGCGTGGCTCGCTGAACGGCGGGTGAATTCAGGCGAGACTCTTTTGTCCGTATTCACGCAGCTGATTGGCGATCTATCGGTGATACGCACTACCTCCGTGGCGATGGAAACCACCGTCGCGCATTTTTCAGTTTTGCTATTTGGCGGCAGGATTAGTAATGAGCTTACGCTTGCCTACGTGGAGGCCAAAGCTCGCGGAGCTGTTTCATCCAATCAATTCATCGTGAAGCACTGTTTCTGGCGTGCCCCTACGCCTGATGTCTGTACCTACGCATCACACCATTTCAATACTTTCTCGAACGCAACTCCTGAGCAACGAAAGGCCCTCGTCAACGTTACGTTCTCCCCGCTTAACCAGGACTACGATCTCACAGATCACGAGCAAGACGTGCACACTAAGTGGAATCTTCGCACTCCAGAGGACATTGACTGTACGACGTTTGATGGTACTAGCGTCACGTACGAACGTAGCGACATCAGTACATACACCACGGAGCTATCTCCCGCTCAAGAGAGTGGGACCGTCACATCCGCCGAGAGCATCCAAACCGATTCTGACGACAGAGAGGTCGCGCCTAATGAACAAGAGCTTAACATGCTGCGAAGACTCGATCTAATCAATTTTGACACGAGCACCAGTACGTATCGCACGCCGATGCCTGATGTACCCTCGGATTCAGCTAGCACCAGTGGCACCATACGAACAATTTCTGTGGCTGGTAGTTTGGAGTACCCCGAAAAGGACTTCAAGAGTTGCAGAAAATATTATCTAAGCAAGTAGCTGTTGTAGGAGTTACTCTAGTGGGTATGGGTATGGGTATGGATGAAATAATCTCTTCCTTCTTCGTAGTAACGTAAATACTGCGTGGAAAAGCTAGGAAATTTCGGACTTTCCCAGAACGTGAGACTTACGATGCTGCCTAGACGCGCTTACGTGAACCCAAACAGAAATATATGGATACCCCCAAATAGGAACAGCGTACCATACGCACCAAAGGAGGCGCCAAATCCGGCTGCCTTAAACCGAGGCGGCGCTGACTAGAGTACGTAACCGCTCTCACCCGCCGTCACACTCGCCGTGGAATGGATTTATAGAGATGACTGATGAGTGCGTCTTTGGGCTCGCCTTGTTCGACATTAGATCGCGAAGCTACATGACCCACACCGTACCTATACATTTCAAGGACACTATGCGCCCACGTGAATTGGTCGTGCATGAGATAGGCGAGCTGACCGACCTGAAGGTGATGAACACCTTGAGGAAAGGTAGGCAAATTACTATTTCGGATCATTTATTGAAATACCTAGGCGAGCACGCACTCGAGCGATATATCAACGAGTTTGTGCTCGTATCGGAGCTATTGGAAAAGATGAAACAAAATCAAGCCGTCTGTAGTAGATGGATACCCCACTTCGCTCCTCACATCTCCGAGTTTGGCGCTTTATTGAATAGGAGGCTCGACAATCTGAATAATGACGCGTTTACGTTTTCAGGTGGTTACCTCTTCCAACCCCAAACCATTGGCCAGTGGTTTATGCTACTGTTAAATGAAAGGATACGTCGAGGGACCCGTACCGGAATTCCACTCCGCACTCTGCTTTATCTAACCTCTTGGGTTCTACGACTCATTAAAGAGGGAGACTACACCTCACTCAACGCGAGCGCCTACACAGTTCGCACTCGGCTGTTACAAGGTACGTGTTCCGACTGCGTCTATAAAAGTCTCAGAGAGATTAAGGAGGAACAGACCTTCGAATACGTGTACAACGTCGCTGACACCTTCTCGAGCAATTTTTCCATACCCGACATACCATCGAATTTGGGTCATGCACTGAGGACGGACTACGTGAAATGCCCGAGAACTTTGTGAGAACCACTGGAAAGCACTCTTTTCTCACTTCGCCGTATGCGTCAGTTGTGATGCCCGTACGCGTACGCGTGGATGAGACAACAAACCCCATAACCCTAAGGCTCACGGGAAGACAGATGACTTCCTTATTACTCACTCTGGACCTGCACGCGCGTTTAATGCGCGCGGCGGATTGGGGTCAAGAGCAGACCATTTTGGACGCGTGGCTCGCTGAACGGCGGGTGAATTCAGGCGAGACTCTTTTGTCCGTATTCACGCAGCTGATTGGCGATCTATCGGTGATACGCACTACCTCCGTGGCGATGGAAACCACCGTCGCGCATTTTTCAGTTTTGCTATTTGGCGGCAGGATTAGTAATGAGCTTACGCTTGCCTACGTGGAGGCCAAAGCTCGCGGAGCTGTTTCATCCAATCAATTCATCGTGAAGCACTGTTTCTGGCGTGCCCCTACGCCTGATGTCTGTACCTACGCATCACACCATTTCAATACTTTCTCGAACGCAACTCCTGAGCAACGAAAGGCCCTCGTCAACGTTACGTTCTCCCCGCTTAACCAGGACTACGATCTCACAGATCACGAGCAAGACGTGCACACTAAGTGGAATCTTCGCACTCCAGAGGACATTGACTGTACGACGTTTGATGGTACTAGCGTCACGTACGAACGTAGCGACATCAGTACATACACCACGGAGCTATCTCCCGCTCAAGAGAGTGGGACCGTCACATCCGCCGAGAGCATCCAAACCGATTCTGACGACAGAGAGGTCGCGCCTAATGAACAAGAGCTTAACATGCTGCGAAGACTCGATCTAATCAATTTTGACACGAGCACCAGTACGTATCGCACGCCGATGCCTGATGTACCCTCGGATTCAGCTAGCACCAGTGGCACCATACGAACAATTTCTGTGGCTGGTAGTTTAGAGTACCCCGAAAAGGACTTCAAGAGTTGCAGAAAATATTATCTAAGCAAGTAGCTGTTGTAGGAGTTACTCTAGTGGGTATGGGTATGGGTATGGATGAAATAATCTCTTCCTTCTTCGTAGTAACGTAAATACTGCGTGGAAAAGCTAGGAAATTTCGGACTTTCCCAGAACGTGAGACTTACGATGCTGCCTAGACGCGCTTACGTGAACCCAAACAGAAATATATGGATACCCCCAAATAGGAACAGCGTACCATACGCACCAAAGGAGGCGCCAAATCCGGCTGCCTTAAACCGAGGCGGCGCTGACTAGAGTACGTAACCGCTCTCACCCGCCGTCACACTCGCCGTGGAATGGATTTATAGAGATGACTGATGAGTGCGTCTTTGGGCTCGCCTTGTTCGACATTAGATCGCGAAGCTTCATGACCCACACCGTACCTATACATTTCAAGGACACTATTCGCCCACGTGAATTGGTCGTGCATGAGATAGGCGAGCTGACCGACCTGAAGGTGATGAACACCTTGAGGAAAGGTAGGCAAATTACTATTTCGGATCATTTATTGAAATACCTAGGCGAGCACGCACTCGAGCGATATATCAACGAGTTTGTGCTCGTATCGGAGCTATTGGAAAAGATGAAACAAAATCAAGCCGTCTGTAGTAGATGGATACCCCACTTCGCTCCTCACATCTCCGAGTTTGGCGCTTTATTGAATAGGAGGCTCGACAATCTGAATAATGACGCGTTTACGTTTTCAGGTGGTTACCTCTCCCAACCCCAAACCATTGGCCAGTGGTTTATGCTACTGTTAAATGAAAGGATACGTCGAGGGACCCGTACCGGAATTCCACTCCGCACTCTGCTTTATATAACCTCTTGGGTTCTACGACTCATTAAAGAGGGAGACTACACCTCACTCAACGCGAGCGCCTACACAGTTCGCACTCGGCTGTTACAAGGTACGTGTTCCGACTGCGTCTATAAAAGTCTCAGAGAGATTAAGGAGGAACAGACCTTCGAATACGTGTACAACGTCGCTGACACCTTCTCGAGCAATTTTTCCATACCCGACATACCATCGAATTTGGGTCATGCACTGAGGACGGACTACGTGAAATGCCCGAGAACTTTGTGAGAACCACTGGAAAGCACTCTTTTCTCACTTCGCCGTATGCGTCAGTTGTGATGCCCGTACGCGTACGCGTGGATGAGACAACAAACCCCATAACCCTAAGGCTCACGGGAAGACAGATGACTTCCTTATTACTCACTCTGGACATGCACGCGCGTTTAATGCGCGCGGCGGATTGGGGTCAAGAGCAGACCATTTTGGACGCGTGGCTCGCTGAACGGCGGGTGAATTCAGGCGAGACTCTTTTGTCCGTATTCACGCAGCTGATTGGCGATCTATCGGTGATAAGCACTACCTCCGTGGCGATGGAAACCACCGTCGCGCATTTTTCAGTTTTGCTATTTGGCGGCAGGATTAGTAATGAGCTTACGCTTGCCTACGTGGAGGCCAAAGCTCGCGGAGCTGTTTCATCCAATCAATTCATCGTGAAGCACTGTTTCTGGCGTGCCCCTACGCCTGATGTCTGTACCTACGCATCACACCATTTCAATACTTTCTCGAACGCAACTCCTGAGCAACGAAAGGCCCTCGTCAACGTTACGTTCTCCCCGCTTAACCAGGACTACGATCTCACAGATCACGAGCAAGACGTGCACACTAAGTGGAATCTTCGCACTCCAGAGGACATTGACTGTACGACGTTTGATGGTACTAGCGTCACGTACGAACGTAGCGACATCAGTACATACACCACGGAGCTATCTCCCGCTCAAGAGAGTGGGACCGTCACATCCGCCGAGAGCATCCAAACCGATTCTGACGACAGAGAGGTCGCGCCTAATGAACAAGAGCTTAACATGCTGCGAAGACTCGATCTAATCAATTTTGACACGAGCACCAGTACGTATCGCACGCCGATGCCTGATGTACCCTCGGATTCAGCTAGCACCAGTGGCACCATACGAACAATTTCTGTGGCTGGTAGTTTGGAGTACCCCGAAAAGGACTTCAAGAGTTGCAGAAAATATTATCTAAGCAAGTAGCTGTTGTAGGAGTTACTCTAGTGGGTATGGGTATGGGTATGGATGAAATAATCTCTTCCTTCTTCGTAGTAACGTAAATACTGCGTGGAAAAGCTAGGAAATTTCGGACTTTCCCAGAACGTGAGACTTACGATGCTGCCTAGACGCGCTTACGTGAACCCAAACAGAAATATATGGATACCCCCAAATAGGAACAGCGTACCATACGCACCAAAGGAGGCGCCAAATCCGGCTGCCTTAAACCGAGGCGGCGCTGACTAGAGTACGTAACCGCTCTCACCCGCCGTCACACTCGCCGTGGAATGGATTTATAGAGATGACTGATGAGTGCGTCTTTGGGCTCGCCTTGTTCGACATTAGATCGCGAAGCTTCATGACCCACACCGTACCTATACATTTCAAGGACACTATTCGCCCACGTGAATTGGTCGTGCATGAGATAGGCGAGCTGACCGACCTGAAGGTGATGAACACCTTGAGGAAAGGTAGGCAAATTACTATTTCGGATCATTTATTGAAATACCTAGGCGAGCACGCACTCGAGCGATATATCAACGAGTTTGTGCTCGTATCGGAGCTATTGGAAAAGATGAAATAAAATCAAGCCGTCTGTAGTAGATGGATACCCCACTTCGCTCCTCACATCTCCGAGTTTGGCGCTTTATTGAATAGGAGGCTCGACAATCTGAATAATGACGCGTTTACGTTTTCAGGTGGTTACCTCTCCCAACCCCAAACCATTGGCCAGTGGTTTATGCTACTGTTAAATGAAAGGATACGTCGAGGGACCCGTACCGGAATTCCACTCCGCACTCTGCTTTATATAACCTCTTGGGTTCTACGACTCATTAAAGAGGGAGACTACACCTCACTCAACGCGAGCGCCTACACAGTTCGCACTCGGCTGTTACAAGGTACGTGTTCCGACTGCGTCTATAAAAGTCTCAGAGAGATTAAGGAGGAACAGACCTTCGAATACGTGTACAACGTCGCTGACACCTTCTCGAGCAATTTTTCCATACCCGACATACCATCGAATTTGGGTCATGCACTGAGGACGGACTACGTGAAATGCCCGAGAACTTTGTGAGAACCACTGGAAAGCACTCTTTTCTCACTTCGCCGTATGCGTCAGTTGTGATGCCCGTACGCGTACGCGTGGATGAGACAACAAACCCCATAACCCTAAGGCTCACGGGAAGACAGATGACTTCCTTATTACTCACTCTGGACATGCACGCGCGTTTAATGCGCGCGGCGGATTGGGGTCAAGAGCAGACCATTTTGGACGCGTGGCTCGCTGAACGGCGGGTGAATTCAGGCGAGACTCTTTTGTCCGTATTCACGCAGCTGATTGGCGATCTATCGGTGATAAGCACTACCTCCGTGGCGATGGAAACCACCGTCGCGCATTTTTCAGTTTTGCTATTTGGCGGCAGGATTAGTAATGAGCTTACGCTTGCCTACGTGGAGGCCAAAGCTCGCGGAGCTGTTTCATCCAATCAATTCATCGTGAAGCACTGTTTCTGGCGTGCCCCTACGCCTGATGTCTGTACCTACGCATCACACCATTTCAATACTTTCTCGAACGCAACTCCTGAGCAACGAAAGGCCCTCGTCAACGTTACGTTCTCCCCGCTTAACCAGGACTACGATCTCACAGATCACGAGCAAGACGTGCAAACTAAGTGGAATCTTCGCACTCCAGAGGACATTGACTGTACGACGTTTGATGGTACTAGCGTCACGTACGAACGTAGCGACATCAGTACATACACCACGGAGCTATCTCCCGCTCAAGAGAGTGGGACCGTCACATCCGCCGAGAGCATCCAAACCGATTCTGACGACAGAGAGGTCGCGCCTAATGAACAAGAGCTTAACATGCTGCGAAGACTCGATCTAATCAATTTTGACACGAGCACCAGTACGTATCGCACGCCGATGCCTGATGTACCCTCGGATTCAGCTAGCACCAGTGGCACCATACGAACAATTTCTGTGGCTGGTAGTTTGGAGTACCCCGACAAGGACTTCAAGAGTTGCAGAAAATATTATCTAAGCAAGTAGCTGTTGTAGGAGTTACTCTAGTGGGTATGGGTATGGGTATGGATGAAATAATCTCTTCCTTCTTCGTAGTAACGTAAATACTGCGTGGAAAAGCTAGGAAATTTCGGACTTTCCCAGAACGTGAGACTTACGATGCTGCCTAGACGCGCTTACGTGAACCCAAACAGAAATATATGGATACCCCCAAATAGGAACAGCGTACCATACGCACCAAAGGAGGCGCCAAATCCGGCTGCCTTAAACCGAGGCGGCGCTGACTAGAGTACGTAACCGCTCTCACCCGCCGTCACACTCGCCGTGGAATGGATTTATAGAGATGACTGATGAGTGCGTCTTTGGGCTCGCCTTGTTCGACATTAGATCGCGAAGCTTCATGACCCACACCGTACCTATACATTTCAAGGACACTATTCGCCCACGTGAATTGGTCGTGCATGAGATAGGCGAGCTGACCGACCTGAAGGTGATGAACACCTTGAGGAAAGGTAGGCAAATTACTATTTCGGATCATTTATTGAAATACCTAGGCGAGCACGCACTCGAGCGATATATCAACGAGTTTGTGCTCGTATCGGAGCTATTGGAAAAGATGAAACAAAATCAAGCCGTCTGTAGTAGATGGATACCCCACTTCGCTCCTCACATCTCCGAGTTTGGCGCTTTATTAAATAGGAGGCTCGACAATCTGAATAATGACGCGTTTACGTTTTCAGGTGGTTACCTCTTCCAACCCCAAACCATTGGCCAGTGGTTTATGCTACTGTTAAATGAAAGGATACGTCGAGGGACCCGTACCGGAATTCCACTCCGCACTCTGCTTTATATAACCTCTTGGGTTCTACGACTCATTAACCCTTAAACAGGCCCCGTGTGCACTGGCATTAAAACATATTTTTAAATATGGTGGGGTCTTAATTTTTACCTGTACAATGTATACCTAACATCTGTTTCTAATAAATAATAAAATAAGGTTTAAAAAAAGTGGTCGTATTATGCACAATGCCTGTTGAGGAGCTTTCTGACGTTTCATAATTTATTTCCATTATCCATATTTATAATTAGGAACTGCATAGTTTGAACTTTGATCTCTTTACTGATAACAGGCAATGAATATTGTTTATTAAAAAAAAAAATACAAAAAAATACAAAATCGTTTATTGTGTATACAAGATTTAGTTTGTACAGTCTACGAAAAAACACATATCATTATTATAATGATTTGTAATATCAAAGTCAATGTGTCATTGTATATGTCACTGAACGTATATCGTTGCATATTTTATAATTAGATTTGCTTTTCTCTGGAAAAAAACTGCAACATTTAACAATAAAACACTGTTGTGCGCTAGACTCAATGCGCTCATACATTCGATCTCTCAGACTAATGTGTGTACGTACGACTTATTATCGCACTCGCTTCCTCCTATCGAAAAAAGCTATCCCATTGTTTTGTGATAAATTGATAAATTATCATCCTATACAAATACCAGCGTCCTTATTATTAACTACATATCATCTACAAATACAAAATGAGTAATGAAGGAAAAGATTTGATAAATTAATTAAAACAACTCTTTACTTCTTCCGAAGACGAAAGTGACGACGATGTTCCTGTTTATCCTAAACGTCCTTATGATATAAATTCAGTATTAGACCAGATACAATGTATTTATACTGACAAAGAATTAGAAGATATACTTAGTGGTACTGAAAATACTGAACCAAATGAATTGTCCAAAACAAACGAGATACAATTTACTAGTGAGAATTTTATTACAACAAATGAAGATCATATATCATCTTGCTCTTGTGATGTTCAACATACTGAAAAATATTGGGGTAGAGCCGTAGGTACCATCGCAGAAAATAAATTTGACAACGGATTACAACCATTGAAGGTGCAAACAAATAAAAATGGACCACTAGAATTTTTCCAAAATCTTTTTCCTCTTGAACTACAAGAACGCATTGTTATAAATACAAATTTATATGCAAAACAACAAAATAGTAAAAATTATAAAGATATAACAAACAAAGAACTATGTGCATTCGTAGGAATGACAATAATGATGGGTCTATGTCCTTTATCTAATATTGAATTATACTGGTCCACTGATGATTTCTATAAACATAAAGAAATTAGCCAAATTATGACGTGCAAAAGATATAAAAAGATTCTAGAAAATTTACATGTGTGTAATAATGACGATGCTATACCAAGACATTTACCGGGACATGATAAATTATTTAAAGTACGAGAGATGATGAATATACTCAATCACACATTTACTGAAAATGCAAGTCAGTCACAACGACAGAGCATTGATGAGAGTATGATCAAATTCAAAGGTCGTAGTACTCTTAAGCAGTATATGCCTGCTAAGCCTATTAAACGTGGGTATAAAGTTTGGGCTCGCTGTGATGCTAAAACAGGTTATTTATACGAATTCAACATCTATACGGGAAGGGATAATACGGATTGTACATCAATCAATGATGCAGGACTAGGTTACAAAGTTGTCACTTCTCTGTGCAAGAATGTACCAGCGAATACTTTAATTGCCATCGACAGGTTTTTTTCAAGCTTGCCCCTTTTGGAGACACTACATAGCAAGGGTATTTATTGTGTTGGAACATTTATTGCGAACCGTAAAGGAATCCCACTCTCAATTAAAGAAACTCCAAGGAAGGCTGAAAAACTTGCTCCAGGAGAATTTATGTATGAATATTCACATCCAACGTCCGTAATTCGATGGCATGATAAAAAAGATGTGTTAGTCATGTCCAATGCATTTGACCCACGGCGAGTTGAAATTATTAACAGAACTCAAAAAGATGGTACCAAGAAGGAAATATTTTGTCCTCAGGCTATTTGCGAATACACAAAAACAATGGGAGGCGTCGATTTATTCGACCACCTAAACTCTTCATATACCTTGGGTCGGAGATCAAGGAAAAACTGGCTTCGTATTTTCTGGTATTTATTTGAAGCTGCCGTAATCAATTCGTACATTCTATACAAACAAAGTAAAATTGATTGTGCTCATAGTGACTTCCGTTTAAGGCTTAGCAGAGCCCTTGTAAATGGTTTTTGTTCACGAAAACGGAAAGCAACAATATTCAAAAATAAAAATGGTGGAAATTTTGGTGTACCTAGTGAAATACGCTTAGCAAACGTTGGTTTGCATATGCCAATTCCTAGCACATCTAAAAGATGTAAATATTGCAGTACAAAAGCCGTTCCAAAGAGAAGTAGTTATACGTGTAAAATTTGCAAGGTTCCAATTTGTATATACCCATGTTTTGAGAACTTTCACCAAGGAGTCCAAAGAGGTATGTTTTTTGTTACAAAAGAATCAGTGCTGGCTGGTTATAATCTTTTCAATTTTAAGAACACTATTTTTGACAATGTACTGTTTCTTTGTTTAATATGTCGTCGGGATACTTATTGCATGAAAATAAATAAAATGTTTTACCCAAGACACAACCCAAAATCACTTTATACAATTGTGTATACGAAAATATCCGATACATTAGAAAAAAAAATGGAAAATGAAATATATTTGAATGATACAGAAACGCTGTTTGAAATTGTAAGTTTTTTATATTAATCATTTCGTAAGGAGTCTTTACCAGCCGCGTGCCGTGTGATATTAATGAAATGAAAATACTTACATGTGTGTTACTTTTCAGATTAATATGTTCAAAGAAAAAATATTATTACTACCGATTCCCACCAGGATGGCTGTGGAAATATTTATCGACGCTTTGCCTAGAATGGATTTATCAGTATCGGAAGAAAACATTGCACAAATTGATAGATGTTTGAAATGTGGTCCTGCAACGGAATTCTTTTATTGCCGACGTGGTACTGCGGAAATAAATGAACTTTTTTGTAGAAACTGTGGCGGTGCCATTTTTTTAACCTTAGATTAAATTAATTTTTTTGTAGGCTAATAATGTTATTTATGTTTAAAAAAGGATAATTTAATTTTTGTTATGTTAAAAAAACGTATGTCATTTTTGTTATGTTAAAAAAACGTAGTTGGTTATTTTTATGTTAAAAAAACGTAGTATGTTATTTTAGTTATTAATGATTAAAAACGTAGAATGTTATTTTTATAAAAAAAATACAATTATATTTTAATTTCAAAATGTATTAATTATGTGTATTTTATTATGTATAATGGAAACAGTGTCCATGTCATACCACTGCCAGACGGGCATAGGGCATATAATGACCACTTTCTTTGAATATTGATTTTCCTAAAATGAAATGTTTAGTTAAAAATGTTTAGCTTCATACGAAAGATACAAATATTGGTAATCAAATAAAGGTTTAATCAATTAAAAAAAAAAAAAAAAAACACTATAAAACTCCAATTACCTAGGTGGTCGATAAATCGTACTATGCCTGATTAAGGGTTAAAGAGGGAGACTACACCTCACTCAACGCGAGCGCCTACACAGTTCGCACTCGGCTGTTACAAGGTACGTGTTCCGACTGCGTCTATAAAAGTCTCAGAGAGATTAAGGAGGAACAGACCTTCGAATACGTGTACAACGTCGCTGACACCTTCTCGAGCAATTTTTCCATACCCGACATACCATCGAATTTGGGTCATGCACTGAGGACGGACTACGTGAAATGCCCGAGAACTTTGTGAGAACCACTGGAAAGCACTCTTTTCTCACTTCGCCGTATGCGTCAGTTGTGATGCCCGTACGCGTACGCGTGGATGAGACAACAAACCCCATAACCCTAAGGCTCACGGGAAGACAGATGACTTCCTTATTACTCACTCTGGACCTGCACGCGCGTTTAATGCGCGCGGCGGATTGGGGTCAAGAGCAGACCATTTTGGACGCGTGGCTCGCTGAACGGCGGGTGAATTCAGGCGAGACTCTTTTGTCCGTATTCACGCAGCTGATTGGCGATCTATCGGTGATACGCACTACCTCCGTGGCGATGGAAACCACCGTCGCGCATTTCTCAGTTTTGCTATTTGGCGGCAGGATTAGTAATGAGCTTACGCTTGCCTACGTGGAGGCCAAAGCTCGCGGAGCTGTTTCATCCAATCAATTCATCGTGAAGCACTGTTTTTGGCGTGCCCCTACGCCTGATGTCTGTACCTACGCATCACATCATTTCAATACTTTCTCGAACGCAACTCCTGAGCAACGAAAGGCCCTCGTCAACGTTACGTTCTCCCCGCTTAACCAGGACTACGATCTCACAGATCACGAGCAAGACGTGCACACTAAGTGGAATCTTCGCACTCCAGAGGACATTGACTGTACGACGTTTGATGGTACTAGTGTCACGTACGAACGTAGCGACATCAGTACATACACCACGGAGCTATCTCCCGCTCAAGAGAGTGGGACCGTCACATCCGCCGAGAGCATCCAAACCGATTCTGACGACAGAGAGGTCGCGCCTAATGAACAAGAGCTTAACATGCAGCGAAGACTCGATCTAATCAATTTTGACACGAGCACCAGTACGTATCGCACGCCGATGCCTGATGTACCCTCGGATTCAGCTAGCACCAGTGGCACCATACGAACAATTTCTGTGGCTGGTAGTTTGGAGTACCCCGAAAAGGACTTCAAGAGTTGCAGAAAATATTATCTAAGCAAGTAGCTGTTGTAGGAGTTACTCTAGTGGGTATGGGTATGGGTATGGATGAAATAATCTCTTCCTTCTTCGTAGTAACGTAAATACTGCGTGGAAAAGCTAGGAAATTTCGGACTTTCCCAGAACGTGAGACTTACGATGCTGCCTAGACGCGCTTACGTGAACCCAAACAGAAATATATGGATACCCCCAAATAGGAACAGCGTACCATACGCACCAAAGGAGGCGCCAAATCCGGCTGCCTTAAACCGAGGCGGCGCTGACTAGAGTACGTAACCGCTCTCACCCGCCGTCACACTCGCCGTGGAATGGATTTATAGAGATGACTGATGAGTGCGTCTTTGGGCTCGCCTTGTTCGACATTAGATCGCGAAGCTTCATGACCCACACCGTACCTATACATTTCAAGGACACTATTTGCCCACGTGAATTGGTCGTGCATGAGATAGGCGAGCTGACCGACCTGAAGGTGATGAACACCTTGAGGAAAGGTAGGCAAATTACTATTTCGGATCATTTATTGAAATACCTAGGCGAGCACGCACTCGAGCGATATATCAACGAGTTTGTGCTCGTATCGGAGCTATTGGAAAAGATGAAACAAAATCAAGCCGTCTGTAGTAGATGGATACCCCACTTCGCTCCTCACATCTCCGAGTTTGGCGCTTTATTGAATAGGAGGCTCGACATTCTGAATAATGACGCGTTTACGTTTTCAGGTGGTTACCTCTTCCAACCCCAAACCATTGGCCAGTGGTTTATGCTACTGTTAAATGAAAGGATACGTCGAGGGACCCGTACCGGAATTCCACTCCGCACTCTGCTTTATCTAACCTCTTGGGTTCTACGACTCATTAAAGAGGGAGACTACACCTCACTCAACGCGAGCGCCTACACAGTTCGCACTCGGCTGTTACAAGGTACGTGTTCCGACTGCGTCTATAAAAGTCTCAGAGATTAAGGAGGAACAGACCTTCGAATACGTGTACAACGTCGCTGACACCTTCTCGAGCAATTTTTCCATACCCGACATACCATCGAATTTGGGTCATGCACTGAGGACGGACTACGTGAAATGCCCGAGAACTTTGTGAGAACCACTGGAAAGCACTCTTTTCTCACTTCGCCGTATGCGTCAGTTGTGATGCCCGTACGCGTACGCGTGGATGAGACAACAAACCCCATAACCCTAAGGCTCACGGGAAGACAGATGACTTCCTTATTACTCACTCTGGACCTGCACGCGCGTTTAATGCGCGCGGCGGATTGGGGTCAAGAGCAGGCCATTTTGAACGCGTGGCTCGCTGAACGGCGGGTGAATTCAGGCGAGACTTTTTTGTCCGTATTCACGCAGCTGATTGGCGATCTATCGGTGATACGCACTACCTCCGTGGCGATGGAAACCACCGTCGCGCATTTTTCAGTTTTGCTATTTGGCGGCAGGATTAGTAATGAGCTTACGCTTGCCTACGTGGAGGCCAAAGCTCGCGGAGCTGTTTCATCCAATCAATTCATCGTGAAGCACTGTTTCTGGCGTGCCCCTACGCCTGATGTCTGTACCTACGCATCACACCATTTCAATACTTTCTCGAACGCAACTCCTGAGCAACGAAAGGCCCTCGTCAACGTTACGTTCTCCCCGCTTAACCAGGACTACGATCTCACAGATCACGAGCAAGACGTGCAAACTAAGTGGAATCTTCGCACTCCAGACCGAGTCAAAATCAATTGGATTCAGTTCTGCAGAAGAGGGCCATAAATGCACCCAGCTTTTCTCCCATTTACCACTGTTGCCTCAGGTACTTATACCTGAGGCATACCTATCGTTATGTGAATTGCCTCCTTGCACTGAGGAAAGCATATCGTATCAAAATTATTTTGACAAGCAGTGGATTTAACTCACAACAAGTATTCATTTGTATCGGTGAAAGATTCCGTACAAAAAATGCAACCGAGGGTTGGCATAAACTGATCAATATCAAAATTCCGCAAAAAGAAAAACACCATATTTTTTATTAAAATTAGCCGACTTAAAAATACAGCGTAGTTCGTATATTTGGGAAAATAAAAGAAGGCGAAACTCAAATGTTCCGTGTTGCCGTGGATGATCAAATTAACTAAATTGAGTCTGAATGTACATCAGATAAAATATCGATAATAGAATGCTTGCAACGTCTTGCGGTACAAAGGCGACCTAATAATAAAGGAAAAAAAAATTTTTCACTTATTCACTCTATTTGTTTCGGCCAATCTCAAATACTTGCAAAACAACGGCGTTTTATTCCGCGAATGCTACGTAAAGCTATTGAAATTAAAAATCGTCCAAATTTCAATAGAGAAGAATAATATTCTATCAAAAACCCAAGCAACACCTCGCAATTGAAGATCGCAAGACACAGTTATTATTATTAATGATTTCTTTTTGGGCCAAATGCAAGCCAACTCGACCAGTGATTGATGTATTGTGGCAGCACTTTTAATTATAGCTCACCACTTATGCCCGTTGGATCCAAGTACCACCAGATTTTTTAGGAAGTGAGTTTTTTTATCTCATCCGGGTGTATTATATACTGCCCTAAGGTATACCTACTACTTTTGCTTATAAGCGGTCTGCATGAGCAGAGTATGTAATATTGACGACCCGTCTGGTGTAGTGGTTGATAAATCGCCTACTACGCAGCGGGTGCGGGTTCGATCCCCGCACAATACAAACATTTGTGTGCATGACCATGTCTGTTTGTATTGGTCTGGGTGTTTTCTATGTATATCATGTATGTATTTACAAACAAAAAGTATTTAAGTATTATATCCGTTGTCTGGCACCCATAACACAAGCTTTGAATAGCTTACTTTGGGGCTAGATGGCGATGTGTGGGAATGTCCAAAGGATATTTATTTATTTATTTATTTATGTGCATAGACGTTTCTTCTGTCGAGTGGCGGAATCGGCACAAGACACGGTTAGCTCTGTCTGCGTAAATAGGAAGGTAATAGTAGATTATTCACCCAGGGGGTAAAGTGATGTTTTTACAGACAGACTTACTTAGACAGACTATGCCCCATCTCACTCTATTATCCTGTGAAAGAGCAAAATGGGACATAAGTCTCAGTAAGACTGTTTGAATACCGCGTATTGTGTATGTAATGGAGTGTTCGAAACTGGCAAACAAATTAATTAAATGATAAAAATAATTATCAATGTTAGGTGTCAAAGAAAAGGTCGTTTTGTATTTTTACTAGGCGTTTTATTCCACCCGCTGTTTAGATCAAGAAAAGACTATTTACCGAGCATGAGAAATATAAATTAAAAAAAAAAAAACAAGAATACTTATCAATATTTTCAAATGCAATTGTTTTTGTTGATAAAAGTGTTAGTGGTCAATATGTATGACTAAGTCGTACGATGAGAGAATGAAATTGAACAAAAAATAATGTATTTTTTGTGAATACCTAGTCTAGACTAGGTTAGGTATCCACCAAAAAATGACCGCTTCCAAGTGATTGTAAAAGACTGTGATGCCACATCTAGGATAACAAGTACGCTTAAATGGCTCCTACATCCGTGGTTGCTCGGGCTCGGTGATGGTAAAGAAGAAGGACGACTGCTGCTAAGAACTCGTAAGTAGCTTCAACTTACCCGCCATATTATTTGTAAATATGTTTGCGCTTGCTATGTTTTTTTGGCTTTTATTTACATTTGTGAAAGGTTTTCTCTTTAAGTGATGTTGTATTAATGCTTTGTAAAAAAAAAATATCTTTAACCCGAAAAATATTTAAGTTAATCTTACTTTACTCATTACAGCCGTATACTTCGTTAGCAGTATGGCCGTTTAAGTAATACGAAATTACGTAATACGAAATCTAATACTTAGACGGCCCCTGAGGGTTGTGATCATAATATGATGCATTTGAATGTCTTTGTGTGTTTAACACACAAAGACATTTAAATGCAATTTATAATGGAGTGTATTTCTCACACATGCCAACTTTTGTGGAGGTTTCCTAACAATGTTTTCCTGCACCGTTAGGCAGCGATATCTTTTAAGAAAAAAATGTTACTTAAGTGTTACAAACTCACTGGTACAGGCGTAGATCGAACTCACAGATGAGAAGTAAAGTGTGCTCCACTCGGCCATCGCTTAATTTTCAATAGGTAGAAATAACTTACACACCGGTCCTTGAGTTCTCTTCTCAAGGATCGGCTTGTGGGCTTTGAGTCCTGACTTCGTCAGATTTGTACCATTGCTGTTTGCTTTGTTGCCAAACAAAAATCAAAAGAGAGATTACTACATGAGACTTTTCAAAATTAAAAAATAACTTTACGGGAATATCTATACTTTCAAGTGTGATGTGATTATAAGCTTGCTATTATTCAAGCCATAAGGACGATATATACTGACATAGTAGTCACACATCTATTAGCATTTTAAAAAGCTGTCTGGAAGAAGTCAAAATCAATTGGATTCAGTTCTGCAGAAGAGGGCCGTATATGCACCCAGCTATTCTCCCAGTTACCACTGTTGCCTCCGGTACTTATACCTGAGGCACACCTATCGTTATGTGAATTGGCTTCTTGCACTGAGGAAAGCACATCGTTTCAAAATTATTTTGACAAGCAATGGATTAAACTCACAACAGGATTCTTTAGTTGTTACGGTGAAAAATTCTGTACAACAAATGCAAACGAGGGTTGGCATAAACTGATCAATATGAAAATTCCGGGCTGTCGCATGAGACCGCATAACAATAAAATTTCTATTGTTTCTTGTTCACATACGCTTGAGGGATTATTTTTAATAAAACTAGCTGACATAAAAATACAGCGTATTTGGTATATTTGTGAAGATTAAGGAGGAAAAGGCGAAACTCAGATAGTGCCGTTGATGATCAAATAAACAAAATTGTGTCTGAATGTACATCAGATTAAATATCGATAATAGAATGCTTGCAACGTCGTGCAGTACAAAGGCGATCTAATAATAAAGGAAATTAAATATTTGTCACTTCATTCACTCTATTTGTTTCGATCAATCTCAAATACTTGCAAAAGAACGGCGTTTTATTCCGCGAATACTACGCGAAGCTATTGAAATTAAAAACCATCCAAATTTCAGTAGAGAAGAATAATATTCAATTAAAAACCCAAGCAACACCTCGCAATGCAAGATCGCAAGACACGGTTATTATTATTATTGTTTTTTTGGGCCAAATGCAAGCCAACTCGACCAGTGATTTATATATTGTGGCAGCCATTTTGATTATAGCTTCCCACTTATGCCCGTTGAATCCAAGAAATACCAGATTTTCCGGGGAAAGAGTTTTGTAATTTCTGGGCCCAATACAAACAAATCAAATAATGAAACAGCGCTTCTATATAGTTTTTATTGGCGATCGTTTATTCTTCGTCAAGACGTATCAACACGAGTGTTCAAGAAGAAACGCAAAAAAACTTGTGAACCTTATTGTTTCTTTATTTATTTGGTAATAATAACAAAAACATAATATTTTTTACAATAACGTCTGCCAAACTGAACTGCACAAACTTTGTAACATATTATGTCTTCGGAGACGTAGGACAAAGTTGGGTGGCAGAGAACAGCCTGCTACGTTTTCTTTTGTGGGTGGTAAATAAAGACCAGATGAAATCAACTCAATATGCGCAGAAATTCCTGATCCTGACGTAGATTCAGAATTGAAAATATTGAGGATTATGATTCATGGACCGTTTAGTGATCATAGTCGTTTTTTTGGATCCAATTACAGGCATTGATAACCTCAGTAGAAGATAACGAAAGAACATATTGATACTTCAGGGAAGAAGGGTCCTAAACACAACTTTTTAGTGAAAATAAGCTAATAATTCAATATTGATTAGAATAGATCTATGGATAAGTCTATCAAAATTTAAAAAAAAGTTTTAAGTTAGAATATTTCGTTTTTAATATGAATTCCCAATATATTTTAGTGACTTACATTATATGCCAATTTCATTTCAACTTTAATTGTGATGGACGTAATCATCTTAGTGACCATAGTTATTAAAAAAAACTTTTGGGCGAAAAGGCAATAAACTGTTGCTTTTTCATTTAATTAACTCCGGAGACTGCCGATTTATCGTTATCGATTTTGACAGAAAATGATTTGATGAACTTTAAATCACCAGTCTAGACGGCCAAAATATAATTGTACTAATTTTAAGTTTAAACATGGTGTTTCAGTCAAAATGATAAAAGTAAGAAACACATTTTTTTTAAAAAAAAGCGTCAATAAAACATACTCTCTATAGAGCATGAAATTTGTTTTTAAATATGAACAGCTTGAAAGTAAAAGACTCATTTCATGTTAGACTACCTCACAACTTAGTGGAATATTTTTATTTGTACGACGAATATGATTCATTTGGCAGGATTATATTTTTTTTCAATCTTATCTTATCTTAAACTTAATTTGCGAATATTTGAAAAATCTCTACGGAGACGGTACGTTCAAAATAGTACCTAAGCCATATTATCAGCTACATATAGCTTGCATGTAGACGTGGCACGCAGTGAAGAAACAGTCAATATATTCCCCATATTTTTTTCTCTGCTGCCCAACAAACAACAAAGAACGTATTAGAGGTTTATTTCTATTCTTAAACAACAATATGGATTAAACTTAGACTTGTACAAATGAGACTACGAACTAACCATTATTAACGCTGTGAACGATGTGTTTCCAAATATAGCCGTGAAAGGTTGTTATTATCACTTTTGCAACGCTGTTTTCAAAAAAATCAAATGATTAAATCTCACTGTCGACGAAGATAAGTCGTTCAATATTGTTCACTGTTACCGCTGCTGCCATCAAAATTAATACCGGAAGCATTTTCACGATTATTGAAATGTCATAACAATCTCAAGATATTAACAAATTTATTGACTATTTAAACACTTAATGGATGCAGAAAATTAGCAGTGCTATATTAAGCTGTTATAACCAGAGAAATAGGCGACAAATGGCGTCGAGGGCTGGCATCGGCGAATAAATTCAAAAATTACAAAACAACCGATCATGTTTCAATTCATATCATCATTAAAAAAAGAAGCAAAACTACAAAAGTGAAATTAAAAAGAAACAATTTACACTACCGTAATACGAAAAGAAATAAAAAATAGTAAATAAAAATAAACAAACACTTTTTTATGTACTATTTTTTGACGAGATCCAGTGACCTATTTTATAATAATCCAGAAATTAGTGCTGTTTTCACGATCACAAGATTTAAAAAGGTTACAGAAAAAATATATTTATGAAATAACGAAGATGAACCATCAAAAGCTTCACCACATTATGACAAATTATACAAGTTACGGACTCTCATTGATACGTTAAAAGACGTGTTTCAAAAACAGACTTCAAATTCCAGTCGGCAGTCGATAGATGAGTACATTGTTAAATTTAAGGGGCGAAGTTCCTTTAAACAATATATGCCCAAGAAGTCGGTGAAAAGAGGATTTCAATCTAGGGCCAGGTGTGATGCTGTAACTGGGTATCTATATCAATTCGACGTGTATACAGGCAAAGGAGATTCTATTGAAACCGAAGGACTTGGCTATAATGTGGCTATAATTATGCCAGAATGTGCCTCCAACTACGCCAAAAATATCGAATGCAATTAGCATTCGATATTTTTTTACAGGATGCAACTGTATGGACGAATTGTATGCGAACCAGATTTATGCTATTGCAACCGTAAGACCCAATAGAGTAGAACTTCCTGATCCTATCACAAAAAATGACTGATAAAAACTTAATAAAAACCAGTTTGCAACATTATCCGCAGGACCGTTATCTGCAATAAAATGGGCTGACACACTAGTAGTTACGGTTTTGACTACTGCTCATGATCCTAAGGATACAATGATTGTTAAACGTACCCAAAAAGATGGAACCAGAAAAGATACGTTAATACCCACAGCTACAGCATCGTATACGCTTACTATGGGTGGCGTCGATCGATCACTTTAGTTAGATCATCTTACCATATCTACAAAAAGTCGTGAAAGTTTTGGATGGGCTTGTTTTTATTTATATTAGATGCGTCAGTAACTAATGCTTATATAACGTACAAAACAAAGCATCCAACTACGGTTCATCTACAGGGAGTTTCGGTTGCGGTTGGCTCGTGGGTTGATAGATGGTTTTACGACCAAAACGCGCAGAACAATTGAGTTTAAAAACAAATAAGTAAACAAATTTGACGTGCCAGACGAAATCCGCCTAAGGAATGTAGGGAACACTTACCTACAAAAGACAACTCTTACAAAAGATGTCGCTTTTGTAGATCCAAAGCAAAGGAAAAAATAACAAATATTAAACGCTGCACATGCAATGTTGCATTATGTCCACAACAGTGTTTTAAAAACTTCAATCTCGCCAGACATGGAATTAATGAGGCTTCTCTTTTCTTTATATAAACTACCTACTTACTTCATAAATATACTTTTACAACCTATTGAGCGTTGATCATGTATTAAAACTAGAGAAGGACCTAGAAATTGTTAATTTAGCTGAACATTTCGGATTAAGTGCCGATTCAATTAACAAATATACTAACTAACAAGTGGGAAAATACGACTGATACCGTAAAATTTTGGCATGAAGTATCGCAATATAAAGACGAGGAAAATGATAATCCCTATCAAGAGCTGTGCTCATTGGCATTTACAATGCTAGTATTGCCACACTCAAACGCAGACGTCGAAAGGGTGTTCAGCACAATGAACGTAATTAAAGTATATTGCGAAATAGGATGAACTTTGACACACTCAATTCCATATTACAAATACGATTCGGCCTTATAAAATTCAATCAAACTTGCTACACGTATGATATCCCAAAAGATGTAATAAAAAAAATAGGATCAAAAGAAAAATATAAATTTATATTGAGCAAGGCGGCCTCTGATGAAGAAGATAAGGCTCAACCTCAACCATCAACTTCATCAGCACAAAGTCGGGTGAAATCTTGTGTGGCGAAGAATACTCTGATGAGGATTTCGACATTTAAGCTGTTTTTTTTTCCAATTAATTTATTTATTTTGTTTTTTAAATGTCACATTGTCTTGTCGCTGCGATTCCGCTGTTACTAGATATTAGACTAGTTACTAGACACTAGAGGATGATAACACCTGACTGCGGTGTCGCTACACTTCTGCTGCGAGTACGAGATGCGCCAGCTCATCTAACACCCACACCCATAACCCAGTATCATTTTTCCATATTTTGCAATAGCCCTACACGTTTCGAACCCCCGCAGGGTTTCGGGGGTTTGTAGGTGCATTTGTATAAAGTAAACAACAGGTAATAAAAGTCACTTCTTTTATTTATTTTAATCAATAAAGCAATTTAGCCCTATTTTAGATTTATTGGGCCAATCTAGCCCTTTTTAAAACTCTGTTTAGCCCGAAAACCTGAAATTGAGTTGGCAACACTGCAAGTGACCACATGGATCTTGTTTTGAAAATTAAATTTATGAAAATATTTACAGTCCTTATTTAAATAAAGAAAATATTAACACACCATAGGCAACTATCTGGCATCATGTAAATGAAATGATTCCTTCAAATAACTTGCTACAAATTAGCGTACATATTTTTTTCTGCAATCGTGAGTATTATCCCTCACTGATGTGTTCGTCAACAGTCTTTTGTTATACTTTTGCTGACGCAAACGCCGGCGACCTTGTGATCCGCGAGCGTATACGCTGTTACTTTAAAGAAATTAAAGGTGTACTTTATATTTATATAACAAAGAGATAATAACAAACATGTCCATAAACATATGTGTTAGGATCGTGCGGGCGGGATTCGAACCCGCGACTGCTTATCTTTGTAGTTCGGAAGGTAAACCACCACACAATGACAGTCGTTAAATTATTGTTAAAAAAATAAAAGTACCCAACTACTCCATGTATGGCACTGTCTCAGAAAATCGACCAATGACGACAAAATATCACCATGTTGGTGCGTGGGTTGGCTAAGAAACATAACTCACTAATTATATTAAAATACTTCAATCATGAATAATAGGCATCACTTAATACAATTTACTTTACGAAAATATGATATTCGGACTGAATCATTTTTATTTAGTTAGTTGTTACTGCAGGTTTTAAAGGCGCACTGAGGCATTGAGACCTGCATAAACGCTGACGCCATCAAAAAGAGACTAAGTCAAAGTTAAGACCTCACTTTGACGTGAGGTGGTCTTTGCTTGACTATCTTCTAGCGTCTCACCGGTGATCTATTTCTTAATACAATATCATTGTTTATTAAAATATAAAAAAGCTTAACAATTGAAGATAATTGAAAAAGAAAGAAGGTAAAATAGTAGTAGATAATAGTGTTACTATTAAAATTTCCGATTAGCCTCATCTTTCCCCTTGAATGTATTTTGAGAGGATGGACATCCTACCGATTTTCAAATCAAAACCCAATTAGGATTTAGGAATTAGATTTTTTTTAACCTGCCAGCATAGCATACACCGGTTCCATTATGAAGCCACGATTGTTAGATCTAAACAATATAACAATGTTTTAGGATAGGAATACATACCACCAAGAATCGATCAGTGCTCCATGAAGGAGACAATATAATCGAACAGAAGTTACATAACTACCTAGAAAAACTTTACTTTATAGCAGAATTCAGTGACATAGACTTAGCCTAAAATGAAAGGCTTACGTCAGTTACTATAACCAAACTGTTTTGTATAATGCTAGAATATAAAAAAAAAACAATTACATAGAAAATACAGTGCACAAATGCACAAGACTGTTGCTAATTGAACTTCGTCTACGTATTGTTCGTACTGATGTACATTGTCATGCCTAGGACAAGTTAGCTGGACAAAAACAAACACATTACAGGTAATGTTTTCTTAGAAATGTGTCAACACATGCGTAATGAGGGTAAGTATATGAGAGAGATTAAATTAGTTGTATTTAAGCTTCTTATGCGATAACATTTTTATGCTCTCATTTATTGTTAAGTTGTGAGTTAGTGATAGATTTAGTAACCAAGGGTTAGTTATTTTTTTATATTCAATATTGATTTGCGCGTAACCAAGAAAAATCGTGCGATTTAAAGTATATTACTAAAAATATCATAAATTTGTAATTTATAACACGATAAGTAAAAATCCCCTCATTTCCCCGGGCTGTTTTTTTTTGTCATGCGAGATATTTATTATTGTAGTTTTAAATTCTTTTTTTTTTTTTGTTTGCTCGAATTTGCACTTTTATTTTTTATTTATTTTTTGTAGGAGGCTGTTTTGCTGTATCCAAAATGGAGTTTTTTGAAGAATGGTTGAAAACTTCCAGCGATAAGAGAAATGCTACTCTTTTCAATTTGATTGCGATGAAACATAATCTAGGCAGCATATGTTGAAAGATATCAAGTCAGATATATCCAGATTTTCTGCGAAATTATCGGAAAAATGGAAAAAAAAAACTCGTAGAATTCGGGATTACTTTCTGACTCCAATAAGTCATAGCTAGAGGGTGGTATAACGTTTCGTACGTTATACGACACTAAAAACCATCCAAATCATCTTAACAACCCATGTCTGGCCCTGTAAGACCGAAAGTAGACTTGCAAAATGCCGCTTCCAAGACTAAGCGTAGACGTGTGATGATCTTATTCAATCCCGAAGTTATATACCAAATATAAGGTTATAAAAGGTATGTTATAAACTAACGACGGAACTACCACACACGCCGCAGGGTTTTCAAGAATCCTGAACTGAGTGCTGAAATTACGGGGTTAGACGTCGACGTCGACCTCAGAATTTTTATCTTCCGGTTTCGACATTAATTTTTTTTAAAAATAGGAGTTTTGCACGAGAAACAAGACTTTTGTATAATAGATCTGTGTTCGTGGTACTACTGAAAAAAGAACATATTCATAGCAAGGGGAAGCAGCGTAATGAAAAAAAATGCTATCGCAGCACCAAACAATGAAACAAGTGTATTTGATTGCTTTAAACGGTTGTGTAAGATATTTTTTTTAATTAAAACAAAGTTATATATGTGTATTGTTCGTTAATTAAAAATTAGTTTGTTTTAATTTTTATTTACACCTGTACTTCTGTCGTTTAGCTAATCCATCGAATCCCAGAATTTGCCGAATCTCCGAATCCGCCCAATCTAATATTTGCCGAATCCATGAATCTGCCCAATTCAAAATCTGTCTTAAAGCGAACAAAGGCTTTAAAATGCCTATCCAGGAGTAACACAAGAGGGAAATACGCTTCAGTATCAACTTTTTCATAAGTTTATGTTTTATACTTTTTTATTTATTTAAGGACAACCAACAAAGCATACACTTCACAATCACAAAATACAAGAAATGACAACAAAGATACAGTGTTGCCTTAATTAAAGGCTGCCACAACATGCGTAATAAACATTGAAGTCTGAGACATGTAGTTACCGGCACTATATTATGATTAATTACAAATTTAATTAACATTTACTTTAAACTTAAGGAAATAATTTCGGAACAATCGATTTAAATTTACGTAGTGAGTATGACATGTCAATCTCTGTGGCATTTAGGCGAGATAGTTTACTGTAATGAGACTGGATCATGTTCATAGTTGCTTGCTTTTGCTTTTGCTTTATGATGGTCATATATTTTAAGGTACATTAATTATTAAGGCTGGTTCACGCTACACCGTATCGGTGCCGGGCCGGGCTTCGGCTGGGGCACGGTCAAACATTATTGTATACATTTTGTGTAAAGTAATTCATGCCTGATCGTGCTCCGCCCGGGCCCGAACGGGGCACGGCGTTGGAATGTCAGAGGAAATTTTTCCCGGCTCCGGCACGGTCCGGCCCTGGGACGTTGTAGCGTAAATCATGTTTTATACGGACCGGATCGAAGCCTGCAACCAGTGCGCCAAATCCTTTAAAGGGACGTGCAACATTGAACAATTCTCAAGACGGAAGAACAGATTGTCTTTTAAAAACCAATAATTATTTGAGTGACATTCGTCATATTTGGCGTAATATTTCAACGATGTGACATTTACGGTTCTTTTTCTTCTTCTTTTTTATAATGGCATCCGAACTTAACGGTTCCTACAGAGTGCGACAAAGGAGAATGAAAATTTCTTGATAGTTTTGTCAAGATTTTTTCATTCCCCTTTGTATAACTGGATAAACCCGATAACGTTTTTCTCATAAACATCCAAGAAATCGCGTTCGTTACGGACGGACGTCGAGTTGGAAATTTTCCAGTGACGAGGAAATGAAGGTGGCCGTAAATAAATATTTTCAACACAAAAAACGGCGTATATTTTTTGACCGAGTAAAAATCCCTTTATAATTAATGTAAGTAGTGTATAACGTAGAGAAAGACTCTTCAAAAAAAAATATATATACATTTTTAACGGCATTTTCAATACGTTTGGGCCCTTACACACTGCGACTTCGATGTGATTTAATTTCGAAAGCACCTTAAAAAGCTTTTTTAAATGATTTCACAAACGATAGGATTTTGAAGTTTTTTTGATAATTTGTGAACCGCCGTCCCCCTCCAAACGATTGCTAGTTTTAGGTACTACGGGTCATAAAAAATGTTTCGTTGTCGTATATACGTGTGCCAAGCCAACCTGTACATCGATTTGCAGTTTTTCTTAAATATTAGACTCGTATGCCTTCTTCTACTACTAAGGTTAAATAGTCGCCCTGTTATCAGTTAGCAAGCAATTCTATCAAAACCTGCTCCAGAGCCAAGCCAATAGAAAAGTCTATCTGAGTTCTTTCAGAAATATTTTGCGGACTGATGGAATGTTTCAGCAACCCGAGGGAAAATTAATTCAGAAACCAACGTTACAATTTTGATATCATAGCCTGAACAATGCTAGGGGATCGTCTTCCATAATCTTCCAACATTAAAACCAACAAGAAAGGCAATGACCTCGAAATCAACAAAAGAAGACCGCGTCTAAGGAAGGCTATCGCCCACACCGCCCTCTTTTAAAACCCTACGGTCTTCCTTCAATAGGGGCGGCATGTTAAAAAGCGCACTGGCCGCGCAGAAGAAATGGAAATGGAAATAGCACAACGGGTGAAAGTGACCCATTGAACTCCAAATGTTTCAATAGCTCGAGAGTGAAATGGGTGCTTTCATCAGAGTTTAAGTTAGTATTTTTAATTTCAACTGTAAGGAATGAAAAAGACTACCTGCTCTTTTATCAATATAGATCTATTTAACAGTAATCAGTGGAAATCAAAGGTATTTCATCATCAGATGTTTTTGAATGAAATACCTTTGATTGACGATGATATGAGCACTAAAAATCTTCGACATTTTGCTTTAAAAGTTTTCACTTGTTTGTTCAAATACACAGTCAAGTTAATAGTTATTAAATTGACGTATATAATGCTTATTTAGCTAGCAAATACTCAATGCTAAAATCGACTAGGATTTTAGCTTCGAGTATTTGCTCCAAAACGTGGAAGGCTGTGATGTATAATTGACAATTGCTTAAAGTATGCTAAAAACTCATTATCCGAGAGAGGAATTCACTTTCTAAGCCGATCTCCAGTTCATAGAATGGTTGTATGCCTTAGAATGTCTCGTAAGATCACTGCGGTAAAAGATCGTTAACAAAAGCTCTTGCCTTCTTTTTAGGGCTCCGTAGCCGAATGGCAATAAACGGAACCCTTATAGTTTCGTCAAGTCTGTCTGTCTGTCTGTCTGTCCGTCCGTATGTCACAGCCATTTAATTATGTAACTTTAAGCATTACACAATTGAAATTTAGTAGGAAGATGTATCTTGTTAACCGATTACCGATTCTCATACAAAAATTAAAAAATAATGACAGTTAAGGGGCTCCCATACATGAAACTAAAACCAAAAATTTTTTTTTTAGTCAAACCTATGGGTGTCTATGGAAGTTCTTAAAACCATTTTCTTTTAAAGTCTAACGTTTCATAGCTAGACGCTTCCAAAATGGTAAAATAGGCTTCCCCCCCCCATCTAATTTCTAAACCAAGCAAGTGTAAATTTTGAAAAATATATATAATGTAGATTTTTACAAATACTTTCAACGAAAATTGGTTCAGACGGGATCCAACGAGTAGTTTTTGAGATATAGCACATTTTCAACAACCGCAAACATAACTTTGTACTTCATACAAACACTATGAAAAACTAAGTTAAATTTGCAGTCAACAAAATATTGTGGTATTTTACTAAGTCCTTAAGTAATTCCCTAAGTCGGTTAAAGTTGGCACGGAACCCTCAGTGCGCGAGTCCGACTCGCACTCGGCCGGTTTTCTCATTAGGTGTCACATCAATGTCCAAGTTAGAATTACTATCAGGAAAAATGACACGGTATTTTTAATCTCGCGTTTCCGCGTATAATGAATAATAGTAAGTTTCTTTTTTGTGGTGCAAATAAAGATGCGTTTTATTTTACACATTTTCACAAGTCAGGGCACATTAAGTATGTAATACCAAAAGGAGAATTGTGCATAGAAATATCCGACAAATATTAATCGAATTAGCAAGTAATAAGTGATCTATGTTACAAAGAATTCGAATATAATCAAACTAATTAGTAGTAGTAGTTTTAAATGGCTTTGTTGCTTAAAACATGTCCCAACATTCATTTTTTATTTACACTTAACGGCTGCCACGCAAATCTCGTGACAAACGTAGTTAGGAAAATATTTGTGTAAAAAAACATAGGATCAGTTTCCCGGTTTTATGCACAATTTGTAAAAAAATAAACATTATCTGCTTAATAATAACAAACAAGCAAGCAATAGAATATTCTTTCAACATAAATAATATTAGTCAACACATCTTTTTCTTGAACGATTCTTCTAAGTAACGTAAAATTAACCAGTATCATAAATACTACAAAAGCAATTTTTGACGAACAATGGATTTTGTTCTTCATTTTACATCATATATACATGGTTTTGAAAAATAATATTGTAAATCTCAGGACAAGGATATTTTTTTGTTGAGCATGAAGTAACAATACAATCGTCATTGCTTAAAGCTGTAAATACAATTAATCGATATGACACTGGTGTGTCACATTGAGACACATCTGGTCGTGTCGTCAACAAAGGTATAGATATTTATTATTATTATTATTTAATGATCTAAAAAGTCAGCTGTCCCGGGTTTGAATCCCGCAAGGGGCAAGTTTGTGTGAGCACGAACAGAAAGCGAGACGAACGCTCCCATCATAATCGTTGTCTGGTATATCGTAACACATAGAAGTAAATTCCATACATCGAAACCAAGACAAGTGGTATCATCATTCATCATTATTAGAAGCCAAAGGACGTCCACTGCTGAACATAGGCCTCCCACCACAGTTTTCCACAGCGACCTATCACACGCGGTCTGCAACCGGTTCGGATCTGCGATCTTTACAAGTTCGTTTGTCCATCTTATCGTTGGATCTTATCGCTGCGTCTTTTGTCGAAGGGTAACCAATCTAGCTAAAACTTTTCTGCCCCAACGGCTAAGACAACCAGTATGTCAGGCGCATATGTATTTACTAGCGATTCCCCGCGGCTTCACTCGCGTAAATGACGAATATTAAAAAATAACACAATAAATACTGACCTCCGATTATGAGCTATATTATTATAATTAAAGTTACCAGGTACAGTCGCCGGCTTATCAGGTTACCCACTTTTGTTGCAAACTAGACCTTATTACAACTGCATAAGATACCGCAGTGTTTACCTTGACGTGCTGTTGTCCGTACAAACATACATCCATCTTCAGAAATTTTGCATAAATAATATTAGTATGATAATCGTAGATTTACCTTTAAAAACTGGAGGGGAATACCACAATCTTGATTCATGGCATCCAGTATGTCGCGTACTTGGAAACAAACTGCTTCAAGTGCTGCTTTTATTATATGGTTTGAATTGGTGTCTTCAGTTATGCCGCATATTACTCTGAAATGTATGTTTTAAGTAATATAAGAGTTTTATAAAATAATAGTCATATTATTTATCTAAGACCTTGTAGTGACAAGGTCACACAATGTAACGGAATAATACTAAGATTCGGATTAGGAGGATAAACAACAATGCAAACAATTGATGAAACTTTTAAACTGATTCCAAGTATGGCCAATCAAATCTAGCCGGTGATGTGCCTTCATGGACGATATAAAAAATAATAATAATAGTTGCTGCATTTGATTATTTAATGTTTACATTATCTGTACAGCAAATCGCAGAGCTAGTAAGAATCCAGTTCTATACCATATAAACGCATTGATCTTCTAAAGCCCAAAGCCTTCCTCGATTTGAAGACCCGTCTGGTGTAGTGGTCGAGAAATCGCCTACTACGCAGCGGGTTGCGGGTTCGATCCCCGCACAATACAAACATTTGTGTGCATGAACATGTCTGTTTGTATTGGTCTGGGTGTTTTCTATGTATATCATGTATGTATTTACAAACAAAAAGTATTTAAGTATTATATCCGTTGTCTGGCACCCATAACATAAGCTTTGAGTAGCTTACTTTGGGACTAGATGGCGATGTGTGGGAATGTCCAAAGGATATTTATTTATTTATATACAGGGTTACCTTGGACACATTGGCAATATTTTAAACTAAGAACCTATTTAGGGCTCATAATCCATTCTACATATTAAAATAAAATATAATTTGATGAAACTGAGAAAAATCATATAATTACACACACACTTTAGAATTAAATTTTGCTTCAAATTATACTAATAAATTAGAATTTGATTTTCCAAATGACGAATAATATTGTAGTATCTAAGAGATTACCCCGCTTTAACATATCTCGGAAATCGAAGTGATACTTTAAGAATTTTCTAGGTTTCATCAAATGATTGTAAATTTAATATGTGGAAGGGACTATAAATTACGAGTAGGTTCTTAGTTAAAAATATTGCCAATGTTTTCAAAGTCACCATGTATAAGCTACCCAATACCAAAATATATTTTTTTAATTCGGTCCTGTAGTTCCCGAGATTACAAGTTGAAACAAACTTTTCAGCTTCATGATTTTACTATAGATAAAGATGAAAAGAGCTTCACTCTAAGAATTGATAGACTGTCTTATTATTATGCTAGCCTAAAGTTGGTCTATGCTAACATGTAATGTTTTGACGACCCGTCTGGTGTAGTGGTCGAGAAATCGCCTACTACGCAGCGGGTGCGGGTTCGATCCCCGCACAATACAAACATTTGTGTGCATGAACATGTCTGTTTGTATTGGTTTGGGTGTTTTCTATGTATATCATGTATGTATTTACAAAAAAAAAGTATATAAGTATTATATCCGTTGTCTGGCACCCATAACACAAGCTTTGAGTAGCTTACTTTGGGGCTAGATGGCGATGTGTGGGAATGTCCAAAGGATATTATTATTATTATTATTATTATTTATTAGTATTAATTAAACTTACCCTCTCGCATCTTGACGCCAGTAAGGTGCATACAAACCACTGAACGCCGGCACAAATACAACACTTCCATTATCGGTTGCCTTTTCTGCTAGCAGCTGAGACTCTTTGGCAGTTTCCAGAAGACCTAAGTTGTCTTTTAGCCAACCCAACGCAGCACCGGCAATTGCTACCTAAGTAAATGAAAAAGGTAATTTGTACCCACTATTGCTATAAAAGCAGTAAGTTTATGGCCGAATAAAATGAAATCAATGGCCAAGACTGATACAAATCTAATTAAACAGGGAATAATTACAGAAATTTCTCTTTGAAAAAGTATTCAGCAGGCATCGTCGTAATTCCAATATACTGGTCAATATTTGTTTTAAAAATCTATATATTATATAAAAATTAATTGCTGTTCGTTAGTCTCACTAAAACTCGTGAACGGCCGAACGTATTTTTCTTATCTTAGTCTTAAAATATTCGTGGAGGTCTAGGGAAGGTTTATTAGGCGAGAAAAAATTGATAAACGGGCGGACGACGTCGCGGGGGACCACTAGTATATTTAATAAAAGTTTCAGAGCTGGCATACGAGGTCTGTTCAAAAAGTAGCGCGACTTTTTTATAATTATGTATTAGTGAGTTAACGTTTTTTTTTAATTTAAAATCAATGAATCTTCAATCATCTTTTGTAACCCGCTTAGCTCCTTCTTCGATACTGTCTTCTCTTCAATCGTGGTAACAGTCATGTTCAGGGTTAGGAACGAGAAAAAGTTGCAGGAGGACAGGTCTCGGGAATTAAGTGACTACAGCAACATTCGAATTTAAATATTTACTACTAAGCAACGATGCGAGCAGAGGCGGTGTCATAGTACAAAAAATCAAAATTTTGGGACGAAATTCGCGGTGATTCGTCTCGGACCCAAATCATTGGCAAAAATGGAATAGCATGAACCAATCCATAATTAAGGTCCTCAGGAATCAATCTATTGGTAACTTGACGATTGGATTCTACACTTTTAACGTTTTGTTGACGTGCTCGGCCTTCCGGCGAGATAATTTTTTACCACTAACAAAGGTTTCATTAATTCAAGATAGCTTTGTCATATCGTAAAGCGCACCACGCAAACTTGAAGTTCTTATTTTTTTATTTAAAAAGTCGATTTTCTGTGATCCATTTTCTGTGATGGAAATAATCGGAGACACACCCAACACACGCCTGAGCAAAATTGCTGTATAAAATAACTAAACATTCAAACTTCAAACTTCACAGCATAAGTGAGAGACATGTGTACCTACTTATCACCATAAAGTAAGCCAAAGGTCAAAAATCTGATATACGTAGCCCTCGTAAATTCAAAAGTCGCGATACTTTTTGAACAGACTAGTTATCATAACTACTTACAGAGCCTTCCAAAGCATACTGAGGGGGGTTCTTGCTTCCTAATTGGTATGCCACTGTAGTTAGCAGCCCCCGGGTAGAATTCACGCGAATCTCTCCCGTGTTGTACAGCACAAAGCATCCTGTGCCATATGTAGCCTTTGCTTGCCCTTTTTGCAAACACATTTGACCAACTAGTGCGGCTTGTTGGTCACCCAAGCAGCCAGAAACAGGAACATGTTTTAAAGGCCCGTCAGCTATGAATCCATATACCTGAAATAACAGAGCATTAACAAACAAGCATAAAAAATAAAAACAGGGTCTCTTATTATGGGCCTTAAAAGGAAATTCAAAATCACACAGCAAGTGATGGAGAGGGCTATGCTCAGTTTTTCTCGACGAGATGGAACTAGAAATGAGGAGACATAGCCCTGGTAGGCTCAAGTGGCAACTGGGCAGAAAAGTTCTAGATTGGAAACCCTTCGACCAAAAACGCGGCGTAGGTAGTCCACCGGCAGGACGACGACGACGATTGGTCGCTGTGGAATATCGTGGGGGAGACCTATGGTCAACAGTGGACGTCCTTTGGCTGATAGTGATGAAAAAAAAAAACAAACATGCCTGTGCGTGATGATATTAACGTATGTATACCTTCCAAAAGTATATTAAACCATATGGTCCTTAACAATATGAAATAGCTACTTGTTAAAATTACCTCTGAGCTTGATTTAATTTCGGGCAGGACAGATCGAGGCACTTCAAAGAACTTTAACAACAATGGATCCCAATTTAAATTTTCAATGTTCATCAACATTGTTCTGGAGGCATTAGTGACATCTGTGACATGTTTTCCACCATTTGGTCCACCTGGAATCATTGTGATTACAACTAATACATAAAATTTATGATTACTAAATTCTATTAGATTGGGATTATGTGTTTATGATCAAACAATACTGCTAAACACTTGAGTAGCCATCTAGGATGTTAAAAATCTAGTAAAAAACTTAAGATTACCTGTCAAATTCCAAATAATCCATGTGTCAACAGTTCCAAAACAGCATGTGCCATTTTTCATAGCATTTTTAACTGCATCTACATTATCACTTAACCATCTCAATTTGACAGCGCTGAAGTACGGGGACATTGGTAATCCACATAGTGGCTGCAAAACATAAACAAACATGTTATCATTATGTTAGTTCTCTTCCTTAATGACTAAAAGCCGTTCCCTTTATATTTAGTCAGTGTTTTTTACCCGACCAGAGATAGCAATGGTTATCTACTTTAAGATTGTTTGTCCCTATAAAACTTCTGGCAGTACAAAATCCTATCTCCAGTCAAGGAAACCTGTTCTCTGGTCGAAGATAGCTACCTACCCTTGACTATAGTTTGCATGTAGGGAATGGCCATAGCTCAATCAATAGAGACATATATCTGTAATTCAATCAATATTTAGATTACTTAGTTGTAATATAGGTTCAAAACTTTGACCATTTAATTAACATATGGGTACAGTGAGGTACAGGACCTGGGTGACTGTCACCTGACAGCCAGCCATATTATTAACTTTTCCCATTACTTTTTTTATATTGTTGTATTCACTAATTATATTTGAGAAATTAATATTAATAATTGGTAATAGTTATCATCTGTTTTATTTATATTTCTAATATGTTTTCATTAAAACTTGTGTATTAGTGTGTAGTAAATTGTTCAACACTCTAAATTATTCAATGGACATGTACAGTAATAATTATACAACTTCTTATTGTGACAAGAAAAAAAGTATTTATTTATTATTATTCATCATCATCATCATTATCAGCCAAAGGACGTCCACTGCTGAACATAGGCCTCCTCCACAGCTTTCAAGACCGATCACTAGCAGTCTGCCTTCAGTTTATTATTATTATTAACTTCTTATTTTATAAAAGGTAAAACTATCAACTCGACTTAAAACAAGCTAGTTCAAATCGTAATTTAATTGCATAACCATTAGTTTCTGCTGATAACAGTAATCTGTTTATAGAGATAGATAAATTAATTTGATGATCCTCATTCCATTTGCAGCTAAGTGATAAGAGATAAGACTGCTATTTTATTACTGAGACTACACTCTATGTAATTGTAAATGATTTTGTTTTAGATTCAGAGCTACACCCATAAAATATACAATTCCTGAAACTTATTATTATTTTATGTATGGAAAGAAATTTACAACAATCATAACAGTGATCTACCCATGCAAGACATATATCTCTACTGAACAGCATGTAATGCCATCAGTAACATTGCAGATTCATAAATGTTTAAATATAAAACAAGAACAATTACTTACAGTCAGGTAATTTTTATTCCTGGTTTTATTTGGCACAGTTTCAAGGAGTTTGTCAATAGTTGATTTGGTCCTCATATCCAACCAAACGATGGCATTGTGCAACGGTGCTCCTGTTTTTTTGTCCCATACAATTGTGGTTTCTCGTTGATTTGTCACACCTACCGCTATAATGTCCTGCAATAATATTATATAATAATATCTTATTATCACTAACACTACAACTCACAGACAATAATTATGTATAAATAAATAGTGCATGTGACCCCTAATGAATATTAAACTGGTCATGGATAACTATTTATTTTGTTGCCATCTCAAAACAAATATACTGACTATTATAATTTTAAATTTAACTGAATGGGATTTCTGCTCCTACAGGTCATTATTATTTTAGCTATTTATTGTTTAACTTGTTCATATACACTTGTGCCATTATCCAAGTATTGATATGATTTCACATGAAATCTAGAATCATTACAATCAATAACAATTTCTTCAACTTGTGAAACGGGCCCTGTTTCTCAAGTTCCAGAAACTGTTATTTGCTAGATAGGTACTTCATAAAGAAATACTTTTTAAACTTATATTATTGGTTGGTTTGTTGTTTGTAAAGAGACTCCAACAATTTAAATTACTGCAAATAGTGTGCTTGATAAACTTAAAGTTTATTATGTAACCATCACATTGACTCTATAAATTAGATATCTTTTATAACCTTGAAAGAACAGTATTCTTAGGAATAAGACTTGAGCAGAACTTAATAAAAATACTAACCTTGGCTTTCCCGCCCAGATTTTCCAGTTGTTCTATCGCTTTTTGTATACATGTTGTAACAACTTCTAAGATGGCGTATGGATCCTGCTCAACCCAACCTTCTTGAGGAAAAATCTGTGCCAGTTCTTTTTGATGAGACACAACTACTTCAGAAGAATTAGCTTTAAAAACAATAAATCTTGCACTCGAGGTGCCCTCGTCAATGGCTCCAACTAGAGGACCAAATTTTCCAAACTCCGACATCACGACCTCGAGTCGAGAGAAATAGAATACGAGAATAAAAACGACAACTAAATAAAGTTGTGGAAAATGCGTGAGAGTTACAAATAACTTTGGTTGAATAAAAAATCTCAGGGTTTATTTGCGCTGTCTTCTTCTTTTTTTTTTTAATGGCGACGAATCTTTTAGGGCTGCGTTCCGTTTTACGCCAATAATACTGTTAGCACTGTGAGCTGCTGTTGCCACAGATTAGTAAGAGTATGTCTGTTGCTGTGAGCGACAAAAGCCTTTGATTAGCGTGCTGTGCTGACAGCTGTTGACGCGATTTCATTTCGGAAGGGTTATTTAGCGCATCGTAAGCGAGCGATTTGTTTTGTTATAAATTATAACCTAAGACCTTACTAAAAACAAAGAAAGAGTACCTAATAAAGTAATAATAAGTTATTATGGATATTCATGAAATATTTACTGTATTATTAGACAGCGATGATGATTGTGACAGTCAGTCATCATAGTCTTCAGAGATGATGAGGATTTCGCAGTACAATTTAACAGTAAGAAATCTAGAGAGCCAATACCTAGAATAAAAGGGTATGTGAATGATTTTGCATCCAAGTACAACTCTGAAACACATACATTTACTGTTCCTTGAAGCAAAAAAAAAACGTCAAATGCGTCAATGTGGTAGTCCGCTCACGGTGCTAACGCGGCAAAACGATTGCACTGTGAACGCAAGATGGCGGTGATAGTGACGTCAGCCGTAAAGCAGCTGTCGTTGACTCGCTAACGCCAAATCGGAACGGTTTGTAAGCGCGATATCAGTGTCATTATCGCTGTTAGCGCAATACGGAACACAGCCTACTATAGCTTGAGCCATGCTTGAGCCGCACAGAATTCCGCCAATGACACTTGTGAGGCTTTTACACAGACGAGGAACGTAGGTATTATGTCAAAACGAAATTATTAATTAAAAAAAACATGTAAGAAATTATAACTAAAAAACGAAAAGACAAACAAAGTGATTCCACAAAACATAAATCTTGAATATTTTAAAATAAATAACAAGGAAAAAAAGGGCTGGGGAAATATTAAAAAAAAGAAAAATTGGAAGAGAGGGTTGGAGGCAGCAAACAGAAGTGTTAATATTGTACGGTATTTTTAGTTTGATTTACCTATGAATTGTGACAAAAAATTCTAAATGGGGGTATTAAGGAATTTCAAATGCATTTAATGTTAGAAGTGCGGGTTTTATTTTAAGGAGGTAATCAAACAGGGAAGAACCGATTAATGGACACTTGAAAAAAATATGATCGTTAGTTCCTTCATCGAGGCCACATTCACATATGGAGCTGTCTTTTATTAGCAACTTCGCCAAGTGAATAGGGGTGCATGCATAACGTGACACAAAACGGGACAATAGTTTATTTGTGTCAAATAATAGGTAGTCAATGAAAAAATGTTTTTTTTTTAAATTATTTATTCAGAAAAAGTTAGTAACGAATCACAAAATATAAATACCCAAAATGTTTAGTAATATAGCTGGTGACGATTTCAAGTAAGAATGAAACAAGGTAAATGTAAAAAAAACGTTATTAATTAAACGTTATTAATTATCAATATCGCCTTTAAACCTGAAATTTGTAACTGGGTTTCACAGATGTCCACAATTTGTTCATAATAGAAAACACTCTTTCTACTGGAGCATTTGTAGCAGGCAAACATAAAATATATTCAATTAAAATGGAAAAGTTTTCATGCTGAAGATTGTTGTCGCGAAAGTGTTTTAATACTTCTACCCAACGAGATTCCGTGGAAACATTTAAATTATTCCATTCCGTAACTTTTTGCGATGTAATGTAATTAGAAATCAATGAATATTCGTCATAAACTTCAGTATCTTTATCTGTCAATATATTGCTTTTCAATTAATACATCAAGAGATTTTTTGGATGTCTTCCCATGTGGGGACCTTTTTTAAATCTGCCCAATAAAATATCACCATTTCTTTGGTAAGACAGCAAGTTCACTGCTCCAGATATTGTTTTATAGAATTCTGTAGCCGTCCTTTTCACAAATTCTTCATCGATATCAGTACCACTATCTTTCAATTTTAACATTAATTGACGGATCATAAATGGAAGAAACTAATAGGTTTGTTTCTAAGTTAAATTGTCTTTTGATTGATTGATTTCTTTTGCAGCTTCAACTGTAGATACAGTCTGACCTTCAAGTTTCATGACAGCTTGATGAAAACTTGCTGACTGAGCGTGTAAAAAAGAAAACCACAATTCGGATGTGGGATTTTCAAAAAAGTTTTTTAGTAACAGGGGACATTTTTCAATACTCAAAAAGTAGCTTTTTAACGGCTGATACATTTTTAAAACTCTTTCTAAAGCAGGCATAAGAGCAAACCATCTGGTTTTGCTACAGCCAAGCATTTGTTGATATTCCGTTTCAGTTTCGGCACAAATCTCCTTCAGAGCTTTAACTCGAACCGTGTAAATATAAAAAAATGAATATATCTTCACAATAACGCTTTCGTAATCTACGGGTAGCCCATCTGCAGCAGATTTTATTGCATTGTGAATTACGTGGGCTCCACATCCAATACCTCTTATTTTAGAGATGATTGTAATTTCGTTAATACATTGTTAGTTCCTCGCCTGGTGCAGCTACCTCCGAAATTGATGTTGGCATTGTCCCCACTAAATGCTACGAATTTTGCTGTCAAATTATTATCTGTCAACACTTGCTTTATATGATCGACAATGTTTACCGTTAATAATTTAGTACTTAATGCGGGTAAAACCAAATGCATAAAATTTACAATGCCTAATGTAATGTCAGACAAGTCCCAACGCAGATCATGGTTAAAGATGAGCCACTAGATAATTAAACAAAGCTCAACGTTTTTGGTAATAACCGTAGATCATAATCTTCAATGGGGTCCAAACATCGAGACCTTGTCAGGGAAAATTAGTTCGGCTGCCTATGCAGTAAGAAAGATAAGACTTTTGACTGACGTTGAAACGGCAAGGTTAGTTTATTTTAGCTATTTCCATAGTATCATGTCTTATGGTACCTTGTTATGGGGCTCGGCTGCAGATATTGAAACAATTTATTCATACTGCAAAAGCGAGCTGTACTGTACGGGCTATTTACAATCTCAAGGATTTGTTTAAAGAAGTCAAGATACACAGTACAGTGTATTCACAGTTTATTTATGAAAATTTGATTTATGTTCGTAAAAACTTGCACTTATTGCCTAAAAAAAGTGATTTACATGATTTCAATACTTGAAACAAGAATAAACTTGCCGTTCCAAACTTCAGACTTCAGAAGGTTAATTACTCGTTTATTGGAAGATGTATTACTTTCTTTAATAAATTGACTTAAAATATAATTGAATTACCTTTATATAAATTCAAATCTATTGTAAAACAATGTTTAATGACTAAATAATATTAAAGAATAAATGATTATATGATCGATAACAATGTATGGTCTAGCTTGTAAGAACATTTAAATTGTAATATTTTTAAAAGAGGCATTGACATTAGTGACTGAGTTTGTTGCGCAGCTTCTTCTAAGCACTAGCCCACACTTGTCCCGAAGCTGTGGTAGGGCCAATGTTGGTATGTGTATAAGTGCTAGCAATAGCCTATGTGCAAAATAAACTTTTTTTTTTAATGATGTCAGAAGAAGAAGTTTCGCCAGGTTGGTCTTGAATATCTAAAATTTTAACTTGCACACCTACGTAAGATTGAAAAAAGCGCACTTCAATGGGGTATATTTTTAACCGTCTTCAAAAAAGGCGGAGGTTATCAATTCGACTGTATGTTTTTTTTTTGTATGTTTGTTACCTCATATCTCAGTGTATCATACCTCATACCTCATACCTTAACATCTTGTGGGGCTGAGCTGATGGTGGAACTCCTTAAAGCTTAGGAATTCAGTAATTGAAATCAGAAAGAACTTATAATAGGTAGTTTGTAGCTTCTTAAAAAACAGAGTCATAAGGTGCCCCCCCCCCCATTCTCCTGTAATCTCTAAAAATGAAGAAATAAAATTAACTACAGCGATGAAAGAATTAAAATGTGACCTTGATAACTGCAATTGTATTACAATACTAAACGACGCGTCAAATCACGGTAACAAGAAAATTAACTTTAAAAAAAGTAAAAACCGACTTCAAAACCAAAATGCACTCAAAAGTCTTAAATAAACTCTTGGCTATTGAAAGGAAAGGAACCCATTTTAGGAACCCTTGGTTCCTTTCCTTTCAATAGCCAAAAGTTTATTTAAGACTTTTGAGTGCATTTTGGTTTTGAAGTCATCATCATCATCATCATCATAATCAGCCAAAGGACGTCCACTGCTGAACATAGGCCTCCCCCATGGCTTTCCACAGCGACCGATCACTAGCGGTCTGCATCCAGTTTGATCCTGTGATCTTTTTAAGGTCGTCTGTCCATCTTGTTGGTGGACGTCCTACGCTGCGTCTTTGGTCGAAGGGTCTCCAATCTAGAACTTTCCTGCCCCAACGGCCATCAGTTCTTCGCGCTATGTGCCCTGCCCACTGCCACTTAAGCTTACTGATTCTCAAGGCTATGTCCGTTACCTTGGTTCTTCTACGTATCTCTTCGTTTCTGATTCGATCTCGTAGAGAAACACCGAGCATAGCCCGCTCCATCGCTCGTTGTGTAATTTTGAGCTTCATTATAAGGCCCATAGTAAGAGACCACGTTTCGGATCCGTATGTCATCACTGGTAACACACACTGATTGAAGACTTTCGTCTTCAGACACTCATGTTCGCCGACGCCCATGTAGACGACTTCCATGCAGTGACAAGGAAGAAGATCCTGTCCATTAAGAACAGAATGGTCGGTAGTCCTAACAGGATTTTAAAGGTACTGGCGGGGAGGTGGGACAGTGCTTTACTACGGCACTTGATCACTGCACTCATAAACCCGAACCCTATTTATTATGTCAATTAAATGTGTGTGTTTGTTGATCTGATTTATCCGAATTGTATTTGTCTGTTATTAACCTAGTTGTAAGCTTTATTGTTACTAACCAAATGGACCATATGATGTCTGAATAAATGAATGAATTTGAATTTGAATTTGACTGAGGTAATTGAGACGAGAAGACGCTCTTGCGCAGTTTCCCGAACGCTGCCCAGCCGAGTTGGATTCGTCGATTGACCTCTTTCTCGAAGTTGGACCTACCCAATTGGATCACTTGTCCCAGGTAGACGTACTCGTCGACAACTTCGAGAGTTGAGTTTCCAACGGATACTGGAGTGGGTACGACAAGGGAGTTCGACATAATTTTCGTCTTCTCCATGTTCATTTTAAGACCCACTTGTTGGGATACTCGATTGAGGTCTTCGAGCATAGTGCCTAGATCATCCAGGGTCTTTGCCACAACGACTATGTCATCGGCAAACCAAAGGTGTGTTATGTATTCGCCATTGACGGAGATGCCGAATCCTTCCCATTCCAGGAGCTTGAAGGCGTCTTCCAATGCTGCTGTAAACAGTTTCGGAGATATAACATCGCCCTGTCTTACACCTCTTCGCAATGGAATCGCCCACGTATTCTGTTCCTGTACTCGGACCGACATGGTGGCGTTGGGGTTCCCTCTATCTGGCAGAATCTTTTTGTTCCGAAAGTCACTTGGCATAACACACTTAGCATAATTTTCTTTAGTCGAATATTATTCAGGCAGAATTTTCTGATAGCATAATTATTGTTTGGTCGAATATTTATATGCCCGAATTTACAATGGCATACTTTTAAGATAGCAGAAATTTATAAGGCATAATTACCTTTGGCAAAATTTTACTTTGCATACTTTCGCTAAGCATACTGTTTATTTGGCATAATTTGACTAGGCATACTATGAAGAAAGCAGAATTTCCTTTAGAATAATTTCACTACGCATATTGCTATTTCTTTTAAATAGTATTTTACCCTAAGATTGAATTAAAAAGTCATTAAGTTGTGGTACAAAAGTTAGTGACAGAAACGAATCGGTGCAAAACCGACTCCACGCAGTCTTGTTTGCCCCACCCCTAGAGTGTAATTCAAAATCGCGTAGGCGCGGAGGGGCGAGGCAGCCCGCGAGCTGAGGAGCAGGTGGTTTAAAAGCTCGCCGCCGCGGCTGAGGCTGGCCGGCAGAGCCGGCCAGCAAGCCGAAGCTGCGGTGGTGAGCGAAAACCATCTGCGACGATAAGCTCGCGTGGGACTGCCGGAGCCCCGCAGCGCCGGAGCCGTGACAGAAACCATGCATGTTGCATGCAAGCTGTTGCTTGCTTGCATGCTGCATGCTTGCTTGCATGCTTCATGCTTGCTTGCTTGCTTGATGCATGCTTGCTTGCTTGCTGCATGCTTTGCTTGCTTGCTTGCATGCTGAATGCTTGCTTGCATGCTGCATGTTTGATTTGCCATGCATGTTGTATGTTAGTATTGCTGAGATAGAACTACTTGGGATACAGAGAGAAATTAAGGTTTATAGGAGAATATTAAATATGAAAAATATGCCAAAAGACGATTCGGACTGTGAATTTTCTGCGATAGGGTGATTCTGCCTATTAATGACTATACATACGAATTGTATGCCACAAGACGATTCTATCTGTGAACTTTCTGCGTTAGGATGATTCTGCTTTAAGATCATTATGGATATTAAATTTCTGCCTAAAGATGATTCTAGCTAACACAATTATGCGTTTTGAACGTCTGATAAATGAGTGAATGCTAATTGATGTTCTGCAAAAGGAAGTTTATGCTATTTGATGATATGCCAAATAAAATTATGACAATAAAAATTCTGCGAAACAAGGTAGACCCCTCGAAGCGGCGGCATGATTGGCATTTTTATGTTTGTTTGACTTTAAATGCTGTTCAATATCACCGCCACTGTGGGAAACACTAAATTCTGTACGACACTTTTCACATCTGACATCTGATAAGGTATTTGTTTGCTTGATAAACGGATATTTTTCCTGTAAGCTAACATTGAACGTACGCTTGCGTTACGGCATCTTAACTTGTGATTCCAAACCAAAAGAAATTTAAATTATTTACTACACGACAATGATATTGTATTAAGAACTAGATCACCGGTGAGAGGCTAAAAGATAGTCAAGCAAACACCAACAACAACAAAGTAAGTTCTTAACTTTGACTTAGTCTGTTTTTGCTGGCGTCAATGTCAGAAACAACTAACTAAATAAATAAAAAAACTGTCTGAATATCATATTTTCGTTAAATAAATTGTATTTAATAATGCCTATCATTCATGATTGAAGTATTTTCAATAAAATTAGTGAGTTTTGTTTCTTAGCCATTCCACGGACCAAATAATATTTAGTTAGTTGTTTCTGACTGGAGTCTCCGTGAAAAGGGGTTTAAGTCGACTTATATCAATTTTAATTTTTTTGGACATTACGAATGACAAATAAAACACCGATTTTTCTGTCTTATCCACGTGTTCCTACGACATAAAGCGCCGTAGTTAGCATTCGTGCCTAGTGATGTAAGTAGGCAATTTTTTGAATATTTTAAGAATTTATTCGTGTATAAAAATGCATGTTTAGTTATAACATTATGGACCTAGCAAAAAACCACTATTTATTCATGTATAACAATACAACTCGAGTTATAACGTTTAACACTATTGTCAATTTCAATTTGGATTTCGTGCTCATAAATATAACTCAAGTTATATTTAAATACACATGATTAAATATTGATTTTTTTATCGGTGAAAACAAGTACAACTCGACTTGTATCATTTTAAATGAAATTTTAGGAATGATTTTTTAATGTATAATGACATAAGTGAAGTTGTATCATTGAAAACCAAATGAAAAAGATGTGTATTTTGCACAAATAGAGTTATATCAAGAAGTATTGCAATATTTGAAGATTTTTTTGTGTTTTATATTGTGTAAAGCGGTATAAGTGAGTCACCGCCCCTGCCTCCCTTCCACCTCCGTAACGCAGGAAAGAGAAGCTAGATATGTAAAACATGCATGCATGAGTGAGAAAAAACATCAGGTGAGTGTTTGCGCAGCTCAGAAGCACTCAGTCCGCAGCCAACGTTCAAGCACAGCAGTCATTATAAAGCGTAATGTAAGTTATACCAGTTTACACTAATTTTTCGTAATTTTGATCCGTAAATAAGTTGTAACTTGTACCCGTTTACACGAAATCCGCGATAATTTATTTTTGTGTAAAATATTTATTTCTTAAGATATCTTAGTTGAATGTCTTCATGATTCCTTTACTAAATTCAAATTACGTTCTTAATTGCTATACATGAACCGAAACTAATTAGATGTAATATGTATTGAGTTGTTTAACCGTTTTTTTTTTAAATTTCATCATAGTGTAAACATGACGTGTTATGACACACACTCATAACAAATACTGCGCATACAACATGCATTGGTTCTCAGTATAATAATTTTAAGTGATAAGTAATTTGTAAGTAGGTATTGTATAAAGTTATATTCGCGAGATTATTTTGACTGATTAGAAATAAGTGAAGTAATGTTAACCTAATCCATAGACTTATTCTGCCCTTAAAAGTCAAGTGCGTTTACAATTTTGTAACAATTGATTGATGATCTCTTCTATTATTTTCAAAAAAGACTGCTTACAATGGTGATAAGATCTTTACGCTAAGGTAAAAGTTACCCATTTGTGTTTTTTCTTCTTGAAAACTGTATTTTTAGGGTTCCGTAGCCGAATGGCAAAAAACGGAACCCTTATAGTTTCGTCAAGTCTGTCTGTCTGTCTGTCTGTCTGTCCGTCCGTCCGTATGTCACAGCCATTTTATTCTGTAACTATAAGCACCAAACTGTTGAAATTTGGTAGGAAGATGTATCCTGTTAACCGCTTTACGATTCTCATACAAAAAATAAAAAAATATGACATTTAAAGGTTCTCATACATGAAACTAAAACCAAAAAAAACTTTTTTTGTCAAACCTATTCGTGTGGGGTATCTATAGATAGGTCTTTTAAAATGACACCGAGGTCTAAAACCATTTTCTTTTAAAGTCTAACGTTTCATAGCTAGACGCTTCCAAAGTGGTAAAATGGGCGTCCCCTCCCATCTAACTTCTAAACTAAGCGAGTGTAAATTTTGAAAAAAATATATAATGTAGACCTTAACAAATACTTTCAACGAAAATTGGTTCGAACGGAATCGAACGAGCAGTTTTTGAGATATAGCACATTTTCAACAACCGCAAACATAACTTTGTAATTCATACAAACACTATGAAAAACAAAGTTATATTTGCTGTTCACAAAATATTGTGGATTTTACTAAGTGGAAATAAGTGGATTCCCAAATTCAGTTAAAGTTGGCATGGAACCCTCAGTGCGCGAGTCCGACTCGCACTTGGCCGTTTTTTTTACGTTATTGTTATCCTTTTTAAATATTCAAGTAGGTATCTAATGGGTACAAACAAGTCTGTTAAATGATTAGAACTACAAGGTTTAGGGATTGTAACATTGTCCTGGTTGTCTTGTTTAAAATTTTGAAATTTGTAAAAATATTTTGCTTTAAATTTCCGCTAAGCGACGCCGGCGCAGGCAACTAACAACACGAACCGTCACCGCGTTTAGTATTAGTTCAGGCAAATGCAGGATGCACCACTCGCCCTCCCTCAATACGCATGCGGCACAGCTGATGCAATTATTAGTACCCAACACCAACGTGCAAAAAACGACTGGTTTAGTCGTCCGTGCTCCGCCGAGGCGACAACATCTCCTGAGGATGCCACGTGTAGTGGCGAAACGCGTCGAGGTTTTTTGCACGTTGGTGTTGGGTACTAATAATTGCATCAGCTGTGCCGCATGCGTATTGAGGGAGGGCGGGTGGTGCATCCTGCATTTGCCTGAACTAATACTAAACGCGGTGACGGTTCGTGTTGTTAGTTGCCTGCGCCGGCGTCGTTTAGCGGAAATTTAAAGCAAAATAATTTTACAAATTTCAACTTAATAATGGATTTCCGCAAAGTAACGCCTGATTCCATTAATTGATTAAAATTATATCTATATATATAAAAATGAATTGCTGTTCGTTAGTCTTACTAAAACTCGAGAACGGCTGAACGGGTTTATCTTATCTTGGTCTTGAAGTATTCGTGGAGGTCTAGGGAAGGTTTAAAAGGCGAGAAAAAAACTAAAAACTCGCGGATGAAGTCGCGGGGTACCACTAGTATTAATATATTATAAAGTTATCGTGCCAAAATTTTACAAATGTCAAGGGTTACCCGAGTTGTCAATCATGGAAATATATTATTGTTGTTAAAAAAAGTTTTTTTTTACAACCTGCAGTAGGCCTACCGCGCAAGTGTCGTCGACTTGAACTCGATTTCGACGATCGAAACCGATGCCGATGCCGACGCTGTCGAATAATCCGTACCGCGCAAATAATTTTGCGTCGATTTGTCGAGCGTCGAGAGCGAGAATGAATGGAAAAATGCCGTCGATTTGCGGTCCGTTTTATGCAGAACATTCAATTTATATATATAATTATAATTAAAGTATTTTTACAATTTTGTTGGTTGAAAGGCACTCCAAGGAAAATTTATTCTGAGTTTACTTGATTCCATAAAGAAAGTCACTTAATTCCGTGGTGTTTAGTGTTTTTAGGCAATTTTCATCAAACGCGTGATATGGTAACGGAACGTTAAATTTATTATTCTATTATAATCTGTGTTTGTTGACATGACAGCCCAAACCGGTTATCATAATCTGTGGCTTGTGCATCTTTGTTTATTTTGTGATAAATACTTAATTGAGGAAGTAAGTAAACATTGTTTTGCACTTTATTACTTACTCATAATTTGTTAGATAATATGTAACAAATACTATCCCATATAGTGAATTCATTAGTATGTATTTTGTAGATGCCAGCGGCAAGAAAGAAAAGTAAGTTTGCAGCAGATCGAGCTCCTCGTGAGCTTCATGGAGGAGGAGGAGAAGGCCCTGTGCCTTGGCTACGGGCCAGTCTTTGGACACGCCTCAGGCCAAGGCCGCTGTGAGGCAGCAATGGGAGTAGTTGGCGGCCACACTGAATGCGGTGATGGGGCATCGAAAAAGTAGCACTCAGTGGCGTGACGTAAGTGTGTGATAATTTACGAGTTGTAAAATCTGCGCTCTGCGACAGCGCGGTGCATTGGGTTGACCGCCTTAAAAATAGTATCGGTTCCGACATGAACAAGGGCACTGCAGGTTGTTTTCAGTACCGTTTTTATTTTTCCAGACTCCACGGAAATTCCGCAGCCGCGCTGGGCATGGGAGGCGGAGCAAAACCGCCTTGCCCTGGACCAGCGCAGGCTCGAGGCTGACGAGCGCAGGGTTGCGCTCTTTGAGCGAGCGGTGGCGCTATTTGGGCGCTCAGTCGCGTCCTAAAAAGATGCAGCCGCTACACTTCTAGAAATAAACAACAACATGCTACGTGACCGCTGACAGTAGATAAATTCAAAGGCCTTATGTTTTTAAAAAACCCCTCACCATAAAGCAAAACTATCAGTGTAGTAGCTTAATGTGCTGTCGTCTGTACCAAAAATGTTTTCCTTAATATAAAAAATTGATTTTATTAAAAATGATTTTCTATCAAACACTCCCAACTCCCAAAATTTCTTCTATATATACAGGATGTTTGGAAGATGATTGCACTCATCTTCCAAACAGCCTTTAAAGGAGAGGTAACATAGATTATTCAGAATCATAATTAAAATTTAAAAAAAACCTGTAGATTTTTTTACCATTTTTATATTTATTGATATAAAAACGATAAATACAACAATTGGCTGTTAATAATGGTAAACTTGAATGAAAATGAATTCTTTTTTTTGTCATTAAAGTAATGTGAAAGTAATAGGAAGAAAGGCACGTTGAGCTGTTGGTCCCAAAGTAATAGGAAGGAAGGCACATTAAGCTGTTGGTCCCGGCTGCATTTGCAGTTTTTAAAACACTCCAATTCTCTACCAGTCAACCATTGCATGCGTAAGCTATGAAATTTTCACAAGATCTAATAGAGTATAAATTATTGTTACATTGGCTGCATTCTAGCAGATTAATCGCCATGTCATCGATCACCATAGAGTAATTTTTAACCATGGAAAGTAATTTATTCAAATGTTCGATTTTATTACTTTCCATGACTAAAATGTACCCCATGGTGGTCAATGATGAGTAGCGATAATCTGCTGGAATGCACTTATTACATAATTTGTTGTAAATGAAATGTCAAATGAAGTTTGGTTAACTAGCACTTTTTAAATGTCGTTTATTAAAACAAATATCCACCCAATTAGATTACACCAATTACTGAGAAGAATGGGCAAGAAACTCAGCCAATTACTTTCATTTCAAAGACCATATAAGTCAACATAAATGACATATTTAAACTTAAGTATTTCAGGATAATAATTTACATTTTAAGGACCACATAAGTCTATTTAAATAACAATTAAACTAAAGGATTTTAACTTAATTGTAATTTTATTTTAAGGACCTTAAGAGTCCACTTAAATAACAATTATACTTAAGTATTTTAACTTAATTCTATTGGTGTCTTCGCTCTTGAGTCATGCTGTAAATAAATATAATTTTGTAATGAATTCTCGCTCTATTTTGGATGAGCTACAGCATTTAAAGTGAGTTCATTTAAAATATATAGATATATACCAGCCAAATTCACTTCGCAATAAATTAGTGTCGGTTGCGCCACAACCTCTCCGCTATATTGCCTAAATCGTTGCCTGTCAACGAAGCCTTCGTCTCCGTGAGGGTGGCCTGGCGCACGTGGAGGCTGGCGTTCTTCATCACGACCCAATGCCTCACTGTCGACCTCGACAAGTGGGTCATTTATAAAATTGTGAAGCACAACACATGCATTCAAAATCTGTGCTGCCTTTTGTGGTTTGTAGTGCAGGGTTCTGTGCGCCAAGAGGCAGCGGAACCGGGACTTAAGCACACCAAAAGTGCGCTCGACGGCATTCCGTGTGCGCACGTGGACCGTCGCTCCAGTGAATTCGGCTCAGAACGGAGAATAGGAGTCATCATCCAGGGATGCTGGGCATAGCCAGAGTCACCTGCAATTGAATTGAATTGTTGTCACTCTCTTTTTTATTATTTTTATTCATTATAATTCTTATTGCACTAAAATGTGTACAATTGTTGGACTTAATGCTGAAAGCATTCTCTACCAATCAACCTTAGGGTCATGCAGAGAGATGTGTGTAGGAGTGTTGAATAAAAAGAAGAAAAAAACACATTATTTCAACTCATTAAACATAATATGTTACCTACATACTAATAAATGTTAACAGACATACATTTAAATAATAAATAGACACTCATTAGAATATTTTATTTAATAAATATACCTACTATAAAAACATAATATTGTTTGAAACTTTCATGGTCAGTAACATGATATGGATAACTGTCTACGAGATGGCTACCATGTACCTTTTTATTTGTGAGTTTCCAATATTTTGGCACTGTTGCAAGTGCCATGATCATGGAGTAACTGAAGATTTTGCAGGTGGGATGTTATTGGCAGACATATCATCAGTTACTCTGTGATCATGGAGCTTGCAACAGTGCCGAAATATCGGAAACTCACAAATAAAAAGTACATGGTAGCAATCCTGTATATAATTATCCATATAAAACAAAAGATTAAAATACCTATACATATACTACACACTAGCTAAAACAAAATAAAAATAATAGTAAATGCAATGGGTACATACCTACCTCTTTATTATGCAAGTAGTTATGTTATAAAATGTATTAATACCAATGTTCATATACCTTTTAGGTGAATAATGGCTGTACTTAACAATTTTTTGTATGTGACATCTTGTAATACCCATGCCTATGAATTAATAAATGATATGATATGATAAAAGTGCAACTGGGAATCTATTTCCACTGCAAATTACAAATTTTTGATATAAAATCTCTGTTGAAAGCAAAATATCAAAATATCTTTGTGACGGTTGAACCGATTTTCATCATAAAATTAACAATGTCTATGTGAAATAGAAGGGTTACATGGTCACATAAAATCCTATAATAACTATAATATAAAACTAACAGATGAGGTTTATAAAAAAAATTAAGCTATCATTTTGTTTACCCAAAAGTCAGAAATCCTGCCCTTCATCATGCAGTCTTCGCATGGCTGGATTGACTGGGCACATGTTCCAAACATGAGAGTTGTGGCTTGCACCACCAAAAGAGGCATCAACATGCAAGATCTTGAGATCCACATCACAAATCTGAAAATATTTTAACACTTTTATTCTTACTGCTACAGTGGGAATTACCCAAAATCCTTTGTTGGTGCACCAAGTGTAGGTAAACCCTAATAAATATTTCCTCCAAACGTCATTTTCTAGATACAGTGGTTCAAGCTAAGCATTGTATATGCTGGCTTAGTAGCAAGTTGTAAATTAATATGCCTAAAAAGAGACTAAGGAATAATTGAAAAACTCAAAGTTTATCAACACCAATATTGTACAGACAGAATGGAATGAGTTCACTGCTAGACATAAGGCTTTCCCACATTGAACAAAAAAAGGTAAAATAAAGTATATATCTCACCGCAAGAACATTAAGGGAATGGTAGCCCTTTCTGTTATAGAATGCCTATTCATGATCGCTTGGTCTTATAATAGCCACTTGGGTTTCATCTATACAGCCAATGACCCTAGGAAATCCCATCTTCTCATAAAATCTGAAAATAGCTTAGTATTAGGTATTTCATTAATTATTTATTGTAACTTCCTACCATTAATGCAATAGCATCAAAACTAAGTACCTCATTGCTACAGCGACTCGTTCCCTCTGGGTTCGAGGAAATTTTATATATTTCCTCAAAACGGCAGGAGTGTTGAGAGCCTTTGTTACATCATGCAAGCAAATGGATGTTTATTGTTGGCTCAGGTGAAGAAAGTCATTCTCCCCCACACTTCTTTGGTAACTACTGTTAGCATTAAAATTCAATGCAGTCAGTATCTGTAAACATAAATATATGTATGAGGTCAATCATTGGCCCTATGTCCGGAAGAATCATAGAATATGCCACATTTTGCAACCAATTGTCCACGTATACATACGTACCTTAATTTCGGGATTTATCCCGCTGGTCCTTTCATTTGTGGGCAAGTGTGTTACAATATCTTCACATAGCCTCACAAAATTTGCTTTTGATAAGCGAAACCGTCCGATGAAATCGTTGTCGTTGTAAAACACAAAGAAAACAACAACACAGCAAAAACGATTAAGTATTCAAATAAAAAGTTAACGTGTGCTTTAATTAGTCGCTAGAAAGCAGAATATTTCAAAAAAGCAGGCTTTAATTGGAACAATCAAACTTTTTTACAAACAAAATAATCAAATCGACTACTCATGAGGTGCCGTATTGAAATGACACTTCAAATCAACGTTTCGTATTCGACGTCGGTTTGGATTTCCTTGCGCGGTAGCTATTTACTGTCAAATATAGCGTTTCATTCGTTCTTTCGCCCTATCTTATCTGTGCTTTCACCATCGACGCAGTGTGACCACTTTTCCATCACGCAATCTACCAATTTTTTTTCTAAAATCTACCAAAATCTACCAAGGAAGGTTTAAATTCTACCGACAATCTACTACTATAATTTAAAACATTCTTTCATTGGTAGTTTGTTAGGTATATAAATAAAACTAGGTTTGTATTGATACTTATTTATTCATTCATCATCACTTTTTTTAACATTTTTGTACAATATTTTGTCATTTTTCATAACTCGTAGCATTGATGGTGATGGTTTAAAATTCGTACAATTTCCAGCTTCTGATAAACCTTCTTTGCCATGGAGCATTGCACGAACATTTTTATTGCAGAATCTGTTTCGATCTTCCGTCTTAATTCTATTAATAGATGAAAAAATGCGTTCGCATTTGGCGTTTGATACCGGAAGGCAAAGCATGTGTTTTGCAAAATTGCTGACATTTTCATATTTAAGTTTCTTGTCAACGTATTGTATCTTACTGACTGTTGCCCAGAACTCTTCTACATCAGTAACAGCATTTGAGCTGCTAGTGGAGCATAATAAATCGGCGACACTGGTATCAAGTTTAAGCTCCCTTAATTCATTATCAATTATTTGAATGTCATTTTCTGGTACAATATTTGGAAATTTTGAAGCTACATTTGTCAAACTTATGAATTCGCCGTGCACAGCAGTTTGAGGATCCAAGAAGCTCAACATTTGAAAAATATCGTCATTAACTGGTAATCGTGCTTTTAATTGTACACACAGAGTTATCATAAATTCTTGACATCTTTTGAAAACGTCTTGTATATTTTGCTGGGATATTCTATTTTTTGCAATTCCAAATGCTTCACAAAATTAACCCCTAAGTACAAATTGTTCAATGGTTAAAAATTAACTGAAGAGTTTGGATCAATATCTTTCAATGGCGTAGTTTTTACATAGTGGCTTTTCATATAGCAGCTTAAAATACTGGTAAACATGCTTCGCATATCATAATATAGCCGATGAATAACAGGGTAATCTGCTTGGTAAATTGTGTTATATAGTCTACGAAAAATAAATACATTTTTAACTGTTCATCATTCAAAGCGTTGAAAAGAAATTCTGCCGACGCATTAGAGTTTCTCTCTCCTAAATATTGTCCCTGAAAATATAATTTCAAAGCTGACCATTGTTGCAAAATTCGGTTTACACAGCCATGGAGAGAAAGCCATCATATATCATAATGTCTCAGAAGCTTATAGTGTTCCGTTTCTGTAAAATTTTGAAACTCTATGAATTCGCGCTGACGCTTACTACTTTGTGAAAAATAATTGTATATTTCTTTAACAAATTGCTCCAATTTACGCGGTAGTAGCTTGCATGAATGGCTCACAGCCAATGCCATAGAATGGCAGACACATTTAACGTACACACAGTGTGGGTTTAGTTCTTTCATTTTAGCCACAATTCCTGAATTCTCACCGAACATAACATTTGTTGTGTCTGCCGCAAACCCAATCATATCTCCCCATTTCAATTCATGTTCTTCAAAGACACTCTTAAGTGCATTCAATAAGTCTTGCGCTGTTTCTCCTTCTATGTCTACTATACTAAGCAATCTTGTTTTTACTCTATCATTTTTTGAATAATATTTAATTGCTATTGCAAGAACTTTTTTCGTACTAACATCAGTGCTTTCATCTATAATAATTGAAAATTTAGATGATCCGGATTTTAAATCTTCAATCATCATTTCTTCATATTGATGGCCTATCGCATTATAAGCGACACCGGCAGATTTTGTTCTTTTGCACGAAAATTTCTTTGCTATTTCAGAATCATGAAATGCCCTATTTATAACCTCACTCAAGTGGTCCATTATACGAAATGGTACATTATGCTCTACAAGACAGGCAACAATTGACATTTCAGCCTTCTTGACTTCATCTTCAAGAGTTGTTTTCTTAAAATATTTATCAATCTGTAAAACAATTAATTGTTTTATGAGTACCCCGCTCTTTTAATACGATTTTTGTTGTAACAAAAAAATGTAGGTCACGCGCACACTTCAAAATATAAATTAAAACTAGCTGACCTGGCAAATTTCGTACTGCCTTCGCAGACGAAGTCTCTGGCAAGAATCTGAACCATTCTCGAATCCAATTGAATACACACAAAAAAATCGGTCCTACCATTTAGGAGGAATTCAGCACATACGGACAGAAAATTTAATATATAATTTGTATATACAAAGATAAAGTTAAAAAAACACTGACCTGGGATGATCCACTAAATCCAATCATGTTTTTATTGTGTTTGGCGGAATTGCTATGCTCTTTGATTGATGCCATTCGAGGCAAAATTTTTGTATTACAGGCTTTACAAAAGGCACTATAATTGTCTTCACCACATATACACAGCCACGCTGAGAATAATAGATTTTGCTCCCATTCAGGACGATAATGTTGTTCATATTTCCTCTTCATTATTTATTTTCACTTTTTATCTCTACTCCGCAACGCAAATGCCCAATGCAAAGTATTCAAACTTATGTTCATACTATACGAAATCAAACAAAAGACAGGGATAGTGATTAAGAATGTCGTATGCGGAAAAGAGACAGGTATCGCGTATGTTAAGTTTGGGGAAATCCCTTCAAAAAGAATTCTGTGTTGTCAGTTTCATCGTGACCATAGAGCTTACTACCTTTTTTCCTCCTGGGTCCTTACATTTTGACTAGCCAAATAAGAAAAATTGTGACGTGTTCTAAAATAGTGATTTTCTACCAAAATCTACTTAACGTTTTCGTGCTACTAAATCATCGTTCTCTTTGCCTCAGATCTACCAAAAAAGTAGAAATCTACTAAAAGTGGTCACGCTACATCGACGTCGATTGTTAAACTGACAGCTCGGCTTGGGAAGTTGCGCGGTACGAAAAATGCCGTCGGCTGTCAAAAAGTCGTCGATACCGATGCCGACGACACTTGCGCGGTAGGCCTACTGCTGGATTATTCTATAACTTTCCTAACCTTATCCATTAGCCTGCCTTATGATTATAAATTTAAAAAGTTCGTTTATTTTTTAAAATGATTCATTATTATTATTAATTTCTTCTCATATTGATAGCATATACTGCTAAAAAATACCTTTAATAATATTTACCCTTTAAATAATTATGAAGGTTTAATGAGTATATATACTTAAACCACAACTTTGATACCTTTATAATATAATAATTAAAATATTATTTCTACTGAAGATAACATACCAGATTATGTACCTATCTCTTTAATATTTCGTTTACTTTGTATAAGTGAAAATGTTATCTCAATTATTATAATAGGTACATAAAAATATTTAAAATTGATTGAACTGAAGTTTTGTGTTTTTGTTACCCACACAACCATCATTATTTTTTTTAATTTTAGGAGGAATTTAACATTCTTCAATGTTAAGAACTTAGCACTATGGCAAAAAATAAGCAATTTTCAAATAAAATATTAAATATTTCCTTTAGATATTTACAGATCGTTTATTAGGGATAGAGTTAAATGATGATCATGTTATTTTAGTATATTATATTAACTTTTGAATAGAAACAAAATATAATGCCTTTATTTCGTTTTAGTAAACTAACAGTCGTTTTAAAAATTAATTAAAAAATGATGCTGTAAATGTATCATAATACACTAAATTCATGACAAGTTATATCACTTAAATGACTAATTATATCACAATACACCCGTCTTATATCGCTCAAATGCTGTGTAAGTTAATTTAAATTAATAAAATGATAGCAAATTAAGAACTACATACGACCAGAATAATCTACACACAAAAGTATAAATATTCGCTCTTTACCCTTTTATGATATACCAAACACAAATGAAAATATGCTTGTTTTTAAGGAAGTTGTATCATTGAACACTAAGATAAGTTTTGTTGTGTAAAATGTTTGAAGTCAAGTTACATCAATATACACGAAATAATTCTTAAAGATTCTAATGTGTCAAGTGATGTAATTAAACATTTTTGTAGATAAATGATAAACTAAATCATTTTAAAATTTTAATCACATGTAAAAAAATACTTCAAATTAATAATTTTAATTTCCAAAAACCCGTTTCAAGAAATCTGTACCAGAAAAAGAAAAATATTTTTTTAAAACTTTAAATGCCATTTCCCAAAAATCAAGATTTTCGAGTTATATCCCTTTTCACGGAGACTCCAGCAATATAGTCGATATTCTAAGACAGTGCCATAAATGGAGTAGTTTGGTACTATATTTTTTAATTATATTTTAACGACCCTCATAGTTTTACGTTCCGGTCTACTAAGATAAGCAGTCGCGGGTTCGAATCCCGCCCGCACGACCTTAACACATATGCCTATGGACATTTATGTTAATATGTCTTTGTTATATAAGTATAAAGTACGCCTTCCATTTCTTTTTAAAGTATCAGCGTAGACGCTCACGTATCAAAAGGTCACCGGCACTCGCGTTAACAAAAGTATAACAAAAGACTGTTGATAAACACATCAGTGAGAGATGATCCTCACGATTGTAGAAAAAAATATGTACGCTAACTATAAGCATGTTATTTGAAGGAATCATCCTGTTTACATGACGCCAGATGACTATGGTGTATTAATCAATATTTCTTTATTTATTTAAATAAGGACTGTAAATATTATCATTATTTTGATTTGTGAAAAAATATACACGTAGTCACGTGATAGTGAATGCCTAGCAGTGAACGTGACTCTGATATTGGCGCCATGGCATTTCAAGCATTTACGTGATACATTCAAATTGCATATATTATATAATTATTCAGTATCTTAAATGTCAAAAAGTTTGAAAATAAAATGTTTTTGTTGATTAATATACTACCGAGAAAGTGTGAACTCAATTTTAAAATTAGGCCAACAAGTCTATTGTAATGTACCTACATATTTTAAAAAATATGTTAAGAAAGCTAATCTATTAAGACTCTGTTCCGAAACTGATGTCTAATGTGATCCCCCCCATCTAATTTCTAAACCAAGCAAGTGTAAATTTTGAAAAAAATACAGGATGTAGATCTTAATAAATACTTTCAACGAAAATTGGTTCGGACGGGATCGAACAAGCAGTTTTTGAGATATAGCACATTTTCAACAACCGCAAACATAACTTTTTACTTCATACAAACACTATTAAAAACAAAGTAATATTTGCAGTCAACAAAATATTCTGGTATTTAACTAAGTAAAAGTAAGTGGATTGCCTAATTCAGTTAAAGTTGTCACGGAACCCTCAGTGCGCGAGTCCGACTCGCACTTGGCCGGTTTTACTTTTTTTAGTTCGCGAGGCGTCATCTACTTGCATCGACCATGCGTGCATCGACCATGTCTTCGCACGAACTGGCGGTGTGAGCGACGTCGACGCTTATATACTTACAAGTAAGATAGCTGATCATTACGTAATCTGGGGGCACGGCAGTGCCCCCACCAAGTCGAGCAAAAAAGCGTCACGGCCGTACCATCCTTTTCTCGAAGCAATTCAGACCATTTTAGACCCCCTGTAACTTCGTTGTAGGTAAAACTAGAAGACTGAAATTTCAGAAACCATGCAGGCATTGTAAAGACACGGTAAATTTCATTCAATTTGAACCAGTATTTTAGGAATTATAACGGGTCAAATTTCTTAATTTTGTCACTCACTGACTCACCGATCATCAAAATGCTAAGGCACTTCTAGCAGACCTAGAAGCTTCAAATTTGGAATAAAAGTAGTGTTTGGTGTATGAATCAAGGAAAAACTAAAAAATCTAGAAAAGGCCGCAAAGAAAATTAAGCCCATACAGCCAAGTCTTCAGTTAAAATTTTCAATATTGGCTTTATTCGTAACGATGTTTTACGGCAGTTATTATTATTGCGTGCGAAGCCGCGGGTTTAAGCTAGTCCCATATAAATATAGGCGCATAGTAGTGCCCCTGCCAAATCGAGCAAAAAATGGGTATTCCCGTCATGAAAACACGTGTAAATTAAATTATTTAATGCAAAAACGTACCTACGTGCGTATTCGTACTTATTACGAGTAAGTAAGGTTGTAAATTAATTATTATACCACGCGCTGCGATGCTAGCGAGTGAGCGCGGGCCGTTTACGCGCCGCGCGGTGCTAGCGCGAGGGCGCGGGGCGGAGACAGTGGCGGGGCGCGCGGAAAGGTGAATGTCGCCGAGCGAGCAGCAGCCGCGCTCATACGCGCGAGCGACCCAATGCTGTTCGGATGTGCCCAAAACTCTTACCTATAAGTTTGCGATTTTCAATGATAATTTCGATTGCTATATTAGTTTGACGACTAAAGGCTACTCTCATTGGTCTACTGATATTATTTGCTTACAATTGCTTACAATTTGGACGTTGTTCGGATAAATAATTTAAATTAAATATTGATACTTTAAGTACCTAAGTATTTATATATTTCTTATTACCTATTCGTACTTCTGCATAAAAATAACTTTGCAATCTAACTTGTAGATAGTCGCAATGGATTCAGTAAGGAAAAAAGTAGAACTGTCTACAAAATACAAAAAGAAATGAGATCCCATCAAAAACAATACTTGTCAAAAAGACCAAGTCTCGCAACTCAATTGTTCTGCGGTAAAAAGTTGTGAGATCCATGTAATACCAAGTCGGTTATTAATTTATTCAGTCTCTACTTAAGCGACTTTCTGTCTTAATACGTTCAGTCTCTAAGACCACGATCGTGGTCCATAACAATTGAAAATCAATTGTGTCTGGAATCTCCGTACTCGAAGCATTAAGTTGTTACGTAATAATTAACAGCATCTTATAGTGACGCATATCAATATTAAAATTCTTTAATGTTTTATATAAAGATATTGAGACTTGGCCATCGCCTGAAAACACGTGTAAATTCAATCGCCTGAAAACACATGTGAATTCAATTATTGAGTGCGATGGATGAGTATATATATATATATTAATGATACGTATTATAAAGTATATTCATAAAGTGAATGTGAAGTAAAACGCACTACCCAGCGTGGCTGCACCATGCATGCTTTACGCTTCGCGGCCGAGCTAGCACGCGATGCTAGCCAGTCTTCCGCTCCGAATCAATACGCGATATTGATCTGTAGCAAATACCGGCCGAGCTGACACGCGAGGTCAGCCAGTCCTAATTATCTAGATCATTTTTGAACTCAGCTGAGACTTTTGATATGCGTTGCTTCCAATATCCTACCCTCATTTTCATTGCGAAAAAAGGGGAACAAGTTGAGTGAAGTAGCAGCCAATTTGACGTATTTAGTTTTGAAATCCAACTAAGATTTAATCAATTTCTCAGTTAATAAATTGGTAAAGCTTAGATTTTATTTACCGACGCAATAACAACTAGCTGGAAACCGTGATTGTTTTGAAATTTATCTTATCAAATTTCGTAATCAATATAGTACTACCGTCATATTAGATTTATTAAGGTGTCCACGGTATTCCATTGTTTTAGAGTTTATTACATTTTTAGAAAAATATGCTGTGACAGTGGTACGCTTTTTTATGAATGCATTCATATAACCGTCGCAAAGTTCGGTACTTAATCTCGATTCGAGAAAACTGTGTCCTTTATCTTTGGAAAAGTCAGCCACCGACCAGTAAAGATTGTGACAACCTTTGGTCACCTTAAATTAATTGACTTTTGTTACTATGAGCTTGTTTTTTAACATATGCTACCACGATCACCACCGAAGAAAAATTCAAATAAAATGTCATATTGTATGAAGTATCCGGCAGATAGCACTTACCGTTACGAAGTAATTCGCGGCGCATCATGGGCCGTCGCGTTCGCACAGGTAGAACATACCCAGGCAGGCGCCTGTTGGGCCGGATGAGTGCGAGCGAGGGCCGCTGCTTCATACTTAGAGGCCATGATGGCGCATCGTCAGCGCTGCTTAGTATGTGGAATTATGCATGAATGCCTTTGGCTGTAATTTATTATTAGCACTAAAGCCGAATTGGCTGTTACTTCACTCAACTTGTTCCCCTTTTTTCGCAATGAAAATGAGGGTAGGATATTGGAAGCAACGCATATCAAAAGTCTCAGCTGAGATCAAAAATGATCTAGATAATTAGGACTGGCTGACCTCGCGTGTCAGCTCGGCCGGTATTTGCTACAGATCAATATCGCGTATTGATTCGGAGCGGAAAACTGGCTAGCATCGCGTGCTAGCTCGGCCGCGAAGCGTAAAGCATGCATGGTGCAGCCACGCTGGGTAGTGCGTTTTACTTCACATTCACTTTATGAATATACTTTATAATACGTATCATTAATATATACATATATATATATATATATATATATATTTTAAATTTAAGTTAATCTCGATTCGAGAAAACTGTGTCCTTTATCTTTGGAAAAGTCAGCCACCGACCAGTAAAGATTGTGACAACCTTTGGTCACCTTAAATTAATTGACTTTTGTTACTATGAGCTTGTTTTTTAACATATGCTACCACGATCACCACCGAAGAAAAATTCAAATAAAATGTCATATTGTATGAAGTATCCGGCAGATAGCACTTACCAGAACTAATCAACACATTGTTAAATATACCGTAAGAATAGGTAGCTACAAAATTGAAACAAGTCCATTTTACGAAAATAATGCCTTTTTCGTTTTTTATGGATATGCAATAACAAAGCATATTAATTGGTACAATTTAATTTTCTCAAGAATAATATTATTTTATTTCATATTCTTCGGTTATTTTTATTTACCATGTGCCACATGCCACACGTAAAACGTAGGGACGTTTAAGGTGAGATAAATACAAGACATGTTCATTATTACACAAATACTACTATCGCTATTTTTTAACAAAAGGCAATTATTATATATTAAAATAAAGAAAAAAACTGGCGTATCCTAAATGCAATGCTGCATTAGACCCAAATTGCACTACAATTATCTAATTCGAGTTATTGGAAATATAAACCATGTTAATTTTCCTACTATTTATTCTGTGATTTAAGAATAAACTACATCAAGTAAATATTTTCTCTAATCATCAGTTTTTTTCCACCCAATTACATTCATCCACTCCACAACAATCTTCCCCAGAAAGCCACTAAGTTACTAAGGAACGATTTTTTGAAAACGTTGCTCCAATTAGTAATAAAAAAGATTCTTATAATATGAACTTTATCGTCTGATGTTTAAAGTATTCGATAAACTGTGTTTAATAAATTTTCAAAGGACATTTCATCTTAATATTAACCAGTTACGAAGGTATGGTTGAACAATTGTAGAAAAAAAAAAACAGGTCTAGTGGCACGATAGTCCGGCCCGCCTCCTAGTTACAAAAAAAAAGTTTTTTTTTTTAAAGGACTTTCCCTTCACTCTTACGCCAGAGGACGTCATGTGATACGACAATTCATTAAAATTTGAGTCAATTAATTATTGTAATCCAAATAATTCTTGTTTTTTTTTATGAACCATATATAAGAATGTTTTTAAATATGTATGAAACCAGTCTACCTTGGGATCTCGATATGACAAAGGTACTTGTATACGATATCAGTTTATTTTTAGATTTTTTGTCCAAATAGGTACCCTAATTCTGAATCATAATCAGATTTTTTCTGACACTGCTCATAATATTGAAAAAATTCAATATTTGTCAAACTTAAATATATATATATTATAGTTAGTCGTAAGTCCACGTATTCAATATGGTAAATTCTAATGGACCATGATCATTCATTTGTTAATCTCAAGAATTGACGTATAAACCATGTTCATAGCGCTTTCCAGCGCTGCCCACGATTGGCAGTTAGTAAAATTATTAGTCTGCGATTGGTATAAATTCGAGCGTATGAGGCCGTTCCATTGGTTCGCGCTTGATCTCAACTAAATGTTGTGAATTCAAGACTTTTAACAAATAAACAAAACAAGCCACAGTGTGCTCAGATAGGCTATTTATACCCTTCTGAGATGCTCTGTAATTAATTTATTACTAATTGTTACCAGAAGTTGTTACTTCTAGCTGTAATATAAGTTGGTGTTCTCGTAAAGATATAAATTCCATAAAGAAATTCTAAAAAAGTTACAATACCTTCCCTGAGCATACCGGGGCTTTTCTCTTTATTCAAAATTCATTATTATTAATCGAAATCAATATGCGTCAGCAGAGAACCAGGAAAGCTGTCTTAATGTTTTGCTATAATTTTATTGTTTTTGTTTAAAAGTTATGGTGATTAGTTCTGTTTAGAATTATTAAAAATCTTATTTTTTTGCCGTTATTGTAAAAAAGAAAACAATTATAAATTGTTATTTTTTGTATGCAACCAAATTTATTATACCTATCTACCTCAACCAAATAAAGTTTTTACACTGAAGACATTTAAGTCTTTGTGCACATTCGCTAAACAACAACAGCATGGAAATAGTTAACAATACATTATTTACATACATAGTTTTAATAATTCATTTTAATAAATCACTATATCAATGGGTATATAAACCAAAAATACTACATCTAATGGTCTTTAAGCCATATAGGTCTTATGTTTACTAAAAATTCAAATACGACGAGAAGAGTTATTTTCAGGTCCAATATAATGGGTCGTATAAACCACCTAGTGCCTTTTTTAAAGACGTAACTCCAAGCTAACTTTAAAACTACTGCAGGTGAGCATGTTTTGAATATTTAGACTTTTTCAATGCCAAAATTTAAGAATGTTTTCTTTTGGTCATTTTTTTATAACTGCCCAAATAAAAAGTTACGAAATTTTTATTAAAAAAAAAACGTTTTTGGCTCTCCTGAAAAGTAGGGTTTTGGTTTATACGACAATTGAACCTGAAGGTATCGGTATGTATTTTAAATCTATAATTATAAAATATGTTAAAAAATTGCAAGACAAGATAACGATTTGTCAGACTTACCTTCCAGCCCGTTACCTTACCAAAGATAATGCGCTTACTAAAAAGTGTTTTCTGTATGTAGCTTTCCTCGTAATAAAATTATCATTTGTGTTACGTGCCAAATTCAGTGTGTAAAACTATAAAATTCGCAAACCGTCTCAGCTCAACAATACGTATTCCGTATTGTTTGTTATTTATATAACACGCTACAAAAAAAATAAGAAATAAAACTATTTCAGTTTCAGATTACTAAAATAAATAAATTATATATTTTTAGTTAATCATTAAAAAAAAACTCACAAATATCTTCTTTCTTCCTAGTAAAAATATCTGTTTATAGTAGAAAGTTATAACTTATCATATTTATCATACATCCATTCTTTTTTAGTAATAGTAATACATGTAAATGTCAAAGATGGTGACGTGAACAATAAATTGTTATTTAATATGATCTTTCTAATGATCAAACACTAACAGAGATGTCAACTTATTCTGTAGTAACAACATTGATTTTATTCCGAACATCTACATGGTCAATTTAATCTCAGAGTCGAAGGCAGGACAATTGGATGATCAAACAAACTTACCTTAAGTGAAGTTCGATCCAAATTGTCCTGACTTCGACGAAGAGATTTAAGGTCCCACCTTTCCCAATTCCCGTGTACGTTTTTTATGCAAAAATAATCGTCACCCATACCGTAAGTATAATCAATGTTGTACATCTCATACATCAGTCTCCCTGCTCTGAAATGAATGAGCGACAGGCGGCTGGCAGTGCTGTGAGGCGTGGGAGGGAGTGAGGTTATTTACTTTCTCTTTCTTGCGCTAAACCTGTGTGCGAGTGAATAGACGCGTAGCAGGGTATACTACATGGTCAATTAAATCTCTTCGTCGAAGTCAGGACAATTTGGATCGAACTTCACTTAAGGTAAGTTCGTTTGATCATCCAAAAAAATGGAAAAATGACCCTACTAACAATGTTTTGCGATTAGAGTACACAAAGTATAGAAATAAAGTACAAAAACTAATAAATAGGGCCCGTAATTCATATAAAATGCAGGAATTAGGTAACTGTGAGTGCGACATGCGAAAAATATGGGGTAAAATTAACAGTTGGCTGGGTAGAAGTAAGACATCTATAGACACTATAATACAAAAACATATGTTAAAAATGGAATCATCCCAATCTGTCTGCGATAATTTTTGTAAAACATTTACAACTGAAATTGACACTATTAAGCACAAATGTAACCAACACTTTTTACACAGAACAGACTACGTAAAGGCATCATGTGTCACTTTTAGATATAAACCAGTAACAGCTGAGGATGTTATTAAGACTATTAATATGCTTGGTTGCAACAAATCACCGGGATCCGACAGAATTAGGGTTCAGGACCTAAAATTAGTAAAGAAAAATATTAGTCCGCTTATTGCAAAATTTATAAACCTATGTATAAAGACAGGTAACTACCCGTTAGAACTTAAAAAATCTATAATAAGGCCGATATATAAACAAGGTTCATATTAAGAGTATACTAATTACAGGCCTATTGCTATTTTAAATATAATAAATAAAATAACAGAAAAAAAATTAGTTAGCCAACTGTCAAGGTTTCTTGAAGAGAACAACATTCTTACTGAGGTGCAGTATGGTTTTAGGCCAAATAGGAATACTGCTATGGCGTTATCGCGCTTAATGATAAAAAAATGTGTTAGCAATTTTTATAGATTTTCAAAAAGCCTTTGACACGTTGGATCAAGATGGATTGTTGCAATCAATGGGCGAATGTGGTATTCGAGGTCCAATCAAATCATGGTTTGAGAATTACCTTAAAGACATAACTCTGGAAGTAAATGTTGTAGGGACAAACAGTGTAACAGGAAACGTTAAGTACGGAGTACCGACTGGGTCGGTATATGGACCAGTCGGCTACATAATACACGTAAACAGCATGACAAACGTAATTAAATCGTGTAATACCTACATGTACGCTGATGATACGTGCTTAATGTACTTTGGAAAAGATCAAAACCATATACAAAGAGTCATGCAGAAAGATTTTAATAATGTTATTAAATGGGCACATGATAGCGGCATAATTATTAATCTCGATAAAACAAAATGTTTAGCAATACTATCGCCGTATAACCGTCAGAAGCAAATTAATATAAATATCAAAGGTCACTCAAACAACTGCCTGCATAATAACATTAAAGACTGTAGTTGCGGGAATCTCGAACATGTTACTTCCTTTAAGTATTTAGGATTAACAATAGACAATCATTTTTCATGGAAGACACATGTTGAGAGGCTTTTTGCAAGACTACGAAGTATAATGGGCAAATTGTATTATTTAAAGTTTATGGTAAACAGAGGTATACTATACATACTATATCACGCGTTAGCAGAGGCATCAATTGACTACGGGCTGGCTAGTTATGGTCTCACATTTACCACATACATAAATAAAATCAATTTACTACAAATACGAATGCTAAAGCTTCCAGTAAATAAATATATCATAAATGAATGTAAAAACAACTATGAAAAATTAAATAAAATATGTAAAATCGTCCCAATCGATAAAAAAAATAAAATACGGTTAATTATTGAACAGTACCTTAACTGTGAGCATAAAATTGAAAGGAAATGTAATTATCCAACCCGTAAATCAAAGAGACAGAAAAAAGAGTTAAGAGTACCAAAAGTTCAAAATTATTACGGAAAACGCACGAGGCGATGGGTGATTCCCACAATACATAATCAGCTACCACAGAACCTACTGGATAGTGTTATGTCAAAAAACTACCTTAAAACGTTACTTAAAAAACATTACCTGTCACTTTGCCCTTAACTAATGTGATACATTGTCTGTTTATTTAGTGATGTAGTTGCAGGCGTGGTCCCTATTCCGACCCCAAGGGACTGCTCCCGTAGGGCATATGGGGATACACGGTTGTACACACTTACATAAATACGCACGCGCGCATGCACACACATGCGCACACATCACATCACAGTCCCATATCTATTTGTAGTATCTAATGTACATTTTAAACCTTCATTTAAAGATGTATAATTCTATTGGTTTAGATAAATGAGATAACTCGATATAAACCACCAAAATCTAATAATGCAACATTACTCAACGTAAAACCGCAGCCTTTATCTTTAGTTAACTACGTTAATGATTATTTCGTTTGTATTGGTTCACAGCTGGCGGAAATAATTACTTAACAGTTGGGTGTTCTAAGACGTTGTTCTGTAGCACCCAGTTCTATCTCAACCCACCACTCATCCTTCGTCTTACTGAATACTGATGACCGGGAAGTTGAGAGCATCTTAATGAGTCTAGACTCAAAGAGTGCACCTGGTTGGGATGGAATCAGCACTGCTTTTCTTAAACACTCCAAAAATCTAGTTGTCCCCTATATATGTCACCTCGCAAATCTCTGTTTTAGTACTGGTGTGTTCCCCAGCGCCTTAAAGAGATCAATTGTAACCCCTGTGTTTAAGAGTGGGCACGGAGAAGATGTTTATAACTATAGGCCAATTTCCGTCCTTCCTTTGATTTCTAAAATAATTGAAAAACTGCTTAACAATAGACTGGTTGATTACCTAAACAAATTCAAATTACTATCCAATTCACAATATGGTTTTAGAAAGGGTCTCTCAACCCAAGATGCTATTCTTGATCTCACCTCCTCTATAGTTAATGAAGTTGACAGCGGCAACAAATGTCTCACAGTCTTTCTAGACCTTAAAAAAGCCTTTGACACTGTCTCTGTGCCCATTCTTTTACACATGTTAAAAAACATAGGCATTAGAAATACTCCTCTCCTGCTTTTTAAAAGTTATCTCCAGGAGAGAACTCAGGAAGTTAAAATTGACGGATTCCATAGTGAAAAAGCTTCGCTCAGTTTTGGAGTTCCTCAGGGGAGTGTCCTCGGCCCCACACTCTTCTTAATATACATCAATGAGTTTTGTAACCTTCGTGACGTTGGGGGCAGGATCTTCTCCTACACCGTCGACACTGCGCTTGTTTTTACTGGTCCTGACTGGGAAACAGTGTATGATAGGACTGAGAGGAGTTTAATCATTGCATCAAACTGGCTAAGAGAGAACCTTCTGACCTTGAACCCTCTGAAAACTAAATTTGTATGTTTCACGCCCTCAAACAAATCCCAACCAGGCAGTCAATTTATACTAAAAATCCACTCGTGTTCAAATGCAGTCAACTGTGAATGCCCCATCATTGAAAAAGTCAGTCAAATCAAATATCTAGGTATAATACTTGACCAACGGCTAAACTGGCACCCACATTTGGAACTGTTAACAAATCGTACAAGGAAACTCTAATGGGTATTCAAATCATTACGGCATGTAATGTCCAATAAACTCAAAAATAAAATCTACATGGCACTTGCCCAATCAGTGCTTACGTACTGTATCTCTATTTGGGGCGGAGCTGACAAATCCCACCTTCTTGAATTAGAAAGAGCACAGAGACTACTTATAAAAGTTATGTACTCTAGACCTTACCGTTTTCCTACATCTACACTCTATAGAATTAGTGGTCTTCTCTCAGTCAGGAAACTTTACGTCCTAAATCTTATTCTAAACGTACATAAGTCCCTGCCTTTTGTCATAAAAGAAGGAAAGATGCTGTTGCCCCTGTTACTGCTACACGTACAGCTTTCGCCAGAAGGCAATATATAGGTCAGTCCGCCTTTATGTATAATAAAATAAATACAATTCTTAAAATTTACCCAATGATATATTACATTTGCAAGAAAACCTTATCTGAATGGCTGATATCACTCAGCTATAAAGAAGTTGAAAACCTATTTATTAGAATTGGTTGAATGGTGATAAAGTGTCTTCTTTGTGATAATTGCACCTGTATGCGGACTTTCTGTTTCGATCTCAAGAAAATCATTCCGTAGGGCAAGCAGGTGCCTGACCAACTTGTCACTTAAGGCGACAGACATGTACATAAATATATATATATATATATATATATATATATATATATATATATATATATATATATATATATATATATATATATATATATATATATATATATATATATCTCTATATATCTACATATCTACATTTTCTCTCTCACACACACACACACACACACGCGCACACACACACACACACACACACACACACACACACATACACACACACACACACACACACACACACACACACACACACACACACACACACACACACACACTCAGAAGACTCATCGGACGACATGCATCACACAAACACACCAAATGTGCTGCAGCTATATCACTTTATTCACGTCTCTGTTTAAGTACCTTTGATTGTGCTTATTATTTTTCTCAATTGTAACATATCTAATACCATGTTTACTTTAATTTAGTTTCAATAGTATTAGCTAACCGTAAGGGAAGTTGCGAGTTATTCCCAATACAAGTGTCTTAGACTACTCAACAAATATGTGTAACATTACTATTTGAAATAAAGAATTTATTTATTTATTTATTATTGGTTTTTGTGAACTGTTTACCATACCCATTATTGGTGGATGTTGAACAGGCCAGTTGCAGACGAGAACTACTGCCGACAAACTGCTAAGCAGTTTGGCAGACACGTTATTGTAAATAAAATGTGTTCTTTTGGTATTAAATAAATTAAAAATTAAAACTTCGAAATACAATATCATTGCTACACGAACATCAAACAAAACAAATAGTGAGACGCGGGCGAATGAAAAGTTTGCCGAACAATAGTCAACAAGTCAACAAAACACGAGCGATTATGACGTCTTGACCACTCTCGGTTATCATTGCGTCGAAACGACGCGGTCTCGCTCTCGCACACCGCTAGCTCGCGTTCGGTTGGTGCGGGCGGGCGTCACATCGCAGCGGGGCGCGGGCGGGCAGGAGAGTGACCGGCCGTCTGCTATTCAAATTTTCGCACGGTTTCTGAAAACGGGACAATTTTGCCCACATTTCATTTCGGGCACAACTGGACTCGTAAAAAGGGAGAGTCCCGTTCAAAACGGGACGTCTAGTCACATTATGCATGCATAACCTATCCGGCGCCGAAAAATAATGGAAACGATGTTTTTTGTTAAGTTAAAATGCTTAAAAAGCCAGGGTCTAGGAGGAATGACTTGTTAGACATCTGCGTAGTATCTACCTGATGATGGTTTAGTGTTGTCCCAATATGTGTGCCATGACTTAAACAGATGTAAACGAGGAGAAAAGCTAGTTTTAATCAGGGTTTCCAATAGAGGCAGCATTTTTAGCACAAGAATCAGCCTTTCATTGCTCGGGATGCCATTTTGGCTAGGAATCCAGGCTAAGCATACCAATCACAGCATACTTTTTATATGTGGAATCTGTCCTGCGATACGGAATTATTGTATGGGCAAATAGTACTGACGTAAATAAAGCTTTTATTGCACAAAAAAGTGCATTAGGGCCTTATGTGGCACAGTCCCTGACGAGCCATGTAGACCTCTTTTTAAGCATCTCAAAATCCTACCCCTTCCTAGTCTTTAACGAGACTTTTTATATCTATGAAATTGCAAAATTCGTCCATCAAAACATGTACTACTTTAAGCAAGCAAAGGATATATACACGAGAAGCACCAGAAATGGAAATAGACTAGTGTCAGATAAAATTCCCAAGAGCGCTAGGCTTACGAAAACCTGTCATTGGATATCTATTTTGATATTTAATAAAATACCCCAAACAATAAAGGAGTTACCCTTCAATAAATTTAAGCGTGCCCTCTACAGTTGGTTAACTGAACACTGCTTTTATACAGTAAATGAGTATTTAAATTTTTAATAGATGACTAATTTGCATTTTGATTTATATTAATTAATTTAGTTGATATGTGATTTTAATATACTTGACATATGATAATATTGATTAACCTGACATACCATGATTTTAATATGTAGGTACTTGACTTGAATAATATATAATTATTAAATTTTACTCTCATTATTGTTAGTAAAAGGTTTATTTGCATTTTGATTTATATTAATTAATTTAGTTGATATGTGATTTTAATATACTTGACATATGATAATATTGATTAACCTGACATACCATGATTTTAATATGTAGGTACTTGACTTGAATAATATATAATTATTAAATTTTACTCTCATTATTGTTAGTAAAAGGTTTATTTTCTTCTGTTGGGTCATTCTTGCATATATGAATTAGAATCTAATATTGTGTAACTCAATATTTGCATGCTATAATATATAGTTTGAAAAAGATGAACGAAACTGTGCCTTGATATCCATCTAAAAATGTAACCTTTTTCTTACGCAAATAATAAATAAAATATTTCATAAGAAGATGTTTACACCTTATAGTTTACATTCGAACAGGGCTCGGATCGGATAGAACGGATCTTAGGAATAATGGGGAACTTTATTTTGAATTTAAAAGCATGGGCTAAGATGGCTTGGAGGCAAAGAATCTTAAGAAATCAGAAAAGATGAGTGTATTATCTAAGTGATGAGATTTATCTCTTGAATTGTTGACTGGCAGAACAGGAGTCTTTAGGAATACCGAAGCTAAAGATAACAGGGGGCGGAAAGTTAACGACCCAAAGCTGGTCATAAAAAGAGGGTTTAACTATAATTTTTCTATAGGGGGAGAAGGCTAAATTTTTGAAAACTGTAAAGGATGCATCATCATCATCATCATCATTATCAGCCAAAGGACGTCCACTTCTGAACATAGGCCTCCCCCATGGCTTTCCACAGCGACCGATCACTAGCGGTCTGCATCAAGTTTGATCCTGCGATCTTTTAAAGGTCGTCTGTCCATCTTGTTGGTGGACGTCTTACGCTGCGTCTTTGGTCGAAGGGTCTCCAATCTAGAACTTTCCTGCCCCAACGGCCATCAGTTCTTCGCGCTATGTGCCCTGCCCTCTGCCACTTAATCTAACTGATTCTCAAGGCTATGTCCGTTACCTTGGTTCTTCTACGTATCTCCTCGTTTCTGAATCGATCTCGTAGACACCGAGCATAGCCCGCTCCATCGCTCGTTGTGTAATTTTGAGCTTCTTTATGAGGCCCTTAGTTAGAGACCACGTTTCGGATCCGTATGTCATCACTGGTAACACACACTGGTTGAAGACTCTCGTCTTCAGACACTGAGGTGATTGAGACGAGAAGACGCTCTTGCGCAGTTTCCCAAACGCTGCCCAGCCGAGTGGGATTCGTCGATTGACCTCTTTCTCAAAGTTGGACCTACCCAATTGGATCACTTGTCCCAGGTAGACGTACTCGTCGACAACTTCGAGAGTTGAGTACCCAACAGATACTGGAGTGGGTACAACAAGGGAGCTTGACATAATTTTCGTCTTTTCCATTTTCATTTTAAAACCCACTTGTTGGGATACTCGGTCGAGGTCTTCGAGCATAGTGCCAAGATCATCCAGCGTCTTTGCCACAACGACTATATCATCGGCAAACCGAAGGTGTGTTATGTTTTGCCATTGACGGAGATGCCGAATCCTTCCCATTCCATGAGCTTGAAGGCGTCTTCCAATGCCGTTGTAAACAGTTTCGGAGATATAACATCGCCCTGTCTTACACCTCTTCGCAATGGAATCGCCCTCGTATTCGGTTCCTGTACTCGGACCGACATGGTGGCGTTGTTATATAGACACTTTAACACCTCTATATACCTATAGTCTATGTGACACCGCTGAAGAGACCGAAGCACCGCCCAAGTTTCGATCGAATCAAAGGTCTTCTCATAGTCCACAAAAGCTAAACATAACATATTATTATCACAGGCATATTATACTCCTCGGACTTTTGTATAATTTGCCTTAGCGTATGAATGTGGTCTATGGTACTGTAGCCTTTTCGGATTCCGGCTTGTTCTGGAGGCTGGAAGTCATCAAACCTACGTGCGAGACGATTCGTCATGACCCTTGAGAACAGCTTGTAGACATGGCTCAAGAGTGAGATGGGTCTATAGTTCTTCAATAAGGTTTTGTCTCCTTTTTTGAAGAACAACACCACCACACTCCTGTTCCATGCCTCAGGCGTGATGCCCTCTAGCAGAACGGACTTAAAGAGTATCTGAAGGACTTTAAGTACCGGTGTTCCACCCGCTTTCAGAAGCTCTGCTGTGATTCCGTCCTCGCCAGGTGCCTTATTGTTTTTAAGCTCTTTCAGGGCCATCCTAATCTCGTAGACGCTGATGTCCGGGATGTCTTCAGTGTAGTGTCAGGTCAGGATGGCTCGTGGGTCTCTGGCCGAGCTATCAACGGGTTTGGCAACTGAGGTGTACAACTGCCCATAAAACCTTTCGATCTCCCTCAAAACCTCTGCTTTCGTCGACGCTACACTGCCTTCCTCCGTCTTAAGCTTCGTCAACAGGCTTTGCCCAATAGACATGTCCCTTGAAAACACTTTGTAGCCTTGGTTCCGCTCTATCGTTTCTTTAACACTATTCGTGTTAAAGGAACGAATGTCATGTCGCAGAGACTTCAATATTCGCCTATTAAGCTGCCTGTAGGTTTGAGCATTAACGGAGGTTTGCAGTACCATAGATCGACGTTTTGCCATAAGGTCGAGAGTGTGAACCGAGAGTTTTTGAGGTCTATTTTTACGGCCAGGTCTAAAAAACTTAGATCCGACTGTTTGGACAGTTTCCACAAACCCATTGTTTATTTCGTTCACTGATACGCAATTCTCTAAGCAAACAAAGCGGTTTGACAACTCGAGTTGAAAGCTCTCGGGATTTTGGATATGGGCACGAGTAGGTCGGAGCGTGGACTTCATCAAGCGGGACCTTTCCAATTTGACATTTATATTCAATGTGCCTCGAACCATACGGTGATCACTGCCGGTTTTTACCCTGTTGATCACGGAGACATCATTGAATAACCGTCTCTTGGTGGTCATGGTGAAGTCTATCTCATTTCTCGCCTTGCTATCCGGACTTAACCAGGTCCATTTCCTTTGAGGCGGCTTCTGGAAGAAAGAGTTCATCGCAAAGAGTCCCTCCTTCTCCCGAAAGTCGGCTAGCCTATTTCCCCTGGCGTTCCTTTGACCATATCCAAAAGGTCCCACTTTCAACTCATCCTCGCCTCGCTTGCCGAGTTTTGCGTTGAAGTCCCCCATAAAAACAGTGAAATAGGTTTTGGAAGTGTGTATGGCTTTACTTTCGTCCTCATACATTTCCTCCATCTCTTCATCCGGGTGGTTCGAGGTCGGTGCATATACCTGTATGACCTTCAGCGAATACCTTTCGGTTATTCGGGTACGTATTATAATACCGAAAGTTCATAATACCTACAAATGAAATACCTACGCTTGAAACGTCAAAAATCAACGAATGAAATACCTATACCCGATATACCGAAGCTCAATATGCCGAATTTCAAATAACCGAAAGTTCAAAATCCCAAAAGTTCGAAATCCCGAATGTTTGAAATACCTAAGGTTCATATCCCGAATGTTTAAAATCCCGAAGATTAATATACCTACAGTTAGTATACCGAAGTTCAAAATCCCGAAAGTAAGATTATTAAAGATTGCGGTAGGCATGCAGCATGCAGCATGCTCTATCAGGGTGATATACCTTATACTCAGAATAACTTGAGTATAAGGTATATCACCCTTTTCGACACACTCTCGATGTTGTTTACGAGGGACCTGTGGACAAGAAACCCAACATCTCCTTGGGACTTTTGGTCACCCTCCCGGTAGAAGAGCAGGTTGCCGGACTTCAGAGTTATCGTGTCCTCGCCCGCGTTATAAGTTACCAGGGCCAGTTGTCGTTGGGGGTGGTAGCGCGATCGCTTCCGGGGATTCTTAGCACCCCCTGCCCCGCCGTTACCGTGACGCTACCGGAATCAGGAATAGCGGGGCTGCCGGAGACTGGGGGCCTGGATTTTTTGTGTCCTACCATTTAGAGGGGTATTTGCCAGTACTCGCCACGCTTGGCAGGCGCAGAGGCGCAGTCTCTTTTGGGTGTGACGCTGCTGCCCATCACAGCTCAACATTTTACTGCGCCTTTTGTTGGATGGTTATCTCGCCATCGGTCTGTCGCCAGAGCCTCGTCTGTTGAAACAGGACGCACCGCGTGAAGGTGAGGTTGGCTTGGAGCTTTGGGTCTTGGTTAAGCTCCCTTACACCCCCATCGCGCCTATCCTTTAAGCGCCCCGCTTAATAGATGCATGTTTTTTTTTAGTTGATTCTGCTGGGGTATCAGTCGAGAAAGAGATTCTAACTTATCTTAATAAGGTATGTGAGGAGTTTTGAACAACTTTAGTGTAGAAGCGATCACTGAGATACTGTCTACGCAGATAAAGAGGGAGTTCCACGGTTTCAATTTGTAGGACATTGATAGGGGACGATTTAATTGCTTCCAATATCACACGTATCACACGCAATTTTATTGCAAGAATCTGAAAGGAACGAAGGAACGTTATCAAAATGGCTGCAAATTATGGCCTTATACAGATTTTTTTGCGAGTATGGGTGAGCACCCCACCCACCTGCACCCGTAAGTGCTCGGAGGATATTCAACCCTTTCTCCACCTTTTTCATAATATAGTCAAAGTGCGGCACACCTGTTAACTTACAATCTAAAATCTAACCTAAAAATTTTACTTGAGCATTACAGGGTATAAGAGAACCGTCAACTTTTATATCAATATCTGGAATGTTACGGTTTTTTAAAAAAATACACAGTTACACTTAAAATGAGATATTGAGAGACCCTGGGTAGTCATCTAGTGTGAAAGATTGTCGATGGCTCAAGTTAAACGGTAGGTGGCTTTTGATTAAGATTAAGCTTGAAAATATAATGCAATATCATATGCATATTGTAGTATATTGCAGAAGGAATCAACTGTTCTCTAAGTCATGTGTGTACAAACTGTAGAGTAAAGGGCTGAGTACCGAACCTTGTGGGAGTCCTTTCTATATAACGCGGGAAGGAATTTCGGCCTTCTGATATTTACATGTTATGGTTCTGGACATCAACAAGCTACATAATATAAAACTTACCAACTTCTCCGAGATATTCAGATGAAACATCTTACGCCTGAGCACTGGGAGTAAGTCATTATCATACGCAGAGATGATGTCTAAAAACACCCCCACCTTTTTTTTTTGGAAAGACAATCTAATATCTGTAGTCACTATACTTAAGTTATCCAGCGTGCTGAATCCTTTGCGGAAACGGAATTGAGTTTTGGATAAGATACTATTGGATTCCAGAAACCATTAATGGCGTTTCTTAATCATATTATGCTTAGTAACTTTACGAAGAACGGAGGCGAGAGCAATCGGACAGTAGAATTAAAATCGGACCCTACTGACCTAATAATTATTAATTAATTATTAGGTCAGTAGGGTTTTACCCAAGTTTGGGAACAGGGATGACGATTTGTTCGTTCCAAGAACTGGTTGAAATACTATGCTCAAAGAAAGAATTAACTAAGTTTATGTAGTACAATTTAGCCAGTACAATTGCCAGCGTCGGCTCACTCACTGTTCTGCATACTCTTACTAATCTGTGCTGTTCCGCTAATGTTACGTGCGTAGCTTTTTCACGGCCAAGAGACACAAAAAAGCGTAATCTGAAATGTTTCCAAACTTAATTATACCTAAGACAAAGCAAGACAACACAACACAACCTATTATGTACATGCAAGTCGAAATTTTTTTCTTCATCCTTTTTTTAATGAGTTGTACGGCCTTCGGCTTAGCCATCCAGACATTTTTTTTTGTGGCGATCACAGATTAGTAAGAGTTAGCAACGAACGGTTTACCCAGCCACTTAGTATATCGTTCCGCCAAAGACACTTGTGCGCCATTTGTACACGTCAAGAAATTATCAAGAAGTACTATCCCCTATCGGAACAATAATTTTATGGTACCACCTAAAACAAAGAGGACAACACAGATACTTAAACACAACACAAAATAGTAAAATATAATTTTGAAAACTATTTAGTAAGTGGGGGAAATAGTTTACCAAGGCCACATTGAATATTAGTTGGACGGGGAAAGCTTTTCGGGAGGAAGACGGTAGAGGTAGCACCGGTGTTAGGACAGTTGCAAATGATGTTATTAGTTGTCCCTTCATCAAGGTCACACTCACAGAAGGAAATTGTCCTTAATACGAAGCTTTTCCAAGTGTAAAGGAGTACAAAATCTACTCTCTATTTATTTCATACGCATGTTTAGTCTGCGTATTGTGTACGCATGTTTAGTTTTATAGTCTAGACTTAATTATTTTTACCCCTACGTTACTTATTTTGTGTCTGTAAAATGATAAATGTGTACCTAATAATAAAATAATTTTAAAAATAAAATCAAGAATGGCCAATACGAAGCCTGTAGATGTTGGAAACCACTTTCTTGAAAAGGCTAGTGTATTTTAAGAACCATGGTCTTGGGGGAATTGTCTACTCGATATCGGAGAAGTATTTGGGGTCTTATTCAGCAGCCCCAATGAACTTAAAAAAATGTCGAATGAGAACTCCATTACGTTCAGTAGTTATATTAGAATCGGCAAACTTATTCCGATCAGAACCATATTAAAATGAAACAGAAAAAAATTTAAGATCCGCCGTGACAAACAGAAGTGTAAATACCTCAACCTAAATTCTAGCTAATGGCAATTCATCATTGTCATTCCGTCCGATCGTCATTGTGAGCAGACGTGCCGCAGATTTTTTTAAATAATTATAAATCACAGTCAAGGAATACTCATTTGCTAAGTGTATGTGGTGTTAAGTGCATAAAGACTAAATCCGAGTGCACGTTGCGGTATCGAGTATCGGCTGTTTGAGTGAAACGTATACGAGTGGTCTATCGCTGTCCCTGTCTCACATCGCATCTATCAGTCGCAACAGCGGGGGACACTCACCTCACCCCCTCTCTTCAAAGGACGGCACATACTTTTATCCCTGTTGCACTTGTTGGTAGATCATCATCATAATGGCCTTGCAGAGATCGCCGCTTAACAAATCTACACCATCGTTAGCGAATCCTGAGGGTAACGCGAGCACACGAAAGCGAAAACAACCTGAGTGCGATTTGGCTTTACTTGAGAAGAAATTCGACGAACGCTTATCAGCACTGGACTCCAAAATCAGCGACTGCATCACGGCCGCAGTTAGCGCGGCATTTGCAACTGAAATGACGAAAATATCTAGTGTACTTGAACAAATCAACGCCAATGTAGCCAAATTAAACGCTGACAATGCAAATATCAATAAATTATTAAAAGAAACCAATGACAGGCTGGGTGAAGTGGAGAAGGGTCTTAATTATTCCTCCGAGCGCCTAGACTCCTTTGAGCTTCGTATAAAGAACGTGGAAACTAACTCATCAAGCACCACCGTCGTGGTCAGCGAGATCCAAGTACTTAAAGACCAGATATCAAAAATGGAACAGCATGCTAGGCAGTGCAATGTAGAAATAGCCAACTTACCGGAACGGCGAGGTGAAAATTTAGTTAACATACTGGAACGCCTGGGTGATATTATTAAGCAGCCAATACGACCTACGGACATTATCGCGATCCATCGTGTACCACACGCCGATTCTAAGAACACGCGCCCAAAAAACATCATTGTTAAGTTCACCAGCAGGATAATGCGTGACAACATCATCGCAGCCTTCCGTTCTATAAGAGGACTTGACTCCAGCAAGCTCCAGATAAGCGGTGCTCCATTCACCGTATACATGAACGAACACCTAACTCTTAATAACAAGCAGTTGTTTCGCCAAAGCAGAGAAGCAGCAAGAAGAGAAGGCTACAAATATGTCTGGGTCAAGCACGGCTCTGTCCTGGTGCGAAGATCGGATACATCACCTGTTCTTGCCATTCGAGGTCTCGCCGATATTGCCAAAATCAAGAAATAACAATATTGATGGGCGTAAACATAGGTGCTTACGTAAACATACAACGGAAAAAATGTTCTTATCTTATAATTTTTTAATTGGTCCCGATGGGTATGTACTATTTGTAAGCAAAGTTTTTAATAACCAACAATTATTCCATGACGTAATATCTTTTAACGCCAGTATTAGTTCGATCAAAAATACTGTATTAATTGTTACTATTAGGGTGTTGTGGTGTTGGCTATCTTTGATGTTTTTCTGGCTTAATTACTTAAAAACTGTAATTCTTACCTATCATGTAAACAAGCGATCATTGAGGCATCATGGGGGAATAATGATGAGTAATAAAACGTATCAATATTACATGAGAGTTGTGATATTATTCTTTTGCATAATTTTAATTCGCAATAACCTTACTGCAGAAACAAAGCAATCAGGATACAATACATGTTACATAATGTACCTCTATAGGTATTTATTGCTGGGTTGTAGGCTCGAGTCGAACATTGATTATAACATTATTATCATACATTAAATACACAAATCAACTTTAAAACGAGGTCAGAATGGAATTGATTCATTAAAATTTTACTTTGCATTTGCTATTCTATTGTTAATTAATGATATTCAAGCTTATTTTAATATGTACCCGTACACACTTAGGTACATAAATATAAATATCTCAATTAAGCATTGGCAGTGGGGACATTACCGGGTAAGGCTAGCTAACCGGTTTCTTATACTTTGTATTATTTCTTTCTTAAACAATAAGCATTTAATATGGCTTAAATATTTACTATCAGAACTGCCAAGGCTTGCGTACAAAGTTACACACTTTATACATGAACATACTTGCTCACAATTATGACATCATAATCTTGTCCGAGACCTGGCTACACGAGAAAATATCAGATACTGAATTTGTCGACTCGCGCTATCGGGTATTCCGGTGCGACAGGGACAACACTGCCTGCGGACTCAAGGACGGTGGCGGTGTCCTCATAGCTGTGAGCCGCACGCTGTGCGCCACGCAGCACGTGCACGCGCGCTCTGATGGCGCACCTGCTGCTTCTGATCTGTCGCATTCCTTAGAACACGTTTTGGTAGAAATACGCTCGCGGAATTATTGTTGCTTAGTCAGTGCAGTATATATCCCACCTAAAACACACTCCGATATATACTCAGACCATCTCAATTACCTCACATACGTATTGCAGTCCACCGGTGCCAACGATTTCATTATAGTAGGCGATTATAATCTACCAACTCTGCACTGGCAACCTTGCACTACGCATATGGATCCGGTTCCGGTTGAAAATAATCTTGCACATAAATGTTTAATACGTTTTTTATCAGATATAGACGGCATACAGGTAAACAAATTTAAAAATGCAAATAATAGGATATTGGACTTATTTATTACTAATAACCGTAATTGCTCAGTCACGGCAGCACCGATTCCACTAGTCTTACCTAACAGAAATCACCCCCCCCTTTTTCGGTCTCCTTACTATTACTACTGGCATTGTGCCTATACAGTTAAAGCCGAGAGAAGTATATAACTTTAAAAAGGGAGATTACGACGCTTTAAATGTAGGTCTCTCCAGTATCGACTGGAACAAACTATTCCTAGATTGCCCTGTGGAAATCGCTATTTGCAAATTCTATGAAACACTCTATACTTTAATAAATATGCACGTTCCCAAAAAAAACATAAGGGCTTCGCAGTTTCCGGTGTGGTTCACAGGAGCGTTAGTTCACATTTTTAGAAATAAAAACACCGCCTGGGTTAGGTGGAAGAAATTTGGGAATCAAAGCGATTACGTGATGTTTTCCATGTTTAGAGCTAGATTCAAAAGAGAATCTAAAAAGTGTTACAAGGCTTATATGGAATCGATCGAAAATGGCGTCACTAACAACATACGGCACTTTTGGACATATGTAAATAGTGTTAAAGCTACGCCAGATATTCCAAATAGAGTTACATACAGTAATCAAATAGCTGATAATCCTGATGATGTGTGCAACCTGTTTTCCTCTTTCTTTGAATCAGTTTTCGAGCCCTCCTGCATCACAGGCGACTTTGACATAAACACCCTTCAGGAAACTAACCCAGCATCCACATGTGTTCTAAGTAACATCAACTTCACCCTCGACGAAGTACTGAGGGAATTGCGAAGCCTTGATGCCACCAAAGGAGCAGGTATCGATAACGTTCCACCGCTCTTTTTGAAATGTACTGCTAAGACGATATGCCACCCAATCCAGCTCATTTTCAATATGTGTCTGAAAGAAGGCACATTTCCATCTATATGGAAAGCCGCTCGGATTGTACCAGTCTTCAAGGGAGGTGACCGATCGAAAGTTGAAAATTACCGTCCTATTTCTATTTTGTGCACCCTGTCAAAGGTCTTGGAGAGGTTAGTTCATAACATCATCTACCCTGCATTACATAATATAATTATTGAACAACAACACGGCTTTGTTCAGCGCAGAAGCACCAGTACAAATTTGTTACTTTACGTCACTTACCTATTTGAAGGCATAGACTCAAACAAGCAGATTGACAGTGTATATACTGATTTCCAGAAGGCGTTTGACAGGGTAGATCATCGGATACTACTGGAAAAGTTGGCTTTTAATGGTATTCGTGGAGACCTCTTGCGCTGGTTCAGGTCCTACATTCTCAATCGTACTCAGAAGGTTGTTATTAAAGGGCACGAGTCAGATTACGTCCCGGTGAGTTCCGGCGTGCCACAAGGTTCTATTTTGGGGCCTCTTCTATTTATTTTATTTATAAATGATATATCTAGCTGCTTTCAATACTGTAACTTTCTGCTGTACGCAGACGACCTAAAAATATATCACACAATCGATAATGCTAATGATCATCAAAAATTCCAGTCGGATCTTGACCGTTTCTCTTCGTATTGTAACAAAAACAAATTAAACCTTAGTATTAATAAATGTAAGCAAATAACTTTTACTAAAAAAACAATAATAACGCACTTTGGATACAGTTTAAATAATGTTCAGCTCGAGTCGGTCAAGTCTATTAGGGACTTGGGAGTAAATCTGGACTCAAAATTACAACTAGATGTACATGTACACAATATAATAAGCAATGCTTACAAAATGTATGGATTTATAATGCGCATTAGTAAACAATTTGTTAGACCAACTACACTCATGTATTTATACACATCTTTGATACGCTCGCAATTAGAATACGCAGTACCCATTTGGAATCCCTACTATGATAAATATAACAAATCAATTGAAAAAGTTCAAAAAAAATTCTTACGTACTATTCACTACAAATGCTTCCATGGTCGCTTGTCCTATGACCAGCTTCTCAAAAAATATCACCTTCTTAGTCTTAAGAATAGACGCGTGCTGCTCGAGGCAAAGATGTTATATGATCTGTACCACAATAGATATGACTGCATTTCATTGATTAACAAATTATGTTACAGGGTGCCCATCAGAGCTCACAGACGCACACCTTGTCAATTGTTTGCAACCTCTCGATGTCGAACAAATGCTGGCAAGCGCTCACCCCTTCACAGACTTGTACACACATACAACGAGATGTTTAATTCAATTGACTTGGCAGTGACGCTACCGAGTGCATTTAAAAAGATTGTAACTACTGCACTTACTGCAGCATCACATATTAATTAATTATATTGTTTACAAAATAATTAATACACCAGCACCAGCACACGCATCGCAATGTGTCCTTTTGACTTATATGTGGTAAACGGTATTGGTGTCAAATAGACATAGACTTGTAATTATATATTGTTAAGAAATTTTGATTTGTCACTGTTTGTTTATCCCAATAAATTTAAAAAAAAAAAAAAAAACACTGTGCTATCTTATTCACTTGTAATAAGGGCTAGTTTGCGACAAAAGTGGATAGCCTGATGTGCTGGCCATAGAGTTGGGCAGGTAAAAAATAAAAATGGTAAGTAATGAAAAATACGGTAATTTATGGTAAAAAATGGTAAAATACTCGTAATTTAACAAATAGCGGTAAAATACTCAGTTGCTATATTTATTTATTTTATAATTTGTGCATGATTAAAACTTTAATCCAAACGGTTGTTGACGGTGTTGATGGTAGAAAACACTTCAAAAATTGATTCAAAATAATCAATTTTTGAAGTGTTTTCTACCATCAATATTATACGTTACTTTCTTGGGTCACCATATAAAACAGAAAACAAATATTCGTGCGCGTTACGTAAACTATTATATGGCATTTAACATTCGCGCTCGCTTCTCGTGACATACACTGGTTGAAAACTTTCGTCTTCAGACACTGAGGTAATTGAGACGAGAGGACGCTCTTACGCAGTTTCCCGAACGCTGCCCAGCCGAGTTGGATTCGTCGATTGACCTCTTTCTCAAAGTTGGACCTATCTAATTGGATCTTTCATCTAAGGTAGACATACTCGTCGACCACTTCGAGAGTTGAGTTTCCAACGGATACTGGAGTAGGTTAAGTATGGCCAACTATAATTTTACAAACCCACTAAATGTGACCGCATGTTCCACCAGAAAACCACTAAACCCAGCGGTCTCGCAAACCACCAGAAAACCACCAATAAGCCGTTTTCTTTATCACTTTATAGCTCATTAGATGCCGTTGGGATAGATTTAGGATATTTTTTGCACGTTGGCGAAAAACAATGGACAAAGAAAAAAACGTGCGTAAGTACATATTATTTTAAAATGCGTTATTGAACTTAACTATAAGGTCCCTTATTTAATTAAGGCACATTAATTATTTTTGTTTTACTGTTGATATTTAAGTTGGTAAAATCCAATTACCCTCTGCTATGCCACTACTTGCAATGTGTAACCAGTACTTTAATTCTGGGTCTTTAACTTTTGGGTATACTGTGGTTTAGGCATAATTAATTGAACATGATCATTGAACTATACTTAAAACCTCGCTGAATATAATACTTTTACTCGAAATGTAGGTAACTATACGGACAACAGTACGTCATGGTAATAAAATCAAAGACAAACCAGAAAAATACAGTAACCCTATGAAGCAAATCAAACTTGACCCAGTACCCATATAAATAAAGTCAATAATCATAATTGTTTAAGAAATTGGCCAACTAATCAAGGGAATACCCTAAAACCACCAACTTAGTTCTGTTGTGTTGCCTTCATAACAAAAATATGTACCTATCCTATTTTAATCATCTATTTATAACTGAGTATTTTTGTTAATTGTACTAGTGAGTGCTTAGTGGTTGTTGTGGTGCCTTACCACTAATTGAAGCAATCAAAGACTCTAGAAAAATCCACTAGCCACTAAATCCAATATTTATTCGCTAAAAGGATAGTCTAAACCACCAGAACTAGTGGAAAATCCACTGAGTTGGCAACACTAAGTAGGTATAACACGGGAACTTGACGTAATTTTCGTCCTTACCATGTTTATTTTAAAGACACACCTGTTGGCATACTTGGTCGAGCATAGTGCCAAGATCATTCAACGTCTTTGCCACAACGACTATATCATCGGCAAACCAGAGGCGTGTTATGTATTCGCTATTGACGCAGATGCCGAATCCTTCACATTCCAGGAGCTGGAAGTCATCAAACCTACGTGCGAGACGCTTCGCGATTCACAAATGCGCAAGATCAATCATAGCCTCTGTTGTACATGAAGATGCCAAAGGTTGAATTAGTTGTGGCTTGCGCTCTGCAACTCGTTAGTTTGTTTAAATAGTTGAATATCTTGTGTAAGAAAGTGAAAAGGAGCCGGCGACGCAGACGATGGTGTGGTGAATGATAAGCTTAGCTTTTAGGTCAGTATGATAAGGGGGCATTTTTTTTTCAAAAATTGTACCCTTTTTCGTGATTTTCAGTTATAAAATTAATAACCCATAACACGAAAACTACTGGTTTTGATGGAACTTACACTGTACCCTACCGGTACCCTAAGTAGCAATATATCTGATTGAACAAAAAAAATCATCTCGCTATGACTTCTCGTTTTCAAGAAATCCGTGGTGAAAAAAACATCAAAACACACATACACTTACGAAATTTTGAACACGTGTTTGGAATTTTGGAAGCCTTAATAGATTACCCCACTCGAACAATATAAAATTCTAACAATATTACATCTCCCTATAGGTCAAATTGATAACCTCCTTTTTTTCAATAAACATTAATATGTTTATATTACAAACACAATATCACTCATAAATTACAAAGCACAAAACAAAAATAAACGTAATAAATAAATTTTTGTGTGATTGTGAATCCAGCCCAAAAGTTCGTGTGCGTATTGGCATGTAAAGAAGTATTATCTTGCTAAGACAGAAAAATGTCTGAAATGTTATTTATGGTGATTTGGTAAGGGATTTAAGTATTTTATACATTAAGTTTTGTTAATTAAAATCATTTGAATATTTTTCCAGTCATCGGTTATTTTACCGAGTAAATTACATGTTTTTGGTAATTTACTCGACATTGAGTAAATTACCGGTCACAAACCCAACGCTAGCTGGCCACCGTTCATAAACTTAACTTACATAACATTTCAAAACAAACAAATCAAAACTATTTTTTTTCAAAATTAGCGTCGATACTTAAGTTTAAATATCAAATATATTTTTAAATCTAACTTTCCGACCAGATCGAATAACAACAGGTGGTCGGGCAGTAGAATCTTAATTGTTCAACGTTCGGTAGAGAAGAAACCGTTATCAATTTCATGAAAATATGTGCGCGTGCTGGTAATACTCGTACATTTTTCTCCTTAGCAGCATCAAAAGAATCAGAGGAAATGTAGGCTGGTTTGGTTTGGTCTATGGAAACTTGTACATTTCTTCCTGCAATACCTAGTGTTAATGTCTTGTCGTTGCGATTAAGCACCTTATAAGGTTCACAATACGGTGGTTGTAACGACTTTCGCACAGTGTAGTCCCGTAAAAACACATGATAAACTTTGGCCAGATCTTTAAAAACAAATGTTTTTTATAAGGAGTGATGAGTTGCAGGAACAGGTCGAAGATTTGCAATTATTGCTCGCAGACTATTGATGAGATCGTAGGAAGAATCTTTAGGTGAACTATTAAGTATCAAGAGTTCACCTGGCAATTTTATTGGCTCACCGTATACGATGCAGAAGAATAGTTCAAATCTTCTTCAAAAGTTGACCGGATCCCTAATAATACTAAAGGCAGTGCGCGGTACCATGAGTCTTGGTGGCACATAAGAGCTGCCTCGAGTTGACGATGAAGTCTTTCTATGCCATTCGCTTGAGGATGGTAACTGGTAGAGCGACTACGTCTGGTATCACTCAGAATCATGAGTTTGCTAAACAATTTTGACTCAAATTGCCGACCTTGGTCAGTGTAGTAATAATGACAAGAACACCGAAACGCGCGATACAGCCATGTAAAAGTCACTCTGCTACCTCCTCCGTAGTAATGCCGACCATTGGTATTACTTCGGGCTATCGAGAAAATCTATCAATAGCAGTGAAGCAGTAAGATTAACCATTAGAGCAACGGACAAATTATTTAGATGTGTATGTGCCTAAATCTAGCCGTCGGAGTTGGAAATGTTGCTAATGGAGCAGTAACATCCCTGATCAACTTATTTTTTTGACATGCAAGGGATTTTTTAGTCCAATCACGACAGTCCCTGTTCATTCCAGGCCATACGTAACGACCAGACATGAGACGTGCAGTGGCAGTTGTACCGGGATGGCTGAGGTTATGTAGGTCTTCCGTGCCCTCCGAGCACACGTGGGGACCAACCGCAGCCTGGGCTCTATAGTCCGGCGTATGACAGGGAGGCTTGGCGAGCCATGGCCGCATTTTGCGAGCGGGTGATCGCCGAAAAGGAGAACGCGGAGCGAGAGCGAGAGGCTGCGGCTGACGAGAGGAGGCGTACTGGGCGCAGGAAGAACCTCCACCACCTGCACATGCCCCTCCCTGTGCCTCGGGTCGAGGACGCGGAACGTCCGCTTCCCACTAAGAGGCGCGATGGTGTGTAATGCGTTCTACGCATCATCGGGACATCAAGCCGTAGGATAACCTCCTTCGACGCTAAAGGCAGGGGCACTTGCCCTCTTCAGATCAGGTGAGACTGTGTGTCGGTCTAGTCGGTGAGGGGCCGCGAATGTGTGCTTATGGCGATGACTCGTGACCCAGAACTCAGGCTCCAGAGAACGCCGCTGGTTTTTTTGTGGGTATGCCCCAATCGGGGAGAGTCCCACATAACCAGCTGATTTCCCCGGAGGACGGTAGGTAGGTAGGTATGTGTAAAGCATTTTCCAGCGAAACCAAAAAAAAAAGATATGTAAGTCTTCGAATGCCGCTCTGCGAAATGATTTCAGAGATTTTTTTGGAGAAAATCGGAATCGGAAATAAAGTTCGGAATCATAATCTTGAGACTGCACAATCGTTTCGTAATCTTGCATCAAAGAAGTGACTTCTACTCTAGATAACGTGTCGGCAACCACATTTTCCTAGCCTATAAACATTGAATGTATGTAGTGAATTGGCTTATGAAAGAATGTTGGTTTAGCGTTGGGGTGGAGGTTTTTACGACGTTGGATAAAAGCGCAAAGTAATGGTTTATGGTCAAAGAATATGAAAAGTGTTGAACATTTTGGTACACAGCTAAAAATTATCTGTAATAAGTTGGAAGCGCGGCTTGTTTACTCAATAACTTCTTACTAAAGAAAGCCAATGGCTGCCATTCACCTTTGGCTTTCTGCTGAAGTCAGGCGCCGATATGTTACTAAATGCATCCGTGAAAACACCTAATGGGACTCCAGGCTAAGGAAGAGCTAACAAGGCAACTTAAGATAAACTATTTTTGCATGCCTTAAAATGTTAGAGTAAATCATCTGTCCAAATAAATGGCTAAGCTCCTTTATTTCCAATAGCAGTAAGTGCGTCTATGAGAGGTGCTTGGTGTTTGGCTGCACTAATAAGAAATTGATGATAAATGTTAATCATTGCAAGAAAACGACGAACAATTGGACCGTTTTATGGGGAGGATAAATTGTAGTTATTTTGTTTTGTTTTATGAGATATGTTTTTTTTTTATGTGTGAAATTTATCGTTTTTTTTCTTTTAATAGTAACCCATTTTCTTTTTTCTGTCGCACCGCCTACAATCATTTCTGCTTAGCCCAAAGGTATGACTGGTAGGGAATGCCATATGGCGTTAAGTCCACCTTTTGTATAAATTTTTGGTTGTGCAATAAAGTATAAATAAATAAATAAATATGCAGATCTTTGATGTAGTCTTCTAGAGGTAGAGTGCCGTTGGCATTTATTGTATACCCTAAAAAAGTTGCCTGTTTGACCCCTAAGACGCACTTTGAGGTATTGAAAACCATACCATAAACATTTTGTCTTCGGAAAAGGATTTTTAAATGCTTTATGTTCAGAAATATTTTAAGAGAAAACCATTATGTCATCGATATAAGCAAAACAGAAGTCTAACCCCCAAACTAACTCCAAAATCGTCCACAAACCTTTGAAAAGTTTTTCCGGCCTTTCTAAGGCCAAAAGTCACATAGGGAAATAAGTATAATACTCAAATAAGCCAAATGGTGTAGTGATGGCAGTTTTGCACACATCGTCTAAGTGAACGGGAATTTGATGATAAGCTTTCTCTAAAACTATGGTGCCAAAAATAGATGACCCAGTCAAGTTATGACTGAAATCTCCAATATATTTTACAAGATATGCGTCAGGAATAGTTTAAGCATTAAGGGCACGGTAATCACCACACGGACGCCACGATGTGTCTTTCTTGGAGGCCAAGTGCAATGAAGAGGCCCAAGTATTATTGGATGGGCGTTCTGTGCTACACTTAGCCATATTCTCGAATTCCTTTTTCGCAATCAATAGCTTCTGAGGCGCAAGCCGACGGGGCTGACAGCTAACAGGAGGACCGTCTGTCGTTAAAATATGATGCACTGTATTATGCTTTACAAACCTTGTTCTCTACCTCAACCTTAATTCTTGCTGATGTCAAATGGCAGTGATGCCAACCTCATGAAAACAATTGATCCACGGACATTCGCCACAAGCATTTTCTATTAGATCTCTTCAAGGAGTTCCAATGAGAGTTCCATGATTCATACAAGTGGATTTGAGGCAGGAACAATGCATCATGGGATAGAAGATTGTTATACAAGGGGAGAAAGTGACTCATTTCACTCGAGATGTTTTTGGCGCTCGAACGGAGTGAGAGCGCTAATAATTCGAGAGTGAAATGGGTGCTTTCACCCGAGTTAAAAATACTATTTTTCATTTCGACTGTAAGGAAAAATAATTAAATTTAGCTATGCAATTGTGATGCGATGATGACATATTCGGCTGTGCAATTTCAAAACCTAGCAAGGACAAATTAACAAAAAAAAACTGTTTTTACTAGATGCTAATGACAAGGTCATAACGCACGAGTTCGCAGTGTCAAATCTGTCAAAATATTCGTAATAATGGAAATACAAATCTAGCAAGTCCACATCGGTTACGAAAACTTGCCGCGAAAACCAATTCAAAACCTAGTATGGCACAATGGCAATATTAAAATCTTGCAAGGGACTGTTCCTTGCTAGGCTTTGATCTTGTCGTTGTGCCCTACTAGGTTTTGAAAACTGTCGATTCGAGATAAATTTCGCGCCATGTTTTAGTATGTCGCAAAGTGCTGGCGTGTGCGGATTATTCATGCTTGTTCTTGCAAATATTTATTGTTTACGATGACTCAAAGACAGTTTTATCGGTCGTCATTGATGTTTAAAGCCCTGAGGGACAAAGAGATTAAAAAAAAAGATTTTCAAAATTAAAAAAAAATCTTACTGAATCAAGTCGTAGAGGTTAAATTTATTAATGGGTGCAGAAACTTATTCTACAAAGAAGATTATGATGAGGCATTTGTGGAACTAGATTTTTTAATGAAAAAGTTTCTCCAAGAGGTGTGAAAACAAACAAAAAAGAATAGGAAGGAATAGTCTCAAAATTAGTTCCACTTATGCCTTTTAACAGGCGTCAATTTTGGCTTACATTACCAACCAATGATAAAGTTGAAGATCTTGTCGCTAGTGGGCAAAACGAGCATGACTGATTATCCTTAGTCATGTTATTTCATTGTTATGAGTCATATTATCATGTCATTATTCTGTAATAATTTTATATTTTCTAAGTTTTATAACTGATTTTCATTTACGTTTTACAAGAGTTAAACGATCTTGTAACTAGTGCGCCAAACGCGCATGACTGATTATCCTTACAAGGCGTTATTTTATGAATGAGTCCATATAATATGTTATTTTGTAGGAATTTTAAATAAAATAATTTAAAATTTAAAATTTTGTAATAAAACAGCGTATACCAACAAGATGGACAGACGACCTTAAAAAGATCGCAAGATCAAACTGGATGCAGACCGCTAGATATCTGTCGGCATGGAAAGCAGTGGTGGAGCCCTATGTCAGCAGTGGACGTCCTTTGGCTGATAAAGATGATGATGATGATGTAATAATTTTATGTTTTCCTAAATTTTATAGATGATTTTTATCACATCATCAGATAAGTGTTAAACAATTTTTTAACTAGTACGCAAAGGGCATTACTGATTATGCTTATTTCGTTATTTCATTGTAATGAGTCATACCATGTTATTGTTTGGTAATAATTTTTAACCGACTTCGGTACGAAAAGGAGGAGGTTCTATGTTCGGCTGTATATTTTTTTTTAATTTTTTTCCAAAGTTTTTAACATTACCAAATTCAATTGTGATTTTTGTTTTGTTAACATTACCAACTTATGTAAGACGACCTTACTTGAAGTCGCCGCCAAACTATTATGCAGGCAGACCAGAAAATTCAACAGCGCCGACTTCCACTAAAAATTCTAATAATTTGAGTGTAGTATGTAAGTTTTAAAAGTTATTTTTTACTTTTAAGTTTTTTTTTTATTGAAGGCGGTTTTCATTTTTTGTAAAAAATAATTTTACTTTAGATCATTAATTTACTAAATATCCCACGAGATCAAGAAACTAATGCGGGAAAAATCGCAAGTTGCACTTACTAGTAAAACCAGAAATCAAAACTTAGATTACTTACTAGGTTATGAACTTAACAATTTGCTAAGACGTTGCTTATTAAAACCAGATATTAACCTAATAAAGGCCTTTACTAGATTTGAAAATGGTTTTTATGTCATCGTTTACATACCTAGAACAAGTTTTTTGTTAGTAAGTGCTTTCTAATGTGCAGTATTATAAATAAATGATAAATAATATGTTAACACCAAAACCAAGGATATTGTGCAACTTTTAAGCTAATTCCCATCAACGTAACTTTTATAACTCAGCTGCGGTACGCGCTCAAAGTGAAGAAGTCGTTTTTCGGCTCTCCTGTAAAATTTGTTCCAAGTCCCTTACTATGTTTTGATTTGGGACAGCCGTATTATGTTGATTGGCGAGAGATGAAACCTCAAGTTTTTACATCACATATCAGTTTGTAGTGAACAAAGTCGTTATACATAAAACACACGATTAGAAGGACAGTAACGGCACGGAAGACAACAGAGTACAGATAGTTCAACTCAGTTGTGCGCGCGGCCTTATGTGTGGGTAAACCTTGTACATATACAGTGACTTTGTGTGCGTGACAAGAGGTACAGTCGGGTACAAATACAAATACTTATTACGGGTTATAATATACGGGTTTAAAAAAAACAGTTATTTCGTAATTTAATGTTTATTTATTGAACATTATTCTGCATCGCTACTTGAAAAATCTAATGATGAATTTTCGGATTCGCTGCTCTCACCAAGGTTAATTATGATATCTGACTCCATGTCAAAATGTCTATAGTATTCTTCTTCTTTCTTTTGTACATGTCGACAAGTATTACCCCACATCTCTTCATCAATTTGATTTAACGTTCATTTATGAGTTTCATTATTTCCGTCACATTTTAATCGACATTATGTGAAGCAATATAATTTTTTAAAATTCCCCACACATTTTCTATGGGGTTTAGTTCAGGATGATATGGTGGCAATCGAAGAACTTTTATGCCATATGGCTTTGTATGTCAATAGTGCGTTAGGTACGAAACCTTGTTCTGAACCAGCATGCACAATGATAATTCTTTGTCCTTTCGACAGGTTTCTCTTTAAAGGTGGTCCATCTTTATTACCCCATCCTTTGTTTTGCACATGGCTAGTTAAGATGTAGCTCTCATCTGTATATACGATACACCTATTTTCTTGACGGTATCTGAGTAATTTTTTTAGGTAGGAAAATCGTAGTTTTTGGATGTCATGCCGCTCTATAATAACACGTCTGTTATCCACAGTTTTTCGCCATTTGTATCCCAACTTTAACAAAGCTGTACGCAGAGTCGAAATACTTCCATCATAGTTAAGTTTATCTTGAAATATTCTTTTCAACTTTAGCAACGATGTTCTAAATGGTAATTTTGAATAGTGGAACGTATAACATCAACGTTAAAGTTGTCTAATTCTAACTTCTTTAAACGTTTTTTACGGTCTTTATGCGGAGATTTAAATTTAGAGTCAGATTCTTTTCCTTCAGCCAATATATTAGTAATTGTTCTCTCTGATACCCCCACTGCCATTGCTGTTCTTTTCCGTACGCTATTTAAATGTTCACTTAATTTCGATATTAAAATTGGACTTGCGCTGCAAACTGGATCACTTACTAGTTCCAATATATCTCTCGCATCTATTTTCAGAAATTCGTATACCTTAGCAATGGTTTCTCGAGTCTAAAACAATAATACGTAAACGTCAACAGGGAAAATTTTTTTCTTATATAGAATCATAATCAGAGATCGGAATTAGGTGTGTGAAAATACAAAATATCGAGAATATAACACGTGCTCCATATTATGTCCCGCTGCAAACTTTAGGTATTTTCACACACCCAATTCCGATCTCTGAATAATAAATATTAATTACATCTAAATTAAAAAAATAAATAAATAAAATAAAAATCTTTTAATATTTACCTGACTCCTTAAACATTTTCTCCGTGAAGAACTAGACATTTTCGTAAACGACTGTACCCGTAAGAAAAAGCGATAAGGACACGTCTTGCTCGGACGACGACTGCCGCGTCACTGCCACACGAATGAAAGTTGTATATTTACAAGCCCACGCACACATAGGGCCGCGCGCACAACTGATTTAAACTATCTGTACCTACATAAAACGCGGATGATATCAAATATTGTTAAAAATATCGATTGATTTTTCTTCACAGACAATAATATTAGTAGAAGAACGCAACCTTCACCTTGTCACCAAAACTACCACATGTTATGTCAAATTCCAGGTTCAGTTTTGCGCGCGACGACGTACGAAGCGCACGTATCTGTTATTGTCGCGACCTCGTAATAAGCTTAAGCGGAGTTGTTTACAACTACCCTCAATCAAATAGTACGATGGAGGAAAACGACGATGAAAGTAATAAAAGTGACTCTGAAATTATTAATAGATGCGAACGGGAAATGGATGGAATGTTGCAGTGGGACAATTCTGGAATTGAATTCGAAAATGTGGCAAGAAATGTTGAAAAGAGAGGCCGTGAAGAAAGTGAGGAAAATAGTGAAGAAGGCTTTATTACCGTTACTAGAAGGAGAACAAAGCGGCTATTACGCAGTAATTCTACAATTCAACAAAATAGCACGAATACCAACAACAATAATAAGGTTGAAGAAACATCGGAGGCGGAAAACAGTTTTCAAATATGCATTACTGCACTCACAGCTTTGCCAAAACAATTCGCTATGGCAAAACTACTTACACAAGAAAATATAACCAACGTACAACGAATCAAATATAAGAGTCCAAACAAAGCACTGGTTGTCTTTAGCACAAAAGAACATGCTGACAAGTTACTTAATTGTCCTAAAATTACTGATTTAGGATATAGATGCCAACTGACTTCCGAGAGCAATATTGTGTATGGAGTTATTAAAGGAGTGGACCTCGACATAAATATTGAAGAGATAAAAACATCTTTAGAAAGTTCTCATGAGATAATATCCATCTTAAGATTAAAACGTTTAAATTTTGATGGAAAATGGGTAGACAGCGAATCAATACGTGTCGGCTTCAAGAATTCTACCTTGCCTTCATATGTTCATGCATATGGGTGCAGGTTTAAGGTGGAATCTTATGAATTCCCCGTCACTCAGTGTTCTACGTGCTGGAAATTTGGTCATACAGCTAAGTTTTGCCCGTCAAAAAAGGTACTATGTCCAAAATGCGGTAATGACCATGATAATTGTGAAAGTACTAATTACAAATGTTTGAATTGCAAAGGACCTCATATGTCATTAGACAAAAAATGCCCTATATTTGTAAAAGAAAAAAAGATAAGAAGGATAATGAGGGAACAAAACATGACATACAGAAAAGCTCTTCATTTCTACCTTCATGACCAAACTGAAGAAAAAAGAACGATAAGCGCCACGAACATAAACTCGAACCTTTCTAGTGAAAGGAATAAAAGCAAGACGTACAGCAGCGTATTAGCGACGCAAGCAGATATACATGAAGATTATATGTCTCAATCTAACAGTGTACAAGAATTAGAAGAAGATTCAGAAGTATTAAATCCACAAAGCAAATCCGAAAAATCTAAAAAGAAACATTACAAGAAAAAAAAGAATAAAGAGGGACAGATTCCATCACAAATTTTTCCTAAAAAATCTACAGATAAAAACACCCAAAGAAATGTGAATAAGACTAACAAAGAGACTATTTTAAAATTTGAATTTAAAAAGTTGACTAGTTAGCGACTGTGGTATGGAAGAAAAAATAAGCTCGTTGGTGAAAATAGTTATAGAAGAAATCAAGATGTATTTAATTAATCTAGTCAGTAAAGGAGAGGTATTAGATTTACTACTTAAATATTTAAATTATGGCTAAAAGACCTACTAAGGATCCTGTGATTAATATTCTTCAGTGGAACTCTCAGTCTATTAGACCTAAATTAGTTAGTTTTGGTGCACTTTTAAGGCAAGAAAAAATCCATGTGGCTATTTTAAGTGAGACCTGGCTGGAGGCTGAATCTTCTGTCCATCTTAGTGAGTACAACTTTCATAGAAACGACAGGGATGACGGATATGGTGGCGTGACTATAATAACTCATCGAACTCTCCAGGTTCAAGTATGTCCTGCTACTTTAAATAATTCAGGTATTGAAATAATAAAATTTAAATTACTTAATTGCAGCGATTTAGAATACATAGTTTCAGTATATTGTCCATCGTCAATAAGGACCTCTCAATCTGATTGGGATGAATTATTTATGCTATGTCCAAATAGATCCCTAATAGCTGGAGATTTTAATGCCCATCATCTGAACTGGTCATACAAAACAGAGACTAGAGGGATACAGCTGTCAGATTCCGCTCTCGAAAATGGTTTTAGTTATCTTAATAACGGCCAGCATACACGTATCAAATTAGTAAGTGATGTTTTGCAAAAAAGTTCGCCAGATATAACATTCGCATCATCAGATATTGCTATAAATTTTGATTGGCAGGTTACTCAAGAAAACTTGGGTAGTGACCACTTGATCATTAAATTAACTATGAACTACAATAATAATATAAAGTTAATTAAAAGGCGTAACTATAAGAAAGCTGACTGGATATTATACAGGAAGTGTTTAGAGGGAGTGTTTGGTACAACTTACATTCAGCCAGATAATATACAGGCAGAATATGATAAGTTCCAAGACCACCTCGTAAAAGCAGCTGATAAAAGCATTCCGTATACAAAAATAAACAATAATCCAGAATCAAAATTCAAACCTAAATCTTACTGGAATCCCTCTTTGTCTCATGTTGTGGCCCAGCGTAGATTGTGCCTTAAGCAATTTAGACGTAACCCAACTCCTGAAAATCTAAAAAAACTAGAAGAAAAAGTTAATGAATCTCGACGTCTAATAGGTCAGGCTAAAGCTCAAAGTTGGCGTAATTTTTGTAGCAAGATCGATGAGTCATCCTCTGTTCGAGAGGTCTGGCAGCATATGAGATGGGTTAAAGGTCTCAAAAACACAACATACTGCGCACCAGATGAAAAAAGAAATGAACTCCTAGCAGCCTTGACTCCTGATTCTGCATCCCCTCCAGCGCCCAATTTCAACTCTAGAAATGAACTTCTTGAATCAGATTTCACATTGCAAGAATTGATTCACTGTTTAAAAAGAAAAGATACAGCACCTGGAGAGGACAGCATCTCACATTCTATGATTTATAACCTGCCTAAGGAAGGAAAATTGTTTCTACTTACTTTATATAATGCCATCTTTAAATTTAACTATGTGCCAGCCCAATGGCGCAATATTTTGATTGTTCCTATTCCTAAGGCAGGTGGTAATCCTAATTCCATTCCTAAACTGAGACCCATTTCGCTCATGTCTTGTTTATGCAAAATCTTTCACTCTATGGTAGCGAAGAGATTGGAGTGGTTCGTAGAGAAAAATAAAATTATTTATTTATTTTTATTTATTTAAAGACTTTATTGCACAAATTTAGTGTACAAAGGTGGACTTAATGCTAAAAGCATTCTCTACCAGTCAAACCTTTAGGTCATGCAGAAAGGTGTCAACGGGTGCAGTGAAAAGCTTCTAAAGAAAAAAGGAACATAGTAACAATAATCATTTTATCCTATAATAATAAATATTCATATTATAATGTATTATATAAATAGATAAACCTACATTTAAATAGTAACTTTAACTTTAAACATATTATATATATAATTATACGTACATAAGCATAAATAAAGCAATAATACATACATATAATAACAATATTACTATGCAATTATTCACTCTTTCAGAAATGTGCGAACTTTATTCTTGAAGGATAACCTCAAATCAGTCTTCCTTATATCTAGGGGAAGAGAGTTCCAGAGTCGTGTAGCTGTCACTGTAAATGACTTTGAAACATACGAGGAGCGGTGAGCCTGCGTACCTAGCCGAAGGTTGTCAGAGGAACGGAGAGAACGATCATGAGTTTGACTTAAAAAAGGGAACATATTTCGAAGGTAAGAAGGGGCAGAGGGGTTATACAGAATAGTGTGAAGAATGCAAAGAATTCGAGAGTCTCTACGTTGACGGATGGTAAGCCAATTCAGTTGTGCTCTGTAACTGGAGACATGGTCGTATTTACGGAGGCCGAAGATGAATCTAATACAACTATTTAGGAGACGTTCAAGTTTATCAGTGAAGGCTTCAGTGAGGTTAGTACAGCACGAATCAGCATAGTCGATGATAGGAATGACTAAACTTTGCATAAGCAGAAGTTTCGTTTTAAATGGGAGAAAGAATTTAAGGCGGTAGAGACTTCTCAGACATGTGATAACCTTACGACTTACTTCTGATATGTGATCAGTCCATCCCAGCGTAGAGTCAATGATAAGACCCAAGTTCTTTACACTGGAAGAGTAAGGAATTGTCGAACCTTTATAAACTATCGGATCCAGATCAACGGTATTAAGCCTAGAGATCAGTCCCGGACTACCCACGATGATAGCTTGACACTTGGTAGGGTTAACTGAAATACCAAAGTTGTGCGACCAGGAAGATATATATTCTAAAGTCTCGTTCATTAGGTTTATTGCAGCAGATATTTCAGAAATTTCAGTTTGAACATATAATTGAAGGTCATCGGCATATAGATGATACATCGGCATATAGATGTACAATTATCCCACTTTTTTCTACCGGATTTCGACGCGATCAATCATGTTTGGACTGTTTAGTGCGTGTAATTACATACATTCAAGTTAATTTTACACATAATATTCCAACGGTAGCATGTTTCCTAGATATCGAAAATGCATATAATAATGTCTCTATATCACAAGCAATTTCCTTATTAGATGAACTACAGATTGGTACGAGGATCTGTGGATATCTTTGGTCTTTCTTAAATGAAAGACATCTTAAAATTAAAAACCAGAGGGGAGATAAGGATGTAATAAGATGGACTGATAAAGGCTTAGCGCAAGGGGACCCCATATCTCCTTTAATTTTTAACATTATTACTGCTAAATTAGCTCAGAATATTGAAAATACTTTCATATGTCAATATGCAGACGATTTTATTCTATACATTGGTCATAAAAATATTAAAACAAGTGAAAGGTATTTGCAAGTAGCGTTATGTGAAATGGTCAGTCAGTTGAAAACTCTAGGATTGGATCTATCTGCTATTAAATCAAAATACTGTATATTTAGTAGAGGTAGAAGAAGTCAGAGTTTAGATCTTAAAATAAACGGGCAACCGTTATCATCTACACAATGCATAAAATATTTGGGGATGTGGCTCGATAGGTCCTTACTTTGGACGAAACACATAAATGAAATAGTTGAAAAAGTATCAAAATTTTTAAACATTTTGAAGATATTAGCTGGAGCTAGCTGGGGAATTCACCCCAAACACTTAAGGAGACTGTATATAGCGCTTCTTAGAAACCGACTAGATTTTGGTTGTTTTTTGTATGATAACAGTGCAAAAACTCACTTAACTAAGATGGACAGAATTCAGAATCAAGCCCTGAGAATTATAGGTGGCTTTATTAAAAGCACTCCAATACATGTCATGGAAACGGAGTTGTGTATTCCTCCACTTTTTGTAAGACGAAGGTATTTGGCCTATAAATATTGTTTAAAAGCAAAAACTTATGAAGTGACTACTGGCATACTTGATCAATTAGAAACTGCTACTCAGAACCGGTATTGGGAGAAGAAAAATAAACCTCTGCTCAGCACCACTTATAGAGAAACCAAAAACTATGAAGTTGAGTCTTCCTATCCATTGGAAATGTATTCCCTCAATACGTGGGTTACTCAAATTGATACTTTTAATATTGTAAGACTAAATTTAGACTGTATTAAAAAAGCTAAAAAATCTTTTGAGCCGAATGCTTTAAGAAATGCAATCATCAAAGAACTTTTGGAAAAGTATGACGCTAGTTGGACTAAAATTTTCACAGACGGCTCGAAAGATAAGCGAGGGATTGGTGCAGCATATTGTAATGTGGGTAGGAGGGACGTAGGGAGATTTAAAATACCTACAGATATATCTATAATGTCTACTGAGTTGGTTGCGATTTTTAATGCACTCGATTATTCCAAAAAACATAACTTCAAGAAAACCTTGATCTACACTGACAGCAAGAGTGCGTTACAACATGTTGCTCGATGCGCCTCTGGATTAAGAGGTGTACCGATAGCTTATAAGATTCTGGAACTAATTCACGAGAGCAGTAAAAATGGCAACCAGTTATACCTACAGTGGATACCTTCGCATATAGGACTTCATGGTAACGAGGAGGCAGACCGACAAGCTAAGCTTGCAATAATAGATGGCACTGAGTTTGAAATTAAACCTTTTTATTCGCAATTATTACGAAAATTTAAAAATAAAGTATTTAATATCTGGGAGGAGCATTTTAAGATTATTTCTTTAGAAAAAGGCATTTGGTACAAAACTATATCGTGTGAACTCCTCGTTTACCGTGGTTTTCGAATATTAGTTTAAGCCGAAAATATGTTGTTTTATTACTTAGACTTCGGTCTGGACACATTCCGTCAAACAAGTTTGCTTACTTAATGAAAAAATCCAACTCTCCAAACTGTGATACATGTCACGACAAAATAGATGATGTACAACACTTGTTGACGGAATGTGTCAAGAACCGAAGTGAGCGGCTGTCATTGGTGAGTCGACTTAATCTTAGGACTTTTGATTTAGGAGTCTTTCAAAGCATTTTAGCCAAACCCTCATCAGATGCTGCTAAACTTGTCTGCGATATGGTTTCGGTGATTTACCAGTGACAGTCACTTGTTCTTTGTATATTTTTATTATTAGTAGCTTTTTTCTTTGTTTTTGTTTTGATGTTGTGGTAATTAAGATTAGTTTACGATGGGACTGTCATACACTGTAAAAGTCCCTAAATTAATAAATAGAAAAAAAAAAAAATGCCTCATGAGATAGCGCTATGAGTGACAGCTAAAGGTGGGAGTGAGTAAGAAGATTAACGAACAACAAAATCGCGCCAAGTCACCTCCGCCTGCTTAATAAAAAATATATCGTCAAAGACAAACATAATGTGATAATTAAGAAAGAAAAAAAAATGACACTATGTATGGCGGAAATCCGAATATCCCAATGTATTTTTTTTCAAATCAGTGACCATAATAACACGCTTTCAATGTTTAGCTTATCTTAAAAATATGGAAAGCTTGTTTATTTTAATAATATGTGACTCAATTATCTATATCTTCATGTCTGATCGTAGCATTTAAAACTAAATTACTTTCCACCCTAGGGATGGAAAAGCTATTTTCCACCCGTCTATCTTCACATGAAAGTTCAATTTTCCAAACAGAAGAGATGAAAAATAATTTATGAGTCAGAGACAGCAACCTTTCGCGAAAAGAGTCAGCGGTTTCATTTCCAGGTATTCCTTTATCCTGGTTAGAATAATATTGATACCAATCATTTTACCCTCAAGTAGAGCTTCTGTCTGCTTCAGTCTGATCTTGAAGATGATTGGAAACTAAGTTTTGGATTTGAATGGAGCGGCCAACATTCCTTGAAGGCAGCTGTGAAGATAATCGAGTTTATAAGGGGATGAGATTTTACATACATGATAGTCTCCAATATGGCGATTGATTCGCCCGTTAAAACTGTGGAGACTTGAGGGCATTTCCAGTTTGAGGCTGCGTGCCATACCGCGGCTCCGACACAGCCAGCATCGGAGAACTTGAATGGAGCCGATATTCGCTTGTATTGAATCCCACCGGATACGATGCCCCGAGGACCCAATACAGAAACGGTCCATCGCGTCGCATACAAATACTAAAGTGAGTACAAAGGACTCGAAGATTTCTGCGCTGACGAGTAGTGAGCCAATTAAGTTGAGATCGGAACGGAGCACGGAGAACTTGAATGGAGCCGATATTCGCTTGTATTGAATCCCACCGGATACGATGCCCCGAGGACCCAATACAGAAACGGTCCATCGCGTCGCATACAAATACTAAAGTGAGTACAAAGGACTCGAAGATTTCTGCGCTGACGAGTAGTGAGCCAATTAAGTTGAGATCAGAACGGAGCAATATGGTCATACATTCGTACCCCAAAAATAAAACGAAGGCAGTTATTTATGAGACGCTTAAGCTTGTTAAAATAGTTTTGGGACAGGTTGGTGCAGCACATATCGGCGTAAGCGATTACTCGCAATGCCAGTGCCGGGACCAGCAGAATTTTGGTACTTACACAGTCTGGCCATAAATACTGTTACAATTAAAAATAAGAAAGATATTACGTTTGAATTTGGAATCTTTTATTTTTATACTATTGCTCATTACGTTTTCTAATTTTGGGGCCAATACATTTTATAATATTTTGCGATATTAAAATGGAGTGGGGTGATAAAGAGAACCGAATCGCTGTGATTGCATTACACAAGTTGGCATGGAGCCAAATGCAATTTTTAAAACTCTCTATACGCTTGGTATTAGTCAAATGTTTGTATACCGGGCTATCAATAGGTACAATGAGACTTCCTCTGTTTGTGACAGAATAAGATCAAGGCACTTATTTTTGAATCACTCGCGTCAAGATGGCGCGTGATATTCATTGTTTAATGCCCGATTTTCCAATAAAAAATAGTATAATTTCACGTGAAAGTGATCAGCAACAAGATAAATGAATTTTGTGAGTACCAACGCCAATATTTTGCGTGATTTTCATTAATGTTTAATTTGTTTGCGAACGATACTAACACGCCATATTCAAGCGAGTGGTTCAAAAATAAAGCTCCTGGCCGTCCATGTAGTGTTCGTACGAAAAAGGTGGTAAAAGCAGTAAGGGAAAGAATTCGCAGAAATCCTGTCCAAAAGCAAAAGATTTTATTTCGAGAGATGAAAATAGCACCAGAATGCGTGTCGCGTACACCACCATGTCGCGTATTTTAAAAGATGACTTAGGACTTGCAGCCTATAAGAGACGCACTGGTCATTTTTTAACTGATAATTTAAAAAAGAAAAGGGTGGTAAAATCGAAAAAACTACTGAAGCGGTACGCAAAGGGAGGTCACAGAAAAATTTTGTTTACGGATGAGAAAATCTTTACAATTGAGCAACATTTTAACAAACAAAATGACCGTATTTATGCTCAAACCTCTAAGGATGCTTCCCAATTAGTCGGCAGAGTGCAACGTGGGCATTACCCGACTTCAGTAATGGTTTGGTGGGGTGTTAGCTATGAAGGAGTGACTGAGCCATATTTTTGTGAAAAAGGTATCAAAACATCGGCACAAGTGTATCAAGATACCATTCTTGAGAAGGTAGTAAGTTTCGGACTTCATCAGAACTAAAGACTGGCCGTCGTCTAGTTCCGATCTTAATCCGCTGAATTATGATTTATGATCAGTTTTAGAGAGTCCGGCTTGCTCTAAACGCTATGATAATTTGGAGTCTCTAAAACAATCCATACGATTGGCAGTGAAGAATTTTCCCCTGGAAAGAGTACGTCCTTCTATTGATAACTGGCGTCAACGTTTAAAGGATTTATGTGTATTGCAGCCAATGGAGACCACTTCGAATAAGCTTTTTATATTTTAAATTGTTTTGTATTTAACAATCAAACTAACACACTGTAAAAGTAATAAAATATTTATTAATTTTACATAACAAAAAAAAAACAATTTTAATGTAAAAGTAGTAAGTAATTATTTGCATTATTTTTTTTTTCTTTGTGTCAATATTTATGGCAAGACTAGGTATATATGAGTGTTCGAATCGAGTAAGTAACTTTTCTGCTAGTCTCGGCGATCTGGTGAGCCCAACTGAGTGAGCTATCTATCACATACCTGGGTAAAAATCTGGATTTTTAACATGACTTATATGGTATGGTGCAGTCGTTATAACGCAAAGCAGCAATGGGCTGACCGATTTTACCCAATTGATATGGATTATAAGTAATTAATTATGGATTATTATTATAAGTAAGATTTGACATTAACGTTTTGGTTTGGCAGAAATACGCTATCAGTCTGGGAATAAATCTGCAGATCGTCAGCATAGAGATGATAAGAGCATATCTTTTACAAAATTAGAGTAAACAATTTACATTTATATCATAGAGAAATACTATAAAATATTAACCACCACCCACGAACCACGGACGGTCATAAACGCCATTGTTCGGATTGGTCAAGTAAACATTACGATAGTTTAATGGTTATTTTTTCGTACTTAATATCATAGATGAATAAATCTGGATTTATCGTTAAAGGTTGAAATGAGTGTGCCACCAACCAAAACACAGGTTTGCCAAACGACATGGGTCACAAAAAAAATGATTATTTTTCTTTACCAAAACGTGGTAAATCCGTAAACAATTTCCATCGATTGAGAGCTGTGTTAGTGCAGACTACTGTGTCAATAACTTGTAACCAGCTGATTTGAATAATATTATCCCGCAGTACCTACTTAAGATGCAAGATCTTCCTTTGCCACGACAACGCAGCGGTTCACCCTTTTTTGTTTATGAAAGGTGTTGAATCACCGAGTCCTTCCTAAATACGGTATCAACCTGACACCTTGAGAGTTTTGACTGTTTCCGAAATTAAATATAAATATTAAGGGATTACCTCCATGACACCAAAGTAAATATAGCTTTGTTTGAAAAAACGTTAAATGGGGGCCCTTAAGTAGAGTAGGTCCTGCTTTATTAAGTATTTCCATCTAAATTGGTGGTATACAGAATGGAATCAACATAACTTAATTGAACAACAACAATAATAACTGTCACCTACATAATCAAGTTTTAAATTTTCTTATACTTTTCTGTGCCTTACTTTCAATAAAGCGCCAATTTTGTTACAAAAGAATGTTATTTGTAGATCTTTTCTCAATGGCACACTCACATAAGGAACTATCTATGATGCGAAGCTGTGCCATTTAAAAATGTGTACAAGAATTGCCTATAGAATTCAGCAGATTATTGAAACGTTTTTTTTTTCAATCGAATTGACGCGTCAGGGATACTTTTTGATGTTACATATAGGGCTATGTCGTCAGCATACTGATTGACGAAAGGTTCGACGGTCCTTTCAAAGTCGTAAGTATAGAACTGAACCTTGAGGAAGGCCCTTCCAAACCAAAGCGGGTAAAAGCTGGATAGACTCCCAAGTAGCACAGAACTGCTGTGTATTAGTTGAACTACTGTCCACAATATAATCCTTAGCTGTACAAGCCTTCTGAATAAGAGAGTTAGAGGCGCTGTAAGTGCTTATTTAACTCTAATTTGGGCACAAATTAATCAGCTTTTAGCTGAACAACTGTCACTTCAGCATTATAACAACATTATTTGAGCATTATTACAGGTAACTGGCACCCTAAAAGCTGAACATTGACTGAATAATAGAGTAAAATGTTACCAATTAAACAGCACATTGGCCGATTATAGAGTTTGCAGTAGCCAAGCGTTACCAAAGTACACTTTAGCAGGATCTTTTAACGCTTCTACGAAGTTGAATATTCTTAAGTGGCAAATTTTTGAATTAATATAATACTTATTCTCTAGCCTTCAACTTTTATATTTTATTATTGACGTTTAGTTTGTTCGTCTTCAATTGATGACAGTTTACTGTGGTAAATTGATTATTTCGTAAACTTCGTATTGATTTTCCTTAATGTTACTTGAAATTCGAATGGGTAAGAAAGTTTATTGTCAAATACTATATTAATATAGGCGAAAATTTTCACGCGCTATCGAATTATTTCTGTTTTCTATAAAATAAATATGTAAAATGGGCAAAAATGAAAAAATAATTTTGACATTTTAGTTTTATAATAAGCTTTTTATCTACTTTTATACAGTATTACTACTTCATAGTCATACTTTTATGATATTGTTGTTAACATAACAAATATCGGTGATGTGAATACAGGTAACTTATTCAATAGATCCAAAAAAATGGCGGCCAGCAATGTGAACTGTATTAATCACAATAAAATGCAATGGGGTTTCTAAGTGTTCAATTGTGGACCGTAAGTCAGCTTTGAGCTGACAAAAGTAGTTCTTGTGATAAACTGATCGGCCACAGGTTCATATAAAGCATTATAAGGGTAAACATGTGCGCTAATACTACAGTCTCTAGTAAAACAATTTCGGGGTCCGTGAATTTCTTACAATTCAACTATATACTAAAATGATAAATCTAAAACTATATGCTTAAATAATAAATTTTCCAAGACGTCTTTTAACTTCATGAGCAGGTTTATTGCTGTTGCTAGGACAAGTTCTCAGCTCTAAGCGGGAATATGGGTTACATTGGTCTAATTTATAGCAGTGTGCTCTGATTTTACATTATATCAATACTACTCATTGTGATTATGTGAGCTGAATAAATGCATATATACGATTGCTGATGAACAGTATTTAAGATTAACTATGTACAGCAAGAAGCAGTATATTATCATTAATTAAAGTCACAAAATAACTTTTTGCATTTTAGTGATTCACATGTTCTTCCTTAAAATGCCAAAGTTTTAAGGTTGTACTTGTGGCCTTCTTTTCAGAAAATAGCTTAGTTAAAGACCAAAGAAATGCTTATTAGCAGCATATATCTCTTTAAAAGGATAAGTTACCCATATGAACCCTTATGACATTACTGCGTTCTAGCCGTGACACTTATTAGCGCAATTATACAGGTGAGAGAGTAATTTTCTGCTATGGCTGTTAGAGTGTACTCTTATAAGTATTCAAAAATGCTCGAATTGCCGATGTGGCCTGTTGTGTCATCCTTTAATGCAGTTCTGTGCTTATTGGGCTGGCATCGGACCGTTAAAAATCTAGACATTAACGTATTGCATATGAACGTGACTAGCTTCCCTGAAACATTCAGCTGCAGCAATTTCTGCCTGAGTGTCGGAAGGAGAACATTGTCATTTGCAGAAACTATATCGAGGAATAATCCAACGAGGTATTGCTTGCTTTTGAGAGCTATACCGATGTCGGTTGTTAATATTGCCAGGCTATCGAGGGTGCTAAAACCATTCCTAAAACCGTTTCGGGAATTCATCATTATCATCATCATTATCAGCCAAAGGACGACCACTGCTGAACATAGGCCTCCCCCACGGCTTTCCACAGCGACCGATCACTAACCAGTTTGATCCCGCGATCTTTATAAGGTCGTCTGTCCATCTTGTTGGTGGACGTCCCACGCTGCGTCTCTGGTCGAAGGGTCTCCAATCTAGAACTTTCCTGCCCCAACGGCCATCAGTTCTTCGCGCTATGTGCCCTGCCCATTGCCACTTGAGCTTACTGATTCTCAAGGCTGTGTCCGTTACTTTAGTTCTTCTACGTATCTCCTCATTTCTGATTCGATCCCGTAGAGAAACACCCAGCATAGCCCTTTCCATCGCTCGTTGTGTGATTTTGAGCTTCATTATAAGGCCCATAGCCAAATAAATAGCCAATAGAATTAGCCAGGATTATAATATTCCATATGCCATTCGAGACGGTTTCTATTCATGTGTTCTGTGATCTTAAGAAGAACTGAAGATAGTGCAATATGACGATAAGACTTGTAGTCAAGTAAGTCCTTGACCGGTTTCAAGATCGGAATAACAATTTGTTGTTTCCATGCATCAGGAACCGAACCTTGTTCGTAGAAGGAATTGACTAAATTTGAAAAATAATGATTTAGAACGATCAGATGATAGTCCCCCTAGCCGATTTCGACGACGGTGGCCAGTCACAATGACTAATCGACAGTTCTTCAATAGTGAAAGCGTCATCAGGGTGATTAGATGGGGGAGTAGAGAGAAAAGTATTTGATGGAAATCAGTTAATATAGGGAACAAATGGAGCTAATTTGTTTGAAAAGTCATATATCCAGCTTGAGATATTATTAGAAGATAGGTTTTGGAAATTTTGGGAATGGCGAAAACGTTTTATTTGTTTCCAAACAAGTGAAGGGGGGAATCCAGAGGATATACTTTCACAAAAGCGTATCCAACCCATTTTTTTCTTGCCTGAGAGGATCCTTCTAGTGCTAGCAGCTATCTGTTTGTATTTTAAAAAAATGTCTAGAGACATACAAGAGCTATACACTTTCTTAGCTTCTTTTCTTTTATGGATAGCCGCAATGCATCCTTCATCTGGAGGAGAGAGTTTTCTGCGGGCACGATTTTTCTGTGGGGTATGGGCGAAGATGATAAGATATCAATAATAATATCATAAACTGAAAAATATTTTTTTGTGCTAAGGATGGGGAGAGAATTTATTTTACTATCCACTGAACCAGAAAAAGCTGGTCAGTCAGCTTTCTTGAGTTTATATTTTAAGAGAGGAGGGGGGGGGGGGGGAGGATGCGGAGGAGAAGCATTAGACAAGACAAATTGGAAAGTGATTGCCACGGATGGAAACTGCGAAGCAGTTCTGTTTTCAATGTTCCGGACAGGACTTGTTGTGGCTTTATTTTCATTTATGTTGCAGGAATCGCCAGAGTGGGGTTGGGAGCAGCAGAAGCACCTAGACTTTGATCTGCACTGGGGTTTCACATGACCGAACCTACAGCAGTTCATACACTGAATGGTAGGCAACTGGTAAGTCACAACTGGGAATGACGTATGATAGCAAAAGACTCAATAAGGGAGGGTTTGACCTTTAAATATTACAACTACCGCTTGGGTTGGAGTCCAAGAGGGATAATAATAATAATAATAATAAATATTCTTTATTGCACAAGTAAGGACACAAGAAACAATAACAATACAGGCAAATCATTTGTACAATATTGGCGGTCTTATCGCTTGATGCGATCTCTTCCAGACAACCATTGCGTAGAGGATACAACGTTTATCAGTGAGGTAGAAACGGTGTGCAAAGATATAGCTGGAATTTTAATATTATACTTTAAAGATAGTTACATAATATAAGTAAGAATAAAAATATATAACTAATACACTTATATCACAAATACAATAAAACAAATGAATAAATACAAAACAAATTAATAAAAACATATAATATACGTGCATAATACGATAGATTCATTATAGAAAATTTTCCGTCAATTTTTAAAGCGAAAGGAAATGCGCTTTTACCCTAGCTTTGAACACCAGAAGGGACTGGGATTGTCGGATATGCAGTGGTAGTGAATTCCACAGTCGAACGGGCTGAACTGTAAACGACTGTGAGTAGCATTGGGAGGAGAAAGAGGGAAAGGAAAGGTGTAGTCGACGGCATGAACGCATGTTAACCTGGTCGTTGGTGGTTTGCAGAAAGTGGAAACGTTCCTTGAGATAGGGGGGAAATCGTGGATTAAAAAGAACATTGTACAACAGAGTAAGGTTGTGAAGATTACGTCGCAAACGTATGGGAAGCCACTCTAACTGAGCACGGAAGTCGGAGACATGATCATACTTACGTAAACCGAAAATAATGCGAATGCAGAAGTTTTGGAGGCGTTCAAGTTTATCAAGGAACTTTTCACTAAGGTCTAGATAGCTACAGTCAGCGTAGTCAAGAATGGGAAGCAGCAGTGCTTGTACAAGAGCAATTTTGGTAGGAATCGGTAGAAAATTGCGCAGTCGATTTAGAGCACTAGCCGATGCATAGACTTTCCTGCTTACCTCGCTGATCTGTTTCTCCCAAGATAAAGAGCTATCCATATGAATGCCTGTAGGGAGTTCGTCAAGGCTACTCTTAACATAAAGTTGGAGGTCGTCTGCATACAGATGGTAGGAAGAAGTCAGGCCGAAGGTAATTGAATTAATGAAAATAGAGAAGAGAAGAGGAGACAAGACGCCACCCTGTGGTACACTGGCACCGATGTCACACCATGCAGAGAAGGAATTCTCAGCACGAATGCGTTGTCGGCGCCCATGCAAGTAACTATGAAACCAGTCAATTACCGTGGAGATATGTTAAGAGAACGTAGTAATCTAAGAAGGATATCAAAGTCAACAGTATTAAACGCATTCCTAAAATCCAGCAAAGCCAATAGAGTGAGATCCCTACTGTCCATGGCCAGGCGGATGTCATCGGTGATTTTCACTAGGGCAGTCACTGTACTGTGACCAGGACGGAAACCTGACTGGACTCAGCTGCTGATGAACAACACGTTCTAGTACTTTTGAAAGGAATGGCAGAATAGATATGGGACGGTAATTTGAAAAACAAGATGGGTTGGAGTTTTTAGGGGAATTATTTGAGCTTCTTTCCATGCTGTAGGAAATCTGCTCGTGCTCAATGAAAAGTTAAGGATTTTTGTAATTATTGGAGATAGGATGTCCAGGAGGGGGACAATCATCTTATGGCTGATGCTATCGCTGCCAACAGCATCAGAAACCAAAGAAATTATGTTCTTCTTAACATCACAATCTGGGAATGGGGAATAGTCTGGAGTTGGGAGAGATGACAAGTGATTCAAAGTTTGTGTTTTGATGCTAGCATCGATAGTAGCAGAAGAACTGAAGTGCTTATTTAAAACATTGATATTAATATCTTTAGATAGGACATCATTACGGCGTTTCCCAATTCCAATAGACTTAAGAAATTTCCAAACCTTAGTTGGGTTTCCATTTTCAACTGGTTTGTGAATATAGCGTCTTTGAGCATCCCTACATAGTCTGTTGCAGCGGTTCCTCAGCAACTTATATCTTTCGCGGTTTTTGTCGGACGGGTCTCTTTTGAGTTTAGATTTTGCGATATTCTTCTTATTTCTCAGTTCTTTGAGATCGTCAGACAGCCACGGGGCAGGAGAATGCTTGATCTTAACAGGTCGGATTGGAGCATGCTTGTCATAAAGTTGTATAAGAAGCGAATTTAAGAGTTCAACTTTATTGTCAACACAATCCGCTCGATCGATAACTGACCAGTCTATTTTGAGAGCATCTTTTTGTAGTTCATCGATGTTCATGCTACCAAAGTTGCGCTGTAGAAGCACTTTTGCTTTAAGTTTGGGAGGACGAAGTTTATATGAGAGGTATAGTAGGTCATGGTAAGAAAAAGCGTCAGCAGAACATTGACCATATTTATCGACGTGTGATGTAGAAGAGACGATAATCAAGTCTAAGAGAGATGGGTTGCAGTTTGGGAAAAAATGCGTAGCATTTAAGGGAAGTATATGAAGATCACTGGAATTTACTACGGTGTTGAGCTGGGAAGCACGGGAATCATTTTTGAGAAGACACGTATTGAAGTCACCCATAATAATAGTGTGTGAGTAAGAGGGTATCAGATTTTCAAGAGTCTTCTCAAAAGAAGAGAAATAGTCAATTTTCATGTAAAAGACACCAAGAAAGATTTTGTTATGCGAAAGAGCAAGTTCAATAAACAAATGCTGAACGATCCGTTGGGATGCTCTTATAAGGCCAATACGAGTAACGTTGTAGGATAAGGTATCAAAGCCGAGTAATTATGTTTCTGCAAGATTTCATTTGCCAAAAATTTGTTGGCTCCAGCTGCAGAATTAAATTCAACAGAAACACGATTACGGCCAATTTTCTTGACTCCATCTCTTACAACATTGTATATTTGGTTTTTGAAAAGGAATTGACCAAATAAGATGGCCTGGAGATATGAACCGTAAGAGGGGTTGTTTTCCACTAGGGAAACGTGGACTATGAATGGTCCTTTGTCAGTGTCGGCATATGTTTTGAGGGATATAACAATAGACGGGAGGGTACATAGGTATACAAACTGGCTTTGGGAGAGATCGGTGGTCGCTCTTTTGGCGGGTTCACATGGGTCAGCATCTAAAACACGAGGTCTTTTAGTAGCTGTTTGGGAGAACAGTGGGGGAGAAAGAACATCCATTGGGAAGGATGGACTGTTTGTAGGGTCTGGGGGATCGGGAGGATCAGGGCGATTATCAGTATACATGGTTAGCAAACTTCTTATCGAGGTTAATTTGTAAGTACCACAACACAAATGCTTATGGACACAGAAAATGTGCAAAGGCACTAAGAATTTGAAACAAAGCACTCGCCACGAGCAATCACAATCACCCAATAACAGCTCTGTTTAGGTCTATATCAAACCATAATAAATATCGCACGCAATCTCTTCAACTCGATAGATTTCTTATCTCCAGTTTTTGTTATTTTTCTCTTGCAAAATTTCAAAAGACTTTTGCACAAAATTCATGCGATTTTTTGCTTCTTTCAAGATAGGATCCGAAACTAAGAATTATCATTAATGGTCACACTGACTTGTACTGGCTCTACAACTGTAGTTCCAGTTTTGGCCACTCTTATCTGAAAATTGACAGCATAGCGCCACGATCAAAAAATGCCGCTTTTTAAATATTGAAAACATGGATTTATAAAAAAAAAAACATGTATTTATTTAACCTAAGTCACAACCAATAGGGAAAATAACGCCGAATGCCATTTTCTACAACTCATACCTTAGGGCTAAAGATAACTAAAATGTGGGTCATTTAATTGCTCATCTTATTCGCTGCTATCACCGATAAAAAATAAGGATCTCATAAAAATGGACTGCCACATTATAATAATTTACTTATCAAATGAAATGGCCGGTGTTTTGTAATACACCTATTTAAAATTGCTAACGAGAAATAAAAACACTACACGTATCTCCATATAGCGCCCTCTATGTACAGCCTATTGCAAGCTTAAGTTTTTAGGTGGCCTTGCTGTAGTTGCTGTCCAACCACAAAATTATTTTTCGATAGGGGATACTACTTCTAAGTGTCCAACTATTGCTATCATTCTAGTGCAGATTCGTACCTCTGTAAATTAATAGATGACGCTAGGAGTCCGGAAAATGTGAAAATACGATAAAGCCTTTACCACCCAGAATAGGCTATAATAGTTGACCAAATTTCAAAACTAGATGGACGGTGTTATGCAAAAGGGTGTCAAGTGACATATTGATCATTACGATCTCAACGCGTTTAAAGATTTTCAAGGTCGTCAATTTATAAGTATTTCAGGTTTATGTCATAATTGGCTATGGGGAAAGACTCAAGTTTAAGGCTTTTTTATTTCTACGGACTTACTTTTCCCTCGTCTGTCAGTAGCCCCTATATAGTAATAAGGATCATACACGTATCTCCAAATAGCGCCCTCTATATACAGCCTAGTGCATGCTTAAGTCTTAAGAAGGCCTTGCTGTAGTTGCTGTCCAACTATTCGCTATCATTCTAATGCAGATTCGTAAAGTTTCGCAAGTCGTAAATTAATAGATGACGCTAGGAGTCCAGAAAATGTGAAATTACGGTAAAGCAATGTCCACCAGAATAGGCTAGTCGACCACATTTCAAAACTATACATATAGACAGTGTTATGCAAAAGAGTTTGCACTTTTTAGGGTTCCGTAGCCGAATGGCAAAAATCGGAACCCTTATATTTTAGTCAAGTATATCTGTCTGTCTGTCTGTCCGTCTGCCCGTCTATCCGTCCGTATGTCACAGCCACTTTATTCTGTAACTTTAACATCACACTATTGAAATTTAGTAGGAAAATGTAACCTGTTAACCGCTTTACGATTCTTATACAAAAAATATAAAAAAATGATGTTTAATCTATTATACATGGACTAAAACCGATTTTTTTTAGTCAAAACTAATAATTATACAAGTAAATAAATGCAAATAAAATACTTAAAACCTTTTTGCTTACAAAAGCTATTGTTGCAAATACCTAATTTGTTGAAAGTTTTTAAAGAACTTTAAATCCTTTTTGCAAAACTGTTTTATGAATCAAATCAGTATTAGTTTTATGGACAAACAGTTTTAATGACATAGTTTTCCATATTATTTAAAAGATTTCTTTATTTATAATTGTTTTTGGTTTTTGAAGTTTATATAAAGCGTTGCTTTCAATAATTCTGGCGTTCTGGTATACCTATCCACACACTTTTTTTAGATATTGGCAAGTCGTAAAGTAATCTGCGTATTTGTGTATGCATTGTGTGATACTACATTAATAATTTACAGGCTGCCCATGGCAATTACTCAGCATTAATTACAGCTTACATTCCGTTTGTATTTGCTAGTCAAATATTGTAAACAATCTTGACATTCCTTTTTAACGAAATAATTAATTTTAAAATAGAGATAAATACAAAACTGACAACTTCAACTTCAACTTCAACTTTATTAGACTAGCCAAGAAAAACAGAGTTTAGGTGCTAGCTTGATTAATCAAGACCAATCATCTAAGGCCCGGAGATATATTTAGCTATTTTATTCTGTTTTCAATTTGTATGTACCCTATATACTTCCAAAACCTCAGTAAATTGCTTCTTTATCGAAAATATAATAAGCATGTAACAATCTCGTTTCAATCTATCCATTGGAAAAAAGTATGTATTTTAAAAGTTAAATTAAAAAGAACTATGAAAAAGAGAACAATTTTATAATAATCCATTTTAGGGCTTATGGAATACATAGATGTAATTGCTCAAAGTAAGTCAAACTGGATCAGTAAGAGAAATCTTTTTTCCGAAGTTTAGACCTTTGAGCGAACAGTTAGAGGACGTTTTTGAGAATCTAGTGATACAAATAACTCCATACCTGATTTTTAGTCACTTGACACCCTTTTGCATATCAGTGACCATGATAATACTTTACATAAGTAAATAAAAAGGTTGCTGTTTTGGCCAGCGACGAGCGACTCAGTGGCTGTTGAACAAACGATAGAGATGTTAAAAAAAATATTTCAAAAAATTGAAAATGCTCAAAAAATATATATTTATCATGCGATACTAGCGAGCGAGTCAAAACTACAAACACCCAGGTAGCCTCAATAGCTACGACGTAGTATTTCGTATATAAGCGCGAGCTACGCGCGAGTGTTCGCGAGATTTCCCATTCGATTATTTCTTTTAGAATGTTGTGATTAGGTTTTATTTTATATTTGCATTTTTTTTGAATGAGCATAACTTATATATGAGCATAACTTATATTATCATCCCTGAGTTGGATCTCACTAAGCAAAACAACAACATTTAATAATTAAAAACCTTGATATATAAAAAAAAAACAATTTTTACATGATTTAATTATGATTTATAAAAATATAATATTGAATGGGCCCTAAAGCGTTCGAACTGACACACAATGGTCCCGATTTAATAAAACATGGACATTGATGCTATATGCATGAGGATTTTATTGATGGTTAGTACTAAGATAACTTATAAGATAAAAAATATTATTATCCTATCACGACTATTTCTCGGTAAAAAAAAATAAAAATGACATTTCTATTAATTTCTCGAAATCCATAAGAGATGGCAAGATTGCGATTACATATTATGTTAAAAAAATTAATTCTGAGTATTTTATGCGAAAATACTATTTACTTATCTCTGCGTACTTTTGAGTTATCGAGGGTTGAAAAATCGTATTTTTTGTATATGAATGCTCAAATAACACAATACTTTTTGAGATTAATTCGAACAAATAAACACTCAACGAAGCATCCCTGCTTCGTTGTACATGCGTACATGAATCTAGTTTACTCCAATCACATAATATTTGGGTCAAGATTTTCTTGAGAAATCTCTGTTTCCTCTGAAAGATATTCATAGTTTTTTGAAGTAATTTTGGTTTAAAATGAGTGATGTGAGCTTATTCTTGTGAGGGCCAGTATGGCGTTCAGGAAATCTTTATTTCTCGCTTCGGATTAACTTTCACATATGTTAATAAACGAGAACCTTTCACAAATGTCTGCACTATGAAGCAATAGCTTATGGACACTTAAAGGCATGTTATACCATGGGTATAAGTTATTATAAAGTATTGCTGTTTCTCTGCAATATTCCCTAAAAAGGCTAGTATCAATAAGTTGCCCAGATCAAACAGGTTGTAAGATAACTGCTAATATTTTGATTAAATCAGGCTCAAAGTTCGAGAAATATCTTCGTGCTGTATTACCGTCGTTGGTAGTGCACAAATCCTTGTTTAACTATATCAATCAACAAACCAGTTCAATCAACAAACAAACAACAAACTCGCGTCGAAGCTGGCCTGGCTTTTTGCTGGCCAGCGAACCCATCACTATACATTGTATTATGTATTTCCCTTAAAAAACTGCTATTTTATTTATTTAAAGAACTAAAACATTCTCCCAGTGATTTTATTAGACATAATAATATGTACATATTAAAAATGTATTATCCAGTCCATTTTGAATCCTCTTTTATTTAAAACATTTCATGCACAAACAAAATGTACATATGACGGACTTAATGCTAAAAGCATTCTCTACCCGTCAACCAACCAGTGAGTTCTATACAGATACTATACTTTTATTCTTTATTTTCATGGTTCATTTCATAACAGGCTTATAAGTTAGAAAAAAAATATGATTTTTCAACCCACAATAATTCAAAAGTACGCAGAGATAAGTAAAAAGTATCTTTGCATGAAATACTCAGAATCACTTATTTTCTAACATGTGTAATCGCCATTTTGCCATATTATATATATACGAGATATAAACAGAAATGTATTTTCTTCCATACAACATTTTTACCACAAATACATTTTTTTTTTACCAAGAAATGGCCATGTTAGGATAATAATATTTTTTTGTCGTATTAGTTAGGATTACTAATACGACAAAAAAATATTAAACACAAACCACCAATAAAATGTACGTGCTTCTAGCATCAATGTCCATGTTTTATTTAATCGGGACCACTATGTGTCATGGCGTATAAATGACGTCACTCCTTACAATTGTAAGCCTTCTTTAAAGCTAACGAAATATGGATTTTCAAATAAAGATTTGTCTTTGACAGCCAAAAGGCCCACTACTGTGCATGGCTTGACGTCATATCCTTTGATAGGTGTCTACGATCACGTGGCCAAATGTGTGTTTTAAACTTATTATTTACTAGCACTAGCAACCCAGCTTCGCAACGTATTATACATATTTGAAACATTCTTCTTGAATCACTCTATCAATTTTTTAAAAAAACTGCATTAATCTGCGTACGTAGTTTTTAAAGATTTAAGCATACCTACGTACATACAGACAGCAGGAAGCGACTTTGTTTTATACTATGTAGTGATAGTGAAAATATTAAAAATCCTTATTTAAATTAAGTTTTCTTTTATATCTACGTTACGAGGTTAACATATAAAAGTTCCAGCCCGTACCTTTGGAGCCCGTACTTTTTAAGGGTGCCGTAGCCGAATGAAAAAAACGGAACCCTTATAGTTTCGTCAAGTCTGTCTGTCTGTCTGTCTGTCTGTCCGTCCGTCCGTATGTCACAGTCATTTTATTCTGTAACTATAAGCATCACACTGCTGAAATTTGGCAGAAGTATGTATCAAGTTAACCGCTCTACGATTCTTATACAAAAAATAAAAAATAATATAATTTAAGGGGGGGCTCCCATACATGAAACACAAACCAAAAAAATTTCAACAACCGCAAACATAACTTTGTACTTCATACAAACACTATGAAAAACAAAGTTTTTTTTTGCTGTCAAAAAATATTGTGGTATTTTACTAAGTGGAATTAAGTGGATTCCCTCCCTAATTCAGTTAAAGTTGGCACGGAACCCTCAGTGCACGAGTCCGACTCGCTCTTGGCCGTTTTTTTTTTAGTTTTTTCGCATAATCACGTTCTGTTCAAAAGGTATTGCGACTTATGAATTAAATGCTTCAATGAATCTAAAAACACAAATCATAATTCATCATATCGTATCCATGAAAAACAATAAAATTATACAAGACATATACATATCCATACACAACGTTTAAGCCGTAATGTTACCGTAAATACCAATAATATTACCGTGACTTAGGTAGGTACATGCCTAGAATTGGGTGGGTAACTGCCTCGGTGGCGCAGCGGTAAGAGGGTCGCACTTTAAAGCGACGGCTGCGTCAGAGCCTTGGTTCGGGCCCGGGGCGGGCCAAAAATATGAACCTGAGTTTTTCTGTTCAGTAATTCTTAGGGTAGCCCGGAGTTTGGAAGTTGGCGGTGTTTCACTTCCGTGCCTTTGGAAAAGCACGTGAAGCCGTTGGTCCTGCGCCTAAACTCTCTCAGTGTCGTGGCATGCTTAGATACCATCTGCTGTCACGATATATACTGAGCGGGGACCTTTTTGGCACACCTGGACGCTTTGTTTTTGTTTTTTATGAATTTTATTTTAGTTGTTTTTGATTTGTTTTAATTTATATAATGTAATTTATTTTTGTGCGACAAATAAATAAAAATTCAATTCAATTCCGGTCGTGTCAGATTGCTGTCCCATCGGGCTATGAGATTGAAAGGAATAGAGAGTACACCTATGTTTGCACACACTTGTGCATTATAATATGTCCCGGGCAGTCTTTGTGACTGGCCACCGTAGTCGAAATCGGCTAGGGGGACTATTATTAGAATTGGGTGCAATAGGCTAGTTGCCACGAAGCTAGTGAAATAAGTATCGTTTAACCTTGTAGAGGTAATCTTAAGGAACACGATTTTGACTCCGTAACTTTGTTTGGACAAGTTAGGAGGTCAACAATCTCAAAAGTCTGAGCCCTTGAGCCTGGAGGAGAGGGGCTTGAAGGTTAATTATTAAGATTTTCGCTTAATTATCGGTAACTATGCGTTTTTGAAACATGAGACTTTTTACAAAATAAAAGGTGATACAATGTACTACAAGTTGAACTTTTAATCAAGTTCTAAACCAACTTCAAAAAAGGAGGTTATGAATTCGACATGCATTTATGTGACGTCGCGTTTTTGGAATTCGAAAGGATTTGAGTAGGTATGTTGATCTATAAGACTACCAAACTCGTGTGATAAATTTCGTAAGTATAGATACTAGTATATTTGTATAATTTTAATGGTAAAATTAGCTTTATTTTATTCATTGAAGCATATTCCAGTTCAGGGAACAGTGTGAGTTTAATCAAAATCGGCTTAATATTTTTTCAGATATGTGCAAAAAGAAAGATATAGAATTCAAATATATATAAAAAGAAAATATATCCCCATTAAAAGGACAAATGACTTTAAATGAATTTTTTTTCCTAAAGTGAAGACAAAGGTGTTTCTCGTATTAGTCTTTTTTATCGATTTTATGTATTTCTTTTTGCCCATACTCAACTCATAACCTACTTCACTGACTTAGATGATATTTTCACCGGTCCTTAAGTCGGAATATACTTAATGGATTAGAAAACCGGCCATGTGCGAGTAGGACTCGTACACTAAGGGTACCGTGCCAACTTTATCTGAATTAGTGATCCACTAACTTCTACTTAGCCAACATACCACAATATTTTATTGACAGCAAATATAACTTTGTTTTTCATAGTATTTGTATGAATAACAAAGCTATGTTTGCGGTTATTGAAATGTGCTATCTCAAAAACTACTAGTTCGATCTCTTTCTAACCAATTTTTGTTTTTATTTTAAAATTAAAAAATAAAAATTATTATTTCAAAAATATTTTTTATTTTATGTATGGGAATCATAAAGCGGTTAACAGTGTAATTGTTTCAGAATAAAGTGGCTGTGGGCGTTGTGGCATACGGACGGTCAGACAGACCGACTTGACGAAACTAAAAGTAATGATCTCGACACAATATCTTGTCTTCTATATTTTTACAATTATACTAAGATTAAACATACGAATAAACTTACACTTGCGAAATTGAATAAACATGTATTTGGACGCTAAAATAAATTGTCCTGCCTTCGACTCTGAGATTTAATTGACCATGTAGTATGCCCTACTACGCGTCCATTCACTCGCACACAGGTTTAGCGCAAGAAAGAGAAGGTAAATGACCTCACTCCCTCCCACGCCTCACAGCACTGCCAGCCGCCTGTCGCTCATTCGTGTCCGTGCGCGCGCGCCGTTCCAACGCACGCAGTAACCACAGTATATAATCGTTAAGTTTTTATTTCGTGCTAAACGAAATTTATCTTATAGTGACATGTTAGTTCAAAAATGTTTTTGTTATTAATTTAACAAGTTAATGTGAAGTAAAACGCACTACCCAGCGTGGCTGCACCATGCATGCTTTACGCTTCGCGGCCGAGCTAGCACGCGATGCTAGCCAGTCCGCATTTTCCGCTCCGAATCAATACGCGATATTGATCTGTAGCAAATACTGGCAGAGCTGACACGTGAGGTCAGCCAGTCCTAATTATCTAGATTATTCTAGATCTTATCTGAGACTTTTGGTATGCGTTGCTTCCAATATCCTACCCTCATTTTCATTGCGAAAAAAGGGAAACAAGTTAGCTGAAGTTACAGCCAATTGTTCTTTGATGCTAAAATAATAAATTACAGCCAAAGACATTCATGATTAATATTAAGCAGCGCTGACGATGCGCCACTATGGCCTCTGAGTATTTATCAGCGGCCCTCGCCCGCACTCATCCGGCCATACCTGTGATGTGTGTGGCCCATGACGCGCCGCGAATTGCTTCGCAACGGTGATCTACCGTCACAATTCCAGCGTGTTTTAAAGGTCTCGCACTCGGAATCAGAATCCGACCAAAAAAGGTATGTGTTCTTATGAATGCTTTGTTATATCACCTTAAGGCCGTACGTACATGTACTTATTACGGGCTACCGTATTCCACTCGTGGCAAAACCACGACCGAACACTTGTCTCAGCCAATATTTAGGCAAATATTAAAATGGAGCATAATGTGAGCTATCACACGTACAAACCAAAATAGCAATAAAATGGTTTACCAAGTAATAATAGTGGCAGAAGATTTATTTCAAATCGAATAAATTAATATTTATTTTGTAAATTTTTACTCAGAATAGTAAACATGAGAGACTCAAAAACACTTTAACAACTTAGACCTTAATCATAAATACACGTACTCTGCAACCTGCAGTACACGTTCCTAATATGTTTTCCACAAAGCTCTAAAAACGGTAGCATAGCATCCCACCATAGCTCACATAGTTATGGGTGGTTTGGGTCCTTATCCATTGATCACAACTCTTTTGTACTTATTTCTTGCCAATGGCTATAAAATTGTCTAACTAGACAATGCTATGGTAAACATAAATTGCTTAATATTACTTTACCGTATATTGACGTACCAAAATATGGTTGGGTCCATATAAAAACCAGTCCGTTTAAAAACTCCATTAAATGCTTTTAATTTTAACAGCTATAATAAAAATGAGAATGAGCTTTGCTAAATACCTGGCAAATGTATGATTCTGAATGGTAGGAAATTTGCCGTATTTATTTTATATCCAACTAAGATTAAATCAACTTCTCAGTAAATAATTCGGTAAAGCTTATTTACTGAAGCAATAACAACTACCAGCGCTGGTAGTCTGATGTTGCAAAAATTTGACATTTTGTTATCACAAAAAATAGCTTGCAGTATCACGAAATCTGATAAAATTAACCGTATTCATATCGCAATCTTCAAACGTACACATTTGCCACGAATCGTACCCGATACACATCCTCCCATTATCTAGGGTAAACGTTATAACGGAAGATATTTTTATACTGGAAAGCTTATAGTCCTTACTGTCGAACTGATGGTTTTTACTGTCAATAAATATGCAACAATTCATCAAATTTAATTAAAGATGTCTGACTGATTGTAAATAGAGACATACCATAATATTTTGCTGACAGCAAATATAACTTTGTTTTTCATAGTATTTCTATAAATAATAAAGTTATGTTTGCGGTTATTAAAAATATGCTCTATCTCAAAAACTGTTAGTTCAATCTTGTTCAAACCAACTTCTACATCATTTATTTTTTCAAAATTTACACTCGCTTAGTTTAAAAGTTAGATGGTCCCCCTATTTTTTAAGGGAGGACACCTATTTTACCTAGACTTTTAGAGCAAATGGTTTGAGGAACCTCATTGTCATTTTAATAGACCATAGACACGCTACACGCATAGGTTTGACAAAATAATTTTTTTTTGGTTTTGGTTTTGTGTATGGGCTCCTCCTGAAATATCATCATTTTGCATTGTTTGTATGAGAATAGTAAAGCGGTTAACAGGATACATCTTCCTGCCAAATTTCAATAGTGTGATGCTTATAGTTTCAGAATAAAGTGGCTGTGACATACGGACGGACATACAGACAGACAGACAGACTTGACGAAACTGTAAGGGTTCCGTTATTTGCCATTCGGCTACGGAACCCTAAAAATAAGCTTTGTGATACGGCTATGACGATACACAAGCCTTATTTTTATCATTTTAGTTACTGATATTTTTCGAGATACGCGTGGAAAAACTTTTGCACTCGTACTCGTATATATACCTATACCTTTACATTAAAAAAAACGCAATAAATGGCAGCCATCATTTTTCTTTTTAGATAACATGAAGTTTTTGCCATAGGTTTCACCGACGGCTCCCAGCATTAGAAGGTTCGCGGTGAATATTAATTTAAGGAAAAATAAAAATAATTCCTGCAACACCGGTAATAAGTAAATCAATACCTTATGTCAGTTTGACATTAAATAAACAATGTTTTGCAAATAATTTATCATTGCAACTTTTAAATTAAATTCCACAAGAATTCCCAGCCAATTATACTAAAATACAAAATCGGAAAATATAAAACACATTATCTTGACTTTCGGTACATCGTTTTATGTAGAGATCGGATAAATAAATAGTTTCCATGCACGTAAGTAATAAAATTTTGCAACGTGTTTTTATGTGCATAAGTAGCTAGATATTCAGTGTCTGTTTATTGGTTTCATGATTTAAATGTAATATTAAACTAGTGATTCAAATATATAGTGGTCAAAATCCCCGCAAGGTAGCAGTTTCAAACCGAGTTTATTATCGGTTTCTCACTTCATAAGATCCGAGCCCCTCATGTATTGCAGAACTATTTAAAAACAAGTTTTCAGCAGATTACAGTTAAAAAGACTTAAAAGACAGAGCAAGAACTTACAAAACCTGAAAAACGAAACCAGAACGAGCGCATAAAGATGCAGGAGACATGTGAAGTGCATTAGGAATGATTTATAATAGCTTTTTCAATTATTTTCAGGCCTTCTTCACGAATTGCTGCAGTTGAAAGTTTGAAGGAGTGACAAAGTAATAATTGCAGTACAATAAAAATGCCGGTGTATTTTTTTTTTAAATAACACAAAATACCTTCTAATAAACGATTTTACCCCTCTAATAAACGCTATTCCCTGTAATCAATGGTTGTCTGGAAGAGATAAGAGACAAGACCGCCAATATTGTACTTCTTATGATTTGATTGAAATGTTGTTTTTTGTGTCTTTATTTTTGCAATATTCGTTAATATTTGTTATTATTATCATTAAATGCGAATCATTCCAGAATATTTTATTTATCTTTTCTCATACGTTATGTATAGTAACAGAAAGTCGCATTTGTTACAGTTTTTATAACTCGATACGGGGGCACAATTTTCATTATTTAGGGTTAGTTGAATTCGTCGTAACGCCTAATAGGACATACGACAGCTATCATCATAAAATGATTTTTTACTTAATGTTAGTTTAATAACCATATATTACTTATTCATCGGTGCAACCTAGAACTTTTCTGTCCCAATGACTGTCCTTCGCGATATGTACTCTGCCCGTTGCTACTTGAACTTATGAACCCTTACACACGACTTTAACATCGATGCACTCGCGCGTGTTGAAAATGCGCTTCAACATCGGGACTCACGCAATGAATAGATTTAATTTCGCAGCGATGCAGTTGGCGTTAGTATGGATGCAAACGCCAAAATTCAGTACATGATTTGACAATTTCCAGCTTCTTCATCGTGACTGTGTCGATGCTGTATCGTGACTGCATCGCTGCTAAAAGTCGCAGAGTGTAAAGGGTCTATAGTTTCACTGGTCTAAGTCCGTTGCGATCACAGGATAACACTGAATGCCACCCGCAAACGGTTACTGTAGAAAACTGTGGTGGAGGCCTATTCTAGCTTATACATATAGAATGATGATGGTGACGTAGAAGTATTCGCTTAGATAAAAACCACTCAATTCAAAAGGACGGAAATGTCATTTTAGTTAGTACTATCCAAATGCGACGAAACCGTAAATACTTTGGTTTCATAAAAAATAAACAAGAACTCAAGAGCTTTAGAAGCTGTTATTTATCTAGTAGTCTACCTTTTAGCTGTATTAATGAGAGCCGAATAAGGGTTGCAAATAGTGATCGAGTGTTCTAGTGGTTATCAACATTCTTTCAAAAATTGTTGCCCTCATCGTGCATTATTGTCTTAAATGTACTTTAAAAATATAATAAAGTGCCTTAAAAATTGAGGTAACGTAAGTAAGAATGTACGTAAATTAAGTAGTAAATACTTTATCTAATTAAAAATATCAATTATGGAGTTAAATTAGGGAATTCCGACGGGATTTCATATTTTCTTATTATTCAACCCTCAACACAATTTGTTGTATACATCATTGGAATTGTTATCAGGCTTTTGAAAATGATAATTAAAAATACTGCGTTTATTTTAACCTTATTACCGCACAAATGCGACAACTAGGCCACAAGTATTAAATAAAATAATTTCTAGTTACTTATCTTTTTTCGACGATAATGAAAATGACATTAGAAAATTGTGCTTGCGAGATTGACATTTGTAAAAATTGCAAGTCCCGACGAATGGAGCTATCGTCGAAATTAGCCGTATTCAAATACAAATCCTAAGTAAAGGAAATGTATGAAAATTATTTAAAAGCATCATAATCTATTAAAAAGCATGTCTCTAGAAGTTAGTTCTTAGAAGTATCCGCAAGAGGCTCTTTACATTCGAAAACAATAGGAACACCGTATCTAGGAATTTAACCCTTGAGTAAAGGTAAAAAAAACATAGAAAAATCTTTTGATTTTTTTCTAACATAATTCTAGCATAATTTTCGATTATTCTGCTAAGATGAGCTTTTACAGATTTTCATTACCCTCGAAAGCGTTATCGTCAACATCTGTCAAAATTAGTGTGTCGAGTCCTGCAAATTTGCTTTGTCGGCGTATCGACTGTCAAAACACCGTGTCGAGTCTCGCAATTCACGAGTTACTCGAGTTAGCATACGTCACTTCGCGTCGAAACTACCACGCCTGGAAAGCGTATTTTTTTTAAATATGCCAATGAGACATCTTATCAAACCCCGAAATCAATATAGTACTACCGTCATATAAGATTTATTAGGGTGCGCTGTATTCCATTGTTTTAGAGGTTATTTTGTTTTTCGAAAAATATGCTGTGATAGTGATATGCTTTTTTATGAATACGTTCATTTAACCGTCGCCAAGTTCGGTACTTAATCTCGAGTCGAGAAAACTTAATAAAGATCTGTGTCCTTTATCTTTGGAAAAGCCAGCCAACGCCCAGTAAAAATTGTGACAACCTTTGGTCACCTGGAATTGACCTTTGTTTCTATGACCTTGTTTCAAGCACCACCTAAGAATAATTCAAATCAAACGTTCTATTGTATTGAAGTATGCGGCAGATAGCATAAACCAAAACTTATCGACACATTGTTAGATATACCATAAGAGTAGGTAGCTATTAAATTGAAACAAGCTCATTTTATGAAGATAATGCCTTTTTTGCTTTTTATGGAAATGCATAAGCAAAGCATATAAATTGACACAATTTTATTTTCTCAAGTATTATTACAATATTTCATATAATTCGGTTATTTTTATTTGCCATTTACACACACACCTACGTTTGACGTGAAATAAATACAAGCCATATTCATTATAACAAAAATATCACTATCAATATTTTTTTAACAAAAGGCTAGGAAATTATTATTTATATATATATATTTAAAAAAAAAACTGACGTATCCTAAATGCAATGCAGCATTAGAATCAAATTGCACTATAATAATCTAATTCGAGTTATTGGAAATATGAACCATGTTTATTTTCCTACTATTTATTCTGTGATTTAAGAATAAAGTACATCAAGTAAATATATTCTCTAATCATCAGTTTTTTGTAATCAATTACATCCACCCACTCCCCAACAATCTTCCCCAGAAAGCCACTAAGTTATTAAGGAACTGTTCCTTGAAAACGTTGCTCTAATAAGCAATAAAATAGGTACTTATTATATGCATTTTATTGTTTGATGTTTATAGTATTCGATATACTGTGTTTAATAATTTTTCAAAGGACATTTTGTCTTGATATTCACCAGTTACTTACATACGGTGGAACAATTGAAAATTAAAAATTAATAATAAAATAGGTCGGGTGGTATGGTTGAGAAAAAGTATTTTATTTTGAAAATGATTTTTTTAATGGACTTTTCCTTAATTCTTACGCCAGAGGACGTCATGTGATTCGACTATTTATTAAAATTTGAATCAATTAATTATTTCAAACCAAATTATCTATGTTTTTTATTAACCATATGTAAAGATGTTTTTAAATATGTATAAAACCAGTTTACCCTTGGGATCTCGATATGACATAGGTACTTATAATACGATATCCGTTTATTTTTGGATTTCGTGTCAAAATAGGTACCCTTATTCTAAGTCATCATCAGTTTTTTTTTTTGACACAGCTCATAATATTGAAACAAGTCTCATCTGTAGCCAAATATGTTACAAATATTTGTCAAATTTAAAAATATATATAAAGTTAAATAAATAAAAAACTCATAGCAACCAACCTGAAACATAGGATTGATATTTATTGTAATCCTTAAAAGTAATCCAGACATTTACCCAGGCAATAAAATTATGATTAAATTTATCATATACATCATATATATAAATCTGAACATGTGCCGACTATCGAATACTCGGCAAACATTCCTGGTCGATTAGTCGAATATTAGGCAAACGTATTTGGTCGGGGCCGGGTGGTACCAAAACTTCGGTATTTAATTCGGATCGGGGAAATCGTTTGCGGTCGTTTGCCCTTATAAAGCTCCCAGAAGCCGATTTTAAATCTTATTTTAAAAAAAAAACTAATATACTTAATGAAATATAAATAATACATAAAAAAATCATTACCTACCTACATATGCCTTAAACTTTCTGATAACGATAATATTTCAAAGCCATTGAATTATTGTATTCTTTTCCTTACACAGCAAATAATCATATATCATTGATAGACACCCGTGAATATAATCATGATCTTAAAATAATTACATTCCTAAGAATGAATCTTTTAATCAATTACTTTTATACAAATCATAAACACATTTTATAACCAAATTAAGTATATAAATTTTCTCAGGTATTCGAAATTTTAATTTATAAAATATTATTTATGTGTTTGGTATTCGATCGAATATTTTTCAAACAGTCGCATTAATACCTACATATCCCGTACTGAAAAGCAATAGAATAGCATGAACATACGTATTTCAAAACTATAATTATAAAATATGCTAAATACTGCAAGAATAAGATAACGATTTTTCAGACGACATTACCTTCACGCCCTTTATCTTTAACCAAAGATAAGGCGCTAACTAAAAAGTGTTTTCTGTATGTGGCTTTCCTCGTAATAAAATTATCATTTGTTTTATGTGCCAAATTCAGTGTGTAAAACTATATTATTCACAAACCGTCTCAGCCCAACAATACGTCTTCTGTATTGTTTGCAATTTTTATAACATGCCACAATTAAACAGAAATGCTTTATTTCAGCTTAAAATTACTAAAATAAATAAATTATCAATTTTTAGTTAATCATTAATAAAAAATACTAACAAATATCTTCTTTCTTTCTAATAAAGATATTTTTATTAGTTATAACTTATCATAGTTATCATACAACTAATGTTTTTTAATAATAGTGATACATGTATATGTCAAAGATAGCGACATGAACAATGAATTGTTGTTTAATATGATCGTTTTAATGATCAATCACTACTAACATCAGAGATGTCAACTTATTCTATTGTAACAACATTGATTTTACTCCAAACATCTACATGGTCAATTAAATCTCAGAGTCGAAGGCAGGACAATTGGATGATCAAACGAACTTACCTTAAGTGAAGTTCGATCCAAATTGTCCTGACTTCGACGAAGAGATTTAAGGTCCCACCCTTCCCAATTCCCGTGTACGTTTTTTATGCAAAAATAATCGTCACCCTTACAATAAGTATAATCAATGTTGTACATCTCATACATCGGTCTCCTTGCTCTGAAATGAATGAGCGACAGGCGGCTGGCAGTGCTGTGAGGCGTGGGAGGGAGTGAGGTCATTTACCTTCTCTTTCTTGCGCTAAACCTGTGTGCGAGTGAATGGACGCGTAGTAGGGCATACTACATGGTCAATTAAATCTCTTCGTCGAAGTCAGGACAATTGGGATCGAACTTCACTTAAGGTAAGTTCGTTTGATCATCCAATTGTATTTTGTATGATGACAAATATGATCCAACTCCAAAGACATTACATAAATACATGTCGAATTGATAACCTCCTTTTTAGAGTTCCGTAGCCAAATGGCAAAAATGGAACCCTTATAGTTTCGTCAAGTCTGTCTGTCTGTCTGTCCGTCCGTAGATCACAGGCACTTTATTCTGTAACTATAAGCATCACACTGTTGAAAATTGGTAGGAAGATGTATTCTGTTAACCGCTTTACAATTCTTAACAAAAAATAAAAAATAATGATATTTAAGTGGGGGCTCCCATACATGAAACTTAAACCCATATATGAACTAAGTGTGGGGTGTATATGGATAGGTATTTGAAAATGACATAGAAGTTTCTAAAACCATTTTCTTTTAAAGTCTAACGTTTCATAGCTAGACGCTTCCAAAGTGGTAAAATGGGCGTCCCCCCATCTAACTTCTCAACTAAGCGATTATAAATTTTGAAAAAAATATCTAATGCAGATCTTAACATATATTTTCAACGAAAATTGGTTTCGACGAGATTGAATGAGAAGTTTTTGAGATATAGCATATTTTGAACAACCGCAAACATAACTTTGTTCTTCATACAAACACTATGAAAAACAAAGTTATATTTGCTGTCAACTAAATATTGTGTTTTTTTACTACGCGACTCGCACTTGGCCGTTTTTTTTATTTAGTTTAGGAAGTTTGAATTTTAAGTTACGAGTAGTTTAGGGCTTTTCACCGTACAAAGCAGTTTTTCTAAAGCCCGGTTTTGAGATTGAAACTTATAACTTTTGGTTTAAAGTCATCAAATTGATTTGGGTTTTTTAAAAGAAAATACCTAAACCAATGGTCATTTCAGGTATATTTCATTCAAAACACGCAGAATCGTACAATTTCAACTATTTAGTTTTAATAACTTTTAACCATTAGATGACTTAACTTTCGGACACGAAACCGGGCCTTAATGTAACACTATTTTATTTGTTATAATAGCTAAAGTTGAACAGTTTTAAGATGATTATGGGGAAAATATTGCCAGAATCGCTAAATTGCTACGAGTGTCAGTGTAAGGAATGCGCGCTCGGGTATATTTTCCGTGCAATCAGTATGTACACTGTGCTCCTGAGATTAAACATTAATTTTGAGTAATACTTCTACAGCTCTCGTTAAAAATCTCGTACAAAGGAAGTAGTAGTTTATAGAGTAGTATCAAAACTATCAAACTGAATTTTATATCGCAAGTACACTTGTGAACAAACTAAACTAACAGGTAGAGGCATTTCCTATCGTGTTGTGATAAAATGAGTTTCTAATCTAAGATGAACACAATATTTTTTTAATTAGTCCTACTAAAAGAATAATTTATTTATTTATACTTTATTGCACTATAATAAAATTTTGTACATAATGTGGACTTAACGCCATATGGCGTTCTCTAAAAGTCATGCCTTCCATGACAATTCCATAAAAAAAAATGTAACGCTATCGAGGAAAGTATATAGTACACTGTTGATGTGTTTTTTTGTGGTAACAGCTTTGTAGAATAATTGTTTTTTGCTGTGAAATAATTAATTTGAGATGAAATTTTTAAAATAGGTAAACAAAAATTGATGGGCAATAAGTTATTTGATATGCTTTCGGTGCTTATTTGATCTCGTTAAATTTTCATTGTCTGTAACCCACACACACAATTGATACCTCATTTCAAAGCTGAAAAATATTATCTATTGTGTTATACAGCTATTGTTTGATATTATAATTAACCAGACATACCGAAAAAAACACACAAAGAAAAATAATTCGTTGGAAAATTGTGTTTATTATCGTGCATATTCTGAGTTAATAAGTTTTATATGAGCAACGAAGTCCTTTACACATCATTATTTTTCTTTTAATAAGCACTCAAGCGTCTCGGTTATCAAAAAAATCACAAAGTATTGCGGATATTCTCCTTATTAATTGTGATAGGTGAACAGACAAGAAAAACAACCCAGGTCAAAATATTTTTTTTACAACTTAGTTTTTTTTTTGTTTTTGCTTTAATTTTACATGATTTCTCCTTCCTAGGCATAATCACATTTTTTTATCGCATCGTATATACGGAGGTAAAGCAGTTAAATTCTACTAGAGTTTGTTAATGCCCATGCTGTATTTATTATAAATATAAAAAACAAATAGCTACTTTGTTAGCCTTTAACATTAAATGTTTTATTGACAATAACATGACATGTTCTAATAATATTAGTAGTATTACTAATTTTGATATTAATCAATTGACAACCTCTAAGGATTTAAACTAAGAGGTCAGACAAAAGCCAGGCCTACATTCAATATTGTGCATCAGAATATACAAGGCCTGGCCCGCAAAGAACTAGAAGTATCTCTATTTTTACAAGATTTTGATGTTCAAATTATGTGTGTAACGGAACATTGGTTTCTTAGGCATGAACTAATGTTAAGCATAGATGATTATAAAGTTGGTAGTTCGTTCACTAGAGAGACAACTACTAGAGGAGGGTCACTCATTCTTTTGAAAAATCAATTAAATTTATAGTTTAAAGCGTAAAGATATTGTATCACTGACTATTGAACGAACTATTGAACTTGCATGTGTTGAGTTAGACCAATATATTATAATAAGCGTATACAGTCCTCCCAATGCAGATTACGGCCTTTTTGAAGCTACAATGGAAATAGCCTTATCGAAAGTTTCTAAACAAAGTAAATCTTTGATAATATGCGGTGATTATAATGTAGATATACTTAAAAAAACGCAACAGTCCATGAGTTTTCTTGGTATCTTTAAGTCTTTTAACTTAGTGAACGTTTTTAATGAACCTACGAGAGTGACTCCTACAACAGCTACGTGCTTAGATTACATTTTCTGTAATATTAAAGTAATTGATAAATCAATTTTACATTGTTTAAGGTCCGACCACCGAGGACAAAAAGTCGCGTTTGAACACAGTTCCATCTCAAATGCTGTGGATATTGTTTATAGGCCAATCACTGTTAATAGAATAGATAGATTTAAAAGTAAGATTTGCAAAGGTATTCAATCTTTAATTCCCAGTAATAGTAACAACGCTGATAAACTTTATGAAGATTTATTCACTTTGATAAAGAACGAATATAATCAAATATTTACAAAAAAAACAGTAAAGTCAAATCAGTTCAAGTTTAAATTTAATAAATGGGCTACAGTTGGTATTTATAAAAGTAGGAATAAATTATACGAACTATATAATATTAAAGAACAGACCCAGGACCCACACATCATAGAATATGTGAAGAACTACTCAAAAATCTTTAAAAAAGTATGTGCACAGGCTAAGTCTAACCATATTCGAAGGATAGTTACCGGTTCCAAGAATAAGGCGAAAGCTACCTGGAACATTATAAACAAGGAAACGTGTAAAAACAAAACAAAAGATCATTCGTTTTCCTTAAAAGTTGGAAGTAAGATAGTTAATTCTAATTTAGAGGTTGCAAATGTCTATAAAAATTTCTTTACTAATATTGCAACATTAACAACCAAAGATCTTGCATCATCTCCAGAACAAGCCCAATCTATTCTTAGATCTAATATTGATGAATGTCATTCTTTACTGAACTTTAGGCATGTATCCTCAGAGGTTATTATAAAAACATTCAATGAACTTAATTTGAAAAAGACTGAGGACTTATGGGGATTATCTGTTTATATAATTAAAACGATTATTGAATTTATAGCTCCGCGTTTAGCGATCATATTTAATAAATGTGTCGATGAAGGCAAGTTTCCAAATTTAATAAAATTTAGTAAAATCGTTCCACTTTTTAAATCAGGAGAAAAATGCGACCCCTCCAACTTTCGACCAATATCAATTTTACCCGTGCTTAGCAAAATTTTTGAAAAGATAATTTTTAATCAACTTCTATTTCATTTCACAACTAATAAATTATTACATAATAAACAGTTTGGTTTTACAAAAGGTAGAAGTACTGCTGATGCTGGAGTTGCTCTCTTGAAACATGTATTTGATGCATACGACGGTAGGTGTGATGCTATAGGAGTATTTTGTGACCTCTCTAAAGCATTTGATTGTGTAGACCATGAGACCTTATTGAAAAAACTTCAACATTACGGCGTTTCGATCGATGCGCTAGGTTTATTGAAATTTTATGTTAGTGATAGAACTCAAAAGGTTTATATTAATGGAACTGAGTCTCCTGGAGCACCTCGAAAAATGGGAGTGCCCCAAGGATCGATATTGGGACCGTTGTTGTTTCTGATATATATAAATGACCTTCCATACTTTGTCGATGATGTATGTGAAATAGTACTGTTTGCAGATGATACTTCCTTAATTTTTAAGACTCCAAGGGCCAAAGAATCTTTTGACGATGTAAATGGTGCTCTTTCACAGGTGCTTCATTGGTTTACCGTTAATAATTTAGTGCTTAATACGGGTAAAACCAAATGCATAAAATTTACAATGCCTAATGTCAGACAAGTCCCAACGCAGATCATGGTTAAAGATGAGCCACTAGATACTATACAAAGCTCAACGTTTTTGGGAATAACCGTAGATCATAATCTTCAATGGGGTCCACATATCGAGACCTTGTCAGGGAAACTTAGTTCGGCTGCCTATGCAGTAAGAAAGATAAGGCTTTTGACTGACGTTGAAACGGCAAGGTTAGTTTATTTAAGCTATTTTCATAGTATCATGTCTTATGGTATCTTGTTATGGGGCTCGGCTGCAGATATTGAAACAATATTCATACTGCAAAAGCGAGCTGTACGGGCTATTTACAATCTCAAATCTGACGACTCTTTAAGGGATTTGTTTAAAGAAGTCAAGATACTTACAGTATATTCACAGTTTATTTATGAAAATTTGATTTATGTTCGTAAAAACTTGCACTTATTTCCTAAAAAAAGTGATTTACATGATTTCAATACTAGAAACAAGAATAAACTTGCCGTTCCAAACTTCAGAACTTCAGAAGGTTAATCACTCGTTTATCGGAAGATGTATTACTTTCTTTAATAAATTGCCTCAAAATATAATTGAATTACCTTTACATAAATTATAATCTATTGTTAAACAATGTTTAATGACTAAATAATATTAAAGAATAAATGATTATATGAACGATAACAATGTATGGTCTAGCTTGTAAGAACATTTAATTGTAATATTTTTAAAAGAGGCATTGACAATAGTGACTGAGTTTGTTGCGCAGCTTCTTCTCAGCACTAGCCCACAATTGTCCCGAAGCTGTGGTAGGGTCAATGTTGGGACGTGTATAAGTGCTAGCAATAGCCTATGTACAAAATAAAGTAATTTTGAATTTTTGAATTTTTTTTTGAATTAGAGTGAATACTAATTTACTTGATAGCCCAGATCCATGCAAACTAATTAAACGAAAACTAATGATAGGTACCTATGTTAAGGACTTGGTTTCTTTAGGTAAAGCTCAACTACACAAAAAATGTAAAAAATGTTTGTTATTTTTCAGTATGTCTAGGTAATTATGGTATCATTCAATAGCATAACAATTGTATTACCTCAAGAATGACGTATAACTTGTGTGTGTGGGCTAAAAAAAATTAAAAATAAGCGAGTTTTAAAAAGCACCGAAAGTTTTACAAAGTATTTTTTTTAAATGCCTCCCACTCTAAGGTGCTTTGTAGACGATGAGGTGGTCCGTTCTTTTTGACTGCGAAGTAATAAAGACCGCGTCTGCCCGGTGATGCTCGCTCGAGACTGCCCGCCAGAGCGCTTCCAGTGCCCAACGGGCACCTGCGGCGCGGTCTCTTTGCCTTTCATGTGCGTTGGGAGTATAGGATTCGTTTTGCGCTATCAGTCGCGCTGAAATTGACTAGTCGAATAAATATGAAAAGCGCCTTACAGTTTTGTACTTTAAAGCGTTTTGCAGACGGCGGCGGCGCGGCATGTCCGTGGTTACCGCCATGGATCACACAAACCAGTTTTTATGAAGAAACGCAGACGGCGGCGCGGGTCTGCCGTTTTCGCTTATCCATTTTTTTACGTATCCATTACTGTCCCACTGCTTGGCAAAGACCTCCCCTAAACTTCTCCAGTTATCTCCACTGATTACTTATAACTTATTACACATTACTTATTATAAATTACTGTAGTTCAATAATGTCACAATTTTATACATTTTGACTCTGTTACTCAAACAATACCTAGACCTTACCTTAGAATCGGAACTAAACATGTTATGTAACAGTAAAACTTAGGCATACGCACATAAAAAAAGTTTAAGATCATAGCTTAGTTTTTTTTTCTTTATTGAGAAAAAATATTTGCTTTATGTTTTCCCTGTAAAAATACTGATCAAATTGATCAATCTATACTATTATTATAAAGCTGAAGAGTCTGTTTGGAGGTAGCGGCCCCCGTGACTGTCGTATGTAATAAAATAATGTACCTTAAAAAAAAAAGTGATCGCAAACATTTTTTAAGTGTGTAGGTAGTTAGTACAAATAACACATCACAATGAGTATAAGTATTAGCAGGGTAGAAGAAAAGATCCTTAAAGAAATTAGAAGTTTTCAAATGAAATAGAATTAACCACACGATTAGTGTATAAGACGCTTTATTTCGTTCTCCCGTCGCACAGTAGATTCTTAGACCCAAAAATCGGCCATCGCCATATTTTACAAGAAACCGTAAGTCTACATCAAGACTAAGCCAAGACAATCACCCTCATGTAACAAAAATGTTTTATTTTATTTTATAAACAACATCCAAAAAGTAGATTTTTTAAATAAAAATATTGGGAAATCGGTCAAAACTCTTTAACGAAACTGAATTATATAAATCTTATAACAGAATATTGTAGATTTAGCAAGTGCTTATATTTAACATACAAATCTTGTTTTATAATTTATACCATTATAGAGATTCTTATTTTTTTGTGATTTATCTTATAATATTTTTTTCAAACGTTTTTTTTTTGTTTCGAGGATTAGATTTAAATAGAGACTTATAGTGCTGAATATCATCTATATGTAAGATTTTTTGTGGTTACCAAAACCGCGGGATTGCTGAGTTATTTGATTTTCCGTTTTGTACAAGAATTTCCGCTACAAGGGTTGTCAACATTATCGAGTTATGTTTTGCGAAATATAAAAAAAAAACTGTTCCAAATTTGGGGTGACCAATTCGATATAATTAGAGTAACACATAGTATTTACAAAATGATTAAAGACTAGCAGACTCCTGCAGTTAGTAACGTACAATCAATTATCTTTTAAAAAGAAGTCGTCGTTATATTTTGTACCATAAAACTTTCTTAGTATATTATAAACTGTCTAACACATGATTTTAGATTAGCGCGAATAAACAAACAAACACTTTTAGTTTTAGAAAGTAACTAGCGGTCCCCCGCAACTGCGCCCGCGCGTTTTGAGTTTGCTTCAAATCGAATCTGTCTTCATGTAATTTCTTGGAATAGCGCGTTCAAACAAACAAACAAAAACTCTTCAGCTATACAATATAAGTATACATTGGTATAGAGTATATACTATAGAAATTACAAGATAATAACTTATTAAATGTAATAAACAGAATCGTCGTGATTAAAAATTCTACGGGGTCTTCATCATCGTCATTATAATCTTCAATAATATTATTATTGAAATGTGCAGAATCTGATTCATCTGTTGTACTAATTGCCGGTGTTTTGTTTTATTACGGCTTCTGGCAGCGATAACTTTATTTATTTATTTTTTATTAAACTAAAAAGACTCAATTGAATTATGAATAAGTAAGACTTAATACACCTTTGTAAGTGTAACATTTCATTTGAGAGGTTTATGCGCAAAGAAAATTAGTTCGGATTATTGTAGGCACGAAAACATAACGTCCGCGGAAATTTTTTTTCATCAAGATTCATCTGTTGTACTAATTGCCGGTGTTTTGTTTTATTACGGCTTCTGGCAGCGATAACTTTATTTATTTATTTTTTATTAAACTAAAAAGACTCAATTGAATTATGAATAAGTAAGACTTAATACACCTTTGTAAGTGTAACATTTCATTTGAGAGGTTTATGCGCAAAGAAAATTAGTTCGGATTATTGTAGGCACGAAAATTTTTTTTGGTAGCCCTAAGAAAAAAATTAAAAATCAAATAATTCAACAATCCTACACCGTAGAAGTTTGCAATAAAATAAGTAAATATGGTATACTTGTATCTTCATTTCTAGATATACAATGAATCCTCCAATTCCATAACATAGGAGAAATATTTTTTTAAAGAAAAATCACATTTCAACGAATTTTTCGTAGGTATAATGATTAAAATAATTGAACTGCTAGTAAAATAATATTTCTAAGTGAATGAATACATAAATCAACCAAACACATCGTTTAATCTCAAACAAAAAATTCTATGAGGATTTCCGTTTATTTTCCGGAGACTTTATTGTAAAATGAAAACAATTTTTACAATAAATCTAGATATTTTTATCATTCGAGGGTGCTCGTCCTGGCTCAGTTTAGAACTAAACTTGCGGTTTTGGGTCAAATATACCGATGACCGTTTTTCATGTCAAATAATCTACTGTCCGTCGGTTTCTACGATATGTAATTTTTTTCTTTATATCGAATTTTTTTCTTGTTGCTTTTTATTCAGTGTAAGTGTTGGAAAAAATATATAACTGATTTTACATAATGCTCAGCTGCATTAAAATTATTGTGAAAAGTATTTTTAAAGAAAAATCCGGCCAAGTTCGAGTCGGACTCGTGCACTGAGGGCTCCGTGTCAATTTTAACTGAATTAGGAAATCCACTTACTTCCACTTATCTAAAATACCACAACATGTTGTTGACAGCAAATATTTCTTTGTTTTTCATAGTGTTTGTATGAAGAACAAAGTTATGTTTGCGGTTGTTGAAAATGTGCAATATCTCGAAAACTTTAGTTCGATCCGGCCAAACCAATTTTCTTTGAAAGTATTTGTTAAGATCTACATTACATATATTTTTCAAAATTTACACTCGCTTTTTAGAAGTTATATAGGGGAGACGCCCATTTTACCACTTTGGAAGCGTCTACCTATCAAACGTTAGACTTTAAAAGAAAATTGTTTTAGGAACTTCCATGTCATTTTATATGATCTATCTATAGACAACCCACACGCATAGGTTTTAACTAAAAATATATATTCGGTTTTAGTTTCATGTGTGAAACCCCCTCCCCCCCCTTAACTACCATTATTTTTTGTATAAGAATCGTAAAGCTATTTACAGGATACATCTTCCTACATAATAAAATGGCTGTGACATACGGACCGACAGACAGACAGACAGACAGACTTGACGAAACTATAAGGGTTCCGTTTTATGCCATTCGGCTTCGGAACCCTAAAGAACGTAGTAGAATGGCAACGTCACTTCATAAAATGAATGACTATATAAAATATAATTTGTCGTCACTGAATGCTGATTTTTTGTTGCTACCGGCGATCTAATTCGACATCAATTGTCAGTTACACGGTGAAGCAAAAATAAATTTACCGTCGAAACTTTTCAGAATGCAACTGATGAAGACTTACGTCGTTTTGCCTCCAATAACGCATCATCATAACTTACAACACGGAATAGGGATATACATCCATCTAACTCTAACAGTCTCGCGCCGGTAGCCGTGAGTAGCGCGTCTCATCTTACAAATCAACGCGTGCGCCGATCGACAGACGCTATTAGAATATGTTAAATACAATCATCACAGTACTGCTACTTGTTATCACCGGTTACGCAATCAAAACAATAACTAAACCGCGGAAATATCCACCAGGTACGTACACGCAAAGCTCTTGATAATTATGGGTTAAATAAAAAAGTGAACTCTACAATTAAATTGGAATGTTCTGGTGATCGTTCAGATGTTGTCATGTAACAATGTGCAAAGTTCACAAAGCAGTCCATGTGACGGTATTTATATTTGTAATTACCAAAGCGATCATAACCTCACAAGCCCTTGAAGACAGGAGCATAAGAAATACTGGCTATAAGCACGTGCGCGGTTCACAGTCACATTACAGTATGTAACTTTTAGAAATATTAAGTTATTTATTTTGTTATTTCCTGGAATTATGATTGATTACTGAAATTATTGCTAGAACATTCTTAGTATTTTCTTTTTAACTTATGTTATTCCATAATTCTAGTTGTTAGGCAAGCGAGAAATTCTCAAAAAGTATTTACTATCTAAGAGCTTATTTTTTATCATAAAATCTATTAGGATTTTCTTTGAGTATATCAGTGTTCAGTTAATATTCAATTTTCTTTGAAAGCTTCTTAACTATTTCAAACTGACTATCAACGTGATAGCATTTACTACAATATTACAAAGGACGACCCTTCAGAATAGCGTTAAAATACAATAAAAAAATAATTTATTTATTTAAGTATACTAAGCACGACTGATATTATTAGAATTATATTTAAGTGAGTTGTTATGACTACGTAATACATAGAGAAACTATGCCAAGTAAAAAATATGTCGCACTTTTTTGACGAGATTGTGACGTATTCGTAGTAGACGAATATAATTAATAAAACATTTTGATCACATAGTAAACATCTTGAACAAATTTTGTCATCTTGCTACCTTGCTTTAAGAAGTGTAATGACTCATTTCAAAGTAATGTTATGCAATTCCATTTGTGGCTATCAGATTCTACGGAAGTTAAAATGGAGTACAAATATTCTAAAAATATTGGACATTAGCTTATCTTTTCGCTAACCGACTACATCACAATACTTCGATAAATAACAATAGAAATATCATAATGTGGCTTATTCAAACCAGTTTTTTGGCATGTGAATTGAAGTTCGTGATGATAAAATGAATCCCGCTTTTAACCAAGGGTAGCCTTATTACTCGTATCACAGGATAGTATTCCAGACGTCTACTTGATTAGCAAAACTCATACATCATAATTCATAATGCATGCGTTGCACTATTATTAAATACATATATCGCCACTGAAAGAGCTTCTATAATCATCATCTTGAAAGATCAATTAGACGCAATACAACTATACCAAATAGTATTTCTCAGTAGTGTTGATACAGTGTTTTCAAAGCTACTTTTACCCCGAAAGAAGGATTCACGCGAAATCATTATCGACGAGAATCACACTTTGTTTTGTAGAAATTTTACCTCTTATGTTCACTCATTGTTCCTGCGCTTGCTTTGCGATTGTTCTTTGCGATTTTACTTGGAAGACTTATTTTTTTTTAATGTGTCGATAATGTTTGCTCCTAACATATTAGGAGGTCGACAAAAAGTTCACGTTTTAAATTTGCCAAAAATATTTTAATCCCTGGAGGAGCGCAAAAGCGATTGTAGCGTTTCACTCTATGAAATATTTATTTATTTACTTTAGTTTTCCTATATATGGTTATAAGACGATTCATATCTTAACATGGAAAACTATATGCCATCGTTATTTTGCAAATACCGCGAGATAACAATCTAACGGTTCTAAATCCGTTTGATTGTAATCTGTCAATTTATTGTGAACTGTACCTAACTTCATACAATACTGATCTGAACAGGTTTTTGTTTCAAACCGACTAATACGTATACCAAATATAGTAATTTATTTAGTTTGTCGACCATTAACCTTTCAGATATAAATTTCAACATTCTTTATTACCTCGGCTGGTAACCGTTAACGTTAACATGCTGCATAATTTAGTAAGTGGGTACCAATATGTCTAATAATACGCCAATTAGGTCGTTCCTATTCGGACACAGCGATGATTAAATCAATCAATGTCTTGTTATAAATAGGTCATGTTCGATAGAACATCAAACATGGCCGATAGGCCATACGCGAACGCCATCTTTCGTTCAATTTGGATGGACTTACTGGCTCTTATTTGGTCATTCACATTTCCCGAAATTATATAAAAAAACATATTTTTTTTCAATATATTCCGATATATGATAACCGGTTCCAAAAAAATCATATTAAAAAGCGTAAAATAACACATTTCACTTCTAGTTATGAGAAACAAACTCATTTGATGTCGGTGCATGTGTGCGAAGACTGATACTGATGGAATCATGCACTGACTTGAGCAGAATTTGCTTCTCTTAATTAGAATTGAAATGCGTTATTCAAATACTTTTACGTGAGATTTTTTGAAGGCGGTTTTTTTTAATGAAACCTAGTTTTTAGTTACTGTTCATGTTTCCTTTTATTAATAGGTCATAATAGTGCCCAAAACCGTCCTGAATATAACAAATACATACTTAACTTAATACCGCATCAAAATCAGTACAACCAAACTCGAGATAATCGCGGATAAACATATTATAAAAACGGACATGTCACTGCGCAGCGAGAAAAGAGTGCCTAAACTGTATTGTCACGAAATAGACGAATGCGGGTGGGGAAGATTGAAATCGTGAGGTACTTGATAACCGTGTAGTACATACGAACATACAGGTCAAATCTGAGAACCTAACCTACTACGCCATCTAACTGTCTATCAAAGTGCTCAGTGTCAGGTAATTTTGTTACTAGTAGTGATAGTTATATCACTACTAGTAACAAAATTGTATAGATTTTTGGTTACAAAACAGTACGGTTCTGCTAGACGGTAGGACGTCCACCGACAAGATGGACAGACGACCTTTTAAAGATCACGGGATCAAACTGGATGCAGACCGCTAGTGATCGGTCGCTGTGGAAAGCTCAGCAGTGGACGTCTTTTGGCTGACAATGATGATGATGATGATGACGGTTCTGCTGAGAATAATTGTAAAAAAAAGTACGTTGAAAAACCTTTTTTGTAGTTTTTGTTGTAAAATAAGATAAATCATGTATCACATAACAGTAAAAGTGTTATAAACATTTTTGTTACACGTATAGTTGTTGTAACATTTATGGGTAACTGCATCTTGTGAAGAATTTTAATTAATAAGGTATTCGGTGCTGATAGAGGTATATTTATTGACTCTCCTGGCGATGGCAGAGTATCTGACGGTGATTCCGGAGAAGATTAAGATTACTTGAAAGTTTAAGTCTTGCTAAGCGAAGTCAAACGAATGCCTCGCGTTCGTTTGCTGAGGGAACCGCGTCTAGCGAGGATGAGGAACCCAATGTCAACACACGTGCCACTAGAATGTTGCGATAGAGCAAGTGGAAGAGCACACATAAGAACACGCGAAGAAGCACCAAGAAGAAAGAAAAAAAAATCCCATTAGCCATTGCGAGTGGACCACAGGGCTTTCCTGGTCTGTAACATCGTTGTCTGAAAATATGATTGAGAATACAAAATGAACGAATACATCGCGATTGAAAAAGAGCTTAAATAATGCGATGGATTAGCTATTTTCAGACAACGTTGTTACAGACTTAAGAAAGGGTGTTTTCCACTCGCAATTGCTCCTGGAAAAATATCTCTTCACCCCAGGTCGATCTCGACCCGCTTTTTAACGTACTCTGCGCGTGCTTTCACGCTTGATTCTCAGAGTATATCTTTTCTAACTCCTCTTCGAGATCGTTCGTTTTAAGTGTTTGTCTAGATCTAAAAAAAAAGAATTGCAATACCGGCAGATCTTCCCAAGGGATTGTTATCACCCATTAAAAAACACTCTTCCTCAGTTTCACCTCAAATTGACCATTACAGTCTTAATAAGAACCCTTTAAGTATCCAGCATTTTGTATGGAAAGATAAAGTTTAGGTAAGTCCGTGACTCGTACTAGACCCTGAACCTTTGTTCGTCGACGTTCGACAGTGATAAGTTTAGTTGGTTTTACGGACTTAGACACTTGAATCAAGAAAAGCTATTTTTTTTCTATTTCGTCAATTTCTTTTAATAATGCGTATTTTTAAACGATTTTAAATCAAAACTCTATATTTATACACACCTATTTTACCGAAATGAATAAATATAATTTATAAATTTACTTATATTCATTTATATTTTTCTAATTATTTATAGCTTGAGGGCCTTATTTAGAAGTTTTGGTGTTGTGTTGTCGTGTGGTTATTTCCAACACTAGGCATAATTATCATGAAATACCTACAATACCAAAATTAAATTGAAAACCCATAATTGGTCTCTACCAATTATAGTCCTACCTCTGTAGAAACCCAAATTTATTGTTATAATATCGGCTTATACGAAAGTAACATAATATTTGAGTGCAGTCTGCCACGATCCCGTAAATTAAAAGCCTGATTTATTTTATAAACCGTTATCAAATGTTAATTGCTCCAGCAATTATTTTGTACAATATGTATTATTTTACAATAATTTACTAAATTCATTATTCAATTCGACGGTCTAAACCGGTCTATATCGGTTTTCTCTTAGGGGCTTTACACATGGCGATTTTTTGCATTGATACAAACGCGTGTTTGACAGGCGCTGAACGCTAGACTCTGGGCAGTGTCCTGCAAAGATTCAGGCCACTGACTGCATACCTTACCGTCAAAAAATATAGGCAAACTTTTTAAAAGTGAGTCTTTACGGGCGTAGCCCTGCGCCTTGGTACCCTTACTATGTGTAATCTTCACACGTGAAGAACTGGTCGACAATGGTTGCCACCATTGCTTTTGTAGCCAATAAAGCCCAGGGCTTCATGCCCGCCTCGCTGCCCTTAATGACGACATCAGAAAAGTCCTTGCTATTTATTATTGATTCTTCCAAGTGCGAACCACTTGGTTTGGTTCTTGATGAAGATAGGAGATCCGTAGGCCTGACGCCCATTTCTTGGCCCCAACCCACCCATCTCACAGAATCAGCCTTTAAAGCTGGAACAGCGGGAAAACGCCAAACGCCGCGCGATAGATTACGTATTGGCGCCGTTTGGCGTTGAAACGTTTGGACTATGTAGGGACCTTCTGCTAAATTGCTGTTTGGAACAATTACACCTAATTCTGTGTTGGCAAATAATTAAATTGGTTCTCATTATCATCGCCTCGTTGCCACAAAAAACGGATTCATTTTTTACCAATTTAAAAAAAGGAGACATCAATTCGACGTGTATGATTTCATGTGAGATCCTTGGATTATGATTATATTTGAGTATCAAAAGTTAAATAGCCTTCAAAAAACTTAATAATAAGCTCAAAATAACGCGTTTGCCCTCTGTTTTGAAGAAACAAAGTGATTTGGAGTCGGTGCATGATGTGCGTTGATTATTGATGTACTTAAGCTTGAGATTATAAACCGACTTCTAACAAATGAACAGTGTAAGTCTTTCAAAATCAGTCCAGTAGATTTTGAGATATAAGTAATAACTAAAAATCATAAAATAATAAATAATCGCTTTGACGACTAAAAAGCTTTAAAATAACGCATTTGTCTTCTATGTATTTAAAAGAAACAATTTCTTTTCGAGTGGAACTGAGGAAAGCTTTCCTAAAATGCGAGTAAACCCTTACATCGTTATTTCGTCGAAACACAATTTCGGCGGTTGACAGTCAAACATGGCGGTGGACGTCCTATGCTGCTTATAGGGCATGCAAGGGCATGTATGGCGGTTTTCGCCATGAGAGTATCAAAAATATTTTAATTGTACATTTGTTTGTTCTATCGTATATAAGACTTCGCATGAATCATTCTTGGCAGATAGGAGCCTTTTCATAAAATAAAAATCTGGTTCATACGATTATATTTCTGGGCCACCATTTTTTAACATTCAATACGTGAAACATCAGCTGCAGGACGACTTGTAACTTTTTAATGCACTTGGGATTTCAGTAAGGCAAAAGGAAACATGTGCCGATTTTAATAACACGCTAATCCGATGGTACAAATAACATACGCTGGACGTTAGAGAGACCTATTTCCCTGGAAATGAAGAGCAAAGCTACTAATAATATTGCTCGTATTTTATTTGTGCTAACGCGAGTTTTATTAAAATACTTTTTTCCTGCAATGCTGCTAAATGGCATCCTCTATGATAATCATATCTTATTAACATTATATTTTTTATGATTTCAGGACCAAAATGGTACCCATTTTTTGGGAGCAGCGGAGTTGTTCACAGCATGACCACAAAATACGGATCTCAATGGAAAGGGCTATCTGAATTAGCAAAACAATACTCGACACAAGTACTGGGATTAAAATTGTGTAGTGAGCTGGTAGTGGTGGTTTATGGAGCAAAAAATATAAGACAAGTTTTTACTGAAAAAGAGTTTGAAGGAAGACCAAATAGTTTCTTCATACGATTACGATGCCTCGGAAAGAGAATGGGTAAGGATCACTACAAGTTTTAATTTCATGGCAAAGAAAAAACATTACAGCGTAGGCATCGATGAAACGGCAGCCCGATTTGGCCGATGTTGAATCAGGTACAGGATTAACGGCTAAACTGTTCCAAGAAATGTATTTCCGAGCTGTTTCTAAATAATTTCGATGCTGCTGAATTAATAATCTTTTGTTATTAAAGACAGTTAAAATCGACATTCATTTTCAACGACACGTTTAGTGTAGTGGTTAGCGCTCCTGACTAATGTGCCAGCGGTCGCGGGTTCAATGTCTGCAAGGGGCAAATGTTTATGTGATGAGCACGAATATTTGTACCTAAGTCATGGATATTTATATGTGTTTAAGTATGTATGTGAGATGCTACCGTCATAATCGTTTTCTTCCTTATAATAAAATTCCTTATTTCGAATCCAACTTAATTGGTGTGTTGTCTGGCGCATGTTTATTAATCCTTAACTTTACTTCGATAAGAGTTAGAATATTATTTTCTCTTCAAGCAAAATTATATTCTGTTGAAAGCTCAAACTTTCCTGTAAATAGGTTTGCTCACTTTGTTATTGAATATCAATAACACTCTGTTACTTTTCAAACAGTTAAATGTTCCGTTTGACATTATACGCGTCTGAACTTGTCAGAAACTAACGACGAGTTACCTGAACTTTTACCTTAACTTTGATAAGAGAACGAAATAAAATAATTTTCTTTGAATTTTATATGGAATCACATTTTTGCAATACTTATACTTATTGGTATACTCAGTTACTAATAGTTAAGGTGTTTTAGCAGAAACGGTTTATTTTCAAATACCAGACTTTTTGTCTCCATAGGAAACGGTTACGTACGTTTCACACGTTAAGTTAACGTTCCTAGAGAGAATATCTTAACTTATTTGAAATAAGCTTATTTGATTGTCATAACTAGTCTTTATTTAATTTGCTAGAAAACGTTAAAGATGGTTTTTAAATCTACCTATTTTTTACATACATTTCTGTTCTGTCATTTACTTCGGCTGAAGAAGTTAGAAGCGATGGTTTGCTTGCTTCATCATTTGTCAGTGACTTCATTGAAGTCCGATGTCACACTCACAAAGACGTACACGGTACCTATCCCAGAATGGATATTCGACAAACAGGCGTTCCATTGAGCAGTGTAAGTGCTGGTTCGGATGGCTGAGTATAATACAATACACTCACAATGCCTGTGCCGTGTACATTCATTCGGTTCAAAGGCGGTGCAATTACTTTGATATCTACGGTATTAGTATTAAATTTAAGCAAAGATACTTGTATTTGAAATAGGTAAGGATCTGATTTATTTCAACTTCAGTAGACGAGAAAAATCTCTAAAGAACTTCAATAGTGTAAAATGTAATAAGGTGCCGAAACGTGCTTCAACATTATAAGAAGTTCATCTTAATTAAAATCTGTGTGTAGTTTACAGCTCAAATAATAATTAGGTATGAAAGAAACAAACTCAATAGAAGAAACTATTTAGTTCCCACGGCCATCCATTCCTTTAAATCTTTCTAAAATACCAGAATAACATATCTTTGAAAAAAAAAAGAAAATTGTTCTTACTTAACCAAACTAATTTAATGTGTATTATAGATAAATTCAACTTTTCCAATAACTGCGTTTTAAATAAAGTTTATAAATAAGTGCCATTTGCTGTATTAAGTCCATTGCTGGTTATTAAATTACACTCAAGCTCGTTAAATTAAAAGTCCTTTGTCCGCCCGCGTGTAAACCATGAGTATGAATATTTTTAGTTTTACTCATTTTATAGAGTCCTATAAAATTCTATATAGGGCGTATAAAAGTAGAAAACGAATTTAAGGGGTACGTATTATAATACCGAAAGTTCATAATACCTACAAATGAAACCTACGCTTGAAACGTCGAAAATCAAAATACCGAACGAATGAAATACCTATACCCGATATACCGAAGCTCAATATGCCGAATTTCAAATAACCGAAAGTTCAAAATCCCGAAAGTTCTAAATCCCGAAAGTTTGAAATACCGAAGGTTCATATCCCGAATGATTAAAATCCCGAAGATTAATATACCTACAGTTAGTATACCGAAGTTCAAAATCCCGAAAGTAAGATTAACTTTGCGGTAGGCATGCAGCATGCAGGTAATCAAACAGGCATGCATGTAGCAAGCAGGCATGCAGCATGCAAGCAATCAAGCAGGCATGCAGCATGTAAACAATCAAGCAAGCAGGCATGCATGCATGTAGCAAGCAGGCATGCAGCATGCAAGCAATCAAACAGGCATGCATGTAGCAGCAAGCATAGGTTTTGCTCTTCTCCGGCGCTGCGGGAAGTGCAGCCCTTTCGCGTAGGGAGCACTTTCGCACGGGAGCCTGAGATTTGCTACGCTACGCGTGTGAGCTGGAGCGGCTGAGGCTGGTCGCCCAAGGCGACCAGCAAGCCGAAGCTGCGGAGCGCCTCCGGCTTTTGAATTACACTCTAGTATCGGGCAGACTAGTACCACGGCGAAGTCCAAGGCGATTCGGGGTCAATCAAAATTTGTTGTTCTTAATGAACCTCAATCTTAATGGTATACAATTTGTTTGGCGTTTCGTTCATAGGTCTTGTAAATTCAGTATTTTTAATCTTCGGGTTTTAAATTTTTCGGTATATTAAACTTTCGGTCATATGACCAGTCGGTATTTTAAAATTCGGCATTTTAGTATTCGGCATTCCAATCATAGGTCTTATAAGATTCGGTATTTTGAATTTTCGGGATTTCAAACTTTCGGTATTTAGAACTTTCGATCATATAAACATTCGGCATTCTAAAATTCGGCCTTTCGTTCGTAGGGCTTATGAAATTCGGTATTTTGAAATTCGGTATTGTAATACGTACCCAATTTAAGGGGCTAGAATATAAAAGATATTTTAAAACAATCTTGATTTAATTTTATTGTTTCCTGTATTATAGTCTCAATTGACAACAACCAATTTGCCTCGTACTCCTTTCATTATTTATTATTCAAGTTTGTACGTATAAAGACCTTATTTTTCTGTACTGTTCACTTTTCACGTTTTATGATATGATTTTTTTACAGGCATAACGTTTGCCGATGGCCCTTTATGGCGGGAGCACAGACAGTTCACAGTGAAGCATTTGCGAAATATTGGCTTCGGAAAAACCGGGATGGAGCGTGATATTCAGAGCGAGCTGTCGAACATTCTGGAGTACATCGATAAAAACAATGACAAGCCAATAAATCCAAAAAGTATTTTGCCTGCGGCGGTCATGAATGTTCTATGGAAATACGTTGCGGGTAAATATTGAATAGTAATTAATTATTCAGTAGCGCATCCAGGTCCCGCGGGCATGCTACACGGGACTAATTTTGCATGTCAGCCCTCTAGCGTAAATTGTTTAGAGGCGAGCTTGTCCACGTTTGGTCCGCAGAATTGGCGGAATATCAATATCTACTGGGTCAGCAGCATGGGATAATAATTTGTTAGCGATTAACTGTTTTAGATAGATACGTATTCGGCCCAATTGGCAATAGCATTCTTTGAAGAACTAACTAATTAGTCTCAGTTTTGCTGAGAAAAGGAGAAGAGAGAGAGAGAGAGATAATTAACCCTAATACATCTAATATGTAAATAAAATTTCCATGTCACAATTTTAGTTACCGTACTCCTCTGAAACGGCTTTACCGATTCTTACCAAATTTTATATCCGTATTCAGTATATCTGAGGATCGGATACTATCTATTTTTCATACTTCTATGTGATAAGAGTTGTTTACCCTTAAATATATTTTTTTAAATTTTTTGGACGATTTTTTTGTTTTTATTGTTTTATAATGTGGCATTAAAAAAAATATTATACTTTTTCTTTTTTATCACCAACCGCTATTTTTATAGCCATTTTAGTAATTTAATCATTTTTTAATCCGCTCGATAACTGATCAATTATACTGTTTTCAACTGTACTTCGATTAAAGTTTCCCTTAACTTATGGCAAATCCAAAATTTATATTATGAAAATAAACATTTATTTTTATTATTAAAGTTTAATCTTGATATGTGCAAAACAACGTTTGCCGGTTCAGCTAGTTCAATATTTTTTTTAAATTAATCAGCCAACTGACTGGCAAGGCTAGGAGAATAAAATTCAAAGAAAATTTAGTACGAGTAGACAAATAGTAAAAGAACACATTTGAATAATAAGTAAAATTACTGTATCTAATATGTTGGCAACAGCCATAATACCTTTTTGATATCTTTATGGTTTAGTCTATGTGTTTTATCTTTAACAGCGGTCCCCCCCGATTGCGTTTTTGTGTTTGCTCCCCCCCTTTCGTGCAGCGTAATGTTTAATAACTTAGAGAGAGCCTTCCTCGATGCATAAGCTATCCAAATGAAAAAAAAAATAGTTTTGGAGGTTTAAAAAGTTAGCGCGTTAAAAAAACAAAGTTTTTAGCTTTATATTATTAAGTGTATTTTTTACCGACTTAAAAAGGAGGTAATCTATTCGACCTGTCTGTATGTGATATCGTCAGAATTTGATAAAATTTTAAAATGATATATTAGTGCTTCCTAAAACGTGTGAAAAATTTCATTAGTGTATGTATGTTTGTACAGTGTAAGAGCTTAGGGCACAGTGTAAGTTTTATCAAAATCGGTCCATTATTTTTGAGATGTAAGTAATAACTAAATCAAATCAAATATATTTATTTAGCACAAAACCTAACAGTAATAGTCCCCCTAGCCGATTTTGACTACGGTGGCCAGTCACAACGACTAACCGACTGCGCGGGACATATTATAGTGCACAAGTGTGTTCATAGCCCGATGGGACAGCAATCTGACACGACCGGAGAGAGTTCAGGCGCAGGACCAACGGCTTTACGTGCTTTTCCGAGGCACGGGGGTAAAACACCGCCAACTTCCAAACTCCAGGCTACACTAAGAATTTCCGGACAGAAAAACTCAGGTATATATTTTTGTCCCGACCTGGGGATCGAACCCGGGACCTCTGGCGCAGCCGTCGCTCTAAAGTGCGACCCTCCTACCGCTGCGCCACTGAGGCAGTTATATAAGAAACATAACAAACATAACAGTAAGGAATATACAAATTGATAACCGCCTACACTAGGTAAAACCTGTATCGCAGGCAATTAACTACTTCCATTGTCATAAATTGGACTGCGTTACAATAACTTTTACAAGTACGTTGGAAAAAAGGGATATTTGTATTACATTACCTAAAATTAAATTTCTGTGGTACCACACATCTCACCCTTCTGAACACATAAATTAGCTTCTTGACCCGGCCAGACAAAACTTCTATTTGAGATTTCCAGCTAAGTCTCTCATCAAACAAAATTCCTAAGTATTTTATTTGGTTAGATCTGGCTATAGCAGGGCAACTACAGGTGATGCTTTTTTCAAAAGGTGCAGTACATGTATGCGCTTTTAGCAAATAATCTGAGCTAGCTGATTTACTTCCGTAATTTATGAATCTAAGGTAGGTGGTTTTTGAGAGGTTAAAGGTTAAAAGATTTTTCCGAAGCCAATATGTTACCTGGTGGAGACCCTTTTCGGCGGAATCGTATACATCGTCCCATGTCCGACCGTGAAAAATCAATGCTGTGTTATCGGCGTAAGTAAAAATTTTGCCAGAGTTTACAGTTAACTGACACAGGTCATTGATATATATTAGGAACAGACTCGGACCGAGGATACTACCCTGCGGCACACCAAAAGAGACTGGTGACTCAGAGCTAGTCACATTATAAATTTTGACTTTTTGAACCCGCTTGCAGAGAAAGTCCTTATAAATATCTAATGCAGAGCCACGAATCCCAAGGCGTTCGAGCTTTCCAATAAGTAAAGAGATCGAAACAGTGTCAAAAGCTTTAGCAAGGTCCAAAAAGACACCAAGAAATCTTTGCTTATTATCTAAATTCGAGAAAATGTACGAAGCTAGGCCTGAGACGGCATCACCAGTGCTTTTACCAGACCTAAAACCAAATTGGCGTGGCGATAGGAGATTATTATGCTCTAAAAAGTTGTTAGGACGGTTGTTTAAAATTTTTTCTAAGAGTTTTGATAGAGTAGGAAGGCTCTGTCCTTCCATTGGCCGATAATTGTTGACACTGGTTCGATCACCTCCTTTGTGTACCGGAGTAATAAGAGCGATCTTAAAGACAGCAGGGAAGACTCCTTGTTGACAGCAAAGTGTAAATAGCTTAGTGAGTGGTGTAACAAGGATATCCTTGGCCATTTTCACAAAGTGTGATGGGATAGAGTCATAACCAACAGCACAATTATTTTTGAGGGCTAAAAAGCAGGGTAGGGTACTAAAATACATGAAATATTTTTTGTTTGTTATAATTATTACTTTTACAATTGCCTTAGGCATACATTAGGGAACGGGCTAATTTTTGTGTTACATGGCTTACCTTCATTATAACATAAGTAATACTTGTATTGTTTTGAAATGGTCCTACATCGACAAAACAATTAGATAAACACAAACAAGACCATGCATAATAAGTAATCCTCGCAATATTTAGGTACGGGTTACTAAAACATTGAAGTTGAAAATTTTACGTAAATAAATAATATTAATGAATATATAAATAAATAGATGTATAAAATATGCTCCCTTAATTTCATATCTCCTCATTTGCAAATTTGCGGACATATGTTAAGTCCAGATAGAACAACTTATGATACATTGATAGTTTTGTATGGTATGTATCCTCACAATTATAATATTAAAAATTGCACTTGTAAAGAGGAACTTTGGCTGTGACAGACGCGGAATTGAACCCCGTGTCTTACGCTATCCGGGCGTACGCATATAGTAGCAAAACACTATAAAAACAATAATGTTATTATAAACTTAAAGGAGTGTATTCTTCGTAGGTATTTTTTTAAGGCTGCTTGATTCCCATTTGATACAGATAGGCATTGTGAAATAAATATCTATAAGATTGTCTTTAATTTACGGACTTAAAAACAAGCGAAAATGTATTTCAAATACGCTCGTTGAGATAGAGGAGAGAAGTGACTATTTGACGTGGCGTAGAACGATGTCGCTTCGAGAAAGGGTTTCCGAGACACTATTTTTCATAATTGAGCACTTATTTAGTGAAAAGTTTTAATATTCTGCATACATAAGTAACTAATTAATGCCACCGCCTTTACCTTTCAAAACTTTCGTAGGATAATTAACAAATTAATAAGCTCGTTCTGACTGGCTTTTCATTCCAACTCAAAGCTATATAAGTGGTTTTTAATTATATGGACATCTAAATAGCTGTCCTCTATCTAAACTTTTTTATCATTTTACGGTACTAAACGACGCGTAGTCAATTCAGTTTTTCCGTCAAGTCATGCGGAATCCCGCGAGTGCACAGCTTCTAGGTCTTTAAGTGCCCATGCGAACTGTTTTGTATTTTTCTAATAGTAAAGCCTAAGAATAGTGCTCATTTTAAATTATATAACCGCACCGTCGGACTGCCTTTTTGTAAATCGTCATGAAGATAATCGCGTCATTTCATATATTCTATAAAACAAAAATACGTACAGCTAAAACATGTAGCTCCATCACCAAGTACTAGTTAAAGTCTTTGTCAACTTTTAATGTTACTCAAGCCTCGTCGAAAACCATTCAAAAATTGTGAACGAAAATCTTCGCAAGTACGAGTAATCGATAGTCATATTACGTGCAAAAAAATGGTTACTGCAGTGCGTCCTTGGCGCATTGATACATATAATGCTTATCTAAGAACAATCGCCAATAAATTACAAAACCAATTGCAGAAAACTGCATTTCAATCGGTCAAGCCAATCTGGAGACAAATGGGATCATTTTTTGCGTTCACACAAATATTTTATTTACTTATTTAAACTTTATTGCACTGTAAGTTGTACAATTGGTGGACTTAATGCTTAATGGCATTCTCTACCAGTCAACCACCTAGTAATTCAGCGAGTTTAAACAGCGGCGGAATATTAATAATATGTGAAAAGAGTGGTAAAAAAAAGAAGTAAAATGCACTAACATAAATATTCATACTTATATTACACAAATATATAATAGGATACATAAGCAAAAGACTATTAAACATACATAGAATACATATACGTAATAAAACATCCTCTCACATCAAACGCGTCGCTGGTAAAAATAAAATGAAAACCTTAAAAGTATCTATTCTCCTTCCATATAAATCCTGATTACAAACAATTTTTACTTATAATGCGAAAAATAACTTTGAGACACTATTTCGCTTGTTTTCACAACTTTAATAGTATTACAAGGTTTTATTTCCAATTCATTGAAAACCATCCCTAATTGATTGGAAACCCATTGTCCAACGGCAATGTTCGTTGAAGATGCATTTTAAAAATGCAAGTAAGTGCTTTTCCTCGGTTCCCTTTGCTTCTTTTTCTATCAGTTCATGTAGATAATGTTTTCTTTTTCAGGCGAACGAATAAAAGAAGAGCGTTTAAATTTTTTATTGGACCTATTAAACGCCCGATCAAAGGCTTTCTCGATGGCTGGAGGCTGGCTGAATCAAGTGCCCTGGTGTAGGTTCTTTTTCCCGGATCTAAGTGGATATTCGTTGATTGCGAAATTGAATCAGCAAATATCTGAGATCATTGAGGTAAGAAACTTTTTGTACTTAGTAAGAAACTGTTCTTAATACTAATATTATATAATGCAAATATTAAAATGTCGAAACCTATGAATACGCGTCACTGAAACAAAAGAAATAATTTTACGTGTATAAAATCATGCCATTAACAAGATAGACATGCGTAACAATACGAGTATTAGATTTATTGACCAAGCTTATCCAATAATATCCTGTGATTGTTACCAATGTCGCGTATTCCTAGGCATTGTTTCTAGGTTAACACCTTATTGTTGTCTGATTGCAGGAAGCAATACAAAAACACAAATCAAATGTGGTACAGCAGAATGATTTCATTTATTCATTTTTAATTGAGATGGCTCAAAACAAAAGCTCTTTTACGGGTAAGCTCGTATAGTTATTTGTATTTCTTTACTTATTATGAATAAATGTTTCATAACCAGTGTCGGAAGTCTCGACATAGTTCCGTGTAAAACCACCAGGTGGCGCTCGAAAAAAGCTAAGACAAAATTGGTGTTTTCGTGTATTTATTGATTGAGAAGAATTTTTGAATGATGCTTAAAAACTACAAATTTTTTTTAAGATTTATTAAAGATATAGCTACGTAAGGTAAAATTATATTTGATGAATTAGAAAATCATAAAATTGAAATTGTCGACGCGAAATGTCAAAAATGATGCATCAGACTACGCCCGCAGCCTAGAAAATACGTTAGCTTGACTTTATGTTTTTTTTGTCACTTTACTACTATAAAAAAAACAAACAATAAGATACTAGTGCAAGAATATACGTCCATAAATGATAGGGGACAGTTCTTCTATGATAAAAGATTTGGGGCCCCTGAATCATTTATCACCAAATTAGGGGTTTCCATAGATATTATTATTATTATTGGTTGTTGGGCTCTAATGTTGTCAGCTCGACCAGGTATGATCTATTGTGGCAGCCCTTACATTTAAAATTCACTGCTTAGTCCCGTTGAGTCAATAAATTGCCAGATTCTTTGGAGCGTGATATCTGCTATCTACTGGAGATGGATACTTCTTTTGCTCATAAGCGGTCCGCATGAGCAGAGGATATGCATGGCCGTTTCTTCTTCTGTATTACAGAATCTACATAGAGCGTCTTCGGTCATGTTCATATTGGCCAAATGTTTGTTCAGTTTGCAATGGCCAGTTAGTATTCTGGTCACTGCACAAGCTTTGTATCTTTCAAACTTTAACAGTTCTTTAGCTACTTTGTTGTTGTAACCTCGAATTAGTGCTTTTGAGTGTTCTTGTCCTTGTGTAGACTACCACGACTTAATAGCCTCTTGCTTACAGAGGGTGGTTAGAAGCGTAGTGGCGCGTTGTTTGGTGATGCCACAGAATGGTTCTACGCCGATTTGAGGGTTATCGGCTCCTTCTCTAGCAAGTTCATCTGCTACTCCGTTTCCTTCAACCTTTTAATGCCCTGGTACTCATGTAAGTGTGATTTTGTTGGTGTTTCAATGTATCAGTCATTCAATGTATCAGTGCATGTTGGCACCAGTTTTGACATATGTTCGAAGGATTTTAGAGTCAGCAATGCAGCTTGGCTATCTGAGTTGATGTAGATGTGTTGGTTCCAAAGTTTCTTTTTAAGGTTTATCTCTGCACATTTGTTTATGGCAAAGACCTCGGCTTGGAAGATGGAGGTTTCAGTCCCCAAGTTTATACTTACTTTGAGCTTAGGCCTCTCTCCGTAGACCCCATATTCACATCATTTCTTTTTTGGATCCGGCCGTGTACCAGACGTGCCTACCTTTCTTAAATGACATTTGGCCGTCAAGCCATTTGTCTCTAGAAAATATGTTTTCGGAGTATAGCTCAGTAAAGTTACATTCCGTATGCATGTCGTCATTAGGCCTGCTTAGTAGTCGGTTATCACGTACTCATTCCTTGAGTCTTATCAGATTTTGAGAAGCCCATCTGACTTTCGTGCGGGAGCAGATTCTATAAGTGCTCTGCTTGGCCTCTTTTTGCACGTGCACATGCAGAGGTGTTAGATTCAGCATAGCGTTCAAAGCTGCCCCTGGTGTTGTAGACAGTGCTCCAGTTGCTGTAATGCAGCCAAGCCTCGCAGGCTGCTCAGTTTCTGTATTGTTGTCGCTTGGTTGGTTTCATGGTTCTGGTATAGTACCCCAGATCAAGAAAATCATTTCCTTTTTGCAGCAGAGCAGGAAAAATGCCATCTTTTCCCGCTGATTTAAATGGTTGGAATTTTTCCAAAGCCCATCTAATCTGTTTTGCCTAAAGATATTAGCGGCCTTATTCCAGTCTGAGCATTTTGCCATATGGAATTCATCATCCATAGATAACACCAAGATCCTATCATAGAGGTGGAAAGATGTAAAGTAATCGTATTAGTTTGACATTTCAAAACGTACGGTATGATCTGTCAAACGGCAGAACGGCGGAATACGTTTGACAGATCGTACTGTATGTTTTAAACTGTCAAATAAATACGATTGCTATACACCATTCCACCTCTGATCCGATCAATGTCGGTAAATGTTTTCTCTAAGTACCCAAAAAAAATACGAATCGGTTCAGAAATAACTGAGTATGAGGTAAGAAAGATTCGATAAAAACAAACAATCATAAAGATGAAATAAGAAACCAAAAATTTGCGCACGGGCGGGACTTGAAACAGCAACCTTTTAGCTGACCGGGCCAAACGCTCTTACCAATTAAACTATCGTGCTGTCAGTCCAACCCCGCGAAATTGGTGGTCTCCTACGAAAACGTCAATTGCGTGGCGCTTGACGTGCGCAAAATTTTGGTTTCTTACTTCATTTTTCTGAATATGAAATATGACACTGTGAGTGTTAAAAACATTCTAAAGCACAAACAATTAAATTGAGAACCTGAAAGATTTTTGACGACAGTGAAAATGACAAACAAGATATTTATTCCCACATTCCCACATCCAATCCTCACATGTCTTATTAGCATCAAAGTTCAATTCTATTTGTAGCAAATGCAAGGTTCCTTTTATTCGATGTAAAACCACTACCAGGTTATTAAACGACTAACCAATACTCGTAGCTATTTCATAGTCACTGATTCTAGAATGCACAATATTAAACGCCCACGACCTTCGTGGCTCTACGGAACTCTGACTAAAGTATCGCTTAACTTCAATTGGAATGAAGCAGGTAATTTTAATTTTAGATATATTTTTCAATATATCTAAACCTCTTGTCTTGCAGAAGAGCAATTGAAAACGATATGCCTGGATCTTTTGATAGCCGGCTCGCAAACGACAAGCAATGTACTTGAATTCGCATTTCTAGTCGTTCTCAGAAACCGGGTAGTGCAAGAGAAGTTGTATGATGAAATTACTAAAGTCTTAGGCAGTGAAAAGCCTTGTTGGGACGACAGTTACAGGTACGTATAATTTTTAAGAGTCTACAGAATCTAACAAAAAAACCGACCAATTTTACGCTTTCTAAATGATCCAAAATCTTAGTCATGAAACGTGCGATGTAAAGGCTTATGCTAGGTGTTTTTTTCTCTAACAGATTGCAATGAGGAATACGTAGAAGAACAAATGTAAATGGACCTAACCAAACGGATTAGTAAGTTCAAGTAGTATGGGCAAGGTCCCAATTCTCACGTCAGTCGTTTTTCTTCGCATGGTACTTTGAATACGAGTTTCATTAAAAAATTTAAATTACATATCAAGTAAAAATTTGCCGCATGGGAGAAATCCAAATTCATAAACGTCGTGATTCTGAGAAAGCAATAAACAGGTTTTTTTTAGAAAAAACTTATTAAAAGTATGATTTGCAATCGACATATTTCCTTGTAAAATCACTACGTAGCTCTCGAAAAACGCAGAGACAAAATTCAAGTTTTCGTGTATTAATTGATTGAGAATAATTTTTGAAATAAGCTGTGTAAAGCTTATTTCAAAAGTTGTGATTTATTAATCACAATTTATTTTATATTTGATTAATAGATTTATATTTGATATTTGATGAATCAGAAATTTTAATTGTCTACGCGAAAAAAAAATGCTTCAGACTTCACCTGCTGGGCAAGTAGCGCAAATAACTAGTGACCGTCGTTCAATAAATTCTAGTTTGGAGATCCTTTAATCGAACACGCAGCTTGTCAACTCGTACACTGGCAAGATTCGCAAACGATATTGTCAAGATGCAGGATCTCACTAAATCGACCGATGTATACCACAAGCTACTGGACACTATGAAAAACCATGAAATACATCGGGGAGGCTTATGTTGAGCAGTAGAAGTCCTGTTGCTGATAATGAGGACGATGATGATAATCTGTTTTTCTGTTTATACGATTTTGTTATTTTTTTTCAATTAAAATAATCAATTCATAAATATTGCGCCATCACAACTTTGATTGCGATGTCTTATCGAACCTTCAATATCAATAAAAGCGTTAAAGCTTTTAAAATATATCTCAGAAAAATCGAGGTAAATATTTTAAATTTCCGTCAGCAAGCGTTTTCTGCAAATAAACTTTGTTTCCGAGATATTCAGGTAAAGGTCAATTGCTCGGCGGTTGCCGCAACAATATTAACTTATACCTGAGGTCTGGACGATTATTCAATATATTGCAAGGACAATCGTTCGTAATATGGAAGCGCTGACCTATTAAAGTGAAGGATAGTATTGAACATCGAACAGCCCTTATTTGTTTCTAGCGTGTTATATTTTAAAAGAGATTAAATAATACCAGACGGCATGAAGAACGTTCTTAAAGCTATGCCCCAGGCCAGCCTATCCGTTCTACCTTATTATAAATCGAAACATTAATTCATAGGAGACGCCTACGCCAGAGTTATAATTTTATTGTGTATACAGAACATATTAATACAGATAAATAAATTTAATAGCTAAAGTTAAGTGCAAGTTTATGGTTGTATCCAAATTTTCTTAAACAAAACGACTTAAATAAGTCAAAGCTAAAACATATTTCCATCATCGTATGCGATATTCATCGTTTTTTACAGGAGGTATAGGGAATTTTGGATAATGGTGGTTGTGTAAAAATAAGTACAACATTATTATTATTTCAGACTGGTGTACACTTCAGCGTTTCTTCTGGAAGTGCAAAGATACTACACAATCGTCCCCTTGGCGGGACCGAGGCGATTACTCGAGGACGCGATAATCGATGGCTATTTAATACCGAAGGAGACAACAATACTGATATCCGTTGGAGATCTACATTTCGATCCAGAAATATGGAACGATCCACACAAATTTAAGCCTGAAAGATTTATAGACGAGCGTGGGGCTTTGAAAAATTCAGAGCACATGTACCCATTTGGCTTAGGTACGTTATATAGTCTATCGCATGATATATCTTTCAGCGAATATGATACATTTGTGAATCGATTAGTCCCTTAGTCTGATAGACCAGCCGGTTGGAAAATATGCTTGATAGAGTTAACAATAAATCAGAATTCAGCAGTTGGACATGTATTCATATTTGATTTCGGAGACGCAACGAAATCATTGAATGAACTCATTTCATAACCATATTACGTAGGCGAGTCGCAACAGGGCTTGTGTCTGATGTGTATCATGAATGTACAATAGTCTATCATATGTTTTGCTCCAATAGATTTAAACCAATGTGAAGTCAGTATTTGCGCGATATAAATGCTATCCATTGTCCCATCATTTGGTATTAATATGAATTGCAAGGATATTTTAAGAACTCATACACAGATATGAAACTTACTTGGCAAGATATCTGAGTCGTGACAAGTTATATTCGAGAATTATATAATACCCTAGGCCCTAGCAGAATTAATCTAGTGTTGTTGGGTGTATTTGAGTGTATTTGAAATCTAATCATCATTTGCTTGCTCAATATAATCAAAATTCCATTAAAAAAACCGTTCAATAGCGTAAATACGAGAACCATTAGCACTATACATATGATTTCTTTTTTTATTTCTTCTGTTTGTATGTATGTGTGCATCGTCTTTATGTTTGTGTATATTCTTATGGTATTTTCTATTCTTGCAGGCCGTAGGCGTTGTCCGGGGGACTCTCTCGCGAAATCGTTTATATTCATCGTTTTTGTTGGAGTTCTTCAGAAGTTCAAGATCGAACAATGCAATGGAGTATTGCCACCAAGCGACCCTATAATTGGATTGATATCCACACCTCGACCATATGCCGCTGACTTTGTACCAAGATCTTAAAATAGCTAATACAAATGTTTTGTAATTATATGTAGATATTTTATCATTATATACGAAATATAAAGATCAATTAAAAATATCATTCACATTATTTTAAATACGATAAACCTTAACGATAAGTACCTATTAATTTCCTCGTACTCGTAAATCATTAAATACCGGGTAAAAACTAAATACAGAATAATATTTCATCGAAGCGATTAAATTCAATAAATATTTCCACTTTATTGCCAGTGATGATTTGTTGAAAATGAATTTTATATCGGCTTAATTAAGGCAACTGTAAAAGAGCACGCACGAGTAACCGAGAATATCGGCTTAATGATATTGATACCTGCGAATTTATTTGTTGGCTATTGCATAAGAGCGGTGAATTGTGGGCGTCGGGTGTACCAATATTATTTCAATCAATACTTCTGACATTGTATGATGAACTTGACCAGCTGTTAATAAAATAATAAACTGCTCTGCCCTCCGTGGCTGGTTGTACATTTTTGTTTCGTGATGGGTTGATTGATATGAGTACTACCATTAATAATAAAGTTATGTAAAATAAGTCTATGATATCAATTTATTTTTATAGTGGCTAAGCTAGCTGGCTTTTAAGGCGTTGCCACTCTGAGGTCCCGTATTCGATTTTCTGTCTGCGTTTTGTGATACCACCGTCGTTTCTAATATCATAAGTGCATTAGCTACACTGTGATTAGAGCAATGTACCTATGTGATCGGTGTCCAATATTTATTTATTTTATTTTAACATCGGGATAATTACTATACCAGTCTAATCGATCCACTACTAAGCTTTTTCTAATATGTATACTAAGTTTATAATAAATTATTATTTTGATGATATGGACTGAATCTATCTACAGCATGTATCAAAACAATAAAATGTATGCTACGATTTGCATTAATGATAATCAGATCATAATGGAGAGTTTGATCTGACAAATAAAATTAGGGACAGCTTATATCAGATTGAACTATACGCCTGGCCTATGGCCTGTTACAGAAGCAAAAATAAATAGGCCCTTTTAGTAACCACCAGATATCAATCAATATACTTACATATATGTATTAAAAATTGTAAAGGTCGAATTTCAGTACAACAAAAGAAAATGCCAAAAATAAGACAGGGGGATGTAAGAAGTGCAATAGAAATAATATAGATTTTCTTGTTTTTCTGTTTATACGGGCTAAACTCCAAAACGACTGGATCAATTTGAATGAAACTTTGTATAGTAGTAGCGTATACCAGCAGGCAATATTTAAGATACTTGCGTGCGATACTGAACCAATAAAATATAAGGGTAATAAAACTGCCATTTTAAACTTCAGTAACACGAAACGCACCAAATGTCATATGACTAACTATAGGGTGCGTACCACTTGAAAACTGCGATGCGCGCGCCAGTGCTCAAAAGCGCCCTTATTTTCGTTCTACTCCGTCCACGAGCTGCGTGCGTAAGCGTCGTGGACGTTGTGGTTGTTATTAAAGTCATAAAAGTCATTTATTTATACAAATAGCCACTTTTACACGTCCCAATATAAACCCTACCACAGCTTCGGGACAATTGTGGGCTAGTGCTGAGAAGAAGCTGCGCAACAACTCAGTCACTATTGCCAATGCCTCTTTTCAAAAGGTTTACAATGTTTGTAATGATCATGCAAGTCCATACAACATTATCTTTTAAATAATCATCTACTTCATAATACCCTTTTCTTCATAAGGGTTTCTTTGATAACAGTTTTAAATTTATTAACCGGTAAGTTTATAACGTGTTCTGGTAGTTTATTGTAAAACTTTATACCTTTCCCCATGAAAGAATTACCAACCTTTCGAAGCCTAAATTGTGGAATAGCAAGCTTATCCTTATTCCTAGTATTATATTTGTGTCTGTCACTATTTTTCGTGAATGAATGTAATTTTTTCCGTACATACATTACATTTTCGTAAATATAATGAGAGTCTAGAGTTAATATTCTAATTTCATTAACACCTCTCGTAAGGTTTTTTTTTAAATTCTTTATTGCACTGACAAAAACTAAAGTACAAATGGCGGACTTAATGCTTAAAGCATTCTCTACCAGTCAACCATTGGGTAAAGCAGAAACGATTGAGGCGGCGTAAAATTACACATAAAAGCAACAAAATAATTTAAAACAACTAATATACTTACATAAATTATAATAAATAAACCTACTTAAACATACTTGAATACTTACAATTATCCATACATAGGCTAACAGAGATTATAATAGAAGAAACAGAGAAGGACAAACCTTATCAAGTATCACGTGGTATTCTCACTGAGAAAAAGCTCACGAATAGACTCAGAATCTTGAGGTTTAAGATTATAAATAGCTCGCACGGCTCATTTTTGTAACACAAAAATTGACTCTACATCAGCAGCCGCACCCTACAGTAAAATGCCGTAGGACATCAAGCTATGGCAATAACCAAAATAAACTAACCTAGCTGTTTCTACATCAGTCAAACGTCTAATCTTCCTTACAGCAAAAGCAGCTGAGCTTAGTTTCCCTGACAAGGTCTCTATATGAGGACCCCATTGTAGTTTGGCGTCTAAAGTGATTCCAAAGAATGTTGTGGAATCAATAGTATCAAGCGGTTTGTTTTTTACCCTAAGTTGATGCCTGTCGGACATTAGGCAACGTAAACTTTATACATTTAGTTTTACTTCCATTAAGAAGGAGATTGTTAACAGTAAACCAATGTAATACTTGTGAAAGAGTATTATTTACATCGTCAAAATTTCCTTCACCTCTTGGAAATTAAAATATTAGTGAAGTATCATCTGCAAACAATACTATATCTCAAAGATTTCCTACAAAATGCGGGAGGTCATTTATATATATTAAAAATAAAAGAGGTCCTTATAGATCCCTGGGGCACACCCATTGTTAGAGGTGCTCCAGAAGACTCAGTTCCGTTTATACATACTTTTTGCATTCTACCTGAGTTATGTAAAGCATGTGGAAAGGAATTGAATGTGAGCATTTGGGAGCGCTGACGTTTTACTTTCCTGAAGAGTTAGAAGGTCGGAAAATATATAAGCAGTGATAAAAATAGATCAGATCAGACAGAAAAAAACTATCAGCCTAACAGAAAAAATGATTCCAATCCTAAAGAATAAAAGCGCAAACCACTACCCACCTATTGACACGAGTCGTCGCCGTCGCGGGCTTAGCGTGAGCTTTGACGACGACAACGCATGACCTATGCGGGCGTGGCGGTCGTTGTGGTACGCACTAATAGAGAACAAATATTGGGCCCGATCAAACCAAACAAATATTAAAAAAAATGTTGCGTGGAAGATTGCCTGGTTTTAAGTCCTGGAAGTATCTTCCGTGCGGCAAAGGAAATGCGGTGGTAATGTACAAGCTAAAAAGGACGCTATTTGCTAGGAACAACACCACATACGAAGATTTTTACGTCAGTGTGCAATGTGAGCTCAAACTCGAGCCGTAAATTTGACAATTAAAGTGGACCCAGACCCAGATTACGTTAATCCTGGATTAAATCTTCATTCTGTCATTGTCAACGTCAAATAAACTGACCGAGACAGAATGATGATTTAATCCTGTGTCAAATCATCAGGAGCAAGTGGGCTTTGATAACTTAAAGGTACTTAGAATCGATTTAACCAAAGACATATAGGACTTATTCGACTGAATAAGTATAAAACGACCAATATTAAAATGACATTTACAAAAATGATTGCTGACAAATAGGTAACGTTTTCAAATTAGGCGTTTTGTGTTACATTTGATGAAATTTTCCTTATCTGACATTGGTATAATGAACTTTTCGACTCATAATAAATTGTAGATTTATGTGTATCACAATACATTAAAAGTTAGAGAGCCAAAGGTGTAAGATCTTACTGAAATCATTAACCACTCTGCTTCTGGGCTAGTGTTAAGAATGCTGGCATATCTAATTATTATTTTAATCTCTATTGTACTGTCAAAATAAAGTACCTTATTTTGCAGCATTCTCTACCACTGAAGCAGAAACGATTCAGACGGCGTAAGGCGGCGTAAAAGAACATAAAAAAGCTTTAACTTTTACTAAAGCACTTAAAAATTTACCGAAATAAACATACATAAATACATAAAATTATCTATAAACTAGCGACCCGCCCTGGCTTGAACCTTTGAAATGCTGATAATACTGTATGCCATTCACAAGCTTTGCAACGTTCAAAGTTTTTTTATTCTTGTATTTAATCAATACAAATATTTTTTCTATACACGAAACTCTTGAAAGAGCAATAAATTTTAACTGGCCATGTGAAAAGCAAACAACGTTCAAATCTAAACCCCTGGCCCCGATATTACCTACCGCCGTTAGGCTACAACTGATGTCTCTGTATTTTAAATCTGTTAAATCTTTGAAAATATTCATTTTAATGACATGATGAAATAAAGGTCCATGTACTCGTAGTTACGGAGTTAAGGAGCAAAATTTCAATATGATCAATCCACGTGGCAGATTTAATTAATAGTGATAATTATTCAAAAATATAAAAGGTGGGCGATATTTTGTGCACATGTCTGCCTCTGGGGCTGATGATCACAGTCATCTTGTAAACACAAAAAATCAGTGTGACGATTCAGGGCTCTGACGCATATAGTTTTCATTTTTTAAGTTTTTATTGTGATTTAAAATACTATATGAAGTGCACACTGGCCAGATTTATTTTTTTCAATTTAAAACTATGAGAATTACCTCAGAGTCTGAAGACAAAAGTCTTTCAACCAGTGTTTGTTACCAGAAATGACATACGGATCCGAAACGTGGTCTCTATGGGCCTCATAAAGAAGCTCAAAATTACACAACGAGCGATGGATAGGGCTGTGCGCGATATTTTTCTACTCAATCGAATCAGAAACGAGGAGATACGTGAAAGAACATATCTCTACGAATCAGTAAGCTCAAGTGGCAGTGGGCAGGGCAAATAGCGCGAAGAACTAAGAGCCGTTGGGGCAGACAAGTTCTAGATTGGAAACCCTCCGACCAAAAGCGCAGTGTGGCACATCCACCGTCAAAATGGAGGGACGACCTGACAAAGATCGCAGGATCACACTGGATGCAGACCGCTCACAACCCATCGCTGTGGAAAACCGTGGGGAAGGTCCATGTTCAGAAGTGGACGTCCTTTGGCTGATAATGATGATGTTGTAACTTTTTCTTTTGTTACATTAAAAACTACCAGCCGCCCGCGTATTCGTTATTGCGTTTTGGTTTTACTCCGTCCCTACATGTAAGCGTAATGTTTTATCGCCTTTAACCAATAAACATGTCCTATAGCCTTTCTCAATAAATAATCTATCTAACACAAACATGATTTTTCTTATTGAACCAGTAGTAGTTTCTGATTAGCGCGTTCAAATAAATAAAAATCTCTTCAGCTGTATTATATTAGAATATAAAGAAGTATAAATAAAATTTGATGCAACGTTAACATTTCAACACAGTGGGAGAAACAGTTTTCCCTCCAGTCTACTCCAGCTACTTTTAAGGCTATATTTCACCAGGCTACCTCGCCAGCGCAACGCAACCAGTCAACGCAATGCTAGTGCTACTATTACTAACATTATAGCGCACTGTACGCTGTCCTGGTAAAATAAAGCCCTAAGTGTGGTGAGGCAACTAACTGAACTTGACTGACAGTTCTGTGCGTATCATGGCCAGGTCCTTACTTCTTTTTAATTTAGTAAATATGATATATGCATACCTAGTTTTTTAAAGTTATGTACCTACCGGAAATTAATAGGCGCTTGTTAAAAATCTACATTTTGCTACATTGCAGTAAATCCCAGATATTCAGGCAGTATATAATTAATTTATCTTACTCCCCTTCCCTCTCTAACTCCCCCCACCCCTAGTATAATAATCATCAGCCTAAATATAAAATTTCAATATTCTATCTTTGAAACTGACAGACTTTTATACAAACTCTAAACCCTCATTTCACCCTCTTAAGGGTTGAATATAGAAAAGTCCTTTCATAGTGCTGACTTTCACTATTTAAGAAAACTATGTACGAATTTTCATGTAAATCCAATCACGGTAAAAGAAGTTTCATCCAAATTTGCAAACCCCTGTTTCACCCCCTTAGTGCTAGAATTGTGAAAATTCCTTTCTTAGTAGATGTTTATACCTTATCAGCTATTCTTGTGCAATATTTTAAGTCTCTAGTTCTAGCTGTTTGAGCTGTGCGTTGATATATCACCCAGTCACACAGTCCGTTTAGAATTTATACAACATGTAATGTTAAATGTGCAAAACATCAGACACCCCTAATGATTTTAAATTCAATTGACCTAATTCTGAAAGACAAAATATAGTTCAAAATAACTTGAGGTTTTAAGCGGTGTTTAAGTTTTACTGACACTTCTGATCCTTTCTTGCTCTGCGGAGGACGCATGTCAAATTCGAGAGAGGATTCGGTAGGTTTTCACCGGGCCGCTTTGCTGCGCTGACCATTTCTTGTTTACGTATTTAAGCGGGTTTTCGCGAAGTTATGGTTTGTATTATTATTAAATAGACAGGACAACATTTTAATAAAGCGTTTTTGGGAAATTTAACCCAATACCTACCTAAAACAGCTGGTTCAATTGATTCTGCTCGTTTTTCTTATGCTGCTCGTATTTCTTAAAAATAACTGTCATTATTTTTTATTTTTTTAATGAGAATTGGTAAGCGGTTAACAAGATACATCTTCCTACCAAATTTCAATTGTGTAATGCTTATAGTTACAGAATAAAATGTCTGTGACATACGGACGGACAGACAGACAGACAGACAAACTTGACGAAACTATAGGGGTTCCGTAGCCGAATGGCAAAAAACGGAACCCTTATAGTTTCGTCAAGTCTGTCTGTCTGTGACTAAAAAAGAACCTACTTTAATTATATAAAATAAAAACGCTATTAATTAAATATACCTAAATACCTAGAACGCATGGTTATATTTATTTAACTTATTATAATATTTATTTAACTCTTAAAATATCTCTCAGTTCTGCTATCAATAGCGGTATTAGTTTCTTAATAGTTTACCGAAAAAAAATATCTTATTTTGACGTACAACTGTTTACAAAACTCGGTCAATTTACAAACTGATTCGCCGTGAAGCACTACTATCACGATTTGCTGTCTTGCCGTTCTACTCGGTGCGTGTAATTAAGGGATAAGTGGTAGACGAATGATTAGGCTTTAAAACATATTCAAACACTAGCACTGCATGAACATTACTGTCCGTGAAAGCGTCAAGGAGGTCGAAATAGTGACAAGGGATGCTCTAGTGCATTGATACGACAGACATTTAGGTTAAAACTGTCAGAAAAGAGGATCTTAATGTGGTCCCGAAGTGTATAGGCTTGAGGAAAGTAGTCATCAAGAGAATGAAATGAGATGCTTGTTTTGTAAATCAAACTCGGTTGAGTTTATAAAGTTCTTTATTCGATCACCACACTTATCTATGATACAAATCACTATCTCTTAGTCACATTAATAATTATTACTGCATTTTAACATAGGTTCCTTCCCACAACCTTTCGCTTCGGCGGTCAGCACTAGACTGCCTCGCCTTTCGAGTGCACTCCGCAAGTCAGAAAATAAGAAGGGAAGGGGCAGCCAGTGTTGCCATTTTTAAATAGCGAGCGAATACAAAAATCATCACACTTGCAATGATATTGTATTTAGAAGTAGATGACGCCTCACGAACTAAAAGTGTTCATAATATGGCACCGTCTGATTAATGGATGTCAATGGATTGACATTTATCACATCCGACATCAGTTTCGGAACAGAGTCTTAATAGAGTAGCTTTCTTAATATATTTTTAAAAGTATGTAGGTACATTACAAGAGACTTGTTGGCTTATTTTAAAATTGACTTCACACTTTAGCCCGGTAGTATATTAATCTACAAAAACATTTTATTTTCAAAATATTTAACATTTAAAATATTGAATAAATTATCTAATAAATGCAATTTGAATGTATCACGTGAATGCTTGAAATGTCATGGAGCCAATATCAGAGTCACGTTCACTGCTAGGCATTTACGATCACGTGACCAGATGTATATTTGTTTATAAATTAAATTTATGAAAATATTTACACTCCTTATTTAAATAAATAAAAAACATATTAATACACCATAGTCATCTGGCATCATGTAAACAGGATGATTCCTTCAAATAACATGCTAATAGTTGGCGTACATATTTTTTTCTATAATCGTGAGGATCATCCTTTACTGATGTGTTTATCAACAGTCTTTTATTTTACTTTTGTTAACGCGAGCTTTAGTGACCTTTTGATCCATGAGCGTCTTCGCTGTTAAAGTAAAGAAATTGAAGGTGTACTTTATAGTTATGTAACAAAGACATATTAACATACATGTTCATAGACAAATGTTTTAGGGTCGTGCGGGCGGGAGTCGAATACGCGAAAGCTTATATTTGTAGTCCGGAACGTAAACCACCGCACTATGACAGTCGATAAATTAATAAAAAATATAGTACCAAACTACTCCATGTATGGCACTGTCTTAGAATATCGACCATGTGGGTCCGTGGGTTGGCTAAAAAACAAAACTCACTAATTTTATTGAAAATACTTCAATCATGAATGATAGACATCATTAAATACAATTTATTGACGAAAATATGATATTCGGAATATTTTTATTTTATTTAGTTAGTTGTTTCTGCAGTTTTAAAGGCGCACTGTGGCATTGAGACACTGACGCCATCAAAAACAGACTAAGTCAAAACTAAGACCTCACTTTGACGTGAGGTGGTGTTTGCTTGACTATCTTTTAGCCTCTCACCGGTGATCTAGTTCTTAATACAATATCATTGGATGCTTGATTCATAGACAGAGAAAATGTTCATCGATCATCAATTATCATCATCATATTTCAACACGAGCTGTCAGTTAAACATCTTATTAAAGTAAACGTAATGATAAAATTGTATTCCGCTATTGGTTAACATAGTTACATGGTCCCTGAGGGACCACTTAAAAAGTGATTATAAATCAGCGTTTACTATCAAAAGCTATACATTGTATACATAACACCAGCTTTGAGTAGCTTAATTTGGGACTAGATGGCGATGTGTGGGAATGTCCAAAGGATATTTATTTATTAAATTTATGCATTTTACATAGATAGATATTTCAATGATGCGTGTTACAAACCAATGCTAAATTATTTGCAGCTATCCTTACAATCCATTATAACGTATAACAAAGGTCAGATTGAAAAACTTGACAAGCTCTCTGGCTCTGGATTTAAACTTATTTATGAATCATTTTTCAATAGCTTTAGAATACATAGTAGTTCAATGAAAATACTCTATTTACGCGTCGCTTCATCGATTTTCTGATATAAGATTATTCGTATTATTTTAATATTATATTCATTAATATTTTAAATAAGTATTTATCTGTTGTTCGATCAAAAATTAAACAAGGTTTGTATATGAGAGGGATTTAGTTCAAGAGGCACTGTTCATCGATAATCAGTTAGGAGAAATTCTTTGAACAGGTTCCGTTACTTGTTAATGTAGGCGCCTAAGCCTATTGTTTACTTTTTCATCGCTAAATATTTCGACGCAATTGTACAGTCGGTGTAATCCTATTATCTCCTTCAATCCGAGCGCAGGCGAACTAAGCCCTATTTTAGTGTTATAAATAGACTCGGTATTTTATAAATTCTTACCTCTAAGGTTTGGAAAAAACCGCGTTACTCACCCAACTTTGCTTTAAATGTCACACCACTGCGTCTTTGAATATCAAGCATTCAAGTGGGTTTCCATTTAAGATGAGTAAAACCATTTACAACATATTGAGATAATAATTTTATGCTTGAGTTAGTTTCCAAGAGGTGCTCTATAATGAAGGATTATAAGTACCTTCTCATTAACACGTGTTTTCTGACATTGGTAAGTAACGTTAAGAGGGCTATCACATTTTCAAAGAAATTGAAGTAAGTGCTACTTGTGATGTTCTTATTGTGTAAGCTGTTTTATGCGTCACGAAAAGGCAAGTGCATATTTACTCATACTCTAATTAATTACTCGCAAGCCTTCTTCACATAAAATACTTATACAACAAAGTAAATAAACAGGTGTTAAACTGAATTACGCTCTTAATTAATTGTATTGGCACTGAAAAGTAATTTGTTTGTCTAAAGGAACTCCTATAGACAATGTCCGCCTAGTCCAGATAAAGAACTACTAAAACATTTAAACAAAGAGAGCGTGTCAAATGAACTCAATAACACGTTGAAAAGAATCTTTGGCTACTTCATGCTGTCAGTATCGCATGATCGTTCGTAGTTATACTTAAACTTTTGTATGTCGTATTTGGTTCTATATGACCTGTTTAAAACACTTGACTATTCGCTGTGTACGAAATAGGTGATGAGGGACCCTGTATCGATAACATCGCTAAAAAACCTACGTTGGGGGACGTCTGCCACCATTTCTCCAGCAATTTTAGTACAAAATGTACATATCCTTGCTTTCTACTTTAGTAATAAGTAAACATCGACACTATAGATTACCAAAAGTTAATTCAATAGAATAAATTTGTAATAAAATATATCATTAATAAATTTGGTTTATTAACTTTACTAATGGCGGCCAGCCTTTTGCCATTTCAACGTCCACCAATAAATAGTGGCGCTGCCGTCACACACAGTTCTCGATAGACTATAATTACAGAGGGTTAACCACACAAAAAAGTTCATATGCCATAAACATTAAATCTGCCTGTCCGGCAAAGTCTCGGCTCAAGACACTATGACACGTTTTGCTACGATACGCTAATTTCAGTAGCTCTGTGAAATTGCTGTTTATTTCGCGCAATGACATACCTTCTCGTATTCAATTATGATTCCCCAATCATAACTGCCCACCTGCCGCGCTACTACGAGATTGTCAATCAAGTTCGTGAAATTCTGATTTTATTGACCCCGGTCAAGGGTATATAAGTAGAGAGTCTGTATTTAATTTATAAGACGGGTTTTTCACTACATTCGCATTATTTAGACTTATGTAAACGGGCTCTTAAACGCTTTGCATAGAAGTCCTTGATTGAGCAAAACACGTGCAGAGCAAAACGCCGTACTGAGGCAGGTAGAGCAAAGCATTGTAAGCATCAATAGGGTTGCAGTTGTTTACACGGCAATCTAGGTTTAATGAAAGGGAAATTGAAATAGTTGAAGGTCATATGGTATGTCCTACGTGAGGCGAAGGTGAAGTATAACCTGGTATTAAGTATATTTTGATGCGACAGAAAATTATAAAATTGAAGTTGTCTACGAGCATGTCAAAAATGTTGCTTCAGGGGGGCAGATTCTCAGTTCGTATACGAAAAAAATTAACGGATAGAGTTTTCTTTGCCGGAGAAAATATAGTTTTTGTTTTTTCAGGATCAGGCTGCAGCGGTGATTTTTGCGTCAACTTTTTTGTAATTATTTATTCACAACGAATTAAATATAATTATATTTTTATAATACCATATCGTATTATTATTAAAGATCTTAATCTATCGTGGAACTAATTCGGATGGGACTTAAGTTTGTATTAAGAAATATATCTCTGATCTGAGGAAATATTATTGCATTTAAAGTATTTAAGTTGATAATGTTTTTTTCCCCCTATTAAATGTAGGAGGTAGATATGTACAGATTAATCAACTATGGTACCTACCATGCAAATCATTAGTTAATAGCTAGCCAACCACTGTGAATTTCTATTTTCAAAGTTGCGTGGGTGTGTGTGGTTGTACAGGGATCGCATATCAGTGCTAAACATTTCTGACTACGCAGTACCTGCATACAACGGAAACATCGGAGAGAGTAATTTGATTGCAAGTTCAATTGTTGGTTCAGCGCGAATGAACGTTATTGTTATTGTGACATTGACCTTTAGGATACAAGGGCGCTGATTGTGAGTGAATACACGTTGAATTTCGACGACCTTTGATATAGCAGGTTATATTGCATCTGTTTGGGTGCGGGAGGAACAATCGATTCGTTAAAGTATGCATTATTTATACAGCCGATGATGTTCGCTGAATAATAACTGTTTGATATTAATTGCGTTGCTTACATGTTTGTCATTCAATTATGCAAGCGCATAAGATAGGTATAATAACTTTACAAAAAGTAAAAACGGACTTCAAAACCAAAATGCACTAAAAAGTCTTAAATAAACACTTGCCTATTGAAAGGAAAGGAATCCATTTTAGGCAAACAATTTCTTTTTGGAGTCGGTGCTGTGATGGTCAAAGTGATGGCACCGTCTCCAAAAAGAAATTGTTTGCCTAAAATGGGTTCCTTTCCTTTCAATAGTCAAGAGTTTAGACTTTTTAGTGCATTTTGGTTTTGAAGTCGGTTTTTACTTTTTGTAAAGTTAATATTGTTTCTCCATTTTTAGACATTACAGGAGAAGGGGGGGGGGTTACCTTATGACTCTGTTTTTTAAGAAGCTACGACTACGAACTACCTATTATAAGTTCTTTCCTTATGATAACTGAAGTCCTAAGCGTTAAGGAGTTCCACCATCAGCTCAGCCCCACACGATGTGGACAATCAGACGTAACAACACGTCAACATTAAGATTCTAGTAAAAAAACACTATACGTGCCTTTAAAATTTGAGGGTTTCATCATCAGATCCGAAATTGAAAAAAATGGGACCAACTAGAAGGTATACCCTCTAAGTAAGCGAAAAATGTTATCGAATCGGTCGACAAACGACTGAGATATGAGGTAACATAGATTTAAAAAAAAACATACAGTCGAATTGATAACCTCCTCCTTTTTTTAAGTCGGTTAAAAATTCAATAATCAGCCTCATAATCAGCTAGCTACATACGATCTGCAAAAAATATATTTGGCCAGTTCTCGAGTGAGCCACCTAGGTAGGTAAATAAAGAGATAATAGAATAGTACATACCAAAATTATTATTTATTTTACACACACATAGAAATGAAATACATAACTATTATGAGAAATATATCAAAGACAGGATATAAAATATAAAAATAAATTTATATGAAACAAGTGCCAAAATGATCCCCGCTCAGTATAAGTTGCGACAATGCTCGTGACAGGAGATGGTAAGCATGCCATGACACTAATATGCAGCGGGAACCCTTGCTAGGCGCTGGGTGTAAAGACACACTTTTAGGAAAAAAAACGGTAATTTAATATTTTTTAAATAACAATAATAATTTTATGGCGTAAAAATAACACCACTATTGGTACACGTACGCCGTATTTTATGGTCCAAATTCATTGTTCTATTTCTTGGGACTAGTCTTTGGTTACCTGTCGTTAACAGAGGTAGCACAACAAGCCGCACTACTAATGCTCACAAGTGGATTAGCTATCAGTTCAGTAAGCAAGCACTAATTAAAGAGCTCGTTGGTTGCAATTTACTGCACGATCCAAATTGCATCGCTTTACCAAGATTTTATTAGTAAGTGAAACTTTAGAATTATTATATATTTTTTAAAGAGGATCGAAATTATATGATTCAATCTAGTTGTACGTCACCAAAACTGATCATTACACAAATTTTTAGTAATTACATGATGGTAAATTTTCTGCAGTATATTCCACGTTTTTCTCTCACCCGCTATCAAGTTCTTATTGTTTAGCAAAATAAAGTTTTTGTGTTAGAATCTATCGTTTTAATTGTTACTGTTTGGGAAAAGCTTCCCAAACAGTAACAATTAAAACCTCAAATGGCCTTAAACTGATATCTTCTTGATGATTGATAGACATGACCCTTCAAAGACGCAGAAATGTCACTGCCATACAATTTGTCAGTTCATATTGTCAATAACCACTCCACCTCAACATTTGATTTGTCTTTATTTAAGATTCAAAACAATCTAATACCTATTTCATATTTTATATTTAATTTATCTTTATAGTTGTTCTGGATGCCTGTATTTAAGAATAATTAAACAGTTACACCAAATAACTTTTTATATGAGGAAGATGTAGTTTTATTGACACCGTAATAGATTGCAGGTAAGTTTTAATATAAATCGAGTCTGCATTTGCGAAGGACGCAATAACTCTAATAAATTGATTCACTATTTAATTTCATCTCTTTAAATATAAACTAACCTGGAACGGTGGCAGGGTCAAGTTTATTCAGTGGCACTGCATATTTGCTGTTGAATCGAAACGAGTTATAACTCTCTCTACTAATTGAAATCAATCATTGACCGTGAATTCGGCTCGTGTACTGAATGCTCTGAAAGCTAGTTCAGATACCGTTCAAGGTTAAATTCCTACTCTACGGCATTGCTGCTTGATTTCAATAATTTCTGTATACAGCTTTGTTTTCTGCCTTCGTTTCACATGTTTATAATTCGTAAACGCACTTATGTTATTGATTGGTAAGTATACCTACTTTGTAGATTATTGTGCAAAGTGCAGGACAATCCATTTTGAGTAATATAATCCATAAATATTTTCAATACAGGAAACCTCGTTGCGGCGAGCAGCAAATATCCAAACGTTACTTATCATACAATTTAGAAAAGTGTTGTAAACATCGTAGTCTATATAGTTTCACTATCCATGCTCCATCAGAGTTTTTGGAACTACAAAATTATATTACACGTTGTTTGAATGGTCACCGTTTCAATTATTTACCAATTATTATTATTTTAGGTAATCGTAATACAATATCACAATAATGCCGCAACAAAGCAGAATTAACGATTTGAGTTCCAGCGCGACGCTTTACTCGGATAAAAAAGTAAGTAGTGAATATAATACATTCATATTTATCTTCTTAATATAATCTGCATGGGTCGTTATCGTAAATTTATGCTGCCCACTATTATTTGGCAAAATAAAATCAAATAAATCGAATACTCGCTAATGAGACTCTTTTCTTATACTTAAGCCTATTATTTTTTTCGTAAAACAGATTATTTATGCTTGGATTGCTCGTTGAGACTTTAATACTACTTGAACTGCTTATATATCATTAGACACCCACTTTAGAGACGGTTGGCATGGTGAAATAGAATTAAGTTAAAACGTTTTTGATAGACTTAAAAAGGCTCAGAATAATGCGTTTGAAGATGTCCATTTTAATAAAAAATAGATTGTGTATTAACTAAATATTTTGTAGTTTAAAAAGACAAATGTTCGACCATCACATTATTTAGTTAATTTTATGGTTCATTTCTGGAGTATTTTCTTATTGTAAACACCAATAATGTGTTTTATGTTACAGGAGAATGCCGTTAATCGTTTTAAATGGCACAGCATAAAAAAGTTTATTGTTTTAGCGTTTACGTATTCGTCGGTGTCGTCAAATTTTGACATTTTTTCCAAAGTGATTGAAAATGGTACGTAGCTATTATTCTTTTTTACCCGACTACGGAAGGGTTATGGTTATAATCATAACAGTCTAAATATGTATGTTTGTGGTTTCGTCTCTCGCTCGGCTACACTACTGGGATGATTTAGGTGAATGAGGTATCAATTGATTTTTTTAAGGTAGGCTACTTTTAGTCGAATAACCAACATGGCGGATGCTACATCATTATATTAGGGTACTTTGAAATATAAGTTTACCAAAACGCGTGGAATATTAATTGAAGGAAGACAAATGTTTTTTCGTAGTTGGGTTACAGGTTTCTGTATATATATATATGGTTGTAATGTGGTTTTTTTTAAATGCCGGAAGTTAACTACAGTCTTTACTAGACTTTAAACACCGGCACAGTTCATGCAAAATACCAAGTTTCCAGGTCATGGAGTTTGACAGAATGAGGCTAAGAGCTATGTTTCGGCCTAGTGATATTTTTATGTCTTACAACTCTTGTGTAGACAATAAAGAATAAAAAAAAAAAAAAACTCTTGTGTAGACGTGAAAGTAATCGCAGTTTTTTTTTCAGTAAGAACGTTAGACTTTATAATATGTGAAGTAACTGTAGGCATGACGTATATGTGTATGGATTTCTTTATCAAACAGTACACAAGAAAAATAGACACAAATCAGAATTTAAACCCTTTGCTTAAAGGAATTACCTATGGAACTTTATTACAATCAGCTCTCTGGAGCGTATTGGTAAGTATACATTTTAATGAAATGTTTTTTTTTTTTTACTAAAGGGCTGTTTCACAACCGTTATATCTGGAATGATGTAAAAAGACTTTCCTCTTAGAGATTGTGACAAATGCCGACATAAGGCATGAGTTACGATCAAGAAGTATTTAAATACGTTAGTGTAAAATACAAGAAAAAAGTTTACTCGCCGCATATGGTACCGACTCCTTGGTTCTATACTTTAAATTCATTTTATTTACAGCATGTTAGTGACGTGGCAGATTCAGTACGGTTTTTGGCTTCAAATTTATTCTACGAGCCTTCTTGGAATGCGTGTAAAAAGAGTTCAAATGTTACCTGTGTGCTGCCAAAAGATATAATTATGAACTGCCGCTCGAAGAATTTCACGATGTTACAAAACACTCCTGCGCATATTAATTACATGTAAGTGTTTGTTTTGTCTCGAGATTTTCTAATCTGTTATATCTAACAAAAATGATTTTTTCATGAGGTTTCAAGTTTTTGGAAGTGTTTATTAACACTAATATCGTTTTTAAGTAATGAATTTGTGCTTTGATATTTTTCAGGAAATCGTATCGAAATTTAGATCAGAATGTTCTTGCTACGAGATTCTTTGCGTCGGCTTTAGTTTGGATTTTTAATTTCTTTTTCACGGCTATGACGGATGAAACTTTGGTGAAAGTAAGTCTTTTTTGATGACATGTTTGTTAAGTACAATGATCGTATTCTTGTCTAGTGTTGCCACCTTAGCCCTTTTTTTGATCTAGCTCTTTTTACTATATGTGAACCCGATGCTAAATGATTTAGCCCGGAAAGGGCTATTTAGCCCTTTTCATTTTATCGAAAGTTTTACACGAAAATTGAAAATTAAAATCATCATTTCGCGATTTATTTATATTTTTCTGGTAGTTAACAATTGTTCGACTAAGGTAACGTACCGCATCTCTATGCCATGCCGATTGGATATTCCTCAAACATTGATTTTAGCAATAAAATCATTCCTCTTTTTAAATTTTTCGTCTGAATTTCGATGGCGTAATTTTATTAAGATTTTTTGTTAATGTTTTTATTGCCATTTACCTTGCTGTTAATCAACAGATTGTGTTTTAAACTTAAAAATTAACTGTCAGATAGTTCGTAGTATAGTATTACGTATATTCCGTACCATGCATGAATTGTGATTTCGGTATAGTAAAAAAAGAAAATAAAAACATTTTCACCATACAATTAAATATATTATAAGGTATTTATTTTTTTAAATCATTTTTAATTATAATTCTTAATCATTTTGTTGAAATGTCTTCTTCATTGATTAGGTATAAGTGACATAGTAATTGTAACTTGTCACCGTCCTGTCATCACCATAAATCTACATATTAAGGTGAACGCACACTTATCCGAGCCAAACGCGTCGAACGAATCGAAGTCAAGGAGGCCTCGCACACATATCTGCACTAGAAAAATCGACTGCGCTGAAAGAATCCATCGCGCCGAAGTAATCGAATATTCAAAAATCATTTAATTAACGCTACAGAATAACGTTGTGTTATTATCTATACTAATATTATAATTCAGAAGAGTTGGTTTGTTTGAACGCGCTAATCTCAGGAACTACTAGACCGTTTTGAAAAAATATTTTTGTGTTGGATAGCTTATTTATTGACGAATGTTATAAAACATGATACTACTTATAAGATCAGAGCAAATATAAAAAATGTTGCAAAAACAGAGAGAAATATTACTTTTGAGAGCTTCTGTTGGGTACGTAACCAGACGATATTTACTACAGGCTGAGTCAATGATCCGACGATTTTTCCTTCGACGTGTAGACTGTAGATTCTAAATAAAACACTTCTTCTTGCGGTCGGTTACCGTGAGAGCGCGTACGATCTGGCCCACTCACGGCCCTATATTTATTCAAAAATACACTGTTCACGTACCGACGCTCATCTTGACACAAGGTGTCAAGATGAGTGGCGCTTCAGCCTTTTTGGATTTTTTTACACCGTTCCATACCGTCCATCCTTACATCATCTGACAGCCGTTCAAATTTAGTCATGTTTTGGTTATAAGAGTTTTAGAAAAAAAAATGACAAAATTGTTTTGCAAATATAAAATATTTACCATTATTTTTATTGAGAAAAAAGGTATATGGCATTATGTATAACTTAAATGTAAGGTTTCATTTCCAACACATTTCACCTCAATTCGTTACAACAGTCAAGTAGCCAATTGACAAGTTTACAAAGTATTACATAACATTTAATTCATTTCTTAAAAAAAAAAACATATTGTGGTGTATTCACACCGCACGGCGATATGGCTGCCAGCATAGCTGTTATGCCGCATAGTCATACATCTTATGACTTAAAAGCTGCATTTTGTGATTAAAGCAAGCCACTTTGCAGAGTGATAGTAAAGACCGAAATAAGCGATTTCACCCGCAGCAGCGACAGTTTCACCCCTTAGGAACAGAGATGGCGCCACTTTTTTAAAATAACAAATATAAATTTCTACAAGCCAAACTTTTTCACCGATTTTTATAAAACAGGTGTCAAATGAAAGTTCATTATATCATCTATTATAGGAAAAATCATTAACAAGATATTACCTTCTTAACATGCACAATTAAATTATTTTAGTTTAGAAAAAATAGTTTTCGTCACTTTTTACTTTATTTTATAAAAAATGTATATGGCTTGGTATGTTTTTTCTTTGTTCGTATAATTGCCTCGTAAATACGGTATGTATTAAAGAAAACCGCACTTTAATATCTTTAACAGTTATTGAGATATGTATTTTTTTATGTGGGCATTAATTTATCGGGGGCACTAATATCAATGATTTGTATGTACCAAATGTTTTGTTATGTTATTTTTAATTAATATGTTTACTAAAAAGAGCAAAAGGCGACCAAATTTTGCTAAATTTAATTAAATTGTATTTGCAGTAGCGAAATTTTTGTCCCATAGGAACATAGATGGCGCCACTTTCTTTGAAAATAACAAAAAAATCTACAATCCAAAGCACCGCACCGATTTTGATGAAAAAGGTGTCAAATGGAAGATGAATGCATAAAGTGGTCATACAAAGAAATAATTTCAACCTCACGACCTTATAAATTGCCCATTTTTTTTTTTTAATTCCGAAAATGGTATGTGTAGTTGCTTTTACTTTATTTTATTAAAAAATAATGAACGTGGGGTATTTTCAGGGTAATTTATATTATTGCCAATTGAGTGTAGTAGTATACAAAGAAAACCGCATGTCAATACCTTTAACAATAATTGAGATATAACATTTATCATTGTAAATCTATGCGCCCGAGAAAATAATGCCCTCATTAATAATTTTATATCTCAGTAATTATTGAAAATATTGACATGCTGGTTTCTTTGCATAATACTTTACTTAATGGGCTATAATATAAATTGCCCTTTAAATACCCAACGATTATTATTTTTAATAAAATAAAGTAAAAATTAGCTGAACCTGTTTTTTTCTGTACTAAACAAAATATATGGGCATTTTAAAATGTCGGGCATTTTAAATCATTTCTTTCTGTGATATCTTTCTGTATTTACCTTTCATTTGACACCCTTTTCGTCAAAATTGGTGCTGTGGTTTGGCTTGTAGAATTTTTTGATATTTTCGAAGAAAGTGGTGCCATCTATGTTCCTTTGGGATGAAAATTTTGCTACTTAAGATGACATTAAATTAAATCAAGCATGATTTTGTTGCTAATCGCTCTTTTCAATAAACATAATCCCTTAAAATGATAAAACATAACATTTGGTACATAATAATCACTGATATTGGTGCGCACGAAAAAAACCTGCCAATATTAAAATACATGTATCTCAATAACTATTTGAGATATTGAAGTGCGGTTTTCTTTAACAAATACCGTGTTTACTAGGCAATCATACAAACAAAGAAAAAACACACCCAGCCGTATAATTTTTTGATAAAATGAAGTAAAAAGTGACGAAAACTATTTTTTCTAAACTAAAAAAATATATTTGTGCATGTTTGGAAGGTACTATCGTAGCAACGTTTTTTTATATAATAGATAACATAATTATCTTTTATTTGATACCGTTTTCATTAAAATCGGTAACGTGGTTTGACTTGTAGAAATTTTCAATTGATTTTTAGAAAAGTGGCGCCATCTCTGTTTCTAAGGGGTGAAACTGTCGCTGCTGCGGGTGGAATCACTTATTATGGTCCTTACTATCACTGTGCAAAGTGGCGTGCTTTAATCACAAAGTGCAGCTTTTCGACGAAATTTCGCCATAAGACGTATGACTAGCAGCGGAAATATTTGTTAAGTCTTGGCGTAGGCCGCCGATCGGTGTGGATTCACCATAGGTAGATATATTAATAGTCACCATATTCTCAGTGCAGCGAAATTATAAGGCAGCGATTCCAATGAGACGGAGCACGCAGCTGCTCAAAGAAATTAGTACATAGATATTATGTACGACCTATCCTATGACGTAGCTCATAATCATATTTTAAAAAATATCATAGGTAAATAATATCACATCTGTGCTCAGATTCATGTCACTTCTCTTTTGTGGAATCGCATACTGATGCTCGTAGAAACCACAAAATATAGATAGGTAATATTCATATTTTGTGTAGAAACCCTTTATTTGTTTTACAGTTATTTGTTCTATCTGTATAATATCATCTAAATACAGCGTTTCGGTTTATTTCAGATGTTCAAGATGATATTTTTGTGCCAATTTTATTCTACTTTAGTAGTGCTTGGCTTACTACTGTCTTTCAGCAAATTTAGTGCTTATACATATTTTTCAAAAATGGTTAACATGTCTCCACCATCATTCGTAAGTTATCAACGTTCTCTAAGACTTTTTAATTAGTACCTATATCTGCTATTTTATGTGTGTAATTTGATTATGTCAATAATCAGTTTCTTTATTAGGTTCTCAAACTCACCTATCGTGCTTACTAAAAGTTTGAAAACCGTTGTTTTAGAAGCATGCATAATGCACATGTATTAATAAGTAACGTTTATAAGTAGTTTCCCACCGTAGAAATCAGGTCTTACTTAAAAAAAGTCTTTTATTAGAGTAAAAAGTTTAAAACAAAACTGTTTAAAACGCATTTTCATCATCGTTACCATCATAATTGACAGCCAAAGGATATTGAAGTGCATTTAACCAGTGTGAGCCTGCAATCTGTACAAGGTTGTCTGTCTATCTTGTCAATGGACGTGCTACGCTGTGCCTTTGGTCGAAGGGTCTCCTATCGGCCATCAGTTGTTCATGATTTATGCCCTGCCCATTTTCACTGATCTTTCTGATTTGTAGGGCTGATGTCGTTAACTTATTTCTACTTCGTAGCTGCTTATTTCATTCAATCTCGTAAAAACTAGTAAAATACTCCATCGCTCGTATCATGATCGTAGGCTTCCCTATGAAGCCCAAACCGATTTTTCAACGGCAGATTTGGATTGCAACGGTTTACACAATTTTTGTTTCAGGTAGTAGCTATGGACCATGTGACATACACCTACGGGATAGGTTTTATAGGTGTTTATGATTTTGGAACACTGTCCCCGTATACCATGGTGGACAATGCCGCGGTCCTGTTTGCGGTTTTATTTACTTTCAGCGCTTTCGCCAGGTAGGCCTTAAAGGTAAAAGTACGCTTAATTGCATACGTTCTTGCCTTGTTTATTTCTAACGATCTGTGAATCACGCATTTATTTGTGACATGTAACTATATTTCAAGAAAATGCGCCCTAAAATAATGATTAAATTATATACCTGTCTGGTGTATTGGTCGAGAAAACGCCTACTATGCAGCGGGTTGCGGGTTCGATCCCCGCACAATACAAACATTTGTGTGCATGAACATGTCTGTTTGTATTGGTCTGGGTGTTTTCTATGTAAAACATGTATGTATTTACAAACAAAAAAGTATAAGTGTTATATCCGTTGTCTGGCACCCATAACACAAGCTTTGAGTAGCTTACTTTGGGACTAGATGGCAATGTGTGGGTATGTCCAAAGGATATTTATTTATTATTATTATTTCTTTATATGTTTTTTTTTGTGATAAGGCTGCGTGGAGATAAGGCGTTTCTGACGTTTGTGAATTAATCGTCACTAGTAGTGCAAAAAAGCTACAATCAAAGAAAATAATAACTCTAAAGTGAAATTTGAAGCATAAGTAATAATTCACCTGTATGATTGTGACTATAGGTACACAGCTTCATTGCGACATCGCCTGCGGGGCACAGGGGCGCGGGGGCAGTAAGAGCGCAGTGCGTGAGTAGCGCACGTGTGTTGTATCCGCGCCGCCCGCACCCCTCACGCAACCCGTTCTCGCCTCACCCAGCGGCCCGCAGGCGAGGTCTCAATGTCGCAGTCTACCTTTAGACGTTATGGCTTTTCAAGTGATAAGAACAAGAAAAACTACTTAACTACGCCATTTTAAAAGTAAATCTATCGGCGGTCAAGTTATTTTTACTGTCGTTGTGAAAAAGATGAACGAATAAACTAAAATTCAGGACTTCTCATATTCCCAGTGAACTTTAATGAAATGAAAAGCTTATTCCAAGTAAACCTAAAATTTTCGGTGTAATTCTGACACTGCAATATTGCTTCTCTTTTCATGGGATTTCAACTCATCTTTTCTTATTTAACATGGAACAGCATATCTTTTTACCCCTAATTAAAAAAATTAATAAGTTGGTAGGTGTTTTAGAGTAAGTAAAATAGTTACGGAGCTGGCGAGCATTTCGGTATTTGATTTACACTGGTGCCGAAATATTTTTTTTTGAAATGCTAAGAGAAAACGATATAGTTTTGAAACTTATCTAGAGAGTTAATGTTATTAACATTTGCTACAATTTAATCGTATAGTACTACTTTCTTTAAAAACATTTTTAAAGCGCTGTTAATTGACAACGCACCCCCACCATGGTAGCAGACGAGGTCCTTGATGTTTCCTAGAGTCGAATTATCGCTACAATAACCTCTGCCACGTGTGCTGATCATTGCTCGCTAGCTTTGTTACTATAAAGTATGTCTGTTTGTTACAAACTTGTTTGATCTACAGTTAAGTAAAGCAATATTTCGCCCTTTTCGACCAGTTCCACAATATCTAATAAGTTCTCATTTTTCCATATCTGTCCACTACTTCATACGCACGTTCCTTAATATTTATTTTATTACTTGGTTAGTGCTTGTTAGGCGTTAGTGAAACAGACCCTTATTATTCTGTTTTGTTTCCAGGTCGCTAATCATTAAAGTGCTTCACACGCTATTAACGAATTGTGTTAAGATCGAGATATCTCTTACACCGCATTACTTATATTTTGCGATTTTACCTTTGAGCACAGAGTTCCTACACGCACACAAGCTTTATATTATTTATATTTATGTAAATATAATGCTGGCTACCGTAGCATATCTTGTGAGTAATATTTTATACCTTCTTAAATATTGGAAAGTGTTCATAGTCAATATTTTTTGAGTTATTGTTGTGTATCCGTTCCAATCACGCATTGAGCGTTAATAAATAAATATTTTTTTCCTTCTCCAACCGATTTATTTTAACGGATTTCATTGTGATGATTGTGATGCGGAATTGCACAGAATAAATGAAGTGCGAGTCGAATTTTGTTTACCATATTGTTGACGAATGAAAACACGACAGGATTTAAAATGCATTTATTCGCGGGAAAATATTACTAATAAGACTCGATTGTAAATATGATATATATACAGTACAGAATATGATTTATTAACAACTAGCAGTCCCCCGCGTGTTCGTCCGTGTAAATTCAGGATTTCCCGTGGGTATTCAGGTGCGCAGTTTTTTCTATACTCTGAAAGGATTTTAAGTTAATGACCAAAACATGTGTGCATAAAATAAACATATTTACTAAAGTGGGCCCCCGCGCTTTTTGATTTAACTCCTTCTCCATTGATTTCTAGGTATCATGCATTTTTAGCTCGTAGCCTTTCCCTTCTCGGGAATAAGCGTTCTAACACAAAATCTTTTTGCAAATCGGCCCTGTAGTTCCTGTGATTAAGCGAGCTTAAACATACAAACAATTCCTCCGTTTTCCCAATTATGTTTGTTTGGTATGGTGCAACTGACCCATCTTTTTATAATAAAACAGCAGTCGCCGAGGACTTCATTCGTGCCAATTGATTTTACTCCGATCCTGTAAGAGAGCGTGATTTTTTTAAATTATTTATCTAGCTAGGTGATCCATCTAGCAATGTAATGTCTGTATACCTTACACAAAGATGTATATTATTCATTTATCTGTTTTTATTTTTATATAATTACTTTTATTATACAGTTATATTTCTATTCCACTTTTTCAGCTCTTCATTTTCATTTTCTTTTCTTTTTATGCACAAAATACCCCTTCCTATAAAACTCATAATTTATTTACCCAAAGGTTGTCTGGAAGAGATCGCTTATAGCGATAAGACCGCCTAAATTGTACATTTCCCTAAAACGAATTTGTAAATCAATTTATGTAATGTGCAATAAAGAGTTATCTATCTAAAACGTTTTTTTTTTCAAAATCAGACCAGTAATAATTCTGATCTGAGATAAATACATTCGAACAATTAATGAAACAAAAGTAAAGCAATATTAAAGTACTTTTTTGAAAATATAATGTAGCCTATGTTCATCGCCGATAGTGCTAGATTCTTATGATAAAATATTTTTTTAAATCGGCCCAGTAATTTTGGAGCCTATTCGATAGTGTTTTTCATAGTGTTTTTCCTATCTCATTTCAAATTATCACATCATCTCCAGCAGTCTTTTTTGCGGCAGCAGAATATTTATTTATTGAAATCAGTTTTAGTGGAACTTGATTAAGCTTTACTTGGTGTGGTGTATTGTCCTCCAGGGATTGATTACTCCAGCCAGCTTGAGGTTGCGCTTGAACCCTTTGCACAGACGACTCTCATCACATTGTCATGGGTGATTTTAATACCTAGGATGCTGGAGATCCTCCTCGTCCTGATAAATTTCTTAATTTGCTGAGGTCCGTCAACAGGCCTCCAGCATCTTACGTTTTTTCCCACTCATTACAATATTGGCACCCGTGATACCTGGCTCGATCAAGTGCTGACCTTGTCTGAAAAGTGTGCTTGGCAATGGTTAATTGTTGGCTCCAGGTTTCTATAGGCATGATCTGTTGTACTAAACCTACCGTATTGGACCTCCTGGAAATAAATCCTGTACAGCTCAGGTGCGAAACTACTCACGTATCAACAATGAAAACTTGTTGAAATATGCTGCTACGGTAGACTAGAACTCTGTAATGCCTGCTGGCACGGTCGATGTTAAAGTGCAGCTGCTGTGTAGTAATATTGTTTGTTTGTTTGATAAGCACGCGCCCATGCACTCTGTTAGCATCAGGCGACCACCAGCGCCTTGTTTGACGAAGGATATCCTACTGGCAATGTCTCGACGCAATAAGGCTTTCCATATTTTTTGAAGGGAAAAGATCTGAAGAAAACTAGGCCAAGTACAAAACGGCGCTTAACTGTTGCAATCAGATGATACGTGCAGCGTATCGACATCACATACATACCAAGATCCACCTTGTCTTCTCCGTCAAATATCTGGAATTTGCTGAATTCACTTGGGGTCGTCAGATCAAAGTGTGACAATTTCTATGCAGGCCATATAGCACTACCACTGGTCTGCTGAAGGTAAGAGAAGATATACGAGATTAATTCCTCTAAAGTCACACTTTTTGTTCTAATTGACTTCTAATGCCCTTAATGCTGTGGACTCTGACCTCCGTCTGGCTGTACTAACATACTTTAAAGTATTTTTCAGGCCTAGAATGGTTTTCATCCTATTTGCTTGGTTGTTAGCAGTCAATTATAACTCTTAACGCCTTTTCTAACTGGTACAATCTGTCATCTGGTGAACCACAGGGCGGCATAATTTCTACCTTGCTCTTCTCTATTCTAATAAATCTAAATCTTATCACCGTTGATCTTCGCTGCTCGTATCATCTGTATACTCATGACTTGAAACCAAAGTATGCGAATGTATGTGAAAACTGAAATTGCCGAACTATCTGCTGCAATACATCGTATGAACGAGAATTTAAATTATATTTCATCATGGTCACAAAACTTCGGAATTTCCGTCAACTCTAACCTGCCAGGCCATCGTCCGCGACGTGTCTTAACAGTGTTTGAAAGTACAACAATACCTCTAGTGTCAAGACTGCAGACCTAACTATGGACTCGACGCTTAGCTGGACTGCTCATATAGCTGCGGTCTGTCTGAAAAGCCTCTACCGTTTGAAATTATTTCTTCCATTTTAGATGGAGCTTCTGCTTATGCAAACTGTTGTCATTCCTATTATAGACTATACGCAGACGCTTGCCGTACTTACTTACTCACTGACTGACATTAAGCCTTTATCGACAAGCTTGCAAGTCTCCTCAACAATTGCATCAGATTTATCTTCGGCCTCCGTAAATACGACCATGTGCCCAGTTTAAGTCTTTAGATTACAGCTCAACTGGCTCCCTATCCGTTTTCGTAGACTCTTGAATCCTTTGCATTCTACATGCTGTTCTTAATAACCCCTCGTCGCCTTCTTACCTTAAAGATATGTTACCGTTTTTATACCAAATTCATGATCGATCACTCTGTTGTTCCGACAATCTCCGGCTAGGTGTGTATGTGTATAATGCATCCGTGATTTATATTCCTTTTTCTCAGTATTGTATTTGTGGTATTACTAGGTTACATAATAAATTCCTATCAAAAATTCTAAAATATTTCAGTCACGTCATGTAAAAATGGAAGGGATAAGTGTAAGGAAAAAGGAGAAAAAAAAATACCAATAACAATTTAATCCCAAAATATACTATAGCTATTAAAGTCGATTGTTGTTGATTGTAAAGTTATTTTATGCATGCATAGATACGTGTGATAGACCTATTCGAACGTATTAATATGTATGAACACTTTGACAGCTAACACAATAATGGCAACTGATAGCTAAGATATTTTGAACAGTCTGGTTGCCAATACAATTTGAATACCTTGTTTGCCAATATATAATTAAAACTACGTTTTTCGTATTATTTTGACTACTTTGAATGCTATAATATATCTGAAGCTGACTGTACGTCTCTAGTGACGGCATCACGAGAGTAGAACTCTATTTCCTTGTAATGAATCTTGGCCCACTGGTGCAAAACAGACTGGGAGATAGCGCTGACGTGATGCGTAATGACGAATCATAAGAAACCAGAAATTTCGCGCGTTGGTACCGATAGCACGGTAGCTCAATTGGAAAGAGTGTTGGCCCGGTTAGCCAGAAGATGCAGATTTGAGACCCGCCCGTGCTTCTTTTTTGGTTTCTTATTTCACCTTATAATAATAAATAAACAGAAGGATATTTTTCTGTAAATTTGTAATTGTTAATTAATCATATTCGGGACTGATTTTTTTTTAAACAACCATATTGGAATTCATATTATATTAGGAAATTTATTTTCATCCATTAACCAGACCAGTGAAGACGTTGTATGGCGGGATCTTAGACTAGTACTTACCCTACATCTAACACTCATTGTTCTTGTATGGAATTCGTTTATTGGGTTCACTGTGCCAAGGCCCACGGGAACGTAGAACTTAGAGAGCGCGGTGCGTAAGTGACGCGGGCGGCTGCTCCGCGCCCCCCGCACCTTTCACGCACCCCGCTCTCGCCTCTGCGCACGCCCTGTGCCCCGCAGGCGAGGTCACAATGAAGATGTCTTCATAAGCTATGGACAAGAATTATTTTAATTTGTAGAAAAAAAAATGGAGTAGAATGGTTATTATTTGTAAATTCTTTAAGTACGAGTAAATACGATGAAAACATGTTTCTAATTTTTTTTGTACTTTTCAGGCAATGGTGACTCTGAGTATGTCAAAGTTACTTCAATCAGAATTTCAATCCGTGAAGATTTTGTACATTGTTGGCATATTATGTTTCTTGGGATTCAGCTTATCTGTGCCTATCACTGCGGTAAGCATTATCATTTATGCAGCTTAGAAATTTTGTATCGTAAACCTACTGGAAATATCAAGACTTAGTAAGCGTGACTGGACGCAAAAAATATATCATGGGGATCGTATATGTATAAATTATAACGATCGTATATCGTATAAAACGTCCGATTTTATAATGATATTTAAATAAATGATTTCTGACAAATAGGTAACATTTACAAATTAGGTGTATTGTATTTTTTTCGACGAATATTCCTTATCTGACGTACGAAAAATCAGGCCTTAATCCTTCATGGCTTAAAAACATAATAGGTACTGGTGTTGTTCTCAATATCTTAAATTTGTAGAAGAAATTTGTTGCGATCATCAATGCAGAGTTCTATTGTGTTCCTTGGACACATAATTTACAGAAAATCTTGATTGTATGAATCAAAATTCATGAACAACGCCGCAGGTTCTTTATCAGCAGCAAATTTTAAGGTATTTTTTCCTTCCTACGTATTCGCCAATGATAATGTGTGTAATATCAAAATATTTTTCACATAACATTTAATTATTTTCTATATGACCGTAGGTGTAGGTAATATTAAGGTTTCCAGGAAATAGAAAATTCACTCATTTAATGATTAAATGTACTGCGAATTTCACCTTCGCACTCATTATGATTCGTAGAATTGCTTTCAAACACATCACAGTCGCATGTTTACATAATCAGTCGTTCACGGCACGAGTAGGTTATATTCAAATTATTTTGTAGAAGAGATATACATAGGTTAATTTACTTTTCGACGTTGACGGAAGAACGCAACTATCTTAATAGAAAGAAACCATGAAAGAAGAGTGTTCGTTGTCCACATTAACAATAATCAAATATTTAGGTTGGTATCAGAAACACTGATCATGTAATCTTTTATTCAGAAGTAATTAATGCAAATCTATTCGTAAACATAAAATCGATTTCTAACTGTTTTTTTTTCTGATTCTTTTGCATTTTGAAAACGAAATTCAAAAATGTTTCAAAAGGTCATATCACAGGTCACATCCTCCGCACGAGAGAAAATAAAATATAAAACACTCAGAGAAAAAGTTTGAGGGAACAGGCTTCTTCTAGGTGAGCTCGTTGTATCTTCGACTTTGTCTTCGTTGCACTTGGCTTGGTTTATCCGCGCAGTATGAGTAAATGTTTCATATAAATATAGAGATAAATAAATAAAGAAGCCGTTAGTTTTAAAATGATTTCTCTGTTTACAATAAATTGCTGTGAGTATGCAGTATACATTAATGTTAAGCTAAATATTAATGGGTTAAACATCTATGAAGTGTCCAGGTTTACGATCGAGATGTTTTTTATTGCCGTTTTTAATTTGTTCGCGGATTTCGTAAAGGCACGGCGAATTCTTCCTCTATTTTTCCGTGAACTCGTGATTTCTGACGATCGCCCTTTATTCGTTGTGCAGATTAATAATAATAATTTGTAGCATGGTATCAGAAACACTGATCATGTGATCTTTTATTCAGAAATAATAAATGCAAATCTAATCGTAAACATAGTATTCATCCCTCAAGTGTATTTTTCACTTTTAAAACAAAATTCAAAGGCGTTCCAAAATGCCAGAAAAAAGACAGGTAGTAAGTTCGAACAGAGAGGTTTGCCGTCTTTATAATTGACATCTTAAACTTCATAGTGGATACAAATTGGAGTGCTAGTCAACGAATAAAATATGTTTCTCGTAGTATTTTTTGTGCTGAAGACTCGTGGAAACTTGTGGGAATGATCGTCCACAAGTAATGTGCCGTAGTAAACCATCCTTTTAGGGTTTCTTAAGTAAAGTTAGTCAGTAACGTCCCACTGCTGGGCAAAGGCCTTAACTCAACTATGAGGTAGTTAGGTAGATTGGTGGAGGGGTGTTTGCAAGGCAAGTGCCAACCCTGCTGTTAGATGTTATCAAGCCGCCTAAAAGGTCTCTGAATAGGCTTAACGACTAATATCAACCGATATTAGCCGGGACCAACGGCTTGACGTACCTTCCGAAGCACGGAGATGCTCGTGATATACGTCACTTTTATGGTCGGAATGGTCACCCATCCAAACACGACCGCTCTGTCGGTTGCTTCACTTCTGAATCACTACTAAAGCGCTACTACCATTGCGCTCCAAGCACCTCTCCATTCAAACGTTTGCACCTTGGATGAATTGACTACTGGATATGAAACGCAAGAGCGAATGTATGAAAACATCATCAACTAATTTCTGCGGGGCGGGGGTCCTTGTCATATCAATTTTTGACATTTAGTGCATAAAAGTATAGATATTTTTTAGCGATGTGTGGAACGAATGATTGAACGAATCTTTTGTAAAATGATGTTTAATTTTTATCACCAAAACAACAAATTACAATATGGGCATGTAATGCACAAACCATCAAATGAACAAAATGTTACACAACAATTGTAAAATGTGCAAAATGGATACCACACAAAACAAACAGCTTTGTATGGATCAAAAGTTACGTACGGACGAAAAGAAATATTGTTTGATATAAGCCACATTTACCCATTTATTCCGACAATGTTTCTCACTGAGCTCTATCACCGTACTGACAAGACGTCACCTGTAAGTGAGGCCAAAAAGCCCGGTTCGTTGCCAAGGGGGCACAAGCGAAATTGCCCGTCATTGCACGTCCGGTGGTTTATTCGTCCAAGATTTGCACCCACCCAACTAAGAAGTGGTACGTGGATACGTAGAAAAAACACAGTAGTAGCAATATACGATGAATTTAGAAAAAAACTATCACGGCTAGGATAAATCAATAAGTTACAGGGATTTTATGTATACGAGATTTTAGAGATTCCATGAATTAAATCATTTCTTTTTCAAAACGCGTTTAGAAATGGTACTAAAACTGTAGTCAAATATTGTGGTTTTTAGATGAAAAAATAATCAACGCTATAAAAAGATATAATGTTTTCTCTCATAATTTCTACTAAAATCTTAATGTTGACGTATTGTTACGTCTGATAGTCCACATCTTGTGGGGCTGAGCTGATGGTGGAACTCCTTAATGCTTAAGAGTTCAATAATTATAATGACAGAACATATGATAAGTAGTTTGTAGCTTCTTAAAGAACAGAGTCATAAGGTGCAACTCCCCTCCCCCCCTCTCTTGTAAACTCTAAAAATGGAGAAATAAAATTAACTTTAAAAAAGTAAAAACCGACTTCAAAACCAAAATGCACTAAAAAGTCTATATGTTCAAGAGTTTATTTAAGACTTTTTAGTGCATTTTGGTTTTGAAGTCGGTTTTTACTTTTTTAAAGTAAAAAAACTTTATTAAACAGTCCAGCCGCATGAAACATTCAGCGGTAACAAAAAATTCAGCGGCCGTGTTCAGTTGAGATCGAACATGCGGAATAGGCATGTGCCTTTCATTGTGATGGTTTATATCAAGTGGCTTCGCTGATGCATCAAGCACTTTCGACTTTCAACAAAAAAGATTGAAAATAACTCGTCTGTGAAAAAGTTACTCGATTAATCGAAATCGAAATACGAATCGTTAAATTAGATATACTGTATGTGTTGGCTTGATGGTATTGATTATATTTTGGTTATTGTCGTTTTATCTAATCTTTTCTGCCATTGTCTTTTGCAATTAATTCGATTTGTATTCTCAATTAACTGTCACGAGGACTCAATGATGATCCGATGTATTTTTATGCAATTATGTAAATGTTGGTACCTTGAGAGTAAGAATAAGCACATCACTACGCGAAGCCGTCTTTATAGGATTACCCCGTATATGGCGCTTTCAGACTACTAACATATTCAAATCCTTTTAGTTTACAACACGTTTGATCTCTTTATTTACCAAACAATTGTTCGTTTCACAACATTGAGGCTAGATAATATAAAATATACTACGCACACAGTATTGTACATTTTCTCGAAATGAATTTGTTATTAACCTTTCTGGTGTGCAATAAAGAGTAATCTTATCTTATTGTTAACTAAATAACATTAATATTGCATCTGAACCGATCTCTATGCGGACATGGAAGGCAGAATTAAATGATTTCCCGCCTATTACTTGTACGTGATCAACAATAGAGATATGACAAGCAAACACATCAAGGACATCAACCCATAGACTTATCTGAAGTGTATCTATAAGAATAACATTCATAAATAAAGGTGACGGGTTGGTTCCATTTTGAAAAGCGTTAAGGTTTTGGCGCTGACAACGAGCGTGAACATAAATGCCAGTAAAAAACTCAGCCTCAGTTTATTTTTAAAAGTATAACCTCTATACAAAATAGTTCATAGCCCCTGAATAGTAAACGCAACTTGATAATTGGTCATTAAACGCCATTAATGCCAAGGCAGATCAATTGCGAAGTGGGACTGACAACTATACAAACTGACCCATAGACCCTAAATAGTATACGCAAGATCATTTTTATTTATTGAAATCTAAACATTCTAAGGCAGGTTATTCTCAACGTATTGTAGCTTCCATTTGTCAACCTTTTGATGTGTTGTATAGCAGTTTAAGCGAATTCTGAGTGCGGCTTGGTTAAAGTAGTTATTGTAACCCAACTCGCGCACTACCCAAACAAACAATATGAAACTTATCTACATTTGGTTTATTTACGGATAAACGTAGCGCAGCAATCTTACAAGTGGATGAATACTCGAACTTATTTCCTACACAAGTTGGTGCAGTACAATTTCCTTAATGTATGATGTATCTAAAACTTCACACTGAGTTCAATCAAGTTGTTAAGATCAGAGATTTTCGGGAACTTCCAATGTTATCTACCAAACGTACTAGTGGTCACACCGGTAAAGGAATCCCACTCAGCCATAATTTACATACAATTAGATCTTTAAAGACACAGTTGATTATTTAAGAAGTTGACTTGAGCAGGATAGAAGTTTTTTTTTAAAATCAAAGTAAACAAGTAAAGCAAATACAGGTACACGTGCGACATTTTAGTTAAAAATTATGTAGACTCCAGCGAATGAAGGAGCTTTGAGCTCTAAACCGTAACACTTACAACCACGCCAAACATGTAAATATTTATCTGAATAATAGTGTCCTATTTGGAAAAATATTCCAATTATCTTAATACATTTTGTCAAAGTCTTAAAAATATTTTATCCTTTCAATTTCATTCGTACAAGTCTGCTGTTAAGTTTCGGTAAACTGTTTTGTCGAAATTTCTTTTGTTTCAGCAATCGGCGATGTCTAACAGCAAACTCAAAGGATTAAAATACGGTATTAAAGTGACAGTTTTATATTTGGGAGGCTTTAAAGTGGCCGTTGTCATGTGGATTTACGGAGTCCAAAGGTTCTGCACAGATATACAATTTTGGCTCGGCTTCAAGCCAACAAAGTTTTGGATAATGTGCTGGATGTTTCTGCCTGTAGTGCTCTTTGTAAGTTTCCAACATTCACTGATAATTTTAATTATCTTCTGTGGTTCAGTGTATTTTTTAAAAAATTATCCCCTGTCACATGATAGTACGTAGTCAATATATTTCGTATTTGTAAGTTATATTACGTGACCACTCAACACTATTAATTTCAGTAATTATCTCAGTGTTAAATTCTAGAAAAAATCTTATGCTAAAACTCGTCGGATCATGTTATTTTTTTAATTAGAAACCAGCTCTAAAAAGTACAGTTGTTGCTTTTGTAATCAAAGTTAATCTGTTTTATAAATAAAGCCAGGACTGGTGTCAATTGAAAAAGTAAGTAACGCTAGCTGAAGACGCTTGGTATTAACGCTTCCGTTTTATTGTGGTTCAATGGATTGTTGCGTCCAGTCATCCTATTACTCCTACGTAAACGCTCCAGTTATCCGATTACGTGCTATGTTTCTGTTACAACTTATCCAATAAATTGCAGGTAGGAATATCTGACCCTTCAACTCGTTCAGTTAGAGTCAGTTCCATTTTAGGGTTTCGTAGCCGAATGTTAAAAAACGATACCCTTATAGTTTCGTTAAGTCGGTCTGTCTGTCAGCCCGGCCATATATTACAGCCACTTTTTTTCTTAAACTAGTTGTAGTACATAGATAAAACCAGTATTTTGCTTGGCATAGCGTGTCTATATGTCGTAATAACAGCTCACTGGCATTAACGGACATCTCGAATAACCGTCAATACTAAGGTCAGAGTTGAACATAAGTTAGAATAATAAATATCTGCAATCAATCATAGACCTTGCTGTCGATAGACACTTTACAGCAAAAATTATTTATGTATTTCTCGATTCCTTGTATCCCAATCCCTTTTTAGGGTTCCGTAGCCGAATGGCACAAAACGGAACCCTTAAAGTTTCGTTAAGTCTGTCCGTTCATATGTCAAGGCCACTTTATTCTGTAACTATAATGATCACACTGTTAAAATTGGTAGCAAGATGTATCCTGTTAACCGCTTAACGATTCTTGTACAAAAAATAAAAAAATATGATATTTAAGAGGGCTCCAATACATGAAAATAAAACCTTTTTTTTCTATGCGTGTGGGGTTTTTATGGATAGGTCTTTTAAAATCAAATGGAGGTTCCTGAAACCATGTTCTTTTAAAATCTAACGTTTCATAGATAGACGCTTCTAAAGTGGTAAAATGGGTGTACTCCAACTTCTCTAACTTTTAAAGTAAGCGAGTGTCAATTTTGAAAGAAAAATACGTAATGTAGATTTTAACCATAAAATTAATATTCCTATCGGAATAGAAGGACAAGTAAAAGCTCTCAAACGAAACCGATTTAAGATGTCAGTAACTAACATAAGTAAGTAACATTTGTAGCTTTAAATGAGATAACCTTTCGATCAGGTGGTTTATAACAATGTTCCTAAGTTAAATATAGTAGTTTACTGCATGATAAACAGTCGACACAAAATATTGAACATGCAGCTCTAGTGTACAACAAAATATTATTTCATTATACAAAATATTCGTCGATATACATTCCCTGTGTTATTCTGTCTTTATTTTTTACGTAAATTAACGTTTGTAGAATAGAATAATCAAACTGCGTACTTTAAATTTGAAGCGCATTGGTAAATATAAGTCGTTTATTAAGAGGCTTCGATTTGGACTAATCTACCTGTTAAATTATTATTTGTTGGAGTTATGCCGCTGTAATGCATAACAATCAATCAACGATCAAGTCACCATGTTTCAGACGCATTATTTCTCCAAAATATACACAATTTCACTTTTAAATATAAAAAAATCAAATGCACGTAATTTTCAGCGAGCTTCTGCGGGGCGGTCAACTGTTTGACATCTGCCAAAAATGATTCTGCTACTATCTCTTTTTATCACACAGTTTGCTGCTAGTGACACCTCGCTTTTGTCGTTCTATTCCAAAGGGATAATAATTTTATGATCTTAACAAATACTTTCAACGACATTTGGTTTTGACGGAATCGAACTAGTAGTTTTTGAGGTATAGCACATTTTTTAACAACCGCAAACATAACTTTGTTCTTCATACAAACACTATTAAAAATTTTGTTGTGTTTACTGTCAACAAAATATTGTGGTATTTTAGCTTAATTAATTCTCTAATTCAGGTAAAATTGGCACGGAACCTTCAGTGCGCGAGTCCGACTCGCACTTGGCTGGTTTTATTCTGATCAATCTTAGTACGCTAAAATCTGACATTCGGCAAACTCAATTCGGAGTTCGGACTGTACTGCAGCGTTGATTGATGAATTCGAGCAAACCGATACTGATTGAAAACATACAAAAGCGTACTATGAACAAATTGTTTTATTACTTTCATGCAACAACTTTGGACCTTAACACACTAATAAAGGGATGCGAACGTGTTTCGGACGTCGCGTGCACAGCATGAGCGTCGCAAACATTCTTCAAAACGAAATAAGGGCATGACGGAAAAGTCTACGACACGCACCCGCTTCGCTCGGATCATCGTGTGTTATAATATGGCCCTTTAAGTAGACGGGGCGTAGCATTCGTGTCGAAAAAAAAAAACCTAAAACTAAAGTGTTTGGCCATACCTCGACGTTACTATGATGCTTATACACACCTTCTCTGCCGAACCATAACAGCGGAACCGCATTGATTTTACCATGTGCTCATTTAGTAGAAGCGGAACCAAAATTGCCTGTTCTAGCGTATTGATTTGACTATAATGCAATCTCATTCCCCTCGCAGTTTCGTCATCTGACAACGCCAACGCCAGTCACACTCACGCGCTTCGGCCGCCATTTTGTTTCGGCACCGCGTTGTTTTTGCACGTGTTTGACCTGCCTGTAACACAAATCAGCTGCGGAACTCGAGTAGCGAATCCGCTAGATGAATTCCGCTGCGGTCTAGTGTAGTTTGAGTAACAAAAGTGAGAAGCGTTCCACGGCTCAAACTTTTATTAAAAATGCAGTTTAGCTTCTAAACAATTGACAATATCAACAAACACGTGCGGAACAACGCGGCGCCGTAACAAAATGGCGGGCCAAGCGCGGAAGTCTGGCGTCGGAGCAGATCGACGAAATCGCAAAAGAGTTAGACAGAGATAGAATCATAGTCAAAGTTAATATAAATTAGAGCCTATAGTCGTCGATGTTATCAATTTTAACGATATTATTATTTTTAAAATAGGGGTTATTGTCGATTCGCCACGAAAAAAAAAACATATGTAAACTCGCCACACTTGTTTTCCAAGTAGCGACTGCAAAAAAACGAAACACATGAAAGGAGTAAAAATAAGTATTTCTTATTATTAAAATCACAGGTAATTTTTAACAATTGTTAAATCACAGTTCTTATTGCAAAAAAAATCAAGGAATCATAGCAGGATTGATAATAAATACTAAAATTTAACTAAAATAATGATAACCGAGTGATAATACGACTGCATTTTTTTATTTTGGTTTGGGGAGCAGGTAGATACCTGCGGCGTGCTTTTACATTTTTTTCACTCTCCAGTTGATTGTTTTTTTTTCCGTGAATTATGAATTTTAAATTAGTATTTTGGTTTAGTTTAATTTTGATTTATTAAATAGGAAATAGAAAAAATATTTTTTTGTTAAACTAGATGGATACCTAAAATCAGTATAACCAGTGTCAAAATTTCGGTCATTTTTGTTTGAAAAATTTGTTTTGCTTTGCTTGCTAACGGTACTTTACTTAAAAATGGTATATATTTAAGATGTGTGGCAAATTAACAGCAACTTCTATTTAACTGTGGCGAATCGACATATAATTTTTCATGTTTGTGGCGAGTTTACTTTAAATGTATGGAATTTACAAAAACGTGGCGAATCGACTTTGTGGCGAATCGACAATAACCCATTTGAAGGCAGTTAAACTGCGTTTTTAAAAATAAAAATAAAACAACTAGTAATGAACAAACTAAACTAGATCGCAACGGATTTCGTCTAACGGTTTCGCTATTCATGTTTCGCAGTGCAGGTGTGATATTGACACGAGTAAATTTAACAGTATGACGTCGTTTTCGAAGCAATTTGGTAATATGACTTTTTTCTTTGCAGTCTTTCTGTGCTAATAGAGTTTATTTATTAATTCAAATGAGAAAGGAGGACTTGACAATGTTAATAACAGCCTCTGTCTGGATTGCATTCTCATTTGCTGTAGTTGTTTGCATGCAGATAAGGACTGTAGTGAAGTATTTAATGCGAAATGTAAGTATTTTATTAACTTAATACGGTCAAATATTAATGAGGACATAGCCTTTACTGGATTCGTGCTCTACTGGATGACAAATGTTGTGCAACCTGCTATAATAAAGCAAATTATTATTTAATTGTGTATCAAAATGTTTGCCTTATGTATAACAGTTGCTATTAATATTTCGAAGAATTTAATTTCATCAATTATAATCCTACAGCTTTGCACTTTGCAGTGATGTCTTCTATGAAGTTACATACGTAATTGGATAAAAGCTACTTATTTTCACTTCAAAGTGACGAGTTTTGTTATTTGGAATGGGTTTGCTCATGAATTGACTATCAAATAAAAGCTAAGAGTAGCAGAGATAGAGAAAACGATGAAATGATGTAGCAACCTAACTTAGGCTGTATTTTGTCACACATGTTGCTTGAATATTATAAAACACACGGCCGATGTTGATAAATTTTAATATTTTCAGAACCTAGCCCGAGCATTTACTTCGAACTCGAAGTACGGGCCGCCAGACTCAGATGACCGTAAACGGCGGCGGGCATACAATGAAACTGTGCAATTGAGACAATGTAGACACAACTGCAATGTTCTCGATGTAAGTACTAATTTGTTCAGTGATTACTTTCTAGTACGAGTAACTGCGTTCGGCGAGTTAGCTTAGTCACACGGCTTGCAGATATCACCAGCCTTTTAGCAGTAATTGAGATATCAAGAGCAACTCAATTTTTGTCGAAAACTTTACCCCTCAATACAATCTCTTTCACTATTTCAGGAAACATTTGACTGCAATCACCTGCCTCTGATGCAGCAGACCACATCGAGACAGTCATCAAACGATTCTAACTCATCCATAGTACAGATATTCAAAGCTAGGCAGAAGCTGCATTCGACAACCGTAGAAACATTGGAGTAATTAATTTTATAAGCTTTGAAAGCATTTATTTTTAGGAACAGTCTGTGAATAAAATCATGGTATTGAAAATGTTGTATATCTGTTTGTAAACTGTTGGTCTTGTGCCGAATCTATCACTTTAACGGTCAAGTCGGGTTGCCATTTTACCGAACTTATAAGTGTGAACCTTAGCCAGTGTTGGAACAACAAGTGTACTTGTGTACCTAATGCGTACACATCTGGGCAATGTAATGTCTAATCACTTATCGCACACAATATTTATGAGACAGGCAGAGGTTGGCCATGTTCTTATCTGTCACGGCAAACTCATGATTATCATTGTCAGCTCAACACAAGTGGTGAATCATCAATTTCTTGGTTCTCTTGGTCAGTTCCAAACATTTCTTTTAGGATCGAATGAGAATTTTAACATCGCACCGTTTACTCTCCCAACTTCATACCCGACTATGTTTGCAGGTTTATCAACTAATACTTGCTTTCAGTCTAATGCACTCAAGCTTTCAGTGATATTTGAAGAATGTTAATAAGATTATTTTCCATGGACTAGCTATGCAGCGCTGATTATTATCGTACCGCAAAAAGATCGCTGATGTGTTTTCCGCAGCACCATAACCTATAATGGGATGGAAACTGGCAGTAGAATAGATTCGATGACCTCTGTGGTGTAGTGGCTAAGCACGCTGGGTTTCAAGGCGTCGCCGCTCCGAGGTCCCGGGTTAGATTCCCGGTCGGGTCAATGAAGAATTCATAATTTTCTTTATTGTCCCGGGTCTGGGTGTTGTTGAACCACCGTCGTGTCTAATTTCTATAACACAAGTGCATTGGTATCTTACTTTGGGATTAGAGCAATGTTTGTTATTGGTGTCAAAATGAAAATAGATGGAGATTATTACGAGCTTGTCTAAAGCTATTTATATTTCATTGATATTAAATTCACACGTAAACTTCGTACACACTGCGACTTTTAGCACAGCGAAACCCATGCTTTCACTAAACCACGTAGGTTGTCGAATCTACCTATATACTACTAATTTCCCTCCCATTGAAGGTTATGGTGCTTTTGCAAACATATCACGCAATAAACAGATTTAATTTGGCATCGATGCAGTCGCGCGTTAGTATCGATGCATTTGACAAAATTCAGTACATAATTTGTCAATTTTTATCGTCTGCATCGCGACTGTATCGATATTAACGCGCGTTAGCATCACGGCTGCATCGGTAGCGCAGTGTGTTAAGGTTGATGTTTTGCAACTGCATCGATGCACGCGCGTTAGTATCGTGACTGTATCGATGCTAAAACTCGCAGTGTATAAATGGTCTTAGTGTAACGGGATCGAGGTCGGTCTGTAATAGATATTAATAACCATAAAAATTACTGGATTGAACTTAAGTTGCAGGGCGGATAACGCCTGTACAATTAAAAAAAACGTTGTATGTAATGGTAATCGAATAAAACAGTGATATTAAAATGAAATAAAAAGTAATACACTTTGAAAATAAATAAATAGGTTACACAAAGGCCGTAAAACATCATAAATCAATTATTGTAGAGCAAGCGTACTCGTACAATGCTCAAGTTTAAATTGTGATCGGCACTTTAGTCTGATGTACAAAAACTTTCTAGCCCGTAGACAAATAATTTACCCTAATCAAGGCAGCTTTTAACAATTAACAATAATGCCACTATAGGCCAGTCGTAATAGCAATTGAGATAGCATTAATTGCGTAAAGCTGCATTTTTAATATGTGGTTTGGATCCATCTAGACATTATTTCTCCAGATTTTCAGCTCTCTAAAATGTTATTTTAATGATTTGAAGCTCTCCGAGTAATTACAGAAAATAATATATTTTCATAGTTTTTTTATTTTAATGTCATATAAGCGATAAAATAAAAAAAAGGCTTTGACGAGAAATGTTACTATGACGCTTTTGAGCGTTTGAGCCTTTACCTAATTTTTTAGGTCTTATAGTCACCAAGTTACAGGTTTCCGATTTTCTCTATATTTCTTTAAAAAAAAATATGGTAAAAGCAAAAAAAAACATTGAACGGGCTTGAACCAAATGTTGCCCAGGCATGGAAGCATTTCTAATATTTTATAAGGATACGTGAATACAAGTTTAACAAAAAAAAAGTATATATTTAAAAAAAACTTGAATTTCCTAAGTTACAGATTTCAAAAAGGGGGCGTTTTTTAAATATTTATCCGTCGACATCATCGCTAATTATGCACATATTGAAAATAATTTATTTTTAACTATCGGACAGAGAAATTAAGCTTTAGAATCTTTGTAAACAGATAAATTATTTTAGAATATACCTATATTCTTCTGAGATATTACTAGGAAAACTATGTTACGATATGCTATGGAAACTTAGGATAGTCAAGGGTAACTCTTGAATTTTATACGCAATCCGCCGTCTTAATAGTTAGGGAGGCGAGGTAGCTAAATGGCGTAATTCAACGGCGCCGTCGAGACCAATCAAAATCGAAAGATAAAATATTTTCGAAAAGAAAAGCTCGTATGGTAAAAACCATTTTAGTTTGGTGGGTTTGGCGTGTTCGGTTTTTCAAAAATGTAAAAAAAAACAGTTACTTGGGCATTCTCGAGCGCGTCAGATATTCATACTACGTATGCTCCAAGTGCCTCTGATAACAACTGTATACTAATCTGCCGGTTTGCGTGGTGCAAAGCATAAAAGGTAGTCAAAAATGCAAAAAAAAAAAAACTCGAGCGCCTCAGATTTTCGGAAGGGGTGTTAAGTAGGCCCCAAGGAAGCTCCCTTTCAAAAAACTGACGATTTCGGCGTGACCATAAGTTACGATGAATTTTTGAAAATGCGAAAAAAAAAATTTTTTTTGATATACTCGAGCGCGTCAGAGTTTCATAGGGGAGGTTTATCTCGGTATCCTGAAAGCATATTTTCTTAATCTGACAAAAATGTTGGTGGGTTCTCTTAATCTGACCTTTTTTTTTCATTCTTCTTTCTTTTTAATAATTCTTCACTTCGTTTTGCTTACGGTACGTCCAAAAAACAATTTGAGGATCAACAGGCTATTGAATAATACACATACATGAAACTGTACATGTTAATAATACTTTTGTATACAGATACGCGTAACTTTTTCCGAGTCCACGAAAATTGTCGAAAAGATTTAGAAAAAAAAAATTGAGATATAATAAAAGTAACGTAATTTAATCATCGTTATTTCATATCATTTTTTTTAACACCCTCAGTTTTCAAGATATACTCAAAAAACCGGGAGTTTGAGTTTTTATGATGCTTCAAGTCAAAAAGTTTTAACTTTGGACGAAAATGTAAAGAGACATTTTTTTTGTAAAATAAAATTACCTTTTTTGTTTATTTAAACTTTTTTTTTTGAAAAATGTATCGTTTGCGACTTATATGCCGCAACGCGTTTTTCGAAAGACGAAATGGCTCCTCCACACTCCCGGTCATGCGAAAACCGGCAGATTTTGTATTTTTAGTACGTTTTAGATTATACTCTTCAAAATAAAAAAATAAAAAATCGCGCTCGAGAATGCCGGATTAACGTTTTTTTTTTACAAGTTCGCGACCCTATAACTCGGCATAACTCGGCGGCGTCAAGGACTTATCGTCAGATTAGTTAAATTTAGTCTTAAAACACTAAAATCAACCCTCAGTATCTTAATCTGACGCGCTCGAGTATTCCAGACTATCGATTTTTTTTTACTAATCTGATCGTCTATCCTAGACGCGCGTCACTACATATAGAGCTAAATACTTTACAAGTTTGTTCTATTAGGTCCAAGGTATCTCTCATATCTTCCCCTATTCGCCTCCCTAACTATTAGACACAGATTCTGGTTTTCGTATGGTGTAGCATGATAGATAGCACTTCTAAATTAGCAAACTAACACAATAAGAATATTTGACTTTTGACTTGCATGACTACGGTGAATGTTCTTGATTTCTTTGTGATACTTATTCATTCAAAAAAATACTTAAAAGAACTCATGAACAAAAAAGTGTACTCATGCAGTTTAGCTACTTCCAGTATGTCGCATGTCGTGCTACGAAGTACTTTTCTAGCATGACCACACAGTACTCGTATTTTTAGATATTTGTGTGTTCAAGTTATTATTATGGTCACAATTTCTCAAATTCAATTGTGCTTATAAAATCTTTATAAATATGTATACTTTTAATTCATATAATTAATAGCATACATTAAAGCTCTACGTATATAAGGGCACTACCACACCACATCGTAGCGTCAATATGTGGTCGAGTAGTGGTACGTGTGAATAGTGTCGCTGCATCTTTTTGTAATTGCGTTGTGTTTCCGACAATCTCGATGTGATTCTCGCTTCTTCCACGGCCACTGGTTCTCGGTGTCACTGGTGGTCCCATTGTGGTTGCAATGTCGTGGCAATGTCGTCGGTATCACGCAAGAGGTCAATAACGACTGGAAAATGTTGTTCGTGTAATGGACCTATTCATTTTCAATACAAAATATACGCCCGACCACGTGGTGTGCTTGTGGTTTGTTGTTTGGTTGTGGTTGTGATACGTGTGCGTGGGAAGACCCTTAGGTACCAAAAACACAGATTGTTAGGGTACCAGGAAAGGTGGAAAGTTTAATACAATGTTGCTCTTCCATTTTTAGGATTTCGTAGCCGAATGGCAAAAAACGGAACCCTTATAGTTTCGTCAAGTCTGTATATCTGTCCGTCCGTATGTCACAGCTATTTTATTTTGTAACTATAAGCATCACACTGTTGAAATTTTGTAAGATTATGTATCCTGTTAACCGCTTTACGATTCTCATACAAAAAATAAAAAATAATGACATTTAAGGTGGGGCATGGGAGCCCCCATGAAACTAAAACCAAATATATATTTTTGGGGTCACATGTGTGGTCAAATTTTGTAGTCTATGGATAGGTATTTTAAAATGACATCGCGGTTCCTAAAACGATTTTATTTTAATGTATAACGTTTCATAGCTAGACGCTTCCAAAGTTGTAAAATGGGCGTCCCCCCATCTAACTTCTAAACTAATCGAGTGTAAATTTTGAAAAAAATATAATGTATATCTTAACAAATCCTTTTAATGAAAATTGGTTCGGACGGGATCAAACGAGAAGTTTTTGAGATATAACCCATTTTCAACAACCGCAAACATAACTTTGTACTTCATACAAATACTATGAAAAACAATGTTTGCTGTCAACATAATATTGTAGTATTGGCTATTGGCTTAGTGGAAGTAAGTGGATTCCCTAATTCAGTTAAAGTTGGCACGGAAACCTCAGTGCGCGAGTCCGACTCGCACTTGGCCGGTTTTTAAATTTTGTAGTGCTATGCGACACCTTAACTCTAAAACTCCTTGTTTTGAATGTTGATCGGATATATATTTAATATAAAAATAAACTCTACATTTTGTTAATTTTTACCTTTAATCATTTATTTTTCTTCTTTTTTAGATAATGTGTCCTGCCTACCCGATTTCTGTTTAACCCCTATTTGTGTATTAGTTTTGTTTGATTTTCTTTAATCAGGCATTCTGCTAAACTGTGTTCCGCCCGCTAAGTTCGTACCTTTATTAAATAGTCAATTGTAAAATCTTAATGGCCGCCCGTGATACAAGCTTCACAGCCTAGTACGGGGGACCTATGTGTAACATAATTGTATAATTAACTCTTAAAAAATAATTTATTTTATATTTTGTATGTATATATTCTGTAGTCATTGAAAATGTCTATTATATCTTTCATGTTGTTTTGATCCTAAAACTAAAAGAATAACCTCTATAAATGGCCCCTGTTACATGTTTTTGTCTAACAGTGGGACAAAATACTATTTATCATCACAATAATAATGAAATTTAACACTCATTTAAAATATGTTAGATTTTAGTTAATTTGGTTGTGGTTGGATGAGTTTTTTGAAAAGATGTTAGATAAAGGATAATGCTAAAAACCTAATTACCCTAGTTTACTGATTCTGCTGTCTTGTTTTTGCAATTTCTCATATACCAAATAAAAAAAAACAATAATGGTGTGACAAAAACGTACTAATGATGGTTTGGATATTGAATAAGATACTTACATTGCACATTTATTCGCTATCACTAAGCAACATACGTACATAACAGCGGAAACATTGAAAATGTTGTTATTAATTTTACCACGCCAATATAAACAAACTTTCATTCAGTGCATTGCACAAAGCTACCAGCTTCGCAAATCTAATGAACATACACAATGTTAGCATTGAATAGGGTAGTAGAAAAAAAACCTACAAAATAAAAAACTACAAGTACCCTCTCAACGTTTTCGTTGTCGTCATAACCGTTGCCTGGTATATATAATACTAGGAAAAAAAATCCTTATTACGAAACCACGGCAATTGGTGTGTTGTCTGGCGCATATTTATTTATTTATATTTAATTTGGTTGTACTTGGATGAGTTTTTTGAAAAAATCACCCAGTCTACACGCACATTCATTACATGTGAAGCTAAAACAAAAAATGTTTTAAAATTATAATTTTGTTATTTTTTTAACCTGTAGGTTTGAGTAAAAATCATTTTACGAGGAAGCTCCTCGCCTGACACAGTTGCTTTTTTCAAGTGTATTTTATTTTATTAAGTTTGTATAGTGACAAATAAATCAATTTCATATAATGCACTTTAAAAGCCTACCCTATAGATGTGAAAATGAACCCTGGCTATGGATAGATGTTTTAAAGTGACATGGAGGTGTTCATGCAAGTTTCGAAAACATTTTTTTAGGACTAACTGGAATTTTTTAGATATAGGACATTTTCAACAACCGCAAATATAACTTTAACCTTCATACAAATACTATGAAAAAAAAGTTATTTACGCATTTAATAACTCATTATTGTATCCAAATTGGCCGATTTTTTACCAAAGAATATTAAAAACCACCTTGACATTCTGTACTCCTAGCACTTTTAGAAAATTTAGTTAGATGAATGACATTATCCAATTTGTAAAGCTTTTAACATGTTATATATCAAAAAAGATTCAAAACTGTTTTAGCTCAATCAGATCTAGGCTAGACAAGGGCAAGTCATTTCGAATAATAAAAAAATGTACTTATAATCCTACATTATTCTTCTATTTTTTACTAGTTTTAAGATACACTAGTATCTTAACTATTAAAAAGTAGATCACGACAAATCTTATGATAGAGACGTTTAATTCAATGTCTTTTATTTCATAGAAATAATATCCAGCCAAGTGCGAGTCGGCCTCACACACTGAGGGTTCCGTACCAACTTTAACTAAATTAGGGTTCCACTTACTTCCACTTTGCCGAAATACCACAATATTTTATGGACAGCAAAAATAACTTTGTTTTCCATAGTATTTGTAATAAGGGCAATGTAATATTTGCGGTTGTTGAAAATGTGCTAATCTCAAAAACCACTAGCTCGATCTCGTTCAAACCATGTTTCGTTTCGTTGTAAGTATTTGTAAAGCACTATATTGTGACTATTTTCAAAATTGACACTTGCTTCATGCAAAAGTTGAGAGGGGAGTGACGCCCATTTTACCACTTTGGAAGCGTCTTGCTCCCATATGTTAGACAAATGGTTCTAGGAACCTCGATGTAATTTTAAGATACCTATCTAGACTCCCCCCACATGCACATGCATAGGTTAGAGCAAACGTTTTTTGTTTTAGTTCCATGTATAGGGCCCCTCAAATGTTTTATTTATTTAAAAACTTCATGCACACAATATAAAATTGTAGGTACATATGGCGGACTTAATGCCAAAAGATGTCTACCAGTCCACCATAGGTCAGGACAGAGAAAAATATATATACAGGCGGTGCAAGTAAAGTTATAGAGGCAATAAAAGATAAGAGAATAGCGATAGAGATAACTATAATACGATGATAAACATACATACTGCCTATTACTTATATACGATTATATAAAAAATAATGAAATAATATATTTATTATATAAACATACACATCATTTAAATAATAATGGTACACATAGATAAATTAATGTCAATGAGACGGGTCAGTGAGTTTGTCTCTATATAGTGTTCGCAATGCCTTTATGAAGGTAAATTTTGAGGTAGATGTTTTGACACTTTTTGGAAGCCCATTCCAAAGTCGAATGGCTGTGAGAGTAAAGGAATTGGACATAAAGCCCGAAGTGTGACGGGGAGTGAATAGTTGAAGAAAGCTACTAGAGCGAAGGGACCGGTCATGAGAAGAGTGGAGGTATGAGAATTTATCTTTAAGATAGGACGGAGAGTTAGAATCGAAGAGAATCGAGTATAGCATGCAAAGTGTCCGAATGTGCCTACGCTGCCGAATGGGAAGCCAGCCTAACTGGTTGCGAAACTGGGATATATGGTCAAATTTACGTAGACCGAACACAAATCTTATACAATTGTTGAGGAGCCGGTCCATTTTACTAAGGAGATCTTGGGAGACATTTGTGCAGCAAACGTCGGCGTAGTCGAAAATGGGCAGAACCAGAGACTGTACGAGCAGAGCCTTCGTGCTAGAGGGGAGGAAATGCTTGAATCGGTATAGTGCTCGTAAAGTTCCGGTAACTTTCCTACTCATTTCTTTCACGTGGTGACCCCAGCTTAGTGTGCAGTCGATGTGAAGCCCAAGGTTCTTCACATGAGGCGAATAGGCTACCACCTCACCATCGAAGACGATAGGAGGCAGAGACGTCATGTCAAGTTATGTACAAAGTCAAGACGTAATGTTATTTTATTTTATTATTTGTATGAGAATCGAAAAGCGGTTATTAAGATACACCAAGTTATACCTACCAAGTTTCATCTAAGTATTGCGAATATGTTTAGAATAAAGTGGCTATGACATACGGACGGACAGACATACAGACGGACAGACAGACAGACTTGATGAAACTGTTCCGTTCCGTTTTTCCAGGTTCTGTTTTTGCCATAAGACTATGGAACCCTTAAAAATTACATCCCTTAACCAAGCTTTTGTTGCTAACTGAACCAAAAATAACTGATGTTGCCAGGGTAGTGAGTTCGATTTCCACCCCACCCAACACACAAAATAATAATGTAATTAATATTGAATTATATTATGTGTATAAGTATTTAAATACAGAGTGTAAAATATAGCTGTGAGCATCATTTTTCGACAGAAAGGCTACATATGAAAATAAACAATCATAAACTTATATATTTGTAAAATTCAAAGTTATTTGTTAAATTAAATATCTATCGTTGTTTTCTTTATAAAGTTGCCTTTTAACCTTAAACCATTCTCACAGCTCTCTTTTACCCACTGTATCATATACAGATTTATAATATTAATAAAATTTGTTTATATTTTTACTGACTAAAAATGTAGAATTTGATAATATTTGAGTATGTTGATCTAGAAAAGCTTCCAAATACGTGTGAAAATCTTCGTGTGTGTGTGTATGTTTGTATATTTGTCCACGGATTTCTGACGGTCGTTGGGGCCGAAACGTTCTGGATTGGAAAAGTTCTGGACCCTTCGACCGAAGACGAGGCGCAGGACGACCACTGACAAGATGGACAGACGATATTGTAAAGATCGCAAGTTCGAATCGAATGGTTGCAGACCGCTGTGATTGGACGCTGTGGAAAGCTGTGGGGGAGGCCTATGTGCATACTCTCTCTCTCACACACACACACACATACACACACACACACACATTTCAGAGAGTGAGACATTTAATTATAATACACATCAAGTTAACTGATCACCATAACCAAAGTTTTGTAAAAAAATGTAGATCCGTCATTGGCTGTAAGTCTTACCTGTATGTATTTATTGTTATTATTATTTAGAGCTGTGGATTTTGTAATACAAATCTATTTGGTGCAAAATACAGATCTACAACCATATCATTACAATATAACATAAAATTTTACATTATAATACTTTTATATCATCAATCATATCAATAAAATAAAATGATGGATTATAATTAGTGAAACATTAAATTAAATTAAATTAATGAATAACAAAAGGGCACCGATGGGATAAAATAATAAACAATAAATAAATTAAATTAAGACAAGTAACAACTAATTTACTGAGCTACACAGAAGAGAGATACCTAGGTCAACTCATCTGGTAGCAATTTAATTACAGCTGATTTAAATTAATTTTTAGAAAAGTTTTATATGATTGTTTCGTATTTTGAATCTGTATATCATTCGTACCAAAAATGTTAGAGCGCTTACACATTTAGGCCACTTTATATTCGCTAGTATAGTATAGTCACGCTGCCGATGATTTCATACTTTACCCGGCAGCGCGGCAGCAGCGCCACAGCGGCGCGTAAGTCGCGCAGGTCCGTCCCACTATACCCATTGCAGTGGTAATACTATCCCCGTATTAGCACTTAAATAGGTTATGGGTGTAGTGGGACCGGACCAGACGTGCAACCGTCGCGCTGCTAATGTAAACGCTGCTGCTGTGCTGCTGTCGCGCTGCTGACGCTTTAATATGACAGGGCACTTAGTTGTGTAAGCTTAGTTTCTTGGTTTGTAATTTCGGTTTTTCTTTTTTTATTCTCAACAAAACATTCAACAACTAGATGTGAGTGCGATGACTTATTTCTTTATTTATTATGTATAAGCCAAGTCTTTATCGCGACTGGCAGTGTAGGTGGTGTGGGTGTCATAATGAGTGAGTTTTACTTTTATATTTTGTGGCTGTATGCTGTGTGCCGACTACTCAGATCCGAGTGTCTTTTTTTATAACAGTATTTGAGCATTTTTTTCTCAAAAAACGTTTAAAATTTGCAGAGGTTCATCGTAAAATTTTAAGGCACTAAAAGTGAAAAGTCTTGTCAAGAAACCGTAAGAATGAATCGTAGAAAACAACCACAGCGCAGCCCATGGTAGAAAAGTGCAACTTTGACTTTTACAACTTAACTACTCTACTACTACAAACTAAGGTAAAAAATTTGAATTGTTCGTGTAAATTTTGCTTATTTAAGTTATAAAATGTATTGTTGTATTTTTGGATGCTGTTCTACATCCAAAAACAAATAAAAAGGTCTAAATTTTAGTATTTCCATACTAATACTACCTACCTACTCTATATGGATAAATGCAGTTTTAAAACACACGTAAGTATTTAAAAAGTACTGTTTGATTTTATTAATATAAAAACCACCAATTTCGCTGTATTGAAAACAATTATTATTGAAAATAGTTCAATTTTCGATGATCATTGAACATATCTTATATAACCGGTATTTCTTTGTAAAAATCCCTCCCGTTCCGGCTCTCCTCTCAAAATACCACCATCTGCAGCGCACATTTTATTGGTAACACAAAATCTGAAAATCCTTAACATTCTGTAAATGTACCTAATTTTTTCCCGATGAAGAAAATATAAGAAACTAGGATCAAAAAAAAAAAAACGAGTTGCGTATCAATGCGGTTCTTTGTCGTGATATTTTAACCTACAATAATAATATCTGTATTGTACTTATTTGAGCTTATGTAAGCTTCGGTAAGTAAGATTCGGCGACTGTGTCGCTCTAATATTTTATTTTAGTCGCAATTATTTCATATATTATATATTTTTATGCTGCCATTTATTGTTTGTTGGTTGGAAACCATATTTTATAATTTCATCGTAAAATTTCATTTACAGACTACAGTGGCATCCAATTTATCTAAAAAACTTCTTTTTTATTCACACGGTGTCACAACTGGCGGGATTATAACGCCATGTATAGTTTCTGCACGGTGTCTATCAGGGTTAGTAAATCTTGTCCATGTCTGTCTTGCTTTGAAAATGGGCTATTATTATTGGTGTTGTATTGCAAATAAAGATGTAAGGCCTGTATAATACGAAACGATCACTGAGGTAAACTACAAATAATGCAGTATTGAACCGTTTTATATTATTATATAAGCTTTTTTTTTTGTATTTTTGTATCTTACAATTTTTCTTACAATAATTAAATAAGGTATCACTAAAGTTTAAAGTGTTATATTATGGGAATACATATAAAAAAAAGGTTGTAAAGATTTTAATTTTAATTCACATTTAAACATGATTCAGCGTGAGCTCCTTGAAAATATTTGTGAATTGCAAGCTTTTGGTCAGATTTATAAATTAAAACATACATAACATCATAAAACATAATCTCATAAAACATAATCTAGACCATTTGTTCGAAATCAATAATTTCATGAATTTATTAAATTAATTTTCTTAACTTTGTAGAAAAATCATAACTCGTTAAATAAAAGACCAATCAAAAATCTGGTAGATACGATTGTAGTCCAGCGGGCGTAGTCTGATGTATCATTTTTGACATTTCACGTCGACAATTTCAATTTTATGATGTTCTAATTCATCAAATATCATTTTAACTTACGTAGCTATATCTTTAATAAATCTTAAAAAATATTTTTTGTTTTTAGGCATGATTCAAAAATTCTTCTCAATCAATAAATACACGAAAACACCAATTTTGTCTCAGCATTTTTCGAGCGCCACCTGGTGGTTTTACACGGAACTATGTCGAGACTTCCGACACAGGTTCCATAGTTTATTTAGTACGTTTAAATTGTTTCTAAAGTAGTTTACTGTAGTATTAGTTGGAAAAACTGCTAAATATGGCCACTTTTGGCAATTTTTCTAACTGTAACTGCAGATAACTCTGTTTTATTAAACTTAATCATTGTATCTAAACCGCATAACCAGAGCTACAATAGCATCAATCAGATTTTCGATTGGTCTTTTATTTAACGAGTTATGTTTTTTCTACTAAAGTGGCGCTAGTGTGCGCGTTAATAATCCGGATTTTTCTGGTAAACGCGATTGTAGTACAGGTTCTATAGTTTATTTAGTACGTTTAAATTGTTTCTAAAGTAGTTATCTGTATTTAGAGTTAGAAAAATTGCCAAAAAGTGGCCATATTTAGCAGTTTTCATATCTCTAACTACAGTAAACTACTTTACAAACACTTTTTACAATCGTGTTTACTAGATTTTTGATTGGTCTTTTATTTAACGAGTTATGATTTTTCTACTAAAGTGGCGCTTGTGTGCGCGTTAATAATTCGGAAGCCCCTTATGATTACTTTCGTGCACGTTCCCAATAAGTTCTACTTATTTTGTGTGGTATATTTCCTAGAAGCAGACTTTCTTCGTGGTGCACCACGAAACGTCAACCAACCACAGAAACGCGATATTGATCCATATTTGGTTGCATGTGGAGTTAAACTCACTTTGTTGAATAAATTGATGAAGTAAATTAACGAGCTTGCTATTGTCTATACCAGTACCTACTATAAATGTTTCGTTGATAACGATAACAACCTCCCTGGAAACTCACATAATATCTACGAACAACGTGAACCCTCAACTCAACAAAAGGGCCCGCATCTTGCTAGCATTGTTATTTGTTTGATGGTACTAACTTGAAAAAATAAATTATAAAAATATAAATTATAATAGTCTACTTACTTGTACACAGATACCGGCAATAGGTATAGTCTAGTTTGAGAGCCTCTGGTAATTTGAGAGATCTAATTTATTGATTTGTTTAATGTTGTGTGGTCAATAAACAAGTAAATCTATGCAATTGGTAAAAGGAAAAGAAAAATACAAGCACCGTGTAAGCTTGAGCTTTAGTTGTGCTTTTAAGTTCCGTAACCTTCGACATGTGTTTGTATAACGTTACAAAGCTACAAAAATATCGCAGGCTGAAAGGCTGAAACTTACTTTCGTGGTTTTCCCGAACGGTTAGATAGTTGAGGTCAAATAAACTTACTTGGACAGCTTTCGTCAGATTCTATGATAGGTACCAATTGTTGAAACACCATAATTTCATTAATGCCCACATTATTCCGTTGATTTAATCGATTTTCTTGGAATGAATAAACAATACTTTTTTTTAGAATTTTATAAGATGCGATTTAATGATCACAAACGAACAGATTGATTTTACCAGCAAAATGTGAAAAAAAATGCCATTGAAAACTGCGACATTGCTTTTATTTTTGTTACCGACTTTAAAAAAGGAGTTAATGGAATAATGTATCATCCAGCTCTCAAAAGAATTGCTGGGGAAAATGCACAATGTTTATTTAAAAAAGAAAATAGAAAATGTGAAATGATATTATTTTTAGTAGAAATAATATAGAAATGCGAAAGATGTGAAAAAATAAAAGTGTATTTTTTTATTATTGAATATTCTCGTAAATAGGTACTAATTACAAAAAAAAGTTCAAAACCATAATGCACTAAAAAGTCTTAAGAGGAGACAGGGGGAGGGTTTTTTTCACCTTATGACTCTGTTTTATAAGAAATCACCTATCATATGCTCTGTTATTATAATCACTGAACTCCTAATCTGCTAAGAGGTTCCACCATCAGCTCCACACAATGTTGACTATCGTACGTAACAACACATCAATATTTAGATTCTAGTACGTAAACATTATACGTGAATAATTTGAGGATTTCCCTCGATTGCACCAAGATCCCATCCTCAGATTCCGACTTGCTAACAATTTGGCCTTCTAGAAGATATAACTTTATGAAGACGACATTTTTTATCAAAATCGTCCACAAATTACTGTGTTATGAACAACATACAATCGAATTGATAATCTCCTTCTTTTCTGAAGTCGGTTAATAAAGCTCTGATACATTATTATTATGTAACGTAATAATAAGTTTTACACAATGGATGTGAGAACATAACCGAGAAACAAAATATGAATGATTTCAAACGTAAAAAGCGTGCGATATAGATTCAAAGCGGGGACGGAGTGTGTATTATATTTGCATAAAATTATTTGGCGGGTGGCAGCGCAACGCTTCACCTCGGATGAATGCGGGATGATACTCGCTCATACAATCATACAAAATAGGCTGCTCAATTACCTACTCCACAGAACGACTAGGAGTGCATCACTCTTTCTGACGACTAGCTAGCTTTGTACGAGTATTGTGCCATTCTGTAAAAGTGGAGTAAAAAACCAAGGCCCTCTTTTGACCTCAATTTTAGATAGTCGTACTTAAGTTGCTTTTGTAGGTTCTGAAGTATTGTAGATCGCTAATTTTTATTAGTTTTTATATCTATACTAACTATTAATTGAATTAATTCTATCAGTGAGGCCTTTTGTATGAGGCTCAACACCAGTGAGTAGGTTCATATTCGAATATTATCTCGTAAATATTAAAGAGGTCGCAAAACGGCCGCAGGAAGAATCAGATTACGATTTCAGTTACAAACTTAGAACGGAATTTATATATGGTTTAGTCGGTATTCGGATTAATCCTTAATATATATGTTTCAAATATTTAATATTTATAATAATTTTCAATTTCAAATCCTTAACATAAACATAATATATATATTTTTGTTTGAATAACTTTCAAAATTCGACAATAGTGTTTCACCTATCGTAAGTATTATCTCCTAACTGCGGTCAAATACGTGGAATACAGCAGCTCCAAGCTTTACGCTTTGATAGCACTCACCCAAGCGTAAGTCTGTTCAATTCTCATATAAAGTTAGTCTATCTACTTTAACAGGGGCAGGTACGTAATCCAGCTTTGTAATGGAAACTCCACTATCCTATTATCAGAAATATAACCATTGCTTGCAAATGTCTATTTACCCTCTGAGCTTCATAAATCACGAAAATTACTGCCAGCAGTTCAACAAAGTTGGTCTCATAACTTTACTTTCAATTTCACTGCTAGTAGCCAGATTAAGCGCTTGCTTTGCTCTGACGTTCATGCATCTTTTATTCAGGGAATAAGTGGTAAAGACGTTTAATTCTTAAGTTATTTTATTTGAGTGTCCATTACTACGTGGCGCATAAGTGGGGATCTAAGCAAAAAAAAGAAACAGTTCGGGTGTTAAACATGTTCGAGAGCAATTGGAGGAGGCCTCCTCGTTTTGACTTGAAGATGACCATTTAGTGTTTGTCGCTCAATATGGCCCCTACTGAGGATCTGAGCATCGTCATCGCTAGCGGAAGGAGGCCCCGGGTGCCGGTCGATAGGCAGAAGAGCGCAGGCGCGAGGCTTTGCCGTGACGGGGGGTTAGTGGAGCCGTCAGTCTGCCGGCAGCCTACTCCGTGGCCGCCGGCACCAGCTTCGTGGCAAACGCCGTGAAGACGCGGTCGCGTAACCATGCATACAAGCCGACCGCGTGGTGTGCATAACTTTGCTCTCGTCTTTGCTCTCGCGATCGCTTGGTTGCCTCATGCGGACCATGCCGCGTGAGTATACTCAATAACTACACATTTTTAACACACAGTGACAACTTTTTAACAAACTTTTGACGTGTTAGATTAGTCTTAAAGTGTCCCGCGTCGCACGCATCTGTGAAGCCATAGCGTGCGTGTAAATCTTCTAAAGCCGCGGTGCACATTGTCCACTGGACGCGGTTTATTCATGATAATGGCCACAAAGTTATGTTCGAGTTTTAAATGCAGCAGAAAATAGTTATTGGAAAGTTTAGAAAGTTTTTAATTCTACTCGTGAGCTGAAAGTGACCAAATTTTAAATTGTTTCGTTATATTCTTTATGTTTTATGTTATGGTTGTTTGTTATTTAAATATAATAATACCTGCTTATGATTTAACTGTACTGGATTATTTAAGTGTTTTTTTTTACTTCTTTTATTTCCTGCGATTAATAAAAAGGGTTGTTTTTATGTTAATTCGTATAGAATTCTGATTTTGACGGTGATCTTGAGTGTTTGCGCATAAAAATACACAAATTGGCTGCACAATTTAGGATAGCGACAAAAATGAACTCCCAGAGCCAAATCAAAGATTCGGGTGCCCGATTTTTCTCTGCCTGAAAATGTCTGCCCAATTGGGTAACAGAGAAGGCTGATGTCTAAATATAAAAAGAAAGAGAGAGAAAGCATGAAGACCTTTTGCGTATGCCGTAAGAGAATATATTTCACTACGGGGAGTAACGGTAAAGTAATATTTAATCATATGAGATAATAACGTCGGTCACTGAAAAGGAGATACAGTAACATACCTATGAACTAACTATAATGGGAAAAAATAATGACACAATTAACAAATCAGTTGGATGAAGAGCTGAGCTGGGGTCCACCCATTTTCATGGTTCTTGCTTTAGGCTTGGTTATTACGTTTAATACAGTTGGATAAGCACCGATTTTTCTTTGCGTCTTAATTTTAGGCACGGTGAACTTTTGAACAAATACGTATACTTGTACTTTGCAAATTGGTAGTCTTACTTATCTTGATTAGTAAAGTGTTACATTTTATCGGCGGTTAATTTATTAATGACAACACTACTTATTTAGATAAAATAAAATCCTGTAAAAAGGAAATATTTTAGTTTGATGATCTATAGGTGGATTGTGAACAAGTCGTACGGAAACCTGCTTTATGGAATATTTTTTATAATATCATAATTAACTGTACAACTTATGAAATTACTTCCTTTTTTTGCTTATTCTTTAAAATGCCTAATGCAAAACTATGGCCAATGTACTACGTGTACCTATATACTGTTTGAGTTTGTTATCCTATAAAAAGAAAACTTGGGGTTCACTTAATTTTACTAATGATTACCTTTTTTATGGTATCAATGTGATTTGATACTGGAATTGTTGTAGGCATTTATTAACTATAGACGACTAGCATTGATTAAGGAGTATATATTTCTTCTTGGAACGCATTAGAATAGATCACATGCCTTTAGCTTCAAAGTAACACGTTACCTTTATAAAATCCAAATTACAAATATGTCAAGAAAAAAATAAAATTAACTTCGGGATATGGTTTACTTTCTAGCTAAAGTTTGTTATTCATTACTGTTAACTAAAGAAAATCGTGTTGTCAAAACATTTTAAGCGAAAGGTGAGCCTTTCGCGTAAAGTTCAATAAATCGGCCAAAGTGGCTATAGGCCAGTAGTAATAATATTTGAGATTGCACTAATGGTGGTGAAGCTGCATTTTTTGGTATGTTGTTTGGGTTCGTCTGGATAGTATTCATACATATTTACAGCTCCCTGAAATGTAAGCGCCCGGAGTTATTTAGAAAAACCGATCAAATTCTCGTCCTTTTTGAGTTTTACGCAAAAAAAAGCAATTAAGAACGGCTTTCGCAATAAAAGTCTCTATGACGTTTTTAAAGATCATATAGTTCTTAATCCTTTGAGCCGTTACCTAATTTTCTAGGTCTTATGTCTACCAAGTTACAGGGCTCCCAATAATCTCTTTTTTTTTCTTAAAAATGAAAAAATGGAAAAGGCAAACAGTATTGACCGGGCTTGAACATAGGTTGCCTAGACTATGTTGCATTTATAATATTTTTTAAAAGTACGAGGGCCTAAAAGAACTTAAAATTAAAAAACAAATTCTTGGGTTTAGTAAATCACAGACTTCAAAATGAAGGTGTTTTTTTTAATGTTTGTCCGTCGAAATCATCGCCAATTGTGCACATATATTTAAAAATAATTTAAAAGTATATTCGTCAGAGATTTTACTATGACAACTATGTTACGTTATGCTCATGGAAACTTAGTATAATCGAGGGCAACTCGAACTTAACTAACTCAACTTGAATTTACCGCACTCGCAGTCGCAGTTTTAATTTTATTTCTTTACTTTAAGTTGATTTATGATGGTTAATAACTTAAAGTATCTATTCTAACAGTACGTACTCAATAAACAAGACATCTAACAAAATTTTAATAAAATGAGACCAAAAGAACTACTTTTTGGCAAGCACATTTAACAAATCAAACGAAGCTATTTAAAGGAATATTATAAAGTTAAAGAGTTTTTTTAATTAAACTCGCATATCCTAGAACTTCTAATTTAATGCTCAAAAATCTTATTTAAAGGAAAAATAATTTGAATTTAAGAAGTTAAAAGAGCCAGAACATTTGGTAAGAGCTCAAACGATAAAGATTTTTGTGAACTAGTCATAGTGACCTTTCTCATCAAAGGCTTTCTTTGGCACTTTTTTTATTAAACTAAAAAACGAATGCTGCACATCACAAATTACAAAACTAATTTTTATTTATTGTATAATCACATATTGAATAAATTTATTTCTTCGATTATTTAGGAACATCACTCTTTTTGAATTACGATAAACTGGCCACCCACCAAATGTCATTTTGGTCTATCTAATTAAAAATCAGAGTATAAGTGCAGGCTCGCCGCAAATCAAACTTAAAAGTTGTAGCATGAGACTGCAGCTTATAGATATATGAAAGCAAATAAATGGGTAGTATTTAACTGTAAATAAAAAAAAAAGTCTTTTGTAGAGATAAATATTCCGAATCCTTATCAAAAATACTGATTGGACAGCAAAAAACTACCTCAAAATAATTAAATCTATATCGTAGCGCATTGCTATTAATTTAAAAGAGAAGCTTTTAATGAATGCATATCTAATAATAACTAGCGCACAGGAAATCTATTTAATATAGTTTTTTAAACCTATCTTTGATTTGTATAGTAAACTGCAGTTTATCTAAAGCCCGTTTCGTGATTGATAGCTCGTATAATAGTAACGGCTTTAAAACTTATGGTGGTAAAATCGTTACCATTTGGAATACCATTGAAAATGAATTATACTATACCTGAAAATAGGGCAAAATAGGGCAGGGAGTCCCTTGCCCTGTAGTGTGACACCAATGGCTCTTTATAGTTATAATACCATAGTTACCTGATTGTTGGCAGTGTTTTACATAAGAGCCATTCACAATAAATTGTTTGTGTTGTGGTTTCAATATTATAATCTTCTCCAAACAATGAAAGAAAACTTTAAATTGAACGTACGTAGCGATCACAAAAGGATATAGGAGAAGAGGATAGAGGAGATGACATAAGGACAATTATAATTTTCATATTAATAACATAACGATATCAGCTTACGATTCCAAACAAAGGTGTTTATGTAAGCAATTCCTGATACCAAACATAATCAAAAAGCGAGATGAACGCATGTGTCGAGATTAAAAACTGTCAAGATTTTACACAAATGCTACGAATATAGAACTTATTTCTTTTTGTAGTCCGGTAAGCGACGTAGATAACCATCAGGATAAGTAGGTTACTTATCTCACTTATCCACTTTTACATTTGTGGTTATGTTATGAAATATTATGGCTGTAGGTCAGCGGTTGTCAATATTTTTTGGCAACGGAACCCTTTCGGAAAATGATATGTAAACCAATAGTTTCAAAAATTGTATTCTTGATTTAAAGTACCTGCTATATAACTTTAACTTTTTACTTACTAACATAACAAGTATAATGATAGAAGATATGAAAAAACTATAGTAGGTCTCGACGGTAGCGGCATAGTAAAATGAAATGTCGCTTCAGAATGGTCCACCAGAAAGAGGTGTTTTTTGTCTAAATTGTTGCAGAACCCTTACACGCGGAACCCTGGTGTTTCGGAGAACACACTTTGAGCACTACATTGCTGTATTTTTTACGTATGGGGCATTTCATGTGAAGCAGGCACCGAAAAATAAGTCAGTTCTCCGATTTTAATTATATCTTTGTATGTTACACGTGTACTTTCCCTCAGGATAGATACCTACAAAATATTTTTGCATTTGCAAGCCTAGTTTTAAAAAAATTATAGGCCTTTGAAGTTTTTAGAGAACGCGAGTGATGGCACTGTGCTTATACTGTCATTATATAAAGTAAAGGAATAGTTAAAGAAAGTAGTAAAGTATAGTACAAAAAAACTTTTTATAAATTGATCAGGAAACTTGAAACTTCATTTATAAATTTTGAATGAGTTATTTATAAGAAAAAAAATTCAAAAAGGAGTTTGTTTTTAAAGGGACTTCGTTTTTTTTTGAAGATCACGATAAATAATGTTTATATCATGCTCAAACTTCATGCCGAGTTCCATAATGGGCAACGCAATTGTTTAAGAGCTCCAAGTGTTATGATGCCGAAGCGCGGCAATGGAGTCTGAGCTATAATACTAGCGCTGAGTCTGTTAGAGCAACTTACTGAAAATTTATTTAAATAGTAAGCAAAATAATGTTGCTGGCATATTTTTGATTTTATAATGGTAGATCGCACACATGAAATTATGAATTTAGGTATGTTTTATTTACAAGATAAGCAATTATGTGTACAGCTCCATTTTTGTTTTATTATGGTCATAGTGGATAGGAACGAAAGTATAAGCATATAAGCTACCTATATTTTTCATGCAACAAAAATATTAAAGAAAAGCGTTTTTTAGGTTTCCGTAGTTCAAAAAGGAACCCATATAGTTTTGCCATGTCCGTCTGTCCGCTGTTCAGCGCAGAGATCTAAGGTGCTAAAAACTGTAATTTGGTATGGGTATGTATTTTTATCTCCCCGCCAAATTAGTAAATAAAAAGGAGGCAATCGTAAGCTGTTCCAGAGTCCTTTCATGATTTATGAGAGAAATGCACTAAATAAATAAATAAATATACTATTTTACAGACAACACACCAATAGTTGTGGTTTAAAGTAAGGAATTTTCTTCGTTGTGTAACGAACACCAAACAACGATTATGACGGGGGCGTCTCCCATAAATACTTAAATACACATTAAAAATCCATGACTCAGGTACAAATGTTCGTATTCATCACACAAACGTTTGCCCCTTGCGGGATTCGAACCCGCGACGGCCGGCGTAATAGTCAGGAGCTCTAACCATTACACCAGACGCGTCGTCAAGCAGCAAGACTTCAGAATTTTGCAAAAAAGGATTATACTTATTATCAATAATAATGTATTAAGTTTGCTTCTATTTTTATATAACAGAGTTATAGGTCATAAATTTAAAGCAAAATAATTTTGTGTAAATGAATAAGACTGAAATTGTGGTCCAATATTGGGATTCAATGTGTGTATGTCTCTTATGGGTGTAAAAAAATCGAAGTTATGAGTCAGCCTCATCAAAAGATGCCACCGGTTTTGTGTCATAATTTCGAATATTTTGTAATTTAAAGAGAATCAAATCCTTATTTAAAGGCAATCTCAATCATGTTTTACCGCAATCACAGGACATCTTATGACAATAAAAGTGCTTACATAAGTAGTATATACGGTACCCCCTTCGAATACGAGTCCGACTCGCACATGACCTTTTTTTACCAATTTAACAAAATAATCAGAATTTTAAATATGAGAAAGATAACAAGATTTACAGTTAGCTTTACTAAACTGTCATTACTTACTTACTATATTATTGAAAAGATGTACAAAACAAGTAACAAACAATAATTTATTAAAGAGTTTACCTTTATAAATATTTATACCCTTATAATATAAATATAAATAATTCAAGCAAACAAGACTCTTACTAAATGTAACTCAATGCAAAACTGTTTACTAAAAATATTTTTTTTTTGAGTCAAAATACCACCCACCTTTAAGTTCATAGTTAAGAAGCAAAAGTTGCATAAACGATATAAGTTACATAGTTGTAAAATTTGATCTACTCCTTGAACCATTGTAATGTTATTTCTAATTGTTTTTTATCACTCGCATCAATATAACTGAGGATAGTGCCCTGCTAAGACGACTCAAGTCTTGTTATAACCTATCAGTATTACGCTGAATTTTAATAAAAACAAGAAATTAATACCTCATTAAAAGTAAAGCTTTCTTTATTGTAGAATTAATTTTACAAGAGTATCAGCTATCATAGTGAAATTCAAGTTTAGGAGCATATTGCAACTTTATTCTCCTCACTTATTTTTCATCCTTTGACTGGAAAGTACTTCTCACTTTTACAATACAGACAGAATAAAATATCAACTAGGTAGCTTCTAACCTGGAATTCATTATAAATTGTAAGAGTTTGTTCTCTGACCTTGCTGAGTTTCAGTTCTGAGTACATAGAGAGGTTTCATTATTATTTCTGACGTTATAGGAGTATTGTAGGCATAGCCATAGGTGATCAAAGTAATTTGACTTTCTTAAGTGAGCCATTGCTGTTACGGCAGTCTCGACATAGTTTCCCTTTAGAACAACCAGGTGGCGGAAACACTGAGACAAATTTTGAGTTTTCGTGTATTTATTGTTAAATATTTTTTTTTGTAAAAATATAAAATATTCAAATTACAAGTTTAATTGTGGAGATTTTTTGAATAAAGCTAAGTAAGTTAAAAGGATATTTGATGCAGTAGAAAATCATCAAATGGAAATTTATTGCGCGAAATGTCATTAATTACACATTTCTTGCACTTCAGACTTCAGCCGCTAAGATAAGGAGTTATATCCTGACTGTAAAGTAATGTAGTATTGGACTCAATGGTGAAGTTGAGGCCACGTGTCGTTAGATACCACAAAAAAAAACATTTTCGAGACAGTTACAAAATAGGGATTCTTGTAAAACAAAGCCGAAATCGGGGGCAATATTCTCATTCTTACATAAGAAAGCGGCAGACAAACTCAACCATGGTCGAGACCAGTCCTACGGTTTCTTATTCATACGAGCACTCAATTTATTATTATTTTATAAAACATTTGAAATTCTAAGTATTAATATGACGATAAAAAAATAACTTATGAGAACGATGGGCAAAGATCCATCTAGGATCTTTGTGCATTATTTCCATGTAGGATCTTTGCGCATCGTGATTAAAAGCAGGACGTCAAAAAGATGAGGGGCGCTTTGCGATCCAACTTTAGCCTTTCAATTTCCAGGCAGTTCAATTCCGACTCAGTGTGAACGAATATTATTAATATAATAATATTAAAATAATACGACTTTGGTACTAATATTAATATTTGTGTTGTTTTATTGTAATAAGTAAAGCTGAGCCGCTTACCTATCAAAACTGCATATCAATACGCTCCCTTATGTTTTAATGGACGTACTACGTTTGGCGTTCCACGTCCGAAGCACAGAAGGCTTCAGCAAAAGAATTGCGTTATTCACGTTAATGTTAGTTGGCCACTAGCCTAAAACTCCGCGCGTCACAGGCGACGGTTGGTAATGGCTAAACTGACCACCCTTTTAAAACCAAAATGGGACGTCCATTCTTCAATACTCCTAATATTCCTAACTATTAGGTCGGGTAAATACTGATTTTAAATAGTGATAATATTAATCTGTTCTTTAAAAAAAAGTATTTTTGAAGAACAAGCGGCTATTTAGGTCACATGCTCTGATGAACTACTAAATTAATTTTGTTAAAGAAAATTTTGTGGCTTTTTTCCGAATTGATAACTAGGTGTTACAGGACACGCGTTTTAAATAATAAAAATATTTTTTTTTGTTAATTGCTCCAATTCCTTTTATTCAATGAAACCTAGAAAGCGTCCTACATCTACGATTTTTTCGAAGATAATAGGAGAGTTGGTCAAAAGTAAGACAGTCCCATTCAAAACGGGATGTATGGTTGCTTTAGTAACGGCCAACGTGCCATGTAACAGTTTAAGGGCAAGCCCCCGCGGTGACACAAAAATAGTATTATAATTAGGGCACCTAATGTCATAACACATTAATCGAATTGTCCTCATCGTTGAATGAGTAGATTCTTTGTTCTTTGTAGAAGTTAAAAACTCTCGCCAATAATCATGTTGCGTAAGATATTTAAGCGAGCACTGCTCAATAACAAAACACGGTATCGAGGCGGCCGCAACAATTTATTTCCCTAAAATTCATTGGCTAAAGCCTTGACTCAGTTACCGCTCAAAATAAAACGATACCGTGACGATATCATTCTAGGCTTTAGATACACTGCGACTTTTGAAGTGATGCAGCAAACGCTATACTGTTGATGCAGCCACAATTCAGTACTAACGATCAAGCACAAAACACACACTCACGCAGCACGCACACACTTGACACACGTGTATCGATGCAAATAATATAGCGTTATGGTCGTCACGTGGGCGCCATACGGCTATTTTGAGTTTCTTACGATAATCGCGTGTCAACAATACGCATTGTATACAGGTTCCGATATGACGCTAACTAACCCTGTCCAAGCTATGTTCAGAATGCACCATGCGGTAAGCACTAAATCCCTTTAGTAATTCAATTACACGGCAGTGTTCGGGTGGCTTTATTGTTGCCTTAAATTTATTATGAAACGTCACAAGTACCCTGTTTAATAAATCCGATCCATTGTGGTCCTTTGGTGTAAATGGGGTAGGCCTTCTTTCTGCAAGGTTTGACTGGCAGGGAAAGCTTTTAGCATTAAGTCCACCTTCGTACAAAATTTTATGTAATCAAGTCTTTAAACAAAAGATGACGCAAGGTGCAAACATAAAAAAATATATTTTCAACACACTTGCTCATAACGACGTCTTTATTCCACCGATTTTTGGCTCATAATCATAGATATTAAACACGCGTGCTTTTTCATTATATTATTGCACTAGTGCCTTTAGTTTATTAACCCGACCAATTTAGGTTTGTACCCTAGTACCAAGTCGTGAGTAAGAAGAAAAAGCGATATAATTTAGTCGGGTTATACAATACTTTTATTTTAGCAACAAACAGTATTTATGCGAAAAATAACAGTATCTACAAATTTATTTAAATAAATGGAAAATCCAGATTTATTACTAAAAAATAGCTCAAACTCGTTTAACATTTTTTGTGATTTGTGTTTTAAACACGAATTATTACATTTTTAATCTTGGCTTTTGGCCAATCTAGTTCGCGCCTAAGCCTTGCGCGAGCATCGGTATCGCGGCAAGAAAAAAAAAACAATGCGCCATTTTTCGTAAATAATAATTGTCGGCTGTGACGAAGTTTGCATTATTTAAGAAGTTTAATATTAATGAAAATGCCTAATTCAAGTGAAGAAAATGAAGAAAACCTATTATTTACTCCGCCGGACATACGTAACGAGGCAAAAAACGCGTGCGAAAGTCTTTGCCATCAAAATCGAGTGAAATGTATTTTTACTAAATGTTTTAATAATTAAAAACTTAGTAAATGAAGAGTCTTGTTTTTTCCTCGCAAGTGTGTTGAAAAACGTCGTATGATACGCGTGTGCCTGTGACCATTATATACGCGGCTTTCTTATGGCGCACTCGCTTTCGCTCGTGCGCACACAATATCGCCTTGTATATAATGGTCAACTTAGCACACTTGTATCATAATGTACTATTGAGGTTTTAAGCGCCAGAGACCCCAACCGTACGCTTAAAGACTAGGCATGGGTCGTACTTGCTAATTCAAGCACCAGGGCTTAAAAGTTTGTCCGTAAATCAGCACAAGAGCTCAAAACCAGGTATATAATACTTGCAAGTATTTTTTTAAAACGTTGAAAACTGAACCTTGTTCACATTCCATTTTAGAACACTATCGCGTAATTGCGTTTGCGTACCGAAAGACTTTACGTGCATCGTTTATTTATCGTATAATAATGTAGTTGGAAGATAAGTACCTACCAATTTGTTGCTAAGAGTGAACAAATTACAAAACAAATTACTTTTTAAGGAAAAACATTTGTTTGAGGCCTTCGAGTTTCTATCGGGCGCCCCGATGCCGCGGCGCGCCGCGCCTGCTAGTGCCTACTAAAATACGTTGAAAGTGTTTCATCGAAAATGCATCCATATTTCGACACGTATAGGTCGCGCTAACAAGTAAAATAGTTAAAAACGTCGCGAGTATTTTTTAATTTCTTGCAAATATAAATAAATATGGCCTATTTTCAATGAAAGTAAGGTTCAATATCATTACTACGGTCTCTTCAAAAGTATTTTGGGGAAACGCGTGTCGCTCTCTTTAAGTAAAATACTTTCATGGTCTTGGTAAACGCACATTTAAAGCAAATACTGGGTTTGTAAACCTGATATGGTAAATACGTTACATCCCTATTAAAGACTACTGAAGTTTAACATTTTCTTTGTGAACTCCCGTAACAAGCAACGTCTAGGCAAGTAAAACTGGGAGCATTGGTAGTGGTCACTTCACTGTGGTTTCGCTACTTCGTTAGTTCAAACGAACGTTATTGTGGCAAACTAATGTACGTCGATACTTGGAGGAAGCTACGTACCCTCCAAATAACAATATCAAAGACACGAGATTGTCCAATGTTTCATTTCGGTGCAGATTCACGGGATAAATGGTCATGAAGATGTTAGTATTTACAAAAAATATGTATAATACGAATATATTGTATAATACGTCATGTACTTATTCAACACAACTTGCTGGAAAATATGTATACATATGTATATATGAAATGTGTGGTGGACTCAAAGTGAGTCATTCTATCCTAGGGGACGATATTTTGTACAAAAATATTCTTCTGAGGAATGAACAAATGTGATTTGAATTTCGACCACGTTCCTATGCACAGAAAGGTCTTAATTCAAAAATCGATTCGACCACGACCACCCCGCAGAGAATGCTCCATGATTTGGCTGTATAAAGAAAGTTTATTTAATTTCACTATTCATTATTGCAAACAAATATTTCCAGTCATACGTGACATTGTCATTCACTAAAATGAGTTAGCGATTTTGGTATACATTGATAAGGGATTATACCTTTGAATTACTATATGTCTGAGTTAAAGCATTTTAGAGCATTATGACCATGTCAAGGTAACTACATATACTTTGTCTGTCTGAATTGATTATTATTTTTGCTCTTGTTATTGGCCACACGCTGTATATCATCTTGATTACTACAGCGCGTACCCATACAGTAAAATAATGCATCAGTTCAGAATCTCTAGAATTAACCTTAGTTAAGTCATATACTGGTAATGAAATACGAAATGCAAGCGCATACCCTGTTCAGTGACGTTATATGTTAAATGAAAAGCAAACATCATTGATTAATTAGAATCAAGAACTTCAATAATAGAATAATTGTACTTGAGTACATACCTACTTAATGATAAATACATTGGTGTTCAATTACAGGTTTCCACTTAACTACAACTTCGTTAGGTTAACTTCGAACAATAATGTTTTCATTTACAGACTCTTGTCGACTGTCTAGTGGTCTGTCTAGACTAATTCAAGTATAAGATAAGTTTACAGAGAAACCAGCTTCGACAGATTGGAATCTTTTCACCTAGTCTTTTGAAATCAGAGTAAAGTAAACACAGGTGAAAAGTGTCTTTTGAATTAGTAAAGATAATCCTTATAAAGTCAGCTTGAAATTAAATAAATGTTTTGGTTATCCGTTCTGTTAAAAACTTGTTGTTAACTTAAAATTTAACACAGCTTTTTGTTCAAGTTTTCTTTGGGAAAACTGAGTGATTGCAGGCATTAAAATGAACATTTAAGATTATTTAAAATTGTAATATATTTATGGAAATGCCAGAAAATATCTTTTATCCTGTAGCGATCAGTGATATGTATTATTGGTAGCAATGGTTCGATTTGTTCTACGTCTGATATTTATAGTTAGGCAAACTGCATCAAGTAAAGAGGATATCTACTTTGAAAAGTAAAACAAAGACTAGAATGGTCAGGAAATTCTACAAAAGAGTGAGGTACAATTTCAAGTCAATGCTTATTCATCATTTGGTACGTTTAAATGGGTCAATCAGGGTTATTATAACATAGGTTTTATTTTTCAAGAAAATCTCGCAAGATGACACTTAAGTAGCGGTTCAAAGTGTGGAAGTCAAGCTCTATGGCACTTGTAACAAGGGCTCGTGTATCGAGAGGTACGCTGCCAGCTGATTAACTCTTGTACGGCTGCTAGTCGTTTCCCGTCCTATAAGTGAACAACCCTCAAGAACGAGATTGACGGTTGAGAACAAACAAAGTAATGCCTTAAGTGTTTGTTTTCAATCTGCTAACTTTGTTTGGTATTTCAACTTTTTACGACTGCCAGCCGTTTGCTGGCGTGTGAACACTAAAACTTAAAGACAATATTGACCATTGGAAACAACATTGTAATCATCATTATCAGCCCAAGGACACCTCTGAACTAGACCTCCCTATGGCTTTCCACAGCGACCGATCACAAGCAGTCTGCAACCAGTTTGATCATTTGACCAAAGACGCATCGTAGGACGTCCACCGAAAAGATACAGACGACCTTGCAAGATCAAAAAAATTAATTAATAAGACAATAGTAGAAATGTTTGCAAACAGAGTTGTCATGGGGATAAGAAATTGTATGGGAAATGAGACCTTTGCTCAGGCAATCGCACAATACATTTTACTGTCACGTACCTAATGCAAAATCGTCGCCGTAAGAATTTTACAGCAATAACAAAATGTCTCCTATGATGTAATGTGTAATGAGATCAGATGAAATATGAAGAAAAATCCTTATTTTATTATTTATAATCAGGTATTTATTTAAACACAATCACACTGTAAGTGATTATATGGTCGAAGACGGATCATGTCAATAGTGTATGGCTCAATGATTAGTATCAATACACATTTCTATATGTTTAAGACGCATCGTTTCCTTTTGATCTGCGTATTAATTAGACTTCAGATATTATCAAAGCTAGCTTACCTGCGCTGGCCGCAAGCATTATATTGATTAGATTCGCGAAATGGTGTAGTGTTCAAAGATCAAGGTTAAGACAGTTAAGGCCCCGGGTAAGCTTACTCTTAGTTATAAAATTTTCTTTGATGTTGATAGCGACAGAAACACGCGTTTTACCTCGGGTAAGCTTTAAACCATATTACGCCGTTGGAACTATCTCGTTGGATTAAGAATGGTGTCATTTTTTAATATTAATTTTCATATTTGCTGTAGCAGTCGAAAGCAGTCTAAATTTGACATTTCAATCCGATAAAATTTTTGTTTGCATCAAACACATTAAATTCTGACTACGCGGTATTGCGTAGTTATTCTTTAATAAATCCAAAGAAATAACCGTAATTGTATAATAAAAAACACTGACGCAAAAAGGTCTAAATTAAAATATATATTTTTTGTCTAAATTAGCGTTTTTTTTGAGCGCTACCAGTGGTGCAAGACTCGACACAGTTTTATCGTTTGAACTCGATTTTTTTTCTATAAGTAAATATAAACGACATAAGTTAAAAGGATATTTGTTGCAGCAGAAAATTGAAGTAATTGAAGCAAAATACCACAAAAATTACATTTCTTGCCCTTCAGAATACCCGCTGATATTCTACATGTAAATTATGTCTAGACTATCGCAACAGATTTTTTTTTATTTTGGGAAGAAACCACTGCCTTTGATCAATTAGCAAGTTTGAGATCCGACACTACTTTAAGACAAAGCGAATACATATTAGTGAATTTCATATTATACATATACAGAATGCAATATTTATCATTGAAAAACCAGAAAACTTAACAGAATAACTGAAAACATATTCATGTCCTCCCATATCATATTTAAATCCAATTTGCTGATTAATCTCGTGACCTGTGACCGAGGGATTTATTTCAGAATGTGGTTGTTAAATGTGTGTCTACCTTATTGCAAAAAAAATACGAAAAACATTTTGCATCGACGCGGGCCACCTCCGAATAACCAAATTACGCAAGAAATGAATTTCCTTTTTAAGTGCACAGGTTTTAAAAAATGAATTTTGAGTAACGTAACTCAGGGCTACCCTCTTTGCTGCGTTGACAGAGACTCAAATAGTCATTTATCATTATCAGATAAAGAATGTCTGTCTGCTGAACATTGGTCTTACATAAATAGGCATTATAACATCGTAACTAATACCTAATGTAGAACACATTTCGACAGCGGATATTTAGTTCGACTCCCAAATGGAAATGCTGGTAAAGTCCATCAGAAATCTGGCATTAGTGTATTACGTAGCTATAAGTACGTTAAAGCTAGCAAGATCGAACTAAATTGGTTCGTGTAAGCTCTAAAACAAGCTAAAGGTCATGAACACAGGAAACCCGCCGCCGATGTTCAGGGCCTAGTCTCATTTAGCGATACCGCAGTCAAAGAGATACAGCATACGTTATGAAAATATAAAATGTGATAGCAATAGTGAAAATAGATTCAAAATTGAAAGTATTGACAAGTAATAAATTGTAGACTGTTGGTATATGTTGATTTAAAACAGCATTTTGTGTTTCACTTTCTCGGAAAACATGGTTTTGGACGCAGTCCATTGTTAGTGTCATAGAAGTCTTCTTCATCGCACTTCTAATTAACAAAATCTTTTTTGGTAGCGCTGACAAATAATCTGCTCGTTAAACATTCGATAGTACACACGTCAGAGCTCTATTTTGGGAGCTCCAGACACTTACTAGCTTTTGACAGCGCTGCCACTTTATATGACGCATTTTGTGAGCACTTTATATGAAGTATTTAATGCTCATGTTACAGGTTATTCATATAGGTATCATAATAACTTGCATTTACCTTTTAGCAATGCATTACAGAGGTAGAGAATATGTCATTTAAAGTAATGTGTTGGTTGCACCAATAGACTGTGTGCGTGAAGCGACAAAATATTAATAATTTTGTTTGGTAATTAATGAATGTATACTAAAGTTTATCCGTTTGGATGATATTATGATGGGTTGGCGTGTTTATCAAATTATTATTTTATTATGAAGTACCGTACCGTACATCTGAAGAAAAGACATCAACGTGTATAATATCTATCGCATATTATGTGGAATTGAAACTTACACCTTCCACACTGCGAATTTAGGCGCGTTTTTAGGGTTCCGTAGCCGAATGCTTAGAAACGGAACCTTTTAGTTTCGTCAAGTCTGTCTATCTGACTGTCCGTCTGTCGTGTCCGTCTGTCGTGTCTGTCTGTCCGTCCGTAGTGGCATACATGAAACTAAAATCGCAAAATTGATTTTGTCAAACCTATGCGTGTTGGGTGTCTGTGGATAAGTCTTTTAAAATAACATAAAGGTTTCTAATACGATTTTCTTTAAAAGTTTATTTTTTAATAGATAGACGGTTCCAAAGTAGTAAAAAAGGTGTCCCTCCCCTAACTTCTTAACTAAGCGTATGTAAATTTTGAAAAAAAAAAGTCTTAACAAATACTTTCAACAAAAATTACTTTGGACGAGTTCGTACTAGTAGCTTTTTAGTTGTAGCACATTTTCCACAACCGCAAACATAACATTGTTCTTCATACAAACACTATAAAAACAAAATTAAATTTGCTTTCAACAAAATATTGTAGTATTTTAGCTAAGTGGATGTAAGTAAAATCGGCACGGAACCCTCAGTGCGCGAGTTCGACTCGCACTTGGCCGGTTTTTTGAAATGCGCGGCAGCCATCGCGCCTCACGCAATGAACAGATTTTGGCATCGATCCCTGCTAAAAGTCGCAGTGTGATAAGGGTCTTAATGATACCTAATGGTTGAAAATTTTATGGTTGCTATCAAAGAACGGTTACGGGATCGCTACCACCGTACAAACCACAGGTTCGGAAGTCTCGACATAGCTCCCTGTTAAATTTCCAAATTGCGCTCGATAAACGCTGAGACATAATTAGTGTTTTTTGTGTATTTATTGATTTATTTAAGAATTTTTGAATTAAGCTTAAAAAATAACTTTATAAGATATATTAAAGATACAGCTATGTAAGTTTAAAGGATATTTGATGCAGCAATAAATCAGAAAATTTGAATTGTCTACACGAAATGTCAATAATTTTGACAATTCGCATCGATAAGTTCATCTGATTTTTGCTGCATCTAACATGCTTTTAACTTATGTGATCAATAAATCGAAAAAAATATCAGTATGTTTGTCGAGTTTAATTGCATGCTCCTCAAAAAAGAATACCTGTTTTCGTATAACACCAATTTTGTCTCAGCGTTTTTCAAACGCTACCTAATTTCTCTGAAATTTTGAAACCTAAAATGCTCACCTCTGTGATTTCGACACGTAACAACTTTTAACCATAAGTTGAGTTTACTATGGATCACGAAATTGGTCCAACGTAGTCTGAGTATTAAGGGTGCAAGTTGTGTTTTTTTTTCTGTTAACTTTATGTTCGAATATGATTATTGTGTAAATTTATCTGTTATCCTAATTCATGATTTTGGTAATGTTGATAAAAATAATAAGTGTAAGTAAATTTGAATCACTAATGCTGCTTGACCGGCTAGCAATATATTCGCAACCCTAGGTAATCAATTAGCCACCTGCGTACGTAATGAACATACTAACGAGAATGTTGCACTTGGGCAAATGGATTCTAACTTCAAAGGAAAGCAGGGGCATTAGCATTGACCTTGGTCTCTGACGTGTCCTACTGTCCGAGTTTGCTTTGTCGACACTGCTTTGATCGGACGCAACCTTGACTTCAAACGCTAGGTCAGGTAAGCCAGACGTAATCTGCTTTCCGCGAACTGAGCTTAGTGCTTACGGTCAAAGCAATTCCGAGAACTCCGATGCCAGACAACAAGACTAAATGAAGGTAGTTTTGCGAAGTGGAATGCGAAACTGCAGGGAAATATTTTCCACGTTGACAAAGCTGCAGCGCGTACGCAGTACGAGTATATTTATTTTTAATATACTGCACCATAGAAAGGCATCGCTTTTTATATTTCAATATAGCTTAGCTTGTTTATATAAGCAAACAAATTCTGTAATAATGTTGTGATAACTATAGTATTTCACTGCGAGGAAAATGTAACTCTTTATTAACCCTTTTGATCTCCTTCCGAGGAAAATAAAGCATAGACTATTAAGCGGCCATTCTGTTAGACAAAGGTGTATTTTGCAATGAAAAAGTTACTCGCATAGCATTATGGATTAATAGCATTACAGGAACTCGAGTGTTTAACCATTTGCTTAACTATATAAAAGCACTAGAAAACCTGCAATTCAAACAAAAATTGAAAGAATGGTTGATACAGAAATGTTTTTATAACCTAGATGAATATTTTAATAACTTTTGACATACTATTATTGCTTGACATCTTTTACTTTTTTAATTTAAATTTTATATTATAATATTGTACATCCGAAATGGATAACTGTTGGAACTTATAAATTATTGTTACCACCTTTTATACACAGTATTGACAATTAAATTATGATTATGATTATGTACATACTCTACTCTGCGTAACTATAATTTTAAACGTACTTATCTCGACATTTTTGTACTGCAAAAACTTGAAAATCTCTTTGTTACTTCGGGACACGCAGTACTGTATTCAGCAGTTGATTCCTCTTATTTTCACTTTGTGTAGCGAAATGAATCATGCCCACTTTATTTTGGATGCCTTTACCTATTTACGGTCCTGACTGACCATTTACCACATCTGTTTTAACAAAATATGATCTCTGCTTTTTGGGTAAATTGTAGCCATAGATCGGTCAAGTCGTAAATTTTTAAACCTGTCTTGTAAAGTTTTTACAAATCCCAGAGCATCTCCATTAAAGTCTCGTTGAATATTAAACACGAGACCTGTCAAGTGCCAACTACGGAATAAATATTGCTCGACTAGAATATTGAAAGCTTGCCGCAAAGGTTCAAGTTCACCGTGTCAGGTTCACCTTTGATGCACCGTAAGAACATAAAGCTTAAAAGGGATGATCGCAGATCTACCTGGGACCAGTTTATTTTCCTTTTCCATCTCTTTGACATTTTAAAATAGTGTCTTTGTATGTTCCCATATTTTTATAATGCGATACATATTCCTGGAGTGCTTTGGATTTCCTCCACTCTTTTCAAGTTCACACGAATAGGACATCGATGTAAGCCAACACTCGTGGGACGGATTATAATATGGAATATGTTCACACTTCATTTAAAGTGCCTACAATTTTTGAGCATTATTTTGGATAGAATTTGAAAGAACTTTTGCTATTTTTTATATCTGGAAATTAGCTTGCTTTAACTGAAATATTCACTGTCACTTTATTAAAATTGATTTGAATTAAGTAAGTAAGTAATTCCGAATCTCCCACTTAAACATATTTGGCAGCCTAATAATGCTTCTCAATGACCGAAACTCTTTCTTATCTACAAATACGCCTAATTTTATAAATAAAATCCGATTTTGTAAACATCCTCTCAAACTCCAACAAGGAATATTTGCAACCGCATCCTTTATAAAGGATGCGGTTGCAAATATTCCTAATTAATTGAATTAAGCCGAATAATGCAACGTAAAAAACGCGAACTATATAATAATAATTAATAAAAACATTGAACTTTTAGAACTGAGAGCAAAATAGAGGATGTTTACAAAATCGGATTTTATTTATAAAATTAGGCGTATTTGCGTGCATTTGTAGATAAGAAAGAGTTTCGGTCATGTAAAAATTTTGCTAAGTATTTCGGCTGGCGTAGGCAAATAGATTTTCGTTCATTTCCAGCTAAGTATCTATCTTTGTTAGATTAATCGAATATCGTATAGCTCTAGAGTGTTAATTTTAATCGCCTTTGCTGAGATTAAATAAGTTAAAAATAAACGTATCATGTTTACAGTATAATAAATACTCAGGTATATCCGAGTCGAGGTCGAAAAAATTTCTCTGAATTCAATGTAGCTTAATGAATAGAATGCTGCACAGATTGAAAATTGATACCGTATAATTCAGCTATTCAGTGATCGTCAAGCCTTACTTGTTCTGAATAATATAATTATCGCATAGGACATTGAAGAAAACCTTCACCTTGACTCGTAGAAATCTCTCCATCTTACTCTCACTCACTCGGTCATAAATTTTGAAAGAATATAGCTGAGTAAGTAAGTATTTTTAAGACGTAGCTAAGCTTATCGCTTCGACGGCTATGTAAATATTTTTGTTGTTATTGAAACTTTTGATCGTGATCTTAAATTCTTACTAAAACAAACTTTTCTATAACTTAAGGTACAATCGTTATTTCGTCAGTAAACTTAGCTTGTTTTATAGTGACGTATGAATACACAACTTCTACTTATCATCGTTGAGAAAAACTAGCACCTATTAGAGAAAAGTTATGCAAAATGCATCAGTGCAGTGTTCTACGTCTTCTTTTCTCGTGTTCCAGTTTTCTTCGTATTACGTATGTTTGTAAACATAATTTCGTTGCACAAACTATTCGTCTAAGGCGTGTGTTTTCGTAAAACACATTGTCTCTTCATTTCATTGAAATGACGTGGTTCCAAGAGTGAAGTTCAAGTTCACATCTCACTAACAAGGTAGAACTAGATACGTTACAAACAACAGTTTTCCTTTGCGCACAAGTGCGCCGTATCATAAACTTGAACTTGCAATCTGTGTAATTTCTTAGAGTGCAGTGTTTGTACGTATTTTCAAGCAAAAGCTCTCGTTTGCTCGTTAAAAAAACAAAGTTCGTGTTTGTTTACAAACATTATAAACCTTTTGGTCTGCGTTAATTAAATCGGCGTAATTACTTTAACTAAGAGTTTAATTAATAATGTGGTGGAAATGTAAAGCGGTACATGGAGAAATAAATAAAAGATTGCTTTTTTGTCATAGTAATGAATGTACCTTATTTAAAGAATAGGTAATTTACCGCGGATTTCTCTTCGTTTAAGGTTAATATTAATCGGTCGGAAAATTAGAAATTGAGGTTGAAATAATTCTTTTCACATCTTTATTTAGATTAAGATAAAAAAGACTATTCTTCTTTTCTTGCATTCCACGTGCACGGGCACGGGCATGCCGCACGGGCATTAAGGCGCTAAAGTAGTTTACTGTAGTTAGAGTTAGAAAAACTGCTAAATATGGCTACTTTTGGCAATTTTTTCTAACTGTAACTGCAGATAACTACTTTACAAACATTTTAAATGTACTAAATAAACTATAGAACCTGTACTACAATCTTGTTTACCAGATTTTTGATTGGTATTTTATTTAACGTGTTATGATTTTGCTACTAAAGTGGCGCTAGTGTGCGCGTGAAAAAGAAAGTCGAATGCAATAATTGTCCTTGAGAGTGGACAGACTGTTCCTTAATAAATATTTTCGTTTGAAAAAAATTTAAGCATAAAAGTGCCGATTTCAAAAAAATACAGCATCCTGTTTCTATGATATAATAGAGATTTTGATGAACATATCTGATCTCATAACGAAGTGACGTAATCTGATATGCCTAACCTACATATATTGTTTATAAATACAGCTGTGTTGTGTATAATTCGAGCGTTTTGATTTGACGTGAATCCTAAAGTATTTGACTGCAATCCAAAAGTTATGGCGTATTCACCCCGTGTCTTACTTTCAGGGGGGCGGGAGGAGGGGGGATGTTTGGTGACGTCAATATCTCAGCCATTTTGGACTCGCTCAGCGTAAGCTACGACAAGAGAGTTAGGCCAAATTATGGAGGTTAGTGCCCTTTATCACTAAATTTAAATTTTTATTATATTTTTCTCCGCTTAGCTTTCACGGTTTTGGAAGTGCTGTTTGCAAGTTGGTTACAGTACGTTAGAAGTTGCATGGGTTGATCTACCTTCTTACAAGCATTTGAATTGTTGCAACTTAACGCGTTTACAGTATTTTTGACTTTTGACTGGTATAAAATTACCATACCAGTTAGTTTATACGAATTGTATTCTTGAATGATAATTAAAAATCCGATTTTCACTTTGTTTTGTTTTTATTGTTATGATTATGTACTTGTACTGATGCCTTTAGTATATATTTATTTATTTATAAAATATTTTTGCCAAAACTGTTACTGTACTCAATACGAACTTTTTTTTAAAATTGAAACTTACAGCATCAACTGTACAAGATTATGGAAATTTATTGCGTGCGCGCGTTTTATCGTATCATAGTTTTTTCTTAATACGGATTGCTTACTTATACAGTTAGAGTTCTTTACTATATCATTTGATTGAGAATTAATTTTATAGCGACGGCGTTGAAATATTCGGATTGCTAAATAGTTTTCAGCAGTATTCAGTCAACACTGCTTAAACCAAGCAGTTGACGTGTTTTTTTTAATTTTGTCTTATTTTAGAACCATAAAAGGTTATAATGATTCATTATTATTATGTTCTATAATTCTGCTTATTTTCTTAGAGACTTAATAAGGAATAGACCCAATCATTCTTATTACGATAATTACTGTGTATTTTCCGCCTCATTATTTTTTTCACGGTAAATTGGTCCATGTGACTTCTGTGTGCTTACAAATATATTTCATCTTCATTATTGGACATACACACATAATCATACTAGAATATTAAAACATCTATTAAAACAATTTCATAGACATTTATGAATCAAACTTTATATTTCATGCACAAAAAGTTTAATGCTGGATATTGTAATTGACCGCTATTCGCCGTGTAGAGGTATAAAAGTAACTAAAATTTCAAATTCCCTATATTAAAATGTTCCAAATTTTACCGCTTTACTATTACATTTAATCAACGTTCACAAATGTAGGTGTTTTCAAAAGCTCACCATTTATCTGGTCCCAAACTAAGCACATAAGGAAAGTTAGAAGTCGAATGGCTCATCGGCAAGACGCTTTTATTTGTCTCACTGTGTTAACATTTTCTTTTGCGGGATTTGAACCCGCAACTGAAGCTTTGTAATCCGGGCGAGAACCATTACTATTTTATTATTCACACACGAACCTTGAGTCGGATGCAAACAGTGAGAAGATGGCGGCACGAGTGCTTTGTTTATGTGAGAAGTGTTTACTTGGTGCGACTTTGTTGTAGTTTCACGATAAGCCAAATAGGTAAATAATCGGCGTAGTCATTAAAAACTAATCTGGAAGTACGTCATTTTACGAGCAGAGCAAGATTACTTAACAAAAAATAATGTGCCTTTCTTGTACCTGTGTGTCTTTGATAAACTTTTCAAAAATGTGCAACGTATGTGCCCAATCACTTTTCAACAAAAATCGCGACCGCACAGGACAACGATGACAAAAAACGACGCGTCGCGAGGTGCAAGCAATTTCAGATCTCAAGGTGGTTAGGCCTCAACAGTGCCTTTGTTGTTTAACAATAAGTCTACATGGGAAAATCCTTTTGTATGTAAATGTGTATGTCGATACATAAAAGCAAATGAGTTTGCAGATTTAGATTAGTACACAATAAATTTAAACTTAGAATTAACTCGTTCCTTTTTTATCATAAATGGTTACTCAGAATTAGATTGGCCCCAGGCGTTGCGTCTCGGAAAAGTTAACGACATGCGGTTGCCATGAAGACGTGTTCGCGTTCTTTGCAGAGGGCAACTGAGGTAAAAATAAAAAAGCTAATCTTAGAACGTCGCACAAAGACCAGAACACATTAATCTGTGCCACTATTACGAGTGATAAAGGTTTCTGCCTACTACACCGTAGCGTATCGTGACCGAGCTAGGAATGTGTAGAAAAAAATATTAATTGTATTAAAAACTATGAGACCTTTCCAACTAGACCGTTCCCTCACCGATCAACACCGACGCGTGTAATGCACGGATCGCGTCATCACCGGCAAAATAAGCTTTTGCTTTCGCTCCATATAACGGTGACAGAACTAGTCATGGAAAAAATCCTGAATAGCAGATGAAATTTCATATGAAATGAAATCATAATTCACACCTGTTACATTTTTTATATTGTCTGCTACAAATTGCATTCTGAGAAATGATAGATCAAATGCACATTTCATTGACGAATGATATGTAGAGGGCGAAGTCCTTAAGCGCAAGCGAGCGAGTAGGATATAAATAATTATACTCTATGCGGTCGTTGTATATGACTTATGACGCCCAGTATTTTAAATGTAAACTTAATTTTATAGGCATAAAGTTAAGATCATCTCGTAATGATTATGAAACGAGTCGAAAATCGAAATATATGCTTACGGTGAATCTCATATGAATTTAATTAGTTCATTTGTAGCGTACTCGCGTAGCAATTCACACTGCGAAAAATAAAACATAAGCAATGAAATTTCACGTGTGATTTCACATAAAAAATATTATTACATGACATGAAAATGTGCAAAAAGTAGCAATCATTTCAATGCTTAAACATAACGCTCTGTAGATCCGTTCAGTGCTACTTATAGTGTCTGATACGCATCTAGCACGGTCATGGTGTAGTGGGCATGGTAAAAATACTAACTTTTTTCCCTTAAAATACGCGATTATCATAGACTATTCCTTCAGGCTTCAAAACTGTAGCGACACGACATTGTGAACAATAAATATAAGGTGACTTAAAAATTACCTCCCGAACCATTATCATCAATCATTAATGAAAAAAGACAGGACAACTTTGATCAGGATATTTACAGAGTTGATAAATGGCTTAAGTGTTCATATTTAACCGTAGAATGGTTTCAGGTGATGTAACCATTGTCACATTTCAGGGCCGCCTGTGGATGTGGGAGTCACCATGTACGTGCTCTCCATCAGCTCCTTATCTGAAGTCAAAATGGTATTATTAATGTACAACTACTTTTATGTAGATTGTCATGCTAGTAAGGAGAGAGGGGTTAGGTTAGCGACCCTGACCGATCAAAGACTGGTCTCTTTAGACGGAGCAAGGTCTCAGTTCGGTCAGGGGGCTCCGGGCGTCACGTCGTCCTCTGGTTTGGTTTTCACGGCGCGAGGCGCGCGCGCGACTCACGATTGGGCTTGATTGCAGGTCCGCCAGTGGAGGTGGGCGTCACCATGTATGTGCTCTCTATCAGCTCCGTCTCCGAAGTGCTCATGGTACTCGCCACTGTCACCTCACGCTTGTCTCGGTCGCCCCGGCTCGTCGGCCGCCGCGACCGAGCAGCCCCAGACACGAGGCTGCGAGCATGCCGGCGTTATGGAGCCGACCTCTCGGAAGACGCACTACTATCTAAATTCTTTAAAACACTTTACTGTTTAATAAATTGGTTTAAGTGGTGTGCTCATCCGGGTGTGTCCTGACCTAATTAACGACATACTAAAATGTACTTTGCCATTAAGCATCATCCCTCAAAGCAAGATACTGTCGTAAATTTGCTCCATTGTTGTTTTTATTTTAAGCTTTTTATGTTCTTGAGTAGGTATTTGTTGTGACTGTGGGTTTCTTACTATTGTCTCTAAAAATGGCGTTCAGCTCTTCAGACTCGCCACACGCCTTAAAATTTCTTACTTTTTGTAGTCTTGCTATGAATGTATTTAATGTTTTTTCCGTTGATCAGTGAGCTCCGGTTGGACGTGAAAACATTTTTGCTTTAGTTTATCTATTTATTTTTTTAATTCATAGGAAAAATCATACTGTGCTTTTCGATCCAAATGAAGTCTAGAAATCAATCGCGATTTTTAATATTTGGGAGAGTGGGAGAGTTATCTAAAATCCGATTGTTCGTAGTTAGATAATGAGGAAATTATCATTGGGGATTTGGGCGCGGTTTCGTGTGTATAAAATAATTCGCAAAATTACCCTTGAGAACGGTTCCAAAGAACACAATGCAAGCTAAGATCAGGGTGTATGACCCCTAGTGGAAACCAAATCAAGGGGACTCGTAAAGTCACTTCAGGACGTGACCTTAAACCGGACAACTAATTTATAGGACTACACATAGCAATAGGTTAAGAAAAAAGCACACGTTTGTTGTTTGAATTTGGGATCGATTTTTCGTTGCTCAGTTTAACTAATATGTTAAATATTTTTTTACCCGGAATAATGTTACAAATTACAGTAAACTTAATGGACAGCTAAGACCAGATCCTGGCAAGTAAACTTGACTGGCAGTTTACTTTCAGCTTATTATGTCACATCATGGGAACGAATTGTAAATAATATTGCGTTCGAGTTACGTTCCCGTTGAAATTGTTGAGGTTTTACATTGCTAAAAAAAAGTTCAAAGTTGAAAATATCTTTGATACGTATCTACTTGCGAACGTCGCTCTTTTAGAGTGTAATCGTTAACTGGTAGATAAGTAAGCATAAAAAACCCATTTTAGTTTGCAAGTCTTACAGTTGTAAGATGCTCTATTTATTGGATACGTAAGTTTTATTTCATCTAGCAATGGAAAAATCGACCCTTTAGGTTACAAAAATATAAAAAATTTTTGAATCAAGTGTCTCCCAATTTGATACAAATCTATTGAAATATCAATTTATGTGCTATTCGTGTGCTTTTTCATAAAATAAGATAGCTTTTGTCATTTTACTTGGGCTTATGTTTTTTTTGAATTGTCACCTTTGATTGATAACCCTAAATAAGATTAACGACCAACCTAACATAGCAACAAAGGAAGTGCTGACTTAAAATAAAAAGCAGAGCTTATTTGAAAAAAAAATAACAAAAAAACACTGAATGGCAAATTAGTCTTTATCCAGTACACCGTAGCATAACATGACCGTGCCAACGTGTCCGACAAAAATAATAATAATTAAAAACTATGACACCTAGCCAACGAGACTGTTCCATCTCCGACCAACACCATAGCATGCACGGAGCGTGTTGGCAAAGTACGTTCTTGCTCACTCTCGCTCCATATGACGGTGAGACAGAACGCTGTCAATCCGTTCAGTGGGCAAAGGTAGAGCGTATCGCGTTTCTTTTCGTACCTTACACGTTCCTAGAACGGTCATGGCATGGTACGGTGAAGTGGGAAAAACCTTGAAACGTATGAATTTAAAACTGAAAAAATGTAATTAAATTTTTTATTCAAAAATGATATTCAGCCATATACACGTTATTTTAATTATTACATAAACCACATACACACATCTAAAAGTTGGCGAACAAGTAGAAAAATTAAAGGTATTATAATATTATTACAGGGCTTTTATATTTTCATAAAATACAAAAATAAATTTCAATATAGTAAAATTTCAGCTTATGCTAATGATCGCAAACTTTATTTGATGTGTGAATGAATTATTTATCCATAACTGCTTAATACTTTAATGGGCTGATAGAATTGCAAAAACATATGAATCGGATTAACTAATTTAAATATGATGCTATTTAATGTACATAAATGAGAATAAATCCGACGAAATTGATTAAGTTGGTCAGAGCATGATTCTAATAGGTCCAAGTAAAATGACATTATAAGTTACGTTCACCTTAAGCTCAGATGCGATTCCATGTTGCATTAATTAGGACGTGGATTTGCATTTAATGTAACTAAGAAAAATCCTTGCAACTGCTCCCGATCACCGGTTGGCATCCAATGTTACTATTGTAAGAAATCATTATCCATCGTTCAGTTCTACAATGTATATTATTTTGCAGGATTTTACCCTGGATTTTTACTTTAGGCAGTTTTGGACTGACCCAAGGCTTGCCTACAAGAAACGAACCGGAGTAGAAACTCTATCAGTCGGATCCGAATTCATAAGAAACATATGGGTACCTGACACCTTCTTTGTAAACGAAAAGCAGTCCTATTTCCACATCGCCACCACAAGCAACGAATTTATTCGCATCCATCATTCAGGATCCATAACTCGGAGTATAAGGTGACAATGCCTAATACATATTCAAAATCGCTTTTGTATTTCAATGTGTTTCTTTGAGTCATAAGTATTTTATATTTCCAGACTGACTATAACCGCTTCATGCCCGATGGACTTACAATATTTTCCGATGGATCGGCAACTGTGCAACATCGAGATTGAAAGCTGTGAGTTTACAGTAGTTAATAAATTAAAGCTACTAAATTACATTAAACCTATTAAGTTATATCGTTACTCTTTTAAAAAAGGGGTGACAGTATTGAATTGAGGTCACACGGCACTATTATTGCACGTTTTATATAGAACCTCATACTGCTATCGAGGAAAAACAACGAGGGTAAATATCACTTCAATATATGATCCATATAAACTGCTGTAAAAAAATTAAAACGAGCATTTTTAATGCCGTGAAAAGTCGTACATTTATCAAAGATCTGGAATCCTCCACCCAAGATTTTATGTTGGTAGTATTTACTTACTGACAAATAACATTGAAAACGCTTAAAATTTGGTAATTCTCTTACTATTTACCATATACCGCTGCCATTCATCATCACATTTTAGTAGTTAGAAAAGAATGAAACCGTTCTGTTCATTACGAATATTATTAAAAACCCAGTGCGATGGGTGCTTATTTTACCGTTCCATATCTCTGCATGGTACAGTCGGCTACACCATGCGGGACATCCGATACAAGTGGAACGAGGGCCCCAACTCTGTTGGCGTATCAAGCGAGGTGTCGCTGCCGCAGTTCAAGGTGCTGGGCCATCGTCAGCGAGCCATGGAGATCTCCCTCACCACAGGTATACTGGCATTCACGCATCATAGAACCCCCCTTAAAAACCTACTTTCAAATCTCCAAAAAACAACGATCCAATTTGTGTAGATCAGAGAGCATCACAATTCGCATGCATCTGCTTGATCCCTAACGAATGCTACCTGACTATAAAGGGGACATTCGGCTTTTAATTAATCACGATACAATCTCGCTAAGCGGCGATAAATTACCCATCATTGATGTGATAATTTTATGGTTACAGGAAACTACTCTCGGCTAGCGTGTGAAATTCAATTCGTGCGTTCTATGGGCTACTATTTGATTCAGATTTACATTCCATCTGGACTGATCGTTATCATATCGTGGGTATCGTTCTGGCTAAATCGGAATGCTACCCCGGCCCGGGTCTCGCTCGGCGTCACTACTGTGTTGACCATGACCACGCTAATGTCTTCAACTAATGCTGCTCTGCCTAAGATTTCTTACGTGAAATCTATTGACGTCTACCTGGGAACCTGCTTCGTGATGGTCTTCGCTAGTTTACTAGGTAACATTAAAACATCAACTGGTCTGTTGTCAATTTGTGGCGATGTTTATGGGTGTATTGATTCCATTTTTATTTTGTTTTTATAGTGTTTTGTCACTTTACAAACTTAATAATATAAATTGCACTGGTTCGATTCCTCGTCTGCCACACAGCCAAAGTTGCTTTTTACAAGTGCAATTTATATGTATTGATTCATGTTAAAACATATAATTATTGTGTTAAAACGATTGATTGTTTACCAGTTTTACAATAACTATGTAAAGATATTTTTTTTGATAGTTTCTATCCCGTGGATTATTACTTGCATAATCACCACTTTTTATACTGTCCGATTAATTGCTTGGCGGATCAATTTGACAAATTATACTGTTTTACCTATAAACATTATATCCTTTTACAGAATATGCTACTGTTGGCTATATGGCTAAAAGGATTCAGATGAGGAAACAACGATTTACTGCTGTTCAAAAAATGGCAGCTGAAAAGAAAATGCAAATAGATGGACCACCCGCTCCTTCGGAACCTCTACCGCCTCCGAGGACCAGTACTCTTAACCGACCCTTGCCACCAAGCCGTTCTTCGGTAAAATCCTATGTCTTCATTATGGCATTTGACAATGTGGAGGTACTCATGGAAGTAGGATATAAATGTGAATGTTTCTGTTTTAGAGTTCACATCATCCGCTATGTTTTCCGCCGCACACACAGGAAGTTCGATTCAAAGTTCACGACCCTAAAGCTTACTCGAAAGGTGGAACTCTTGAGAATACTATCAATGGTGCTCGCGCTGCACCGCCTCCGCCACCACCACAGCCTGAGGAAGAGCCTGTCCCACCCCCGCATTTACTTCAGGCATCTAAGGTAATGTATTTATACTTGCAGTAACTAGGTTCTCAATTGCTGACATGCGATTTCAAATGAAAAGCTTTGCGATTGTTACCAACCTGTCTGCTAAGCGATGGTCTTTGCTTTCGCGAGGATTGGCGCTGTGACGACTTATCCTTACCCAAGGACACCCCATTACTTCCAAAGTCAAGCCAAAAAATATTTTCAGGGTATCAACAAACTGCTGGGCACTACACCGTCGGACATCGACAAATATTCACGCATCGTGTTCCCCGTTTGCTTCGTATGTTTTAACCTTATGTATTGGATCATATACCTCCACGTATCAGACGTCGTTGCCGACGACTTGGTGTTACTTGGCGAGGAAAACTAAACGCGTTCAGACGGTTCTAATTAACTCATCTCAATTTGACGACTTAGGCACTTACTTAATATTAGGGCGGTGATCATCCAAATCCTAAACTCGGTAAAGTGCTTTTAAGAGTAAAAAAAAAATGTAATCCCTTAGTAATATTACCATTATTGAAAATAGGTACTATTTATGTCACAATGATATAATTTTAATGTTAGTTATGTAAGTGGCACTGAAAATGATCTCCTTTTATGAACTGCAAATTATATTACTCGTACTAAAATGCGATTCAGTCCAAACTTAGAAAATTACGTGACTTTTATATTACGATCATTATGTCTGACGTTGAAGTTTATCTAATTAGATAAAATTGTACCTACCTACAAAACTGTCATGTATATTATTATGTGACACCTTGTGCACGAAACAATGGCAATTGTTTTTTTTGTAGCATATTATTTTGTATAGCAATTAAAACGAAAAGTGTCAAATTTTATTTATTTACCCTAGCACGCATACTAAAGACTAGATATATTAATGTAGATAGAATCAACAAATTTGCCACGATCATAATTTACCAGCTTTCAGATACATGAATAAAGGCCATTTTCATACTTGACTTGTCATATAGGACTCTCGTCTCGGGAGCGTTAAGATGAGGACTTAACATATGTATATCGATGTTTTTTTCTGGGATTGAATGTAAATATTTATAACAAAAATAGCAGGCAATGTAAAAAATAATAAAATTAATCCATTTTAAAAACAAATCCATACCTCTCTACGTACTTCAAAAAGTACTCTTCTTAACCACTAAGTGAGTGTCTCATTGTATCATTAATACGTTTTTGATCAGAGCTTTTGAAGTCTTTTCAGATTAAGAGTATAGCAATCTCGCATCATTATGAAATTGCCGGACATTCGCTGCGTATTATAAGGAGATTGTTTTTTCGAAGACTAAATTAAAATTCTGTTCGTGTTAGTAACAATAAGTTTAATAAAAAATAGTATCTAATCTGTAACCTAAAAATGAAAAAAAAAACTTTTATTATAAATTTATTTACCTTGTCATAATTCAATTGTTTTGTGGCAATGATTAAATTTGTTACCTGTAGTTATAGACCCAATATATTACAAAAATATTTTAGGTTGCAAGAAATCACTGTATTTGATTTAAAATCAATCTATTGAACAACATGATAAATCAGTTCAGTGCAATTCTTACGACTAAGATATTGTTGTGTCTTCAGCGACTGGTCTGTTGTACATTTTCATATTTAGATGAACAATTATACTGTAGCTAGTGAACTTAGTTGACTTGATACAATAAACTGGGGAATCAATAATGATGCCATTTTACATTGTATATTAAATATCAATAATAATATGTATCTGTAATAATAGGAAGGCGTATCGATTTTTGTCACATTACTAAATGATTAACTTATGTAATAATGTCTTCATAGTCTTCAAGCTCTTGTAGCGATGACGACTTAAAATAACTGAACAGCGACATTATCTGACAATTGAGAAGGCAAAATGAGGTTCTATCAATTATTTGAATTTTTGAAATCGTAGATCCTAATAAATATTAGTGCCTCTTCTGCGCCGTAATGAGATATCACAGTAAGAGTCTTCTAACAGTTACTCCCGTCTGATGAATTAACTTTTAGAATTTTGGCATGAATGTATTAGGTAATAACATCCACGGATGATGAAAGTGGGAAATTATTATGGCATTGGTATGAAGGTAAGTAAAATGTAAATATTTATTTATACCTATACATTTATACGACTAGGTTAATCATAAACACAATTGCTCTAGTTTAAAAAAAATATGGTATTACGTTCGAATTAAAGTATACATCGGTAAAACACTTCAATAAAATCTAGTGCACAGAACACTTTTTTAACGTAGATTAAAATTACCATTGCTTACATGAAATGCTCTTAAGTACAATTCATTACAATGAAAATAATGATATGTTCTTTGGCTATACATTTGTGTATTTTGATAACATTCAACCTTCGTAGAAAATAGCAAAATCATTTGCATAGAATTTAAACTATTTATTGTACAATTATCGGATAAGATACTTATCGCTAAAGGCGAGGGAGGAATTTAGTACTAAAGTGTTAAGTTTAGTACTTTCGACTTATAGTTTTCGACTTCTATGTAACATACAATTGATGCCCTTGATCTTATTCAAGTACTTGACGTATTTTTAAACGCTCCCCAGTTCTCAGTGTCTTGTATTTGAAACGGCATTTTAATATTTTATTGGACTATAATATAGTTGTTAATATTCCGTAAATACCGTCCTACTTATTTAAATTATTACTTGTATACTCAAAATGATTGTTGTTACTTGTCAATTATGTATCGAATAAGCATTCCATATCATGATTTCTTCAAACACGTATTATGTTTTCTTATTGAGATCATGTACTCGTAGAAAAATAATGAGCTACTCTTTGATATAAGATACTTATATCTTTTTTTCACAATAAACATCCATACCACGAAAAAAGTAAGATGTTAATATTCATGTCACATATCATTTTTACGATTAAGTTATATTCTGACGATCCTCGTGTTACTTAATTATTATTATTGATATTATACTGATGATGTTTTAAAAGACTACAAACTTTGGCTGTGGTAATTAAATATCGTTTCAACTACAAGCCACCTATTTTATTGAGAACATTTATTGCGTTAGCTCAATGATATAAGTAGATATAATGCAAGCATTAGATTTTTTTTCAAGAGTTTTAATTAAGATATCTAATTGATTTAACAAAATATAATTTTTATTGTCAAAATCTGTTACTGAACTTTGTTCTCCCAAAAAATAATTATTTTTCATTTTGAACTTTAAATAAGTAGTAGATATATTTTAGTAGTATTAGGTTGAGTTTTATCTCCGAATATTTCTCAAAGACTGAGACAGTATTATTTGAGTTCCTCAATTGTGGTAATTTGGTTGTATTGAGCTCATATGAAAATATTCATTATAGGAGAAAGTAACCGCAAAGCAGTTGGCATATCCTTGTTTTCACAGTTGAATATTTAATATTCGAGTATGGTATATTCTATTGATCAATAAATTTAAACCGAAATATTAAGCAATTGGTTATTTTTTTAAATGTTAAGTTTGTATTTTAGAAAGGAATTATGATATTGTTAACTTACGATTAGTAAATACAAGAAGCCAAAAAATATTAAGTGTACGTAACATAATGATAACGTTATTATTACTAGTCATCTTCAAATATTATAAAGAACTATGAATGAATAAAATTAAATGTACATTTTGAAAATGGAATACTTGTTTAAGATGTGGATTCGCATTATATTGCACCTAGAATATAAGAAAGTAGCGTAGCTCGACGTAGGGGGGCACGGGCGGCGCACGGTGGCCGGCGCCTGCGCCTGCGTCTTCGACTGTCGCTTTGCAACAGTTGCGGACCAGTAACCAGAAAAATGAACCAAAAACATTTTATATGAAAAAGAAAACCGTGGGCCACCTGGAAACCCTCTGTGTGAAACCAAATTCTAAATCACGTTAAAATTAGGCTATTAAATAAATAAATTATATTACATATGTGAGTAAATCAAATAGATAACTAAAGATAATTTATTAATATTAAAGAGGTCGGGTGGAATAAACGATGTTAATATTATATCACGTTTTTGAATTAGAAACGCTACACACATAAACACACAAAAATAGTTTACTGCACTCAATGAAGACAATTTCTATTAGTCTGTTAAAAAAGAAGTTTATGTAAGTAATTGTAGAGTTACTCCAGAAAAAAATAATTTAATTTTATCCTTTAAAAACAGATCCTTAATGTGTAGAAGTATTCCGTCGTCGGTTGACATAAATGTTGTATTCTTAATAAAGTATGCCAATAAATACAGTCGCGGTCATCTTATTATAATATTACACTTTAAAAAATAGGCAACGGCTACTTCCAACGCCTATAAATGATTTAAATCACGAAGCTTTGAAGTTTTATCTTTAGTAACAAGTAAATGGACGTCTGTTTTAACTATTAATTTGTAAGGAAAAGAAATTCCTAGGAACAACATTTATTTTTTCTTTGAAGACTACAGTTACTTTCTCATACCGTTTGATGGTTGGACAATTAACAAGGGACAAGAGATAATATTATTGATAATAAAAATAAATTGAGAAAAAATAGAGAAAATAGCATATTTTTAATGGAATAATATAATTGATGATGAAAACAAATTGAGAAAATGTAGAGAAAAATAGCACATTTTTAATGGAATAAATTAAATTGCATGTTTCTAAGGAAATGGTATTCTAAACCACTATTCATCTTTACGACGTTCATTTACTTTATATGACGACCTCCGTGGTGTAGTTAGGGGCTAAGCTCGCTGGTTTCAAAGCGTCGCCGCTCCAAGGTCCCGGGTTCGATTCCCGGTCGGGTCAATATATAAATCATTTTTTTTTTATTGTCCCGGGTCTGGTTGTAGTGGTACTACCGTTGTGTCTGATTTCCATAACACAAGTGCAATTAGCTACTTACTTTGGGATCAGAGCAATGTATGTGATTGGTATCCAATATTTATTTATTTATTACTTAGCGAAAACAGCACAATGATCTCACGTAGAGGTTATGTTTGGGTTCCCCGTTCATTAAGTTGTAACTTGCTTCTGTATTTCGTCCCATAAATGCTCAATAGGGCTTCAGTTTTTTAATTATATTTACCAGATCAAGAAAACATAACAGAAATATTTTAAAAAAGTCGCATTCTGAAACCACTAAGAAATCAATAACATATAAGAACATAATAAAACCATATTTTAACATCCAAATAGGAGGGCTCGAGAAAACGCACATATGCCAAACCCTTTAATCATAAGTTTTCTCGAAAGTATTATTTTAACTTTCGTTTTATAATTTTCATATTTAAGCTATCACGCAATTGAATTAAAGCTTGCAGGAAACAGTAATAGTACCTGTTTTCTTGATCAATAAATATTGAAAATATATGTTTATTAACTTTTCCATATAGATAAAACTTCAAGCCTTAGTGATTTAAAAGATTTATTGGGGGAAGCCTTTAAATTGCCTTTTTTATAGTGTCCCTTATCACATGACCACGATTGTATACTCTTAGAGAATTTCAAAAGTAATTTTATGTTGCTGTTGATGACATTTTAAAACCGTAAATAGCTCGACTCTGCAAAAAATATAACAACTTTAAGTTTATTGCAGTAAGTTTATTTGCGCATGAAAAGCTTGAGGGTACTAGAAAAACATCATAAGTGCCAAATTTTGAGGTTGTTTAGATTTTCTATTTGATTTATATTTGTATCATGTATTTATTATTATTAACGCCCATAGAACAAGGCAAGATATGTTTTTGTGTGAAATTTATAAGTATCTAGAAATTTAATTTGTAGATATGGTTCCTTCTTATTAACGTTGTTGACTTATTCGAAATATTTATTTGCTGCAAATGTTTGTAGGTAACTAATATTTAAAATAAAAATGATTTCTACTGCAAAATGTGTAATTGATTAGGAAAAGTTAAATAATAATAGGCTAGTTGACCAAATTTCGAAAACTAGCTAACACTTTACATTAGTAAGCATATTAATCAAACAGCTTCCTATATACATTTAAAAATGCAATTTGATTGGATCTCGTAAACGCTGAAACTATCACGGCGTTCTAAACGTCGTCAGTTCTCAAATTTAAAAGTCTTCATGACAGCAAAAAAAATACTATGAAAAGTTGTTTCTGATAGTAAAAAAAGAACGCCAACATTAGAAAAGTGAAGACACGTTATCTGACAGACAATTTCCGGTCACATGGCCATGTGTGTGGCCAAAAAAAAATATTATTAACAAATATTGATAATCATATTGCTAGTAATATATCTCCATAAAACATTGAAGCACTAGAATACATCAACATTGTGTTTTATTCTTCATGGAAACTAGCCTATTACCTATGTTTTTATCACATCCACTTCAGCAGTTTTGTAAATTAACAATAGGAAATTCAATTCGCTTTTAATGTTTTTATATGTTATTGTTATGAATGTTTAATGAAACCTTATTGTTACCTTATAAACTGTATCTGTATAATTTAGCCAACCCCAGGGTTGTAAACCACGGGCCTATAAGGTAAATGTCAATAGTTTAAACAACATTTATGTTAAAATATGAATTGTTGTTTTAGGTTCTCTCAAAGATTCAAAGAGTGACGTCACTTATTACGACGGCATATCGGAATCTGAACTACACTCCCTACTCTCATAATAATTTTCATGCATTTTTAACCCCACCGAAAGTGGAATGATCGGATTTGATAAAAAAAATGTACTAACCTCTATTATTGTTAATTGTAGGCGTGATGAAACATTTTGTAACCAAAAATCATGTTAAATTCACAATATTGTTATTTTTGATTTCATAGTAAGATGATGTTTCTCTTTTGGTTTTAAAGTCTGACCAACAAATGTTAGAATAGTCAGGCAGCTTCTTAAAGGTTTCGAAACTGCCCTTTAAATGGATCCGTCTTGTACGAGCAGTGATGACTCTTTGAAAAGAACCCACATAGAATTTGCATGTGATAAATAAGTTAAAAAAAATATTTAGACAAAAGTGAATTGAAACATTATCTAAATATTTAAAAGGCACACAGTTTTTTCTTATCATGCTTTTATTGATACCAAATGCATTAATATTAGTCATTTTTGGGTTGTTTCAAGGATTTTAATTGTAATATGATAGATAATATTTTTTCAACGTAGAAAGTCAATTTAACGGATTTCTTTACTGTAATTGTAATGTAGGTTTTTCAAATTATTGAATTACTGATAATTTTATGTAAGCGTTTGAGAAATATAATCAATTTTAAAATTTATTATATTTTTCAAATAAAAAGACCAAAACAATTACGTCAGTGAGTTCTTTTCACAGTTTCATTACTAAGCCATTAACAACTTATGAATTCGCATGCCTCTTTTTAAGTTACCGCTTTATAGATAGATTTACAACAAAGAATAAAAACATGATTTAGTGTATGTGACGTGACCATAACAGCTTTAACTAGGTGGTAACCGAACACTGAATAATGAATGCATTCATTTCATTTATCTATGCTAAGATGATTTACGTTGTCTTATATGTATGTTAGATTTTAATTATTAACAAACTTCCAATGAAAACCTTGCTTCCATGAGTATTCTACGGTACAGCTGTTTCTGCGCTTGCAGTAGTTTTTATGAAACTTGATAATCAAATCGGTCTTCTTAAATTTTATGAAAAAATGATTAATTTACCTATTTTTGTTATAACCATGTTCCTTGACGAAGCTAAATTTTATGGTATTGGTGTGGTTAATGATGTTGCTCAAACTGAATAACTTTAAAACATGTAGTTACATTATACGAAATTTAGTTCTGTGATCCAATAAATTATATGATCTGTATTGTTGTTTTATTATTCAAATTTCTTTGAGAAATAGAGAAACGACATAGAGTAAGACGAATGTTACGATACCCTGTGTGCTGCATTGAAGCTACTTTCCCACGACTACTCGTATAAGAAAATCAAGCAAAAAAAACCTAGAATACGGTCAAAAAATCGTAATTGAAGCAAATTTAATATAAAATGAAAAGTGATAATATGTCGTATTTTTTCACGACATAATAACACAAAAATAGTCCCCCTAGCCGATTTCAACTACGGTGACCAGTCACAACGACTAACCGACTGCGCGGGACAATAATCAACAACGAATAAGGAAAATCAATGGAATTAATCAAAGTGCCGAGGAGAAAAATTTGGGATTGATAATAGTTGTCAAATTCCAAAAATGTATTTCAGTTTCTGCAATTCTGCGCCCGCCTGCGCTGGCGGCGCTAAAACTCTGCTTCAGCAGCGAGCTTTTGCGCTCTGATGGTTGCGGTTGTCACTGAAGAAATTGAACGTTCGCTAACACACACTATTTTCTTATTCGCGTGATTCCCCTCTTTATCACTAAAGAGGGGAATCACGTACATGCAGTCACCTGCAGGACGTGTCTCTGGATCTGAAGTTGAAGCCATCTGAGCCTGTTTTGTGCGGCTCCTTATGAAGAGCATCAAATCAAATTTTACGAAATCTAAAATTAAGAAAAAAACTGGTTTAAGACGATCGTAGAGAAGGACCAAAGTAAAAGGAAATTTTCGGGAAATCTCAAGTTTTATCTTTCGACGTGAAACGTAAACTTATAAAATACTAAGTGAACCCAGCAAACTTTTTGTTGCCCCCAGCCCCGTCCCGCCCAGCCCTGTAAGTCCCAGCGGACATTGTTTTGCCTCGGCTCCGTTCCACATTAGCCTCGGCCACTTCTAACGGGATAGAAAGTATTCTATGTCCTTCTCCTGGTTCTAAGCAAACCTCCCCACTATTTCGCCCCTCCCCAGTTTCACCCCAGCGCTGGCCTCTAATAACGGCATAAAAATATCCTATGTCCTCCTCCTAATTCTAAGCTACCTACCAACAGCTAGCTACCAATTTCAGCCAGATCAATTCAGCCGTTCTTGAGTTACAAATAGTGTAACTAACACGATTTATCTTAAACCATATTATATCTAGAAAGGATATTGGTTTTCCACAATAGGGGAGTTTTAGCTTCAGCTAGACATAAGTCGAACTAGCTTTATGGCTCTGTTTTGTCATGCCAAATGACACACTCTCTATAGAACAAGTTTTGCAAAACATACGATAAACTTGTTATTGTTAAAGTGTTTTAATATATGTTTGGCTAAAGTAATTTAAAAATCAATATTTCAATTGCATCATGATTTGAGGTCGAGCAACTTCTTCAAGGATCAAGATTTCAAGTAAGATAGACTCGCGTATAGAGCACTAAGTATATACGAGTAAGTACAAGTATCATCATACCTAGGACATTCAGGAAGTTGAGCAACACTAAAAATGATTTAACAGGTACATATATTTTTATTAAATCATTTTAAAGTAGTCTCAACCAGCCTCTATACAAAGATTCATCCCTCTGAATCAGTTTTAATAACATTTTTTCCAGTCTGCCGCAGACACCTCGTTTACAGCCAGCTCGAACACAGTCAGCGCATCTTCTGGCGACGAAATTGTACCCCTTTAAGCAGATTTTTTATTTTTGGAAATATAAAGAAGTCATACGCTGCTAGATCAGGGCTGTAAGGAGGGTGACCCAGGAGTTTTACTGGCGAGCTGCCTAGGAAGTCCCTCGTTTTGAGCGCGGTGTGTGCAGGTGCATTGTGGTGGAGCAGTAGTCCTCGGAGTTTGATCGCTTGTTGCTCACAACAGAAAAACTTTTGGTTAACATTTGGTAGTATACCAATCGGCGTTGATGTTTCTTTGATCTCGTGAGGGTATTGATACCAAGTGGCCAGTCAAATTAAAAAAGCTGGCGATCAAAATCTTCCCCCCGCTCTGAGATCGCTTCACTTTGGTAGGCGTTGGTTCATTTTGAAACACTCAAACTGACCGCACTTGGTTTCTGGCTCGTATTGATGAATCCAGGACTCATCTGTAACGATGTCATAAACATGCCAAGACGAGACTGCTTCAAACTTGTTCAGCATATCACGGCACCATTCCACCCAGGCCTGCTTCTGAGCGTCGGTGAGGTAGTGTGGCACCCAGCGCGTGATAATATTCCTGCTCTCGCGAAGATGTCCGTGTAGGATCTCGTGAACGCTTCTCGATCCAATCTTCAATATGTGCTAAATCTCTTGATATGTAATTCGCCTATTATCTTGGATTAAATTTTTCACTGCTAGCACGTTTTCTTCCGTAATAGCCGTCAAAGGGCGACGGCTTTGTTCTCCATCCCCCAATACGATAAACGGTGGACTTGGAGGGGCCTTCACTCATAAATGACATTTGAAATCTATGGTACGAATCTTCCGGTTTCAGATCACATTTGAAATCGTAAATAATCATAGCTCTAAAGTGTTCATGATTCAGTCAGACACGATACTTTGAATTGGCTCGCAAAGAGAAGGCTGGAAATTTTGGAAATTTATCACCTATATTTACTCATAAATAATCATATTTTCGATAAAGATTCTATACGGCCAAAACTAACAAAAAAACTTTTTTCGCAATACTTTCTGAGTGGCCTGTTAATTTTTACGGTTTTCAGATTATATCCCTAACAAATCTTATACATTTTTACCAAATTTCTGAATGATTCTACCTGGGCACGACATTAATAAATAAGATTTCTGCCCGCTGCTACTCTTGTGTAGCCAGGATCTACAGCCTGCCCGTATTGAAAGACCCCAACCAGTGAAGGCTTAAAAGTCCCAGGTAAGTCAATTTTTTTTTTTTAATTACATGAGTGTTGTTTTTGCTACCACATCTTTATGTAAACGCAGATCTTAGAAGCTACTATATATCTTTATCATACATCAACGCATTCCCGCGATACAGGGTTCGACAGGCAGCTAGGTAGTCCATAAAGTAAATAATTACTTATTATTAATATAAATTTATATTATAAATATATAATAAATTTATATTATAAACATAAATTTATATGAGGGTTCTGATATATCCTTTTAAGTATAAAAAATATACTCGTAGTATCAAGATACATAAAATTACCAGAAGTGCTAAAATGGTGAAGTTTTATAAGATAATTAGAGTATTCTATATTTCTTATTTTATATTTTAAAAAATGACCAATTGCTTGTTACACATCCAAAGTAAACACTGTCTTTAAAATTAGAAATAGTGGCATTGAACTCTGACAATCGTTGGTATTGAGACATTTCGTAGCTCCTGCAGATAAACTTTACCGCTGTGTACCGGTAGCTCCATCTGTGGAGAAATCCAGGAACTTGAGGAAAATGGCGCCAATTTCAAATATTGTTTTTCATTGGCACAAACATAAGTGTCGGCCAATACATTATTGTTTTTTTTCGAAAAAATTAACCGTCAAAAACATATAAAAGTCATCGTATTTTGTTTGATACAAACCAAGAAAGGTGTTAAGAGTTCAGATTTGTAAGGAGTCCCCTCGCAAGTAAGTTATACTATATTACAAAGTAATGTTTGTAAGTTTGCAGTAAAACTTTACCACGTGCCATTTCATTGCGCATGACTGAGCCGGAAATGATAATTTGAAGGTTAACTCATAGATGGCGCTGAGAGCCGTCTGTTATTGATCAAGTCTGGGAAAGAGGGGTAAACAATATATTAAAGTTGTTTTGTTTATGGGGATGGGGTATGGTTTCACTTTCATCTATGTCAGCCCGATCGACACGTGCCATATGCGGCCCTCTTCTTCCTTTTTATATCTTTCTCTTTCTACACATATATGTGTATCTAAAAAATCAAACGAATTCAGGGATTGAAATTCACGAAGTATTAAATTGATTACTGTCAAATATACCCTTTTTTGTAAGTGGTACCCGGTAAGTACATATGCATATATAAATCGGCCAAGTGCGAGTCTGACTCGCACACTAAGGGTTCCGTGCAACTAAATGGGAGTAAAAAATCCACTTAGCCAGAATACCACAATATTTTGTTGACAGCAAATATAACTTTGTTTTTTAAAGTATTTGTATAAATAACAGTGTGATGTTGGCGGTTATTGAAAATGTGCTCTATCTCAAACTAATTTTCATTGAAAGTTTTTATCAAGATCTTCATCATTATTTTGTTTTAATTTACATTAGCTTAATTTAAAAGTTGGATGGGGGGGACCATTTTACCACTTTGTAAGCGTCTACCTCTCAAACGTTAGACTTTTAGAGAAAATAGTTAAGGAACCTCGATTTCATTTTACTACCCCACACTCTACACGCATATGTTTGACAAAGAAACATTGTTTTAGTTTCATGTATAGCCCCCTTAAATATCAATTTTATTTATTTTTTGTATGAGAATCGTAAAGCGGTTTACAGGATACATCTACCTAAGAGTACTAAGTTTCAACTGTGTAATACTAATAGTTTCAGAATAAAGTGGCTGTGACATACGAAGGGACAGACAGACAGACCGACTTGACGAAACTATAAGGGTTTCGTTTTTAGCCATTCGGCTTTAGAACCCAAAAAAAAACAGTGAGTACCTACCGTTAACGTAAGGTTAACGGTAGGTACAATAATAAAAGATATATTCACTTGTAATTGAAGTATGTAGTGATTTTACATTTTTTTAATCGATTAGCACTCATTAGATATTTTCAGTCGTTAATTTATTTGTATGCACGTATTTCTTCAAATGTATTTGTTAAGTTTGTGGTGTACAATGTTTTTCTTTAAATATAAAGGTGGTGTAAAAATTTTACAACTTACAGTTCCAATAATAGCTTTCTAAGACAAAACGAAAGATAGACATATACTTTTTTCATTAGATTTTGTAGTACTTAAATATGATACTCGTAAATGACAACCAGCGGGCGAAGTCTGATGCATCATTTTTGACATTTCGCGTCGACAATTTCAATTTTATGATTTTCTAATTCATCAAATATCATTTAAACTTACGTAGCTATATCTGTGATAAATCTTAAAAAATATTTGTAGTTATTTAAGCATCGTTCAAAAATTCTTCTCAATCAATAAATACACGAAAACACCAATTTTGTCTCAGAATTTTTCTAGCGACACCTGGTGGTTTTACACGGAACTATGTCGAGACTTCCGACACAGCTATCAGATGAATTGTGCGCAAAATGTTTTTTTTCTTCTAAAAGCAGGTTAGTTCAATAAAATACGTGTGCAGTCCCACGGATATTTAATTGCCTTTTGCGATATTATGTCGAATATGATGATAGTTACTGAAAAAATAAATAATATTGTCATATTAGTATTTCACAGCTCTATTTAGCTTTGTTGAATACAATACGCTTTGAAGACGCTGTAGATAATAGAGGTAATTGTATTTACAAATTTGGGACACATTCATGTTAAATATCATTATTATTATTTATTTTATGTCTATTTTTTACTATACTAATAATGTGTCTTATCAACAATCATTAACAATAGCAGCATACTTTGCGTCTTTAATAGTCTAGTTAGTAGTAGTATACAATAAATAAATAAAAAACAGTAAGCATCAAGTTTTTGAAATAAAAAACACGAAAAAAGGATTATTTCTAGGACTTTACTGAATTTATTAAAAACATAATTTTTTTGGAAAACAATTTTAACATATACTTTCAACAGAACAAATAAAAACTTCAGTTTGGAAATTGGATAGGTTTTATATGAAACATTTTCGTTTTTTATTTATTTTACGCTTCTATACTAACGTTTTAAAGGCAAGCTATAAATAAGATAACATTAAGCTGTTATAAAAACTTTCAAAAATAAGAAAAATAAGTGATACAACCATTATTTTTCACTAATCTGTCTCACAAAGGGCACAGCGGTGTTCCGTATGATTTTAAAGATAATGTTAATTATATCAAATTATTTTAAGTTTTCGGTAGGCTCGATAATTATAGTTATATTATTATAAATAATGTTAGTGATATTTTATTGCTGTTTAATTTGTAATTAGACTTTACACCATGCTAGTTTGATTTTAAAAACAAATTACAAAGCTAACATCAAAGGCACAATGAACATTTTTTTGTGCTTTTAGATCCAAATTATATTAAAATTATAAAAGGCATTATAGGCACATGGAAACAGAGTTACAATGTAGTTGATATGAGATTAAGAGCTATCAATAATTTGTCAGTATTATTGCTACGAATACACATGTTAGCTAAAATTAATATTATTTCTACTCTATGCATTTCAACCAGATAACGTTCCAATATTATTTATATCCACATAAAACATGAATGTGACCCATCACAATTATTTCTCAAAAGAATTAATAATTTACAAATATATGCAAGTATGATGTTGTTTTATATTTACAAAAATATATAGCGCATTGAAGCGTACAACCGCTACTAGTTCCTATCTACATTACATACATTGAAATTGCATTGCCTAATACAAAGTTCTGTACATTTCACTTTATTAATAAAAATAACTACCTACCTTACACGTCCTTTTTAAAATAACACAATAACTTTTTATTTAATACTTAGTCGTAAAGAATCAAATGAGTAGGTAGGAGCACTTCCATTTTCTTACTGTTTTAATAAAATTCTTCCACCAAAAATGTAGGAGTGGAAATAATTACAATCTAAGTACGTATTTTAAGTGTGTAGAAAACTGCTGATTAACGTATATATTAATTAGCAATATTAGTGTCCATATTGATCGTTATCATTTTAGAATAATACAGAAGCGAATACAACTTCGGCTCTTTTGTAGCCAATAGGGATGATATCGATTTGTACCTATTTTATTTTTAAATTCAGAAAATAATTGTCTGATTTCGTATCACAGTGGGTAGAGACTCATAATATCCAGTATATCACTAGAGTGAATCTTTAAAGTGATGATGTAGTATCTAGCAAGTAGCGACCTTGCATACCTTATGAAACCTTTTTTTATAAAAATATACATATGAGCTTTTATACAGTGTGTTTTGGATCGGACCTCCGATACTTTACCCGTATATTCCATGGCAAATTTGATAGGTAAAATACTAGGAAAAGGAAGATCGCATCCCATACCCCTCTGAGTGAGAGGCATTTTGAAAATTCACATTTCATAACTTTGAGTGCTTACTCAACTCTGTTAATTTTTATTTTTGTGACCCAGACACACGAAAGACACCTAATTTTAAAGCTTAAATTTGCTATCATATGAAACAATTATTTAATAAAAAGACTGAAAAATAACATACAAAAATCGTTGATTTGTTTTAGAATGTTGTTTTCGTGCATTTTCTGAATTATTGATTATCTTATCAACCAAATCCTTGAGATATTATATTTTTTTGTTTTATTAGTTTTCAATGACCTGGGAAATGAAATATCAAATCTCAAATTGTAAACGTTATTTTCTCTAATAAATGCAAATATTAAAATTAATTAACTATACCATTATGGTCTAATCAACACTAGTAGAATTTTACTGCTTTCATACGGAAGTAATTTTCCATAAATTTTATACGGAAAAGGTACTTTTACGATAAAAAGTTGCGATTAAGCCTAAGAAGCAAAACCGTCAAATTTCAAACGAACTTAGAAGTAAATGGGCCCATATGATGGGCCATAATTGATTGATATAAACTCATTATTGACGTTCATAAGGGGCGTTTTGTGTCTTAAATTGTTTTTTTTTACTTTGACTTGAATACTAATTAACTCTTTCGCGGACTGTGAACAGTGGAGTGATAACAATAAAATTTCTATTGTGTCTGATCTGTCTAATGATGTAACTGTCGTGATAATAATTATGTGTCAAGTAATTTTACTAATCTCTGAGTTATTGAGCTTTATCTAAGAAACTGATGCTTAGATGAAGCTCAATAACTTAGAAAATGCACGAATAAAAAGCATAATTTCATCATTTTGTATGTTATTTTTCAGTATTTCTGTTTAATTATGGCTTATGGTTCAATAATAATCAACTTTAAAATGTGGTATCATTTGTGGGTCTGGACTACAGACAATGAACATTAAAAAATATTGAATAAGCCCCAAATGTTTCGCAAAGTGAATTTTTAAAATGCCTCTCACTCAGAGGAGTAAGAAATGCGACCCTCTTTTGCCTTATTTTTTACCGATAAAGTTTGCCGTAGAATACGTGGCTTAAGTTTTAGTGAACTGATCCAAAACAAAGTGGTATAAACAAGATTCCAAAGCATGACTGATTTTTCTTTGCTTTGGAATACTTAATTCAAAATATATCCATCACTTGTCTCTTAATCATTTGTGTTCACTAGTAGCCGTAGCTTGGTTTAGTTATATTTAGCTTCTATTACAGCCGTGCAAGGCATGATATCCATTAGGTAGGACATTAGTGTTATGATATTATTACTTAATACATACAGTAGCATCAGAAATTTGATTTCAGATAATATTATCCCACAGATAACCTAACACCTAACACTAAATTATGTACTGTTTAACTTAGAATGTAAAGGTTCAAATTACGTTACTTCATTTCAACTTTTCATGAGTACATGGTCTTCATTAATAAATACGATAGTATTTTACAATACTTAATATAATATTATAAAGGAGACATAGCAATGATAACGAGTTCAGAAGATTTTTTAATCATAGCTGGCCTGCACTTAGCTTTCAATGCAAAACCCTTATTTAAAACATCATCCGAGCCCTTGTAATGAGGATTTTCAAATCTAAGATTCGTTTTACCCGTGTGTGTAGTGCCAAGCAGTGACAAGGTATACTTAAGTAAATCTGTATTGTTACTTTATTTATAATAATGAGATATTCTTGGTATTAAATATTTATATGTTATTGTCCTTGAGTGCTATTTAGTACATATTATGATTATAAATATAAATTCTTATTCACTTATTAGTGGAGGAAATTTTAAATGAAAGTTCGCATAATCGAAAATCATAAATGGTTTGTAGGCATCATTTTTATATACAGCATGTGTGCGGGCCAGCTAGGTTTTATAATTACTGAGCTTCGCCTGAAATAAAGATAAACTATACTAAAAACAACAATGGTTAAAAAACCATCAAATTTATATAAAATACTTTTTACTTCAATACGCTCAGCAACTATAAAATATTCCTTACACACTGCGACTCTAAGCATTGATGCAATCGCGCGTTTTGAAAACACGCTTCAGCATCGCGACTCACGCAATGAACAGATTTAATTTAGTATCGTTGCAGTCGCGCGTTATCAATGTAGCAGCGTGACTGCATCGATGCTAACGCGCGTTAGTATCGATGCAGTCGCCAAAATCCAGTACACAATTTGACGATTTCCACCTTCTGCATCACGTCTGCATTGCTGCTAAAAGTCGCAGTGTGTAAAGGGTCTAAGACGAGTATTATAAAATAGCATGTAAAATGGTTTTGATAATATTCTAGATATTACACATTTTACTCTATGTAGATGTCTTCTATTGGATACGCCGTCTCTATGAACTTTTGATAAAACCTCTGGAAAGCTCTCCTGAAACAAAATGTTTGTTACAATTCAAAACAATGAATCAATGAAATCTAAACACTATAAAAATATTGTTAATAACCAGAGCTGCTTTTCGACGGCAGACGGCACCAATTAGTAATTTTCTGGTTTACTCCCATAATTATATGAATACTGTCTGTCAGTACTCGGTATTTGTAATACCCAAAAACTCTCTGAGCGCTCTCAAACTTACGCATATACAAACAGTTTGAATTCGTGAATTGCAGTACTCTAAAGCGTGCTTGCGATGAAATAGATACCAATCAATTAGTGGCTGTCGAAATCTCTACTACTTATTTGGTGCTCATATTTTTAAAATTTGGTATTTATCGGCTTTTATTTATTTTCTCGAAGTCTGTCTGGGTTGGAGGCTAGCTTTAGCGCTCCGAACTAGTACAATTGTTAAAAGGAACTATTTCGGTCTTCTATTACTATTAGTTCAATAGTTCACCGATTACTCGGGCATAAGACGTCTGGTCATACACAGAGATACTATGGTCGTACATTCGTGTCGTTCAATCTAGTACATCTTCTATCGCACTAAAGCACACGCGTCTGTCTTGTTCTCGTTCAATCTAGTACATCTTTCATCACGCTCTCACACACGCGTATGTAATCTTTCAACTCGCTCTGCTCTGACACTCGTAATTATTCGTTTTACTCTGCTCTCTCGCGAGCCGATCTGAACCATAGACATACAATACAAGATTTGCTTATCTGAACTGTTCTAAAGACCGATTTGAAAGACCATAAAAGAATAGTTCGTTCTCGGTCACATTAATGAACTAGTTCCTAATAGTACATAGTACATATACTACACAATCTTTTTGTCACTGTCAAGCGTGTCGAAGTAGTAAATTTTGCCGTGATAAGTTCAATCGTCTGATTTTCTACTGCATCAAACATCGTCTTAATTTATGTACCTTTGCGAAATGAGAAATACCTATCATGTTTAATATTGTCACGTTTTGTACCTCTATTGTATGTCGTGTATAAGGTTAAAATAGTGAAGTACCGAGTGAAGTAATGGGCTTACAAACCGAAGTTACAAACAGAGAAAATAATCTTACCCTACAGCTTCAGCCACAGGCCTGGTAGATTCCGATCCTCGAAAAACGTGGCATGCAAATCGTTGCAACGTCGGATGCTTTGTGATGAAGCCAAGATATCGATGATCTCGAGGGTGGAAGGCGCAAAAAGACACGTTCTTTAGAGAGTAAAAATAGTCGATGCATGGCCCACTTCGAGTTCTCTGAAACAACATTATTATCAAAAAATACATTTATCTGAAATAATAATGACCTAACTCATTTTAAACAGGCAATCGGTTGGGGTTTTCAATTAGGCGAAGTTGTAGATCCTGTTATACAGGATATGACCGGGCAAGTTCCATTTACATTGTTTACTAATTTTGAAATGTAGTAAAAAGTGTTATTCTCACATCTGGTTTCGACCGGTCGACCATACGTAGGCCTTGATCCGATACTTCCAATATGCAAGGTTGTACAATAGGCTCTCCAGTGCACTCGCCGACTATTTTTTTCACAGCTTGACAGACCACACCTGTTCCTTTGTGGGCTAAGGTTTCCACTGACCCCATGTATCTGAAAACAAATTTCATACAAAATTTGCTATTATGTTTGAAAATTAACACACAATTGTTTAATTCGTCCACTGTTAAACTTTACACCCTATATTTTGTGATTGAGTCATACCCAAGTAAATATCTCTCCCTTTTGACTTTGGCATTTGCTGGATCGAAATCATTGTAGTCCATATCTACAGCATACGCTGATGGGAAAATCCCTTGTTGGCCTGTCCTTAAATTGACACCTGTAAGAAATATTGTTCAGGTTATTTATATTCAATGAGAATAAGAAACAACTGTTAAATCCTCTATACATATTATTGCCTTATATTCCTTACCTTCACACCATAAGTCGTCTGCTTCTTTTTGAACATAAATAGGATCCCCAATTTCTACTTCGATCTCGTCGTGATGTCTAGGGTTGAATTTGTGTAGGCCTCTGTGCGTAGCTTCAAGCATTTCTAGTTGACTATGTGGCACTGTTGTCACGTTACCCGCAAAATTAATGCCACTAATACTACAACTCGATGATGGTGATACTGAAAAAAAGAGGATACTTTGATAACTCTTTAATAACTAAAGAGCAAATACCCAATACTTAAATTTATAAATATTAATGTAAACATTTAGTTAAGGGCAAAGTTATTAACTCAAAGGTAAAGGTAGTTATTGACTCAAAGGTTGAAGGAACTCAACAGGTAGGCACGGGAAAAGAAAATATACAAAGACAAATTAATAACTCTAAAAGCAACGAAAAGTATAACATTGCTATATCAATGTAAACAAAAAGGTATATTTATTTTTATTCCAAAAATAGGCAAACCGTGTTTGGAATTATTTTGAAACGTAAGTATATTTCTAAATTTTGTGAGGGACTGGTGCCTGAAAAAGTTTAAAAAAAACCTGTTCTACATGCTACCCTCGCAGTTCTATAAAATTCAAGTAAGTCAAATGAGAAAAAAAAGCAATGAAGTCATTTGAAACGGACACTAAAGAAATAAATATAAATTAAAAATTGGCAATGGGTAGGTAACGCAGTTCAAGGAATAGTTAATTGGCAATCTTGTAAGGAGTTTACATTTACTAAAGTTGAGTTCTCCTTTTAAGTAAAATAACCTGTGTTAGGACATCTTAAAACAATGTTAAGTATAAAGCTTACCATTTTGTTGTAGGGGCGTTGGTGATATGCTTTTCGGGCCAGTGTCAATAGGGGAGTGCGCTGTACTGTGCCCGCTATCTACGTCGCCGAGGCTCTGCAGTCTTTCTGAGTCGGGGCTCGAGTCTTCATCTAGCAGATATCCGCATTTGAGCACCAAAAGTGGTCGTCCATGACAACCCGGTCTGATCAGGACACCAGCTAGGGCTCCCAACTCGTCTGCCAGTGATGCCGGCTGAGTGCACGCTAGTATCGAAGCTGGAATATGTGAAGATTTTATCTCAGGGAACAGATTCTCGCACATAAGAAGAGGATTCATAAAAAGAATGCTGATGATCTTCTAAAGTGTTTGCATTACTTATATTTTTGTAGTTTTAGTTTCTTCAAAAATTTGTACATAAAGTAGACGGCATTCTCTACATAAAAAAAAACCAATAACAATATTTAATACATATAAAACAAGAACAATATGAATACAATTTATAGTAAAAACAATAAAAACTAATATATTATTACATATGAATACATATCACAAGCGATGAAATAAATACATACACCTACTTAAAGACAGGGTGTCCCAAAAAGAGCGGCCAAACTGACACTGGAATTAGCTTAGTCATAAACCTTTCAGCAGTATTCTTTTTTTTAAAAATTATGACACTTTTTGAATTATACAAGGCACAACAGACTGACACTTGAGATAGCTCAGCAAAAGACCTTTAAAAAAAATATGAAAGTGTCATGGTTTGCCACTTCATTGTTTTCTTCATACAAGAAAAATACTAAAAATAGGCAATATCTCTCAAACTATGAGACTTTTACTATAGTCATGTTATTTTTATTTGAAATTATAGCTAAGCTATCTCCAGTTTCAGTTTGGCACGCTCTTTTTGGGACACCTAGTATACTATAATATATTTGTAATTGTATACTGAAAATAAATTAATTTTCTATGTTTATATTTTTGGCAACGGATAAAATGCAAGGCATCTTCTACCTGTTATTGTGAGGACACTTTGGAATCAGGCAAACGACCATGCAATTTAAGGCTAAATCCTTATAATTATAAAGCACATCGCAAACAATTGCATACGCACAGTTGCTTTGTAAATGAAACAGAAAACAAGCGCTGTTATGGATACAATATAAAACAAAAATAATAGAAAAATGTTGTCATATAAACTCTAAATACAGTAATGTGTATATAATTAATAAATTATAAGTGTTAAGAGAGATATTTTAAAATTAAGAGTTTTTAATTATGCAATACCGAGTCAACAGCTATTTTTCTCCGGCCTACTTATTAACGAGTATGATTGAGCGTTGCCTTGAACGTTAGTCATCAGCAGTTCAATAACCTTAAGAAACATTGAAAAATTAACTGTTTTAATAATAACTCATTTACAGAATTAAAATAAAACCTGATAGCAGGTATAAGGCACTGTTTTAATTTTTCGTTGATCAAATGAAAAAATAATAGGTCTTGTACTTACAAATTTATCTCTGCTGCCAATATTCCCCAAAATAACAACAACTTAAAAAATATTTATAATTGTTTTTAAGTTAATTCTCTCTTTTCCTTTAGATTATTGGACTGCTTTTTGCTACTGTAACTAAGAGATAGGTACATTTAATGTGATGGTGACATGGGTTAGTATCGCAAATGTTTACTTTTCAATTAAGTGCCAATTAATCAAAAAGTCTGTGTAGTGAAGGTGCATGCAGGCATGAATGATGTTCACCAGCCATAAAATGATAACCTAACGTTTATAAACAATAATAAAGTTATATTCAAACATTAACCCAGTGGTAAATGTTTTAATAATTAAAATATTAAAAAAGCAGATATTCAATTCGCTATAGCCGTACAATATGACATATACCTGTAAAATTCTGTCGCAAAAGCGCAATTGCAGTTCATTGTAAACGATCGTTAACTTTATCGACCTGTGACTCTTACCTTTATTTCCACTATTAGACAAAACAAAAAGGTTATTAATATGAAATTTTCATACTAACATCTCTTATCCTTTGGTATTTCCGGTAGCTTTCTTCTTCGTCTTTGGCCATTTGTAAATGCTTGATGGCTGGGGCTTCGTTGTGTTTCAATTACTTCGGGCTGGGCTGGAGGAGAAATAATTTCTTCTTGCACTGTGACCGTTGTTTCATTGTCCACCATACACCCTCTGTCCTCTTCTGAGGAGCCATCACTCTTTGAAGATGGTGATTCATCGTCCAATCCCACATTTGGCACTAACCTGTTATGATTGAGACAAAACAAGCGTTTCATAATATTGCCACTATAATAATTAACATCCTTTGCAACAATTTGGTGATCCACGCTGCATGAAGGAATTGGAAAACAAGGGGTTTTAGAATTTAATATATGTAGCTCACGTGACTGATAAATGCCACTTTATTATTGGCACGTTTATAGTTAGTTCCTTTGGAACGTTTATACATTTTAGAATGATTAAAAAGTGTTACTTACGAGTAAAAAGGCGTTGGAGCTTTGATATGCTGTGGTAATCTGTCGAATACTCGACGAAATTCTTCAAATTCGCTATCGGCCATGTCGCCTTTACACCAGATTGTTGGCCAGAGAGAGTATCACATGCGCGAGTGCTGCCCCCGCAACTATATCGACCGTGGCCTATGGGACCAGATGAGCGCGGCCGCACTGCGCATGACAATTTTCAACCCTCCCTTGTACGCGACGCACCATAGCGCACGCGCGTCGTATCCCTCACGAATGCATTGAACTTGATGCATCAGCGGGAAACCCCTTCAATTGATAAGGGTTGTCAAACACTACACCAGAAGCGACCTAGTAACCGAGTTTTGCATTCACGTGTATTTATAACGCAACCCGAAACTTATGTTTATGTGCATTGCATCCACGTGCTCAACTCGCAATTTACGAGAATGTTCATTTTTTATAATTAGCTACTATTTCTGTCCTTCGTTCAGTATGAATGACTTTAATTTGTCAACGAATCTATAATATCTTGCATACATTGATCATAATCAGTACTGTTCAAGTGGTTGAATGGGATTTGTAGAAAATATATATCTTTACACACTTACAATAACGGTTGAAATGGTTGCAACAGTGTGCTGGATATGAGCTGCGTGGCAATTAAGTCTTAAGGACTATGTTTAGTAGGAAGTCTTGAGTGATAAACTAACGGCAGAGTGAGCTAGCACCAATTGGTTTGGCTAATTATCAAACTACTAAGCTAATTCTTCTCGTCGAGTACTTGAAATAAACGGATATAAAGTTTTTGAGCAATGGGATTGTACTTTTAATTGATAGACGAAAACAACTCTTTCTTTCTTGCTGGAAAATTATAATACAAGAAAGAGAACAGGTCGCATCCCGGCGAAAAAGTACTAGCAGAGGCGATTTTAAATGATGGAATAGGGCTAGGCAGAAGGAGAGAAATAATAAAATAATGTTGAAAGGGTACCCTAAAAAAATATCCCACTAAAAATAAATAAACTAAGAAGCATACTTATTTTTTTTAAAGGTAGAGGAAATGTTTTTCATATAGTGCTTGAAAAATATGTACGTACATCAATGAAACATTTGTTTATAACTTTTATCTTGGCACTAGGAATCAGGATCTTCTGAGTGCTACTAAAATTTAGGCGTCCTTGCCCTTCCCAGGGGAGATGAGCATGAAGCCCATTGTAAATAAGACATATTTCACAAATTAGGAAATTCTGGCATCATATTTTTTGTAACTTTCTGCGTCTTATCGAATGAGGCCATGAACATACTTATACCTAATATCGATATTTTGTGAAATATGAAAGGGTTTTGTTGAAAAACCGAAGGATGTATAAAAAATGCACATTTAGTAAACTAGGCAAGTGAAGTATCATTTTCAATGCAATATTCTACGCTGAATCGAATGAGACCACATTCAAATATGAAGGGATTTTGTTGAAAAAACCGGCTTAGTGCGAGTTGGACTCGCCGACTAAGGGGTCTGTACCAACTTTAACTGAATGAGGGTTCCACTAACTTCCACTAAGCTAAAATACCACAATATTTTGTTGACAGCAATTATAACTTTGTTTTTCATAGTGTTTGAATGATAAAACAAAGTTATGTTTGCGGTTGTTTAAAATGTGCTATATCAATAAATACTCGTTTGATCCCGTCCAAACCAATTTTCGTCGAATATATGTATTTTTTAAGATCTACATTATATATTTTTTCAAAATTTATACCCGCTTAGTTTAGTTAAAGTTAAATGGGGGGGGGGCGCCCATTTTACCACTTTGGGAGCGTATTATGTTTGTATGTTTGTATAAGAATCGTAAAGCGGTAATTAACAGGATACATCTTCCTACCAAATTTTAACAGTCTAATGCTTATAGTTAAAATGGCGTGACATACGGACGGACAGGCAGACAGACTTGACGAAACTATAAGGGTTCCGTTTTTTGCCATTCGGCTACGGAACCCTAAAAATCGAATCGTAGGTATAAAACAAGCACACCTTACAAACCAGGTAAGTGAGCTATCATTTTCAATGCATTGTCTTGCGATGATTCGAATAAAATCGTACACATATTTAAAGCATGGATATTTCGCCAGATATGAAAGTTTTTTTTTAAATATGCACCTTTAAACAAATTAGGCGAGAGGGGTATCATTTTCAATGTAATGTTTTGCGCTGAATCATCCAAAACAATGTATATACACATAGAGTCAATCACGGGAGATATGAAAAGCTTGTGGCAACTTACATGCCTACAACCCCTCACGACGGTACGCTAAAAATCCTTCGTATCTCGCAAAATATCGATTTTTATAAGAACAAGTTCATCTCATTCGATTCCCAAGTTTATAAAATGTACACGTTTCATTTATCTTCAGCTTTTTTAATAAAACCGAACATCATCTTATAAAATACTGATCCTATTAATATTTTTTTTTTGTTTGTCGAGTTATGTAAAAAAACTTGATATTACTTTTTAACGAAATGATTGATGTTGAAATAAAATAAACACAAAACTTACAACCTCCAAAGGTTATACATCGTTAAACACTGAAATATTTTTAAATAAAATTGTTAAATAATTATACTCACTTAAATTTTTGTTACAAGTTATAAATAAGATTGTTGAAAGATAAAGAAAAAAACAGACTTTAATATAGACATCATCTTAATTGATGCATTATCAAGCAAATTCATTAAAAATTACTACACTTGCCTAGTATATGAAATGTGCATTGTTAGGGTCCACGCCCATATACCGTGAGAGGTAGAAGGACGCCTAAATTTTGGTAAGACTCGGCAAAGCCTGATTGTTAGTGCCAAGAATAAGTTATAAACAAAGGTTTTATTGATGTTCAAATTAAGCCGCCAAACAGTCTTATTTGGACTTACCTAACCTGAGTTATAGAGGTAGAAAGACAATTGCTCTAATGTAGGAAACATTTTTTTTTCTTAAATTTTGATATCCATTGCTCAACCACTCGTCGAATCGAGTAGTTTCATTTCATTCATGCCATTCTGCTCCTAAAAGCCACGTCTATTTTAAAATTGCAACTTGAGATAGACTAGGAAATACTACTGCACAAATAAAAGGCTATGAAGCAAACTACGTTTACTTCTAGTGCTATCCAAATAAATTGCGTCATCTGTGGCTGGTAAGAGGCTTAGGCTGTTGACTTTGCTCTTAAACGTGCCCCGACTGGCACACACTGGATGAGAGAAGGATCTCAATTCCAGCACAGTTCAGTTTGTTTTAGCCACTCTGATAGTCGGAAAGACTTAATATCATACACAATACTTCTCTTTGTACTGGGCCTCTACAGAAACTCAAACTACGAACTTTTGTTTCGAGTAAAGTATACCGCTTTCTATTTACAAACTGTTTAATATTCAGAGTTATAAGGCAATTTTGTACGCAGTTAGTATGCTGTTGTAAAGAACGCAGAACTGAATGCTGAGCACTTGCAACCGGACGCTTTGGCAAACCGTGTGCGAAATCTGTTCAGCAGTTGACGTTTTTTAGCTGATTATGGTGTTGATGATTGGTTTTGGTCTTGACTCCACCGGAACCTTTCCTAACCTAAACCAAATGAAGACTGTTTACTTTGACGTACGAGCAAATACTTTTGTGATGTATTCATCGATTTTAATTTATATTTTTTTTAGTTTTAGTTATTTCTAGTAATAAACATAGCAATTGGTAGTTCTGCAATTCTCTATAAAAGTGAAACGTGGTTGACCTTATCCTATGTCTACTCAATAAGTTAGTTAAAATTGTACAGTAAGTAGGTACTAGTATGCCGAAATTATAATCTTTACCTATGTCAAAGAAGGTGAGTAGTTAAATAAACGTCATTGCCATTATTTGATTCTTCTTTGAACTGCGATTGATAAGGTTGATAAGATATAGTATATTTCATGTCAAAATTTGTTACTAGTATTTTAATGTGCAACAGCGAGTTAATAATCTAATTTATAAGATTTGTAAGCTAGATACAGCGAATCCTTAAAAATACGTCACTTAAAAATTCTTCCAATGAGAAGACACTCAGCAAGACAGCATCTCATACAAAACATTTGCTCATAGTCCTAGAATTGATTTAAAATACTCCCAAAGGAAAAATAAGTTTCTTCCAAAGAACCAGACAAGTCAATGGTCTGAAATCTCTTCTGGATAGTATCTGCCTGCTTCAGTATAGTATCTGCCTACCGGCGGATATAATGAATTCTGTTGGCTTCAGTCCAAATTGTTGCCGAGCATCTTTTAGTGATATTTTTCTGATAGCGATCATTGTTACCGGGGAAAAATAAAATTTGCATAAAAACATAGCCGAAAATTAGTAATAAGCACTTTTACTCAATTTGGCGTAAGATTTTCTTGTTTCTTCTTAATACTATATATCTATTATAAGTAGTTTTATTTGAATTAAAGATAATTCTCTTATATGTAATTATATCATGATATGTATTTAAAACAGGCAAGAAAAAATTAAAACTAAGAAATGCAACTTTGCGACAAGGAGGCTATGATACTGGGTGAGTTGCCGCGTTGGATAGCTATGCTCATCCTTTGAGCTAGGAACCAGCCCACTTTATTATTGGCCGTAATATAATTTACTTTAGGAGAAAATTCTTAAAACAGAAATGTTGCATAAGGTCTGGTCCAAGTTTCAATGTCATACGGCGCAAAAATAATCACTCGCAAGTGAGATGTGTTTGCGACGCTTGGCGTTTTTAGCCATCTCCATGCTGTTTCAGTTTTAAGGGCTGATTTTCTGAGATAGGTACCAGAGTATCGACGCAAATTGCATCTCAAACTAAGGCCGACCCCAGTGAGGTGTCCGGGTTTATTTATGACTTCTACAACCTATTTAAGGTTTAGTGTAAATAAATAAATCAATGATTTCCTTTAGGGTAAAGACCCAGGAAGGGAGGACTTTAAATTTTAAAACCTGCTTTGACCTGGAAGAAATTCGTTTACTTTGAGAAATATTTTATCTGCAGAATTATAAACAATAAACTTGAAGAACACTGCACTTTCAAACATTGTCACCGACCTTTCATGAAAACAGGTGTTTTTTTTATTAGTACGCGATGCTAGTTAGCTGAGGTGCTACTTAAATAACGCGACCTAAAGTATTCTAAACGTCAGGCGTATAGTTTTAAATAAATGTGCGCGAAATATATTCAATGAATAGTATTTGCGTCAAGTGCATAACCAAATATGAAAGACCTCTTACAAAAACGCCTTGCTATACTATTTTTACGATACCTTATTTTGTGAGCGAGTGGGTTAATTCTGATTAAAATAACAAATAAATATCAGCCACACAACACACCAGTATTTTGGTTTCGAACTAAGTAACTTTCTTTATTGTACTACGCGTATGACTACGATTATGGCGGAGCGTCACCAATAAATTCTTAAATACATACTTTAAAAATCTATGACTAAAAAACAAATGTTCGTGCCCACCACATAAACATTTGCCCATTACGGGATTCCAACCCGGGACCGCTGCCATTGTCGCCAGAAGCGCGAAAATGTCTATGTATGATGTCAGATGTCATAAAATATGATTTGAGTATTTGTGAAACCAGTCTATTTTCATTGAGCAGATATAATATTAAACAGTCAAATAATAAATAAATAAATTGTGGTACAGGGAGCTCAAAATGAAGCTCTTATTAGAGACCACTTTTATTATTGCGTAGCAAAATATATCACACCGTTTATATAATGTTCTCGTGCTACATAATGTATAACAAATTTGCGTGGCAGCAGTACCATTACTACTAAAAATAAAACCGGCTAAGTACGAGTCGGAATCGCCCACTGAGGGTTCTGTGCCTTTAAATGAATTAGGATTCCACTCACTTCCACTAAGCCAATAGCCAATACTACAATATTATGTTGACAGCAAACATTGTTTTTCATAGTTTCTGTGTGAAGAACAAAGTTATGTTTGCGGTTGTTGAAAATGTGCTATATCTTTCAAACTACTAGCTCGATCTCGTTCGAACCAATTTTCGTTGAAAGTTTTTATAAAAATGTACGTCATGTAGCGTCTATCTTGGAAATGTTAGACTTTCAGACAAAATGTTTTTTTTGGGACCTTGATATCATTAGAATATCATATCATTAGAAATATGGGGCAGTGCAAGTAAATCAAAATTAGAGGTTATCAAATTGCACAAAATAATATCGCCGCTTAACATCCACTTGTAAAATAATTATACGAAAACACCAAAATAATGACTGTAAATCAACTTTACATCTACCACACATGCATACTTGTTAAAGAAATTATAACGCGCATTTTCCATACTAGTCTAACACTTCAAACGGTAAAGCAATTCACTAAGCGTAGCACACGCCGGGCGAGTTTTCTCAGGCTACCCAAAATTAGAACGAACTACGGGAAAAAAATGATTACTTTTGAAGGCGCGCAAGTCTATAACAAAATACCCTCTTCTATAAGAAATGTAAGCGCACTCGACGGAACGCCGGACGGAACCCTAAAAATTGTAATAACACAAATATTCAGTCTGTTCGGCTTCGTAAAGTGAGTAAGAAATAATAGAGACGCTGCCACACAGATAATAACGTAATCAAAATAGTCCCAGTTGGTTTGAATCCACCATCTACCACTCGTAAAACATTATGTTTGTGTCCAGTATTTACTCATCATATAACGAATAACATTAGCATATTGTATGTTTTATTCTTCGAAAAAAAATACTAACCCCTAACATAAGTAAAGCTTTGAACGAATATTACGTTAAATATAACAGTACATCTTGATTTGTTGAAGCAAGTCTTGTTTGCAAATAATAATAAATGTGAATCACAAGAAATCGAAATGGGGCTTGGAGCCGTCTCGGAGGAAATCGAATTAAAAGCTTGACTCGCAGTCAGTCGCGTTAATGTTTATCTGAGTATCTCATTTGCTTCACTGTAAATAAACTGAATGGAAGCATGGATTTTTAGTCTACACAATAACACAAATATAAATTTAATTTAAATTTAAATAGCTGGACAATGAAACATTATCCAGCCCTTTCAAACAAAATGACGTGAATATGGTTAAACTTTCGATTATACCAACTTTTTATTTACAATTAAAGTGCTCGTTTTCTAGTGATGTAAGTCTATGACGCCACGGTATCCTTTGTTTAACTGGTTTCCCTATTTGTCGTTTACTCAACTATTAAAATCAAACATTCCAATTATTTTATGAATAATCAATTGACCCTTAGATACTGCATTAGCCTCATTAGTTAAGTATGAGTACGTCTTAGAATTATCGGTGATCTAGTCTGGTGGTCTCAATTCAATTGATTAATTACTCAACAGGCGAATTAGGGAAATATTGTTAATCGCGTGGAGGTGTAACGAGGCGTGAACAAGGAAGATAACGTGTGACGTCAGCCATGAACGTTTGTCATAGCCAGACATAAGGGCTGTATCAGATTTTGCTTACGTCACTCTGTTACTGCTAAAATAATGAGCACTTAATATGTGAAATAAACATGCCCGCATAAGTTGAATTTAAAACCTGAAAATGTGTTATTACACTTTATTTTTCAGAAATACATAACCATTTCGTTCGGTACTCAATCGGGTCAATGTGAAAAAAAAACTTTATTGTCACGTGTTCCAGTGTTGTAGTACCACAGTTATTTATTACTGATTGCCATAACACAAATGTATAAGCTACTTACTTTAGGATGATACCAATTAATGTGATTGATGTCCAATTTCCGTATAATCATGTATACGAAAATTATTATTGGACATTTACCTTATGCATTACAAAGACGAAGCATGACAGGCTTGCATTTTTAATATTTCAGCTAAATGGCGACATGGAGATTCAAAATACCCGTTTAACTTATTTCCATTACGAGTCTATTTATTTCGATAAAAATAACTCTTTAAACTTAACTGGACGTGTGTTTCATACGAGTGCAAAATAGAATTTCTTCAAATATGACTCATTTCGCAAAATTCAAGCCCAATTTAAAAACCCCGACTAATATTATTATTAACTGTTACCGAAACTGGATAGAAAGGGATAAATAAATGTCGTAGATACAGCGCCTTTCTATTTTTACGGCAAGGCACTGAATAAACGGCAGGGTTCTGCTTGGTAATGAATGATAGAGAATGCTCTTTCGCTAAACTATGGTAATAAATACAGTGACTATCGCTTAACACCCTTAAGGGAATGGCGGCTGGACGCACACGAATGCATCACTCGTCTTAGTTCTCGTATACATAAGCAGTCTTTTAGATTTCAGATGCTATAAATATATTTTGGTTACTTTCTTGCGAACGATTAGGTTAAAGAACACATTTTTTACACTACAATTCAAAAATTCACTACAATAATTATTGCAAGATTAAAATTTCTTTAGCCTTAATCGTTTTAGTTTAAAAACATTACAAATGTTGGACTGGAAAGTCATTCCTAAGAAATTATGATATAACATTTCTCAGGAATGATTTTCCGGTCCGGTGACGGCAAAAAAATTATCTGATGGCTTTTCTGTGTCTCTAATTCCGTTTGATTAATTACAAATTTTCATAGTTCCTATTAAATCGCCATAACGAATCATGCGAACACTTTGGGATACATTAAAATGCAGTTTCTGCCATAAACTTTCTAAATGGGTAGAACCGAAAAACAGTAGTAGGTTCAGTTTTCATAAAGCGTTAGTTAACGACACCCATCTTAAACTCCATGCCTTCCTATTATAAGTTTTTGCCAAGTTCAGAACTATAACGGGCTAAAACTTTTATAACTTTATAATTATTAAGTCCATAAAGATCTGGAATCGTGATCTTAAATAAAATAAATAAATCTTAACAAAAGTGTGTCCGTGACTTAACGGCGTGGAAAACGAACGTTTTCCAAGTTACACCGAACACTTGATTCAGCCAATCAAATATCACCCACCCTCCGTCGTGTCTCCCGCGCCTCTCCTCTTTATAAGGCGAGCACATCCCCTAGAAAGCCACAGTATCCCTTAGACCATTGCATCGAAATTTTCTCTTCTGTTAGTAGTTTTACTAATTACCGAATAAGAAATGAGTGGTTCAGGAAAGGGGTTATTGGGTCTTTGGCTATACAGGAATGGTTCTGATTGGCAAGTCAAGAATGAGTCGCCACATCATCACCCGAAACTTGGTGATCTGCAAGCACAGGTTGCTATACAGCAACAAGCCCAAGCTGAGGGCGAAAGGATTTCAGTGATTTTCACCTTGAAGAACCAGGTTGGGGGTCTTGTCAAAGCATTGTCTGTTTTTCAAGATCTTGGGATCAATGTTCTTCATATTGAATCGAGGAAGTCTATGTCAGCGTTATCTTCTGTAAGTAAAACTATGCCGTCTTTATTGTTAGTAGCATTTCTTCTTTTACCCCAAACTCAATTATGTATTGCATTGTGTAGGCTGATATCCTGGTAGACGTTGAATGTGATGCAAGTAGAATCGAGCAGCTCAAGCGAATGCTGAAGCGTGAGGTCCAAGACTTTGAAGTGGTTCCTCCTCAATCCGGCGAGGAGTTTCCACCGCCTACTCCTCTCTCTGCTGCTACTAGTTTTGGTAATTTATATAAAATTTATTAAAGGTTCAAACGTTTAAATGAGCTATGATATATTCTTTACATCAAAATGTATTTCAGTATTGAAGTAGATATATGAAACTATTTTTGTACGTTTAGCAAAGGAAATACAAAATGCAGCAACTTTTAAAACGCCTTTACATTTTCCTGAAGCATTTTAAATATTGAAAGTAAACAATTTTTCATACCATCAACTTCTATTTAATGGTTAAACATTCATTTTAATGAACTGAAAATGTTTACCAAGTGATTGCTAATGCAAACTTGTTGCTGCTAAAGAGCTCTGATAAAAATATCTTTGCTAGTTTTTTACTAAAATACATAAAAATTATACGGATTAATTTGATGGCTTTTCTGTGTCTGTAATTTTACTTTATTGAGTACAGTTTTTATTAAATCGACATAACATCATAAATTGAAATGAAAGTATTCATTTTGAATACCAGTGCAGTTTCTGCTATAAAATTTTTGAATGTGTAGATTTTGGTGAGATGCACTGGTTTCCACGTAAAATCTCTGACTTGGATCGGGCTCAGAACGTCCTCATGTATGGATCCGAGCTGGACGCTGATCATCCAGGGTTCAAGGATCCAGTGTACCGAAAAAGACGCGAGCAATTTGCGGCGATAGCAAACAACTATAAATAGTAAGTGGAAACTACTTATAATGTTCAATTTGAATATGTGACTTTAACGATCGATTGAAATTTGATTACAAAATATAACAATCTAAATTTATTCAAGAGATTTTTGCAGTTAAAATTTGATAGACTTCCTTGTATTGGTTCCTTGCGGATGTGATTTAATTTTTGTATTTAATCGTCCAGCGTTTAAACGGATACTAATACATTAAATGTGAATATTAGTAAGCAAAACGCAACAACTTGTCTGCTTATGATTAATATATGTGATTACATGGAGAGTTTTAATATGTTATCTATAATCAACATGGAAAAAAAAACAATTTTCCATCGTAGTTAAGATTGACAGTTCAAACAAGCATGTTTAATGCATTGCGGATGAAAAATAAACTTCCTTTCGATCACTATATAACACGTTATAAAGCACATAATATTTTAATATGTTGTAGCGGTCAACCAATACCGAAAGTACAGTACACGGAGGCCGAAATTAAGACTTGGTAAGTTTAGACGCGTAGTACCAAGAACTTTGTAAATTAATTTCCTCTCTTATTTAATATTTATTGATTATTTCTTTCTGTTCTGATATAACTTTATTATTTAATTATTTACGCCATAGCGACTGTAATACTGCTGTCGCGAATGACAAACGATAATATTTTAGTCACCATTCATAAAAAATAATGTTAATTCAGTGAAGCAGGTTTTAAAAAAATAAATGAATTGCCCAAGCATGGTAACGAGTATTTTATATTTCTTTTAAATTTATCAACGAAATCAGACAATGGCAGTTCCACAGACTAAAATTGGTAAATGGAAGTGGAAAACCGCCACTTAACTCTATCATTAGTTTGTAAGAAATGTCGAACATATAACTAATTTACCATACTATCACATCTACCGGTAATTATTATTTAAATTATTTGATTGGGATAACTCTTAATGATAGACGCAATTATTCAAATAATTTCATAGCTTTTAAAACAAAAACCTGTTCATGATTATGATCACGATATATTTTCAATTTACGGGTTCCAATGTCTGAATACCTAATATTCCGTATGTAAAGACAATTCTCAATCTGCGTTCGTATAAAATATCCATTAAATGTTATACTCTGCCTGCACGTGTAATACAAGTCCACCTCTATTGTATGCTATTTGCTAACTTGGATTGCCATTTACAGGGGTATTGTATTCCGTGAACTGCACAAACTTTATCAGAAACACGCTTGTGAGGAGTACCTAGAGAATTGGCCCCAGTTAGTCAAGTACTGTGGTTACAGGGAGGATAACTTGCCCCAGGTACTAATAGCTTTTGTTTCTCTATGAGAGTGGGTGCGAATAATTTGGAACTCCGAAGCTAACGTGATAATATAAACAGTGTAAACTTGCCTTATAAACCTGAAAACTTACATCATTCGTTCCATGTACTTTTAAATTCAATCAATTATAATGGAGTCTTAACAATGAATACGAATTAATTGAATGAATGAGGGCTGCCTAAAAGATTACTTGTAAACTTTTTAAGTTTTCTTAAAAGTTCAGCAGACGCTGAAGAAATAATATTGATTGTATAAATTGAGTGATGCATAATTTATCTGCCTGAAACGGAGGGTTTAAAAAGTTTTATGAAATTTCAGTTAGAAGATGTAAGTGCTTTTCTGAAACGAAAAACTGGATTTCAACTGCGACCAGTGGCTGGATATTTGTCACCGCGGGATTTTTTGTCTGGCCTGGCATTCAGAGTATTTCACTGCACCCAGTATATTCGTCATTCCTCGGATCCTTTTTATACTCCAGAGCCGTAAGTTTGTGATGTTGTAATTGTCTTTCTTATATACTCATGTATGCGACTAATGCACTTAGGTACTCGTAGGTATACTCTACTTTGAATCTGAAGGTACAAATACAAATACAAATATTTATTGACAACAAGATTATTGTTATTACATATTACAAAAGATATTATGTAGAAGATTTAAGAAGTGGATGTTACACAGTTCAAATCACGTTATGCCAACAACAATACATGAAGCAATTAACTGTGGGCCCCACACTAGGAAATTCCTGTGTCGTGGGCACCCAATGGTTCTTACAGGATTGCGACGGATGCAAGTAACTATGTGTAATAAATGAATTGAAGTGTGTGTGTGTGTGTGTGTGTGTGTGTGTGTGTGTGTGTGTGTGTGTGTGTGTGTGTGTGTGTGTGTGTGTGTGTGTGTGTGTGTGTGTGTGTTGTGTGTGTGTGTTATTTAGTGTGTGTGTGTGTGTGTTATTTAGTGTGTGTGTGTGTGTGCTGGTATGTGTGCGCGATTGCGTTTATGTAAGTATGTCCGGAAAATAGTGTACCTACGTGTTTCTTGGCGGTTATTTATATTACGTAATCAGGTCCTCTGTTTGTTGGTAAGACATGGACAAGAGCTTTGATGTAATTAGATACTTTGCTTGTTTTAAGGTAAGGGCTTTAATGTCACAAAATTTGGCTACTTTATTGTATATGAATGGCAGCATGTGTGCAGGCAGTCTACGCGCAAAGGCAGTTTGCACTGCTACCGTCGGTACCTTAAAAGTTCTTTTCTGGACTAGAGAAGGGTATTCCACGGACCGCAGCAAGCCAGGTCAAGCCCAACTTCGAAAAACTACATCCGTTGATACGATCATCGTATTGCGAATCAAAAGCTTTTTGAGTATACAATCCTTATTGCGTATACACAAATGTTAATTATGTTTCACTTGTAATCTTTGAAAGAAGAGTAAACTAGATTTTGTTAATTCAAATATTAATTGCAATATTTTTTCAGCGATTGCTGTCATGAATTACTAGGTCATATGCCGCTACTTGCCAACCCGAGTTTTGCCCAATTTTCGCAAGAGATCGGCTTGGCATCTCTTGGAGCATCCGATGATGATATAGATAAATTAGCCACGGTAAGTTTATGTGCATCTACTACACTGCATTAGGTGTTTTCAAGCTACCCGTCAGGAATATGGGGAGCTACTCAGAATCAGTAAGTTAACAACATACTTATAGAAAAATGGATGAAAGGATTTAAAAAAAAACCTTTCATGAGACCTATGTTTGTAGGAGAAAGTTGATTTGTAACTGATTTCGAGTAGCTCCCTTAATTTCTAACAAGTAGTTTTGAAACACCTTGTTCAATATTATTATAAAGAGTCTCTATGCATATTCAGTTGTTAAAGTACCGAATTCATGCTCGCAAACAGAATTACTTAATTGTTTACCAAATACAGAACAGAACTAATACAAAAAAGTTTCTATCGCTTCACGTCTATCTAGAAATACCTATGTCGGAAACTTCGTTTAGAATTTATGTCTTGTTTTCACGTAAAAGTTTTGGCAACCGTTTTAGTTCGGTTGGATTAATATTTGTCTCATGCATCAGAGATCGTGTGTATTAAAAAGGTTCAAGGTAATCTAATCAAATTTAATATCTTGATAGAAAAGTATTTGTGGACCACCACCGAAATATCAGTTAACTATTTATAACTTTAGTCCGACCGATGAAAATATAAAATATTTTTTGAATACTTTAAAGGTCAAGTCTGGGGCTGCAGACACAAATTGGGGATCATGCACACGGACGACAAGAGGTAGTGACTCGATGTCAATATTTTCAACACATATTTTTATCGATGGTTCAGATGCGTCGGAGAGTCAAAGGGGCTTTCCGACGGCTATTGTTAAAATATCTGCGGCTAGCTGCCAATGAACCGTAAATATGCCGTCGGTTACTGCCGTCGGCAATACAGGTGTCGCTTGTATGTTAGCAATTAGGTAAAACAAGCGGTCCCGACGAACTTTGTTTGTCCCTCAGTTTGGAGTTTAAAGTGATTCCCAAGGATGTTGTGTAGTCAATTATATCAAGCGATATGTATTATATCTTGTTGATGCAAATATAAATCCCACAAAGTAAAAAACATGAAAATGGGTCCATTTAGATGATACCAATATTCGAAAGAAAGATATTTATAAGCATTCATTCATTTGCACCAGATCTTAGCTGTATTATGGTGTGGTTTTGCAGTATACGAGCAATATGAGTAATTGATGTATTTTTTTTTTCAGCTTTATTTTTTCACCGTCGAGTTTGGATTGTGTCGGCAGATTGATGGCACTTTCCGGGTGTATGGAGCTGGTCTTCTGTCTTCTGTGGCTGAACTCCAACACGCTCTGACCACTCCAGATAAGATCAAACGTTTCGATCCTGACGTCACCGTGAACGAAGAGTGCATCATAACATCCTATCAAAACGCATACTATTACACTGACTCATTCGAAGAAGCCAAAGAGAAAATGAGGTTACCAAAATTATAATGTCTTTCAACAGCTCCAGTTTCCAATAGCACGTCATCCATATAAATAGAGTGGTTTCATTCGTCTAACAATTTATGTTTTCGATAATGATATGATATTACTATTATTTATGATTTTCTAAAGGATTCAGGACTGCCAGCCAATACGTATTATAGTTTCTAAAAAAAAATATGGATTTATAATGATTGGATCGAAAGTTATCTTCTTACCTGAATAGATTGTTGATTTATTGAGAGGTCATAAATGTGATCACAATTCGCAACACCAACTAAGCATAAGCTTATTATGTAATAAATTCTGACCATAATATGCTACTTGGTTTCTCGAAAGTATTATCAAAAATAATAATAAGTGATGTTATTGTTAATCACATAAACATAACAAGGCAGAAAATCACGCACAATCAGGCACAGTTACCTGCCTCGTAAATGAATGTACTTAGGTGTCGTAATGCCATTATATCTTGTTTGTATACTTCTGCCTCGTATAAATTATGGCTTTATAATAATCACCATTATGAAGCCGTCTCTCCGACTAATACTGTTATTCAAATAGTCCCGATAATAGAATTTATGGAGGGAATTAATATTCAGTTGTCTGAAATATATTTGCAAAGACTGTTTCTCGTATCTGGTTTTTATATTAATTTATTTAAAACAACACTTACTGGAACATATTTGGATGATGTGCGGTAGTCCGACATCATTATTACTCATATTTGTATAAGGTCAAATCGTAAATGTGTTTTAACTGTGCCTTTCGATACATCATAGAAACAGAGCACTATACTTTTATTTAAAAAAAACGATATTTTCATTTTTTATTCCTCTATCTAACAAAGATTTTTTTTATAACATCACCCTGCCTAGTATAAAAGTTACTACGTCATCAGCTTTGCCTCTCTCATTTCAATGCCCAATCATTCATTTTGTCTAATGCTAACCTTAATTGATAAATACACCCATTATAAGTAAAGATAATACGTCCATACACATGCTCGTGTTTTGTATCCTGTAAGATACCTACAATAACAGTTATATCAGAAATATAATAACCCTTTCTACTCTATCTGGCGAGCGCGTGGGTTGAAGGTTGTTTCGTCTTTGTGGAAATTTACCCGTTTTGCTCCATAAATACATGGCACTATTTAGGTATATAGCTAATTCACCTGATAATCTTCACTTCTTATTTATTTTCACATTATCCAAAAAATATTCTTACGTTAAAAATTCTTAGGTAGCAAACTATTTCTGACGACATTGTCTTAAAATCTTAAAAGATAACTAATTAGCGCCACAAATTAATGTCTATGAATAAATAATAATATTTTAGTAAGTATCGGATATCAATGTTGATGTTATTTGTTGTTGTGCATATCACAATAAAAATATAAAAACTTTTTAAGTAATTTAAATGAATAGTCAACTTAAGAATCAAGATTCTTAATTGGAAGAATTAACCTTAATTGGAGATGTTAAAATAAAGGATTACAATTTTAACACTTTACAGAGCCTTTGCCGAAAGCATACAACGTCCATTCGGGGTCCGCTACAACCCATACACCCAAAGTGTTGAAGTGTTGAGCAATGCACAGAAGATCACGGCACTTGTGAGGGAGCTTCGAGGAGACATCTGCATTGTCTCTTCCGCGATCAAAAAAATATCGGCCCAAGACTCCACCCTTGATGTTGAGACTATAGCGAATATGCTGCATACAGGGTTGCAGGTAAAAAATCTCATATTTATTATAATTTCTAATTCTAATTCTAATGTCGAATGTAGCCAAATGACTAGCAATTGATAAAAGTTGGTATTGTCTGCAACTTTATACGCTTAAATGCTAGGACCAAATAGGACATCTATCAACTCGAGGCATGCAGTATTCTTAGTATGAAACTCCATACTTCAACGCACATCTATCAAATGCGTAAATGTACCTATCAAGATAAACTCGGATCACTCTAACAAATAAGACTTCAGGTGAGGCGTACGGCATCCAGTCGTCGCTGTTCCCTTAACGTAACGAACTTCCGTATGGTGGGCGCCTGGTTGGTGGAGCAATTTCCTTTTTCAAAATGTTTTATTAACACACATTTATCAAATAGTAATAAATATTTAATTCATATTGTCCCGAGTTGATCTCGATCCGAGGTGGTGAGGTTACGAAGTTGCTAGAAGTGCGTTGAAGTATAGAGTTTCATACAAAGAATACTGAACTATCCGAGATAATACGGTGTTGTTCCCATAACGGGTGGATAGATGTGCTATAACCTTTTTTCCCTCAAATTGTGTGTGTTTCCAGACAAAATAGTTAATCACTTGTTATTGCAACCGGAATCTGCCGACAGTGTTCTGAAGAGAAAATATCATATTGTACTATATTTTCTTGAGAATAACTAACTAATTCCTAATTTTTTCGCTAACATATAATTGGTTTTCCCGCAGAGAAGGCTTTTTGTTACGCAATTCCAAAAAAATTAATCTATTTTAACGCAAGGAAAATACCTGTATTTTCTTTGCAGTAAAATGAAAGATATCGTACCAAGGGTAAAGCTCAATCAACACTTTAGGCTTTGATCATAATTTCAAAGGAAATTCGTAATTACGCCAACAACAACACTCAATATTACGAAACGCTTAATATGTACATATACCGACGTACCGTATGATTCTACAGATTTTATTGTATTGGTTTTATGGTTAAGAATAAAATACCTATTATTATTCAACTTCATTTTAAGAAATAGATTATTTAAAACTGAAAATTCTAGTAAGCCTGGAATTAGTGATTACGACTGAGAGAAAATGCTTTAAGCATTAAGAACACTTTTTGTACACTGTTATTTGTGCAATAAAGTAAAAAAAAATGACCAGTAGATGACGGAAATGTCATATAGGGTACACTATTTTTGGCTAGTCTCTTTTTCTTCCGTATTGTAGCGGAATGTTAATAAAAAATGGCATATATTTTCACTATTATTAATTTACAAGTTTTGAGTACGTGTTTGATTCCACTCCTTAACTCATGTTTTAATTAACATGATTTCCATTACGGGCTACCGATTGACACTGTTAAATGTTAAAATGTTAATACGTGTATTCCATTGATCCCGTTGGCTCCGAGCGCCGCAATGCAGAGCTTTCTCAATTTCCGTTCCAGCGTCCGAAAATGATTGATTCGTACGAAACGGTTTAACGCACCGGTATCCTTTGTTCATCATTTGTAAATGTCTCACTACTCTCGTAAACGAAATATTTGTTTTTGTTACTTTCGCTTTAAAATTTGTTTTTTGTATCATGTTCCGAGGTCTACATTTGAATTAATAGTCCGTTAATCAATGATTTTTTAAATATATGTATAAAATAAAAGTTGCTCAGCGCAGATCTGAAGAGTTGGCAATATTATTAGAGTCGAAGGAAAATTTTACACAAGAGAAGGTTTAAAATACCACCTTTCTTATCATAATTGTAGATCTATATCGATCCAAGCTTTCTCCTTCTCTTATTTGTCGTCATCATCATCATCATCATTATCAGCCAAAAAACGTCCACTGCTGAACATAGGCCTCCCCCACGGCTTTCCACAGCGACCGATCACTAGCCAGTTTGATCCTGCGATCTTTATAAGGTCGTCTGTCCATCTTGTTGGTGGACGTCCCACGCTGCGTCTCTGGTCGAAGGGTCTCCAATCTAGAACTTTCCTGCCCCAACGGCCATCAGTTCTTCGCTCTATGTGCCCTGCCCATTGCCACTTGAGCTTACTGATTCTCAAGGCTATGTCCGTTACTTTAGTTCTTCTACGTATCTCCTCATTTCTGATTCGATCCCGTAGGGAAACACCCAGCATAGCCCTTTTCATCGCTCGTTGTGTGATTTTGAGCTTCATTATAAGGCCCATAGTATTTGTCGTCGTCAACTACATATACAAAGATGACTTGCTTGACAACATACCTAAATTATTGTTTTGTTTTCAGGTTAACGAAAGAAGTCCGCAAAGTGCATCTGGCAGCAGCACACCGAATTCCGATAGAGGCGCTTCTCCCAAACCAGACGTGTCTAAGTAAAACAGAAGTCAACAAGCATGCACGTTTTCAAAGTTTTCAATAACAATTTAATATGTTAGAGCCTGTTTCACATTGTCTAAGGATGTTTTGATTAGTATTACCTGCCAAACACTTAATAAGACGATATTTGTATAATGCATTGGTCATATCTCAATGGATACATTGTGATACAAGCCCTTACTGCTATAAATCTTAATATTACATTATGCATCAGTGCTACTAATATATATACGAACCTTGCCTGGGATAAAAAATGGATGCATAATATCCATCTATTCACATATTATGTAGTTATTATATATACGTATAAACATGACATACTTTGGAATATTCCCTTACACTTCCATAACTGCCGAATTAAATATTCCGTTTTATGACACTTTCGATATACTAAAATACAGCAATTTAATCGCAGCTTTAATCACACATACACGAGTAGTAAGTAAGTAATAATAACTATACTTGTATACGAGTATAGTTGTATTTAGATTACAAAATTCTATTACTGTTTATTCCTGTACATTGTGGTGGTACAATTTGAGATTATTATAGAAAATTATCATATTTCTTATAGATTTCAATTATCAAACAAAAAATATATAATTCTCAAACAAACTTATAGATGTCATCTTAGAATATAGGCACTTCGTTTTTTTACGTTTGGAAACTAAAAATATTGTATAATTATTCCTACTGACTACGGAAAAAAACATTAATATCGGGTCATATAATATCTTATACATTAATAATATAATTATATACGTTTATCATATTCTGGGGGCCAATTCTCGTGCATTTCGTATACGAAAAAAGTTCACCGATCGAATTTTCATTGTCGTAGTTAAAATAGTTTTTGATATCTCAGGGTCACGATTTCTACGTATTTAGATTTTGTTCGTGCGCTAGTTTTTCCACGTGTAGATATTATATTATACCTACTTGATTTTTTAGGTAAAACGGTTAAACTCTCAATCGAATTACCACACAAAATAGGTCGTTTGCCGCGAGAATCGGCCTCCTGTACCTAAGTAATTATAAAATTATAAAATCATTTATGTAAAATATTATAAAATTTAAAATAAGATGAAACTATATATAAAATGAATCAACATTATATTGTGAAATATATTTGAGTTTTCATTTACATCCCAAGATCCATTTTGCTCAATTTTTCTATGTGTCTCCATAAATAATTTGTGATATTGAAAACAAACACGAAACTGACATCAAAGCGTTTGATTGATACCGAACCTTTGCAACTGGCTGAAAATATGTCGATGACGAAATAGTGCTCCTCAGTAAAACGCACGAACAGGTCCACCAAACATAAACCGACATGTTATAAACCATACCTCTGGTTATACCCGTAAACATTCCTTTACTGTCAGAGTTAAAATAGAAATGATTTAACGATCGTAATCTAACCACAGACGATGTAAAATTAACAGCATTGTAAACTACTAGTTTGGAGCATGTCCAAAAAATATTAACCAAGTAATAATGAGTATTTAAAGCTAGATACACCGATTGGATCCCCATCACATATCATACCATAAACCATCAAAAATCCACATAGTATGTAAACGTTCCTCCGGCAACCATTACTTTCGGATGCGGCTTGGGCACGCTGCCAAAATTATAGTTTCTTCCATTAATTTTTAAAATAAAAAATGTCGAAACGATCCAAAATGAGGTCGTGTATGATGGTGTCAGGTGTAGGTATGCCGTTGCCGAAATTTATAATTTTTTGATTAAAATGTTTCTGCTATTTATGATAAATATTTCAATTAAAATATTTTAATTAAAATTAAATTATTTTTAATGTTCCCTTACATTTTAAAAATTGCCGATTTAAATTTCTTTCTTTGGCACGGCAATATTGCTGGCATCGGCATATCATGTCGGTAAAAGATAAAAGATTTAAGGACAAAAAATATGGTTAATTCCTTCTAGTCATACGGCTAGACAAACCCAAAGCACGCAGCCACCTCTCGTAAATCAGAACGATATGTTTGAAATACGGAAGATAATGTGCCATCTTGTGTATATAAACAAAAATCCTTGGCAATGTTTCTTGAAGTTAATTTTATCTACTTACGTATCTGTCAAAATCGTAAGAAAGTTGGCAAGTGAGCGTCAAAGTGGGTACAAAATTAGCTTAACATTGAAAATGTTGATGTCACATGATTGGGAATTTAGCTCCGGTAAAGGCAGAAATAACCTTCATGGCAAAGATATTACAAAATACAAAATCATGTACTATTTTAGGAACTTTTGGCTTGACTGTGCTCACTCATTCTGTCAAATCATTTTTATCAAATCACCATTCATTTTCATAAGAAAAAACGATAGATGAAATACCAATTTGGCACCATCGGGAGATCGGCATCATAAAATCGATGCTTTAATAAAACGGGCGTGTTAGATTATTTCTCAGCCTCACAGTTTGTTGTTACCTGTCTCGGAAGTCTATTCTTTATCATTAAAAAAGATTGACCTTTTATTAATTAATTACACCGTAGATCGGTTAGATTCGATGTAAGTTTACATAATATAATAATAAAATGCAATTTGTCATTTATGTTAACGGTAAATTAAATTATGGGTACCCCCTGGCAAAAATAGGTCAGTAGAGCATTGCGGAAGTGAGACTGGTCCACAGTTGAATCCCATGATCGCTAATACAAGCTAACGAAAAAGTTCCAATCAACTTGTTCCAAAGTTAATTTAGACTTCCTTTTTCGCGCTAACGTTTAGTTTATATTTCTGAGTAAAGTGCAAATTTGGGTAATGTGAAGTTATGAGTCGTAATTATGGTTTTGAGGCCAAAAACATTTGAGGTATGAGTCGTCACGTCAGACTCCAGCGGGTAAGCCCAGAACGGCCGCAGTCGCGTTGAGAGGGCGACGCGTGTCGACGCCGCCTCCGCCGCTTGCCTCCCCTCACGCTAATCAATATCACTGTTTCGCACATGCACGCTTGTATACAAAGCCCGTAAACATTTTATAGCTGTTTAAAAGTTTTATCACGCGGTTCTACAGTCAATTCCCACTATGTAATCAAACGCGTCCCTCCACGGATCCGGCAATCTTATGACAGGTCTGCGTCGCGATGTAAACAATATGAAAATACATGGGCGCGTAACAGCTGACTTGTCTGAACAGCTGATCATTTACAGACACGAAACAGATGAGCGTTTACGAAGGTATTTGATCTTAAAATATTTGCTCGCGTGAATAAAATTTTAAGTAACTTCGAATTAGAATAAAATATGTCGGATAAAACTGGACGTCGTTCTTTTGCGTCAGATCGTTTAATGTCGTATAGTGAATGTCGCCAATAGATCTAGTGAACTGTGTGTGATTTGAGAATAAACGTGCGGGTTCGTGAAGGCCGCGGTTTGCGTCGTCGCAGCGTCGGTCCCCGTGTCCGGCTGGGGAAGTTGCCAGAGGCGCGCGCGTCGGTGATGATACCGTGAGCGCGCAGTGACCGGCAGTACATCCTTGCGCGCCCACAGGACATGTGGGTATTGCCGGTGTTATGGATTACCAATGCGTCGTCGTGTACACCGTCATCAACATCGCGCCGCCCAGACTTGCGGCTGCGGCGCAAGCAACGGAATTCCCGAGCGGATGTGTCACTTGGTTCAAAAATAAAATCAAGAGGTGAGTTTAACATTTTTGATCACCGTAAGTTTTTATGACGTGGATATGAATATTTAAAAAAAAAAAACTATACTCATAAATTTCATAATACTGACAAGGGTACAAGTAGTTTTAAAAATTTGTTGGTTGACTTTACTGTCTTCAAAAATGCGATCATCTTAATCATAGAGACATCCTTGTTATTTTTTAAATTATTTTTTATACTATAACTCGGCTCAATCTCTTCTATTAATGATAAGAGTAATTTTCAATATTTGATATGACCTTCATATGGGTCATAAATTACAGGTAGTATAAAAATCGCGGCGGTACTCATTTAATTAGTAAGCACGCAGTAATATTACCCGGAGTAGATTGATTAGCACACACCCTCGCTTCGCCATAATTATGATTATTGCCTTCCGTGACCATGGTCCATTTTCATAATATTTTAAAAAAACTATTCTCAACAGCTGTGACTGGTCTGATTATGATGATATGAGTATGATTAAAGGTTTTGACAAAATGCGGTGTTTACCTATTTTTCTTTGTTGATTTCATGGTCAACTTATATGTCTAGTTCTTGCCTAGAAAATGAAGGTTAATATTATAGTCTATAAATACTGTGAACGTGAAATATACAAGCATATAAGACTAGCTAGTGAGTTTAGTTGTATCAAATAAAAAATGTGTTTTTACGACTCTGTGCTTAGCGAAGTGTTATATATGACAACCATGTTTCTCGTCGAATTAATCTCCTGTACAATGTTACGTACATAATGGAGCAAATTTGCATTGCGAATTAAATAATGTGTTGGTTAATAATTTTGTTCAGTATCCAATGTAAGTCTTAATATACAAAAATGATTTTGGCACAAATTAACGGAATGTGAATTGTGAAAAGTAAGAATGTAACTTAAAGATTTCCGTGAACATCTTTGATAAAATTATGATGATTTCAGTGCATTGCTTATTGTTATTGTATTGGTTATTGGCGCCATAGTACAAACGTACGGAAATAATATAAATCGCTATTGTTGATTTTGATGTTGAATCAAGGGAACCTAACCTTAGTTTGCCTGTTTTTTCCTACAAATAATGACGACTGAACATTTTCGCGTTCAGTTCTCCAGACAAAATAGAAATTTTATTGTTATGCTATAGACGTTCACTGTCCACGAAAGAGTTAAGAAAAGTTATTATTTAAATACAATTTCAAAGATGGTATCGGTGAAAGTTATGAAGCTTTACTTATGCAAATTCAATATTTGCTAGAATGAAACTTTAAATCACGTAAATTACATAAATGTCGGAGAAATTTCTGTTTCGTTATTCTGAAATATACATCGTGTTTTAATTATTCAAAGAAATATTTTTTAAAGGAACTTATACTGTAATAAAACTTGTTTTCAGTTTGTTTCTCTACATCAGTAAAAACTCTTTATCAGTTACAGGACTTGGCAAAAATATCAAATTTCCCTAAAATATCTACCTAGACCTTAAAAGTAACGAGTCTAATAAATTTTAATAAAAAGCTCCATTCGTCGTTATATCCTATATACGATAAAAATGCAGAACGATAAAACCACTTCTTAAAACCCTATGCGATGTCACGGGCAACCAGGCATAGCTTTTACAAGAAAAGAAATGCTGAAAGAAGAAGTAGTTTTTAATTTATTAAGTTATTTAGGTCCTAAATCTCCTTTTATCATCTAAGTGGGTAAACAAAAATATAAGATTCATAAAAACATATTTTTTCCTATTTCAGGGCGGTAGCGGTATATTTACATTCGTTAAAGCTTTCGCCCGGCAATGGCTTCATACACGGAAACCTAGCGTGCATGTACTATAGACAAGGCCTGATTGATCTAGCTATAGATACGTACCGGCGCGCAATAGAGCTCCAGCCTAATTTTCCAGATGCCTACTGCAATCTTGCTAATGCACTGAAAGAAAAAGGCCTCGTTAGAGAAGCGGAGGACTGCTATAACATGGCTTTGCGTTTATGCCCCTCTCATGTCGATACGCTGAATAATCTCGGTAATGTAAAGAGGGAACAGGGGAAAATAGAAGAGGCCACAAAACTGTATAAGAAAGCATTGGAAATGTTTCCAAACTTTGCTGCAACACATAGCAATTTGGCATCGCTTTTGCAGCAACAAGGTCGGTTATAATTTGAATGATTAAATTTGTGAAGTTCGGTCTTTAAACAGAAGCCAATGTAGTGTAGAATGAGACGGCTAAATTTAGTACTTAATTTTATACTCAATTCAATAATTAGTAAGTAATTTGCCCTTTTTGAAAACAGTTAAATATTGATGCATTTGTTGTTACAGGAAAACTGCACGAAGCACTTGTGCATTACAGACAAGCTATAAATATCCAGCCAAAGTTTGCGGACGCATACAGCAATATGGGAAATACTTTAAGAGAACTACAAGACGTGACGGGTGCACTCATATGTTTTAAAAAGGCTATACAAATCAACCCATCATTTGCTGATGCTCACTGTAATCTAGCAAGTATATACAAAGATATCGGAAATATTACCGAAGCTATAGAATCCTACAATAATGCTCTAGAATTAAAATCGGACTTTCCCGATGCTTACTGTAATTTAGCTCATTGCTTACAAATTATCTGCGATTGGAACGAATATGAAGAGCGAATGAATAATATTATTACTATTGTAGAAGATCAATTGAAGAGCGATAAACTTTGTTCTGTACATCCCCATCATTCCGTTTTATACCCATTGCGTAACAAAGCTAGAAAAGAAATTGCTGTTAGGCATGCAAACTTGTATATTGATAAAGTCAAAATGTTGGGCGATATTAGTTTCGATCACAAAAAACAAAAAAGAAATAAACGTTTGCGAGTTGGTTACGTAAGTAGTGATTTTGGTAATCATCCGACATCGCATTTGATGCAGTCTATTCCAGGACTTCATGACAGAACAAAAGTTGAAATTTTTTGTTACGCTTTGAATCCTGACGATGGTACGACATTCCGTAGTAAAATAATGAAAGAATCTGAACATTTTTGTGATTTATCAAAGATCACTTGTAACATTGAAGCAGCAAAGAAAATCTATTACGACGGTGTCGATATTTTAGTAAACATGAATGGGTATACAAAAGGAGCTCGTAATGAAATATTTGCCCTAAAACCAGCTCCTATACAGGTGATGTGGCTGGGATACCCTGGTACTAGTGGTGCTGATTACATGGATTATATCATAACAGACAAAATATCATCACCCCTTGAAATGAAATCCGACTTTACAGAAAAATTCGCGTACATGACGCATACATATTTTATTGGAGATCATCGGAGAATGTTTCCGCATTTGAAAGTTCATTACAAAGTGAATGCAAATGATGAGAACTTATACGATTTTAATAAAGCTTTAATCAATTCCACCGAAAACATAGATTTAAATAGCATACTTTGTATAGATGAAAGTAAAATAATGGTCCAATATGAACAATTGCCACCAATAGAAGATATAGAAAGAAAAGTAAACATTCCAAGTTATGTTATGGAAATGACAATGAATTCAAGGCAATTACAGGTAATATTAATAAAAAAAATTGGAATTCGAACACGATAATTGGGGCTGTCCATTAATCACGTGAGAATCACGAAGTAGTGGGGCTATAGTAATATCATGTATTTTTTCGGTAAAACCGCAATACTCCATATGAAACGATAGTCAAAAACAACCTGCAATAGTTATCTACCTCTTAACGTTATTATTGTAATTTTATTTATTTTAAGATGAATATAAATCTGGTTTCTATGCATTTAAAATTAATAATAAGATTCTTTAAAGGTACTAAACATACACTAGGAAGGAGCCCTCCTCCGCCCTTCACCCTTTTATAACAAGTATGTTTAAGACTTAAACCTCACAATGGATCACCTAGGGTAAAAGAGGGCTAAAAAATGCAAAAAAATAAACATGACGTGATTAATGGGCGGCCTTTTAGCTATCGTTGTAAATAAATGCGTTTTAGGTGCTAGTCAATGGTGCAACAATTGATAATGGTATATCAATTCATCGCAGTAACAAAAAAGTAGCATCCGGAGAAGAAATATTTGACAATATAGTATTTACTTCACGTAAGCAGTACGGTCTTCCTAATGACGCCATTGTGTATTGTAATTTTAATCAATTATACAAAACTGATCCATCTATTATGGACATATGGATAAACATTTTGAAATTAGTGCCAAACAGTGTTCTTTGGCTATTAAGTTTTCCGCCTGCTGGAGAGCCACATATAAAGAGATATGCTCAAATTTCAGGTATTGAATAATATTATAATAAAAATATACTTACGTAAGTAATATGTCAATAACTTTTTTCGTGTTTTTGTTTATTACAGGGTTATCACCTAATAGAATCATATTTTCTAACATAGCGTGTAAAGAGGAACATGTTCGTAGAGGACAATTAGCGGATGTATGTTTGGACACTCCTTTATGTAATGGTCATACGACTGCCATGGATGTGCTATGGGCTGGGACTCCGCTTGTAACTCTCCCTGGGGAGACATTGGCATCAAGGTAAATCTTATTAGTTATTATTAGTTATTACTTCGCCGCTCCGAGGTCCCAGGTTCGATTCCCGGTCGGTTCAATAGAAATAAAATTTTCTATATTGTCTCGGGTATGTGTGTTTTGGTACCAACGTTGTGTCTGATTTCCATAACACAAGTGCATTAGCTCCTAACTTTGGGATCAGAGCAATTTATGTGATAGGTGTCCAATATATATATTTTTTATTACTTACCAAAAACAGATATTCTACAGAAATCACCTTTTGGAGTCTGTACGGAAAAAAAACGCGTTGCAGTTGAGCGTTTTACCTCATTTTTACGTGCATTATTTAATAAAATTACCTACTAGGGAACAAAGGAATGGGATGTTGCGAACATTTCGAATTAGTGTTGTTTTTTTATTATTATTGTAATAAATAATACATGTTAAGGAGACATACAACGTGTGTGTAACACCATAAATGTGTGTTGATGTATTAAATTTATGAATATTAATGTTTTTGATTTAGGGTTGCAGCATCACAATTAAATTCTCTTGGATGTATGGAACTAATTGCAAAAAATGTACAAGATTACCAAGATATTGCTGTTAAATTGGGGCTGAACCGACAATAGTAAGTCCTTGTAACGTTGCTTTCTTGTATTGATTTTGTCAATTTTAAAACGTGTACTTATTACTAATGAAAAATATTCAAATTGATTATTATTCAGTTACAGGTATATTCGAGCTAAAGTGTCAAAAGCTCGTTTAGAAAGCACATTATTTGACTGTAAACATTACGCACAAGGACTGGAATCTATTTTCGAACAAATGTGGAAGCGATATGAGCGTGGTGAGAAACCCGACAACATTACGGCTTATGATGTGCTATGACTAAATTAAAAGTCGAAGATTACACGAAATACGAGGTATGTACTACATGACCAGGTAAAAATTAAAGAATTTCATGTTTTGAAATTGTGGACCATATCAAATTTGTACCGCATTTACTAGGTTTATTTGTATACATAGTGATGGCCGCGGGGAATATTCCCAATTACCTACCGGTATTTTACTCACGGTAAATTACTGGAAATATTCCCAATGTTCCCGGAAACTTTCCCAAAGTTTTCATTGATACAAAAAACAAATGGTAAAAAAGTAAGATCTTTAAAACTAATCAGCGGGTAAAAAATACGATTTTTTATGTTGGAGAATAACAAGTATGTGCAAGGCGATCGGAACTTAGAAAAGAATTGTCCCTTAATAAGACCAAAAACTAATAAAACTGTATCTCTGTAATTACTAGCATAAACGGGCTTAAAATAAATAATTTTCATATTTGCAATTATTTTCATAAGACTTACAGTTTAGCGGGCAAGGTGACCGAATTATTAAAGAGTCTGGGACTTTAAAAAAAGGTACAAAACCTAATAAAACCCCAAAACTTAGTTATCATGATTACTCATGATTTATAACTAATTTCAAACTGTAGTCGTAGTCAGTAATTAGAAGTTATACCGTCCGGTCATGTAAAGGTAATGAAAATTCGTACACACCTAGTAAAGCAGATAAGAAACCCTTTGTGCGCGAGTTCGACTTACACTTGACCGGTTTTGATACTTTTTGTTGTTGGGAATATCTCCAATATTCCCAGAATTTCCGGGAACGGCACATTACTACGTAAATAAGAGTAACAATTTTTAAATGTCAACAGCAAAGCTATTACAGCTATAAGTAGAGGTTAAGGCATCGTAACAAAAGCATTACTCGTATTCGTTCAATTGCAGAAAACATGCTTGCAGGGTGTGCGTATTGCGATGTTTCTTGGACAGTTAAGCAGCTCTGCTTTTGAACGGATTTGCAATTCAAATTGCGATTTCACTTCATATTAAAAATATTATAATTATATAAAGATGATTAAATTGATAATATTCGTTTACTATGAGTGAAAATTGAATACCCGTCGCTACGACGTCGCAATACGCAATAATGACCCATTTGTCTTCTGTGTAAGAGTTTTAGTACCTTTTACACTATCGAATCGAAATATAGAGTTAAACTTATTGTTTCAGGGATATCAAGGTACCAACAATTAAGCGGGAAGAATTCCAAAACAACTACTTTTCCTATTAAAATCTGAAAAGCTCTCCGTCCAGACTATGTCCAGAAAAAAAAGAATTAGGTAAAATATAAGGCTTTTAATCTATAGTGTCCACTGAGCGGTATGAAGGATCCGAACTAGAAATGTATTTTATGAAAACAATGCAGCTTACATTTTGTATAATCAACAGTTTTATTGAAGACCGCCGAGCAAGAAGAGCAAAATTGGTACATATTTTTTATATTCAGACCGATAAAACGTGTCAATATCATAAAGCTGATACCAGATAAATCATAAGTAATATATCCCTAAAAGCGAATTGTTAATGGTCGGTGAATTTTGAAAGAACTAGTAATAAGTCCATCAGCTTTATTAATAGTATCCACACAAGGAAAATAGCTGTGTAAACAAAAATTTTGTATCACTAAAAAACCACTAAATCCAGAATCAAGAAAATTGATCTTTGACAGTTAGCTGAAGAGAGGTAAACCAAAGATACTCATGATAATGGTGACGCAGATGAATAAACAAAATATATGTATAAATCACCCATTCCCACATTGTAAACTATAAACAATATCAGATACTCTAACTAAAGATTTATTTCCATTATTTGTATAAAAGTATTTCGATGTTTAATGCCTAAGAAAGTTATTCACTATTAAATATTTTAAAATTTACATAACGATAGTTGTTACGGAATGGAACATGCATGAGTGTTAAGTGCCGTGTCAAAATTTTATTTATCATTAAATATTTTTTTTACCTAGGTACTTGTTTATTTAATTCCTTCCGGCTTTTTATTCTTTTTTTGTCTAGATATATTTTTTTTGTTGGAACAGAGATTCAAGCAATTTTGATTCTTCGACACACTGAATAAAACATGAGAAAATGTCACAATAATACCTCGTCTTGCCATAAATTTTGTTACAAATAAATAAATAAAAAATTAATGGAAATAATATTTATTACTTTTACAGTGTGTTAGTTTTAAACATAAATATAAAACAATTTAAAATATAAAAAAGCTTATTCGAAGTGGTCTCGATTGGCTGCAATACAGTCCTTTTAACGTTGAGGCCAGTTATCAATAGAAGTACGCACTCTTTCCATGGGAAAATTTTTCACTGCCACTCGTATGGATTGTTTTAGGAACTCCAAATTATCATGGCATTTAGATCAAGCCGTACTCTTTAAAACTGACCATAAATCATAATCCAGCGGATTAGATCGGGACTAGACGACGGCCAGTCTTCAGCTCTGATGATCCGAATCGTTCGCTTCTAACCAAGACTCTAGTTGGAAAGACCGCCGAGTCTAGTTGGAAAGACCGTGCTAGGTTATTGAACATGGTGTTGTTAAGGGGCTTTAAAATTTTCTCAAGAATGGTATCTTGATGCAATTGTGCCGATGTTTTGATACCTTTTTCACAAAAATATGGCTCAGTCCCTCCTTCATAGCTAACACCCCATCAAACCATCACTGAAGTCACGTTGCACCCTGCCGACTAATTGGGAAGCTTTCTTAGAGGTTTGAGCATAAATACGGTCATTTTGTTTGTTAAAATAATAAATTATTAATAAAAAAAGGTATTTATGGTTACAAAAAAGGACTTAAGCTTAGAGTCTTATTATAGTATTTGTCTGAACTAGGTTGGACCTGTGTTTCAGACTATAAAAAAATTGTAAAGTTTGTTGCTCAATTGTAAAGATTTTCTCATCCGTAAACAAAATTTATCTGTGACCTCGCTTTGCGTACGTACCGCTTCAGTAGTTTTTTCGATTTTACCACATTATTCTTTTTTAAATTATCAGTAAAAAAATGACCAGTGCGTCTCTTACAGGCTGCAAGTCCTAAGTCATCTTTTTAAATACGCGGCATGGTTCTGGGTGCTATCTTCATCTTCCGAGATAAAATCTTTTGTTTCGGACAGGATTTCTGCGATTTCTTTCCCTTACTGCTTTGACCACTTTTTTCGTACGAACACTACGTGGACGGCCAGATTTTTTTCTGTCACAAACAGAGGAGGTCTCATTGTACCTATTGATAGCCCGGTACACAAACATTTGACTAATACCAAGTGTATGGAGAGTTTTAAAAATTCCATTTGGCTCCATACGAACTTTGTGTAATGCAATGACAGCGATTCGGTTCTCTTTATCACCCCACTCCATTTTAATATCGCAAAATATTATAAAATGTATTGGCGCCAAAATTAGAAAACACAATGAGCAATCGTATTAAAATGACAGATTCCAAATTCAAATGTAATATCTTTCTTATTTTTAATTGTAACAGTATTTATGGCCAGAATGTGTATATAATCAATCAGAAATATTTTTTTGAAGTTATATGGACAGATAACTAATTTAACACTCTACATTGTACATTTACGAGAAACCAGACACATAAAACTTTTATACTAATAGTCATTAGAACCTTGGCCACTGTCATAAACAGTTTCAGATCAATTAGGCCAGATAAGGAAAATGTTTTTGAACACCAAGGTAGGTAAGTATACAGGGTGTCCCGTAAGAAGTAGTCTATACAAAATCATAAGGTCATTCATGATCTATCATACATCGAACAGGCCCAAATGGGTTAAGAAAAGTGTCAGAGATATTCAATAATTAATGTTTTTTTTTAAAAAAAAACGTATACGCCACTTTCCCCGTCTACTATTTTAACATTGCGAAATTTCATGTTTTTCTGAATTATTATGATTTAAGTATAATTGAGCTATGCCGCCATTTTTTTTCCTAAAAACTTTAATAGTTTGGTCAGAAAATATCGATATGTTTATTTTTTTTGCCCACGAAATTTGTCAAAAGTTAAAAGACCATTTTTTAAAAAAAAACCGTACAAGACTTTGGGCACAACAGCTTAAAAACTTCTTCATTAATACATAATAATGCCACGATCACGGTGGCAAAGAAAAGTTACACTCAACACTGATAGGAGACGCATTTTTTTTGAAAAATTGCTTATTACATGATTAAAATGATCAAATGTTATAAAAATGTTAACAGATAAAATGCAACAATAAGTTACTTAAACAGCGAATAATTTCTGACACCATTTAATGACAATTAAAATAAGCACAACAATAAATGTAGGCAATAAAATTTGATTGGCAGCAGCTACAAGGCCCCGGATTGTTACCTGACCGTTAAAAAAAGTGAAAACCTTAAATGTTAATATTTGTTCATCCTCCAATTATTTTCGGCATGTTTTTTTATTAGTGGTCTATAGCGTTACTCTCAATTCCGGCCAAGTTACCTAAACTTAAGTAATATTTTTGCATTATCGATGAAAAAGATTTGGGTTACATAGTTCAATATGCTTTAATTATAATAATTCAGAAAAACAAGAATGTTCACAGTATCTAAATAGTGGTAACAGCGAAAGTTATTATTTATATATCCTTAACCTGAGTAGGCCTATCCTGATAGATCATGTCCTTATCTGTCTTCGGATTTTGTTTGGACCACTACTTACGTGACATCCAGTTTGATCAAATTTAGTATAACATCACATGGCTACAAAGCTCAGGACACTTTATTATTTATATAAATACTATTTGCAACATCAATCTTCAAAAAACTAAAAAAGGAGTTGCGGCTATGCGCTCGCCAAACAGCCTGCCACATCCATCCATCAAAATTCCCTTCACATGTACACCTAAAACCAGGCTCCCAGTCTCCGGGAACCCCGCTATTCCTGACTCCGTTAGCGGCCACAGTAACGGCGGGACAGGGTATGCTAAGGATCCCCAAAAGCAACCGCGCTAACATCCGCAACAACGACTTGCCCTGATAACCTAAAACGCGTGCACACTGAGGATAGATGAGAAGTAATTCGAGCTGGTGGAAGAATTGATCAGGTTACACTAGGACATAGGGTTTATCAAAAGTCCGTAAAGAGGGCGAGGCCACGATAACATGAAGTCTGACAACCTGCTCTTCTACCGGGAAGGTGACTAGGTGGAAATCCAAAGGTGCTATTAGGTTTCTCGTCCACAAGTCCCACGTCAAAAAATCTTAACCATCGAGAGTGTGTAGAGCAGGGTGATATACCTTATACTCAGAAAATCCAAGAGGTATTTGATGAAAGTCATACAGGTATATACAGGGATATGCACAAGCCTCGGGGCACCCAGATTTAAAGGTGGAGGAAAAATATGAGGACGTGTGTGGAGTCATACTTACTTCCCAAACCTATTTCACTGGTTGGTTGTGTGTGTGGGTCACACCTCAATATTGGTGTATTGCTGGATTTAAAGAGTATCTTGATTTTGTGAGCAGAATCATGTACTTTGTGGTGTAGGGCATCGGTCGGATAAAGGCAGTTTTTATTCAACATTACTCTGAGGACAGAACTCTGCGCTCTTTCAAGTTGAAGTAGGATTGTAGCTATTGTATCACCCAATGCTGTAAAGCAGTATGTGGTTATGGACTGACACAGAGCAAGATAAACTGTTTTAAGTTTTAACATTTAGATCACTAGATGATCTCAGAAGTCTCATGATTCCAGCTATTCATCTCACTCGAGTGGATAAATGCACATGAATATGTTTTGGAAGTTTTTGTTTTTGTCATGTATCATGCCAAGTTGTTTGACCTAAGTACTTTTGTTAATAGTTTTACATAGGCATATCTGATCAGCATGCGTTGATGTTGTAGCAGCATTAATGTTAGGGATTTGTCGTATAACTAGGCAGTAATTATTTTCAAATGCGGTTTTATGAAATGATAAAAATGATGTTTTGGTGGTGTTGTAATATTTAACCAATAACTTATAGCAGACATGCCTTTTTAAGCATATTGGGGGACATATTCCCAAAAAATACCACGGAACCTTCGATTTGAAGGTCTAGTAGGGTGATATCATGAATGTATGCAAGAAATAAGGTAGGCCCAAGGATACTGCCATGGGGAACTCCAAAGCTGATGGGTAAGGATTGGCTGGTGTGAGCATTTAATTTGACTCTTTGAGATCGTGTTAGTAGCTTTTGAACCATTCCAAAGCTAAACCCTGAATGCCCACTTTATCTGATTTACAGAACAGAATAAGGACTAGTGTAGTGAACTGCAAACAGTTATAAAAGCCTTGGCTAAGTCTAAAAATACCTCGACACAAGAGTTACCCCAGTCTAGTGCCTCAGATATTAAGTTTGTTCGGTAGGTTTGCCTGAAACCAAGTTGCCGCGGGCTAAGGAGATAATTTTTGCTCGAGTAAGTTAACCAGTCTTTTGTTTACATTTTTTTCTAAGATCTTGGAGAAAGCACCTGAGAGTCAAATGAAACGACAAAACTTTTATCTGGGAATTTACCTCCGCTATGCTCAGGCCGAGTAGATGTGTTAGAGGACAAAGGATGTGGGGTCTGATGACTTTTAGAAGTCAGTTTGAAATTCCATCTAGACCTGGACCAGTATCCGTCTTAGAATTTAAAATAAATGCTTCGACTTTGTATTCGTCGGTGAGTTGTAGGGAAAATTTGTAAATAGTAGTAGTAGTAATTATTATTTATTACATTTGCCGAGAGTGCTACTTCGGATCGATTGATATTAATAAGAATATCATAAGGAAGATTCTATCCTACAGTATAGAAGCACTTGTTATTAGGAATTCCGTGAATGACTGACGATCTGATTTTTACTAATAATGTAAAAAATGCTAGACTTTACTTTTGAAAGTGCAAGTTATTTGTTTTATAGTTTGCCACAGTACTTAGAGATATTTTGTGTTTTTGAAGTTATTCTGTTTTGTATTTCGTTTTAACTTTTCTTTTATCTTTAATAAATTCTGTGCAAAACTGGATCCAATGGATTTTTTCGACGCATGTAGATAATTAATCTTTGTATTTAGAGCAATGAGACCCGACGTCATCCATGGTTTATGTAAGGTTTTAAAACGACTACAAAATAGCTTTTCATTATTTTTTTTTAATAACCAGTTACATACATTACAGTAAGTATCATGTTTTGAACACTTACGCTAGTCTGGCAGACCACTAAAGCTGGCTTGTATTTGGTGCAAATAAAGACATGGTCTACACAATTGGTATTTCAAGTTGGTTTACGGGAAATAATTTCAGCAATGAGACGCATATACTCTGTAGTATCACAGTCGTTTATATAGTTATCGCCAGAAACCGAAAAATCTGACTTGTTCTTGTCAGCTTCAATTTACGTTTCTAAAGACTTAAGGAAAGGAGTCATGTTGGAAAAAGACAGTGAACGATAGATGCCGAGTATGAATTAGCAATTTGGTATTTCAATACGTAAACAATTTGCGTCATTAAAAGCAAGCTTGCTAGTGATCGTGTGATGTCGACCCTTGCGCAACGAAATAAAAGATGTATTACTTTGCGATGCGTGTAATTGAATGTCTAAAATATCCAGAGATATTCTTATATACTGACTTAAACTATGTGAGTGTGTGGGTGGTGTGTACACATACTACATCTCCCCCCTTTTAAAAGAAAAAAAAAATAACCAATGGAATATTTTTTTCGAAAAGTTACAAACTGATTACAAAATTACTAAAATAACAATTGGATTTATTACAAAAATTCGGAAAAAGGTATAAATATTGTTAAAGTATGTTTAAAGTATGATCTTATATCTAAAACTGATTTAAAATTTGGTTAACAATTAATGAATCTAAGTGTTACAAAAAAAAACAGTGTGTGAAGCAATATTATGATTGGTAAAGAAACGTTACAGAATCATAACTTTTCATTTTAATTTAAAAAAAAGAAAATCATGTGCCATAAGTTGCTGATCATATTAATTGTTTTTGAATGATACAGAAGAATTTTGCAGAAGCTACTCTTAATAAAATTTTCCCAATTATTACAATATTAATGAATGTAATATTAATCTGAATTAAATCAACGCCAGTTTTTACGGTAAGCTATATTTTACATGAGAATTTCAATTTGGTAAAAAATGGCTATAATTTACTCAAATAGAAAAGTAATTTTTACATTGAAAATTGCAAAATTATTATGATTTTTATAAACAGGTTTTGGAACAAGAAACATCGCAAAGTTAACTTACAAGCTAAGATTACAATGTTGATTGATATGAAATTAACATTTTATAATATAAATGTATAACAATACATACTTAATGCGCTATAATATATGACGTTAAAGAACGTAAGTAGTTGGGTCAAATAAGTTTTTAATGACACGACATAATAGCAATTGGTTCATTTTAAATTAATTAAAGTGTTTATTACCTAATGCATAATAATATATTATATCTGTATAGGTGTACAAAGAATGGTAAATTAACCTTTAAAAAAAAACAATTGGACATATTCAATCTAATTACAACTTGCATTATTACTCAAATAAAAGTATACATAGGTAAACCCAGTGGAAACCTTATAGCTATAAGTTTTTATTAAATATCATCTATTAATGTGTGAGCAAAGCCACAGAAAATAAATAGTCTCTATAAACATTATTTAGCTACATCAACGTCAAATATTAGTTCCATGACCTTCATCTCATTAAATTATACATTGTTAAGAAGCATATATCTAAATTTTTACCATACCATCCATTTAGCGAACAAAACTTATGTTTTTTTCTTAATATTTTATAAATTAGCACATCACAAATATTTAACATCTTCATTAATCATCAAACACTCTAAGTACATTTATACTTATTTGGCGGATCTACCTATCTTCTTACTTGCATATTTGCGTGCTTGCATATTTGGGTACCTACATATTATTTTACTGAGGCCGGCCGGCTCTACAATATTCATACACAATATTATTTTTAGGTAACAGTCTTATTTATTTTTATTTATAGTCGACTTATTATTATTTTAGTCCTTAATGCTATGCATAGACTTATTTTAAGGTTCATGTTTTAAGATCACTTGATCTCCAACTATTTTTACGGAGAGAAACTCGTCTGTACCATGATCAAATGAAGAATCTGATACCCTCGACTGTACCTTGTACCCTTAATACACCATTTTGTAACGAGACCTCTTTTAAGATCTTTATTGACCTCCAACGGCTTACACGAAGAAACCTCGTTTACATCATGTTCAAACTGAAGGATTCGACATCGTTTTCTACCTCTTAATAAACGCGATTAGTACCATAATCAATTACATATAAAGCTCTTACATAAACTATCATTTCCAACTGTGACATACAAACCAACAAAATGAATACCTTAGCATAAATGACTTTGTTTACTTATGGTTGATCAGACTCTAGGTTACAAAAGATTTTTCAACACACTTGCTCAAAACGACGTTTTTATACCATCGACTTTTGGCTCATAATCATAGAGATTGCACACGCGTGCTTTTTCAGTTTATTATTGCACTAGTGCTTTAGTTTATTAACTTGACCAATTTACATTTGTACCCTAGTACCAAGTCGTAAGTATTAAGAAGAAGCGATATTTAGCCGGGTTATACAATACTTTTATTTTAGCAACAAACAGTATTTATGCGAAAAATAACAGTATCTTCATATTTATTTCAATAAATGGTAAATCCAGATTTATTACTAAAAAATAGCTCAAATTCATTAAACATTTTTTATGATTTGTGTTTTAAACACGAATTACATTTTTAATCTTGGCTTTTGGCCGATCTAGTTCGCGCCTAAGCTTTGCGCGCGCATCGGTATCGCGGCAAGAAAAGAAAAACAACGCGCCATTTTTCGTAAATAAATGTCGGCTGTGACGAAGTTTAGATAAATTATGAAGTTTATAATATTAATGAAAATGTCTACTTCAAGTGAAGAAAATGAAGAAAACTTATTATTAACTCCGCCGGACATTACGTAACGAGGCGAAAAACGTGTGCGAAAGTCTTTGCCATCAAAATCGAGTGAAATGTATTTTTACTGTTTTAATAATTAAAAACTTAATAAATGAAGAGTCTTGTTTTTTCCTCGCAAGTGTGTTGAAAAACGTCGTATGAAACACGTGTGCCTGTGACCATTATATACGCGGCTTTCTTATGGCGCACTCGCTTTCGTTCGTGCGCACACAATATCGCCTTGTATATAATGGTCAACTAAGCACACTGGATATCATAATGTACTATTAATACATTCATACCGTCTCAAAAACCAATCTATAAAATACTTACGACTACAATACAAACTTAGTATTGTTTAGGTTTTTTTAGGGTTCCGAAGCCGAATGGCAAAAAACGGAACCCTTATAGTTTCGTCAAGTCTGTCTGTCTGTCTGTCCGCATTACACAATTTTTTAGTCAAACCTATACGTGTGGGGTGTCTATGGATAGGTCTTTTAAAATAACATAGAGGTTTCTAAAACCGTTTTCTTTTAAAGTCTAACGTTTCATAGCTAGACGCTTCCAAAGTGGTAAAATGGGCGTCCCCCCCCCCCATCTAGTTTCTAAACCAAGCAAGTGTAAATTTTGAAAAAAGTATGTGATGTAGATCTTAATAAATACTTTCAACGAAAATTAGTTCGGATGGGATCGAAGGAGTAGTTTTTGAGATATAGCACATTTTCAACAACCGCAAACATAACTTTGTACTTCATACAAACACTATGAAAAACAAAGTTATATTTGCAGCCACCAAATTAATTTGGTATTGGACTAAGTAGAAGTAAGTAGATTCCCTAATTCAGTTAAAGCTGGCACGGAACTCTCAGTGTACGAGTCCGACTCGCACTTGGCCGGTTTTTTTTAATCTACTACTTCCATGGTACTATATATCCCTTAGATAGAAATGAAAAGATAGCAATTCATTAAAAAAAAAAACTAAATGTGTTTTTACGACAAAAGAAAAGTAATACAAAAGTATCTGGTTCTGAAATAGTTTGAGGTACCAACTACAAAATATGATGCACAAATGATATTTATTTTTACTACTTTACGTTTTTAGCATACGCGTATTTTCTACCTAGTTAAATAAAGCTGAAAACTTATAATATTTCATTTGATTACTAATTTCAAGTTAAGTACAAAATGATGATTTGAATGTGCAACAAAACTGATATCTGAGTTCTTATTTGAGCATGGCTTCGTATTTCTTTCTCATCGACGCGCTAACCAGAATGCTGATACAGCAGCACGTGCATGTGCATCTTATGCGTGAAATACCTAATGAAATGAATGATGCTAAAGCTTTCGTAATTAACCTTTGTATCGAAATATCAACGGGAAAACAGTAAATTTAAGTTTCAAGCTTTAAAAGAGGTAATTAACTTATCTCTAGAACCAAAACGACAATCACAAGGTTAATTAAGCTGTCAAAATATTAACTGTACATGGTCTTTAACATTGTTGCAAATAAATAAAGCATATTCTCTACTAAAGTACTAATTGATTGCGCTCATCAGGGATAGTCATATAAGTATAATTGATTTTTTTTCTGATAACATTGTTGTATTAAAAAAAGCTATTATAAGTATTTACGTAACGGCATTTTTTTTATTAAACTGCCCATTGTAAATAACTGATAAATCTTATCACATTGTCTTATTTTTCACAAAAACAAATTTGTTATTAACCAATATCTGAAAATACTCAAATTCTAGTTTGTACTTGCTTAAGTCAGAATTGAAAACAATATAAATTAAAATGTATTTATGAAGGTACTCATGAAATGCTTATGATATAGGGTACTCAAAATAATTAAATATCAAGAAGATTGGGAAATGTCGTACTCTAATTTCTGATAGTCTAGGATTTAACTTAAAAGAGTTACATAGAAGCTATATTGTGCATTTATTTTTTGCAACACTAAGTGCGGACAAAATATGAAATGACGAAATCGAAACTAGAAACATTTGTTACCTATATGATAATTATTAAATAAATTCATCATTATTTTTATAAGCCAAAATATGAAACATGTTCAATGAAATTACACTTTTATTTAGGTAACTACCATTTTTTAAGACATCATTATTATCAAAAAATTATGTCATAGTGTTGACAAACTTTTTCAACCAAAACATAAATGTATTAAAATGCATTTTACGTTAAACGAGAAACAGAGTTGCGACTGAAACTAAATTATGTGAATATCAATATTTATCTAGAAATATGTAATAGAAGTAATAGAAGTTATGAAATGAGTATCGCGTAAAGAAACGCTTGTACGATGCTCGTGCATACTTTCCTACGTGGAATTCGCTGATGAACGCGAAACTAAAAATAGAAAGATAGTAGCTTGGCTCTACCAATAATAACTTAAAAGATGTTTGAAATAAAAGTGAAAAATAAAATAAAATATTCATTGATTGATATTTTCAATGGAAAAATAAAACTGTTCGCTTCTTTAAAGATAAAACGACACGTTAGCTAATAGTCAAAATTGATTGAAAAATATTAAATTTACATTTGATTACAATTAAATCTGTAAATTATTATGAAATAATAATATAAAGTATTATGTTATATCTATGTTTTCTGATAACATATGACTATTAAAATAATCTAATTTAAACTTTGGAAAAAAGTTTCAATAAATGTGTAAATGTTGGCAAATCCTAATTGAGAAAACTGTTGCAATAAACTCAAGGTTTTTTTTTCAAGAAAATATATCAATAATTCGATATCAATAGGAATGATAACATAATTTGACCCATCTACGTTAGCAAATAAAACTTTATGTTTACGATAACATATTCGAAATTGAAATATCTAAATAATGTCAGTAATTAAAAATAAGACGACCCGTCTGGTGTAGTGGTCGAAAAATCGCCTACTACGCAGCGGGTGCGGGTTCGATCCCCGCACAATACAAACATTTGTGTGCATGAACATGTCTGTTTGTATTGGTCTGGGTGTTTTCTATGTATAATATGTATGTATTTACAAAAAAAAAAGTATTTAAGTAATATATCCGTTGTCTGGCACCCATAACACAAGCTTTGAGTAGCTTACTTTGGGACTAGATGGCGATGTGTGGAAATGTCCAAAGTATATTTATTTATTTATATTTATTTATTAATTAAACTGTGTTATCAGTGACCACGTGTACTTTTTACTTTACGAAGAAACTATTTTAACACTCATAACTAGATTATATATTTTTAAGCTAGCTCTAATTTATTAAGTAATTACTAAAAAAAACTACCAAAATTCCGGCACGGGTCTTGTTACGAGACTGCTGTTTTCTTCCTGTTGTTGAAGTCACCCGGCGCCAACTTTCACATCTGGCACGAACTTCTCCCGGCGCCCAGCAACAAAATTCCTTAATCATCTGACTCGTAACAAATCCCGGCTGCCAGAAATTCGTTCCTCTGGCGCCATACTACGCCCGGCCACCAGCATGCCAAAATATGTTCTTTATCTCATTTTTTAAATCTTACTTCTTGTTCTGTGTCTTCCTTTATTTTTCTTCTAATCACTTTTTCTACACTCGTAGTTATTCCATATTATTTTTGTTATTTCACAAATTACAAACGAAACTGATTTTATTGAACTTTTGCACAGCGCTGCCTTCAAGGCAGCACTCGCCATGTGATGTTGACCCTTGCGCAACGAAATAAAAGATGTATTACTTTGCGATGCGTGTAATTGAATGTCTCAAATGTCCAGAGATATCCTTATATACTGACTTAAAATATGTGAGTGTGTGGGTGGTGTGTACTCATACTACAATAGGACAACATAGCCATTCTGATTTATAAATATTTCTGAACGGTTAGAATTCTAGTCATCAAGTTGAGGTAATATTGTCTGTGCATTTAGCCAACAGTTTAGTTATTTAAGATGGAGAGCGCTATGCTCAGTGTGTCACTACGGGATCGAATCAGAAATGAGGAGATACGTAGAATAACTAATGAAAGGGACATATCCCTGAGAATAAGAGAGCTCAAGTGACAATGGGCAGGGTATCTACCCTGCCCATTGTCACTTGAGCTTTCCATGAGCGCGAATAACTGAGAGCCGTTGGGGCAGAAAAGTTCTACATAGGAGACCCTTCAATCAAAAATGAAGAAGCAGCGTAAGACGTCCACCGACAAGTTGGACAGATGACCTTGTAAAGATCACAGGACTAAACTGGATGCAGACTGCTTGTAATCGGTCGGTGTGGAAAATCGTGGGGAGTCCCATGTTCAGCACTGGACGTCCTTTGACTGAAAAGGATTTAGCCAAAATTCGATTAGTATGATAATGTCAAAGCTGATATTACTCGTATGTTTCGTAATGGAAATCCGAAAAGCATTATAGTTTTGCTGGTAACTTCTCATATTAAAGATCAAAATTCAATATTTAAATGGATCAAATAAATTGCTCTTGCACAGCTCCGTAATCTCTTCCATGTGGCATTCCACGTTACAGGAGTCATATTTGTCCTAAGTGATCTGTAAAGGCATCATTTTTGTAATTTAATATGAAAATAAACAAACTGAGGAATAAAATGCCATAAAGTATGAGTACCCATTGAAGACTATATATGTATATAAAAAGACTATATAAATATATATGAGGGACGTGCAATGGGGAAGTGTTCAAATAGAGTACGTTCATGTTTAGTGTTGTTATAAATAATAATAATAAATATCATTTGGACATTCCCACACATCGCCATCTAGTCCCAAAGTAAGCTAATCAAAGCTTGTGTTATGGGTGCCAGACAACGGATATAATACTTAAATACTTTTTGTTTGCAAATACATCCATGATATACAAAGAAAACACCCAGACCAATACAAAAAGACATGTTCATACACACAAATGTTTGTATTGTCCGGGTTCGAACGCGCAACCCGCTGCGTACTAGGCGATTTCCCGACCACTACACCGGACGGGTCGTAGTTATAGGCAAACAACAAGAGTTGAATTCATAATTAAACGTTAAAATGTTTTCGTACAACAAATTAACTCATAGAGCCAAAGAAACACAAAGGCTAGCCGTTTTTCTCAAGAAGAAGGGACTTTTTACAATAAACTCTTTTTAGGGTTCCGTAGCCGAATGGTAAAGAACAAAACTCTTATAGTTTCGTCCAGTCTGTCTGTCCATCCGTATGTCACAGACATTGTGTTCTGTAACTATAAGCATCACACTGTTGAAATCTATACTAATATTATAAAGCTGAAGAGTTTGTTTGTTTGTTTGTTTGAACGCGCTAATCTCAAAAACTACTGGCCCGATTTGAAAAAATATTTTTACGTAGGATAGTCCATTCATCGAGGAAGGCTTCAGGCTATAAAACATAAATATACGACTCATAAGACCACAGCAGAAATGAAAAATGATGCGAAAACGGGAGAAAGATATTCCTTTTGAGAGCTTCCGCTGCATACGCTGCGGAAACCGCTTAAGTTACACAAAAATCATGTATGACAGGATTGTTCAACATTAAGAGTTCTATACTAAAGTTCGCAACAGCATATGTCTATCTTTTATGGTTGACTTACTACAACCTTTTTTATGTTAATAAATTTGTAAAAAAATAATGCATCATTTTTAGAAGTGTATTATACACACAGCTATTTATGTTTATCAAAATAAATACATTCATCATCACGAGTATTTCATTTAGAACCAAGTTGCCCTTTATATCATTTGATTTCAATAAATATCTTAGGAGCTATCGCAGTTTTAACATAACTCCGCACCAAAATAATGTTCGCAGCTAAAGTACAACGTGCGCTTGCGCTAATCTATACTAATACTAATACTAATACTAATAATATTATAAAGCTGAAGAGTTTGTTTGTTTGTTTGTTTGTTTGTTTGTTTGTTTGTTTGTTTGTTTGTTTGTTTGTTTGTTTGAACGCGCTAATCTCAAAAACTACTGGCCCGATTTGAAAATTTTTTTTTACGTTAGATAGTCCATTTATCGAGGAAGGCTTTAGGCTATATAACATAAAGATACGACTCATAAGACCACAGCAGAAATGAAAAATGTTGCGAAAACGGGAGAAAGATATTCCTTTTGAGAGCTTCCGCTGCATACGCTGCGGAAACCGCTTAAGTTACACAAAAATTATGTATGACAGGATTGTTCAGCATTAAGAGTTCTATAATAAAGTCCGCGACAGCATACGTCTATCTTTTATGGTTGACCTTCTACTACCTTTTTTATGTTCATAAATTTGTAAAATAAAATGCATTATTTTTAGAGGTGTATTTAACACACAGGTATTTATTCTTATCAAAATAAATACATTCATCATCACGAGCATTTCATTTAGAACCAAGTTGTCCTTTATATCATTTGATTTCAATAAATATCTTAGCAGCTATCACAGTTTTAACATAACTCCGCACCAAAATAATGTTCGCAGCTTAAGTACAACGTGCGCTTGCGCTAATATATTATAAATCTGAAGAATTTGTTTGTTTGAACGCGCTTATCTCAGGAACTGCTGGACCGATTTGAAAAAATATTTCTGTGTTGGATAGCTTATTTATCGAGAAAGGCTTTAGCATATAAAACATGACGCTGCGACGGGAGGGGAGGGAGCAAACTCAAAACGCGCGGACGAAGTCGCGGGGGACCGCTAGTATATATATATATACTAGCGACCCGCCCCGGCTTCGCACGGGTGCAATGCGACTATAATTTGAGATTTAAACTATCCTATCTCTCAAGTTGGATCGAACTGCACATGGTGTGCGAATTTTATTATAATCGGTTAAGTGGTTTAGGAGTCCATTGAGGACAAACATTGTGACACGAGATTTATATATATTATTAAGATATATATATATATATTTCTACAATCTTTTTGGCGTCATGCACGTCGTGCATCATTACGACGTCCCCCAGTTCCCCTTTCTTTATTTAACATGTCTTAATTAATATTGCTTAGTTTATTGATTTCCAGTTCCTTGAGATACGTCGTTTTCCGTTAAATTAATTTTCACGATATTCGTCTTGCAGATAGGCCGCTACATTTTTGTTTAAGTCCCAACCATGGTGATACATAATAGGCATCCCGTATATATGGATCGTAATTTAGCTAAAGCATCGATTATTTAACGTCCTTACAGGGGCCTTACTCCCGATTCCAATAACGACGGATCGGGCAAGAAAATCGGCCATTTTATACTCTCGAACACAAGATTGACGCAATTTTGGGGTTGATAAGATTTTCTAATCTTGGGCAAAACGGCACTCCCGACGACATTTTGACAGCCAGCATTATTGCTTCAATCCGTTACTATTTGAAAATTGGCAATCTAGACAGGATTTTGACAGCTGAAATTGCGGTCATATTGGATAACTTGATTGGTTTTAAACAATTGCCAAAGTGTAACTTTTTAGCAATTTTCTTGGTGTTTTGAAGTGATTTTGTGGTACAAATGGCTCGATTGGGACTCCGTTTTCGCATAATAAGAGAGAATGAACGGATGATACGACAAAGTCGTAATAAGGAAAGGCGTGAGTCCAGATATTCGGCAGATGCATTAACACTGCCGGATACGGAGTTCGTAAGGATTTTTCAGCTTACCAAAGAGGAGTTTCTGCAATTGTTAGAAGAAATTCGCCCTTTCTACCTGAAGGCAGCCGCAAAAGTGCCGTTGAATCAAAATTTAAAGTAAGTTCTATGTGTCGCATATAGTTTTTGTGTACCTACTTACATTTTTATCATCAAAATATTTAATTCCTTACGGATGTGTTTACAGTCTTTTGGTTATGCGACCGCCGGCGGACTTTTGATCCGTGAGCGTCTACAAATGGAGGTTGCAGACTGATTTCCTCCTAATATTATGTATTTTTACAGTTGCTGGTTGCATTGTCCTTTTTCGCTACTGGGAGCTATCAAAGGATTGTTGGAAACTCTGAAAGGAATCAGATGTCCCAACAGTCAGTGTCGCGGGTCATCCGGGATGTGTGCTCTGCGCTCAACAATCCGGCGCTACAAAGAAAATATATTAAATTTCCTCAAACTAGGCAGGAAAGAGATACAGTTAAGAGGAGGTACCAAAATATAATTAATTTATTTCATTGAATTTTTCATTTTATTACTAAGATATGTCACTTGCTCATTAAAACATGGTTATCATTTTCAGATTTTATGAAAAGTTTGGCATTCCTGCTGTGCTGGGTTGTATTAATGACACCCATGTAGCCATCATACGACCCACTCAAAATGAGGAACGTTTCTTTAATCGTAAACATTTTCATTCAAGAAATGTGATGATTGTAAGTATTGTATTTTAAAAACACTAAGCACATATTATTTCAGTCAGTCAGATATTTACGGTTTGTCTGTCTTACTTCTCAGATCTGTGATGCTGATCTAAATATTTTGTCCGTGAATGCTTTCTTTGGGGGAGCGTCTCATGATAGTTTTGTGTGGAATCAGCACCCTGTTAAACAACACATGATGCAACTTAATGCTTCGGGAGAAAATGTTCACTTGTTAGGTAAGCTTATTTGTCTATCTTTATATTTAGATGAATCTGTATTTGTTAAAATATCTTTTTCACAAAGCAATTATTGATCAAATTACAGGTGATTCTGGATATGCCCAGCGGGAGTACATGATGACCCCAATTGTGGACGCTCCAGAAGGCTCCCGTGAAGAGCACTATACCAACATTATCTGCTCTGCAAGAAATACCGTAGAAAGAACAATTGGGGTGCTCAAATCCCGCTGGTGTTGTTTATTGGGGCACAGGGTTCTCCATTACCACCAAAATGTAGCTGCTAAAATTATAAATTCATGTTGCCTTTTGCACAATATCAGTAACAGGAAAAATGATACTATTGAAACAGAAGCGAATTATGATGGTGGTATTGTTGAAATTGAATTTCCTGTGTCGGAAGGTACTGTAGAAACGAATACTGCTGAACTAAGGCGCGGAATAGAAAGAAGAGCTATTTTGGTTCAGCAGCTGTGGGCTGCTAGATTTTGATTTGTCTCTTTTATTAATAACAAACTTTCTTTAATAATATTGATTTCGGGTCAAAATAATGTGTTTTTATTATTAAGTATAAATCCTCTTTATGTTAAAAATATTAAATATTTGTTATTAATATTTTGATCTGAAAATAACTGTCCTTATTGCATTTTCTGACTAATATTGTTTTACTTGTTTAAGAATTATATCTAATACTTTATCTTACCTTCCTTACCTACTACCTTATTTTAATATACCTTGTTGACATAAAGACAACTATGTTTTTATTAAAAACCCAGTTTTGATTTAACAAAATACCAATCTTCATTAATTATAAAATAAAACTTAATATCTATTAGTTACAAAGAACAGTCTTTAATTCACATACATTATTATTGATAATTGTTGTACCTTTTCTTGTATATTGATTGGAAGAAATCACGTCTTAGCAAACTGCCTAATTGCCCTTTTTTGTGAAAATCAACTATAATAAAGTTTTCTGGTATGCAAAAAGATATGTATCTATCTACCTTATTTAATCACTTAACGTCTTTTTTTATTTAATATAAACTAACTTCCTTATTTAACAATAAGGTATAACAATCAAGTACAAAATAACAATCGTAAAATCGCATAAGTTTTTAACTACTCATCATACCTGAATATTTATTAATCCTTAAATTACACTAAAAATATACAATCAGTTAACTGATAACTTTTTTTTAAGTCACACAAGTAAACTTACTTAACATCATAACAAAATAAGTAACATTTCAATACAATTTTCAATTATTTATTAACAATTTGTCTTATTACCTAATCAACTTAACAAAAAAAAACATTTGTATATTGTGAATTATAAATATCTAAAATATTATATTAATGTCATAGGCGTTTGTTTATATGTATTTAAGTTTTCTTTATGTAAACACCCCATCATAATAATCATTGTCTGGTATTTGTTGTAACATTAGAAAGAAAATTGCTTACTTTGAAACGATTGGTGTGATGTCAGGCGCATATTTATTGATTTATCTTATTATTCTATTAGAGATAATCATGTGAATGTAAGGAAGGCGCTCGACGGCGTTCGCCATACATGTCATTGCACTGGCAATTCTTTCCAATGCACCTGTATTTGCACTAAATGTGGTTGCTAAATCAGCAAAAGCTTGTGCTGTTATTGTTTCCGCATTAACACGCCGCTCTTCTATCCGCGCAAGCCGCTCCATGTCGGCCGCTGCGTGCGCCATCGCAGTCCTTCTCCTAATAGGCCTATGACGTAGTGAACCAACATCACGTTGGTTTGAGGGAGAGCGTGAGCGTGAGCGTGTTGTTTGCGATTGCTGGTTATCTGAAGCTGAAAGTAGATTAAGTAGGAAAACATTATTACTTATTCCATGTTTTGACTTATTGAAAGATTTTATGTATATTTTTTTAGTAGTAACAAAAACTATGAGCTTCACTAGCATCCGACTTTTTAATCCCGTGTTGGTTTAGTACAGGATTAAAACATCATTCTGTGTGTCATTCCAAAAATACTAACAGAATAGGGCAATGTATTAGGCCTCCACTTAACCAACACTAAATTAAGTAAGAAGTCTGGCCAGTAGTGGAGCTAAGATCCACACAGATTGATCGGACACCGGCAGGTCCCTAAAGAAAATAATTTTGATAAACACACATTTTGTGAGGGGTTAAATTGGAATACTTACTTCCTGGCAGTGGTTCTGGTGGTGAATGATAAAACAATGGATCTTCCACTGAATCTGCTAGCCCGTCTTCTATGATAATTTCATCTTCAGGAGTAGTGTCAGTCTGGTCATTTGAAGCCTGACTGCTAATCTGAGAATGTAAGAAATTGATACTATTACTAAAAAAACTATTTATATCTGAAATTTATAATATTAAAATCATTATATCTTACCAAGGGAAAAGGGTTCACAGAAAATTGGGGATCACCAGTAGCAAACTGCGTGTCACCTATTATTTCAACCATTCGATTCTCCATTGGTGAAAAAGAATGTGTATCGTCTGGTCCACCACCAGTGCGCCTTAATGATGCTGATCTTTGTGCACATTGCTTTTTCAGCGTACACTTTTTATTCTGACCAGTACTAAAATAAATAAACATGTTTAACAATTATTAATAAGAACAAGACAGAAAATATGACTGACTAAATATTCAATGATTTATGTGTTGTATTGAACTTAGTATTATTAGTTAACTTACTTTAGCCCAACCTTTGCCATCTTTATTGGCTCCTCCCAACGCATTGAGCGATGTCGCTATTTCAGCCCATTTCTTCTTCGTGTTTGATCGGCCATTATGTGTTTTAAGTAGCCCTCTAGCAATGCCGGGGTTGGCTTCTAAAAACTCTACCAAAGTTTCAATTTGAGCGTAGTTAGGACGGTAGGTCATAATTTCGATGCGATAGAAGAACGCAAAATGGGACGAACGGAAAACTACTCACTTATCACTGCACTAAAACTAATCATCGACTTTGACGTAATTATAGCAGCGATTCTAGTAGCTTTTATTGAAAATTTCCGTGTTTGTAACATTAAAGTTGGTAGAAGGACTACGCTAGGATAAGTTTTAAATTGCAAACCAGAAAATATAACGTTTGACTTTTTTTTTCTGGACCGAAGGTTTTACAGCCGATTGTTAGTACACTTTGTTAAAGAATTTGTTTTTTTCTTCAATATGTACATCTACAGACGCAAATAACCAAATACCACTCTATTTAAATGCAAAATAATTTTAATAAGACTAGTTATAGGAATTTAAACGTATTTTATGTAATTGGATATCAATTGAATTGCAAAAATTGAGGTAGGCACCTCACTAATGCCAAAGATTGCGAGTCGTCATTTGACTAATTTCAGGTATAACAATCCAATGCCTGAAGTAGATCCGAATCCAAGGCAATGGATGTTATCTTGGGTTCGGGAGAGAGGTCACAGGATCGGAATTCGACTCACACTTGAAAGCAATGTTGCGCTCGGGAGTTAGGTCCCAGGATGGATCATGTTTGGGATTGCGACGTTGCCAGCTTTGAGTTTTTTATCTCTTTCTTTTCCTATAGCTTTTCTGTAGTTGTCTGCAGTTTCAACGATTATATTTTTCCAAAAAGTCTTTTGGGTTGAAATGGGCATAGATAAATGGATCGAAATGTAAATGTATGTCTGTCTTTCACGCAACACTTACTGAACGAACTTTAATGGAATTTGGCAGATTATGTACCTTATACAGCTATTTGGCGTCCGTATATGATATGGCTACTGGGCGTCCGTATATGGCTATTGAGCGTCCGTATACAGATATTGGGCGTCTGTATACAGCTAATGGGCGTCCGTATATGATAAGGTTTTCGGGCGTCCGTTTATGGCTTTTGAGCGTCCGTATACAGCCATTGGGCGTCCGTATATAATATGTCTATTGAGCGTCCGTATACAGCTATTGGGCGTCCGTATATGATAAAGCTATTGGGCGTCCGTATATGGCTATTGAACGTCCGTATACAGCTTTTGGGCGTCCGTATATGACACGGCTATTAAACGTCCGAATAAAGCTATAAGGCGTCCGCATACGCCTATTGGGCGTCCGTATATGGCTATTGACGTCCGCATAAGGCTACTTGGCGACCGTATATGGCTATGGAATGTCCGCATGCAGCTATTGAGCGTCCGTATACGGCTATTGGGCGTCCGTAAAAAGTACCAAGCTTTACGTTGGATTGTTGATACCAATACCAATATGTATATCAATCATCATAATCGGTATAGAAGTTGTAGAAAGTTCCACCCCTTTTTACTCCCTTACGGGTGATGTCGTGGAAAAATCTACCCTATGTCATACTATCCTAATGTTGTTAGAATTATGTTTTTATACTTGATTTTGTTTGCAAATGACAACTGACTGTAAGGGCTTAGCCAAAGCAGTGAAATGAATTTGAAGTAAAAGAGATATGAAAAAAGAGATGAGACGAAAATAGTTAAGTATTTAAATGTTTAATATAAGAAGCCATAACCATAATATCCCAGCCAAAAATGAAATTTTAGTAAATATGATTAACCATATAAAAATTGGAACGTAAGGGAGCTTAACCAAGACCCAAAGCTCCAAGCTAACCTCACCTTCACTCAGTGCGTCCTATTTGAACAGACGAGGCTCTGGCGACCGACCGATGGCGGGATAACCATCCAAAAAAAGGCGCAGTAAAATGCTGCGTTGTGATGGGCAGCAGCGTCTCACCCAAAAGAGACTGCGCCTCTGCGCTCGCCAATCCGCCTGCCAAGCGTGACACAAAAAATCCTCAGGACCAGGACAGGGGACTTTGCAAAACTCGGCAAGCGAAGCGAGGATTAGTTGAAAGTGGGACCTTTTGGATATTGTCAAAGGGACGCCAAAAGAAATAGGCTGGCCGACTTTCTGGAGAAGGAGGGACTCTCTGCGATGAATTATTTCTTCCAGGAGCCGCCTCAAAGGAAATGGACCTGGTTGAGTCCGGATGGCAACGCAAGAAACAAGATAGACTTCATCATGACCACCAAGATGGTTATTCAATGATGTCTCCGTGATCAATAGGGTAAAAACCGGCAGTGATCACCGTATGGTTCAAGGCAAATTGAATATAAATGTCAAATTAGAAAGGTCCCGCTTGATGATGTCCACGCTCCGACCTACTCGTGCCCATATCCAAAATCCCGAGAGCTTTCATCTCGAGTTGTCAAACCGCTTTAATTGCCTAGAGAATTACGTATCAGTGGACGAAATAAACAACGGATTTGTGGAATCTGTCCAAATAGTGGGGGCTAAGTTTTTTAGACCTGGCCGTCAAAACAGACCTTAAAAACTCTCAGTCCACGATGTCGAGTCCACAGTCCTCAGGCTCTTAGTGAAAATACAGACAGATAGACGCAGCAAGTTACAATATTTAACAAAAAATAGTTTGATAACGGATCAAACCACTCCACCTTTATATTATGCGACTATTATTTAGTATTAATCTTAGTGCAATATTATATCTTTGGTCATCTATTGGCACTAGCTGTTACTTTTTCTGTACCACTCAGCTTAATTACCTTTCCATTCAGCACAGTAGATATGTACTTTAAATTTAACAAACGAAACGAAAGTTGCTAATAATGTTAGCAATTGACTTTGTGTTTAAAAAATTCAGTAGGTATATCAATGTGAGTATCTTATAATAATAAAGAAATGTTGTGTTTTAATAAAAATACTGTAAAAACAAAATCGAGACACAGTTGACTCTTAATCGAGTAATCACTGTATCGAGTAATCTGACGAGTAGTCCAATCGACATTTCAATTATTTGAATAAATATTTTGTATGTAGACTTTCATTTTAAGCCAATCCTTGTTATGAAAAAGTTTAGCATGTTTCTTTTTTAATTCTTCACATTGTACCGTTGTACATGTATAACGTGTAATAAATTGAGTACCTTAATATATTTAGTATTCATCGGATCCACATTAACATTTTCATCACATTATCTTTGTTTTTCCATGCTTTCATTTCCTTTTTCCATCCAAAGATTGCTGGTTCATTTGCTGTAAACACGAACTTAGAGTTAATCATAGATTCTATCTACCTTAACGCAGTTCGTATTTTCTCCTTAAAAAGTCGTACTGAAGACATTAAACTATAGGCATTACCTGCCTTTCTATTCTTCTTATACTATTACTCTGTATTTTTGGATTATTGATGTTTTCTAATCCTTTTTGAACAATATTTATTGTGAATCTAAAATTGTCAAACTTTCAAAGCTCTGTTATTCTACTTTTCTGTACATGATACTGTAAAAATAGCTGTGTTTTACCTTTGTTTGCAATTTTCCTTTAATTTGCATTGGGTGATAATTCTTTTACCTGATTATTTTTATAAATTGCTTGATTTTTGACATATTTTTATCTTTATTGACATGGTTGTTATGACAATATCTTTCAAAGTCTGACAACTTCTATCAAATTTTATTACTTTTTCGGGTTTAATCCTCTGTAAACCACCAGTATTCATGTTCTATTTTTGAACCTATCTCGATCTAAATTTGAACGGCCTAGGTCCCCTATATAAGCCTTTATTTTTTTCATTCAATTCATTCGATTCCGAGTTCTAAGCTCGAACAGTTCTATTATACTTCAAGAAATAAACACTCTACATCTTCCCTCAAGAAGTCTTGAAGAACCGCCGGTGACTACTGAAACACCTCCTCACGCTAGGGGAGGGACCGGACACCGGAGGAGTATCCGAGCCCATTGACTGCAGTAACACCTCCTCGCTCTAGGGGAGGGACCTGTCTCCTTCTCGGAAGAGGATCCGAGACCAAGTACTTCTGGCACTCCAACTGATCATAACATTTTCTATATAGTGCCCGTTACCCTCATTACTGCTGTGAGTCACTCCCTCACGGCGCCTGTCACCGCTGCACATCGGCGTCGCTGCTCTTCACGGCGCCTGTCACCGCTGCACATCGGCGTCACTGCTCTTCACGGCGCCTGTCACCGCTGCACATCGGCGTCGCTGCTACCTCCGCTGTGTCGGCCCTGCACTCCGACGCCGCCCTTTGCTGCCTCCAGGACAATACTTATTGAAGATTTGAAGATACTTACTCACGTCCACTGCACTTTACTTACATTCATACAGACATCACCTCATTTCATATTTTGGTACTGTATTTTTTTTGTTTTAATATAAATTCTATTCCCTCTTCTACCTCTTTCTTTTACCTTCTTCTACTTCTCCACATTTGTCGCTTCACGACAACATTCAGCTCGCTTTAGTGGCTTTTTGTCCTTAATGTGTTTCTTCTATTTCTTGTAAATGAAAAATAAATAAAACTTATATCGAACGCTTGGTTTATTCCGGTCTGATCCTCCTAGTGGTGATCCACCAGGGGGATCACTATTTTTAATTATTTTTTATTCCGGACTGATCCCCCTTGTTGTGACGCATAAGGGGGATCACAAATTTTGAATTATTTTCTATTCCGGTCTGATCCACCTTCTGGTTAAAAGCATAATTTTCGTACAGTCGGCAACGGCGAGGGCATCGGTACGTTATAGTTATTTAAAAATAAAGTAACATTTAATTGAGTTATAAATTATTTCGGTGATGATTTTAAGACGTTTTGGTAAACCCATTTTAAAAGTTTACTCTTTTGATTTAGTTATATACATAGTAAAAAATATGAGAGCTAATATGTAAAGTTCTAAATACTTATTTTTGATTATTGTTAGAATTAGGGCTGATTTGAACTTAATCGTTATTATTTTTTTGTTAAAATTTCAATGTGAAATCTGTAATAATTATGATGAATAAATGAGTGTTGATTTTTACGTAGTAGTTTTTTTTCCTGGCTGTACCTACACACTTTGCAAAAATGTAGGTGGATCAGTTAGGACGAACAAAATATAAGAGGGATCAGTCCAGAAATTATTAATAATAATCATGAGAGGTGGATCACAACAAGGGGGATCAGACCGGAATAAACCGAACGCCGAATATCGTGCAATACGCACGTGATCAACGACGACATATATTGTTTCGATTACGGTCAGTAGAAATTATTTAAGCTATTGCCTCAGATTTCATGAGCGACGTGGCAACGTCGCAATATTGGACGCCAAAAACGCGATTTCTTAGTCAGAAATTTCACTAGATATACAGAGCGGAATATACGTGCTGCAGCAGCGCCTCATCTGCGCTGAGATTTTCTCGGGGACTTTTCAATATTTTCTTGCAACCATTTAAATATTTTTTTGGCTTCCGTCGATATTTGTTCTTTGGCTACCTAGGACCAAAAGGACCTAATTGCGACCATCAGTGCGCGAGTCCGACTCGCACTTGGCCGGTTTTTTTCCAGAAGCTGCCTCAAAGAAAGTGGACCTGGTTGAGTTTCGATAGCTTTAAATATCACACTACGACAGAAGGGGAGGGAGGAAACTCAACACGCGCGGCTATGAAACATCACACTACGACGGAAGGGGAGGGAGCAAACTCAAAACGCGCGGATGAAGTCGCGGGGACTTGCAAGTGAGACGTTCTTGCGACGCTTGGCGTTTTCAGCAAACTCCACTATTGCTCCAGCTTTAAGGGCTGATTCTTTGAGATGGGATGGATCAACACAAGCTGCATCTCAAACTAAGGCCCGACCCCGTTCACAGGAAATGAGTGTGAGGACATCGGGTCTTTTGCCATCATCACGGAACATACCACGTGGTTCCAATGTGGAAGGAAGATTAATGGTGGCAAGAGCTCTACGTCCGTAGTAGCGTGACGGGCAATACGCCCACCGATTTTTTGGCAGCAAAGGCAGTGAAGACCAAATTTGTCAACCTCCTTGCCACAAGGACACGTTAAGATTTCACATCACACTCACTTGTGAAATACACTTGTAAGACACGATTTAAGTTTATTTGACAAAATGCAATGCATATATTGCAAAGCAAGAAAAAATAGGTGTTCTTATCTGGGGTTGAAAGGGTAAATCATTTTCTTATCAAAAAAAGATTCGATGCTGGACCAAGAAAAAGGGGCATATACGGCAAATTGATTCAGAATTTAGAAATTTTATTGTTAAAAGCAAGATAATTAAATTTATCAATGAATCTGATCTGGTATGAATCGGATTAAACGTGATCATTAATAAAAAGTACACATTTTGAAAGATTTAGTTTTCAGCCTAATTGCAATAATCCTTCTTAAATAAGACAAGATCATGGTAAACAGCGACTGCTTTACCTTCAAAGGAGCCGTCATTCAGATACTGGGCATTGAGTTTAGTTTTTTTTTTAAATAACTACTTTAAAACAGAGGAAAGTAAATAAAAATGATCAATAAAGCACAGGTTTTATTTGAAAAATGTTTTATTTTTTCTTTTCCTTTTTACTTAACATACTCATTAGTACTCACGTTACTATAGTGTGGCTAATAATAATGTAAAAAACCGATTCGCGAAATATCGTTCTGATACGTTTACACATCTATTTTATTAATGTTAAACATCTAAACCGTTTAAAATTATAAATATTCCTTCGAGGTAAATCATATTTTGTCTTTAATTGCTTATTGAACTACGTAATAATAAAGCGTAAATATTTGTTCATGGGCTATGAAAATACTTTAAAGTGCTATGGCTTATCTATTGCTTTATATTTTCTTTAAGCTATCGCTTTAGTCACTTTTAAACCGCAAAATCAGCGTAATTCAATTTTTTCGCATTTAACTTTAACTATTCGAATAATCCTTCTTTAACCTTTCAATCGTGTTTTCTTTCGTCACTGTCGTAATATCTACCTATCAACGTTTGTATTTTATATCAGATCTATCGGCTACAACTACATAGTTACAGTAAACCTATTCGTGTCTTTAGTTTATAATTATTTTATTGTTTACGCTTTTTATAAGGTGCTATGCCATTCGAGGTAACAAGTTCTTGAAGGCGTTATTTCGTTTCATTTACGAATTGAATATCACTAGTTGAACAATATCGTCATTGTTACCAATGCCGTCTTGAGCGTATTTTATTTCTGTTATAAGTAATTTAGAAAGTAACATTTCGTATGATATATCGATATCGTGCACATTTAGTGTAGTAAAATGTTGTGTTATTAAGATGTTACCATAATAAACACCGTATATAATTGATACAGATTATTAATGTAAAGATCTAGAACTACTATTTGATTGTAAGCAAAATTACTCAAATTTATGTGCAAAGATAAGGTCCGTAGAGGTGAGGAGGTTTGCGATAAATATTGCATAGATGTTTGTTCGACGAGATGAGTTTAGATATATTAACTAATTGCTACGCCACCTTGGATACAGGTTAGATTGAAAGGCGTTAATGAAAGCCTTATTACAAAATTTTGAGTTATGACAGTTAAATAGTGGTTCAGCAAAAACTTGACTTAAACGAACGATAAAATAAAGTTTTATCGTTTCAATAACAAATCGACTCGGAGTTTGGGTGCGACACTTGTCTTTAGCACAGACTGCAGTGCTCATTTAATATTTTAGATATTTGCCACTTGCCTTACCACATAGCTAGCAAAAGTTTGTAATAATACTCTCAATGTGAAGGAGTAAAATACACATAGTATTGACATTAAGATTCTTTAAAACACGGAACTATGACTATTATAGCGGTAACAGATGTCTATAATATAATAACATAATTTAATTAAGATAGTATATCCTTTTACAAAGATTTAAAAACTATAAAATATTTGAAACTTAACATACTTTTTAAGCATGACGTTTTTATTGACATACTGAATTGAATAACAGCAATGAACAATCTAAACTTTTGTTGATCACTTAAAAAGCAATACCTAGTTAAATACCACTACACATTCACAAGAGATCAGTCTATTCATCGTAGTATGATAAAGACCAGACGTTAAGATGAACAAGTGTTAGGTATCAGACTTAGATATATTATAGTATTTAAAAAAATGATACCTATCAAAAACTAAAGACTAAAATTTAAACAAACTTACATACCTTTGTATATATCTTCCACACTACGATTCATAGATATTAAGACGTTATTTTTATTCTAACTAACTTTAACATTCTATTCTAAGAGATAAATATCTTGAGCAAGAAAATAAATCCGTCGTAACAAAATTTACTGGAGTAATATTGTTAAAAAAATAAATAAGTCGTATCCTTATTGAATATATTACCTACAATCGCTTTAATATCTATGTGGAGTGCTTTTTACTTAATCCATTGAATATTGAAATCTAGCGTTCGTTAATAAGACACTGTGAATGTGCTATGTATAAGGCAAACTATTTTCAATCGTCTCATTCCTACTGAAATAAAAGATAAATGAGCTAAATGACCTTTGCTTTTATATACAAACTGACTGATAATAAGAACTCTAACATTCTGTATGTGCAACTGCAATCTGTGATATATCTTTTAGATACAATATTTTTGAAAAATACAATAGATATCATGGATTTTCCAGTTTGTATATAAAAGCTCTTAGTACAACACGGGCGCTACTTTTGACTTAGTCGCTTGTATATGGCGTGTAAATTTCGTTTGAAAACGTATTTAAAATCAATGAAAATCGCGCGAAATATAGACGTTAGTACTCACAAAAATCAGTGATGTTTTTTGAATCACACCCGAGTGGAATTATACTTATGTTCTTCGAAAAATCGGACATTATTCAATTAATATCCCACTCCATCATGACGCGACTAATTCAAAAATAGGAGCCCAGCTCTTTTTTAAATAAATTTGACTCGTTTGTGTCTCCTTTTAACATGTTAATGAAGTTTTATCCAATTAGAACAGGCTTGGAAGTATTTTTGTACATATTCCTTCATTATTGCAGCTTTTTTCATTTGGCTCGATTTATAATAATATCATAAATATCGATTAACTAACGTTCGCTCAACTAAACTAAGGCATTTCCTTAAAACTGTACTTTCGTTAAATATCTATATTATTGTTGTAAATTAATCACCATTTTCAAGAAATGTCGGCTTTATATCATGAGCCGATATTTCTTGAAGATCATAAGTCAGTAAAAAAATTCGTGAGCTTAAAAAAACACGAATATATTTTATGAGTATTTTTTTCAATACTTCCATTTCAATTCCAGTGTTTCTGAATACATATTTCTGCATTATGTGAAGACTTCGAATATTAATAATAAAATATAATAATGTAATATAATAGGTGCGCTCGAGGTCAAATATCGGCTAAGCCTCAAATAAATAAAAAAACATCAGACTAGTAGTAAAAATGTTTATGGGACTAATATCGAAATTGATACTTTGAATCGGTTCCTATCAAACCTTGTTCTTCAACACAAAATTATTTTATCGGCAGTTCTGTGTCTTACACTGCAACCGAACTTATTAGCCGGTCCAGCTTAAAATTATAATAAAATACACCTTTCAAAGTATTTCATTCTCACATGAACTTTAGCAGCTTACTAAATCACCATACATACATACGTGCCAATATAAGACATATATACTCATATATTTGTTTACTGACACAGTTAGGGGTAACTTGAATCCACGGGCTAATTAGCCTTAGATGTGTAATAAAATTTAATTGTCCCTATATCGCCTCTTTTCACACAAAATATAGCAAAAAATTAAAAAGAAATGCAAAACACAAACCTGAAAAATAAAGTAAGTACCTACGCTATAATACCCGTAGGTTACATAGAAAAAGTCATGTTGTTTTAAAGTTTGATCTTCCACCAAATTCATAGAGCCCCTAACTGTTCTAGGTAAAGAACACTAGGTATAAATTTACTTACATCTAATGGTTTCGCTCTTAGTTACTAATCACTAAACAATTTTTAGAATTTCGTTTCGGAAAGACGAAGCTGAAGCTACGTCATGCGTCATTAAGATACCTAAGTTAAATATTTTCCGTTCTAGCAGCAAACCTAGTTATAGTCTATCAATATTCTAGTGAGTTTAAAGTATAAATTGGAATAAAAAAAGGTGAATACACATATAATTACAGAGTGCCATTATATTCGAGTGCATTTCAATACAATGAGGTACAGAATAAACGTTTTCTAAAATGTACATATTCATTTATCGTTTACAAAAGTTTATTACCTTTACTAGTTACTTATTAGGTAAGATTCCTCACTTATTACTAAGGTTATATGTACTTGACTTTTTAGATTACATTATCCAGGATAGATTTCAGAAATCCACAATAGAGTGAAAGTGTGAACTATTGATTGCTCAGCAATGAAATGAAAATTTCTAAAGGTAATTTATTAGATCAATAACAAAATTACACCCAGCTGCAATATTTAAAAACCAAGTTTAAAAATTATACTATTTTTTTATATTATAAAACGATGATTACACATATGTACCTAATATGATTTCATTACTATATTCATAATGTGATCTAGCGTTATGTTTTATGAATATTGTTAGATTGGTGTTCTATGTCAGGTAGCGCAATTATTGTACTTACAAATTTACGGTATGTCCTATTTTTTATTAATAATATTTATCCATAATAATTTTTGAACATCTTAACACAGCTGCAATATTTATTCTATAAACAGGGTTCCTATAAGGTAACATGGTTGACTAATAGGTATATTATTAATATATTCAAAAATTATATCTATGATAACACAAATCGACTTAGTATTATATTATTACGTTTGTATTGCATTATTGGTGTTTGTTTACACGGCAGTGGTGATATCTGACTAAATATTCTATGTTCAGTTAAATGTTAAATATAAGTATCTATCAGTATTATTACATCGACGTTCGATTTAATTACAATATCACTTGCTTATCAACCTTAAGGAACCCGCATGAACAGGATGGACCTGGTTGTCGTAGCTGAAGATAGGAGCCCTGCTTGTCAGATATTCGAGGGAAGCTTCAACGTTGTTGACGTAGGAACATTAGTCTTGTTTCAGCACATGCTTGAAAACGAAGCCTTCGAACATGTGACTGATTTATCGAAACCAATTTCCCACATCGACAATTTTGTACGAGTATGTCTAATGCTCAATGCTATACTGTCCACAGCTACCTACAGCGCTGGTTAACATTCTGAGCGAGCAAAACAAGCTATTCATCTAATAAACTAATTTGGAAAAGCATAGCATGGGCTACGGTGCGGCTAGAATATGTATGTATGTATAAAATACAAAACATTTGGACATTCTAGACATCATTTGTGTTAATAGTAAAAATATTAAAATGGGTGAGTTATAGTCTATTAAAAAAACATGGTTGCTAAGATTTTACTTAATCTCATGCTACGAGTATGATCAGAGATGATTCAGGTTTCCAAGACACTATAAATAGTTAGTACTATAAATTGATCAGTGAATAGTTTTTAAGTACATGAATATTATAAAACTAAATATTATGTTGTATAATCATGATTTATTATGAGAGTTACCACCAAGTTTTAACTTAGTTTGTTAATGTAAGGGGTAATAATAAATGATTGAATATACATACATATAATCTACGAAGCTACCAAACCTTCTGCATCTACTCATGCTTGAATTGAACTCAATAAAAATCCAGCACCTTTCGACCGTTGAATATCTATGAACTAATTAAGGTTATATTCCATTAGCTTATCATATCTATCTTACATAAGAATGTCTGAATTTATATTAAGTTATATTTAAACGAAATTTTACATTAGCTGATAAATAATTAATTATTACTAAACTACTTAACTAAAAGCGTTTTTGAGGTAATTTTAGAATTTTTATTTGATAACGAATATTATAATGAACTCAAATCATTATAATGGATTGTCTTTTTGAGCGATTATCTCAAAATGAAAAACTAAACACGAAGCGAGAGACGACATTAAGTGGATGAATAAAGTTATATACGTACAATATGAACCTACATGCTGGACCGGAATCTTAAAAAATACGTTAATATTATCTATTTTATGCATGCATGCTTCCCTAATATGATTTCGATTGAGCTTAGAGCGCCATCGCCACAATGCGAACAAGTGAAGAGTAGGTAAATTATATTAATCGCTTCTTTATAAACTGATCTAAACTCAATTCTACAACATGCATTTTTGATTAAAAGCAAGTCCTATAGCATTAATTATTTTACAAATCAGAACACATAGCTAAACTAAATATCGAACAAAAACATACAGGGATATCATTTCCTAATAAAAAAATTCTATGTAGGTATCACAAAAAGTTTTTACACTAAAGAGCAAACTAAAAATATGATCTTTCTTAATTTTTAAAAGGTACGTACGGAAATGTCTACAAAGAAAAAAGTTACTTAAGCAAAAACGTTTGAGCATCAGATTTTGAAGGCTAATTCCCACCTATTTCACCACAAAATAATAATTTGAAACTTCACGATGGCTAATTGAAAACATTTTTGGTAAGACTCCATAAGTCCATAAGTTTATGTATTTAGGAACTTCTGCAAACATGCATTGTCAACGCATAAATATAGCCTACGAACGTTTGTCCAATGCTACATGTATATATGCTAGTTATACTGTCAAAAGATTCTTTAATTTGATTTTCGTATCTCCCAGCCTTCCAATAATCGTCATGTAACATTTACAGAAATAAGATCTCTAGAAATTTGTTTGAAATTTCCGATTGGTGAAATAAACCGTTAAATTATAATTTAAGCTAGTTTTTTCATCAAACCGTTATTCATAACGAAAAATGCGCCCTGCTGACACCTATATGACATATTTTCAGTCGTTTTAGTTTCTATCTCAGACTCAAAAAAATAGATGACTTACACTAAGACATACATAATTTACTCGTATCTTCCAATTCGTAGGTAAATATTTACAAGATTTTGAAGTTTAGCATATACCCGTACCTTAGTTAATATCTAGTAATAACTGTTAATATCTTAATAATATTCACTTTGTAAATTAGGTTCGGTGTTTCATAATCATAAGATCTACTCCAATTCTATACATCTCACTAAATCGATACACCGATGACTATGTTGTCCTAGCCTATCAACTAATGCGCGCGATTTATAAAAATAACGTGTTTCAAATTATTATTTGAGCTACTGCAGCGGTGGGGAAATAAGTGGATTTTGGAATACGCCCTCTATTTATCCTCTTCCAGAAGAACCAGATCATCAGCCACGACGTCCGACACGTGAAGATAAATGATCCAGTACATGAGATTAAAGCATACGAAGCAGACCGGGAACACGATGCGTGAATACTTGTCGATATCAGACGGAGTCATGCCCAGAAGTTTGCTTATATCCTGAAAGGAGACGATTTGACTTTAAAACTATGACTCAGACTATAGGTGAGTTAATCAAACGTCGCCAGCGATCTCAAAAATTCAAAGCATATAACAAACAATAATCCGCACAGCATCTTGTTCTTGTACAACAATTCTCGCAAGCTTATTCGCCGAGTTTTTTTATTAAAAATTACAATATTTACCTTCCCTGGGTGCAGGATATGAGGAGGAGGACCAGGATTTTCTTCTTCAGCTCCGCTTCTTCCGCCGTTGATAGTGTTTTCGAGCGTTCCTCCTTTGGAGTGCGCCTTCGGGTCATGAACTTTGAACCGGACCTCCTGCAAATTGTGTTCAAAATACTTGCAACAACCGATTGATTTTGATGTAAAGGGAATAACGCAATATGAAAGTAGCAAATGAAATTACCGAGCAGCTTACCGAAGGCCTACCCGGAGGACACCGTCCGAGAGTGCCCATCTTGGACAGCGTATGGGGATCCCCCACTGGTGGACAGTCAACAGGTGGCATCTTTTTTTCAGAGGCTATTTTCTGAATAGCCACAAATCTCTGTTTTCTCATTTGTATTCGTTTAGCCATATAACCCACCGTTGCGTATTCTGTAAAGATGAAAAAATACCGTCTAATTTAAAAGCATTGTGTTCACAGTGTGGCATGTTTCCGTTCGCTTTGCTTATTTTATAAAACAAGTTATGGTGAGATACAAAATACAGCATTATTCGCTTAGCATAATTCTAGAAATAGGACATCGCATCGCATTAAAATATAAATAATAAAAAAATATTACCTAAAAGGCTGGCGAAGACCATCACGAAACAGGTTCCCAAGTAGACGTCTATAGACTTGACGTATGAGATTTTAGGTAGTGCTGCATTGGTAGACGACATAAGAGTGGTCATGGTCAACACAGTGGTGACGCCCAATGCCACTCGGGCCGGAGTTGCATTTCGATTCAACCAGAATGATACCCAAGATATGATTACAATCAGACCAGATGGAATATAAATTTGGATGAGATAATATCCCATGGATCGAACGAATTGAATCTCACAGGCCAACCTTGAATAATTTCCTGTAATAAGTTTAGCATATGATTAGAACATTATAAGAAAATAATTTCATTTGGTTGAAACAAGAAAACAATAACGGATAAAATCCAATGAGATTTCGTGATTGAACTATACGAAATTCCACTATTGATTCGAATCATTGAAGTAGTAAGTAAGACTAGTCTTTATGGAGTCTCATTGTATGAACATAAAAGACAATATTGACAACACTAGATCACACCACTCAATTGTGTTTTTGTGCAAAAATACAAAAGCAGGACGTGAAGAGAATCGTGGCTGTTTTTGTCCAGTGTTCCACTTTGTGGTGTTTTAAACTTTTAGTCAATAGCCCCGCGAACTCAGGTACCTGTGGTAAGGGAGATCTCCATGGCTCGCTGACGATGGCCCAGCACCTTGAACTGCGGCAGCGACACCTCGCTCGATACACCGACAGAGTTGGGGCCCTCGTTCCATTTGTATCTGATGTCCCGCATGGTGTAGCCGACTGTGCGCAGCGGACACAAAAATGAAATAACCCCAGGCCCATCGCAATGGGTTTTAACATCGAGTCGTCATTCGGTCGGGGTAAGAGCGGGGAAGTCGCGAGCTCAGTTTCGCGCGTCTCGTCGTGCGATTGTCGTGTTGTGTTTAGCAAGTGTGCGAGTGTTGCGGTATCGATCGTCTGCACACGGGCTGAGGGAGACGGGGTCGGTGGCAAAGCGATGGACGGATAGTGCTGGGACAGTGGAAATTGCAACATGTTACTTACCTGTCGTCAGAGTAACCACGGTAGCCCGCTGGCGGTGACCCAGAACACGAAATTGCGGTAGCTGCACCTCGTTGCTCATCCCAACGCTTGATAGCCCATCTTTCCAATGGTATCGAATGTCTCTCATTGTGTACCCGACTCCGGAGACATGCCAAACACACAAAACGCTATCACTTACGCTGCGTAGCATCGCGGAGCCCTCACGAGCCGCGGCGACGAGGATGGGACTCGCGGGCACAAATTGGTGAGACTTAAACGAGCGGTAATGAGTGAATCCAAAGGATTCGATTACAAAGTCGCTCGGTTTAGCTCAATATGGATGATAGAAAAATATAAATCTACTAAATTCCACAGAATTTGAAAATAATTTTCTAAGGTGTAAAAAGGCCAAATCAAAACACATTTTGCTAATTGATATAAGACAAAAATAAGATATGGATATCTAGAGTGCTTATTAACATCGACATGGTGTATGAACATAGGTTAAAGCGTGTGAGTAGATCATGCAGATGCATCAGTCGATGAGAGTAAGCTCAGCGTGGTGCGTGGGTGAGTGGCCGAGCCGCTGGAGCGCCTCATCTCGCTGACCCCGCTGACGCCACCGTCCCCGCCTCCTTGGGCCCAGCTACCGCAGCGTGGAAGTCTCAGTATCAGTTCTTTCGCTTGATGCTCGTGTGAACAAAGGCTTACTATTTTACAGTCTGCCTTCTGCGGGTGCTGTATGCGAGAAGGAGACATCCAACTTATAAAACACGAGGGAATCACAGCACGTGTCGACGATTAACTTATACGCTTGTGCTCACAGGATATCCCTGAGTAGCATCTGTGATACAAAAAAGTGGTCACAACACAATATCTGTAAGCCTAGTGATAAACTTGCACTGTGGTAGAGTCAAATCAATGATTGCTTTAGGTGAGCGCAACACACGTATGTTTTTAAAATAGGATATGTTTATTTTTCTATCATCAATACAGTATAGTGCCTGGCACTGCTATGTTAACTAGAATATCAAATTAAAACTCAAAACACTCTTTTGAAATAAAATTAAATATATGCTTAATACAAATCCTTTAGTTCTATGTTACACAAAGCGTGCCCGGATTTTAATTCAAATATAAATATGGTATAGACCGAGACCGATTATTTCTCACATTGTGAATGTTGTAAAGTATTAATTAATAAATAAATAATTTTACTTATTGGTGACGTTTTGGCCACAAAAACCTTAGATCAAAATACTTACAACTCTCAATTTCTATATGGCATAGCTGTCGGTCCATTGGGAAGTATTGGAGGTTCATAGGGCAGGAAGCTGTGATTGTTAACCTGCAATTTGAATCGTTGATAGATGTTAGAATTTCAGCAAATTGAAAAGTGACACATTACATTTTAGCTAACAATATCTATTACAATACATAAATACCTGATGCTTCTCGTGATAGATCCAGAGTAGTGAATGCGTATGAATTCGTTGCTAGTAGTTGCAATATGAAAATAAGATTGCTTTTCATTTACGAAAAATGTATCAGGCACCCATATGTTTTTAATAAATTCAGAGCCCACTGATAAAGTTTCAACTCCAGTTCTTTTCTTATAAGCTAATCGGGGGTCCGTCCAAAATTGTCTGAAGTAAAAATCCAAGGTGAAGTCCTAAGGAAAAAAATTGTTGAATAATTACAGAACCGTGTCTCATTAAAGAAAATGATATGTATGTAAAGTTATGACTGAGCGATGAACATTGAGGTGTAACACAAATAGGAGCATAAGCATAGCTCTTACAGCATCGTCAAAATATCAAAAGTGATATTTAAATTCGAGTTGATATGATTTCTGTTCATTTATGTAAGAGCTATCGATATTAAAGAGCCTTCCCAGAAAAATGCCGTGTTTTTGCAATCAACACTTTAAAAATGCTAGTATACGGTACAAACATCTAACATCTGCATGCTGATTTCAGAAATGACTTCATCCTACACAATGTCTGATGCACTGCGATAGATTTGGTATAGGATTCTGTTTTAATTACGAAGTCAGGTTCTTTGTTATAAGACACACCTTACAGTATGATATAGACACTGCACTACACCAATTGAGCAGTAAGCTTGAAACGATTAGTAAAGGAAACAAAATAAATGTGCAGAGTGTGTGTGAATGAAGCCTACAGATCACAGGTGAGGACAAAGAATGAATAAGTAGGTAGGTGCTCTAAGTGGAGTTGAGGGCAAGGTGAGTGTGGGTGGCGGCGCAGGGCACCCACGGCTCGAGGCATCCTCTCGGTCACTGAAGCCAACAAGCCGCCACGGCAGACAAGTTGCCATGAATAAACTTCCGACCGCGTTTGTAGAACAAATTAACGTTCGTTAATGAGCTCGAATCGCGAGTCTGTGACTTGTTAATTAGGCAACCTCCCCTCCCTGGGCCATGGGTCACGTCTCACTGTGACCTTCCCAACCTTGATTTGGTTTCCACTTTGGGGTCCTTCACCCAAATATACGCCTACCAAACTCACAGTTGGTTACTTTGGAAAACCGAATGTTGACCTCGATCCGATACTGTATGTCACAAATAATATTCTATCATTTCATGCGCGAACTTTATGAGCCAAAGTCACGAAGCTATAGCAGAGAAAATGTTATATGTAAAGAGATTAACGGACGGCCAATTTTATCGATGTTCCAAGTTAAAGGAGAAAATAGAATTTACGGTTATATTTGCAAATTCTGAAGAAACACATATACGTACATACACAACAAACTACGAAATGAATCACGGTAAGAGTTTAACAGTCGTCGCAAATCCATAGAGCACATAAATCAAATAAAAATAATTACACATCAAAGAAAAATACATAAACATACGAATTAAGGTAATAATATTTAGCATTTGATTTTTACAAAATAAACAAAATAAAATTTTTAAAAAAAACTGAAAAAACACAAGTGATGAGGATCTGTTGGTAAAATTTTTAGTGCTATTTCAAAATAAACCATGATAATTTAAGATTGTTTTAATGTGATAAAAAATAAAACCATTAATGGTATTGGGAAAAGTCATATTTTTACTGCAACAGATTTATGAGCTTGGTCTTTGCTAAAATTAATCCACGAAACTAACAGACGTCATCACTTCATTTCCACATGGCAGCTTTGGAATTACGAGTACTGCTGGACACACAACTGCAAAAGTTTAGGGTTTTGCTTTTCTTATTATGACGTCTTAGTTTAACATCAAGTCCACAATACAGAGCACATAATAAGAAAGCAAGTGGGCGGATATAGGGCGATCTGCTCCACCAAAACGCGGGCATGCTCGCAGCCTCGTGTCTGGGGCTGCTCGGTCGCGGCGGCCGACGAGCCGGGGCGACCGAGACAAGCGTGAGGTGACAGTGGCGAGTACCATGAGCACTTCGGAGACGGAGCTGATAGAGAGCACATACATGGTGACGCCCACCTCCACTGGCGGACCTGCAATCAAGCCCAATCGTGAGTCGCGCGCGCGCCTCGCGCCGTGAAAACCAAACCAGAGGACGGTGACGTGCCCCATCGCCTTGGCGAGTAGAGCGGAGGGTTCGAGAGGCGCGGGGTGCGTGCGGGTGTCGAGCGGATTACGGACGAGGCTGGTGCGTGGCGCCCCATGCTGAAGGTCAGGCGCGGATATCAGCACCCGCGCGAGCCACGCGGCCCTCGATAGGCTAGACCAACAACCTCACGTCGCCGCGCCTACTTATGCGATCGAACCGTGGACACGGGTGCTACGATGAACGGTTTTGATGCTGGTGATCATACTAAGGGACATTATCTTGCTATGTATGCGCTGTGTCTTTAAAATTGCTTAGAAAAGGTACCATTTTCACTTCTGACAGTGAGCTGATGGAGAGCACGTACATGGTAACCCCCACTTCCACGGGTGGTCCTGAAAACGACGCAATACAACACATGACATGTTTAAGAAAAATTGCTGATCGTAGATATAATGTGCTAACAAGTGAGTACCTACATGACTAATAGAAGAAAGTAGTAGTGAAAGAAGGTTGTGATATTTGAGCACTCAATCAAGTGCTCTAAAATCGCTACCTTTCTTGTGGGAAAAACAAATTATGTAAAATGTGCAGGTCATTACCCTGTCCTAGGCAATCAATTGGTCTCCGCAATGAAGACGCAGTTTTATGACTGCAACGATATTAAACGTCTGCGAGTTGTAAAATAACAAAAGCTCGCAACTACACCCTGCACACTGCTTATCTCACTACTTTCAAAGTAAGTGGGATCGATACTATGATTGTTTGGATGCGAATTTTGGCAACGATACTAATGGATCGAGTTTGGGACTCATTTATACTTTAATTACCTATTGTGTGAGAAGTTTACCATAAAAAAAAAACTGTTCGTATTCCGACGCAAAGAAAGACCTTTAGGTAAGACAGAAAATCGAAATCTATATATATATATATACGAGTATATATTTATATATGTAGGGCACCCCTAACGATCTTGGATTTGAATGAAAAGCAAGATTTAATCCAAGAAAATAAAATGCATATTCAATATTTGTGCATGGATCTGATCTGCATTACTACTATTGCGCAAGGTGAAACAATTTTTATAATTTTAATATGTAAAAAACCTCGATGTAATAAAATGCGCGTTGACTGGGCATTACTTTGTGGGAGCCTTAAATAAAATATTTACAGCTCATTTTGTTTTCATTCGGCCTTAAACGAAAACAATTTAATGTTAAATTAAGTTCGTAATAACAAATAAACAACAGGCAGTTAGAAAAATTTTGGTCCCGTCAAATCAAGAGTAGAAATGTTTTAAAAGAATACGTAATATGAAGTGCTAAATTGGGGAAATGCTAGTTAAAACCTGTCCGTCACAGTCAATCGACTTAATATAAATATAAATAAACATTGGAATCAGCATTCTTATTTGGATTTTTTAAACATGTTGACTTCGGATTTAATTCGAATGAGGGTAAAAACACCCTTTTTCTGTTTTCGGATTTTTGATGTAAGTACATAGTTTCAGGGAGCTGAGTAATATGTACATGATTTATATGCTGTTAGCAAAATAAAAATGACGTAAATTCCAATCATCTTTAGCTTGCAAATACAGGGGTCAGGGCTCCGAATATGATTTTGTTCCATTCACGTCACATGTTTGCTTCACATAGCAAGCCTGTTGAATCTTTGCAAGCGCTTACTTTAACGCGTAGGCTGCGTGACGTCATCAATGTTGAGAGATTGCTCTCACAATATACGTATACGCCCGGATAGCGTAAGATACGGGGTTCGATTCCTCGTCTGTCACAGTCATAGTTGGTTTTTATAGTGACAAAACACTAAAAATGTAATCATAAAAGTATTATTTTCAGACAATTCAAATTATAGGGGATACATATTCATCTTACGCACTGATTACTTTTCCAAATGTTGTCAAGTAGCCAATTTAATTTAAGGCTTTTATGTGATTGTAATGGAGGGTCCAGAAATTGCTTCTTCTTTATATGCACCGACTAACAACAACTAAGCACTCGTATGCAATAAACTGCAGCCCTTACGATGCTCATAAGTAACTGTACCTACTTAAAAGTTCTGCTATAAAAACTCTCTTCTATATACCACGTTACATACCCTTAACTTTAATGGACGAATACGTATGTGGTAGCATTTCTAATCTAAGCTTTCTTGACAGATCATATCAAGAATAATAAATATACTACGGTCTCGCGTAAATTTCAGATTTGTGGTAAAATATTTGAACGCAAAGCACATATTTTAATTGAATGTAAGAGGACAGAAACCATAGCGGTTAGCGCAAGTGCGTGATGTACTTACTCTGCGCGCATTATTTTGGAGCAGAGTTTTGTTATAACTGTTATGACAAGAATAAATACACAATAAAAATATGTCTTAGATACATAAGGTACTATGTGCCAAATGGGAACAAAACTTGTTTATTTAATATAAGTTATTACATAGTTTTAGGATATTTATAATAAATGACATAAAAAGAGCATATTTATAATAAATGGGTTGGTTAATGTATTAGGAACATAGATTAGTAATTTTTTTGAACTCATTTTATATAGAAACGCAAGTAAAACTGATCAAATAATCAGCTCCTTGATAAAACTACATGTCATTTCTGGTAACTAAGCTGTGCCTTTAAGAAACAGTAGGTACGAGTACATCTGAGTTAAAACACCTTTGAAAGTATGGCATTATTTTTTATCGAATTATCCACTATGATCACCTAGGTGATATTACCTGGGTCATTTAATTCTACATTTCATTTTTGTCGTTTAAAATCGCCTGCTTTCATATCACCTGGGTGTTAAGATTCGCCTGCGATAACTTTCATAAAAATGATATGCCCATGGTATATTTTTATGTTTATTGGCGCTTTTCTTACTCTCTCGTATCATTTATTGAGTACATTGATAGTTTAATAATTGTTAATCCCTCAAGCGTATGTGAACGAGACACAATGCAAATTCTATTGTTATGCGGTTGCCTGCAACCGCTCTGGTGTTGAAGCATTAATATATTACTTAAGAAAATCGTAAAAACGGTAATATAGCCAACTGGCAGTTAACATATAAGGCATAATACATAGTTCTTTATGAATTTTTTTCATTTGTTTTATTGTAAGTTTGTCACTTTTAACCTGAAAGATTTGTTTAGCAAGTTGCTGACACCGCACTATATAAAATGCCACGTTCTTTCGTAAAACGCTTAGAAGATGTACAACCTTATTATTTTTGCGACGCATATCATTATTTAATTTGTGATGACATCCTTCCAGAGAATAATATTTTTTAGTGCTAATAATAATGGAATCCTTAATCCATTATTTTTTAAATATATTTTAAGAAGTTCTGTACTACTTCAAAATTTTCATATTCTTTTATTCCACCCTTCTGTAATACACCTTTCTGGTAAGAACGGCAATGACGACGCACAGCGCCGGCTTAGCTTGTCTTTATTCAAATTTAAGGCCTCCAGTTTCCGCCAGATAGATTACGTGAAATAAAAGTAGCAGCCATGTTTTTTTATTTCTCAATCTCAAAAGCACTTGTTAACTTTGTTGGATTCCAATTAAGAAATTTTCACCTTTCACCGAGTTCGTTTAGAGTAAGAAAGTATGTAAATAACGGCCATAGAGCGTAATAATGGATAAACAATGATGTATGTATCTAGTGAAACCATAGGAATTTAATCTTGTAGGAAGACGTAGCTCTAACAATAGAAAACCCAATAGTCTTTCTCTCTTTGCAGCGCCATTTACTGAGTTTGATTGCTGTATTTGATCCCCTTTTGATCTACCTCAATGCACACAAAAAGTTGATGTAGTTTATTTAAAATAATGACCATCTTTTAACTTTCATTTATAACAGTTATATATATATATATATATATATTTTAATAAAGAGTTTTTTTTTATATTTTTATTATTAAGAGATATGGAAGTAATGTAAAAATGTGTACTAACCTCCATAGTTGGGCCTTACTCTTTTATCGTAACTTATGCTAAATGAATCCAAAATGGCTGATATATTGACGTCGCCAAACATGCCACCCCCACCGGCACCCCTGAAAATAAATAAAATATTTATGTTAGTAATATTAGTTAAAAAGAAAAGTCATTAAAGTTATTTCCTTTGCGCATGTAGCATTTCAACACGCTCAACATAGACCCTACCACGGTCTTAAGCAATCCTTATCGTCCTTGAACTGACAACTTTCTACAAACAAGTTGATTTCTAAAGGAAACCTCACAATTGCAGAAACTCCCACAAATTTAGCACGCCTAAGGCCGTGGCCCCATCTCTACGGCGCGGCGTCGTACACCGTGCCACGGACGGCGCCGTCACCGTAACACGGTGAGACGCCGTACCTTAGCGCCGCGCGGTTCTGTACCTTGCTACGGCGCGGGGCCGTACCATAGCGCGGCGCGAGGCCGTACCGTGCCACGGCGTGGCGCCAGACTGCGTGGCGGCACGGAGCTTGGCTCCTGTCGCCCGCCACATTGAGTCAACGTTGATATTATGATATATTTAAAAAAAAACGTTCAAAGCACTAACAATACAACAATAATATATAATACAAATAAAAATACAGATACCACCAGGATTCGAACCCGGGCCTGTCAGTTCAGAACCAACCTGTTTTACCCACCGAGCTATTATGGCATTGACAGCGACGGCGCAGCTAAATTTTGTATTCAAATCTTTATCCAGGTTACACTGTTTTTGTATCAAGACGCTTACATCATATTTTTGACCAATACAAAAGTAAATTTCGCCGTCACTGAGGATGTTATGATAGCTTTTTTATTTTAATTTTATTAGTAATGTGAAGTTTTTCTAAAAATATAATTATCTCTCTAGTTAGTTTGACGTGATGTGGCGGACGGATGGTATGCGCCGAGCACCGTACCGTACCGCATCGCAGTCCGGAGCCGCGCCGTGGCACGGTACGACACCACGTCGTAGACATGGGGCCATGGCCTAAGAATATTATTTACGCTTGGTAAGAACACAGTTTATAAGTACCTAATAAATAACAAAAGTTTTGTTTAGAGTATAATTCAGAAGAAACTTTAAGTTTTTAATTGACTTGATATGATATGGCATATAAACCATTCATCGTTTCATCATACGATTATGATTGTTGATCACAAAATTAAACGCCCGATATAAACAGTGTAAATAAAAAAAAAAATAGGTGGTTTTCCAATATCGTTCGGGATTCAATACTGAAATAGAACGGCATATGGACATAAATAAATGGATCAATTAGAAATAGCGTTGTATGTTTATCTTTTAAAAGTTTCAAAGATCGGGTCCGTATTGCGATGATGCTTTGACAGTGAAGTAGCTCTGCTTTTAAAGGGATTAACAAATTCGTATAATCCACTCAGCAGATTAGCGTGTGACAGCCCTTCACGAGTGAGTGAATTATAAATACTTTTTATTAGGTTGCATCGCGACGCAATGTATTGAACTGCCTGAAATTTGAATGGATTAAAGCAAGATTTAAAATTAAATCCGTCTATATTATCTTCGTTTAGCGGATACGAAGCATTTTTAATATGCTATCCTTACTACGAAATGCTTTAGATCCGAAAAACGATAATCATATGGCCGTTTTTTTTTCGTAGTAGACCTACGGTTGTAAATGTCATATCAGGCGTGGTAGTTTCGACGCGAAGTGACGTATGCTAACTCGAGTAACTAGTGAATTGCCAGACTCGACACAGTGTTTTGACAGTCGATACGCCGACGACGCGAATTTGCAGGACTCGACACACTAATTATGACAGATGTTGACGATAACGCTGTCGAGGGTAATGAAAATCTGTAAAAGCTCATCTTAGCAGAAAAATCGAAAATTATGCTAGAATTATGTTAGAAAAAAATCAAAAGATTTTTCTATGTATTTTTTTTTACCTTTACTCAAGTGTTTAATTCCTAGATACGGTGTATTATTGTTTTCGAATGTTAAGAGCCTCGTGCGGATACTTCTAGGAACTAACTTCTAGAGACATGGTTTTCAATAGATTACGATGCTATTAAACAATTTTCATACATTGCCTTTACTTAGGATTTGTATTTGAATACGGCTAATTTTATTTATTTTCGACGATAACTACATTCGTCGGGACTTGCAATTTTTACTAATGTTAATCTCGCAAGCACAATTTTCTAATGTCATTTTCATTATCGTCGAAAAAAGATAAGTAACTAGAAATTATTTTATTTAATACTCGTGGCCCAGTTGTCGCATTTGTGCGGTTGGCATGGTTAAAATAAACGCAGTATTTTTAATTATAATTTTCAAAAGCCTGATAACAATTCCAATGATGTACACAACAAATTGGGTTTAGGGTTGAATAAAAATAAAATAGGAAATCCCGTCGGAATTCCCAATTTAATCCCTCAAGCGTATGTGAACGAGACACAATGCAAATTCTATTATTATGCGGTTGCCTGCAACCGCTCAGGTGTTGAAGCATTAACTCCATAATTGATATTTTTAATTAGATAAGCTAAAAGATAGACTACTAGATAAATAACAGCTTCTAAAGCTCTTAAGTTCTTGTTTATTTTTTTATGAAACCAAGTTACTTACGTTTCGGTTCCGTCGCATTTGGATGGGTGATCATTCTAATTAAAATGACATTTCCACAATGAACATATCCGTCCTTTTGAATTGAGTGGTTTTTATCTAAGCGAATGCTTCTACGTCACCATCATCATTATATAAGCTAGAATAGGCTTCTACCACAGTTTTCTACAGTAACCGTTTGCGGGTTGCATCCAGTGTAATCCTGCGATCGCAACGGACTTAGACCAGTGAAACTATAGACCCTTTACACTCTGCGACTTTTAGCAGCGATGCAGTCACGATGCAGCATTGATGCAGTCGCGATGAAGAAGCTGGAATTTGTCAAATTATGTCAACGCCAACTGCATCGATGCTAAATTAAATCTGTTCATTGCGTGAGTCCCGATGCTGAAGTGCATTTTCAACACGCGCAAGTGCATCGATGTTAAAAGTCGTGCGTAAGGGTTCATAAGTTCAAGTAGCAACGGGCAGAGTACATATCGCGAAGGACAGTCATTGGGACAGAAAAGTTCTAGGTTGCACCGATAAATTAGTGATAATTGGTTATCAAACTAACATTAAGTCCAAAATCATTTTATGATGATAGCTGTCGTATGTCTTATTCGGCGCGACGATTAAACTAACTCTAAATAATGAAAATTGTGCCCCCGTCTCGAGTTATTAGTACTGCAACAAACGCGACTTTCTGTTACAACACAAGAAACAAAAACATTTCAATCAAATCATAAGAAGTACAATATTGGCGGTCTTGTCACTGGGAGCGATCTCTTCCAGACAACCATTGATTAGAGGGAATAACGTTTATTAAAGAGGTAGAATTGTTTATTAGAAGGTATTTTGTGTTATTAAATTAAATTATTACACTGTCATTTTTTATTGTACTGCAATTATTGCTTTGTCACTCCTTCAAACTTTCAACTGCAGCAATTCGTGAAAAAGTCCTGAAAATAATTGAAATAGCTATTACAAATCATTCTTAATGCACTTCACATGTCTTCTGCATCTTTATGCTCTCGTTTTGGTTTCGTTATTCGGGTTTTGTAAGTTCTTGCTCTGTCTTTTAAGTCTTTTTAACTGTAATTTGCTGAAAACTTGTTTATAAATAGTTCTGCAATACATGAGGGGCTCGGATCTTATGAAGTGAGAAACCGATAATAAACTCAGTTTGAAACCGGGGTTTGATACCTTGCGGGGATTTTGACCATCTAATAATCACTAATTGAATATTATATTTAAATCATGAAACCACTAAACAGACACTGAATATCTACTTATGCACATAGAAATACGTTGCAAAATTGTATTACTTACATGCATAGAATCTATTTATTTATCCGATCTCTACATTAAACGATGTACCGAAAGTCAATATTATGTGTTTTTATATATTCCGATTTTGTATTTTACTATAATTTACTGGGATTTCTTGTGGAATTCAATTTAATAGTTGCAATGATAAATTATTTGCAAAACGTTGTTTATTTATTGTCAAACTGACATAATGTATTGATTTACTTATTACCGGTGTTGCAGGAAATATTTTTATATTTCCTTAAATTAATATTCACTGCGAATTTTCTAATGCTGGGAGCCATCGGTGACACCTTTGGTAAAAACTCCATGTTATTTAAAAATAAACATGATTGCTGCCATTTATTCCGAATTTGCAAGATCGCTCGAAAAAAATATATTTATACTTTATTGCACAATAATAAAATTTTGTACAAAAGGTGGACTTAAGGCAATATGGCGTTCTCTACCTCTCTAGTCATGCCTTTGGGCTAAGCAGAAATGTGTGCGACAAGGAAAAAAAAATATTGATGAAAAAATAATACCTTGTCTACATAAATAGTCCATACTTCGATTTTATGCAAAAAATTAAGACCATTACTTGGTCTTACAATTTAATAATTACATAACATTATACAAGCGATAAAATAAATAAATCAATAATACAAACATATACCAATATACACTATATATATACCATATATTATGACGAACGTTGTAGATAGATGTTATGGAGATGATTCCTATATATGAAGGAAGTGTGCACGGACGAGTCTCTTTAATGAGAACTTGGGAGCTGGGAAACCTGGGAACCTGGGAGCCTGTTGAATATTTGCCGGAAGGGCATTCCAAAGACGAATGACTTAGACAAAAAAAGAGTTTGAGAGGAAACCTGTGCGGTGCGATGGGGTAGCGAGGGAAAGATTATGAAAAGAGCGCAGTGGACGCGAGTGCGTCTCACTGACGAAGGTGAACTGGGATTTAAAGTAGCTAGGGGAATTAAGAACGAAAAAAAAAACATTTATCTTTTTAGGGATTTAAAAAAGGCGGTTAATAATTCGCCTTGTATGTCTGTAATATCGTTGGTATTGGATCATATTTGAGTATGATAATCTAAAGGTATATATGCGATGCGAGTACGAGTGCAAAAGTTTGTACACGGGTATCTCGAAAAATATCAGTTACTAAAAAGATTAAAATAAGGCTCGTGTATCGTCGTAGTCGTATCACAAAGCTTAATTTTAGGGTTCCGAATCCGAATGGCAAAAAACGGAACCCTTATAGTTTCGTCGAGTCTGTCTATCTGTTTCTATGTCCGTCTGTATGTCACAGCCGTTTTATTCTGTAACTATAAGCATCACACTATTGGAATTAGGTAGGAAAATGTATCCTGTTAACCGCTTTACGATTCTCATACAAAAAAAAATAAAATAATGATATTTAAAGAGGGGCTCCCATACACGAAACTAAAACCAAAAAATATATTTTGTCAAACCAATGCGTGTAGCGTGTCTAGGTCTATTAAAATGACAATGAGATTTCTCAAACCATTTTCTCTAAAAGTCTAAAGTTTGAGAGACAGACGCTTCTATAAATATACCAATATACCAATAAAACTAAGCGAGTGTAAATTTTGAAAAAAAAAAAAACATGATGTTGATGTTGGTTTGAATGAGATCGAACTAGCAGTTTTTGGGATAGAGCAAATTTTCAATAACCGCAAACATAACTTTATTATTTATAGAAATACTATGAGAGACAAAGTTATATTAACTGCTGTCAACAAAATATTGTGGTATTTCGACTAAGTGGAAGTAAGTGGATCTCTAATTGAGTTCAAGTTGGCAAGTGCGAGTCGGACTCGCTCACTAAGGGTTCCGCCCTTAGTGAGCGAGTCCGACTCGCACTTGGCCGGTTTTGTTACTGTGTGGTTGTGCTGAGATGAGGTTTATTGCATAAGATTATTTTCTGAACCTTTATTATGTTTTGCATGCCATTTTTTTGTCTCTATTTACAATCAGTCAGACAGCTTTAATTAAATTTGATGAATTGTTGCTTATTTATTGACAGTAAAAACCATCAGTTCGACAGTAAGGACTATGAGCTCTCTAATATAAAAATATCTTCCGTTATAACGGTTACCCTAAATAATGAGAGGATGTGTATCGAGTACGATTCGTGGCAAATGTGTACGTTTGAAGATTGCGTTATAAATACGGTTAATTTTATCAGATTTCGTGATACTGCAAGCTATTTTTTGTGATAATGAAATGTCAAATTTTTGCAACATCAGACTACCAGCGCAGGGCTACAGGGGTGCTTGCCGAGTTCAGTGGATTCTAGAAATTTTATTATATACTCTTCATAGTCGAATATTGTAATCAATCTTGACATACCTTTTAAAGGAAATAATTCATTTTAAAATAAGATAAACACGAAACTCACAACTTACAAAGGTAATTTATCGTTGAATACTGAGATATTTTAAAAACAAACTAATTTTATTTACTGATATTATTTTAAAAGTTATGCAAAGATTATTTACATTACTGGACTAGCAAAGAAAAACGGGCTTTACTAAAAAATGCTATAGTTAAAATGGCAGTTGTCAAATATTGCCAATAGCGCGATATTTTACGGCAACAAATATTTTGTGAATAATTTAAACTAATCTTTTAACATGGTGCTAGTGACAAAAATCTACAATAGGTTCGTAGTACGTTTAATAAAAACTAATATGTAAAAAAACAACCATAATGCATATGTTAAAGCGCATTGTTCATCTTTTAGGCGAATTTCAGCGCCTCACGTGACATCATTACTACAACGCAAATACAAATGACCCGACAAGAGACGTCCGAAGGTTAGGTTTCGGTTTAGGCCACTTTTGTCAAAATAATCTCTTGGCCTGATTTTGGTAAAACTTACACAGTACCCCCAGTTTAACTATACCTAATTGAACAAAAAAAGAATCATCAAAATTTGAATTCTCGTTTTCGCGAAATTCTAAGACAAACTAACAAACATACGTACAATTACGAAATTTTGCACAAGTGTTATTTTGACGATATCACATACGTACAGGTCGAACAAATTACCTCATTTTTTGAAGTGGTTTAAGATAGGAAATACTCAGCAACCTATTGCCATACGTACCAAATTTATTTAAAAAATCGGTCGCGTCGTTTTATTAGATTGTGACATGAGATTTTTATATTTGATTCTGAAGTCCAGTCTGCCTGTTACCACGGATGCTGTAAAGCATTCGGAACGTCAGGCGTTTAATTATAAATAAATGTGCGCAAAATTAATCCGTAAAGTGATCCAATCAACGAAATCTTTATGGAATGTGTTTGTAGTTCATCTCGACAAACTTCAACCGTGTTAGCTACATTAAATTTCATCGTAGAAACCCCGATATGAAGGGTTATAAACATTTAAAATAATTGTTTTTAATAAAAAAAAGTGTATTATAATATTTACACAACATATTCTTTTTTTGGGTATCAATGAAACTTAATAGATATCCAAATTATTGGTTCCCAGGCAGATTTTATTTTTATCCAGAAGACACATAGTAGGAGTTCGTAGAATGACGGCCACACTGAGTTTGAGGGAAAGATATGGGATTTTTTCGACAATGGAAGTAAATGTAGAAGTGTAACGCAGCCAGCCAGCCATCATAGTATCCTTGCCGCAAGGAAATGGTTTCGTTTTTGAAGAGGTAGATTTTAAGTTATTTATTTATGTTGCATGTCTTAGTTTTATTTTTTTCTTGTTTGTTATTAATAAAGTCACAATGTAGAAGTGCTAAAAAGTACCCTACAAACTTACTGCCGATTTACAAAAATATGAACATAATATGAACATTTAAACATAATTCATCACCTATCAAATGCACGCTTCAGGGTAAACTATCACAGACTAGCTAGTCGACCAAAGTTCTTTAGATTATAACATGCCACATCGTCAATAACTTGAATTTGTAAAACTTATTAAATAATATTACATATGTATCTTTGTTTTTCCCACACGCAAAATCTCCCTGATAGATTTTGACGAAACTTTACAATAATACATATATCTCATAAATTACGATAACACAAAGGCTATAATCATCATCATCATCATCATTATCAGCCAAAGGACGATCACTGCTGAACATAGGCCTCCCCCACGGCTTTCCATAGCGACCGATCACTAGTGGTCTGCATCCAGTTTGATCCTGCGATCTTTTTAATGTCGTCTGTCCATCTTGTTGGTGGACGTCCTACGCTGCGTCTTTGGTCGAAGGGTCTCCAATCTAGAACTTTCCTGCCCCAACGACCATCAGTTCTTCGCGCTATGTGCACTGCCCACTGCCACTTAAGCTTACTGATTCTCAAGTAGTCCGTTACCTTGGTTCTTCTACGTATCTCCTCGTTTCTGATTCGATCTCGTAGAGTAACACACACTGGTTGAAGACTTTCGTCTTCAGAAACTGAGGTAATTGAGACGAGAAGACGCTCTTGCGTAGTTTCCCAAACGCTGCCCAGCCGAGTTGGATTCGTCGATTGACCTCTTGTCCAAGGTAGACGTACTTGTCGACAACTTCGAGAGTTGAGTTCCCAATGGATACTGGAGTGGGTACAACAAGGGAACTCGACATAATTTTCGTCTTGTCCATGTTCATTTTAAGACCCACTTGTTGGGATACTCGGTCGAGGTCTTCGAGCATAGTGCCAAGATCATCCAGCGTCTTTGCCACAACGACTAGATCATCGGCAAACCGAAGGTGTGTTATGTATTCGCCATTGACGGAGATGCCGAATCTTTCCCATTCCAGGAGCTTGGAGGCGGCTTCCAATGCCGCTGTAAACAGTTTCGGAGATATAACATCGCCCTGTCTTACACCTCTTCGCAATGGAATCGCCATCGTATTATGTTCCTGTACTCGGACCGACATGGTGGCGAAAGGCTATAATAATTCATAATAATAATTTTGAGATCTGATATTACGTGGGTGAAGCCGCAGGGAACTGCTAGCTAATATTATGTTTCTAGGACCCTAAATTAGCGTAATTAATATCAAATGCTTAACGCAAATTATTGGGAAAGATGTCGAGAGCAAATTGGCAAGAGAAATTTTAGGAAACAAGGATCATCCAATACATGTTTTCGAGAATTACTAGCTAACTCAGACACGAAACATAAAAGTATTGAACATTTTAGAAGAAACGCATTAAGCTACGCGATCTGAAAGTATTTACAAACAAAAATTTAATTCTCTGATTATTGGGGATCTCATCTTTCATCATGGATTTTGATTTTCATCTCTGTATAATACAAGACGAAGACGAAGAAGTTTTTCTAAAGGGAAATTGTTTTTTTTTATGGATATTGAACACACACAGTATTATTATTATTCCAACAAGATTAAATGTCACACGTAATTGAAATGAATATTTATTCGCTCAAAACATGGTTTCAGTGGATGGTACAGATAAGTCCTCACATTTAGTATACATAAAAGATCAGACATTTTGCGCGGTTAGAGTATCGGCACCGTAGCTTGAGTAGCATTGGTGATCGAACGTTGGCCTGGCTAGCCAAAGGTTGCTGGTTCGGATCCAGCTCCTGCGTAATTTTTTTATTTATTTAATCTTTTAAGAGTAAGTGAATTATGTGTATTATAACGGTGTGCTTAAGGCACTCATGTGATATGGCATAGCACACACGAGGAAGCTTAACGATATCAAGAAAATTTCTTCAGCATTCGTATCTCTCTCGCTGATCAGCATGACAATTTCTCGCAGTGCAACGTTCCTTTTGGCAATGTGCCAGGCCAACCGTTATTGGGTAGCTTTATCGACATCGTCGGAGAAGTATCCAAGGATTGTACGAACATTAAACGAAACCAACTCAACGCGCGCACGTTACGTTTTCTTAAAATAATTTAACGCAAGACGCTTGCGTTATGGAGGTTCTCTGATTACTCTAAGAAAGGATATGATGAAGTTATTTCATTCAGACAATGGATTGCTTGCTAGCATTTTGAACCGGTGTCATGCAAAGCTGTTGGTTTCAGACAGAACACTCTTAAGTTTAGTTTAAAGGTCTTGTTTATATTCTATCTATCTATTATCTTTTTAACCGACTTCAAAAAAGGAGGAGGTTATCAATTCGACTGTATGTTTTTTTTTTAATTTTTTGTATCTATGTTACCTCGTATTTCAGTCGTTTGTCGACCAATTCGAAATTTTTTTTCGCGTACTTAGAGGGTATACCTTCTAGTTGGTCCCATTTTTTTCAATTTGGGATCTGATGATGGGATCGAGGGAAACCCTCAAATTTTAAAGGCACGTATAGTGTTCTTTTACTTAAATCTTAATGTTGACGTGTTGTTACGTCTAATAGTCAACATCTTGGGGGGCTGAGCTGATGGTGGAACTCCTTAACGCTTAAGAGTTCAGTATTTATAATGAAAGAACTTCTAATAGGTAGTTTGTAGCTTCTTAAAAAACAGAGTCATAAGGTGCGCCCCCTCCCCATTCTCCTATAATCTCTAAAAATGAAGACTTTAAAAAAAGTAAAAACCGACTTCAAATCCAAAATGCGCTAAAAAGTCTTAAATAAACTCTTGAATATTGAAAGGAAAGGAACCCATTTAAGGCAAAGAAAATCTTTTTGGAGTCGGTGCCATCACTTTGACCATCAAGCACCAACTATCACAGCACCGACTCCAAAAAGAATTTTTTTGCCTAAAATGGGTTCCTTTCCTTTCAATAGTCAAGAGTTTATTTAAGACTTTTTAGTGCATTTTGGTTTTGAAGTCGGTTTTTACTTTTTTTAAGTTAATTTATATTTACATAAAAGGTGGTCGTTGGTCGGACTGATTATTATGATTTTTACTTTGTTAACCATGGCCAGGAATGGAATAATTAAAATGAAACTCGACCGGGGGCGGAAGGGGTTGGGAAAGAGAAAGGTCTGACTGAAATGATGGTTCTGATTGGACCTATGTTAATTTATATTTCATAAGACTGGTACACCAGGTGATTAAGTGACCAGTCACTAAACACTATTTTCGGTATCTGCCGTTTCACATATACGAGTATATAAAACATACTACTTAATAGTGTTCGATCCAAACAGGTTTTCAGCCGAAACCGAAACCGTAACCGAACTTTTACCCAAATTCTCAGTTTGTTCCGAAACCAAAACATTAGTAAATGTCAAAATGTCTATTGAAAACCGAAAACAATTCAAATTTTTACACATTATACACACAGACAGTTAAGATGAGTGGCGTGTTAAATAGACTAAAAATCTGTTTTATTTAATTATTTTCTATATACTAAAATTTTAATTTTGCTAATGTTATATAGTTGTAATAACTTACCACTTTAACTTGGCTACCACTGCCATATGTTTTATTCTATGGTTAGATACTATATCATGCTATGTGCTCATGTTTTGGAGTTACAGTGTACGAATGCTAGCATACATACGACCCCCTACACACTGCGACTTTTAGCATCGATGCAGTCGCCAAAATTCAGTACATAATTTGTTTTTTTTTAGCTTCTGCATCGCGAGTGTATCAATGCTAACGCGCGTTAGCATCACGACTGTATCGATGCTTAAAGTCACAGTGTGTGAAGGGTAACATACTATATTATGTCACTAACTGACTATAACTCTGTTTTGTATACTTATTTGTTCACAATATTTTTAAGACTAATCTCATAATAGAACAAAACCTCAATTAAACGTGAGAGACGGCGAGAACTGCGCCAGCGGAGGTGCGCACCACTGCAACCAAAACCGAACCTTTGGTCAGACACTAATTATTATTAATTACTAAACAACAAGTCAGTTAGTTACTAGTCGTCATTGCGGCAAAGGCACCTGAGCTAGATGTCCAGAATTTTTCCGGGACAGTTAGATTACAGATTTATTCCAGTTTTACTGAAAAAAAAATAATGATTTACTATTTTTACAACGTGTAACGGTGCTCGTAGCGCAGTGGTAGCAGTGCTTTGGTAGTGATACCGAAGTAAAGCAACCAACGGCGCGGTCGTGTTTAGATGGGTGACCATTCCGACCATACAAGTGACGTACACCATGAACATCTCCGTGCTTCGGAAGAGACGTTAAGCCGTTGGTCCCGGCGATTATCGGTTGATATTAGTATTTAAGCCTAGTCAGAGGCCCTATGGGCGGCTTGATAACATCTGACACAGGGTCAGTTGCTTGCCTTGCAAACACCCCTCCACCAACCCGCACTGAAACCGCGTGGTGAAGTATGGTTCAAACTACCTCATAGTTGAGGTAAGGCCTTGCCCAGCAGTGGGATATTATAGGCTAACTTTACTTTTTACAACGTGACGACGCATTTTGGTGTACTGGTTAGCGCTCCGGACTCTATGCCGGCCGTCGCGGCTTCAAATCGAGCTAGGGCAATGAGCACGAATATTTTACCTAAGTCATGACTGTGTACGAGTATGTATTTAAGTATTATTTAGAGACCGATCTGTCCATTATCATTGTTGTCTAGTATTTGTAGCACAAGGAATAAAAATCCTTAATTCGGAAACATGTCATTTTTTGTGTTGTCTGGCACATATTTATTATGAAGTTGCGACGAAAACAATCGTATATCGAAACAAAATGAAAAACTAATCGAACGATAAATCTGTGTAACCAGTAGTATAATATTCAAAATAAGTCTTGGTCGACCGATGGCATCGTCAAATGATGATGATTGTATTTAGTGGCTGAGCGACAAAGATGCCATGAATATCCAATATAACAGCAAACAAGCTGATCAAAAGTTATTTTATACTTCTACAATTTGATCCGAATTCACAATCGGATCACTACAAAAGTTAAATTGCTGGATGAAAATAAAATAGTCAGTTCTCAATATAGCATGTTAATGTTTCACCATTTGACAAATTTAAATCCTATCCAGGAAAGGCAAACGAGAAAAAGCTGTTTGGAAACTTAAATTCTCGAAATAACTGGATGGCAGCCACATTTATAGAGGTACCGATCACTTAGTGGATAACGTACGTGACTTATTTTGCCTTCGTTTTTACGGGGCAAATTGCTTTCTCTTGCCACATCAAAGTCTCAATAGCTGTCTATAGAAAACAAAGAAAGCAGACACGGATAATAATCTAGCTTTGCTGTTATTCTTCATCACTATCCTCAATCAATTAGCACCAGGGATCAAGTACCGAGTATCAATTATTTTTTCACTCTAAAACTTTGTCCGTTAAATAAATATTTTTAGTAAAAGTTGTTGTTGAAAATAAAAGCTCTATTCTTTATTTATCGTGGGACGTGGGGAAAAAGTTGAACGTTACATTGAGACCGATATATGCAGTTACAAAGTTTTGTCAGAAGCGGTCGCTATTATCTGACTTTTTATCGCAACAAGTTATAAAAAAACTCCTGTTGCCATTTTATATTATAAAAAATGGAAAGACTTTTCTAAAAATATTAAATACTAACTGTAGTAAAGATACTTGCAAATTCAGCTGATTTGAATGCTTCTTATTCGTAGCTTAAAGCAATTCACGGGACTTTGTACATTTTCAAAAAAGAAAGGGAATCGCTTTGAAATTATATAACATCTACAGACGACTTTTAAATCAAATAAGTCGGCATTTTAATAAGGTAACACAAGATCCAGATGTGATCGTCAATATATGTATTCTATTATAATGCCTTTGTATTTGCTTATCTCACAATAGGTATAGAATTCTATTACGTTTGCCTCACCTTTGATCAATCGGAATCGACATATATTTCAATACATTATACAAACTATTCTCCTTTCATAGCCATATAGGCCCGAGCTGCTGGTTTTAGAAACGTAGAAATTGAATGAACTTAATATGATATGAAGGTTTTACGTAGGCCGAGTATACTATTTAGCGACGCAATGTCAAAACGTGTTTTCGTGACAAAGCTCAATAGAACCCCAATTCATAGCTATATTCAATATGTATATTATGAATGAATTATTTAAGAAATTAACTAACCAATGCCAAACTGATTTCAACATTATCAAAGTGCGCATAAGGAACAAAAATAACACTTCATCTCTAAATAGTTTTCCACTTCGAATTTAAGTTAAACTTTAATTTTAAAGTGTTTTGTTTACTAAAAATGTACTAGAGATTTAATATTGAAAAATAATTTGAACACAGTAGATATTGTTTATTGTTATATATGATATGAAAAGCTAAACGTATGCGTTCAAAGTTTTCATAAGCTTTATCAGAGTCGTATTAAATCGAGCCTTACGTTATACGGCGCCGTACGTTCGTCTTACTTGCACTCACCACCAATGCGAAAAGAGCTGAGAAAATCATCTGTTCCTGCTCAAAGGACAAAGTGTTTTGCGGGCCAAAACATAAGGATAAAGTTTGGATTACTGAATCTGTTCAAACTCGGCCCTGCGCATTAGAGCCCCTACCTCCGGGATATTGTCTATTTTTAGCAGCTGAAAAAGACGTCAATTGCTTCAAAATTTAGATTTCGTTATTCGCCGTAATAAGTGCTTTTGATATGATAATAAACGTTTTACTTGGATCTCATTTATCATTTTATTATTCTTGCGTCATCTCTTGCGTTATTTTATTAGGCACTTTACTTAGCGTTAATGATACTGATATTTATTTATCACTGATGTTCATAATAATGTATTTTGAAAACAACTTGTAAAAGTAGAAGAGATTATAAAACTAATAAAAAATCAGTAACGCCTCTCGATATTTTGATACCCGCATTTTCACTACTGCGCTGGTCAAAGCCTTGGACACAGAATTCACACGAAGAATATTAGACTATTTTGGGCAGTCTTTTGAGTACCTAAAACAGTGAATTCAATCAAGACGTCATAATATTATTGTATTTAGTGTTTTTATCAAACAACGCTGTAGTTAAACGTCATAAAAACCAAACATGTAGCCAAATTATATTTCCAGTAGTGACTTTGCGCTTTAATTTGTATAAGAAACCGACGTCATTTTATCCAATGAGAAAATGTATAGTCCACCGTTCTTTTATTTTTATTTTTCCGTTCATTTATTTTTATTTTTATTGATTGGTTTTGATTTTTGTTAACTGTTTGTGGTTATCCTGACATTAACATTTATGTAGTTCGCAAAAAAATCGTGTTATATTTTTTTGTTCAAGCTGACACTGTGAAGGCTGTAATTCCATGGACCGGCAAATACGGTCCTCTTGGGTATCGCTGTTAGTTTATTTGCCATTTATTATTTTTGTGTAAGTAACAAAAGTCCTATAACTTCCGTCCAATGCGTCTGTCAGTCTGTTTGTCATGTCGGTGACGTCGGAGACTGCGATTCATTGTAAGTAGGTATGAGATTTGTCATGAAATTACCTCTCACTTAATGAAATACAGCATTGTACTAACTTTGCCAAGTTCCCTTCAAGTCGTTTCGAATTTCAATTTTGCTGTGGAGTAAACAAGTCGATTTGTTAATAAACATCAATTAACCACCACTTAAAAAGGTAATCAACACCTTTCCAATCGTACGCCTACAAAGAAAGTACTTCTAATTAAAAATATCTGCGCTCTCAGAGATACTCGTTAAAACTTGTAGATAAATATCGCTTTTAGCCGTTAAAATCGTGTTGAAAAACAAAAGTTAATTGAAAACGATGAAGCACACTCGTGAATAAGTGTTTTATCGAAAACGGTTCAAGCGTCATCGACTTTTTAAAAACTCTTGGGAAATTATGGCGCTTTTAGCACGTTTGCTTAACAACCATTTACTTAGTTGTTTTGTTTCCTGGAACTGAAAACTCACGTTGCTGTAATTGTTTGAGCTTATGGAATAGTTAAATAAGCTTTAATTTATTTAAGATTTTAAGAAGTGCTGCTACTTAAGGTAAGTTATTTGAGTCATTTTGAACGTGAAATCGTGAATAAACGTGAAGTTGCGAGACGTTCATAAAGTTGTTTTACCGTTTTATAGTTATACATTTATCAGTTTAAATCTTTAGATACGATCGTCTGGTGTAGTGGTCGAGAAATCGCCTACTACGCAGCGGGTTGCCGGTTCGATCCCCGCACAATACAAATTATTATAATATTTACAAACAAAAAGTATATTAGTATTATATCCGTTGTCTGGCACCCATAACACAAGCTTTGAGTAGCTTACTTTGGGACTAGATGGCGATGTGTGGGAATGGCCAAAGGATATTTATTATTATTATTTTATTTATCTCTAAATACGTAACGATAACGTTGGATTGGACGTTATTTAGATTGTCATTTTATTAACAATGTTGAATTACGTTTTAGTAGGTAGTTTTCTCTTCTTCTAACAAAACAAAGATGTTCTTCTATGTTTGCTCTATCCTGTTGCTGCTCTAGGTAATAAAAGTGTAGACAACATTAGTGATACACCGGAGTGTTACGGTTATCAGCTGCGTCCGGAAGGTGTAATAAAATGTGAGACTGTATCCTACTCAAGTCCCAAACTCCCGAATCTGCACTTGCGTTTCGGTTCTTTGATACCATCCCGTACGCAAGATAGTCTAGTTTTATTTGAAACCAATAAAATGTTGTTTAGAGATACTCTTACTAATCTGTGGTAAAATACTCTCAAGCAATGACTACAGGTGCCTTAATCAACTGAGTGGTAAGCCAATTCCAATCCCCGCGACGTGTTATAATGCCCGCCCGGTTCTCAACCAACGCTATCATGACTATTTCCACTTGAGAAATTGGTTTTTATGCCTGAGGTTAGAATCTGACAGCTAAGTGAGACTTCGCGTGATCGCATGCCTACACAACTTGCGTGATCCTGTTACCTACATTGTATATGCAAATACAGTTTCTACGCGAATGTGGCAAACCAATGTAGCCAACCACTCAGAGGAAAAAAAGTTTAAATTATTTAGGCAACGTACTTCACAATAATTGCGGAGCTTAACGACATTCATTAAACACACCAAAGTATTGTGATATGGCTTTCATGTAATACGGATAACGTCGTTACTTTTTATCCATTTACATTTGTTTCAGCTTAACGTCTACACGTAATCCGCCAGAAGTTGTCTGGTTTTTACCCAGCCCAATGGCTGGGTAAAATCCAGACAACTGCAATCAGCTGAACTGAAAGTGTAGGATAGATTTTATACGTCATTACCCCTCTCTTTGATATTTGACCGCAAAATAAAAAAAAAACGATTTCTTTCAATCTTAAATAACAATGTGGTTAAGTGAATTATTCTTAAGTCCTAAAGTAACAATATGTAATATCTTATATTATTGCTGTAAACTTTCATGGCCACTAATTCGAGGATTCTAAATCACACGGTAACAATCTTGTTTCGAATAGTCCTTTTGTCTTCCTCATCTGATGCTTACTATGAAAACCGTTTCTTGTGTGTATGTTAGGTACCGGAAATGTATGATATCCGTCATTGTTGCTAAAATCAATCATAAGACATATTCATTTCCTATGGAATTTATACATTTTCTAAATACCAATCGGAAATGTAATATACATAATTACTTGTTGACTTCAATGGAAGCCTTAGTCCGATCCTTGAATTAGTAAGAGTTAAAAATTTTATTATTATATACGAGTATAATAATAAAATATACCTATATACTGTATAATTGTTACATTGTTATCTCAATGAGACCCTTATTAACAGGTCTCTCTTCTTTATTTAAAAACGTGTTTATTATTTTATTTTATTCACACATAGTATTTGTTTTATACATTTTCTAATACGATATTGGAATTTTATAAAACTCCTAAAAATATGTAGAAATTTCCTAGGATATATGCATGTTAAATTATCTCCGAATAAATATTTAATACATTTTCTAAATAGCTTCGGAATTGTATTAATTTCCGAGGGATTATATACAATTCCTAGAATTCATAAATTTCCTGTTACATATACTCAAGAATCTGGAAATATTGGTAATGGAAAATCTCCTTTATCGTATTTCGTAGCAGCAGAAAATAATTTTATAGTAAAAGTGTACTCCATGTGGAGTTAATCCCCGCTCCAAAGCTCTTTACAGTTTGATCTTGGAAATTCAAATTTTATTTGCATCGACGTTCTCGAATATGTAGAAATGCTTGTGAATTTTTCTTTAGAGGATATGGTATATTTTCCTTCGCTTGTAAAGGCAGTCAGTGAATGCTTTCGTTAGTGAATAGATCCAATTTCTGCACCGTTGCACTTTGTGTGATTTGCTTCAAGATTTCGATGAAAAAAAAATGCAAATTACGTACAATCCTATCACGGATAAAAGGTTTGCTGCAGCGTGTCATTTATATTAACGCAAAAATACCTTCCTTTTTACATTATAATATAAAATAAACGAATTAAGGCAAATGGACCTATAAAATTTCATCACATTGAACTCCATAATTATGATGAGGTTTAATAAATCATGTGCAAAGTGCACAAAAAGTTGAATTAATTCATCATTCTTAATTGATATTTCATGTTCGATAGCGTCATGAAAAAGCGATTCCCACGCAACAAAATATGCGCTCTCAATTAAAGACGACACTGAAAATATTCACCGTAAAATTAAAGCACCTGCGATTCCGGCAATATTTTCGACTGTTAACGAATGCGGCGTGTTGTGTGATATCGTAATATCAATACCGAGCGTTGATTGGACGTGCGAATGTATCGGCGGTTCCTCCCTTTACGTTTAACTTTACCAGATCGGTTTTAACGTTGTGACTGAAAACGAAAAAGCATTCTGCATTTTTCACGTTGAACTCGTGTACCTACTGTGAGTTTTGGTATTCCATAAGCGGCGATAAAAACGCACTTGTTTTAGTTAGAAACTGGGTTATTTCGTTTTTAAAATATCAATAATTAATTGTGTTTTTAAAACATACCTGCTAATTCTAATCTTCTAATGTACAAACGTGATGTTTATTCTTTTTATGGATCACATCGTATTAATTCAAACAGTTAATTGAATCAAGGATATCTGGTCAGCGACGGAATAATCACGGACAAACATAAACGCAGGTTAAACTAAAAACCTTATTTTTTTGAAAAAAAAGAAAAAAGAACCGGTTTGAAAAGTCACTATCGAGGCCACAAAATAACCTATACACTAACCTATATTAAACAGCCTGTTAGTAGGTCCTAAAACCATGATTTTACATCAATATCCATCGTCGTCGTTAGAAATTGTACACAAGGACGGCAATGCGTTCACTACAAGAGGCGATAGCTGTACTGGACATGCCTTCACCATGTCCTAAATTGAATAGAGGCTGGGTTCAGTTCCGGACCAACGTATAGTAGTGGTACAAAAGATAGGCGAATATACGTATGCTTTACTATTATACAATTCCTTTATGATTGCTTTATTCTAATGGCTTCAAAAAAGATAAACAACATAATTTCAATACAGTAGAACAACAAAACTGTCAAAGTGAAAAATATTATTTGAATGACGCCTTATGATGGAAAACGCGAATCTGATGGGATTCCATACAGTATTTAATTTTAACGAATAAATTTTTAGCAAAAAAAACTAAACTCAAAACATTTTCTTTTATTTTTAATATGCTGTATTTGTGTTATAGGACACTTGATACGCTTGACAGATTTTTTAAAGAATATCATAGAAGGAAAAATAGAATGGAAGGGGGGAAGAGGACGGCCTAGGATAAGCTATTTCGACCAAGAGAAGGAGAAAATTAATGTCATGTCATATCAGAAAGTAAAGAAGAAAGCAGACTGTAGAAAAGAATGGCGATTACTCCACCGACAAGAGCGCGGCTCTTAAATTGAAGAAGAAGATATAGGACAACTCCTTTTCCAGAATGGTCCTAGTCGACAGTTGATGTCGAAATATTATCAGCTGATTATAGTAAATGTTTAATCTGCCGTACGAGTGTAAGACTTGTATTCACTATAGCTGCATGATTCATCTATTGCTGTGACGACGAGATTGCGGATTTAACCTATAGCTACATGTTAACCAATCGCCGTGTCGTCAAGTTGTCCACCGCAAGTTTGTCACAACATGACAGGATTACGGTACACAAGATACTGTATAAGATCTTCGTGTATATTTTCTTTAATCAATCTTAATAGATTATCTCATGATAATAGCGATACTATTTTATTTGAAGGAGAAATTAGGCATAAATAAATCTCTTCACAGTTCAACGGACCTATAATCTGGGACCAAGACTGTCACATTCAAAAAATAATTATGTAAAATGCATATGGATGTTATATACCTACCTACGTTTGTCACACCAAAAAGATGACTCGCAGAATCGAAGCAATAGACTAATTGGTTACTTTTTTATGAAGTAAATATATATGAGGTATCTACCTATCTAGGTAAGAGGTTAAATGCGTAACGCGAAAACCAAAACTTAATAAGTGACGAAGTGAAGTTTTAGTTGTTTGCAAATTATGTCTAATAAAATCAAATTTATTTCCATTTGCCGCTTGCATTGGTCCTTGATATGCACAGAATGAAACTGAAACGTAATAAAATATATTTCAAACTTCTTAAAAAAGGGGCAGGATACAATTATTTAAAAACGTCGCACTTAACATCTGAAAGTTGCAAAGAAAAATTAAATTTTGATTATTTTAGTTTGGTCCGTAGACTTTTTTTATTTGTTTTTAATTTAAATCCACTGATTCTGTCATCCATGCCTTTTTAATTTCAGTTAAGACCTTCGCAAAATTTGGGTTCATTCTTTGTTTTACATTGTTACTTATTATATTGCTTACTCTACTTAAGATATCAAATCTTTTTTTGTTTATGTTTTCTTAGTATACATGTAAAAATCTTGTGACATGTTTCTTTTATAGCACTTCCGCCAACATGGAGCTTCTTACAGTGATACGTGGACACAATTTTAAAAAAATATATTTATTTTTAAGTAGTTTTTAATAAAGTGGAAAAAGGGGTATATAACCGAAAAATTAATGTTTGAAGAATTAACAAGTTAGTATTAAAGTGTGGTAAAAGCTACCGTGAATAAATAACGTTATAGTGCAAAAACAACACCCGTAACATCAATAAGAACCATTGATTTACCAAAACAATAATGAACTTATAAAGTGCCAAACTATTACAGATAAATAGACAATTTAAAGTAATAGTGAATAAAATTATAACCTAATGTTTTAAATTAATTTGCAATAAATTATCATTCATCACATAACTACGATCGAACTATGCGACAGATCAAACGATTAATATGGATCGACGTTTAGCTTTCATCAAATACAGAAGGCTCAAATTTCAGTGTAAGACAGTTCATTTATCTAAGTAATTATGTATAAGTATTCTATGCAATCACGTTGCGACTTTTAGGAACAGATTAAAATCAATACACGTGGACTACGTTTGCGGGGAACCGCTTAGTACGTCATAATTAAAAATAGCACACTAGTTATGAAATTATCAAACTGTATACAAGAAGTTCTTGTCAACTTTGTTTTTTTACCGTTTCGTTTGCTTAGTAACTTGGTTAGTTTGACGTCGTTTTATGATTATAGTCTTTATATTTTTATTTATTTAGAAGATAAAGAGACAAATACTAAAGTTTTAGTATTAGTCCGTGTATACCGAGGATTGAGCCTACTGTCTAACTAAAGCCCCAGAACATGTAGGTAATAGTGTAAAGTCATTACCGGTCACTAGTCTTGTTCTGGATTATCGGCAGTCAATTCACTGATCAATCGGCAGAGTGGACCCTTTGAGAGTTAAATGTCGATCTAGATTAGTACAAAGCGATGCGTAGTTGACTAATGTGTGCAACCATCTCCTGTACCAATTTCCTGCCAGTCAGCAAGACATTGATTACACTATCTATTATTCGGCTGGAATAGTTATTTTATTTGGTATTGTGTTTTTCTATTTAGAATATCTGTTACTATTGTACAGAATATGAGTATTATTGCAAGATCTAAGTCATTCATGTTTGTAAAATGTGATCAGTGGTGAGTGGTGATTTATTTGAGTAAATACATATTATAATATATCTGAATTATGTATGTTTTGCAGTATTCCATAAGTCGTTAATTTAATTTTGTAAGTTGAGACTTTAGGAGCATTGTCTGATATGCTAAAGGTAAGATAACCTACCATGTTTGTGAAAATAATAAATAAGGTGGGACTCTTCAAGATGCGGGCGACCTTTCCAGATAAACATTAAGATAGGATAGAAAATAAAGTTGGAGTCAGTTGGAAATTAGCTGAATTGTATTAGGACTTCAAGTTATAATTACTTTCACACAAACAAACAATCATTATTTCACACTCCTGTTCGGCAACGTTCATTTAGAAAAAAGAGAGAAAATAGTCTTTAAAATTGAATTGACGATCACATTTTGTTGTCTACTTTATCCATGCAAATAAAAAACAACAATTTAAATGTATTTTAGTGTTATAGCATATCGGATAATGCAACCAAAAATTACGTACTGATTTACGATTTAGGAATGTTCAAGTTTTGGTTAGTATCTTCGAATAGTACTTGTTTACATTAATTATTATCTGACGATTAAGTGCAATTTGGTAAATGATTGCTCAGAGAACTTGGGGCACTCAGACTGCTTACTCCTCAAGTAGCCTACCAACTAAGGTCTACACTTAATATTTGATATTAAAATACACCCAAAATAAACAATGTTTCATGGCAAATTTTAGGTAATTTCGTTGTAACAATAAAAACTATACATTACTTTCATTTTTAACTTCAGTGATAACAGACGAATAAAATAAGCCATAATTTAACTTAGTGTCAATAATTTAAATAAACATCAAAATTATGTTTTCATCATCATCATCATCATTATCAGGCAGAAGACATCCGGTGCAAAGCATCCAGTGTGGTCCTGCGATCTTTTCAAAGTTGACTGTCCATTTTGTCGGTGGACGTTTTACGCGGTATCTTTCATCGAAGGATACTTCAATTTTCTGCCCCATCGGCAATCAGTTATTCGCGCTATGTGCCCTACCAATGTTTTTTTTTATTGTATTGTACATCAACCACATACATCGCTCTGATTCCAAAGTAAGTAGCTAATGCACTTATGTTATAGAAATCAGACACAACGTTGGTACCACAACTGGGTGTTGTGACAATACATTTTGATTCTTATATTGACCCGACCGGGAATCGAACCCGGGACATTTCTGATTCGATCTCATTGAGAAATACCGAGCGTAACCTCTCCATTGCGCGATGTGTGATTATTAGTATCCGTATGTAATCACTGGTAACACATCCTGTTTGAAGACTTATGTTTTACAAACTTTAAGTGTTTTTATAACTGGTAACTGGCTTCGAGCTGGTTGGACATGCTCAACACGCGGTTTTGGAGCCAATTTTTGTAATATTCTCCTATTCTTCAATGAGGGTCGTTTTAATGCCCAACCGTAGCTGTTGATATGCGACTTCTTACTTTCCTTCCTAGCTCATCCAAGGCGTGTTCAATTGGAAAGAGATCAGGAGTTTTTGATGGCTAAGTCATTGCGCTGAAAACAATCTCCCGAGCTTACTCTTGCACTACCTGAGCCGTGTGTGAACAGGCATTATCATGCATCATCATCGATCGTAGCAGTCCCGCGACTGCTATACTCTGCGCTGCTCTCTCTCGAGTTTGGAATCATTGGTTGGTTTTGTGGTTTAAAATTTGCTTTAGCAAGTCTTCTTTTCACTGTACTGTAATGCGGGAAGCGAATGACCACTCAACAGCAAGACCGATTTTTGCAAGTTGCCGCGAAAAGACAACCAAATGTTACGGCCATCCAAGTGGTTCAGAGGCTCCAGTCACAGTACCAGTTGCTTGAGAGTGACCAAACTGTAAGGAAAAGGCTGCACGAATTTAACCTCCGTGCTCCAGCATTACGCGGAGAAAATCGTGGACGATGACTAAAGTGGGTTCATGAACACTTGCTGTGGAAGATAACCAGTGGCCTGTAGTGCTGTTTACCGTCAGTCCGTGTACGAGAGAGTACGTGTTTGGCGAGTTTCTGCTCGTGAGAGCTGTCTGCATTATCCTGAGGAAGTCTTTTTATACCATGGAGGGACACTTATGGTTTGGGTGGGAATTCGTTTGGTGGAAAAACGGTCCTCGTTTGGATCAGAAACACCATGCAGGCTGAAAATACCGTAACGAGGTGCTAGTACCAATAAGCTTCCCTCATCGACAACACGGGCAAAGAATTCACGCTCAAGCTCTATAACGCAGCAAGGGTGGAGACGAGCTGGTTGCTGGAGCACAATTGTCTGACCCAAACCCCATAGGTACGCTTGGGATATGCTCCAAAGAAGAGCTTTGAGGAATTACACTACACACATTGCGACGGAAGAGCAAATTTTTTGCATCTTAACCGGACCTGGGACAATATATTACCGTAGCAAGACTTAGATAACTTAATCCAAAGCGTAAAAACAGTGGCAGGTTAATTATTAACGTCATGGATGGTTGTACTGACTACTGATTTTCACATAACTTGCTTTTTTTACTTTTTCTTGAGATTTAGATTCATTGTTAAGATAAAAATTTGAATAAAATTTTATTTACGCGAAAAAAAACTCTTACTATGGAGTGTAGTCAGATAAATGGGCTAAATATATTTATATAGTAATATAATTATAAATTAAATATGTTTTAATAGATTGAGTAAATCTTAAATATCCCTTGACAGTGTCGATGTGTGTATTTCAAAAGTATTATACAAAATTTTGGTGTCGTATAGGTGTATATAGGTGTATTTTACAATTTAAGTACGTTGAAGTTCGCAGGTATGTAACTAATTGTATTTGGTCATAATTAAAAGTAAATAGCTAACTTCCAAATAAATGGCACGTGTCGTATTAGTTTGATAACATGATATGTGTAAATAAAATAGGCATGAGACAAAACAAAAAAAAGTGTGTCTGAAAGTTATCCCACATGTAAGTAAAAACGCATATTCAATACAATGATGTATTTTACAAAGCTAACTTCCAAATAAATGGCACGTGTCGTATTAGTTTGATAACATGATATGTGTAAATAAAATAGGCATGAGACAAAACAAAAAAAAGTGTGTCTGAAAGTTATCCCACATGTAAGTAAAAACGCATATTCAATACAATGATGTATTTTACAATAATTACCAATGATTATTACACGCTTGTATGCTATGAGAAAAAATAGTTTATTATTGATAAAAATTTACTTGAGGACTGAAATTGTAACGATCGTCGTAAACCTCGTGTGTAAACTATGGACTCTTATCAAACATGAAGATTTGTTTTGCATAGAATTAACACTCAAATTTGCATCTTTTGGACGTGCATTTGTCCAGCCAATTGAGAAAAAACAACCTGGACTTATGCTGGGTCTAACGGATCCCGTAGCGAGATCTTTTATTGAAACAGCGGCGTCAGTCCTGAAATGTTAACCCGAGGTGGGAAACGACCTCGCCCCAAACTGTTTCGGATTAGAGATCCACACAACAACACAGGGCACTCATGTATCTTTAATGTACCAGCGGCTGCTGAGTTCCCTACTTTTCGTTGGTTTGTGTAACCAAATATACAGAATAATTAAAGTTAACCCTACACAAATGTAGAAATAAGATCTCGTATCTAACATGAGTCTTGTCGCAACTGAATTTTCTTTTATTTGTAGCACGTTTTCTCTTGAATATGGCTAAAAAAACCTTTAAAATACCTTATTTACATAAACTGTAACAAATACGGCTTAAGCAGTAAACACCTTATTATTTACTAGAGCTGCGCATTGAATTTGCATTTGGAAGGATTCAGCCGTACAAACGTTTGTTGTTGAAACTGACAAAGGATTGTATTGTTCACATTTCACAAATACACACTTTAAATTGATAACACATTTATTTATCTAAGAATGAACTGGACTAATTGAAACGCATAATATCAGATGTGGAAAAATTTGATTACATGAAATATGGAAAGCCGTTTTTTACCTGAAACGATGTACATATTTAGAAAAAGTTTTCAGAAAACTTAACTGCGATAATAATTTCAGGTGATAAACATTATATGTACCTTTCGTAATATTCGCAAGTATATTAAATCGACATTCTTACTTAAATATTCAACATGAAGGTCAAACCGCCCGAAATTAAACGGTCTATTTTAAATAAATATGACAGAAAGTCACTTTGTAAATTTATAAATTTAAATGGTTGTAAGCCGATAGGTGGCCGATAATATGCGAACTGTAATTAATTGCAATTCCTGCGATCAACTGACGTGTTCATGATATTTCGAACACTATTCAGAATCGTGGCTATGGTATAAAACACAAAAGCCCGCCGGATTTATTATTCATTCGAAAGATAAAAAGTAACATCATCCATCGTAAATCTAATGCATTCCGCTTTAATGGTTAGATTTACGAGCGCCTCAGCTTATCGGCGAAGTATAAACTTAGGTCGTAGAGACGAGAGGTTTTCAGTTTTACTCACGCGACATGGTTGGCTTGCGGTAAGAATGCGGCGGCCAGCGCCAGAAGCAGCGGCGCGCTGCGGGGGCGGGCGCCGCTCATGTCGCGAGCGGTGGGCGCATGAGAGTCGCGTCTTCGCCGGCAGTTCGCGCGTTCGCCGCCGACGTCGCGCGGCGGGCTACCCGATGCGTGTGGTGGTTCCTCGCGCTCAGCTCGACGTGTTCTCCCGCCGCCGTCGCGCCGCACCGCCGGTATCGATCGAGCGAGCGTGACCCGGGACGGCACCGCCTGTCGCTCTACTATCGACCGTCGTGCCGCCGCACCATGCGACGCGTACACCTCCTAATTACTACACTACCGGACTTGCTCGCATTAAAAGTTCAAAACTGCGCGCGACACCGCGGAAAATAAATCACGATTTTCCAGTTCATTTTTAACTTTTCAAATCATTGCACCACAGGCGCGTTGACTTAACGAGTACAGTTTAAACTGTTCTTTAAAGTTTCTTTCTATAACGCTATAACGAAATACAGGTAGCGCGTTATGAGTAAAAATTGTGGAGGACAAATTGTAATGAAATGCGAGTAGGTGTGGTGTACTCAACCAGTTTCAGGAATTTTATGAATATTCTCCGTATCAAAGCGCAGTATACTCGTACCAATTACCAGTAATGGATATTCAACTTTCGTTTTCACTAGCTATCAGCTGATTTTATCACGTATGTGAAGCTCATTCACATCGCAACCAGTTCGCTTATTTTTTTTATGAGTAGAGATCAATCGGGGTACAAAATGTATTTAAAAAAAGGGCAAAGGTTAGCAAAGCAAAATTTCAGTGACACCTCTCCCGAAAATAAAACAAGGCAGCAAATCTTCAATTATTTTTGCTTTAAAACAACAACATAATATTATCATTTACGTGTACAGTAAATGATAATATTATGTTGTTGTTTTGCTGTAATTAGTACCCTTATACTACTGTTTAAATGTCAAAATCAACCCAAACCATTAGTAGGGTTTTCGTTTCATACGACAGGGCTACAATTTATACCATGTGTATTTAAAACCTGATTGGATATGTTTGTATTTTGTGCTATTTATAGTCAGTTAGTATATTTGTGGAAAAATATATTATATGAAAATAACTTATTGGTTTTATTGAACAAACCCATACCAGTATAACAAAATCACATTTTAATATTAAATTTATACGTAATAATTATATATTTAACGTTTATTGTTTAATTAAAACATTAATTAAACGCTTCAATTGTCATGCTTAACCTTTCAATGAGAAAATACCGACTCTTTCGAAAAATATATATTTAATCCTATTTCTACCAAGAAGACTCCTAAGATCCCTTTTGCTTGTCGAATTGTGTAAATTTATTAACTGGTGTTATTTCAAAAGTTGTATAAAGATTGTTTACATTATTTGACTGGCAAGGAAAAACAGACTTTAAATAAAATACTACCTCTACTGCTATACTCTATTCACGTTTTTAATCCCCCCTACGCAAAAAGTAAGGGGTGTTACAAATCTAACGTTTCTTGTCCGTGTATCTGTCTGTGGTATCGTAACTCTTAAACGGATGAATCGATTTTTGTCTGGTTTTTTGGTCATAGAAAATATAACCCCGAGTGTTCTTTGCTAGATTTCATGAATATCCGTTCAGTCGTTTTTGACGAAGTGTTTGACGTGTCAACGTTTCATTTTAAAATTTAATGCAATGATTATTTATACATATCAATGCAGATGATATACTATTTAGCATGGCATAAAATGCTGGATGAATTATGCCATCCTTTCTAGTTAACGCAAACAGTATTTAGGATTCTGCTTACTCACATACTCGTATAAGAACAATAGCAAGCTTTTGCCTATTCTGTATTAAGTTCATCTGAATAGTTACGCGACAATAAGCGGGAGCAGACTAGTGCTGTCGTTCGATGAGTTACCTTCGATAGTTTTGGTAAGTGTCGATAAAATCTACAGACTAGTATTATTAATAAAACACTACTGCTGGGTCACTGGCGCTGGGTATAATTTTGACCAAGTTTCTCTCTATTTCATTTTAAAACATATTTTTACGAAATATTTTACGATTTAATTAAAAGCGTTTTCATCATCACAGCTTAGTAGACAGTAAATTGACGTCTTCCTGTGTAAAAAAGTCACAAAGTTATTAACAAACGTGTGTTTTAGTAAGTAGCATTCGCAGAATTTTTTTTTAAAATCCTTAAGAGATTTATATACCTTCATAACTTAGTTGACGCCAAGCTAACGGCAATTCGACGGCATGCCGTCGGCAGCTGCCGTTCATTTGTATTGCACAAACTGACATCCGTATGTTGAATCCCTAAAATCGATAGTCCAACTATTGATGATTATATTAATGATTCAATGAAAAACGAACAATCTACGGCGTAGCTTTAAGGGACATATTTTTTTATATTTTAAAAAGAGGCATTGACAATAGTAGCTGAGTTTGTTGCACAGCCTTTTCTCAGCACTAGCCCACAATTGTACCTAAGCTATGTTGGAACGTGTATAAGTGCTAGTAATGAGTCTGTATACAAAGTTAAGAAATTATGAATTTTGATTTTTTTTAAAGTTAATAAATTTATTCGACTCAAATTACAATAAACATCATTTCATTTATTTACATACTAAAAGCAGGCTTAAAGGCATTTTGCTGATTTAAAGCGTGCGCCTTTGTGGGTAGAATAATCTGCTCGGAAATTAATAAAAAGTAGTCAAGTACATCCATATTTATTTCTTATTTTTGATAAAATAGGTAATCTTTCGATAGTCCGGCAACGATCGAACGGGCTTTAATTTATCCGTAGTACGGCTTACTTCAGAAGGTTGGTAGCCAGTTCATTGCATTGGGCCAGCGGGAATTCTTGACGCTTCAATCTGAGAGGCCCGCCGCAAGCATGTAGGGAATATCGGGAATGCAACTTCGATTACCGCTTTCAAACTTTGCCATTATTTATACTCTAGTAACTGAATGTTGCTTTACATCTTATAGTCTGAATAACAACAGAACAATATTTATTTTGTTCATTTCTGAAAACAGTTCTTTTGATTTAGAAAAGAATAGAGAATTGGGATATTTTTATAAATCAGTGGAGCTATTTGCCGCGAAAGATTTAAACAGTGGGCTGAAAATTTTACATAAAAAAATAAACATGGAAAGCATCTTTTTAGGGTTCCGTAGTTAAGTAAGTAACCCTTATAGTTTCGCCATGTCCGTCTGCCCGCAGTTCAGCTCAGAGACCTTAAGTAGGTACTAGAAAATTGTTATTTGACAGGGGGATTTTTGGGATACCGTTAGTAACGTGGGGAAGATTTTTTTCTCATGCTTCACCTATCGCGTGGTGCATTTTTAAATAGGTCTATTAAAGTGGTCGGGAAAAATTTTTAAGAGTCTAATTTTCTCACCTAACTAAACGGTAGTAGGTGGATACTGAAAAGAAATTACAGCAGTAGCATAAATGATGAATTTAAAAGGAAAACTATCACGGTTATTATAAATAAACATAACAATCCATATACTTCAAGCAAATTAACTATACATACATATCATAGATTAGGAACCCTACGTGAGATCGACTCGCACTTGGCCGCTTTTAAATTTAGTTTTACCAAAATGCTCGCAACATCAATAAAACTGATGTTTCAGGATTATTAACAACATCATTGTTGATAAGCTTAATCAGTTTCATAACTTAGTTTTTAGCAATCACAAGATTTTATTTCTTGTATTTAATTTTACACAGGGATGATTAAATTTCGACATAGACCGCAAATTGCCGTGCTATTATAACACCTTACACGAGTATTAATTAAATTTGTACATTCAACGGCGCAAAATGCGGTACAATTCGTTCTTAATTAATGTTGGCAAATTGGAACATTATGATTCTTATGATCTCTTACACACTGCGACTTCGCATCGCGCGTTAGCATCGCGACTCACGCAATGAACAGATTTAATTTAACATCGATGCATTTGCGTGTTATAATCGATGCTAAGACGCGTTAGTATTCAGTACATAATTTGACACTTTCCAGCTGCATCGCGACTGTATCGATGCAAACGTGCGTAAGTATCGCGACTGTATCGATGCTGAAAGTAGCGCAGTGTGTAAAGATTGACATTTTGCGACTGCATCGATGCTAACGCGCGTTAACATCGCGATTGCATCGCTGCTTAAAGTCGCAGTGTGTAAAGGTTCTTTGTTAGTGTGGGCATGGAATCAGAAGAAAATTAAAAGTAAAATCTAGGCAAGAGTTTTTGCTAACTTAGTAGACTAGAGGTACAACTTTTATTTCTAGTACTTCGAAATTAAATTTTCATACTGAAGCTGTCAAAAAAGATTTTGGATTCTGTTGTCTGCGGTGCAAGTATCCAGCCAGGTTAACCTGTCGAAAAACTGGTTGCGCTCGGTAAACGCTGAGATGAAATTCGTGATGATCATTATATGTACTTAAAAACAAATACAAAAAAAAATGGAGTTAAATTTACTCAAAATTATTCTCAATGAAAATAACACGAATGATTTTCAGCGTTTTTCGACGCCATCCGGTGTTCGACCGGTTGAACTGCTCCCGTGCAGTCACGATGATGTTGTAGTAAAATTGTATTTAATTTTTTTTTCAAATACTAAGTAATTACACCTAAAAAAAATTACTAATTTTCAACAACTTGATCATAATACTTGCTCATAATGTTCACAACTGATATCCTGGAATCGTACAATTTTAAAATATTTAAAAATGTTACACGTAAAGTAACGAAAAGAGTTAACTACCTATAAATTATATGAATATTTCAAACACAGGGGATAGAAGTCCGATTGTTAATATTCGATCAATTTTGGAAGTCCATTTTAGCGAAATACAAAATATTACATAAATACATATTCCATTATAATTTACCAATAGGCCTTAGCTGCTCTTCAGAGTACATATTTTGACCAAATAAACATGTAATTTACGTTTAACGATTCGTTCAGCGAATCACAGTCTGTGTGTCTGTCACACAGCCACTTTATTCTGTAACTATAAGCATAAAGCTGTTTAAATTTGGTAGGAAGATGTATCCTGTTGGTTAAAAGGATACATCTTTCTACCAAATTACTACTTCCAAAGTGGTAAAATGGGCGTCCCTCACCCTCCATCAACCTCTAATTTCTAAACTAAGCGAATGTAAATTTAAAAAAATATATATGATGTAGACAAATACTTTCAAAGAAAATTAGTTTGAACGAGATTGAACTAGTAGTTTTTTGAGTTAAAGCTCGTTTTCAAGAACAGCAAATATAACTTTGTGCTTCATACAATTACTATGAAAAACAAAGTTAATAAAATAATTATACAAATATTTCTTATCTCACGTTGGTAAAATCAGGCATTATAAATTTAAACTGGAATTGCTTATGAGAATGGGTATTTAAATTTGGAATAACATTAGTATGGGTTACGTTTGGCACTTGTAACGTTGTATATTTTTGTCTAAGTTCGCGTGAAACGAAAAGCTAAATGGATGTAGGACTCCAGTCCATATTTTGGCATAGACATAATGGATGCTGACACTGACATTTGTAAAGTGTGACAGCTGCTGTTTTTTCCGCCACGGTTGGTCGTGCGTCGGAGTGGAACGTGTGTTAATATGTAATAAATTAAAAAATGTGATTACGGGGCACGCCCCAATTATTTTGTAGTTTGATAGTTATTCCTGATAAGTATCTGCAGTAAGGTTTGCGTTGATTTTTGTTTGTTGCGAGACATTTCTTAGAGTCTGAGCACATGGTTCTTTTTATCGTTTCAGACGCCGCCAACATGTCAATTTGGATGAATTCATTTCGAAATTGATTTGATATAAATGACTGAAAAAAGTAAGTACTTTGGGAAACTCCTTTGGAAATCCTTGTAAAGAAAATGTAGTCTACCTACATCTGGGCATATTGTATTGAGAGTTGTAATTTTTATCATTTCAGGTCTCAAATAGAATAATTAGCATAAATGTTTACTAATCAATTCAGAAATTATATGGCGAGCCAGCTGTTGCAGGTATTAAATTGGTTAATTAAAGATTTCATAAATAGGGTGATGAAAAGTATACTCACCCTCACTTAGAAAAAAAAATGTGGTTAACTAGAACTTTCTTTTATTTCTAGGTTTCGCTTTTGATATGTGTCTGTAAGTTGAACAGTCACAATTTGGTGATCATGTTGTAACCTCAGGTAAATATTTATTATGAAAAGTTAGTGTTTTCTTAACTTTTACTTTGGTTTGTGCGTTGAACTAACATTTTGTAAATTCTTTTCAGTGACCTTACTTAGACCTTACTTAGACCTCATTTGGATTATTTTGAAGACAGATTTTCCTGATGGATTGATTTGCTTCTTGTCTACTGTTTTGAGGATGGATCGGTATCGGTGAAATTTTGTGGTAATGTTGCAGAGTTGTTTGTAGTTTGATGCAACAAAGATTTGAAATAGTAACCTCCGTTGAAATCCAAGGTTGGTTTTCCTTATATTTACTTTAACTTTAGTGAAAAGTGGGATAATTTAGCTATTAATTTAGGCATAACTTAGGAATCCCTTTGAGGATAAATTTTGGAATCAATTAGGAAATTAAAAACTTAAATTGGTGGTTTATCTTTGTTTAATTAGAAATTTGTGAACATAAAGATTTGTAATAGTATAGATATAGATAACTAAATTAGAACCTAACCTAGTCTCTACTGAATTCTGAGCTATTAAGTTTTGTATTTAAAGGTGTTAAAAGGTAATTGTGAAATAGCAAATTTGAATAAACTTTTGTTGCCAAATGCTATACCCGGATTTCTTTATTTCATTCGAATATTAGTACCTTTTAAACACCCTTTGTCCACACTAGCCGGGAGTGACTGTGACACACTAATAATTTGGATCAAGAGTTGAAGACGTATAGCGGTCTATACGTGCTATAGCGCACGTTTCAGCCTTCAAACAACGACGCCGCGTTTGGCGAATTGGTTAGCGCTCCTGACTATTACGCTGCCGTCGCGGGTTCGAATCCCGCAAGGGGCAAACGTTTGTGTAATGAGCACGAAAATATGTACCGTGTTCATGGATGTTTATTATGTGTTTAAGTATATAAGGAGACGCCCCCGTCATAATCGTTGTCTGGTATTCGTAACACAAGGATGAAAATTCCTTACTTCGAAACCACGACAATTAGTGTGTTGTCTGGCGCATATTTATATTTATTTAATCAAAGACTTTCAGGGTCTTATTTTTGAAATATTATTATTAATTCTACAACCGCAAACATAACTTTGTTCTTATAACCAGAAATTAACTAAGTAATTTACATAAAACCTAGAGAATAAAAAAAAGAAAAAGGTGATGACAGACTGTACCTAGGTGTCATAAATTTGTACCAAAAGTTTTAATGACGTCTACTGCTTAACATAGACTACCCCCACGAAAAAATGTTTTACATGTAAATAAGTTACGAATGCAGAAATCACTGCTGTTGGGGATGTAATCCTAGGTTGGCATCGCTACGAACACTGGAATCAACATAACGTTGCTGAAGTACAATTTACGACCCTCCGGGGCTCGGGCACGTTACTACAGCCACTGCGATATGCACCGCATTGCGACTTTTAAATCGAAGAGGAAGTCATTTTGCCTTCGACTGTTTATTCAGATGTCTGTGGATCTGGAATCACAAAACTGTGGAGGCTTTAATAACGGTCAATTACTATCAGCCACTTAGAAATTAGTACCTGATACGTAGACTAACTAAGCTCTAACAGACAGTCAAATATGGTATACAAGGTGACAAATTACAGTAGGTAAATAAAGGAATCACATATTTGGGCTGCATAAATTAGCATGCAAATGTCATCAGGATACAATAAAAATATTAGCAATATAATATGCAGTTACAAATGCCTAATTGAGTCAGTGCTGAAATTACCTTCCAAACCTAAATTCCTTTTTTATTAAAAAAAGCATCTAGACTATAGAAATTATGGTGATTAAGCCAGCGGAAAAAATGTCTTCTAAATACTGGTAAATTATATTTTTTAAAGTCATTAGACAAGTAAAGTAAATTAGAAAAGTAATTGACATGTTGTACCATGACATTGTAAAATCACTATCTGAGGCAGCGGTAATAGCTACAAATGATGTAACGGTAAGAAGGGCTGGTAAAAAACCGTACATAGCGGGGTGGAATAAGCATGTCAGAGAGCTCACGGGCAGGCGAGGCTTGACTTTAAATTGTGGATAATGTTTGGTAAACCCAAATGTGGGGAGTTCTACAATCAAATGTGTGAAAGTCGTAAAATATTTAAAGTTAAATTGAACTGGTGTCTTAGGAATCAAGAACAGATTAAAATGAATATTTTAGCTACACATCATAATGATAAAACGTTTTCGAAATTTTGGAAAGCTGTAGCTAAACAGAATGCCAGGCCGGGCATGCCCGTGAGCGTTGACGGGGTGAGTGAGCCACAAGCTATTGCCAACCTCTTCAAGAACCATTTCCGGGTCGAGTCGAGGATTGAACCTGCGCGTTGCACGGATGCTGATACTACTTTTGACAGTGAGTGTTCTCCACCATTAATCATCACAGCTCTTTAGCTGTGATGATGATTTAGGTAGCCACGGTGATCGCGCACATGTCAAGGGGAAAGTCCCCTGGACATGACGGGCTAAATGTGGAACACTTCAAAAATGCTGGGGTTCACTTGCCTCGTGTTCTGGCACTGCTGTACAATCTCTGCTTGCGACACTCGTACTTGCCCCCTGATTTCATGAAAACGATTGTTGTACCTGTTATCAAGAACAAATCGGGAGACGCGTCAGATAGGTGCAACTACAGACCCATTTCGTTGGCAACCATTACAGCTACAGTGTTTGATGGTGTTCTTGACAAGCTCTTGGATGGGCATTTGAACCTGCACGATGCCCAATTTGGTTTCCGGGCCGGCTTATCTACTGAAAGTGCTATCCTAGCCCTCAAGCGCACCGTCAGATACTCCCAGACAGAAGCACCCCCGTATACGCATGCTTCTTGGATCTGTCAATAGCCTTCGACTTGGTGTCCTACCCGTTGCTGTGTAATAAGATGAAGGGCATTGGTCTTCCGCCGGAGGTCATAGAGATTTTCAGGCACTGGTACGGCAACCAGGTTAATTACGTGCGATGGGCGGATGGGCAATCGGACGAGTACAGGTTGGAATGGGGCGTGAGACAAGGGGGGTTGACGTCTCCGAAGCTTTTCAACTTGTACATCGACCAGCTGATCCGCGGGCTCAGCAGCATGCACGCGGGATGTTCTATAGATGGTGTAAACATCAACAATATCAGCTACGCTAATGATATGGTGCTGCTGGCCCCTTCGATCGGCGCACTCAGGAAGCTGGTGCAAACGTGTGAGGCCTATGCTGAATCTCACGGGTTGAGATACAATACACAAAAGAGTGAGCTCCTGGTCTTCGCCGTTGGCAGCAGCTCTCCACAAGTCGTTCCGCCTGTCACATTGTCTGGAACTGTCTTGACGAGAGTCAAACAGTTCAAATACCTTGAGCACATCGTAACAGAAGACCTGAAGGATGATCTTGACATAGAGCGGGAACGCAGGGCGTTGGCGGTCAGAAGCAATATGCTGGCCCGTAGGTTTGCTCGTTGTACGAAAGAAGTAAAAATTACCCTGTTTAAGGCGTACTGTCAATCATTTTATACGAGCTGCCTATGGGTGAGATATACGCGGAAGGCCTACAGCGCCCTGCGGGTCCAATACAACAATCCTTTCCGGATGTTGTTGGGGTTGCCGCGCTTCTGCAGCGCGTCGGGTATGTTCGCCGAGGCACACACTGATGGATTTTACGCGATCATTCGCAAGAAAGTGGCCTCGCTGATGAGCAGAGTGTGCGGCAGCTCCAATGCCATTCTGAGGGTGGTGGGGGGTAGGCCCGAGTGTCCTATCGCTGATCATTGGGCGGCCCTTTTGATCGGAGCAAAGCATTAATTGAAAAAAAAAAACATATTATTGCATTTTATTGGGTTGACATTGTTTTTTTTTGTAATTAATTGACATGTGTATTTTAATTATTATTTGAAATTATTATTATTATTTATTTAGTTTAATGCTACTAACGTAATCGTAAGAAGTACTAACAATTTATATGGAATTTTATTCTGAAATAAAATATTTGAATTGAATTGAATTGAATTAGGTATATGATTGTAATTTTTTACGCACATAGCAAGACAACTATTATTAAATTTAGAAGACTTAGGATTTTCCTTTAGTATAAGCCGATGAGGATTTCTACGTACCCTTGTGTTTTTGAGATCATAAGTCGATCCAAAAAGATCTCTGGACACAAAATTGCATACCTCATATATATACAAGCATGGTAATGGTAGTAGAGCAAGATTTTTAAAGTGGGGCTCACATGAATTTCTTGGTGCAATCCCATTGATTGCCCGTATACATTTCTTTTGTGAAATAAACGCTTTATTTTTGTCTGTACTGTTTCCCCATACGACGATAGCATATCGAATTATGGACTCAATATAGGCTTGATACGATAAGATAGCAGTCTTTCGATCAGTGACGTTTTTGATCTGGTAAATAGCTGAAACAAATTTATTAATCTTTTTGCAAAGTTCAGCTACGTGCATTTTCCAATTTAGATCTTGATCTAGAATTATGCCTAGAAATTTTATTTGCGATACCTGCTTTATTTTAAATATATTTAGATTAAAGTTAAGATTGGGATGTTTTGATTATTTAAATTGTATACAATTAGATTTATTTTTAAGTTATTATTATCTAGCCATTTCAAAATATTTTCGATTGTTTTATTAATTTCCTGTTCATGTCTGATTATTGAATTTTCATGTCTGTTTGTTGTCACAACAACGGAAATGTCATCAGCATATACAATACATTTATGTTTCATTATGTCCACAATATCGTTTATAAATAAAATAAATAAAATGGGACCTAATATACTGCCCTGCGGGACACCAAAATTATCATTTCTATAATTAGAGTAGTACAACTGCATTACATTATTGTGCACTTTTGTTATCATGACACGTTGTTTTCTATCATGAAGGTAGGATGATAACCATTCAAGGGGTAAGCCCCTGATGCCAACTGTTTCGAACTTCTGCAACAACAGATCATGTGGCACAACGTCAAAGGCCTTCGATAAGTCCAAAAATATTGCGGTGGTTAATTTGTTATCATTAATACTAGTCAATATTGAATCAACAAGATTAAAAATCGCTAGTGTAGTTGACTTACTTTTTTGGAAGCCGTACTGTTCACTTTTAATAAGGTTGAATTTGTTGCAGAAACCTATCAGTTGAAAGTACATACATTTCTAGAAAACTTTTGATAGGATCGGAATTAGTGTTATAGGACGGTAATTTTTAAGGTCTCTTTTATGACCTTTCTTAAAAAGTGGTTTTACTACGGAAAGTTTTAAAGCATCAGGAAAGGTTCCCGATTCAAATGAGTGATTTATAAGGTGTGTTATAATAGTGATTAGTTCATTAATGCAGGTTTTAATAACTTTTGTGCTGATCTCATCATAACCCACAGAAGTAGTATCATTTAGTGAGTTTACCTCCTTTCTTATTTCCTCCTCAGACATTGCTCGAAGGAACATTGAGTTTGTAAGAAACACACCGTTACCTGACTAAACTTTGTTATGTAAGATATTTGTAGAGTCAATAAAAAAGTCATTAAAAGTATTAGCTATGTCAGATGGATTAGTAATTTGAATGCCATTTTCATTTATCATAGGTATGTCATTGTCAATTTTATTAGTACCCAATTCATTTTCAATAATATGCTAAGTCGCCTTACATTTATTTTTACTGTTTCGAATAAATTTTACATTGGAGTGTTTTTTGATCTATAAATGCATTTTTTTAAAACAGTTGAATATGATACGTATTTATGTTTATCTTGAGTAGTTTTATTTTTATAGTACTGATAGCGAAGTACCCTTTTTGTTTTACAACTTTTTTTTTTAAATTTGATCCTTTACTAAAAAGCAAAATTTAAAAAACAAATATAAATAAAATGGGATAAAATTATGCAATTAAACGGTAATATGGTCAAAAGTACGGTAATATGGTCACAAGATAATATGGTTAGTAAATGCCTGTTTGGTCTCTCTCAAATTCCTTCATATCCATTCTCCTTTCATATTCATATCTCTGTCCATTGCTAGCAACTTTTAAACCTTTTACAAAGGGCTAGTTTCCACCATACTATTAATGAATGGTCAAAACACTACTCTTTCTTGGACTTGCAATGGTGATTTAAGAGTGCTTTCACACTTAGGCGTTTTTAGCAGCGATACGGTCGCGCAGCAGTCGCACTGCTTGCAATTTCATACTTAAAATGACAGCAGTAAGCCCTTCAGATTAGAGAGACGCGCTTCTGTCGTTCTATTGTAAAGGCGCACTAAAACTACGATGTCATAGTTTTCTGTTTAGAATCGACGCACTCTTTACTGTTTACAAAAGTGTAAAAAATACTTTTTAATTTAATTTATATATATTTAAAAATTCAAAAAATATATATTTATTATATTAATAATTATTAATAATCATTAATAATTAATAAAATATTTGTACAAAGTACTGCATAATATCACAGTCTGATGCACAAGAAATGTCAAATGATTGATAATTGCCCTGATAAATTCAATTTTCTGATTTTTTGTTGCATTAAATATCGTTTTCTTTTATGTGACTATATTTGTAATAAACAGTTTTTTTAAAGCTTTACTGTAAAATTCTTCTTAATCAATAAATGGGCAAAAACACGAATTGTGTTTTAGCGTTTTTGACCGCCGGTCGATACGTAAACTAACGTAAGATAAGATTTCCCGCCATAAGTGATACAAAAATGGTTCAATGGTGAATTGCACTATGTAAACTATTCAAATGTTCTAGTTATGAAAAAATCGGCATACCATCTCTATTTTGGATAACCTATAGTGATAAGTATATTAAAATATTAATAAATTTTAACATATTCACTAAAAATAAGATATTATGATAATGCTGGCTTTAGAGAAGGTTTTTTTAAAACAAGTAACTAATACGACACATATACTTAAAAAGTAATAATTTATTTTTGTGCTCTATTCCATTAAAAGAGCACTAATATATCTAACGTACACATAGGGGTAAAGTGATAAAATATTTAACGGTTATCGTTTTTCATTGTTAAAATATTGAGCACTTATACAAAATCGCCTACAAGACAAGAGAAAAGATACCTTACAAAAACCACATGTAAAGAACAATAATGTGCTAAAACAATCGTAATGAATTTCATTGAAAAATAAATTTTAATTTTCTTGTATGAGTTTTATCGTTGCAGTACTGCTGCAGAAATTCTCGACCGAACGATGTGTACGGGTCAGATATTCTAGTGAACGCAGGGTGCCTAATTGGTTTCGATTTCAGATCTGGAAATTTTGATTTAAGGCAGCTACGATACCAAAGACGCAAGGAAGAGAGAATTTGCAGAAATAAAAGCAAAGGCGTAAGGATGTACATTACTATCTAATAAACGCGTGTTAAAAATAATAATGCTTAATGTTTAAGCCCAGAGCCTGACTCATCAGATCTTACCTAACTAATGGTAATCAGGTTTTGAGTGTGTAGGCGGCGTCGAATCCTGGTGAGTGGAATCCACATATTCCCCAACTGGCCCTGCGGTCGGTGGGTATGCGTAGGAGCATTTTTCTAGGGAGAAAAAATGTGTTTACCATGGATCTCCAAAAGTTCGTAATCTTTCTGGAAACTCAGTCTAACCAAATCATCAATATCTGCCACTGTTATATTGTAAAAATAGCAAAAACAACGACCTAGAAATTCTATCAGCAATCTGACATGCTCACATTTTAATGAGTATGCCATTTTAAATTTTCTGTTTTTGTCTTTCGATTTGATGTAAACTGTACCGAACTTCATACATTATAACGTCAACTGCAATAACAAATCTTTGGGTTAAGCGGTTGGTCAGGTTAGGTGAAGAGTAAAGTAAAAGTAAAGGTGAATTTAAGGTTAAAATTATACCCGTGGGGTTGGCATGCGAGTTAACAAAAAAACATGAATACTAAACCTTGTCGAGCTTATTGCGAATAAATTGACAGATTAAAATCTAACGCGTTTGATCAACGTATATAAATTTAATAAAATTAGTAGATGCGTAATGTTATTAAGTATTAGCTATTTATCATGCGCTTGATAATTTATTGGGCCGCCGCAGAAAGTGATGAGAAATTAAAAGAGAAAACTTCATAATCTAAATTGCACTTATTAAAAGCAACTTTGGCTGTGATAGACGAGGAATTGAGCCGCGTGTCTTACGCTATCCGGGCGTATGCCTAACCCACTTGGCCACCGTCACATTAGCAAACCTGTTGAATTTTACAAGCGCTTACTTTAACGCGTGGGTTGCTTGACATCATCAATGTTGCGAGATTGCTCTCAATACAAAACACTAAAAAAGCAAAAATGAAATAAAAAAAATATGGGAAAACTTCAATTTGTAAAAATCGTTATTCCACAATTATACCATTACTAATTTATTATCGCAATTTTAAAATTGTGCCTCTTTTCTTCACGTATGTACAAAAATATACTTACTCTATGGTGACTTATGTCACTGTTCATAAATATGTAAAATAAAAAAGAGACATGTTTGTGTGTCATTGTTGACAATACTTACGATTTTTGCCGAAATCCACCTTTTTTTTGTAAAACTGAAATTATTTAACATTTAGATTTATTTATTATATACAACGTAACAGCCTAAGTGCTTTTTTATTCATTATGCTGAAGTTTTAAGTCGTATTGGTCTTGATAATGCGCTCGGGTAAAGTGTGTTTCTGAAAGATGAATTCAACGTTGAAAATTGTATTTTCAATTTTGAATAAACCTTGAACGAAATGATTTTGTGTTTCATATTAATTCGATTCTGAAACCATTTCAGTCAATTGATACATAAACGTTTGGTCATAATAAAAAGATGTAGAAATAAAACTGGGATGTGGAAACGACGAATTCAAATTCAATCAAACGTTCTTTTCCTTTCTCACTATCTCTCGTCTGTCATCTCATATTTCTTACGTTCTATGTAGGATACATATCCTACATATATATTTCATTTTTTTCAGCATGAACTGTTTGCAAAAACGAAACGTCATTGCATATTTTTGCCCATATGTATCGTTGATCTTAATCGCAATCAATGCATTATTGTGGTGTGTGTGTGTGTGTGTGTGTGTGTGTGTGTGTGTGTGTGTGTGTGTGTGTGTGTGTGTATGTATGTATGTATGTATGAAGTACATGCATGTGTTTCTCTCCTAATACTGTCTTAATATTTTGGTTGTATGGTTGTCACCCAAGACACCGCTGTACCCATAGGTTGGTATAAACAATAGCGGATGTTCAGCGAAACCAAAATGTCATGTGACATGTGTCATGACAATAGTGATGTATTGAAGGTGCGACAAGTTTTATCGATAAAGCTACGATAAATAATACAACAATATCGAAGAACACTCTGCTTTAAACAAATTTTAGTTTATTTAAAATTAAAATTTGGATAACAGTTTTTATGCATCAACATTCTTAACTCCGATTTTTGTGATTATTTCCAGTTCTACGGAATACTTTGTTCTAAAGAGATATACGTTATGAGAAACTGATATATCAGTTTTTTGATAGATTTGTAATAAACACATTTAAGGTAAACATTATAGCAAGCTTTTTTATTTATTTATATAGATAAAAGATTTTGATGTACGCTCACAAATTAAAAACAATCTTGTAAATATTTCCAATATAATTTTAGTAACACAAAGATTTATCGACAATTTATCGATAGTCGTGACGTTATCGCTAAGTCAAGCACTAGTGTAAACTATCTGTTTCATATTTTACTAACATAGGTATCTACATAATAAAATAATTGAAGCTACAGAATAAGCTGATACCATCAAAGGAAATTTGATCACGCTGTTGGGAAATATGTATTCGTAGACGATTTTATTCACAAAATGCATACAATATGAAACTCCAAATTTCGACAAGGAATTACATTTAGGGGTGAAACTCGTGTTTTTAAGGACTATTATACACGGCGCACTTCAAAAACTTTTATTGCACAAGCCCTTTTATCGGAAGCTTGTATAATTAACAAAAATCATCTGTAAATTCATCAATATTTTTTTAATAAACCCAGTTTCCACATAATCCTTTAAGTCTTTAAAAGATGGTTTCGCTGTCAAACGGTCTTTCGCTGGCATATTCTATAGAATTACGTCAAGGTAAAACGCTCTTTTCAAAACGAATTTTTTTCACTCTACCCTCTATGGCTTTACCTATTTATGAATAAATATTCAACAATTAATTTTTCACCCTTACTGCTGGGTGTGTCGCCTCTATAAGAGTAGAGAACGAACAAAAGGTCGCCATTTATAAGAGTCAGGTTAATCGATGGGTCCAAAACTGAGACATAACTTATTTGTTAGCATACGATGAAAACTTAAAATATGCTTAAGTAGATGTGTCATGAATTAGCCTCATTTGTCTTGCAATTCATTAGTTATGACGTACATGGTACGTATTTCGGCATTTGGGCTCCAGCGTGCTTTATGTGGTTGCTTGGCAGTTTCGTTTTTTATTTGTTCTATTTTATTATTTTTAGAAAATATATGTCAATATGATCAAGAATGATTAAGAAAGAAAGAAATATCCACACGGTCAGTCAGATTAAAATATGTCAATACATACGGTATCCACAACTCAAATTTTAAAAAGAAAAGCGTGAAATGGCTGTAAAGTGGTGGAAAAAAATAACTGGTAAATTATAAATTGAAAGTACAGCGTTGTAAATTCAAAAAGTACGTCTTTAGTACATTCAAATGTCATCGTTTTTTAGCGGTCATCTTCTTGCTGCGTTTTTGTACTACTATAACAGACACAATTATCCACATGTATTGTCTCATTTTGTCGTTTCACTTTTATTATAAGGCATTGATGATAGTTGTAAAACATTGATGATAGGTGTTTTTTTACACTGCAGCTAAATCGAATAATCGGGTTATATCTATTATCCAAAATTCGAAGTGCCGTCCAGTAACCCTGTGCTTTTTAGGGTTCCGTAGCCGAATGGAAAAAAACGGAACCTTTATAGTTTCGTCAAGTCTGTCTGTCTGTTCGTAAGTATGTCACAGCCACTATATTCTGTAACTATAGGCATCACATTGTTAAAATTTGGCAGAGTTCTGTTAATCAATTTACGATTTTCATAGAAAAAATAAAAAATAATGATATATGAGGGGGGGCCATACATGAAACTTGAACATGAAACCGAAAAACATTTTTTTAGTCAAACCATTGCGTGTGGGATGTCTATGACGTAGAGGTTTACATAAATTTTGAAAAAAAAATATGAGGTAGATCTTAACAAATGCTTTCAACGAAAACTGGTTTGGACGGGATCGAACTAGTAGAACAAAATCAAACTTATATTTGCTGTCAACAAAGTATTTTAGCTAAGTGGAAGTAAGTGGATAATTAGTTAAAGTTTGGACGGAACCCTCAGTGCGCGAGTCTTACTCGCACTTGGCCGGTCTTTGATATTTATAAAACTTCAAAGCGTAAGACATTCAAAAAAATCATGAATGGAAGTGAACGAGTCAAAATTAATTCGCTAATATTCAGTACACCATTTTTGTGCTGGAGCTATTTTACAAAAACACAATTTCTTTTATTTACAATTTCAGAATCGGTAACAAAGGCAATGCTTAAGTAAATACTGGAGCGGTTTTTGCTGTGTGCGATATTTACATACTTGCACGATCGTAAATACCTTCAAACAAAGTGTTGTAAAGTACTCCTTTGTTCGGTCCGTTTTGAACTTAATCCGCGATACATCTCCAAGAGTTCACGACAGGGCTTAGCAAGGAATAAAAAAAAAAACAAGTGACATAAATTTAGCAATTATTCAGTTTGTTTGTTTGGTATATCGTGTGCCAATTTAAAATGGCTTATAGTTGTGGTCATTTACTATCTATCCTGCCTTCCAAAAATGTTAGGTCCTTCACTTTTTTTAATATCGATCTCTATGTGTTTTGTGAAAAATATCCGAAATTCGGCATTTAAATGACAATGTTTTGAAAGCTATTATGTTTTTTCTTTATATCATACGATTTTTTTGGTAAAGCAGCGAACTACTACCAAAGTTTTTAAGGCACTTCGAACCAACAACTTTGTTATGAGCTCTAGTATACCTTTGCCAAACAGCTAACCTGTACCAACATCGATTTGCGGTTTATCTTGAAAATTGGACTCGCACGCTGTAGTAAGTAGATCAGATTGTGCCTACCTTCTTTTCATTTGTTTACATATTTACCAGTACGAAAAACCAATTTACAAATTTTGAACTAAAGCTAAGAAGTTTGCACAATAAATTATAGTTGATGTTCTCCTTTATTTTTACTGACAACTGATATTAAACCATCGTTATGCATTAAGCTTTTTTGCGTTAGCCAAGTGCTCTTACGCATACCCATTGACTGCGAGGCAGTAAGGGGTTATGTGGGCTTTGGCGTGTCCGCCTACCTACTGAAACCTGACGGCGTTCTTTTGTGCTATTAGTGGGGCAAAAACTGACGGGTCGACTACTGGGCTGGAGCCCTGGACATTCGTCCGTAATAAGTCTTAATTTTACAAGCCAAATTCGTCTGAAATGACTGTCTTAAGCTTCGCTCACCCACTTCTAAAAAGGATCTTTTGAACGTAACAAGGGCTGTGGTGCCAGAATGTTACCATTTTGTCATCAAATGTGTCAGTCCTCTGAATAGAGTTAACTCGTAGTCTCAATGACGATGTGCGTCTGATTCGTTGTATGGGACTTTTAGGGAACCGGATCACGGAGCCCCGTCTTAATTTGTGGAGATCGGGGTTTTGATTGAAATCATAAAAGGATCAATAAATAGAGACCTCATTTATTTATATCTTCACAACTTTATAGCAGCCTTCTGCTTCAAAAGTTTTATGAAACAAATAATTTCATTAGAAATACCACGATCTTCCCTCCAAGGCAAAACCAAATTCAAACTAACAACTGAGAAGTCAATGAGCTGTTTTATTGAGGATTTGAATTGTTCGTTTACGAGCCATTATTTGAGCATCGTTTTAGGGTTCCGTAGCCGAATGGCAAAAAACGGAACCCTTATAGTTTCGTCAAGTCTGTCTGTCTGTCTGTCTGTCTGTCTGTCTGTCTGTCCGTCCGTATGTCACAGCCATTTTATTCTGTAACTATAAGCATTACACTGTTGAAATTTTGTAGGAAGATGTATCCTGTTAACTGCTTACCGATTCTCATACAAAAAATAAAAAATAATGACATTTAATGAGGGGCTCCCATACATGAAACTAAAACCAAAAAAAAAAATTTTCGTCAAACCTATGCGTGTGGGGTGTCAATAGATAGGTCTTTTAAAATGACATTGAGGTTCCTAAAACCATTTTCTTTTCAAGTCTAACGTTTCATAGGTAGACCCTTCCAAAGTGGTAAAATGGGCGTCCCCCCCATCTAACTTCTAAACCAAGCAAGTGTAAATTTAGAAAAAAATAATAAAATGTAGATCTTAATTAATACTTTCAACTTAATTAATTGGTTTGGACGAAATCTAACGAGTAGTTTTAGAGATATAGCACATTTTCAACAACCGCAAACATAACTTTGTACTTCATACAAACACTATGAAAAACAAAGTTATATTTGCAGTCGACAAACTATTGTGGTATTTTACTTAGTAGAAGTAAGTGGATTTGTAATTCAGTTAAAGTTGGTACGGAACCCTCAGTGCACGAGTCCGACTCGCACTTAGCCGGTTTTTTAAGGTTTCGTAGCAGAATGGCAAAAAACGGAACCCTTATAGTTTCGTCAAGTCTGTCTGTCTGTCTATCTGCCTGTCTGTCTGTCTGTCTGTCTGTCTGTCTGTTTGTCTGACTGTCTGTTCGTCTGTATGTCACAGAAACTTTATTATATAACTATAAGCACCACACTGTTGATTTGTTTGGCAAAAAATTAAAAATACTAAAATTTAAGGGGGGGGGGGGGTTCTCATACATGAAACTTAAACCGTACCGTGATAGATAGACGCTTCTAAAGTGGTAAAATGGGTGTCCCCCCTCCCCTGTAACTTCAAAACTAAGCAAGTGCAAATTTTGAAAAAAATATTTCATGTAGATCTCACAAATACTTTCAACGAAAATTGTTTTGGACGGGATCGAACTATTAGTTTTTGAGATAAAGCAAAATTTCAATAACCGCTAACATTACTTAGTTCTTTATACAAATACTATGAAAAACAAAGTTATGTATTTTAGCTAAGTGGAAGTAAGTGGATTCCCTAATTTACTTAAAGTTAGCATGGACCCTCAGTGCGCGAGTCCGACTCGCACTTGGCCGGTTTTTGTTGGCAATACGTTTGTTATTCCTAACATATTAAATGTATGATTCAAGAATAAATTATGGATGTTTTATCATGTATATATCTATATCCACTCTTAAATGTGTTATTACATTTATAGTTTTGTAGAAAAAAATATTTGACCATCGAAAGCAGGAGCAAAACTGCTGTTCTTCGCGCGTCACACCGAGTTGGCGCTCAGTTTAAACACTTATAACTTTATATTTACATAATATATGTCAAAAAGTTTGATATTTATTCAGGACAGCTTATATTTAAGAGAAAACACCCGTCTTTAAATTTAAATTTAATAAAATTGATTTAGTATAGGTCACACGATTGTAATCTTTTCGAAAATGTGACACATAAATGCTCATAACTGCAAAAAGGTTCAACCTAACGACACAAACCATAGGTCTGCAGAAACTTCAGATGTCTTAAAATACCAATAAAAGACAAATAAATATCTCTGTTATAATCATGAAATTATTATCCCTTTGGAATAGAACGACAAAAGCGAGATGTCACTAGCAGCAAACTGTGTGATAAAAAGAGATGGGTAGCAGAACCATTTTTGTCAGATGTCAAACAGTTGACCGCCCCGCAGAAGCTCGCTGAAAATTACGTGCATTTGATTTTTTATATTTAAAAGTGAAATTGTCTATATTTTAAAGAAATAATGCGTCTGAAACATGGTGACTTGATCGGTGATTGATTGTTATGCATTACAGCGGCATAACCGCAACAAATAATCATTTAACAGGTAGATTAGTCCAAATCAAAGCCTCTTAATATACGACTTATATTTACCAATGCGCTTCAAATTTAAAGTACGCAGTTTGATTATTCTATTCTACAAACGTTAATTTACGTAAAAAATAAAGACAGAATAACATAGGGAATGTATATCGACGAATATTTTGTATAATGAAATAATATTTAGTTTTACACTAGAGCTGCATGTTCAATATTTTGTGTCGACTGTTTATCATGCAGTAAACTACTATATTTAACTTAGGAACATGTTATAAATCACCTGATCGAAAGGTTATCTCATTTAAAGCTACAAATGTTACTTACTTATGTTAGTTACTGACATCTTAAATCGGTTTCGTTTGACAGCTTTACTTGTCCTTCTATTCCGATAGGAATATTAATTTTATGGTTATAATATAGCTAAACAGCATCGTGATTTTTCATATGTCATTTCATATCTTATATGAGTAAAAAATGTAAGTCATCCAAGGTTCTATAATAAGTTCTATGATATACGTTTAAATGAAAAAAAAAACCTAATTTATGTTCGAGGTTTTCAACTTCTAAAATGCTATTGCTATAGAACTGGGGAAGTTGGTCTCCTTTGAACCAACGGAAATTGAGTGCCTAATTTTTTTGTACTTCAATCATTTGTGTCGAAATCACCAACAGGATCTTTTTCGAGGACATTCTTTTAAGTTTTTGTTATATATCAGTCCTCAGTAAGGCCTTGTCCAGAAAGGACGAATTCATACGCGCATTGTCGAGGTACTAGACATCAATACATCGCGTCCACAAGCATCGCGCGAATTCAAAATACTCGCGTAAATCGCGTGCACTACGCCAGACTCTCGACTCGCGCTTGATTCGCGCGTATTGCGCGCGAGTCGAGATACTAGGGACGTCTTGCTGCGTCCAGTTAACGCGCGAACTCTAGAGCTAGTGTACGTATCGAGGGAAATGGAGCGCCAAAATTTTGACACGGAATTGTTTATAGACGAAATAGAAAAAAGACCGGCGATATGGGATTTAGAATCACCTGATTGATTATGCTAATAGGATTTTAAAACGTAGGTCTTGGGAAGAATTGGTATTAATATTTTCTGATAAAGAAGACTCCGAGGAAAGAAAGAAAGATTTTGGTAAGTAATTATTATTATTATATTAATTAGTAACAAACAAAGAAAATAAGATCATTTTGTCTTGCCACGGCAGTCGACCACAACGTGACCGCTTCGTTTAACTCCATATTTCGTACTGAATTCCACCCCAAATGCTCGCGCGTTGGTACGCACCTTGTGGACGCAACGGTCGCGCGTAATACGCGCGAAAGAATCGCGGCGAATTCGTCCTTTCTGGACAAGGTCTAAGTATTCCGTCATTTCAGTGTGTCATGGCGACTAATTTGAAACGTCGAAATTGTAGGGAGAAAGTTTATAAGATGAGGCGAAGTTTGAGATATCGTAATGTCGTCGTTTAAAGAAACCAAGTAAAATTAATTTGGTTTGAGCTAAAATTTCTGACTCGTTACTAAAATCATTCCTATGGGCTGTTATTATATTTTTACTAATAATATAATAAAAGTAATAGTAGTAGTAAAATTTTCATTAATAAAAGTAGAATTTTGTACTTTTATTTTAGCGTGGGCGACGGTTGAAAAAAATATATAAATGGTTTACTTTTAGAATATCAGGGACCTAAACGTTTGTCTCATGGTTTCATAAGAAATTTTATTAGTCTAAGATTTTAATAATACAAGCAGATGTGCGCATGATATAGTATATTATAATTTCATTTTTGAAACACTGTCAATTACTAGCTAACGCAGGTGCATCATACCGGTAGACTATTTTACCGTGGTCCTTCTCATTGTTTTTAATCGAACGAGATCTGCAAAGCGTGCACTTTATTTAAAATTTATAAATCAGAAAAAGCTTCAAAAGTTTACAATATAACTATTTAATAATCATCAGACCTAGAGGCCGACATGGAGACATAATATTGCCCACCTTATTAACATTTTTGAAACGCTGTTAATTTAAAACTATGGTGGCGGACAAGGTCTTTGATGTTTCTTTGGGTATAATTACCGCTATCGATAACGTCAGCGAAAAAGATAAACTTACTTACTTACTAACTCCGATGGCTCAGCGACCCGAAGTGGATCTTCGCTTTCGAAAGATAAACTAAAGAATAAAAAATATTTTAAACTTTTTGACATGATCTTTAGCGATTTTCAGCGTTTTCTTTTTCTGAAGAAGCGTGAGTTAAGGTTTTCCCATAGCTGTATAGAATCTATAGCCTAATCGTTTAACGACTCTCTTGCAAGTATCGACGGGAATATGTTTGTGAATCATCTCTCTCCACTTCAAAGCTATCTCTGCGCGGGCACGTCGTTTTTAATGGTTCTTTTTAAGGGTCTCTCCGAATTTTTAACGCGCACACTAGTGTCACTTTAGTAGAAAAATCATAACTCGTTAAATATAAGACCAATCGAAAATCTGGTTGATGCGATTGTAGCTCTGGTTATGTGGTTAAGACACAATGTTTAAGTCAATAAAACAGATCTGCAGTTACAGTTAGAAAAATTGCCAAAATGGCCATATTTAGCAGTTTTTCTAACTCTTACTACAGTAAACTGCTTTTATAACAATTTAAACGTACTTCATAAACTATAGAACCTGTACTACAATCGTGTCTCCTGTCGTGTATTTAAGGATTAATAATTATTTAAGATAGAGTTGCGCTAGTGTGCGCGTTAAAAATTCGGGGAGCCCCTTAAAACTTGATTTTCAGCAACCATGCCATTTTGAGGGTTCCGTAGCCGAATTGCAAAAAACGGAACCCTTATAGTTTCGTCAAGTCTGTCTTTCTGTCTGTCTGTCCGTCCGTATGTCACAGTCATTTTATTCTGTAACTAAAAGCATTACACTGTTGAAATTTAGTAGGACGATGTATCTTGTTAACCGCTTTAGGATTCTCAAACCAAAAATAAAATACAATGACATTTAAACTTCCATACATGAAACCAAAACACATTTTTTTTTCGTCAATCCTATGCATGCGGGGTGTCAATGGATAGGTCTTTTAAAATGACATAGAGGTTCCTAAAACCGTTTTCTTTTAAAGTCTATCGTTTTAGTTTTAGTCGCTTCTAAAGTGGTAAAATGGGCGTCCCCTCCCCTCTAACTTCTAAACTAAGCGAGTGTAAATTTTTAAAAAAATATATATAATGTAGAACTTAATAAATACTTTCGGACGGGATTGAATGAGAAGTTTTGGAGATATAGTACATTTTCAACAACCGCAAACATAACTTTGTACTTCATACAAACACTATGGAAAACAATGTTATATTTACTGTCAACAAAATATTGTGGTATTTTACTAAGTGGAAGTAAGTGGATTCCCTAATTCAGTTAAAGTTGGCACGGAACCCTCAGTGCGCGAGTCTGACTCGCACTTGGCCGGTTTTATTCTCTGTGATAAACAATAACTGATTTGATATTTCAAAATGATTGCAATCTATTTTTGATGCTTACACCGACAAAAATAGGTTGCGATCATTTTGAAATGTCAAAATCTTATTTGAACGGTAAATGTAATAATCATTGTATACAATTATTATTAGGATTTTATAAGGAACAAACTATAAAGACATAACAGTCGTTTTTTCAGTTACATTTTAAAACTTTATAAGGTTATTCTAGTAATCACAACACTTTTTTGATGTTTGTACGATTTTGGTAGGGATAAATCCTTTTCCATTTGATAAACAGATTTTCCAGAATTGTTGTTGCGAATTATTATTTTCCGTTCTTCGTTGTATTTCCCGCGAGCTATTTTGTTTTAATGTAATAATAAAATTATATAAACATGGTTTTTATATGTTTGGTACTGACAATGACGTATTTATGTGGTAGATCATTTCTATTTTCAATTCTAATTTTGCTTATTTTCTATTTAAAAACAGATAGAATTTAGGACACAAGAAGTAAACGAACTATTTTGAGTTAGACGCAGTAAATTAAAGAGTTCATTGTTGGATGTTTTAGTAAAATGAGTTTTACTTTGTAAGTGCCTGACTATTAACAATAAGATGGTAAATTTTATCATGTATTTTTTTTCAAAGGCCTGTTTTATGTTACTGTAGTTGTTGAAAACAGGCAACTATTGCAATATATGACTGGAAGAACACTTAAGGCTGATTCACGCTACATCATGCCGGTGCCGGGCCGGGCTCCGACCGGGCGTCAATTTACATAACATTATTGTATTCAACCTTTGTTGTGTTTTGGCTCCGCACGCTGGGTTTTAAGGCGTTGCCGCTCTGAGGTCCCGGCTTCGATTCCCGGTCGGGTCGATATGGAAATCTTTTTTTGTATTGTCTCGGGTCTGGGTGTTGTGGTATTACCGTTGTGTCTGATTTCCATAACACAAGTGCATTAGCTACTTACTTCGGGATCAGTCAGAGCAATGTATGTGATTGGTGTCAAATATTTATTTTTAAAAAACTTAGACTTTGATTTAAAATTTAGTATGAAGTGATTCATGCCTAAACCCCCACCCGGCTCCGGCACGGTCCTACCCAGCACCTTATAGCGTGAATTATCCTTTAATTGGTAAGACGTGAACATTTCTATATTGGAGTACTAATCACAATTTCACGAACATAATACGAGTATACCGTATGTTAGAGCAAATATTAAATTTCTAGTAACCGAAATTTCAACGTTCGCATCAAGGTACACGCCATTAACTGATACCGCTGTTACCTGTGAATTTCCAAGTAGTTTCCAATTTCCAAGATTATTACTTGGTATTTGATGCGAACGATTATCGGGACTAGCGGCAGTTTTTTTAGGATTCCGTAGCCGAATGGCAAAAACGGAAACCTATAGTTTCGTCAAGTTTGTGTCTGTCTGTCTGCCCGTCCGTATGTCACAGCTACTTTATTCTGTAACTTTTAGCATCACACTGCTTAAATAAAAAATAATTATATAAAAGGGGGGCTCCCATACATGAAAGAAAAAGCGAAAAAAAAATTTTTTATCAAACTTATGCGTGTCCTGTCTTTAGATATGTATTTTACAATGACATAGACGTTTCTAAAACCATTTTCTTTTAATGTAAAAAGTTTCATAGCTAGACGCTTCCAAAGTGGTAAAATGGGCGTCCGCCCCTATCTAACTTCTAAACTAGGCGAATTGAAATTTGGAAAAAAAAAGTAGAGCTTAACAAGAACTTTCAACGAAAATTTGTTTGGACGGGGTCAAACGAGTTTTTTTTTGGAAATAACAAATTTTAAACAACCGCAACCATAACTTTGTTCTTCATACAAACACTATGAAAAACAAAGTTATATTTACAGTCAACAAAATATTGTGGTATTTTACTAAGTAGAAGTAAATGGATTCCCTAAGTTAGTTAAAGGTGGCACGGAACCCTAGTGCGCGAGTCCGACTCGCACTTGGCCTGTTTTTTTTATGAACCAGGCCACACTGTGAGTGATAACAACATTTTATTTTTACAAAGGTATGAAAATTCGAAAACAATTTCGAGACTTAGCGATTCTTAACACGTTAAACATTTGACTTGAAATGACATAAAAGTAGATATTTCACAGGTTATGCCTTTACAATGTCATTTTATGCAGAAAATTGAGAAAAACATATAACTTGCTGCCAGCTGTCACTTTGACATTTAACTTGTTTGCGGTGTTGTATTAGACAATATCATTATATTACGGCCTGATATTATTAAACAGGTACATTATGCATTCAAATGATTATTTACATTCAAAATATGACTGATATTTGTAGTTATGAGAAATGTCTGTCTAGGTTATCAATTCGACTGTATGCTTTTTTGTATCTATGTTACTTTATCCCTAAGCCATTTGTCGACCGATTCGAAAAACAAATTAGCTTTTTTGTATCTATGTTACTTTATCCCTAAGCCATTTGTCGACCGATTCGAAAAACAAATAAGCTTACCTAAAGGGTATATCTAGTTTGTCCCATTGTTGCCAATTCGGGATCTGATGATGATCTCGGTGTAAGCGAGGGAAACCATCAAATTTTAAAGGCACGTACAGTGTTTTTTTTATTAGAATCTTAATGTTGATGTAATGTTATTACGTCTGATAGTCAACATGGAGTTAAGCTGATGGTGGAATTCCTTACCGCTTAGGAGTTCAGTAATTATAATGACAACTTATGGTATGTAATTTGTAGCTTCCTAAAGAACAGGGTCAAAAAGTGCAATAGAATTTACTTAATAAAGTAAAAACCGACTTCACAACCAAAATGCACAAACATACATATTTTTTTTAATCGGTTAAAAACAAAATATTATTAATAGTAAAGAGAAAAGCAAACCTAGACAAACCATATATAAAATGAAAAAAGTTTCATAGCTGCCGCCAACTAATTCATAAACATAAAGTAAATCCTTAATGGTTATACTATCGATATCGACATCTTACTTCTACAATGCTACATTCCATAGCACTATAAACGTCAAATGTTTTTTTTTACCAAATAAAGCAAAGTCGTGACCTCGTAACATCCGACCTCATGAACTTAAGCCCTTTTAGAATGAAGAGTTTTTAAACAATTATTATCAGGAGAAATACTGGAAAAAATATATGTGTGTCTTCAATTTTAAAGTTCTTTCAGGAAAACAATAAAAATATGCATGTAATTTTTCACCGTCAGGTCTGGTAATAGTGTCAAATCGTCAAGGCAGGAGTTAACACGGCCCGCTGCGTTCTTGTGTGTATCGTTTCATTGTTTACTCGTATTGTCTATTAATTTGTTCTCATACTGTCTATATAAACATAAAAGTATAGCATTTGACGCCATTTGCACAAGATTTACATTATGACTTTACTTTTCTTATAACAAAGCTCTGAATTTGTGCCTTTAAAATCAAATACAAAGGTAAAGATGCTGTATCTTTACCTTTGTATTTGATTTTAATCTTTGGACATAATAATATGTATTGGTGTAATAGAACTATTGCCAACTTTTTGATACATAATTTCTTGTATACGAAACGTGGGCTCAGTGTGTGCCAACTTAATTTAACCCCTGCACTAAGTAGATATCAGCTGTTGGCCCAGCATTGCATTAACCTGTTTTTCAAGTAAATTTTACGGGATTAAAAGAGGTTCTAAGTTCGACCTGTTTGATCTATGATTGTGTGTTTATTATGTAAGATAAGAGATGAGTTGATTAGTGTATTATGAAAAATATCTCGAAAACTACATTTATTTCTAGAACATTCATAGGGTTTAAATAAATAGATAGATGAGTACCATTCATCTATCACCGCTTGACACGTCACATGAAACACCCTGAATACAATGAATTTCATTTAAACTCATGTAATTGACGGCGGTTTTTGTCTCACGTCGTGTAGGGGCTCGATCACTGAAAAGTTATTGAGTTTCTTAACAAATGTAACCAGAAATCGATTAAAAAGGCCCCTTAACTCACTTTCATTTTGTTATTTTCGTTTTTTTAATGCTATTTAAGAGTTAGGTGTTAGAGTTTTCTAGTTAATTAATTAGATCAAATACTTACTTCATGCTGTTTATTCTTCTATTATGAGTATAATATCCTACAATACTTATAACTTTGTGCGCGTTTGTAAAACCTAAATTGCTTTTAGTAGCTATCGATGTTATACAATCCCGGCAATCTTTTCCTATCTCTATAATCAACGTCACGCACAATGGACTCCTAACACCAGCTTTTGCCGATTCGATCACTCGATTCATCTCATTTGACACAGGTATTGCGTAGTGCGGATGTGTTGTGTATAAAGAAAGAAGGCAGATTTTCAGAGTTTCAATCACACCATTATGAGTAGGAAGGGCAACTTGGTACCATCATTATCCTTCCCCTTTTAAATTTTACTGACTTATTCTCCTATAAATATTTGGAAGCCCGTTTTTTTACAGTTATTCAAGGTCTGCGAAATAAACCAACTTATAGGGGAAATAAACATATGAGATAAAACCTAAATTGGACATAAATTGCACTTGTAAAAAGCATCTGTGGCAGACAAAGGTTCGTTTCTTTTTACAATTGTAGTTTATGCCATAAAGTTTGTATAGTTAAATGCTATAAAACAACAACAAAAAACAAGAATTGATAACAGGGCGGCTTAAAAACTAAAAGAAACCAAATAAATAAAGAAGGAGCTGTATCCTCCATAATTATTTTTTTACTGATAATTACAATGATTATAATCTTAGATCTAAAAGTAAGTGTTGGTACCCAGTAAATTCTATACATTACGGCATTCTATACATTTCCTAGGTATTGTATAGAATGCCTGCATTATACACATTGCCTATAACATATATACTAAAATCTGATTGCATTAAAGGGCTGCATAAAATACGGGTAGCGGTCTCTATCGAAAATTTCTATGTAACTGTTTATCTGAGTGTCGGAATGGCAAGTGCGCCTTGTTGTATGCTTGTAGTAAACTTATTTCACTGCGTGGCTTTGTATAGGATAGCAAGTGGTTCACGAAATTTACTGAAGTGCGTTGTCGTGAGGCAAATGTTTCATAGATGGCGCTTTGGTTCAAAGCATCATAACAAATATCTACAATAATATTATTCATAAAATTTGTTTTTTTCGTCGAGTTTTCTGTAAATATTCAGTGATTGTTTTGCTTCTTATTAGCAAAAAGGGTTAAACTTTGGTGGATTTTCTTAACGAAAATATTATTATTTCAAGTATAGAAATTCTAACAAGGTAATAAATAACCTATGGAATGACGAATATAAATATTGGCAGCAGTTAAATTTCTGACGATTGGTATTGGCACCGTGCAGAAACTATAGATGGCGTTTTAATCCCGTCAGTAGAGACATCGAGCGATTAAATAAAGATACTTTCCAGACAAATTGGATGCCACTGTAGTCTGTAAATGATATTTACGATGAAATTATAAAATTTGAATATCTACCAATAAAGAATAAATGGCAGAAATAATGGCATCAAAAGGCCTAAAGCTTTTCGAGTCAGGACATGTCGATGTCAAATAAATGAGAAAACGTGTTTCCAGTTCTTAGTTCTCTCAAAGAATAATCCAAATGTCGGTGTAGAGTGCTTGAGCTGGAACATAAGCAATTTCTTCAGAAATATGTTGAGAATGTCCAGAGGGTTAACATACTGAAAATCGCGTACTGAACATCTGGAACAAGCCAGCTTTTGCCCTTTTGTTCCACGCGAGGTTTCTGTCCTGGCTGAGCTGGCCTTAGGACACCGGCGTTATTCTTTGACAGATATACCGCCCCAGTAAAACTCCTCGCCTGGCAGTGTCCTCGAACCGGATCACGCGGGAGTTCAACGCCGGGGTGATGGGAGGTGATCGAAAATGTTGTATGGGAAATTTGAAATGAAAAACTTCAGAAGCTTATCGTATGTAATTTCGATTGAAAGGACTTTTTATGGATCTGATATACTATATCATAATACATCCTCAATTCCACCCTTGAAAAAGGAATTTTGAAAATAATTTCATTCAGTTTTTTTGGAAGTTTTCAAAACTTTTTCTTATAGTGTAGTTTTTCTCTTAGCATTCTGAAGAAATTGCTTAGGTGCCAGCTCACGCACTCTACACTTGCTTTTTTGCGTATTATTTACGACTAAAATAAAATATTAGCGCGACACAGTCGCCGAATCATGTAAGCTCAAATAAATACATTCTGACTATTGTTATTGTAGTTCAAAATAACACGACGAAGAACCGCATTGATACGCATCTCAAGTTGTTTTTTTTGATCCGTTTCTTTTTTTTTTCATTAGGAAAAAAATGAATGTACACGCAACAGGGGTTGAGGATTTTCAGATTGCATGTTTCCAATGAAATGAACGCTGCAGATGGTGGTATTTTTAGACGGGAACCAGTTATTTGGATGTCTCCCTACAAAGAAACAACGGTTATAGGTTATATTTATTACCATCGAAAATTGAACTATTTTCAAAAATAATTGTTTTCAATACAACAAAATTGGTGTTTTTTTATATTAATAAAATCAAACAGTACTTTTAAAATACTTAAATGTATATTACGTGTGTTTTATAACTGCATTTATCAATTTCATACTTTTATCCCTGAGCCACGGCATGTGAGTACCATTTGTAGGGAAATACTAAAATTTAGACCTTTAAGTTGTTTTGGACGTATAACAGCATCCAGAAATACAACAATACATTTTTATAACTTAAATTAGCAAACTTTTATACGAAAATTTAGATATTTTTACCGTAGTTGGTAGTATTAAAGTAGTTAATAGTAAAAGTCATAGATGCTAAAAATTTTGGATAAGTGTCACAAGATGATACAGTCATCGCTACGCACGGTGCCTATGTCAAATGAACGCCTATTTATTGCCGTTTTAAAATTGGTATTTCATTTACATTTTATGTGATTTGGCTGAAAAAAAATGCTGTTACTGTAAAAAAAGCAGTACCAGATAGACGTTTATAAACGTATCAACTAGTTGGTTAGAATAATACCTAAACATAAACATGTGATAGGAAATTTTTATTGTACACATGTCTGGGTTCAATCAACAAAGTACTCGTAGCATCACGAGGAATACTTTTCACAAAAGGGCGGCTTGCTTTTAACAAAATCAGTTTTTCTCACAGAGGCAAATCTGAGGACTGTGACCAAGAGGTATAATCAGGAATATCTACAGTTGCATCATTGTGGCGCGGCTACGATGAATACTCAGGCCTCTATTAGAGTCTAAAAAAAGCGAAGCTAGGAACACAGCTCCCAACGAATTAAACTTACTAAACTAATTAAAATGATTCTTATAAGATGAAATAAGAAAACAGACGGGTAGATGGCGCTGTCACCACGCGTAATGACGTAAAAGAAAAAGACCAAAAATTTCACATGGTCAGATCGACGTCACATAAATTATAATAATGGCTGTTTCGAACTTATATCACCATAATATATATTTGCTGTGGTTATAACAGTGTGTATTGACTCTTTGGAACGATTGTCACTACAGTCATTAAAGTTTTTAAGGAAATTTTACCTTCGCTACATGATGTTGATTAGGTACAGTTTACTGATCTGTGTCAAGTTGTAATGTATTATTATTATCAACAACCATATCTAATCAGCTTTGAATAGACGACCACGAACTCCTTTGGCTGTTGCCACTCTTAGATTTCAAGGCTGCAAGTTTGGCTTCCAGCTCCAGATCCACCGCTTTACAATTAGCGTCAGCTAAAGTTGCTGCTTGTCAAAGGAAGCTACAGAGCTTCCTCCAATCCATTTTCGGAGACGATAATTTACTACAGAGTAAATTATCGTCTCCGAAAATGGATTGCCCGGGCCAAATAAGCAGAGGGCAAAAAACAGGTAGTGTAGCAATACACAAACCTTTAGTACAATGCGTCCAATTGTTGAACGGCTGCATTTCAAATGGCTTGGCTTGTTCATGTTTGGCCATTCAATTGGATGCTGGCGTTTAATAAGCCGACTGATTTGATTTAATCAGATGGCTGTGACATATACTTTTCCACAGCTTCTATTGCAGTAATCTATCAAGGCAAACGCGGTTTCGGTGATATCAAGAAGTCGATGTTGCCTGCCATACTGAGTTGGGCTGTAACGGAACACAAGTCGCAAGGGTGCACTCTCAGTTCTGCAGTAATGGACCAACTGTAGGTCCTAAAATCAAAGCAAAAAGGACAATGTTATGTTACTTTGAGTCGAGTGAAATCAATACAAGGATTGGCTTTATGTGATTTTGACTAGGAAATACTCAATGATCCCCACGATATCAGAACCCTAGAAGGAATAACTAGGATGACTTCTACGGATCTCAACTTCGGTATATTATGTACTCCTTACTTCGAAACTACAACAGTTCGAATATTGTCTGGGGCATATTTCTGTTATATTTTTATACTATAAACTGCAAATTAATGCTGGTTCTGAATCATGGTAGTTACATACTACGTATGGTATGGTGTTTTGTAGCATTGTTATCTGTTAATGGTGACACGCTGCACCTACGCATTAAAAGTAGACACGTGGCGTTCCCACCGTAAATTCTAAAGTAACGGTACACCATTTACTATTTATTTGAGAAATATGAGAGAAACTACCTTAATGTGCATTACCACAACAGATGGATTGGCCGCGGAGGCCCGATAATTCATCTACGGAACCTCGAGCAAAAATGACATTTGAGAGGGCCTAGGTATCTTAGAATGACATCAAAGTTTCTTAACCCATTTATTCTAAAAGTCTAGCATTAGGAACATAGACGCTTCCAAAGTGGTAAAATGGGCGCCACCATTTTTTGAACACTTTTTTTGCAATAAGGTTATATAAGATATGCTAGGAGGCTCGGCTAACCCAATGGATGTTGTAACTTGTTTCAGTCAGAGGTATTATAGGGTGGGTACAAGAAGAAATACAACGATTATACATATACCGTACAATATTTAATAAAGATTTATTGAAACATCATTAACCAACGTAAATCGATGAGGTATATAAAAGAGATATGCTTAAACTACTGATAGCAAACTTCACAGCATCATATTACGTACAAACTAATTTCTACTTTGATATCTTAGAACACGATAAAATAGTAAATGGCCGTGTAAAAAACGATATAACTTGAAATAGGTACGTATAGACTTGCTACGGCAGTTTTATTTCGAGATACATAAAATATACTTTTCTATGTTATTATTTTATTGCATCAATGAACACGCTTTTGAAATTAATTTATCTGATTCGGCTGTACGTAAGATCGTATGGAAAACCTTTCATAATGTTTGTGTCGGCCTGAGTGAAATAAACATACAGGGTTTAACAAATTTAATTGCAATTCTTCTCGCGGTGGTGATTCTGTTGCTAAAATACTTTATGTATGGAACCAACGTCGAAATCCTAAAATATTTTTTGACTTCTCCATTTAAACTACCATCGCCTGATTGGTATTCTTTTATGGGAATATGAATCATTTTTTTGGGATCATGATGTTGGTCCCATACAAAAAGTTGTTGAGTTTGAGCATTAGATTTTGCCCTAAGAAGGAATTCAGTTAATTTTGGTAGACCCGAAATAATGTTCGCAGTATTATGTATACAGACTGTGACCTGTAATAGGAACAAAATTTCTTATTATTATAACATGCTTTTACTCAGAGACAGAGAGAGAGAGACAGAATCTTAATAAAAGACAATGTTAAGTTCTGTGACTAGACATATTTGTTTGCAATACATTGCTGGTTCGATTTTTTGTGTTAGGTAATTACTTTTATTTTTCATTTTAATAAATTGAAACTATTTGGAATAGATTACTGGTTACTTATAGGGCCTACATTTTATTTTTTTGCTCCTATTACAGAGCACACCTGTATTTCTCTAAGCAGCTTCAGACTTACCATAAGTCTGTGTTTTTTTAAAAACTGGATACGTAAAGAAAACACAGTACACTGTCACAATACTGCCGAGAGTTTCACGAAAACTAGCTCTCGGCAGTAGTGTCACAGTCTTTTTAGGTATTCTAGGTTGAAAACAATATTATAATATGCAGTACTGCAAAAAATATATACCTACTCTCACCATGACTATTATCGAAACTGTAAAAGGGAACGAATGTACGAGCCTGTTTGGAATTCTAATTGTAAGGCATCGTAGGTTTGCTATCACGATTGCTATGAATTTATATTAATATACTTATATTGTACTGATTATTATGAATACTAAAAGTACGATGTATAAAATATTGCGGTACAAAAACGATTAATAAATAATTTGATCATCTTATATCTACTAGTAGTAACACGAGAATCATAATTTTCAAACAAAACGAGTCTAAACCGAACAATGTATTTTCAGTGGATTCATTTTTATGCTGCTATAAATGTAATTAGTAGCAGTAGTTGAAATTATGCCGTTATGAAGTCCCGTAGAATCATTCAATTGTTCAGTGATCGAACTGGTTTTATTTGAAAATAATGATAAATTATTGCTTATTGGATTGGTGTGTGCATTGGCATCGGAAGACTAAAACATGTAAGATCTATTGAATATGGGTTATATTTAAGATTTACATTATGATAATGGCTAATTCATATGATATTAAATTTTAATTTTTCTACGAAAGCCAAGCAAACAAAACGAGATTTGGTGCAAATAGTGTGTTTACCTTTGAAATAAGTTTTACATTGCATCAAATCAAGTTTTGTGTTGTAAATGCTTATATTACCGACTCGCATCATAATAATCATTACTTGTAAGATTTTATGTTTAGATTATTTATTGGTTTGCAAAATCATCATCAACATAGAGAAGACAATGTACAAGTCCAATTTCAAAGAAAAACCGCAAATCAATGTACCGTTGAGCCTCACACACGCATACAAGAGGTAAAAAATTCTGCCATTCCTATTAAATAAAAAACAAAAACGTACCAAGTGTGGGCTTCTTTTGATACGATATGGCTGATATTTTGGTACAAATATCACAGTGCAAAATGGTACAGAATGACACGTAATATCTTCATTTATAATCTCAATAAAGGAATTGTGAAACTACATAATTTCAAATTGTATACATTTTTTATTTTATTTAAAATTCAATTAACAGTTTAATTTCCATACTTTATACTACTAAAATTAACTGTGACAGTTTGAAGTTTTGGAAAATCCCAAAAAAGTAATAAATGAAATTATTTTCAAAGGAAACGGCCGCGTCCATCATCCCATAAAAATTGATTGCCCCAAAAGTAAAATATCACGAATAAGTTTTTTAATCTTGTTTTATTATATTTGATAAATGTATCCGTAGATAGCAGAGTTTTAACGTTTAGTGAAATTAAATATGTACACACATCAAAAAAAAAACCAATCACTTAGAAATCTTTTTTGTTACGTTAAATTATATCATTACATATAATTGTTATTATTGTAATATTAAGTGCATTTATATTTAAAAAATACTCGCAACTAATATTTTTTCTAGATACAGTTACATTAAAAAAACATCCCATGCTAGTGATCGCATTATTTTTTGTCGTAATTCTACTAATTTGTTGTAAGAAAATCAAAATGGAATAGAATACCAGAACTGCCAAGAATTGTAAGTAACATTGACCATTGAGTAAATAGCGCTATCTGTGAGGTCTAATATAAACATCACGAATAAGCGCCATATAAACAATCAAATGTAAATCATAGCAAAACGTCACTATCTCTCCTAAAAAGCTATAGAATTGACAGTTAGCTCTTGGAAGTAAGGGCTAGTTACTTCCAAGAGCTAACTATCAAATCCTATGGCACAATTAATGTACCAATGTCAAGCCTCTTAATGTAATTTTGAATGAATCGCCTCTGGGGTCGGCTAAGACTGTAGATTCTCTTTCTTGAGGTTAAAAATGAAAATATTACGTACAATTTGTAGTACATTGTACTAACCAAACATTAGCTATATTGTATCGGATGGAATCCAAACTTAGTATGTTTTCAAAATTATTACTGTTTTCATTTAATAAAAATGCCTGAACCGCCTTAAGAAGCCATTTTAAACAATATCACACACGATAGTTTCCAGGAGCTCTATTTTTGAATCACTTGTTTTGATATGGTATGTTATTTTCGTTCGAAACCAAACTAAAATTCAATGAAAACCGAGCAAAATATATACACAAATACTTACAATATTGAGTTATATTTTTTTCATCACTCCTCTGTGGAATTAAACTGTTTTTTATTTGATAATCGGACATTAATCAATAAATATCACACGCCATTTTAGCGCGAGTTATTCAAAAATAGAGCTCCAGGAGTTTTTATTTCATTTCCTATAGTTGTTGCCTTGCCTGAAATTGCCTTTTCTTTATATAGTAGCACCAATTTTTTTTTGGTAGGTACTTTAAACCAAAATTGTTGTTTTGACTTCTATTATGCGTATGCCATCCAGCTAAACTGTCCATCAATTTGCTGTGTTTTTAGCGTACAGCTTCCACAAAGAAACATTTTTGTATAATATTATTTTTGTATTCATGTCAACATGGCAGACCGTAATTTGGTGATAGAGTTATTGATAACTACAATAATTACGTGATATTATGTAAAAAGACTATATGGAAATTATCTAGCAAATGACTAATAAGAATTTGTATAAAAAGTCAATAGGATTTGTCGAGAAGTGCTCAGGTATATCCTTAGCACTTCAAGAAGCATTGTATTGACTCAATATCGTACTATTCCAGTATTTTTATAATAAAAACTTTATAATAAAAACTGACTGAAAGAGTTAGTTTTTTTTTTATAATGGTGCTTAACAGTTGGCAATTCATCAGGCCCCAACGACACGATATCTGTCACAAAAAATATTTTGTGTCTCGAAACTTTGTGCCTTATTATCGGGCACAGGTAATGCGTCGATTGGTAAGATAAGAGAGCGTTACGACGCGCCCGCTTAGTTGATTACAATGTTGATAAGAATTAAGAAGTATAAAACCCAGCACTTGTAATAATAGTTAGAAATTATAAGCTTGAAACCCAGCACATGTAAAAATAGTAAGAATTAATTCATTTTGGTCAAGCGAATATCGCTTTTGAACAATATGAACTAATATGAGTCAAACGTGTTTTAAGGAACAGCTCTCTAGATATATCCCAAATTAATGCAAAAGCCACGCAGAATGAAGCATAATATAGAGGTACAGGTTATCCCAAGAAAGATGTACCAGCGAGTGTCTGGTGGTAGAGGAAACCTCTATGCCAATTGATTGAAAAGGAGGCCCCTAAGCTGTAGGATTTGCCCCATATTTGAGCAAAGTGCAATAGTATTATATAAAAGTGCAATAGTGTTATTCCGTTTCGAACAAATTTTGGACTAATTGCGACTTGATACAGAAAAATACGTGTAAAACTGTAAACGTTACTGTCACAATTTTTGTTATTCAAGTAGTCTAATACCTTCACTATTAAATTTCGCGAAACAAACATAGGCGTCGAAGCGAAAGCCCTTGGTTTCCTCTACCGCCAGACACCCGCTGGTACAGTCTGTTGTTTTTTATACAGTGTCCCAAAAACGAAAGTCAATCCTGTAACTACAAATGGGTCACGTTATGGCCAAATATTTTTTTAAGTAAAAGTCTTATTGCGTCTTCTATCATTAAATATCATACCAATTTCTCAAATTGATTGAAACACAAATAAAACGCGTGCACATCTATGCAACTGATCTGAGCAAGCAGGACAATTTTTACTCGACGTCCTCCGTCCATCATTTATTATGGTTAGCGTGATTTCGTGTCAATAAAACTGTATCATAATAGAGTTCGAAAAGACGACCTTTGTGCACTAGAGCATCAGAATTGCCATAAATATATTTTTAAAAGTAATGGCTAAAATAAAAGTAACCATTTCAAATTTGACATTTACTACACAAATTTTAAAGAGTAATTGGCACTTTCTTGTAGGTTCATTTTTACACAGCAGGCTAAGAAAGCCTGCTATTTCTGTTTGAATTATATATAAAAAAACACAATGTATTTTTTGGAGGTACCCTACAACATTATTGTCTAAAGGCCAATGATTTAGATGTTTCAATCATTTGTGGGTTAAAACTATGGAACAGATCTTAAAATAAATTTCATTTGAGGAATTGGCATGATAACTAATGAGCGAAGACGAAATTGGGTATTACGAAAATGGTGAGACCAACTATTTTATTTTATTTATATGGTCTATCATGAGGCCTATCCACAGTTACAAAGGTTAACCATTATTTTGTGACATCCTGTTTGATACTTAGATTTTGTATTAACTTCGTTAAAAACTCTTCCAGTAAATTTTCATTACACGTAGATACCTAAATACACCTACATTACACATTTATAACTAGCGTAACTATCACCGGCTAAGCGGGTTAATAATAAATTTATAAACTACATGAGGTATAAAATGGCAAGTGTGCTAACTTGTGACTTATTTTATAATACTAATGATTGTTTCGTATATGTCTAATCAATTTTAAAATAGCTTAAGAGTTTTCAATACGGAACCTGGCTCACTTGATTGATATTGTTACAAAATTATCGCCGAAGCTGAAAATTTGATAAATCTATGAATGGATGTTAAACGGAAATTCGAGCAAACTTCAAAGCTTGTTTACGTTTAAACATGACGTTGTAAGAGATTTTGTCATAAAGTTAGCCTGTAACATCCCACTGCTGGGCGAAGGCCTTACCTCAACTATGATATAGTTAAAGCTATACTCTACCACGCGGGCTCAGTATGGGTTGGTGGAAGGGTGTTTGCAAGGCGACTAACCCTATCAGATGTTATCAAGCCGCCGATAAGGCCTCTGACTAGGCTTAACGTGCCTTCCGAAGTACGGAGATGCTCGTGGTGTTCGTCACTTATATGGTCGGAATGGTCACCCATCTAAACACGACCGCGCCGTGGGTTGCTTCACTTCGGTATCACTACTAAAGCGCTACTACCACTGCGCTACGAGCATCTCATCTCTCACCTCTTGTCATAAAGTATTTTATTTGTAAAAGAAAGTACATACGTAATTGATTTTTAGGATTCCATTAATGGCCGCTCCTTTCAAACAAAATACAACTGGCAACAAAGTGAGCCAAAGTTCCATACCCATTTCACTGGCATTCAAAAGTATTTAATATGTATCTACTTAATTGGTTTACTTTTGAAGGTCAGTGTTTAATAATACCAATATTTTGTAAATATTTTTGACAAAAAATTCACAAAATTTACAAAAGACTACCTATTTGTTACTCATGAATGCAATTAATTTTAAAATGTTGCAGTAAAGATTTTCACAATGTGTAGCACTAAAAAGTGCTTACTTAGTGTACTCCCATTTCTATTTATATATATTTTAAATCCATATCCCAAAACCAAACAAATTATTATTGATTTGAACACAATCTAACACCTACTGCTAACTTTAATAATTTAGGATTTATACATTTCACACTTTGATTTGTCCATTCCAAAGAAATGAATGAATAATTAGTAATAATAATGTGCTAAATAAAAATGTATTACCGTCATCATTATTTAATAATTTATGGGACTCTGAGGAGAAACATCAATCCTCAAGTTATTTATGTTGCCCACTTATCACAACAAAGTTATGTTTTAAGCAGAAACATGATGTATTTCACATGATGAACAACCAATGGTTAAAAATCGGTTACCTTTGGTTGAATATATGGTTTACAGTGCATGTTTTATTGCTAGACTTATTATTTTTGTCTGTTTAAACTGTAGTTGATAAGCAGTTTGAACATGAACATGTTCAATTTTTAAGATATGAGTGCGGGAATTTGTACATATCCGAATTTATTAATAACTCAAATTTGTAAAATGACAACTTGTTTATTGAATGTAGGAGATATTATTATACATAAAATTTTTGTCCTCTAATTCTTAATTTTATTTATTTTTTGATAAAATTAATAAAAATGAATTTAAGTAAATGTCAGAAAAATAGCTATTCTGACCTTTGACTAAGATATATTTTGTCTGAAACACGCACAATCGTAAATATCCATCCAATGGGAATTATTTTAAAACCCACATATAACTACTAATTGAAAGACTAGCCCTTAATTTAACATGGTGCAAGTTTGTTAGGTTTCGCTGTCTAGCTTGTACGTCGTTAGATCTTTTAAGTATCACATTGGGGTGTTAAATTTCATGTTACGTTTCACCGATCTGTACGTTACATACCTAACACAGTACCATAATTATATATTCTCCCTGGTGTAGGACAACAAAAAAGTTACACACACACGCGCGCACACACTCACACACACACTCACACACACACACACACACACACACACACACACACACACACACACACACACCACACACACACACACACACACACACGGGTACCACGTGTGCTAAGCCGGAATAACAGCCGGTTTTTTGTAGATCATTAGATATTCGTCTTCGTACAAAAAGTAACAACGATGATACAAAGCTAACATTAAAGTTTAAAGTTTTAGCATCAAGCCTTACTTTTGTACACTGTAAATAAATAAATCCATAAGCATATTTTTTGACTACGTCTAAAACGTTGTAAACATTGTAAAGTCTGTTTTTCCATACGCCCAAAATCGTAAACAATATTTTCGTGACTTAAAACAATATCATTGAATAAAATTAAAGAGAAACAACAAAACATTTACATCCAGCTAAACATGTCAGAAAAAATATTAAAGTTGATACAGATCTACATTGTTGGGTTGTTTTTTAATGGACGTTTGGCGCACGTTGACGCCACCGCCCTTCTCCGCTGATCAGACGTGAGTGAAATTGGCGTGGACTGCATCTTCCTGGGAGATTTGAGTTCCGGCCGCGAAGTACTAAAACACGACAAAAAATCGAATAATTAAACGTTTTGCTAGATTTTATCGTAACGCAACGCTTCGTAACAGAAAAATATTAAACTGGTATCCTGCAACTATACGTTACTGCACAATTTGCCGGTATTCAATGAAAACGGTCGTCCCGAAAGTTACGTTACGGCTACTGGCTAATTTCAGTCAAGAGATCCTACATAAACGGCTGCTTGCAGACATCATAATTAATTTCTGGTGGCCAATGCTCAGCATTGGATTGTCGACTACTTGATGTTAAAATTTTGACAGATAGCCGCTGATAGACGAGATCATCTTCAGTTGGATCCGCCATAATTTTACGGGCGCTCTAAATACGAAGCTATTATGCGATCAACGCCCGAGGCTGGACGCGGGCAGCTGTAGCAAGTAAAATACAAATTACTGCTCAAACACCATCGCCTTGTTTCCACCTTATAACATAATTTTATGTTTGTGTGCTTAAATCAAACCCTGTCCTCATTGCAAACATCGCCAGTGTGCAATCAGCGTCAAAAACTAGTTGTAAAAAATTATAGTTTATTACACTTTCTTGACGACCTCCGTGGTGAAGTGGTGACCACGAGAGTATCAAGGCGTTTTCGCTCCGAGGTACCGGGTTCGAATCCCGGTCGGGTCAATGTAGATATCATAATTTTCTACATGGTCTCGGGTTTGGGTTTTGTGGTACCACCGTTGTGTCTGATTTCCATAACACAAGGGCATTAGCTACTTACTTTAGAATCACAGCAATGTATGTGATTGGTTTCTAACAATATATTACCTTTGGTAAGTTAATAATTGTTTTAATTTCAATGTGTATGGCATAAATTATGTTGGGCGCTTCACTGTTCATAAATTGTTTTATTGAAAAGATATACAACGTGTAATGTTAAATGCGCGAAACCTCAGACACCCCAAATGATTATTGTTAAAACCATTGATAAAATTCAAGAAAATACAGGGTTACTAAACTTAACCGTTTTCCAGATATTCGAGTTTTATTTATTTTTATAAAAATGCCCAATTTTTCGGCTATTGAATTGAATATTTTGAATTTTTTTGACTCTTATGATTATTATTTTTGTTTTTTACATGAAGAATCAGATGCTTAATGACCTCAATGACTTAAATTGCACGTAAGTTAACTAAATGGGTCATTGTAGACGATCAAAACTTAAGAAAATAAGTACAAATTATAAAAAAATATTTTTCGTTTCTGGATATCTCAAAAAAATATTATGGCACTTGCGCTGCAGATGTGCTTACGAATCGGATCGGATCTAGGTCGACTTTTCCTGTAACCCTGTATATACTTTAAAATAATTTTAGGTTTATGTGGTGTTTTAGTTATACTCTTTCTCTGCGGACGAGGCTCTGTCGAGAGAGGATTCGGTAGGTATTCACCGGGCCGCTGCACCGCGTTGACATTTTTATTATAGCGCACGTGATGGCTTTTCTTATAAGTTAAAACTGCCATCACGTGCACAATTTATTCAAGTTTATTTTTAAAACTTTGACCCATAATATAAAGTGGTTTAATTTATTCTGCTCGTTATTCTAATCCACTTATTCTCAGATACTGCGCATTTACGTTACACGTTGTATATAAATTAACAGTTTGTAGGTAGTTGTATACTCCACATGACATTAACAAAGGCGGGAAAATAGGAAGTAACGATCATAAGAAACAAATAATTAAAATTAAAACATTACACATTTAAAATGCATTTATTTTAATAGGAGCCAGGTCTCACAGTAGGTAAAGGCCACACTCGGATAAAACTTCAACTTACGTCCTATATTTTTTACATCTTCCGTTGAAAGTGTCCCAATACGTTTCTCCCAAGTAGGAAGTCATTAGACTAAAGATGAAATATTAAAAAAAAGATTAATATGATTGTTGAAAAAAAAGAGTGACACAAGATGTGTGTTGCGTGTGGTGTACATATCTAAGTTGTGTTGCGTGTTGTGTACCTAACTCCTTAGTTTTGTTTAAATTTTATAACATAAAAATCACATACACAAGGTACCTAGTTTTTTAAAACGCCCTTAACTTTTATCTTCCCAAAACATGAAAAGCTCGTGAAATTATATATTTTGCGAGTAAAAGATATGAAAAATTGGGTGTTTGTATGAGGACTGAAGATAAATTCGCATTAGATGAACTCCTTATGCCAACTTCTTAAATGAAAATTTACCAAAATGATAACTTTCTAATTTCTACTATTCAAAAAACACGTTTGTAGGTTCAACTGCAAGTTTTCAAAATAACTTTAATAATTATGTGACATATTTTTATTTAATAGTAACCTTGATTTCATATTTCAATAATTCTAACGATAATAAATAAAAAAACCTAAAAAATAAGATGATATGTAATAATGCGGAGGACAGGTGGAGCTACTAGGAATGATAATCAATTGATCTGATGAAAAAAACCGGCTTTTCATTTTAGTAAGCTTGTTAACGCGCTTGAACGGTAAAAAATACATAGTTGTCATTTTGCCAATTTTTCATTTAGGAAATTATATTATTATAAGTTGACCAAATGAGAATTTCTCATTAAAGGAAATCGATATAATAAGAAGATTTACATTTTACGTCCGGTTGCTATTTTGATCTGAAACGGCACAATACTGCATGCACACATGTACCAAATTAGGTTTTGTATATCAGTTACCTATTTCACTCTAGTCAAAATAACAGGATATAAACTTCGGGCATTGTTTATGAAAAAATATTCCTTTTGCCTACAGTTACAACCAGTTGTAAAAAAATAGAAGTTTTTGACATTTCGTACCTATATTGAGTGTTATGTGAGTTAGTGTCTTTGCTGTATATTATATAACGGTAAATTATTGATACTGACCCCAGCGAAAGCGGCACCGTTCCATCCTAAGCGATCGTGGTCGCGTTGCGGCGTACGCTGCAATGGCGTCTTGCGGTCTGTGCGTGAAGCCATACGCGCCTTAGCCCGGAGCGCCGCGCGCAACGGAACGTTAGCTCGGGCCGCCTCTGCGCGCCCGTGCTGACAGAACTCGAGCAACGCCACTGCCAACGCCAAGACCAAACCTCCGACCAGCACGTAAAATATGCCGGCGACTTGACTGAGTGTCATCTCCGTGATCGTTGTCTCCTGGAACACCGCATTAATATTGTTGTTTAGTCACGCAGGACTTTGGTCAAAATTATAGTACAAGAAGGGTTTCCTCTACAGTAGAATAAAAAATGCAATATGAAGAATAAAACTTACATCATCTTTTACAACTTCACAATCTGATTGTTTCGCGCTCAGTACCCATTTTCTCCAGAGTTTCGTAATAACGCCATCTTTCTTCAAATTAACGATGGCTAAGTTTATTCCTTCTCTGTAAATATAAATGGTATATTTTCGAAAAGCGTAAGTTACAAATATAAGAATAGTACAAGTTTTTACTTAAAGCTAGTTCCAAAAGTAGCTTCAAAGTGTATATTACAAAAACTTTTCTGCTTTGCAATTTCCACAAGTTTTATTTACAAATTGTTAGATAACGTGCGTTTATGAAGTACTGAAAGCAAACATATGCTTGATATAAAATTTTGGCTTTAACTTGGTTGGTGCATGATGAACAAATTTAGACAGTCCGTGCTATCTGTATTTTGCGGCAATCGTTGGTAAAAATGCGGATTCTCAATGGTTTTAAAACGCATAAACAAATGAAATTTTGATCATTTGGCCTATAAAATCTTTTTTACTACAATTACTAACTAATTTTCAAACCAGAACAAAATACTGAAGCAAACGATAGAGTCTTTTAACAAGGACCAGTCGATGATAAAATTGAACAAAATATGCTGTGTGTATGTTTTTGCCTTTGGTGAGGAATATTATGACATTGTTCAAATTGTGAAACGTTGGAACCGATCCGAGAGGTCCAATTTTCGTAATCGGAATCGGAGGAATAGCCTCATGTTGATTTTTTGGGCATTAGTCAATGGTGACTAATTAGCTTACACCTAAGACTTCATAAATCTTCACAATCAATTTTTCAATGTTACTCGTAGCTATGCATGTCTGTCTGTAATCTGTAAGTGTACCTCCATATAATAAATAAATAAACATAGTCAAGCGGAGACAAATCAATAAACCGTTTATACAAAACATGTATTGTGTCAATGGTATTTAACTTTAAGCACTTGGGTCAATTGGATATTGTACGTGTGCTGGCTCAAGTCTGAACGCAAAATCGAATGGCTCCTTTTTTTCTGAAACGTACACTGATTTTGAAAAAGTAGTTTTATGATTTAGACATGCTGCTCAGTCGCGATACTTGCTATGGTGATTCGTCATTAGCTAAATAAGAACTTTTTTTTTTACAAATGCCGCAAATTTTTACAATGACTTTTGACGTCACAAACTATTACAATATAATACCTTTGATATTTACCAAAATATCTTTATATCTGAATATGTTCGAACAATTTAGACGTACCGACTGTTTTTTTATAAAATATATTTATTTACGCTCGCCATTTTTATACGGATTATACACTCTATACGTCCATAAACTATAAAAAATCGTAACCTGTTGTCAAAAATCGTGTTATGTTCACGCACCATAAAAATGGGCTGTATAAATCTGAGATGCAAAGAGCTCCGACTTCCTTACTGACGGGGCCCATGTAAATTTACGACTTTTCAGTATTCAGCAGGGAATTACCGCATAGAGGCGAGATTTTAGCCAGATAGTGGAAGCTATATAGTTGAAAGTTACGTTGAAGTCTGCTTAGCTTATCAAATGATTACTTTTTTCTTACGTTCGGACGGTGAACTAAAATGATCAGACGTGTTGCAAATTACATTTCATACACTTTCTGCAAAAACAACAATAACAATAATCTGAGGTATTTGAAAATATAAAACGGTAGAGGTGATTTTTGCACGTAAAAGAGGTTATACAAAATGTATATGAACCAGTCTCCCGCTGCATTCAATAACTGGTCTAGTTGACTGATCAAAGTACACGTAGTCACTGCGTTCACTATCGCCCCTTTTTATATTATCTCCTGCTTTGCTTTACATAGAAGTAGAGTATATACATATTTGCAGTCCTCAATGCTTTCACGGTATAAATGTAAGAAATAAAATTTTCTACATCTCTGTATTTTGTTATTATTAATTGAGAACAGTTCTTAAATTAGCAATATTATGCCAACACCGATTATCTATACTGAACAGCTCGAATTTAGTTAGTTAAATTCCATTTACAAGTGGATATTCTCTGTCCGAAACTAAGGCTTAGGGTAAAAAAGTACTTTACTACATCTTCTAAAGAAAATCCTGGACAACAATGGATAATATAAATAAACAGGTCATTATTGATAATATTCTTTTTTTAAACCCACTTAATCTCATAGCATCTTGAGCCGGTAAAAAAACATAATGTGTGCTGTATTTTTAATCATCAAATCAACATACCTCAGAGGTGATCCCTTCGCCGTGACAATCGCAAAATTAATATGCTTATGATGGCAAACACGAGACACGACGTCGCAGGCAACCGGGCCCTCTTTATTATTCCCCGGATATGCGGACATAATGTCTTCTTCAATTACCGTAGAATCCTTTACTACAGTGCCCCAAGATAGCAAGTGGTTCTAAAATGAAAAAGTGTGTGTTTTATTTTTACTCGCCGAATATACCACTACTTATTTAAGACCAATAGAATACAACCGAGAAGATCAACAATATACTGATTTATTATGTATCTAATTGTTGCTTGCATAGGATACGATTAAGAAGACGATAAAGCATTGACGATGTCATCAACAATACTAGCGATATAATATGACAAATATTGTATTATGGATTATACAAAGGATTTAAACTTCTAATGATTCCAACCATCAGAACATTGTTTAAGATGAATAAACAAAAAATTAAGGAAACCAATAACTAACCGAAGCGAGGGAATCTTCGAAGAGCTGTTAAGATTCCGTTTAGACACATAATGTTAACTGCACTCGCTGTTGCATTATCGCTTTGTATACGTGCTATTGTTACCTGTATCTTTAAAAATGGGATGTGTCTCTTACTTCTGAATGCGCTACATTCGGTGGATAGTTGAGGGATTGGGCTGGCTCCGCTATGCGCTCCACAATCAGATAGGCAGCAAGATTAGCCGTGTACGAACATACCAGGATGAGAGCAAAAAACCACCACACCGTACCGACTATTCTTCCGGACAAAGACCTGAGATACAAACATGATTTTAAAAAATAAATAAACAAGAAATTGCATCATACTAAAATGAGTTCACCAAATATAGATTTCACTGTCTCTGATATATTTAAAGATAATAAAGAGTTATAAAAGTATGCCTTCTCTACACAATTAGATTTTTATTATCAGTCATACTTTCATAAGAGAAAAATATGTACAAAGTAATTTTATCACGAGAAATATATCGCATTGGTAGACATAACAAGGTGATTATCGTGCCTCCTTTTTATCTTGCGTTCACTTATATACGCACACAATATATTACGAAGTAAGCACCCGTATTTCTGAGGCACGCGCGATTTAACACAAGGCATGGAATTTAATCTAGAGTGATATAGCCACTGTTGCCGGTAATATTGACCGCATTTCTTAAAACGGTCCAAACAAAGCCACATTTTTGTCCTTTTGTGAAAAGACTATTTGTTGGACATCGCCGAGACATTCACAAAACTTTGTTACATACCGCGGTACTACGTCACTGCCTTGCTGCATAAAGGATCCGAGAGAAAACCAAAACGAGTTCCAAATGCTGAATTCGTTGTGAAGTATGATCTAAAAAATAAAAATTATGATTTAGGTAATTACGGAAAATTAACATTAATTTTATTAATAAGCAACTTACCTCATTCGTGCTGCTAATAGGATGGTCTAATTGTGTCTCTGAGATGGAGACTGACCGCCATTCGTGAGGCGAAAATCTTGATACCAAAAATAGGACTATGCTTACGGCAAAAAAACTAAATAGGACGCACAACTGTAAAAAAGTAAAAATAATTTTATTTTTAACATTGATCATTTTCAATTCTTAAGATGTTATGTTAAATTAAGTTAGTAGTAATAATTTACTTGCTTGTGTTTAAACGCAAAAAAAAAACAATTTGAATAAACGTTTAACTATGACGTAATACAAAAATACGATATACGATTGATGAAAAATATATTTTTTTATCCTAGTAATTCTTATGGAAGGATCAAATACACATAAACGAAAATCTTACCCATATTTCTTTTGACAGCGGTTTGAGGAAACTAAACGTATCAGATAATTGTTTAGGCACTTTTTTGTGTGCTACAGGGCTATCGATTGTTAGGAATGGTTCACTGAAATCAACTACTCGTTCCCGGTCGGCACTGATAGCCAAAGGCGCTATTGCTATATCAGCTTCCTGAAAGTTAAATGTACAAATATATTTTCTTCCGGGTATAAACAAGGATCATCAACTTTGTAGACGGTGACTCAGTTTTCTTTTGAAATATTATTTTAAAATTATTATCCATCTTGTACAAAATATAAATACAAAAAGTTTGGAAACAAAGAGATTAAAAGAGGACCTTCGCTGGATATTAGATTTACCGTCAAATTTCACGAGAAAGTTAAAGTAAACGAGTGTCCGACGGCCGTAGGCGAGCAAACTACAATAATACGCCTCAAACTCAATAAACAAAGGACCTTTAAGGGAGCGGCGCTCGCCCCATAGAAGATTGAATGGCGATAAACTATGTATTAAGTATTAGAAGTTGACCTCGATCCCAAATCTCTATTATGCGCTCTAAAGTGAGTGATAGATTATTACGTGTTATAGTTACATAACAAAAAAAATAAGTTAACCCACATATGATTTGATCATCGACTCTTAGAATACTAAGCCATTATTCAATTATATTCTTGATGATGGTTCTTGTGCAACACGTTGTTATTATACTGGGTGTTTGGTACATGTCTTAGTGCAAATTTTATATTCTGCAATTTGCGACCTGGGTCAGATAATGAAAAAAATTACAGAGTTGTATGAATATTTTCATGACATGCGGCATATCTTTACCTTAAGCATAGTCTAGAGTATTTTTCGTGAAGTCCAGTCGTGTGTTTCTTTCATAACCATAAAAAAATGCAGGTCAAATTTGAGAAAATATATTCCGCGTCTTTGCAAGTAAATTAAAACAGAACTAGATAGCTTACGTACATAAATTAATAAGACGACAAAATAATGTCATAAAAATTCTAAAATAATATGCTGAAAAACTTGCATAGTTTAAATAAATATGATAGGCATGCCAAGTTTCGGATATTTTTTTATGAAATCCACGTCATAAAAATATTAAGAGGCCAAAATAAAGTTAAAGACCGAAAAGAAAAGCTATTTATCCCCATTATTTTCATTTGGCACACAATGTACCAAACACCCTGTATACTTTCATCTCCAAAAGTGTATGGTTGACAGGCACAAATTAAATAAATAAACTGACTAACAACTACTTAACCGGTATCAAACGAAAGCACTGGGAATGAAGGAACCAGAAAGTGTGCCAAGGAAAGCCAATTATTATCAAACAAGTATTACCAAGAGGATTATGGTTAAATAAACAAAGTTAGATAGTGTCCCCTGTTTCGAAGTGTGATCCCATTTACCTCGGCGAGGCGTAAGTTGCGTAGCTACTTAGTTACTTACCGGGCTTTTTTAATACAAAACATATAAAATTGTAATAAAAAATAATCGTATAATTTTGGACATGGGCACATAGCGCGAAGAACTGATGGCTGATGGGGCAGAAAAGTTCTAGATTTGAGAATTTTTTGCAAAGACATGGCGTAGGACATTCACCGACAAGAAGAACCGACGACCTTGTAAAGATACTCTGTAGAAAACCCTGGGTAGGCATTTGGTCAGCAGTGGACGTCCTTTGCCTGATAATGATGAAGATTGTATAATTTTGGTGGAGTAATAAATATTTGTTTTACAACAATAATCTTTTATGCCCCAAAAATAATAAATAAAATGCAAGGTAGTATTTTCCAAACGCCCAATATGTTGTATGGCCATCAATCAATACCAATAGATTGCCATGGGAGATCAAACTCTGTTCCACTGTAAAAGTCATATGTATTGATTGATGGTTATATTCATCTTCATCTATTCGACGAATATTCAAAACAACCCTTTATGTTTATAGGTTATCTTTTTAAATATGGGTTTTACAAACAGTTCAATGTAAAATCCATATATTAAAAGATAACTCATAATAGTTTTATTCGTAAAACACATTCCCCATGATACTGAGAAGGGGGATGATAATTAGTTTAACATTTTCGCATATTATGCATTTTGTATGCAGTTCTCATGCAAGTCTAAAACAGTTGCGAATCGAGTAAACAGTAAAAATAATAGTCCCCCTAGCCGATTTCGACTATGGTGGCCAGTCACAACGACTAACCGACTGCGCGGGACATATAGTGCACAAGTGTGTGCGCAACCACAGGTACACTCTCTATTCCTATCACTCTCATAGCCCGATGGGATGGGATGCAATCTGACATGACCGGAGAGAGATCAGGCGCAGGACTAACGGCTTTACGTGCTTTTCCGATGCACGGGGGTGAAACAACGCGAACTTCCATACTCCGGGCTACCCTAAGAATTTCTAAACAGAAAAATTCAGGTATACTTAGGCCCGGGGATCGAAACCGGGACCTCTGGCGTAGCCGTCGCTTTAAAGTGCGACAGTTATTTATGGTAAACAGTAGTCTATAAACAGAGCCAAAGGAGTTGACGTCCACGGCGTTCAAAGACGCGGGACACCGCTTGCAGCACTACTACTTTTACAGATTTGAATCTTTATGAAAAAAAAATCTCGCATGTTGTCGCACGACAGTATCGCCGCGCTAAAATTCATTACAGTCTTAAAATGTTTGTAGTAAGAAATTGGCTGCCTGTCTGTTAAATGATATTACTTTAGTATTTTAATCTCTTTGTTATTGATGGAAAGACCTCATTAGAGTCAAAAATCTTATATGTTTTACCGGAATCTGATTAGGATAGCGATATTTTTAAATACACATCACTTAATTTGTCTCCCACCAATTAATATTCATCAATTAAATACATTTTACCTCAAATAAATTATTTTACAGCAAATAAATAATTGTTCAACAAAACTCGTAATACGACATTTATTTTACTTGTAAATATTCATTAATATTACTAATATCTAATTGTAGATAATATGAAGTTTCCCACTATTTAAAATATTATTTACTGTATAATTTCTGGCTTATTATAATAGCGTTTGTTAAAGTTCCGAATACTAGGAGCAAATTTCTTCTTAGAAACTCTACTCCTTAGATATTGGATTTAAGCAAAATGTAGCTCAGGGCATTGATAAAGCAAGTTTATTTTAGAAACAACAAAGTTTCTGTAAGCTGCATTATTTCATATCGCAAATACATCCGTATATGAGTACTTAGTTATATTAAACTATATTGGTTAGGTAAAGTGTATTAACCTACGTTTCTTCAAAAACATAAAGATCCCAAAAACATAAAAAAGTGATTTCGAAACTCAAAATAAATGAGTAATATAATTTTACAAAATAGTTTCAGACATATGAAACAAAGAAATTCATTAGATAGCCAGTGTCATTATCTACCGTTTGTAACATTTTTCATGTTTCTACGAAGTATAAAACTAATGATAGCGCCTGAATTGAAAAAATAATAAAGACATAAATTATAAATTTTAAAAAATGAGATGTGTCCAACCCTTAACTCCAACCCTCTGCAGACGTTGGCCATTGTTGATGAATTTAGATATAAAGGCCTTACCGGGATAGAAGCACCACCACTATTAGATTCTTTAATCAATCAGGGAGGTAAGATTTTATATCGACATTGGAATGTTTAAAATAAAGTTACATTAAGTTGTTATCTTAAGACTTATTTTGATAAAATAATATAACTTTAATGAAGCCCCTCGATGAACTAATTAAAGCATCCGCTGAACTGGGATATTGTAAAAATATTGCTCCCGTGGCAAAAACTTTTACAAGACGGAATATACCTTCACATTTAGGGCGATTACGATAATCCAGAGGCTGTCGCGGACTATTAAGCATCGTCCCTTATTGAGCCTCTTAACTCTTTTGACCGTATATTTTAAAACGGATATGAGAAAATCCTGTGCTAGGTAATTTGAGCGAAAACATTATAAAAACATATATTCTTGCTTGTTTTCAGTCAATACCTAAATTTAACAGTTAAGTTAAATTAATCGTTGTCAAACCACTAAAAAAAAATTAAGATTCAGTCTAGCCTAGTCTAGTCAACAAAACAAGTTGTAAAAATAGTACCAGCCCAATTCAAGAAGGAGTAAATAGAGTCTGTAATAAATAAAAAAATACAAGATTTTCGTATTCAAGATTCTACTCTTAGCAACCCCCTTGAATTTGCTTCGGCCTTTTATTAAGCCTTGTTTACAGGGCTGTAAAAAAAAACGAGCCAAATTCATGGAGGTAGTTGTCAATCTTGAATAGAATACAAAAAAATAGAAAATAAAAGAAATAAATGTTTCCAGATGTTTTTATTTTTCCTAAATTCTAGAGCCGACTCTCAACCACTCCCTTGATTATGAATTGTTTTTTTGCACCATGTATACAACGTGTTCCAAAAATCAACGTCAAGACGGAAATGGGCAATAGAACAAGTCTTGATAGTTATCTATATATGTGTATATAAAAATGAATTGCTGTTCGTAAGTCTCACTAAAACTCGAGAACGGCTGAACGGATTTATCTTATCTTAGTCTTGAAATGTTCGTGGAGGTCTAGGGAAGGCTTAAAAGGCGAGAAAACATCGAAAAACGCGCGGTCGAAATCGCGAGGGACCACTAGTTAGAAATATGTACTTCAAAAAACTTGACCTGACTTGACCTTGATGTACTTTTTAAATTACAAAGGTTCTAAAATAAATCTCAAAAAGTGGCACTGCTTCGCTGCGTCTTTGATCGAAGGGTCTCCAATCTAGAACTTTTCAAACACAACGGCCATCAGTTCTTCGCGCTATGTGCCCTGTCCACCTTCTCATTTCTGATTCCAATCCGTAGAGAAACACTCAGCATAGCCCTCTCTATCGCTCGTTGTGTGATTTTGAGCTTCTTTATAAGGCCCACAGTTAGAGTCCATGTTTCGCATCCGTATGTCACCACTGGTAACATACACTGGTTGATGATTTTCCTCATCAGATACTGAGGTAGTTGAGATTAGAAGACACTCTTGCGCAATTTTTGAACGGTGCCCAGCCGAGTTAGATTCCCGAAGGATCCTGGAGTGGGTACAATAAGGGAGCGCGACATAATTTTCAACTGGAACAAGTTATCCAATTGGGTAGGTCCAACTTCGAGAAAGAGGTCAATCGACGAATCCAACTCGGCTGGGCAGCGTTCGGGAAATTGCGCAAGAGCGTCTTCTCATCTCTAAAGAGGAAAGTCTTCAACCAATGTGTGTTACCAGTGATGACATACGGATCCGAAACATGGTCTCTTACTATGGGTATATGGCCCAGAAGCTCAAAATCTCACAACGAGAGATGGAAAGAGCTATGCTGGGTGTTTCTCTACGGGATCGAATCAGAAATGAAGAGATACGTAGAAGAACTAAAGTAACGGACATAGCCTTGAGAATCAGTAAGCTCAAGTGGCAATGGGCAGGGCACATAGCGCGAAGAACTGATGACCGTTGGGGCAGGAAAGTTCTAGATTGGAGACCCTTCGACCAGAGACGCAGCGTGGGACGTCCACCAACAAGATGGACAGACGACCTTATAAAGATCGCGGGATCAAACTGGATGCAGACCGCTAGTGATCGGTCGCTGTGGAAAGCCGTGGGGGAGGCCTATGTTCAGCAGTGGACGTCCTTTGGCTGTTAATGATGATGATGATGATGATATGATGATGATGATGACATAATTTTCGTCTTTTTTGAGTTCATTTTAAGACCCACTTGAAGGCGTCTTTCAATGCAGCTTTAAACAGTTTCGGAGATAAAACATCTCCTCGTCTTACACGTCTACGCAGTGGAATTGCCCCGCGTTCTGTTTAAGGCACTTTAACACTTCTATATACCTATAGTCAATGTGGCACCGCTGCAGAGGCTAAAGCACCGCCAAAGTTCCGATCGAATAGGCCTTCTCATAGTCCACAAATATAGATAGCATCGAGGCATAATATACTTCTCAGACTTCTGTGTAATTTGCCTAAGCGTATGGATGAGGTCTATTGTACGACAGATTTTTTGGAAACCGGCTTGTTCGATAGGCTGGAAGTCATCAAAACTACGTGCGAGACGATTCGTGATCACCCTTGAAAACAGCTTGTAGACATGGCTCAGGAGAGAGATGGGCCTATTGTTCTTCAACAAGGTTTTGTATTCGTTTTTGAAGAACAACACCACCACACTCCTGTTCCATGCCTCAGGTTTGATGCCATCTAGCAGCACGGAATTAAATAGTCTCTGAAGGACTTTCAGTTCCGGTGTTCCACCCGCTTTCAGAAGCTCTGCTGTGATTCCGCCCTCGCCAGGTGCCTTTTTGTTTTTGAGCTAAGTTGTAGATTGTTGAATCGCTTCACTGTTAGCTAAAAGAGCTTTCAAGTTTTTCTTCTTTGCGGTGTCCAAATCATCTTTTAGGTATGCCGGCGGCCGCTATCTGATGATCCTATTCGTGTTGCTTTTTATATTAAATAACTTCGTTGATAAGCTCGTTTAAACGAAAAAAAAAGTTTCCGCCAACAAATTTTGCGACGATCGACCTTAATCAAGGTACGAGCTTTTGCAGCCACATTTGATATAATGGTCCTTGCTCGAAAAAATAAAGTTAAATTTTGAATTTACTTCATATTGTTACGATTGGCACATTTGGTGTTCACCATATGCATGATAAATACGTTCGGTTTTCGTATTGTCACTATTTTGACGTTCGTAAGAGATTTTGTTAACCTAACTTTGTTTTGGTTATGACTCCTCTGAACTTTATACAAAATTTGCGAAGGGTATGGTTGCGACATTTGATTTTTTCTACAATAAAATTTTGTTCTTTATACGGATAAGTGCGCAGCGTTCAGATTTTGCATACTTTTAGGCATCACCATCACCAATCATCTTGCCTATGCATTGATATTGATGTTTTGAAGCCGTCAAGTAGTATTTTAGCCCATATGGAGCAACATCACCTTGATTTTTTTTAAACAAAAATGTTCTTTTGGTGCAACATTTTGTTTTTCATATTTAACACATACTTGCAATATTGAATTTTTCGCTGATATAAAGTATCTGTCCAGTTTCATTGCCAATAACGACTGCAGTACCCGTTGAAGTATTATTATTTGAGTCGTAGGATCTAGTACACCATTCAGCATCAACATAATATATAATTAGGTATCTATTTTAGTTCGACCCTGTTTAAGAGCAGAATCTTTTTCCATTTTAGCAACGGCTTCCATACATTTTCTTCTCACTTTGTAGCTTAGATTAGTATTTAAGAGACAAAACTGAAATGCCCATTGCTGACACTACACAAATCAGATATAATAATAAAGGTTGATCTGACAACCTATCAATAAAATATCTGTCCGACGTCACTGGCCCACGGAAAGATGCCCATGAGCCTGGTCACATTATCTCTATGACTGGCGAGGCTTAATTGTTGGCCAAGGTATAGGTCAACCTTTGCATCGTGAGAAGTAAAAAATAAAAGTAATTATAATTGGTACCTTTCTAATGATTTCGCCCATAAGACCAGACCATTCACCGGCAGGACCTTCACTTCCATATTTCCCATCTTTTACAATTCTTATTTCATCTGTAACAGAAAATTATTTTGCTGAATGGGTATCGAAGCTGCGGTTAATTCTTTAAAGCTTAACGATATTCTTTGTTTTAAATACACTGTGGATTTTGTAACGTTACTGCGAAAAGTACATAAAAACTAAAACAAGCAAAATTAACTCACAGGAGATTAAAGTACATTATTCTTAACATCAGGATAAACTGCATGCTAAGTTTTTTTTTTGTTTTTACTTAAGCTTCTTACTTCCGGACGAGTTACATTAACATAATTAAAAATATATTTTACTATTATTTATCATTTGAGTTGGTGCCCCCAATTCATTGATTAATTTAATATTTTTGCCAATGTTCACCACTAAGTGGTGCTTAGTGACAAAAATAATACTGCTTGTTAGCCAGTTCGCCAGAATAAAAAAAAAGAATATTGACAAATCTTCGTTTACAAAAAAAATATTCAAACACTGCGGATTTATTTTGCAGACATGAATTCAAAATTTATCGACTGATGGCGTTTCGCATGCTTTGTTGCATCCGTGGTCACTGGTAAACAGGTCGGGTTGTTTTTATCAATGGGTAGTATTTGCGGTACCTTTAGAACCAAATATAAATACACAAACTTTAGCTTTCATGTGCTAGCGCCAATGATTAAAAGACTTAGATAAGGTAACGTTAAACAATCCTAAATCAATGTTTTTCATTAGTTTATTTTTTATCTTACACTTGATTCCCATTTGTTTCGCAACGAGATCAGCAAGGTCCTTGCAGAAACCCTGTAGCGGTTCTTCTTTGAAATTATTAGATTCTGTTGTTTTTCTCATCATGTAAGGTTCTTGGATAATCGTTGTCACTATATAAGTTTTGTTTGTGTCGTATGAAGCCGGTGATCGTAGTTGCACATACTTTGGCTGAACTAGTGTGAGACCATGCGCGTCGGACCATGATGCTACCTGTATCATTTTTTAGTTTTAGTCATAAAAGTATTTATCATGCTGTGAGTCTATTTGCAAACTGTATTTGATACATTTTTTTACATATTTTTACATGAGGTCGATACAGTTATAGACTTACCTGTAGCATAGCGCTTTGAACAGTCATTTCTACTACTTGTAATGTAAAATTGTGCCGATGGCCTTCTTCATTAAATGAAATGTTCCCCGTAAGCCCTTCAATGTCAGTCTAAAATCGAAATTGTTATTAGTTTATTGTTTACACACAGTAATAAAAATATTGAGAAAGTTTGTCGCAATATTTAACCGACTTCAAAAAAGGAGGAGGTTATCAATTCGACTGTATGTTTTTTTTTTTATCATTATTTTTTTTTTGTATGTATGTTACCTCATATCTCAGTCATTTGTCGACCGAATCGAAAAAAATTTTCACCTACTTAGAGGGTATATCTTCTAGTTGGTCCCATTTTTTCCATTTTGGGATCTGATGATGGGATCTTGGTGTATTCGAGGGAAACCCTCAAATTTTAAAGGCACGTATAGTGTTTCTTTACTAGAATCTTAATGTTGACGTGTTGTTACGTCTGATAGTCAATATTTTGTGGGGCTGAGCTGATGGTGGAACTCCTTAACGCCTAGGAGTTCAGTAATTATAATGACGAAACTTATGATAGGTAATTTGTAGCTTCGTAAAAAATAGAATCATAAGGTGCAACTTCCCCCCCCCCCCTCTTATGTAATCACTAAAAATAAAGAAATAAAATAAACTTTAAAAAAAGTAAAAACCGACTTCAAAACCAAAATGCACTAAAAAGTCTTAAATAAACTCTTCACCATTGAAAGGAAAGGAATCCGTTTTAGGCAAACAATTTCTTTTTGGAGTCGGTGCCATCACTTTGACCATCAAGCATCAACTATCACAGCACCGACTCCAAAAAAAAAATATTTGCCTAAAACGGATTCCTTTCCTTTCAATGGTGAAGAGTTTATTTAAGACTTTTTTTTTAATGTTTCAGTGATCAACCCGTCATAAGAGCTCGTTCCCACTAGTCGGATATATCGGAGCCGGATTTTTATTGGATATCCCAGTTTAACACAAGAAAAAGGAAGAATATCTAAGTATCAATTATTATTATAGTACAATGGAATTAAATGCTATGTATATTAATTAACTACAGCTTTCCAACTACAAATAATCGTCACGAAAATAAGGAAATGCGCCTGTTTTTAGCTAGATAGCTTATTGGTATGGTACAGAAGCTGTGCTTACCTTAATAAATATAGGCAATATATCAGCTTAATTTGTCGAAGCTAGTCTTTATATTACAAGGAATGTTCCTTGTTAAACTTACCTTTTTGATAAGCCTGGATATTTTATCACCGTGCTCGAAAGGTACCACCCAGCTTTTACCAGGGTTGCAGTCTATGACTTTGGTGGAATTTGCCTGTCCAGCAGCTCTTCGCAGAGCGCTCCTGAATGCATCAGGTTTTTTTCTCCAGAGTCTGCCTAATGCGTCCATCAAAACTTGAACGCCGTCGTACATGAGTGCTGTTTGTGCCTGTTACATAAATAATTCACTTTAGGAACAGCCATAAATCACTGAAAAAACTACACAAAAAAGACATAGATTTAGCTCAAATTTTACCATGGACTACGCAACCAAATACCGTTGAAAGATTTGTAATAAATGAAAAAGCATATATCATATCGCCATTCCGTGCGTCAGGCGCTTTGGCGCCGAAGTTCATAATATATTATTGTGATGAGTTAACTTTACTCTGAAACAATTCTCTTGGGTATACTGTCGAAGTGAAAAAGCCTAAATGTATTTACACACAGAAGGGAGATCATATGAAATAATAATTTATGCAGGGGTAGGGTACTCAGGGTTTCATTAGGGCGTATGTGAGTTAGTGAAATCTACATAAACGCGTTATTACGTTAGTCGAAATTTTCTTCTTCGTGAGACGTCAATTTCGCTACCTTGTGCGGTACTTATCGTTTGGTCTAGGGTAGCCTAGTTACAACAAAGTTAATACTAAAAATACTATTTGTATAAGACTTGATTTTTAAATGTTTTGCTCTCCTAAACCCGTGGAGAGTTCTTGGTTGCCGATTTTTACGCTCAGTGACGAATATTAGAAGTTCATGATTTTAATCTCCAAGGAACCAAATAATGAGTTATATTCGTCCCTCACCCTTCTGATATACAAAGAAAAACGAACTTGTAATAATCCAATAATCTCCTAAACCTTTGTTTTACCTTAGTTAGATGTTAATAAACTCTATTATCAGCACCTCTAGCATTTAAATCTGTCAACTTAGTATATATTTTCTTACTACTACACTACGCAGTCTATTCTCTGTGTGCAAAGCAGGTGGTGGGGGAACCCAAATCGATGACAGCGCTCGAAGTGACAAAAAAATTGACAACTTTGTCACAATGTCTTTGGATTAATTACTTTTCATAATACAGTCCGCCAATAGTGACGCTGTTGCCACGCACGGTCTCCATACGATTCTATCTATACTTACTGATAAATACAGGATAATACAGGATGTCCCGAAAAGAATGAATATCCTTGTAACAGTCGATGGGTCTCCTTATGTCTATCTAGTGTCAAATTTTGACTTTAGTAAAAATATCACGATTTTTAAGACTTTCATTTGTTTTTTTTTTTAAATTGCCGCCTGGGTTTAATTTTGATATAAGGTAGCCGTAGTCTTAGTTTTCAGCAATAGTTTAGCATTAGGCCCCTAATGCTAATGCTTTTTTTTATCGATAAATGGGCACTGACCAACGAATGATTTAGATATGAAGCGTTCTTTCGTGCGAAGTATTGGACACATAGCGCTAACCAGAGCTTATTAGGACTTTGTAAATAGACCAAAACATAAGGATAATAAATTCCTAGTGACGCCTTGTATTAAGTTCAGAAAAGTTAACAGAAAGAAAACACCAAGGAGGGCACGTGATGATCTGAAATACAAGCCCTGGACTAACTTCGGACATCGGTCTCCTACAATAAATTGAATTTAACTCGTTGTACTGTTAATTTGAGATGAAAGTTTATAGATTAAATGTAGTGTGGAGAGATTATTTTTTAAAATATTATTTATTAATATCATTATCAGCGCTGAACCAAGGTCTCCCCCATGGCTACCTTTTAGACCTACCTTTTGTCTCACACAAGGTTCGTTTTACGCCATAGTGCCACATGCCACAAAGTTCGTGCTATTTGGTTTTCAGTGCTCGTCACGGTCGCGTTCGCACTGTTTAAGTTTACAGACGTGTCGTTACATGTCATACAAATTTTTCGATGGCGATACGAATACACAAAGGAGTCGAAGAAAGATTTTATGCAGAGATAGAGATCATGAACAATTAATTAAAGTAACATTCTTTAGTAGAGAATTTCATGAGATTTCTAATGCTAAATAATAATAACCATACAAGTTACAAAAGAGCAAAGAGTAGGTAAATTATGTTTTAATTATTTAGTGGCACCTAATAGATACGCCAATTAAACTAAGGCAGTTACAATTTCTCACGATAATACTGGATCGTATAATTAATATTCTAACAACGTTACCACCTAACGACCTCTCTGCATCGCTAAAATACATTATGTGCCATGAATTTGCTCCAATCCTAAGTAGTTAAGAACAATACACAATTTTCAAAATAATTGAGAGAACGAATAAACGGGAAAGACGTCTTAAAGCAAAGCTTATTGTCTTTACATTAAAAAAAATATTAAAAATTCACAGTACAATACAGCAGTACTTCACAAATATATCCGTGTTTAATTAATTATTTATCAGTTTTTAATTTGTCTTTGTTATCTGTGGTACACCAAGCCTCACATTACCAAAACCAGAACATAGACAGTTGGGCATGGCAAAACTAAGGGTTTCTTTGACTATGGAACCCTAAAAATGGAGTGTCTGACATGAGACTTGTTTCCGACAATGCATTAATTTAGCCATCCACTTTATCGCTACACTTATCCCAAATTGGATGTCAAAATTAATCTCAGGATGTAGTGTAATGAAAGCGAAGCTCTTACCGATATGGTCCCCTTGAACCGTGGGTCCATTCGTCGCAAACCGTCCATGAAATCGCGTACAATCTTGCGCGAGTGGTCGACGATGCGGAACCCTGTTATATTGACTGCCCCATACTCCGTTACTTCGTTTTCCCAGTGATCATCCATAACCTGTTAATCGATGTTTGAACGTTTTCAATGGCCATCATAATAATTATGTCTGATGTGAATAGTGAGAACTTGTTCCAATTACCAAGACGGCATAGAAATGGCTATTACATAAAAAAAGTTACGGCAACCTAATAATAAGCTGCTTACAAAATTACGAGTAATTGATCACAATAATTGAATGATGTTTTGAGTACCATGTACGAGTAATCGTACATCTTTGCCCATTTTTTTGATGGATTTTACTTAAATGAGTATGCAATCTTTAGTTTATTTTTCTGAAGCTTTTAATGACTCTAGCACCATGGGTAGGTCAAAGCCAATATTTTTTTTTTTTAAAACCAGGTGATATAATTCTTAATAGATGCTGAGACAAAAACAGACGCGGGTAGAGTGAATCTCACCTTCTTTGCATTTGCTCAATCTTAATATGTCAGAAACTATTAGCTCTATGGCTTCGATTTTAAGATATATTGTTAGAAAATGGGCAGCATTATATAAGCTATCACTATTTCAAATAAGAATATTTATAGTTTTTATGGCGGTGGGCAACGTTATCATCATACTTAGTCAGACTTTAATACTAAGGGAATCCAGGGACTAGAGCTCTGCCTGAGATGAAAATAAAATACCCAACTAAGACACAAGCTACTTCTACAGCCTTTGTAGAACTTTTTAGCGATACAATTTTTGTTACTGCTCAGCCTATAGATCATCGTATTATAAAGTCATTATACAGGTATGCGAAACAATGGCCATGCAGTCGTATCATTTGCTCTTCCGCAGTTACGATGGTAATTTGTTTCGTTATTCTACGATTAATAGAGGTTGAACAAAACACAGTTGTGACCATTCTTATAACACTAGTAGTGTGGTATAAATGATGTTTTGGAAGGTGTGAAAGTGTTTGGAAAGAGCTATAGGATGCTATTGAATATCTTTGAGTGGGAGATAGCATCTCATTAGATTCTTTAGTTTTAATATAGAGTTTCTCACCACTATTGTAGTTCAATATCTACTGAAGAGTAAATTATTTCTTTAGTAGCGCTAAAAGCGCTATATTTGAGAATATCATAGAATTTATACTGCGAAAGCCGCTTAAGTAGTGATTTAATTGCTTAAAACTATGATATTAATACGTTATTACGTTACTATAACGCTTTGAGTGGGACCGGAGCTGTTTTGAATCATTATCAATATTATTTAAACTTGAAAATTAACAAAAAAACATATACGCCAAAACTAGGGAGAAGTATTCAAAAACTAATTTAAAATTATTATTTTAAGTTTAAAAAATGACAGTCTAATAAAATTATTATACAGTTAAAAACGAAATATCTTGTTACTACAATTACTATTTGCAATGACATATCAAGGTAGGGTGCTTTAGTCTATATATTTTTTTTAGATATTTTCATATTCTTGACAGTGTCAACCCTTGTAATATTTAAGAGCTGAACAATGTTGTCAAACTCAGTCTACATAAATAGTTCATAACATGTTTACTGATCGCTGATTGCTTACACAATCTTTTGCTTGTTAGGACGAGTATAAGAAGCATACTATGATTTTAATCAGCATTTCATGCCCTTCAAGTAATAAAAATCCTGTCTGCGCAGAATTTTTTAGCAATGCGGGCCGCAAAACTGAACTTACATTTTAGCCCGCTTTCGACGAAGCAACTTTGATGATAGCTGACAGATAAGAGAATAAATCTAGGTGCAATTTTAGCAGTCAGTGTTGCTAAACAGATGTACAAATTTTGCTTGACACTACACAAATAAATTTCATTAATTGCATTGATGAAAAATCCTAGGTATATTCCTACATGCAATTTCTTTCATCAATATCGAGCGGGTATAAATAAGGCTCACATAATATTACAATCTAGGTATAGAAGTTATCATATTTTACAATTTAATATACGAATTAAACAGCATGCATATCCGTTATTAATAATGCAATTGAAATAGCCAAATGTGTTTGCACTAAGCATTATATTGAGGATATCTAGTCTATGATGCCTCACTGGTCAGGCACGAATACAATGAGCGTATACCAACAAGACGTGTTGGTTGATGATGCCACCAGAATATTATATTACAGCACGTTGTTTGTGCAAACATCTGACTAAATAGCAATATCGCAATACTAACCAGTCCGCTGAGCATGTAGTGGTAGGTTCTCCGTCCCAATTGTACTTTTCTGACGTGGCCGAGTACAATACTTTTGGCATTTCTCGTGTTGCAATCAAGCACTATACGTTTGTTACCCCAGCGATCGTGTTGTTCCAAAGCCAACAAGAATTCCATGGCGTCTGATGCGTTATTGATTCGCTTCACAAGTGAGATTCGAAACGCAGTGCTGCCCGGTTGCATAGATTGGTACAGCTGTTGCAAGCGCAGTAACCCTGAGATGGAAAGTTTTCATTAAACCCTTTGTCAATCCGAAGGCATTTGGTAAAATACCATGTGGTCGCGTAGTTATTTTCTGCGTTTTCACTTTGGCTGTTTGTGAGGTTGGATCTTCTTTTGTTTCATTTCAAAAAGTAGGTCGAAGAAAAATGCCTATCACAAAATACAAATATAATAAATGACATTGCCAAAAGCATTTATATGCTGGTCTATTTTCCAGTTCTCCTAAACCAATTCGAGTCCACGCGAATTTTATCGAATTAAACGCCCCATATAAAACAAGCGAAACGAAAAAGGGACAACGCGTGCTCCGAAGGGGCAAAAAATAAAACTCTTTCACTCTACGTGAGAGGGCGAAGCGAGGAAATATATATTATTAAAATAATTTATACCGAGAGATTTACGTATATTATAGAAACGAAAAGCCAACCTTTCATATTTTTACCGACTTCCAAAAAAGAAGTTAATCAATTTTACTTGTATGTATGTGATATCGTCAGGTTGGATAAAATTTTAGTACTTTGATCTGTTTGGGCTTTATAACACGTTTGCAAATTTTCAGTAAATGTATGTCTCATGTTTGTCTCAACATTTCTTGAAAAGAGAAGTCATAGCGTGATGATTATTTTTTGGTTCAATGAAATAAAGTTCAACTTGGGTACAGTGTAAGTTTCATCAAAATAATCATCATCAGTCTAGTAGTTATTGAGATATGAGTAATAACTAAAAATAATGAAAAGAATACTAAATAATATTAAAATTAATCCGCTTTTAAAAAGTCTGATTATAAGCTTTAAATAACACATTCGTCTTCTATTTACTAGAAACAAATTTTTTTCCCACCGTCTACAGACTTACAACTACAGTGTACGCATATCGATTCGACACATATTTGATATTCGATAAACCATGATGAGGCCTATCGACCGTAAACTTTGTGATTTGTTTCTTTTCGAGACACCCACCGGTATAAAAAATAATAGTTTTAATAAAATATAATCTTCTAATATATTTTTAATTAAAATCTAGCTAGGCCCTATGTATTTGGCACCGAGCAAAATCTAACAAAGTAAAAAACGATCAATCCTTTCTCAAGTTATAAGTGGTGTATAACAATCTAACACGACATTATTTTCTAAATTATTAGTATATTCAAAAAATATTCCAAAAGTAACTGACGACGTTTCGATAAGCTAAAGTGACGGTAAACTTTGTGTTACAAAGCTACAAGTAGAACGGAGCTAAAACCTATAAGCTCGAAAGAGCTAACTGCAAAGGCTGAGACTGGCAAAAACTATATTAACACGCTATAGTATATATATTTATATATTTAAACGAATTGTACTATAAATAAATTATAGCGCAAAGCCTAAGAAATCAAATATTTCCTCTAAATTAAATAGGCCATTTAAAATGTCTCCTAATCGGTCACTCGTGAGTTGTTACAAAACTCAAATAAGACTGTGCCGACTGTGTTTATGTGCCGAATATGGTTTAATGGAAACCAACATATATATAATATCCGAAACAATTCACTGTAAAGAGATAAATGTGCGGAGCGAGATGCGGATAAAGTTTTGTCCACACCCGGACTATTCACACCATGTGTCGCATTTGAACTCGTCATGACCCTTGAGGTTTTCTGCTGTCGTCAACCGACTAATGGCTTTGACGTTAGCTGAGTGTAGCGGCATCTCAAATATCATTCATCCGTTATAATATTATAAATTCATAAGTCTGTATGTTTGGAAGTAGTGTGTTTAGTTTTCATGCAAAAACGACAGAATTTGTTACTTTTTGCTTAGGATTTTTGTAGATCTGGAGGAGGAGGAGGTTATCAAATCGACTGTATGTTTTTTTGTATCTATTTTACCTCATATCTCAGTCGTTAGTTGACCGATTCGCAAAATTTTTTCGTCTCCCTAGAGGGTATACCTTCTAGTTGGTCTCATTGTTGCCAATTTGGAATCGGATGATGGGATCTTGGTGTAATCGAGGGAAACCCTCAAATTTATTGTCCATACATAGTTCAAGCATTGATTTACTGTAATACTGTATCAGCCAATAATACTATAAAGCTGGCTTGTTTCTAGCACCAAAACCAGCCACTTCTCCGCGCTAAACTGACCTAATCGTCACACGGTCTCTTTTTCGGTCTACATTTGCGGCAAAGGCTCTGCGGCATCACCAACTATATTATGTAAATTAGATATTAAATGACAACCGGAATGGTTTAATATGTAATTTACATAATATAGTTTTTAACATCAGGTAATGGTGATGCCCCCACGCTGAAAAACTTTCATTATTTTTACTGTTTCACAACGTGACATTGATAAAACTTATAAAAAAAGTGTACATGACAAAAGTTGTAGAAAATTTTATTTGCTTTCATTACTTGTAAAGCACTACTCGTATACTCTACTAAACACCGTTTTGAAGATAAAAGCAAAAACTTCAAAAGCCACCTTGATTCCTCCCTAGAGGGATTTTTGTTGTATGTTTAACCTCTGGACAGCCTAAACAAAGTCCTGAAGAAACTGCTTAGGTTCCAGCTAACGCAGTCCACGCCTGTTTTGTAAGTGGAATAGTGTTGTCACCATTTTGTTGAGGCATGCTCATGGTGGAATCCTTACCGCTTAGGAGTTTAGTAATTAAACATCATAATATTTGTTCTTTTCTAAACAGAATTTGTTTAGCTTAGAAAAGAAAAAAGTAAAAGATTACGTACTTTGATCCCATGTGTGTATTGACCTATTAATATTCTGTTTATTAGGGTTCCGCAGCCGAATGGCAAAAAACGGAACCCTTATAGTTTCGTCAAGTTTGTCTGTCTGTCCGTCCGTATGTCACAGCCATTTTATTCTGTAACTATAAGCATTACACTGTTGAAATTTGTTAGAAAGATGTATCCTGTTAACCGCTTACCGATTCTCATACAAAAAATAAAAAATAATGACATTTAAGGGGAACCATACATGAAACTAAAACAAAAAATTTTTTTTTAGTCAATCCTATGCCTATGGATACGTCTTTTAAAATGACATGGAGGTTTCTAAAACCGCTTTCTTTTAAAGTATAACGTTTAATAGCTAGACGCTTCCAAAGTGGTAAAATGGGCGTCCCCCCATCTAACTTCTAAACCAAACAAGTGTAAATTTAAAAAAATATATATATAATGTAGATCTTAACAAATTCTTCCAATGAAAATGGTTTGGACAAGATCGAACGAGTAGTTTTTGGGATATAGCATGTTTTCAACAACCGCAAACATAACTTTGTACTTCATACAAACACTATGAAAAACAAAGTTATATTTGCAGTCAACAAAATATTGTGGTATTTAACTAAGAACAAGTAGGTGGATTCCCTAATTCAGTTAAAGTTGGCACGGAACCCTCAGTGCGCGAGTCCGACTCGCACTTGGCCGGTTTTTGCGTAAGTAGCGAAAATAAAAGTAGTAACTTTGTGTGAATGGTAATTATTTCTCATAAAAGAGATATTACCGCGAAAATGTCGTTCCATACGTACCCCATTTAACCTGGCCTGGCTGCTGCCTTTTGTTGAATTGAATCAAAATGTCTCTTTCGGAGTGCGACAATTATGTCAATGTTACTTGGGAAGAGTTTTCAAACTCAACTAACTTCGGTACTTGACTATAAAGATAATGACCAAAATTAGTCACCAATATACGTTTGAGAAATCTCCAATTCTTGCAGGTTTTTATGGAATTCATTAGTTTTAAGGACATGGTCAAGTATATTGCAAAACACCATTCCAGACAGATTCAGATTCGAAATTGTTTAGTTTACTGAAGTATTACTTATCTCAGTCAGATTATAATATGCTGTATGCATTATGCACCATTTCAAAAATGTCAGATAATGATAAAATACCTTTTAAGCTCCTCATTTCGCCTTATTCTTCATATTTTGTGAGAGCATAATGTGTTTTAGGTTGAAGGAAACCTTTTACGTTGTTTGATCGATCGTATCAGCCCCCATATGAGTTCTACCAATGTGCGTCACCCTTGTTTTTTACCAATTTTGTTTGATAAGATCTTTAGATATTATTTTTCTCCTTCAATCCTATATTCCAACAACCTTGTCTAGAGGTTACAAATTGGATTATTATGTTTACCTCACATGATAATAATGTATTATTTTCTTACTTTTAAATGCTATCCTACATTTTCTGCCTCGTTGGTATAATGGCTTATGTTCAAGAGGTCCAAGTTAAATCCTAATTTGACCAAAACACATTCTGGGTTATTATCTTAAAGTTGACCGGCGGTGAGATATTGGGTCTTGAAAAGAACATAACATACATTATGTTGAGACTCGCCACCATCATAAAGAATAATGCGTGTGGTAATCCAATTTGTTCTGGTTTATCGATCTTAACCACTACAAATTCAATTTGCTTATTACTATATTATATGAGAATAAGCGAGAGAGACCGTAAAAGCGCTAGAAACTTCCATTCAGAAAGGAGCTGCAAAACTGGCGCGATACACACAATAGGTATTCTATTACAAACCGAGGACGTTTCGAATGTGATAATAAGGAAAGCTCTCGGTCTTGCGACGCATCGGAATTCAATTTATTCAATATCGACGGAGACGTGGGAATAGGTCGCCTGAATACCACTGAGCGCAAATGAATTTACATAGTTTATAGTTGGCAAGCAAGTCTATTTGAACTTGAAAAATGATATTTGCATCGTGACATTATAATTGTAACTCTTTCGCAAACACTCAGTCATACCATTAGACAATTAGGGCTCACACGTACAACAACCACAACACGGCCACAACCAAACCACATGGTCGCTAATATATTTTGTATTGAAAATTAATAGGACTATTCACGCATACCACATTTTGCAGTCGTTATCGACTTATTGTATGATACCGATGACATTGCAACTACATCACTCCCTAAACGTAACCAACAGCGACACCGAGAATTAATGAAAAAGTACCGAGAACCACATCGACATTGTCGAAAAAACAACGCAACTACAAAAATCTGCAGCGACACTTTTCCCTGTTTGACCATACCACGACTACAATCACGCCGCGTGGACGAGCGCATTTTTTTGTTGAAAATGATTAGGACTATTTACACATACCACATTTTGCAGTCGTTATCGACCGCTTGTGTGATACTGACGACATCGCAACCACAACGTTACCACCAGAGATTCTCATCGACATAGTCGGAAACACAACGCAACTGGAAATATCTGCAGCGACACCATTCACACGAACCACTGCGTGACTACATTTTGACGCTGCGATGTGGTGTAGTTGTGGTACGTGTGGGTCTGGCCTTAGTATTAGTATGAGAAAAAACTGGCTATGTGCGAGTCGGACTCGCCCACTGATGGTTCTGTGCCAACTTTAACTGAATTAAGGATCCACTAACTTCCACTAAGACAAAATTCCACAATTGACGGCAAACATAACTTTGTTTTGCATAATGTTTGTATGAAGAACAAAGTGATGTTTGCGGTTGTTGAAAATGTTCTATATCTCAAAAACTACTAGTTCGATCCCGTCCAAACCAATTTTCTTCCAAAGTGTTTGTTAGGATCAACATTGTACATTTTAGCCCCCTCCCCCCTTAAATATAATTATTTTTGATTTCTTGTATAAGAATGGTAAAGCGGTTAACAGGATTCATCTTCCAACCAAATTTCAACAGTGTGATGCTTATAGTTACAGAATAAAGTGGCTGTGGCATACCAACAGACAGACAGACAGACTTGACGAAACTATGACGGTTCCGTTTTATGCCATTTGGCTTCAGAACCCTAAAAAGCAAAAGCTTAAGCATGGCCAAACACACAACATCACCAAAAAGCTTTGTTGGTGGCATTGTTCACATCATCATCATCATTATCAGCCAAAGGACGTCCACTGCTGAACATAGGCCTCCCCAATTGTTCACATGCTATTGCATTTCCATCAATTTTGAATTATTGCAAACAGAGGTACCAGCGGTCCCCTTAGAGGCTTTAGCTAGCCTTACGGTTCTTGACAAAATATAAGATTGTAAACTTAGGCGTTGCTAAATATTTGTAATCCCATTAAAATGAGTTCATGATTCATTTAACTGACATAAAAAGCAAACAACTTAGTCTCGAAAACCAGCATTTTCAGTCTGTAATACAGAGAGGTCCTTAAACAAGTAGTGGTAGGTTACTTAGAACTTGGCAACGGTCCAAGTAAATATTAACCTGCTTTGACTCTGCTAAGTTAATAATTTTTATTAAATATAACATTTTTTAGGGTTCCGTAGCCGAATGGTAAAAAGCGGAACCCTTATAGTTTCGTCAAGTCTGTCTGTCTGTCTGTCTGTCCGTCTGTACATAATATGTCACAGCCACTTTATTCTGAAACGATTATTATTACACAGTTGAAACTTAGTAAGTAGATGCTAGATGTTAACCGCTTTATGATTCTCATACAAAAATAAAAAATAGTATTGTTCAAGGAAGAATATTTAAATAAAATAGGTGTTATTTTAATGTATGGGAATACATCAAAATAACACCTATTTTTGTTGTTGTATAACCTATGCGTATTAAAGTTTTTATGGATAGGACTTTTAAAATAACATCAAGGTTTCTAAAACCATTTTCCTTTAAAGTGTAACGTTAAATAGAAAGACGCTTCCGAAGTGGTAAAATGAGCGTCCTCCTCCATCTAAATTTTAAACTAAGCGAGTGTTAATTTTGAAAAACAAAACTGTAGATCTTGACAAAGACTCCACGAAAATTGGTTTTAACGAGATCGAACTACTACTAGTGTTTTCGAGATAAAGCACATTTTTGATAATGTTTTTTTTTTGGTTATATTAAAGTTAAACCATTTAGGATTGATTACCAGTTACTTAAAGGGCCCATGCATTTTTTGTTCCTATTATAGGCCATACCCTGTATAAAGAATTGACAACGAAAGCTAAAGTCGGCAATAAATATTTATATTGCTTCTCAGATTTCAGTTTATTAAATTCAAAAGTAGTTAACTATGTACGAGATTTGAATTATAAACCACCAAAGTTTTTAAGGGCTGATTTTTCAATAGTTAAATAAGAAATATTCGTCGAACAAAATACAATATGGATAATTTGAAAATTACACCTAATTGTCAGCAATCATAGGAACCTGTCTTTTTTTTAATCTGTCGCTTTATAATTAATCAGTCTGAAAAGTTTTATCTGACCATTGAAAAATCGGTCCTAAATCAACTAAATGAAAAATAATGTGTGTAATGCTCTTAAAATTGACACATCTCAGAATTGACAGATCACCATATTTTTAATGAGCGAACAAATCGCTTTGTTTGCTATGCAGCAAAATGTATAAAACGAAGGATGTAAAAACACGTGTAAAATGTATATTTAAATTATATTTCGTTTTATAATTTGTTTGCCATAAATACCATAAACTTAAATACCAAAAAAAGAAAAACCCTTATTTCACGAACCCACGTGCCCATTTAAATTATATTACCTACAAAAAGACAAATCTGGACTACCGGTAATATTACATTACTTTAATGTTGTTCGGTCCTAAAATGCTTTTAGCTTAAATTTGCCAGCAGAGGGTCCTGAAAGTGAGATAATTTATATTTCACTTGACACATAAAATGTCTTATAAAGTGAGGCAAAAATTACATCATCTGTAAGGAGCAATATGTTTGGTAAAGAGTTTGCTTAGAAGTATTTTCAGCAGTGAAATTTTGGTGTTATGAATTTTCCGTTGTAAATAGGAACTGGGCGCGTATTGCGATGCAGATTTGGTTGGTAAGAGGCTCAGCTTTACTACCAAATTAACAATTCTTTTTTGAGATTTCACATGATATTAACGATATCATTATAATAAAACAACATAAATATTAACATTTGTACCATTGTACTATATTTATCAATATTATATTATCAATATTATAATATTGATAATATTCGTTTACACGGAGTCGGAGTTGAGCTGCCTGGAATTTAAACGGCTAAAGTTGAATCGCAATACACCCCCTGATCTTTTTCAGAGTACCGTAGTCCTACAAGGAAACATTTCCGTCTGTCCGTATGTCTGCGGTTCAGGACAGGGACCTGAGATAATAGAAAACTTTAATTTGGCTCGGATATTCATCTGGTGCAAGAATGACATATCTAACAATTGAGGTTTTTTTCAGGAGATCGATTTAAAAGTTTAAAATTTAATAATATGAAATGTAGATTGATTCCTTTGATACATTGATCAAAAATCTATTCCTTATAACTTATAATTTACAGTAAGGGAAACTACAAAAATAAAAAAGTATCTAATAGGCATTTTTTATTTATTTTTCATATGAATACCCACATTTATGACATTGTTGCACATAAAGGTAAAATAAATATTGACCTTATTGTGCAATAACGCCATAAATTCGTAATAAAGAATACTGTATTGAAAAAAATATACACTCACTTTATCGATAAACCATTGCGAATACTCACTCTTTGCTGACGACCTTAAAATCTATAAAACTGTGGTGACTACTGTCTAGTGAGGACGCGAATCTAATTCAGGACGACATAAATAGTGTTCAACACTGGTGCGACAAAAACGCGATGTCAATGAATGCCAGCAAATGCTACCATATTAAAATGTCTAAAAACAAAAATGTTATTCCATCTGAATATAACATCAACGGCGTCGTTATATCCGAAGTTAATGAGATACGTGACCTTGGTATAGTCATTGATCACAAATTATCATTTGTACCTCATATTGATAACATCGTCAAGAAAGCGGCAATGACGGTAGGGTTCATCAAAAGGGCTACCAAAAACTTTCGAACCACCTACACGCGGATCATACTGTACAATGCGTTAGTACGGAGCATTCTAGAATACGCCAGTGTAGCATGGAACCCCATATACGCAGTGCACTCGCAGCGGATCGAAAGTATTCAGAGATCATTCACTAGGCATCTTGCTTTCATATCTTCTGGCATATCTCACAGAGCTCCCTACAATGAAAGACTCTCATTCCTGGGTATGGACTGCTTACGACTTAGGCGGTCTATTCGAGACCTGGCATTTCTCCATGGTATCCTTCATGAGTCACGCAAAAGTGTCAAGCTTGTAGGAAGTGTACCTGTTTCTGTCCCATCACGCATTCCTCGTAAACCATTACGCAAAACCTTTGCTCTTCCCATGTTTAAAACCAATGTAGGCAGGCAGGCTCCACTGGTCAGATGCTGTGAGCAGTATAATGCGCTGAACGCGAAATCTATCGATGGAGATCTGGACGTTTTTCACGACAAGCTACCGACAAATTGCTCTCCGACTGTACGGAGTAATGTATACATATTTATATTTACTAGAATTTAGTTATTTTTTTAATTTTCAATGTTGTGTACGCCTGTAATAGGTACGTATATAAGAACACTTTGTAAAAAATATAATTTTTAAGATTGTCATATATATGTACTGTTGGTGTACCTTATCAATAAAAATAAAAATAAAATAAAATAAAATAAGCTCCCGTATCACTGATCTCTTCTACGTCATAGGACTGGCTATTTTTGTTTAATTTTATCATGCTTACTATTTTTTTACTTCGCCCTTCTATAGTTTTTTCTTCATAATCATCATCATCATTGTCAGCCAAAGGACGTCCAATGCTGAACATAGGCCTCTCCCACACGGTTTTCCACAGCGACAGATCACAAGCGGTCTGCATCAAGTGTGATCATGCGATCTTAACAAGGTCATCCATCCATCTTGTCGGTGGATGTCTTGTGAAAGGTCTCCAATCTAGAAATTTCCGGCCTAGATTCTGCCCCAACGGCCATCAGTTCTTCGCGCTATGTGCCCTGCCCACTGCCACTTGAGCTTACTGATTCGTAGGGATATGTCCGTTACCTTAGTTCTTTTACGAATCTCCTCAATTCTGATTCGATCTCGTAAAGAAACACCGAGCATAGGCCTCTTCATCGCTCGTTATGTGAATTTGAGCTTCTTTTTGAGGCCCAATGTTAAAGACCACGTTTCAGATCCGTATGTCACCACTGGTTACACACACTGCTTGAAGACTTTCCTCTTCAGTAGTTGGACGAGAAGACGCTCTTGCGTAGTTTCCTGATCGCTGCCCAGCCGAGATGGATTTATTGATTGACCTCTTTCTTAAAGTTGGACCTACCTAATTGGATACCTAACTGGTCCAAGGTAGACGTACTCATCGAGAACTTCGAGAGTTGAGTTCCCAACAGATACTGGAGTGGGTACACCACGAGAACTTGACATAATGTTCGTCTGTTTCATGTTCATTTTGAGACCCACGTGTTGGGATACTATGTCAAGGTCTTCGAACATAGTGTCAAGATCTATCAGCGTCTTTGCCACAGCGACTATTTCATTAGCAAACCGGAGAGTTGTTATGTATTTGCCACTGATGCAGATGCCCAATCCGTCAGTTGTAAATACATAACACCTCTCCGGTTTGCCAATGGCACGTCTCAACTGCGATTTCATATGTAGAAACGATGCTATTAAATATTAAAGTATGATCATTAATGAGAAACCCAAATTCTAAAAACATTTCTGGCGTAATTTGACTCCTCAGATCCGAATTTCTAAAATGAGTTTACATTGCTTTCTGCTAGTTGATTATTACTTACTGCATAACCGCCTGGGGTAGAGCTCCAACTATAACCCTTTTGCAATAAGAGATATCTTAAAAGTGCGTTCTCAAAACCATGCTCTAAGAAAACCATCTAAAGACCTGTCAAACTTGTTAAATTCCTCCCGCTTTACCTCTCATCCACACGCGTACCTCCTTTACGTGTTAATATTTTTGCACACTTTTCTCACCGCTCAGTGACAGTGACAGGACCAGTTTTCTTACAATAACCAGGTAGCAAAGGTAAGGTTTTTTTTTTCAAATTTAACTTTCAACTGTTATTTAAAAAGTCGTAACCGCGCTAAGGAGAGATAGTGCAGTAACGCTGTTTTGCCAAATCAAAATGTGTAAAAATCTTTGTTGATCGATTTTAACAAAGTTTTATTAGAAAACCATTACGGTTTTTATAAGTAAACAATTTACAAAGTTCTAGTCCATAAACATAAAGCAAAATATTTTTAATGTAAATTTTCTCTAACAAAATGTTTACCACCAAAATGCGTTAAGTTAGTTAGTTAAGTCATATAATCTGAAACTGTTGTCGAAGATTGATTTTGATTGACTTTTTTAGGTGTAAAAAAATCAAAATTGATATTTTTAGACATGTGATAATTTAAAAAAAGAGGAATTTCTAAACAATGCCATTTGATGTGAACACTTTAATTATGGTAATAAAACCAGTATTACAATGCATTAACACGTACTTGCTCTAGACTTAACTAGTTTTTAAATGGTCAGGCTATTCGTAAAAAATACTTGACGTCGTAGTAAATAAAGAAAGGAAAGTACAAGCGTACTAATACGCAGAGCTCGATTGAAAAATACTAAATTTCAAAAAATGCTTGTAATCGGATTACGTACATGTTGAGGAACTTCATTCCGTCCTCATAGTTTTAGCTTGAATTCTTCAGCAGTAACATATTGCTTGTGTAAGAAAAACGATAGTATTGACCTTCCTTTTGCTCCGTCTACATTACGTGAGTTTCGTTTGAAACCTGATCTTTTGACAGAATACAGGGAACAAAGCTTTTCTAGTGTGGGATCAGAGGATATAGTCCGCTAGCAATGGCTTCCCATTCGATATCTCCTTTTATCTAATAAGATTACAAAACCTTTCCTTATTTTACATTTGTAAATTGCATGATAAAAATATGTTACCGTTGTTTTTTTAATAACCGTATGATACAATCTTTATCTAACGTTTTTAAATCCGTTACATTGTAATCTGTTGATTTATTGTGAACTGTACCAATGTTTATTCATTATAATAAAACTGAAATAACGGATCATTGGGCAAAGTGATGGGTCTGGGTAGGTGAAGGATCAACGAAGTGAGCGAAGCGAATCCCCGTTTATCCTTCGTGTTAGGTTGACATGTAAGTACCAAAAAAAGCAAACTGCTGAACCTTGTCGAGTCGTCGCCTTTTTACAACAAATCGACAGATAAAAAGTCATAAAAGTCATTTATTTATGTAAATAGGCACATTGAGGACACTTTAACACGTCCATATATAAACCCTACCACAGCTATGGGACAATTGTGGGCTAGTGCTGAGAAGAAGCTGCGCAAAAAACTCGTTCACTATTGTCAATGCCTCTTTTCAACAGGTTCACGATGTTTGTAGTGATCATGCAAGTTCATACATTACTATCTTTTTAGGGTTCCGTAGCCGAATGGCAAAAAACGGAACCCTTATAGTTTCGTCAAGTCTGTCTGTATGTCTGTCTGTCTGTCCGTCCGTATGTCACAGCCATTTTATTCTGTAACTATAAGCATGATACTGTTGAAATTTGGTAGGAGTATGTATCCTGTTAACCACTTTACGATTCTCATACAAAAAATAAATAAAAAATGACATTTAATCCCTGAAACTAAAACCAAAAATATTTTTTTTGGCAAACCTATACGTGTGTCTATGGATAGGTCTTTTAAAATGACATAGAGGTTCCTAAAATGATTTTCTTTTAAAGTCTAACGTTTCATAGCTAGACGCTTCCAAAGTGGTAAAATGGGCGTCACCCCCATCTAACTTCTAAACTAAGCGAGTGTAAGTTTTGAAAAAAATATATGATGTAGATCTTAACAAATACTTTCAACGAAAATTGATTCGGACGGGATCGAATGAGAAGTTTTTGAGATATAGCACATTTTCAACAACCGCAAACATAACTTTGTATTTCATCCAAACACTATGAAAAACAAAGTTATATTTGCTGTTGTGGTATTTTGCTAAGTGGAAGTAAGTGGATTCCCTAATTCAGTTAAAGTTGGCACGGAACCCTCAGTGCGCGAGTCCGACTCGCACTTGGCCGGTTTTTGTTGTAAATAATCATCTACTATATAAAACTCTTTTGTCTTTAGGGTTTCTTTAATGATAGGTCACATTTAGTTTATTAAAAAAAATTATACATTACCCCATGAAAGAATTACCAACCTTCCGAAGCTTGAATTGTGGAATAGCAACCTTATCCTTATACCTAGTATTTTAATTGTGTATATCGCTTTTTTCGTGAATGAATGTAAATTTTTGCGTACATACATTACATTTTCATAAATATACTGAGAGGCTATAGTTAATATTCCAATTTCTTTCAACACCTCTCATCTTCTTGATTCTTGTTCTCGTCTTTTTTGGAATCTTGAGGTTTTGTTGTTGATAAATAGCTCACAAGGCTCATTTTTGTTAATCAGAAATTAATTCTTTATCAGCAGCCGAGCCCCTTAATTAAATACCGTAGGACATCAAGCTATGGAAATAACATATGTTGATACATCAGTAAAACGTCTAATCTTTCTTACAGCAAAAGTAGCTGAGCTTAATTTCCCTGAGAAGGCCTCTATAACGGATTTGAAATCGTATGATTGTAATCACGCGATTTTTACAATATTACGGTAAAATATACATATCGATGATATAAATTTAAAACTTCTTTAGATAAAATAGTAGTATGTACATACTTAGTATAAAATATGATTTTGTTGCAACATTAATCATGATGATAAGTTCGCAAAAGTTATTTTCCATACGAAAAGTAAACGCCATTAATATTCATTATTGTTTATGAGTTTTAAGTTACGAAATCAATATCTCTCAAGCTTGGATGGGTGACGACGAACCTTCAGGCGGTTTTCCAAACTAAGATTTAATAGAAAGAACAGATATTTGTGGTTCATATCAAAGAAACTAATCCCCGAACGCAGTAACTATAGAATTAGAGGACCCAAATACCAGTACATGGAAATCAATTTAAAATGAGTGTTTTTCATGACATTCTGTAATCTTCCATGTTCTCTCACTTGTTCATCATACATAGGGCCATGTGACAAAAAAACCGTCCAAGTGCGAGTCGGACTCGCGCACTAAGGGTTCCGTGCCAACTTTAACTGAATTAGGAAATCTACTTACTTTCACTTAGTAAATACCACAATATTTTGTTGACAGCAAATATAACTTTGTTTTTCATAGTGTTTGTATGAAGTACAAAGTTATGTTTGCAGTTCGATCCCGTCCGAACCAATTTTCGTTGAAAGTATTTGTTATCTACTTTACATATATTTTTTTAAATTTACACTCGCTTAGTTTAGAAGTTAGATGGGGGGGGACGTTCATTTTTCCACTTCGGAAGCGTCTAGCTATGAAACGTTAGACTTTAAAAGAAAATGGTTTTAAGAACCTCATGTCATTTTAAAAGACCTATCCATAAACACCCCACACGCATAGGTTTGACGAAAAAAAAATTTTTGGTTTTAGTTTCATGTATGGGAGCCCCCCCCCCCCCCCCTTAAATGTCATTATTTTTTATTTTTGTATGAGGATCGAAAAGCGGTTAACAGGATACATATTCCTACCAAATTTCAACAGTGTGATGCTTATAGTTACAGAATAAAATGGCTGTGACATACGGACGGACAGACAGACAGACAGACTTGACGAAACTATAAGGGTTCCGTTTTTTGCCATTCGGCTACGGAACCCTAAAAAGCATGGTTTGCGGGGGGCGCTCTTGGATTGAAAAGTCTATACTTATCATAGCTCAAGAAAGGAAGGATTATAGAGGAAATCGCTTGGAACACAGAATTGCAGTCTTTAATATACAAGTCGCGGATGTTCTCATTCAAAGAAAATCTTGTGAAATATTCTCTTATTTAAAAAAGTGTTTTTAGCAAAAAATGGGAGTAACTAAGTGTAAAGAATATATTTGCCATATAAAAAGGAAGCAAAAAGTAATTACATTACATACTTGTATTACATACTTGTACGAGTATCACAGGGATTCGCACGTTTGTTTGCTCCTATATTTGTTGATTAGAATATGATTCTTTTAAACAATACGAAGTTATTTTTTAAGTTGTAAATTTCGAAATGATAATTTTAGTGCTTGATTTGACCTTATATTTGCATACTAATAACTTGGCAAGACATATATGTCCTCACTTTGATCTCTGTAACACCTATTATACCGTGTTCTTATGCAAATAAATAAATCTAATTCTTCAAACTTTAAAACCGCCTTTGAAGCTCGATAAAAAGGCTGTGTAATATTTTGGTCTTCTGTCTATAAAAAACAATTCATTTGGCTTTTAAGCTCTTTTATGAAGTTTTTGAAGGCGGTTTAAAAATAAATCATAGTCAAATATTATCCAATTCGAAAGACATCACAGATATATATGTTTAAAACTTGAATAATTTGAAATTGTAGCAAATTTTATTAGTTTTCCTTTTTTAGCGAAAAACATAAAAATAACTTATAAACTCCACGAGTATGGACTGAGACTTTTGATATGTTAATAATCTCCATGCAGTCCAAACCACCTTACGAAGTCAAAAATCGTGTTCTTCAAATTCCCTCAACAAGGTTTAACGCTAGTTATTTGACTAGCCTATTATTAATCAGCTTATCAAATTTCAATGCAAACTGCTACTAGTACGTATTAAATTTATATAAGCTGTTCTTACCCGTACGTCAATTAAGACTTATACTCGTAAGTTGCGTACTTTGCGCAGCGCGTTTAATTTAGTCTTACTTTAATAACCGAGCACTCAAGTCAAGAGTTTCTTTCTGCGCAATTTACGACAGTGCATAAATATCAATTTTACTGTTTTACGCAATAAATTAACATTTTGATATTGTGAGTCCTCCGAAACCACCTCGCCACAATATTATCTTTATCTCTTGGTATTATAAGAGGAGTAGGTACTTGAAGTGTAATTGTATTGAGACGTTGTTTTTTATTGAAAAAATGAGTTTGTTTTGCACGTTACTGAAACAATATCTTATGTCATTGAACATAATTTTGAATACACATTTAGTAGAAAATCTAAATTAATATCCAATGTCATTATATTTGTAAATACTTAGCTTTTAGTTTGTATTTTACGTGTCCATCAGTAGTCAAAGTGAATGACGCAAAAGCTTTTATAACAGTATTCAATGTTAAATGGAAATCCATTAACGTGGGTGGACTATTACCTTTCACTAGTACATATTTTGTATTATATTGACATTGCCTTTTGTGTGGTCCGCCACAATAAAGTATCAGATCATGCGAGGAGATTGTAAGCGTCTGCAACGATAAGCATCAGTACCTACGGAGAAAACTCAGACGCTGTGAGCTCAAGATAAGATTGAAAGTTCCCAGACGGTATTCTAAAGTGTTCACAAAAAGCTCTTGGTAGTAAATTATTATTTAAATACCAAATGCATATAAATGTGACGGCACATAACCGATTACGTACATGAGTAGGTCCGTTGTCTCTTATTTATTATAAAATAAGGTAGCGAACAGTAAATATTTTGGAAAATGTACGTGATATGCGTTTCATACCTACATTGTACAGGGGGCGTATTGCGATCTAACTTTAGCCATTTCATTTACAGTCAGTTCAATTCCGACTCAGTGTAAACGAAAATTATCAATATAATAATATTGTAATAATACTATAAAATGGTACGAATATTAATATTTATGTTGTTTTATTATTATAATATTACAAATATTACGCGAAATCGCAATACGAATTGCTAATTTGACACCTATCAAAAATGCATCGCAATATGCGCCCAGACCGTGAAAAAGTTTCAATTTGAAAGTGTCAATCAATTGGCGTAAGTAAACACAATTGTATTGGCAACTGAATTCCATGTGTATTTTCTAAAGATATGTATGTCATAAAAATCAATTTGATTTTTATATCTGCAGCAGTAAAATGTATAATAAGCCTAAGACCTTCCGGTATGATAGTTGTGAAAGCATGCGGGCACGCGGTTTGTCGGTGGCATGTGACTCGCGCCTGCGGTGCGCCGCCGCCCGCCTTGAATAAATTGAATAATGATATTATCGCACTCGTATATACATTTCTATTACACGTGTCTGAATTCATCAACGAAATACCCAATGCTTACTCGTAATTTCGTTTGCTGCTCCCAACAGCCGTTTTCTAATATCAGATCTCGATATGAATTTATTCATTCCATTTTCAAGCGAAATAAGTTTACCAAAATGTAGAACGATGTAATCCTCCTATAAGCACGGAAGATGTTTTTCTGTGTTTAGTTCATAATATCAAAAATCTTCATAGATCATCGTTTGAGAATTCTATATCGATGAAACGTTACTTTGAAAGCGCGAAAATCTTGAAATGTGTCGTAGTACAATGTAATCAAAAAACGACACGAAAATATAAACCGATCTTATATATTTTGAACTAAACAAAGTGTCCCTACGCCCAATTCACGCCCATTGCACTTCAAATAATTGTATTCAAGCGCAAGACGTATTTTCAATCTTGATAAACTTATTTGTATCGGATCACGTAATCGCGTTTTTCGTGTTGAATAGTCTTATATTGTACATTTCAGAACGGTATTGAAAGGTCTTTCACTATTCTCTGAGTTTAATAAAACGCTCCGTTAGAAGTTACTTAGGCCTTTAAACCTCTAGGGAAAAGATGCGGCCCCATTGAGAAGCTTTCGTGAGATTGTAATCGTGGACGAACATTACTAAAAGAGTCGTATTCATATTAGCGTACCCTCGATTCGTGTATCTTGAGTATGCACTTACCTTTTCAATTCTGGTGTTCAAGAAAGATTTCATCCCATCGAAACACATTTGATTGAACTTAAGTCGTAGGAAGAAAAAAAAATTTTTTTTTTAAAAACACACTACATAAAATATGTACGTTTGTTAAATTTTAATATTGAATACGTTCTTCCTAATTGAAAAAAAAAACAAATTCCTCGAAAAAATGCCTATCTAAAAACTAAATCCACTATATAAAACCGCATGTCAATTGTTCAAGCCGTTCTGGAGATAAATAACATATTCTACAGTCATTTTACGAACGAAAGAAATAGAAACTGCAGTGCACGGTGCATTATCACTATTGTACCCTTTTAAGAACCATCGCTGATAAATTGCAAATCCACTACAGAAAACTGCATGCCAATCAGACAACTCGTTCTGGAGATAAATGGGACCATTTCAGTCATTTTAGGAAAGAAAGAAATGGCAAAATCATCAATAATCAGCAATGCCAGGCCAAGCGCCAGGGGCTATAAATTACAATACCATTGCAGAAAACTGCATGTCAATCGGCTTGACCGGTTTTGGTGATACATGGGAACTTCTTTTGCAAACACACAAATATCCTCTCACCACCAACGCATACTACTTCTCCGTTACGTCGTAGAAAAAATTAGAGAACTGTTTCTTTCATTAACTGAATTGTGTTTCATAAAGATGAAATAAGAAACCAAAAATTTGCGCACGGGCGGGATTTGAACCAGCAACCTTTTGGCTGACCGGGCCAAACGCTCTTACCAATTGAGCTACCGTGTTGTCATTCATGCATTCAGAGTCACGCTTTTTGCTATATGCAATAAAGTAACGAGTTTTAGTGATTTATTTCATGTAATGATGATAACTTAACCAGACTAAATCAAGGCTTAACAGTTATCTTGCTTTATTGTCCTTGGTCCATTTTGTCGTCAGAATACATTCTCCATTAATATCCGGTATATCTGTTGATTATTTTTTGCACAATTTATGATAATAACACAGTAATTAATGCACATTTTTAAGCCTTTTTTCCAATGAAAGCTTACAACTATTATTATTATTATTATTTATTAGTACGGTTCGAATAAATTCAAATTTATTTAATTTGCAGTTGAAAATTTTCGTCATATTTTTTCCGTCTAGTTAAAGTAAACCTGTTTATTTACCATAACTGATAAAAAGGTCTAGTCTAATTTAAAATACTCACTTTACTATGAAGAAGGACATAAGGCGCCGTATATGAGTACTTCATTTGAGAAACTAACATTTTTTTACAGGTTTTATGATTGAAACTATGATATGACTCGTCTCTATATTTTCGCATTGTATTTTTAAAGTTGTTTCGAGAAGGGACAAAACCGCCATTTGACAGAGAGCTGCGCGGTGCTTAAGGTCACAAACTCATATTATTGATTGGGCACACATCATAAACCATTCTGTATACATTTAGAACTACCGAATTTGACGCAAGCTTAAAATATAGATTTAATAAACCTAAATTGTACCGGATCACCTCAAAAAATAACTGTTATAATGTTTTCCTGATTTTGCTAGAAAATATAATGTTAATTATAATTCTCTTTTAAACATATTCTTTTTTTATTCGTGTGATTCCATTTCAAATTTCAATTAGCGGGCAATGAGCAAAGCAGACTAGCGCAATGGTTAAAGATCTTGTAATGTCATTACGTGCAGTTTTAGTGCAGAGGTGGTCTTACAATCCAGGCTGCGCGTAAAACTTTATAGCCGTGCCGGGGACCTGGCGATAATCGAATGAAATAAATGTATCCATCGAACTATTTTATAATTTTCCAAACGTATCTAATTCTTTTTACTGTTTAACGCAAGCAACGCAGTTTTGAACAAAAAACTCAAAAATATCAAATTTAATGAAGCAAAAACCACATCAAAAGTAACGTGAACAACAAGAAACCACAACCGTCAGTTTGTTTATACTCATCATATACCTAATCGTGCTCTATATTTGTACCCGTACATTTTTTTAGGTATCAATATCAAAGGGTGCCGTGAAAAAACCCGCTCGCGCAGTGTTGGCAAAATGAAAATTCTTCAAGAGGAAACTTTTGTGGTGGGTATCAAACAAAGTTGATCAGTTTTCGCGTATACGTACATAAGTATGTATTATGTTATTGTGTTGCTTTTCGTATATAAAACCGTTCGAGTTTCAAAACTTGTAGCCGCTTGTACGGCCTCGAATGAGGTGTTCAGCTCTTGTACTATAAACGTTATTTATTGCCTCTCGCGAAAACCCAGGGTATTTGAAATAAATATGAAATATCCGAGTATCCGGCTTAGCGATTTTTAAAATACGTCACGGCTGTCTATCTGTTGGTTTTTAATAGGAACATACATTTTGAAGCATTGAAATAAATTTAAATTAATAATAGAGTGGTATTTGCATACTATTTCATTCCTCTTATATTTTAAGAGTTTTGATATTTTATTGCTAGAAGGATTGGGAGTAGGTGGAAGTAATTTAAGTCCTTTTTGTTTAATATTAAAAAAAACTAAATAACTTTTAACGATCAACTGTCAGAACATGACTTTTCCAGTCGAATAGGCGTTCTCCTGCACCCATCATAGTATTTCTGCATGACCTACAGGTATGACTGGGGGTAAATTAATTTAGCATTAAGTCCGGCTTTTGTACTCTATTATTACTCTTGTACTCTATTAGTTGTGCAAAAACAAGTAAGAAACCGAGTTCAATAAGCTCAATTCAACGAATATGATAACCCGTTCAATGTCTTCATCACGCTAGTAAACAGATGACTCTAAAGAACATCTGTTCGTTAGAGTCATCGATATTAGAGTCCCACCAAAAAAAGGTATTGAAAATTACAAAAAAGAAATTTGGCGTTATTCCATTGGTGATAGGCACACCATTAAATCGCTGCAGTGACTATTAGCCGCAGTTCCAGCCGCAATCTCTTTCGTGTCGACATTTTATTATCGGTAGAGTCAGCTCCTTGTAATCCCCAGCCAGCGGTACAATTTACGATTTATAAAACCGCCATTTCTGTTGTAAAGCAAAACGATAAAGAGAATAGTAAGCCTCGACCTCCGCGGCCGGCTCACTCCGTTCTGTTATCTTAATATTCACTGATATTAAAAAGTTAATCCGAAAAAACAACCGTCTCCACCTCGGTTACTGTTTGTTATCTTAAAAGACAAAGTCTTATTGTTGTATTGAAGGCTTCCTTGTTGTTGAGGTTATCTATGAAATGTGGGGTAAATTATGAAAAATATTTTCGAGCAAAAAAAAAAACATTTCTTTTTCTGATTTGACACAAATCGTATCTGAAAGTAAAAAGCTAATGCAGTTGTGCTTTGGGAATCAGAAACAATGGTGGTACCACTACACCCCGCCTCGAAACTATATAGAAAACTTATCGAAACCGGGACCACAAAGATGACGACGACTTGAAACCCAGCTTGCTTAGCTACTGCACCACAGAAGTCGCCTTTTTGTTATTATAGAGTACTTGTAAATATCAGCCAGAGTGAAAATTGTACTTAAAATATTACCCTGCCTTGAATTGATTTTAAGAATAATTATAGAAATATTTGAATTTGGGAATTTAACTATGAAGTGTGGCTTACGTGGTTTTTGAATTTTCGCAAAATTACGGCCACGACGAAGGGTTTAACCTTCAAAACGTCAATGTTTAAATCGAAAATTTACTGTGATAAAACGTTGAAAATATCAGGTTTTTTAATTATAACGCTGTTAAATATGTTCAACCATAATCGAGCCTCCTTGACAGGCTTGGGAGGTTTTGTCATTGAATGTTTTATTTGTAATATAATACAAGGAATCGGTTTTTTTTGGTTAATCGTTATTGATGGCCGCGACTTTCAAACAAGATTAAAATGGTGGAACAAAAAGTGAGCCAAAAGTTCCACAACCGTTTTAAAATTACTGACAAAAGCGAAAAGTCATAACATTCATTTTCACTTACCATCATGAGAGTCATATATGTAAATGATTTCCTTCCATCCATAATGCACAATAGTATCTACAATTGCTCTATGGTAATCCGGTCTCATGCTTACAGCGTGGTCGATTAATCCGGAAGACGGTGGTATGACCTGAAACAATAACCTGATTTTAACAAATGAATCATATTAAACATAGAAGGTAGACAGAGCAAGATAGAAAAAAAGGCGCAAAAAAATTGATAATTTAGAAACAACTTTTTCGTACAGACCCTTTCCTTTATTGATATAAATGGTCTTTCCAACTCTACTGCCAAGAAGTGTTGGATTTAGCTGCCACTCATTACTTTAATTCAATTTCTAAGGTCCTTTGAAAACGATTTGTTAAGATTAGAGAGAGTTCAACCAATAGAGTTCTACAATTTTATAAATGGTGCAGCAAAGGAAAATCAAAAATATTGCAGTAGACAACCCTTATTACTTGTACTGCTGTTTGATCAAGCAATAATTTTAGAATTTAATATTATCGAGGTACCAGGGAAACGGGTATTTTTATATAATAGATTGAAACATTACCTTATAACGATTGAATTATTTCTAAAAAAATCTATCTGGGACGGAAAACAATGAAATAAATTCCTAATGTATTGACTGTAATTAAAAATCAAAATCATTAACAATAATGGTATAAAGACACTCTTTTTAATACAATATTACCTTTAAATGAATAAAATAATAGATAAATATGCGCCAGACAACACACTGATCGTCTTGGTTTCGAAGAAAGGAATTTTATTTCTTGTGTTACGAGTACCAGACAACGATCCTGATGGGGGCTCTCATGAACACTAAATACCTATAAACATCCATAGCTTAGTTTCAAACAACGTTTGTGCTCATCATATAGACATATGCACCTTGCGGGATTTGAAACCGTAACCGCATGGCATGGCAGTCAAGAGCGGTACAACGTATTGTCTGTATCGCGTATGTCGTAAATACCTTTATATTTTTGATAGACACCTTGCATGCATTAAGAAATTCTTCCAAAATAGGAACAAAATAGGACCTATACTATATCAGGTGGCTTGTATGCCACCTGGATAGGTTAAATTACCATGTATAAATATTTAAACAATCTGACTTACCTTTTCTGGGAACCATGGCGTAACGAAAGGCATTTGAAAGGTGTTGGTGTAAGAGTGAAGAGTATCGAAGGATTCCGGAGTTACTGCGCCCAGCATCGCAAATACTCCTCTCGCAAATTGGTTGCATACTGTCAAGAAACATTACTAAATTAAAGTATTTATTTATATAAAAGCACATGCCTCAATAGTCATGAATTTAATAGATAAGTGCATGGTTTTAATAGGGATTGACCCGATTTTCGTAAACAGCATGTGGATAGCTGTATACCGCCAAGGCCAAAGTCCAGATGAAGTTAGCGAGTGCCTTTCGAAAGGATCCTCAAATGTGTAGATATCATTCATGACAACTTTATCAAAGTCGTGTATGATAATAAATAACTTTCAATGTGTTGATAATGCTAACGCGCGTTAGCATCGTGACTGCATCGCTGCTAAAAGTCGCAATGTGTAAAGAGTCTTAATGTTGACATGTTGTTACGTCTCTCGCGCAGTGCCATTTCTTTGACCATCTTAAATAGCAACTATCAGACTATCAGAGCACCGTCTCCAAAAAGGAAGTGTTATCCTAAAATGAATCCTTTCTTTTAAAGGGTCAAGACTTTTTAGTGCATTTTGGTTTTGAGTCAGTTTTTACAACTATTTTTACAATTTATTTTTGGAAACGGTGCATCTCAAGCATCTTTTATAAGTCCAATTGTATTTTTGAAGTCGGTTTTACTTTTTTTGTATGAGTTAATAAATGACTGACGTGCTGAATGCGACGTAACATATCATCATACAGAAGAATTGATAACCTCCTCCTTTTTGAAGTCGATTGACAAATGCCACCATTCCGCTATGATGCATAGAACCTTTCTTTTTTCTTTCATGCATTCATGCAAAAAGAAAGGTTGTGTATTTTTCAGAGTATACCTTTAATAAGCCATAATAATTTTACAAGATTCACAAAGACTCTTAAATCAATAAGTGCTGTAAAATTGAACTTACGTCTGATAACAATATGTAGGTAAGTCATCCCAAAAGGTCTTGTTTTAATTTAGTTATAAAGGGCGAGATGGAAAAAATTCAGACAGCGAAGACGGATTAAATAAGACAATTCACTTTATTTTCAAGTTCATTAAATTTAGCTCCAGTGACAAGCTTTTAAGGTAATTGTCTTGAGGTGTAGTCACAACGGGCTGTAACTTGAGTCGTTGGATTCGTAAAGCGATATTTATTTAAATAAGGCGATTCACTTAGAGCAATTTACTTTGGTTTTAAGTATTTAATACATGTTTTTGATTCACATCAAGATTTTCATAATAATTTTAAAAAATCTCAAAAGCAATGGCTTTGTTATCAGTATAAGGTGAGTATGCTGGCATATCGTAGTTTCGAATAATCGTATCGTAAGTCAATCGTATCAAGTCAAATCAACGGAAAACTAGCATTCATCTGATGTCAACGGTTGAAGAGAAAATGGCTTCCATATGTAAATGATTTTGCAAAAAATCCTGATGCTCTTAAACCGCTTTAGCCCCTAAATATTGTATGTCAGAAAATATTATTATAATTTATAAGCCTACGTGACGTGGTGTTGCAATGTAAAAAGTATATTAATATCCATTCAGCAGTTTTAGCGAAAAGAAGCAAGAAAATATTCTCCCATACTTTCACAAAACTTTCCCATTTGTAGTACTACCTTTGTGATTTGGAATGAACTGTACCTGCTAAACTCCATACATTAATACTTACGGCGATAATGGCCGCCCTAGATATCATAATATAGCTTGCTCGCCCCGCTATGATGTCTTATTTTAATAACCATTAAATTTGAGTTCTGACGCAAAATTAATTATTATTGTATTGTCTGGTCTGTAACTGCAACGTAATATAATAACTTTGTTCATTAATAAATCTGAAAGCCGTGTTGCTTTATTTGTTGGGAGTAAAAGATTTTAATATTCTCTTATTAGCGTAAGGGAGTAATGGAAATAAATTCAACGGGAATATTTTTATTGTCTGCTTGGAACACAAGGTATTAAGATTAACTTAATTCTACTGTTGTTTTATTTTTATACGGCATTCTGTGAATCTGATTATGTAACAAACAATATGGCAAAATCTTATGGCCATATTTATGAACGAATATTTAACGATTCAACATTTATCGCGATTGTCGATTACACAGTATTTTGAGTTGAAAAGAAATGCTTATGAAAATGCCAGGACTATGTGCAAATTATCTTTAAATAGTTTAAATACATGTAATTGAACAGACTATATTAAATCTCAGCGTGATTTAATAATAAAAGATAGAAAAAGCCCAAGCTGTCTTTTCTAGTACCAAAATCAAGTGCTCAAAGTCAAAATTCTGTAAAAAAATCGAATAAATAAATAAATATTGGACACAATCACATACATTGCTCTGATCCCAAAGTAAGTAGCTTATGCACTTGTGTTATGGAAATCAGAAACAACGATGGTACCACAACACCCAGACCCGAGACAATATAGTTTTTTTTATTTGTATATTAACCCGACCAGGAATCAAAGCCGGGATCTCGGAGCGGTGACGCCTTAAAACCAGCGTGCTTAGCTACTACACCACGGAAGTCGTCAAAAAATTGTTTAAGCAAAGAAAATGTTTTATTATATTATGGAGTAGTCTGATTAAAGGCGTTATAAAAATATATACATGATTTATTATTTTAAATAAATTTAAAGTTAATCTATAATATACCAGACAGTGTTGATGAGTATTTAATAGATTATCCGACATTATGGAATATTGCTTTAAGATATGTTATTGTTCCGAAATATTGGTTTAGTCACTTATATGGTGTATCCACACCGCCCGGTGGCTTTGCCGGCAGCATACGTCAATTAAATGTCAGATACTATAAAAAATGCTGCGGCGGCATCAGCGACAGCCGCGCCGCTGATTATTGCAATTGTATCTTATGCGAATAGTTTAAGAATGAGGTGCCTGTGACATACTAATGGATAGATGGACAGACAGACAGACTTGACGAAATTACACCTTAGAGTTCCATTTTTTGACATTCGGCCACGGAACCCTAAAAAAGCTTAATGATTTCCGCTTATTGACTTGATGATAAAAACTAAATTGTACATATTACCGTAATACTGTAAAATCCGCGTAATTATAATTTAACTATTTAAATCTGTGTATTTGTAATCTGTCGATATATTGTAAAAAAGTTCGACAAGGTTAATCATTTATCCTTTTTGTTACTAACGAGTATGTGTCAACCTTACGCAAAGGATCTAGGGGATTCAGTTTACCTACTCTGACCCACCACTTTTCCCGGTCATTCGTCATTTCATTTAACGTTATAATGCTCAGACTACAATTAAACGGATTTAAAACTGAGACATTGTAATCAATCGGTTTTTGCAATATTAAGATGATATATTATTTATTATTATTAATATACATTACAAACACTAATGTAAGTTTTTATTTGTATCTGAATATCAACTCTCATGCCGATGAAAAGACAACACAAGCGCAATACGGACGAGACTCTGCAGCCGCTTTTTCAGTTACACGGGTAATTTGCTTTTGTTTCTCCTTTTAATTTCCGCGTCAGTATTTTTGTATTGTTCTCTTTTTCTAAGGGATTCAAAAATATGCTATGATTGTTATTCATCATACGCTTTTATAGAAACATATGTCATTCACGACAGATTGTAGTTGAGCTTTGATGCCAAATTAACTGTTTTTGTTACTGTAACTGTATTATTATATTTATGACGTCCTAAGTGATTTAGTGCGTGATAAGTAATTTTCTTATAGAATTTCGGATACACTTTATTAATAATTCGACGATATACATTTATACTGCTGGTCATATGCAACAATGTTTTATAAGTAGTAATAATAAATTACGTTACGGCAAAATCATAAATGCAGAAAAAGTGCATGTAAGATAATATTCTGATATTGCGCTCCTTTTTGCACTACGCAAGCCGGAATATCTAATATATAAGATAATCGAATTCTTCGGTCGCTTAAGCTTTCAGTGATGGATGAATGTCGATATTACCTGATATGATCATATTCATAAGGGCATGTTGTGATACCTAGAGATGAGTATTTCCATTACTGAATCCAGTTTCTCATATTATGCAAGTATTATATTAATTTTTCCTGCCTTCGTCTCTGAGATTTAATTGACCATGTAGTAGGCCCTGCTACTCGTGTATTCACTAAAACACAGGTTTAGCGAAAGAAAGAGGAGGTAAAAAATCTCACTACCTCCCACGCCTCACAGCATTGCCAGCCGCCTGTCGCCGTGACTCCGTGCGCGCGCGCCGTACCGCAGTAGAAAATATTTTTTTTAAAAATCCGTTCATTTTTATTTCATGCGGGACGAAATTTACCTAAGTGCGATATATTATTTAAAAAAGCAAATGTGAAGTGAAACGCACTACCCCGCGTGACTGCACCATGCATGCACGCTTTGCGGCCGAGCTAGTACGATGATGCTAAAAAGCCTACATTTTTCGGCTCCTAATCAATACGCGATATTGATTTTTAGCAAATCGGCCAGTCCTAACTATCTCGATTATTCTAGATCTTAGCTGAGACTTTTGGTATGTGTTGCTTACAATAACCTACCCTCATTATTATTGCGATAAAAGTGAAAAAGGTTAAGTTAAATTACAACCGATTGGGTTTTTGCTATAATAATAAATTATTGCCGAATTTATTAATGAAAAGTGCCATGTTGTGCCACTGTTGCATAAACAGACGGGTAGACGGCGCTAAACGTCACGCATAATGACGTATCCATAAGAGACCACAAATTTCGTAAGGTCGGACTGACAGCAAGGTAACTCAATTGGTAGAGCGTTTGGCCCGGTTAGCCAGAAATTTGCTGGTTCGAGTCCCGTCCGTGCGCAAATTTTCGGTTTCTTATTTCATCTTTATGAATATAAAATATGACACTGTGAGTGTTAAAAACATTCTAAACCGTTAGATAGCGAAGCGTCATCAATTTCCAAGTTGAATTTATTCTGTAAAGAATTACTACTTGGCCCACTGTTGCATAAACAGACGGGTAGATGGCGCTAAACGTCACGCACATTGACGTATCCATAAGAGACCACAAATTTCGCAAGCTCGGACTGACAGCACGGTAGCTCAATTTGATGAGCGTTTGGCTCGGCCCGGAGCCAGAAAGTTGCTGGTTCTAGTCCCGCCCGTGCAAAAATTTTTGGTTTCTTATTTCATCTTTATGAATATAAAATATTAATGCTTCAACACCCGAGCGGTTGCAGGCAACCGCATAACAATAGAATTTGCATTGTGTCTCGTTCACATACGCTTGAGGGATTAAGCAGCGCTAAAAACGCGTCATCAGTGCCTCTAAGTGTAAAGTGGCTCTTGCCCGGGATTCATCCGGCCCAACAGGCGCCTGCCTGTGCCAGCGCGACGGCCCATGATGCGCTGCGAAATGCGTGGTAACGGTGATCTACCATCACAATTCCAGCGTATTTTCAATGTCTTGCGCTCGGAATCAGAATCCGACTAAACCCACGACCGAACACTTGTCATTTCATAATTCAGCATAATGTGAGCAATCACATTTACAAACAAAATAGCAATAAAATGTTTTACCCTTTTTAGTAAATACCGAAAAACAATAGTGGCAGCAGGTTTATTCATTGGTTTCAGCAAATTCAGCAGGTTAATATATTGAAAAAAATAAATTATTTTTATTTTGTACATTCTAATTGAATTGTTATACTTAGAGACTTAAAAACACTTTAACTGCCTAGACTGCCTATTATCATTAATTAATACACGTATGTTGCAACCTTAAGTACACGCTCCTTATTTTTTTCCCAAAAGCTCTGAAAACGGTAGCATAGCATACTTCCATAGCTCACATGGTTATGGATGGTTATGGTCCTTTACCTGCCATTGATTACTCGTACAACTCCTTTTACAAGCTTTTAATAAACTTGCAATGTATGTGTCCGGCTAAAATCGTGCAACTTAATTTTGAACCAGTTATCTTCAACCGTTGAGCTAAAATTTTGTTTCTAAGTGTAAATCGGATGACAATGGAATATTATTATGACATGGAGCTGATCTGATGGAGTCGGCAGGTGGCAATAGGAATTCAGTAGGTAAACGACAACAACCTCATCGAGTTTGAGCTCGTATGATTTGACTTGACGAGTACTTTGGTGCTAAATGGCGACCAGGGCCTGATGATGGAGCTGGAAGGTGGCCAGAGGAATTTAGTAATTAAACGACTCAACCTCATCGAGTTTGGTCTCGTATGATTCGTGTTGACGAGTACTTTGGTACTGCTGGTTGCAATGCATGTTTGCCCGGGTGGAATCTTGCAACCTTATTTTGAACTATGCATGGTTAGCTATGTGATGTTATTCTAAATCCATTATGGCAGATTACCCAACGTAGTGAACTGGTATTTTTTTCTGCACTACCACAATATGGATATCAAATGAAAGGTTGTGCTGAGGAGAACACGAAAAATATAACCTAAATAAAAATAATAAAGATGCAGGGAATAATTATATGAGTAACTACGATATAGGTACCAAACGAAAGGAGTTAGGTTGCACAGAAGAATACGAAGAAGATTGAGAAGAATATACGAAAAAAAATACATTACATCACAAAAATAAATCTGTCCTGTCTGTCTTTTAATTTCATTTATTATCATGGTAAATACAACTGCAGATCGAAGAATTATGCCAATTACACAACTTTACAATAATAAAAAAACTTTTACTTCAGATAATTAATACTGAATGTGGTTTCTACCTACCCGTTTATTACAAAAATATATGTCTTATATTTTAATCACGTCAAGTTTTTTTAAGACACCCTCATTAAGTTATGCTGCTAACTTGTTACTGGTGCTGAGATAATATTCGCTTTTGTTGTATTAATCTCATAATTAAACATTTTGATTTGAATGAAACAGTTTTAAAATGGCCTCAAGACAGTGTCAGTTAGATCCAAATAAGTTTTGCTATGTTTGTAATCAAATTATTCTATCAAAAAAAAATTTGGGCAACCATAAATCAGAAGAAATTGTTTCCAATTTGTTGAAGAATAACCATACGATGGGGGTGAATATGTCATTAAAAATTCGTGTTCTCATTCGCACCTGTTTTTTTTTCCTGAGAACCTCGGAAGCGTAAGCGATGAACATAGTGAACGTTTTCATCAAGACTTGAAGATTTATAAAGAGAGGTAACAAGGCTTTTGGGATAAGAATATGTTAGCTGATTACTGCTGGTCTATATTAAGAGAAACTGATGCTAATCAGTATAAAAGAAGAAGGGGTTTGTATCATTTTTGATTTTTTTATAAGTCACACATGAAAAATTGTTCAAAATAAATATAGTAAATATTTAAAAAAACTTGACGTCCTATTCTTTTTCCACTTCAGTATCTAATTTAACGTTTACCACTACACTTTACACTACACTACACGTTTACTACTACACTTTACACGTTTACTGATTCACATTAGTTTCATCTATGGGGAAACAACCTTATAAAGTAGTGTTATATTATGCTGGGATTGCACAGTTTTTTGAATACAGGTTTGTACAGTCGACTATACCGTTGTCTACTGAAAGCTCTTCGCTCTAACTGGAAAACTACCATGTAACAACGACGCAATAAATAAAATTCACAGACTTAGATATATTGCCCAATAAAAACTATAAAAAAACTGTAAAAAACTTTTTAAACAAGCTTTTATTTAAGTGACCTAAAAGAATATAAAAAAGGTTTTAATTCAATCATACTACCTGGACACAATCAAATTTTCATAAAAGCTTGTCGCGATTCACTTGATATTGTGTTATAACATAATAAGGCATCAATTTAATAGTGTGTTTGTATGAAAAGAAATCAATTTACTTTTAAGAACGCAAGTTCCTTCGTATATTTTTTCTCATACCTGGTGAATATAATAAATTTTCAAAAGATATCTTGTCTTAATATTTAGAAGTTACTTATGTATGGTGAATTAATTACAGATTAGCAATTATTAACAAAACAGGTCTCGGGTTCGGAGGTGCGGCCCGCCAAGTTTTGGAAGATATAAATTTTTCATTTTCAAAATATCTTTTTTATAGAAATTCTCCTTAACGCTTACGCCAAAAGGACTTTATGTACTTCGACGATTTATTAAAATTTTTAGCATTTTTTTAACCAAATATTTTTTTAACCATATTTGAAGTTTAAATATGCATGAAACCATTCTACCTTCAGGACCTCGATATGACATAGGTACTTGTAACACGACTTCTTCATTTATTTTTGATTTCTTATAGAAAAAGGTACCCTAATTCTGAATCTAATCAAACTAGTCAGATTTTTTTGACACTGCTCATAATATTGAAACAAGTCTCATCTGAAAACTGTTTTCTGGATACCGTTAATTTTAAAAAAAACTTTAAAAATCAATAGATCACATAAATATACTTTGATAAAACTTTGCAGTGTCAGGTTTTTGAATTGTAAGCCGCTAAAGATGTAAAATGAAAATTCTAGCATCCTTCACAGCATGGGTAAGCGTGACGGTTTAGGAGATTTTCTTAAATAATATTTTATGTGTTAAGTACCTACTGTAAGGAATCCATTTTGAAGTTATATTGAACGCTGCTACTTTCAAACATTATTAATCCCTCAAGCGTATGTGAACGAGACACAATGCATATTCTATTGTTATGCGGTTGCCTGCAACCGCTCGGGTGTTGAAGCATTAAAATGGCGGAACGAAAAGTGAGTCAAAAGTTCTATTCGCCTTTGTCTTTTTAAGTTATATGAATACTTACATGAATCGTATTGATTTTTTTATCATGTTACACATTTTAGAAATATAGGGTACGGTACGAACAGTTACTTCTTCTGAAAAGGTGGTGTAAAAATCAAATTTAGAAAATAATATTTTGAAGGTAGTAGTCAATGCATTTGCATTTTGTATTTTGAACGAACTTGTCTGAACGTCTTATCTCTCTCCCTCTTGTGCGATTAATGGTCACTGAGCTCACTAGATTTACTACACCGATAGTAGTGGTTCGAAAACTTTCAGTGAGCTGAAGAATATTATTCGTAATTCTCTCGAAAATATTGAAACGGAAATGCTGGACGAAGTAGACAACTTTATAGTTTCTGATTATCTTTATGTTAAACGGTAGTCACCAAAAAACCAAAAAATTAGATCAGAATTAAGGACCCGAAGTTTTGATTCGATTTGATTGGTACTATATAAGGCGTTGCATGCCTCATAGCATGGGCATGTTGTAAAGGTTTGTTGAAGAAAAAAGAAAAAGAAGAAATAATAAATTAAAAAGACCTTAACTTATTCTGTCATCAACAAAAGCTTGAGGATATTTACAAAAGACATGGAATAAAATAAAATACTCTGACTATTCAAAATGATATTTTTAAAATATTTCTGTATAATTTGTTTTAATATCACTCTATAATACTCACTGAGGCGAGATAGCTTGAAAGCATCTGCGGTGTTGATAACATCGACGTACGCCTGTAACTCGAGCCGGCGGCTGCTGATATTCTGATTGTGAACTGTCATCGCGTATCGAAACACATTCTGAATCTCCTCGGTGTTTTGATCGAAGATTGCTCCTGGAAACAAATAAATATTATTTATTATTTTGCCAAGTCGCTGTGGACGCCTCAAATAGTATATGTAAGAATATTTAAAAATATATTGTTAGTCTGTTAGGATAGCAAATATCGAATAAGCTATGACTAGTTTGTTGGAGCTTATAATATGACTGTAGGTTGCTGATAATGTAAGATTATTGATTTATTAGTTGCTAAAAGTTCATTCAATGTTCTTGCAGCACAAAAAGCGCTGCATACCGTTTAATTCAAAATCATTTTATTGCAAGATCAATAAAACGTATAATAAGTAAAACGTAATTGGAACTAAAATACAAGATTACATTATTATTTAAAGAATAGAAAACCTCAACATCACTATAAAAAAATCTATTATTATGACAAACGTAGAAACGTATGGCGCACAGAAAGAGAAAACTGGACGTATCCCCACTGAAAATCGTCTAAAACAAGCACGGGAACACTTGGACAACTGTATCGGTCATATAGTGAAAAAGCGAGCGCGCCCGTATTCTAGGGAGCGTCATCCGCTTGATATATGAATGCTGACCGAACGTTTATCTGAATCACTGAAGCCGCACTCCCGTGCTCCCAGGCTCCTATAATACTCACTGACCGCCTTCTACTATCGCTATGTCTTTTTTCACTTCAGCCGGCCCGACATTACGTTCTAAGAGCCATTTTGAGCCACCATTCCTTGCAATATTTCTTCCATTTGCAACGTCATTTCTTTCTATACCTATTACTTCGGAAGTTACGCCAACATTTTTTTGGAGTGTGCTCAAGTGTTATGGTGCCATTCTTTTTGTTTTTTTAATGATTTAGGAGGTTGCGTAGTTTTTACGAGTATTAGGGGATAACACAAAAAGGTTAATGGTGTTTGTTCAAACTAATTGGTGTAAAAACGTTGAATTCATTAAAGGAATTAATAACACTGACTTAGAAGAAAAATATTAGCCTTCTAAAGCAATTTTGTAGTCTTCTTAGTTTTTTCTGTAAAAGTTTACAGGCACACTACACTGTCTTATTACCCGCCTAGTTATGACTCGGTAACTTAATTAAAAGAAGATTAAAATAAACTTTATAACACTGCAAAAGTTTTCTAAACTCCAGAAGCTTAATTCCAGTAAAAAAGATTTATTAACGCTTAATATAGCAACTATGAATATGAAATCATTGAAAATCAAGGCTTTTCTTAGTTTAAAGTTTAATCAAAATTTGGTTGAAGAGTGCCTACTTCAGCTCAAGAGCCTTGTCGAAAATTACGCGATATGATCTTAATAGATAGTTGATTAACATTTTCGAGAACCTTTATAGGTTAAAGTAGCTCGTTGTCGTTTCTTGGCGGGCAGTAAGAACTAAATAACTCTTATCTGTTAAAACTATCGATGGCTTCGTTAATTTAATGTATATTTTACTCAAATATTGTTGTGGTTCAGTGTCATATAATTTAAATATTGATAATGTAATAAATACTTGGCACACGAGTGCATGCAATAGCTTGTTGGGATTTCTAACAAACTGGCGACAAACATTAAAATTACCAGACGAACTTAAAATACCTGATTTTTGACAGAAACTAACTCAGGTCTAGCAAAAACGTTTTTAACTCTATACCTATCTGTATTTTTATTCAAAATACTTTGGCCAGAATAAAGCTTGATGATCCCTTATCTTCTGAACAACTTAATTAAAAATAAAAACTGTCTTCAAAACTAAAAAGCACTAAAAAGTCTTAAATAAACTCTTGATCCTTGGAGTCGGTGCTCTGGTAGTTGATGCTTGTGAAGTTTGCTTTGTGCTTTGTTGAAGTTGATGCTATTGAAGTCATTTTTAAAATTCTTTAAAGTAAATTTTATTTCTTATTTTTTATTGATTACAGACGTGGAAGAATGTAGTCATAAGGTGCAACCCGGGAGGAGTTTATGACTCTGTTCTTTAGGAAGCTACAAATTACTTATCATAATTTCTGTCATTAAAATCACTGACCTCCTAAGTGTTAAGGAGTTCCTTAATAAGCTCAGCTCTACCCATTATTGACTATCAGACGTATCAATAGGTCAACAATAAGATTCTAGTAAAAAAACACTATACGTGCCTTTAAAATTTGAGTGTTTCCCTCGATTGTACCAAGATCCCATCATGAGACCCCGACTTTGAAACAATGGGACCAACTAGAAGGTCATCAACATCAAGTTTGCGTATTTATTTTTCAAATCGGTTCACAAATTATTCTGATATGAGGTAACTATGCCACAAAAAACATACAGTCGAATTGATAACCTCCTCTTTTTTTGAAGTCGGTTAAAAACCTGGTGAGAGCTTCTCAAGGAAAAAAACCGGCCAAGTGCGAGTCGGACTCGCCCAGTGAGGGTTCCGTGCCAACTTTAACTAAATTTGGGAATGTACTTACTTCCACTTAGTAAAATCAAATATAACTTTGTTTTTCATAGTGTTTGTATGAAGTACAAAGTTATGTTTGCGGTTGTTGAAAATGTGCTATATCTCAAAAACTTCTCGTTCGATTCCATCCGAACCAATTTTCGTTAAAAGTATTTGTTAAGATCAACATTATATATTTTTTTTTCAAAATTTAAACTCGCTTAGGTTAGAAGTTAGATGGGGGGACGCCCATTTCACCACTTTGGAAGCGTCTAGCTATGAAACGTTAGATTTTTAAAGAAAATGGTTTTAGGAACCTCTGTGTCATTTTACAAGACCCATCCATAGACACCCCACACGTATAGGTTTGAATAAAAAAATGTTTTTAGGTTTTAGTTTAATATATGGGGGCCCCCCAAATGGGAGCAAATATCTTTTTTTTTATTTTTTTGTATAAGAATCGTAACAGGATACATACTCCTATCAAATTTCAACAGTGTGATGCTTATAGTTACACAATAAAATGGCTGTGACATACGGACGGACAGACAGACAGACTTGTCGAAATTATAAGGGTTCCGTTTTTTGCCATTCGGCTACGGAACCCTAATAAAATGTCTGTGACATACGGACGGACAGACAGACAGACAGACAAACAGACCTGACGAAACTATAAGGGTTCCGTTTTTTTGCCATTCGGCTACGGAACCCTAAAAAGGAGAATAATTTCACAGAAAATTGTGGACCATTATTGTAGATGAAGTCGCAACCCCTAGTTTGATATAAGTAGCCATAGCCGTAGAAGCATACACACGGCTCGATGGGGCGTAAATATTAACGAACAGCGCAGCGTTTACGCTCGTTTTGCCGTCACATAGTACTTGAGGTGCTCACAATATTATTATCACGAGAAAATACCCCACATATTAATTTGATTATTAACAAAAATTTTGGTTGGCATAATATTGTAAACAAACTTGCATTTCTTTTTAAAGAAATGATTAAATTTCGAATACGATAAACACAGAACTCACAACCTACGAGTACATGTAAGAAATTTATCCTTAAGCACTGAGTCCATTTAAAATCAAATAGTAAACATTTTTTAGCCGACTTCAAAAAGGAGGAGGTTATAAATTCGACTGTATGTTTTTTTTTTGTATATATGTTACCTCATATCTCAGTCGTTTGTCGACCGAATCGAAAATTTTTTTCGCCTACCTAGAGGGTGTACCTTCTAGTTGGTCCCATTTTTTCCATTTTGGGATGTGATGATGGGATCTTGGTGTAATCGAGGGAAACCCTCAAATTTTAAAGGCACGTATAGTGTTTCTTTACTAGAATCTTTATGTTGACGTGTTGTTATTTCTAATAGTCAATATCTGGTGGGGCTGAGCTGATGGTGGAACTTCTTAACGCGTAGGAGTTCAGTAATTATAATTACGGAAGTTATGATAGGTAATTTGTAGCTTTTAAAAAAATAGAATCATAAGTTGTAACTCCCCCCCCCCCCCCCTCTTAAGTAATCACTAAAAATGAATAAATGAAATAAACTTTTTTAAAAAGTAAAAGCCGACTTCAAAACCAAAATGCACTAAAAAGTCTTAAATAAACTCTTCACCATTGAAAGGAAAGGAATCCGTTTTAGGCAAACAATTTCTTTTTGGAGTCGGTGCCATCACTTTGACCATCAAGCATCAACTATCACAGCATTTCAGACTTTTTAGTGCATTTTGGTTTTGAAGTCGGTTTTTATATAGTTATATTATTTTGTGTCATAAAATAATTTTGACGTATTCAAAGAACAACGGACTTTACAAGAACGTTTTCTATGTGTTTTTGATACTGTCAATGAATACTGTGGACACGTATTAGACATACGCTTTGGGAGCTAAAATGGCTGGTAGCAAGTTTCTTTTATGATGTGTTTTTTTTTCTCACATATCTAGTAATTTACGATCACTTTCGCCCTTTGCCACAATAGGAATTTTTAAATAATTAAAACAGTTTCCTGCTTTAAAATTCCGACAGGGTTATTAATTATTACTGAATGTACAAATATTATTGTACGATTTCTGTCTGCCAGTGGATTTCTAACGAGGTGAAAATGTTGACAGTGAGATTTAATTAGATACCCGTCAAAAGCAACTTACGAACCTAAATCCTGAATATGAGACCTGAACAGCTCAGATTCAAATTATTATGGCATGCACAATTATAACGGAGAAGTAGTACCTACGTGACCATTTCTTGCGATGAGGATTTTAACATTTTAACTGTGAGCTTACTTATGTGACATAACATGTAATTACGTGAAGAATTCACATGTAAGCTGTTGGCTGGAAGCCAAGTTCTAGCGCTAAGTTACGATGATTGAGTGTTAAATATCACAGTATTAATGAAAAGCATCGAAAATATAGTTACGACTCATACGGGGGAAGATTAACATTTTATAACTCTACGCAGTGATTTATTCACATATTAAAGGTTGTACAACCAACAGCACAATTACGGGAACACAAACAAAAGGTTTTTTTTCCATATTGAGGGGTATTTCGGAAGTGGTTGTTGCTGTAGATATGAAAAGGTATTATATAGCCGAATTAAGGCACCTTTTCCGATCCAGACTCCCTGGGGCCCTATTGTAGAATCACTCGCTTGATTATGGCGTGTCATTTTTGTTCGAAAACGAATTAAAAATTGCATTCGCTAATACTCACAAAATTTAATTATATATTTTATCACTTCCGTTTGGAATGATACTAATTTTCGTTTTAAATTCTGATATTAATCAATTAATATCACACGCCATCTTGACGCAAGTGACTGAAAAATAGCACTGCTGATAATGTCCTAAATCACGGATATAAATTAATCTAATGCGCGACTGACTGAGCAAGTGATGAAAATTTTATTAATCTTGGTTGCAGCTGTAGCTATTCAAAATGCTTGTTACTCACGCATTGGTATCAAGATAATGTGAACTATTGAATTCCACGGTGTAGAATGAGCTGCATCTCCTAAACACATCACGAAACAAAGTTTTACCAGAGTCAACATAACATGCTAAGTGTCTGCTACTCCCTAAACTGCAATAATTCATATCAAACCATAATGTGTAGAGACTACATTAAACATTTGGTCAGGAAGAAACTTCCCAGAGTTATCTTATCCAACAACCCACAAATTTATTTTGCAGGTTTTTGGTATTTCTTTTTTACATTAAAATAAGAACGTTGTAATTGATGTCACCGGTACTTTTACCCTAATTTACGAGTATATAAATGATCGTATAATAATCTAATATCTGTATTTCTTTCAGCAGCGTCTACAGTAAAATATTGTAATTACGCAACTCTCTTTGTTAGCTTTTTTGAAAGTGGGTGGTGCACTTTGTGTAGTTTTTAGTGCTGTATTTCGCCGAACAGCCTAGCCAAAATGATTTCATTAGCTATTGAAACATCTTTGATATTAAAAATACACAGTCTGGCCATTAATACTGTTACAATTAAAATAAGAAAGATATTACATTTTAATTTGGAATCTTCCATTTTTATACGATTGCTCATTGTGTTTCTAATTTTGGCGCCAGTATATTTTATAATATTTTGTAATATTAAAATGGAGTGGGGTGATAAAGAGAACCAAATCGCTGTGATTGCATTAAACAAAGTTGGTATGGAGCCAAATGCAATTTTTAAAACTCTCCATACGCTTGGTATTAGTCAAACGTTTGTGTACCGAGCTATCAATAGATACAATGATACCTCCTCTGTTTGTGACGGAAAAGATCTGAAAAAAATTGCAGAAATCCTGTCCGAAAGCAAAAGATTTTATCTCGGAAGATGAAGATAGCACCCAGAAGCGTCGCGTCTTTTGAAAGTCGCGTATTTTAAAAGATGACTTAGGACTTGCAGCCTATAAGAGACGCAAATTTTTTGACTGATAATTCATAAAAGAATAGGGTGGTAAAATCGAAAAAACTACTAAAGCGGTACGCAAAGGGAGGTCATAGAAAATTTTTGTTTACGGATGAAAAAATCTTTACAATTGAGCAGCATTTTAACAAACAAAATGACCGTATTTATGTCAAACCTTTAGGGAAGCTTCCCAATTAGTCGGCAGAGTGCAACGTGGGCATTACCCGACTTCAGTGCTGGTTTAGTGGGGTGTTAGCTATGAAGGAGTGACTAAGCCATATTTTTGTGAAAAGGTATCAAAACATCGGCACAAGTGTATCAAGATACCATTCTTGAGAAGGTAGTTACGCCCCTTAACAACACCATGTTCAATAACCAAGCATGGGCTTTCCAACAAGACTCGGCGCCGAGTCATAAAGCTCGGTCCACGCTGTCTTGGTTAGAAGCGAACGTTTCGGATTTCATCAGAACTGAAGACTGGCCGTCGTCTTGTCCCGATAAATCATAATCCGCTGGATTATGATAATCCGCTGGATTATGATTTGTGGTCAGTTTTACAGAGTACGACTTGCTCTAAACGCCATGATAACTGGCCTCAACGTTTAAAGGACTGTATTGCAGCCAATGAAGACCACTTCGAATAGGCTTTTTAAGTTATAAATATTATTTGCATTAAAAAAAACTTTTTTCTTTGTGACAATATTCATGGCAAGACTAGGTATTTTAAAGAATTTTCATTGCTATTGATCGACAAATGAGATTTTTAATAGATTCCTTCAAAATATGTAGCATTTATGGTTGGACTTGTTATATTTCTGCACATGCGGAGGGGGAACTCGGTTCGGTGGTTACTGCCTTTGCGAGTGATTAGACTTGCCACGGACTGAGTGGTTAAAATTCTGAGTGCTGAACGCATGCGACCTCTTTAGCGCGGAGTGAAAACTTCCTACTCAAATAGTAACTTTTTTTTTGACTTACGTCATTCTTCTTTTTTATCCGCCTTTAATGGTCACCGCATATTAAATTATTTATTGTTTGCCGCTTTAATTTGACGATATTGTGCAAGAATATAGTTATTCCGCACCGCGGTACTACGTCCAGAGGTGCCTGAAGGTCTTGCTTTACGAGGTTAGTGGCTTTTCCATATTACCTTGTGGAACCGTGATCACCGGGTGTAGAACCCGCTCCCAATTGAGTAGACTATTTACACACGTCCATTTATAGCTTCGAGCCGGATAATTGTTATCCACCGCTGATTTTCCTTCTCCCTTACATTTTTTTTTCTGCTGCTTACGTTTGAATTGGTAAGCACGCGTCCCTGCTCCCCGTTAAATATTCGCATTTTTTTCTTAAATACATGAATTACTTTCCCCGCTACATAAAGCCTTTTTCAAACATGGCTAATTATAAAGCTGAAGCTAGACTGAAAATTCTTATTTTCAAACGTAAAGCAATATTTAGCCGAGAAAATTGTATTTTCGAAACTTCGAAGTATACAGCTACATTCGATACTAGGACAAATCAGAAGTTTTTTCAAGATTTGGAAAGCATTAAAGCATTTGACGTCCTCCGTGGTGTAGTGGCTAAGCACGCTGGGTTTTAAGGCGTCGCCGCTCTGAGGTCCCGGGTTCGATTCCCGGTCGGGTCAATACCAAGTACCACCGTTGTGTCTGATTTCCATAACACAAGTGTATTAGCTACTTACTTTGGGATCAGAGCAATGAATGTGATTGGTGTCCAATTTAAAAAAAAAAAGGATTACACACGAAATTCGAAAACATTGTTGATAAGGTTAATGAGGTACAATTAGAAATCGATCCCGCTCCCAAATGAGTAGACTATTTACACGTCCATTCAAAGAATTTAATCCTTTGATTTTAAACTTTGCGTCGAAACTCTTAATCCTTGCGATAGTAAAAATCTAGATTTTAGTGCAGCAGAATATTTCATCATTTTTTTTGCCATAAGAGGCAACGGATACTGTTTTAGGCTTGCTTTTAAAGCTTCACTGCGACGCGCACGAAATTCTCAGTCGCAGTACATAAATTTCAGAGTTTTTTTAATTCTTTTTGTTTGAGCTAGCGGTGGCTAGTGCTAGCTAGCGCAGGTGTAGTCTGGTCTACGGGAGCATGAAACGAACTATTTTAGGCAGGCAATTAAGTCAAGTTTCTGCAAACAGTGCATCAGAGTTAAAGTGTTGCCAGTTATTCCAGTTGATATGTCTCGAGAATTTCACCCCAACGGCTCCATGAAACGATTCAGTGCTTGCATTTTGCATTTTCCAATAAGTTTCCCGTTTGATGTACAACAATGCTAGATTTTATTTTACGCTACAAATTGACATTATTCTCAAAAAATACAATCACTTCATTGGATCAAACTCTTTTTGTAAATGGTTGTAAAGAACAGATACTTCTTAAGAAAAATGCTTTCTTCTTATCTTATTACTGTTAATCTTTAAACCCTTGACCGTTATTTAAAAAAATGCTTACTTTGTATACAGATCAGCCAAAGATACATTAAAAACATTATTTTTTTAGCGTTTCGGTATGATATATTTCTGATATATGCTTGCTTTACTTTACCGTTAGCAACTTTACTGCTATCATATTTATAATTATTTATTTTTAATTTATGGCATTATGAGTTTTACAATAAATAACTAAATCGGAATATACTACCGAAGTCGTTCTTAGCCATTCAGTTACTTTAAAATGCAAATATTATGATATTTGCATTTTATACCGAAACATACTTTGACATCCTTTCTAATCAATCAATATTTATCTCGGTTAATTGCTCAATAACATGGGGTGGATACGACCAAACATAGGCTTACACCTGCGTAACTATACGAAGAATCATTTTATTCCTCGATTTTGTATTCAAGTAAGGGTGGCTATAATGTAACGGTGTCAAAATTCAAACCTAGAATTAATACCTCAGTAATCGGGGAGTAAATCAGTGTTGCATCTTACCATCTATTGTTATAGAATATCGCTCTTATATATCGCTATATCTATAGTTCGTTTTTCAATCTATTCGTCTGACAATGTTAACAGTTTTTCATATTTTCTCAAATAATATCATTAAAAAAAACCTTTCAAATCATGAAACGATCTGTGTCTCAACGATGACCGGCCTATGTAAGTTTTGAGAGTTGTGTTTATTTTATTTAAAAATAAATTATTTTGTTAAAAATGAATATCAATATTGTTTACAATATTAGACTAGCAAAGAGAAACAGACTTTACCGTGATGCGAAATAAAGAGCTTATCCAAGAATAACGTTATGGCGTGGCCATTATAATATAATTATATCAAATGTCAGAAAAATATTATTATTATTTATTTATTATCAGGCTAAACATGGCCCATAGTACAAATACCTTATAGACTAGCATACAATATGCCAATTTAAAAATACAATATATTTCTTGAAGACTGAAATACATACAATGGCAACATATTTATTTATTCAAATAATAATACACTTTTTCGTCGGCGTACCATTGCGCAACTTGTTGTCGGGTACCCGTCTACGAAACCGACAATACACAACACCAATCGGCAAAAATCTTCATTAGTGAAGGTCGACAGCTGTTTGTTCGGGACCCTTACTACTAACGAATTTAAATTCGTATTCGACCCTCAGTGAGAAAATAGTCTTTATACGGATGTACTCTAGAATACACGAACAGTACAGTACGGGACACGTACTGCAGTGTCAGTGGTATAGCAAGACGAAGCAGGTGGTTCGGTCGGCAGTTACGAATGGAGGGCTCCCTTTTTTCTCTCTCTCTCTCTCTCTCTCTCTCTTTTCATAACACTTATCGGCCTGTTATGCCAGCGTCTTCAGAACTGCGCTAAAATTGCTTTTTCCAGTGGCTGCTTCCAGTGGGATGGGAGACCATTCCGACAATATAAGTGACGTACATCACGAGCATCTCCGTGCTTCGGAAGGCACTTTAATCAGTTGGTCCCGGCTAATATCGGTTGATATTAGTCGTTAAGCCTAGTCAGAGGCCTTATGGGCGGCTTGATAACATCTGACAGCAGTTTGCAAACACCCCTCTATCAACCCGCACTGAGCCCGCGTGGTGGAGTATGGCTCAAACTACCTCACAGTTGAGGTAAGGCCTTTGCCCAGCAGTCGGATGTTACAGGCTAACTTTGCTTGCTTGCTTTGCAGTGGCTGCTACAGCATATTCAAGTGTTGGAGTTGACGTGAACACGCGTAATGTTTCCTGCAGTGCTACGAACTGAGCAATCTCGCAACATTGATGACATCACGCAGCCTACGCGTTAAAGAAAGCGCTTGCAAAATTCAACAGGCTTGCTAATGTGACAGTGGCCGAGTGGTATAGGCATACGCCCGGATTACGTAAGACACGGGGTTAGATTCCTCGTCTGTCACACAGCCAAAGTTGCTATTTACAAGTGCAATTTGCAATTCATATGACTTAACTAGTTTAGCAGAACGAATGATTGAAATGTACCTCTATTATTATCCGGCAAATTAATGCTACACCAAAGTGGTATGGTGTGAACGATAAAATTCTGTCAATTGAAAGCCGTCGTATTATGGTGTTTCCACACGGCGGCATGTGTCGGCATGCCGCTTCGTATCTGACAGGTAATAGACGTATGCCGCCGGCAATGCCCCAGGGCGGTGTGAATATAACATTATTGCAAGTAAGTACGGACCTGTCAAAAAAGTTGTTTGACAAGTTTTTCTGACATTATGACATACACACAACAATTATGTGATCACCAGTATGAGATTATTTATTTTTCTAAATGTAATCGATTGAAGAAAATATATTTGGTGTGTTTTCTTTTAATATAAAAACATGTTATAATATTATAATAATAAGTATATGTAATTTTATCATTTAAAGAACCTAACAAAATAGATTTAGTTTTTTTTTAAAGGGATCGCAAACAAATTTCAATTTTTTTATGTGTGGATATCATTTGGCCAGACGACGCCATTACGTTATTCTTGGATTAGCTCGTTATTCCACGCAACACCGTTGGTATACGAATGACTTCAAATTAAATACGATATTCTAAACATCTGATAGTAAACGGATAATTGATTTACTCTCTGATATCTAGCGCTTTAGTCTATGGTTAAGGTTTGAGTTTATTCTAGTTTGGCTGAAACCGCCCTTAAACTAATAATAATATACCTTATTATCATAAATGGTACGGAACCGTACAAGTGGTACAAGTGACGACGAATAAAAGTGATATTTTTAACGACTTCAAACAAAGGAGGTAATCAATCCGACCTCAATGTATGTGAGATCGTCAGAATTGGATAAAATTTTAATGTGTTGATCTATACAGGCTTCTTATTATTTGTGCAAAATTTATGTTTTATGTTCGTCTCAGGATTTCTCGAAAACGAGAAGCCAGTAGCGATGTGATTCTTTATTAGTTTTATAAGGTGTAGTTTATCTCAGACTACAGTGTAATATTTATCAAAATCGATCCAGTAGTTTTTGCCATATTATGAGTAATAACTTAAAATTGTGAAATAAAAAAATATTTTAAAAAATAAAACCGCCTTCAAAAAGCTCAAAAAAACGCATTCGTCTTTTATTTAGGAGAAAAAAAATCTTTTGGATTCGGTGCATCATGCATTAAGCTCACTTACCTAAACTAACAGTACACATCATCATGCACCGACTCCAAAAGGATTAGTTTAAAAAAAAACAATCGTTTTTATCGTTTTTTTTAAATGAAGTATTATAAAAACTGATATTAAAACGTGCTCCAACTAAAAAATATCCAAGTTATAAGGTTTAATCCAAACACCTAATTAAAAAAATATTACTTTACGCAAAAATACGAAATTGAGTGTAAAGTTAAAAGCTATAATAGTAGCGAGCTTACCTACTATATATAGATAGAGTACTCAGTCAGTGGCTTGTGGACATTGAGTGTGACAAAGACGGGTGCATAACACGGGAAAGAGAAAGCAGATTTCGCAGCCATGGGGAGCTGCGCGCAACGTGTCAAGATGAGGATGGGGTGAGAGAAACAAAACACTGGGATAAATTTAAGTTTACAGAGGTCGAAAATACTCAAAATATCAATAAGTGTTGCACTTGAAATTTAAATTTAGCTTTTGAAGGCACAGGGGTCCTAATTATCTGAGTAAAAGCTACAATCGAGAACTGAAAATAACCTGAAAGCTACATTATCACAATGGTAGCAAAAATTGACAGTAGTATACATAGTTTAGATAAGATATCTTATTACTTACCAACCGCGATTTTTTCTATGGGCAGAGGCTGCGTGAGTACATCACTCGCGTATAACAATAACAAATTCACACCAATCGCAACCAAATGTTTGTTAGGCATTTTCACGGGATTTTTTCGTACCTTTTCGATCGAAACTATGTACAGACGGTTACATGCTAAAAGAAGTGATTTTACTGGGGTAATGTGTGTTGAAATAGCGTCAAAGAGTAGAGATGCTGCGTGCAAACCTGAGACGTAGGGGCGACTGATGTTGCTCGGTCATGGCATGGGCGGGGGAAAGCACCCCCGCCGCCCCGCGCTTTACTCACTCACTGTTAAGTGGGAATGAACCCGATATCCTGAAACGAAGCGTGAAAGATCTCTTCTTGGTTAAGCTACAGACATGCTACAATCGTGAAGGACTGTTAAATTTAATTGCTTTTTCAAACGTCTTTACGGCAAGAATAAATTGAATCTGAACTATCGTAATATATCAAGTCGTTAAGTTCCCATTCGGTCACAATAATAAATGATAAATGTTAATTACAGAGAAAAGTATATTTCGTTGGAGAATAAAAACTCAACGTTTTAACAATAATACAGATAAGTGTTAAACATTGCGCGAGTTGTTCTCGTCGTTGTCTATAAAAAGGTCGGGACCCCGTCTACCCATCCCCGCCGATCCCACCCTCTTTCTCTTTAGCCACATTTGTAAGCAAAACCTCAGTCTAAGCCCCGCCTTTTTATTTTTATGAGAAGTATTACTTTGAGCCTTCACAGAAAATTATTGATGGCCAGAAGTATTTATTTTTATTTACCAAAAACGTGCCTGAAAAACTTTTAAAATGGTTTAAAGGTATAAGCCTAGATCATGTGCTTATTTATAATTATCGCTGAGATTAGAATAATGAAAAAGTATATATTTTTCCAAATGATTAGCAATAACAAATATTGGTTCTGAAAGAAAATTCAACGAACAAAGTTAAGTTGTTTTTCGTTTTTGAGTAGGTTAGTTTGAAGTTTATTTTTAGGTTGCATGTCTGAGTATTTAATTTATTTTTGTTTGTTAATAATAAAATTTTATTAGTTATAATGCTAGAGAGAAAAATAAGGTAAATATTTGTATGTGTACTCACATCAAGTAATAGAAATAAACTTAATATTTACTTGTAACAAATGTGTTTGTGTATGATTATAATACCGTCAAGTTAAATTTTTTTGAGCAAAGTAAACTGAAACAAAGACATGTATGACATAAAAAATACAAACAAGACACAAGTACTGAAACACAACCATTGCCTAGGGGCAAGGAGGCCAATATGTTGTGGTAGTAGTAAAAGTTGAAATTATAGTACGTCCAACACAGAACACTAATTTCGGTATCGATTTATGGTTTCTAGTTAATATGACCAACTTGAACAGATCCTCGTCATTTGGGCTTTTCAATAACTTTGATCCTCCGTCGGATCATTACTAAGATTGATCAGAAACTCGCTAACTTTAGTTCAATTGTGTTAGATAGTTCGTTCGTATTATCTTAGTACCGTGCCTCTGAGTTTTCTGTGGGTGAAACTTTTATATTAATGTGCTCCTTTCATTAATGGCTAGGTTGTTAAGTCGTGATAACTTAGAAATTAACGAACAAAATAGAAACATTAGCTGCAGTACGAGTTTAGCTGTAGTAAACTAAGATTGAATGAAACCGACATTTGGAAAGGTCAATTACGCTGACAAAACTATATACGAGTATACCTGGTCTTGCCAGAAATATTGTCACAAAGAAAAAACATTTTTTTAATGCAAATAAGATTTATTGCTTTTACAGAGTGTCACTTAAATATAAAACAATTTAAAATATAAAAAGCTTATTCGAAGTGGTCTCCATTGGCTGCAATTGAGTCCTTTGAACGTTGAGGCCAGTTATCAATAGAAGCACGCACTCTTTCCATGGGAAAATTCTTCACTGCCAATCGATGGATTGTTTTAGGGACTCCAAATTATCATGGCGTTTAGAGCAAGTCTCTGTAAAACTGACCATAAGTCATAATCCTAGACGGGACTAGACGACGGCCAGTCTTCAGTTCTGATGAAGTCCGAAACGTTCGCTTCTAGTCAAGACTTCGTGGACCAAGCTTTATGACCCGGAGCCGGGTCTTGTTGGAAAGACCATGCTTGATTATTGAACATGGTGCTGTTAAAGGGGCTTAACTACGTTCTCAAGAATGGTATCTTAATACACTTGTGTCGATGTTTTGATACCTTTTTCACAAAAATATGGCTCAGTCACTCCTTCATAGCTAACACCCCACCAAACCATCACTGAAGTCGGGTAATGCCCACGTTGCACTCTGCCGACTCAGTGGGAAGCTTCCTTAGAAGTTTGAGCATAATTACGGTCATTTCGTTTGTTAAAATGCTGCTCAATTGTAAAGATTTTTTCATCCGCAAACAAAATTTTTCTGTGACCTCCCGTTGCGTACCGTTTCAGTAGTTTTATAGATTCTACCACCCTATTATTTTTTAAATTATCAGTTAAAAAATGACCAGTCTCTTATAGGCTGCAGGTCCTAAGTCATCTTTTAAAATACGCGACATGGTTCTGGGTGCTATCTTCATCTCCCGAGATAAAATCTTTTGCTTTCGGACAGGATTTCTGCAAATTCTATCCCTTACTGTTTTGACCATAAAATTATTATCCCTTTGGAATAGAACGACAAAAGCGAGATGTCACTAGCAGCAAACTGTGTGATAAAAAGAGATGGGTAGCAGAACCATTTTTGTCAGATGTCAAACAGTTGACCGCCCTGCAGAAGCTCGCTGAAAATTACGTGCATTTGATTTTTTATATTTAAAAGTGAAATTGTGTACATTTTGGAGAAATAATGCGTCTGAAACATGGTAACTTGATCGGTGATTGATTATTATGCATTTCAGCGGCATAACCCCAACTAATAATCATTTAACAGGTAGATTAGTCCAAATCGAAGCCTCTTAATATACGACTTATATTTACGAATGCGCTTCAAATTTAAAGTACGCAGTTTGATTATTCTATTCTACAAACGTTAATTTACGTAAATAATAAAGACAGAATAACACAGGGAATGTATATCGACGAATATTTTGTATAATGAAATAACATTAGTTTTACACTAGAGCTGCATGTTCAATATTTCGTGTCGACTGTTTATCATGCAGTAAACTACTATATTTTACTTAGGAACATTGTTATAAATCACCTGATCGAAAGGTTATCTCATTTTAAGCTACAAATGTTACTTACTTAAGTTAGTTACTGCCATCTTAAATCGGTTTCGTTTGACAGCTTTTACTTGTCCTTCTATTCCAATAGGAATATTAATTTTATGGTTTTGACCACCTTTTTCGTACGAATACTACGTGAACAGCCAGATTTTTTTCTGTCACAAACAGAAGAGGTATCATTGTACCTATTGATAGCCCGGTACACAAACATTTGACTAATACCAAGCGTATGGAGAGTTTTAAAAATTGCATTTGGCTCCATACCATCTTTGTGTATTGCGATCACAGCGATTCGGTTCTCTTTATCACCCCACTCCATTTTAATATCGCAAAATATTATAAAATGTATTGGCGCCAAAATTAGAAAACACAATGAGCAATCGTATAAAAATGACAGATTCCAAATTCAAATGTAATATCTTTCTTATTTTTAATTGTAACAGTATTTATGGCCACACTGTGTATTTAAAAACAACACATTAAAAAACTATTTAGGAGAAATTTAGTTTAGTCACTGTACCGAATTATTGTTAGGGTCTGTATACTCGTACTCGGACTTTATAAAGGACAAAAATAAAATGCACAGTTTCACAAAAAAATACAAAGAAAAATAAACCTTTAAAATATTTCCCTGAAATCAAATTACGCTGCAAAATGATAATTTAAAGATTAACAAATGGCTTAGTATTTTTTCAACACTTACAGGATGATTTTTTGTAATCTTATGCCCATCTTCATCTTATAAAACGGACTCTGTGGATTTTTGTGCCTGCTATTTTCTATAGGTATATATATATATATGAGGTATTTATAGCAAATAAATGATTCAATTAAGGTTTTGAATGAAAGTACTAAATTTTAGGCGATCAATTGATTTTTGGAGTCGGTGGTGCCCTGATTGTGTTTTAAAAAGCTTCAATGCGAGGGTATTTCACCGACTCCAAAAATAAGTTTTTGGCCTTAAATGGTGTCCTTTCTTTCCAAGTACCTACCAATTGTTTAGCTTAGAATTGTTCGTGCATTTTGTTTTGTATTCGGTACTTTTTGATAGTTTATTTTATATCTCGATCTGTTTTATTGTTAATTGTTTTAATCACCTATTTTCTGCTTAGTGTGAATTTATATTCACAAATACAATTTGAGACAAATAAACGCGTTTTGGTTGCAATCCGTTAATTATTTAAATCTCTATCCCAAAGTTATTTGCAAGGAAAAATGTCCTTAAGATAACTTTAAGGGCAACTGGCTACGAAGTTTAATATCCTTAAGCAGTTGGCAGCCCGAGGTCCTTCAAACATTGAGAGCTCAAAGGGAAAATAAAAAGACATTTCCATTGCAAATTTGAGCAAGTTTGATTTTGATCGCTACTTTGGGTGGAACCCGATGAGTAACAAGGTTGGGAATCTCAACTCCTCACTTCAATTCAATCGTGACAACGATAAATCTATTCTCATCTTTTCCATCTGCGATTAGCGTAAAAGAAAACGATGTTTATTAAAATGTGAACAAGGTAGTTATTAAGCTCTGTTTATTCTCCGAAAACTGTCTAATTCTAATGGATTTTCAACGTAAGACTAATTATATAATGAGTTCTTAATAAGATTTAACAAATAGCTTTTGATACTATGCTTATCTTTCTGTGAATTGTTTTTCTTTTTGTATTTTAACAGTAAAATTCGTCTTATTGAGTCTAAGACAAGTGTAGATAAATCTATCTATATCTTCAATTAAATTGGAGATATAGATACAAAGAATAAATAAATAAATAATAAAGACTCTTTGGGAAAGCAACCAAAAAATATTATATACATTTAATTTAAAAACTACAAATCCGGTACACCACAACACTAGATATTTTTTTATTACCTTCCAAAACCTGTTTTTTATGTTTACTTTAATATTCAATTGAGTGGAGAAAAAAAAATGATTCTTTTGAAACTTATTTATTGTAATTCATAAATATTTAAGTTTTTGCATGCCAAATATAAGTATGAAATGCCGTTTTACAGAAAGGGAATAAAGTCGTGTTGAAAAGATGACCGCTCAACCATTCTCTCCATAAATAGGTTCAAAGAATGATATTACGAGGTATGATTAAAATAATACTTTGTAATATCATTCACACTTCACAAACACATCTTTTTGTTATTAATAATGATAATTTGTTTCATAAAAAATCTCATAGGTTGGTACTTTATATTTAAAATAATAAATGAGTAGAGAACTTTAGGTGTTCCCTCTTTTGATAAAAAATAAGGTAGCTATTTACCATAAAATTATTATCCCTTTGGAATAGAACGACAAAAGCGAGATGTCACTAGCAGCAAACTGTGTGATAAAAAGAGATGAGTAGCAGAACCATTTTTGGCAGATGTCAAACAGTTGACCGCCTTGCAGAAGCTTGCTGAAAATGACGTGCATTTGATTTTTTATATTTAAAAGTGAAATTGTGTATATTTTGGAGAAATAATGCGTCTGAAATATTGTGACTTGATCGGTGATTGATTGTTATGCATTACAGCGGCATAACCCCAACAAATAATCATTTAACAGGTAGATTAGTCCAAATCGAAGCCTCTTAATATACGACTTATATTTACGAATGCGCTTCAAATTTAAAGTACGCAGTTTGATTATTCTATTCTACAAACGTTAATTTACGTAAATAATAAAGACAGAATAACACAGGGAATGTATATCGACGAATATTTTGTATAATAAAATAATATTTAGTTTTACACTAGAGCTGCATGTTCAATATTTCGTGTCGACTGTTTATCATGCAGTAAACTACTATATTTTACTTAGGAACATTGTTATAAATCACCTGATCGAAAGGTTATCTCATTTAAAGCTACCAATGTTACTTACTTAAGTTAGTTACTAACATCTTAAAATCGGTTTCGTTTGACAGCTTTTACTTGTCCTTCTATTCCGATAGGAATATTAATTTTATGCTATTTACAAAAAAAATCGAATTAATTTTTAAAGAAATATTTTATTGAATAATCTGCATAAGAACAGTCTAATCTCGTTACTCAGTCCATGTGTTAGTACTTACATAAAGGTCGGCAGCATAAATAAGTCTCATTACATACGAGTAGATATCACAGCTTGCCGCTTATTACCACAGTTGAAAAAGCTGGTACTGGCAACGGCTAGTTAGAACCATGTGCCGTGAAATGAAGTCTGTATAGTCGGTATATTTTCGTACATTGTGCTACAGAACCCAGAAAGCTGCCTGTAGAGCCCGTAAAATATAAAAGCAATAAATGTCAAGCGCAAACAGCCAAGTTTCACAACATAAAAGATCGCAGCGGTCGTAGTGGCCGCCCGCGACCAAGTGGCTATTCAGCATTTTTCTATCATATTATTGTTTAGCAGACCCGCCTATTATATTGTATGAATGTACCTATGTGAAGGATTGCAATGCCCAGAATCAGTCTTGTTTGAAAGTTATGCCTGCGCAATTTTCGTACTGAGATCTGTTTTGGTAACTACAAAAAAAAAACTGTTTTTACTGTCTTACGGTCTTCATATCTAGAACAATAAAATAATTGGTCCAGATTAAGTAAGTAGTTGGACGCAATGATTTTATTTACATTTCGAAATGCTAAGAGTATCATGAAATTCATCTAAACTTTTCAATACCCTTTCATAAAGCAACTTTGTGATGCTTTGTCTGATGTGCGAATTTTGAAACGTATTCAAAGAAGTGATTTGAAGTTTCTCGCAATGAAAGCCGAAACACTTAATTGCACAGGAGCCGACGCGGACTGAGTCGCACTCAAATTTGAAACGAGGAAGTTATTCAGTGCTGGAGAGGTGAAGAACTTCATTAGACATTCAGAGCCCCATTATTTGTGTGCGGCAGTGACTCCGCAAGGAAAAGTTACACTTTCAGATTGATTTCAGCGACAATCTCCGAGCTTAATAGTTCCCCAGTTTTGACTTGAATAAAATATTTGTACCAATTACGAGTTTGAGCAGAAAAACGATTTTGAACGTGTATCGTTCCTTGCACGTTCATGGCACGGTCATGGTATGGTACGGTGCAGTGGGAAAATCCCTAACGTCGAACAGTGTAAGTGACATGTTCGATTATTTATATCTTCGTTTATATTTTATTGAATGCAGTAATAGATCAATTAAATAGATAGATAATTGAATCCGTCACTTATAGGTTATATGTACCAGTATGTTTGTTTCTATGTACGATTTAGAGGTGGTAGCATAGTCGTTACTCTTTTTATCTTTGGTCTTGAAAGAATAGCGATTTTAGAGTTTCTTCCTATAGAGAAATAATCTTTTCATTTCTTCATATAAATCTTGTGTGATCATATATTTCATTATTTTGTCTCGTTATTGTTATCATCCTTATTCATACCTTCCGTTGTTTTGTGATGCACAATAACATACATAATTAATAAGCAAAAAAACATTTTTAATTCAAAAGCAAATTTGATTCGCACGCCTGAATTCGGATATTATTCATAAATCCATTCAAAACCGAAATGAAAAATTCACCGGACCAAAAAAAAATAAGGCAGAAAATGATGGCTAATAACCCCATTATAACACATTTTTGAATAGCGACTTGATAATGTGGTTAAATAACTTTGGTACCTTGTCTATCATTTTAACATAAAAATGGACTAATGAAAACGTCTTAGGAAAACTATAACGCAACATTTCAAACGTTCCACATATAAAATATGCCAGTGGACGGCTTTTCTGGGATTTAATTAACTTTGAAGATAGATAAGAAAATCCAGGCTATGCATTCACGAGAGTTTTAAAAATGAAATTATATGAGGTAGTGGGAAATGTTCAACGACTTAATGTTTCCGTAACATACCTGGTTCTGTAAGCTCTGCATATGGAGTTGTGATTTTGCTGTGGTTTCGTTAATTAACGTACATGATATTTTAATTATGTTAGTGGCGCATTTGATGGCGTGGCGGTGCAAACTTGCTTAGTTGATTCGACGCACACCATTAAAACGTCAAACTCAATATCAGACTCACGCCTCCGCTGACGTAAATGAACGTAACGAAAAGCGACACTCATGTACGCACATAATATGTGTAATTTTCATATATCCTCAGTGAAGTTATATACTCTTTGCATTCCACACGCATGGATTACTAAGCATTCACTGGCAGACGTAATTCAATGTGAAAATTAGCATCATTTCGCACAGGCGATGGATAAGTTACTCGTATCATGTCCGAAAATAGAAGTTGTCAGATGAAAAATGTTGCAACAAATATATGAAAACTTATAATTAATTTTTTTTTAGTAATTGGCGTTAACTATACACATGATTTAGTAAGGTTTTGTCAATTTCACATTAAAATTGATTCAAAGTTAACTGACTGAAAAAGAAACAAGTACCTACCCAGTTTGGTTTCAAGTAAATTGTAGATGTTGCAAAACGTAATTCTAAAATAAACGCAAATGCCAAAATGTGCTTACACAACATTTGTCGTCAAAGAAATCATTACAAAAGGCATCCCACCAACTACTTTACCAAGTTTCTTAAACAGTTAAGGGTTTTTTTTTGTGAGGTTTCTCAAAATTTTGTTACAATACCACCCTTACGAAACTTTCAAAGAACCTTTGACTCTATTTTTGATACACTTGCGTCAACACGGGCGCTACATCCAGAGATTTCGTAAAGGATTGTTCATTTTTATCAGGAAAATGAGAAACTTAAATATAATGTTAATGATTCCTTAATGCCAGCACTTTCAAATTTGCCAAGAGCATACTGTTCAAATCGACCACTATTATTAGAATTATTCCATCCTAACGGCACAAACTAATTAATTACTTACCATTTCTCATTCCAAATAATCAAAATCTAACAGGGAACTGACATAATTGGTATCTCGGTTACAATTGGATTGAAATTCAGCAATAGATCTTTAAAAAATCTCGTAGTACTGCCGTGCTTATTAAAAACGCAGTAAGGAATATTTTTCAAATATTGAGTTACATACAGATTCGGAATTCTCGTGATGAGCAATTTACATCACTTTGATTCTTATTTCTCTAGCTATACAGACTGTTATACTTTGATGTGGCGCAAATGCAGTATGCTTTTTGTTCTAAAATAATACCAAAGAGATAGCACTGAGTACTGCTTTTTGCTAATGGTACTTTTGTACGGTAAGATTTATAACAACAAATAATAAAAACAGCAAATTGAGTTCAGTCGTTTTGACATTTTCATTAATGGGTAATACTAATCTAAAGAGCAGTTTAATGTGTTACTGCTTACATTTTTTGTAATTTAGAATAAAAATAAATTGTATTTACTAGCTATAAATTCGGTAACATTTCCTATTCAGTATTGTTGAGTAAAAATCAGCTTTCAGCAATTGGTATTAGGTAGATTAGCAGTATTAGTAGAGAGGTGAGAGGCTTGGTGGGGTAAAGCTTTCGATTCGCACGCGCCCGAACTTTTGTAACTTGCGGACGAGCCCCAGTAAACGCCGTGCGCTTGAGTGGAGCGTGGTGGTTGAACATCTCTCCGATTAGCCCCAAAACGTAAGTTAAAGTTTTGTTAAATATTACATATAGGAGTACAACTTCAAACCATACAACATAACTGTTACTGCACTTATAATAAAAGAAAATTTATTAAAGATACAAAATAGAGTTTCCTTTGTATATTCCGTAATTTAGTAAGAAGTCCGTTTCTTTATTTAATATTATTGTTTTGTGTGTATTAAATATTGGTTTTGGTAACGTCGCTTATAAGACAAATAAACGATGTAGTCAATCAGTACTATGAATAAACGGCTCCGCGCACGTTTTATTAACCTTTGCCGATTTCGTTCGTTCGGTATCAGGAGATTTAGTCAGGCTCCAGGTCCGCAATAGTAGGTAAAGCAGAATTTCTCGCCACTTTGTATCTTTAGCAACGCCGCACTGTTGGTATAGTTAGCAACTATTTATATTTGTCATCATCATTATCAGCCAAAGGACGTCTACTGCTGAAAATAGGCCTCCCCCAAGGCTTTCCACAGCGACCGATCACAGGCGGTCTGCATCTAGTTTATCCTGCGATATTTTTGAGGTCGTCTGTCCATCTAGTTGGTGGAAGTCCTACGCTGCGTCTTTGGTCGAAGGGTCTCCAATCTAGAACTTTCCTGCCCCAACGGCCAATTGAGCGTACTGATTCTCAAGGCTATGTCCGTTACCTTAGTTCTTTTACGTATCTCCTCATTTCTGATTTGATCCCGTAGAGAAACACCCAGCATAGTTCCTCCATCGTTCGTTAGGTGAATTTGAGCTTCTTTATAAGGCCCATAGTTCGAGACCATGTTTTGGATCCGTATGTCATCACTAGTTGAAGACTTTCGTCTTCAGACACTGAGGTAGTTGAGATGAGAAGACACTCTTGCGCAGTTTCCCGAACGCTGCCCAGCCGAGTTGGATTCGTCGATTGACCTCTTTCTCAAAGTTGAACCTACCCAATTGGATCTCTTGTCCCAGGTAGACGTACTCGTCGACAGCTACGAGAGTTGAGTTCCTAATGAATACTGGAGTGGGTACGTTCGGTTCATTTTAAGACCCACTTGTTGGGATACCCTGTCAAGGTCTCCGAGCATAGTAACAAGATCATCAAGCGTCTTTGCCACGACTATATCATCGGCAAATCGGAGGTGTATGATGTATTCGCCATTAACATTGATGCCGATTCTTTCCCATTCCAGAAGTTTGAAGGCGTCTTACAACGCCGCTGTGAACAGTTTCGGAGGTATAACATCTCCCCGTCTCACATAGCTCCGCAGTGGAGTCGCAGTGGAATCGCCTTCGTGTCTGCTCCTGTACTCGGACCGACATGGTGGCGTTATTGTACTCGTAAAGGCAGTTTAACACCTCAATATACCTATAGCCTATGTGGCACAGCTGCAGAGACTGAAGCACCGCCCAAGTTTTGATCAAATCATAGGCCTTCTCATAGTCCACAAACGCTAAGCATAGAAGCATATTATACTCCTCTTACTTCTGTATAATTTGCCTAAGCGTATGGATGTGGTCTACGGTACTAAAGCCTTTTCGGAAACCGGCTTGTTCGGGAGGCTGGAAGTCATCAAACCTACGTGGGAGACGATTTGTGATGACCCTTGAAAACAGCTTGTAGACATGGCTTAGAAGTGAGATGGGTCTAGACTTCTTCAATAAGGTTTTATCTCCTTTTTTACGAACAACACCACCACACTCCTGTTCCACGCCTCGGGCGTGATGCCCTCCAGCAGCACGGAATTAAAGAGTCTCTGAAGTACTTAAAGTACCGGTGTTCCACCCGTCTTCAGAAGCACTGCTGTGATTCTGTCCTCGCCAGGTGCCTTGTTGTTTTTGAGCTGTTTAAGAGGCCATTCTCATCTCGTAAAGGCTAATGTCCGAGATGTCTTCGGTGTAGTGTCGGGTCAGGACCGCTCTTGGGTCTCTGGCCGAGCTTTTATCAGGTTTGGCAACTGAGGTGTTCAACTGTCCATAAAACCTTTCGATCTCCCTTGAAACCTCTGCTTTCGTCGACGCTACACTGCCTTCCTCCGTCTTAAGCATCGTCAACAGGCTTTGCCCTAATAGACATGTCTCTGGCAAACACTTTTATATTTATAGCATTTATTTATTATTTACAGAAAATGGCGACTAAAAGGGATATTTTATTTAACAAAATAAGTACAAAGAAAAGCACGTTTGCTGACACGGAAGAAATATATCAGCGAGAGTATGATTATAAAGATTTTGCTGCTATATTTGATTACAATAACGAATATAAAAATTCATTTAATAATATAAGAATGTTTGGCACAGAGATATTGAAGTCAAACTTAAAGAAAAGAAATTTACTAAAAGACGAGAGTGTATCAGATACTGCCTGTGATAATCATATTGGTAATAATAAAAAATATTTACCCCGGCTTGTTAATGTTGGCTTTGATAACACATTGCCAAGTCATAGCAGTCCTATAAATTTGTAATGAAGAAGTACCTCCATCAGTTGAAATAGAACAATCTCCATCGGCTGACATGAAACTTCGACCATCAAATGAAGCAAAACTTAGTCCATTAATAACTCCTCCAACAGCTTAGATTGAATTAACTATAGAAAATAGTGACGTTAGCGGTAATGATGCAGATTACGTCCCAAATGAAGACTCAGACGACCAAACATCCGATGAAATCCATTTTTTGTCTAAACAAAAGACAAAATCAATTACATCTATTTGTACATCTTAACAATCATTTTCGCACTGTGAATTTTCCGAATAAAAATCAAATGTTTCTGCTTTCTGCGAAAAATGTTCTAGCTTTCTATGCTTGCAACGTTACGAAAACCCACTTAATAGTTGCAAAAATCATCGACCTTACGCTGATAGTAAAGTGAGTACTAAAAATAAATCAAAAACTGTTTCTGTTCCAAAAAAACGAGGCCAAGAAAAGAAACTTTAAAAAAAACATATCATATATCTCAGTGTGAATACACAGTTTATACGGAAGAAGTATTTTCTACTTGCGGTAAATGTCTCTTTTTTCTCTATTACCATCACTTTGTTAATGAATCTACATACCTTGAATGTCAAAATATTTTACGGAAGCTGAACAAGTAAGCAAGAGTAAAGATAGCTAGTCCAAAAAGATACATCTCTCTGAACATGGTATTACTGACCCTGAGTGTCATGTCACCCATTCATGGTTACTGAAATAAGTGGTGAGGTCACGAATAAATTATCTTTTACAAAAATGGAATACCTAAAAAAAAGAAAGTATCAAAGCACTGTAGGAGAAAGAAAACATATAAATGCAAAAAATAACGTAAAAAAATGAATTTAAAAAAAAACTTGCAAAGCAAAATGCATACTTAAATGTACATGAAATTTAACTGAAGATCAACGGGAAAAAAATAATGCAGAATACGTTTCACTTAGCTGGGAAGTAAAAAAATTATTTATAAAAGTCAAGATTGTACCCAAAGTTATCGCTACTAGAGAAAAACGCTAACCAAAAACCGTGAACGAAGACGTAATGTCTCATACGATTTTATTTTTCAACTGGATAGTAAAATAATCAAGGTTTCTAAAACGTTGTTATTGACAATGCTAGGTTATTACCCAAAAAAATTATAACAGAGTTTTGTTAGCACTGAAAAAAGCTGCTAATGACCAAAAAGATAAGAGAGGATATACGAGAAAGAGCGAACAAAATAGATACTGAAATCATAAAAAATCAAAAAAAATCATACAACCCTGTTATACCACATAACCAAAGGGAGTTCGCCGTCTTTATTAAGCGATATTACTTTATCAAACATGTATGAAAATTGCACAAAGAAATATCCCTACATGAAAATTTCCTATGAAACTTATCGACGGGTATTGCGAAAAGATATGAATATTTCATTTGCGCATTTAGGTAATGAAGAATGTGAAACATGCGCCCACTATACACAGCATTCTAAAAGCGACGAGTTCAAGGATAGTAATTACGAGTATGCATGAAATATGAAAATCATAAAGTCAAGTACAGACAGGCTCGTAAAGCATATAAAGAAGACGTTAAAAATAGCGAACACAACAATGAAACAGCATTTTACTCTGTAGATCTACAGAAGGTTGTTGTGCTGCCTAGAATGGAACAATTTAAAGTTAGGATTTTTTGCCCCAGAACAATAGCATACAACGAGAGTTTTGTACCTTTAGGAACATGTAAAAAAGACGAGATACCGTTTGCAGCTATTTGGAACGAAAGCGTTTTTGGACGCAATCAAGACGATGAAATCTTCTTTTAGAGCGTTTCTAATTCACAAAAGAGACAAAGAACATTTGGTTATATGGATGGATAATTGTTCATCTCAAAAAACAACTTGGGCGCTGTTGACATTTATGACAAATATTATTAACAGCAATCTAATTTCTGAAAAAACAATCACCTGAAAGTATTTTGAATCAGTACATACGTTCATGTTTGCGGACAGTTTTCATCATAGAGTAGAACAATCATTGCAAAAAATGGGAAAGTTTAAGACTTCAGAGACTTCATAAATGCAGTGAAACGAGCCCAAAAATCTGTTTACTGTAAAGTAATGGAAATTTCATTTTTTTATGAATATGGTGATCTTTGAAACGAAAATTAAGTCCAAGAGTTTACCTGAAAGATGCTATGGAATTTAACGCAAACAGAGGTTCTTACATGCTAAAATTTAAAACCAAACACGTTGAAAACATTCATTTCTATATTCATTCTATCAAACATTAGATTTCCTACAAATTAAATATATGAAGACTCAAACGTTTCTAGACGCGAATCAAAAAGTAATGTCACGGGGAGTAAAAACTGAAACAAAAGCGGCCATTATAGAAAAAATACTAAATCTCATGTCAGTAACCAGGAGAGACTTTTGATTGAATTTACCTGAGCGAAATATTGAGACTGAAGATTAAGTATTATATAAAGTAATTTATTTTTCAAATTGTTCTTATATTTACATTTTATCTCTGTGTAGAAACACGAGTATAAGAAACATCCGTGGCTTAAGTCATTATATGACGCAATGATAATAAATTATAGAGTTATAGATTCATTGATTGTTAGTAATAAACTGTAATGAAACTGATCTCAAAAACTTTTGTTATGTTTTTTAACCAAACAACCTGTTTTATCCTAAGCTAATGGTCATGAGTATTTTTCTCTCTAACTAAGCTCCAATAAATATGCCTTAGAATTACTTAGTTACCTCTGACAAGTGTTTCTTTATATACGAGTAAGTTAATTTTGATAGTTTACATGTTTCGAACAAACATGCCAAATAATTGTGTATCGACCTTTACTTTATCTTCTTTAGTTTTGTTAAGGTAATGCTTCAAAATTGCATAATTTATTAAATTGTGACAAAAATACATACTTAAGTCTAAGTGCAACAAATATATTTGAACATTGATGGATGTACGATGATTAAAATTTAAAAATGTTCATTTCTGTTTTAGTTGCTAAATAAACGGATCATTTATGGATTTTTGTGGTTTTATTTATTATTTATCATAAATAATAGATTAGTAAGTATTTAATTATTGCGTTTTTTGTATGTATTACCAAATTATTATTATGTTAGTATTACCAAATTAACTTTGTTAATTGCTGAAAATTAACGCACTTAATGTATAAAACTAAAAAATTGTACAATATTTGCTTATTAAAAGTACCTGATCCGTTAATTACATGTCCTATTACAAAAAATAAATAATATGCAATAAAATATTTAAATCCAGATGCCACATTTAAAGACATAATATAACTTTCAAAAAAATTATATTTACTCTTAAACTGCGTTTATGATTAGTGGAAAATTTCATCACAGTGTCATTATTAATTGCTAACAATAAACGGAGTTACTCCAAATTACTAGATAAAAGCTCAGTAAGTCCGTACTTAGTGCATTTTAGTTTGTATAGTTTGCTTAATTCAGCACAACTTTGCTAGAGAAAATTATTATTGTTTACATTAAAAAAAAAATTTTAGTTATACAGAAATTTCAGACATTTGAATTTGAAAAGGAACAAAAAAAATCAACCGCCATTTTCTCAAAAGTTGTAAAACCTTTCGTACTGCGTTTTAAATTAGCACGGCAGAGTACATAACTTTATTTTTAAAAATGCCACTGTAAGCAAAGCTGCTTGTATAAATGCTAGCTCATAAAATAGTTTCGTACAGTCAAATATTCTAGGGGCAGATGTGTGAAGCAAATGTTAATCTTACAAACACCCCACCACCAATCTCTGACTGTGTGTGTATGGGTATGACAACGCTTCATATTCTGCGGTAGGATACTACTGTTTAGCTAGCTTTGATAGGTTATAGTCTCTTTTTTTTCTTTATTTGGTTTACTTTTTTGATCATCCGCGAAATGTTGTCGCCATGCTCGTAAGGCGTGATCTTGCCCTTAGGGTTGCAGTCCATGACGCGGCTTGATTTCAGGTTGGCGTTGATGCGCATGGTCCCTCGCAGTACTTACCGTTACCGTTGTCCGTTTGTTGTAGTTTAATTTCACACTTTTCTCTCATTTTTTTCTCAAAGTCAATAAAAAAATATACTCTTCATCAATTTTCTCTGCGCAATGCCTAGTTTATAATCGGTTTTCCCCATTTACAGTTGTAGGTTTCTGAAAGGAATTTTGCAAAACCATTGCTCAGATAAAAGTACGAAAATGTATTTCACTTTTTTCTAAGACAGCTTCTTATTGGCTTACATTTCTTGTAGTAATTTTCTTTACAATTATATTTCAATTTCAGAATTAAGTTTAACTAAAAATAGCGTATCAGTCTTAAGTTAATGCGTGTAATTAGCACTACAATCCGAATATGTTCTGTTATTTCCTCATTTTTAGTGATTACATAAAAGGGGGGGGGGGGAGTTGCACCTTATGATTCTATTTTTTAAGAAGCTACAAATTACCTATCATAAGTTCCGTCATTATAATTACTAAACTCCTAAGCGTTAAGGAGTTCCTCCATCAGCTCAGCCCCACAAGATGTTGACTATCAGACGTAACAACACGTCAACATTAAGATTCTAGTAAAGAAACACTAAACGTGCCTTTAAAATTTGAAGGTTTCTCTCGATTACACCAAGATCCCATCATCAGATCCCAAAATGGAAAAGATGGGACCAACTAGAAGGTACACCCTGTAAGTAGGCGAAAAAAATTGTCGATTCGGTCGACAAACTACTGAGATATGAGGTAACAAACATACAAAAAAAAACATACAGTCGAATTGATCACCTCCTCCTTTTTTGAAGTCGGTTAAAAATAATTTACATGCAAACCAAAGCAATTATTTACGAGTTGAACTACTTTTAACATTTGCATGCACTTATTCAACTGTTTATTATTGTTCAAAACATGCTGTACTTTTTTAGAACGTTGTATAAAGTGTATGTTGTTTTGAATAGAATAGAGTCGCTTCCAGAACACCGGTGAACGCGATACAGTCGCTGAATTTACGTCCACACAAATTGCTTAATTGAGGAAAAGGTTTTGTTTGTTCTCCTTTTGCGGAGGGTTGGCGACCCACCAGTAACTAGTGGCATTCACGTTGCTTTACTTTTTTACCGCCACGTGAGTTGATTTGACACGTTGCCTGTTGTTTCAATATATAAACTTAAGTAAAAGTAACTTGGAAATTCAACTGGGCTCCAACTGGTAAAGGGTATTTATATCCAGCACGTGTCTAAGAACCTGTTTTTATGTTACCGTCTTATTGTGAAAACCACGTGGATACAATTACACGATTTTCACTGAATATGATACCAACCCAATGCAGAGGCAGGGATAATCGAGGATAAACATACACAAACATACAGGTCAAACTGCGAACCTCCGTTTTATTAAATCGTTAGGAATACAACGTGATTGTGTCTACATTATAGTTAAATTTTTTATTCAGGTCATTGGTGCTGTTATTTCTGATTGATTACATTTAAATTAGCAATCTCTTAGCGATTATATTGAGTAAATAAGAAAACCAGCAAATTAAATCATTTCAATATGTTGTTTTTGTTTATCGCAAAAGTGATTAGTTCTCATTCCAATGGTTTTTGCTCCAGTTGTCTGAGAGTAGCATAATTTCATCGATGCAGAGAAGTCTACTGGAAAATATTAAAAATGCACTCTAATTGAGAACTCGTTTCCTGTAGATGAAAATTAGTGACTTTCAAATCAATGTTCGTTCTGCTTTCAAGTCACGATGAATTCTTTTTAACTTATTGCACTTTACTGTCGAAAGCGCGGTGAGCAATCATTTTGTTACGACGAGAACCGTCGTAAAGAGACTAGTTGGAAACTTTACAGCCCGGTTGTACCCCTACAGTTAAAACTGTCCACGTCGAAAAAAGTTAATTCTAGTACTACACAAGTACACCAATTCGGTATGTCGAGCGCAGTTTCAAAATTACGACCGAAACGAGATTTCCACTATCTCTTATCACGGTTCCAGCGTGAATAAAAATTGTATTTATCTCTCTTTATTTTTTTTGTTCTTTATCTATTTATTTATAGTTGATTGCACAGCCAAAATGTACACCTATCGTCATAGGGCATTCTCTTATAACTGTTGGTTTATTTCACAGATTTTTCATTTTTAACTTTAATCTTAAGATAGTCGTCTTTACAAAATGGGCGAAAGGATATAAACAAATAAAGATTAATTCTTCCTTTACCCGCCCAAATTTTTATAACGATTATACCCGCGCGCGGTGTTATTAATATGAAAAAGCCCTGCAAATAATATTTGCAGGGCTTCTTCATATTATTTTTCTATATTATAGTCATTTATTTTTTAATAATAGGATACAATAAATCATATTGTGTTATTCAATGACATTTTTTTCTTAGGCTTTTTAAAAACAGACTTAAAACATCTTATTACGTCCTAAATTTGAAATTACTTGAAAATATTAAAAATCACATAGTATAAAACAAGGTCGCTTCCCGCTCTCTGTATGTATGTATGCTTTAATTTTTAAAACTACGCAACGGATTTTAATACGTTTTTTAAATAGGCCCAGTCAATAGAAATCCTACGCCGCTGTTTTTTAAAAAAAGGACATGTTCAAATGATTTCATTTGCACATGTCTGGCCTGGGGTTCATAGTCACAATTATCTCGAAAAAGAAAAAAAACGAAGAGGTAGACATGCGGAAGGTAGGGGTAGGTAGGTAGTAGGTAATTCAGGGCTCTGCATTATCATGGTATAGAGTTGTAGAAGATATTTCAAAAAGCTCTACAAAGTAATTTGCACTCGGTTCTCATAGCGCACGTTCAATTCATTATGACTTCGTGGATACAAAAAAACATTTGGCAGACATTTTGGTCACAGATTTTTAGGTGTATGTTTGAAATTCAGTTAATCAAGACGAATTGGTTTGGGATTATTATGATTATTTACAGTTTTACTGTATTATTTTGTTTGATATTATTCGCTGAACACACGGTAACGATTCTACTTCTTCTGGTGCTGTAATCTGTGGAATCATATTTTTTCTTAAATGCCAAGAGAAAACAAAATGCGTCTGAAACGTAAACTAGAGAGTAAATGATTTTTCATGTATGCTTGAATTTAATACTAGTTTCAAACGATTTACTTTAACTTATTCTGATCACGGTTTATTTGTTTATACTACGTATATTTTTAACTAAGGCTCTAGTTCGGGTTCCGTAGGCGAGGGCGTCGGATTAAAAAAAACCTGCTAAGTGCAAGACGGACCCGCGCTTTGAGGATTCCGTGCCAACTTTAACTGAAGTAAGGGTCCACTTAGCCAACATATCACAATGTTTTGTTGACAGCAAAAATAAATTTGTTTTTGATAGTATTTCTATGAAGGACAAAGCTATATTTGAAGTTGATGAAAATATGCTATATCTCAAAAACTACCCATTGGATTTCGTTCAAACTTCAAGATCTACATAGTCCATTTTTATAAAAATGTTTACTTGTTTAGTTCAAAATTGTGAGCGGAACATCTATTTTACCACTATGAAAGCATTTATATTTATAACAATCAGGGCATACTATAATAGCCTCTCTATTTTACAGATTGCACAGTCTTACTTTATTATTTCAGATAAAAAATGAACAGAAATTAAATTTAAATTTTTAAATGTTGCTTCTGACCTAGGACCATCCAATCAATATAATTGGTTGTAACTTAATTTGGTGGTTGTAGGCAAAGATGCGCTGAAAAGTCATCGTAAGTTTAGTCATAATATTCAGAGTCAAACATACTTCCTGGAGCATGCGTTTGATATGCTCTTAATCCATTGCCATGCAAGTTATAGCTAATGATGTGGTGACTTTGAACTAACACCAAAAGTAGTAACGCGTCGATTTCTCTGACTAATTTTCGCTAAATACACCTAAACGTACATTTTTCAAAATCTCAGACTGTGCACTGAAATAAAGATAGAAACAAATCCGGCAGCAAGAACCTCAAATCACCAGATAAAAGAAATATCTCAAAAAATGTTTCGTCAGTCTGATAGACCAAAGCGCGGGTATAGAAAGAAAAGCAAGTAAAAGAAGGGAAAGACAAAGTACCCTTCAATCATCTTTCACTTATTTATATATATTTTTTAAACTTGTAGTAAACTGCGAAATTAAGAACGTAGCCGGTTGTGACGTGCGATGTCATATCTATTAGATCATCAATTCATGACATATGGTTGCAAAAGTTAATTTCCTGGGAACCAGCTGAGAGGTATTTTAAAAATTTTGGTATACACAAAACCATGTTAAAGTACTAGGGTAATGTTACATTCCACATTTTTGTGATGAAAATACTTTTTAATTACTGTCAGTCAATGTGAATAACTCATTTTTTTCCTTTTAAAAGTTTTCACAGTAAAAAGTTGTACATGAAGTTGAACGTTGATACTCAAGCAAAAAGCTTGCTTAGTTGGAAATTAGAATTGTTTGTCATATTATCATAGCGACTAGAACCGCATCTCACTTTCGTGTCTGTTGATCGAGCCAGACCCATAAGTAAAATTTAGGTCATAAATTGCAACTACCGCCAACTGATTTATTCTAACGTTCATTTTCCCTGGTCGAACATTAGTAATGATTTAGGAATCATCTAGTTCACCTAGTTCCACCGGTTATAAAACTGATCACTTATATGCAATGATATCGCCAACCTCCCTGCTATTATCATCATTATCAGCCAAAGGACGTCCACTGCTGAACATAGGCCTCCCCCACGGCTTTCCACAGCGACCGATTACTAGCGGTCTGCATCTAGTTTGATCCTGCAATCTTTATAAGGTCGTCTGTCCATCTTGTTGGTTGACGTCCTACGCTGCGTCTTTGGTCAAAGGGTCTCCAATTTAGAACTTTCCTGCCCCAATGGCCATCAGTTCTTCGCGCTATGTGCCCTGCCCATTGCCACTTGAGCTTACTGATTCTCAAGGCTATGTCCGTTACCTTAGTTCCTGCTATTATAGGTCATAAAATTAAAATTCCTTTCGGAAGAGAAGGACAAGTAAAAGCTGTCGAACGAAACTGATTTATGTCAGTAACTAACTTAAGTAAGTAACACTTGTAGCTTAAAATGAGATTACCTTTTTAACCGACTTCAAAAAAGGAGAAGGTTATCAATTCGACTGTATGCTTTTTTTTGTATCTATGTTACCTACCTCATATCTCAGTCGTTTGTCGACCGATTCGAAAAATGTTTTCGCTTACTTAGAGGGTATACCTTCTAGTTGGTCCCATTTTTTAAATTTGCGATCTGATGATGGGATCTTGGTGTAATCGAGGGAAACCCTCAAAATTTAAAGACACGTATAGTGTTTCTTTACTAGAATCTTAATGATGACGTGTTATTACGTCTGATAGTCACCATCTTGTGGGGCGGAGCTGATGGTGCAACTCCTTAACGCTTAGGAGTTCAGTAATTATAATGAAAAAAATTATAATAGGTTGTTTGTAGCTTCTTAAAAAACAGAGTCATAAGGTGCAACTCTCCCTTAATGCAACTCTCCTGTAATCGCTAAAAATGAAGAAATAAAATTAATTTTAAAAAAGTAAAAACCGACTACAAAACCAAAATGTGATTTTGGTTTTGAAGTCGGATTTTACTTTTTTAATATTATGTACAGGTGATTTCCACCAATCTTTCTAAGTTAAATTTATTAGTTTACCGCATGCTAACAGTCGATACAAAATATCGAATATGCAGATCTAGTGTAAAACGAAATATTATTTATTTATATTAAATATTCGTAATATTAACTGTTTACGTAAATTAATGTTATAGATTAGAATAATCAAACTGCGTACTTTAAAATTGAAGCACATTGGTAATTATAAATCGTACATTAAGAGGCTTCGTTTTGGACTAATTTACCTGTTGACTGATTATTTGTTGGGGTTATTTCGCTGTAATGAACAACAATCAATCACCGTTCAAGTCACCATGTTTTAGAAAAATGATTTCTTCCAAATATTCACATTTTTTTTTAAATCAAAGGAAATATATTTTCAGCGAGCCTTCGTGAGCTTTCAAACTGACTGATAGCCGCCAAAAACGGTTCTGCTACATCGCATGTCGCATTGTTATTATCACACAGTTTGCTGCTATTGACATCTCACTCTTATCGTTCTATTCCAAAGGGATGATAATTTAATGTTATAGGTAGGTGTTTATCTATGAGATTATACGGCGTTGGCATAGTTGATGACTTACAAATCAAAAACAGTTTGTTATCAAATGTCAAAGCTGATGCCTCTTATTATGTCATAAACGATTCCTCCTAACTAAGCTAAACAGCTTAGTTTTTTTTTTCTTACAAAACACATATAATTTAACTTTGAAATAAGGAGAACGCTACTTGGGTTGTGTTCCAAGCTTTGCCTTGTATGGTTTGGCGATGCCGTATATTCTTCTAAGAAGTGAATAAGAATCATCGTAGCTTCGTTTTATCAGCAACCATTCCGCTATTCAAAAATGTACTTACGTTTAGAAAAAGAACACTTTTTACCAATAGGTTTAGATTGTTTTGTTAATCAAATATTGTAGATTGTTATACAAGAGGAGAAGTACACGAAACGCGGAAATCCTTGTTAAAAATATCGATCTAATTTTCCTTACAGATTTCAGAATAGCAGAAGAACGCAACCTTAACCTTGTCACAAAAACTACCACAGACGGGAGGCGCTGCTGCCCACTTTTCGTATAAACCCTTCGGCGCCTTTTACGAGACCCGCGGGCAGATATGGAGTGGTGCTTTTCTACTCTGCCGATAGCATACGGCCATCAGATTGAGGGAGAAAATAATAGGGTAAATTGGCAAAATAAAGAGTACAGGTCATAATTAGACGATCACCGGTCGGGGTGGGCCAATTCTCTGGCCTCCAAGTTGACCTTACCCCGCTTGACTTCTACGTCTGGGGAAGGGCGAAAGAGATGGTGTACACAGAGGAAGTACCAACAAGTGAAGTTTTAATAAGCAAGATCTACGCCGCTTTCAATACGATGCGTGAGGAACTGCTGTTTGGCACGGTGACCATGGAGATGAGGAAGAGATGCCGAGCATGTTTACAAGTGAATGGTCACCAATTTGAACAAATTTTGTAATTAAATTAGTCACTAAGCAAAGTTGCGTTTCATTTGCTATACTTTTACGATCGGACACATTCAAGTAATTTGCATTAGTTGAAATTGTTGCTTTAAGTGCCCTAGTAGCGGAAATTAATTAATAACTTCGGAACTAAAAGGGATAGTAACATTTTTAGCATATCTTTAGAAAGGGTATGGACTGAGGATGTTTTCAAAAAATCAGAAGAACTCCAACCTTGTTAGTTTCTTTTTAAACCCCATAGAAAGTTGCCCTGAAAATTATTTTTTTACCTTACTACGGTACCTCAGGCCCCATAACTTTTCTTCTCAACAATTTTCTGGTGTGAAATTTATTTTTATAGTACACCTAGTAACCTTAACAATTAAAACAAGACCATTAACAGACCTGTCCTATAAATAGATTTTGAGCTACAGGTAGTTTTAGTCCAAAAAATATAATAAAACCTTGAGGCCAAGATCAATATAATGGGCGGGGCAGGTAGCAGACCAACCCGAGTTTCTACCCTAGGCGTATGTACAGCTCCCTACCAAACACCCTGTATATTATGACGATGTAGTAGAAGTTTATGAATTACGAGTATACGCTTTGTTGATGCTTTCGATATACATATGTAGAAAGTGTGCACGGTCGAGTATCTTAAATGAAAATTTACTGGGATCCTGTTGAATTTTTGCCGGAAGGGCATTCCGACCGAAGACCAGCAGCCTGGACAATAAAAGAGTTTGAAAGGAAACCTGAGAGGTGAGAAGGAGTAGCGAGAGAAAGTTTATTAGAAGAGCGCAGCGGACGCGAGTGCGTGGCACTGAGATTTTAAGTAACAAGGAGAATTAGGGTCGGTTAATACTGATTAAAGTGTGCAGAGGCTTCTGATTTTACGTCGAGAGTGAAGAGGTACCCATAAAAGCTGTGACCGGAAAGAAGATATATGATCGAATTTACGAAGACAGAAAATAAAGCGGATGCCGGAATTGATCAGACGGTCAATCTTGAATGATGTTTCCTAACAAATAATACTAATCTTACAATGGAAGAGTTTCCTGTTTGTTTGACTATAATGATCCACATTAGCTCGAAGTTAGGCACTTATTTTATTTTCATCTAATACACAGCCCACAGCACCCTAACCCTCAATTCCGTTAGTATGAAAGTCCGACTACAAGTGATAGTAAATTTGTCCATCGCCTCTATGGCGATAACTTTAAATAGGCTTCTATTTATTTGAAATAGTGATCGCATACAATGTTTTCTTTTTCTAAACAATACCTCTATCCTGAATTGAAAGCCATAGTTATAGTTGCTGAGATATTAAGGGTGTGCAAATGTAATATGTAAAGTTTGGGAGATAATTTTGCCCGCCTCTGTTTTTGATTATACTCGTACGTCAGCGTTTTTTAGAAATTATGTCACTTGTTTTAACTGATTAATCGTGGCTGATAATATCAACAAAAGGTTTGAAAAATATCAACAAATAATAGTATATTTTTATAACGTTAAAAATAATTAAAAGGTCGGCCCGGTTTACGGTATCTGAATAGAGCATCGATCGACATGCAAAAAAAATAACAAATTTATTTTAAATGATCGTCGTTTTTATCATCGAATAATTCTTGAATTACTCAGGCCTGATTTTACCAACGTCAGACAAGAATATGCACCGAATACTATACCTAATATAAAAACTTTACCTATTTGTCAGCAATCTTTTATGTAAATGTCATTTAAAAGTCGGCCGTTTCATACTTATTCAGTCTGATGAGTCTTATCGGATCGGGCTTATTAGATTCGATCAAACATAGGTTTATTCGCGCGTAACACGAAAGATAATGTTTCAACTTCATTTTTAACGTAAAATTGTAATAGGAATTACTAAACTCGCATCAGAACGATAATGGAACTGTATTATTATCCAGAAAATATTTGCTGATCCAAAGCAATATGGTGTAAAAGTAAAAATCCTGTCAACTAAACAAAATTGTATGATACATTGGTAGTGTGTCTGTCAAAAGTAATGAATTTGATCAAACATTCCGACATCATAATTACATAAATCATATGGCAAGTGGGCGTCATCACGTTATACTTGAATTAGCTCTTGTTTTACGCAACACGGTGGATATAAGAGTTATTTCCGTTTAAATTTAATATTCTAGAACATTACGTGGTAAAATATAAAAATTATACTCTCGGATAACTAGATTTATTCCAAGGTTAACAAATACTCTCGTTTGCTCGAACACTTTCTTAATACACGAATTTTTACGGACTGTAGAATTCCTTAAACTAATTTCACAATGAAAGTTCCCATATTAACTAACCTATATATATTTTGCGAGACACCAAAAATGATCATGAAATACTTTTACCGTAAATAAGAAACTAAAAAATAAAGGGTGCTATTTTATCAAGTAACACTTATAGGATGAGACGTTTACGATCGAGGAGCGTAGTGGGAAATTCAAGTAGTAACAGGGTGTAATATATTTTTAGTCTTGATAAGACGACGCGGCGACGTGACGTTGACTTGACGTTAGTAGGTAGATACTTATACATAACATGCGTCCAATCAAAACAAAGTGTCTTCAAATTAATGATAAAATGTGATTGTATTTTTTTAAAGAAATATTTTTGATAATGCTATTCTGACGATTTAAATTTTATTATGGTGTTTCCACACCGCCTGGTGGCGTAAACCGGTGACCATGCCGCTTCTGCTGCCGCTGCAGCATTAATAGCAGCCGGTAGAAAATGCAGGATAATTGTCAAATTCTGGGAGCTTGAGAATTTTTCAATACTATTTGTGTCAAATTAGAAAACGTTTTGTGCTATTTGCTGCTCCGGGTTACATAGCACACGTTGGACGTTCTATTTTTGAATCACTTGCTTGAATATGGCGTATGAACTCCGTTAGAAAACGAATGAAAAATCAATGAAAATCATCTAAAATATAGACTTTGGTACTCTCAAAATTCAGGTATCATTTTTTTATATCCCTCCCGCGTAGAATTATACTAATTATATTTGGAAAATCAGAAATCAATCAATGATTATCACACACCCAGTATCAAAAGTAGTGGTGCCCAGGGCTCAACTACTTTTGAATCACTCGCGTCTAGATGGCGTGTAATATAAATTGATTAACGTCCGATTTCATTAAGATCCGACCTAAAGGAGAACTAACATAATTCCACACGCGAGTGATAAAAAAAATATAACTGCATTTTGTGAGTACTAACTTCTATTTTTCGCGTGATTTCCATTGATTTTTAATTCGTTTTTGAACAAAAACACACGCCATATTCAAGCAAGTGATTCTAAAATAGGGCCCCAGATCGCGATCACCTTCAAAATCCATTAACACACTGTGCAGTATACACGCTGCTTTTATTTAGTCAAATCAAAGCTTTTTCTGCTGGTTTCGATGGGTTTAGGTAGTATTCTCAATTTTCAGTTCATATTTTAACGGGATCACGTGTTATAGATAGTTTTTTTTGTGCAGGCTTAGCTGGTCGTAAACTTGTTGTAATTGAGCATACCCAGATGATTCCGATTTTATGCTGCACTAGCGATCCTCCGCGTTGTCGCCCGCGTTGTTTTCGAATCTCCCGTATTCCCCATATTTCAAAACAAAAGATATAGTTTTCATTGGAAGTAAGAGGCCTGAAACCATAAATAGGGTTAGCGCAAGCGCGTGTTGTACAGCATTATTTTGGTACGGACTTATTTTAAAACTGTCATCGCTTTTAAGATATTTATTGAAATCAAATTATGCAAAGGGAAATTTTGTTAAAAATAAAATGCTTGTGATTTAGAATATGTTTATTTTTCGTAAGAATATGTTTATTTCTTGTTTATAAATTTGTTAAAAAATAATATACATTATTTTTTATCAAATTTATAAGCAATAAGTTTGTAGTGATTAAACCATATAAGATAAACATATGCTGTCGCTTTATTTGAGAACTTTTTAAGCAAAACAATCCCGTTATTCATAATTTATGTGTATCTTAAACGGTTAACGCTGCATTCGCAACGGTAGTTCTCAAAAGCAATATTTTTGCCCCGTTTTTGCAACATTTTTCATTATTGCTCTCCCCTTATAAGTCGTATCGTGATGTTTTTTAACCTAAAACCATACTTGCTGAATAAGCTAGACAACATAAAAATAATTCTTTAAATAGGTCTAGTAGTTTCTGAGATAAGCGCGTTCAAACAAAAAAAACTCTTCAGCTTTATAATATTAGTGTAGTTTTATCGTGGGACTAAAGTTTACCTAAATTTTTCGGAGGTACTACTCTATTAATTTCGAAGCTCTGTTGGACTTCGAATCAAAGTAATTTAAAAAAAAAAATGGATATTAACTGTGCTAGTATACCCTAATGTTTCTAAGATGCTACGAGTATTCATCATTATTCATTTTATATTTCTTGTAATGTGTTGTTTATACGATAAGCATCTAAAAAATAAAGTTAATTTAATGTTAATACTTGCAATTATAAACTTCATATTTCTTTTAAATAAAGATGTTATTTTCATGATTAGCATTTTCATTCTTAAATCATCATCATCGTAATTTTTATGATTCTATGAGTTTAGTAGTGAGGCTAAAGGCTTATACAACCGGTAAAATTTTTGAGGTATTGCAAATATGAATTTCGTTTTCACCGCCTTTTTACGACAAAAATACACAAGTTGTGAAAACTTTTATATCTATAAATTTTGGGTGACACTAATATATTTTTTATACATCTAATATATTTTTAAGTAAAATTTCGAATGCCTTTTCAACAACCTTTCGGAAGTTATACACAGTTCAGGAAATGACAGAGTTCACTGAGAAGGGCAAGAGTAAGGATTTATCAAGTAGGGTTTTAGTGAGAACGCCTCATCCCCCATGAAGATATAATCCCCCGTCACTCTTTTTTTTCGTATGCTCCAACTTCTTTGACTTGGTTGCGGTACTGCACACTCAGCACACTGGCATTTACATGTTTATTATAATCGCTTCGAAAACTTCAACGAGATTTGATTGAATGGTTGATTTTCCCAATCTGAAATTTTTGAAAAACCTTTTTTCGGCGTTTATGAAGTATCTGCAACAGTAAATTTATATTTGATAATAGTTATAAGAATTAAAAATGCAAACATATTATATTTACAAATGATAACAATATATACAAACAAAAATATTAATAAAGCTAACTTACACATATATATCAAAAAGCTTGTTACCTTGCAAGAAAGTGGCTAAAAGACTGGCCACATTACCTCGCTGGTGACTAATTTTCTGGGCGAGGTAGAGGCCAGGCTTTGCTTCGTGAGAAGTCTCTACAAGCCGTTGGGATATTTCACGAAACAGTTTGTAGGCACTTGGTTCCCACGGTCCTAGCGTTTCCACCTCAAACGGCTCAAATAGGCAAGCTTCACTGAGGCTTTCTCAGTTGCACGGTTTTCTGCCAAAAACGGTGGCCGAGCCCAACCTGCTGCTAGTCTGTGGAAGATGAGAAGGAGCTAATTTGTCGACACAAGCATCCTACAACAAAGTTCTGCCTATTAAAAGATAGGTACGAGGTTTATGCCATCAGGACACTTGCCGTTGCTATATACAGACAGTTCGGTTCCTGAATTGCCGGAATACGAGCACTGACCAACGCCTGTCGAATGATATCATTCACACTAGTATGGCGGATAAAAATATCTTTTCTGTAGCCCTAGCAAAAGCCAGGGCTACAGAAATGACCGTGGTGATCTTATTTATCTACATCTTTCCTACAAGTGCAACGATGGTGCACGGCATTAGAAACCCCAAGCAGAACGCTTACGGCAATTATATAAGCGTTAATGTCTGTAAAGAGTTCCTAGTGCTGGACACACTGGCTGGGATGGTTTTCAGCCAAAGGCCGGATTCTCATGCAGCGACGACCATGAGTCGGGCACGATCTGCAGAGTTAGTAATCGAGAGAAGAATTTTGTCTCCGTGTATGAGAATATTGCAATAAGGGCTCGTCTCACAGCTGCTGAACTGCGAGATCCAGAAGAAGCTAAGAAAACACAAACACAGAAAACACATTAAGAGTGCGGTCCGCTACCCGCCGCCCTTTTTACCGGTGTACTTGGTCACTGTTGAGCGCGACCATTGCAGTTGTTTTGTCAAGTGGATCGGATATGTGTGTGAAGTTTTGGGCCTAAGCCCAAGTATCTTATTTAATAATTAATAAAATAAACTTTATTTTTTTAAATTCAAAATAAAAGTTGTCAAACGGTATATTATATCCATGGTCACTTCAGATAACTATCTCTTGTGTCCGCACTTCAGATAACTATCTTTTGCTCTCACGACCTACTACTTGACTTGGTGGGTCACCCTGGGAGACGCGGTAGTTGTCAGCTACCAATGGACTGCACGCAAAAAGGTAATAAAGTAAGATAGAAAATAGTTTTTATATAAACAACGATATTTCGGATGTAATTTCGATTTTTGCTATGGTACTGCATACGTTACGATTCAGTTCACAGATTAGCAAGAAACTGAAGCAGAGTATGTCTAAAATTGGTCACGTTTTGGTTATAAATGTTTCAAATGAAAATTTACAATGTTTTGCAAAAAAAAAATGTGCCATTTTCATTGTCACACATCACACATGTCATCTGTATATGTAACATATTTTATCCAAATTTGTTACAACAGCCAAGCAGCATACAAGCTATATAACGTTAAGGGGAAACTATGTTTTTTCTAAATGACAATTAGGCAAGGATCACTGAAGTTAACTGCTGAATCATTTTATTTGACACAGTCATAAAACAGTTTATAATAACCATAAACTGTTAACGACGTATTGTGTGTTCAACACACCATCCATGAGCAAATCTCTTTAAACTCTGTGTAGTCTATGGTCTTAGCGTTCAACCACAGCATCGTCTATTGTAAGAGGATTCATTGCTTATTCAACGTCATGCACGTCTCAGAAGCTTTAGCCCTGTTTTGCCACTTCGTTATCAAATTTAAACGTTATTATTTGGGATACGTAAAGTAAAAGCACCTAAGAGCAATTATCACTATTTTATTTGTCCAGTTACGATTCCAAGAATGACATTAATGTCCTTTCTAATTTAATAATATCTGCTGAAAATAAAATAATCCGAAATTATCTAAAAATAAAGGCCTGTCTAAATAATAGTATATTTTTAAATTACTGATGTTCCGTTGTGAAAATCATCTACTATGTACTAAGGGTTTTTTATGGTGTATTATATTTTTATATGCGATCGATATGTAAACGCCAGTATGTACGTAGCCAAACGACGACGCCTCGTTCACAACCGTAGTCACAGAAGATATAATAGTATGACAGTACTAAGTAGTCGTTTAACAGTGCTTGTGTGATATAAAGTTAGTCTATGACTCTGGGCTTTGATGAAGAATAAGAAAACTCTGGGTTTACAAAGACTATTCCGATTTCTTAGCCATTTTTCCGAATAAATAAATAAAAAATGCCAATCAAAATTTTTTTTTTTTACATTTTGATTTTACGCTTTGCCAAATCAAAATGCTAAAAGTGTTACTTCCACCTACGTTGTCCACACGCCATTTGTCAACGTGTAAAGAAGACAAAACATTAAATTTATACAGCGAATTGCCTGTAATACGAGCAAAATGTTTAATACGTGATTCTACAGATTATACCAGTATACAGTTACTTTCAACTGGCCATTGTGCTCGAAAATGTTTTAACTCAGAAATATTGTTGTCCAAAGTTATAATATCCAATCAATGTAGACCGAAATCGCTAACTCAATGTAGTAAATGACAATGTCTAGTCTAGTTCTATAACTGGACTCATTCGTTTGCAATACATTACTGGTTCGTTTCATTTTGTAAGAAAATAACGAATTAATATTTAATTCATTAAAATAAATAAATAATACGGATACACAATGATTACTGATTACTTAAAGGGCCAAAATAAAAATAAGAATATGACCCTATTACGGGCCACAACCTGTATAGTAAGCATCGTGACGCCTTACGCGGCCGACGGCGTTTATCGGAGACTAGCGGTCCACCGCGTTTTCGTCCGCGCGTTTTTGTTTGTCTCCGTTCCCATTGGTTATAGCGAAATGTTTTATAGCATATAGTCATTGTAATACTCGTATAATATTCCCCAATAAATAAAAAAGATATCTGACAACTTGTCTAGCACACATGTTTTTCCATACGGGCCAGTAGTTCCTGAGCTTAGCGTGTTTAAACAATTAAAAAACTCTTCAGCCTAATGATATTAGTCTACCTAGATATAATTAGGAACAGATAAATGTTATATTTTATGTACACACAACACCTAGCCTCTATTGAAATACTTATTATAATTTTTTTCGGGTGCTAGAAGCACCAGTGGGCCTAAGATGCGCGCCTTTTTATCATGTATCGCGGCAATCGATAGATTTCAAACGTCATTTTAATCATATTTAAAAAGATTTTTCCTTACTTTAACGTATCCATTTGTTTTTAAAAGCAATAAGAATTAACTTTTAAGTGATAAAAATGTGGGAAAACATGTTATTTAGGAAATAAAATTATTTTATCGACGCAATAAACGGTATCGAGGCGTGCATGTTAGGCCTACAGATTACGTACTTTGAAGATAACCACATGCATGATCATGGCCATAAGGGAAGCATTGTTCCTCACATCCACTCCTGCTACAGTCTGATCTTGACCTGTGTTTATAAGGTCGACGAAGATAAAATTGAAAATGATAGAATTAAACTTTGTTCAAACCCTAAAGTGGTAATTTCATTGTGTAAGGATCCGATTGTACCAACTGTATTTATTAAATTAATTAACTTTGACCCCGTTTAAACGCAAATGAATGATTCTATTATATTATTTTTCAAGGAGTATAAACTTCCCTCGAGATCAACGTAATTTTATTAATAAAACATGGTTGAAATCATTGAGTTTTCAGACTTATGTCCGAATAATAAAATGCCATTGAAATCAAAAGGAATAAGGAGTGTTAATATCAACTTCAAAAGGTTTTCAATCAATTCTGTTTAAGAATGGTTGTGTAAAATATGAAGAAGATAGGACCAAGGAATAGCGTAGTCTCATACGAAATTTGCCCCCCCCCTCCCCTCCGTACTTTATTGTGGAGAATCCTTTCTAATTGAATCCCTACGTCCCGTACCCGTATGTAAGTGTTATTTGTAGGTAGTGAGCAAACTATATCCCAGGGAGCATAATCTTAAATGAATTTATTTTTGTGCAATATTCGTAATTGCCCCAATTTGTGTAATTTACATGAGAAAAAAGGATATTATGAAAGAAAACTATGATACTAATTCTTTGCCACTAATTTAAATGATGGCAGTTCATGCTAGTCGTCTTAAAACGAGCCAACCAGGTGGCATAGCTAAAATTTAAGGCCAGGTCTAAAGCTAAAAAAATCGACTAGACCGATAAAAGAGTCTACTTTGTGGCTAATAGATGAGACTTGAAATCCTGAGTTGGCTTCCCGTGAAAAAACTACACTGAACACTGACACTATAACATCTAAGGTTCGATAATAAGCGCGTGACGTCTGGTGTTAATTTTCAAAGATGCTAAAGAAAAGTGTAATTCTTTATTGGTTAAGGAAAGATCGTATTTTACACGCTCTTAAAACTATGATCAAGCAGCTATTAGTCTAAATAGTTCCCTTATTGTTTATGAGTTTCTTATACTAAGGCATTAATGTAATGCACTATTCAGATAGATAATCTTATCTATCAGATTCAGGTCCAAACCGCAGATTCAAGTTTCATATCCCTTAGATAATTTCGACAAGACGCGTCTACCTACCAAGATAGTTCAGGGAAGCGATTTAATTACAAAATACTAAAAATTCGATCGTGAGCATGGGTTTGAATGGTCATATGTCAGAATACCAGTGATTCGATTGTGTGAAACCGTAAAATTTAACAAGATATCCTTTCGCTGTACAGATACTCTCAGTGTTCTCGAGAACAGGTGCGAGTGAATTTGTGGTCAGTGATACCGTAAGTGAGCGCAAAAAAACAATTCTAAGGACCGTAGCCCTTAAGTCTGCAAATCATAGGCAACTCGCAATAGTTTCAGTAACCCCGTGATCATGACACTTTCAACGGTGCCGAAATATCTGATACACATAAATAATTTGGTACATGATAGAAATCTCGTAGGTAACAAACTATTCTAATGTAAGTGATCATCATGCATGTTCAAAACTATAGATTATATCCAACTACAATCCTATTTTTGTCATCTCCATTTAAAAGGTAATACTTCATCGCTGTAAAATAACCAGTCGCATTTATTATATGTTTGTATGATGTTTATAAGTTTTTAAAGGCTAATGAACCGAATAACATATATTGGGTAATATCAAATATATTTCTAGCAGCAAGTTTATAATAAATGCAGGATTAAATTTATGGATATAATAAAAGGTTATTTATTCAAGAAATAGCTACTTTTAGCACCGAATTATTTATGCAAAACGACGCTGCGTAACTTTCGTGTCATGGTAAGTAACTTTCGTGGCTGACGAAATTTCAGAAATAAATATCTACATAAATAACGAACCGATTTTGATGACTTTAACAGATTTTGTTATAATTTGATAGCTTTTATTAAACAGTATTTTATTCATTTGGATAATATCTGTATAAATTTTCGCCACGAAGGTGACGCGAAGAACACTTTTTAAAGAAATGCCCAAATAAATATTTTTTTGCCGGACACGTTCTTAGAACGGTCATGGCATAGTCACAGTATACCTAGTCTGTTGCAGTGGAAAAAAACCTTTAAGGTTAATGAATATCTATTCACCCGTAACAGGACGTTCAGTATTTGTATAAAAGCCCATATTTTCACGCATATATCTAGAATTCGTAGGGTCATCACCTCGGATTGAGATCAACTCACAGGAAAAAAAAAACAAATCTTTTAATCTATCAAACCCGATCCGAGGCAACACGTTTGCTATCCGGTGCCGTTCTCATGCTGAGGCATTGCTGATCGCTTTACGAAACGTGTTTCCGTATGGTTGACGCCTGGTTGGTGCTGTTCCCGTGGTGGGTGCATAAATATGCTTAAAGCTGGGCTGTGCGTTAACCTTTTTTTCTGTGACACTTGAGACACAATATAAATTTAATTGTTATCACGCGCTGGTGCGAGCATGGCTCTAGTTAATTGTCAGTCAGTCAGTGAGTCGTTTAGGATAAAGCATTTTATAATTAAAGATAAGCGCCATAAGAGGCAACAGTCGTGCGAATGTCCTGTAGCTTGCTAAATAATGTAAAGGAGACATTAGCCCAAATTATCGAACATTTAAAAATGACGTAATTAATTAAACACCGTTGTAATGATACTGTAAATAGTTTAAGTAATACATACTATGTATCCAAATCAATTACAAAGAGAAATCCGTATTCAAAATACTAACATGTTTTTTTAAACTTTGTAAGTATACGAAACGAAATGCCGGCATGATAACCGTTGCAACGGTCGTCAAGTGCTTTTCCACACGAATTGGTTATTCAGGTGGTGCATTTTTACTATAGTTTTAGCGAGTCTGTTGCACGCAAAGGCAACAAATCGTTTAGCATTTATTCCGCATAAAACGTATTTTATGTGTGTCTGGATTGTCTGGCGCAATTTTTATACCAACTTTGTTTCAAAACACTCTTAAAAAACTGTAAACGATTATTTTAAGTACTGCTGTCCAAGTATTGCTGTGAATTTTTAGGTCTGTACATCCAGTTCATGTTGAAACTACTTATACCATGGTCGCTGCTTTTCATTGTTAGAAGCTATTTTGTTTCGAACAAGTCCCTAAGAAGACTTTGATAAGAAGGCTCTATTATTCGAAGAAAGGTTCTGTTTTACTTATGCGACAATAACAAAATTTAAACAACAAGGTTGTTTTAAAAACGAGACATTTTATCTGAGATGTTCTGTTTTGCTCATTAATTCCGATAAAGAAACTAAAAGCAGTTAATTGTTTTGAAATTAATTTTCAAATCTAATAAAGTTTGTTACACTTTAAATTGTTTTGACTGGTTTTAGAATTAAGTGATTAATAATACTGAGAGAAATTTGTACTGCAGTTAATTTATTTAAATGCACTTTAAACCGAGTTTATGAATAAAGTTCATTAGTAATTCAGAGGCATATTCGTAGTTGCAAGGCGTTTCTCCCTCACAGAACTCTAAAGATTGCTAGTAACTAAAACACTTGAAATAAAATTAAAACCGTTTTTACTTACGGTGTCTCTTACCTACATTTTAATGTGTTTAGATCTTTGCGAAGGTTATTAGAATACCCTTATTCTTATTATTCTTATTAAAAAAGAAATTTCATTTATCTTATATTCAACTGTTCGGGGTATTTTGTCAAAAATGTTTTTAATATGTTAGTGTCCTCATGCCATTTTCACAAAAAAAAATGGGCTTAGATCGTAGTTATTTAATCGTATTTATTACGCAACTGACCAATGTAAAAAAATATGTAAGGTAATAACTCACATACTCATAAACTTAAGGATATCAACATAATTATAACACTGTGTTTGGGGTTTGTCACAAAACTAGGTCATCATATAAAACTAGGTCACAAGGCTTCAACACGATTTTGTCCCGAAAGAGTGTTCTCCAAGCTAGACAAATCTACAAAACAGAATCGTACAAAAAAAAAACTAATTATTATATGAAAAGTTCCAATTGATAAGCAGGGGAGCGAAGGTCTTGTTGTAGCAGGGGTAAGTAGTAACAGGCTCTTTTACCAGGATTAAAGTATAGTGATTTGTGAGTTGTACCGTAACTTGAATATTCAATAAGTATCTGTGACATAGTGTCAATTTTATGTTGAGTTAGCAAATATGATTTTATTTTATTTTGAAGTTGTGTACTAGAGTTTCATTTATTCAATAGATATTCGACGTTCAAACTGGACACAAATCTTTCTTTTGATCCCTGTCTGCGACGCACCTTCTGCATCTTCAGAACACACTTCATGGAGACCAGGCCTAAGATCCCAATGGAAGTAAGAACAATGAAGAAAGAAAATCACGTAACAAATATGAAAAACCAGAAAATTGAAGAAATTAATTGAAGACGAAGCAAGAAAATCAAATCTATATAATCTCAAGATCATCGTCAAGTTATTATCCCGAAGTTAATTATCAACAAGCATGGGGAAACAGCAAAACAAAGAACAAGTAGTCATTCCCCAGACTGCCAGCGGTGATGCCAAAACAGAAAAATCTGCAGGCATGAACCTTGGCGAAATACTGGTGGTTGTAGTACTGGTTGTTTTGGTACTCGCACAAGTATATTTCTTCTACAAGAAGTGCCGTCAACTAGCTATGAGAGCCTTACGCCGGGAATTGACCCGTTTCAATTAAGCAAGCAATGGCTTGCAACTTTGGAGCTAAGGCAGCACCTTCAGAAGAAATTGAAGGAGCGGAGTCCAGAGCATAGCCTAGCCCAGTTCGAACAGAGTCCAGAGAAGCTTTTTTTGTGAATTTTACTTCTTTAGCAGTTTTTTTTATTAACAATACTTTGATAAACATAAATATGACGTACAAACATAACTTTTTTAACATATATTTTCAGACAAAACAGTGAAAATACTGTTTTTTTATTCATATTACTTCGATTAAAAACGACTTATAGCCTAAGAGCCGGTGAAAATCGACCGGCACCGATCTTATTACTACTCGCAGATGATAGATATTTTTATAAAATATAATTTTATAAACAAATATGTCTGTGATAAATTGCCTATCGAAAAGTGTTCACAGATATTCCGATTTAGTTTATGTTTATTAATTTTCTTTCATACCTTCACTTTTGTCATAATCGAATGATTTCATCTCAATTGATAGTCTTCAAAGATGAAACTACCGGACCAAACGCTCTATAGCCAAGCACAGATACAAGTAGGCAAACCTACCTTGGCACCTTCTATTTGTTAAAAAAGGGATTATTTAAGATAAAACTCATTCGGTTATGACAAGAGTAAAAGTGATGAAAGAAAAAAAATAGCTATGAACACTTTTCGATGGGCTTTAAAATTATCACAGGCATATTGTTTATAAAAAAAAAACTCATCTCATTATCAGATAGGTGAAGGTTGATCTTCTCCGTCTCCTCTACTATTAATAACAGGGTAAAGATAGGATTTCACACGTAACTATGAACTTTGTAGGAAATTGAAGCAGCACGTAAACGCTCATAGAACGGCTTCCTATTGAAATTAGATAAAATTTTAATCAACATTAAATACAAAATACCATTATAGATTTCAAACATCTTAGATAGAAACAAGTTAACTTTGCTTAACTAAATGGATATGTACGGTAAAGTAAACGTACGTACCTATCTCAACGCGTTCATAATTAGAAGGTAGTCTAGTAAAGCTGCAGTATTCGGCTATTTAATTAACCAAACCAGCTTACCTTACACATAGTACAGTTAACCGGAGGGTTGTTTTTTTATATATAAAATAATCAAAGCTGTCTTTTGGGATGAATTGATTAATAATGATTTTATCATACATGGATTTAATGATTGATGACATTGACACATAAAAACTACACAAATCAAGTGATTAAGTAGGTATTATTTCTAAAGAAGATAGATTTTTATTTGACCTTATGTTTATCTTCACTGATTTTAATATTTTAATAAAAACGTTTCCGTTCTAACCAACGTATGATGAACCCACCAAAAGCGATGTTCCGTTTTAATATAACTTTAAGCTTTTGTTTCCTTAATTGAAATCAAATTTCTTCAATGACACAGCTGCTACATTTGAAGCTCAACCATTGTTTAAAATTACTTTTTTCGCTTTAGCCAACCCTCCATTCTCTACGTAAATTGTTAGTATGATTATTGTCGTTTTTGAGGTCTTCGTCATATTTTTCTGAAACCGTATTTATTTATTACAAATTCGTCTTTTAATGGTCATATCATAATATTGGTAAATAATCATGAAAAACATAAAACTTCAGTCTTTAATATTAGTCAAAGTTAATTAGTTTATCCTCGTCATTTTTGAAGCTACAAATCAAACGAGTATTCAGTTATTATTACAATACAAATATATAAAGTAATCAATAAAATATATTTTATTTTGTTATAAATTATTTACAATTACATTATCAGGAGACATTAAACAAACTTATTTAAATAAGCAATAATTTGATATAATAGGCATTAAAATTAAAATAATATTGTATGAAACATTATGGATAATTATCGGATTCATTTTTATTGGAAACCCATCTTTTTATCACACCATAACGACAAGAAATCACATATCCATCTCCTGTACCAAAAACCCGGTGGCCAGTGAAACCCTAAACTTTGCTCTGTGATCATAATTTCAATTTAAAAGTTTCATAACTTAGTTTGTTTACGTTGGGCCCAATTCGATGAGTCCGGGGATGTAATTGTTCCGCTAAAATGAAATTAACATCTCATGCGTATACTTGCTGGCTTACGGCCTGTTTCACATTGTCCAAATAAGTAACCAGTAACGTTGTCTGACCATCACTTCATACGAAATGACGTTCTATATTTGAATTATTCATTGATCAGTGCTTGTTGGTTGAAGTTGAGACAAGCTCTTAACTGCAAATCAACGGCTATTAATTATTAACACAGAAATGTACCAATCACAATAGCATGGATAGGTATCCACTACCAAATTTAGGGCAATGATTCGTGTTCGTGTGACCACAGCGGTGTTTGACACAGTGGTGTTTGACCCCGATTTCAATAAATTTAATATATTTTCTTAGCCTTTTCCACTAAAAATAGTCAACAAAAACAGTTCCCGAACTGAATTTATTATACAAAACCATGCATGCACGAGTGTTACGCAGTTATAATAAAAAAATACCGGCCAAGTGCGAGTTGGACTCGCGTACTCAGGGTTCCGTGCCAACTTTAACTTATTTAAAGAATTCACTTAGCTAAAATACCACAATATTTTGTTTACAGCAAACATAACTTTGTTTTTCATAGTATTTGTATGAAGAACAAAGTTATGTTTGCGGTTGTTGAAAAGAGCTATATCTCAAAAACTACTGGTCCGATCTCGTTCAAACCAATTTTCGTTGACAGTATTTGTTAAGATCTACATTATGTTTTTTTTTTTCAAAATTTACACTCGCTTAGTTTAGAAGTTAGATGGGGGGGGAGACGCCCATTTTACCACTTTGGAAGCGTGGTTTTAGGAACCTTAATGTCATTTTTAAAGACCTATCTAAAGATACTCCACAGGCATAGGTTCGAGTAAAAAAAAAAATTTTCGGTTTTAGTTTCATGTATGGGAGGGAGCCTTAAATATCATTATTTTTTATATTTTGTATAAGAATCTTGAAGCGGTTAACAGGATACACCTTACTACTAAATTTCAACAGTGTGATGCTTATAGGTACAGAATAAAGTGGCTGTGACATACGGACGGACAGACAGACAGACAGACTTGACGAAACTATAAGGGTTCCGTTTTTTGCCGTTCGGCTACGGAACCCTAATAATATGCATAAATTTTGACGCGGTTTTGAGACTTATTGTTTTAAATATTTTGATTAGGGAGGGCGATTTTCATGACATAAAAATACCCTACGGTATTTATGATTTTACGTGTTTTTCTTTTGCTTTAATAATAACTCATTTGACATTTGATTATAACTTTAATGTAACTTAAGCTTTTGACTATCACAAAGGGGCTTCAAATAATGATTTTTATTTGGACATCATAGAGTGTACGTTTCAGAAGATGTTTTACCTACTCAGAACAATAAGTTCTGTATCGCAAATGTGTAAAGAGACCGGACTCGAGATAGGTACTTGGAACTACTGGGAATAAGGCCTGGTAATGATGATGTGATCATTTCTGGTACCGGTACTGCGGTGATTAAATCTTAAAACTGTCTTTTTTTAATACGACATGGACAATGTATTTGTGTCTAGCTTGATTGTCTAGTATTAAGCGGTGATTAGAATTGATTTGCATATTTAATCGTGCTAACATAGTAATGACGCATTATATCTTTAAAGCATTAAACTTGCAAACATGAAAGGTGGATAATGAAACCATTAGGTGTATCTATTACACTGCATAATTGCCAATGTGTTGACACTGGGATTGTGATTGTGGATTTAATATGAATTCTGTAGCCTTAGACGCAGATCGCTTTGTAACGAAATGGTATCAAAATTCAACATTGTTCTTGCCGAACTTCTTAATCACTTTATTTGTTGCTTTGTCTTCGGACTCAGGGTACGTTTCCTTTGGGTGCAAGTCCTTGACATCAAATCTGATCACAATCAGACTCAAGTTTCTATATGCGACTGTTCTAAAACAGAACAGGCAAACAGAAAATTGGCTAAACTAAATAATCCACCAATAAAATATCTGACTTTCCAATAACGATCATTGTTGTGTGTGAACAACGAACGAATAACGCGCTGTAATAGATTTTGCCGTAATGAGTCAAACAACAATAATTTATGAGCAGATATTTGGCAACCAACTGGCCCCGGAAAAGCGTGATAATTCTGTTGAGTGGATGCATCGTATAAGGCGACCCGCGCGTTTATTATAGCGAGCTCAGATAATGATGATTTTTGAATATGCAACTTGAATACTTGTCAACAATTACTGGTTCTGCTGTCACTACAAAAAACAAACTGTGAATCGGTATATTTCAATTTACGGTACAGTGAAAGTTGTATTCAAATAAATTTCATAGTTTTGAGATAATCTGGGCATTAACTCAAAATCATTACGTATTGGAATAATTTCGAAATAGAATAAATATAAAATATTATCTTATTCCCACATTCCACAATATCACAAAAAAAGAGGTTGAATGGAATACCTAGTTTATTTTTAAGTCCGAAAGAATTATAACTGCCTTCAAAAAACTTACAACTAAAAAGCTTTGAAAACTGATTTAATATTTGGTATTCATGAAACCAATTCGCAAAAAAAAACTTCTTGTACGAGTATACGTAATTTCACTTTGAAAAATCTCACACATTTGACCCAAATCCAGACTTCGCGAATCGAAATTCAAACTGAATAGCTTTACTTTGCTCTCAAAGCAACACCGACAGTTGTAACATAATTCAAAAAGCATATTCCTGGATTTTATACGGAAATACCAACCTAAATTAAAAAGTCGCTATCGAACGAACGACCAATGGATCGAACCATTAAAACTCAGAAATAATTTATTCCTTAAAATCGTTGATTTAAGTCCTCGTTCGTCGGAGACAGACATTTCAAAACATTATTTGAAATGCAAAGAAGCACCTACGATTCATAATGCAAACCAAACATTCGCGGGCGACATTGAAGAACTTATTGGGAGAGCACGGAATGTTCCAAAAGAAAATTTAAGAAGTTTCATCGAGCAACGAAATAGACCATTAAGCAAGATTATTAAAGAAAAATAAAAGTAATAAAACAAGTCGTGCGTATCGTGTAGAAAAGAGAGGATACTGAGGGCGTGGGAGGGCGGGCCGGGCAGGGATGGAGGGCTGCAGGCTCAGTCGCTTGTCGACGCTCGAGGGGTATCCGTGCGCAGATCATATTCCCAAACTTTTGCCATTGACGAGTTGTTACGCCCGCGAACATTTGAATATGTGCGCTTAAATGAAAAATGATGGCCTAACCAACGACTGTAATTTTCAAGTGCGAAAATGATGCCGTTCAAAATCATGTTTCGCATCGTGCAAATTGTGTTACTGACTCTTATTATTCTGTACTTTAACAACTTTGTTAAATGTCAAGCGCAGAGCGAGAAAATCCCGATTGGTAAGTTTATCGCTTAAGTTTTATTCCTGACATAGTAATAAAATTAGTTGCACGATACATGCAAGTACGTTATATGCAATAAAATAACAATCAATATGAACGCATTATAAAACTTAAAAAGTTTTGACACTACAAATTCAAGTAATATAATTTGCTGCAAAAGAAATTCTATTTACATTTTATTTCTACAAAGTGAGATTCTGAGCGGCTTTTAGTATGTATTATTTAATTTATTGTCAACATTTTAACTTAAATCCGTTATTATTGTGTAAAATAATAACATAAAGTTGCATTATTTGATAGTAAAATACATAAATTACCTACCTACTACAATATTAACAGCAGCAAAACTAACGTCATAAAATACATTCATGAATGATGTCAAATATTAATACTTTACCTATTTAATCATAGTCATAATCAGTGCAGAGTAACAAAAATACATGAAATAAATTATGGAACTATAGAACCCGCCCATGAACTAAGAACAAATATATACAACGTTATTACAAACAGTGTCTGTGGAATTAAAAACCACCTGTGGTAAATGTTTCTTAAACCATCAGGTGTAAATAATACTCAGCTTTTAGATAAATAGGCTTTAATTAATAATTACTTTCATGAAGAAGACCTACCTACGTTATGCAATTCTATGATTTCTAATTATGACCATACTTACTTATTGTATTGTGAGTATACCTACTTTTACACAACTTTAATTACACCTTAGAAAAAAATGACAAGATTTCTTATTTTCTTTGCGATATGGCAGCTGATTTTCTTCGGCTAAAGTTAGCTAGGAAGAATAATAAACAAAATACCTTCATGCAAGTACGCAAGGCCCTATCAACAACGAAAAATTGGTCATACGTTGAGAAAAAGAAATTACTGTGGCCGCCTGCAAATTGGTACGGTACTAAAACAGGGCCTTACATCGACCTAACTTACTTCAGCCTGTTAGTTTGGAGAGTTACTCCTGAAAACAGCGGATAATTTGCAGAAATTACACTGCTACAAAAACTCCTGTAATATCAACTGACGTAACATTAGAGCTTAACATTAACATTTGCTGGTCAAGTAACTAATGCTTATAATAAAGCCTTTTCGTTCCGAGATTTTTTTGGGTGCTTGTGCTGTCTTAGTTTGATTCAAGGATGTCTCGTATCTTGGTATGCCTTACGAAAAAGGCCTTTACCAACTCGTTGCACTGCAGTCTGCCTGCTGCCTTTATTATCCAGAGAAGCCCAAACGAAATTTTTAGGTCATCCATCCATCCTATTTGTTTACGAACTCCTCACGAGTTTTAAAGCCAGCTCTTGGACACCAAAACTGTCACCGGTTAACTTTATTTGTATTTTTTACAGCGGAGCGGAGCATATTTCCAGTCCACGTCTATTTCAGTCGATCGATACGTGATAGTACGTCCGTTAGTTTTGTTTGGTGCCTTATATCTGTACTTCTGACTTAGTTCATTAGTTTCAGTCCTAGCACACTCCTAAGATTGTCGCTGCCCCAAGGGCACGGGTTCGATTCCGCGTTGAGTCAAGAAAACATAATTTTCTTTTTTTGTCAGGTTTGGGTGTGCCTATTTAAATTTCACAAGTGCATTATCTACTTTGCTATCACAGCTTCGTAAGTGATTTTTATCCAATATTATAAATGTGGTACTCATAGATCTTTTTCCTGGGGTTTTATATAGTTTTTAAATGATCTGCTGCTTGCTGACCTGCAAAACGAAATGTACATTATACAATGTACTACAAAGGAATTTGCAATATTAAAATTATTTCCATGAACTGTATGGTTCCATTAGCAGGAATTTGACGATTTGTTTGCATCAATAGGCAAAGCTTTGCATTAAAAAGATAAGATTCAAATTAAACTAACAGGATAAACTCGTACCTTGCTTGCAATATTCCAAAATGTTAGGCTTCGTTTTTTACATCACTTAAAATAAAAATAAACTGACACTGCAAAGACAAGAAAATTAATAACAAATCGGCCAGTCATTGAAACCACAGAAACTACTGTTTGGATAATTAATAATAATAATAAATTGCTAAGGGATTCTAATTGTTTAAACTTGCTAATCACGGGATTGTCGTTCCTGTCGGCAAAAATATTTTTGAGTTTTAAAACAAAACGGGACGTAGACGTCAACGGGGATGGAAGATAAAAACGCATGGACGAATTTGCAGGTGCTCTACAAATTCACTAGTAATAATAGTTTTAAAAAAATGTAGTCACGTTTATAATCTCTTAATGTTCATTATTTTTAATGATGAGCTTTTCGTTTGGTACTACTACATCATAATGAAATGGCACATGAGTTACGATGATTCGTTTAGGTGGTAAAACAAACTTCTTCCCCAAATGCAAGATGACACTCACATTTTTCTTCCATTAATGTTCCGTACCGCCATACATGAGTGATGACACATCTGCCAAGTGGATGACCGTACTAAGATTTCCTAAACGGGACACGTGTACACAAGAAATGGATGGGAAAAGATTAATGAGGCGCAAAAACTTCTCTCTCTCTTTCTCTCTCTCTCCCATTTGTTTCACGGATATACAGTACTGCAATTTTATGTACTTGATAAATATATAAGAAGTTTGTACGCTGCGAGTTTACTTTATTATGAAATATTTTTGTCGCAATTGCTTGCTGAGTAATTGACGTGGGTAGGTGAAGTTAGGTATATCTATTATTATTAGGTCCGATTTTAGGGAAGAGAGTTAGAATCGTCGAATATAATAAAAAACGTCTTATTTGAAAACCAGGTTACTTTCCGACAAATAGGTGACATATTTATTCAGATGTTATTTTAAAATCGTTCGTTTTTTATTTATATATAATTATACGTAACGTCAGATAAGGAATATTCATCATCCTCTTGCCCTTTCCCCAGTTAATCTGGGGTCAATGCAGCATGTTTTTCTCGTCCACGATATTCTATCATTAAATCATCTACTAATTCACACTCAAATGCTTCACACAGTCCACCCATCTCTTTCTCGGTCGGCCTCTTCCTTTACAGCCATCTACATTTATACTCATCACTCTTTTTGTAACATGACTTTCTTCACTCCAAATTACATGGCCGTACCAAGACAGAGCTAAAAAAAAAACATCGAATACAAAACAAAACGCCTCATTTGTAACGTCACCTATTTGTTGTTATTTATGTAAATTTCTTTTGAAAATCGTTATTTTTATATTTATTCAGTCGAATAAGTCTTACTTGACGGTGGTAAAATCGGCGTTTAGTGGTAAGTTATTTTCGACGATATTCTTTGTTATTTGTTCTGACGCTTATTAGGTAAGTGTAGATTTTTCTTATACCAGGATAACATTAGGGAAAAAATATGTTTACGGAAATTGCAAGTATTTATTGTCATGTTTTCTGAAAAGCTACATAAATAATAAAATATTTAAGGTGAAAGTTTGAGATGTTATTAATTTGTGTGAGTTACACACACACCGGTTCTTTTATGATACAGTCATTTAGGTGTTACCCCTTTAGGCTACCTGAAATGTTTTACGGGAGTTTTGAAAACGGGCTATCTTATAGATTTTGATGTGCTCTTTTCGGATGTCAACTTTGCCACCTCGTATCTCAGCCGCTCGCGCCGCCATCTTGAAAATGGCGCCCAATAGCTATTTTCAGACGATATCTCATTTTTGGTTTATTTTACGATACAAATATCTACAAAATTAAAGTAGAGACAATTTCCTATCCTTAATTCTCGTATACAATTTTCATAAAATCAATAGTTTCGGTGTCCAAGCTCTGCAAAGTATCAAGTAACTCGCGTTTTGCCCAATTCCATTTTGGTGGCTCCAAAATATACACCATATGTATATTTTTTTGCTAATAATAAGTGCAATTTGAGTTTTAAAAATGAGTTTCCCATCTTTTAATTATACGAAAACGATACCAAACGTCACCTTTATAGGCTGGCAGATCTAGAAGCCCTGTGAGGAAGATGCGAACTATTCCCTCCTCCACATCCTCACTTCTTGAGTTCAGGGCTTAATAGGCTCAGAGGCCTATCAGGTATGTCTGGGCAAATCAACTTCCTTTTTTGATGATCCAAAAGGTTATGCTCAACAAAATACTGCTGTAGGTGTGCAAAAGTCTTATTTACGTGTTAAATAAGACTGACGTAACGACTGACGACTGACTTAATAAGACCAAAATACTGTGTTACGACGCACGGACGCCGAAACTATTACTTAACGAGAAAAAAGTTGCGGAATATGAATTTTATAAAATGTTTCCGAGTTTCATTTTGTTATAATAAAATAAAATAAAATAAAATTACTTTTATTTCAGGTACTTAGTGCCCCATATCGAATACAAATTTAAAATTAAATTTACTGAAATAATATATATACTACATTGAAATTTAAATTAAAAATTATAACATAATAAATGGTTATATTTCATCAATAATAAAATATAATTATATAGCAAAAATACATTTTGGTAATGTCTAAATAAAATCGGTAACTTTGTCAAATATATTTCATATTATTATGAATAATATACATATAGTTATAGATTGTTTTATCTTCAAATGAGTCGATAAAATGTACTATTAGCCAAACTGGCGGCGCGGGCGACACCTCCTGCAGTATTTAGTTACCACAAACTTTCAGGTCATTAACAAAGGAAGTTGCTTTGTATAGATGTACCTAATGGGCTTCTGAGCTAATTAAGCCCTTTACTCAAGAAGTGCATACACTCTGGTATATAGGAGGAGGAGAACGAAATTGTTCGCATTTACCTCACAGAGCTCCTTGGTATATAAACCTATGTAAGTGATGTTTTGTATCGGTTTGATATAATGCAAGGATGAGAAATTCGTTCGTAGAACTAATTTTTTACTTATTATAATAAGCAATAAAGGTAGCCAAAATGGAATTGGGCAAAAACGCGAGCTACTTGACACTTTGCGGAGGGTACACCATAACTATTGATTTTGTAAAATATGTTGCTTAGTATTAATTGCAGGTAATTGAATCTAATTTTATTATTTTGTAGATATTTTTATCGTCATATGAGCTGAAAAGGAGATTTCGTCTGAAAAGTACTATAGGACGCGATCGAGGTGAGATACGAGGTGACAAAGTTGAAATTTAGAAAGATCACATCAAATTCTCTAAGATAGCTCAATTTCAAAATTCCCGGAAATCATTCCAGGCAAAACTACCAATTTCTTGTGTCATTAGGGGAACGGAAAAATGTTTTTTTTTTGTACTGTTAGTTACTACCTTCATAACGAATTGTTTAATGTAGATTTTACACATTTTGCGGGAATGTTCTATGAATTATGAGAGTATAGAGAAATTCCTTTAGCGTTTTTGGTTGCTTCTAATAAAAAATTAGTTTAACAATGTTTTTCTGAGTTGTGACACATTTTACCATTAAGAATTGAATTGTGTACATATTTCTGATACAAATTCCACGTTCCTAGCTCTGTCATAGTATGAGGCAGAAATATTTATTTAGAGAAATTGAACTAATAAGAAATAATATTTTAATGTAGTATAAAAGTTTTTTTTGTTTTCTGCTTCCAGCGAATTTCTTGAGAGTTTTATAAAAATAAACCTTCTACACTTTTGGTATCGTTCTGTTTGAACAACATATAAAACATGATATTATGGTCAAATGATTGAAAATCCAATTTAGAGCTACATAAATGGTAAATCCCCAAAAATATTAGCCTGTTGATGGCAGATGATAGATAATTAATTCAAAAGCAAAACCCTTCGGCCGCATCGTTAACTCCTGGGTTGACCTTTTCACATTGTATTTTTCATGCCAAAAATGTACGGGAATTATTCATGTATAATTTCTGACTGAATTGTTTGCTTAAAAAACATATAAATTTATTTTTTAGTAACAAACTGATTTTCTAGATTTAGTAAAATCTTATTTTCACTTTTTTCAATGGAGTATCGCTATCGATTGTAAAAGACGTTAAAATTATTATTTGAGTATGCAAGTACCTTGAAATAACGGGACCGTAACGACATGAGCGCTGTACTGCGACACAAATGTGAAATTGTTAGTTTCGATAATCCAAGCGGAATTTTATTTCAGTGGCCACAGAAACAAAGTGCACGCTTGCTTTGTGGACCCAAATTACAGCTAATTAATGAGTAGGTGACAATATGCTTGGAACGATGTTTTAGTGTAGTGGTTAGCGTTCTGTTCCTGACTACTATGCCGGCGGTTGCGGGTTTAAATCCCGAAACGGGGCAAAAGTTTATGAGGTGAGCACGTAAATAAATATTTTACTTGAAAATAAGATAGAATGAAGTTGTGATTAGGGTAGTATTAATTGTATATAATAGTCCCCCTAGCCGATTTCGATTACGATGTCCAGTCACAACGATTAACTGCGCGGGACATGTCATAGTGCACACGTGTGTGCGCAACCACAGGTGCACTCTATATTCCTTTTACTCTCATAGCCCAATGAGACAGCAATCTGACACGACTGGTGAGATCAGGCGCAAGACCAACTGCTTTACGTGCTTTTTCGAGGCACAGGGATGAAACATCGCCATCTTACGAACTCTGGGCTACCCTAAAAGTTTCTGAACAGAAAAACCCAGGTATATATTTTTGGCCCGACCTGGGGATCGAACTCGGGACCTCTGGCGCAGCCGTCGCTTTAAAGTGCGACCCTCTTACCGGTGCGCCACCGAGGCAGTTCAATTACTTATTGCACAAATAATGTTCTACGAATATGGACTTTATGGTAAAAAGTATGATCTACCAGTCAAATCTTTAGGTCATGCATAAAAGTGACCATGGGTGCAAAGGTTGGGGTTAATTACTTAAAGGGAAAGGATGAAAATCCCTACCACTATTTTTTTTTTTGTAATAACCTTTTGATTTTGAAACCTTTTGATATGAGGTATTAGTTTAAAGTGAAAAAGCAGCAAACCAAAGTGCGATACAGTCATGCCAAATACGAATTCAACAACCACGCATGAATATTAACAATGCTACCTCCTGTCTTATTCAGTTACATCTTTATGAAGAAAAGTCGCTTGTACATCAAAATTATCACCCACATGCTATCAAAGAGATTCCGTAACATAAATCCATTCCATGATTTAACACAAAGTTAGTATCTCTGCTAAATACTATTCTAGCCTTCCAAGAAGCTAAGGTACTGCGTTTGTACGTATTCGTATTCCCAAAGGCTTTGCTACTGTTAATATGTTGCACATCATAACTATGTCAAATCTTCTCACAGAACAAGAGTAATTTGATGGATACTATTGTGTGATTTGTTTGAAAGGAAATCGCGAAAAATCTTGTCACAATATTATGTCTGCAATTCCCCCTTCATGATATTTCCCTTATACGAGTCATCATTCATCAACATCATTAACAGCCAAAGTCCCCCACAGTTTTCCACAGCGACCAGTTGTGAGCGGTCGGCATCCACTGTGTTCTTGCAATCTTTACAATGTCGTCTGTCCATCTTGTCGGTATAACCTACTTTTAACACAATTTTAATCGCGAGTTTGATAAATTGTTTGTAAAGCACTGATATGATCATCATTGGGGCGTCTTCTCTACATCTATTATCAAAGCTCAAAAAAGTGTAGTTATTATGTATATTGTGTAAAAACATATGTGAATTTGATACTACGAAATCATAGTAATCAATTCGCGGCATTTTGCGTTAGCAACTGAGTAACATTGCTTTTAGAACTCCTGAGATTATCAGTGTATTATACTCGTATCATAAAAATATTGCAGGAATCCTTTCGGTTTATTACCGGGTGGGGTCTTAAATATTGGAGTGAGTTATAAGTGGAGTAACAAGCTTCATCTCGGGGAGGATACGCACCTGATCTTTTATTTTTACCGTTCCCCTGACTATAACGTGAGGTGCACACATAACACTAAATGCCATTCGCATGTGAAATGTATATTCACGTGGAATTTCCTTAAGAAGCGTCGAATTAAATAATATTTGGTTTCTTTAAAAATATAGTCGTCTATGTATTGGTATATAAAATAAACCATTTATAAATCAGTAAAACGTAAGTTAGTTTAAGGTTCTAGGAAAGAAAATAACGTAAGAAAATCCAGCCGGACATTAAAATTTTAAAAATATACCTTTTTATTCGTAAAATTATGAAAAAATCTGACATATAAAAATACTACATTAGTGTTAAGTAAATAAATACACAAGAAGCCTAGGTCTTAAATTTTAATGATGATGATGATTCGCTTATTTTATTGGATACCATACGACTATTGAACTGTTTTAACTAGTAATTAAAGCTGTTTGTGAAATCGTTCGTATGTGTGATCTTTGAGACAGTTCTTTAGTAGACGTAGTTCTTTAGTAACTAGGGCTGCCGACATTTTCTTGGAATTGGCGTTGTCATTGTAAATATTGAGCTCTGATTCGATTTCCTTAAACATTTTTGATGAAATACCTAGAACAAAACTAGCTTAATTGATTTACGTTTGTAGGTTTTAGAAAATAAAACAGCTGTACAAATTTATTGACTTACGAAAAAAACAACGTTTCCTTTTGTTCGTAAGTTTAGTTCAGTGTATTAACAATATGTAAAGATTCTACACTAACACTAAAGATAGAAGCAATTGTGCAAAGGCAAGTTTACAATAACGGTAATCCGTAGGCTGAGCTGAACGAAGCCCGTATGCCATTATTGTGATTTAGAATGCGGCTGTACTCAGAATGCGAGCCAATAAATTAGATCTCAATCAGCCCGAAACCGCCATTTGTTATTCCAACTTCACCTATGTAAGGACAACCGTATTAGATAGAGATTTCATTATATTTACAGACATTTCTTCAAGTACAAGTCAATTTAAGTTTCATGTTCGATATTTTTGAAACATCATTTTCAATTGATTAGAGGGTCAAACAAATTTGCGAATGGAAGTCCAGACTGGAAGAAATGGCTGGTTATGAAGTGGCAAAATACTCGTAATTATGAAGTTCCTTGTAATCATTTTAAGTTAAAATAAAGTGCCACCGCGAAAATTTATGTTAAGTGCTGTTTATACCGACTTCAAAAAAAGGAGGTTTTCAATTGACATTGAAATGTGTACATATGTAATATCGATAGGATTTGATAAGAGTTGCGTATATTGAACTCGTGTGCCAAATTTCTTAAGTGTATGTATGATTGTATATTTGTCCACGAATTTCTCGAAAACGAGAAGAAGTGAAATGATTATGTATATATTGCAGACAGCGGTGGAATAGGGGCGTCACCGCCGCCTTCTGGGTCTTCCGATGCAGGGTTCATGGCGTAGGGTCTCAGGCAAATGAATCCACACGGTTCAATGAATAACAATCTCGGTATATTAAATGATAAGATAATTTGATTTACGATATAGAGATTACACTGGCCTATTTCGGATATGAGCAAACTAGCGATCTCGCGTTGCAGGCTATCTCCGACTCCCGCGCAATCAAGATTCAATCTGCATAGAACGACCACGCCCGCCAACCCGATTCCGCTCACGATCAGTCACTCGTTCAAATCGATGTGACGTCACGGCGTTCGCTCAACTCCGTTACAAAAACAATCAATTGAGGTGCTAATAAATCTACGACACGGCCAGAACTGACATTACACGTCCTCGTGGTGATATGGTTTACCTGGCAACAAAAGAAAATACAACTGGAGTAACTTTTCAGCTCGGTCAACCTGACCAAAAGAAGCTAAACTTTTTTTTCTTTCACAACAGCAGTCACAATAGAAAGAATGCAACAATATGATTACAATTAAAGTGTAATTAGTGCACCAGATAAATTAGGATGGTATCAGTCCTTCACACTGATACAACTTGAGAATAAGCATGAAAGATAGTTGTAGTTACACTTAGTGCAATATTCACAGTTTGAAGAAGTACCTTCGCTTACATAGACACAGGAATCTCAGCTCGTGGCATCCTTCTTATAAGAGCGTATTTGTAACTTAGGATCGAATTTGACTTGATTGCGTTCTTCATTTTTAGCAAAACTAGGTCACCGCCTTTTAATTTAGTTAGCTTTGCTTTATTTTGATTAAAAAGAGACTTCATAGTTCACAGTCTTTTTAATATTCCAAGCCGCGTGTTCTCTCACCTCAAAATTTTTGAATTCAGTCTCGGTATCATTAATCATAAAAGGTTAAGGGGTCTGGCAACTTTACCGATCATGAGTTCCAACGGTCTACGTTTCGTAACGCGGTTAACAGTGAAGTTCAATGCTAATTGCACTTCTTCTAAGGCATCCTGCCGTGACCTATCAGAGGTCCCAACTGACGTCAGCATACCCTTTAACGTAGCTATCACCCTTTCTACTTGCCTGTTAGCACGACTAGAGCCGGTGGCGGTAAGATGCAAAGTGATTCCGTGGGAATCACAGAACTTTTTGTAGTCTTTACTTGCAAAACAACGCCCTTGGTCAGCTATTGCTGGCAGAGGGAAACGATCAGGTATAGTATTTCGGTTAAACTCGCGATAATCTACGCACATACGATCGGACCCATCGCGCTTTTTACCCAACAAAATCGGGCTCGCGAAAGGTGAGCAACTGGGACGAATATTTTTTGAATCCAACAACTCCGCTATTTTACCGCGTACAAGCTGCCTTTCATTAGGCGAAAGTATCTATGGACGGCGCTGAACCGTAAGGTTCGGGTCTACGAGTCGTATATTCAATTCCCCGGTCGTAACACGACTTTTAGGACGACCTGGTGCAAAATAATGCAAGTATTCGTTTAGTAACGAAATCAAAGTTTGTCTATTTTCGGCAGAGATATCGGTATCAATGTTGTAAAAATCATTTACTGGGGGTAGATTACAAAAATTTACATCGCGCGCCTTTGATTCAGTTAAATCTAAAATAGTCATAATAACACGCAAACCTAGTTGTAATATTTCACGTCCAATCATAATACTTTGTTTCAGAGAATCGTCAGGTACAATGTGTAATAAAATAGGCAACGTATTCCCGTCAATAATAACATCGCAAAGTATTTGTTCCGAGCAACAAACATTTGAATTACCTACACCCGTTATATGAATCGCACAACTAAAATGTTTACCGCTGAATTTGCTACCTAAACTTTGCTTAAGGAGAGAACACTCAGCACCCGAATCAAAATAAAAAGTGTGCGACTCACCGGCGTGCTTCATCCCCGTAACACATTGTATCTCGCAGACGTCCACTCGGCGCTGTTGCCCGCCGCCCGCGCCCGCACTGCTAACTGCTACCGCTAGCTTCGCTTGCATTGCCGCCGCCGCCGGAACCGCGCCGCGTATGGAACTTGGGACAGTGCGTTGCAATGTGTCCTTTATCTCCACACGAGAAGCAGATGATACTTTTCTTCATGATGCTTGTAGAGGTTGATTGGTGCGCGTTGCCGTAGAAACGGCCGTCGCAGTGTTGCCGGCATGATGAGTCTTAAATTTTCTTTTACGACAATCAATCGGCTTGTGCCCTACTTTCTTGCAGTAATTACACGTTTCAGGCGTAGAAAACTTGTAGCGTTCTATGTCTACCGGCAAATCTTGATCACTTTTCCGCTTCAAAGACGTAAATGACTTCATTTGTTGTAGTAACTTGCTTCGAGTGGTAATCTCCGAAGAATGTGCTAAGCGATGTATACGCGTATCAAACTGAGATGTGTGCGCGCGTACATACGAGATAGCAATCTCTTCTGCGGTCATGTTTTTCCATTTTGCAACGAGTGACGTCATCAATCGGGTCGCATATGCAGCCAAACATTCTCCGCTCTCGGGTCGACTGTTGTTACTGTTAATGAGGGTAGCTGCCGCGGTTTCACTTATATCGAAACGACTCAGAAAAGCTGCCAAGACATACCTGGATAAGCAATTTGTGATAGCCAGGAAGCGGCACTGCCTTTCAGTGATTTACTGAGGGCAATTATCAGGGCTCCTCCTTCTAGTGGCCTCTCAGCCATGCAAATGTCAATCGTTGAACACCAAGCACGAGCATTAGCATCCTTTACATCTGGGTCGAACTCAGGTAGCTTCGTTATTGGCGCTGAAGGTGCCTTCATGGCTTCAATAAGTTGCTTCATGTTTTGCTGCTGAAGTTCAAACATCATCCGCCATTGTTCTTCGCTGATATTTAGGTTTTGTGATGCCGATGATGCCTGAGTGAATCCCGCTTCTGATATTTCAGACAGCGGTGGAATAGGGGCGTCACCGCCGCCTTCTGGGTCTTCCGATGCAGGGTTCATGGCGTAGGGTCTCAGGCAAATGAATCCACACGGTTCAATGAATAACAATCTCGGTATATTAAATGATAAGATAATTTGATTTACGATATAGAGATTACACTGGCCTATTTCGGATATGAGCAAACTAGCGATCTCGCGTTGCAGGCTATCTCCGACTCCCGCGCAATCAAGATTCAATCTGCATAGAACGACCACGCCCGCCAACCCGATTCCGCTCACGATCAGTCACTCGTTCAAATCGATGTGACGTCACGGCGTTCGCTCAACTCCGTTACAAAAACAATCAATTGAGGTGCTAATAAATCTACGACATATAATTCAATTAGGTATATTTTAACTTAAGGTGCAGTGGGAGTATTTTTTGAGATAATGTGGATATAATAAATAAAAATCATAATTAGAAAATAAAATAAAAATTAAACCGCCTTTAATAACTGACTAAATAGTCCCATACAATGCATTTGCCCTCTGTCTAGGAGAAACAAATTTATTTGGAGTCGGTGCATGATCTTTAATTTACAAACATAAATCAACAGCCTGCGCTCATCATGCACGCGTGGTTTAATGCATGGTTTATTTTTTTATTATTATTTGTAATACACTAGTATCATATGAACCAACACGCAGCCATTATGATCGCTATCTGGGGTTTTTCAATTATTAACGAGCCTTTTATACGTGTTTTATTATTATGTTTCAACTTCCTCATTTGACAACCTCAGAACAAATTACGAATACCGTCTAAAGGAACGTAATTTCGGGACTTCAATTTATTTATTATTGTATTGTTTGGCGTTTTGCTCTATTACACGTTCTGATTCAGCACAGTGGTCCCTAATTTAGGTAATGTTGGTACGGAACCCACAATGCGGGAGTCTGGCTTGCACTTAGCTTGTTTCTTATACCAACCTTCATGAAATTTCTCCACATTCCTAAGTACAGGGTGAATATCCATATTTATTGGTTACTTTCGTTTGAACCATCATAATGTTCTAAAACGTCATATTACAAAGATATGATCATCAGGAATATTGTACATGCATCCTAGTTAAGAAAATTATTACAAACTCCATTCAGACTAGTATAAAATTAACTAAAAAGGAATCAAGATATAACTTAAGAAATAAGGACAAACTTGAATTGATTAACGCACGAACTGGTTACGGAAGAAGGACGATATTGTTCGAGGGAGCACGGCTGTACAACAAGTTACCTAACTACGTAAAGGAATGTGATAGTTTAGATATGTACAAAAGTAGACTTAAAAAACACGTCCAAAAATAAAAATAATACTTGCACAGAGGCAAAATCTTATGTAATAATAATTAGTTTTATCTCATTATAAGTGAACTGTTTTATAAGTTTTTATGAGAAATAAATTTCTTTAAACCTATCAGGTATGAATGTGTGATGCATACATATTTAGTTCACACAGTGAGTAATAAAAAATATATATTTTCAAAAATAGTCACTGTAAGTCGGAAAATTCCAAACTTCAAATTCCTATACCACCGAAAGTGGAGTGAAACGCTCATAATGTCTTCCTATCCAACATATTATATGACCTTCATAGCTGATCTCGTTATGGTTTCCATTCAATTAACAAATTAAAAATTGCCTTCATACAAAATAACTTCTTATTTTTTTTAACCAGAATTAGTAAGCTAGGGCAACAAATTGCCATAATAGTGATATTAGTGCCACCAATAATGAAAATAAATGATAAGGCTAGGAAGGATATCCAGTTTTTTTTTTGGGTCTACTGGGGGCCGCTGACGAATTTCAGGATAAACTGATTCCAGTACCAAAATAAGCATATTTCATGAACAAACTTTATATTTCAAAAATCAGACCCGAAATCGAAAAACAATTACAATATCTTCCGAGTCAAACACAATACTCAAATACCGCATATTATTGAAACGTTTGTTTTCACTCAGCAAATAATCGTAGGAATGTCTCGAGTGACGCCTCGTCCGTAGTCTTAGCTAGCTTAAGTGTCACGAGGTACCTCCTCAGCGTTTGGACTGTTTATATCCACACCATTTTCGTTACAGCCATGATATATTGCAGTATGCAAATGTGAAACAGGCAATACTTTTGTCAACCACGATTTATTGCTTACTTAAATAGAGTGAGAATAAGTGAAGCCTTGGAGAGAATTTTGAAAGAAAGGAGATACAACCAGACTGAGCGCTGAATATACGTAAAGAAGGCATTTGCAGCTAAAAGTTCAATAAATCAATAAATTTCAAAATTTTAACAAGGCATAGGAATGGTTCTTCTAGTGTGAAAACCCGGAAAACTGAAGCATTCCCAGTCAAAATTATACTATCTAAATTTGTTAAAAAAATGATTTAAGCATACAGTTTTCAAGTAAAACTGTACCCAATATGCTTTGTTTCTTTGAATTCAGCTTCGTTGTAATAGAGAACATAGAAACGTTAGACACTATTGAAAAAATAAATGCTGCAAATTAAGGTTTCTCGAATCCAGTAAAAAATATATTAGGCTTAGGATATTTATTGAAAACATGGTATTTTCCCAATTAAACCTGATCTCAAAATAGCTTTGCAATTGAACCATTCCAGGTACCGCTGCAATACACACTCTGCAAGTCTCTATAGAATTATTTCCTGGAACTGAAATGTACATTTTATACATTTCCGTACCTATCGCGTTTAGACACTTAATATAATTGCAAGCATGCTTTAATGCATCAGCCCACTTAGCTCTGTATACATATTTTTAATGTTGTTTTTATACCTACAATTCGCGCCAAAGATAACCTTTTTTCTGGAGAAAATGAAAAAACCTTCTAAGATCAAGTCATGATGCCATACTTTCTCACTAGTACTTGTATCATATCAGCGCTGCGGCATAATGTCATGTCTAAGTCGAACTTATTTAGGTCTTAGCCCAAAACCACAGATAATGCCTATACAAAGATAAGATCATCCTTAGGTCTTTATTATACTGCCCTCATAAGCCAAAAAGCGTCATCTCGAGATAATTCATGTTTTAAGTTTTTTTAATTTCGCATCAACTTAGAAAACTATTTTTTAAATTAATTTTACATACCTTTATTATTTATTAATGTTTTCAGAAAATTGAAAAATTCTGTTTTTTGCCTTAATTCCGAGATACCGCTATTAAGCTTCAAATGATTTGTTTATTATTATGAGTTACCGCTTTAAGTTTAAGTGTGTTTATGTTTAAATTTTCATACAAATGTTTTTTTTACGCGCTTTAAGTTTAAATTTTCATACAAATGTTTTTTTTTTACATTTTTTGTAAACAAACAAAATAAAACACGAAAAAAATGCATTTAAAAACAATTCTCATATACTTTAAACAAACATACTACAAAAAAAATAAATTTGTAAATAGGCATCTATGTTATAATCCACATAGAAGTAAGGAGGTCCCTCCAGAATTAGTCTATTAGCTGGTGTTATATTTTGAAGGGATTTCAAGATATTGTTCTTCTTGGCTTGTGGAATGCCGTTAAGAATGGTTTTCTTCTTAGGAGGAGGAAGAACATTCGTTTTCAAAATCTCATTTCCAATATTACTAGCGGTTATACAGGGTGACAGGAAATGCGATACAATCCTTGATAGAAGTTGAAGTAGAGCTTATTTGCAATCATATAAATCATATCCGAAGCTCGAGACACCATGTCCAAAACTTGTTCATTTCTGAGTTATTCAAGATTTAAGTATTTTTTTTAAAATAAAGGTATTTTTTGTGTATTCGTATAGCTGAATAATAAAAATAACATTTTAAAAAAAAAAGCTAAAAATCATGTATCATTTTGCAAAACAATATTTTTTTAGGTACGTAAACGAAATATTTCTAAGATAAAGTGTATGGCATGTTGCGTTCACATTACTAAATTTAGTTTCTTGATTCATTAGCTATTCAAAAAGGTACAGGTGTCAACAAACACTACATAGGCTGTTTTGTTAATTGAATTTTAAATGCTTTTACTTAATTTTTAATGCTATTCTACAGTTACCGCCAATTTTAGTAGATTTTTTTAAATGATTCCACCGTAAGTATGACATACGGCCATTATTATTATAAATAATGATATGCCTCTTAGACCCTTAGCAATATCGAATAAATTTGAGATATGCCATATGTTTTTAGTAGATTTAAGGTGATTTCTAGGTGAGATAGAGCTATTTAGCATCATGGAACCTGTAGGGAATTTGTTTAGCTATAAGATGCAACAAAAATCAGAAAACTTGGCTTAAGACGGCAGTATTGGCGGCCATTGCTTGTTAAGAACCTAACAGAGGTTGGATATTTCTACCTCTTCTGTGGTAATGGTGGAACTGTTATTTTTGATTTGTTCACCATGCCTACCTGGCCACTTTGCCTTTGGTAAGAAAGTGTGCATAGTAAACATTATGTTGGATATTTGGACTGCCATGGAGAATTCTGCGAGCTTTTAAACTAAATCGCATGTTCTTTTCTTTATTTTTTCCTTTTCCGCACTGAAAAAAGAGCTCTAGTATATTTAAAAAATGATCTTTATAGCCTAAGGCTGTTCAACACTTGGCCTTTTTATGCTGAAACATCCTAGGTTTTTAAGTCTTGGTCATTAGATGCAGGAAATAGCAAGTCTTTTGATTAAGATTTCAAAAAAAAAGATTTTGTAAACAGAGTTAAAGGATACGTTGATTTGTCCTGAACTTTAAGCAATAAGATAGTTGGGGCCACCTTTTCTCATTTAACTGGGTATACATCTGCCTCCATCTCATTTTCCCTCTCACAGTGGTCAAGCCAAATAGCTACAACTGCCTTGTTTGACTATGCTAGTCTATCATTTCAACAATGCGTACTCTTATGCCAGCTCCTTTATTTTTCATTGAATTAGTGCCGCTTCGAGATCGTATGCCGTTTTACGGAAATTCCTTCTCCAGATAGTTCACTCTGATTTAGACCTTTAAATTTTTCATCGTCGCCAAAAAAGCATAAATTTTTGATCTAAATCTTATCGTCTTATTTTTCTGAATGTCAACTAATATACTCGTATTATTTATGACATATTCCATGATATCAAAACTCAACGTCGTCATAATAAAGTGTATATGTAAATAAATCCTACCAACACCAAAAGCGGCAGTAGAAATTACATTATACTCCAAGTGAATTAAGTGGTTCGTTACACAAATAGGTGGATTGCAAACTTAACTGAAACATGAGCCTGGGGGCAGATATAATATTTTCACAGATAATCAATTAATTAAAATACTGTTCCTCCTACCGTCACAGTCAATTTTGTGACGGCAGGAGCAGTCAAACATTCCTGACAGCTCTTTTCTAATATATAAGTACCTTCTTTAGGTACACCTTAGATAAAGGAAGTCAGGTATTTCAAATCACTTTCTGTTGAAAATGAGATATTTACCTTCTTAGAACTACTTACTACTACTTATAATGGAAGAAGTAAAGGTCCACCAATAACGGATGTTGGTTTTAATTCTTCCGCCGTGAATGGCTTATGTCTATTTTAATAATGCTATGAGCACGAAATCCAGTGCCAATCATAAATACACTTTTATGCAAAGTATAATATATACGGGACCCGTCGTGCGCGTATAGTATATACAACTATACTATATACTTTTATACTTTGCATATAAGTTTTTCACTCAATGTCCACCCTAGATGCTGTACGAACTATTTTATAACTACTAACATATTATTGTGAAAATGGTTCAGCAGTTTAGATAAAACAGATAGACAATCTACCAGTTATCAGTTAAAAATATGAAAAAACACCGAACGATAGAAAAATAATGCGTATGGATATATAGCAATGGAATTCCAAACCTTTTTGAAATATCTGGTACCAAACAACTGTTAAAGTAAACTCTCCTTAACACTTATTCTTGAAAATATAAATGGATGTCGTCTGTAGAGGCGAAGGATCTCTAGGCTAGGGGATGGCTTTCATTGTTTATGCATGAAGTTATTATTTACGAGCAAACGGCGTCGGCTTTTGCATCGGTGTTGAAAGTCGGCTGGTCTGAGGATAGGCTATCTCGAAGAGAAAAAAAAAATACTTTGCATCACATGTTCCCAAAAAAGATCATGTGTAACAATTTTTGAAAAAAAATGGGCGTTATTTTTTATCAAAATAATACACGAAACAAACAATCAGAAAAAATGCTTTGCTGTTTATGCTACATATTTAGGAAGTATTTGCTTCTGCCTGGCTCCGGTTCTGATTAACCTATTTTTTAATTGGAGTATTTGTGTGCTAACATGACCGTACGCTGTTAGCCATGTCTTGTAACAACGGAGCACTAAATATTGCACTTTTGATAATGCATAGTACAATGTTGACTGAATCCTACCTTCCGGGATAGGAAGGGGAGGTTGCTATGATGAATGATGCTTTATACTATCGATGCCATGTTGGCAGATACTGGGCTCATAGAATGTGCAGGGTTTCAATGAAAATCCAACATGAAATTTGGACAAGAGTTGGGTAGCGCATTCGATTAAAACATCTGAAACTACATGCAAATGTTAATTTTAACTTTCCTTTAGATACCGGTGTACGAATACCATTGCAACCGAAATGTATTTAAAGTTTATAAAAACATGTTTACGTAAGTATGTTTGTTGCTTTATTTTATAAATGATGCTAAAATTTAACATGACCTTTTATTTTCTTCTAGCGATGATAATTTTAAAACACTATAAAAAGGAAGATTGGCAATAGCAAACTGTTTTAAGTTGTTTAAAGAAATGTTACGGATACTCTTAAGAAAAGAATCTTCCAATATTTCATGAAAAAAAATCTGTATTCACTAAATATTGTCTTGGACTTTCCGGGAAACAAAAGTCTAGAAATAAGTAATTTGTGAACTTATTTATTGCTACACTTTTCGTTCCCCGCGTAGTTTAATCAGTAAAGGTTTATAGAATATAGTTTTACGGCACATAAGTAAAAAGCAATAAAAGTGCTTACATACATAGTATATGTATACGGATCCCGTCGATTGCGAGTCCGACTCGCACTTGGCTGGTTTTTGAAGTCGTTAAAACCAGAATCCCATAATTCCTAGCACGTCCATCCCATATGTATGTTTTGAACACTGTTTTACTTAAGTAAAGCGTTTTCATTGCTCTCAACGTACAAAATACATCTACAGCACGTCAGCACAGCCCCAGATCCGAAAATTCAACGTTAATACCCATATCAATTACTTTCATAGAAGAGTGATGAATTTTTGGAGTAAAATTTATACCCAATAAACGTTCCGTTGATAATAAGACGTTTCCAAAAACATTTTACTTTTAGTATCAAGTTATCAACATCTCAGCATACATGTTATTTTCCTGAAAACAGGTTTTTTAATAGCGAGGTAGGACATGATCGACCGTTTACGCGATGTCGGCAATTTGTATCTTTATAAGTGATCCCAGATTGAAAAAGCTCCATATACCCTGCTGTATAAATTTTATAAACAAAGTAATATTTCTGTAGTTAAAAATGTTTACTAAAACTCTGGGGCTGAAGTTACCAAATGCCGATGGTAAAGTCCGTTCTTATTAGCTAGTCGAATCTTGTAAACAATATTTTTAAAGTATGTTCAATGATAAAAAAAACTATCTAATTTGAAAAGATCTGAGTGTGAATTAATTCTGTGTGTGTTACGAGCTTGGAATTTATCTTGTTTTAAAAGAATTCATTTCGTTAAAGTGAAAAAACAGAATTTTATTGATTTAGTTTGAGACCTAGTCCTGTTCAGAGGAAACATGGTATTGCAAAGTGGCAGGTATGTAAGCCGCTTGGACGTAGCATTAGAAACGCTACTCGGAGCTGAAGGACCGTCAGCGTCCACTTAAGGGTATTGGAATTTCATGAACTATCTCTGATGCAAGACTTCGTAGGTACATACATTTCTACCGTCCGAATCACTCATGCGTTAAGCTAGTGCTTGTGCTTGGTAGTTAATTATATCTATATTTCGTTTCCTTCGTTCTTCGTCGTTTGTTCCTCATCACTAGGGCAGGTAGATAAAGGCGGTAACAAATTGCTTATATCTAGTACGTAAATAAATTTACAAGCGAGCACACAAAATTCGATTATATCAAAACAAGCCATAAGACCGCAAAACCATCGGTTATTAGAAAGTGAAATGCATGCTGAAAACTATGAATTAATAGTTTAAGGAAAGTAACCAAATAATCTACTAGCGAATTACAGTAAAATTGTTTTTTTTTTTCAAGAAAATGTAAGCTAGTGAATCGTTCATGTGGGTAAAGGTACGATACTGACGAATCAACGCAGAGCCCAAACCACTGATAGTAGAAGGTAGTTAAACGTAAAACGTAAACGTGGAGGGTGGGTTCCTTATATGACATAGGAATCTGATATGAATGGATTTTCCGAAATTGTACCCATAAGGGGGTAAAAAAGAGAGGCAAACTTTGTATGGGTCAACGTGATTCCTCCGTCCCTTTTACCTAAAATATGCCTAAACATTATTTAACGGAGAAGTTCATATTTTATTGAAATTATCTTTAAACGGGGTTCACAATTACTTTGAAAATGATTCGCTCCGATGTTGATATCCATACAACTTTACTTCTTTTGGTTTCTATCATTACTTTTTTGACAATGACATGTCATTCATAAAGATGAAATAAGAAACCAAAAATTTGCGCACGGGCGGGACTTGAACCAGCAACCTCTTGGCTGACTGGGCCAAACGCTCTTACCAATTGAGCTACCGTGCTGTCAGTCCGACCTTTCGAAATTTGTGGTCTCTTATGAATACGTCATTGCGTGACGCTTGAGAGACCACACTGTGAGGGTTAAAAACAATCTAATGCCATCACAATGACACGTTATGTCTGAAAGCTCGATCCGAGCTTAATTGACACATGATTTGTTATTGATGTGACTTTGTTTGAAGTTGTTCTCGAATAGCGTTTTTTATTCCTTAGATAGGTATTTATTTATTCCTAAGAAACTGGGCCACTACTTTCGAATCACTCGCGGCAAGATGGCGTGTGATATTAATTAATTAATATCAGATTTTATAATGAAAATTCTACACAAGAGGCATTTAAAAAAGCTTACTGATTTTTTTAAGTACTGAAGACTATATTTGTAGTGATTCCCATTTTAAATTCATTTTCGAACGAAAATCACTCTTCATATTTAACAGCGAGTGATTCAAAAATAGGGCCCCAGGAGTGACCAATAGACTTGAGAAAAAGCTGCTTCTCCCATACCCTGTTTTATGAGGCAATTGAAGTAGCCTAATAAAGAGTAAGCGCACATCATGATAAAATCTGATTATAGCATCCAAAGGAAAAGTTGATGACAATCGGAGCATTTAAATTACTTTGTTAAAGAAAGCTTTAACATAATAACTCCGAGTAACTAACACCAGAGGCTGAGCAACGTCTTCATAAGACACAGTGTATAGTTAATATGACAGTGTATATGGATTAGTGTATATGTTAGGAGGTGAATATACTATATTTAAAATTATACACAAGAAGGTTTTTTAAATGTAATTTAGCTTTTAGCGATATTTCTTTGTGCTATTGACGCTATATGCAAAAATATTATTTCTCTTGAAATTGAGAGTCAAAGAAACACAATGTGGCATGATAATAAGAATTAACTGCTGGAATTCACGCTAAGATATCCTATGCGGTGAAGACCAGACTTTCTTTTTGAATGTTTAGTAATAATTTAAATTATGACATTAAACAGCAAATATTAAGCAAATAAATAGCTATATTTTTATGGGTTACAAGACTTACTTTTCGATCTACATTGTTATATATTTAGCTTAATATATTCATTAAAATCGACCCACAATTTGCTCGTAGCGTCCCAGTGCAAACTGAGAATTTCAATCTTTAATAGAAGCTACTATAATTGTTGTTTTGCTATATTGTGTGTATCATTTTAGGTCCTTTTTAACCTCCTTCTGGGATTTCAATCCAAGAAGATCCAGGGACGATAAAATAACAAAATATTTTAAAGAGATCTGAAGAGTTGGCGTTTTTATTGGTACAAACTCCAATTAAAGAAACGTGCGCTTATTATACTGCGAAGGCTATAAGCTTGAAAAGTTACGCTACGATCTACGGTAACGGATTACATCCAAAACGCGCGGACAATATCGCGGGTGGTCACTAGTCCTTATCTAAAACAGCGATAATGTCTTTTTGAGAGCAGCAACAAAAGCATCAATTCGCATTTGACGGTTCGGTCGTTAACCCAAAAAATTAAAGAGCTCGCTTAATTAAAGAATCGTTTTGGCTCGCGAATGAATTTCCTCACGCCTCTTCTTGCTCTTAATTTGGCTAAAAGACTGGGGAAACCATAAAAGAGCAATAAAAACATCGATTTTGCATAAGATTCTCGCAGATGCGGTCGCTTCGGTGCGAAGACAGACGCTGCGCTTGCCCGACTCTGCATTTAATACATCACCGTATAAAGAAAGTGTGAATGTAAAACACATGAATATGTAAAAAGTTAAGGAGTTAAAAATACAATAGTACTTTTGTGCAAGTCAGTTAAAGAAGTACAAGTCAGTTAAGGAAGTAGCTAACGTAACAAACTTATACGGTAATTATTTTCCATCGTTCTTAATAACTTAATTAAACTTCTCAGTAATCAATTTGTATATTACCCGTTTATTATTAGTTAACTACGAATATAACAATGTTTTGATGAATATGGGAAACGAGAGATAAACAGTTTTTGAGTCAATCCTTTATTTGCGCGGACCTCACGCGTTGCTGAAGTATATTCTAATCCTATCGCTAACATTATTCGTACTGGCTCTACATTAAAAAATCGATAGTATCAACACGACGTTTTACCAAAACACGCTTAAGACCGAAATTCCCTAAAATCCCTATGCTTTCAAGATTTTTGTATTGTTTTTGTGTGTTAGCTGTAAAAGCTAGGAAACATTAACCTCGATCGATACCGTGTACAGCAAACTACCGTGCCTGACTCTGCGCGGCTAATGGAGTGTGATCAAGTTCTATAAATCCAATGCTTTAAACTATTTTTCTGAGAACATTTCCTAATTAATTTATGTCAATAGTCAAACTTTTCGGTTATCTTAAAACATAATTTACACTGTCATTCTTTGTCTTTTCTAGTGTCTTCATATTTTTCTTGGGAATGAAATATGGGCTTTAAAATTCAAAAAATAAAAAATATATATTCAATTTAGGACACAATATGCCACTTATGAACGTCAAATGTACAGTGAAAAATAAAATAAAAATAAATGTGCCCTGAAGGGGCCGAATCACGTCTCCTTATCTTTTTGGCCCTACCAGCGCTTCGAGACAGAACACAGACAATTAGGCAAGTGCTGAGAAGAAACGCCGGAACAAACTCAGTCACCACTAGCTGCCGTAAAATCAAAATCAAAAGGTAAGTACATCAGTCGGTGCAGGCTGGACAGACCACACATTCGTGTCGTTCAGATAGTCTTGAACCTTATAATAGCCTTTAGACATAAGCGTGTTTTTAACGTGTTTCTTAAATTTATCAACCGGCAATTCGACAAGATTGTGTGGTATATTATTAAAGAATTTTATACAATTTCCCCTGAACGAATTACTAGTTTTCACTAATCTGAAGTTAGGGACGACAAACTTGTGTTTATTTCTTGTGTTATATGAGTGAATGTCGCTCTTCTTCATGACATTATCAAAATTTTTACGGACGTACATTATATTGTCAAAAATGTATTGAGAAGCCACAGTTAATATGTTGATTTTCTTATAGGCCTCTCTCAGGGAGTCACGAGGACTAAGTTTATAAATAGTACGAAATAAATAAGGACGTAGCCGTCAAACTCTACCCATGCCAACAGCTAGAAGTTGAAGTATGCTAAGGATCAAAAGGAAAGAGAAAATAAGGATTAGCCGAATCAGAAGCGAGACTAAGGTCCGTGACATAAATTTGAAAATATGGAGACAAAAGTGGAAATGGGCGGCCATATGAGTCGAGGATTAGATGAATGGAGTAAAATTTATCACAAAATGGTACCCAAGGAATGGAAAAAGTAAGAGAGGTAGACCACAAAGAAGGTGGGATGACGACATCAGAGAAGTTGCAGATACGACATAGGGAGACTGGTTATTAGACCGTTAGATAGACCAGAATGGAGAAGGTTGGAGAAAGCTTTTGCCACCTGGAAAACCGACACTCAAAATGTAACAAGTGCGAAGTAAACGAATAACATAGAAACAGCCATGTCCGATTAAAGGCTATAATAATTATATTTTTCTTGCCACAGGGAAACCAATTATATTCAACACCCGCCCCCGGTCGAATACGTTTATCTAATATTCGACTAATCAACCAGGAATGTTCGCCGAGTATTCGATAGTCGGCACATGGTCAGATTTCTCGTTGTAAATTTACTCATAATTTTATTGCCTGGATAAATGTCTGTATTACTTTTAATCCCTCAAGCGTATGTGAACGAGACACAATGCAAATTCTATTGTTATGCGGTTGCCTGCAACCGCTCGGGTGTTGAAGCATTAAGGATTACAATAAATATCAATCCTATCTTTCGAGTTTATTATATTCAATGACTTATAATGATTTATTTCTTCAATTTCCACAGCTTAAAATCTACTATTCCCAAAATTGCACATAGCAGTTTTTCAGCTCAACTTAAATAAATTAATTCAACGAATATGAAATAGCTTTATCATAATACACCGACGTTCATGAAATCATGGCAAAGGTTTTATGTGATATTAGTTTACATTTGTTAAGCAAAGTGTACGTGATGCCAACAGAGCGTAACAGTTTGCTCGAAATATGCTGTACGCAGTCTGAAATAATTTTATCAACAGAATTATTTGCAATAAATGTTGGTAGCAAGAAGGCCGTGGTTCACATTCAGACATAAGTTAGAGTAAATCTTCATGAATGCAGACAACTCTAGAGAACAGTGAGCGAACGTAATGCATAATTATTGCCTTAAACGCGCTAGCTTAGGCTTGGAACCAGCCAAGTTTTATCCGACAATAGTTATCATACTTGCGGAACGTGGGCTTACCTTTTTTAACTTTTCTCGTTGGCTGTAATGCATATTATAAAGTTAAATGTTTGTTTCCACGAGATGCACGTTAAATGCTTTATTTATTTCGAAACTTTTATCCGGCTGCATTTTTAGCAGCAATATTCTAAACTTGATTGGAAGTTACACTGAATATTATGGCTACAGTAAATGAAAAGAAATGAAATGAAATTTATTTGCTTATGAAAAAGGGTACAGTTTAGATGGATCATTAAGTATTAGTTCATCATTTTCAGCCATATAAAGATAGCATGCAAATATTTAATACAGACTAAAAATAATAATAATGAAATGTCAAAAATCAAACTCAAGTAGACCAAATCAATAAACAAACATCAGAATAATAATTAAATCAAAAATACAATTAAATCAAAACAATTCACAAAATGTCAAGTTATTAAATATAAAAGAGTTGTTGTATAAAGATGTCATTAACAAATTAACAATTGAAATTTAAAAATTCATTAACACTATAAAAACAATGTCCATTAAGCCATCTGTAGAGGGCACCTTTAAATCTATTCAATAGTAAGTCCTTTATATATGAGGGTATTTTATTGAAAATAGCTATACACATCCAATAGCAGTTCTTCTTAAATCTAGCGCTCTTGGGAGTCTCAACAGACACTAGTCTATTGCAATTTCTGGTGTTACGTACATATATGTCTTTCGCTTGTCTGAAGTAGTACAAGTTTTGTTTTGCAAATTTAGCAATTTCAAAGATATATAGGCATGGGAGAGGTAAGATTTTGAGGTGCTTAAAAAGTGGTCTACATGGCTCGTCAGGCGCTGAGCCACATAGAGCCTTGATACATTTTTTCTGTGCAATAAAAGCCTTGTCCACATTTGAACTATTTCCCCATACAATTATGCCATAACGAAGTACAGATTCAACATAAGCAAAGTATGCTGTTAGCGCTGTACTTTTAGTTGCAACTTTCGTTAATTTATACAAAGCATAAGAAAATCTATTAATTTTGTTACATACTTTTTCCACTTGAGTCTTCTAATCTAATTTTTGGTCAATCCATATGCCTAGAAATTTCGTCGTGTCAGTACCCTTAAGGGGTTGCCCTTCAAAATATATGTCAATTGTCTGGTGTAATAAATTATTGAAATTAATAAAATATGTCTTGTCAATATTGATTACTAAGTTATTATTTTTAATCCACGTAATAATTGTTTTTATTGTATTGTTTATGTTGAAAATATGGTCATTTAATGTCAAATTACTATCGGTTTTAACTATCACGGAAATATCATCAGCAAACAAGACACATCTGTGATTGATAATCTCTGGAAGGTTATTAATGTAAATAAGGAACAACAAACGGCCCAAAACACTACCTTGAGGGACTCCAAACTTATTTTCTCTAAAATTTGATTTATATTTTTGGACACTATAGTTAGAATCAAGTTTCGCTATTTCAACAGACTGTTTCCTATTTAGCAAGTAGGTTTTTATCCAACTTAAAGCAGTGCCCCTAATGCCACAATTATCGAATTTATCTAAGAGTTGTTTATGAGAAACATAATCGAATGCTTTCGACATATCAAAAAAGAGAACTGTTGTATACTTTTTATCATTTAGGCATGTGAGAGTTTTATTAACTAAGTCAAAAACAGCATGCGCGGTTGATTGTCCCTTTTGAAACCCGTATTGATTGTTCCTAAGAACATGGTACTTGTCAAAAAACGATATGAGCTTGGCATGCATAACCCTCTCATAATTTTTTGATAATACTGGCACTAGCGTAGTGGGTCGGTAATTATTCAAACTTGATCTTTCGTCTCTTTTAAACAAAGGTTTCACAAGAGAGAGTTTTAGTTTTTCAGTACTAGTGTAAACAAATTAATACATATCAGAAATGACTTCATCAAAGACGTGTAGACAAGGATACGAGTACGCGAACGACTTTAGGACAACAGACAAAACAATAACGTAACAATAGTATGTTAAAATAGCAAATGATCTGATAGTATGATAGTAACAGCGCTTTCACACTTAGGTGACTTTAGCAGTGCGACGTTCGCGCGGCAGTCGCTGAAATGTGAAGGCGCACTAAGTGTGAAAACACTCTAAGAGCGCATCCACATCTTCAGCGCGACAATCGCGCTGCTGGTCTTCTTCTTAGCGTGTCGATGGTAAAAGCGACTTAAATGTGTTGTGCCCAGTAATTCGCGACGCGGATTGCCTTGTCATTTGCACACATCAGGTCCTCCAAAAAGCAAGTGTCAGGGCACGCAGGACAAGACAGAAGGTGGAGTATGTCTTGTGGGATAAAACTGCAGATGCAGGAAACATCGGTACCATCAGAAAAGCACCACTTAAACATGGCATCCTTACATCTACCCACCCGCGACCGGAAACGATTAAGGGATTTCCAAGTGGGCCATGGCAGTTTGTGTCCTGGAGGGGAGTGCTCTGAAGGAGGAATAAAAGGAGCAGGCGGTAAGGGACCGTTCTCCCACAGGACATGTCTTGCAGTGGCGGGGTCGCAGTCAACAGGCGAAACGCACTTCATAAAGCTTCTGCGACTTTTAATCCTTTGGGGGGCCATGCAGTAAGCGTGCTTACTGCGCTGCTGGTAATTTCATACATAACGGAGAGCAGCGGAGCGCGTCAGTGCGCGGCAGCAGCGCTGCTGTTTTTTATGTTTGGGCATCTGCTGTTGTTGAGTTGCTGTCGCTCTATTATGAGAGCGCATTAACAATACTGCTGTTTAAACTAGTTAAAAAGAGTCCGTTTAATTGCAAAGCGCTACTTGTACATCGATACAGTCGCGATGCTAACGCGCGTTAGTATCGATGCAGTCGCGATGCAGGAGCAAGACTGCATCGATACTAAGGTGCGTTAGCGTCGCGACTGTATAGATGTTAAATTCGCTGCTAGAAAACGCAGTGTGAAACGGGTCTGAGACGAACGCGGCGATACCATAGAAGTATCCATAATCCATAATAATTTTATGGGCGACTAAATATGCCGAATTAAATCTGTTCATTCGGTTCGTATCCAAGTTAGTGTATCCGGTATAGATATAGCGATATTAGAGGTAAGTAACTACTTTTTAAATTTACACAAACCTTAAAAAATACGTACCTCCAATATTGCTAATCATATCCCGGTCACACTGCATACAATTTGAACATCCTAGTTTCCTGTTGTGCTCATTCTATTCTGATTCCTGTAGTATTGTTTTCGTCTATTAACGAATCAAATTCGTATCGGTTACGAATGAATGCACAAGCGGCATCAAATTTACTATCAATAAATAGTCAATTTTGTTATTTCAATATGATTTACGAACACTTTACCAAATAAATCCTAGACGGGTGAAATGTTATTGTCACATATTTATTTCGGAGGGCTCTATCACTTTCGATTCTAGGGAGTAAAGCCTTTAAAGGATTTTTCTTCGTGTTGAATTGAAGGTTCATTTTCTTATGCCTTTAAGTGAAATTGTATGCTTCGGTTACGTTTCGATGAACATCTTATAAATTACCCTCGCTAAAGCGTTTACCCGTTTAAAATATGCATTGCCGCAGCTGATCGACTTCTAGAGAGTTAATGCGTAAATACCTCTTTTGAAGCTATTAACTTTAGATTTTAACCAGTCGGAGTTCACACGAAATTCTCTCCGGCAAATATAATTGAATTTTATTGGTATTCACTTTCTCGTCTAGGAGAGAAATAAATTTAATTATTAGGTCTGTTTTCGCCACCTGGTGTGTATTCTTATATACTCCAGTTTTATTTATACAGTCTGTCTGCTCACCGGTGGCCGACCCTTTACGACGCAGTAACATGATAAATTTTATCGACAAGTTCACTTTAATAAAAGATTTTATCCCTACTAATAAAAAATACAGCTGTTTTTATTTTTATTTTTTGTTTCTGAGCCCGAGTGGATTTATTAAGCAGTATCTAACGATCTACAGGACCTATCAGCTTAAAATAGAATTCATTCGACAGCTCAAATGGTAAGCAACAAGGCAAGGTAGATATCCAAAAATCGTAACACCTAGACTATTTTACTTAGTTTATTTATTTATTTTTTTAGGTTGAAAAATAAAATATTAAAACATATGTTATTTTTTGGAAATTTTAAGTTTCTAGTGTTTTATTATGTTTTTTTATTACGTACCTTTTTAACTGAAGAATAAATTTATTTTTATACACCCGATCGGGTTTATGAGTCGGTAGATATTGCTAAATAATGAATCCACCCGGACTCAAAAACAAACATAAAAATCGCTGTATGTTTTGAATAGTAGAGAGTTTTTTATTTATTATAGCAGATTTGTCAACAAAATTGATCATACTAGTAACGTGTCGCATTTCGTAACTAGGTACCTAGGTACAAAATAGAACCTACCTAGGTATAAGCCTGTAATTATTTAATATGAGATAGTACCTATTTCAGATAAGCAGTCTTAAATTTCGGGTATCAGCCGTTAAATAAACACAAATACCCTAAAAATCGTTTATTTTTATGAAATAAGATACAAAAACACATTTCAGTAGAAATAAACTTAAAATAAACTCTCAGTTATCAACCGCGATCATTACTTTTTTTAAACAAGCTCAATATTATTATTATGAGCACGTAGTGTCCCACTGCAGGCCAAAAGCGGTCTTTTCTTCTCTCCACGATTTTGGGCAACTTCCTACTAGTTCCTGTTAAACAAGTCTTGCTCGTCATGCCAACAATCTGGTACTAGGTCTAACGCGTGGCCGTTTTTAATTTAAGAGGATCCACTCGATTATGGACCACCAAAACGATCAATTTTGAGCATACTCGTACGTGGAATACTTAGAAAGTTGTGCGATAAAAAAAAAGATCTACAGGCTCTCTGGCCTCTATACAAGGATTCATACGTTGAACCAGTTTTCAACACACTTTTTCCAGTCCGCCGCAGACACCTCGTTTACAGCAAACACAAAAATGTGGAGGGATATTTTGAAAATGGAACACTAATTTTTAGAGGATATTTCTAGAAAGTTGACGCTTAGTCTAAGCGATGCATGTAAGAGTGTGTTTGTAGGCGCAGGATAATCAATAGAAAAAAAAATGGGGAGACAAACCTTCCCAAGCAATAAACGCCCAAGACTTAAACGAGATGAAAAGACAGAAGAAACAGACTAAAAGTTTGTTACTGTTCTTTTTCTGTGCAAATCTGTCTGCCAAAAGAAAAAGTTTCCATTCATACCTTCTCGAAACTTCGAAGATGTAATAGTGATTCATTTTGCCAATAATTACCTTGATAATTACCTTGCAAGTTATTTATACACACAAATTGAGACAAAGTTACGGAAGCATCGTGATGTTAACAAATAAAATCGCTCGATAAAAATACTTTTCCACAAAAAACATTTTCAATCAAAAATACACTAAAAAGTCTTAAATTAACTTATAACCCTTGAAAAGAAAGGAAGCCATTTAAGGCAAACAATTTATTTTTGGAGTCGGTGCTCTGATAGTTGATGCTTGATGGTCAAAGTGATGGCACCAACTCCAAAAAAAAATGTTTGCCTTAAATGTCTTTCTTTCTCTTCAAGGTTCTCAGGTCTCAAAAGTTTATTTAAGACTTTTTAGTGCATTTTGGTTTTGAAGTCGGTTTTTACTTTCTTTAAAGTTAATTTTATTTCTTCATTTTTAGTGATTACAGGAGATGGGGGCGGGGGAAGTTGCACCTTATGACTCTGTTCTTTAAGAAGCTACAAATTACCCATCATAAGTTCAGTCATCATAATTACTGAACTCCTAAGCGTTAAGGAGTTCCACCATCAGCTCAGCTCCACAAAATGTTGACTATCAGACGTAAAAACACGTCAAAATTAAGATTCTAGTAAAAAAACCTTATATGTGCCTTTAAAATTATTTGAGGGTTTCCCTCTATTACACCAAGATCCCATCATCAGATCCCGAATTGGCAAAAATGGGACCAACTAGAAGGTATACCCTTTAGGTAAGCGAATTTTTTTTTTCGAATCGCTCGACAAGGGACTAAGATATGAGGTTACATAGATACAAAAAAAAACATACAGTCGAATTGATAACTTCCTCCTTTTTTGAAGTCGGTTAAAAATGCCTACAACAGAACAGACTAAAGAGCTATGATACAAAAAATACTACTTTTGATAAACATCGAACGGATTCTCCTATTCAGTACTACAACTATAAGGAATTCTGTCTAATATTTTCTGATGCCGAAACACACAACATTTAATCACTCTATCGAAAACTACATTCTGGTATTGAATTTGCAAATTACTAAAACATCTGATTGTCAACAATGTTCAACTCATCAAACTGCTCGTGGCGTGTTGGTTGCAATTTCGACGTGTAAACCCTGTGTATTAATTCAGGTGCGTGTTTGATACTGGGCCGTACTCATCGACGGTAGTCTAATAAGTATTTGAAACAATTCAGCATGTCTATTCGATGGTTATCGAACTATACTAAAACTTTTTATCACTTAGAAGATATACATTTGTATTCTCATAAATTTGGTGGTTAGTTAGTGCACAATCCGAATTCGGTTCGTGGTTAAAGGTTAAGTATAATATATTTTTTTTCTTCTTATTTTAACAAAGGCAAAAAAGTGATGTTATTCTGAAATGTTGCTAGTGGACATACGAATCAAAAGTAGCCTTTAGTCTACAAATCACACTAAATGTCCCAATCCCAACCCATAAATGGACCTACACCAACATGGTTCTTTGACGACTGCTTTCTTTTGTGAAATAGGATTTAACTAATATGAAATATTAAAAAACTCGATAAAAGTTAAATTTAATTGCATTCCATGCATTTTTAACCAACTTCGAAACTAAGCAAGTTCTCATTTCGACTGTCTGCATGTTTTTTTCGTATATTTCTTACCACCTAATCTCAGTCATCTGTGGATCTCAAACTGGTCTCATTTTGCCAAGTCTGAATTTGATGATGGGATCTTGGTGTAATCAAAGATCTTAATTTTGACATGTCTTTGAGTCTGATATAACTGTCACCAATTTGTCGAGCTGTGTTGATGGTGGGACTTCTTTAGGCTCGGTAGTTAAGTAATTAAAACACCGGAAATTTGGTAAGGTACTATATAGTTTACTATTGTAGTACAGGGTCAAAAGGGGCAGCATCCTCCAACAACTACCCCCACCCCACTTCCCTGAAAATTTCTTTCACCTAATTGTCTTAAATACATGATTTACGCTTTGTCAGAAAGACTCCATTTTGAATGAATATTTCATTTTGGAGTCAATGCTCTAATCAGATGGCCTCAACGCGATGACACCAACATTGAACAGTTTTTTTTTTCAGAATCGAGTTCTTTCTTTGTTTAATAAAAACTTTGTAGTGCATTTTTTTTTTGAGGTCGACTTTCTATCACTGAATCATTAATTTATTATTGCATGTCGTTATCCAACGTTATATCTAATAGTTTTTACTAATTTGTGTTGTTCAGTCGAATTCTGGGGGTTTTTGTGGATCCTTGGGAGTCACCAGTCATCAAAAAGGGTGGATCTTTCATACCCAACTTTAATTGTTTAATTATTGTGTCACTTTACTGTGCTTACTAACCATAGTTATAAGGCGAATAGTTTACTAACATTATATGTCCCCAGGCTGAAATAAATAAATTATCATGTCATATCAAAGAAAAATACATAGAACGATATAAGATACTGATTCAGTGCTTTATTGGTAGCGGTAGTGTTGTCTGTGAATACTACATCAAATAACGGGGCTTTGTGTTGCAACGAAACACTCGCACTTCATTTAACCCGCTTCTGCGGGCGCTAAGGGTGCTGAATTTTTAACCAAACGTACTCGTAAAATATGGGTCGTGCTTTTAACGCTTTTTTTACCAAGGTCAAGCCTTTTAAAATTCCTTGCTCCCCGCTCAACGTGTGATGTGACAAAATATCACCTCACTTAACTATTTATTAGGTATCCACAAAAGTTCTTGAAAGCTAACGGTCTCTTTCTTTTGGATGGAGGAGTATTCCACCATACCTCTTTCGGAAATCAATCAGTTTTATCAAATATAACATGACGAAATGTGAAACACGTCACTTTTTGCAGCGTGAGGTGTTCGACGCTCCTATTGGTTAGTTTCAGGTAAACTTGATGGCGACGTGACGAGTCACAGAAATGGCATTCCTAAGCAACGACTTATCAGCACAGATCAGTTGGTTTTGTACATTAAAACCGAATCCAAAAAATTCGAGACTTGACAAGCTGAATCGTCAACTCGATTCAAAAAGGGAGGTTATTAATTGACGTATGTATGTGATATCATTGGAACACGAAGATCCTCCTTGGCATGCTGGAAACCAAGTTGTCCAGCATTTCTTATTACTGTACCACTCTTGAATAACGGCTTCTGGCACTGTCATGTCGTCGTCGTCGTCTGGGACGTGGCTGAAGTACCCATACATGGGTCTAGACAAATAAAATGATTTTATGTCAGGCTCTCTTTGGATATGGCATGGAATTTTTAAAATATTTATCAGATTATATAGATTATCAAATAAGGTTTGTTTTTAATGTGTAGGTATCTTAATAGAAAGTTAATAGAGTTTTAGTAATATAGGCTTAATTTAAATATCCCTAGACGAGTGATGGAGCGGGCTATGCTCGGTGTTTCTCTACGAGATCGAATCAGAATCGAGGAGATACGTAGCCTAGAAAATCAGTAAGCTTAAGTGGCAGTGGGCAGGACACATAGCGCGAAGAACTAATGGCCGTTGGGGCAGGAAAGTTCTAGATTGGAGACCCTTCGACCAAAGACGCAGCATCGGACGTCCACGAACAAGATGGACAGACGACCTTAAAAAAATCGCAGGATCAAACTGGATGCAGACCGTTAGTGATCGGTCGCTATGGAAATCCGTGGGGGAGGCCTATGTTCAGCAGTGGACGACCTTTGGCTGATAATGATAATGATGATGATGATCCCTAGATCATGTTGATGTGTGTACTTCAAAAACTAATTAAATACCTACCCAGTTGAGTATTACTTTTTTTATCCTTATATTAGGTATAAATTCATTTTTGGCCGAACTTTGCTTTACGGGGTAAAAATCTAATACAGATTGAATAGGATAGGGATTGCGAACAAAAAAATATTTTTGGCTTTTAATTATGTTGTTTTTTTTTTTGAAAGCGGTTCTTTTTTTTGTAAAGTATTTTTTTTGTTTCGAATTATCATAAACAATAGAAAAAACATAACGTTTTTTCTATTTTCTAATACGTTAAATTTATATATATTTATATTCAGATTCAGATTTCGCAGAGCCAGATACCTTTGATAAAGTGAAATGTCCAATAAAACTCATTACTAAGCTTTACGTCATATATTCAACAATTATTTCAGCAAATAACTCAAGGATTCGTGGTACTTTTTCTTTCTTTGCTTTTATCAGATAGTTTACTAGCTTGTCGTAGTCTCCAGTTTTTTTTAGATGCTTGATTGCTTTTTCTTTTGTCTTTGGGTCGTGTCCTATAAATACTTTGGTCCAAAGCATTTTCAGCACCATACCATCTACGGTTTTTTTGTCTAAATGCGGTGATGAAGCCTGAAACATAACACGATCAGAAATAAAAGTTATCTCAATAAATCTTTAAGCCCACTTGCGCAAGTCCGGGTTAGCTTAGCTCTACATTAAAACATCGTTATATCTCTGTCTATTTTCAGATGAAGATGAGACAAAACGATGATTATATCCGGTACAAAACTAATTCTGGCATGTCAATTTTCGGATCTGACTTAAAGAAACAAAGGTGTCACTTTAATTTGGTGAGTACCATAAAATTAATATTCCTGTCGGAAGTAAAAGCCGTCAACCGAAAAGTAATGTAAGTAACATTTGTAGCTTAAAATGATTGCCTTTCGTTCAGGTGATTTTCACAAATCTTCCTAAGTTAAAAATATTAGTTTACCGCATGATGAGTAGTCGACACAAAATATAGAACATGCAGCTCTAGTGTACAACGAAATATTATTTCTTAATACAAAATATTCGTAAGTTTGCATTACCTGTGTTATTTTGTCTTTACTTTTTACGTAAATTAACGTTTATAGTCTAGAATAATCAAACTGCGTTCTTTAAATTTAAAGCGCATTGGTAAATATAAATCTTTTTGCACTAATTTACCTGTTAAATGATTATTTGTTGGGGTTATTTTGCTATAGTGAACAACAATCAATCACCGACCAAGTCTTCATGTTTCAGAAAAACAATTTCTTAAAAATATACACAATTTAACTTATATTTTTAAATAATCAAATGAAAGAAATTTTCACCGAGCCTTCATGGGCTTCCAAATTGACTGACAGCCGCCAAAAACGGTTCTGCTACATCGCATCTTGCATCTCTTTTTATCACACAGTTGCTGCTTGTGACATTCCGCTTTTGTCTGTGTGTTGTTTTTAAAATCGATAATGCATTTAAGCCACAAATGAAATATACTTCGTATTGCCGTCAAGGTACCTCTAATATAATGTAATATAATCGTCATTTAAATACAAATATGCACGAATGCAATGAATGAGAATGATATGCCGAAGGCATGCATCGAGGTGGTGTTGTTTTTTTTTTTAAAAAAAGAGGCAAAACTTTGTTTATGAACTATAGACCATTCTAACCCCTAAGTCATATCGACAAGCAATTTTCTAGGGTCATCACGATTGGCCTCGCACGTAGATTAAATGACTTCCAGCCTCTCAAACAAGCTGTATTCCAAAAAGGTTACCATTAAAAAAATCGAGATGAGTATAATATAAAAAATCTGTCTTTATGCTTAGCGTTTGTGGACCAAGAGAAGGCCTTTGTTTCGATTGAATCTTGACTACCTTGACAACTTGATAATCATCATTCCCGAGTTGGATGTCACTGACTAAAATAACACATGGTATATTCAAACTTAAAACGAGGATAAGTAATAATTAAGTAAAATCGAAAGCTTACCAGGCTTATTTTTACAAAGAGTACTAACGTTAGGAAATATATAAACACTTTTTGGGACATTATGTGTGACTTTTCTTAGACGAATGAACACTGAGACTGATCACAAAAGAGAGTGAAATTTGAAGAATGAACTAACCATCCTCTCGCGTCATAGCTTCCATTTTCTTTGGTCTTGTTTTGTTTGTTTGCAAAAACCAAGCAATCTGCAAAACATCTCGTGGCTTATTGTCATTTATGTATGTAAGTGTTCTTTATTACTCTTACATTCCAAGTGAGGTAGTTTGCAATAACATATTTTTGTTCTGTAGAGCTTGTGTCCTTAACTTTTCACAACCATTTAATGCAATTATTTATAGTAACATACAAAATTAATTCCATCAATTAAGGTCCGTAAGCTTGAAATTGCACTTCGCGGTGTGTGTAAATAAACTGATAAATTGGGCCATTACTACATTATATGAGACAATACAGCACACAACTCGGCGCATTATTCATAACGGCGTATTTAATAGACAGAAAACTGAATCTGTGAGCATTGCGAACATTAAATCTGAAGAAATTAGTTAAGTATTTGAACAAAAGTCAGAATAGGAAATTGTTGTTATTTTTTTGTTAAAACGGTATTATTTGTTAAGCTAACATAGGTAAAAAAACACAATCATGGAAGATGACGAACGTGAGTTTCGTATAGAGGGATGTATTTCTTCGTTCACAACGCATTCAAAATGCATTTGAGGTAGTAAATACTACTAACGACAGAAACCTATTCGAGAATCTGATTTCAATCAAAATGGCGCTGAATAATAATCCGCAATCATAAAATAGACTGACCCTGCTACCTGCAGGAGCGTCATGTAAGTAAATCATTTTCAAACAAAATTGCAAGCGCGTATAGCTTCAGGTTTAATTTATTGTACTGACATACATAGCGTAAACGTATCTACCTTAAACATTTTAGTCCACACCTTACATTCAGAAAAAGTGGGTAGATTATTATCGAACAAGTGTTATCTCTATGTATAAAAATGAATCCATATTTACTTTGGTCACGGTATCAATGGCTGGAACGATTTCTTTTATAATTTTTTGTTGTGTTTGGTATTGACAGGAAAAGGGTCTTGTGAAATAAAAATAATGAAAAATTGAGCGGGTGTACCGATTTTCATGAATTTTACTTTGTCAGATTCCTTCCGGAGTAAGATAATAATAATTAAAACTACGGGGTCGGAGTGAGACGGGGCCGGGACGATCAAATTTCGCTGGGCCCACTAGTAAAAAATAAAATAGCTTTAATGCTGTTACCCATCTTACAATGACTAAACTCTAAAACGTCTGTAAACTAATGTCTACCATAAATATTATGTACATATAATTAATAGATGACGACCTCCGTGGTCGAGTGGCTAGCACGCTGGTTTCAAGCGTCGCCATCTCGTGAGGTACCGGGTTCCATTCCCGGTCGGGTCAATGTAGAAAACGATATTTTCTATATTGTCTCGGGTCTAGGTGTTGTGGTAACACCGTCGTGTCTGTTTTCCATAACACAAGTGCATTGGCTACTTACTTTGGGATCAGGACAATGTATGTGATTGGTGTCCAATATTTATTTATTTATAGAATAACTATCAGTAAGACAAATTTGTCTGCACATGTATGACAGCTTGTTGACATAGGTCTCCTCTTAAGGTTTCCGCGTATTTTTGGCTCTTTCTATGGGTCCAAACTGGACCAGCGATTTTCTTCAGGTCATTTTCCCATCTTTCGGTTTGTCTACCTCAACTTTTTTTACCAACCCTGGGATGGTATATTCCGTAATTAAGTTGCTCCATTTTTCTCCCTTCTTTCTCATCATAATATACTCCGACCATATCCATTTTAACTGTCGGTAGACTATGTATGTATTTTAATATTGTTTTATTTTCAATATACAAGATATTGTTTCACTTTTTCCCTGTTCCAAATGCCTACTATAAGTACTTCTTTCTATCACATTTTAGCAGTCTTTTAGTTTACTTTTCATCTTTTCCATTAGCGCCCATATCTGGCATCCGTAAAACAGGCAGGTTTTAATACACGTTTCGTATATTTTCTTTTTTCCTTTCATTGGCATATTTTTGTCTTTCATTATCTCACTTAAGCTTTGTTTCGTGTTATTATTTCAAATATTTATATCTTATTTTGTAATTCTTTTTTTTAATTAGTATTTGTGGCATTATCGGTAATCATTTACAACTGTAGCAAAAAAAATATATCTAGAATATTAGACCCACTGTTTCAAGTTTTTAGGGTTGCGTAGCTGAATGGCAAAACACAAAGTCAAAAATTATTTATTCAATTTAGGACACAAAATGCCACTTATGAACGTAAATAATTAGTGTAATATCAATCAATTATGGCCCGTATGGGGCTAGAACATGTCTCCTTATCTTTTGGGCCCTACTAGCGCTTCGAGACTAAACACAGACAATTTGGCAAGTGCTGAGAAGAAACGCCGAAAACGGAACCCTTATAGTTCGTCAAGGCCGCCTGTTTGTCCGTCCCGTCACAGCCACTTAATTCTGAAACTATTAGCATTACACAGATTTAAATTGGTAAGCAGAAGTATCCTGTTAACGATGGCGATGATGTCGTCATTCAATTCTCATACATGTGTCTATGCATAGGTGTCTATCTTTAAATGACATGGAGGTTTCAAAAAAAAAACTGAAAATCTAACATTTGGGAGATAGACGCTTCCAAATTAGTGAAATGGGCATCCCCTCTTCTAATTTTTAAATTAAGCCAGTGTAAATTTTGAAAAAATAAAACATGATGTATTTTTTTAAAACTTTAAACGAACATTGGTTCGAAATGAACGAGATCAAGCTTGAAGATTTTGAGATATAACACATTTGCAACAACTGTAAATATAACTTAGTTTTTTTTAAACGAACACAATGAAAATCAAAGTTATGTTTACTGTCATCATAATATTGTTGTATTTTGGCTTAGTAGAAGTAAGTGGATTCCCTAATACAGTTAAAGTTGGCACGGAACCCTCAGTGGGTGCTAAATGCGTCTAATCGCCTAAGTACTACGGGCTTTCTATAAACTGACTTGAAATTTTGGATTAGGGACCTAAAAACGTGATATGATTATTTATTTTAAAAAACCTTTTAACCCTTCAACATATCAGTTTGGCAGACACGTACAGTCGACGTACAAATTTGTATGAGAACATAACAGCTCGGCCGCTTCTGTGTAGCGTGGACTCGATGCGGTTATGTTACGATGTAAAGTAGGTAAGTAGTTCATGCTCGCCTAACAGAATGGTTTTCAGTCAAAACGTGTAAATAGACTATAGAAATACGAGTGAGTCAGTTAAGTTGAAATATTGATATGGCTACCGGTATTGGGAGCATATTTGTTTGAAAAAACTGAAAGAACGGAAAATCGAGGTGCTACAATCGACTTTTGATGCATTTCTACGAGACAAGCATGGCGATGATCCAGGATACTAGCGGACCCGGCGGCGTCGCCCGCGTAATTTTTGGATTTTCCGTAGGATATTTCAACGCATAACACAAATATTCATTGTAAGGAAGAACCCAGCAACCTTAGCGGTTTAGCGCGCGTCGTACTGCGCCGCGAGTTATTTTGTTGCGGTGTTATTTGAAAACTGTGCTTCTAAAATATTTATTGAAATTAAATGATAGACACGGCTATATTTTTTTGAATGAAAAGTTCGTAATACTAAATATTTTTATTTTGGTAAGAATAAAATACCCGTGTGAATCGAACCCCTTTGAAATTAGTACATTATTTTTACAAAATTTATGAACATAAAGAGATTTTAGTAAGTAAACCATAAAGAATAGAGATATGCTGTCGCGAACTTTATTGTAGAACTTTTAAAGCGAAAAAATAAAAGTCATACACAATATTTGGTTTCTTAAACGGTTTACGCTGCGTACGCAACGGAAGCTCTCAAAAGGAATATTTTCCTCCGTTTTGCAACATTTTTCTTTTGCTCTGCTCTTATAAGTCGTATCGTAATGATTTATAAATGAACTAACTACGAAACAAATACGATATTATTTCCAATCAGACTGATAGTTGCTGTGATTAGCGTGTTTAAACAAACAAACAAAATATTGAGCTACATAATATTAATTTAAACTAACATGGTCATTAACATTAGAATATATTGTAACGGGATTGCTACCATGTACCTTATTAACTTTATTAATCAACTTTATAATATTAAATTGAATTTATAATATTAATATAGATATGTGTGCTAATACTTAAGCTTTCATCTGTAAATAACTGTCAATTAAACTACCTTGAATACCCACCCAATAAAAAAACGAATCCATGAAAACCTTATTAGGACTTCCATTTTTGAACTATTAATAGTTTAAAACATTTTGATCAAGCCTTAACCTAAATGATCGGTATATTCTCTCAGACTGAGAACTGATACATTTAACAGTCCAAGACCTTGTTATACCGCTGAAAATCAAAATCGAAATAGGTTATCTCAAGCATAAAACTTTTGGATTTTATCGTTACAAACATGTCCGTACGAACTTAAATTGTTCCGAAGTTTTGGAGGTGCTTAATTGAAAACCTGAATTTAAATAATAGAAACTCTACCTACATACTTGTTTTGAAACACTTAAGGTCTAAAAGGTGTAGGTTTATATACATACAAAAACTTTCTTCGTTTTTGTTAATTATGTTTTAGTATTATTTTTGTTGTAAAAGCACGTGGTCTTTGTAGATTGTGCCTGAAAGGTAGGTTAGATGCAGCATCCAGCATACACAGTCTGCATTTCTTATAAGCCATGATTTCGCGTGAGCCCTTAGTGAAAAATGACGCTCACATAAGATGAAATGTGACTATATATTGTACAAATGGCAAGCTAGCTGAGACACGTGATGAAAAATCACAAAACGAAATAAATTACGACCAACTCCAAAAGTACTCCGCAAACCATTGTCGTGAATACCGAATTTCTTCTCTACTTTGAATAATTTGTTTTGCATTTCCACAATCCGAAACATCGGCTATAATAAAATATAAATGAGAAAAAAATCCAGGCATATTTTATAAGCTTGATTACATTATTTTAAACTGCCTTTCATAACCAGATGGCTTTTTAACCTTACAATAATGATTTGCCCGCAGTTGTAGTCCATCAACAAGCAATGCTGTTAATTTTAGCATTCAAAGACGAACAAAAGGTAAATTTTATCTGTAACAGGAATTAAGAAAAACTATATGTAAAGGCTACGTAAAAGCGACCGCGACATACATACGGACGAACTTCGTAAACTATAAATTTTTTAAATTGAATTATTTAAATAATTATTTAAATAGTGATATCGTTAGAATTTGATAATATTTGAGTATGTTATCTATTGACTTCCAAACACATGTGCAAAATTTCGTAAGTGTATGTATATTTGACCACGGATTTCTCGAAAAAGAGATGAGACGACAGAACGAGACGAGCCGAGATGATAACGAGATGTTTTTTTTTAGATCAATCAGGTATGTTTCAACTTTGGGTAGGTACAGTGTGAGTTTCATCAAAATGCTATAGGCTCCACCTTAAAATGCTCCTTAAACAACTCTGATCGCTGATGTTATGTTTGACATGTTTGCGTTTGTCTGAAATAACAAGTTCTGGGTGTACCTTGAGCTTTTGGTCGAAGGATCTTCTATCTAGAACTTTTCTGCCCCAACGGCCATCAGCTTTTTGCGCTATGTGCCCTGCCCACTGCCATTTATTAGTATTTTAGGACTACTCGCTCGAAATATAGACGTACTAACAAATTCAGTAATTTTTATTTTAAATCATTACCGTGTGCAGTAATACTTTTTTTTATTGGAAAAACAAACATTAATAAATGAATATCACGTTATCTTGACGCGAGGTATTCAAAAAAGGGGCCCTGTTTTGTGCGAACCTGTGTATTATCCTGGAGTAGTCTCAAAAATGTCGAATTGGAAAATCGTATTCGAGGTTTTTGTTTTGTACAAACTTCTTGTGAGTACATACAAAGAGAGAAACTTGTTCGGTTTGAGTGGACCACGTATGCTCATTTCACTGTTCTCAGTTAGAATTTCCTATCAAATATTGCTACTTCATCCTAAATAGTTATAAATCTTTATAATATGCCTGTTTAAACGTATGTACTGAATACGACATTTTGAACTTGAACAAAGAAAAGCCAAATACTTATGCATTGCCTGATTATTTCAACCAACCATTAATAGTCGTCATTACAAATGCCCATCAATTCCCCGAACTGGCGAAACAGTACCTACTTTGATTATGTAATCTAAATTAATGGAACAGGACAATTCCACATAGGTTAGTGACCGCTGTCACTCTGCAGATATTCCCTTGTGCATTGTCTACGTCACAAACTTTAATAATGCGGGTTGATATCAATTCACCTGTAACGTCTGATTTGATAAATATTTTTATTACCCTGGTACCATAAAAGTGCGAGTATATCGTATAAAAAATGAGTAACCCTACGAAGTGGCTGAGTAATATAAGCACTAGGGCGCTTTGGAACTCATTCGTAAATATTTAATATTTAATTAGTAATAAAAATAAGTCGGGTTTTCCTTTCCGACGCTATAACTCCAGAACGCACGAACAAATTTCCACGGTTTTGCGTTCGTTGGAAAGGTCTCGGACTCCGTGAGGTTTATAGCAAAGATAATTCAAATATATATAAAAAAAATCTTCTTCTTTTAATCACCAAACGAAATGTTACATAAAACGAAGCCATCTGGTGGCGAAACGGAGTTCGCGGGGTTTGCTAGTATTTAATAAATAGGTATCCCTTTGGTTTGAAATTTGATTCATTGGTCATACTAAAGAGGTTTTCATATTTATCCTAATCCGATGCCAAAGCGCCCACACTGTCAATAATATCATCATCATTGACCCCAGCATTTTTACAGATAATATTTGCAGTGTAATGGAGGTCTGGATCTGGGGTCTGCATAGTCTCTGGTGACTGTGTATTCCAATTATAACACGGCATTTTTGCCACAGTTGTCGCAGGTGTAGCGTTTGTTAAGGGGAGGACCAGCTTTGCGTTTGAAACCTTTTTGGTTTGTTGGTCCAGCCAGGCTTCATCGTGTTGCTACACAGCGAAGGCAAATCAGTTTCTCTGACGTCAGCTGAGACTAAATGATAATTTTATCCTGAAAAAGGGTGATCTCGCATTGCGCATGTAAGCCTGGGTATATCAAAATAATAATAAAATTTTCTCGTACTCTTAATCAGGTCTTACCAGAGCAGTCAGTTCAACTGAGATTGACCATCCAGAGCACATGGCCGGTTCCCTTCACCAATCATGTCGAATCAACCGAATTAAATCCAAATAGTTTAGTAACAAAATTGCGTTCACGATCAAATTTCTTGGAGCTTAATAAAGTTACACGTGTACGTGTATGAGTGTAATCGTCACTTAAATAGTATTAGTAGGTAATTGATATTCACGCCTCGTGCATTCTAAAGATGTGCGCATTAAGACGTGTTTAATGAGTCTGGCAAATAATTAACACACCCTCACAGGTACGTGTTTGCAAGCTTATTAAGGACTAGGGGTTTCTTGCGACTTTTCTCCCCTGCTTTGGAGCGTTATTGGTTCTTAATGGCGTATATGATATGATTGTAGCATTTTGAATAATAATACACATTGCAGCATTTTTATGGCCATCTATCGAATGAATACCTTACGCGTATCTGACACTTACGCGTTAAACTAAAAAAAAAACACTTCAGATTTACAAATTCGAGGCTACATAAAGTAAAAAACTGATTAAAAGCGTTCCAACTTATGTGGTTTACGAACAAATGTCTTTTTTTTCTGTTCTAGACGGTTCTGTTGTAGAAGTACAATGATGAATTGGTTCATTAAATGCTATTTAAAACTTTCACCACCACAAAACTTTACTCTCTCTTCAAAATATGATGTATCTAAGTAGACACATCTACTCTCGACAATCTTCTCTTGTAACAAACTGTTTGTGAATTAGGTATGAAAGCCCAAAGCGCGCTGATTTGCTACCTTTTAAAAAGGAACCTTGCACATGTATTACCTTGTATTGATAATTTTTCATATGGCCACGAACGGTCCTCCGCGGCCTCGTCCGCACTTTTTGAGTTTGCTTCCTCCCCTCGCGTCACAGCGTGTTATCCTAAAACATTACTCGTGAAAAAAGCTATTCAACACAAAAATATTTTTTCGTATCGGTCCAGTAGTTTAAACAAACAAGCTTTATTATATAAGTATAGTACCATCGATATTCTGAATAGTCCTCGACATCAACTATCGACAAACAAATCATCGATAGGTTTCCAACACTATTTCCAACTCTAAGACTGATACGTGATACCAACAACAGGCTTTTTAATTCAAAACATAAGTGATGAATTAAAAAAAAAACATGCTCTATGCTATTCAAGTGGTCATCAGATAAAGATAACACAAAACACATAGGCTTGCGGTACCTTCTTTTTCCAGTATTTTTATATTTTTAAAAATGAAATAGTTTGTTGAATTTAAACCTTTTATTCTGGAAGCCCAATTTATGTAAAAAGAGTAACTAATCGTAGGTGGAAATGGTATGGATGGTAATTTTGTGTGTGTGTGTGTGTGTGTGTGTGTAGGTAGGATACCTATTATGCTTTTAAAATCAGCTTTATTGCTATACGATGTGGCGTTTCACGACATAAATACTTTATGAATGAATGAATATGAATAATTAAGAACTTTTTCATTAAGAATATTTTAACTTGTCTGATCTGTCTGGACAACTTCAGTAAATTTTTGTCAATAAGTTGTTTATTAATTAGTTCAAATAACAATATATTCCCAACTTCATAACACGTTATTACTTTAGTTCGTAGTTATGCTACTCATTATTATCTCATTAGTTATCCTCTGAAATAAATAAGTGAGAAGAATATACTGATCGGTCGTAGGCACAGGTCTTTTGCAAAACTCATTATTTTCGGTTTTAATTCAATAACCCAAGAGATACACGTTTTGCGAGTGTTCGTGTAAGAAGATATAATTTCAGTTGCGTTTAAATCATCGTAAAGAGGATTAATTAAATTCATAAGCACCCTCGTTTAGGTATAAAGATGTGGGAGTGACGTTCTGGAGTTCTCGCCATAAAGTTAAATGGAATGTAACCGCAACCGTCGGGTAATGGGGCCTACCTCTGAGCAGTAATATGCTATGTACTTATTACAGGACGTGATTACAACCTTTTTAAGCACTTTTGCTGGATTATCACCTCACTTTTTTCATAGTGAACTTTTTAAAAATATAAATAGAATTTATTTTTAGGCGAGCTTATTCAATATTTGACTCTGTTGTTGCAGACTAGCCTCCCTAAACCTAGTCTAGAGTTAAGAGCAAACTTATTTAAAATACCTGAATAAAATAATCTGAATCAAAAGTTATTTACTAACATAAATAATTACAGAATAGTAAGACCCGAGATCGCTACCATATACCTTATTATTTAAGAGCTTCCGATATTTCGGCACTGTTGCAAGCGCCATGAACACGGAGTCACTCCGTTGCAACTAAATAAATAGACAATATTATTAATGGTTTAGAATGTTTTTAACACTCACAGTGTCATATTTAATATTCATAAAGATGAAATATCTAAAGATCCTATACATAAAGCTTTTTATTGTACATCATTTTCCAGCACCCATTACAGTCTTTCTGCATGATCTAAAAGTATGACTGGGAGAGAATACTTTTAGCATTAAGTCAACCTTTTTACACTATCATTTTATACAAAAAATTTTTTGCAAATAAATAAAAAATGTTTAGTTTATGGTGACGGGCGCAGGTCGCTCCATGTTTGATTAGAGAACAAGAGACTTGACATTAGCATTTTGCAAAAAAAGTTTTAAATTACTTATACAAAATAATGTATTTAGTTTTATTCTATCTAGTGGGGTAGAAAATTGTGTCATTGTATTGACAGTTAACTCCTGGAATCTCGTTGTTTTTGGAGAGAAAAGTCAAAGTGAGGGTTTGCTATAATGTACGGACAGCAGCACGTCAAAGAAAACAATGCGGTATCTTATGCAGTTTAAATAAAACCTAGTTTGCAACAAAAGTGAGTAACTTGATTTGCTGGCGACTGTTCATTTGATTGACTCGACGGCGCTTATTAGAAATGCTTACATGTAGGCCGCCGCACACGTTGACTGTTCTAGTATTGGCCAAACGTCAATAAAATTGTGATTTTATAACAAATAATTACTGAATTACTGACCCTAGACAGTGTGATAGAGACTGACTCCATACAAAGGTAATTTCGTTAAACGTGAAACCCTACTATCTAGGGATACATGTTTTATATATTCTAAAACAAGATTAAAAACCGGCCAATTGCGAGTCGGACTCGCGCCCTGAGGGTTCCGTGCCAACTTTAACTTCTACTTAGTAAAGTACCACAATATTTTGTTGACTACAAATATAACTTTGTTTTTCATAGTGTTTGTATGAAGTACAAAGTTATGTTTGCGGTTGTTGAAAATGTGCTATATCTCAAAAATTACTATTTCGATCCCGTCCGAACCAATTTTCGTTGAAAGTATTTATTAAGATCTACATCATAATTTTTTTTCGAAATTTACGCTTGCTTGGTTTAGAAATTAGATGGTGGGGGACGCCCATTTCACCACTTTGGAAGCATCTAGCTGGTAAAATGGTTTTAGAAACCTCTATGTCATTTTGAAAGACCTATCCAAAGACACACCCCACACGCATAGGTTTGACAAAAAAAAATTTTTTGGTTTTAGTTTCATGTATGAGAGCCCCCCCTTAACTGTCATTATTTTTTAATTTTTGTATGAAAATTGGTAAGCGGTTAACAAGACACGTCTTCCTACCAAATTTCAATTATGTAATGCTTATAGTTACAGAATAAAATGGGTGTGACATACGGACTGACAGACAGACAGACAGACAGACATACTTGACGAAACTATAAGGGTTCCGTTTTTTGCCATTCGGCTACGGAACCCTAAAAACGAATTCATATCAATTAAGTTTCCGTCTAACGCCTAGAAATGCGCTTTCTATCCGGGTTGAAGTATAAACAAAGATTATAACTGTATTAATTAATATCCGGACAAATATATTTTTATTTTATTTAGTATGGGTTCGCTCTTGACCCCAGACCAAGCCAGCAACAAGCAAGTGCGACTAAGACAAAGTCGAAGATGAAACAAGCTCGCCCAGAAGAAGCCTGTTTACTCAAACTTTGAATAGATTCGGATTTAATTATTTCAAATTACAATAGTTTGAAGGCAATTGATTAATAGCCAATGGTCTTAGTAGATTTGGCTAATATTGGACACCATAAAATGATCTCATTTTCAGTCAGCATGTAGATATTAACAAGAGAAGTATAACTCGAAGCTCGAAGAAGAGAAGCTAAACTTACCCAACAAAAGTTTTGTGTAGATAAAACATCAACCCCAGCATGTAAATTGTCAATTTTTAACATATGTATGGGTGGGTACTGGGTACCAAGTTCAGAATTCTTTCGGAGATCATCGTCAGAAGAAGTACGTAAGCACATTTTGATACAGATCGTAGCGATACCCAAGAACGTCTCAGAGGATATTGATATTAGTTCTAAGTTTACAAAAAATAAGTAATAATTTAATTAATTACACAATAGCACACTTGGTCCATAGCATTATACTCGCATGCAGTAATTGTTTGCATCTGAGGATCAATCGCCTAATTGATGCCAACATTATACTGGTTGTGGCCCTTAAAAGCCATTCAAATAAATCGATTTTTTATTGTTTTATTCACTTTAACGAAAAGTATTGTATATGTATGTGAATTGTATTATTTTTTTTTTTACAAAATAAATTGAACCACCAATGTATTGCAAACATATGTGCCTAGCTGTAGAACGATTCGGATATAGTTTGATTAGAGATTATTACTTTGTATTTCTATATCTCTGAGATAAAGCATTTAAGAGCATTATAACCAGGTCAAGGTCACAGACTATGACGTTCCTATGACACATTAGAAACGTTGCCATAATCAAATTTCCAACAAACTTTCATGTCTACTTGGTACTTTTTACTCCACCAGTTTTTCTTACTTAGGTTTTATTACGCTCCCCTTTTTAGCTTCAAAGCGTTTTTAACGTTAGTCAAGATGAATAAATGATAACACTTAAGACGTATGAATAAGTTATAAAGTTTACATACGTCAAGTCTTATTTTTACCAGCGCGAAAAAATCTCGGCTAAGATCTTTTTGCTATAAGTTTTAGTGCACCGGTATATAAGTTACTCTCTTGTTCTTGTGTTTAACATCATACCGTAAAGGGGCAAGGCTGGTCATTGCCATTGATATTCTTAATTATTCGGCTAAGAGCTCGCACACAAAACTGCGTTACGATGCGATATCGCATTGATTGTATCGTAGTTTTGTATACTTAGTCTTAAGTCGGTTTTAGTTAAACTTTTAGGCCAAACTAATATGTTGTGAACATAGCTTCTGAAGACTATTTATTACCTTTAGGTAAACCGTAAGAATGAAGCGTTTTATACGTCACTTTGGCGTCGAAAGTCATCTTCCCCTCCCAATTATTTATGAACGAAAGATTCATAGGAATAATTAATATGGATTACATAATTCAGAAGGAAAATTAAAATTAAGGCGACAAATGTTCTCGACTTTGCGGTCGACCTTAAACACCAAACATTTATTGCTTGCTTGATAATTTTACGTGATGAGTGTTACATCTGTAAATGAGCTGTTTTGCCTTTGGCCTATTTCTATTGTGTGGTCTGTAGTTTCTGGTCAGTGTCACACGAGGTTAGCATTTCATTACCATAAGTTGTTACTGATGGTTAATCCTAGAATTTAATCTCATTAGTTTGACTAATTAGGTTAATACCTCAAATAACATCTGTATTCGTTCGACAAAATACAATTTTCTTTGTCAAACTTCTCTAAAGGGTAAACAGTAAACAACAAGGCTAATGTTTATAAACTTGTATGATAGTAGCAATATTAATCATGAAGGGGACCGCAAAGCAAGTTTATTATTGTGTCCAAACTTAGATGTATACACCCCTGTAACCAATAGAGCTTAATTTACATTACTTAGTTCAAACGCCTTGGGATATCGAGCGCACTATTATACATGTCAAAATTTAACATATTACCTCATAACGATTTCAGTGGAACGTGTTGGTGTTTCAGTATAATGCAATCTAATAGGTCCTTTGCAAGGCTTCGAATTTATCAGTAGTAGTTTGTTTCATTATTTTATATTACTTTTACAAACAAAAAAAAATAACTAACTAGATTTTAAGAAACCAAACATCTAAGTGTTCTAGCTAGCTAGCCCCTGTAAATAATAATAATTATTATGAGATACCCACTTGTAACGGAATTGAATATGAACGGCTACCTAAATGTAAGCCTACTTACTTACTACATATGATCGAATGCCTTGAATTCGCCCTGTGAGTGATCAGCAGCACTGATCAATCACGAAGACTAAGACAAATGAGTATCAATCACTTGCACAGAAATATGGATATTAATCTATATCTATATACCCGAACAAGCTTCAACGCACAGAAATATGGATATTAATCTATATCTATATACCTGGACAAGCTTCAAAAGTAACACGTAATAAGAACTTTAGTTCTATTTTTTGATCATCTATGTCGTCTAGACGTTCTTTTGAAAATCGAACCGAATCCGAGCATAACAGAATGGATGTTCAGGCAATTCAAAAAATATCCATTTGGATTCATTTAACTGTAAACCTTTTTTATGTTCACGCTTTTCAGATTCTACATTTCGTTATCAAGTTCATCAACTGGAAAGGCAATAAAGTGTCTAATACGCCAGCATTATTTTCTAGACATAAAACCTTTTTAGTTTTTGTCAGTCCGTAATATACAACGTAACTCAACTTTACTGAACTTGCCAACAAAACGGAGTAGGTTTTTCAGACTCTTATTTCGTTTTCATCATTGAGCTGTGATTTTGCAGACTGGTCTATTCTATTTAGGCAACAATAGCGTGGGAAAGTATGGATAAATAATCTCGAGCACAATTTCGCTTAGGCGCTGAAGTGTTGCAATTGTGAAGTTTCAGTTTATGCATACCATTTACAGGGAGCCATCTCACAGTCGCTGTTTACGTCATTCAAAAGTGTACGGACAAGAAGACTATTGTTCCATTTTGCGTCACTTTGAATTCCACTTTACGTAGCATTTACGTTAGTAGTATTTCTATTTTATCCTGCTGACGGCAATTGTTTCGTAAAACTAATAAAAGTTGTTAAACTGTATAGTACGTTTTTCTTTACGTCAAAGAAAATTGCGAGAGGCTTTCGGCTAAGCCCCACGAACATACTATTTTCGTGAGATTACTGTTTACACAATCCAACGTCGACATTTTCATGGAAGTAAACGTAAATAATCAACAACGCTACGTATTGATTCGCCTACTATCCGGATAACGTTACTATTATAGCTTTTCCGGCGCCTTTTGTCGTAATACTCATCGATGTAATATCGCAAACATAATGTTACCGCTAAAACTTATACAGATAAAACCATTGTTTTTTCCCCCTAGAGCGACATTTGCGCCGTTACGCACCGATCTCGCAATGTTATTCCGCGTTTAAACTGCGAAAATGTTCGAGAGAGCGGTCGCAGGCAACACGTGTGCTAACATTACGAGCTGATAGCGCAAAATAATCCCTTAAAGCGTAAAATAAACCTGGCTGCATTGACAGCAACAGATTAATATAACTATAGGTAGGCAATTTAATTGTGAAAGTGAAAGACCTTTGTTTACTTTAAAATTACAACGGCCCCTGCCACTTGGTCGGATCGTGTTTAATTTGCTTTATCCATTGTTTGACAGACATTTAAATTTTTGATCCAGTTGGCTCGTTCAAAAGCTAATAAAAAATGTAATGCGTGAAAAAGATTTTCACTTTATACTTTAGTTTATGTAGCACCTGTTCTTAAATAAATCTACCTACTCGTGTTTATGAACGGTTTAAGTTTTCAAGTTGAATTTACCGTAATCACAATATTTACGTAAGACATAGCCCTGGAAAAGGATCATTCAGAACTTTCATAGCCCTTGAAAATGATCATTCAGCTGCTTTTGAAGTATGACTATTAGAATATTTGTACTAAGGTACGTACTTATTTTTATAAAGTTAAATTGATTGTATTGATGTTAAAATATCTGCACATTAAAAATATTGTATTTTATATTGTTTTTAGGCATTCTATTTTCGGGTCTGTAAATGGCTTAGCGCAGTTCTTTAAATCTGTAATGATTATCAGGAATTGTCAGACCATTCCGAGTAAACCATGGTCACCAATTTGTACTGGTCGATGATAATGCGCCTGAACATCAAGCTTAACGATTCAATGCTGCTCTCCGAGATAACGATATCACAATTTTAGTTTGACCTACAGGCTCGCCCGACTTGAACCCGATAGAGCAAGCATGGTATGCTCTTAAGCGAGCTGTTTGAAACCGTCAGTCACGTCCCCAGATAGTTCCAGCGCTAAAAGAAGGCGCAGCTTCAAGACTGGCAAAGTTACCCCAGAAATGCTGGATAACTTGATAAATATAAAAATGCGCCAGACAATACACAAATTGTCGTGATTTCGAAGTAAGGACTTTTTTCCCTGTATTACGAATACCAGACAACAATTATGACGGAGGCGTCTCCCATAAATACTTCAATACATATAAACATCCATGACTTAGGTACAAATGTTCATGATACTAAGATTATATAACATTGAATATAAATCGTTTATTTATAAATTGTTATTATGTTTGGTTACACAGTTTTTTCTGGTTAAAAAGGGTACTAGAAAAGTTATGTCATCAAAAAAAAACTTGCAGATAGAATAGAAAACAATAAAGCATCAAACGCGGTATCTGAAAAAAAATGAATCTTGTAAATTGATGGTCCAAAACATGAACGAATTTGATCCTCAAATAGAAAATGACGTATTGCAAAAAGCTGAAGCGGAGAAGCCGCATAAATCGTTTATAAAATGGCTTCACCAAAGAAGCTTTTACAGTCTTAAAAAAGAAAAGCCAGTTAAATGGCAAGCCTTTGTTATGTTCTTTAGTCTTCGATGAATTAGCAATTCAAAGCCGAAAGCTATTCGATAAGTACCAAAAGCTAGGCACAGTCAACTTTGATGCAGGTCATGTGGCAGGTGAAGCAGAAGACTTTACTGCCACACAATCTTTGGTGTGTATGCTGGTTTCATTAAACGAGACCTGGGAAATTCCGTGTTGGGTCAAGGATTGATGCAGATAGAAAAGCAAATTTATTATTATTATTTTTAGAAAAGTGTCATGAGGGGTTGACTGTGGCTAACCTGAAATTTGATGGTTGCAACGCAAATTTAAAGGCAGCTGAAATTTCAGGGTGTCAATTGAAGCATTGAAAATAATGCACATAAACCTTACTTTCCTCGTCCTTTCACATCAGCAAAAGTATGCATATTGATGGAAATAATGGCCAAATAAGATGGCATCTGGTAATCAATTTAAATAAACTCCATCAAAGTGAACGTCTCCGATTTGCGAATAAATTGAAAGCGCGTCACATTTCTTTTCGCAACCAGGTCATGAAAGTAAAACTTGCCACGCAGTTTTTTTGTATGAGTGTTGCAAAAGCGATAACCTTTTGTGATGAAATTTTAAAATCAAGCAAATTAAAAGATTTTTCAGCCACTGTTAACTTTTTAACTTTGATAAATATTTGAAGTTTTGAATTCCAGAAAAAGCAATTCTTCGGCTATAAGCGTCCCATGAATAACAAAAACAAATCTGAATTTATTGCATTCCTGGATGAAGTCAAATCATATATACTTAAACTGGTTTACTATTGTTTAACAAAAAACGTATGACAAAAGATCATTTTACAAACAACGTTTGAAAAACTTATCATTTGACAAACTTTCATTTCGCAAACATTATTACTTTAAAAACAATCATTTGACATAATACATGTTTTGCAAATGTTTTACTTCAGAAATAATTAAACTGTTAAAGTATTATTTTAAAAATATTCTCATGACTAAATAATTCGTTTGCTAAATTAGTGATTTTACAAAAAGTAAGAAGATAAATGATTTGTTTTTAAAAAATACTATTAGACAAAGCCGTACAAAAGGCGGTATTTTATAAATCCGATGTACCTTCTAAAGTCTTGGAGAGTCTACCATCAACATCTGCTTTAAAGCAGTGCATATATCGAATAGAAAAACCCTATAATTTAGAATTTGAAATTTTAATTTTTATTTATTTCTTTAAATTTTATTGCACTGTAAAATGTACAAATGGCGGACTTAATGCCTTATGGCATTCTCTACCAGTCAACCACCTGGTAATGCAGAGAGTTTAATTAGTGGCGGAATATTAATAATAAGTGAGAAGAGTGGTACAAAAAAGAAGTAAAATGCACTAACATAAACATACATAGTAATGTTACATAAATATATAATAGGATACATAAGCAAAAGACTAATAAACATACATAGAATACATATACTTAATAAATACAAAAATATGAATGATAAAAGTGATGATATTGATGATATCCAAAAAAAACAAATAAAAGAAAATGGTTTTTAATTCTGAAGAGAGCCAAGGTTAAGATAGGTTAAGATAGACAAATTTATCAGTTTATATAGTCAAGAACACAAATTCAAGGCAAAAATTTTATTTTCAAGGACCGTATATACAACAAAAAATGAATTATAATATTGACTACATTTAAATTGACGGAAATTCTGAGTACATCAGATTATTAGATTTTGTATGGTACTTTTAAAATTGTGCCTACAATATTTACTCAATTATACACCATACATGGAAATATATTTCAGGATGACCCAAAAACCTTTCCACTGATACGTTCTCACAAGGACAAGAGCACATATGATATAATATTTGAAATTATCATGGAATATGGAGCAGAAAATAATATTGATATCAAAACAAAATATTAAATTGCATGGTTGAAATTTTCATCTTGGACAAATTATTTATAGGCAAGTAATAATTTTGTATTAATACTGATTCCATAAAAAACTTAAGTATTTTAATAATTTAATACACACTGCCTGAATTAAGCGAAATAAGAAGAATTCGGTTCTGGCACTCGCCGGCCGTTGCCGCAGCACGCTCGCTTCGCTCGCTCGGCTCGTGCGTTGTGGTCGCAGTTCTAACCTAACCTAACCAACCATTGATTATTATGATTATTTAACTTATTTATTATTATTAGACTTCCATGCACGAACCCAAATTAATAATATACACGTACTTGATAGCATACTACGTACTTTCTTCTGTTTGTAAAATGATCATTGGTCATAAGTTTTTTGTTAAACAATAGTAAACCAAGAAATATTGTTGTTGTTTAACATATATTTTGGTAACAATTAGTTAGGGAGGCGAATAGGGGAATTTTCGGTAATAATCGAGCGTGGCAGTTTAAGATATGAGAGATACCTTGGACCTAATAGAACAACCTTGTAAAGTATTTAGCTCTATATGTAGTGACGCGCGCCTAGGATAGACGATCAGATTAGTAAAAAAAATCGATAGTCTGTAATACTCGAGCGCGTCAGATTAAGATATTGGGGGTTGATTTTAGTGTTTTGAGACTAAATTTAACTAATCTGACGATAAGTCCTTGACGCCGCCGAGTTATAGGGTCGCGAACTTGTAAAAAAAAAAACGTTAATCCGGCATTCTCGAGCGCGATTTTTTTATTTTTATTTTGAAGAATATAATCTAAAACGTACTAAAAATACAAAATCTGCCGGTTTCCGCATGACCAGGAGTGTGGAGGAGCCATTTCGTCTTCCGAAAAACGCGTTGCGGCATATAAGTCGCGAACGATACATTTTACAAAAAAAAAGTTTAAATAAACAAAAAAGGTAATTTTATTTTACACAAAAAAGGTCTCTTTACATTTTTGTCCAAAGTTAAAACTTTTTGACTTGAAGCTTCATAAAAACTCAAACTCCCGTTTTTTTTAGTATATCTTGAAAACTGAGGGTGTTAAAAAAAATGATATGAAATAACGATGATTAAATTATGTTACTTTAATCTCATTTTTTTTTCTAAAGCTTCTCGACAATTTTCGTGAATTTGGAAAAGGTTACGCGTATCTGTATACAAAAGTATTATTAACATGTACAGTTTCATGTATGTATATTATTCAATAGCCTGTTGATCCTCTAATTGTTTTTTGGACGTACCGTCAGCAAAACGAAGTGAAGAATTATTAAAAAGAAAGAAGAAAGGAAAAAACAAGAAACCAAAAAACCTTTCCGGTCAGATTAAGAGAACCCACCAACATTTTTGTCAGATTAAGAAAATATGCTTACAGGATACCGAGATGAACCTCCCCTATGAAAATCTGACGCGCTCGAGTATTTTAAAAAAACTATTTTTTTTGCATTTTAAAAAATTTATCGTAACTTATGGTCACGCCAAAATCGTCAGTTTTTTTTAAGGGAGCTTCCTTGGGGCCTACTTAACACCCCTTCCAAAAATCTGACGCGCTCGAGTATTTTTTTTTTGCATTTTTGACTACTTTATATGCCTACCCCCACCACGCAAACCGGCAGATTAGTATACCGTTGTTATCAGAGGCACTTGGGGCATACGTAGTATAAATATCTGACGCGCTCGAGAATGCCCAAGTAACTGTTTTTTTTTTACATTTTTGAAAAACCGTACACGCCAAGGATTACGCCAAAGTATAGTCCCCTTTCCGGGCTTAGATAGGAATACTATCTTTGCTTCTCTCCATAGCTTCGGTATGTATTTGAATGCTATACATGCTCTATACATCGGTAGAAGCCATCACCGCGTCCAGAAGGAAGAGACGAGACGGTGGAGAAAGAACAGCTTGAAGGATTCTATAGTTTGGGTGGCCTTGTTGGTCTTATGCTTATGGATGGATGTGGTGATACCGTTCCACGCCGCCCGACCCCGCAGAAGTCACCCCCGCGTAAGTGGAGGTCACGGGCTCACTAGGCGTTGTAGCCGCAGCGGCCGGCGTCTATCTGGTTAGTACTAGGCTGGTCCAATTCCTTTCCCGCCTGTCCCCGATGGGGAACGCGTTCCGTTCGGCTCCCCAACCCTTGGTTGGTGTGGCGGTCTGTGAGCTGTTGGGTCACTCCCAAAGTACACGCGGTGGGATAACCACGTTGGGGTTGACCCACCATCCCTCAGTTTGTCGTTGCAGCTTAAGGCTTTCAGGTCCCCTCTGTTGACTGTCTTCTTGCCCTCGGCTACTGGTAGTTGCCGTCGGTTAGGCGGTCCCTTTGCAGGGCGTTTCCGAACGACAGCATTCTATTCTGACACCGTCGGCACAGTCTCCGCGGTGGTTGCTATGGCCTCCGCCAGACATGAAAGCTCTAAGCTCGGGCCGTGTTCAGTGGATGGGGTACTCCCCGTCAGTGTGTCTTGACCAGTAATATTTACTGGTCAAGACACACTGACGGGTACTTGGTCGTCGAATAAAAAATAATTCAGACCCTTTTACTTCCTGAAATTAGCGTGATCATTGAAAACAAAGTGTTCAGTTTCCAATACGGTTTTATTATTTATTAAACTTTTATTTTTATCATTTATAAATAAACATGTATCCATGAAAGTTACTACTAAAATTTTTAAATAAAATAATATCCAATCAGTACAATTTGTATAATAGGCACGAAAAGCTTGTGTCACTTCTGCGGTTTCATATTCAACATTCTAATTTCAAGGAATGCGTCAGTATGTTGACAGTTCACGTCACAATCTCGACAACTTTCGCACACTTTTTGTTTGGCAAAGCGTCTTTATACGCAATAGTAATACCTCGATGCAAGTATCAGACATCGGCGAACCGACTGAAAAAAGAAAATGTTTGCCTAAAATGGAGTTTGTTTAATATCTTTTGTGTGTTTTAGTGTTTTTTTTTATTTGTTTTAGAAGTCGGTTCAACTTTTTTGTAAAAGATTTTTTTAAGCCTATAGGATTTTGAGAGTGGCGAATTTTATCTTTTAATGGCCAAAGTTTTTTTTTATATGCCTTTATATCAGATTTCTATCAAACGCATTAGAGCAGAACCGAGTTAAAAGTAACCACGGTTTTTTTCTTTTATTAGAACGAGGAAAAGCGCAATTAGTTCTAACGAGGACTTCATTTCCACACATGTTTGGCAGGTAACATAATACTACTGCATCAGAGGGTTGCTTCCTGAGACAGTTTATACTAACGGTCTCCTTAGCGGCGTTTTGATATACTCTTCACATAAATAACGCCACGCTGATTAATACTGTGTCATGCGACACATATTCAAGCGGAATTACCGTTCTTAATCATATTTCTACACAAAGCAGCACTAAGTGCCGTTGTGATTACTGGACGGGGTACCCTTATAATCATATTTTCAATTGCGCGTACAGAAAATATTGCTATGGAATAAATTCTTAATTTTTCTTCGTTGTTATTAATTTTGGGTAACGTTTTCGAAAATTTAATCTAAAAAATCTTAGAAACATTTTAACTCCCTACTTTAACTGCTATGAAAATCAAAGATATTTTCACGACTGCAAACATCTCATGAATGAAAAATCCAGTTATTGATAAAATTGGTTGTGAACAAAGCGTGGAACTAACGTTTAGGTCATGCATGTCATGCATTGATTACACGTCTTATTTATTCCATTATTTAAAGATCTGAAGAAATAGCTTATTTCGTTTTGATTTATGGACTTATCAATCAAAAAAGTTTCGCTATTGTTTCTTGGAAACTGATTGGTACGCCGCAACAGGAAATGAATCGGGAAATTCCTTTGAAGTTTCCTTGTTTATTTTAGTGACGTTGAATTAACAATGCCCAATAGGAGTGGGGTAGTAATGAAAGTAAAGAAAAGTATTTACATGCAATCTGGCATAGTAAAAACTGTTAAGTATATTTTTAATCAAAGGTAGAAAACGACCAATAACATAAGCACATAAGACATATTTTGTTTTCACTACGTACGATCGCGTCGAGTCAGGATACAATCATTTCTCAATAAAGAAAAACTATTTACGCTTAAATTATGATGAGAAAACCTGTAAGGTCGTGTAGCTTTGTGTTTCAATCGACTCACGAAGGCACAAGAGATGTTAATCGCATTTTTGCTACATGTAGTCTGGGTAAGATACTAATAATAATGAAATGGATGTGAATGAGTGGATTTCTTAAATTCCGCTCTACATAGTTCCCGATCTACCTTTTGATTCGATCATGAAATGCTATATGCATCGGCACTTTCACGGGATAAGCCTCATTTTTGTTATTATTTGCACAAAGGAATTTTTACATTTAGTACAAACTAGGAAAGTAGAACAATTACTGCGTAACTCTTTAACATACAAATTGCATAGCGGCATCTACTCTAGTATAGTGTCTGATTGCCATACACTTGTTGTTAAAAACCGAGTTTAATAAAACTGTGATATTGTGATATTTTTCGAGAGATATCTAAGACAAGAGGTTATGGAGTAATTATTAGAACCGTAAAAATATTTGTTCAGCCCAAAAAAACAGCGTTATAATCATCATATGTTTTTCATCTCGACTCAGCCAGCTAAAAGAATATTATCGTTTATTAAAAACAATAGCACACTTAAGCACAATTTATATTTATTTTACCGCCTTCATAAAAAAGGAGGTAATCTGTTCGACCTTTATGTGTGTGATATCGTCAAAATTTAATGAAATTTTAGTCTGTTGATTATTAACACGTGTGTAAAATTTTATAAGTCGACGTATGTTTGTATACAGGGTGACTTTGTTATCAGTACCGAAATTTTGTGTAAAGACTCCACTGATGAATATGAACAACTTTTACTATGGGGCCAATAGTGAAATCGAGAAAAAAAATCAGCTGTTCCATACATTTTGACCGCGCGCCAGTTGAACTTTTGTATGGAACAGCTGATTTTTTTTTCTCGATTTCACTATTGCCCCCATAGTAAAAGTTGTTCATATTCATCAGTGGAGTCTTTACATAAAATTTCGGTACTGATAACAAAGTCACCCTGTATTTGTATGTATGTAATGATAACCTCCATTTTTTGAAGTCGGTTAAAACTTATAAGGAAAAAGGCTAAAACAGAAACCAACTCTTTTTGAAACGGTGAATGATGTCAAGCTTACGTACACCAACAGTCTACGCACGACATGCACCGACTCCTAAAGAATTTGTTTCACCTAAAAGCCTCATTTTTAAACATCTTTTGTTTAAAGATATCGCGTTTATTCGGAAGTTACTTTTATTTCCACCATGTTGCGTAAAATAAGAGCTAATTTAAGTAAAACAGTGACGTCCGCTTGCCATATGAGCTATGTCAATGTTGGGTCAAATTAAAATCTTTTGCCGTCTCGAAACTTTTCCACGGTATAATACGACATTGTTTAGTTGACAGATTTTTTCTTCAACACTGTACTGCTTTGGTGTGGTATTGAGTAGCCGGATTATAATACAGTTCAATCATTCGTTCTATTATTGCTATTAAAATTTTAAATCGAAAATCGCCTTATGAGTTACGCGCGTTCAAACCTTTGTTTGATCGAATCCAACCTTACTTAGTAAAAACAAAAACCCACCACATGGCTTACAACGTTGATGTTTTTTTACTCATCCATGATGTAAAGCTGTAAAAAAACATTAGTATGAACCACTAAATCTCTATAAGCAATAACGATTTGTTGCAAAGCTCGGACAATAAATCCATATTTTTCTCTGGCCAGACTAAAGCTATAAATTCCATACCGGCATACTATAGGCATGCGTATGCTTCAAAAACAATAAATTGTGAACGCCGCTCGCAGACCATATACAAATCCATAACGAACATGCCACCAAAGGTTTTATTTAATCATTAGTGATCGATAAGTGAACACGTACTGATTTGTCTATTTAGTCGTATTCTCACAAACTTGCTGTTCCTGATTGCGACACATGGATGCCGTGTCGACGGCGCATTAACGGATAACCACTGACTCGATGACAGCTGCTAAGTCAACGGCAGCCGTTGACAAATCATTATTTTTTTGACGTTAACGGCATGACGACACGGCAAACTGGAGTTAACTTTAGCCGCTTTGCCGCATCCTGTTCTCGGCAGACAGCAAGCAAGCCAGACACGTGCTGTAACAGACAAAAGGTTCATTTGTAGACACGTGTCCGGGCGGCCTCTTGACCAAAAATATGGAGGTAAATACGTTCATTCGATCTGTATGGGGATTATTATTTTGTCTGTGGCAGAAGCTTGTTACTTTGCTTGCTTAAAATCTGAAATAAAAACCGATGGCATATGAAAGCTTATTTAGTTACGTTTTAATATTAGTATTTCATATTACGTGATTTAGATGAAAAGTCTCTTACAACAAAACAATTTTACAAAATTAGCTCTACTATAAAAAAGTACTAGGAAGAGTTTTTCAAACATATTATCAATACGTAGGGTAGAGTATCACCTGCAAATCTAATAGATTTTAATAGCGTTTATAAGTTTTCAAATCATTTTCTTACTTATCAAGTACTTTATGGCCCTTTCTAGCATTTTCCCATGAAATTGACGATTTTTATTGCCTTCCCACACATTTTTAACCATTTTTTTGCGTTTCAAATATGATATTTATTCCTGTTGTATTTCCTTTTTAGGGTTTCATTATCCAACAAGGAACCCCTTTAGTTTCACCATGTCCGGCTGTCCGGCTGACTGCAGTTTAGCGCAGATTCAACAAAACTGGCCAACTGCGAGTCGGACTCGGGCACTGAGGGTTCCATGCCAACTTTATCTAAATTAGGGAATCCCCTTACTCCACTAAGTAAAATACCACAATATTTTGTTGACAGCAAATATAACTTTGTTTTCCATAGTGTGTTGTATGAAGAACAAAGTTATGTTCGCGGTTGTTGAAAATGTGCTAAATCTCAAAAACTTCTCTTTCAATCTCGTGCAAACCAATTTTCGTTGAAAGTATTTGTTAAGATCTACATTATATATTTTTTTCGAAATTTACACTTGCTTAGTTTATTTTACAACTTTGGAAGCGTCTATCTATCAAACGTTAGACTTTAAAAGAAAATGGTTTTAGGAAGCTCTATGTCATTTTATAAGACCTATCCATAGACACCCAACACGCATAGGTTTGACCAAAAAAATAATTTTCGGTTTAAATTTTTTATGTATTTATTTTTATTTTTTATATAAAAATCGTAAAGCGGTTAACAGGATACATCTTCCTACCAATTTTCAACAGTGCGATGCTTATAGTTACCGAATAAAGTGGCTGTGACATACGGACGGACAGACAGACTTAAAATAGAGCCCCTGAGAAGCTGGAAATCTAGGATTTGGTATGGGTATGAATTTTTACTGAATTCCTCGCCAAAGTAGTTTAATAAAATTAGGAATTACTTAACGAAATCGTAAATACATGAACGCTGAATACCTACCACTCCATTTTTTTTGGTTCGGAAGTCGTGTAAAAAAGGCCTGTCTTTGTTATTTCGAATGGCTATTAAAACAGATTGTTTTATTTTATGATTCCTCTTTCTAAAAAAAATGACTTATAAGTTTCTACATATATCATACCAGATATCCTGCTAAAGTCATACAGATATCCCCTGCTAAACTGCATTCCAATTCCTTTTCCTTCGCATATTGACGTTGACCTTTGGTAGTACAAATAACTTGAAATTACGTCCCGGATTCACACACAATCCTACATTGATCTATCTTTTATCATTACCCATAGTTGTGTTAAGTCAAAACTTGGTCTAGACAAGCCCGAGCAGGTTTATTTTAACATATATTTATCCTAAACTTATTGAGTCAGTTACGTTTAAATTGAACGGTGTTATAAAGGCGTATTAAAAATTTGATATACTTGCAATATTATTTATCGTAAATCTGTGTAAATATCGTGATTATAAAGCCTTCTTTGAACAAATATTAAAATAATTATACTGCACGATTTTATCTACGCTAAAGGGCTTTAAAATGTTCAATAGTATCGGTTTACATTTATCTAATACGTAACTAAAACTTCAATAAATGGTTTTTATTTAGTTGTTAAACTCATAACACAGTGAGTTTATGAACATTTGTGTACTTTTAACCGACTTCAAAAAAGAAGGAGGTTATCAATTCAACTGTATGTTTTTTTGTATCTATGTTACCTCATATTTTAGTCATTTGTCAACCGATTCGAAAAAAAATTCGCCTACTTAGAGGGTATATCTTCAAGTTGGTCCCATTTTGGCCAATTTGGGATCAGATGATGGGATCTTGGTGAAATTGAGGGGAACCCTCAAATTTAAAAGGCACACATAGAGTTTTCTTAGTAGAACCTCAATGTTGACGTGTTGTTACGTCTGATAGTCAACATTTTGTGGAGCTGTGCTGATGTCCACTCCTTAACGCTTAGGAGCTCAGTAATTTTAATGACAGAACTTATGATAGATAATTTGTAGCTTCTTAAAGAACAGAGTCCTTAGGTGCAACTTCCCCCCTCCCCTTCTCCTGTAAACCCTAAAAATTGAGAAATAAAATTAACTTAAAAAAAACCGAATTCAAAACCAAAATGCACTAAAAAGTCTTAAATAAACTCTTCACTATTGGAAGGAAAGGAATCCGTTTTAGGCAAAAAATTTCTTTTTGGAGCCGGTGCTGTGATAGTTGATGCTTGATGGTCAAAGTGATGGCACCGACTCCAAAAAGAAATTGTTTGCCTAAAACGGATTCCTTTCCTTTCAATGGTGAAGAGTTTATTTAAGACTTTTTAGTGCATTTTGGTTTTGAAGTCGGTTTTTACTTTTTTTTAAAGTTTATTTTATTTCTTTATTTTTAGTGATTACATAAGAGGGGGGGGGGGGGGAGTTGCACCTTATGATTCTATTTTTTACGAAGCTACAAATTACCTATCATCAGTTTCGTCATTATAATTACTGAACTCCTAGGCGTTAAGGAGTTCCACCATCAGCTCAGCCCCACAAAATGTTGACTATCAGACGAACAACACGTCAACATTAAGATTCTAGTAAAGAAACACTATACGTGCCTTTAAAATTTGAGGGTTTCCCTCGAATACACCAAGATCCCATCATCGGATCCCAAAATGGAAAAAATGGGACCAACTAGAAGGTATACCCTCTAAGTAGGTGAAAAAATTTTTCGATTCGGTCGACAAACGACTGAGATATGAGGTAACATACATACAAAAAAAAATAATGATAAAAAAAAGAACATACAGTCGAATTGATAACCTCCTCCTTTTTTGAAGTCGGTTAAAAAAGTAAAAACCGTCTTCAAAACCAAAATACACTATAAAGTCCTAAATAAACTCTTGACCCTTGAAAGGAAAGGAAGCCATTTGAGGCAAACAATTTCTTTTCGGAGTCGGTGCTCTGATAGTTGATGCTTGATGGTTAAAGTGATGGCTTTTACTTTTTTTTATTATAATTCATTGCAAAATATTTGCAGAGTTAGTACTTAGTACCACCATGAGTTTACACCGGCTAGCGACGCCCAACAAAAAGTCTAAGGAAACAAAGTGGTCACTTGCAGAACTAAAATTTTCCATAAACTTTTTTTACGTCGTCGTTAGCGAATAAATCTGCCGTAAACTTTTGTTAACGGCAAATATTTGTAACTTATTAACCACCTCTTTGAAATGTCAGCCGTCATTAGATCTTGACAATGCCACGAAATGATGATGATGATTTTCATGTATTTTTATCATTTCCAGGGGTGGTATTCGATCAGAACACTGAAGAAATCCAAAATGCCTTCAAGTTTGCGATGGTGCAGCTGTCAAGCCCAAACAGGACCAGGATCGATTTCCAACTATATGTCGATATCATCAACACCGCTGATGCTTTCAAGTTATCCCGTCTAAGTAAGTACAATATATAAGGCTTTATATTATTGATTGCCTAAAAAAGTAAATTGTACATTATATGGTTTTAAATTATTAATAAGTACACACTGTTACAGAAATTGCTCTTGTCAGACAGTACCAAATGCCTGACCTTTTCCAAGCAGTTAAGTATATTTATGCGAGAGCAATCAACAAAACATATGAGATGCATTTTTACACATTTTTCAATCAAATACATGTCGCCGTAGGCTCATCAATAACATTCGTGAAAACGGACAGATCATTTTAATTTTAATTAAAAAAATTGCGAAAAATAAAGTCTGGCAAAATTGCAGTCTTGTAATTTTCGCCAACTCATAATAAAAACTTGATGAAAGTTTTTTTTAACTTTAATTTTGTTGTATTGTACAGAGGCAACCGGTCTCGATTATATTTCGATACCGATATAACATAAAATAAAGTAAAATTTAGCGTTACTAAGTAAAGAGATGATTTTCGACTAAAAGGCAATAATATTGATGACCTGGAAAACTCGCATTTGCACAAATAGTTAAAATTATCGTGGAAAATCTTTTTCGAAAAACGAACTCAGATAATATTGATGCTGACCAAACACTGATATTCATCAGTCATGACAATCAGGATGTCCTACCTAGGCATTAAATGTAAACCAAAATACTCGTGCTTGATTGTAGGTTTACCGTAACAAAAAAAAGGTTCTTTCTCACTGCACCTACTATACCATGACTGTGCAAGGAAAGTGCAATGCATAAAACGCATCACAATACGCTCTACTTTGCCCACTGATCAGATTAACAGCATTCTGTCTCCCCTTAAGATGTAATGACCTCCGTGTTCGAGTGGCTAGTACGCTGGTTTCAAGCGTCGCCATCTCGTGAGGTTCCGGGTTTGATTCCCGGTCGGGTCAATGTAGAAACTGATATTTTCTATATTGTCTCGGGTCTGGGTGTTGTGGTACCACCGTTGTTTCCGATTTACATAACACAAGTGCTTTAGCTACTTAGCTTGGGATTGGAGCATAGTATGTGATGTTATAAAATATTAATTGAATAAAAATAAAAAAAAGCGATAAGGAACGTATTTTGCCGGTGCTCACACGCCCCGTGCATGGCTCGCGATGGTGTTGGTCGGTCACAGAAAGATCGCTCTACCCGTGCTGTCATTCCGACCTTGGGAAATTTGTGGTCTCTTATGGATACGTCATTACCGTGACTTTTAACGCCACCTATCTGTCCGTTAATGCAACAGTGGGCCAAGTAGTTATTCTTTACAGAAGAAATTCAACTTGGAAATTGATGACGCTTCGCTATCTAATGGTTTAGAATGTTTTTAACACTATAACATATTTTATATTCATAAAGATGAAATAAGAAACCAAAAATATGAGCACGGGCGGGACTCGAACCAGCAACTTTCTGGATAACCAATTGCCAGCCAAACGCTCTGCCAATTGAGCTACCGTGCTATCGTTCCGACCTCGCGAAGTTTTTGGTTTCTTATTTCGTTTTTACAAATAATATTTTTTGCCTGACACGTTCCTAGCCTGTTAAACAGGTAGTATGCTACGGTGTAATGGAAAAAACCTTTAATGCAATTTGGAACATTGACATCAAGTCATCATTCGATGTGTAAATTTTTAATAAATTGTATGAGCTGTCCAAACAAATTTAGTAATCATAATACATTTGTTTAGTTATTATAATACCATAATAGGTATAATAAATAACTTGTACTTATTAATCATGTTCATTCTCATGTCTCTCACACATGGACATTCAATTAGTACTAAGTGGGCGGCATTGTTTTGTAGAAAACCCTATACTAAAATAGCACACAACAGACTAGCTATTGTTATAATGGTCTACGTATTTTAAGGACACACAAAAATACTTTGACACTTTTGTCGCCATCAAGACAACATACGTCGTGGCGCGAAAAGCTGTCATGGCTTCATTAATTTTATTATATGAGCTTATTTGTCTTCCCTTCTCATATAGAGATATTAGGCGTCCAAATGACGGCATAATATTTGCACCCAATACTGTTAACAATATAGGATTGAATAGAACAATAGGCGAACGTTTGCGGCATACTTAGATAGTAATCAATATGGGTCCTTGGGAGCTGCCAAGTTATTGATTCAGAGCTATCGTTAGTGTTTACTTATTATCTCGGTGGATTCGGATCTCTAACGGTTGTATTTACGGATAAGACTTTGAATCATTCCTACAAGCATTTCTGCTGTATGAGGTTTTGTTGTAAGTGTAAGGTCCCAAAAAACTTGTTGGGTTCAACGATATATTATAAGAAACTATAAGGCAATTGAGTAAAAAATAATTATAATAAAAATAATAATATCAATGTCGTGTTACGCTGCATTTAGATTAACGTTGTCTAAGACCCTTTACACACTGCAAATTTTTACAGCGATGCAGTCGCGATGCAGAAGCTGGAAATTGTCAAATTATGTACTGAATATTGGCGACTGCATCGATACTAACGCACTTTAGTATCTATGCAGTCGCGCTTCTGCATCGATGCTACGCACCACTTATCGTTGCTAAATTAAATTAGTCCGTAGCATGAGTCGCGACGCTAAAGCGCGTTTATAAAACGCGCGACTGCATCGATGCTAAAAGTCGCAGTGTGTAAGGGGTCTAACAGGCCTCTGTGTGTTGACTTCGGTACGCCTTCCAAAGGTTCGGGACCCGTTGGCCCTGAGAATGGAAAAGACAGAACATAATTAAAGTTTCGCCATGTCAGTCTACCGTACGTCAGCAGCTTTATAATAAAACCTCCATATTGCGTAAAGATATGAAACTAAAATATTAACTGTGGCTGGGGTTTTTGGCTGAAAAATAACAAAATTGTGAGTTAGCCCGATTTCACAGGTTTTGTCGCATGATTTTGGATATTTTGCTATGTTAAAAGAACCTGACAAGGCAATCTTAATCACGTTTTTCAGGACATGTTTTTGCAACAGTTAAAACGCTTACATATACAATAGATACGGAACAGTTCTTGCACGAGTCCGACTCGCACCTTTTGATATTTTTTTTCGGTCCACCGAAGTTATAGCAGAAGAAGAAAACGTATTTATTTTTAAATTTTCCCAAAAAAGTTACATGGGATGGCCCTGAACTTGTAAATATAGGGCCATCGGTATCTTCGCCAATTCTACAGAATTAAAAATTATTAAACTACTCTAAAAGATGTCTTCCAGGATTGCACCCTTGTAACCATGTCAGGATCTGATGATGGGAATCAAACGGAACTTTTGGATATTTTATTCATTTACAGTATTTATGTTATTGTTATAGACACAAACACGAGTTGAAATAACCACCACTTGCACTTTTACTGTTTATTTCACTTTACTGTGAAACCAAAAATTTGTGCAAAGGTGGACTTAACACCAAATTGCATTCTCTACCAATCATACATTTGGGCTAAGCAGAAATTATTGTGGGCAGTGCGACACTTCCACATACAAAAAATACATAAACAAAAACAAAATTAATACAATTTATAATAAACACAAGTATATGTCTTATTATGGAAGGCGGGCTGCCTCTTCAACTCGGTTATTACGCATCCTGGAAATCACTACAGGCATTAGAAACCCAAGAATATCGTACGGCTACATGAGATAAGATGATACAATCGATTTGGTTAGCTTGATAGGAACCGGTGGTATTTTTCTACAACTCTGTGCCATTTCCAATATTCCACACTTTACCAAAGATCTTCACACATGAAGAAGATGTTGGGCCAAAACTTACAATGAAACTTTCGACTGCACGTTAGTTTTTTTGGGACTGTTTGAACATCTTGTCATAGTATGTTCTTCATTAGAAGACGAATTATGGGATCTATTCTGTCATTTGTGAACTAGTGATATCAATTTCGGCTCTTCATTAGAAACACTTTCCTCGCATATTGATACCAATAGTTTTAATTTTGTATTTTTTAAAAGACCAAGTATAAGAAACTTGCCAGTGGCCCCATTTTATTTCATTAAGCTATTCCATTCATAAATATTTAGGAATATTTGTAAAATATTATGGTTAAATTTTTACATAGTAGTTCTATTTCGCAATTTATATTACGGGGCAATTTTTTTCATGACATGTACATACAAAGTATTTCTGTAATAACTTTAATTGCAGTCGCCTCTTTTTTTAATTGACACAACAGCGATAAAGGTTTGTGACTGGTCAAAGGTTATAAGACGTCTGAAGAATGCATTTAAAACTGTGTCGAAACCATAAAAACCTTCGGAAAGGAATATTTATTTTAAGGTGGAAGCTGATACTTCACTGATACGTGTGAACAATTTGTACCTATTTCTATACACATTTTTCATTTTGTCGGTTAAGGTTAACAATCTGCGAATGTATTCGTTGGAGGAAAGGAGCTAGATATCTGAAAACGAAAGCAAACAAATGACCCATGGCTGACCAATTTCCTGTATTTTGGCATGTCCCGCCTTTGGGTTTAGGCAAACGGCTAACGGAAACTGACACGAGATTTTCGTGACCGCTTTCACAAGTTTTATACGAGGCTATCGTGTAATTTGACAAAATTGGAAATGAATCGATGCATATTTATCTTAAATATTACAGATTTAGAGATCTGAAAAGATAAATAAAATTGAATATTTCTTCGATATATAAATAAAGTATGTTGATTTACTTTTTCCTTTGCTCGCATGATATGATACCTGATAATAGAAATCTTAATTTATTCGTACATGTTTATCTAGTGTGTAATCAATTCTTGTTTTATTTATACTTCGTGCATTCGAACTTATTTATTAGTTAAAGTCAATATGCAGTGGTTATCTAAGCTTAGCGTTGGAAAATATCTTCAGTGTTATTGAAATTTTGTACAGAAACAATCACATCTACAGTCACATTTATAGGCAATTAGTTTGATTCCCGGCAGCAGAGTAATGAATTAAAAATTGAATAGACATTGGATTTCTGTACATTTTACCCACAGAGAGATAGTAAGTACTGTAATGTCGTTGTGTACGCGATTCACAATTGTTATTCTGGGAAATAATATTACTATTACTAATTAAATAATACTTAGCTTTCGTCTAACATAATCTAGTTTTAATCTTTTCCACAATATTAACACTAACATTCTTGAAACGTTGGTACTCGTAGCAAGAAAATTTTCTACGTTTGACTAAGATAGACTTTCATTTCTCAAAATTGACTCTTTACAATAGACTTTCTTATTTGAATATCAAAGATTTTAACGAGCAAAATGTAGAGGTTTTGATCGTAGCCATGAACCTTTACAGTATCTTATTTTAACTATTTATATGATTATTATTTTAAATTATATTTTTTAAACTTTTTAAAGACACTACAAAGACGAGTACCTTCACTCGAAGAATTTCAAATTACCTACACTTAATTTTTCAGGCCGAATAAGCATGTTTTGAATATTACAACTTAATTATTTGTATTACTAACAAATTTGCTTAATCTACTTTTCCTAAGTACCATTATTTCGGTCCCTAAAAGAGCACTAAACCAGCTAAGTATTTTATAATGTAGCAAAGAGATGATTGAAATGTTTTTTTGTTTAAATACTCTCTGAAACCACTGGATCGACTTGGAAATATCTCTCAATATCACAATAATACATTATCTGTGCCAAAAGTAGGCTATATTAGATTTTCAAAAAAGTAGGCGATTCGAATCAAAACTCGTGTTAGAGAGCTTTATTTACCGAAAAAGGGTCTGCTATAAAACATCATGAGTTGTAGGAATCAAAGGAGACGGAGTAAAATCAATATACGCGGACGAAGTCGCACGGTTCCACTAGTCTTTTTACAAAGCCTAAGTACTTATGAGTGCTGCGTCAAATACAATTCTGTCCATTCACTATTGTGTCGGTATGCTATTGTGCTCAATTGAAGAGCTCATAGGAAACGACTGATCAATCACATGGGTTGATTGGTACAGTTAGGGATCTTACGTACGAACGGAAGATTTCTGATGACAAAGGAGGCGGCTGCCATCGACATGCTGGAGTCAATCCCATGACGGCATCTACCTTTTCAGCAGGAGTTGGTTGACTACTGTCGTTAGAATTAACTAGGCGATAAATCGTCTCACGACATAATGTCGGCAACATGTCAAGTTCAAACATTTCTCCTGCCATAACTATCTGAGGATATCGCGTAAACGCCAATGCATGGATTGACTATCGCACGACGCCGTCGCGGGACTAAGATGTCAGTTACGACACCTATTCGAGTTCAATTTGTTTCATCGCACGTTCTTACGAGAAAAAATCTCCTGTTGCACCTTTTGACTCTGTTCTTTAAGAAGCTACAAATGACTTATCATAAGTTCTGTCTTTACAATCACCGAACTCCTAAGCGTTGAGGAGTTCCACCATCAGCTCAGCTTCACACAATGTTAACTACCAGACGTAACGACATGACAACATTGGGATTCTAGCACAAAAACACTATACGTGCCTAAAAAATTGAGGGTTTCCTTCGATTGCACCGATATCCCATCATCAGATCCCGATTTTGCAACAATGGAACCAACTAAAAGGTATAACATCTAAGTAGGCGAAAAAAAATTCAATTCGGTCTACAAATGACTGTTATATGAGGTAACGCAGCCACAAAAAAACATACAGTAGAATTGATAATGAGGAGTGTGAGTTCTAAGTTCATACAAGTCGTTCAGCAGACCAGTCCAGAAAATTGAAAGCATTCGTCACATCAACTTTCAAAAAAATTCAGATTCGTCGCAGAAGAGAAAATTGCGAGCGGAATGAACCACGACCTTGCAACATCCCTAACCGCTGAAACCAACTTGAATGGTTGGTTTACGCTGCAAGACGACAAAATGTTAAGCACATGGCAAAAGGGCAAATGCCACCATCTTTATGTCGAATCTCGCAAAAACTAGCACCAGAAAAAACTTACAATATTTCAAGTATATAATTAAGTAATATTTTAAGTATACTATACCAGTTGAAAATTAGTAGAATAAAGAGGTAAAGAGGGAGAATCCGAACGTGAAGTATGCTTACTACGAAGGCTCCAAAACTAGATTCGGACTGCGTTTTCAGGTCACCGTCCATAACCTTGTTCACAAAGGTACGATAAATGTTAAATTTGGAAGATAACATACAAGACTAACTCACTGGAGGAGATGGATTCTCGGGATTTAAAGTAAGCAATTTAAAGTTTAGTACGGAGAGTTAACATGTAAAAAAAGTATAAAAATGTAAAAAGCTTTTGCCAAACATATCCAGTATTACCGAAACAGAAGAAATGCAATCAGCTTAAGCTATTCTTGCTTCCCTAGGGATTATTTTAACCAGCGGAGTAGATCAGAAACAGATTCAAAAGATGGAGTAGAAGAAAGGAATTGAAGTAGAGGGAAGAGTGAGAGACGCGGGTAAATTGGTTCTATTATGTTAACGGGCAATATGAATAATAATGTCCTTCTTACCTATACGAGTAAACGCTCTATTACTTTTACAAATAGAACAGTAATAAAAATGCGGCTTTGAGACCCCACCGTTGGGATGTACTCATAAGTGTTAACACAAACCACAAAAAGAAATTTGTTAAAACCAAAAAACAAAATACAAAATTAAAACTTATGAAACAAAAACTATTACATACAATAATATCAAACAAAAATAAAAATAAACTAAAGTTAATAAAATAAGTACACGGACGCTGACAGCTGAAGGGATGCGCAGTTCTGGTGGCCTGAGCAACCGGAGTGAGTCCCTGCCAAGTGCAAACTGAAACATGAATAAAGCAAGAATTTAATATAATATAAAAGGAGGCCTACCTAAAAACTTACCTCTAAACACAATAAGAAAATTGTAGAGAGGCCCTGGGCATAGAAAAAGAACGGAAATATTTTAAAATAAATAAAATTCATACATAGTAAAGGAAAAAAGTAAAGTCAAAGAAAAAGATCAATTGAGAGCATAAAAGGGGGAGAATGTTGGGGCACTTGATACCTACAACACGACAGTTTCATCAGAACGATAAAAAACGATTAAAAATAGAAGGAAGATCGAAGAGAAGAAGAACAGGAATAAGTTATATGCATCAAACAAAGCAAAAATTGCATCTTGTTTAGTATCAAGAGGTTAAGAAAATGGCGGAAGAGCGTAACTACTCCACCGACAAGATTAGCTTAGCTCTTAAATTAGATGATGATGACAAATACTTATCTTTGGCAGGTGACACATCTCACAACATAAGATCTCATAACATTCTTGTTTCTTTACATGAAACTATAACAACTTAGCAAAATTTTACTGACGTTGTGCTTCATTAAAAGTTAATGAAAAAGCAATTGTATTTCACTTCATGGCTAATATATCTTCCACGAATCAGAAAAAAAAAATGTGTTATTGTGTAATTAATTGTATATATTTTTTTATAAAGTACTGGCCTCTTGGTTCTAAACTTTTAATATTCCTATAGTTATACAAAGCCTACTTGAAAGCGATTGCGTGTTCCATCAGAATACGTGCTTGGGTGAAACCAAGTGGTGGGCGTCTGAAAGCATCAGTACATCTCGCAGAATCTATAGCCATGGAGTTAATTTATCTGGCGTAGCAACATACCCGCCCCGCAGTTAACGATCTTGTCTAAAATATATCTTTTAATATTTATGTGAACCAGCCGCGGACTCAAACAGTGAGCCGTCACGCTACATCCTTGCTTAACTGTTGTGCGGAATGAAAATAGTAATAACCTTTATTTTATCGTCACGTAAACCACAAATATGGTTTCCTTATTCCTAATTTGATTCTACACAAATAACGTTTTTCGGGACAGAAACAATAGGCTTTACAACGGGTTTTGTACTTTTATGTTACTGAATCCGCATAGCAATAAAAGACTATCATGCTCAAAACAAAATTGCGAATGAATCGCATCCATTTGAAATTCATTCCGCTCGTGTGAGCACCGCTCTTATCAGCGCAAGAGAGATTAAGCCGCGGCCACAGCCTGCTCGTTTTTCTTTAACTCTTTTTGACTCATTAGTATCTAGTAATTCTAACTGACACGTAAAAGTAATCTTTCCTCCCTTTTGGGATTTAAAATCGAGTTGCCGCCAAGGCGGAGTTTTTTCACGGGGCCTCGTTTAAAATTGCGAACCGAAGATAAAAAGAGGCGGACTGCGTCGTTCTGGGTCTCACAGCGAGTGTCACTGGGATTATTATTCAGAACGAGTGAATGGGACGACGTTACATAAATCGTATAAAGGCGTCTCCTTCTTACGTCGGAAGAATGATCACGACTATACTCTATAGCACCGCTCTGATCAAAACACGTCTGAGACTAATGACAGCGATGTGAATTTTTATGGCAGTTTCCGTTCTTGAGGGACTACTATTTGTTCACAGATATCAGTTGAGTTTTTACTCTTAAAGATGCCATAAAAAGTTGAAAGCCCAAAACTGTACAGGTACAAAAGGGATTTTATGAGTCTTCTCCATCCCCTTTAGCTGTTGTTATAATAAGATTCGTTCGAGTTTCGAATAACTTTAGTTTCTTATAAAAGCTGTATTTTTTATGATATCGGTCTGAATTTCAGACCTATTTTTCTATAATTTGATATAATAAAATAGTATAAGTTGTAGATATTTATTTAATGCATATTTCCGTAGAATTCAAAACGTATTTAAAGTAATTAACTTAGTACACAAAGATTTGTAGTTATCAACTTAGTTGATTAATATTTAATGTAAATTCTTTGGAGATTCGAGTATGCATCAAATCAGTATTTTAAAAACCAGACTAAAACAAAATAAGCCTTGAATTTAGATCATTATCAATAAAAAATAACTTCAATCGGAAACTAAATATAATCGATTTGACGACATGTTTGGTGTAGTTGTCGCGGGTTTGAATCTCGCAAGGGGCAAATGTATATGAGATGAGCTTGGCTATTAGCTAAGTCATGGATGAGTTGAAGTATATGGTACTTGAGTTACTATTTAGGTAACTCAAGAAATAAAGGTCTCTACTTCAAAACCAAGATCATTGTTTGGCGCTTATTTATTTAATAAATTCTTAAGTAATGAAATGGTTAATTTTATTAACTCAAGTAATACGATATAAACCGTGAATAAAATCTTTTTTTTACAAATCAATGGTTTAGGTCCGTTTTCCTATTTAAAACCTTTTTAAAAACAATTTTTAGTTATTTTTAAAGTTTGGACACTTTTTGGTACTTAAGATCATTAATTCACGATCACTATAAACATTCACTCTCTGCATGTTGACACCTCAGTGCACCAACTGTCTAGTTCAGTAAGAAAGAGCACGAATACTTAGTAATAAGTGCCTGGAAGTTTCCTGAATTCAAATTCAGTATAATTATGTACGGAGCATCAGTACCAAGAATGTGTATAAGCAGTAATAAAATCGGCATAATATTTTGTAATTTCGGTTCCGGGAGCCTGGCGCGATGCCAGATTCGATTTAATCTTAGTATGGCGCGTTTTGCTGTGGTCACTTCGGCGAATCGTGTTGCAGAAATCCCACTGTAAAATGCTGTCAAATTTTCAACTAAAACTATCTCAGTCTCTCATTATAGCACGACAGTAAGGAAGAATGTGACAGAGAACTGAAAATAAGGATAGCTTACAGAGATTTACAGAGTATCTGTGGCTCGGATTATGGCTGAAAGGGGCGCGATCATGCATGCTGGTAGCGTCTGTTAGTTAAACCTATAATGCAACAAACATTTGCAGACAGAGCTGCAGACAAATAATAATAAGTGATTATTTGATTTAAATGCGCTACTGCTTCGAGTGGTGTTTTTAAATTTCTATTTTATTTATTGCCTTACTACCAAACGAAATCACTCGTCCTTCGCAATTTAAAAGAAAATACATTTCTACCTCTGTTTTTAACAACTTTTAAAATATTCAATGTGTACACCACCATATGTGTACCACTTTGGCAGCGTCTATCTCTCAAACGTTAGACTTTTAGAGAAAACTCGGTTTCATTTTAAAAGACCTACCCATAGACACTGTACACGCATAGGTTTGACAAAATTATTTTTTATGTTTTAGTTTTATATATGGCCCCTTAAATAACAGTAAGTTTTTGCCATTCGGCATCAAATAAAAAAATAAACTAAAAATCATGAAATAAAAAAATAAAATGCTTTCAAAAAACTGTCAAAAAGGTCAAAATGACGCATTTGCCCGCTGTTTAGGTTTCTTATTTCATCTTATAAACTCAATGGTACAGGCTGTAAATGGAAATGACTATGAGATGGTAAACATATACGAATAAATAAAACTAAGACATGCAACATAAATAAAATAACTTAAAGTCTACCTATTCAAAAACGAAACCATTTCTTTTATACGAATGGATTTAAATTCTAAAAAACTACATGGTCATGTTGCACAATCGACGTTCCTCCTAAAGTACAAGTTACTTTGTATGTTTCTACCACCATTGATGATTACTGGACTAATTTCGTATTGCTTGGGCGGTACGTTTACACGTGCAAACCGACCAATCAATTCTGTGCGTTGACGCAAAACCCTATATAGCACTCGTCTAACCAAAGCAAAATTGATGTTTAAGCAAACACAGATGAAGTCCATCAGTGCCGTTGGTACTGTTTTAATTAAACGCACGCGAAAGGCTCAATTTACGAATATTTAATTTTCCTTGTATGCCCAATGCCCATAATTCATCTTGCAACTCTCGTTTGTAGTCATCGCTTTTATGCTACAAAATCATACGAAAAATCAGATATGATTACTAAATTCTATGTTCTGCGCTGGATTTGAAGCCCTCAGTAAACCTGAATAAACTTTTAAATGATATTTAACATTTGTGATATTGACTATCGATAAATATTTTATGGAGTTGCACTGATGTATATAATATTGAAAAGATGTTTTTGTACTCGAATTTACGAGTAAAAGATACTCATTAGCAATTTAGTATAGGTCACAAGACAGAGCGACAAAACTCGGGGATATATACCTGCACTACACTAGCCTGCGCCATAAAAATAAGCTCTTACTTCGTATTATTGATTAACTAGCGGTCCCCCGCGATGTTGCCCGCTTGCATTCGGATTTCCTGTAAAATGTTTCAACACAAAACACGTACATATTTTCATGGTAAGTTCGGTGGAAGTGCCTGCCGCCTTACCACTTGCACAACGAAAATACCTTGTACACACAACACAGAAACGGGCATCAAGTCAAAAAGCGACGCGTGGTGTAAACGATTTTGATACTAGAGGGGGTCAGGTGGCGGTGATCTCGATAGTACCTCCTCGTAGAGGCCACTGCAGCGACCATAGATAGCGGCAGTCCCAAGCGCGCGCCGTATGTATCTACTTTAGCTATGAGCATTAATTTGAGATAAGCACGTTCATATAAACAAACTCTTTAAGTTTACACCACAAAATATGGATAGTACCTAATATTCGAGGTAATATCAGCTGCAGTATATCTCGCATGCTCTTTCTATTGACGGTTGCCAATGGAGCTGACTATATATAGTACAACTGGTATTGAAATCACAGCAAGACTTTTCCCCTTCCACTTTCATTCACCAGTTCATTCAAGTCCTCGGCTATGGCTATTCCAAAAATCTCGAGCTATACCGTGAGACATCAAGACGCTATAATAGTACTACTTGGGCGCGCGCTGTGCTTTTATTTTAATTTTGATATAATATCATTCTTATGATAACTTTATAATGGCAAATACGATTTGAAAAATAAGAAGTAATTTTTAGGTAGGTACTGATATAGCCTTGAATACGACATAATTTATTGAAACAAGAACTAATACTGAGATGTAAATTTGGCTAAGTTGAGATCAAATATTTTTTTATGTATTTATGTGATGGATATAGTTTCGATAAGAATTTGACAAAAACACCTTTAGTATTATTTTGTATAATCTCGGCAAAGCTCTTCGTTTTGGATCTCCCAGTGCAGTATGAGCAGTATTGCTATTGTTTGTTGTGCCTGCATTCGGCCGTACAACATCAACGAGTAAGCCCATCTTGTGTCTAATGATCGGCTTGAATTTGTTTTTTTTTTCTTTATCTTCGCGTGTTTTTTTTCAACTCTCTACTTTTGTATCCCTGCATCATTTTTGTAGCCTAAATTTAGTATAAGCTCGAAAATTCGGATCCATGTACGAAGTGGGCTTAGTTCGTGAAGTAAAGCTTCCTGGTTTGTCTTTTTGCGACTTTATGAATTTTGTTAAATTAAGTGCAAGTAGCTCTACAACGACGCACTGTAATTGTAAACTGGTATTTGCTATCGCATTATAGACTTTGCCGTCTATTATGGTTAGATATGATTTCGGATCTCCAATAATAATATTTCCGGCAGAATTTTCGGCATGAATTGGTAAGATATTGTTAATTTATTTTATTCCAGAATCAGATCTTTTGATTCTGTTCCGTATTTAATTTTTATCGATTGTCAAAATCTAAAGGATTGAGGATTATTTGGGTTTGTCCATAAGACAAACCCATCATTAGTTTTGATTCGCAACGGGTTTTATGTACTCGTAGTAGCAAAAAGACAGTGTTCGTCGTCGTTTTCATAGGAGAACTTTGGTTTGTAAACTGACTGTCCCGTACTTCCATCGAACCTCCAAAAACCTTCGAAAACGCAGTAAAGCGTATCCAACTGTTTTTGTTTGCAATATTCTAAAATATTTTGGTCCAAAAAGTCAACGATTCGACGAAATGAGTGCATAAGTAAAATCAGGTAAAGGCACTTTGGCTTCTCTGTCTTTAGTTTTTTTGTAATTTTTAATAGGGAGGGTAAAAGTTGAATCCTTGAGATTTCGCTCCTTGTTGTATGTATAAATACTCAACTGATTGTTTTCTATCTATCGTCAGACAAAGAGCTTCATCTGGAGTATATGGCGTGGGTTCTGATTTCGCAATTATCTTGGTTGAATTTTTTTTAGGACGAGTTGGGCTTTTTAAGCATTTTTTCATGACAAATTCTATTTTCTCCAGTTCTGCCTGTAAATGTTTTAGACACAGCTGAAATTATTTTTGAACTAGGTTCTCCTTCAAGAAAATTCTCAACGCTTTTCCACACACGACGCTTTTGGCGGTCACTTAAATTTTTAACTTAAGAAACATTCGTGGATCTGGATGAATCGTTAAGATATTCTGGTTTGGTATCTTTTGACGTCTGAAGTCCTTGGGTTGTTTTAGAAGTTGATGGAGATTGTCGCATAGGCACAAAACCCACCACCCGATGCTGGCACTGCGATGCTCTGGAGGATACGGCACAGCACACTCTCGAGGTGTGCCCGGCGTGGGTCGCTGATCGCCGTGCCGTCCGAGCACATGTGGGGACCGACCACAGACTGGGCTCCATAGTCTGGCGTATAGGAGGCTTGGCGAGCCATGGTGATCGCCGAAAAGGAGAGCGTGGAGCGAGAGCGAGATGCTGCGGCTGACACACTCTTTATGCGCCGTAGGCGTACTGGGCGCAGAAGGGCCCTCCACCACCTGCACAGGCCCCAGCCCCAGGCAGGATGCACAGCATCGATCGATTGATGCATCCCCTCGGGTCGTGGACGCGGGGGCGTCTGCTTCCCAGTAAGAGACGCGATGGTTGTGTAATGCGTTTTACGCATAGTCGGGACAACAAACCGGGGGATAACTCCCTCGGCATGGATGTGCCGGTCTAGTCAGTGAGAGGCCGCGGATGTGTACTTATGGCGCTGACTCGTGGCCCCGAACTCATGGCTCCCGTGAACACCGCCGGTTTTTAGTTGGTCCAACATAACCTGCTGCCTTTTCCCGAGGGCGGGCCCGGGCGGTAGGTATGCGAATATAATTATCCAGCGATACCAAAAAAAACTGCTATAAACTTCTGCACTCTTACAACTTTGAGAAAGAATTAGAAAGTATAATGAGTGGTTTCTGTGACTGACTGTACCAAAACTTATGAATAGGTATTTGTTGGAAATCGATAATACTTCAGGAATAGAACGACTTTTATGAGTTTCATCAAATACCGTTGGTATTCCTTTTAGGGATTAGAGTGAAATAGATCGATCTTTTGAAATTCAAAGCCGCTTGAAACTGTGACAAATACTACTAGTAATTTGCCAAACTTGGGCACAGGTCACATTGGGTCACAAGGTTTCTTGGCGAGCACCCGATAATTTGACAACTTCAAAGTATCATTTAAACACTCTTGTCACGGAACAGATGTTACTTGTGGCGCTAGTGGTAAATAAATCAGCGCCTGCCTAAAACCTTGAGTGAGTTGCTCGTTAAGCTCGCCCCACGCAGGGTGCGCCAAACTTAAGTCACGGCTGGGCCGAACTTCGCCTATTAGTTGCCAGTATAAGATATAATAAACATGTCTTTGTTTGCTTTCTGTTATTTCAAACTTTATTAATATTTGTATTAAACCCATTTCGTGGTTTAGTTCACAATATTCGACTAGTTCCGACTAAAACGTGTCTTATATTGTGACAGTACGAGTACAAGCTATAGCTATTGTATTGAATATTTTTTGAAAATAAAAGCCGTGCATTGTATGAATGCCGTTGTATAGAAATATCTTGTAGGTACGCTATATGGACGAGTAGTACGATTATGCCCTTTCTAGTTTATAGAAATCTAAAATTTTACTTATTTCTCTAAAATTTCACGAAAAGCAAATACAAACCTGCTAAACCTGCTACAAATAAAGCTCTTTTTGGTAAAGAAATTTATTTGTCGTAATGAAAAAGTATACAATAAAAATCTTTTTGGGTTAAAGAAATTTAAGGAAATTTTTTGCTTACATTGTTCTTTATTTTATTTCATATCACATACGTTTGATTTCTGCCACTGAGCATTTTAAGTAGGGTATACCTACCCTATTTCTATGTCTTAATAAGCTTATCGAACGACGAAGATATCATTTCAAATGTAAGTCGAGTTTGATTTTATAAACACGTTTATGATTGGTAAAAATAACTAGGAAAAAATAATTAAATTCTCCATTAATTGTTGGATTTGATTTGAAAAGTATTTTTTTATCTTTATTAAGTAAGAATACTTAACTTACTTCATAAGGTATTGAAAATAGGTACTATTTTATTAGAAATGCAAAATCGTTCAATTAATAGTACAATAAGGAATTCTGGGTAAAATGCATGGGTACTGGGGTAGGTGGACACCACGGCTGGCAGCTATTCCGGTAGGGGGGCTGGCAAGAATGTTTACGGCATGCGCCGAGTGAACGCTCGTAACTATAGAAATTATCCTTTTATTACTTTCTTCGCGCTTCTTTCCCTTTTAAGACCTATGGTTGCCTGGTTGAAATTGTTTTTTTTTTTAATATTATTGGACACCAATCACATACATTGCTCTGATTCCAAAGTAAGTAGCTAATACACTTGTGTTATGGAAATCAGACACTACGGTGGTACCACAACACCCAGACCCGAGACAATATAGAAAATTTTGATTTCTATATTGACCCGACCGGGAATCGAACCCGGGACCTCGGAGCGGCGACGCCATGAAACCAGCGTGCTTAGCCACTACACCACGGAGATCGTCATTAAGAATTTTAGCATTAAGTCCGTCATATGTCAGCTGTCAACCTCAACAATAGAAGAATTTTGGCCGAATGTTGTGGTGTATCGTCGGTTTCGTGGATACCTGACAAGTTGCACAACACTACGCCGACGTAATAGTGTATTATGAGAAGCAATAAATATATTAATTTTGTATATAGTTCAATCCTTAAGGTATATATTGTATTTTTAAATTGTCTATAAGGTATTTGGACTATGGGCTATGCGTAGTCTGATAAAAAATAAACAAATATGTACAGTTTGTTTGTGTATCTGTTACTTCTAATTTTGTTAATGCCAACTTAATATAACTTAGTACGTATGATATTACCTAAATCACTTCACTAAATAAAGCATTTCTCGCCATGGCACAAAAATCTTTAGGTCAGGACAAACATCCATAGCGGCATGGCCATTCTCCTTTAGGCGTTATACAACACTTTTTTTTTGCAAGATTTTAAGATAGCTATGTTGTGACGTGGACTTTATGAGTGTGGCTAATAGTGTCACCCTCGAATTTTCACAATCTTACTCCTAATTGTTGAAGTAAAATGTGTGCATCTTTTACCAATGTATTTTTATCGGTAAACACATGCACAGATCGGCATAATCTTGCAGATAGCCTGTATACATACCAATTAGGAATATGTGCCGTCTTGATGATGGCACTATTTTTATAGTGTTAACGATTAATGATTTCTAGTATGATGAGGCAGCTTCCATAGTATCGTCGTTCACTGCATGCGCCCCGAGCTATATAAAATCGTGGCAACGGGCGCAGCGTGTCGAAATGTGCCACCAACCTTTGTACATTCTAGCACAAAACTTACTGTACCTACCCAATTGTATGACTGCGAATGTTATTCAGCCAAACAAAAGGTATAAACAAGTAAACAAATATTGAAATTAACACAAGTTATGTGATCAAGGGTGATTTCAAAACGACCTATTTTCTACCGACTCCAAAAAAATAAGGTTGCAATCAATTCAATGTGTATTAATGTGATATCTTTGGAATTAAATAATATTTGAGTATGTTAATCTACATGTGATAGCACGTGTGCGAAATTTCGTCAGTGTATTTTTTTGTATGTTTGTCCACGGATTTCTCGATACCTAAAAAATCATAGCGAGTTAAAATTGGTATATTCCAACTAAGGGTACAGTGTGAGACAAAACCCACCGCAGCAAGTGGACAGATTCGGAACTGGACAGATTCTCAGGTGAGTGGAATGGAACAGGACAGAGTCAGGCGTGAACAATGAAATATAGTTATTAGACACCAAGATAGAAGAAGTAAATTCATTTAAAGAGTATTTAACGAAAATAAAACTAAACTTCATTAAAAAAATAACTTCTGAGTAACTCTAAATACGGCATAACTGAAATTTTGACAATAACACAATCCGATAATATGCTCGTATTTTGTATGTGCTCATTAATCAGAATTTGCTTTGACCAACGTTTTATTACTTCACAGTGATAAGAACTTCTACTTATTTTGGTATCAATGATTTTCGTTTTATTTTATAAATACCAATAGAAACAAAAAGGGGTTGTTTTTCTGGTATTTTGGCATTCATTCGAAGGTTCCAGGCGTTAGTTGTCCGAAAATTTTCCCCGTAGCAAGACGACAGCTCAGTCGTAATTTGCCTCATCCAATTATTTGTGAAATAATTGAAAAAGCTTAACATTGGTCGTCGTTTGTAGCGATTTCATTTATTTTAAAAAAAAAACTTAGGTATTAATGTCCTGGGCAAAAGTACTAGTTCAGTATACAATTGTGTCACTTTCTGAACATTTGTGGTAGAAGAAAGCTTTAATTCTTTTGATTTTTTCCACACGACACGTTGAAATGTTAATCACATCCTTTGACGGTTAGATACATATTAAACCTTGTGCAATAGCGAATTCATAATCGAACTTGCAATGTTGTATGTTAACAGACAATTGCGCTTTCAAAATCCGAAACATTATTGTATAAGTATCCTGAGACTTAAGTAAAAGCATATACAATACCGGTACAAAATTGATACAGTCGTTACCCTTTTTTTTGTCAACAATATAGTGTGAAAAGCTGGTAAAACGGTATCGGTAAAATGTTGAATGTACTTACCGTCCCCGTAATATTCGCCTATATTTTTAATGAAATTTCTTGCAACTGCACTGCCAAACAATTATTTTATCTTCAAGACCATCATCGTATAGAAACTAAGTATTTTTTAAAAACTTTGAAATTACAAAAATACTGCAATTGATCTGTAGTTATTTAAATCACTTTTGCATCTTTTTTGTGTAAAGGTTTTATAATAGATATCATTAGACGCTTTGGGAATTCACCTTTTAAGCTTATATGCTTTAAGGATGTTTCAGCTATACGAGTACCAATAGGGTCAAAAATTGTTTCATTATTATATTTTACATTGAATAAATCTTGATTGAGTGTTGCTGTACCATGTTTTTATCACTTGGCAAGAAGTTTTAGATTTATTTGTAGTGTTGTGGATGAATCTAATGTTGTTATTTTTGTAAAACAGACAAAGAAAAACGGACTTATGTTTTGAATATTGTTTTTTTTCCATAATCCGAATTCGGAGAAGTATAATTATTTTTTACTTCTTAGTTAATGGCTGTGTTAGATTTCGATTGTATGATTTAAGCTTGTAAAAAAATTAAGCTAATTATATAATATCCTGTCAGCCTAACATGCACGCCTCGATACCGTTTATCGCGCTGATAAAATAATTTTATTTCCTAAACAACCCGTTTTGCCAAATATTTTCAACTTGTAAATCAATCCTAATTGCTTTTAAAAACCAGTGAATGCAAAAAAGTTTGTAAAACATTATTGTAAAAATGACGTTTGAAATTTATCGATTGTCGCGATATATGATTAAAAGGCGCGCATCTTAGGCCCGCTGATGTTTCAATAAGGTGACAAAAGAGCAAAGTTTACAAAAATATAAACTACTGATCATTCAGTTCATAATTATATCGAAAGGGCTAAACTTTACTTTCATTTTTTTGGAGGACAGACTTATCTTTAAGACATACATTTCGTATGAAGTAATGGCTTTATAACGTAACTGGTTACTTATCTGGATTTTGCAGGTCGTAAGCTTAAAAGCTTTTACGTAAATTAGTTTTAAATAACTGGATCAAAACTTATTTTCTTAAAGAAGCGCTTTAGTAACAACGTAAAAAAAACTGTAATATCGCTATGTAAAAGATAGCGTAAAAACGAACACAAAGCGGATCATAAATGTATCGTACCCTACAGTTCGTACAGCTATTGCTGATTAAAATGAGTTCATAGAATCAAAGAGAACGGACGTTTTGACGTCCTACAGATACGAAGTAAAGGAAAAAGTTAAAAATATCAAAGACGCGTCTCTGATACTTCCAATGGTGACTTGCTATTCCTAGCACATAAGGAAGCTTTGAGCATCAAGATTATGAACTATGACTTGCTTTTCTATTTTCAGTTAAATAAACTTTTGGATACTTTAAATTACTCGCCTACATATTATGTTTATGAATTTAATCAATATTTGGTTACAAAACAAGTAACTTTAGCAATTCAGTCACTTACAAATTTAAACAACTGAAATATGGCTTTATAAAAGCAAACATAAATTTTAGAATCGACGATTTAATAAAAGTTGGGTGTGATTGGAGACTTATATTTAAGCAGAAAATACATTAGACTAGTTTCACGAATTAAAGGAGATGAGCAATCTGTTATTTACAGTTACGGATACGGAGGTTAGGTACCTATGTGGCGGTAATCTTTGCCTGCACTTGCCGGTACTGTAATCTAAAATCGATCGAATATTGTCTCTGAGGTGTATTTAGGTAAGGATGCAGACTCCAACTGATTCAGAAATTAAGCAAAGAGATACGTTTCTGAAAATATAGTTAAGTTCGTGAATGACTAGATAAATGTTAAAACGAACCTCCCTATAAATAAGTGCAATAAAATTTTATTATTTATCACGATCAACCAAAGGAAGTCTCAACTGCTGAACATAAGCCTCTCGACGTTCCAGTTTCACAGTAAAATATGTTTTAGGGAATCCTTATATTGATATTTTTGTATCAAGATTTTATCTGCACTTAGTTCAAATTTTTTGATCAAATTTTGGTTGTTGTTGTGAATTCATTACAAATTTACCGCCTTACAAAATAAAAGCCATCACCAATGGGACGATCTATACTAATTGCACTTAACGCAGTACACCAAACTCGATTGCTTTCAAAATCGCGATCGATAGTGACGCTGCTTTGACACTTGAAAGCCACATAGCTAAAAAATCCTTTCATGCCATGATGAAGTCACTGCTTCAAAATAGCTAAAGATAATGCTCCTTTCTATTTTGAAGCAATGACTTCAGCGAGCCTTGTGCTTTGTATAAACTCGCATAAAAATAATAACATAGACACCAAAATGGCAAACTAATGAAAAGTAAGACAACACACACTGCCATGTAGGTACTCCAACCTCAGGAAGGAGTCTTAAAATAACTTTGGTGTGGCGACTGCTTTAAGTTGCTTCTGGGAAAACTTGACACACTTTTTTGTGATGGGAAAGGAAAAAAGGCAAAAGTTGGCATTACAAACAACAATAACAGACGAAAACGTTATTTGCAGTCTATGTTTGCTGGTATATCTCAATGTTCAGTCAACATCCACTGAGTTCTCGCATCTATGGATCGCAGATATTTCTAACTTGTTTGTAATGAGAAAAGTTTGAGGGGCAAATATGGAATGCTTGCATTTTTTCTAAGAAATATAAACAATTGTGCGGATGAAAAGTAGAAATCAATAAATCTGTTACATTGGTAGAAATAATTAAATTGTTACGCAGACTTTGTAAGCTTTTATAGCATGATAGTATGTTCGGTTTTAAAATTAGTAAGTAGAAGTTCGTAGTGGAACCGGTACGAAGAAGGTTAAGGAAATTCTCATACTTATTTCCAAACTTTGATTTCTACCTCCTTAATTAATTAGCTTAATAAAGCATGTATCGTTTGGGTTAAGTTATCTTACACCGTGTGAAGAGGTTCACTTCATTACAAGCTTTAACAGCAACACTCTCTCACATCTGACTTTAGTTACAGGTACGAGTATCACTGAAATTGATAGCGGAGACAATATCATTTTAGCTCAAATAAAGTGCTCTCTCATAGCTTGTGTGTTAAAGTAAACTTTGCGTTGAATTGTTTAGTATCACCCTTTTAAAGTATCACTTGACAGCTGAATAATAGTGTCTTGTTTCGTAAGCCCGTAGGCTTGAGCACCTCTCGTTAGCATTCCGAAAAGGAGATCAACTTGGGCCTATAAAAAGTTTAAAAAGTAAGAACTTAGCCAAAACTCATAAGCGTTAACAGTTTAAGAGTGGGGAAAGTGCGAGTGTATGAGTGGTGTGATGCCTGCCCGACGTGATCGGCATGCGACCACAGTCCCTGCGGGTAGACGCAATATTTGCTTTTTTTATCACCGCATCCATATTTCAACACAAATGCCCTCAACAATATTTGGAAGCACTGAGAGCACTAATGCGTGCGTGGCAGGAAAGATGATTCTCAATTCAATATTCTCGACGAAACTCCGGAAGCTCACAATTGAATTGTTAATAGCAAGGAAACGAGAATATTTCGTAAGTCGGTACCTATCCCTGTTTTCCGTATTACAGATCAATGAACGCGATGCTTCGTTTATTGCTTGACCGCTTTCAAGGATTCCGTTACTAGTAAAATTTAAAGAAACTTTGCCATTTTGCAACAGCCTCCATTTTGTACTGCGTAGAAGTAGAAGTAAGTATTAGAAACAACATTGTTCACATAAGACCAAAAAGATTATGTAACAAATTAAATTAAAAATAAGTGTCATCTAAGTAGACTTTAAATAAAAGGGACTAGGAGAGACTAAATGCTTTTGAGATGAAAAGATCGCAGGATAACACTGGATGCATGTAACACTGGACTGGATGCTTATGATCGGTCGCTGTGGAAAACGAGCAGGCCTTTATTTAGCAGTCGACGTCCTTTGGCTGATAATGAAAACTACAATAGAGGGAAGAGAAGAACAGAAAAAGGCACAGAATAAGCTATGTGGAGCAAATAAAGCCAATGTTAAATGTCGTGTCGTAATGGGTATTTAAGTCAGGAGAATGGCGGAAATCGGAAAAAAAGAAAATAATAACTCCACCGACAAGCTAAACTCTTAAATTTGATGATAATGACGAGCGTAACCTATAAGTATTTTTGTTAATTTTTATTAGCTTGTCGTTAACCAATAAGGACAACGCTTAGCGATATACTACTTGCAGTACCTACGATGTTTTTTTAACAGTATTTTCATGAAATAATTATGTTATTCCTAAATTATCAATTATTTGTGAAAAAAATAATAAAAAAATGCGTCCATTTTTTAAATATTTTGACTTACTTAATAAAAATTAAGGTCAGATTTCCCTTATGCCTATGCCGACTTTATTTACTGATAAAATGAAAACACACAAATATTAACGTTATGATAAACAATAAAATGGTCTATTGGGAGAATCAAAACTTTGAACCTATTATTAATGATATTGTTTCGTTCTCGCAATTCTGTTTCTATTGGTGTAGTAGATTATATTGTTATTCGGATTATTACAAGAGTAGCATACTAATAGGGCGTTCTGTACTGGAATATTCAGTAGTATGAGTAAAGCACCGATACGGGACCATAGCGGAGATAATAAACAGCTATTATGTCTGTGCCTTTGATTTATACAGGAATGTTCTTAACTCATGCAGATTTGTTGCATGATTCACTGTTAAGATAACACCAACTAAACAATAGTAATAATGAGTATATAAATTATATGCATATACAGGTGTTGTTTTGGTCAGTGACATCCAACTTAGGGATAATAATATGAATTATGCTTATTTTAAAAAAAATGCTTTAAATTATGAGCAAGTTTTATACAAGAGAACGTCTTCACAACATTAAAAAAAAAATACAAAACTAATGGGAAAACTCGCACCCTAGCGCGTAGCTAGCGCTTATCTACGAAATACTACGCCGTAACTAGTAAGCTACGAAGAGGCTACCTAGTGTTGGTAGTTTTAACTCGATTGTTGTACCGCATAAAATTTTTTTTTGGGTTTTTTCCATTATGATTTTTTATATATATTTTTTTGGCAGTATCGTTTGTACAGCCACCCCTGAGTCGCTCGTCGCTAACCAAAACAACACCCTGTATATGCTTGTGACAAAGTAACTGTTACACCCTCGTTCTGGGTGAGTGTGGTTCATCCGTATAATCAGAATAATCGGAGTAAGATCATGTTACTTATTATTTGTTTTTACACTGACTGACAGACGGACTGATGCCAGGCTGATGAAATTGGAACGGTGAAAATTTTCCGTCATTCTGTCGTTAGTCGATCCGGAATGATGGACTTGACTGATGCTAGACTAATGATGTAGGAAACCTTGGTTTTACAATTGTAGATAGTTATACAAGAGGAGAAAATGACCTATTTCACTTGACATGTTTCTGGCGCTCAAAGCTCAATAATTTGAGAATGAAATGGATGGTTTCACCCGAGTTAAACAAACTATTTTTCATTTCGACTTTAAGGAAAAATAAATAAATTTAACTGTGTGATTGTAGATGTGATAATAAGGTATTGTGTTGTTTGGCGAGAGATGAAACCCTTAAGTTTTTACACCACATATCAGTTTATTTAATGTCGTTATACATAGAACACGCGATTCGAAGAACAGTAACGGCACGGGAGAAAACAGAGTTAATAAAACGCGGACGGTATCAAATATTAATCTTTGTTACAAATATCGATAGATTTTTTCTCACAGACAATAATAATAATTGAAGAAAGCAACCTTAACCTTGTCTAGAAAAGTTACCACCACAGGTTATGACAAATTCCAGATTCAGTTTTACCTCATGAGATAGCGCTATGAGTGACATCTAAAGGTGGGAGTAAGTAAGAAGATTTTTTAAGATTCCCGGCGAGTCGCCTCCGCCTGCTTACTAATCTGTGCAATAATCGATCGAACTAATTTTTTTTGCACAAACAAAAAGAAACAGTGACGATTAAAAATGAAAAAGTGACACTATGTATGGCGTAAGCCCATATGTTTTAAATTGCGAAAATTAGACCGATTTTAATTCCTGGAATAAAAAAATATATGAAAAGCTCTTTTATTTTAACAATATGATGTTACTTGAACTCCATGGCTGACCGTAGCTATTAGAACTAAATTACTTTCCAAGGAATGAAAAAGTTTTTTCTACCCGACTATCTTTACATTAAATTTTCCGAACAGGAGAGATGAAAAACATTTACCATGCATTCTGATATCACAAATTCAAAAGTGTATATATATGTTTGAAATGTGTTACCTCTGCACGATTAAATAACTCAAACCGATTAAAATTGAAAGGGGCCTAAGTATGTGAATAATAGGTGTTGTAAACGCGTCTTTGTAACCCACAAAGTATTTTTATCTCGTTCCAAGTCTGCACGTCATCCAAATGACAATACAAGAATCTTCTAATACAAGTTTTTTGATTTTGCCGGAGTTGTTGACGGAGGAACGCCCGAAGCGGGATTATCTACTTCAACTTGTTTGAATACTTAACTTAAATATAAAAGCCGAAATTATCTTTGCAAAATATCAGGAGCATAATCTTTCCGAAAATGTTTTGCTTTGACTATGCATTCTGAGTAGTACACCCGATGGTACATTTATTTTCACAAAACGAATTGTGCAAGTCGCCTTAAACTATTTAGTTCCAATCACGTTCAACTAGTTGAAACTATTAAAAAATTCAGCGTCAATGAATAAATACTATCGTGATTTTATCTTGAAACAAAATCGAAATAAAAGAGTTAGAAAATTAACGCCGGCTATATATTTCTATTATTGATCATTCTTTGTCAGTTTGTTACGTAATTGTGGAAATATACTTCTTTCGTACCTTCTACGAGTAGGAAGAAAAAGAATCTAATAACTTGTTTTTTACATTAACAAAACAATACCTGCTTGCGCATGATGATTAAACCTAGGATTACAGTTATCCTGGCTTAAATCATCATTCTGCCTCAGTCACTTTATTTGAAGTTGACAGAATAAATATTTAATTCAGAATTAGCGAAATCCTGAGTAAAATCATCATGAGCAAGTCCACCTAACGGAATAGTGGTTTATCCGAGAGTTAACTAACACACATTAGCGTAACGGAGCTTTAATAATTAAAAAGTAACATAGTAAGTTTCAACGATTTAAACCTTAATAAGCAAGTCGTTTAACGTTCTTGCTAACTATGTTTTAGTACCTTATTAAAACACGTTAAGTAACTGGGATCAGGTTGAAATATCTCTCTTCAGACAGTCCTTGTAAGTCTAGATTAATTAGTGGTGGTTGCAAGGCAATGTGGTAGATACCCTCAAATTTAATTCACAGTGCAAGTCAACTTATGTTAATTAATCAAGGATTAAACAAAACTTCAGGAGTGCTAGGTAATTATAGAAGTTCGCGCTTCGATGTAATCTACTCTACGACACAATGGTTACTTTCCTAGTTTTGGGCCAAGATAATTATAATATTAATTTTAGATGAGTTTTTTCTTTAAAACCGACTTTACCAAAAAACCGGTTTCACTCGGACTTTTTATGGTTAATTAGTAAAGGAGTTTTTGGCTCATGCCTAAACTGACAGGTTTTTGGTAAGACAAAACACGTAGAATATTGTTACTTGGCGTATATGTGTTTTTCAATTTTCTCAATTATCAAATGTTGTCATATGTGTAATTTCCAAGAATGTACTCTCATTTTCGAGTGTTTGGTATTGGGGACGAATACTGCTTACTTGATAATGTTTCTTAAAAACTCATTCTAAGGTTAAACCAAATTCCCAACAATATTTCCCTTTTAATTGACATATTGACGACCTCCGTGGTGTAGTTGCTAAGCACGCTGGTGTCAAGGCGTCGCCGCTCTGAGGTCCCGGGTTCGATTCCCGCGGTCGGATCAATATAGAAATCAAAATTTTCTATATTGTCTCGGGTTTGGGTGTTGTGGTACCACGGTTGTATCTGATTTCCATAACACAATTGCATTAGCTACTTACTTTGGGATCAGAGCAATGTATGTGTTTGGTGTCTAATACTTTAAAACATATGTATACGGATCGTGGTCCAAACAATGAGTTTGTTAGTTAGTTACTTATTTTATTTAAGCCACAAGCACGCCGTATGCTATGTCAATAATAGGTCAAAAGTACGTGGGCCACTCAGAAAGTTGTGCGACACTATAAAAAATAGTTCTACAGGTACATATATTTTTATTAATTATTTTCTAACTACTCTCCGCCAGCCTCTATACAAAGATTGATGCGTCTGAACCAGTTGTCAAAACACTTGTTCTAGTCCGCCGCAGACACCTCGTACACAGCCTGCTCGAACGCAGCCAGCGCATCTTCCGGCGACGAACATTGTATCCCTTTGAGCAATTTTTTATTTATTTTTGGAAATAAAAGGAAGTCACACATTGTTAGATCACGGCTATAAAGAGAGTGACCCAGGAGTTTGACTCGCGTGCTGTCTAGTAAGTCCCTCGTTTTGAGTGCGGTGTGTGCAGGCGCATTGTCGTATGGGAGCAGTAGTTTGCGGAGCCCAGTGTTTGGTCGCTTGTTGCTCGCAACAGAGAAAACTTTTGATAAACATTTGGTAGTATACCATTCGGCGTTGATTCTTCTTTGATCTCTTAATGCTTCAGCACCCGAGCGGTTGCAGGCAACCGCATAACAATAGAATTTCTATTGTGTCTCGTTCACATACGCTTGAGGGATTAAGAGTTTTGAGACCAAATAGCCAGACAAATTTAAAAAAAAACTAGCGATCATAATCTTCCCCATCTTCGAGGTCGCTTCACTGTGGAAGGCGTTGGTTTATATTGAAACCTTTTTCTTTCAGAAACTCTAAGTTTCCTGACAAAAGCCCGCCATACCTCGAGGCTTGTTATGTGCTGGATTTGTCAAACGGATAAAATAACAAGAACTGCTATTGATTAAACGTAGTTGCATAAGGGCAAACTAAGCAAGCTATGATAAAACTGGTTAAATTAATTTAACTGCATTAAAAAATATTCGTAGCTATTAAATCTTAAAAAGCTTAAATGGCACAGGACATTCCAAAACTTTTTAAGCTCGTTTTAAAAAGGTTTTACTTGTCAGTAAAATAAGAATTCACATAAAAGCAGTTTTATGAAAGCCCTAATATTACGTTTAAAACTTAGCAGATGTGATGTGCGTGCTTAAAACGTATTTTAGGAATAGGTTATAAAATGTTTGGTTTGTGGAGTCCAAACACGACTAAATTATGAACAAATGTTGTTTCTACGTAGGTAACACCACGTATTCCCTATTCATTTTGAGGTCCATTTGATTTCAGCAATATAATAGGCAGATAATAATACATACATACTAGGCCACTTAGAAAGTATTGCGTTATTTTATACATATGGGAGACTGGCCGGTTAGAATCTTTTTCGAAAATACACACATCAACATGGCCTAAGGATATTTCAATTAAACCTAAATAACTAAAGTTCTACTAAGACACCTATTCATTAAAATAAACCTCGTTTAATAGCCTATCTAATCTAAAAATAAACTTTTAGATAAAGTTAAATAAATAAAAAACTGTGAATAAGACGAAAAACCCAGTCAAAACTTTCCTGAGTTTTTGGTCTTCTTATTAGTTTGTCTTTTTATTAACTTTATCTAGAAGTTTATTATCAGATAAGAAATGCTTTTAAACAAGATTTATTTTAATTATATAGGTGTTTAAACGGAAATTTAGTTGAATTATAGTTAATTAGATTTAATTGAAATATTCCTAGACCATGTTGATGTATGTATAATTATTTATGAGTAAAAATAGATGTGTTCCATTTTCAAAATTTCTCTCCTCATTTTGTACGAACCAATTCAAAGTATCGTGTCTAACTGAAAAATGAATCTGCACCGGGAACATTTTAGAGCTATGTTTTTTTTACGATTTCAAGTGTCGCCTGATACCGGAAGAATCGTTCGATAGACTTCTAATGGCATTTTTAGATGAAGGTCCCTCCAAAGCCACCGTGTATTGTTGGTATAATGAATTCAAGCGCGGTTGACCAACCTTGGGGGATGAATAACGAAGCGGTCGCCCTTTGACGGCTATTGCGAAAGAAAACGTGCAGCAAAAAAAAAGAATCCAAGGTAATGGGCGAGTTACATTATCAGGAGAATCAGCACATATTGAAGATTGGATCGGGAAGCGTTAACGAACATCTTTTACACGGGCATCTTCGCTTAGTATCATGCTGGGTGCCACACTTACTCACCGAGGCTCAGAAGCAGGCCCGGGTAAAATGGGGTCGTGATATGCTGAAACAAGTTTGAAGCAGACTCGTCTCGGCGTGTTTACGACATCATTACAGGTGATAAGTCCTGGATTTATCAATACAATCTAGAAATCAATGTCGACAGTTTGGGTACATACGATTTTAAACTATCGCGTTGCATTACAATAAGAACTTAACATGACGTGAGTGCATTGCATTTACTCATTTTAATATTTCGTGTCTAGACCCGTCATATTAAAATCTGACAGTTTGGGTGTTTCAAAATGAACCAACGCCTACTAAAATAAAACGATCTTGGAGCGAAGGAGGAGATATTGATTGCCAGCATTTTTGATTTGACTGGCCACTTGGTGTTGATTCTCTTACGAGATCAAAGAAGTATCAACGCCAATTGGTATATTACGAAATGTTTACCAGAAGTTTTCTCTGTTGTGAGCAAAAAGCGACCAAACACTGGTATCTGCGGACTACTGCTCCGCTACGACACACCGCGCTCAAAGCGAGAGTCTTCCTACACAGCACGCCAGTCCATCTTCTGGGTTACCCTACTTACAGCCCTAATCTAGCACCGTATGACTTTTTTTTATTTCCAAAAATAAAAATCTGTAATCGGAATACAATTTTTATCGCCGGAAGATGCGCTGGCTGCGTTCGAGCAGGCTGTAAACGAGGTGTCTGCGGAGGACTGGAAAAAGTGATTTGAAAACTGGTTCAGACGCATGAATCTTTGTATAGAGGCTGGTGGAGAGTACTTTGAAAATATTTAATAAAAATATAAGTACATGTATACATTTTTTTTTTGAGTGTCCCACGTACTAGGTAAAGAATGAAATATTAATTTCCCAAATGATATGACTGACAGATAAAGCAACAGGGATTTAAGAACACTTAAAACTTTGCAAATAACTACACTGAACACTCGAAAATTTCCTAAATTATGTTTTTGTCTACAGTATGCAACCAATTTGGACGTGGAGTGATCGCTATGCTGGGAGCTGTCACCCCGGATTCGTTTGACACACTGCACTCCTACACGAATACCTTCCAGATGCCGTTCGTCACTCCATGGTTTCCAGAAAAGGCAAGTACAGTACTTACATAGTTATCAATCGAGATAAAAAAGAGTTATTTGGGTCAAAAATAGTTTTCTTAGCTCGCAAACCATTTGAAACCACGTTACGTCTCTTTGTAGCATTATCTGATGCTACGAGCTACGGTTTGTTTACATTTGGACCTCTTTAATAATGGATATTTGTAACATTTAAAGAGAAAGTTTATATCAACGCAGGGCTTTTATTTAAGGCTAAAATATTTCTGTCATTCTAAACACAAAATTATGACAGCATGTAACTGTTATAACCGAGAGTTAGTTTACTCGGCCCCGTGCAATCGGACCTTTTGAGTGAGTTATCAAATGAGACAAATTAATGAGATAAATAAAAGCAAAAATGACGCTCAAAACATTAAAAATTGTAAAATACATTTTTATTTTTATTTAAGACGAATTATAACAAAGTAATGTGATGTCAACTAAAGTTATTATTAAGTTACGTTATACGTAAAAAAACGCGTTCTAGTCGACTCATTTTCAGCCAATTACTCTTTCTATTTGACCTCTCTGTATCTTTTGCGAGAGCTTTTGTAGAAATCCGGGGCCTTTCTTATTTCATTCCACAATTAGAAGCTGTCTTCCTTTCAATTAAAAGCTTTACGCTTTTACTTCTCGAAGCTAGCGACGATAGACATTCAAAATGCCCGAGGCTGGTGTTTTTTGTTTTCGAAGTCAAAATGTCGCATTCGTAAACGAAGTTACAATTTTCTAACGGAAGAGGCTCACTGCTTTCGATTGGAAAGACAATACTATCATTGGGACAAAGGTTTTCTGGACACAATAAACTTATTGGCCTGTAGCAAGGTGATCGATTAAACCAATCATCTGGAAGATTTTATCGGGTTTCAACGGTTTATTGTATGAAGTTTCAAAGCTGTTGGAGTTAGACGTAAATAATAACAAATTGTAATTTCTCCCATGATCCTAGGTACATCTTGTGTACTTATCCACAAAACGAATTATTAACGACAATTACACCAAAATCTCTATTGAGACGTCTAGCGCATTAAACTTAATTATGGATTCTTTGAATAATAAAGTGACTATTAATGGTACATAATTGGTACGTGAGTGAGAGCGGAGGCGGCGTGGAGTCGGAAATATTATTAAATTGATCTTATTTTTGGCTAGGCATTAGGCTTAGTAGCTACTTGTTAGCTTTTATTCATATTTAGAACTAAAGCGGTGTGTGTTTTTTTATAGTAACAAAGCGTGTTCATGAGAAATATTACAATTTTATATAACAGTAAAGTTCAAATGCACGGTACCGGGTCAGCTTGCTTAACCAATTTGTAGTGGTTTATTTTTTAATAGGTTAAGTTTGGATGTTGCAAATGTTTTTGTTGTTGTTATAGGTGATACCACCTTCATCAGGACTTATCGACTACGCAGTAAGCATGCGACCCGATTACCATCGGGCTGTGATAGACACAATCACATTCTACGGCTGGAAACACGTTATCTACATCTACGACTCTCATGATGGTACGTAATTAGACTTATATAAATGAATACCCTCAAAACATTTTTTTACTAACAAACCGTCAAATCAATTACAAAATAATCTCTTTTACAAACGAGATAGTGGGCAAAACGTTAAGTTAGTAGTAATTATGCTGAATCAAGAAGCTTAGGTTGATAAAAAAGCAAATTTCACGTAATGTACTCTGGCGCTAACCAAACTACCAAAACTCAACCGAACGACAAAATAATGCAAAAATAAAATAATTTAAAAAGAATGGAATAAAAGGGCATTTCTTCAGAAAGTATTCTTCGTGTCACCTTCGTGGCGAAAATTTATACTGATATTATTCAAATGAAAAAAATACTGCTTTAAAGAAGCTATCAAACTGTAACAAAATCTGTTAGTTTAACGAAAATCGGTTCATTATTCCTGTAGATCTATACTAATATTATAAAGAGGAAAGATTTGTTTGTTTGTTTGTTTATATGCATCGAATCGGCTTCGAAACTACTGGACCGATTTGAAAAATTCTTTCACCATAAGAATCCTGGTTTATCTGCGATGGACAAAGGCTATATAACATTATCAAAAAGTAAGGGATCCGTATGAAAACTTTCGATTATGTAACCAAAGGTGTGAAAGGAAAATCATTAAATTGCGAACGCTGCGAAAACTATTGACAATAGAGCAAAATAATGTACTACATTTTTGTAGAGAATGTCATTATCTACAATAAAGTCTGAGATACTATACATCTAACTATAACAGATACGCCACAATAACTCATTTTTTAATGTAAGATTAAGGACGGTTCAAAGTAGGTTACATTAGTCGTACCTTGGTATTAATTAATCCTTATCCAAATAAACAAATTCGTAAATAACTTTTTGAATTATTATAATCGGACATACTATTCAAAAGATATGTGGTCGTCCAAATCAAAAGGGACCTTATGGCGGTATCTAGTTTCCGAGATATTTAAAGATTTGTAAAAATATGTGAAAAAAGTCGTTTTTTTTTATTGTATTTTTCAAAAGATGAGTATATTTACTACAAGTATATGTGTACAACTTTTCGAAATGTCCATTTGAAATAGTTTTATAGCCATCTAAAGTTTAGTAAGAAAGGGACCTTATCGAGGGTTGACCTAAAAACCTCGTTTTTTCCTGTAATTCAAACCATTTATCGACATTTTGATATTTCAGAGTATAAACTAAAACATTATCATGTGATAGGTACATCGTACTTTGTATCCCGACATACGTATTACTTGTTCACCTCCACTGTTATTATCGGATTTTATTATTATACGATAACAGGAATCACAGACAGAAATCATCCATTATGTTATGACTTATGACTTTTGGCCGTTGTCGTGTTTTAACCGCACAATAAATGATCCTCGCAATGCAGACTTCGCAAGAATCGTGGCGTTTGAATTAGAACGCATGTCTGAAAACTTGCGAACTAAAGCTTATGCAACAATATTTAACACAATTCAAACATTAAACACTGAAATGTCAGCTGAGGATTTGCCTCCTATTACTAGTAATAATATTAATAAGCTTGATGGTTTGAGTGAAGAAGAAAGGAAAAAGAATATGTTAAAGAAAACAATCCTTAAAAACATAAAAAAGATGTACGGTGATAAATAATTTACCGCTTTGGTCTAAGGTCCACTGTTGTACGTAGTTCACTTGTTTAGGTATTTAAATAAGGATAAACTATCTTGAGATGTATTTTAATCAAAAACTTTATCAAAAATCACATTTCTAAAATATGTTATGGTTAAAAGTAATTTATTTAAAAACGATATTTGTTATTTTTTTTTTTGTAATGGGTCCAGATTCATTTATAAAGGTATTTTTCCACAAAAAGAAGTATAAGATTGTTTACATTTATTTAAGTACCTAAACCAATAGGCTATAGTATGAGATAAGTTTCAGCAGACCATAACGGACCGCCATAAGGGTCCTTTTTTACGTTTAATATATGTAGAATACTTGTTACGAAAATTAATATCTAAATGTTTCACCAACTAATATATATATTCCTTGTTGTGATAATTAAAGAAAAAAAATATTTTTAATTCTTTTGAATGTTGCACTAGAATATTGATTTTGCATGTTAAAAAAAAAATTGTTTAGTGCCTACCATAAGGTCCCTTTTTTAGTTTGTATGAAGAAATTGTTCAGCTCTTTATGTAACTTTAAAACATTATAACTGAGTGTTATCATAGATCTCTTAGCTTTATTAGCATCTGAACCAAAAATGTAGAACCTTTTTAGTAACTAAGTGTTGATTTTGTTATTGTCAGAGCTCAAAGTTTCTAAAAAATAGTAATTCATTGCTAGTTAATAAAAACGAAATTTTTTAATTATGTATTGGTTTTATTTACATGTAAGGCCTTTCGCAAATCAATGTCATTAGTAGCAATATAAAACCGATAAGAAATTTGTGAAAAACACGCGGTTTACTTATTTTAACACTATGATTGATACTTTGCACCTTATTGATAAGTGCATTATGTTGGTGGGTCTAGTTCCAACAACAGACAAGTTTATGCACGGATTGTAAGAATTTCCAATAGTTATAATCATAGTCAATAAAAGTATACCATCAGTTACATAACTTCACTCTAAATCATAACTTGTTTGTACGGCAAACTTCAATTGCAATTTTCTCGAAACTAATAATTTCGATCAGTGAACTTCAAAAATTCGTAAAAAAATAACGGTTGGGGCTAGGAGGTTGATTCTTGGGTCTATAGTTAGGTACGTTCATGTAGATTTCAGCCCTGTAGATAACTCATTTCCGCTTTAAGGTCCCTTTTGATTTGGACGACCACATATCATGAGTTTAATATTTAATTTTATCAAAATCATCAGTTCAACTGCTCTTAGTGACTCTGGTTCGGTTTATCGGTCATAGATGGCGCTGTACCCTTTTAACTCGCGGTAAAACTCGATTTTTCCCAAATAGCTAAATTGGTAAACCAATCTAATCGAACTGCGCATCATATCATAAATTAAAATTATGCCAAAGTCTATTCATCTGTATTATCACGTTGTACTTATTTAATGACTCTAAAAGTCGAATTATAACAAACATCTGATATATAAAATTCTCGTGTCACAGTTTTAGTTGCCAAACTCCTCCGAAACGGCTTGACCGATTTTAATGAAATTTTATCTAATATATAAAATTCTTGTGTCACAGTTTTAGTTGCCAAACTCCTCCGAAACGGCTTGACCGATTTTAATGAAACTTTATATTTTTCGCCAACATGTATTTTTCATCCCCCTAAATGTTAGGGGTAGTCCTAATTTTTATTTTTTTATTTTTTGGACAAAATTTTTAATTTCTATTTTTTTATGATATAACATACAAAAATACATGCAAACCTCAATTTTCACCCTTCTACGATCAACCCTTATTTTTTAATAGCCATTTTAGGAATTTAAGGGTGAAACAAAATTCGCTGGGAATGCTTAACTTTTAAAATTACGGGACTCGGCGAGTAGCGGGACGGGGCTGGGGCGGGACGGGGCTGGGGGCGAAAAAAGGTTCGCTGGGTCCGCTAGTAAAATCTAAATATAATTATCTAACCCATTAAGTGTTGTTAGTAAGTAAGTTAAACTACATATCCTATAACTGAAAAATAATTATAAAGAATGAAAAAAACATGAAGGTTGAAATAACTCCCGTTTAATATTTGGCACTTTTTAGGGTCCCGTAGCCGAATGGCAAAAAACGGAACCCTTATAGTTTCGTCAAGTCTACCTGTCTGTCTGTCTGTCTGTCCGTCCGTATGTCACAGACATTTTATTCTGTAACTATAAGCATCACACTGTTGAAATTTGGTAGAAAGACGTATCCTGTTAACCGCTTTACGATTCTGATACAAAAAAAATAATAATGACATTTAAGGGAGGGCTCCCATACATAAAACTAAAACCAAAAAATATTTTTTTGACAAACCTATGTGTGTGGGTGTCTATGGATAGGTCTTTTAAAATGACACAGAGGTTTCCAAAACCATTTTCTTTTAAAATCTAACGTTTCATAGCTAGACGCTTCCAAAGTGGTAAAATGGGCGTCCCCCCATCTAACTTCTAAAATAAGCGAGTGTAAATTTTGAAATAAAATATACAATGTAGATCTTAACAAATAATTTCAACGAAACTATTGGTTCGGACGGGATTGAACAAGAAGTTAGATATAGCACATTTTCAGCAACCGCAAACATAACTTTGTACTTCATACAAACATTATGAAAAACAAAGTTATATTTGCTGTCAACAAAATATTGTGGTATTCTACTGAGTGGATTCCCTAATTCAGTTAAAGTTGGCACGAACGGAACCCTCAGTGCGCGAGTCCGACTCGCACTTGGCCGGTTATTTTATCATTAAATTTTATTAGTTCTTGCTGATATCGCCATTTTATTCCTGTACAACAAAGCAAATAATTCAACTTTTTTATTCTTACGTGCTTATTATTTTATTAAGTAAAATAATATAACTCAATAATGCAAAATGACTAAACGACCAAAATCGCAGTACAGACACATAATTAAAAATATCATAGAAAATTAAAAAAGGAATAATAAAATACGAAAATAAAAAAAATAATAAAAAAAAGTGTGTATGTCTGTGTGTGTGTAGTTTGTTTTTCAGGAGCAGACTTATCAGAGACAGAGAGTATTATTAGTATAGTGAGCTAATATGTATGTTCCATTTATAGTCGTTGACTGGTATTTATATAACACAAGGAAGAAATTGACTTTATTTTTTAATCAAAATATAAACATCATTTGATCTCAATAGCTATCTTAAAAAGGTATGAGTTTTAATAAAAACTCGGCGCCAAAATAATGCTCGCAGGAAATCCAAAATTTACGCGGACGAAGTCGCGGGGGACCGCTAGTATTTAATATTGAAATTTTTTCAGCCACGAGAGTTACTCACCGTGACACGAAAGTTACGCAGCGTCTTTTTGGATAGATAATTCGGTAATAAAAGTATCAAATACTTGAAATATTACCTCATATTGTACTTTATACATAATTAAATCCTGCATTCATTATACTTGCTGCTTAAAAGATAATTTGACATAACATGAATTGAATGTTATTATCGGTTCATTAGCCTTTACAAATTTACAAACATCATAATAATAAAAATCTAAGTAATATCCATAAATGTGACTGGTTATTTTACAGCCATGAGTATAATCATTAATTTAAATGAAGATGAGACAAAAGTAATGAGGTTAGGTATTACATATATTTTTAAACATTCATGATGAACACTAACATAAGAATATTTTGTTACCTTCGACATTGCTACTATGTAGGTACCAAATTATTTATGAGTATCCGAAATTTCAACTGTCGCAAGTGCCATGATCACAGGGTACCTAAAACTGTTGGGAGTGAGCTGTTATTTGCAAGACTTAATGGTCCTCCTTCGAAGTCTTTTATTGCACTCACTTGCGGTACCACTGACCTGAAATTCACTGTTTACTCGCATTTGTTTTCGACACACAACACTGACAGTATCTGCAAGCGATAGGATACTTCGTTAAAATTTATGGTTTCACACTTCCGAATCAATGGTATTTTGACATTCGACAATTTAAACCCATACTCACGATCGAATTTTCAGTATTTTGTAACCTAATCACTTCCTTGACCAATCTTGGTAAGTATTCACATTCTCTCGAAATTATCTGGGGTTATAAAGGTAAGGGTAAGCTTAGGTACATGGTAGCAAATCTGTAGCAATCAACTCTTTACCCTCCAAAGTAGTGCCTCAAATTACATATAGGTAACCCTGCATTTTAGTAGTTAGATATTTGCCGGCTGTTATGAGAAGAGTCATAACTCATTTTCAAAGTCAAATGCATAAGGTGATTCCCTTCATAAACTTTACTATCAATAAATTAGTCTTCCAGATACTTTTCTTGCCTGGAGTGAGACTACTAGCAGCTGGATCATAGCTGTAAGAGAGTTCAAAATACGACCTTTTTCTCTTTTACTTATCCAATTAAGACTCTTTTTTCTAATCCAATTAAGAATTAAACTGTTTCTTTAGCATCTTTGGAAATAAACACGCACTTATTGTCAAACCTAGGATGTTTTAGTATCAGTTTTGATTGTATTTTTCTCCCGTGAAGCAAACTCATGATTTCAAGTCTTTATCTAGTAATAATATAATATAACAATCATATAATATAATAATATAAATATCCTTTGGACATTCCCACACATCGCCATCTAGTCCCAAAGTAAGCTACTCAAAGCTTGTGTTATGGGTGCCAGACAAATAGCCTCAAATAAGACTCTTTTATCGGTCTATTGGACAGTTTCCAGCTTTAGATCAGGCTCAAATTTTAACCATGCCGCTTTGTTGATTAAATTAAGACAACTGGCATAAACTGCCATCATTCTTACTAGTGGCAAAGAATTATTTTCAAGGTTGGCTTTTGTAATATTCATTGTTTTCTCATGTAAACTACACAAATTGGGGCAATTACGAATAATTCGCAAAAAGTAATTGATTAATGAGTATGTTTTTTTAGAGTAACTTATTGTGATTACTTAACGCTGTTATATAATTAGTAAACGGATAGATCAGACGATTCAAAGCCGACTAAAAATCAAGATATAAGAGGTCATGTTCTACATATTTTTCTAGTAAGCTACATTATTTCTATAAATCATATCTGTGCCTCTGGAAACTGTTTTAGTAGAAAAAATTATGTATAAAACGTTAAGGCGGTTATTTTAACTGCATTTACAAACCATAAAATATAAATTCTAGTGAGATCAGTACACTTTGATAACCTTTCGTGGTATGATTTGTTACTTTCGTGGGCAATTGACCACGAAAATTGTGCCACGCAAGTGACGAAAATTTAACATTTTCAGAAATATTAATTAAGGTAACTAACGCTTATGTAATCTAATCAGCTCAAATGAATCTTGACTATGAGTTTTCTGATTCAATAATAGACATTTATTCTTAACGCTGACATATAACCTTAAAACATCACCCATGAAGGGTCACATGAACTAGGGTCTGAAGTAAAAAAATAAAAAGCAAGGAGCTGTAATTAGCTATATTATTGCTGTGAGATATTTATTTGTCTTCTATTGGTGTTTTAACCCGTCTCAAGTTTCTGCGGACCTATGGTTTGTGTCGATAGGTTGAACCTTTTTGAAGTTATGAGCATTTATGTGTCACATTTTCGAAAATGCTGAAATCGTGTGACCGACACAAAATTAATTATAGTAAATTTAAATCTGAAGACGGATTTTTCCCATCTCAATGTAACTAATCCTGTCTATATGTCCAATTTTTTGACATATATTATGTTAGTATAATGTAAAAGCTCAGCAAGACATAAGTGTTTAAACTGAGCGCCAACTCGGTGTGACGCGCGAAGAACAGCAGTTTTACTCCCGATTCCGATGGTAAAATATTTTGTCGAACAAAACTACAAATATTATTACACATTTGAAAGTGAATTCATATAGATATATACATGATAAAACATACAAAATTTATTCTTAAATTAAACATTGAATATGTTTGGAATTACAAACGTGTGACCATCAAAAAACGGAGCTCAAATAATGGCCCAAAACATTATATGGCGATCAATTTCCAAATAAAATTTGGTAAAAATGTTTGGTCTCCTAAGCCATTGTTTGAAAAGGCAATGGTGTAGCGCAAAATATATTACTAAGTCTTGCCATAAATATTGTCACAAAGAAAATCATTTTTTTGAATGAACATAATATTTATTACTTTTACAGTCTTATTCGAAGTGGTCTCCATTGTCTGCAATACAGTTTTTTAAACGTTGAGGACAGTTATCAATAGAAGCACGCACTCTTTCCATGGGAAAATTCTTCACTGCCAATCGTATGGATTGTTTTAGGAACTCCAAATTATCATGGCGTTGAGAGCAAGCCGTACTCTCTAAAACTGATCATAAATCATAATCCAGCAGATTAAGATCGGGAATAGACGACGGCCAGTCTTCAGCTCTGATGAAGTCCGAAACGTCGCTTCTAACCAAGACTGCGTGGACCGAGCTTTATGACCCGGCGCCGAGTCTTGTTGGAAAGACCATGCTTGGTTAAGGAACATGGTGTTGTTAAGGGGCTTAACTACCTTCTCAAGAATGGTATCTTGATACACTTGTGCCGATGTTTTGATACCTTTTTCACAAAAACATGTCTCAATCACTCCTTCATAGCTAACACCCCACCAAACCATCACTGAACTCGAGTAATGCCCACGTTGTACTCTGCCGACTAATTGAGAAGCTTCCTTAGAAGTTTGAGCATAAATACGGTCATTTTGTTTGTTAAAATGTTGCTCAATTGTAAAAAAAAAAAACATCCGTAAACAAAAATTTTCTATGATCTCCCTTTGCGTGTACCGCTTCAGTAGTTTTTTCGATTTTACCACCCTATTCTTTTTTAAATTATCAGTTAAAAAATGACCAGAGCGTTTCTTACAGGCTGCAAGTCCTAAGTCATCTTTTAAAATACGCGGCATGGTTCTGGGTGCTATCTTCATCTCCCGAGATAAAATCTTTTAATTTCGAACAGGATTTCTGCGAATTCTTTCCCTTACTGCTTTGACCACCGTTTTCGTACGAACACTACGTGGACGGCAAGATCTTTTTCTGTCACAAACAGAGGAGATCTCATTGTACCTATTGATAGCCCGGTACAAAAAAAATTGACTAATACCAAGCGTATGGAGAGTTTTAAAAATTGCATTTAGCTCTATACCAACTTTGTGTAATGCAATCACAGCGATTCGGTTCTCTTTATCACCCCACTCCATTTTAATATCGCAAAATAGTATAGATTGATAAATAATTACTTATAAGTATTGGCGCCAAAATAAGAAAACACAATGAGCAATCGTATAAAAAGTGACAGATTCCAAATTCAAATGTAATATCTTTCTTATTTTTAATTGTAACAGTATTTATGGCCAGACTGTGTATAACTTATAAACTAGATAAGTAATTAAGTAATAAGATTAAGCAAATAGTGATGACAAAATATTTACATTTTCATTTGTTCAATAAACATATGACAATATTTCATTAATAAAGAAGGTATTTGTTAAAATAGTGTTATTATGGTTTCATAAATTGGTACAAAATAGTACTTTGAGTTGCACAACCATGCAAATACGAGTATCTTTATTTTTATAATAGTCAAATTAAGAATTAATTAATACACTTGATATCTGTTTGATTAATATATTGGATCGTATTTCCATTATTGTGTTTTAGTATTTTCTTTTCTACGCTATAATAATTTCTCTATGCCGAATGTAATTAATGGTGTTGTAAAATGAGGAGGACTCAAAAGGATTTGGCACACTGGATAAGGTCTGCGGTCCGTATAATATTGACCGCTAGTCTTGTTTTTATTCGGACACTGAACGGAGCGCTCCGAACTAGTACAATCGTTCAAAGGAACTAATTCGGTCTTCTAGAATTATTAGTTAATAGTTCACCGATAACTCTGATATCAGAAGTCCGTCTACAGAGCGAATAAGGTCGTACGTTCGTGTCATTCAATTTAGTACATCTTTTATCACGCTCTGGTACACGCGTCTTTCTCGTTATCCCTTTACTAGTTCATCTTTCGTCACACTCACGCGCACGCGTCTGTCTCGTTCTCGCTCAATCTAGTACATCTTCCATCACCATCACCATCAAACGCGTTTGTAATCTTTCAACTCACTCTGACACTCGTATCCGTTTTTACTCGGCTCTCGCGAGCTGACCAGAGGTGAAATTGTATAAAGCAATCGTATTCATTTGACAGTTCAAAACGTACGGTACTATCTATCAAACGGCGAAGAACAAAGCGTTTGACAGATCATATTGTACGTTATGAACTGTCAAATGAATACGATTGCTTTACACAATTCCACCTCTGAACCATAGACATACAAGAATTGGTCTTTATAAATTGTACTAAAGACCGATTTGAAAGACCAGAACAGGATACTTCGTTCTCGTTCACATGAATGAACTAGTTCCTAATAGCACTTAGTACATGTACAACACAAGCCTATAAACCGCATGCGTTTGTGTATTGTCCGGACCGCAGATCAGTGTTCCTTAAAAGTTCAACATAGAAGCCTAATCAAAAAAAATATATCGAAATGATGATAAATGTGTAGCGCCGCCGTGTAAAGACGGTTACGTTCACCTATACTAATACCTATTACGGTACGATTCACCAATACGAATACCTATTTCCGCATCCCGTACAAAATTATAAAAAAACATACTTTTATAAATAGGTATGCATCAGTGAGTTTTTATTACTACGTATAGATAAGCTTTGCCAAGCAAAAAAATGTGTCGCATATACGATGAAAAGATTATGACGTATTCCTTGAAATTTGATTTTTAAATGAGTTTGTATGAGTTGATGACAAGTGGCGTCAATTTATGGTGTGTGAGATTTTTCCGTGGTATCAGTTTTTATGCGCAATGAGAATAAACGTTAACCTTAGAATAAATTGCTTATTATACTAGAGGAAAACAATTTTCGATTTTACCATCATTAATACTTATACCTGCCGTGTTGCGTGGCAAATGTCTAATTTATGTTTAATATAATATATTATTCATCTGTGGTACTGACGTTCGCTTGCCTTATGATGTATGTCATTATGTCACAAATTCAAAACTTTTGACAGCTCCATATTTTGCCACGTTATAATCCGTTAATGTTTAGTTGACAGGATTTTTACTTCCACACCATACTGATTTGGTGCAGCATTTATTTGCCGGATATTAATACAGTTCAATCATTCGTTTTATGCGAGTTTATTTATTCCAAGTACCTACCATTTACGTCGAAAAACGACGAATAATAAAATGTTTCCTCGTATAGTTACGCACATGTAAGCCTATGCTTTACCAGTTGCGTAGATAAAGCCTAATCCTAATAACTCGGAAAATGTACGGTGATTAAACAACATTTCCCATTAAATCAATCATTTTTTATTATGTCTGGGTACTTATCAAACTATCGTATCAAACGATATCAAATTTTGTGTGTGAAATATAAAAATAAGTATGTAAACCGGCCAAGTGCGAGTCGGACTCACGCACGTGCCAACTTTAACTGAATTAGGGGTCCACTTACTTCTACTTAGCCAAAATACTACAATATTGTGTTGACAGCAATCGTAACTTTATTTTTCAAAGTGTTTTTAAAAAGAACAAAGCAATGTTTGCTATTAAAAACAATGTTATGTTTGTAGTTGTTGAAAATGTGCTATATCTCAAAAACTATTGGTATGATCTTGTTCAAACCAATTTTCGTTGAAAGTATTTGTCCAGATCTACGTCATACGTCAAAATTTACACTTGCTTAGTTTAAAAGTTAGATAGGGGGGGACGCCCATTTTATCACTATGGAAGCATTTATCTCTCAAACGTAAGACATTTAGAAATAATGGTTTCAAGATCCTCAATGTCATTTTAAAAGACCTATCCCTAGACACCCTAGGTCACACGCATAGTTTTTTTTTTTGATTTTTGCTTCATTTGTTAGCCCCTTAAATATAATTATTTTTTTGGCTACGGAACCCTAGAAGGCAGCCAAAGTTTCGCAAAAAATTGTCTCTCACTCAGAGGGGTGAAGCCTCGTTTGCTTAGTATTTTACCGATAAAAGTTGCCGTAAAATACGTGGAGGTTGTATTGAAGGTCCGATTCAAAACATACTGTAAAAGGCGATATTATCAACTTACAATAAGTTAATTGCTTCTATTGCCTTGTTAGTTACCTTTGGTATTTTGTAGAATAAATAGAGCCGACGCTTGTCCACGGTTGATATTTGCTTGTTGTTGTTGCTATTTAGTTTACTTTGTAGGCGAATTAGTTTTTAAATTTTATAGTTCTAATTATTATATTTACCTTATGTCATCATCAGCTGTGAAACTTAATTGAGAACACAAATTATTTTAGTGAATTCTTTACTGAAATTCATACAAGGTAAGAGCTAAGCTCTTTATCTGCTCTTGTCAAAAGTTACGAGATCGGAAGTTATGTTCTGCATTCTAACGACACCGATGCGCCATAAAATTCATTCCACATCACAGTCATAGGATCACCTCAGAGAAAAGAGCACTTTGCAAACGGAAAAGCCCATTTACATACAAAACGTGGATGCGAAGCAGGTATACTCAACTACTTGCGAATATGTCGCATGTTTCTTGAAAATAACATGTCGATGGCTAGATACAGCAGAGTTTCCACGCGCCTTTGTAGACAAAAGAAATTTGTGAAGGCTTCACCATTTAGATAAAGATTGATTACCTAACTGAAATAGGTATATATTTTTTACTCAATTCCAATCTACCAAATTTATGAGATCTATCTCCTAAACTTTGTATACGTTACTTGAATGAATGAATGACCCTAACAACGTTCAATACAATTTAGATACCTAATTCGTAAAAAAACGTGACACAATCACAATGTCTCGAGAAAAACGCGTAAGCTCCATGAGCTCAATTTAGCTTCTGAAGATTGACTCCGCCAACTGGAAGAGGGCATCAAACCATAAGATGTAACGATATCATCACATAGTCCACAGAAAACGAAAATGGTCCGAATTTCATGAACCCCTTAAGTTAATGTAATGTGACGCAGCATAATGTGATTTATTGTGCTCGTGTTATATCACTCCACCCCCTTGTGTTTTTACCTTAAAGGAAAATAAGATGTTAATATTTTCTTCGTGTTTATTTGACGCATGATTTTTACACCGACCAAATATACGAGAGCATAACGGAAAATTGTCACACCTAAAATCAATGGACGTTTTAAAAAGCAATCATGTTTCAGAGGTAATGGCCTTTACTCCTTCGTGGAGGTAGCCTATTTTATCCAAACTTTTCTAGTTTCTCTAAAGTGTGATTGAGTCAAGCTGACACGTAAAAGACGTCCTGGGCCGAACGTAAAAATAAGGTACTGACTAAAAATATTTTATATCGAAACCTCAATAGGATCACCGGCGTTTATCCGATTTTGGGATCGGAGATTGCCCGTATTTGTATTAAAATGGCTTCAAAAGATACAAACATAACTAATATTCCGGATGAAGTGTTTACCGGATCAAAATCTGTCTTTGATTTTAATATTCACCAAGACCGGATTTGCAAAATCATCGTTTATTTGCGTCATCATTATCGATGTAGATTTCAAACTCTTTCTTAAATGACGATCGTTAGCCCTTTGAGATTTTGCTCATGACTTTTAAATATTTTAAATTCTGCTGTCATGAATTTCTGCACTTTTAAAGTTTCAGTCAGCGGCTTTTCAATGGAAACCCGATTGGTGGCAGGTTAGATTGAGCTTTGCACTTTTTTACACTCAGTATTTAACCTAGTACCAAAAGCAAAGAAGATATAATGTGGATCGTCACAAAAGCAGCAATCAGCAACGTTGTAATAGTAGGTCATTAATTTATCCTTTTTAGGGTTCCGTAGCCGAATGGTTAAAAACGGAACCCTTATAGTTTCATCAAATCTGTCTGCCTGCCTGCCTGCCTGTCTGTCTGTCTGTCAACCTTTCGGAAACACTATACGTAAAGGGATCAGCAACGCCTGGGCATGGGATAAGCACCGGATAGCAAACGCTTCGCCATGGATCGCGTTCGCTACAACTTATAACTGTTATTTTTGTGAATGACAGCCCATTTGACAGAGTGGGCGGATAGTTGACAAACATAGAGCGACCCGCCATGCTCCGCTGGCCGAAAGTGGGTCCTGAGTTGATCTCGATCCGAGGTGGTTACGCTATGAAGTTGTAAGATGTGCGTGAAATTACGAGTATGAAGTTTCATATAAAGAATATTGAACAGCTCGAGTTGATACGGTGCTGTGCTGTGGATAGATGTAGCCTTGGAAAACTATTTTCCGCAAACGTTAAAATTCCTATAGACTCGACAACGCTATCATATATTAAATGCTATGAATGCTTTAAATCATAAAGAAATAAAACTGCTCATTGTTCGTTTGTTGTGTGTCCATTTGGTCCACGTATGATAAGCAGACGTAAGCATTACGCGTACAAAAATATTGCGATTATTATTAGTCTCGCAATGGAGGGCCGGATTCACAAAACGCGATGGGGGACTGTTGTGGGCGCCATCGGCTTCTTTTTTGGTGACATAGGTCTTTAAGTCAAGTCAATGGAGGACTCAGGCAGATTGGTATTAGACCCTTTCTACGACCGGGCCATCTCAATCATAGAATGCTACATAGAAAAATGTTTTTTTTTTCACCATTTCTATTTGAATACTGTGATTAGACTAATTGCAGTCATTTCCTGTACACAAATGCAAAGCAGCGAAGCCTGTGTTGAACAATGCCCTCAGGAAGCAATAACGGAATATCCTAGCTCGATGCCTCTTGCTGTTTTATCGTATGCTCTTTCCATTTCCCTTCTTGTAATGGTTGCTATTCATATTTTACAGGAAAACAGAAATCCAAGCGTGCTTTAGAACAAAGTTATGAATTTGTTTTGCCTCTTCAACTTCGGCTTTTTCCTCATTGTGCTTCAAAGTATGGGTAATAGGACACTTTACCAGGGTAAAGGATAGTGTAATTTTGTCTATTCTTTAACTTTAATTACGTGCAATAAAACTGTTTCATAAGACTGGTATTAATCCATTTTTAAAATTCATAATACTCAATTTAAATAATATATAAACATTGACAGATGTCAAAATACCGAGGGGACGCAGCCCAGTGAGATTGACCAATCTGATTCGCTTTGCAGTGCATGCTAATCTCCACAATGGTCTCCATGACGTCAAGGACTGGCACAGATTGGAGATTCATTGGAAGAAAATTTCTAAAGGGTATCACGCTCAATAATATTGTATTAAGAACTAGATCACCGGTGAGACGCTAAAGGATAGTCATGCAAACACCACCTCACGTCAAAGTGAGGTCTTAACTTTGACTTTGTCTGTTTTTGACGGCGTCAGCGTTCATACCGTGTCTCAATGCCTCAGTGCGCCTTTAATAACTGCAGAAACAACTAACTTAATAAAAGTGTCCAATCATAGTTTTGTTAAGTAAATTGTATTTAATGATGCCCATCATTCATGATTTAAGTATTTTCAATAAAATTAGCGAGTTTTGTTTCTTAGCCAACCCTCGCACCAAAATGCACGATATTTTGTTGTAAAAAGTCGACTTTCTAAGACAGTGCCATACATGGAGTAGTTTGTTACTATTATTTTTAATAATAATTTATTGACCGTCATAGTGTGGTGGTTTACGTTCCGGACTACAAACATAAGCAGTCGCGGGTTCGGATCCCGCCCGCACGACCCTTACTCATATGTCTATGGACATGTATGTTAAGTCTTAGTCTTAGTCTCTGTTTTATACAAATATAAAGAACACATTTAATTTCTTTAAAGTAACAGCGTAGACGCTCTCGGATCAAAAGGTCGCCGGCCCTCGCGAAAACAAAAATATAAGATAAGACTGTTGATAAACACATCCGTGAGGGATGATACTCACCATTGTAGAAAAGAATATGTACCATAACGATTAGCATGTTATTTGAAGGAATCATCCCGCTTACATGATGCCAGATGACTTTGGTTAATTAATAAATATTTTAACTTTTATATGAATAAGGACTGTGAATATTTTCATTAATTTTATTTGCAAAAAAATATGCATGTGGTCACGAGATCGTGAATGCCTAGCAATGAACGTGACTCTGATATTGGCGCCATGATATTTCAAGCATTCACGTTACACATTCAAATTGCATTTAGTGGATCAATATTCAATATTGTTAATGTTAAAAAAAATATATATTAAATGTTTTTGTTGATTAATATACTACAGAGCTAAAGTGTTAACTCGTTTTTAAAATTAGGTCATCGATTCTATTGTAATGTACCTACGAGTATATAATTTAAAAAATATATTAAGAAAGCTACTTTACGAGGGTCAAACTGAAAGTTCTTAGAACTGGCCACTTATAAACAATATAATAAAAAAAATATTCTAAAATTTGAAAATAGAACTCTTTGCCAATATTACTGAGTATATATTTCATTCATTTGTCATTTGTTTTACGATTTGGCGGCAAATTGAAAATTGTCTGTGTCACGTCAACATGAATTTAACACGAGAAAATTTTCGTGCAATGATTTTTTATGACTTTCGATGTCATTTAAGTCAACAAGAAAGTTATGATAGACTACGATTGGCCTTTCACGATGAAGCCCCATCTCGTGCGACTGTTTACAACTGGTTTAATGAGTTTGAACGTGGTCGCACTAATCTCACTGATGATGTACGTGAGGGACGGCCTTCTACGGCGACGACTGAAAATAACATCTGTGTTGTGCGGCGTATGATAGAGACTGACAAAAGAGTGACCTATCAGCAGATTCGGACAAGCTTAGGCATCGGTATGAGTCAAGTGCACAAAATCCTCCACGAACATTTAGCGGTCAGGAAGCTTTGCGCCCGGTGGATACCTCATAATTTGACTAAGGCTCAAAAACTCCATCGTGTGGATTGGTGCCGTAAAATGATTGAAAGATTTAACGGAGGAGACTCAAATGCTGTGTTCGACATACTAACAGGTGACAAAAGCTGGATTTACTGTTATGATCCTGAAACCAAAAGACAATCTGCTCAGTGGGTGTTTCCTTTCGAGGAGTTGCCAACTAAAGTGAAGAGAGATCGAAGTGCGGGAAAAAAAATGGTAGCCTCGTTCTTTGGAAGGATAGGTCATTTCGCAACAATTGTGTTAGAGGATCAAAAAACAGTTTCTGCAGAATGGTAGACTACCAATTGTTTGCCACTTGTCTTGGAAAAAGTTCGAGAGAAACGACCTCGCAGTAGGATCCTCCTTCACCACGACAACGCCTCGTCGCACACCGCCAAGCGAACGATCGACTATTTAGCGACATCAAACGTTGAATTACTGGGTCACCCGCCGTATAGCCCCGACCTCGCGCCTTGTGATTTTTATTTATTTCCAAAAATTAAAGAAAAACTTAAAGGAAAGCGGTTTATGAATGCTGAAGAAGCGGTGGCTGCGTATCGCGATGCCATTGAAGAGACCCCTAAGGACGAGTGGGCAAAGTGCTTTTCCCAGTGGTTCCATCGCATGCAGCGGTGTATTGACGTCAATGGACAATATTTTGAAAAGATATAATAAAACTAATAACTGGCTAATGTAATCAGTTTTTAATTTTCTAAGAACTTTCAGTTTGACCCTCGTATTATGATTCTGTTCCGTAACTGATGTCGGATGTGAAGGATGTCAAGCCATTGACATCCATTGATCAGACAGTGGCATATTTGTGTACTTTTTTTAGTTCGAGAGGCGTTATCTACTTCTAAATATCAATATCAATATCATTGATCACACCCCTTAACAATGAGGAATACAATGTAGAAAGGGGTAATGTGTGTTTATGGTCAGTTTTTACGTACGTGTCTTCAGAACAAATATTGAAACTTAAATATGTAGAACACCAAATATCCATTGTTGGTGAGGTAAATTTATGTTTACATATACAAAGCAAGAGTTTTATGACAGGGATAGATTACGGCGTCGTCGCGGTCTGTTATTGAATCACCCTAATCGTCTAACTCGATACTCACACAATACTGCGAGATTCACCGCATTGTCGCTACAGAATGGAAAGGATTTACTCTGAATAAAACAACCCTGCATCTCGGCTCGGTCGGGCAAATGCTTTTGTAATCACATCTCAAACAGTTGCGGGTCATAACGGCCTGAAAAACCTGCTGACTTTAAAGTTCTGACTACTTCAATCCTTATTGTTATTGTTTTACTGATGCATGTCATTAATATTATGTATCCGTTCTTTGATATATTTGACAGAATGAAGTAGAACGATGCAATGTTATTTTTCGAGCTCTACTTGCTGTTTTTGTTCGATTAAAGTATGATTTGGTTTATTACTTAACTAGCAGGTCATGTGTCTATGGAACTGCTAGTTAAGTAATAAACCAAATCATTCTTGCAATGTCGTACTTGTAAATAACGGCAAGTCATTTATACATTAATGATACGTGGAAGAAATTTAGAAGTCATGTCTACCATCTCGTTGACGGCAAATCAAAGGCATGTTAACGGCTGAGACGCGGTTATTTAAGTCTTTGGCAAGCTGTCGTCCGTGTGTAAGGTTTTTATGAGCTCTTACTCGTCAGGGCAACGTAATGAATCGAATTAAACGTTTTCCACACACCTCGTATCACCTGTCACATCGCATTAATCTGACAAATATCATTTGGGGATATCGTATCTAATGTTAAAAGGAAGGCAAACATGTTTTGTGTGCCTTTATAGGCTGTACAAAAAGTAGGATACATAGGTTGTCGAATTATCTTCTTATATTAACACTCAATAAATAGAGGTAAAAAGCTCGTGCCAAAACTAAATGGACATTCGTATAAATTACTGGATAGTAGGCTCACTGACAGACAAATAAATCTTAAAGAAAAGAACAGTACTATTTTCGAACAATATTTTTTTAAGCCTAAATAAATAGCGATCTAAATATATACTAGGTGGATGGTGATATTTATGTTAAGTAATTATTTAGTTATGATCCTTGTAATATTATCTTCTATGTCTTTACAAAAACTTTTCATTTTATTTAAAATTTACAACTTTTTTGATGGTTGTCAAAGAGACAAAATGTCTGTTTTCCATAACAAGACAAATATTCCTCGATCGACGGAATGCCACAAAAAAAAATGGGAAAGTCACATTTACTCACGTAACATCTTTTATGGATATGTATCATCAATAAAAAATACCAAATACATATTACTTTCATTAAACGGTTAAAAATATTTCTTGCGCTTAAGCCTTGTCCCCGAGATTTACTCACGACATACAGATCCATTGGACCACCATGCTATAAAATGAAATCTAAACGAAAAAGGTTTATTAGTAGTAGTAGATATGCCTGTTTGTAATATTTATTTACTCGAAACTCGCGGCGTGCATCGGTCAAATACTGTTGAAACGGGACAAGCAAAATGACCCTTAATTGAAACAAAGGGCTTGAGGTCTCTGAGCTGAACTGCGAACAGACGAACTGGCGGGCATTGTGAAACTATAAGGGTTTCATTTCCTTGTTAGACTACAAAACCCTCAAAAAATATTAACACCATAATAATTGAACCGGCTTCAACAAAACTAACTAAAAGGACTAAAGTAACTCTAATAGGAAAAACAAACTATTGAAATATGTGCATGATGTCAACCTTAACAGACAGAAACAGTCACATTATGCACCAACTTCAAATGACTTTGTTTCTTCTATTATCGTTATTTTAGTCCATTTAGCGGGTTTTGTTGAAGACGGTATGTTTTTTATATATCCAGGAATATCTGCAGTTTTTGGTCTGGATCTTTATAAGATTGGTAATAATCTACCTACTGAAAAACTACTGAAAAATACTAAAATTTTATGCAGTTTTCGAAAAGGTAGTAAGTTCTCACGTGGATCCTGGCTAGAAATGGTTTTATCGACTTTCAATTTATTCAGCCAGTTTAATGTATAAAGCCCGGATTTTCCGCTCCTAACCGCTTACCGTAGATTCCTACCCAGATCCATAATGAATTTTATTGCTTTTGCATTAAAGTTATTCCTGCGCAATTTAATTCAGTGCCAAATGGGTGATGAATTAAAAACGCCAGTTCCTCAGGTTTTTTTCAATTACAGTTACATAATAATTTTAGTTTTAATTTCCTAGTAGGTACTAAAGTGGTTAATAAAATATGTTGATGGTGTTGAATATGTCTTCCATGAATTCTATGAATGAACATCATAGAATTTTAGTATTGAAGAAATATTAAAAATAAGTAAAAAAATGTAGATTTTTTTTAATAGCCGCCTTCAAAATATACATTAAAAATGTTTAAATAATTCATCTGACTTCTATTAAGTTCTTACTAATGTAATTGAAGTTTGCAACTTATAACATAATCTCCCAATCAGTTTAAAAAAAAATGTAATAGTAAAAGACTTGTATGAAGCAACTGTGTCAGATAAGGAATCAAACCCTGTGTCTTACGCAATTCGGGCGAATGCTTTACCTTGACATGACTATTCGTACCTATTCGAGAAATGCGCGGACAAACATACTACATACACTTTCGAAACTTTACATACGTGTTTGGAAGCTTCACTTGATCATCATACTAAAATATTATTCGATATCAACAATATTTAAAATATACAGGTCGAATCAAACCCATTTTTAAGACTTTTTTTTGTACAATGATTTTTACTGCGCCATGTTTGGAAGGCAGTTAAATGAACTCCTTGGTAGCAGTAAAATCTATTGTTAAACATGATTATTTTATCAGTAGTACACCTTAACCATATTTTAGAAACACAGAATCTTTAAAACAGGATGTAAAAGAAAGTACGAGCCAAATTCAAGAAGTTGGTTGTCAATCGAGTTTGTTATACAGGTAAAATAAAAAAAAACTTTTAACTCACCCCCTTGAATCATAATTCAGTGAATAATTAAGCAAAAATATGAAAGTCTGTATTTTTATAATATGTATTTAAAAAAGGATTATATTCTAAGCTCGATTGACAACCACCCCTTGAATTTGGCTCGTCCTTTCTTATACACCTTGCTTAATTTACATCTCAGTGGCAGAAAATTATAAATATGATCGTCGTTTGCATTGTTAAATTACCTTTTGGGAACGAAGAAACATCATAGCTTCGATCAACTCTATACGAACAAATGTTTTTCGTTGTCGACAAATGAAGGCAGATAAGCGAGTATTTTGGAGGGAAAGAGAATTCGTTACGTGATAAGATTAAGAGATTAGTACGAATGCTCTCAAAGTGCTGGTGTCTCGGGGCGGAGGTTTTGTAACTAGGGGTTAGCGAAAAGAACACATGAAGGTTAAGCTGCTTTGACGAAATACTTAAGTAGTTGCAACGTTTTTTTTTGGTAGAAAATATTTAATTAAAAATTACGTAGCAAAATCGAGATGAGTAGATCGATTTCAAGAGCGATGAGTGTTATCACTAAACGTACATCACAAGATATTGATACAGCATGTAGATAAAAACACACCACATAAAAATGGAAATGGTCAGGTCATATCCAGAGAGTCACCGATGAAAGATGGTCACAAACAGCAACAATTTGGTACCCAATATATAAAAAGAAGAAAGAGTAGACCTCTTAAAAGATGGATGAAATTGCCGGGAACTTGTGGCCGAGACTGGCCAAAGACAGGGACACCTGGCACGGTCTGGAGGAGGCTTTTACTAAATCAAAAAAAAAAACTAATTCTAATCTAAGCACAAACTACTACTTCTAAACTAAACTAATACTTCTTACAAATAATTAAGTTACATACAAACACACATACATATATATCTGTTAATTAATTTAAGGGATATAAAATAAAAGCTTATAATAATAATAATAATAATGTTATTCTAATGAGCAAAATTATTGTAAAGTTTCATCAAAAGCCATTAAATAGTTTTAGCGTGAGGAAGTAACAACCCTACATCCATCCTCAAATAAATAATTACGCGATTATAATAATATTAGTGAGATTTGAACAAAGAACACCACCAACACGTTCGTTCTGCAGCAAATAAACATTGAACGCTAGATACGATACGCATGGATTTAAGGCTGGAACAATATAAATTTGAATGCTGTTCGTTAGCAATAGCCGTCGCTAGGCATCACAACAAAGGTGGCGTAGAATCCATTGAGTAGAATCTCTGAAGTTCCGTTTAAAATTTGAACAACCTCTATTTCTGCAAACAAATTATGTTTATATATATTCTTTATTGCACTTAAAAGTTGTGTAGGAAATACATGAAGTCACAATGTAAACAAAGGTGGGCTTATCCCTAAAAGAGATCTCTTCCAGCCAACCCATAGGTGTTGGAATTGTAATATTTGCGGTTATCGGCAGTGCTAAATTAAATTACATTACATTATGTTTATTAGTTAACTTAAGTTAACTTATGATGTAAAGTAATTTATCACTAATTCAATTACTGTTACCCATCGATAACGAGAATTTAGTCATCTCATCCCATTTTTATTATTTTTTCTTTGTAAACTTATCCCGCTTGAAACTAAATGTAAAACAAATTGTAATATTTGTATATTCGTAAACAAATTTGTGAGGAGAAAATATAATACGCTTAAAAAAAACTATAAAAATCACACTTCAATAATATTACACAATACAGTAAAGTAAATAACAGTTTAAACTGTGGAAATCAAAAAGTATAACAAAAAATCAAGCAACAGTCTTAAGATTAATAAGGATTTGCCTAAAAGTAGTCAAAACACATTCGATTCATAAAAAATATCATAATATGGTATTTTTATGGTTGTGTTGTTGAATACGGTTGCGTATTTGTAAATTAAACGTAGTTAAACACTTTTATGCATGTCAGTACGAAACGTAAAATATGTCAGCGGGATGAATTGTCCAATTCAAATATTGCACTAGGACAACACATTCCGCGGGGTGAGATCGAGCGGGATGAGTTGATCAAAACCTTTCGATAACATACCTTTACTGGATGTCAGTCGGATAACGGGGTGTACAAAGGATTCTGACACCCATTTACCACTGCACACCAATTTGAAACCGCGGCGACACTCAATAAGCTGTACTAGTGATACAATACTGTGACCGGCGGTAAACATACTATCGAGGTCACCGACACCTAATCAGCTTAAAAGCTAAAATCGCTTGCACCTCGCGTCACTCTTTGCTTGAATCGACCCCTTTTTAGGGTTCCGTAGCCGAATGGCAAAAAACGGAACCCTTATTTCGTCAAGTCTGTCTGTCTGTCTGTCCGTCCGTATGTCACAGCCATTTTATTCTGTAACTATAAGCATTACACTGTTGAAATTTGGTAGGAAGATGTATCCTGTTAACCGCTTACCGATTCTCTTACAAAAAATAAAAAATAATGTCATTTAAGGGGGGGCACCCATACATGTACACACATACACATACTATAACGAAAAAAAAAATTGTTAGTCAAACCTATGCGTGTGGGACTGGGGTGTCTAAAGATAGGTCTTTTAAAATGATATTGAGGTTCCTAAAACCATTTTCTTTTAAAGTCTAACGTTTCATAGCTATCCGCTTCCAAAGTGGTAAAATGGGCGTCCCCCCCCCCCCATCTAACTTCTAAACCAAGAGAGTGTAAATTTAAAAAAAAATATGTAATATAGATTGTAACAAACACTTTCAACGAAAATTAGTTTGGACGAGATCGAACGAGAAGTTTTTGAGATATAGCATGTTTTCAACAACCGCAAACATAACTTTGTACTTCATACAAACACTATGAAAAACAAAGTTATATTTGTAGTCAACAAAAAGTTGTGGTATTTTACTAAGTAGAAGTAAGTGGATTCCCTAATTCATTTAAAGTTGGCACGGAACCCTCAGTGCGCGAGTCCGACTCGCACTTGGCCGGTTTTTGTCGTTTACGCAAGTGGTCAGGCGGCAGAGACGCGACCGTGCTTTGTTTGATTCATGAATTTCAAAGTTGTCATGCAGCAGAGTTGACCAATTTTTATGTTGTGAAATCTGGCAATCATTATTCTCATGATGAGACTAGCGCAGGCTTGACAGTGCAGTGACGGGAATAGTAGATATCTTTCGTTTTCTTATAGACTTTTATGAATCGGATACCATTGAATTCAATATTGCTATGTCAATCAATGAACTGCTATAGCGAATTCTATTATTGCGAATCTGACCATTCCGGTAAACTTTTAAGTTATCAACAAGCGATTAATATTGCCCTTCCAAATTGTATATCGCATGATTTGTATAGAAGCATTCCTAATCCCGAAGTCACGAACCATGAGCAATTGACTTCTTGGCGAGGCGGTGCCACCATTCATGGCACACAATATAAGAAAAGACGTAATCATGTCTAGAGAGGAATCACGTCCAACGAAGACAACGCCGGAATTCCGTCGACCCGACATCCTCTGCAGTCGTCGCAGATAATTTTCTTTAACAAAAAGAAACGGATTTCTTGCTTACGTTTTTTTCTAAAATTAGGATAACAAGCCGAAACAGTTTATTGCTTTTTCTCATGTTCGGCCGGTGGAAACTTATCGGAATAAGGGGACAATGGTTGGAATCAGTGAGGATAAATGCGTGAGTAACAAACAAGAATGTGATCAGAATTTATTTGTATGAAGCAATTTATTTATTTATTTATTTGTACTGAGTACAGTCACAAAGATAAGTTATACTGAACGAACTAACATAGTCGGACATACAAAACAATATTTTATTAAATTAGAGTATGTTTATGCTATGATCAAAGTGTCATTGAGACCATAAATAAAAGCCTAGCCTACATAAAATGTGCTTCAATTAGTGTCATCAACGTCCATATCCAAGCAAATTTTATGTAGGTAGTTATACTCGTAGGCTATTCAAAATATGTTTTTAAAGGCATATATTAGGAAAATTGAAATAAAATATAATCACATACAATACAATATTTTCGAAACATACCTTAAAATTATTCACCATAGAAATGGTACTATCGACTACCAATTGATTCACCTTTGTACATTAACTAAAATTTGAAAACTCAACCATCGAATGAAACATTCCATATTATAGTTCTAACAAAAACTTAAAGCCAGTCTCAAGATAACCTTCTGAGTCGTTACGAACTGGACTAGTGAAGATAAAGAAAAACTTTTCGATTCGAATTTGGCAGATGGCGCAAAAAGACGTTTCAAAAGTTAGTGCAGTAGCAAGTCCAGCTCCAGGTCCAACTGCAAACATCTAAAGACATTCCAGTATGAATCCCTCTTGAATGCACTTTGCCTCCGGAAACGCGCATTGTTTTTACTTTTGGGAAATGATTTTCATTGCTTGTGTCTAGTTCCTTTTTGTAAATTTAGATAGCCAGATATTTGGCCCCGATTGCACCTGATGTTAAATGACAATGTAGCCTATGATGGCCCATGTCTGCCATATTACGTGATCGATAGTTCTCAAGTGATGATCAAATGTTACCAGCGGTTGAATTTCTAGGATTTTGCGTGTTTTCAGGAGAAAATACCTTAACCAGTGGTCATTAAAATAGCCATTCTGATATGAAACGTAGTCGTTTAAATCAACCGCTGACAACGATATTTAACCATTAGCACGCAACTAGTCTACTTACTTCCTCATTATTGTATCGATGTGAAACTGTATACTCTCGTTTAAGACAAATCTACAGGGTATAGCCTGTAATAGGAGAAAAACATTAACGTTAAGGCCCTTTATTAAACAATTCTTAATTATATTCATTTTTTTCTTTTTATAGTGTTTTATCACTATACAAACTTATTAATATAAATTGCACTTGTAAAAAGCAACTTTCGCTTTGTGACAGACGAAGAATCGAACCCCGTGTCTTACGCTATCCGGGCGTATACTACTCAGCCACCGTCACAATAGCAAGCCTGCTGTATTTTGCAAGCGCTTACATTAACGCGTAGGCTGCGAAAAATCATCAATGTTGCGAGATTGCTCTCACAATATCCGTAGGAAATATGTGTGTGTCAAGTGACTGTGGCCGAGTGGTATAGGCATACGCCCGGATAGCATTAGACACGGGGTTCGATTCCTCGTCTGTCACAAAGCCAAAGTTACTTTTTATAAGTGCAATTGATATATAACTCTTAATTATTTTAATTTAATATAATGAAAATATAATTTATTGTTATTTTCTAATAACAGAAATCGAACCAGCTATGAATTGCAAATAAAAGTGTAACATTCATAGTCATGTTTAGCGATTTCTATATATCTATTGAATAGAGATAGGGGTTATAACTTTAGATTACGAGATTTATATCTGGGTTAAAGCATTTCAGAGCATTATGACCAGTGCAAGGTAACTAACTATATTTCTGTAGAACCACTGATTAAAACTGCTGCTCCTATTACAGGCGACACGCTGTATTTTAGGCAATAAATACCTAAAAACAAAAATTTAAAACGTTTATACCATTGAATATTATAATAAAGTACCGGTTTATTTCATCGGAAGGTGCGTAGTCGATTAAAACTGTATTACTAGACTCAACAGTGATAATTCAAACTTATAAAAGTTTCAGATCGAGCAAAATAAGTAGATGCAGGTAAAATGCTTTCAAGGGTATCAAGAGCTACTCGTGTTTCTCAGCAAAACCTTTTCAACATCAGGAATAGGTACGCGGCTTAAACGTTACAAAGAAATATGTAACAGAGAAATAAACACCTTTTTGATGCATGGGTGGAATGCTAAAATATAAAATGTGAAAACTTTTCAGTCTCATATTTTTTTCCTATCTCATAATATTTAATATCATTGATTATTAGTTTACATTCGTCATAATGACAATCAAATAACGCGACTAAGCCTTACATTAAGTTAATTATATGGTGAGCTAAATCAAGAATTGATCGGAGTTACGAGCAAACATAATAAACAAAAACGGAATTGAACTAAGTTGAGAATGAGTCTCTCCAGCAATTTAGAATACCAAAGTGAAATAAGTTTTAAAGATAACAGGACGGTAAAAAATTACTCTTTCGTGTCTCCTCACATTTTCAAGGTGTGTGAAATATAGACAAGGCGCGTATGACGCGATATGAAATTGCAATGAGAGGCCGGGGGCCGGCCGTCTCAGGCCTCCCGACAAATCCCGCTAACGCCTTCATTACCCACACGTCAACCCTCATCTACCGTCTTCGTCACAGCCTCAATCTTTTCGCGGATATTACCCTTAAATTATGACAAAAGCGCCACATCGGGAGATGCATAATGAATCCTGCTAGTGATGAATGTCGTCTTTCATCTTCCATCGACGTTTCTATCAAATACTTATTATTGAGTTTCTTCATGCGCTCTGCGCTGCAATTTGAGTGTGATGATGACATATGGGTTGGACAAAGTCTTATATTTGTTTTTACGAGTGTTACTGTTATATGAAATAAGTTTTATTTAGAAATATTGTTATTTTTTTCAATGCAAATATTTTAACAAGTTATGTGAGTACCATAGTTTTAAAAAATATATATGATGTGTTTAGAATGTTTTTCATAAATTGTAGACCTCTGGCAAGATTGCTATTAGTAAGTAAAGTAAATATTTTTAGTCACCTACAAATACACCGATTTTTTATTCCACAGCGGTATGAAACCAAGTCACATTCGCGATTCCATATTTCACGTTGTGTATTTTGCAAAAGTTCGTAGGAATGTCAACCGAGTGTCGGCCGACAAGTTAAAAAGAAAACTGTTAAAAGTTAAAACGAGATGACAAGAAACTTGTTGGTTTACAGACGAGACTATGAGTACCATAGCTAGCTATGAGTACCGGGTTTCATTTCATGCTGCAAAAGTTGTTTTTCATTCATACCGCGTACCGCGTACCATTAATCAAAGTTGCGGATGATTTTTTAACAAGGTGATTGCATTAAAAAGAAGCTGTTTGGTTTGTATAAAAATTTTAAAAACTCATCAAACTCTCTTTAGTCTTTCATTCCGACTTATCTTTGACGTTTGTTGATTAACTTTAAGTCAATAATATTACAGCATGTTTGTAAATACTACCTAAAATATTTATTTATATTTTTGATATAAGGTTTTTCATAATAACTATACGCCCGTCAGGAATGTTTCTGTAAACATACTTTACATTGATTGATTACGTAATAAAATTACATTCTTTTAACGTTTGTCAATGCCACAGTTATATATCTACGAGTTCGTGATAAAGACAAACCTATACGAAAATTATATTTGCACATTTGAGTATAAAGCAAATAATATATACTAATATCATAAAGCTTAAGAAATTGTTTGTAAGAAAGAGCTAATATCAGAAACTACTAGTAAGACATATATAGACAGATTTCAAAAAAAATATTTTAGTGTGGAAAAGTTTACACGTCGAAGGAGGCTTAAAGGCTATAAAACATCACCCTGCGACGGGAGGGGACGGATCAAACATAAAACGCGCAGAAGAAGTCGCGGGGGACCGCTAGTAAAAATATATATGGCGAGGCGAAGACAAATGTTACTAATAAGTGGATGTATGATTGTTTCGTTGTCACGCCAAAACGTCTGGATAGTTTGTGCCGCAACTTTACAATAATAAAGCTCATACGTCAGAATAACAGATAGGCAATAAATAATAGTGCTTTTTTAGATCCAACATTAACGCGGGTTACATCGTGGGGAACCGCTTGTAAAGTATAATATTTAAGCTTGGTTGTTCCATCTTATTTAAATTAGAGTCTTCAATGTCGTTATTTAGTATAGATTAGCTATTTGATGTCAAAGGATCACCTTAAATAGTGCAACATAGCCTTAGTTCAAATTCATTATATTTACCTATCATACTTGGCTACAAAGACGACTGAACTAGAAACTACATAATTTACAGTCTTAACCAGCTCGACAAAATTAGCATATATACCTCAAGGGTTATTGATGGAAAATTCATCTTCCTAGTCATGTAATAGATATGTGAAGAGTTTTCGAAAATCATGTCCGATATGCGACTTGGGGACGAGTGCCCTCAAAGGCATTTTATAATATCTTGTATTCCTTTTACCCTTTGCCGGTTCTGTACGGATAAAAGCTCGCGGCTCTTTGCGAATCCGGTGGCCGGCAAACTTCCTGCCTGGACAAACAATTTTATTTCTCGTTTCAGTCATTATGGCGTTATTTTTATTTACTGTATGGCTGGTACACATTGTCAACTGCAGCGACTCAAACGTGGTTTTAATGTTCTCCTTTTCTCTTTACATATTCATGCAAATGGATTAGGTGTATTTTTCGACAAGAAACTATCTTTTCACGTGCGTTACAATAAAATTCATACCATGGAAAGTGATCGTATTGAGATCCATAAATATTGTTAAGACGTCTCTTTTCGTCACGGGCACTATCGCGAATTTGTTTCCTACGAAGGTACTTATGCTGCCAAAAATTAACATGGTCAGCCTGGAAATTAGACGCAAACGATTCGAGCTCATAAACCTGCATGAAATGTTACTTAGTGAGTGGTTCCCCGTCTTTACCTGCATCGATAAGTATAAACAAGCATTTCGAAGCCCGTGATCGCAAGCCCTGTTCTCACCCCAGGTGAATTGCAACAACACCTCGAACTGCAACCCGGTATTACCCGGTATTGTGGATGTGTCGCATCCACAATGATTTACCGCTGGACTTTCCGAATATTGCTATCATGAATTCTTATCCGAATTTCTTTTGAAGATTTGTACGTGATGTTCTAAAATTAATTAGTCGCGCGTGTGCGAGACTTCGTTGCTTGAAATAACACAAAATATTATCTTCAATTATAGCCTATTTGCTATTCTAATATGTAAGCGAATGTATTGTAAAGTTTCGACACATTTATGATATTATATCTAAGTAAGTAGTAGTAACTAAGTAAAAGCAAATTTCCTTACAAGCTTTAGTGTGTAATAAAATACACTGTCTGGCCATAAATACTGTTACAATTAATAATAAAAAAGATATTACATTTGAATTTGGAATCTGTCATTTTTATACGATTGCTCATTGTGTTTTCTTATTTTGACGCCAATACATTTTTTAATATTTTGCGATATTAAAATGGAGTGGGATGATAAAGAGAACCGAATCGCTGTGATTGCATTACACAAAGTTGGTATGGAGCCCAATGCAATTTTTAAAACTCTCCATACGCTTGGTATTAGTCAAATGTTTATGTACCGGGCTGTGAAACGATGTTACTCATTTTATGTACATCTCTCAAGCACATGTTGTTACTTAAAGTTAAGTATAATATTCATATTATGAATAAAATTTGTATCACCTCGACTGTAAACTGTTTTATGTTTAAATAAAATAAACTAAAATGAAACGTTTTTCACCACCATATTAGTTATTTATTAAATAATTCGGTTAAAGTTGTGAATTCGTTGGATTCCACTGTTAAGTTGACCTCTAAGCTTACTCATGACATTTTGAATAGTTTGTTGACTTTCATAAATTTAATTACTTAAAAGATATAACACACGAACGGCAGTCCACTGATCACAACGCGATTTTTGTCAAAACGCAAAAGCAGCTATCAATGGTTACGTATCGACCACGATTTCATTGATAGTTAATTTAGGTGTACCGAGTTAAGTTTATTTGCGTTTTAATTCTGATTGTGTATGACTACTTATTGTACGCCCGACGGGCAGGTTATAGGTTGTCCAATATTACACACTAAGGTGGACTTGCACACTATGATTTAACCCGGGATTACGCTAACCCTGGATTAAATCTTCGTTCTGTCTCTGTCAACGTCAAATAAACAAGACAGAATGATGATTTAATCCAGGAGTAGCGTAACCCTGAGTTTAATCATCATGCGCAAGTGGGCCTAAGACCTGTTGTAAAATAACCTATTACCATGCAGAAAAATATTTTGATTGATTGATTGAATGCTCATGTAATTCATTCAACCTTCCATTGGCAAGCCTCTGAAAGGTTACGGCATTTGTAGTTGTCTCAGCTGCTCGTGTTTTAGCGAACCATATCTACAATGTAACGGAAACAGAGTTCTTTAGATATGCGTACAGAAATAAAAAAATAACTTACAATTGCAAAATTTACGCGCTTGTTTGTCTGAATAAAGCATTAAAAAAATACAGGCAAAAGTTTCGGGCTGATCACGCGTAATGAGTGTACTTGGTCACGGGTCTCACCACGTATGATCATCCGTTTGTTCACTATAAAAGCACTGGCCAAAAAAAGAGTTTCAAACGAACGCCATCGCCCGCCCTTCTGATTTGACCGCGTGTCAATTTAATGTCTTAACGCCCCCGGCGCGAAATAAGACCTGCAATTAATAATATAGCGTAATTAATTCCTAAGGATTGCGATTACTACTGACCTTGTTAAAATCTCAGTGTCGTCTTTCTTTAGTAATTATCGTCAATGTCTTTTCACTCCAACAAAGACATCGGTTAATACTTGTACAACTATTAACCAGGCCCCGAAAAACTGCTAGAAGAAATAAAGTGTTGATCACTCATCAAAAGAATCCAAAAATATATTTGGGAAACCATAATCCCTGAGCCTGGATAACAACTACCTTTTCTTGTCGCTATATATCCATAGTAAAAGTTTTTGTTTATTATTTTTGTGACTGATAACAGAAACAAGCTTTATCACGAACAATTCTATCACATTTTTTCCAATATTTCTCTTAAAATTTTACCCGTAAAAATGGAATAAAATATTTTTAAATGAAAAAGAACGCGACTGACAAAATACAAAATTCGTTCAGTTGAGAGATAAGTACAGTTTTTTATGTCGGGTGAAATACCTATAATACGAGCAAAGGTAATTTTACGATGTTTTTAGCAGGCAAAGTATAATAGCTCCCGCAAAGCGCTTTGCTTCATCACAGAAATAGGTCAATGTTCTCCACATGCTCTTTTCCATATTTTTCAAAATTCCAAAATCTGAATAATCGAAATCTACAGAGTATCATAAAAATTCACGACCCATCTTTTTTGTTTTGCCGTAATCGATAAAAAAACTCGCACATTTGCCAAAAGCTGCTCAAAGGTCAGTCAAAACTCAAATGCCTGTCACTGTGTGGTCGATGCTACCTTTACACTTTCGGATACACAGATTTGCCGAAAAAGGATCCGTAGAGTATATTTAGGATTAAAATAAGACAGATTTTAGTCTTATTAATGCTTAAACTTTGGTACACATCGGGATCTATGTGGGATTCATAATGTCCGCGGCTTGCTACATTTTACATTATTGCGTGTAGGTGTTAAATACCCCATCGATAAATCAATGATTTTCTAAGAATCACTTACTCAGGTTACTAAGATAGATACCGTAAATTAAGTCTGGATAAAGGATGTATATAAGAAGTGTGGGTTGAATGTGGGAGTTGATGATGGGAACTTAAAACAATATCTTTAACAGAATGAAACAAGTTTGGTATCGAAAATAACCTCAACCGAGTAATCAATATCTTACCTCGGACGTTTTAAGCTCTACCTACTGCGAGACTTCTCATTCTGAGAGAACCTCTTTTTCATTGAATTTAATAATTATACGCCTTTTCAAAGGTATTATACACCACTCACACCTTTTGTGTTTGCAAACCCAGATATTTAGATATTAAAAGGCATTACGAATTTCTTTAACAAATAGAAGTCAACGCGATTTTTTTTTAAATCTACAGCATCTGTTTCTATTCCCAGGTCTCCTCCGCTTGCAGCAGTTGTACCAGAGCCTTCAACCGGGCAACGCTACCTTCCGCATTTCAAACGTCAAACGGGTCACCAACGCTACAGATGTCGTGGACTTCCTTCGAGCCATCGAGCGCTTAGACCGCTGGAGCAATAAGCACGTCGTACTGGACTCAACTACGCAATTGGCCAAAGAGGCACTGATCCTTCACGTCCGCGATGTTCAACTCGGCCGCAGGAACTATCACTACTTCCTCAGTGGATTGGTAAGTAACACTGACTCGTTAGTATTCAGTTAGAAAGTTGACGACCTCCGTGGTGTAGTGGCTAAGCACGCTGGGTTTCAAGGCGTCGCCGCTCCGAGGTCCCGGGTTCGATTCCCGATCGGGTCAATATAGAAATCAAAATTTTCTACATTGTCTCGGGTCTGGGTGTTGTGTTACCACCGTTGTGTCTGATTCCCATAACACAAAAGTGTATTGGCTACTTAGTTTGGGATCAGAGCAACATATGTGATTGGTGTCCAACATTTATTTTTTAAAAAAAGCCACGTTTAAGCTACATTTGTGTGACGCTTCTGGGTAGTAATAACGTACAACGATGTTGTAAATTGTAAATCATTGTAAAATGTCCTGACGTCTATCATACGACAGGCCAAAATTCTGTAGGTATTCCTCCACCGTGTAACTCAATCTTTTTCCTCAGTGGATTACTCAATCCTGGCACTAAAGTATCAAGTGAAAAAACAGTTAAGACATAAGAATTAAACATTTATGTTTATTGCTTCAATCAGACAGTGCAAACTGGACTCATAACTTCTGAATATATCACGCGTGGTACAATGACACAATTGGCAAAAATCCTTTCGCGACGTGCACTTATGCCGTAGAAACTATCACTACTTTCTTAGCTGATTGACGAATGATCCCGTGACTCGTTATTAGCGAGTTGAATCTGTGCCGTAAGTATTCAATGCCGCTACCCATTGTTGCATTTAGAGCGTACTAATTACCTGTGAAGACGGCACCGAATCCCTGCGGCGCTGCTTGACTTCTTGAACCGTTAATGAGAAATTGTCTATAAGTTTTCAGATCAGGACAAATACCGTGTTTATTTCACTATTTAGTTTACCCATTAAGGTATTTTTATTAAAATAAGTAAACAAAATCTATTTCTATTCAAAATCTACAAAACATCGAAAACAACAACATCTTCTGAGAATTCCAAAAAAACTTTTGAAAACAACACAATTATTTCTACTCAATATTAAATGATTGAGAATTAACAGGCGGATTAAGATAAAGAGATTTAACAAAATATGAAAGCCAAAAATAAGTTTTATGGTGTCCTTCGTAATATCAGATTCAAAAGCAGGTATTTAAAGCTTTTATAAGTGACCTGTTACGAGGAAATGAGAATGTCCAAAATTCTTCTCGTACCGTGTTCTATTGGGTAGTCACGTGTGTTAATATAACCTATGTTACAGGAAAGTTACGATATACGCCATTGAATACAATTCCTGGGAATAGTATACACATTTAAATAAGTACACTTAAAATTGGGGTATACAAAAGCCTTTACTGATCACATTTGCGTAGTCAAATGTAAAAAAACGGAAGTACCTAATGTAAGTATAAATCTATCATGATTTTTTTAAATTCATGGTAAATTATTTACTTGACTCAATACCATGAACACACCAGATTTCATCAGTATCTGATGGCCGTCAAAAAGTGATAAGTTTTGTATCAGAAGTGTGTGTAACAAAATTTGTGTATTGTTATAATTGTAGCGATGACATACCAGTTTACATCTCGGGAGTATGTAGCTATGCTACGCGCGTACATTTTATCCGGTGGGAATGCTTGTGCTACTGCACGTCCTTACAGAGAACAGTACCCAAAAGCTCGACAGCTTAAGATCCGTACTATGGGTAAACGTTCACCAGCGATTACTCGACCACAATGCATTTCACTTTCCATATTATAACCAAAGCCGAGGAAGACTAGCCTATTCGTAAATTGTATGCTGCTCGTATTTTTTATATCAGTTAGTACTCATTATCATCTAATTGAAGAGCTAGGCTCTTGCCGGTAAAGAGATTTTTCCATTCATTCCAAAGAGCTTCTTTTTCCGACATTCTCTTGACCTCTTGAAACGAAGCAACTTTTGATTTATTTGATGCATGTAGCTTATTCTTGGTCTTCCTCTCTTCCTTCTTCCTCCTATTTTTCCCTCTATTATCGATCTGATTAAACTGTCGTGTCGTATCAAGTGGCCCAACAAAACTCATAAAAGTCATTTATTTATGCAAATAGGCCCTCTGGGGGCACTTTTACACGTCCCAATATAAACCCTACCACAGCTTCGGGACAATTGTGGGCTAGTGCTGAGAAGAAGCTGCGCAACAAACTCAGTCACTATTGTCAATGTCTCTTTTCAAAAGTTTTACAATGTTTGTATTATTCATGCAAGTCCATACATTATTATCTTTTTAATAATCATCTACTTTATAATAACCTTTCGTCATAAGGGTTTATTTAATAACAGTTTTAAATTTATTAACTGGTAAGTTTATAATGTGTTCTGGTAGTTTATTGAAAAACTTTATACCTTTCCCCATGAAAGAATTACCTACCTTTCGAAGCCTAAATTGTGGAATAGCAAGCATATCCTTATTCCTAGTATAATATATGTGTATGTCACTATTTTTCGTGAATGAATGTATTTTTTTCCGTACATACATTAAATTTTCGTAAATATACTGAGAGGCTAGAGTTAATATTCTAATTTCTTTAACACCTCTCGTAAGGAATCTTGAGGTTTAAGATTATAAATAGCTCGCACGGCTCTTTTTTGTAACACAAAAATAATCTACATCAGCAACCGCGCCCCACAGTAAAATGCCGTAGGACATCAAGCTATGGAAATAACTAAAATAAACTAACCTAGCTGTTTCTACATCAGTCAAACGTCTAATCTTCCTTACAGCAAAAGCAGCTGAGCTTAGTTTCCCTGACAAAGCCTCTATATGAGGACCCCATTGTAGTTTGGAGTCTAAAGTGATTCCTAAGAATGTTGTGGAATCAATAGTATCAAGCGGTTTGTCTTTTATCTTAACTTGAGTTGATGCCTGTCGGACATTAGGCATCGTAAACTTTACATATTTAGTTTTACTTCCATTAAGAAGGAAATTGTTAACAGTAAACCAATGTAATACTTGTGAAAGAGTATTACTCACATCCTCAAAATTTTCTTCACCTCTTGGAATTTTAAATATAAGTGAAGTATCATCTGCAAACAATACTATATCACAAAGATTTCCTATAAAATGCGGGAGGTCATTTATATATATTAAACTTAAAAGAGGTCCTAATATAGATCCCTGGGGCACACCCGATGTTAGAGGTGCTCCAGAAGACTCAGTTCCGTTTATATATACTTTTTGCATTCTACCTGAGAGATATGAATTAATTAAATTTCACGAGTTCAATGATGCCCCATAGTGACATATTTTTTAAGTAATGTTTCCCTCTATAATGTTTCCCAACATTCTCCCTCTTTTACTCTCAATTGATTCTATTAGTTTCCTCTTTTCCTTTACTATGTTAAAACTTAAGATAACGAGAAAATATTTAAATTTTATTCGCTTTACTGATGCTATCGCAGCCATAGCAGAATATAAGTCTGAATTAGAAGAATAAGTGAAAAAAATTGACATCATATTCAAAGACTTTGCACTTAAATAAATACAAATAACACTGATTGCAGCAAAGAAAGAAAAATATAGGCCATTGACAATATATTAGTGGAACAGGTTAAAAACTTTTAATACAGCCTCATGCAGCCTCAATGCAGCCTTATAACTGACAACTCCAGATATACACCAGACATAAAAGCAAGGAATGCAATGGAGGGCATGATTTTTGCAAACAGCGTTCGCAAAAAACTTGTGAAAGTGTATATCTGGAGTATAGCACTCTATGGGTGTAAAACGTGAACCTTGACCAAGAAAGCTAGGGAGAGACTGGAAGCGTTTGAGATGTGGTGTTGGAGAAGAGTGAATTAACCACTAACCGAGTATTGCATTGTGCACCTGGATACTGTGCAATACTGAAGCAAATATTTTCCATTCTCGGATGAATGCATGTTTACAAGGATTGGATGTTCAATCAACACAATGAACACTGGTGGTTGATACGCAATTCTAGTTAACTTGGGAGAACTCATTCCAACACAGATTTAGTGTCAATCCTGAATGATAACATCGTTGGCCCATATTTTATTGAGGGACGTCTCACGGGGGAAAGTTACCTAAATTTGCTTAGGACAATAATTTCGTCAATGTTGGATAACAAACTTACAAAACCTGTGGTTTACTATGGTAGTGAGGGGGGCACAGTGCATCAGTTCCTGACGGAAGAGTTTGGGAGTCAGTGGATATGTCGAGTTGGGCCCGTGACTTGGCCTTTACGCTCGCCGGATCTTACGCCTATGGACTTTTCCTGCGGAGTGAAATTAAACGATGAGTGAACATAAGTAAGACAGCGTTGAAACAGCATATTTTGGACGCTAAACGCTAGTTAAACGTCTGAATAAAGTCTTACTTTCTTTACAAAAATATTTATTAAAACGTGCCCGTCTTTGCCTAGATTATAAAGGTGGACATTTTGAAAAGCAATTAAAATACTTGTAAGTTATTTTTTTTTGTAAATACTATGTAAATTAATTTAAATTTTAATAGCTGCTGATTCTAACTTAGTTAATACGCCGAAGTAAATTTTTGATTTATGGGTTTTACTTTAAGAATTTAATTGTTGTTTTATTATTGGTTTTGTCTATGCATGATTTCGTAATATGAAAGAGGAGTTAGTAGCTATTAGAATAAAGTATGTATGTATTATCTAATTGTCATTTTAATTAATTTTAATTGTACCCATCTCCGTTTTCTTCCTATTTTTTTATTAAAAAAAATGTAAGGCCACCTGTTTGTTTAAGACGTTATAACAGTTGTGGTCTTATTTCAAGTTCAAGGTCAAACAAGTGGCGAGAGCAGGCGAATGAAGAACATGATTATTGCGTTTTTGTTATGAATGGACTTTAGTACTAGAAAATATGTCAATGGATTCGGTGAAATTTAGTGATACAAACTAATGCGAATCAATTTGTTGTTTATAAATATTTAAAAGTTATGACTTCTTCAATATAATAACAGTAACTTGCTTTATAAGCCTTTAAAAGGTTTGTATTAATTAAAAAGTAGTTTTGCATCCTGAAATCAGCTGGAAATGTGTGGTGTAAGTTATACCTCTATTAGACATATTTACTACGAAATGTATACGTTTCCTAAACAGCACTCGAAAATGAAATATATTATAAAATTAATTGTAAATTGTAAGTTTTTTTAAAATCCTCAATGAAAACTCTATTTGCTGAATTATCAAATAGTATAACGATATTATCTCCTCGTATAGTAGGAGAATATCAAACAGCTTAAAAGTTTGTTTGTGTTTTTGAACGAGCTAATCTCAGGAAACACTGGACTGGTTTGTAAAATCGTATTTTTTGTTAGATAGCTTATTTACTGGGACATAGTGGGTTTATCAGAAGTCCGCAGAGAGGACGACGACACGATAACTCTGAAGTCCGGCAACCTGCTCTTCTACCGGGAGGGTGACCAAAAGTCCCAAGGTGGTGTTGGGTTTCTTGTCCACAGGTCCCTCGTAAACAACATCGTAACCATCGAGAGTGTGTCGAACAGGGTTATATACCTTATACTCAGAATAACCGAAAGGAATTCGCTGAAGGTCATACAGGTATATGCACCGACCTCGAACCACCCGGATGAAGAGGTAGAGGAAATGTATGAGGACGTAAGTAGAGCCATACACAACTCCAAAACCTATTTCACTGTTGTTATGGGGGACTTCAACGCAAAACTCGGCAAGCGAGGCGAGGGTGAGTTGAACGTGAGACCTTTTGGATATGGTCAAAGGAACGCCAGGGGAAATAGGCTGGCCGACTTTCTGGAGAAGAATTTCTTGCGATGAACTCTTTCTTTGAGAAGCCGCCTCAAAGGAAATGGACCTGATTGAGTCCGGATGGCAAGGAGAAATGAGATAGACTTCATCATGACCACCAAGAGACGGTTATTCAATGACGTCTCCGTGACCAACAGGGTAAAAACCAGCAGTGATCACCGTATGGTTCATGAGGCACATTGAATATAAATGTCAAATTGGAAAGGTGCCGCTTGATGAAGTCCACGCTCCGACCTACTTGTGCCCATATCCAAAATCTCGAGAGCTTTCAACTCGAGTTGTCAAACCGCTTTGATTGCCTAGAGAATTGCGTATCAGTGGAAGAAATAAACAACGGGTTTGTAGAAACTGTCCAAACAGTCGGATCTAAGTTTTTTAGGCCTGGCCGTAAAAAGACCTCAAAAACTCTCGGTCCACACTCTCGACCTTATGGCAGAACGTCGATCTATGGCACTGCAAACCTCCGTTAATACTCAAACCTACAGGCAGCTTAATAGACGAATATTGAAGTCTCTGCGACATGACATTCGTTCCTTTAACACGAATAGTGTTAAAGAAACAATAGAGCGGAACCAAGGTTCCAAAGTGTTTGCAAGGGACATGTCTATTGGGCAAAGCCTGTTGACGAAGCTTAAGACGGAGAACGGCAGTGTAGCGTCGACGAAAGCAGAGGTTTTGAGGGAGATCGAAAGGTTCTATGGGCAGTTGTACACCTCAGTCGCCAAACCCGTTCATAGCTCGGTCAGAGACCCACGAATTATCCTGACCCGTAGCCTTATATATAGCCCGTAGCGTATAGCCTTGAGAATCAGTAAGCTTAAGTGGCAGTGGGCCGGGCACATAGCGCGAAGAACTGATGGCCGTTGGGGCAGGAAAGTTCTAGATTGGAGACCCTTCGACCAAAGACGCAGCGTAGGACGTCCACCAACAAGATGAACAGACGACCTTAAAAAGATCGCAGGATCAAACTGGATGCAGACCGCTAGTGATCGGTCGCTGTGGAAAGCCGTGGGGGAGGCCTATGTTCAGCAGTGGATGTCCTTTGGCTGATAATGATGATGATGATGTGCTTATTTATCAAGAATAGCTTAAGGCTATAAAACGTCACGATACGACTTATAAGAGCAGAGTAACAATGAAAGTTATTGAAAAGCAAAGTGTTTTAAAGTAAATTTAAAAACTCAATGGGATGAGGGATGCGACACTCCTTTTCCTAGTATTTTGCCGTAGAATACGTGAGTGAAGTATCCGATACTTCACCCGCGTCAGCGTCACGCGGTCTGATCCAAAACATACTGTATGTTTGCTACATAATTGTCTCAATGAGACCCTTTTTAAAAACTCTGATTCTTCATTTAAAATCGTGTTTTACTTATAGTCATACGTCTTATGGCGAAATTTCGGCGAAAAGCTGCACTTTGTGATTAAAGCAAGCCACTTTGCACAGTGATAGTAAGGATCAAAATAAGCGATTTCACTCGCAGCAGCGACAGTTTCACTTCTTAAATAATACTAATAATAAATAAAATGCTTTTATTTCTTAATATCTTTTACAAATATTTTGCCGGGGCTTCCCATAAAGTTATCTAAGCGATACTTGTGTAGGGATAGCCTCGCTCTACCTCTTCAAAAACAGAGAAGATATTTACACAGTACAGTAGTATATAACTTAGCTTAGCCGAAGAAAGAGGAACAGGATGACACTCCTTAGGAACAGAGATGGCGCCACTTTTCTAAAAAACAATTGAAAAATTCTACAAGTCAAACCACGTCATCGATTTTAATGAAAATGGTATCATATAAAAGATAATTATATTATCTATTATAGAAAAAAACATTGTCAAGATAGTATCTTCCAAACATGCACAAATATTAGTATATTTGACTAGTGTCAAAACAAAATAAAGGCCACAGTAAATTTTATGTTTTGTGAAAATTTTTTTGGGTTGTGGGGTAATGAAATGATTAAATTAAATTGATTGATAACTTTCTAATGTTAAAATCATAAAACAATAACTAAGAATTTAAAAAATATGAATATTCAATATGTTTTCAAAAATATGCAATTTTACCCAAGGATGCAAACCATTTTAATAAAAATTAAAAAAGAAACGGATTTTTTTAAATGATTATGGACTTTTTTCAGTATCGCGTGTATCCTCCCCATTTCTGAACACATTCTCGAATCCTGGAAGGCATACTTTCTACCAGATGTCGCACAGTCTCTTGTGAAATTTGTTCCCAGCTTGTTGTAAGCACGTTGATGAGCTGTCTCTCATTATGCACGGGTCGATTTGTGTCTCGGACACTTCTTTTCTAACAAATCCCACATATGCTCAATGGGATTAAGGTCTGGACTGTTCGCGGCCTCGGTAAGACCTGTATTCCAGCTTCTTCCAGGGCGTCCCTGATGGGTCGAGCTGTATGGGCGGGGGCGTTGTCGTGCATCAGTTTGAATCCAGTCCCAAAACTTTGTGCAAATGGCACCACATAGGGTCTGATAACCTGCTCAATGTATCGTTAAGCCGTTACTGTGCCTTCATTTAGTATTACGACCTCAGTTCATCCCGATAGAGAGATTCCTCCCCACATCATGACATTGGGACCCCCGAATCTATCACTTTCATGGATACAAGTATCCGAAAATCGCTCACCTGCTCGTCTCCAAACCCTTATGTGACGATCGTCACTAAAAAAGTTCACTTTGCTTTCATCTGTGAACAATCCTGTGCTCCAATCACACATGTCCCAATCCTGGTGCTCCCTTGCAAATGATAATCCGCACGATGCGTTCCTGTTAATAGAATTCGCACTACACGTCTTCTGGAGAATTGCTGGTCTTCATGCAACCGATTTCTATTCGTTTGGTCAATAACACAGGTCGCTTCCCAACAACAAATCCCTCTCTGCGTGCAGTCAGGCGTATGTAGCGATCTTCCTGTGACGTAGTTGCTCGAACTCTGCCTGATCCTGCTCTTCTGTTTACCCTCCTAGTCTCTTGAAAGCGGTCCAAAGCATTCTGGATTGCTCGTCATGAAAAACCAAGCTGCAAAGCTACAGAATGCTGCGAATGGCCCTCCTGTGTTACTTTAAATGCTCTAGTTGTGGTTTGGAGGTCCATATGTATTCGAATAACCCAGCAAAGCTTTAACTGTTCACAAAGAAATACACAGTTTAAATGTGTCAAACATTCGTCATAAAGTGGGGTAAATTTAAGTCGTTTAAAAATAAAATGAAAATTCTACCCACTTTCAATTTTATGCAAGTGGTGCAATCATCAGTTGCTCGTAAAAAGCAAGAGAATACACTACAAAAAAGTTTGCCACTTATGATCGCTTCAAAATTATTAATTCGGTCCAGACATAGAAATAAACAAGTGGCCTTTTTTTTACTAGTATACATTTTTTTAGTTTAGAAAAAATAGTTTTAGTAACTTTTTACTTCATTTTATCAAAAAAATATACGGCTGGGTATGTTTTTTCTTAGTTTGTATAATTGCCTAGTGATTACGGTATTTGGTAAAAAAAAAACACACTTCAATATCTCTTATAGTTATTGAGGTACATATATTTTATTATTAGCAGGATTTTTTCGGGCGCACCTATATCAATGATTATTATGTTTTAAATGTTTTTTTAATCATTTTTAAGGAATTTGTATATTGAAAGTAACGATTAGCGACAAAATCATACTTGATTTAATTTAATTTCATCTTAAGTAGCAAAATTTTGATCCCAAAGGAATATAGATGGCATTTTAATAAAAAAGGATGTCAAATAAAAAATAAATACAATAAGATATCACAAACGGAAATGATTGTAACCTCGCGACAATATAAAATGCCCATATATATTTTTTAAGTACAGAAAAAATAAATTTAGCTATTTTTACTTTATTTTCTTAAAAATAATAATCGTTGGGTATTTTAAGGGTAATTCATATTATAGCCCATTAATTATAGTATTATACAAAGAAAACAGCATATCAATATTTTCAATAATTACTGAGATATAAAATTATTAATGAGGGCATTATTTTCTCGGGCGCATAGATTTCAATGATAAATGCAATATCTCAATAATTGTTAAGGGTATTGACATGCGGTTTTTATTTGTTTATAACTGCACTTAATTGGCAATAATATAAATTACCCTAAAAATACCCCACGTTTATAATTTTTAATAAAATAAAGTAAAAGCAACTAAACATATTATTTTCAGAAATTAAAAAATACAAATGGACAATTTCTACGGTCGTGAGGTTTAAATCATTACTTTGTATGATCATTTTCTACATTTATCTTTCATTTGACCCCTCTTTCATCATAATCGGTGCGGAGGTATGAATTGTTGTTTTTTTTTGTTATTTTAAAAGAAAGTGTCTAATCTATGTTCCTTTGGGATAAATATTTCGCTACTGCAAATAAAATAAAATTGAATTTAGCAAAATTTGGTCGCTAATTGCTCTTATCAACATACATATTTATTAAAAATAACAAAACAAAACATTTGGTACATTCTAATCATTGATATTAGTGCGCCCGAGAAATTACTTCCCACATTAAAAAATATATATCTCAATAACTGTTTAATATATTTAAGAGCGGTTTTCTTAACTACATATCGTATTTACTAGGCAATGATTTGAACTAACAAAAAACATACCCAGCCATATATTTTTTTTATAAAATTAAGTAAAAAGTGACGAAAACTAATTTATGTAAACTGAAAAAATATATTTGTGCATGTTAGAAATGTAATATCTTGTTAATGATTTTTTTTTATAGATGATATAATAACCTTTTATTTCACACCTATTTTATAAAAATCGGCGAAAAAGTTTGACTTGTAGAAAATCTATTTGTTATTTTTAAAAAGTGGCGCCATCTCTGTTCCTAAGGGGTGAAACTGTCGCTGCTGCGGGTGAAATCGCTCATTCCGGTCCTTTCTATCACTGTGCAAAGTGGCTTGCTTTAATCACAAAGTGCAGCTTTTAAGTCATAAGACGTATGACTATTATGTTATTTACACATAGCGTTCGTTTGAAACATTCTCTAATACGACATTCGAATAAAATGTCTCAGGATATGTTTTATATTTAATAATTAATTTCTGAATCAATATTTTAAACATTTCCTAAAAAGTTTCGAAATTTTATACATTTCCTAGGAATTGTAAACAATTCCTAGAATTCATTAATCTCCTGTAACACGTACACAATTTCAACTCTACATTTTCACTGTAGATTCCAGAATTAAATTGAAATGCTTGGCTTTACCGGTCGCTGTTTGTACTCACCGGTTCTGATATCGACACCTCATTAAAACACATCGAATGTCGAACAAAACTTAATGGAAACGTATGCAGGGGCTCGCATAGACAATATGGGCAACGCATTTCACAATTTTCAGGTTCAGGTTCGGAACAAAATATTCGCATCATTACTTTACCTTATTAATGTTAACAGTGCCGTAAAAAGCACAGTCTGTAGAATATGTGGTCGAATGTTTCAATCTTTATTTTAGGTACATGGGTTGAAACAATCCATAGAATATCTCCGTATTCTTTTTTATCTTACTTATCAAACGCTTTGAGGCAGATTTGATATTAAAATATTGAATTGAATTACATTTTTATCAATCCTGATATCCAGCAACCGTAGGCAAATTATGCATCTGAACGCACTTTGATCTATTATTAGAGTATCAATAAAATTTTATCCGTTTATTAAATCTTTCCTGGTAGCACTAATCAAAGTGGATTGAGAAATATCAACAACTTATTGCTTCCCATCCCACGGTTTTAAAATTAGTTTCTTATTTCTGTCGCTATTCAGTAGTCAATTTTAAGAACAAAACTTGCCTGGCTCAGTTATTGATATCTAGAGATCCTTTCAAACAATACACACAATGTCACGTTTTGACTTGCTATCAGGGCACGTCACACCAAATGGTGTTTAATTATTGAATTTTTTGATTATGATTTTGAGCCTTAATCTATTAAACAACAGTAATTATCAAAACTGTTAGACTCTTGCTGTTTAGTACTATTTAATGATCGTGTAAATGCAAACTCAGCCTTACGATCGCACAAAAGCATCAAGCAGTGGGTGCTATCATACCGGTCACATCAAGCATACTCATAGCAGGTCACTTCACGCGTAATAAATTGCCTTACGCTGCATACCAAATTTCGAATATTGGCTTAAACCCGCTGCATCCAATGAAATATGTACGTTTTGACTAATCGCTTACTATTATCCTAGCATTTGCTTTACGCAATCTTTGATTAGCTTTAAAATTTTCAATTTATCTGAGTAACTGTAGGTACGTTAAACTATTTATATTACGAGTAGTTACGACGGGAAGTTATTTTGATGAAGTGTATAAACATTACAAACAGACGTTGTTCTAGATTTCCACGCCGTGAAAATTCAGTTTTCAATTGGTAGAAGGTATTATACCTCCTCACATGAAAGAAACACGACAAAAATCACGGATTTTATAGATCAATCAATGAAGGGATATTATTTCTTAGTTAGAAAGTAAATACATCAACATATCTGTGACGCTAATCTTTTTACTTATTTCTAGGTAATGGACGATCGCTGGGAGAAGGAGGTGACTGAGTTTGGTGCTATCAACATAACCGGATTTCGAGTTTTGGACTTCTCTCGAAAAGTCGTCAGAGATTTTATTGACGTGTGGAAGAAAGACGCAATTTCGGTAAGCATTACTGAATCATCTAACAAGTCCTAGCTAAGGGAATACCAACTATTCATTCAGTACTCGGTATTATTGAACTTTAGGAAAATTAATTCGCCTTTTGAGTTAGTTTTTTGAAAGCTGTTTACTTTTTAAAAACATTTTTTATTTCATGTATTTTAGTTTAGTATTATACCCATATCTCAAAAACTAGTGGACCGATTTTCTAATAAAGAATCATCTCGCTCTATGATTTCTCGTTTGCGAAAAATCCGTGGACAAACATACAATTATTTATATACTTACGAAATTTTGCACATGTGTTCGGAATCCTTAAAAGATCAACATACTCAAATATAATCAAATTCTACCGATATCACATACATACAAATTGAATTGATTACTTCCTTGTTTTTGAAATCGGTAAATAAAAGTACCTACATCTTCGGAATACGCCTCGAGGCTCTTATTGAACTTACAAGCCGATAATTTTCATTCTCCGTTTCAAATATTTTGTTTTTATTGCATAGTGGTAGTTAGTACCCGAAGTGGCCTTTCATTGGAATTCGTCAACTTGAGACATCAGGCCTGGACCCCCTGTAAGGGGGAAGAGAGTCCGCCATTACATATTTACGTGATGGCAATATCAAGTTCGCAGCAAACGGGACGAATTCCCGTCGAAGCACGCCTCCGAATCATTATGAATCTCTAATTATACATTCAGAAGACGAACTTGTTAAACCCTCCTTTTTAAGAAAAACATCTTGTTGGCGGCTCCGACACGCCGATCGCAACATTATTGTTATTTTGCTCGCTTAATTTTTTAAGCAAATCGGCTCATCTTGTGTAATGGTGCGTTATAATTCAGCATTTCGAGAGGTAAACTGCCATTTAGACTTAATTTTATTTTGACGTAAAAATATGCTGACTGCGGTGGTGGAGACATTTATTAATGAATAATTTCTGGGCGTATTAATTATAATAAGTTTGCGAACATCAAAATGTATGCATGTGGTTTATGCTCGAAATCGAATAGTATTTTAATCCAACCACACAGTGCTATAAAATGTTTATATTGGAGTCCAATTTTTAAGGGAAACCGCAAATCGATGCCCTGATCTGTGAGCCGTTTTGCACACATATACTAAAGATCAAAACAATTTTTTTGTCCTGAAGTACCAAAAAAAATCTTCGGTAAGCTAAGTCATCTAATATTTTGTAAGGGTATTTTTTTAATCTGTCTTGTGTGATATCATTTGAAAGGACTTTTTAAGGCCCTTCCGAAAATAGAGCACATATTATTACCATTTGAGCCATTTTAATTTGTACTTACCTCAATTTTACGAGAAACATGGAACTGTACTGCAGATACCCACGGAATATTATTTTTTTGGCTTTCCGGCCGGTCCCGCCAGTCCCTAAAGATCTTTTGTTCAACTTTGAGTTACTTTTTAACCCAATTTCCAAAAAAGGAGGTATCAATTCAATCTGTATGTATGTATGCAATATCGTATGAATTTTATGAAATTGGGGTATGATGATCTATTTAGGCTTCCAAGCACCCTGCTTATAGGTATCTGCAATACAGTTGTTTATTGTATAGTTCTGAAATATAACTGTGTCAGTTTGTGTCAAAACTTAATGAAATAATTTTCGAAATTGCTTTCTTGAGTTGGAAATGAGAATATTAAGTATTGTTTATAGTAAAATATTCAATCAAACATCAGCCATATCGTAACAAGAGGAGCCCAACCTTGGTATGGTTTGAAAAATATTTTTAGTTTAATTTATTAAACATGCCAGAATTGTCATAAAACGCTATATTTTCGCAAGCGTCTTTAAAAGTCATTTTTAAATGATATCAGACACGACAGTTTTCTAAAAGATTAAAAAAATATCTTAAAAAATATTTGGTGAAACAGCGCTCCCGTCCTACCTAAGTTTTTTTTAGATACTTCGAGTCAAAAAATATCCTCTAGTATCCGTGTGCCAAACGGCTCAATTGTCTTGCGGTTTTTTTGCGTACAGTTTCCACTATATGAGTGAATTATCATGAGCTCGGTTAATACAAGCTTAATTGAAGTATTATACTTTTGTAAAATAAAATGTAATATCTTATTGAATTATTATTTTGGAATGCATCGCCATTGTAATATCTGTTGACTATGAGGCTGTTCAGATCCATTTATACAAATGTTTTTAAGCCTTTATCGGATACATAAAAGGACTTTAAAGTAAGGATGTTTCCCCAGTTCACGCCCCACTGATTTTGACTACATTTTTTTTCATTCGTAGGCCCAAGCAGCGCTCATGTACGACGCCGTGCAAGTGCTGGTCGACGCCATTTTGCGTCTCTTGCGCAAGAAACCAGACGTTCTGCGAGGGACCATGCGCAGAAACGCCAACCTGAACTCAAGCCGCGTCATGGACTGCAACCCTAAGGGCAAGATCACGCCTTACGAGCATGGCGACAAGATTTCACGCATGATCAAGAAGGTAACCATATAAAGAAAAAAAATCTTTATTTAGACTATAACTAGCAGGCTGGGAGTATGGCCATTTTCTGAGCGTTGCCATCCCCGACCACACAGGTAATTGTAAGATCCGAAATTCCCAAAACAAATTTGCCTGTACGATGAAGTATTTTATGAGGCTTCAGTTAGCGAGCTTTCGTTTTTTTTTTTCATATACGAGTATATTACGCATACGAGCGAGCGGCTTTGCTAACAATGGAATCTTTAAAATAAGGATACATTCTTATGTTAGAAGGTCGTTTGCCAAATTTAGATCCATTTGTAAACAAAATACCAGTAACTTCAGATTCCCGTTAGCTTTTGATGATTTAGAATTAAAAACGGTAACTTATTGATTAGTTTGTGCCGTCAGGGTGGATTGATACTCGTACTTATAATAGTCGTCGATCACTCTATCAACTTTAACCGCATGATCTTATCAAATTAGAAAGTGCTCGCATTATAGTCATCTTTATCATCATAGTCAGGTTTATAATTTTCCTGATGAATATTAACAATAAGTTACGAAATCTCTGGATGTAGCGCTCGTGACGACGCAAGTGGATCAAAAATAGAGTCCAAGGTTCTTAAAAAGTTTCGTAAAGGTGGTATTGTAACAAAATTTTGAGAATCCTCACAAAATAAAAATAAAAAACCTTTACCTGTTTAAGAAACTTGGTAAAGTAGTTGGTAGGATGCCTTTAATAATGATTTCTTTGACGACAAATGTTGTGTAAGTACATTTGGCGTTTGTGTTTATTTTAGAATTACGTTTTTCAAATGAAATGGAATGATTATTTTTAAATGAAAAGGAACTTTGTACAAAACTTTATCAATTTAAGTTTATAGTGAACGCAAATAACTACTTAAAATTAAATTGAATTATAAGTTTTCATTTATTTATTGCAACATTTTTCATCTGACAACTTCTATTTTCGGAGATGCAAACTCATATATTGCCTATGCGAATTGATGCCAATTTACACATTGAATTACGTCTGCCAGCGAATGCTTCGTTATCCATGCGTGTGGAATGCGAAGAGTATGTGACGGCACTGAGGATATATGTAAAATTTCACGTATCATGTGCGTACATGAGCGTCGCCTTTCGTTACGTTCATTTACGTCGGCTGAGGCGTGAGTCTTATATTGAGTTTGACGTTTTAATGGTGTGCGTCGGATCAACTAAGCAAGTTTGCACCACCGCACCATCAAACGTGCAACTAACATAATTAAAATATCATACGTTAATTAATTAACGAAACCACAGCAAAATCATAATTTTATGGGCGGAGCTTACAGAACCAGGTATGTTGCGGAAAGATTAAGTCGTAAACCATTTCCCACTACCTCATATAATTTCACTTTTAAAATTCCCGTGAATGCTTAGCCCGGGTTTTCTTATCTATCTTCAAAGTTAATTAAATCCCAGAAACGCCGTCCGCTGGCATATTTTATATGCGGAACGTTTGAAATGTTGCGTTATAGTTTTTCTTTGACGTTTTCATTAGTACATTTTTATGTTAAGTACCAAAAAGACGGGTACCAAAAGAATTTAACTTTACCGAGTCGCTCTACAAGGTGTTTGGTACATCGTGTGCCAAATGTATAATGGTAGCATAATTAGCTATCTTAATCTTACCTCTCATTTTCTACGTTTTTTTTGGTCCGGTAGTTGTTTTTATTTAGATTATAATGGTTTTTATGTAATATCCGAATTTCGGCATTCGAATCGCATTTGTTTTTAAACTGTAATTGATTTTGATTGTGCATTATTTTGCGGTTTTACTTCCTACTATCAAAGTCACAGACACTATCCATCTAGTTCTTTTTTTAATTTACTTGCAAAGTTGCGGAACTAAAATTTTCTCAAATTTGTCCTTCTACTTTTTTTGGTTGTAAATTAGCTTTAAAAAAAGTAAAAACCGACTTCAAAACAAAAATTCACTAAAAAGTTTTATATAAACTCTTGACTATTGAAAGGAAAAAACCCTGTTTTAGGCAAACAATTACTTTTTGGAGTCGGTGCTGGATGGATCCTTTCCTTTCAATAGTCAAGAGTTTATTTAAGACTTTTTAGTGCATTTTAAGAAGCTACAAATTACCTATCATAAGTTCCGTCATTATAATTACTGAACTCTTAAGCGTTAAGGATTTCGACCATCAGCTCAGCCCCACAAGATGTTGACTATCAGTCGTAACAACATGTCAACATTAAGATTCTTGTAAAGAAACACTATACGTGCCTTTAAAATTTGAGGGTTTCCCTCGATTACACCAAGATCACATCATCAGATCCAAAAATGAAAAAAATGGGACCAACTAGAAGGTATACACTCTAAGTAGGCGAAAAAAAGTTCGATTTGGTCGACAAACTACTGACATATGAGGTAACATACATACAAAAAAAACATACAGTCGAATTGATAACCTCCTCCTTTTTTAAAGTCGGTTAAAAAAAACATACAGTCGAATTGATAACCTCCTCTTTTTTAAAAGTCGATCAAAAATAACAACGAACAGACTCGTCAGACTTCATGAAAACTTATCTAGACTGTACTTATGGTAAAGGTTAGCCACATATTGTAATAAACATTCAAATAACTGCGAATTTCTCATCAACTGACCACTGGCAAATTGCTGCAAACAAAAATCACATTAACACTAGTTATATACGAAAGTTAGAAGTATTTTTCTATTACAAGTAAAGTAATGTTATTCCTCTGGGAATATCTCTAAATAAAATAACAGGATTTGGAACCCGGGAAATACTTTTTTTTTGTATGAGAGCCCTCTCTTATTTTACATACAAAAAATTTCTTGATGCGATTTTTGTATGCAGCATTCTGGGACCTGGGTCACATAATGATGAAAATAACGGAGTAGTTTAAATGTTTCATGGTATGCTCACTTTTACCATCAATTCCCGTCGTTTTTTGTTTATTTTTCACAGCCATGTAAAGTTGCACGCAAAGTTGAGAAAATGATGTCGCGCAACTTTGCAAATAAATAAAAAAAGAAATATATGCCTTGTATATGTGATTTATATACAAGAAAACTAATGCACAAAAACGAACAAAAATACCATGCAGAAAAACAAATATTGTTTCAAAAAATGTACATGATTTGAATGTCAAATTTCAGATATTTTTAAAAAAATATCATACAAAATCGATATAAAAAAATCCACCGGCCAAAATTAATTCAAAGGCAGAAAATTGTAGCAAATGATCCATTATAAGCCATTTTCATTTGACACACGAACGCCGAAATATTTCCTTACTAGCGGCTCCCTGCGGTTTTATCTTATTAAGGGCCGATTTTTCCAACGTCAGATACGAGTAAGGGATGTTCGTCAAATAAAACACATACCCGTAATTTGAAAAAAAAACCTCGCCTATTTCATTTCCAGTTTCCAGTTAGCAATCATTTATATAAATGACATATCAAAACCTGTCGTTTCATACTTATTCGGTTTAGTTTTATCTCAAGTTCGAAAATTGGCTCTATATTATTGTAAATTACTCGTATAGCCTATGCGGTGTTCCAGAGTACGAGTTATATTAGGTTAAAGTTTGATCAAAATCTGTTCAGTAGTTTTTGCGTGAAGGAGTAACAAACATTTCAGCCTTAACAGACATCAGCAGTCTACGCACATCATGCACCGACTTAAAATGAGTTTGTTTCTCCATTAAGCGTTATTGTAGTCTATTTAATGTGTTTTTTTAAAGTGGTTCTTATTTTATGCTTTTTTTAGTTGTTGTTTAAGTAACAATGTGATTCTTTGAACTAAAATAGGTACTTAAACCATTTTCTCCGTGTAACAAATACTTTAGTGCAAACCGCATCAAAATCGGTCCAGCCAAACACGAGAAATTCGCGGACAAACGTACTCACGTACGAATTCGAACTGAGAACCTCTTTTTTAAGTCGGTTAAAAATGTTGTCATTTTGGGGATTTGTACCAAATTTTGCCTGTTGCCTCCAGGTAGCATATATACCATCTCCATATCACCCGCAGCGCTGAATGCTTAATAATTGTTCGTCATTTGGGATTCACCAAAAACTGTAGATGTATGTAAGTAATTACTATGAGAACAATACGGGCTAATTACGCTAAAATAAGAACGATGGTCACCCTTAGTAAAAACCAAATACAAAAGCGTCACCGCAAAATCTCAACGCATATGTGAGATGTATGAATTTAACCGGCGGGTGTATTATCAAACTCGATTGGTTTAAATTAAAATCTCCAATAAAGTTAAGATAGTAAATAAAATGCACTAATTTTTTGCAACTTGTCTGAGGTGGTGAACTGAATCTTGCAACTTTCGCTATCTGGGCGAATAATACCTCTTAGAGTGGATTCGACCAAAAGAGAATAAATGTAAATATTAATAACCCTTGGAATTTGATACGCACAATGGCCCGATCGTGTGGCTAAGTGCGGATAAAACCCCGGCCAAACTAACTAAGACCCCTAACACACTGCGATTTTTAGCCTCGATACAGTCGCGCGTTTTGAAAACGCACTTTAGCATCGCGACTCACGCAACTACGCTAACGCGCGACTGTATCGATGCAGTCGCCAAAATTCAGTACATAATTTGACAATTTCCAGCTACTGCATCGAGACGCTATCGATGCTTAAAGTAGGTCAGTGTGTAAAGGTTGTCATTTTGCGACTGCACGCTGCTAAAAGTCGCAGTGTATAAAGGTTGAAATTTTGCGACGATTTTGTATCGATGCAAACGCGCGTTAGCGTCTCGACTGCATCGCTGCTAAAAGTCGAAAGTGTCTGTAAAGGGTCTTAGAATTAATTAAGAAGGTTATCCGAGAGTTTTACCTCGGTAATATTATGCCTACAGTATTATAACTTCATACAAACGGACGACGCGCGAGCTATACTTACTCGCTCGGATCTCGGCATGCGCTCGGCATGCTAGTCGCGGACGTGCCGCAGTGACGACCGGACGGTGTGTTGGTTTTTAATCAGTAATCGCGCGAATTTTTACTAGAAATAAGTGGAAATAAGTACAAGTACACCGTAGCATACTATGACCGTGCTAGAAGCGTGACCGGAAAAAAAACCTTGTATTGAAAACTATGACACCTTGGCCACTAAACCGTTCTGTCACCGACCAACACTGTAGCGTGCCATTCACGGAGCGCTACGATCCCGTTATACGTAGCGAGAACGAGAGCAAGCGAGTATATAACGTCCATATAACGGTGAGACAGAACTCTGAAAATCCAGGAAAATATCTTCTCATCTCCGAAACCGATAGAAATATCAACGCGATTGTCAGTTAAGTAATATTCCCGTCGGGCAGTATTACTGGTACGCAGGTGTTGAATACATACTTACCTACCGTCTTTTATATTGAAGGGATAGTAGTGATGGAGAACAATCGAATTTGTCGATGGACCAAACACTGTCCAGTACACATCTACTTCCTTACTTGGAATTATCGAATCATTTGATTTAGGACTAGACCCAGCTGTTTCTTATAACAGTGTCGATTATTTCCACTGTCAGACTATTCAGATGGAAACTACTCCCAGTTCAAATGGTTTAGGCGCTAAATGTCAGACCAGTTTAAAACGCCATATTCTATGATTGCCCAATTCTACAAATGACAGATTCTACTTATGACGAATTTGATATGAATTGAAATAATTCGTTGTTTTTAAGTATGTGTTTGTTGTTAAAGCGTGTTATTGTACACTTTTTTCAAAGATTTGCGGTAAATGTACGTTCTTAGAAATTTAGGTAAGTACAGTAAAAAGTATTTGATATTTATTTCTTTCCTTTCTAATTGTTTTAATAATGTATAATAAAATAAATAAGTATATATTATTTGACCATCAGTGGCTGGACTGTTGTATGCGTTGTGGTTATATTGTGTTGAAATATTGCATTATTAAGAGAACACGGTTGAAATCAAATACCAAGATTTTTATATGCATCCAAGAATTTTAAGTAAGAAGGTAAAGTAAAGTAGAATTTTAGGCCCGGTTGCACATGGAAATTTAATCTTAGTATAACCGTCTACCATGTCCTAATCATGAAGAGTTTGATTATTAGTTGATAGCATAGTTTATGCTCGTAAAGAACAACAGAGCCTTAATTATTAAAGACAATTATTATATGTAGTGTAGGGCCTGTTTCAAAATGTCCAAGTAGGTTCTGGTTGATGCTATCCGCCAGATATATCATACGAATTGACGTTTATTTTTAGAATTATTCGTTGGTTACTTCATACTTGTCAATTGTAAAACAGGGCTTTAGTAAGGTACTAAACATGCCCACTAAAATGTAATGTTTTGTCGATTTTTTACAGGCATCTCTAGTATTCTACGCCCTTGGTTTCGGGATACCGACGATTAATTAGGTTTTCTGGGTGACGACTAATTAACTGGGCCCGCTAATCGCCCGACCTGGTGGAAATACGAGTACCCACATTTTCATAATTCATATTCAATATTATCCACTCGCTTAAAAATATAATTTATATGTATAATTATTTATAACGAACACCTACTTAGGAATACTTGACATTAATGTGTTGTTCGTTCTGAAAGAAACAGTTACAATACTAACATAAGACTTTTAGTTTGAAATATATTCTTAGATAGAAAAAACTATAACCCGACATAATTTTACACTACATTTCTTCTGTTTGCGCGTGAAATTCAGTAAACAGCATACCTAACATATACCGAACGAACAAATATGTTTGATATATGTAGCGTCCCTAAATTCCGCCGTATTGAATATTTTAGCAGTTACAAAAAACTTTTATATCAACTTGGCGACTGATCCAAAAAAATACGGTAAGGGTTCTTTTACTTCTGCTGGTATTAAAATAAAACCATTGAGAAAGTTTAAAAGCATATTTTTAATGCAAGCAAGTGTATTGAAGGGTAGAAATAAAATAATTCATTCTAGCAATGCAAATAAAAAGTCATCCTAGTATTTAGGTCGCACTAAAAGTTTGCCGGCTGGACCCCTTACTACAAAAATATTTTAAAAGCGCTTCATCTTTTTAAGCATAAGAGCTTCGCTTTTGTCGGTGGTGCAATCGCCAACTTATTTCTTATTTTCTTAGACCTTAGCCTTATACGGAGACCCGTATAAGGCTAAGGTCCAGTAAGTTTTAATAAGATATGAATTAAAAAGCAGAGCAATAATAATAAATGTTGCAAAAAAAGGGGGGAAAATAATTCTTTTGAGAGATTCAGTTGCGTACGCAGCGTTAACTGTTGAGATACATAAATATCATGTATGACGAGATTGTTTCTCTTTAAAAGTTCTACAATAAAGTTCGCGACAGCATACTATGCCTATCTGATGTGACAGTAGTGATGGAGAAAAATTGATTTTGTCGATGGACCAAATACTGTCCGGTACACATCTACTTACTTACTTGGAATTATCGAATCGTTTGATTAAGGACTAGACCCATCTGTTTCTTATAACAGCGTCGATCATTTCCACTGTCAGACTATTCAGATGGAAACTACTCCTAGTTCAAATGGTTTAGTTGCTTAATGGCAGACGAGTTTAAAACGCCAGATTCTACGTATGACACATTTCATATGAATTAAAATAATTCGTAGTTTTTCAGTATGTGTTTGTTGTTAAAGCGTGTTATTGTACGCTTTTTTCAAAGATTTGCGGTAAATGTACGTTCTTAGAAATGGAAGCTATGGTTTTATTTAGTGAGTTAGGTAAGTACAGTAAAAAGTATTTGATATTTATTTCTTTCCTTTCTAATTGTTTTAATAATGTATAATAAAATAAATAAGTAAATATTATTTGACCAACAGTGGCTGGACTGTTGTATGCGTTGTGGTTATATTGTGTTGAAATATTGCATTATTAAGAGAACACGGTTGAAATTAAATACCAAGATTTTTATATGCATCCAAGAATTTTAAGTAAGTGCGTAGGTAAAGTAAAGTAGAATTTTAGGCCCGGTTGCACATGGAAATTTAATCTTAGTATAACCGTCTACCATGTCCTAATCATGAAGAGTTTGATTATTAGTTGATAGCATAGTTTATGCTCGTAAAGAACAACAGAGCCTTAATTACTATTGACAATTATTATATGTAGTGTAGGGCCTGTTTCAAAATGTCCAAGTAAGTTCTGGTTGATGCTATCCGCCAGATATATCATACGAATTAACGTTTATTTTTAGGATTATTCGTTGGTTACTACATACTTGTCAATTGTAAAACAGGGATTTAGTAAGGTACTAAACATGCCCACTAAATGTAAATGTTTGTCGATTTTTTACAGGCATCTCTAGTATTCTACGCCCTTTGGTTTCGGGATACCGACGATTAATTAGGTTTTCTGGGTGACGACTAATTAACTGGGCCCGCTAATCGCCCGACCTGGTGAAAATACAAGTACCCACATTTTCATAATTCATATTCAATATTATCCACTCGCTTAAAAATATAATTTATATGTATAATTATTTATAACAATCAACACATTAATGTCAAGTATTAGGAATACTTGACATTAATGTGTTGTTCGTTCTGAAAGAAACAGTTACAATACTAACATAAGACTTTTAGTTGTAAATATATTCTAAAATAAAAAAAAACTATAACCCGACATAATTTTCCACTACATTTCTTCTGTTTGCGCGTGAAATTCAGTAAACAGCATACCTAACATATACCGAACGAACAAATATGTTTGATATATGTAGCGTCCCTAAATTCCGCCGTATTGAATATTTTAGCAGTTACAAAAAACTTTTATATCAACTTGGCGACTGATCCAAAAAAATACGGTAAGGGTTCTTTTACTTCTGCTGGTATTAAAATAAAACCATTGAGAAAGTTTAAAAAGCATATTTTTAATGCAAGCAAGTGTATTGAAGGGTAGAAATAAAATAATTCATTCTAGCAATGCAAATAAAAAGTCATCCTAGTATTTAGGTCGCACTAAAAGTTTGCCGGCGGGACCCCTTACTACAAAAATATTTTAAAAGCGCTTCATCTTTTTAAGCATAAGAGCTTCGCTTTTGTCGGTGGTGCAATCGCCAACTTATTTCTTATTTTCTTAGACCTTAGCCTTATACGGAGACCCGTATAAGGCTAAGGTCCAGTAAGTTTTAATAAGATATGAATTAAAAAGCAGAGCAATAATAATAAATGTTGCAAAAAAAGGGGGGAAAATAATTCTTTTGAGAGATTCAGTTGCGTACGCAGCGTTAACTGTTGAGATACATAAATATCATGTATGACGAGATTGTTTCTCTTTAAAAGTTCTACAATAAAGTTCGCGACAGCATACTATGCCTATCTGATGTGGTTTTCTCACTACAAACTTTTTTATGTTCATATATATGCTAAAAAATAGATGCAGTTTTAAAATAAATCCGCACCAAAATAATGCTCACCGCTTAAGTACAGCACGCTCTTGCGCTTACTGTTATGGTATCTAGCCTCTTACTTCCTAAAATATGCGTTTTGCGTAGAAATATTTTACAGGAAATCCAAAATCTACGCAGGCAACGCCCCAGGGTACCGCTAGTGTATAACATACGAGTACATAAGGTTATGATCCCAATAATATAATTTTACATGTCATCATAAAACCTTTCGTTTTACAATTTTCAAATATTTCTGCCATTTCAGCCTCTGAAACAGCCATATTGCCATCGGACAACCAATTTGTCAACGGGACAACCAAGATGTCCCTTAATTTAAACTCACATATCATTTTTGTTTTGTTTTTTTAATTTAAGAACAGTTCACAATTTTAAAACACACATGGTACAATATAAACCAAAGTAAAACGTGACGTTTATTAAGTGCAATTCACTAAATTCTTTACTAATTCACTCAAAACAAGCTTTGCTCAATACATTATCTTTCAAAAAATATTATTTTTATCATGTGGAGATTTAAAAGTTGATTGTATATACAATTAAACCTGAACTCATGAAATGTAACATACCTTTTATTTATAATGCGCCCTATTGTTATTTTGTGAGTGGCAATAACAATGTCCTTATAAGGGCAACACGGAATTAAATTGAGAGACAAGAGTCCTTGTTTGCTTCAGACGGAGATAGATGGTTTGACTGGCACCATCAGGTTCAATGAGGAAGGTCATCGACGTAACTTCACGCTCCAAGTCATGGAGGTTACGGTGGACGGCGATATGGAAAAGGTAAGAATTTATATAGTACAGACAACATCACCTCAAGGTAAACATTCACACATCTTATTCAGTTGTTATAAGGACTAGTTTGCAACAAAAAGTGGGTAGCCTGATGTGACGGCCACTGTAGATACCAGTAGGTCCTCGCAACGCTGCAATGGTGTCCGCGAGAATGTCGGATGACCAACATTACAAACATTAGGTTTGATTAAACATTTGGATGTTCTTTTAGTTCCATGTATGTCATTATTATTTTTTAGGGTTCCGTAGCCGAATGGCAAAAAACGAAACCCTTATAGTTTCGTCAAGTCTGTCTGTCTGTCTGTCCGTCTGTCCGTCTGTCTGTCTGTCTGTTCGTCCGTATGTCACAGCCATTTTATGTGTCCGTCAGGATGACTGGACAAAACGAAACATTTAGATGGGACCATGTGCACTATTTAATACCTATGTTCTACTATTTGATACCATTCATAAAACATTTGCTACCTTTGTATTCAGATCAATATTAAATAAATTAAATGGGCAGTCATTCTGACGTCAGGTTGACTGGCCACTGATGATTTTTAATAGTATTAGCGTTGTATTTACCACTTTGTTAATGTAGATATTCACTACCTACGTGCTACTTTAACGTATATTTTTTACACAATGTAGGGAAGCTTCTTTAAAAGTTATCAATAAAATCCATTAAAACGCCTGCACATAATTTACGTTTTTTTATGTCAGAATAATTGCTAGTAATCTTTTTGCAGGCGCTTAGTGGCTTATGAACAAGTTATCGCTGAATAGCTATAGTGCTTCACATATTTTGTATTTATATAATTTCAAGTGATTTAGAAAGTGCCTGCGTACTCACTTATTATTGTTTGCAATTAAGTTTGATTAAAATTAGAATATTAAGGAGACTATAAAAAACGTATCAAACATTTATTTTATTTTATTTCGACTACCCTCAATATTCACAACTGATAAATTATTGGGTTAGAGTTCACTTTTGTTGTTTGTGGCGTAAATCTTGTTAAAACGCGTTTTATTCCGTAAATCAATGAGTGAAAGTGAGTTCTGACAGTCCCTAAAAACACTAAAATGCCTGAAGCCAAATTATTAAGTTGCAATTGATTAAGTTAACTAGTATGTTCGCAGGCACTTTCTAAATCACTTGAATTTATATAAATACAAAACATGTGAAGCACTATAGCTATTTAGCGATAACTTGTACATAAGCCACTAAGCGCCTGCAAAAAGATTACAAGCAATTATTCTGACATAAAAAAACGTAAATTGTGTGCAGGCGTTTTAATGGATTTTATTGATAACTTTTTAAAGAAGCTTCCCAAAAATATGTAAAAAATACATGTTAAAGTAGCACATAGGTAGTGAATATCTACATTAACAAAGTAGTAAATACAATGCTAATACTATGCAAACTCATCAGTGGCCAGTCAACCTGACGTCAGAATGACTGCCCATTTAATTTATTTAATAATGATATTAACACAAAGGTAGCAAATGTTTTATGAATGGTATCAAATAGTAGAACATAGGTATTTAATAGTGCACATGGTCCCATCTAAATGTTTCGTTTTGTCCAGTCATCCTGACGGACACCATTTTATTCTGTAACTTTAAGCATTACACAATTGAAATTTGGTAGAAAGATGTATCTTGTTAATCGCTTACCGATTCTCATACAAAAAATAAAATAATGACAGTTAAGAGGGGGCTCCCATCCATGAAACTAAAACCAAAAAAAAATTTTTTTGGCAAACCTATGCGTGTGGTGTCTATAGATAGGTCTTTTAAAATGACATACGAGGGTCAAACTGAAAGTTCTTAGAAAATCAAAAAGTGATTACATTAGCCAGTTATTAGTTTTATTATATCTTTTCAAAATATTGTCCATTGACGTCAATACACCGCTGCATGCGATGGAACCACTGGGAAAAGCACTTTGCCCACTCGTCCTTAGGGGTCTCTTCAATGGCATCGCGATACGCAGCCACCGCTTCTTCAGCATTCATAAACCGCTTTCCTTTAAGTTTTTCTTTAATTTTTGGAAATAAATAAAAATCACAAGGCGCGAGGTCGGGGCTATACGGCGGGTGACCCAGTAATTCAACGTTTGATGTCGCCAAATAGGCGATCGTTCGCTTGGCGGTGTGCGACGAGGCGTTGTCGTGGTGAAGGAGGATCCTACTGCGAGGTCGTTTCTCTCGAACTTTTTCCAAGACAAGTGGCAAACAATTGGTAGTGTACCATTCTGCAGAAACTGTTTTTTGATCCTCTAACACAATTGTTGCGAAATGACCTATCCTTCCAAAGAACGAGGCCACCATTTTTTTTCCCGCACTTCGATCTCTCTTCACTTTAGTTGGCAACTCCTCGAAAGGAAACACCCACTGAGCAGATTGTCTTTTGGTTTCAGGATCATAACAGTAAATCCAGCTTTCGTCACCTGTTAGTATGTCGAACACAGCATTTGAGTCACCTCCGTTAAATCTTTCAACCATTTTACGGCACCAATCCACACGATGGAGTTTTTGAGCCTTAGTCAAATTATGAGGTATCCACCGGGCGCAAAGCTTCCTGACCGCTAAATGTTCGTGGAGGATTTTGTGCACTTGACTCATACCGATGCCTAAGCTTGTCCGAATCTGCTGATAGGTCACTCTTTTGTCAGTCTCTATCATACGCCGCACAACACAGATGTTATTTTCAGTCGTCGCCGTAGAAGGCCGTCCCTCACGTACATCATCAGTGAGATTAGTGCGACCACGTTTAAACTCATTAAACCAGTTGTAAACAGTCGCACGAGATGGGGCTTCATCGTGAAAGGCCAATCGTAGTCTATCATAACTTTCTTGTTGACTTAAATGACATCGAAAGTCATAAAAAATCGTTGCACGAAAATTTTCTCGTGTTAAATTCATGTTGACGTGACACAGACAATTTTCAATTTGCCGCCAAATCGTAAAACAAATGACAAATGAATGAAATATATACTCAGTAATATTGGCAAAGAGTTCTATTTTCAAATTTTAGAATATTTTTTTTATTATATTGTTTATAAGTGGCCAGTTCTAAGAACTTTCAGTTTGACCCTCGTAGAGGTTATTAAAACCATTTTCTTTTAAAGTCTAACGTTCATAGCTAGACGCTTTTAAAATGGGTATGCTAATTTCAGAATTAAGTGGCTGTGACATAAGGACGGTCAGACAGACAGACATACAGATTTACTTTACGAAACTATAAGGGGTTTGTTTTTTTGCCATTCGGGTACGCAACCTTAAACATTGTGTTAATTTGTATCAGAATTGCATTTCCTGTTGTTGACTTGGTAATTAAAACATTACCATTACATTTAAAAATGCCTAGAAGTTTTCGGAATTTAATAAAACGCTGTACTCGTAGTTCCCAGCATACATTAATCCCACCAACATTCAAATCAGAAAATAATCAGTGTGAAACTGAATATATTGGGACAATAAGTGAATTTATTCGTAATTACCTTGCTGGCCCCGTGATCAGGCACAAAATAATATTTACGCGTAATAAAACAACAATTACGTTTCTACGAACTAAATAATAATATTCAAGCTTGTCACATTGTTTTTTAGCTTAAGCTTTGCAGTCACTTTAATTTCAGAAAAATAACACTTTTTGTTTTTACGCTATAGGTAGCTTCTTTTTAAATGTATGAGTCACCTCTTTGACTAGACCAATGCTTTTAATTTGAAGTCGTTTAGTAGTTTTAAAAAACTCCATAAATAACCATCAACGCAACAGATTTATTCACAGAAAGCATATGAAATTGTGTACAAGATATCGATTATTACTTTATATTAAAAAATGATGATGCCAATAGTGACCTCTATCACCATAGAAATTAAGAGGCTACCTTCGTTGAGTTGTTTTAGTATCACATATATTCGACCCACCGGTGCTTTTTTACGGACAAGTTTAATTTAACGCTAAAGGCAATGATTAAAATGCCAGTCGTCATACGCCTTTGTCCACAGGTAGCCACATGGTACGACAACAAAGGCTTCGTCCCGGTCGCAGCAAAACTATCCCCACTAAACATACCTGGCACTTACGACCGTAACAAGACGTACATAGTGACCACAATCCAGGAACCACCCTACATGATGCGAAACAGTCCAGAGAATCCTGAGCACTCGCTTAATGATCCGTACAGGGGTTTCTGCGTCGACCTGGCCGAAATGCTATCGGATAAATTAGAAATCAAATGTAAGTCATTGACACTAATTCGACTTATCCCTAACTAAGTTACTGTTAAATAATGGATTTTGAAGATCTATTTGACTTGAAGCATACATACAACAGCAATCTATAGTTTTAATCTAACGTAGGTAGTTAGATTAAAACTGTAGGTTGCTAAAAAATCTTCCAAATGTTGCTCTTTCATGTTTTTTTGATAACACTGGAAATTTATAACGTACCTAACCCAATTGTCAATTCAAGTACCTAAAATCCATCCGTTATTTTGGAGTAAGTTCAACGTTTCCAAGTGCTAAAAAGCTAGAGCTAGTTAGGTGGTATTTTGTGCCAATAATCATTTAATTATTTTGTCCATAGATGAATTCCGATTGGTCAAAGACGGAAAATATGGAAATGAAAACCCGAAAATCGTTGGTGGGTGGGATGGAATGGTAGGAGAGTTAATGAGGAAAGTGAGTATTTCAGTAGGTACTTTTTATCTTAGATAAATTATAGGTTCTTGATCAGTTATAAAGCTGATGAATGCCATGTTTTGATAATATAGTCCATATACGAGTACAAGTAAAAGTAGGGCGTAGGAACTGAAATGTGGGACCATATAACTGACAAATTAAAAAATCTCTTTCATTTTTATCAACTTATCTGTTTAGTATATCATAATTTACTCGTAGAGTAAAAAAATGTTATGACTGAAAAAAGTATGTGATTTAGTTCTTCTAAGAAAAAGGGACCTACTATGAAATTATCATATGAATATGAGAGCATACCTACTTTAGCACATAAAAATAGCTAATGAGATTTTCATCTTGCTGCCCATAAAGTAGTTCTAGATTTTTCATAGTTCTTTCGATGAAAAGCTCTTACTTAAGTAAAAAATAAGGAGTGTCCGTCGGATAGATCGATCATTAAAACTTGAAGTAAAACCCTCCTTGTTATAACGAATATTTTCTTACTTAAATTTTAATTACCTTTCACTTAATGACTTGTTTAAAAAATTACTTTCACAGACTTTTTAATTAAGCTTCTAAGTTACTGTACAAATTGGTACCTACTAACTTAGCTACTAATTTCGTTGTGTTGTTTAGTCCCTAAAAAATTGATCACAACTTCAAATACAAAATAGTGAAAAAATATAATTTTCCTTGCAATATTATGGGCCCTATAAATAGTTTCCTTTTTCATAGGAAGTAGCGCAGCATAAATCTTGAACGTCGTTCCCTTATCGCACGCATCTATAAGTTATGTACCAAAAGCTCGTGAAAAAATATTATAAAGGTGTTCTTTCTTTTCCCTCGTGACTTAACTTACAACACGCGCCTACCCTATCTTACTGCGAGCAAAATAATTGAAAAGTTGAGTAACAGTGATCAAAACAAAATATAGATTGATCCTTGAAAACAGACGCTATTTTAGTACCTACCTTTATTGGGATATAAGAGAAACTGGTACCGACTAAGATTGTTACTATGCTGATATCTGAGTTCCGAATATAGAATACAAACTACTGGTAGCGCTGGTATTTCCAACTATTTTCAACTGGTCTTTACTAAGTAAGCTTTAAAATAAATTATATCAATTTTGATAGGCATGTACTAAATTATTAACCATGGCGCAAAAGTGCATACAAATTAAAAGCTAATGAACTTAATTTATTACTAAAATCACTGCCTATGCACAGTAACTTCCATCAACTGCACGAGTGTAATAATTAATAATTCACGCTCCTCATATATTTCTCGTGTACAATATTTTAATGATTTCTCAATATATTTATTATATCAATGTACAAGTATGTGTGTGTGTTGTAAATCATATTATAAATCATCTGGTTAGGCCTCTGGCGCAGTTTGAGTTGTCCTAGCGGCCACAGCATAAAAAATCAGAATGTTTTTTTTTATTACACTTCACTTTGATCAGATTAACCTTTTGATTTCCTGCTGCATCAAACATCATTTTTCAAATTTGTAGCTAAATCAATAATGCTCCTTTAAAATACACGAAAATACGAATTTGGTCTCAGCGTTTTTCGAGCGCCACTTTCCACAGCGCCATTTACCACATATAAAACAGTGTTGAGACTTTCCAAACTTTTCTAAAGTACGTTTTTCTTAGCTAGTCCAATATCCTAAACAAACTTTTCATAACTTTTTTATTAATGTCGGTAAATAAAACTAATTTACTATCTAATTAAAAAAGATCTGTGTTGAACGATTATTGCGAACATAGGATTAGATTTTTGCGTTTATCTTATTTTAAATTGAATCTTTTCTTTAAAGAGGAATCAAGATTGTTTACAATATTCGACAAGCAAAGAAAAACGGACATTAGTACAGTAGGTATAGAAACAGATTTTAAAGCCGATCCGCACACAGTGCCGGCACAGTCCCGACTTGTGCCGAGCAGTAACGAATCCATCAGTGTCAGTGAAAAATGATATTGTAGCATACATCTTGTACGGCCCTATCCGCACTCGTTTGTGACAGGACGTTCAGTGATCACTGTCACTGACGAGTACGGATAGCATGTATGCTACAATATCTTTATAAACTGACACTGACGGATACGTTACTGATCAGCACGTGTCGGGACTGCGCCAGCACTGTTGCGAGCGGATTGGCCTTAAAAAAAACTCTGTCAAAAGTTCCTGTGCCCTAAAATGATATACTTTAAATGGTATAGGGAAGGTTACAGATACAGATTATATTAAGGCCTTGTTACTTTATAATTTTAACCTGTCATTACATTCAATTGCGTCCAACAATGGTAATTTATTAAGCGTCGGCATTATTACCCACAGAGTTCGCTTAAATGGTTTTTGATATAATTGTTACTGGATTTAGATTCAGATTGTGTATTTATTTTGGTGACAATTGAACGATAAATACGTATCAAAATGTTTCAAGTCCAAGTTATAGTAGAAGTTACCTCAATATTCCCGATGCTTAACGAAGTCTTACAATATTTAGGAGGTGGATATGGCGATAGCTCCGCTAACTGTCACGTTGGAACGAGAGACGGTGATCGATTTCAGTAAACCATTTTTGTCTTTTGATCTGAAACCCGGCGCTAACGGAATCAAAGAGGATACATCTATATTCAGTTTCCTACAGCCACTCTCCAAAGAAATATGGGTGAGTATATCCTTTTTTTATTACACGCGAGCATCCTTTGACCCCATTTTCTAAGTGTTAACAACAAATTTTACAAATGAAACGTTTAATGGACACATATGTGTGTCCTAAAAGGCACTAGGTTTTTATTGTTTGAAACAATAATAAAAATTGTTTATAGGGTTACAGGGCAATATATTTGTTCAAAAGTATTTCAATATACTATTTTAAGCCGATTGCGTTTTTACGAGTATCGTTGAATATTTCTAAATGCAACACAGTTTTTATTTCTGCATGATTGAATAACTATTCGGTATTTAAATACTGATAACTTTTAACAATCGTCATGAATTACCTATTTTAAGATTATAATGAATCCAAATATTCAAAAATCTTATTTTATTTTTGCAGGTCTGCATATTATTCAGTCTTTTTGCTGTGAGCGTAGTATTATTTTTGGTGTCAAGATTCTCTCCTAATGAGTGGCGCATTGTATCCTTGACTGATAGCCAGTCTTCTGAACACAATGAAGTAGCAACAACTAAGGTAAGAAACAACAGCAAAACTAAAATAACGTCTAAACGTAAGGTACACGTAAACGCAGCCTTAGGTACTTCATTATTTAGGTTTAACACTTTGCGTCCGAAAGTAAAAATATATTGCAAAATGCATACTTTACAGAAAAATTCCGAACTCTTTCCGCTAAACGAAACGAATTGAATGGAATGCAATATAATCGGATTTTATCGTATTCGCGTGACAGCCAATTATGAAAATGTTTTTCTTTTGCTTAGCGTTCCTTGTTTAATGATAACTTACATTTTTTATTAAATAACTGAATTTCTAAATTGCATTTCTTTTTCAGACAAGTGTCGTCAACGAATTCAGCTTTTGGAACTCAATGTGGTTTTCTTTGGGTTCGTTCATGCAGCAGGGTAGCGACATTACGCCGAGGTCAGTGAATATTTTAATATTTGATTGTCTTAAGTATATTAGTTCTTATATAATACACTTAGCTCGAGGATCCTCACAACGTTATCGTCTGCAAACAGTCCGTAGATTCAGTAATAAGTAAATGCACCTCAATAATTCACTCGGCGAGCCCGCATTCGATGCGTTCAGATATATACCCCGCAATTTCTTGTTGCACTTACAAAATTGTATCCATTTAAATAAACTGTAACCGATATTATATTTATTCACTTACCTGTGTTTTTAGAGGGATTAAATATTTAAAAGCTTTTATAAAAGCTCTCTCGCTCCGATTTTTGTACGCAAATTTACACTGACGATATAAATATCTGCAGATATCATCTTCCACAATGTAAAGAGGTAATTTAATAATGTTGATGAACATTTTACCCAACTACGCAAATATTTCAGATCTGTATCGGGCAGAATTGTCGGGACAGTTTGGTGGTTCTTCGCTCTGATTGTAATATCTTCGTACACGGCAAATATGGCTTCGTATTTAACTTTATCTCGTATTACGGATCCAGCACCTACGTTCAGCAAAGTAGCAACATGCCCTGAGGTATTGTTTAATATTATGTTATATACTAACAATTCTTGAAGTCGGAGGTCGTCGTGAATATGATTTTGAAACTTTTGATTATGTATCTTAGGACACTACAAACGGACATCGCAGCACCCTTCCACAGGATTCTGTCGAAGAACACGGCTGGCTAGCATATCTCCTTGACCGATCACTAACTGGCTCGAACGACCAAAAACCATGCGAGATGCTTGTCACAGTAACCAGTTCAGGAGTAAAAGACTTCGCTGTGGGTCTTCCAAAAGGATCCAAGTTGCGGTGGGCATATTTATTGTACTCGAGTACATTTTAACCGTATATTTGCATTAGCGAACGTTGCGACGCTATTTGATGTACTGTAATTTGCAAAGCGAAATTCAGCTAATTCTGCGAATTTGACTTGCATATGAGAAGTGTCTATTTAAGATTTATTTTTCTAGGGATGGCATCAACCTTGCTTTGCAGTCTCTAAAGAATGATGGAGAATTGCAAAAGCTTATTCGGAAATGGTTTACGAATACCGAATGTAACTTGGACGATCAGGCAAGTTTGGTTGTTGAACGATTGTTGGTAGTTTACTTTAGTATAAACAAGACGTTTCATCTCACGAGCGTGGGAGGGTCATATTTTTTTTCTTATTTTGCTTCGCTGACATAATACGACTTTGACAGTTAACTGTATACCGCTAACTATATTAACACTTAACCTGGCGATGACAGGCCTTCTATAAGTGTTCTTAAGTTCACGAAAATAGAGGCAATATGCATATTTATTGAACACACAAGCATAACTCGCGGGCGCTCGTTAGATGAAATGTCAGTGTCAAATAGAATATTTAGTAATGTGCATTTTGTTCGCAGAGCGTCCAAGGGTCGGAGTTGACGCTGAGTCAAGTCGCTGGCTTGTTTTACGTGTTGATGGGTGGATTGGGTCTTGCACTGGCAGTTGCCTTGTGGGAGTTCTGTCAGCACGGACGCGCAGAGGCAGCTCGTACTAACGTGCCTCTCGGAACAGCTCTGAAGAGCAAGGCGCGAATGGCTTCGCGCTCTGAACGCAAGACGCCACCGCAACGCACCCCGCAACGAGAGAATGACCGCCTCGGATGGAATGGTGGAGCTTTTACTGGAGTAAGTCTCATCATCATAATTATATATATTAAGTCTCCCTCACGGTATCCCACAGCGACCGGTTGCAAGCGGTCTGCTGCCAGTGTAATGTTTTACAAGGACGTCTGTCCATCTTGTCGGTGGACGTCCTACGCTGCACCTTTGGTCAAAGGGTCCCCTCACTAGAACTTTTCTTTTCTATTTGGAATTAGTTTCAAATTTCAAAATTACAGACAGTACTGTAACCACTATAAGTTAACCTCAAAAATTAGAAACAAAAATACTATTATACAATTTACACTATGAACTGGTCATTTACTTTACGCATTTTTTCTAAATGCCGACTAACAACTGCCGTTTGTCTCACACATCAGAATTTCTGTGTGATATGTTATTTCTAAGATCTTCGGTTTTATTGATATAGAAACTAATTTATAATGTTTTTGACACTCACAGTGTTCTTTTGTATTCTTATAGGATGAAATAAGAAATCAAAAATTGCATTTGAGCGGGATTGCAACCTGCAACCTCTGGCAAACCGGGAGAAGGTTGCGAGAGGTTGCAGGTTTTATTTTCTTATTTTATCTTTTTATATAGATGATGACTATGATCTAATTAATGTCTTTAGACATAGAAACTGTCAAAAAAGAAGTACTCTTTATCGGGTATTTTTGTGTGACACCACAGTTGTTTCTCATTTCCATACCTAGTGCATTAGCTACCTATTCCCTATGGAACCCAATGATTATGATGATGTCCAATATTCATGCATTTATCTCTGTCCAACCAGTACTACACTCCGGCTAATCAGATCGCCCAAGAAGAGACGGCGTTACATGCGAGCTTCACGCAAGTCTGATCCTCAACCCGGGACGTTGGCACCACGCGCCGTGCGTCCCACTCCAAACAGCTGTCGACGTCGGTTGACCTCTACCAGCTGTAAGGACACAGGTCAGTTTATAAAACGACCTTAGATGACCCACCGACCAGGCTCAACCATCAATCCAACAGTTTAAGCGTGTCCAATCTGGACAAATTTTAATATTACTTAGGTAATTTCGGTGTTGAATTTTATCTAATACCAAAGACATGAATCTCCGTATAATTATTTAATCAACAGAATAGTCGTTAAAATATGTGTCTGATTTTCATATATTAATGAGAATCTCGATAATGTTAATGGAAGTTATAAACTCATATGGAATTCAGTGTTAATCAATAGGGTTCCGATGGTTTACCTCACTGACAAATAGAGGTATATTCTAAATATAACCTTTGACATTTTACCCAAATACATTAGGGAATTTAATCAGCTCTACTTAAATATCGTTATAAAGCTTGTGTTCATCTAACTTAAATCATTGAGAGAAATTTTATGATTTTTGTTACACAAATCTGATATTGAACGTCGGAAATTGTGTATTACGTCCCTCGTTTGGTATTTTTTATATAAAATATTGTTCACGAATCCTAACTTATGCCTAAAAGTAAATTACGTGTTCATTTTATATAAGTAGGCGATCAGCCAGAGGAACCCTAATTAATTTATACTGGAAACCAATTAACAGGAAAAATCATGTTTTAATACATAAGAAAAAAATATCACTACCTAGATATGGAACATTGTTTTAAATCTTTTTTTACAATTGAATCCTGGCCTCTTTGATCGATAATCTGTTTTCGCAATTTGTAATAAACAACCTTATTTGTTTTATGGTCTTTACTATGTAGAAAAATATCAGGGTCTTATAATACGTGTTTAAAGTAAGTAAAACATTCAATTAGATGACATAAATTATAATGTCGTAAATTCTAAAAGATACCCGTAGTTAGCCAAAAGATAATAATTACAAGCCAGATATCTTGGCTTCAACATAATGTTGAATCTAGGTAAGCTAGCTCTAATGAACGTTACTGTAACTTGCATTGGGGCTTACATAAAATCATTTCATTAGGTTTACTATGTTAGTTATTATTTTAGATGTAATATTAGAAATAAGTCCATTCATTGATGATTGATAGGATAATTTTGCTGTAACAGGGAACTGGCATATAAATTTTTGTAGTCAGGGCCTGCTTCAACATCTATAAATAAGCATTAACCAACAAACAATTTAATTGTTTTTTTATCTTCTATTATAATTTGTTTTTCAGTTGGGACTTACTTAGTTTTATAATATAATCTATAAATATATCATTCTATAATATCTGGTATATTGAAATGATGCTGTGTGATGATAGGTTAAAAGACTTTTATCAATAGGTTAAAATACATTTACGAAGGACACATCTCTAGATGTCTTACTGTCAATTTTCTTTGTTTTTGAATACCTACCTTTTATCTTTTTTCATATCGCAGATAGCTGTAAGCAAGTCTGTATAAATTAGGAACACTATAATATTCTACTATATTAATGAATGTATTATCTTCAGATTAATTTCATATAACATAAGTATGAACAATTAACAATTAATGCGTCACCTAAGGTGATCGGTATCATATCAGAAGCCACGAAACACCTTAAAATTATACAAAACATGTAAGTATGTTCACAAAAATGAATTACTTCCGCCGACGCAGTGTTGTAAGTATTTTTTTACCTTTTGAATTAGTCGCGTTATGCTTCCGTCCTGAGCAGTTTTCTTGGTAAGTGTAGAACATTTTTTTAATAAAACCTGTAGGGCAAGCACGAATAATTTGCGTAAAAGTATTCGTACTGTTGACGTAAACAATTTGTACAAGAATCGTCCGAGCGGCTCTATGTTTAAAATAAACTAAATTCGGCAGCACAAATTCCCGACGCATCGTAATGTAACCGTGCGAAAAACGTATTCCTTGATGTTTATGCTAGCTTTGCGCGCACGAACCTTTCTTTGACAAATAGAATCGTGAGTGACGATGGCTGGCTATCGTAATCGTGTCCAAAACTCGCTACGTTGACGTTACGTAAACTTTAAATGTTCGTGCTTGGGCTACTGATTTACATTCATATCACCTCTAACACGTAGCGAAACAGTTACCATTGGGGTCGATTTCACATCATGTACTTACATGTATTAGCCTAAAAAGTACGTTTTATAGGTTGACCGCGTTTTATACGTAGAGACTCACCTGCGGGGCACTGGCGCGCGGGAGGCGAGAGCGCGCTGAGAAAGAAGCTTAGATATTGCAAATCTAGCTTATTGACACTAAAAGTGCCAAATTAATTTCTTTTAACATTTATCCCAAATGGAGAAAGTGATTTACGTTTTATGCATGAAAGTAAATGGAATCGAACTTGCCATTTGAAAAAAATAAAGAAAAAAGAAACACGACGGAATAAATAATTCTGAAACATGGTAAATATGAATTACTCGAATAATTAATCGAAATAAAACACTTTTTTACGGATTAACTTTTCGCGAGTTTATTAATTTTATCCCGACTTTTCGAACACATTACAGCTTTCGTGGTCGCGGGTAGACTAAGATGTTATTTGTCATTAACAGAGTTTTTTTTAAATTACACTAGCGTCACTCAATTATTAATTAACGTTCCTATCCACGCAGATAGAGCTGTGTCTTGTAATCTTGCAGTTAATGGTCTAGCTTGGGTCCTAGTTAGAACTGGATCCCATGCTGGTGGAAGTTTCCAACCATCTTATCTGTGGAAATTTGGATGTTTTTTTTATTTTTGTAGCTTCGCGTAGCATACGTGGAACAAACCGACGTTCTTTTGACAGTACTTTGGGCTGATCAAAACGTATGAAGTGGTTGGGTTTGTCTAAAGCATGTTCACACATTGCAGATTTTATTTTTCGTCTATGTTTTACGTCAGCTATATGTTCTTTTATCCGCACGCCTATACTTCGTTTGGTTTGCCGGATGTAGGAAAGGCCATAGTCACATTCCAGTCTATACACCCCCGCATCTTGAAGAGGTATGGTGCACTTGACAGGTGGTAAAAATTGGTTAATCTTCTTTTGCGGCTTGAAATAAGTCTTGATGGAAGCTCGCTTCAAACCATTTCCAATCTTGTCAGTGTATCTTGTCACTTCCTTTATGTAAGGTAGTACGGCAGGGTGGCGTTCAACTGTCATGGGCTTGGCAATGGCACGGCGTCTGCAACGACGTGGTACTGGAAGCCGGTTGTCCCGTAGTACCTTCCTTACATGCTGTAGTTCAGCAGCCAGGTGTTGGTCGTCACAGATGCCCAACGCTCTCTGAAACAAAGTTTTGCCTACGGTAGCTAAATGTGAAGGATGATGGTGAGATGCGCCATTGAGATATTTGTCTGTACAGTGGCCTTCCTAAAAACTAAGAGTGTTATCAGAATTTCTAGTAAGTAAAACGTCTAAGAAAGCTAGTTTATTGTTTGCCTCAATTTCTATAGTAAATTTTATCTTTGGATGAATAGAGTTAAGATGGCCCAAAAAAAGCAGAAACTTTATCAGTGGATAATATTGTGAAGGTGTCATTTACGTACCGTTTATAAAACCTTGGTGATATGAGTGATTTGTTCAAAGTTGTGGTCTCAAAATCTTCCATGAAGATATCAGCACCAACAGGTGATAATGGGGAACCCATCGCTATACCATCACTTTGTATGAAGAATCCACCGTCCCATAATAAATAGCCAGATGTTAGGCAATGCTCTAATAGTTCTGCATATTCTCTGGGCATAGCCAATTCAACTAACTTCCTTCTGGTATTTGCAATGCAGTCTTTCTCTGGTAAACTTGTAAATAGGGACTGTACATAAAAACTAACCATTGTTTCATTTTCTGCCAATTGTAAGGTCTTCATTTGGCTTATGAAGTCATAGGAATTCTTTACATGTGCCGTATCACCTCCTCGTATTACAGATAGTGTTTTCGACACATGCTTCGCCAGCTTTTAAGTTGGGGAATCAATCTGACTCAGAATAGGATGAAGAGGAACATTGGTTTTGTGTATTTTAGGCAGCCTATACAGTTTAGGTGATTTTTCACATGTTGTTACTAATTGCTTATCATCAAGATTTAAACTATCGCTATGTTTTTTCACTAGATCGCTGATTTCGCTAGGTCGCTTTAGTATTTTGCTCGTTTAATCTGTTTTTACATGTTTGTAGGTTGTTTTGTCCGACGGCAACTGTGATATTTTGAGTTTATAATATAAAAACTCAAAATATCGCTACAGTTATAATGGATACATTAAAACCGTAGCGTTTCATTTAGCTACACGTAAGATTGTCACGATCTAGATTTTAAGTTTGTAAGTGCTAAATATTGGTCACGAGAAAGATTCGACTTTGGTATTTTGCTATGTCGTAAGACGGATGATAAGTCTTGTCGTATTGATTCTGCGTCTTCTTTCTTCAAATCATTTTTACCAAACAATTCCCTACGCTGCAAATTGTGTTTCAAAAGGATTTTTTCGCGGTGTTACTGCAAAATTGAAACCTTTACTAAGAATATCAAAGGTGTATTTATCCAATGTTTTTTTGATAAATTTATAACTGCCTGGTTTCTGTTGTCTTTGGTTGGAGATGTGACATTAGATGCGTTCCGTTTTACTAAATTTTGCTATGATAATTTGTTGTATTTTTGTATTTGTGTTAGTTTGCTTTCGTTATTTATAATGTTTCGCGTTTTTTAAGTACCTGAATGCATTCTTCAACTGTCCCTACTAGATTTTGACCGGTATTGTAAATTCATCGAAACAAACATTGGATAAAAACACCATTAATATTCTTAGTAAAGGTCTCAATTTTGCAGTAACACCGTGAAAAATTCCTCTTAAAAACATAATTTGCAGCGTCGGGGATCGTTTTTAAATAATTAATTGAAGAAAGAAGGCGCAGAATCAATACGACAAGACATATCATCCCTCTTACGACATAGCAAAATACCAAAGTCGAATCTTTCTCGTGACCAATATTTAGCACTCATAAACTTAAAATCTAGGCCATAACTGACAATTTTACGTGCAGATAAACGAAACGCTACGGTAATAATGGATACAACAGATTATAAACTCAAAATATCACAGTTGCTATCGGACGAAACAACCTACAAACATGTAAAAGCAGATCAAACGAGCAAAATACTAAAGCGACCTAGCGAAATCAGCGATCTAGTGAAAAAACATAGCGATAGTTTAAATCTTGATGATAAGCCATTAGTAACAACATGTGCAAAACCACCTAAACTGTATAGGCTGCCTAAAATACACAAAACCAATGTTCCTCTTCGTCCTATTCTGAGTCAGATTGATTCCCCAACTTAAAAGCTGGCGAAGCATGTGTCGAAAACACTATCTGTAATACGAGGAGGTGATACGGCACATGTAAAGAATTCCTATGACTTCATAAGCCAAATAAAGACCTTACAATTGGCCGAAAATTAAACAATGGTTAGTTTTGATGTACAGTCCCTATTTACAAGTTTACCAGAGAAAGACTGCATTGCCCTTACCAGAAGGAAGTTTGTTGAATTGGATATGCCCATAGAATATGCAGATTTATTAGAGCATTGCCTAACATCTGGTTATTTATTATGGGACGATGAATTCTACATACAAAGTGATATTGTAGCGATGGGTTCCCCAGTATCACCTGTTGTTGCTGATATCTATCTTTATGTAAGATTTTGAGACCACAGCTTTGAACACATCACCTTTATCACCAAGGTTTTATAAACGGTACGTAAATGACACCTTTACAATATTAACAACTCATAAAGTTTCTGCTGTTTTGGACCATCTTAACTCTATTTATTCAAAAATAATTTTTACTATGGAAATTGTGCAAACAATGAACTAGCATTCTTAGACGTTTTACTTACTAGGAATTCTGATAACACTCTTAGCCACACAGTTTTTAGAAAGGCCAGCCATGCAGACAAATATCTCAATGGCGCATCTCACCATCATCCTTCACATTTAGCTACCGTAGGCAAAACTTTGTTTTAGAGAGCTTTGGGCATCTGTGACGACCAGTACCTGGCTGCTGAACTACAGCATGTAAGGAAGGTACTACGGGACAACCGGCTTCCAGTACCACGTCGTTGCAGACCCAGTGCCATTGCCAAGCCCATGACAGTTGATCGCCACCCTGGCGTACTACCTTAAATAATGGAACTGACAAGGTACACTGAAAAGATTGGAAACATTTTGAAGCGAGCTTCCATTAAGACTTATTTCAAGCCGCCAAAGAAGATTAACCAATTTTTACCACCTGTCAAGTGCACCATACCTCTTCACAATGCAGGGGTGTATAGACTGGAATATGACTGTAGCCTTTCCTACATCCGGCAAAACAAACGAAGTATAGGCGTGCGGATAAAAGAACATATAGCTGACGTAAAACATAGACGGAACATAAAATCTGCAGTGTGTGAACATGCTTTAGACAAACCCAACCACATCATACGTTTTGATCAGCCTAAAGTACTGTCAAAAGAACGTCGGTTCGTTCCTCGTATGCTACGCGAAGCTACAGAAATAAGAATACATGCAAATTTCAACAGAAAAGATGGTTCGAAACTTCAACCAGCATGGGATCCAGGGGGCCAATTCTCGTGAAGTAGTACTTTTTCCGTGTGGTAATTCGTATACGAAGTTCACAATTCTATTGTAAAAGTTCGAGTGATACATAAAACTGCTATTCTCATGCACCGATAGAACATTTCACGTTCGAATTTCATTACAACGTTCCATTGCAGAGATCGTACGGGCGTTTTTAAAAACGCCGAAATAAAGTATATTTAAGTCCATCTAAAAATTTTAATTTTGGTGAAATTAGACAATAAATCTATTTGTTTGTTTAATTTGGTGTTTATATTCACAAAACTATACATATTGTTAAAAATATAATAACGGTAGATCAATTATTAAAATTTCATGATTCATGCATAGCATGAAATGAAACGCAGCGACGCGCCATATTACCTTTCTCTATGGCCCTAAATGTCAGTCAATGTGTGTGTCAAAATTGTTCCAAATATCGATTTTTCAGTGACTGAGAAAGTTTATTATTTTGTTTTCTCAAATTTTGCCTAAAGAATAAGTAAGAATTCATCATAATCATGGGCCTTGATCCATCTTTACAGATGATTCAATCAGCGTCTATTACAATGCTAAATACAAACTAAATGTATATATTTTCTAAGGTTGGTATGACGCTGTTTGTTTAATTATATGCTTTTTTTATTTACTTATCTACAAGAAACAGGCATTTAATTATTCTTTAGTAGTAATAGGTTCAGTTAACTAACATCACAGATATTAGTGCACCTTCTTATTGTGTAGCCTGGATAAAGTTTTTAATATCCTTTGTAGATATGTAGTGTTCTTACAAAACAAACTATTTTTATTTACAGATAGTCTGGATTATGTTGTAGCAGAGAGAATATTTAGTTGCCAATCTAATTCGATAAAATACTGGTAAAAATACATGGGAATACTTGAATACCTTAATTCTCTGATATCTAGGTAAGTACCTAATTAACAGACACATACATAATAATAGTTTTATTTTCACAATTTATAAATCAAACCATCAGATTTTCCATTTATAATCTAAATCTGTGTGTTATAGTATTGCCTATAGTTGCCTTATTATAAACAAATAGTACATTAGCAATCTGTTCTATGCGTGCTTGAATGTGTTCAAACATAGTTTATGAATTCCACCTACAAATATCTACAATAATCATTATTATCCCAGAAAAGAGATACTAAGCTAAAAACATGATGGTTTTCATGTTTTGTTTTTATTTTGTGTGTAGTAGGTAACTTTCTGTGATATTTATGTTTGTTATTGTTTTTTACAGAAGCAAGCAGTAGAACAAATTATAATAATCCAAAAGGAAGGAGCGCCAGCCGGATTTTAAATACTCCTGGGAACACAACCGCATGCATTTCACAACAAAATAAATGATTAGTTAGAAATGTAAGTGCGTTGGATTAAAGGATGGAAACTTTCCTGATATGACCAATGGCTTTAAATTGTTTTTTTTTTAACAATAACATTACTGCTTCTTAAATGTTTTGTGTTTTGACTGATGTATGAAGAAAATAAAACCACTTGCTAAATTGGTATTTTTTATTTGTATGTTATTTATTTAATAAGTCTGTTTAATCTTCCTTAGTCATTGACATTAAGAAATTTAAATTCAGGATTGTTTTAAATACATAGGGGCAATCCATGTTCATGAGCTTGAAACAGAGTCAAAATATAAAACCAGGGTCTGAGAATGAAGCTGAAGGTGAACAAAGGTACTCCGTAATAAGACAACAAAACCTAATCGAGTTGGACTCGTAAGATTCGACTTGTGAACTACTTACTTTGTCTCTAGCGTATCCAGGGTTGGATAGCTCTTAACATAATATTAAGTCCTATCGAGGTCACCGCTGCCTAACCATCTTAAGAGCTGAAATCGCTTGCACCTTGTGTAGACTTTTGTTTGAACCGACGCCTGTTTCGTGTCTTGTGTGCAAGCGGTTTTCCTTTGAAAGTGGTAAGTCGGGAGTGACCACGGCCTAGGCATGCCGGACAAACGGAGATCCTGTTTTTTGTAAGTCAATTCATATACTAGAAACTTCTCTAAATCGTAGAAGTACCTACTCTTCTGAAAACCACATCAAAATCAGTTTAGCCAAACATGATATAATAGAGGGCAAATAAATCTTGATATATTGGACACACAGAAAACCTTTATTTGAAGTCGGCTAAAAATCCTTCAGTCAGTGTAAATTTTCTCAATTTTAGGTTAGGTTATCATTTTGCCCGATTAAAACCTCAATAGTTCGTATACGAATTTTGAAATCTATTGGTCTCCAGCAATCGAAATGTTCGTGTGACGTTCCATCGAATTAGTTCGACTGTGAAGGTCTGAGAATACACAAGCCTTGTTTCCTTCGAAAAAAATTCGAGTGGTGAACATTTTTACGTGTGTGAACTTTTTTCGATCATGCGAGAATCGGCCTCCAGTTCTAATTAGGATCCATGCTAGACCACTCACTGCAAGATCAAAGACACAGTTAGCTCTTTCTGCGTGGATAGGAACGTTAATCAATATTATTGAGTGATGGTAGTGTAATTTTCCAAAAACTCTGTAAATGACAAATAACATCTTAGTCTACCCGTGACCACGAACGCTGTGAAGTGTTCGAAACGTCGGGATAAAATTAATAAATTCGCGAAAAGTTAATCCGTAAAAGTGTTTTATTTCGATGAGTAATATTTGCGTAAACTTCAGAAACAAGTATACTCAATTAATTCGTTGAATTAGCATTCCTTCCTTCGACATTTTAAGCTTTTTTGTGAAACATGTCTCTTTAAATTGGTAATGTTACTTTGCATACTATTGCCTATATTAGTTTTAGTAGTTAAATAATTACTTTTTTACAGTGTTCATATTTACCCTGTACAGAATAATTTTAGTGTTCAACTAAAACTAGTTTCTTATTTAAATTGCTATAGAGGATAAAAAAATGTAAAGTTCGGTTGTATCCGTCCGATATTATGAAAGGCTGAATTTTTTCACTCTTGAAAAAATTTGTAAATTGGCTTAGAAGAATGTTGAGAATCCTATTGAACTTAAAACTAAAAAGTATAATGAAGTCGGTTACAAAGAACGGTCTCGGTCCATGCAAACCTATCCTGATTCTTTCAGCTAGTAAAAGTATATTTCAAGATCTTGAAAATGTGTAATATTAATAAAATTTTAAAAAATCAAAATCTATAAAACAATGTCTTGAATTAAGTTGTAAAATGGCAATTTGAAATTACCTTCTTATGTCGAGATAATATTATATAATAGTTACAACACAATTTAAGTATAATATATTATTTGAAGTAAGTCTGTGAAAATTAGGAGGAGAAAGTGGATTTTCCATTTTCATCTACAAAATAGTAATTAAGTCGTAAAAATCCAATACATCTATGGCAATAACTCGGACAATTGAACGTTCTTCTATACTTTGTTTTTTAAGTAACTACAAAAGAGCAAAAATGTACGACAAACAAACGAACTTTAAGTTACTCAGAATTGAATATGTAATGTTGGCCTATGACTTAATCGTTTAAAATAAAAAACGTGTCGTAGAAGTAGGTAAAAAAAATAGCTATAAATATTTCAAATGGAGGCCATGCAGTATAGGTTTCTGACTTATGATTTTTATAAATGATAAAAATACAAAAACCTATCGCAATTACAATTCAAATTGTACAAACCCTATATATTTTTTTCAATTGCATTTTAAACATGAAATAAGTAAATCCTTTTTTTTGGTCTTACCCTAGAACTAATTATGTATATAAGTACCTACACTTAAGTTAAATGGTATTCTTGAAATGACTGATTTACATAATCGTTTCATTTAATATAGATGCTAGACCTAAGTCATGTATGTAAATGTTTACGATATCAGATCTTATTTGGTTTGTGTTTCAATTTCATAATATGACGATTGTGTCGTGTAACTATTATTACGTTTGCTTATGAATAGATAAATAAATATACATTTTATTGATTCCCATATTTTTAAAGGACTTATATCTTAAGAAGATATGTCAGTCTTATTATACCTTATAATAAATATAAATGTTCTAAAATCCAATGATCTGATTAATGAAATAAACGTATGTTAATACATACAACTTATTTACGTAGTGTTACTTATACTAATTCGTATGTAAAGATACCATAAATAAATGTTTGTTATAATAAATCATAATAAAGTACCAAATAAACGAAACATTATTTTTATTTTTAATATCACGTATCCTTATGTGCTATGTAAAAACATATGTAAAACTCAACCAAGTGATTGAATTGTTGGTTTGGGTACAAAAGAAGTATTTATGTAGCTTAATTTAATTATATATGCAGAGTTACAAAGCGTTCCCAAGGAAGACCACACAAGAGTTGAAAAGGTATCACGGGTAGCTGGTTTAAATTGGATCCAATGAATCAAATTTCTAGAAAAAAATGTAGATAGATACATATAGACTACATGTATATGGTCGAAAAAGGCTAACTAGATCGAAGAAGTGTAATGTACGTATTTTGACTGTTACAATCAAGTTAAAATCAATTTATTTTCGAAAAACAGCTTTTACAAAAGGAGTTACGAAGACATACAACTACCGCTACTGTGGCTACTTGTTGACTTGGCTCCCCCTGACTAGATACCGCAGTTTAAAAAATTAAACGTAAAACCGACTTTCAAACCAAAACGCACTTAAAAGTTTTAATTAAACAGTTTACTCTTTGAAAGAAAGGGCGCCATTTCAAGCACCATCAGAGCTGGTGTTTTGGGTTCTGGATTTTTACTTCCTAAACTCCTGAGACGCTTTTCACACTGTGACTTTTGGCATCGATGCAGTCGCGCGTTTTAAAAATGCGCTTCAGCATCGCGCCTCAAACAATGAACAGATTGAATTTAGCATAGCAATGCAGTCGCCAAAATTCAGTACATCAATTTGTCAATTTCCAGCTTCTGCATCTCGACTGTCGGTGCTAACGCGCGGTCACATCGCGACTGTATCGATGCTAAAAGTAACGCAGTGTGTAAAGGTTGACATTTTGCGACTGCTTCGATGCTAACACGCGTTAGCCTCGCGACTGCATGGCTGCTGAAAGTCGCAGTGTGTAAAGGGTCTAAGCGTTAAAGAGTTCCACCATCAATACAACTCCACAAAATGGTTCCTGTCAGTATGTTACAATTAAGTTAATGGTGGTGTAATTTGAGGGAATCCCACGATTGTGATACGTCACAAATATTTAAGAAAAACATGCAGTCGAATTGCGAATCTCCTCCTTTTAGAAGTTGGTTGAAAATTGAACCAGTATTAAAGTTTTCGACCGAACTCTACAACAAAAATACCTCCATAAGCCGTCCATGACAGAGACAACGGACCTTGGTCCCCGGCCATAATACCGACTCCTTAGGAACAGCTTTTTTGCGCCAAATAGGTTCAGATTAAAAACTACTTATATAAGGAGGGAAAGAAGTAAGACCAAGTTTTAATTTCCTTTTCTCCTCTAAGAATTGAGTTTGTGACTAGCCGGAAACAGCAGGACTGTTTAAGAGCTTAAATGCTATTAAAAGTTGAAGAAATCATCCTATTAAGTGGTTGTAAAAAAACTGCCACATTTTAGACATACTAAAACAGTGACAGTTAGGTGGAACGCATATGGAACAACATCTGCTTAGTATTTCACTTATACTAAAACGTGTTTCGCTACTACACGTGGCATTCTCAGGAGGTGTAGTTGTCAAAACATTTTGAGGTATGAGAGTGTCGAGTTTCCTAGATTTTAGCTAAATCTTTATGATGATTGCAATACGTACGTGTATGTAAATATAATTTTGAATAGCCTGAACCTCATTGCAATATGATGACATGTTTAAATTATGTCTAAAGTATTTAACAAAGTCATATTTTTAATAGGATTAACAGGAGTGAGCGCTCATTGCTTATAAATTAAATGGTCGCGTCGTCAAGAGAATCTGGAACCTATTTCGTAGATTTAGAAACATGACTTCTTTTGAGGATTTGTCACTGTACTGTCTGCAGTTCTCCGGTCCATACAAAATTGCCCTTTGACCGCATGCGCTTAATTTTGTAAGGACTGACCGCCAATCGCACCTAGTGTGACAAAGCATTAACAATGTCAATACGAAGGTTATTGAGTTATATAATAGCCCATCGGTTAGCACTGGTTCGGACTGTAATTAATTGATTACAGGTGATAGGTATTGATTTAATGAGACTAATCTCGAAATGATTGTTGGGCACTAACATGAAGGTTGCGATGTCTAAGCTTAGTAATTAGTATAGATGTTCATACGACATGTATTATTTATTACACTTACTATATCAAGTGATCAGAAAATCGGGTGCATTTTAGAAGTTGCGGAGTTGGCTACTCTAGAAGGCGCTTTTGAACCGAAATAATCCCGGGGTTCCGGAATCGGCATTTTTAATATTTTGAAAATATGCATATGGAATATTTTTCTCGATAAAATAAATCGTAATTATTGCCTTTAAAGTTTTATTACTTCGTGACGGGACACACTGTATACAAAAACTTATGTAAATTGATCCACAGACAAACGAGACTGAGATAGCTTTGTAGTAATAGCTGTATAGCTAATACTATAATATATATGTTTACAATATATCCCATACCTGGTTACATAATCCATATATCAAGTACATGTATGCATGTAAAGTTGTAGTTCTTTACTGTGATGTATGAATATTTTCTGACTGTCACTTGCACAAACGTTACCTTAGTTTTCTTAGGCATCTCGGAGGCTCTACTTTCCTGATTTCCAATGTGGTACATAATACACGAAAAACCTATTACATGTCAATATTTTGGCAGGCCATTAGGAGCCAGTCTGCAAGTAAGAGCTTTTTCCTAACTTGAAACCTAATATTACATTCAAAATTGCACATTTTTATATTTTCACTCGTAAAACTGTATACATTTTTATGTTTCTATTTTCTTATACAGCTTTTATGCAGACTGCAACTGCACTTTTTTCCTACATTCAATATATTTGTAAACAGATAGGCTATTTACTAATGCCTGCTAGAAATCACATTTATGTCATCGGATACGATATGGCTATGTATACGTGAAAGCGTGTGGTCGCCAAGCTAGCTGAAATGTGCTAAAATCTTTTTTCGTCATTTGTAGAAAGGCAAGAAACGAACCGAGCCGACTGTTGGAGAGGTTTTTTCCCCAAGATGTCATAAATCAGACGGCGGCAGATGGTGTTGACCTGCACCATTATTGCCATGTTTCTAGCTAAGAATTATTATTGCTCTCACTTCTGCGACGTCGTTTCAAATAATAATTCTTTAGAACTCCCTCCTGGTTTCCTCTATGAAACTTTAACTGAGCCATCCGAAAAATCTTGTTATTAAAAAGCTTGACTTCAACCTGAGAATTTCTAAAGACAAACGCTGTAAGATTGATGATGTTGGAAAATGAGAAGATTAATAATCTGAAAAGCTACAGACTTATCGACTTAAAACAATATAATGAACAATGTATATTGCAATAAAGTCGCATCGACATTATTGCGCTGATGTCGTAATGCTTGGCAATGGTATTCAGCATGCCATAAATTAGATGTTAATCAAGGGGCAGAGATCGCTAGCGCGGGCCAATAATGTGATACTACGAGCATTTGTTCAAACCGGCCTTCGTTATCCCGATCTCACGTGACGGGGTTAGGTCTAAATCCTTTGTCTGAGTTCATTTTAATTTTCTCTCCTGATGTGCTGTCTGATCTACATCTGCGTCGTTTCATTCCCTCCATAATACAACGTGTCAGCTGCATAGAAGACTGCGCTAAACGAATTGCCCCTACAATTTAATTAGATTTCATTTTTATACGTAAAAGCGGCTTTTGTCAACAATTTTTACCAAAGAGTGAAGTGTAGGGCATTGTTATATTAATTGTACTATACCTGCTATACTAGAAGAAAGAAGTAACTACAACTTACCTCATAAATTAGATGTTATATAGATAATAATATAAATTAGTTTTATTTCACCTTTCATATAATTTTGTAGCTAGTAGCTCAAGTTTACAAGTTGAGATTGCCATATATCATTAAGTCCACCTTTTAAGGTCACTTAATTGGGCTCCCCAATAAACCCGAGTTAAAAGTACCTATGCAACTTTAAAAACGATACCAACATAGAAAGTTCTAACATATTCTTACTTACATCACAGTTACGTTACACATTCTAGTAATAATGTCATGCGTTATAATAGAATAACGCATTAGACCATAATATGGTCTCTCCATCACATTAACTAGATAATATGTAAGGAAAATCGACGATTAGGTGGAGGAAGAGCATCAAGCTATCAAACGTAGATGTCCCCGATAGGACAATGGGTCATTTGTGAGACATCTCGAATTCTCGAGCCAGCGAGATCCGCACACAGCATTAACAATATTAAATGTCCGAGGGTTGCCGTAAAATTTGTTTTCAACGCAATCGCTAAGTGATCGCGTTTGGGAACATGTGGCTCTACTAATAAAAAAGTAAGTGTATCGGAGAAGGAACATGTTAAAAGCAATGTCATATAATCGTTAAAGTTAAATAAAGATACAGCAAATGATGTACCTCCGTTTCTTGTTTTTTATTTATTAATATTTATACACTTGATTGCATAAATAATGGTGTACAAAGGTAGTCTCACCCGCACTGAGCCCGCGTGATAGAGTATGGCTCAAACTACGGTTGACTTAATGCCAAAAACATTGTCTGCCAGTCAAACCTTTAGGCCATGCAGAGATATACCTAGCATTAGGTGCACCGAAAATAGCTAAAAGAAAATTATAATAAAAATCAACAATTAAATAATATCTATAGTAACAAATGAACCTACTTAAATAACTGCAATACCATATTCTAAAAACATACTTAAATTTACACAAGATAAATAAAATACACAATTACATACATTTACATATGGTTATAGTAAGTGGTATAATATAGACTAATATCATTAAATTATCTATTCTTTTAGAAATTGACGCACTTTACTCTTAAATGATAACTTAGACTCGGTCCTCCTGATATCCAAGGGCGGAGGGTTCCACAGACTTGGATACGTACGTGAAGCGGTGGACCAGCGTGCCTAGCCGGAGATTGTCGGAGGAAAGGAGAGATCGATCGTGAGTTTCGCATCGAAATGGAAACATATCTTTGAGATAAGAAGGTGAAGAGGGGATATTAACAATGGCATGTAGAATGCAAAGGCTTCTAGAGTCTCTACGGTTGACGGATAGTTATTTGATCTTTTTTCATTCCGTATCAATTTATATCTTCAAACCAACTAAGTTAAACTACTACTACGAACTGAGCATCAATTAGAGCAAATAAAGAAAATAATACCACAATACTGTTAGTACGATGTCATGTAAAAAACATCGTTTTTGATTTCGTTTGTTCCATACGATAATTTAAATGTTTCCCTCTTCACCCACCTTTATACTTTAACACTAAACCCTCAGGCGACAGTTCTGGCTTCGTCCCTCTTTATGATAACAAAATTAATGTCGGCAGAGTGGCCTCATTAAAATTAAACTGATTACTTTTGCTTGAGGACTCTGAGTCATTGCAAATAATTTCGTGGCCGCCAACTTTTGCGAAACACTGTCTCTTTTGTTCATTCACAATTTAATGTAGAAAGGTCGGTATTTATTTCATGCTGTTTAAATTTATTAAACCAAGGACTAAGAAAATAATTAACCCTAGGATTGCACAAAGTATAAGATATTTTCCCCCAAGAATTTCATCTTACAGAAGTATCAAGCACGAGTAAATGTGTTTTTTTTTTAAAATCAGATCGTCATTATTTGCCTTCAGTGTTTTGTTGCAACGTTGTCAAATTACCCAACTTCATTCATAATAAGCGCATAGCGCAAGCTACGTTGCCAACTTAACGACAACTGCGAATTGGCGCACTTAGGGCACACCAAGTGCAAAGTGATAATTGAATGATTTTATTTTTTTATACATTTTATTTCACACGTTCACATGTTTTTATACTTCAGTTTTGAGTTTTGACACCAGTTAACTTCTTTTTCTCTTAAGTGAACAGTTTAAAACATATTACCATATATTATTCAACATTTTCTTACGGTTATCAATAGGTGCTGTACTTAAATTGATCCGAAGTTAATAGATTGAAGGCTAATGATATCCATGACTTGCACTAACAAACAAAACCAATTTAAACTTTGCCCCTCAAATTGGTCAAACCGCCAAAATACATTTTGAAATTTTACCAATTATCGTCAATAACGTTAAAAGCGATGGAAAGCGACAAGCTACTTTAGGTACTTAATGAGAGAATCTATTTACATAATACATTTTATTAGACTGCCATAAAGTTAAATAAAGCTGGATTGAATTTCCAAGTAGATAGAATTTGTCTTATAAGACAGTTTCTTTATTCAATAAAAATAATTTATGGAAAATAAATCTTATGTTCTATGACCTGAAAAGTTTTGAGACGCTATATTTTTATATATGTATGTGTTTAACAAATATATACGAGATATTAAGTTTAGATAAAATATATGAATGTTTAGTTTATGTACAAATACGCCAACGGCTGTTTATTTTGTTTTCTTCGAGAACGATAGTACAATTTTTAGTCAGGTTTTAATAAGATAGTCTCTCGCTTGAATATCGCGTGTGTGTTTGGTTCGAAAACTCATTAAATATCAATAGAAAACAAGTGAAATATAGACGTCACTACTCACATAATTCAATTACCTTTTTAGGGTTCCGTAGCCGAATGGCAAAAAAGGGATCCGTTACACATTGAAACATGTTTTTTATGAATGGTTTTATCGATAACTTAATAATTATGTGTAACATTAGTTTGATATATCGTTATTCCGATTAACAAAACAATTGTAAAACATTTTTGTGTGAAATGTTATTCGATGTTATGAAACGGCGATTATTAACTATTCGATTAAACAAGAAAACAATATATTAACATTCATTGAAAAGTGTGCTGTGAAATGAATTTCGTTATCAAAAATTATGTGTTAAATTTTGTTACGAAACTTATAAAAAAAAAATATGCATTAGAATAACGTAATCAAAGCAGTTACCGGCCCGGCGCCAAAAAGAGAGTAGGTAAGGATTTGAGTGAAAAATATTTTTACTTTAGCCCTTGGCCGTGGTGAACGTAGATTCCCCGGGGAAATGTCACTCAACCGTATAAAGTGTCTTGATTATACTTTTTCTGGCATTTAATTATGAATCTCGCCGTAATGCGCTCATTAATCATAAAGAAAATAAGAACAGTTTAGTTTTTGAAACCACAATTTCCGATAGAACTTTTGAGAGACGGAACTGTGTGATATTAGAATAAGTGTTATTGTTGAAACAATGTGAGAAACTGTTTTTTTTTGGTACTTCGTTTATTTTCATTAATTTATAACGTTTCACAAATTAGAAGGTTAAAATTAATGCATCACCTCTATAGTTTACTATTTTACTAGTGACGGACTTTGATTCTAAGTAGTTCATTTCATTACATAGAATCGAATTAATGAATTAATTACTTACTAAAACAGTACGAAATTTTGAAACAAATGTATATGTAATAACAGTATATTTTTTACTATTAGGTACAAACTTTTTGTAAATAATGCAGATACCTAGAAAAAGCACAAAATCAATCAAACTCATTTATTTGTATAAAATGTTTACCTTTAATAGCAAGTTTTTTTTACTGATATTGTTTCGATGTTTTTGCGTTCGATTCATTCATGACGGTTGGTGTCAAATTGTTTATATAAAGGGGGATAAGAACGGTGAGGCAAACGCTCCCGAGCCATACATACCTCGCTGAAAAACAAGCTGTTCAATTTTAGTACAAGGTTGCCTATAAAATACTGTTCCTTTAAAAAACCGGCCAAGTGCGAGTCGGACTCGCACACTAAGGGTTTCGTGCCTACTTTAACTGAATTAGAAATCCACTTAACCTAAATACCACGACATTTGTTTTCCATAGTATTTGTATGAATAACAAAGTAATGATTGCGTTTTTCTACTACTTCGATCTCGTTCAAATCATTTTTTTATTATTTTCAAATATTACACTTAAAAGTTGTTTAAAAGTTAGATGGAGGGAGGGGGACGCCCATTTTACCACATTGGAAGCGTCTATCTCTCAAACGTTAGACATTTAGAAAAAATGGTAAAAAGGACTTGGATGTCATTTTAAAATACTTATCCATAGACTATCCTACCTATGCGTGTAGGGTAGGTACGCATAGATTTGACAAAAAAATAGGTTTTAGTTCCATTTATGAGAGCCCTCTGCCCTTAAACGGCTTTTTACTGTGGGGCGCGGCTCATAAGCCGCCCCACAGTAGAGATGTAGAGACAATTTTTGTGTTAAAAAAAGAGCCGTGCGAGCTATTTATAATCTTAAACCTCAAGATTCCTTACGAGAGGTGTTTAAAGAAATTAGAATATTAACTCTAGCCTCTCAGTATATTTACGACAATTTAATGTATGTACGGAAAAAAATACATTTATTCACGAAAAATAGTGACATACACAAATATAATACTAGAAATAAGGATAAGCTTGCTATTCCATAATTTAGGCTTCGAAAGGTTGGAATTTTTTTCATGGGGAAAGGTATAAATTTTTTCAATCAACTACCAGAACACATTATTAACTTACCGGTTAATAAATTTAAAACTGTTATTAAAGAAACCCTTATGACGAAAGGGTATTATAAAGTAGATGATTATTTAAATGATAATAATGTTTGGACTTGCATGATCACTACAAACATTGTAAACCTTTTGAAAAGAGGCATTGACAATAGTGACTGAGTTTGTTGCGCAGCTTCTTTTCAGCACTAGCCCACAATTGTCCCGAAGCTGTGGTGGGGTTTATATTGGGACGTGTAAAAGTGCCCCCAGAGGGCCTGTTTGCATAAATAAATAACTTTTATTACTTTTACTTTTAAACATTACATTTATTATTTTTGTATGAGAATCGTAAAGTGGTTAACAGGATACATCTTACCTACTAACTTTCAACTAGGTAATACCAATAGTTTCAGAATAAAGTGGTTGTGACATACGGATGGATAAACAGACATACTTGATGAAACTATAAGGGTTTCGTTCCTTGCCATTCGGCTACGGAACCCTAAAAATGGTATTGATGGCTTTTGACTTTTCGCGCTTAAAGAGTCCGTTTTATTATCACTGTTTATCATCTCCTTAGTCAGGTTAGAGATGGTTTGTTTCTGTATTTTGTGTTGAAATCGGTAAATGCTATTTTAACGGAATGGCTGAATATTATCTTCTTTCTTCGAATTTTTTCAAACATATTGAAAATACTGTAGCTACTTAAAAGGAATGTACTTAGTTATCTTAATAATGGAGGAATTAGGACATCTAATAATTTTCATTGTAATCCTATAATTATTTACAGGTCCCTCATTAATATCTCAATTTTACTAGCTTTTATATAAAAACAACATTTTTATTTTAATTTCAAAAGTTGTAATAAACATTTGTGATGCAAAATTATATTCCATCAGTCCCTTTTTGTGTGGGAAACTTTTAATATGAATAACAGTATAACAGTGATTTCTACCAACGCGTAGTTAAGGCTACGAGCGATTGCGCATCTTGCAAATGGTCGCTGTAATATTCGTATCTCAATACGTATACGGCAAAGTCGTAAGAGCTGACAGTTCTTGTAAGTAAAACAGCGATCGCACTACCACGTAGCTGCGTAGGACAGAGAAAGTTTACGTAATCAAATAATATGGTAGTAATAGCTGAATTTTCAATAAAAACCGGCCATGTGGGTTTTGGTCTTGCCCACTGAGGGTTCCGTGCCAACTTAAACAGTATGAGAGATCCTCTTACTTCCACTTAGCCAAAATACCACTATATTTTGTTGACAGCAAACTTAACTTTGTTTGTATAACAAACAAAGTTATGTTTGCGGTGGTTGTAAATGTGCTATATCTCAAAAACTACTAGCCCGATTTCGTTCAATCCAACTTTTCGATGAAGGTTCTTAGAAAAATTAAAAACATGTATTTTTTTTAAATTTACACTTGCTTAGTTTAAAACTTAGAGAAAGGGACGCCCATTTTACTACTTTTGAAGCGTCTCCCAAATGTTAGACTTTTAGAAGAAATGATTTTTGGAACCTCGATGTCAGTTAAATAGACCTATCCATAGACACCCCAGATGTATAGGTTTGACCAACAATGTTTTTTATTTATTTAGTTCCATGTACGGCAATGTCATATTTTTTATTTATTTTTTGTATAAGAATTGTAAAGCAATTAACGGAATACATCTTTCTACCAAGTTCCATCTGTGTTATGCTAATAGTTTCAGAATAAATTGCTCACAGCGAAACGCTTCCAAACAACCAAGACTGTAAGACTAGCATTTCGTTTCTTATTATGAGTACTTTTTGTGTAACCAGAAGACAGTATTGTCATCAAATTAACATCCATCGAGCTACCTTATACGCCTGCGGATAGTAAGTAAGGACCGCTCGACCCGGACCGGGTCGTCATCTATGATGGCGAGGCTTTCATCTTGATTGCATTCCTACGATCTCATAAATTTTCGGCTTAATTCGATGCTCTTCACACAGTGAATAATTATTATCTGGCTAGCCAAAAAATTGCTCACTCCGTCACGGTGTCAAATTCAGGGTGAGAGAGATACACTCGTTTCAGGGTACCGTAACGAAAAGGTGACGCTAACACCCCTATGAAAATGTTTTACCGCTAAACCATTAAAAACATGACTGCGTCTTTCGGTGTCAATCACAGAGTAACTATTTAAATAGATGACGCGAGACGTGTCTACGTCGTTTGTGTGTACAAAATGTCGTTTAATAGCATTGAACAGCATCCTGTAACGACATTTTGATTAGTCCACGCGGCATGTCACCATCACCAAATCTATCTATCAATCAAAACTTCGATTTTGGATATTGACATTCATTATATAAGTTTGTAAGAATTACAAAGTTCTTGCGACGACAAATTCATTTCACCGGCTTAAAAAAGTTATATGTATATAGGTGTTTCAGATGGAATTTAATAATATTTGCGTATGCTAATCTAGTAAGGCATCCAAACACGTTTTGCTAAATTTCGTGTGTGTATGTTCATATGTTTGTCCACGGATTTCTCGGAAACGAGAACTCAAAGCGAGAGGATTCTTTTTGAGTTTAATTGGGTTTATGGCAACTTAGGGTACACTATATATTATTTCATCAAAATCGGTCTCCAATAGTTTTTGAGATATGGGTAATAAATAACTATGAAACATAATTTTTAATGATTAATCAAGTCACACCGATTTTATGAAAAACAAGCATTAATAAATAAATACGCCGCCTCCAAAAACTGACTAAAATGCATGATACATATGCCTTATATTTAGGATGAATAAGTGCTTTTGGAGACGATCCATGATGTGCGTAAACTGTTGGTGTTCGTAGTCCTGCATAGTAAACAAATGATTTATTTTAGTCAGTTTTTTGAAGGCGTTTTCTATTATTTTTATTTATGTTTTTCATAAAATCATTGTGACTTGAGTTATCTACGTAATATCTTTAGTGCCTATAGTGCTAAATTGTGAAGTATGAACTGCATGTAAGCCAGATATGAAGTCTGAGCATTCATTCGCGGAAAATAACACACCGACGAACGTTTCTATAACTATTTTTCTTGGAAATTTCATATCTCATTAAGTTCGTGCATGCCTTAAGTACATCGTTTTCTGCGTAATATTGTATAAGGGTAGTATTAAATCATCAGATAATCTTCCTTTCATCAAAATATTGAAATCTTAGCTATTCATGTTCGTGGTTTATTGCTACGTAATTAAAAACCGGCAAAGTGCGAGTCAGATTCGCGCACTGAGGGTTCCGTGGCAACTTTAACTAAATTAGGGTTCCATTTACTTCCAATTAGCCAAAATACCACATATTAAGCTTTGCTTTTGTAATATCTACTTTTCTCTCATATAAGCTACACAAATTATCAAAATTACGATAGCTAATATAGCACTTCTTTCTGAGAGTCATCTGTTGTGATTGCTTTCCATGTATAAATAGTTATTTTACATTGTTTAGGCGATGAAAAGCCGAATGCACATCAACAAAAAGAAAACCGAGTTTTCAAACCGCTCTAAATCGCTTGATCAATATATTTTCTTACACATTTTTAGGGTCCCGTAGCCGAATGGCCAAAAACGGAACCCTTATAGTTTCGTCAAATCTGTCTGTCTGTCCGTCCGTATGTCACAGCCACTTTATTCTGTAACTATAAGCATCACATTGTTGAAAATTGGTGGGAAGATGTATCCTGTTAACCTCTTTACGATTCTTCTACAAAAAATAAAAAATAATGATACTTAAGGGGGGCTCCCATACATGAAAATGAAACCGAAAAAAAAATTTTAGTCAAACCTATGCGTGTGCGTGTCTATAGATAGGTAACGTTTTACAGCTAGACGCTACCGAAGTGGTAAAATAGGCGTCCCCCCCCCCCATCTTATTTCTAAACTAAGGGAGTATAAATTTTGAAAAAAATATATACTGTAGACCTTTACAAATACTTTCAACGAAATTTGGTTCGGACGATATCGAACGAGAAGTTTTTTTAGATATAGCACATTTTCAACAACCGCAAACATAATTTTGTTCTTCATACAAACACTATGAAAAACAAAGTTATATTTGCTGTCGAAAAATTGTGGTATTTTAGCTAAGTGGAAGAAGCTGGTAGTAAGTGATTTCCCTAATTCAGTTAACGTTGGCACGCAACCCTCAGTGCGCGAGTCGGACTCGCACTTGGCCGGTTTTTTTTCTAGTAAGCTACAATATTTATTTAAACATGTATGTCTCTCAAAACTGTAATATTAGAAAGAGTTCGCTATCAAAGTGTTATGACAGTTACTTTAATAACATTTGCATACCATCAAATAGTCATTCTAGATCAGTATATATTATTAACTTTCTTGGTATGATTCGTAACTTTCGTGGGCAATACGAGTATAATATGAAATGTGCTAAGTATGTTATGAAAAAAATAATTTTCAGAATTATTTGAATAAGTTATTAATAACAACGTAATCTGATAGTCTAAAATAAAGCTTGTAAATACAGGGGTCTAGGCTCCGAATATGATTTTTAACCGACTTCAAAAAAGGAGGAGGTTATCAATTCGACTGTATGTTTTTTTTTTATCATCATTATTATTTTTTTGTATGTATGTTACCTCATATCTCAGTCGTTTGTCGACCGAATCGAAATTTTTTTTCACCTACTTAGAGGATATACCTTCTAGTTGGTCCCATTTTTTCCATTTTGGGATCTGATGATGGGATCTTGGTGTATTCGAGGGAAACCCTCAAATTTTAAAGGCACGTATAGTGTTTCTTTACTAGAATCTTAATGTTGACGTGTTGGTCTGATAGTCAACATTTTGTGGGGCTGAGCTGATGGTGGAACTCCTTAACGCCTAGGAGTTCAGTAATTATAATGACACAACTTATGATAGGTAATTTGTAGCTTTGTAAAAAATAGAATCATAAGCTGCAACTCCCCCCCCCCCTCTTATGTAATCACTAAAAATAGAGAAATAAAATAAACTTTAAAAAAAAGTAAAAACCGACTTCCAAACCAAAATGCACTAAAAAGTCTTAAATAAACTCTTCATCATTGAAAGGAAAGGAATCCGTTTTAGGCAAACAATTTCTTTTTGGAGTCGGTGCTGTGATAGTTGATGCTTGATGGTCAAAGTGATGGCACCGACTCCAAAAAGAAATTGTTTGCCTAAAACGGATTCCTTTCTTTTCAATGGTGAAGAGTTTATTTAAGACTTTTAAGTGCATTTTGGTTTTGAAGTCGGTTTTTACTTTTTTTGAAAGTTTATTTTTGTCCCTTACGGTGTCAAGACCCTTGGTCTGTAGGGTCCTAGCGCTAAAAGGTTTTTTAAGGAGATTTCAAAAAGGTTAGTCGACATCATAGGAGACCGAAGAGCTGGCAGCTACCCCGGACAAAGAATTAGTCTTGCTATTCAAAGGGGGAAAGCTGCCAGTATCTTCGGAACCTTACTCTAAAGGGACTCCTTTTAATGATATATTTTAGATTTATTTTTAAGAACTTAATTATAATTGTTCTTTCTTTTTTGCTAGTTATTTTCTAGGTTTTAGTTTGAGTAATTCTTATTGTAAATAAACTGTAAGTTTTGATAAGAATAAAATTCAATCGTAAATATGTCTTTCAAGTTTTTGAATGTTTTAAAGTCAAGAGGCTTATTTGTCAACTTGTATATCAAGAGGCTTATTTGTTAACTATTTTTTGTGTCGATAGGTTGAATTTTTTTAAGTTAAGATTAGTTGTTGTCAAAATTTGAAATTGATTAAATCGTGTGAGCGACATTTTGTATGAAATTTAATTTTGCAACCTTCATAATTCATTTTGTCTAAATATATATATTTTTTTAAACATACTATGTTAATATGTCGTAGAAGTACAGCTCGTAAGTATACTCGTAAGTGTTAACTCGGTGTGACGCGAAGAACAAAAGTTTTGCTTACTCAAGTTTCCGATGATGAAATAGTTTTTATAAAAATATATAACTAATATAATATGTTATATTTCGGAATGGATTTATACAGTTTCTCCAGTCAGGTAGTCATAAAACTTAAAATTCAATATTAACAATGAAGTTCGACGAGGAAACATACTTAAATGAGGGGTCAATTCCAAAACCCCCCCGTACTGCAGTGACTTTTGTTATTATTTTAATAACTCGTGTTCACGGCGGCTTAAGTGTAACGTCGTGTAGTAGCTCGTTTTGGGTGTTATTTTAAAGTAATAGGTGTGTTGTAACTGATACATTAAAAATACGCTATCAAATGACTCAATATTTAATTTCCGAAAGGAGAAAGTATATGAATTACCCGTTTTTGGGCATTCAGGCAATTCCTTCTTAAAAAGTACAAAAACGAGACCATGGACCATTATTTTCTTAAAAGTATTGAGTTACTTAACAAATTAATGTAGCAATGACTGCTTGCGGTCTATTACATTGAGAGTTACTCATATTTCAGTCATGTGGCCTTAGTATTTTTATTTTGTTTAATTTTCAACAGTAACACAATATTTTTTTTGCATAATTTGAAAAATATGTATTGTTTACTTTTGAAAAATAACCCCAATAAGATTATATTACTAAGGCCATTTCACGTTAACATGAGTAAAGGGGTCTTTTAATCGTAGTTTTCTATTTTTTAATCACTGCCTTGTCGATATCAACTAATTTTCTATAAGAATGTGTTTAAAAGTGTATTAATGTTTAGGTGATGAAGGGACAGGATTTTGTGAAGCTTTTTATATAGAAATACCAAAAACATACACAGAAAACCAAAAAAAATGCTACAACACAAAGCAAATTTTCCTGTCCCTTTATTACCTAAACATTTAGCCACTTAAACACATACTTATAGAATGGTTGCAAAAACAAAATTATGATTCAACAGTAAAATTACTACATCCTACACACACACACACACACACACACACACACACACACACACACACACACACACACACACACACACACACACACACAATAAAATATAATGTAACATAACACCTCATAAATAATAAGAGGAAAATTCAAAACAACCTATTTCTCTAACAATGTTTAAACTCCAATCAAACACTTTTTTATGTTCCCATTGTACTTAAATTATTAGTCAAACCAGAGGCGGGGCCTGATGACTTGTAATACAGGTATGAAAACGTAGTACAAGCATCAGCTCCCACAAACTTTGGCTGTAGGTTAGTACGTATTGTTTACTTACATTACTTGTTAAGATGCCCCTTGTTGGACGAGATAAATAAATAATTTTATGTTATTATTATTAGTATAAAATTATCTTTAGAAAAATTAAAAACCGACTTTAAAACCAAAATGCACTAAAAGTCATAAACAAACACTTGACCCTTGAAAGGAAATGAATCCATTTTAGGCATCAACTTTCAGAGCACCGACACCAAAAATAAATTGTTTTTGAAGTCAATTTTTACTGTTCTTTAAGTTAATTTTACTTCTGTCATTATAGTCACTGAAGTCCTAATCTATATAGTTAAGGAGTTCCACCATCAGCTTAGCTCCACACATTGTTGACTATCAGACGTAACAACATGTCAACATTAAGATTCTGGTACAAAAACATTATACGTGCCTTTAAAGTTTGGAGTTTAGTCTAGATTGCATCAAAATCTCATCATCAGATTCCGACTTGGCAACAACGGGACCAACTAGCAGGTATCACCTCTAGATAGGCAAATTTTTTTTTCAAATCGGTCTACAAATGGCTGTGATATGAGATAACACAGCCACAAAAAAAACATACAGTCGAATTGTTAACCTTCTCCTTTTTTGAAGTAAAAATAGGGCCTCAGATCTTGGTTACATATACCTGTTTAGAAGTGGTGTTTTGTTATCATCACGCACACAAATATTTGATTAATATTTTAACACATATAACGTTACCGTGGAAGGATTTTAAGCGTTTTTTTTTTTTAAAGACGCTCTACAGAACCCGCCGAGTGTAAGTAATAATCAACTGAACAGTTATTTTATTATATTGTATTATTGTAACCTTGGCTTAATGTTTCGCCATAACTCTATTTAAGAAAACAAGAATCCAAATGCATCCAGCATAAATACTAAAATAATATTTTGGTCTCAGTACATCGGTTGTTCCGACGGGGATTGTTCTTTACAAAACTTCAATTGAAAAGCCTTCCAAGCACAATTTGAATGCAGAGAAACTTTGCAATAGCTTTTATTTCTTGTCGGAAAGTAAATGAATTTACGGCTCTCGATGAATCGGGCGTTTTTCTTCTTTCAATACGACGGCGCGCGGTGGTGCCTACTCCTACTCAGAAATTAAGAACTTTTATAAGTTTCAACACTTGGCTGTAAGTACGAGTGGTAAATAATTTGTTCGTTAATCTGTTAGCATTTAAGTGCCCACCTCAGACATTACTCGACATTGGCATTAACTTACTTAGAAGTCAAGGACGCAGCCATTGTTATTTAGATAGCTTTTGAAACGAGATCTCACTTCACTTACAATTTGACCTTTTAAATAAAGAATCCTAATCCAAGCTACTAGGGATTAAATTGTTTTACATAAAAGATCTGATTTCTATTTTTGTTTTCGCGTATTATCATCGAATGGTAGCTAAATACGAGCTATAGCTCTGACCTAGGCTGTTTTTTTTTTAAAACAGATATTAAATGCTTTAACGTACAACATTATGCATACATACCAGAACAGTTCATTTGAATTAAATCCACGCTGCCGATAATATTCCAGTGATTTGATTGGCATTATGACCGGGAGTGGCTTTGGCTGTCGATTTTCCTCTAAAATGCAAATGAATTTATCATGTAATGGAAACCGGCACACGTGCTAGATGCATTAGTTATTCATTGGACTCTGGCCACATCATCAGGCCATCTCCTCGCGTGTTTAGAATAACGCCAACCCGATCAAACGGAGCGTCGAGCCATGCATTTAAAGTGCAATAATAATTTGGTCACATCAGCCATATTAACACGAGGAATTTAATAATCAAAGACAAAGGCATTCACGCAATCAAAGAAGGTAATTATTTGTACTTTAGTCTAATTAGCTCTTTACATAATACACTGCAAAATAAAAACAATTTTGGCTGAAATAATTTTAACGAATTGTAACATCGATATATGTATCAACCTAAAGGCGGTTATAGGATGGTTTTAATCTAAAAAATACCATTCTATAAGAGGAAAAAAAGAGGCATATGCGGGAAACCACATATTAATACAAGAAATAAAGTTATAAGTAGTAGTACAGACAAAAGTACAATGACAAAGAAAGAGGCAAACTTTCCGTGATAAGGATATCGAATAACCCTGGGCCACTATTTTTGAATCACTCGCATCAAGATGGAGTGTAATACAAATTGAATATTGTCCGATTTTCCAATTAAAATAGTATAATTCCTCACGCGAGTGAATTAAAAAAAGACACCATAATGTTGTGAGTTTATATTTCGCGTGATTTCCATTGAATCCAAATTCATACGCCACGAAAATAATACGCCATATTTAAGCGAGTAGTTCAAACATAGGGTCCCTGTTCCTACATAATTGTACATTATAATACCGTGTTGTAATTCTCTTGTAGGCAATTACTATAAAATTATAGTGTGCAACGAATTGTGTTGTACCGTGTCTCTCAATGTCTCGTCGTAAATGTTATTCTGAGAGGTATTTATGTTGGGTCGAGTTCATCGTCAATCGATGTCCTTGTCAGTGCGATTTATTATTTGCTCTCGTATATTAACTATAAGTTAATTCCTAATTAGTATACACTATCCCCAAGCAAAAGAAGTTAAATTCCCACACCCATGTTACACAACGTTTGCTGGGACAGCTGGAAAATTAATTGTCAGTATTATACACTACTTTAGTCAAATATAATCTTAATTCATTAAACAGACTTCAAAAAAGAGGAGGTTATCAATTTAACTATAATAGTATATAAGTTTATACGCAATCTTTTTCTCAATGAGAATAAATAATATGGTATCTGTTCAGCGTGAAGTATGAACTTTGTTGTATTTATTTTTATGTAGGTTTATTCAAAAAGTATTCATGTGAGTAATGCAGTTCATTCTTAATTATGTTAGTGTTTTTTTGTTATTTTACGCCTCACCCAATGGTTGACTGGTGATGAATGCGATAAAGCATTAAGTCCTCCATTTGTACTTTATTTTGTTCGTGCAATAAATAATACGTTTTTTTTTTAGTCATTTGTAGTCATATCTTAGTCATTTGTAGACCGATTTGAATTTTGAAATTTTTTTTCATCTATACTTGGAAGGTTCTACCTTCTGGTTGGTTCTATCGTTGCAAAGTCGGGATCAGATGATGGGATATTGGTTTAATCGACGGAAACCCTCAAATTTTGTAGGCTTGTATTGTTAATGTTTTATAGGCTTGTATTTTATTGTTTTTGTACTAGTATCTTAATGTTGATATGTCTTTACGTCTGGCAGTCGCCATTTTAGGCGCTGAGTTGATGGTTGAACTGCATAATGCTTAGGAGTTTGGTGATCATGACACTAGAACTTACGTGAGGTCGGTGCCACAACCTTAGAAACCCACCAAAGAACAACCTTAGAAACCCAACCCCATTCACAAAAAAAAATGAAATTTAAATGTATAAAAAGCGTAAAAACCAACTTCAAAAACCAAATGCACTAAAACGTCTTAAATAAACTTTTGACTTTTTAGAAGAAAGGATGCGTTTTAGGCTAACAATTTATTTTTGGATTTAGTGCCATCGCAATGGACAACTCTAGTATCATCCATCAGGGTAACGACTACAAAAAGAAATTGTTCGTCTAAAATGGTGTCCTTTCTTTTAAAGAGTCAAGAGTTTATTTAAGACCTAAAAAAGTCTTAAATGTGGTGTACTAATAAAGTACATTTTGTTTTAAAAGTCGGTTTCTTGTTTTTTACGAGCTTCGTAATGAATACGTATCGCAAAAGCACCGATAAGTACTGGTGAGGAAAAATCTAACTTATACAACAGGTATCAACACTACCGTAAGATATATGTCCTGAAGGTCTGGTGCTCACGAACAGTGCCCACTGAACTCTGAAACCAGAGACCCGTTCTGGTCAATTACCCCCGAAGTACTAAGGTAGACCTGTGATAAATTTCTGTCGTGACCTGCATCAGCAAGTACGAATAAACTCCGGGAATTTTATATCTTCTTTCATCCTATTTTCTTACTCCCTGTACAGAAATTTTCAGAAGAGACACGTAGTAAAAATATCCTGAGACTGTTAAGAGGTAAATTTAAAGAACGTGTTTAAAATTATAACCGGGCGCCTTCTTTTGGCTGTTTTGAATGCTCCTTCGGAAACATAAGTATTTTAATTAATTTTATCTGTCTTGTGGTGGATGTTAATTAAACTGGTCTATTTAGAGCAGTTTATTGCTTGAACAATCACTATTCGGTATTTTATTCTAGCGAATTCTCACGGTTTCACCCATGTGAATAGCGAATTTTCCAAAGTATCATGATATCGTGTTATTCCAGTGTATTATCCATATCGGCGATCAAGTAGTTTTAACGGGAAGGAGTAACAAACATGCATACATACTCACAAACTTTCGCATCAATAATATAGTTAACTGTAATGGTTTTTTTAAAAGTATAAATAGTCACGTTGTCCCTGCAAAAAAACAAATTATACAAGTATCCTCCCAATAAAGTTAAAAGCTGTTGGAACCTGCAGTTCGAATGGTTTTCCAATTCTACCCAATGTCGAAGGAAAACTGATCACTCCCTTGGGTTGAGGTTCTTACTACTGGCAGTTTTGCTCTTAGTAAGTATGTAATGCGCGTAAAAGGATTATTACAAGATTTTAGAATTATTTGCTTACATTTTAATTTAACTTTCGCTTATAACTTATAAATTGTAGTTATTATGTCGACCTCCGTGGTGTAGTGGCTAAACACGCTGTGTTTCAAGGCGTCGCCACTACGAGGTCCCGGGTTCGATTTCCGGTCGGGTCGGTAGAAATCAAAATTTTCTACATTGTCTCGGGGTAGTGTGGTATCACTGTGATGTCTGATTTCCATAACACAAATACAATGGCCACTTACTTTGGTATCAGAGCAATGTATGTGATTGATGTCCAATATTTATATTTATTCCAATATGTAAGTATCTCAAACACATGCATAGAAACAGTGTGTATAATGATATAAAGCACGATACACGCTCTTCTGTGTGTGTTTGAGGCATCTAAATTTACGGCATACGTAGCGTGCCTTTTAATTCAACGATATACATTTGATCCTCAGCAATTAAATACGGGAACATGCTAAAACGTATATAAATAACAATCTCGCCACGTCGCTATCAAATGGATGGTTTAGCAGTTTTATTCGCTACCATTTTTAAAAGCTTTGCCTTTTGAAGCAATGCAATTAATCGCAATATCTAGCGTGTTCAAAAAACTAGGCATAGTTTCAGATTTCAATTAAATGTTCGTGTAGTTCTCGGAATGCTAACAAGCATGCAGAATTCGGATCCATACCAGCAGGTATACGTAAACTTGCAAATACACTTATGTACAAAGACTGATGTGTATCGGTGTAAGCGTATACGAGTTTAAAGTTCGTCGAATTGGAGTTTCCAACTATTTTGATCACGTACAAGTCTCACTTTCATGTTGAAAGCCCTGAAGCCTGACACGGGAGGGATTGGGCGTCATCTGCGCGAGCCTCTCATCTTAATTGCGCACTCACAACTTTGATATTTTGTGTTTACTGAAAACAATTATATAAAATTGTGGTACACATGTCTCCGTAGCCTTGTTGGTTTATACCAATTCTGTTACAATGTGATAGACGTTCTCATTTTTTTACACCACCGCTGATCAAAAATGCGTGACAATAAAAAGAAATACTCAATGGGAGTTTTCGTAGCACACTAAAGAAAATTAGTTTGCGACCTTGATATGGTGCGTTGGCTAAAAATACCAGAATATTTTGTGTCGACTGTTTATAATGCAGTAAATAATATGTTTTACCTAGGAAGATTGGTATTAATCACCTAGACGGAAGACTATCTCATTTTAAGTTACTTACTTTAGTTACTGTCATCCTAAATCGTTTTCGTATGACGACTTTTACTTGGTTTTCTCTTCCGATAGGAATATTAATTTCACGGTTAAAACACCTTGTCGAATTTAGAAATAATAATTTTATGATAAACAGTCAAAAATGTTGGCACCCGTCATATTTTTATGAAGGTCAAGCTATTTAATTAGATAGACCATTGAGAGAACTATCGACACTTACAAAGTTATCCATTATTTTCGGACACCTGTATAATGTTACCTCTTTAATACTCGTAAGGCAGTAAAAAGTACTACAATACCTACCTTATTGAAAGCGGAACTCGTGTAAGGAAATTAATTCTTTTTTATATTCAAGGAGCTTAACTTATTTTGATAAGGATATACTTGCAAAGTAGCGTAGGAAAATACCTACTTATCTATCAAAACTCAAAGATAAGCCTCTTTTTGTTCCGAACTTTTCGTAGAAACGTCCAAGGGTTTAAACAAACTGAAATCTCAACGAGTTTTAAGATAATTAGCAGAATTTATATTTTAAGCGTTTCAAAACAGCTTCCTTGTTTATCAACACGTTCCTACTAACGTGATTCTTAAGAAAAAGTTTTCCTGCTGATTTTGTAATGTAATGGAATATTAGGTACTACAGTTTAACTAATTTGAACTAACCGAAACCTAAAATTAAAATTATACAATAAAACTTTGAGTGAAACTGCAAAACTAGCTTTACATTGCCTGAGCATGTTTCATACCCCTAACTGGTGTCGGATTTAACATCTCAATCAGTACTAAAAGGTTTTCCACATACCAGGGGCCCTATTTTTGAATCAGTCGCTTGAATATGGCGTGTGTTTTTGTTCGACAACGAACTAAATATCAATGGAAATCACACGAATATAGAAAATAGTAGTCACAAAATTCAGTTATCTTTTTTAAACCACTCCCGTGTAAAATTATACAAATTTTCATCGGACATTAATTAATTAACACCCACACCGTCTTGACGCGAGTGATTCAATAATAAGGCCTAGTAGCAATAGAGATAGAATATCCGTAAAGGGTTTTCAACGAATCAAAATCTTCTTCAAGTTAAGATCTTTATTGCTATATAATTATAAAATTCTACCAACCGTCTTTTCATCAAAGCAAGCAGATTCTTACTTACAGCGCATTTTAATAATTTGAGTCCTAAACCAATCGGTAGGGTGATCTAATTTTATTACTCGCTACACTAGTCTTTAAAGTCAGTTTTGAGCGAGTGCTCGTCATGATCAGTTGATTCTGTTAGGAGCTGGGATCATTTATTGGAGATGTGTGATATATCCTAAGGGTTTGATATTGGGGTGTAAGGGGAGACACCTTCCATCCAGCTCTCTCAAGTCAACCTCACCTGCACGTGGTGCACCCTGCTATCACTAACGAGGCTCTGGCGACCGAAGAGCGGCGGAATAACCGCTCACGACGTGGAGGGGGGTTCAGTGGTCTGGACCGAAATTACTGGATAAGACTACCCACGTGTTTGTGCCGTGCGTGGAGACTCGTAAGCCGGAGGAGAGGGTCCTGGGAGTTGAGCCCGGGCGGGGAAGGACGCCTAGCGCATCTCCGTTTCGGGCAACACGCGACTTTGGCCTCAAATTCGGTCTAAACGGGAGGTCGGGGAACTAGCCAGCCCTGATCAATCGGCTGCGGTGTCCAGTAGGCTGGCCGCCAGGCGAGTTCCAGGGGTGGGGAAACAGGCAGGCGGCGGGCTCGCCAGTTAGTACTTCTGGTCGTTGTGCTTTCTGCGCTTGCCCTTAACCGTCGCGTCCTGTGGCCTCATTACTTTCCTCTTTTCTTCTTTTTTATAACTTTCTTTGGTCTTCTCACTTCTCCTGGTACTATACCTTTTGCGTAGCTCTGGGTCAACATTAATGACTCCCCATATGTGCGGGCTCGGTGGAGGGTGGAGAGCGCAAAAGACGAAACCTATATTTTTTATCAGCATGGCTTCTATTAATTCAAAAAATTCGACCAACCCCAGCTGCGAGACAGCTAAAGACACCTATACTAACCTAACCTATCCTTCTGACGAAGAAGGCGAACTATTTTCCCCTATTTACGGGACCCATACTCCATCAATAACAGCAGAGGCGACCTCGTGCCAGGGCCTACTTACCGAAAGCCCTATAGTCACAAAGATACTTAAGCTTCTTACTGGCATAAAGCAAGCCGCCAATGAGTGCATAAACATTAAGAAACAGAAGAAGAAAATCATGCTCACCAGTGTAGAGGAGATCGAACACCTTCTCCGCTCTAGCTCTGAAATTGTTCCTAGCACCACACACCAATGTTCTGCAACTGTAAATGCGGTTCGCTGCACTATTAAAGAAGAGATTGCCAAAATAGCTAACGCATCCTCAAACTGTATTCAAGATCCAAAAACTTCATTTGCAAGTGTAGCCCGAGCGCAAAAAGCAAAGAACACTGCGTCCCCAAATGCGTTTAAAACAAAACCAGCTATCATAGTCGAGTCAAAGAAGAAAGTCTTGAGCTCCACAGAAACCCTACAAACATTCAGGGCTGACGTCTCTTTCCGTGGTACAAACTTCACGCCTGCCGCTATTAAATTGGTATCTAACAATAAAATACGAGTAGAGTTTGACTCCATAGAGCATAGGGAGCAGACACTCCAAAGGATAAACTCTAAGCCCGACAGCAAAGTCCGAGCTGAGATCTCTAAATCCCTTTCCCCGATGATTATCCTTAAGGGCGTACCAGCTGACATACCGGCAGAAGACTTGGTTGGTATACTCAAGGGACAGAACGAGTGTATCCAAAACACTATTGAACGCGAAGAGGACCTGATTTATAAATTCAAACGCAATAACCGTAACAAATCCCTGTACAATGCTGTCCTCTTGGCGTCTCCAAAGGTATGGAAGGCAATTACTGCGGCGGTAAAATTAAACTTAGACTACCAACGGGTTCACGCTGAAAACTACGTCCCACTGCTTCAATGCTTCAGGTGTCTACAGTTCGGGCACACTAAATCCCGATGCTCCCAAGACACACCTATATGCTCATATTGCGCCAACAAAGGCCACGACTTCCAGTCTTGCCCAGACAAGACAAATTCGGCAAAGATACAATGTCATAACTGTGTTCAATACTGCAAAAACACAAATTCCAAAACACAAATAAATCATAGTGCAACCTCAGCCAATTGTTCTCGAATTCTCTTTATGACGGACAAAATTCGATCCCGTACAGACTACGGACAGTATGACTAGTAGAGTTACGAATAATATAAATCACAATCCTTCACATAACCTTCTAAATTGCACTCAAATTAACTTAGGCCGCAGCAGAAATGCGCTTCATGAGTTAAAAATTCATTTAAATAATAAAAATATTGACATAGCATTTATAAATGAGCCACATATTTCAAATTTAAACATTGTTAAGAATATTCCTAATTATACAATTTATCAGTTTTACAATAATCAGACACCCGTAAAAGCAGCTATTCTCATAAAAGATAAAATACTTGCTACTCTAGGTATGACGGAATACTCCGACTCCAACCTATCAATAGTGCAACTCAAAACTCGATCAGGTCGCAAAATTTACCTGGTAGCAGTTTATATTGAACCTCGCATCGATGATAATAACACCCTTACGAAACTCCAATTGTTCTTGCAAAGGACTGTTGGATGCACTCACCTCATATGCGGGGATTTCAACGGACACCACCAGGCTTGGGGCTCCTCGGATAATAATAGCCGAGGCAATATTGTCTTAGACTTTATCCTCGCTAATAACCTGGCTATCTGCAACACCGGCCGCGCCCCTACGTTTGCAAAAGTCATTCAAGGCCAACTAAGAGAATCTATAATAGATCTAACCCTAACCAGCAATCCGAACCATGCATCCATTGCCGATTGGACGGTGGATAACTCCATCTGCACGTCATCCGATCACAACGCAATATCTTTTACAGTATCCTTTGGACCATCGAACCTCTCACGGAACCTAAAGATGAGTACCTTCAAATACAACTGTAATAATATAAAATGGAACGAAATACGCACGCCCTTCTCAGAGGAACTTCGTAATAACTTACCTGCGGATATTGATTTTGACACATTTGACAGCGAACAAATAAACCAATACACTGACAGTTTGACACGTGCTATCCAGATCGCGTGTGACAAGAACTTACCGAAAGCTACAAGACCACCGCAAAAGGCTCCTTGGTGGAATGAAGAACTTGCCACCCTCAAGCGATCTGTTATCCGAGTGCACCACCAACTTAGCAAAGCGGTGCGGCAGAACCGTCCGCTCGAAGAGATTTTAGTTGAACGAGACAGACTCAGACGTCAGTATTCTGATGCCTTTTGCGCAGCCTCATCAGAGCATTTTCGGCAATTCTGTGATAGGCAAAAGAAGGAAGACGTCTGGTCCGTCACTAATAGAATAATCAAAACTCGACCAATGGCTCAGCCACCTGCTACTCTTCGTTTGGAAGACGGCACATATACTGCTGATAGCAAAGAAACTGCCTTAGCACTACTACATCATTTCTTTCCAGATGATACTCCAGATTACACGCAGGATCAAATCAATACACGAACTGACATGTATGCTCCAATTGACACCCCCGATGAGCAACCTTTTACCTATAAGGAAATCATTGAAGCCTTAAAAGGTATGAACCATCGAAGAGCACCAGGGTTGGATAGTCTAACTGCTGACATATGCCTCCATGTAGCGCTTTGGTTTCCCACAGAAATTTGTGGACTTATCAATGCATGTCTGAAATTAAAAGTGTTCCCAATACCTTGGAAGACAGCCACCGCCAAAATTATTCCGAAACCTGGTAAAACAGACTATTTAAACGTATCCAGTTTCCGACCTATAGGACTTCTGAACGTCCTTGGAAAGCTGCTTGAAAGGCTGGTATCAGACCGACTTATGTATCACCTGGAGCGTACAAACAATCACTGCCCCAACCAATATGGCTTTAAAACACAGAAGTCCACGGTAATGGCAATCAAACACGCATTAGAAATAGACAACCTTGCTAAGTCTAGCAAGCAAAACGTAGTTGGCGTCTCACTGGACATCAAAGCGGCGTTCGACCGAGCGTGGTGGCCAGCAATCTTCAAACGCCTTCGAGATGTCGACTGTCCAAAAAACATCTATGAGCTCCTGCTAAATTACATTAAAGACCGAGAAATATTAATTCAGTTTGCTGACGCGAAGGTCACCAAAATTATGTCTCTTGGTTGTATACAGGGTTCAGTATTGGGGCCAATTTTATGGAACCTGGTTCTGGATACTCTGCTGACAATGCCCATGCCCGAAAATTGTCACCTACAAGCTTATGCAGACGATGTTTTGTTAATAGCCTACTCTAAAGATATCAGAACACTCGAATACAATACTAACTCTGCTCTTAACCAGATCTTCAGATGGGGCGAAAGCGTCAAGCTGGAATTCGGACCCGGTAAAACCCAGGCAATTGCATTTTCTACAAAAGCTAAAAAATGTAAACTCCGAATGAACAGTCAAAACCTCACATTTACAAATAAAATTAAATATTTAGGCATTATACTAGACAGCAAACTTCGTTTTACCAGCCACGTAGACTATGTTATTGAAAAAGTCAAACTCTTGTATACAAAACTCTCAATTTTTGTGCGACCGACATGGGGTGTAAGCGCGGAGAACGTCCGTATCATCTATAACCATGTAATAGAACCAATAGTGTGCTATGGGGCGGCCGTTTGGTCCTCAGCTCTGAAATATAAATATGTACAGTCTCGCCTACTTTCACTACAAAGAATTTTCGCTATTAAGATCATACAAGGCTTCCGCACGGTCAGTACGGTAGCCTCTATAACCCTGGCAGGACTTGTACCTCTACCAGCTAAAATAAATGCTGTTTCCGATATTGAATCGTCAAAGCTCACAGGAGTCTCCTCGTTTCTACCCGAGGATGTGCCACTTGAGTCATGGTGCTCGCCGTCTGAACTTTTGCACCCAGCAGAGAGGGTAAGCATTGAGTTTGCTGAGATAACCTGTGCATCCGACCTCTCTCGGATAGACGTTGGTATCACCTGGCGCATATACACAGACGGCAGCAAGCACGACGGTCGTGTTGGTGCTGCTTTTGTCGTTCACAAACCTGAGGGTGGAGTGGCAGTTAAAAAGTTCAAACTTCATAACTGCTGCTCCGTCTTCCAGGCGGAACTTCTTGCCATCCGTGAGGCCTGCCACTACATTACCCAACAACCAAGTATCTCCAAAGCCCTAATTCTATCTGATTGTAAATCAGCTCTCACTGAGCTTCAGAACCCAGGAAGCCGCAACCGTTTTGCAGTTGCCATCCACAAATTGCTAATAAGACTTCGCGACTTGGGGGTACTAGTTGATCTGGCATGGATAAAGTCCCATATAGGGATCCATGGCAATGAAGAGGCGGATGAAGCAGCAAAAGCTGCCGCAAATCTCAACAGAACCCCTGATTTCCTACACATACCGGTCAGTCACATCAAATGGCTGAATAAACAGAAGTGCGATGTTGCGGCAGAACAACTCTATGCCACTCCCACCACCTGCACATATACCAAAAGTTTGCTGTCCACTTTTGAACAAGTGAAAGAATATTTAAAGTCAGCCACTCCTAAATTTGCGCTCACTCAATTTTTGACCAACCACGGATATCACAGAGAATACCTCTACCGTTTTAAAATTTGCAATACAGATTCCTGCCCATGTGACGACACCTCTAAGCAATCCTTCCAACATCTCTTGACAGAATGTGCACGATTTGCCTCTAAACGCTCCGACCACATAATCACTTGCAACATACACAAACTCAACGACCCATACAAACTATCAGATGTGGCTTCCAAGGAGGCCACATTAAACAGCTTCAACAATTTTCTTACATATATAGTCTCAGAATTAAAGAACTTCAATAAATAAATATTTAAACTCAACGTTGGTCTTACAGTGTAATCCACTAGCACTGTAAGCTCAATAAACACCAAAGATCATAATTTCAAAAAAAAAAAAAAAAAAAAAAAAAAAAAAAAAAAAAAAAAAAGGGTTTGATATTATTAGAAACGTTCTCTGAATAATTCGTGAAAGTGCATCAGTGATTTTTAATGCATATTAAGGTAGCAAACAAATGTAATTAAATTGAATACCTGGCAGTTTCCAATAAACGTGTATTTATTGTTTAAAGTGTGTTTTATTAAAATACTTACATCATTTTTGAATTGAAAATTACAATTTCGAGTCTTGGTGTAAATCTAAAAAACGTTAAGTATCTACGCAGGACACGGGTGCTCCGAGGGCTGACACTTATCTAGGAGAGACGTAATTACCAGGTAATAATGAGATTCCTTTAGCATCTGGCATGAACAGTTTTATGAATAGAACAAGTTACTTTCAAGTACTAAGGTTAAATACGTAACCCTACTGTACAGAGTCACTTCCAAAAACAGTAAATATTTGGTAAGCTTGGTTGTATATCTGTTTGCACTTGCGGGTAAAACTCTCTTTTGGGGACTTAAAAAAAAATTAAATATAGGCATGGTATACAAGGTAAGTGTAACAACAAAATATTTACTGCATTATTCCCAGAGATTAGTTTTGTTTCTGAAATCCATCATACATGTGACCACAATGAAATTCCAAAAAACATGTTTTCTCTTCTATACTAACGTTTCAATCGGCCTGATACTACTTTGTATTGAGAAGATTATTATTGTTGCGAAAGCTAAGTATCCTTCTACAACCTCCCTGTATTTTTCTCTTTTGACAACTTTTACTTGATTGGTTCATCGGAATCGACTTGCCTAAGTCCGGCCCGCGGGTTCCACATAAATACTTTCCGAACCCAACATCCGCCTTCATTTTAGAAATAGAAGTACCAAAAAAATAATATTACAATAAAATAAAATAGAATTAATACACATAGTATAATAATGCCGTAAAGCACTTGAATAAATACATTTATAATATACGTACATAATATAATCAGCCATGAAAAATATCCCCGTCAGTTAATTAAAACAAAAGGAAATGTGCTCTTTTACACTAGCTTTAATCACAGGAAGAGACTGAGATTGTCGGATATGCAGTGGTAGGGTATTTCAGAGTCGAACGATCTGAACAGTAAACGACTGAGTAGCATTGGAAAGAGAAGGGGAAATCAAAGGTATAATCGACGACAAGAACGCATATAACGCAAAAAAACTGTTTTGATGAATACAGTCCCATTGCTGGGCAAACGATGTAAAACGTATTTCTTAGTAAAAATATGAACGAAAACACAGTGTATTATTAACATTACATTCTGTACCTACAACAGCGGGACTGAATTTAACGATTTTGACATATTGATCAGTCAAATCACTATTGTTAAACCTTGTAGAGGGAATTTGAATGAACACGATTTTTAACTTCGTAACTTTGTTTGGTATAATTAGGAAGTCAACATATGAAAAGTCCCAGCCCGTACTCCTTGAGCCGGGAAGAGGGGGAGGGTTTTTAAGATATTTTTAGGTTTTGCGCTTAATTATCAGAAACTATGCGTTTTAGCAACTTGAGCAACTGGTAGAAAATGAAAACTAATAAAATTTTCTACAATTTTAACTCATTCAAGTTTTAAACCGACTTCAAAACAGGAGGTTATAAATTCGACATGTATTTCTGTGACGTCTTTTGAATTCGATTATATTTGAATATGATGATATATTAAGGCTTCCAAGCACGTGTGCTAATTTTGTTAGTGTATGTTTATTGCTTTAATATTCGTATATTTGTATCATTTTATTGTTTGTTACGGATATAACGAATACGATGTGGTGAATTAAGATTTTTCTTTTTTAATTTAGTGAAGCATATTCCAATTAAGGGAAAAGGATAAGTATCTTCAAAATCGGTATAGTAGTTTTTAAGATATGGGCAAAAAGAAAAACTATGGAGTAAAAAATATCATATTCAACCTTTAAAACCAGTTTCAAAAATCTCCATAATAGGCTCGAAAAAAGGGGCTCTTACCGGTTCAAGAGGTACGGCCTGGGACTTTTGGTATATCCTTACTAGTTCAAACAATGTTACGAAGTCAAAAATAGTTTTCCTTGAAATTCCATCTACAATCTTTCGTTGACTGGACTAATAGACAGTCATATCGAATCATGGGCAAAAAAATGAATTAAGCTAGTCATATCCCAATGATGTGTGAAAATGGGGATGAATGTATATTTATTTTATGGGAAATAATATCTTTGCAGGCATTTATTTTATTACTTAGAAAAAATTAAACCGCCATCAAAATCTGACAAAAAACTTCAACAAACTTTCTTACAACTTCGACAAATGCATTATCATTTGTCGAAGTTGTAAGAAAAACAAATTAATTTTGAGTCGGCGCATTATGTGCGATAGCTTGACAACACGCACCGACTGCAAATTAATTTGTTTCCAAATTTAAGACAATAACGTTATATAAGGCTTTTGTGAGATTTTTGGAGGCGGTTAATTTTTTAATTTATTTTCATATTTCATGAAACGTATATTATAACTTAAATAAGAACATATCTGGCTGAACTAAAAAATAATCATCTCAATATCACTTTTGGTTTTCGAGGATTCCGTGGAAAAACATAGACACACACACTTACGAAACTTGGCATGTACGTGTTTGGAAGCTAGCTCATCATACTATCATATTATCGAACTTCAACAATATCTCAATAAACTTGCAGGTCGAATTCAATACTTTCTTCCGTATTTAAAGCCGGTAAAACAAACACGAAATCTGATAACCCTACGCCAATGGCGAGTAGGTAGCACAAATGGAATTGGCTTTATTTTGCTACAAATACCTTATGTTGAACACAGCGACCCTTTGCGCAGCCCACTCAAAGAGCTGAATGAAACATAGGTACACAAATGTGTTACCATCCCTCAAACGTAGTAACCTTGTGCAAATATACAGCAATTACGTAAGGTTGATGTGTATTGTCACTACTGGTTCGTTCCGACAATCCGGAGAGATATGTACTAACAGGTATAAGCTTGTATATCTAGCCCCAAATACATAACCAGTAAGTATGTATGCATGTATCTATGATCATAGGCCTCCCCCACGGCTTTCCACAGCGACTGATCACTACACTAGCGGTCTGCATCCAGTTTGATCCTGCGATCTTTACAAGGCTGACTGCCTATTTTGTCCGTGGACCTTTTACGCTGCATCTCTGATTAAAGGGTCTCCAATCTAGAACTTTTCTGCCCTAACGGCTATCAGTTCTTCGCGCTATGTGCCCTGCCCATTGCCACTTGAGGTTACTAATTATCAAGATTATGTCCGTTACTTTAGTTCTTTTACGTATCTCCTCATTTTAGATTTGATCTCCTTGAGCTCCTTGATTCATACAGCGCATTGCATTGCGTGCTGTAAAGTAAAAAAATATTAATAACTAATAGAAAATCTTTTATCAACATCATCATTATCAGCCAAAGGACGTCCACTGCTGATCATAGGCCTCTCCTACGGCTTTCCACAGCGACCGATTACTAGCGTTTGCATCCAGTTTGATCCTGCGATCTTTACAAGGTCGTCTGTCCATCTTGTCGGTGGACGTCCTACGCTAGGTCATTGGTCAAAGGGTCTCCAATCTAGAACTTCTATATTATTTATATATCTATATATGAATAAATATATTATATACATCGCTCGGGAGTTGAATTATGAGCCTTACGTTTTGATTGTGATTCAATATCGCGCCCGTGCCGTATGACACAACTTTGTAATCCTCTAGTGCCTAAAGCCTCTAGTGACAGTTTTTCAAAGTAACTCTTTTTCAAAGTAACAATTATCATTTTATTCTGACATACAAACAAGCATGGCTCGCGGGATCGCGAGAGATGAAACATTAACGTCGACATTGATGAACACTAAGCCTTGATCCCACGCCGAAGCTTAGCTCTTATTGTAATCTGACTGCCACATCGGTAAACGGCCAACACAATAATCAATGGCATACGAAACATGAAAAAGCAATACTTTTATTTCCGTGCACGTATTGATCTCGTATACGAGTCGGCTGTTACTAAAAGGGCTTTTAAGCGATCAGTAATAGTATATTTGGCTGCGTTCGGATCCGCTTGCCATTAAGTTAATTGGATTCCTTCGGGTTTAGGCTCGGCGATGCCGCAAACGGAATCAATATACGCGCCAAAACGTTTATTGTTCCTCATCAACTGTCTTTTTTTACTTTGTTTAAGTATTTTACATTTGCATCATGAAACTTGAAACAGAAACTTTTAATAAACAGTTTACGCGGGTCACTGTTACTGTCAGCAAATCACATACAGGTTGTTGTTTTGGTCAGTGACATCCAACTAACGGATAATAATATTAGTGAAGGATTACTGATTTACGCTACACCGTGCCGGCATCGGGCCGGGCTCCGGCCATGCGCCGGCCGGGGCACGGTCAAACATTATTTGATACATTTTGTAAGAAGTGCCTGAACGTGCTCCGTCCGGGGCCAGACGGGGCACGGCGTTGGAATTTCAATGTCAGCAAAAGTAAGTTTATAGCATTTAGCATAAGAAAACCGAGTGCAATTGACCTCCCTCACTACACATTAACAGCACATTATCACACTTGCCTAAATATTAGGGAAATTTCAAGTTGCGGCTGTCCACGCTTAGAAAGGACCTCATCAGTAAGATATTTGGGGGTACTTATTGATGACAGGTTAAATTTCACTTCACATATTGAATTACTCACTGGCCGCGTGCGTAAACTTATATACGTCTTCAAAATATTGCGAAAAATTGCACATCCACTGGTGCTAAAGACAGTTTATTATGCATTATGTCAATGTTTAATTACTTATTGCATTACCTCCTGGGGTGGTGCTTGTAAAAGTCACCTTATACAATTGGAGTGCGCCCAAAGAGTAGTGTTAAAAGTTGCCACTGGTAATTTCTCTTCCCTACCAAAGATCTTTATGAATATTGTCAAGAGCTAACGGTAAGACAGTTATTTTGCTTCAAATTGTAAGAAAACAACACTCTACTGCCAAAGCCAAGATTTACCGGCGCTGGCTAATCAACGTAGCAAAAGATATTATAGAATTCAGCGGTACAAATGCAGAACTGTATTTGGAAAAAGATTTTTCTAATTTTTGGGTAGTTACATTTATAATAAAATTAATCGCTACATATCTCTTCATACTATTAATACCTACGATTGCAAAGGTTTAGTCTCAAAATGGTTAATCAATTTGTCGTATAAGGAAACAGAAAAACTAATAGAAACGATTTCATAAACTCAACACAACACCCAGACACACGCGCCACGCGCGCACACACACAACACACACACACACACACACACACACATACACACACACACAGGTGTAGAATAAGTTTGCATGCTATAGTAATTAAATATGTATAAAACGTTACTTGTGCCCTGGGAAGAAAGCTGGCGCTTTTAGCACAGGGTTTTCCTAATTTAAGTGCCGGCTGCACACTGTTAATTTGGATTCTAGTACTATATCTTCTTATTAAATTGTTATAGAAAATGTTGTAAATGTTGTATAAATAAAGTAAATATTTTTTTTTCCCGGCTCCGGCACGGTCCAGCCCCGGCACGTTGAAGCATTCTTAATGCTTATATTTTAAAAATCTTTAAATTATATAGAAGATTTAAAGGTTTTCTTTTACGACATGCTAAATATTTCAAAACGAATGAGGAACCTCGCACCCTCGCGTGTAGTTCGCACGTATCTATGAAATACTACGCCGTAGCTAGTAAGCTACGAAGGGGCGACCTGGCGTTGGTATTTTTATACCATATTTTTTAAATAATTTTATTTTGTGGGATTTTACCCAATATAAACCTTACCACCACAACTATCACTGCATCCGAACAGTTAATCAGATACAGGTATTTGATCGAAAGTATATATATATATGTGTGTATATCTGCTGAGAGCAGTTATATATATAACCCGGTCACCGTAAGAATGGACCTGTCAAACATGTCAGAAACCTCCCTCTTTCCATTTTGTGACATTCCAGTCCAATTTTGCACAATTTTTTCACCGCGCACTGGCAATGACAGTGATAATTTTTTTTTCGATATCTTCGATACGATAACTTTTATTCTTACGATAACCAAGTTATACACGTACCAATTAAAACCCTACAAGGGTACCCTACAGGTTTACAATGTGTGTGGTGATCAAAAAAGTTCATATATTATAATATTTTAAAAGATCTCCAACTTTACAATACCCTTTGGTCTAGGGGTTCTTTAATTACAGATTAAAAATAATCAAACGGTAAGTTTACAATATATTGTGCTAGTAATAAAGATATACATTTTCCTGTGAAAGAATTATATAAACCTTTTTATTTAACAATATAGGGACCCAGTAAAGTTATGGCAAAAGATACCATACAGTTTTCATTTACTCGTACATGTTTTATTTTATTTACATGTTTTCATAATATAACTATTATTTTCAACATGTCAAGAAGCTGCGTGGGGCCCGTACATTGAAATGAAAATGAGGATACCGCATTGTTGTCTTTCTACCTGTCAATGCCATGTCCTTTTTTCCGCCTGTGCATGGTTATTGAATAACTTGGGTAATTTAATACACACTGCGACTTTTAGTATCGAAGCAGTCGCGCGTTTTGAAATGCGCGACAGTATCGCGACTCACGCAATGAACAGATTAATTTAGCATCAATGTAGTCGCGCAACTGCATCGAAAAATGTCGACCTTTACACACATGCGCTACTTTTCCTATCGATGCAGTTGCCAATATACAGTATATAATTTGTCAATGTCCAGTTTCGGCATAGCGACTGCATTGATGCTAAAAGCGCAAATGGTCTATGACTTCTTTTTTCTATGTTGTGAAATAGTCAACACCATCGAAAAAGGTCAACGTTTCGGCGTTATTATGAACTCGATAAGGACTAACCAGATTAATAAAAAAAGAAACTATGGCAAACAAGTAAATTTTAGGAAAATATTGCTACTTACTTTTATAAGTTTATGATCTTTCAGTGCGTAAATCCATCTTTCCGTCTTTTGCCGGTTTCAGTTAACCTTATTTCAAGTTTGAGCGCATATGATGTGATAGACTTAACTCTCTAACGGCCTTTACGTGAACCATGGTTCGTGTAGTGCCAGTAAGCCGAGTATATTACAGATTTCACACGGCTAAGCCTCACAGCGTCTGCCTGTGTAGTAACTAAACCTTACATGTATGTAAAATGTTCAATTCTGAGGCTTTCAGGAATCGCAGCGCCAAAAAATATGTTTTTGTGCTGGCAAACTTGTTAATAATGTTTTTTATACAATTATACATACATTGATAATTAAATAAATACAGCCAGCCATGTCACTCATTCTCAAAAAAAATAAAAAAAACAAAATCTTATCCAAATCACCGAACGCAGTAGCAGAGGTAAAGACTATCCCTATGAAGCAAAATAGGGACAGTCTATACCTCTGCTTCAGAAGCAGATTCTCTCTACATCAGCTTTGCTTTGTTCTTTGCCATTTGACAGATCATACCGTACGTTTTGAACTGTCAAATGAATACGATTGCTTTACACACCTCTCTTCCACTTTTCCAACTCTGATGTGGAATTGTGCAAAGCATCAGGGGTCCTGTTTCAGAATTGCTCGCGTCAAGATGGCGTATGATATTAATTAATTCAAGTCCAATTTCGGAATGAAAATCAGTAGAAATCCATACAGAAGGGATTTGAAAAAGGATATCTAAATTTTGTGAGTCCTCACGTCTTTATTTCACGTTATGTTCGTTGATTTTTTATTCGTTTGTAAACGCTAATCATACGCCATATCCATGCGAGTGATTCAAAACTAGGGGCCCAGTAATCATTTGACAGTCTATCAAACGACATACGTTTCACAGATCATACCGTACGTTTTGGATTGTCAAATGAATACGATTGCTTTACACAATTCCACCATGAAAGCTCAGCCCCCCGGTTCTGAACCATTTGATACTGAACTGCCAGGGAATTCGACAATAGATTTTCTTATTCATTATCATTTATTTATTATTTAGATTGGATCGAGTAATAAGCCAATATTCCGCAGCCTGAGTGGGCAGCACCACTGGAACGGGTTTCATGCATGCGCGGCACTAAACTAAACCTATTGACTTCAAATTGTATTCAAGAGTTTAATAATCCCGGAATAAACAAAATACATGATTTTTCACATCGGTAAACTAAGGATCTCTTTTACAGTAATGCCGTTTAAGTATATAAATTAAAATTAAGATTGTTTATTTTGGCATATCTTCTTTGCTTTGCTATTGAAGTCTTGACGTTAGAGTTTTCTCCATTCTTGTCTAGTCCATACCATCGCTGTGACCTCTTGCGTGGTATGAATACGACTCGACATCCAACTTTTTATTTTGAAGTGTGTTCTTTCGTTGATGTAGCAGCAAGTATGTTTATTTTTACTGTAGAAACAGCATTCATATTTATTCATACTTTTTATAAAATCTAAAATAAGTGTCCAAACAATCTAAGCGTACGACTGATAGAGCTAGTTGATGTAAAAGGCTTCGATGCGAATGAGATTAGACAGCACTGAAATGGAGGTACTGCGGTTCTGTCCATTCCATTTGCCGATCGCATATCTGTGAGGGATTTTTCGGTGGCTTTGCTTACTCTGTAATACGGAGTTCTTATTTTCGAATCTGTCTGTACTTGTTGCACAAACCATTTACTACGTGGTGCGTGAAAAAGATGCCTATGTTCGAAAATAATTGGAAGGTATAACTGGGCAGGGCAACTTTGAGAGGTTGGCATTCCAGGCACGGTTTCCAGCTCGATAATCTGTTATTTTATTTGACATCAGGGACGTGACGAGTCGATGCAACATTCGAGCCACAATGCTAACCGCCAACGTATAAATACACACGAGTGTCACTCAGCTACGGCGTTGATGAACTTTGCATCCACGGCGCATTTACGGCTAGGCGTTAATTGTAAACGACAACCGTCCACAAACAATTGTTGAACTAAAGTCCAAAAGTTGGTCCTTACACAAAAGATCGTCTCCAGCTACTAACAGAATCCAAATGTAGGTATAATAGTAATTTAATACATCAAATCTTAGCAGCCTGATGATTTTTTATTATGGTGAAGTCAGTCGTATGGTGAAGTAAGGGTTTTCATATACATAATATTAGAAATTGTATTTTTATATTCGATGATGTTGGTAATTTTCCAATCTCGGGACCATGGGATGCCAGACCTTTGGTAGGCGTACATGGGGCCGAAGCCAACACGCAAAGGCCCGTTTGACAACATTAATCTAAATGCTGTGTGACAAAAACCGACGATTGTCCCTGTATGCAATATACACGTGCACCCAAGGACAACCTCTGGTTTGAGTAGGGCTATTGCAGGGCAAGGACACAAAAATACAGGGATATGGGTGTGGGTGTTACGTGGACCGGGTAACTGGGACTATGGAAGAACTATGGACCCCGTCTGACGTACGTTTCTCTCATGGATAAAATGGCAAGGGGTGACTTGCACACTCAGCTGATGGGCCCCCCAAATTAGTTGCTCGCACAACAAGGGGACAACACCAGTTGAGGTTATTATTATTATTATTAAAGGCGACTACAGCACTTTTAATACTATATAGACCCCAAACATTACTTAAATATGCTAATACGTGGTTTCTGAGAGAATGCAACTCATAGAGACACTTTTAATGGTGTGCGCGGTTCCAACCCCCCTTTTACCACTTTTTGGTAAATAAAGTTTAGATAATGGTATTTTGGTAGTTAAGATAAAGTTTGTACATCATCATCATCATCATTATCATTATCAGCCAAAGGATGTCCACTGCTGAACATAGGTCTCCCCCACGGCTTTCCACAGCGACCGATCACTAGCAGTCTGCATCCAGTTTGATCCTGCGATCTTTACAAGGTCATCTGTCCATCTTGTTGGGGGACGTCCTACGCTGCGTCTTTGTTCGAGTTTCCAATCTATAACTTTCCTGTCCCAACGGCCATCAGTTCTTCGTGCAATGTGCATATGTATAAGTTTGTGCATATTAGTCATTTAATTATATGTAATTTAATGAGACACGAAGACAGAAACGCCGGTGGCACATTGACAAAAGCCGTTGACATATTGGATGTGTCGAAAGCAGACGACGCCTCCTGTCGGCTACTGCCGTTTATTAGGTCGTCGAGAGAGTGCTGACTCTGTGTAAAAGTTTAAGGTTCAAAGCCACGTTGCCTTACAGGGCATTAATATAATTTGTCAAGCTTTAAACTATAAAAATGCAAATATGAGTTACTATTTAGGTAGGTATATTAATGGTATATTTCACGGCTAAAATAGATATGTATTATGTGATTGACAGTTTGTTGCGTATCACTCATGCTACGACATAATTTGTAGCATATTTGGCTACTTACATCAAATACAAATTTATTGTACAGTGGCCAGCACATGAGGTTACCCACTTTTGTTGCAAACTATCCCTTATTACAACAAAATAAGATACCGCAGTTTACCTTGACGTGCTGTCTTCCGTACCTAATCATAGTTAGTTGTTATTATGAGCCCTCGGGAGTTATACAGCGCGGGGCCTGTAATCTGAACATCAAATATTCTATACTCTGATTTTTAATTAGATATTTTTAATGTTGCAAGCGTAGTGCTAATAGTGTTGTCACCATTAAATTAAACGCGATTAATGAAATTTGAGATATGTGTTTTCAATAACATGATTTTACTCATTGTGATAAAAAATACATGTGAAACATTTAGAAAAGCTAAAATTAAACGTAATTCATAAAGTAGCTCTAGTATGAGTAAACCATCAAAGTCTTCAATAGCAAAACGCCTTAAATGGCATTTAGGTCTATCTAATTAAAAATCAGAGTAAACATAAACTTAAGCACACGTGTTAGGAAGCCTTAATGGATCAACATACTAAAATGTTCTGACGATATCACATCATAAAGGTCGAATTGATTACCCCCTTTTTTTAAGTCGGTAAAAAGTGGCATCCCAGAAAATTTCATTTTGGACTATGTAATTAAAAGTTAGAGTATACTTACCGAGTTAAAGGGCTCTTAAATGCTTGAACTCAGAAATATAGTGTTTTAAAGTTATAATTCCCAAGCAATGTATATCACAATCGCTATCTCTTTATAGTAAATCTAAATATATAAAAGAAACTCGTGTTTATTATTATATTCTACAGTTTATATATTCAGATTAACAGATATATGAATACTAGTATAACTAAATATTAATAACTAGGTGCATTATCTGTGCCTGAACTAGGTTAAACCTATATCTCAGGCTTGAAAGTGCTAACACTATCATTTAATTTAACAATAGAGTTTTATAACTTACATAATATTATTTAAAAGTTGTAAAAATAAAACTATTAACTAGGCTAACATAACTAAAGTTTTTGCTGCGACAGCATTATTCGTTAACAAGGGCAAAATTCATACAGTGCTTTGCTTAAAATATTTTTGATGATACATTTAAAACTACTGGGGCAATGTTTTATTGAATGTTAGTAGGACCCATTAGAGACCTAGTTTACTTTGCACATATAGTACTAACTAACTAAGGATTGCTTTGTGTATAAAATTAAAACAAAGTTAGGTTCTAATCAAATCATATAAAATATAATTAAAACTACATGTAATAATTATTATGTACCCTCGTAATCAACGGAACTGATTTATCAGGCTTCGGTTGCTTTTCTGGCCGGACATTCGGCATCCCCGTTTTTTGGACGTGAGCTTTATTCAAGCGCAAGCATGTAGCGCACTTTTGCAACGTCCTTGTTAGTGCAATCTCTCATGGTGTGACCCACTTTTCCGCAATGGCCGTAGGTGCTGGCCTCCTCCCGCTAGTACGAGGGTCAAACTGAAAGTTCTTAGAAAATCAAAAACTGATTACATTAGCCAGTTATTAGTTTTATTATATCTTTTCAAAATATTGTCCATTGACGTCAATACACCGCTGCATGCGATGGAACCACTGGGAAAAGCACTTTACCCACTCGTCTTTAGGGGTCTCTTCAATGGCATCGCGATACGCAGCCACCGCTTCTTCAGCATTCATAAACCGCTTTCCTTTAAGTTTTTCTTTGATTTTTGGAAATAAATAAAAATCACAAGGCGCGAGGTCGGGGCTATACGGCGGGTGACCCAGTAATTCAACGTTTGATGTCGCCAAATAGTCGATCGTTCGCTTGGCGGTGTGCGACGAGGCGTTGTCGTGGTGAAGGAGGATCCTACTGCGAGGTCGTTTCTCTCGAACTTTTTCCAAGACAAGTGGCAAACAATTGGTAGTGTACCATTCTGCAGAAACTGTTTTTTGATCCTCTAACACAATTGTTGCGAAATGACCTATCCTTCCAAAGAACGAGGCCACCATTTTTTTCCCGCACTTCGATCTCTCTTCACTTTAGTTGGCAACTCCTCGAAAGGAAACACCCACTGAGCAGATTGTCTTTTGGTTTCAGGATCATAACAGTAAATCCAGCTTTCGTCACCTGTTAGTATGTCGAACACAGCATTTGAGTCACCTCCGTTAAATCTTTCAATCATTTTACGGCACCAATCCACACGATGGAGTTTTTGAGCCTTAGTCAAATTATGAGGTATCCACCGGGCGCAAAGCTTCCTGACCGCTAAATGTTCGTGGAGGATTTTGTGCACTTGACTCATACCGATGCCTAAGCTTGTCCGAATCTGCTGATAGGTCACTCTTTTGTCAGTCTCTATCATACGCCGCACAACACAGATGTTATTTTCAGTCGTCGCCGTAGAAGGCCGTCCCTCACGTACATCATCAGTGAGATTAGTGCGACCACGTTTAAACTCATTAAACCAGTTGTAAACAGTCGCACGAGATGGGGCTTCATCGTGAAAGGCCAATCGTAGTCTATCATAACTTTCTTGTTGATTTAAATGACATCGAAAGTCATAAAAAATCATTGCACGAAAATTTTCTCGTGTTAAATTCATGTTGACGTGACACAGACAATTTTCAATTTGCCGCCAAATCGTGAAACAAATGACAAATGAATGAAATATATACTCAGTAATATTGGCAAAGAGTTCTATTTTCAAATTTTAGAATATTTTTTTTATTTTATTGTTTATAAGTGGCCAGTTCTAAGAACTTTCAGTTTGACCCTCGTAGTAGCACCTGGTGACGAGTGTAAAATCCTTTATCAGAACCAGTTAAAAAAATCTCTATCATTGGGCATCTAGACTTTACGTATTGCCGCGGGTACTTATATGATGTAATCACGTAGGTCATCGTCTTTCCTACCTGATTTATAGCTATGTTTTGTGGCGGACAGAAATGATCCTGACCCCGTAACTTGTCGATTAGGTTTTGGTAGTAAATACAAGAAAATACTTCCCGAGTATCTGACGCCGATGATTTGGCCAGAGGAGTCAGAAGTGTTTTGCGCAAACCACTCCCGTGCAGTTTTATTCTCTCTGGTTTCACGATCTTATGGATCAGGTTTTTCGTTTCCTTGCTTGATTTCATTTTATCCATAGGATATATGGCAACTGATTTAATATTGGTCGATTTAAAAAGTTATTTGTGCTTTTCCTTACGATATCAGCGAAAGATACTGATTCTGGGCCAGGTTTCTACGATGGTCTGTTATTTCGAGAGGTCAAAATTCTCTTGAAGGGCTCTGATGTGTGTCTGCGTTTGAACAGCTTTTGCTTTCACGGACTGGTACTGAACGGCTAATTGGGATGTTACATGACCTACTTTGCATCTGCATAAGTTATGAATGAATCTACTTTCCAGGTCTAAGTTTAATCTTCCCTCAGTAGAGATGTAATAGACCTCATTAAGGCACTGCCTAATACTCTTCATCCAGTTTTGTATTACAGCCGTACTTTGATCGAGTCCTGTTCCTGTGGGGCGCAGGCGTCGGCGGCGGGCTTCGCCGCCCTATAGTCAGTTAAGGGACTATTGGGCATTGTGTTTTATTTATATTTAGATCAATTCCAGACATTAGACCAATTTCATTCTACTCGCGATTGAATTTTTGTACTTTGTAACTTCAATCGCTTCCCAGGCCATACTTGGTATGTAATGGCGTTCTGTCGAAATTATCTAAAGGTTATGTAACTCAATCCAGTGATTTGGATCCTGTTCTAACAAATTTTCTGCAATTTCTGACTACTGTTAACATACTTATACTTCTGTTTATATACCTATATGATAATAATAAAATGTTTTGTACAGAAAGGGAGAATCGAACGAAGTAACCCAAAAAAGGTTAATCTATTTACTAAGAAAACACAGACTTAATAAGTATTACCACGCTAGCTTGACCAGAAAATCTGGCAACTAAGAATGCGGAAAATACAACGCTTTCGAGGAAAAACGGGCACAATGAAAGTGTGAAAAAACCGGCCAAGTGCGTGTCGGATCAACCTCGTATAGAGGGTTCGTAGTACGCGCGGGCAATGTGATATAGGTCATACAGATACTTGGCAATTATTTAATACCAATAATATAAAGTAACCAGTATTAGAGACCTTTTAACCAAAGGCGTACCTGTAGGGCGTCCATCGGAATGATGGACAAGCCACCATGGTTTTTAACTAACTTCAAAAAAGGAGGAGGTCATCAATTCTACAGTATGTTTTTCTGTGACCTTGTTACCTGATACCACAGTAATTTGTAGAGCAGATTTGAAAAATGTATTCGCTGACCTAGAGATCATATCTTTTAGTTGGTCCCATTGTTGCCAATACGGGATCTGATGATGGGATCTTGGTGCAATGGAGGGAAACCTTCAAAATTTAAGGGCACTAAAATCTTAATGTTGAGCTGATGGTGGAACTTCTTAACGCTTAGGACTTCAGTGATTATAATGACAGCACTTATGATAGGTAATTGTAGCTTCTTAAAGAACAGAGTCATATGGTACAACTCTCCTCACCCCCACGCCCACTGAGGGTTCCGTGCCAACTTTAACTTAATTAGGGATCTACTTCCTTCCACTAAACTAAAATACCACAATATTTGTTAACAGCAAATATAACTTTGTTTTTCATAGTGTTTGAATGAAAAACAAAGTTATGTTTGCGGTTGTTGAAAATGTATAGCACATCTCAAAAAATACAAGTTCGAAAAAAATAAAATAAAATAAAAATGGTTTTAGAACCCCTACTTCATTTAAAAAGACCTATCTACAGACGCATAGGGTTGACAATAGAATATTTTTTTGGTTTTAGTTACATGTATGGGAGCCCCCCCTTAAATATCATTATTTTATTTTTGTATAGGAATCGTTGTGCGGTTAACAGGATACACCGACCTTCTAAATTTCAACAGTGTGATGCTTATACAAATAGACTGACTTGACGAAACTATAAGGGTTCCGTTTTTTGCCATTCGGCTACGGAACCCTAAAAAGTCAAAACCGATTTCAAAACCATCGCTCTTGGCATCCATTTTAGGCATAGAATTTCTTTTTGGAGTCGGTACCATTACTTTGACTATCTGAAGCATTAACTATCAGAGCACCGACTCCAAAACCTTTATGTATGGCTTTTTAGTGCATTTTGGTTTGGAAGACGGTTTATTAAAAATAGATTGAAATAAAAAATACCTAGTAAAGGTCGCAGTATATAAGAGTCGTAAAGCGGTTACCAAACTTCAACAATAATAATAAAATAATGATAAATATCTTTTGGACATTCCCATACATCGCCATCTAGTCCCAAAGTAAGCTACTCAAAGCTTGTGTTATGGGTGCCAGACAACGGATATAATACTTAAATACTTTTTGTTTGTAAATACATACATGATATACATAAAAAATACCCAGACCAATACAAACAGACATGTTCATGCCACGATTGTTTGTATTGTGCGGTGATCGAACCCGCAACCCGCTGCGTAGTAGGCGATTTCTCGACCACTGCACCAGACGGGTCGTCACAATGGATGCACACCAATTGCCACCAGTGGCTATGAAAAACTATGTAGGAGACCTTTGTTTAACAGTGGACGAATATTATAAAGCTACAGAGTTTTTTTTTGTTTGAACGGGCTAATCTCAGGAACTACTTAAACTATTTGTCAAATTCGCACGCTCAACGAGGAACGCTTTATGCTATAGTAAATCACGCTCATCCTCATCAGGCGGAAGGGCAGGGAGGGGGCAAACTCAAAACGCGTGAACGAGGTCGCGGAGGACGGCTAGTGATAATAATAATGTTGAACAGTACAGGCTACAACATCACCCGAACCCAGATAACGAGATACGAGAATAAAGACGTGCATATGTATTCACACGAACATGAGCCACTATCGTGACACAAAATAACAAGATAGAAAAGTTCTCCAGAACGGAAGCCACGATAGATTTTTCCTATTTGACCACGGAACCAAACAAAGGCGCAAAGGTCGAGCCTTTTCGTTAAATAATGCTCTAGTATAGGAAACTGTAGCTTTTCGCCAACCCCCGTAATGCGCTAACTAAGACAAATTTACCAGAAGGGCTGAAGATGGACCTTTCCCTCAATTAAGCAATTGGGGATGGGTTACCCTTTGGAAATTCAATAAAGTTCAATAAAATTTCACTACATATAGGTATTGATATTCCCAAGTTACTCATCAGCCTATGTATAAGTACTATTTTATACTTGCTGTTCCTATGTACTTCGATAAGTAAATAATTGACAAAAATCCTCTCGCTTTTACTAAACATAAAAATCCTTCAAATGTCCTACAATACACCAATTTTTTTTCTTCATGGGTTAAGTGTCCTATGAAAATAAAGTATAATATAGAGTCATAAAGTAGAAGTGTGTCTATAGCCATATCACCTTTCAATGCGGTAAAAGTAAATAAAACTGATTCTAGTTTGAAATTCAGCACCGTTTTTGACGTATGTTGCAGCAGTATGATGTTTGACAAATTGTTTGAATAACGGGATAAGTATATTTTTTTAATTCCTAAGAGCACATTAAGACAGTACAAAAATGAGGAAATAGTAAAGTCCACCACTATCTCAGTACATTTCGGCATAACAAGTACGTGCTCAAGCCTTAGTTCTGTTGGTATAATTCTAACAAGGAACTTTTGCAGCGTACGGGTCACTGATTTTTTTCTATTCGTTTCGTTAAGTAGGAACGAGTTATTCACGTGTAACGAAGAACTCAGGGTCTGAGGTATCCAATGCTTAAAAGAAAAGAGCACTCTTTATGTTTATTTTTAAAATTCTTCTCTTCGAAGTAGTCGTTCGTTTTCGTAGGAATATTGTAGTCTCGCCGCAAATGAACGGGTGCATGCAAAAATGGTTTTCATTCTAAATAAAGTACCGATCTCAAAAAAGGAAGGTTCTCAGTTCCACCTGTTTGTTTGTATGTATGCTTGTCCGCATATATCTAGCGTTTGGCTGGACCGGTTTTGATGCGGATTCAGAAAAATATTTGGTAATTAAGAAGAAAGATTTAATAACTATTTCAGTTTAAGTTCTGTAATACGATTAAGAGTTTCACTGCTTTACCGGAAAAGTGAAATAATATGTGGGACATTTAGAAAGTTGTGCGTCACTAAAAAAATAGTACAGGTATATTTTTATTAAATCTTTTCAAAGTACTCTCCACCAGCCTCTATACAAAGATTCATGCGTCTAAACCAGTTTTCAAAACACTTTTTCACAAACAAAATTGTATCTCTTTGAGCTGATTTTTTATTTTTGGAATAAAAAGAAGACTCACAGTGCTAGATCAGGGCTGTAAGGAGGGTGACCCAGGATTTCGACTGGCGCGCTGTCTAAGAAGTTTGGTCGACCGCGCTTGAATTCGTTAAACCTACTAACGATACATGGTGGCGCCTTAGAGGGGCCTTTTTCTATGAATGCCAATTGAAGTCTATCGAACGATTCTTCCGGTTTCAAGCGACACTTGAAATCGTAAACAATCATAGCTCTAAAATGTTTCCGGCGCAGATTCATGTTTTAGTCAGACTCTATACTTTGAATTGGCTTGCAAAAATGTAGAGAGCAAATTGAAAATGGAACACACCTATTTTTACTTATAAATAATCATGTTTTTGAAAAAGATTCTAACCAGGCAATCTCCCATATATATAAAACTTTTTTTCGCAATACTTTCTGAGTGGCCTGGTATATCCTGAGGTAGATAAACTAACGAACGAAAAAAAACAAATTTATAGAAATCGTGACTCCGATAAGTAAAAACTGTATTTTCTTCAAGGAATAAAATACAGGCGAACTTTTTCGAATGCGAACTCCAAAAGAATTGACGTACCTACGGTACGTTTATACTGTGTAACTTTTTCATCTCCAAATTACCGATAAAGCTTACCTACTTGGTCTAACTTGGCAGTTTACCAGTGTATTTATTGATTTTTTTTTTTATTATTATAGGTAACTTTTGTTTACGTATGAATATGTCGCCGTAATATTGTAAAAAACCGCGTGATTACGATCTAACGTTTTTAAATCCGTAATATTGTAATCTGACGATTTATTGCAAACTGTACGAAACTTCATACATTAAAACGAAAAATTTAATGACGAATCACTGGGAAAATTGTTGGGTCAAGGTAGGTGAAGATAAACGGGTGAACGAAGCGAATCCCCGTTTATCCTCTGTGTTAGGTTGACATGTTAGTACTAAAAGAAGCATAAATGCTTAACATTGTCGAGCTTGTTTACAATAAATCGAAAGATTACAATCTTACAGATTAACCTAACACCTACCTGGACAAACCACTTTGCCCACTGATTCGTTATTTACGAGTAAGTTTAAGTTGTAAGGTATGAAGTTCAATATAATAATAATAATAACAATCCAAGTGATTTAAAACCGTTTGGTTGTAATCACGAAGTTTTTACAATATAACTGTGACATATCCATTTATATTTTGAGAGTTCGGATGAAATCAATCTTAGTGTGTATCCAGGGAAACCACGCATTGCTCTTAGGATACCAGGGATGAACAATTGGAACTTTTTCTTATGTAGATAAATTATTTTGTCAATATACACATAAGTTCGATAACGACTCTTTACCCGACTGCGGCAGAGCCAAATAAATATGATATGAGTAGTTTACTTACATATATATTTTCGTATCTATGTGGGTTCCACATTTGCTGCTTAACTACTGATCTGATTAAGGTGAATGATGTATAAACCAATACCTTATCATATTACGGATAACATAGGCTACTTTTTGTTATAATGCAACATGGCGAATGCTACAATATATTGGGGTACCTACTGTGAAAAATAAAAAATGTAAGGTGATTTAAAATTGTTGATTCGTAGTCGGGGTACGGTTCTTGAAACGATTAGTGGTTTCTGAATACTTACATAAACACTAGTACGAAGGAGTACAATTTTATGGTGCTTATTCAAGTCGTTCTCATGTTCATGATAAAAGATAGGTACTTTATAAGGTCTCAACAAGAAAGGTTCTTAGATTATTTTTAACAACATCGTAAAGACTAGGGCATTCGAACTCCGCAAAACCGCTTTCAAGTCGGGGCTTCTATTTCCGTAAAGTCAAGCACTGGGTACTTACTCTCTGGTTAAGTACTTAGGCATTAGTTTTCACTACAAAGGCTGTCGCTCTAGTATTTCCGATGTAAAATATTGACGAAATCATAGTGAACCAACGTTACATTTTACTTAATTTTAGGTAGGAGAAAACTGCGTCGGTGGCGCAGCGGTAAGAGGGTCGCACTTTAAAGCTACGTTGTTGCCGGAGGCCGTGGGTTCGTTCCTCGGACCGATCGACCGACCCCGGACGTCGGGCCAAAAAAAACTCAGGATATATTTAAGGTTTGTTGAAAATTTGAACTAAAACACTATTTAAAATCACATAATAATATTCAATTTCAGGTTTTGACTGATTGTACCTAATCATATAAAAGGTAGTGAACCCTTTTTTGGAATTCGTTTATGACTGGAACTCGTTAGGAATAGAGCCGTTGGTTCTGCGCCTGATCTCTCTCCGATCGTGTCAGATTGCTATCCCATCGAGCTATGAGAGTAAGAGCCGGTTGTTCAATCTTCAGATAAATGTCGGTTTTTCAATATGTTTTAATTCCTGCAATACCTAGTTATCTGAGTGAATATTTGAACTCTATCAGCACGAACTTCAAACTGGTGAAACAAAAATATTGCAAACTTATAGGTAAGAGTGGGACAGAATTTTGTAATCATTGCTTGACAAGTGACAAACAAAGGTCAGTGTCACTTCACTTTTTAGTTTATGTCATGCTAGATGTTTGTTTTTTGGTGCAAATCGTCTATTTGTAATCGTCTGTTGCTTTCTGAATTATTTGTAGTAAAATAATCTGATAAAAAAAGAGAGCATGAGGCAAATTTCAAACCTGCAAAAGTGAAATTACGCGTAAAAAAATAGAAAATAAAAGGCGGACGCGGGTACCAACAAAGAAAAAGATGCCACTTGGAACCGAATTGAACACGCTTCAACTCTTGTAGCATTATATCCTCGGTCCTTCTTGGTCCTTGTATATAGGTCTGCATTAAAGACGCTATAGCAACAGTGACTTTTTTATGATACGGCATATAGTGAAGCTATGAATGCCACCAAAATCACCAACAGTGATGTAGAAACTCCCAGTGGCATAAAACCGTAAAGAGTGATGTAGAAACTCCCAGTGGCATAAAACCGTAAAGAGAAGAAACGTAATTTATATCTGTACCATGAGTTTGATGCACTGGTTTCTGTAATCAAATAAAAACGTGTATTTAAACCTGAAAATGAGTTTTTTATTTTTGCACTGGCAGAAGTAATAGGTAGTATCCTCAAAAGCGAGACCTTCGTGTTTTGAGCTTGATTTTGTGTTCAATAAGGGATAGTTAACATTTTAAGTACTCCTTCAAATCTAAATCTGCGATGAAATTTCTTTGGATCCCATTGATTAAAGTGATCGGGTCTCGTTTTGACGATTCTTACTTTTCTTGCAAAGGCATTACTTGGATTGACATATTCACTCATTAAGGCCTCTTCTTCGATTACCAAGTCATCAACAGGATCGAAAATATCCAAGATTATTTCCTTAGTTGAAATATAAGAATTTTAAAATAACCTCAAACCAAAACAATGCCAATGTCAAACTACCTATCAGTCGAATAACGCGGCTATCTGATGCTTGAAGCGACAGATAAATTTATGCCCCAGATAGTAGAGTTATTAGATAGATAAGTCGTATCTTACTATTGAAAAATTCAAAATCTTGCTATCTATAGAATAAAAGCTAGAATCTGTCTGTTTATCTGGTGATGGAACAATCGGCCCTAAATGGAATAGAGAGTGCACCTGTGTTTGCGCACACACTTGTGCACTATAATTTTAATCTATAAATATAATATAATTTATAATTGAAAATACAAAGAGTTCTTTAGTGTTATTTTGTTTAGAAAACGGTTTATTAACTGGTATTTTTAACCTATTGTTAAATAAATATGCAGAGCGGGGGCAAAAAAACTACCGAACTACAGCATTCACCATTTAGTTATTTTTAGGGAAATTTAATAAGGGCCTTTTTCATAATTATAAATGAATATTTTCTCGAAGTTTATGTTGAAATTAAACCTCTGTACAGATTTATTTTATCTTATTCCCCTGATAATTCCTTTTTCTATAGAAGAACATATTGTAAAAAATATGAGCAACGCACATTCCGGCTCATGCAAGTTAAATCTAGCGAGCTCTGCGGTCTATTTACTTATGTACAAAACTTTTATACTTTTCGCTCTTTATTTATCCCAAGAGACGACTGATGATAAGATAGTTAGACCAATATACCAATATAAACCAGTCACACTAAACAAAAATTTACACTAGTCTGCAACAAATAGGTTAATTGCGCCCATTTTACCACTTTGGAAACGACTATCTAGTTTGATTGATCGTTATACTTCAAAAGAAAATGATTTTAGGACCTTGAACCTCCATAACATTTTAAAAGACCTATCTATAGACACCCCACACGCATAAGTTCGACAACAGTTTCACGAATGGAGCCCTTAATTATTATATTTTTTGTTTAAGAATCGTAAAGCGGTTAACACCATACACCGTGTCGCAATAACATGGCTTAGCACGCTTGGATAGCACGAGTGACTTGCAAAGTTTTTTCCTGATTGCCTCACTGAGATATGGTCTTATTTTCTGTAGAACCTTAAGTCGATAAAAACAGTTCCTCGTACGTTCTGCTATGTGGCTCTCAAATCTCAGGTTGACAAATAGTAGGCTCTTGTTTCTTTCTCTGTCAACCCTTTCTACTGGTTCTCCATTTATTGTTAAATATTTATTGTGTTGATGTCTAGTTTTGAAATGTTTTTTTTGGGTGTTCCTATTATCTTAAGACTATTCGGGATCGTGTGTGAGAAAGATCTTCTGGCACCACTGGAGTATCTTTTTCAGCTCGTTGCTCTCTGTGGTCACTGCACTACTGCAATATTCCTGAATACTTGATTCTGATCAAAGGAGAGATACAATTGCAGATCGACCGTATTAAGGTGGTGGCTACAGTAAGTTATACATCTGATGATATCGGCACTGTACACGATGTAGAGAATTGGGCCCAAGATTAAGTCCTAGGGTCGCCTCTGCTCACCGTTCGTGGTGCAGATTGCGCTTCGACACCATCTGCTCTACTTATTCCACATACTGCTGTCTCTGGTAAAGGTGACTGTGAATCCACCTTACGGCTCTGATATCTAGTCCGTAATAAGTTAGCTTTAAGAGTAGCCGGGGTATGCTGATGGAGTCAAATGCCCGTGAAAAATCTAGTAGGAGCAAGAATTTGAATTTCCCCTGATCCCGTGCAGACCAGCAGGTCATCTACTACTTTTGAAAGTGCAGTTCATGTTCCATGGCCTTACGGAATCCAGATTGATGGCGAGGTAGCATATTATTGTGTTGTAGTTTTTTTGTCAGCTGATCGCAGACTATTCTCTCCATTACTTTTGACAAACAGGGCAGTATGCTATTAGGGCGAAGGTCCTGCAATGTTTCCGGTGGACTGATCTTCTGTAGTGGCCTTACAATTGCTATCTTCCAGCTGTCAGGGAATGTGTGTTATATCAAAGATTGGTTTATTATGAAGGTGATAGCATCCAGTTAGTGTGGCAGAGTCAGCAAGAGCGTGTCCAATGAGATTTCATCACTCCCCTGAGCATTTAAGTGCAGTCGGCTTATGGTATTCATGACCAGGTCCCTGCTTACAGTCTGGAAAGAAATGAAGCCCGATCACGGAACCAACATTACCCTAGAGAGTGCTTGTATGCCTACGCAACATTTGGTTCGATTGCGGTTAGTCTTTTATTATTATTATTTATACTTTTAAGAAAAAATATAAAACTCTGAGAGCCTTGTATCATATCCTATAAATGTAGGTGAAGGCTTCAATAGTTAGAAGTTTGTGATCTTTAAAAAGTCATATTCACCTTTTTCGTCAAAGCCTTTCTCAGTCGCCTTTTGTGTTTTGCACAAAACTAAAATAAGTAGATATTTTTATCGAGTTTTTTCCAGCAATTCAGAGCTTTTTCATTTTGCTTCCCTGGAAATCCTAGAGAATACCATCCAGATGGTCTCAACGACATTTCTTCTACATTTTCTACAATTATTGCATTCTTAAATGTTATTACGACTGGAGTAATAAGATAAACCAATGTAATCTAAATATTTCTTTAGAGCACCTGACATGAAGTGATGACGTAACGTACGGGGCATATAGGCGCTGGTTCTTAATAAAATAGAAGTGTGAATCCGCCATTACGCCCGAGGCTCTATCTTTCGACTAACATATACGCCGAAAAAACCTTTGAAAGTTACCCATCGATTTATGTAAGGCACCTCATCCTGCATTAAACATGACTTTGCGAAAGTAATTTTTACGAGAGAAAACTTTTAACCGTTGTCGGATATATCATTTCTCATGCATGATTAAACAAGAAAACGATAATGATAATGTGTTTTATAGTCGGATACATCATTTCAATCTACAAAATCATAACTAAAACTGACACCCGTGTTTTTTTGGACATTCAGAAGGTTGGACAGCTTAAACCCAATGGTTATGCTGGTCACGATAATCCTATAAACAATAAAACTATTTAATTATTCATCAGTTATTATTATGTTGATAACTATCTATAATACTTTCATACTAACCTTACCATACATAGATAATGTTCCTAAGAATGGGATAAAATGAATAATACATTTTTAAAATAGTGGCTTTGTATTTTATTGTGGATCGGAGAAAATAAATTGGGGGCGCTTTTAAATTGGACTGCTGTCGCCGAGAGCTGCACAGGTGCACGGCAGAGCGATGGTTATTATGACTATGATTTTCATACAATTTTTATAGTCGACGGCCAGTGAGCGTCGGGAAGTTATTCCACCGTAAAGTACCTACCTACCTTTCCGTCAAAGGAAGATGAGTACATCTACATCTTTCAAAGAAAAGCTAAACCGTAGTCCTCATTGCAGTTATATTCGAAGGTAAAGACTGGTTGACCATTCGGGTCTATCACAAAGGTAGATTATATTATATATATTTATTTATTTTTATTCATATTAATAAATAAATAATAAATTATTAATTAATAAACAAAAGGTATAGATGTAACAAGATTAATTAAACGTGTTCCCGGAATGAGTCTAAACGGCTTATCATTGACTGGATTGAGTAAGTATTCCATAGATGGCGCTATGTTAAAAATACAACCCTTTTGCTAGAAGCTACAATTTAATAGCATAACCACCATGTGTTTCTGGGGCTAAATTATAACCTCAATTTATATTGTAATAAACGAAATACAGTGGAATTAAATTGTCCTTACTTTTTCATTTTTTGGTGTCAGTATAGCCGGCCACGTGTTACTTAGACTAAAGTATAGAATAGAATAGAATTATTATTTAAATAATGATTTCATTGTATTAAGGAGTAACGGTAGTAGAAAATCAGTCTTGGGAGTCGCTATATTTTTTTACAAATGTTATCTATGTAAAAAAGCATGGTGGTTTTCATGACTGATGTTCTCCTACCGTTTCCCTTGAAAAGTTTACTACAATGTAATATACCAAAAACCTTAGCCACAGCAACGCGTGGCCGGGTCTGCAAGTATATATATAATAGCAAAATAAAATCAAATGACCGTATAGCACGATTTTTAAAATAGCTAACGCACTTAGGACAATAAAAGAAAATTGCTTTTACGTTATGGCTTCGAGCGGAAAGCGTTGTTATTGGTCACCATATCTCTAATATTGTTACCTCTCGTGTTGACTTACTGCAAAGCTAATCGATGAGACGCGTTATTACTAGAACATTGGAGAAACCTCAGAGAGAAATAAGATAAGCCGTAAGATAAATATGTGTAGGTGAACCTACCTTCTAGTGCTCAGGTCAAATTGCATGGCAGGGGTTTGCTAACTCCACGTTAAGTCATGATTCTGTTGCCCTCAATTTGATGATAACAGAAGCAGAAACCTAATAAACGTTTATCCATTTTATTTAATAGACAAGGTAATTCATGTAGTCATATTTAATATCGTTTGCGGAACTCTCATACAAAATTATATGTAGGTTAGATAAAAAAAAATCTGTAAGGGGTTGTGGGTTTTAGATTTTCTCGTCTGTGTGCTTGTCTGTGTACTAACTAGCGTATATACCCACCCAGATTTCAAGAAGTCGCTTATACTTTTGATAATCATCAGTCAGTGACGAAATTAGGGAATATTTAGCTATCAATCAAACCTAAAGTATAAAAGATTTGCAGTTGAAACTTGGCATGTTTAATAAATTTACTAAAGACATTATGTATATCCAGAAAATTTCGTTCGTCTGGTACAATTGACGAAAAAACTGACAAAGAACCTCGAGAAATGGTACTTCTAGGTGGTGCCCGAATACAGCAGACGAAGAGCATTTGTCTATAACAGGATAGCATAAACTTGTAATGTAATACAATGCAGGCCATCATAATATCACAACAGTGTCGACAAAGTAAAAGTGTCATCAAAGTTTGTCTTCGCTTTGGTCTGCACGAGTTGTCAGTGAATTATAACAATAACGTGTACGTACATAGTATGTATATCGACGACTAATGTTCATATAAATAACTTAAGTACCTACATCGACTGCTTAAGATATTATATGTTGCAATCAAGAAATTAAGAGAAAAATACGAAATAGTATCATATCGTGAAAGGCGGTGTCGCACTTTTAGTGGCATTTATAATAACCCGAATCCTATTTCTGTGTTCTATTTTTCATCCGTGTACTTTACGTAATAAATACTATCGAAAACCGATGATAGATGGAAGCGAAAATATGGATTGTCCTGCCATAATCGAACAGATTTAATTGACCATGTAGTAGGCTCTCCTACGCGTCTATTCACTCGCACACACGATTAGCGCGAGAAAGAAAAGGAAAATAAAAACCGGCCAAGTGCGAGTCGGACTCCACTACTACAATATTTTGTTGACAGCAAATATAACTTTGTTTTCCATTGTATTTGTATGAATACCAAAGTTATGCTAGCGGTTATTGAAAATGTGCTCAATCATAAAAACTACTAGTTCGATCTCGTTCAAATTTCTTTGAAAGTCTCTATCAAGATCTACGTCATGTATTTTTTTCAAAATTTACACTCGCTTAGTGTAAAAGTTAGATGGGGGGTGGGAGAGGGCGCTCATTTTACCACTTTGGAAGCGTCTATCTCTAAAACGTTATACTTTTAGAGAAAATGGTATTAGACACCTCGATGTCATTTTAAAAGACCTATCCATAGACACCCTTCATGCATAGGTTTGACAAAAAGCAATTTTTAGGTTTTAGTTTAAATGTAATTATTTTTATTTCTTGTATAAGAATTGTAAAGTGATTAACAGGATACATCTACCTACTAAGTTTTGACTCTGCAATACTAATAGTTTTAGAATAAAGTGGCTGTGACATAAGGACGGACAGACAGACAGACTTGACGAAATTATAAGGGTTCCGTTTTTTTTTCCATTTGGCTACAGAACTTCTTAAAAAATAATAGTTTAAAAAACCCTAGAAAAACACGCTTTTATAAATACACGTAAAAATCAAAAATAATTATGGATAGTTCAAGTTGTCTCTATTACTAGGCTGAAGTGTATACTATGTGGTTTTTATTATAATATTTGATTGTAAATGCGTGGTGCGCTGAAACAGGGATCGTATTTCACTTGAGGTAGGCTCGTCTGATCAATTAAAAAAAAAATAAACATAATAAAGTATACTACAAGATCTGACTAAGATCAATAAAATTTTAAAATGGCTTGGGTTTTTAATAGTGTAAACGGATTATATATTAGTCCCCTTAGCTGATTTCGACTACGGTGGCCAGTCACAATGACTAACCGACTGCGCGGTACATATTATAGTGCACAAGCGTGTGCGCAAAGACAGGTGCACTCTCAATTCCTTTCACTCTTATATCCTGATGGGACAGCAATCTGACACGACCGGAGAGACATCAAGCGCAGGTCCACCGGCTTTACGTGCTTTCCAAGGCACGGCGGTAAAACACCAACAACTTGCAAGCTTCGAGCTACTCTGAGAAATCCTAGATAGAAAAACCCAGGTTAATATTTTTGACCTGACCCGGAGATCGAACCCGGGAGCTCGGGCGCAGCCGTCGCTTTAAAGTGCGACCCTCTTACCGCTGTGCCACCGAGGCAATTACAATCGTTACTCTAACCATTAGACCAAACGCGTCGTCTAAATATTTTACAGTCAAAAAACACTTATATACGAGTATGTATATACATAGATATAGATTTTTATGTATGATCATCAACATCATCATTATCAGCCAAAGGACGTCCACTGCTGAACATAGGCCTCCCCCACGGCTTTCCACAGCGACCGATCACTAGCGGTCTGCATCCAGTTTGATCCTGCGGTCTTTTTAAGGTCGTCTGTCCATCTTGTTGGTGGACATCCTACGCTGCGTCTTTGGTCGAAGGGTCTCCAATCTAGAACTTTCCTGCCCCAACGGCCGTCAGTTCTTCGCGCTATGTGCCCTGCCCACTGCCACTTAAGCTTACTGATTCTCAAGGCTATGTCCGTTACCTTGGTTCTTCTACGTATCTCCTCGTTTCTGATTCGATCTCGTAGAGAAACACCGAGCATAGCCCGCTCCATCGCTCGTTTTGTAATTTTGAGCTTCTTTATGAGGCCCATAGTTAGAGACCATGTTTCGGATCCGTAACTAGTTTGTCGGTAACTAAACCATCATACATTAATTAATGTGGCCATTTGGATTTAACTTGACACCTCAGACCATATCTCCCTGTCATTGCGGTTTGCGTCCATATGTTTCAATAATTTATCGGTTGCGGCTTCAATAAACCTACGGAGTTAGTACCACGTCATGTTCAGGGCACACTCCGAGTGTTTTATAAAATATGTAGGATGTTGTGTTACTGACTGATAAATAACACATCAGTACATATCAGTTTGAAAAAAAAAACCTTTGTAAATATAATATCACACTCAGTACTCTTCTATCATATTGGTATTCTATCTTTTTGCTTACTATTGCTTGCTTACTTTTACTTGCTGAGCTGTTACTGATAGATTTTATATTTACACAGGATTTTTTTCAATGTCCTATTTTCTTGCCTTTAATTTTTTTGGTGTGGTGTGATAGGTGCACACCAATAAAGACGTCATTCCATCGTTATATCACTGGAAATTTTCAACCAGTATTGACTTCCAGGTTCGTCACACTCTTGCGGATTGTCGGTAAATCCAAAAATACGTACTTTGAGAATGTGTTTCAGATAAAGTAAACAGGAAAAAGACACAGGGACTAAATTCAAGTCTATATATATGCGAGACCAAAGAATTCATTTTGAAGTCAAATATTCTGTAATAGGAAGGGCACTGTGACATAGGGCGTCCAGTCATGACAGAGTAACCGTTTTGCTGGACAGTTTGGTCTCACCTTCAATGTGTACTCTTTCTTTTTGGCTGGAGACAAAAAATGCTCGGTATGTTTTTAACCGACTTCAAAAAAGGAGGAGGTTATCAATTCGACTGTATGTTTTTTTTTATCATTATTTTTTTTTTGTATGTATGTTACCTCATATCTCAGTCGTTTGTCAACCGAATCGAATTTTTTTTTCACCTACTTAGAGGGTATACCTTCTAGTTGGTCCCATTTTTTCCATTTTGGGATCTGATGATGGGATCTTGGTGTATTCGAGGGAAACCCTCAAATTTTAAAGGCACTTATAGTGTTTCTTTACTAGAATCTTAATGTTGACGTGTTGTTACGTCTGATAGTCAACATTTTGTGGGGCTGAGCTGATGGTGGATCTCCTTAACGCCTAGGAGTTCAGTAATTATAATGACGAAACTTATGATAGGTAATTTGTACCTTCGTAAAAAATAGAATCATAAGGTGCAACTCCCCCCCCCCCCCTCTTATGTAATCACTAAAAATAAAGAAATAAAATAAACTTTAAAAAAAAGTAAAAACCGACTTCAAAACCAAAATGCACTAAAAAGTCTTAAATAAACTCTTCACCATTGAAAGGAAAGGAATCCGTTTTAGGCAAACAATTTCTTTTTGGAGTCGGTGCCATCACTTTGACCATCAAGCATCAACTATCACAGCACCGACTCCAAAAAGAAATTGTTTGCCTAAAACGGATTCCTTTCCTTTCAATGGTGAAGAGTTTATTTAAGACTTTTTAGTGCATTTTGGTTTTGAAGTCGGTTTTTACTTTTTTTTATTCAATTATGTTTCATGCTAATACTCTAAGATAAGAACTAGAAGTGACTCAACACAACAAATTGCTCTGAATGCTGCTGTTTGTTGCATTTTTGGTGACACACAAATAAAACACACGTACACGAATAGTGGTTTAAAAATCTAGTACTTATCGAAAGGTATTGAAACTCGTACTGAGCTATGGGAAGATACTGATAGACATTCAAGGCATCAGTCAACATCGTGGCTATCAGATTGCTAGCAGCGCTTCTAGTCTCATTATGTTACTGTCATGACACATGGTTATACGTTAATTTATAAATCCGACGATTTTTTAACCGACTTCAAAAAAGGAGGAGGTTATCAATTCGACTGTATGTTTTTTTTTTTTTTGTATGTTTGTTACCTCATATCTCAGTCGTTTGTCAACCGAATCGAAAAATTTTTTTGCTTACTTAGAGGGTGTACCTTCTAGTTGGTCCCATTTTTTCCATTTTGGGATCTGATGATGGGATCTTGGTGTAATCGAGGGAAACCCTCAAATTTTAAAGGCACGTATAGTGTTTCTTTACTAGAATCTTAATGTTGACGTGTTGTTACGTCTGATAGTCACCATCTTGTGGGGCTGAGCTGATGGTGGAACTCCTTAACGCTTAGGAGTTCAGTAATTATAATGACGGAACTTATTATAGGTAATTTGTAGCTTCTTAAAAAAATAGAATCATAAGGTGCAACTTCCCCCCCCCCCCCCTCTTATGTTATCACTAAAAATGAAGAAATAAAATAAACTTTAAAAAAAAGTAAAAACCGACTTCAAAACCAAAATGCACTAAAAAGTCTTAAATAAACTCTTCACCATTGAAAGGAAAGGAATCCGTTTTAGGAAAACAATTTCTTTTTGGAGTCGGTGCCATCACTTTGACCATCAAGCATCAACTATCACAGCACCGACTCCAAAAAGAAATTGTTTTCCTAAAACGGATTCCTTTCCTTTCAATGGTGAAGAGTTTATTTAAGACTTTTTAGTGCATTTTGGTTTTGAAGTCGGTTTTTACTTTTTTTTAATATGATATTATATGATGAAATAAATCAAAGTCTGTCTTTAAATGATTCTTTTGTCGGAATAATCTCAAGAGATTTCATTAAGAGTTTCTAACTAACTAGTCTTCGCTGTATCTGCACATGGTTGATAAATTTTATTTAAACAAGCACACACACACAGTTTGTTAGTAAAACTTAAAAAAATCTATACACATACGACCTATATTAATGGAAGGAAGACGCAATATACGAGAAACATTTTGTACTAAAAGCACCTACAAGTATATGAATGTGCGTGAAATTCAGTTTTTCGTGGGAATATAACGAGGTAAAAAGCTCATTACGCGTTGAGTGATGGCTACGAACAGACGCGCGTCTCTTGCAGACGACACGATTTGATGTCTACCTACATACCTTGTTAGTTAGCACACTCGAAAGATTCACCCCTAATGGGACCTGTCAGCCCATAAAGGCGAAAAAACCTGCTAAAAATGTTACCTACGTTTTATCATTTACGTATCATGACGGATCCGGGGGGGATCACTAGGATCCCCCGCGGTTCCGTCCGCACAATTATCAGATGATATTTGCAAACTTACAAACTACTCTTCCTTTCTGAGATGAAAAAATATATCCTACGTCACGTTTTTCAATCTGATACTGACGGGATTGGTGTATAAGTTAAAACTAATCAATTTATAATATTATTTCATGTTATATTAGTAGATACCCACCTATACCTAGAAACTAACCAAACCTTCCCTGATAATATGGGGTACAAGTGTGTCAGTAAATAACTCAGTCTGTTTCTGAAAGAAAATGAAGCCAATTAGAAACATAGTTACATTTAGATTAGCGTTCTTGCCGCGCGCGCTGGTTAGATGGAAAACGCGCTTTGAAAGAGAAGAAACCGGCCAAGTGCGAATCGGACTTGCGCACAAATGGTTTAGTATCAACTTGGCTATATTTTATCCTTACATATTCTGTAAGACATGATTAAATGCAACGAGAAATACCCTATAATATCCTTTAAATTACATATTGACTGACATTATAAGACTAAAGTAGGCTTGGGCAAAATAAAATGATATATCAAAATATCGATATTTATTCAGAAAATTATGGATATAATATATCGGCGATATTTTATCTTGCGATATATCGATTTTCGATATTTATTTTCGGATAACGATGATTTTTCGCCTTCATCTAGATGGAATACCAAAAAACATCTTTAGGCTCGTTTGTGGATTGTCCAGTGTAGAGCCAGGGTCAGTCACAAAAAAAAAACAGAATAAATATATCAAATATGTATTTTAATTATTATTGTATAATTTTTAAGTGCTTAATATATAAGGTTACCTCGTTTTAAGTGATAATATTTTAACAGAGCATCAAAAAATAACATAGAAAGAGGACCCAATTATTATTATTTTTGAAAACTGGCCCGTTTACGTTTTTATTTTTCCTAACAAAAAAAATATTATTTTTTAAGAACACCCTGTTCCGCGACATCGCCTTTCGTCTCTTACATAAGTACTAATTTGAGCGAAAACTAGACAGACGTATGGGCCTGAGCGTGACGGAAGATTGACTAGCTAAGCGAGAACGAGACAGACGTGTGGGCGTGAGCGTGACAGAAGATGCCTATCTCATTCATGCGGCATGCCGATGCGCGGTAGGGGGCGCCACTGCGCACCTACTTAATAATAATATTAAAGGTAACTACCTACTGCATTCGATTACCTATTATTACGAAATACTAATATGAAAAAAACATTATCAACGTGTATCAGTACCTAATAAATCAAACAGACAAAAACTTAGGAAGGTATGTGTCCATTTATCTGAGGCCTAAAACAGCTGGGTAGGTATGATTATCTGAAACAGAAACTCAACCTAAGTATGTGTTCAGTTCATTAATCGTAGGCCTAAAACACTAACAGCTGGGTATGTATGATAAATTAAGACAGAAACTCAACTTAGGTACCTATGTGTTTATCGCAGCCTTAAAACATGAACAGCTGGGCAGCTATGGTAAACTAAAACTACCTAATTGTGTTGTGTTACTTATGTTTATTTAATAATAATAAGGACACAAAGTTTATGTGAAAGTTATCTTTAAAAAGAATACCTACCCATTAAAATGTATTACTCACTCGACAGATGTTGTAGGTAATGGTAAACTAAAACTAGCTAATTGTGTTGTGTTACCTCTGTTTATTTAATAATAATAAGTCAAATGTTATGAGAAAGTAAACTTTAAAAAGAATACCGATTAAAATTTCCAATCTTACCAAATCTAACTTTCCTACCTACCTAATGAGTACCTATTGATTCCTTTTGATTCAGTAGATGGATATGCACTAAAAATTGCGTGAGTAAATTTAACACAGTTTTGTTTTAAATTTCGTTTATTACGTACCGTAAATAAATATAAAACATAAAACGCGAACACATCTTTGAAAATTACGTAAATTTTATTTATTTTTTACTTTAAATTATCGCACTTGCTCAGTTTTTGTACAGATATGTGGATACAAGTCTTATTTCACAATAAAATAAATTAAAACAAGGATTTCTGCATTGGTTTACAAATACATTTTTTTTTATCAGCAGCGATAAGTTAACATTTGAAAACAATGACGTCAGAGATTTACAGTAAAACAGGTTACTACAAATTGAGGCGATGCCTCCTAACCTTATTATGCAAACTGAAGCGAGCACTAGACAATCTAGCTATCACGAGCACTGTTTTTTTTTTCACTGGCTATCACGGCATTCACTGTTCATTCACACACGATGCACTGAATGCACTGATGATATGCACTGAACCTTTGCTGGAATTGGTGGCGAATAACTGCAGCATTGTGTTGTGCATGCACGTTGTCCCAACAACGCGCAATCGCGCAGTAGTCAACGGGAGGACTCGAGCTCGAGCTGCTCGATCTTCGTCGCATAGTCCGCACCAGCAGCAAAACTTGGACCCTCAAGTGATAAAGGCGTAATCCCCGCCAACAGCAATTCTTGGACCCTCAAGTGATAAAGGTTGAGGGCTTCGTTGTGCAGAAACCGCCATAGCAAGCATCTGCGGTGTTTGGCAGTAGGTGCCGTACCAGGTCAAGGCGCGGCGGGAAACAATGTGATGCTGGTCACCCGGCCCAGGCTTCAGAAAACGCACCGCAGGTCCGCGTCGCGCGCGCACACGACATACAAACGCGACTTTTTTTGGCAGACTGACTGACTCGAATCGCGCGGCGAGGCAGGGGAGCGGCCGCGAGCGCGACACGTGTAGGCAGGCAGGCAACATCGCGGCGATGGGCGGCGCATATGACAATACCTACAAAAACCGAGAGCTCCGCTCAGCAATATGCGGCACGGGGTGTTTTATTTTACTCTTTTTTCTACATGTTTAGAGGCGATTTTCTCGAAAACTAGCGTATAAAATTTTTTTTCGTACAAACATGTTTTATTTATTTTTCTTAATCTGCTTTTACAATATTATCACTTAAAACGAGATAGCCTTATAGGGTATAACAAAATTAATTACATTCCTTCTAGGGGCCAATTCTGACCCTCAAATACAACAACTTTTTGTATGGGACCAACATCGTAATCTCAAAAAAAAACTTTGTCATTCTAGAGTGCCGCTCAGCTGATTCTAGTTTGTATGCAGAAGTTAAAAAAACTTGGGATTTCAATATTGGTCCCATACAAAAAGTTGTTGTATTTTAGCAACAGAATCACCACTGAGAAGGAATGCAGTTGATTTTGTTAAACCCTGTATAGGTAACATCTACTTATGCAAAAATATCGATATATGGGAAAATCTATATTTATTCAGAAAATTATGGATATAATATATCGGCGATATTTTATCTTGCGATATATCGATTTTCGATATTTATTTTTGGATATTTAAAAACAATGATTTTTCGCCTCCATTTTGATGGAATACCAAAAAATATCTTTAGTCTATGGCTCGTTTGTGGTCTGTACAGTGTAGAGCCAACCAGAAAAGCCAACTATGACAACAGCGAGCACTGACTGACTGATACGAGTCACCTGTCACTGTCATCTTATCGGTAAAAAAAAATTAAAAAATATCGATATGATATAGTATCGATATATTTTATATATTTGCCCATCCCCAGTCTAAAGCGATTATATCTTTTGATAGAGACGACTGTTTTATTTTTACAGCTAAAATAAAGTAGAAATTTGTATTTGACGCTAGTTCCAATTTCATACCTTAACGAGTTGCGGAGTTACACATTTTTTATATAAATATTTATGAAAATGGCTTGTTTCTTTCAAGTTTGTGGACTGTAATTCCGTAAATTTTAAGATCAACATAGCCGTAATAGTTTTCCTTCTACATTCATCATAAATGTTACTGCCGTGTTTTTTAGGGTTCCGTAGCCGAATGGCAAAAAACGGAACCCTTATGGTTTCGTCAAGTCTGTCTGTCTGTCTGTCCGTCCGTATGTCACAGGCATTTTATTATGTAACTATAAGCATCACACTATTGAAATTTGGTAGGAATATGTATCCTGTTAACCTCATTACGATCCTCATACAAAAAATAAAAAATAATGACATTTAAGGAGGGGGCTCCCATACATGAAACTAAAAGCAAAAAAATTTTTTTAGATAAACCTATATGTCTATATACCTATAGTCTATGGACATGTGTGTTAAAATGACATGGAGGTTTTTAAAACCATTTTCTTTTAAAGTCTAATGTTTCATAGCTAGACGCTTCCAAAGTGGTAAAATGGGCGTTCTCCCCATCTAACTTCTAAACTAAGCAAGTGTAAATTTTGAAAAAAATATATAATGTAGATCGTAACAAATACTTTCAACGAAAATTAGTTCGGACGGGATCAAATAAGTAGTTTTAGAGATATAGCACATTTTCAAACACCGCAAACATAACTTTGTACTTCATACAAACACTATGAAAAACAAAGTTATATTTGCAGTCAACAAATATTGTGGTATTTTACTAAGTGGAAGTAAGTGGATTCCCTAATTCAGTTAAAATTGGCACGAAACCCGCAGTGCGCGAGTCCGACTCGCACTTGGCCGATTTTTTTCACATATCCACAAACAACCGTTTAGCTGGAAGGGGCTAGAGATACTGACTCAAAGCAAGTTAGCACTTTCTCATCAACATTTTTATTCTCGATCTATTTTTCCAAAAACTCTTATACATGTACCGCATACGAAGGGTAGAAGTGTTTAGAGGGTCACGCTAAAATCGTAAATATTCAATAATATTATGCAGGGTGTCCAGAAAGTCAAGTTCAAGGCGAAACCGGGTGATGAGTTCTTTTAGAGTTATGGACTTTCTGTAAAAAACATAAAATAGACACTTTGCATTAGTTTGTCGACTACTGTGGCCAAAAGTATTGACTTGGTCCTTATATATTTTTTTCGTTGTAAGCCAGAATAGCGCTTCTTACAACACAATTTTATTACCTCCATTATCATTCCATGACACTTCAAAGTCCAACCAATAATTCTAACTTATTGCAAAGCCCAACTTTAACTCGCTTTGCTGAATTAAATATGTACAAGAGTTGTTTGTACAACGTTACTTAGAGTGATGGTGATTGGGCTTAAATTAGGTAAGGCGTCTGTATTCGTTCAATACACGCCTAAATAGTTTAATGTTTTTTTAATACCTTGGTTAGGTTAGGAGCTTAATGGAACACGCTTTGTCGTGGCGAGGGGGCTCAGTAGCCTGTCGCAATCCAGCGGCAGGTGAAGCCAAGATGCTCCGTGGAGAGTGCCGCTGCGTCTGTTCCCGTATCGGGCGGCGGCTCACTAACAGTCGTTGGACTCCCGGCACCCCTCTGGTTTATCAGAGGAGGCAGGGGATGTCCTGAGGACTTTGGTCCTCTGAGAAAGCTCGGCGTGCATTTGAGGCTGGAGGTTGCGCTGGCAAGGGTCGCGGGACTGTTGATACACCGCGACCCCTGCTGTCAAAGCCACCAAACGCGGCGGGCGTCGTCAGGTTTTAGTGGGTATACCCGGGGGCGAATCCGGGGGAGTCCCACACACGCCCCTCCGTTCCCCGACGGAGAGGTACGGTGCGTAATTGGCATTTCCTTACGTTAAAAAAAAAAAAGGTTAGCGGAACAAACTGCGTCTCTTCGGCCCCCCAGTATCGGAGACCATTGAGCCGGCAGTGCTGGACGTACGATCCCTGTTTCCAGGCAGGGCTGACGCTTTTACCCCACCAGCAATGGACCCTCCGCAGGGTGCGGTTCAGGAGGAAGAGGAGGACCAGGTGGCTCTTCTTACTGGGGTCGAAGTTCGCACGGCGGTTCTTCGCCTTCGTGCGAAAAAGACGGCCCCAGGGCCAGACGGCGTCCCAGCAAGGGTGTTGGCAATAGCCTCCACCGAAATGGAAGAAAGGTTTCGGGACCTCTTTGACGCGTGCTTCGCGTCGAGAAGGTTTTCGAAATCTTGGAAGGAGGGGTGTTTATGCCTCCTCCGAAAAGAAGGACGCCCGGCGGACTCTCCCTCGGCATACCGACCCATCGTTCTCCTCGATGAGGTCGAAAAGATGTTCGAGGAGATCATCGCCGCTCGCCTCAAAGATCACCTGAGGATGGTTGGGCCGGATCTGTCGGACGCTCAGTTTGGTTTTCGACCTGAGCGTTCGACAATAGACGCCCTCGCCCTATTTAAGGGTGTGGTAAAGGAGGCGACGGATGCTGGGGACGGAGTGTTGGCTGTGTCGTTCGACATAGCCAACGCCTTCAACACCCTTCCCCATGCGACCGTCCTCGAGGCACTCCGGTTTCACGGAGTGCCTCAATATATGAGGGAGCTCCTGGCCAGTTACTTGGACGACAGAGCGGTCCTCGTAGTCGACAAAGCTGGCCAGGTCCGGCGATACCCGGTGGAGTCCGGTGTGCCGCAGGGGTCAGTCCTAGGACCACTCCTGTGGGACATCGGGTTCGACTGGCTTCTGCGCGGGACCCTCCTCCGGGGCACGAGTGTCATCTGTTATGCGGATGACACTCTCATCACTGCCCCCCCTCGGGCAGAATTTTGGTGAGGCGGCCAGTCTGGCCTCGGCGGGCGGATCGCTAGTCGCTCATAGGATCCGCCGGCTTGGACTGAGGTTGGCGTTGCATAAGACCGAGGCAGTTTTCTTCCACGGGCCTCGGCAGCGCCGCCCACCTGGCGCCCACATCTTTGTGGAGGGCGTCAGAATTGAGGTCAAGACCCAGATATTTCATCTGGGTCTTAACGCTCGATAGCAGTTGGCGCTTCAGCCCGCATTTCAGCGGACTGTCGTCGCGCCTGCTGAAGACAGCGGGGGCCCTCTCATGGCTGATGCCTAACTTGGGAGGGCCAGGCGGGCGATGCCGGCGGCTGTACGCCGGCATCCTGAAGAGCATAGCCCTGTACGGGGCGCCTATCTGGGCAGACTACCTTCAAAGAAGGGAAATGCCACAGCCTTGCGGGTGCCCCAGAGGGCTATTGCGCAAAGGGTGGCGCGGGCTTACCGCTCGGTAAGCTTCGCAGCGGCGTACGCTCTGGCTGGCACCCCTCCTTGGGAGCTCGAGGCATGTGTGCTAGCCAGAGTCTACAAATGGACGGCGGGGCGAAGGGCACGGTGAGCGCCCTGCCCCTGAAGAACGTGAGGCTGTTCGACAGGAGGCGAGGGATGCCGTCGTCCATCACTGGATGGCGGACCTTGCCTCCGCAGTTTTCGGCCGTCGCACCCTCGACGCGCTTGGGCCGGTCCTACAGGACTGGCTTGAAAGACCGCACGGCTTCCTCACCTTCCGGTTGGTGCAGGTACTGTCCGGACATGGCTGTTTCGGGTCGTACCTTCACCGGATCGGGAGGGAGGAGAGCCCGTCGTGCCATGACTGTGGCGCGGCGGAGGACACGGCACATCACACCCTCGAGGTGTGCCCGTCGTGGACCGAGCTGCGCCGCAGTCTTGTTGCGGCAATCAGGCCGTACCTCTCGCTTCCCGCCGTGGTAATAGCCATGTTGGGGAGCGAGGAGGCGTGGGTGGCGGTAGCCTCCTTCTGTGAAGACGTCATGTCACAGAAGGAGGAGGCGGAGCGTGCGCGGGAGGACGATCCTCTCGCGCCACGTCTCCGCCGAAGAAGAGGCAGGAGAAGGCGGGTGGTCGACCACCGTCTTCCCTCCCGGTGATAAGCAGCGGGCGACAGGCGCGGAGGCGCCCTCGTCCGCATTGCACCGCTTATCGCCCAGCCGAACGAGGATGACTGAGCACTGATAGTCATCCTCGAGCCCACGGGCGTAGCCAGGTTTTAGTATCCCGATACAAGGGTTCAAGAAAATAAAACGAATAAAAGTACATAAAATAGCCGTTTATTCATAAGAACAATATTAAATATGTAATAAACAGATTCAGAGAGAAAACTTCTGGAATGAAAGGAATCGTCGAAGACCTTTTTCAAGCAGGGGGACATACTTTTGAGCGTAATTAATTAATATAGTTAAATTTTATCTTAACTTTCTGGGGGGGTTTTGAACCCCCAAAACCCTCCCCCTGGCTAGCCCGTGCTCGAGCCCCTTCCCATATGCGGGAGGGGCGTGAGGGGCCCGCCTTTGTAAGGCGGGCAAACGCCGGCGGGGAACTGGAAGCAAAGGCTATGCCGATTCCCAGAACCCCGCCACCAAAGGCGATGCGGGAGTGCCGCTGGGTCGTTTAGTGGGTATACCGGGAGTCCCCGGGAGTCCCACATACCCCATCCGTCCCCCGACGGGTGGGGATGCGTAATGCATTTTTCCCAGCAAAAAGGTGACGTTAGGTTAGGGTCCCCCTCGAATGGAGCACGCCTTGTCGTGGCGAGGGGGCTCAGTAGCCTGTCGCAATCCAGCGGCAGGTGAAGCCAAGATGCTCCGTGGAGAGTGCCGCTGCGTCTATTCCCGTATCGGGCGGCAGTGGCCATAGTGAGTCACGTCTGTCTCGCATCGAGCGGAGGCTCACTAAAAGTCGTTGGACTCCCGGCACCCCTCTGGTGTATCAGAGGAGGCAGGGGATGTCCTGAGGACTTTGGTCCTCTGGGCGAGCTCGGCGTGCATTTGCCGTCGGGCGTGGCTCGCCTCGTCGGGAGGGTCTCGGACAGACGGTGTGGGGACACCTCTGTCCAATTACAAGGGACCCTCCTGAGGCGCCAGTGTGCCGTCGAGAGTGGGATCGCCCCACTCCGTGGAGATCCGCCCTCCTGATAGAGGGTGGAGGTTGCGCTGGCAAGGGTCGCGGGACTGTTGAGACACCGCTGCCCCTGCTGTCACAGCCAACAAACGCGGCGGGCGTCGTAAGGTTTTAGTGGGTATACCCGAATTTTGGGGAGTCCCACACACGCCCCTCCGTTTCCCGACGGAGAGGTACGGTGCCTAAACTGCATTTCCTGACGTTAAAAAAAAAGTTAGGTAGGGTCCGGATGGTTCGATGGTCCGATTTCTGTGGACTGGGTGAAAACCATGGTGATTCCATAATTTGAGAATATCCCTTTAAAAAAAATACTAATCACAGATAATTATCATCACACCTTTCTGTTGAAGTTATAACACTGTGTAAAGAAAAATATATGCATTTTGTACTTTTGCCGCCAAATTCAACGCATTAGACACAAGCGCTGGATGTGGCCTACTTTCGGCCAATGAAACAGGCTTGGCGCCAAATCCTTCAAAGTTAAAAGCACAAAAAAGTAAGGTTAAAAGCAAGGTTAAAAGTAAGGTTAAAAGCAAAAAAAAGTACTAATAAAATAAGGTTGTATAGTACCTGTTGCATCAGATCCTTAATAAGTTGTACAGTCACCTCACACAATTGCTGCTGTCAATATCAATGAACTCCTAAGCGTTAAGGACTCCCACCATAAGCTCGGAATTGCCAAAATCAAATATCTGACAAAATTAGAATACTACTCTTAAACTTGCTTGTCAAAATTAGAGATTTCCCTCGAAGTGAGAACCTCCTACCTCCTCCTATTTTGAAGTCGATTAGAAACACTTAAGACGTTATTATTGTGTTGGTAAGGGTATTCTGGTATGAACACTTTAAAAATATATATCCAAAATAGGCAAAATGCAGGTTACTAACAAAAATAAAAGTAAAAGTACAATACGCTGTACAAATACACCGAGAGAGTTCAAAATCACTCTAAAGGATGCACATCTTTGATGTTGGCAGAGGGAAAATTATTGCCACCGTGCCAGGTGGTATACTAGTCAACTCATTACTTTGACGGCTGGATACAAAATGGCCCTGCTGGTACAAAATATCATCCGGATAGTTCGATGGTCCGATTTCTGTGGACTGGGTGAAAACCATGGTGATTCCATAATTTGAGAATATCCCTTGAAAAAAATACTAATCGGTGATAATTTTATTATCACACCTTTCTGTTGAAGTTATAAAACTGTGTAAAGAAAAATATATGCATTTTGTATTTTTGCCGCCAAATTCAACGCATTAGACACAAGCGCTGAATGTGGCCTACTTTCGGCCAATGAAACAGGCTTGGCGCCAAAACCTTCAAAGTGGAAATTTAATGATGTTCGCTGCCTGACTTCCATACCAAAGGGTTGTTTTCTGAGATTGTTGAAATAAATGCGGGATTTGTTAAAACCCAATACTGAAAAAAATATACAATCGGGTTTTTGGAAAACAGGTATATTTCCACTTAATGTCCAGGAAGTCATTTCAAGGCTCCCAAACGAGATGGTACGTGTAGATGAAAGCGCTGCAATTGATGAAACATAACAGTCTTAAAAGAAAAAAAGAATGGATGTAGAAGCTGGCGTGTCCGTTACCCTAGCAGAAAATTGTCTCGTAGACCACATTGAAGTATGTCCTATGTCAGTGCTAAGTATGCTTAAATAGTGCGCTAAATTAAAAAATTCGTGGCGGCCACAGTTTTCGCATAAACCAGGAAATACGTTTCTGCTGGAGTAACGCTGCTCCAGCAAGAACTTTATAACAATGACTCTACTGCAGAACAAAGTATATTGTTAGATAGATCTTATAACCAATAATTTGTACAACTCAAAATAACTGTAGGACTCACCGTTTCTTAGATATGCCATTTCCTGCTGGAGAAACATCTCGGGAGCTGTTTTATGTGCGACCGAAAAAAAACGCACACAAAAAGGTGTAAATTTGTGACACTTAATCCGTTTCTTGAATGTGACTATTTCTTTCTAGTTTTTGAGAAATAAGCCTGTATTTGGAAATGTAATAATCGAAAGAACCATTTAAATAAACAACCTATGAATACATTTTCAACGTTTGAAGAACACATTTATTATTTTAAACCACCTCAAAGAGTATGAAGAGCAGCCGTATACTAGTTTCTTAATAATTCTACGTTGACTCCAAACAAACAGTGCATATTTTGTCGTTTTTTTTTTCAGTGTTTTTGAGCGCCACCTGATGTTCGATAGATGAAACTGTGCGATACTTGTAAGCTAGCAGGATGTACATATTTGCAATTTTGACGAAAAACAGAACAAACAAAACTAAACAATTATTTATATGGAGTACCATATACACTGAAATTTAGTGTAACAATCTACTACATGGACTCAGAGTCCTATACTATGGAGACAATCACAACATGGCTTGATTGGCCTGACATGGCCTGGAAGAGTGAGAAGGAATTACCGGATGAAATAATATGTATATATTTGATAGCTCTGCCTTATTAGGCGCAGTTACAAAAGCTTTTTCCAAAACGACTTAAACTTTAGATGGCATTCAACAACAATGTTGTTTTTATGTCCTTGAAGAAAAGACTCAATACAGAGCTGCGTGTTATGTTCGCATGGACAAATCACATTTCATTAAAAAAAATGTACAAGCAAAGCTGTTTCTTCAGAGCATCTGAAAGAGTATTTTTTTTATATAAATTGTGTAAAATTCATTCAGAAGATGCACCTTAGCACCACAGCTTTGTTGAAGTGTAAAGAAATGATTAAGAAAATCGTCACACTTTGTCTTCATCGAGTCAAGCTACCTGATTTCGAAGGCAACGTCAAATGTGAAAAATCTTTAGTAAATTTAAAGTCAAAACTTGAAAACTATGTAGACATTATGACTGACACGGCGGACACGACAGAAACAGAAAAAGGTATTATTACAAAAACTTAAAGTAAATGCAAATGACTACACAATAAACACTTCCTTGGCGCTTTTCAATAACCTTACAGAAACTGAAAAATTATACATTCAATTGGCCGACCCATCTAACATTCCAAATTATTATTTTTTGCCTGAATTGTATATAACACTTAAAAGATTATTGAAAAAAATACTTATGTGGAGATGCGTCATGGACATATATTACGCAGACTTAACTGAATACGCATCCAAAACAATCCCAAAATAAAAAGAACAAGCCCAAAAAAGTGTGACCAGGTTGCAAATTCTAAATCATGCATTGATTTTGAAGCAAAATAAGTCTTTCAGGATTCTCCTGTAAAAATAAAAAAATGGAGAGGCTTGTCCATTGCAGCGAATAAATGCTCTAAGCCCAAACCCCTGTATATATTACAAAATGGAAATGTCTCGAATTCTGGAGCGAGAAAAAACACATTTATACTTTCGAACACTTGTGCGTTCGACTCCTTGGTACAAACTTTTGCTGTAGCCTACAGGGATAGGCAAACTATTAAACGCATTGTAGGTGAGCAACTGCTTCAAGACGATGAAAATAATATTTAAAAACTTATTATAGAATTGTCAAAAAATAATAATGTTAAAGAAATATACAATTTGAGAGACTTATTCTGGCATTAGAAATTTACAAGAAATATGTAAATCATGTGTGTCATGGGATACTCGTCCAAATTGCTACATATGCCACATTGGTACGGTAAGGTTAACTAACGATATCAAGGATGTAATTATACTTGAATTATACGACTCATGCCTTGTTTTAAGTGACATACCTGTATGTATGGAAATCAAAAACGAAGAATATACATTTTGAAAGTTTGGACGCCATAAACGAAAAAGAAGAAGAAGAAAAATTTTGAGAATTGGATTATAGAGCTCACTGTTACCGTGAACGAACTAATGCCTTCGAGTGTTATGATGACCTATACAGAAAAACTCTCTCAATAGAAGTGGGATAAGCCGCTCTGTTTGTGTGCTCAAAATGAACTTTTAGATCATGTAGAAAACACAGCGAAGCGTGCTCGCCTACTGCCTGTGTTTCAACCAGAGTTAGCTCTAACCAGAGTTAGATCTTTTAACCGGTTATTGGTTGCAGGCTCTTCCTTCAGCCATAATCGGGACTCTACTGGACAAGACCACTTTTTCATTGGCGTTTAGTTTAAGAATCGGCGCCAGGACTAATCAACCTCATCGCTGCCGCTGGAGATCATGTGGACGAGTTGTGACACCATGGACTTTCCTGCCACTTGAGTGCTGGTAGGGTCTCTCGCCATGCCAGCATCAACGGCAACGGGATTGCCACCATGTACCCTATTATTTTTGATAATAAGGTACATGGTAGCAATGCCGTTACAATGTATTCTAATGTTAATGCCAATGTAAGTTTAAATAAATAACATCATTATTATATGTTTCATATTTTAATGGCACAAATGTTGTAGCAACAATCTCTTTTCAGCGTCAGGCTCGTTTTTAGGCAGACATATTTTTTGTTTGTATAAAACCTGAATCGTGCTGCTATCAAAACCCCATGATCCACTAAAAGTGTACTTTAATTGTGTAGTCTTGTTTCGTTGACAACACTCTGAAAACACTTCGTCATATATTTACAAGATTCTTTTGTAGGTGTATTTTTTTTCTTTTGTAGGCAGGGGAAATTTTTAAACGAAACATGCGCCTCTACTTGTCTGCCGAGTTGTTTTACATAATTGTTGAAAGTTGATGGCACTCGCACGCACTTATTTCATTACTGTATTTTTCATTACTGTGCTTCTAAAGATTTTATAAGCTTGCCTGTTGGCGCAGCGTCTAAAACAGATGCCAATTTCTTTTTTGACCTCAGATTTGACGAATACTTTGGTTTTCAAAATTTGGACGTAGTAGCACCAGTATCCATTATCTCTGTTTGTATAAAAAGTCTATTTAGTAATTTGTATTGTTTTTCAGAAAACGTGCCGTGTTATGATATTTTTACGATTTTTACACACGTGTATCAATTTTGATATTTGCGTAATCATTTTGACTTAATATTCTTCTTCAAAATGTCCTATCTTATTTACAAATATCTCTTATCGGTCTGACACTATATTTCGCTAAAACAAATGAGAGAAGCAGCCTTTCCGATTTGTTCATTATATGCAAGATCCTGGAAACTCTGGACGAACTGGTTTTTTGAATTCAAATCTAGTTGGTTGCTCTTTATTAGAGCCAAGAGAACCATTGACAATCTCTGCTCATATGAAAAGGCCCTTGAGCTAAACAGCAAATAATGAACTAGTCTAGAGAGCCTAGTTACTCAAGTCAAATCAAAAAAAGAACCGAGATGAGAATCTGAACTGCAATTACTGTTTGAAGTTGGGACATAGAGCAAGAAATTGCAAGAAATGGTTGAACGATGGAAAGTTGCCCAAGCCAAGCAGCTCAGAAGCATCTTAAGCATCAAGACCGGTACAAAGCGTAACACTGAGTGTGATTAATGCATGTTCGCAAGCAGCAGACCAAGATAGAGAGAATTAGTAAAATGTGGACAATGGTGCAACAACGCATACCTAAATCAGAAGAGACGTGTTTCATGAGTTTTAGCCCTTTGATTCTCATGACCAGTCTGATAAGACAGCAGATGGGATAATCATTCCAGCGCTAGGTAAAGCAATTGTTTTGGTAGAATCAAGTGTAGGCAATAAGGAGGAAACAATTCGTCCAAAAGATGTCTGGCTTGTACCATCGCTTACAAGTAACCTTTTTTCGACTCTGGCGGCACAAGTTACGGTACGAAATAGTCTGTTCACTTCTACCACAACTAGTTGTATATTAAATATCGATAGAGAAACGAAGATTGCATTAATTTGATAGTGATCGGCGTAAGAGTCATTGCAAATCGCGTTTAATCCGACGCCGATAACGTAGTGAATCGCCTTTATTTCTGTGTGATTGGTGTGAATGCTTAAAAAAGAAACACAATACCTCCTTTTCACTATTTTGTCGTATTCGGGTTAAAAATTACTCGCACAAATAGTTTTACACAGCAGTGTCCAACATGTGCATGGGATCTAACCATTAACAAAAAAGAAACGGGATAAGGAGCAAAAAATTTGTATTGTATGTAAGGAGCAAAACAATTTCCATTAACACACCTAAAAAGCGACATTAAAACATTTCAAAAAGCCTATAAAATTACAACGAACACGTGCAGCGTTTAAGTATATTTGTTCTTATTTTTTTCATTATTTCTTCAAAGAAAACATAACACCTAAGGCCAATAACATTGCTTGGCTTCTGTCATAAAAGCTTCTTTAGACGCGTGTAATATATTTAGGTAAAATATATAAATAAAATTAATATATATTTTTAAATTTTATTAACGCCTGTCCCTACCTTAATATAAGTTGCTTTCGAGATTACCATGTTTCGCACTAATTTGATATTATTTTTAGGTTGTTTTAGGACATCTTAACATAGCAAGTAAAGTCGTCATTAAATCTGCAGAATCAAAAAAAGGTGAAAAATGCAATCCTAAATTGCAGAAATCAGCAATGTGTCAGTGTAAAACGACATCGTGTTTTCATTATGTGTGTCTGTGTGTAAAATGTGTGTCGCTTCTTGTGGTATTGGTTTCTTGTATATGTGCTGTGTGAGTTGATTTATTGTGTAGATCAGTTATCATATAGAAAAGTTTATGGCAACTTAACAAACAATAAAAATAAAACAAGCTGAAGCAGGTGCTTAAGAAAGGAAAACACAAGCTGGCTAAACCTAATAGACTAGGATTGGGCGCTAGCTACATTATTTAACATCAGTGGAGCAAAGTAAACTACAATGATCAATGTCGGAGCGCAGCGAGCCATAAGCCGAAGACAGCTTCAATGATCAACTTTAATTAAGCGCCCCTGCGCTTAAATATAGTTATACTGGGTGCCTACCCATAAGTGGACGACAGCTATTATGGTCAACGCCGCTATAAGCGGACGACATCTACATTGATCAACGTAGAAGGACCACAACGAGCTAAAAAGTGACGACAGCTACCATGGTCTACGTTGAAAAAGCGCAGCGAGCTGAAAACTGACAACAGCTATATTGGTCTACATCGAGGAAGCACAGCGAGCTATAATCTGGTGATATAATATACAAAAGTCAATATTGAGGGAGCACAACGAGCTAAAAACTAATGATAACTACAAGGGTCTACGTTGTAGAGGCGCAACGAGCTGAATGAAAACTGACAAGAACTACATTAGTATTAGTACAACAACGTAGACCACGTTGTTGTACTAATACTAATGCACTGTGGACTGCAGACAGAGAACAATTGACAATAGCTACAATAGTCAACGTTCAGGAAGCACAGTGAGCAATAAAACTGACGACAGCTACATTGGTCTACGCTAAGGGAGTGCAGCGAACTCAAAACTGGCGACATCTATAATGGTATACGTTAAAGGACCGCAGTGAGCTGAAAACTGATGACATCTACAATGGTCTACGTCGAGAGAACGTAACAAGCTATTAGCGGAAGACACCAACTTTAATAAACATCGGAGTGCAAAGAGCTACGAGCAAACGAGAGCACATCAAGCGATAAGCGACGACAGTCATAATGAACAAAGTCAAAAGAGCACCTCGGCTAAAAAAGAAGCTAAAAGAAGAAGCTAGAGTGCACCTAGCTTTAAAAGGACGCCAGCCAAAACATTGACGTAAGTGGAATCCACCAACTAATGAAATTTACTTATTAAGTGCAAAACATATGTACCGAAGCAGTGCATCGACCATATAACCGAATCGAAAGGACCAAAGAAAATCTATAAGAACTCCTACACGTACCCACAAAGGCAGATAGCCCACCTCATCAACGCTCAGCCCTCTTATGATACATGTCTTTCTCCCTATATTCCTAGACCACACTCGATGCATATCTTGGTGGTTGTGGCCGATAGGCTCCGGCTAGTCGGTCTCCTCTCCCATCCCGGAGCGTGTCCCTCCTTCTAAAAATCGTGCTTTTTGGTGTGCCGGTTTTACCGGATCAGGCTTTGATCCTGGCTGAACAGTACTTCGTATCGTATCGTATTTCTTTTCAATTATTTTCTTTTTTATCTGCAACGGAACGGAGAAGGTGTATGCGTTTGGAGCGAGAGAATGTTTGTTGGTTTGTGTGTTTGCAAACAAATGTTCCCATGTATCTCCAAAACGTCTTGACCGATTGACATGTAGTTTTCAGCAATGGATTTGTTATTTATTTTGAACGCCGAGTTCGTAAACTAGATCTTACCCAAAATCTTATCTTCTTATTTTTATTATTACGACAAAGAAAAAAACACTATAATTAGAGCAGTAATAGCGATTTAATCTTAAATTTTTGCCTTGGACCAAATTTCACATTCCTACCTAAAACCCGTTTGTTAAGTTTGGATTTGTCACTGCACGCTGGAGCCAAATTTTTGAATCACTCGCTTGAATATGGCGTGTGATTTTTGTTCTAAAACGAATTAAATATCAATGGAAATCACGCAAAAAATACGTTAGTACTCACAAAATTCATTCATCTTTTTTAAATAAGTCCGTGTGAAATTATGCTCATTTTCATTGGAAAATCGGACATTATTCGATTATTATCACACGCCATTTTGAGGCGAGTAATTCAAAAATAGAGGCCCTGGACGCAAGCACAGGTGGGGCGTGTAACTTTGGCCTGCTGTCCTTTTATCAACCAGAAAAATCTTTCATTATTTACAAATAAAATATCCTACAAAATCTTTTAATCCGTCAATTTCATTATTTTAAAACTTTTTTTTTTCACTGTATTGAAGAAAAACAAAAGCTTTATAATCATTTCTCGTAGTTTATCTCAAACTAATTATTGTTTGTCTCCAACCGGGCAACCCCTTAATTATTTATTGGGATACTTAAAATACAGGTTAAAATCTATAATAGCTGCCCATACACCAAAGCCTCCCATCATACTTTTCCTTTGTGAATATTGAAAATGAGCCGAGCATGCCGCCGGCAAAGCCGGCGGGCGGTGTGGATGCACCGTTTGTCATTACTAAGTTATGAAAAATTAAACTGCCATCACTCATTAATATTAATTGCCGTTTCTATCCACGCAGAAAGAGCTTACTGTAAGATCTTGCAGTATGTGATGTTGGTCGGTTCTTCGAAAGAATAGGAACCCAAGCTGGTAGGACTTTCCTAGCATCTTCTCTGTTGAATTTAGGATATTTTCCTATTTCAATGGCCTCACGTAGCATGCGAAGAACGAAACGCCGTTCTTTAGCGAGTATTTTAGATTGGCCAAACGTGTGAAATGGTTAGGTTTATCTAAATCATGTTCACATACTGCAGCCATATTTTATTTCATAATACTGTTCAAATCACAACATAATATTTCGTTTTGATCTTAGATTATACAATAAATTTAAAATATACTTGTTTCTGAAATTTAAAATAAACATGCAACACAAAGTTAAGCTATAGTCGTCATGTTTTCAACTGAGTCCTGTCAGTGTCATGTCTTTCGCGCTTCCACTTACAGGAATTGCGGCACTCCGTACATTCTATTAGCATTGTGACCTTACAACTCAGTTGTTGACGCGCCGAATATTTATTGTTTTAGTGTTTTTTCGCTAAAATACAACTTTCCCATTATTATGTTGTATACAAAATCTTATTTTTTGTTTATTTTGATATTATTTTGTACCAAAAAAATCTCCATAGATTACAAAAGATAAGATTTATCTTTGTTATTTTTAATAATAACAATATTTTACCACAAACAACGCGTATTTAAAAATTAAATATTCCGATTCCTGATTTCGAAGACTTTTTATTGCTCGTACAATTTTGCGTATACAATTAATAACAACTAAAAGCCCATGTCATTTAAATACTATTGGCTCATATAAACGCTTCAAAATATGAGAAAAATAATAATTATCTGATTTCGATATTACGGTATTGGAATGCTTAATTTCGGAATGAAATATCGGATCTAGCGTTCCGAGATTCATGCCCTAGTATCGACTGCATTTTTAAATGGGAAACTGCAAGAAGAAATTTATGTGCAGCAACCAGATGGTTATAGAGATGGCACATCAAGAGTTTGTCGTCTTCAAAGAAGTTTCTACGGCATTAAACAAGCACCCCCATGCTAAAACGATTAGTACAGAAAGGATTTGAACAGAGTTTAGCAGATCCCTGACTATTTAAAATGGTTGTGTGTGATAAAAATATTCTGATCACTTGAATTGTATGTTGATGATGGGCTCGTGGCCGCAGCTAATGAAGCTTAAGCGAATGAATTCCTGCGAGATTTAGGAAATACACTCAAGATAACGACAAAAACAGCGTCATACTATCTAGGACTTCAAATTTCACGATCGGAGGATGGCTCTATTTACATTTTTCAGAGAGCATATATCAAGAAGATTTTAAATCGTTTCTAGATGGAAGAATGCAATCCAGTCACAACACTTATCAAACAGAATACTTTTGAAACAGGGAAAGTTACAGACGACAACCCAAACGAAAATATATTTCCGTATAGAGAGGCTATAGGTGCACTCATGTACCTTATAGCAGGCACGCGCCCTGATATAGCGCACGCCGTTGCAGTAGTATCAAGAACGCTGGAGAATCCGACAAAGCTGATTGGCTTAAAGGCAAAAAGATATTCAGATATTTGAAGGGAACAGTAAGTAAAGGGAACAGTATCAAATATGATGCAACCACCACTAGAGCAACTATAGAAGGATACAGTAATACCGATCACGTTGGTGATGTCTTGACTGATCGCTCGATAATGAAGCAGCCAAACTTCTTGCAAACATACTTGAGTTTCATAAGCGGACGAAACACGCTCGAGTACGACATTTCTTTGTTCGAGAGATGATCCAAGAAGGAAGTCTGTAGGTGTTAAAGACTCAACGAGACAGGTCGCAGATTTACTAACAAAGGCAGTATCGAGACCAAGACACAACGAGTCATATTGTACTGGTTTGCAACTTGAAGCTTTGACGAAGTTTTAAGGATATCGAAGCTTAAATGAGGGAAAGTGATGTAGTATGTGCAAAAAGTTGGCTTACCCTTTTTATGAAACATTTGTAGCTTCGAAATAAGAATAAAAAGAAAATTGAGTCAGCGCGTAGTCAGATCTGTTTGTTATGATTGATTGTGAGAAAATTATACGTCTGTTTGTTAAAACAGAATATATCCGTAATTATCTTAATAATTTTTAATAATTCTTACTTGTAGTCCACTTGTGTAATCGACTTTGCACTGCTTAAATACACCCACACAACTACGAGAATATTGCAGTTTATTGCATGAGTGATAAAATCTATTATATTACTTATCTGCATTCTTGAGAAGAGAAGAGGGTGACGTATCATGGAGCCGGACAAGTCTCGTAGTGCTATATGGCCTCAGCAAGAGCAGCAGACCCATCCTATTGAGAGACGTCTTTATGGGCTCCAACCGGAGGACATAGGTACTGCAAGGGGGGAGCGAACCAGGCTCTACTGATCCGAGTGACATTAGGAATTGTTTCAAGATTGATTGAGATGTATAACCTTTAATTATCAAAATCGAAAAATAATGACTCCAAATTTAGGCCAATGGATATGAAACCCTCGGACCGATTAGAGATATTAAAAACTGCATTTTTAAATAAGATAGGATATGTTGAAATAGAATATTTAGTCAAAATTATTAAGCAAATATTAAAAATTGATACACGTTTGTAAAAATCGTAAAAATATTATAACACGGCACGTTTTCTGAAAAACAATACAAATTACTAAATAGACTTTTTATACAAACAGAGATAATAGATACTGGTGCTACCACGTCCAAAGAAGTCAATCTCTAAGAAGTATAAATTTTGAAAACCAAAGTATTCGACAAAAACTGAGGTCAAAAAAGAAATTGGCACCTGTTTTAGACGCTGCACCAACAGGCAAGCTTATAAAATCTTTAGAAACACAGTAATAAAAAAATACTGGTGACGCTAAGGCTCTTAAATGTGACATAAATAAGTGCGTGCAGGTCCTATCCATTTTTCTTGACATGAGCAAAGCATTTGATCTTGTTAATAATTCCTTGCTAAAAAATAAATTAAGTTTTTATGGAATTAGGGGCAAAGCACTGGATTGGATAGACCGCTTTTTAAATAATAGAAGTCAATGCACAGAAATCTCAAAAATTGTTGAGACACATAACATTCCCATGAAACAAACATTTCGATCAAAGCTTAAAGTAAACAATTGTGGAGTTCCTCAAAGTAGCGTTGTTGGACCTCTCCTTTTCTTAATCTACATAAACGATCTTCCTAAAGCTCTCGGTCAAGACTCTATTCTGTTTGCAGATGACACTACCATAATTGTTAAGTGTAATACAAAAGACTCTTTTGAGACAGATGCCAACAAGGCGCTCAAGGATGCAATTAATTGGCTAAAGAACAATAACTTGAAACCAAAACAAAACTAATTCAAATCACATCATATAATTCCCCTCTTCTACCTCTCCAAATAACTTATGACAATAATATCATTGATATGGTTGATAGATTCAAATTTCTTGGCATCACTGTAGATAAACATCTTAACTGGAAAGAGCATATAGAACAAGTCTGCTCACGATTAAATAGATTCGTCTTTGCTCTGAGGAAACTCAGGCAAACGATTTCTGTTGAAGCTGCGTTTACGGCTTATCATGGCTATGTCTCGTCAGTTTTAAGTTATACTGATACTTTGGGGGAACTATGTAGTTTTAAATAGAGCATTTAAAATCCAGAAAAAATGCATACGCGCAATCGGCAATGCATGGTACGATGACAGCTGCAAACCTCTTTTCAAAAAATTTAGGATCCTTCCTTTGCCGTCTATATACATAAGAGACCTATGTGTGTTTGTGATCTCCCATCCAAAATATTGGAAAAAACGATCAGACGTTAATCCACGACCAACTCGTGCTCGAGTAATGAACCGCTTGTACCACCCTCCTTGCTACAAACAAATTTATGAGAAAAATGTATTTAATATGGGTATAGTATTGTACAATAGTCTTCCAGCAAGGGCGTGCATTCCATATAGGCAGTTAGGCAGTGCCTACCTCTGCATTTTGCCCATTTTATATATTATGTAGCTGTATAAACTAAGCTTAAAACATAAAATATTTTATTTATTTTTATTTTTACATATATATAAAAAGCTGTCGCCTATTCCCATGCATTATTACCACGCGCTTAAGTTAAAACCAAAAATAATCAGGCAGTAGGCTGCCGAGCGAATGCTTGCTAGATAAACGCACACATTTGTAATCACGTCTCATACCTACACCGACACACATATAAGTAAATAACCCGAACAAATTTAAAATGACACACTGTTCATAGCACTCAAGGTGACAGGTGACATACGCATCTTAGACCCCTAAAGTAGGCATGCATACTATGCTCTTTCTCTTTTTGTTCCCACACTGAGGAGTATTTTTGTCCTACTCGTTCGTACAGAGTGACGTATAATAATGCGGAGTATCATCAAAACACTACCAATTACCATATACTTTAAATTGAACTACGTTCAAATGTTGGTTTATAATTGATAAATAATGTTTTTATTTAGACCTTAATATTTTATTCACAAACTAGTAAAATATCGAAAATTTGAAATACAATTCTATAAAAGAAGATCGTGTGTGTGTAGGCGGAAATAGAAAACGTCGCGCCATCTAGCATGGAGTAACTAAGCAAATAGAGCTACCCGATACTAGATGGCGCGTCTGTAGCTATTTCCTGGGCTCTAGGATAATGAAATAATTTTCTTACTTTTATAAATTTAAACTTTATGAATTAGTTATTGATATGATCATAATTAGTGATTATTTTATGATTGAATTCTAAGTACTTTCTTGTGAAATTAAGTTGCGCTAGCATGATTTTTTGTTTAAATGTAATGCCAAAATTGTTTTTGAAGAAACTTTTCGCCGGCCATTTTTTTTCTATGTAGTTTACTTTCGACTTCATCTCCGCGAGTGTTCGAAAAACTAATTTACTACAGATTCGGTTATTAAGTGCTAGATAAGTGCTTCTAAGTGTATGAAAGTGCTTCTAAATTTTGTTTTGCATTCGAAACGATGGAGAAATTGCAGTGTACCGTTTGTGATGGTAATTCTAGTGTTTGTCTTGAAAAGTTACGCGCCAATCCCCTAAGCCAATTTTCATTTCCAGATAAGGCAAAAATCCTTACCTTACAAAGACCAACACCGGATTTACCATTGTTAATCCAAAAAAAAGGTAAAGTAATAAGACATTTTAACACAAAATACTATGAAAATTTCACATGGCTCGCCGGGTGTTCTCATACAAACTTACTTTATTGTTATCCGTGCATCTTATTTTCCGCATCTGAAAGTGTGTGGAATAGTACCGGTTATGGCGATCTAAACAATTTTTCAAATCTGGCCAAAAAACATGACCAATCAGACAAGCACATTCAGGCATGTATGGCCATGATCTCATTTGGAAAAAATCGCATAGACTTAGGTCTAAGCGTTCAATTAAAAGGCGATATCGAGCGCCATAATGCTAAAGTTGACCGCAATCGTAATATTTTGTATCGATTAATAGATATCACTTGCTTTCTGGCTAAACAAGAGTTGCCATTTAGAGCCCATGACGAAACTCAATCATCTTTAAACAAGGGTAATTTTGTAGAGACAGTAGAGTTATTGGCCAAATATGACGGTGTTTTAGAACACCATCTTCAAAATAGTTCAAACGCATTTACCGGTCTTTCTAATAGAACACAAAATGACTTAATATCGTCAATTTCTATTCTTATTTCACGTGAGATTAGGGTTCAAATTACCAAAACAGATTTTGTCGCTATAATGATTGACGAAACGCCCGATGCTAGCGGCAAAGAACAATTAGTCGTAATATTACGTTATTTCGATGAAAACCAAATTGTAGACAGATTTATTGGTTTTGTCGACGTAAGTGCAAATAGAACTGCACAGGTTCTAAGCGAAGTTGTTCTTTCAAAATTAAAGGAGTTGAATTGTACTTCTAAATTAGTTGCTCAAACTTACGATGGGGCTAACGTCATGTCTGGTGAAAACGGGGTTCAAGGGCTCGTTCGAATGCAATGCCCGCATGCATTGTACGTTTGGTGTTCCGCGCATGTTTTGAATTTAGTTCTGTCCAAATCTTGTGAGCGAATTAGCGAAACAAAACGTTTTTTTAACATTCTGAAAACTTTAAGTAACTTTTTTCATAGTAGTACAAAGAGGTTAGCATTTTACAATGAGCAGTCTAACGCAAAACAAATTCCGCGTTCTGCTCCAACACGTTGGACATATAATTCGCGGACTGTGCAAGTAATTTCCGAAGAATACGATGATCTTATTCAAGTATTTGAAAAAATCGTCGATGATCCCGATTCTTGGGATGGGGATACATTGACCCAGGCTACAATGTTTTTGGTCAGTCTTAAAGATTTTGAGTTTGTTTTTTTATTGCAAGTTTTCCGTAAAATTTTTGCTAAAACAGATTTATTATACAATTCATTGCAAAAACAAACTTCTGATATAACGTCATGCCTTAAGCAAATTGATAAGTTTGAGAAATTTTTAGACAGTTTCATTGAAGAATACGATGATATTTTTGAACATGTAAAAAGAAAGTGCGGACTGCCTAAGCGCAAACGTAATAACGTCGATCCTAAAACTCAACACAGACGCACTTTGCGAAATATAATCGACAATATTTTGATGGAATCGCGCAACCGCTACGCGAATATTAAGAGTCTAACCTTTTTTGAATTACTATCGAAAGAAAATTTTGCTAAATATGCCACTGCTTTTCCTGAAAAAGCATTCACTGATTTTAAAAATCGTTACGGGACATTTAACTTTAATTTTGATAGATTACGTAGCAAGCTAAAATGTATATATAATGATAGCGAATTCAGACAGTCAAATCCTTTAGATTTAATTGAACTTTTGACGTCAAACAATATGTTTCAGCTTTTTCCTGAAGTGATACGATTGGCTAAATTAGTGGTTACCATTCCGGTTAGTAGCGCCACGGCCGAGCGCTCTTTTTCTTGTTTAAAGCGCATTCACTCTTATTTGCGAAGCACGCAAGGGCAAAAACGCCTCACGGATTTGTCTTTAATATCTATTGAAAAAGAGCTTATTTGCAACTTAAAACGAAGCGGTTCTTTTTACAAAGATATCCTAGATATATACTTGCAAAAAGATCGACGTGTCGATCTTATCTATAAATAAACTAGCTTTCCCGGCGAAATTCGTTTCGTTGCCCTGCTACGGCCCCGTTTTCAAGACTAAAATTCATTTTGCAGACTTACACAATTAGCAATTCGTTTTTAAATAGACAGATACGTAAAAATTTGTTTGATAGTAAAATATATACTTGCGCTTCTCCATTTGTTTCGAATGCAGACAACATTTCATGTTTTAATTAAGTGTGCGGTTTTGAAGAGAAAGTAACAAATAAAAACGGCTTTTCTCAAAGCCACTACGGGTATCAGTTAAATGATATGTCATTATCAATTCATTCATTTCCTTGATGCCTGTGGTGGTAAATTAAATCATCAATTTAAGAAATATCATACTGCACTCTGCTTCATACATGAATCGCACAGTTCAAGAAATCATGGTGAGTCATTCTTTGCATTCACAGACTTAATTTCTATGTGCCTACTGCAACACAAATTTAATGCACGCCCCTGTCTTCCAGATAATATGAAATTGATTGACGACCTAAGAACTTTTAAATACAGATTGACAAACTGGCTAGTACAACATTGTTTTTATAGTATTGAGGAATTTCTTGACAGAATGTAAATTGTTATAAATAATATAATGATGACATGCCATATCACACAATTATAGTTAAGACATGTAAAGTTATATTTTAATCTAGTTTTGACTGTATTTAATGAATACGAGGGTCAAACTGAAAGTTCTTAGAACTGGCCACTTATAAACAATATAATAAAAAAAATATTCTAAAATTTGAAAATAGAACTCTTTGCCAATATTACTGAGTATATATTTCATTCATATGTCATTTGTTTTACGATTTGGCGGCAAATTGAAAATTGTCTGTGTCACGTCAACATGAATTTAACACGAGAAAATTTTCGTGCAATGATTTTTTATGACTTTCGATGTCATTTAAGTCAACAAGAAAGTTATGATAGACTACGATTGGCCTTTCACGATGAAGCCCCATCTCGTGCGACTGTTTACAACTGGTTTAATGAGTTTAAACGTGGTCGCACTAATCTCACTGATGATGTACGTGAGGGACGGCCTTCTACGGCGACGACTGAAAATAACATCTGTGTTGTGCGGCGTATGATAGAGACTGACAAAAGAGTGACCTATCAGCAGATTCGGACAAGCTTAGGCATCGGTATGAGTCAAGTGCACAAAATCCTCCACGAACATTTAGCGGTCAGGAAGCTTTGCGCCCGGTGGATACCTCATAATTTGACTAAGGCTCAAAAACTCCATCGTGTGGATTGGTGCCGTAAAATGATTGAAAGATTTAACGGAGGTGACTCAAATGCTGTGTTCGACATACTAACAGGTGACGAAAGCTGGATTTACTGTTATGATCCTGAAACCAAAAGACAATCTGCTCAGTGGGTGTTTCCTTTCGAGGAGTTGCCAACTGAAGTGAAGAGAGATCGAAGTGCGGGAAAAAAATGGTGGCCTCGTTCTTTGGAAGGATAGGTCATTTCGCAACAATTGTGTTAGAGGATCAAAAAACAGTTTCTGCAGAATGGTACACTACCAATTGTTTGCCACTTGTCTTGGAAAAAGTTCGAGAGAAACGACCTCGCAGTAGGATCCTCCTTCACCACGACAACGCCTCGTCGCACACCGCCAAGCGAACGATCGACTATTTGGCGACATCAAACGTTGAATTACTGGGTCACCCGCCGTATAGCCCCGACCTCGCGCCTTGTGATTTTTATTTATTTCCAAAAATTAAAGAAAAACTTAAAGGAAAGCGGTTTATGAATGCTGAAGAAGCGGTGGCTGCGTATCGCGATGCCATTGAAGAGACCCCTAAGGACGAGTGGGAAAAGTGATTTTCCCAGTGGTTCCATCGCATGCAGCGGTGTATTGACGTCAATGGACAATATTTTGAAAAGATACTAATAAAACTAATAACTGGCTAATGTTATCAGTTTTTGATTTTCTAAGAACTTTCAGTTTGACCCTCGTATTTGCATGCTATTTTTTGGCTGAATGCACTGAACGAATTTTATTTAAACACCAAGGTGTTTAAATAAAATTCGTTCAGTGTACGTGTACTGTATTCTCGCAAATAAATTATGATTATGATTATTATCAACTTTCAACAATTATGTAAAACAACTCAGCAAACATGTTCGCCGGAAGAAGCCTTGGCCCTTGTGATATACCACAAATTTTCCAAAGAGACGTAAATAACACTAAGACAGTTTCAGAATAAGAAAAATGCACAGTTTTCCCTCCATATTATCAAATCCAAAATGCCATAACTGAATGTCACAAACAGTGTTTGCTTATAAGCATAGTAGTGGTGCATGTTTTCAACGAGACAAGATTACACAATTAAAGTACACGTTTAGTGGATCATGGGGTTTTGATAGCAGCACGGATCAGGCTCTATACAAACAAAAAATATGTCTGCCTGAAAACGAGCCTGACATTGAAAATAATTTGTTTACTACTACATATACATTGTGCCATTAAAATTGAAACAGATAATAATAATTTTATTTGGCTTAATCCTGCTCCACCGTCTTATCGTCCGTGTCGACCACTTCACATAAAATATAGAAAAGAGACCACAGCATTGATTTAAAACGAACAAAAGTGGATGGAAAATTAAATTCAAAATCTGCAGCCCCTTGTGTCTCATACTCCACAAGGACACCAAGTAACATCGGTATGCAAGTTACATTCATCGACCATAGATAAAAAAGTTTTTAATGTAATGACTGGAACATCCTTACAGCTAAGATGCAAAGCCGACACAGAAGGAGCTTTTGAAGTACGGCTTAAGCACTATGCATGCTTTCATTAGGCTATTAGAGTATTCACTCCACTTTGGTTACAAAAATGACCCTGCAGTCTATGGAGTACATAGAAATAAAAAAAGATCTCCAGAAAGCTTGATTGTTGCACGCAGAAAAAACAAAAAAAATAATGTAATGACTGGAACATCCTTAAAGCTAAGATGCAAAACCGACACAGAAGGAACTTTTGAAGTTGAAGTACGGCTTAAGCACTATACATGCTTTCATAAGGCTTTTAGACTTTTTACTCCATTTTGGTTATAAAGATGATCCTGCAGTCTAATGGAGTACATAGAAATAAAAAAGGATCTCCAGAAAGCTTGATTGTTGCACGCAGAAAAAACCGGCCAAGTGCGAGTCGGACTCGCGTACTTAGGGTTCCGTGCCAATTTAAGCTGAATTAGGGAATCCACTTAGTAAAAAAATACCACAATATTTGTTATATTAGTTAGTAATAATTAATAAAGTTATATTTGCTGTCAACACAGCAAATATAACTTTGTTTTTCATAGTGTTTGTATGAAGTACAAAGTTATGTTTGCGGTTGTTTAAAATGCGCTATATCTCAAACTCGTTCGATCCCGTCCGAACCAATTTTCATTGGAACTATTTGTTAAGTACGTTATATATTCTTTTAAAAATTTACACTCCCTTAGTTTAGAAATTAGATGGGGGGGACGCCCATTTTACCACTTTGGGAGCGTCTAGTTGTGAAACGTTAGACTTTAAAAGAAAATGGTTTTAGAAACCTCTTTGTCATTTTGAAAGACCTATCCAGACATTCCACATGCATAGGTTTGATTAAAAAGATTCCTACTTAAGTAATAAAAACAGCACGCGACTTTGTGACCCTTTAGTGGCTCAAGATTCACCGTAGAAGATGGCCGAGTTCTTTGGCGTGAACGGCGCTTCAGGTAAGTGACATTTTAATTATTAAATACAATAACAGTGTTAATGTCATATTGTTACGAGTATATGCTTATAACTTTTATAAATATATATTTTATGGTGTGCTATACGTTTTTCTAAAGTGTTTGCAGGACTTTTAATATCACGTTTAAAATTTAATGCACGCAATTGTGCTTTCGGTGTTCAGCGTGTAAATAAAATTTTATACGGAGTTAGTTTTTAGTTACTTATTATACCATTTATAATTTTCAGGCCGACAACTGTGCAGTGATGACATAGAGGCGGTATTAGCGTCAATGGGCGATGGATACACATCCGATATTGAAGATTTTTGAATATCTCGAGGCTGACTTCCACCTCTCAATGTTTGATAAGTTGCTATCAGAAGAGTCAACGTAAGCAGATCAGACATTGGAGCAACCTGAAGTGCCATCAATACCAATACCTGGTTCTTCGTTGGCGACAAAGAACGTTGGGCCTTCTGCGACAACCACAAGCAAGCCAAACAGATCTTGTCAGGTGAGCCAACCCACAATCAGTACTCAAGGTGTACTTTCACCACCACCACGTGATCAAACACAAGCGTGTCCGGTAACAAGAGGTAGGTCATCAGCTTGTAGACAATTTAAACTTCATTCAGTGACTAAACCGGCCGTACAAGAAGAGGTGAGACCTTCTACTTCAAGTTCTCAAAGCCGAAGCCAGGAATCTTTTGAGGTTAAACCACATACTTACTTTTCATTAGCAACAAGACCTACTTTTGAGTCCCATTTAAGTACTACAAGGAATATTTTGATGATAAGTGTTTTGAATATATCAGTATTTGTACAAATAATAACCACATGCGAAATCATGGGATTGAAGCCAACTCGAGCACAAATTATGAAATTTATTGGCATTTACATAATCATGGGATGTTTTCGTTATCCAAGAATTCCAATGTATTAACGAAAAGGCGTGTCTTTAGAAATGATATCGAGCAAAATGACAAGGGACCGCTTTTTAGCCCTTCGTAATGCTTTGCACGTTGTGAACACTGACGACCAACCATCAAGCGATCAAGCTTTTTTGAGAATTTTGTTTTGACTACGTCGGAAGGTCTTATGTTGGACTTTGATATTTACTGAGGAGCTAAAACGATGTTTGAAGAAACTTCACTTGGTAGACCAAGTGAAGTTTCTTCACCTAGGGTCCTAGAGGACCCTCTGTTTGTTATACTTCACCTATCAAGACGTGTACCCCCAGACCCCAGACAGTTGCTTGTACCGCGATAGATTCTTCACTACAGTACCTTTGATTGAAGAATTAAATAAACGGGGCAAACACAGCACAGGAACTATTATGGCAAATAGAATACAGCCGATAAGAGCGAATATAAAATTCAATAAGAACTCACAGATGAAACTAGGGGAACACAGCTAATAGTGCGCGATTCTACAGTTTTAGTCAAGTGGAAGGATAACACTGCTGTCAATTTAGCGTCTAACAGTACAGGATCCTCAAACACCGATTACGTCAAGAGATGGGATAAAAAAAATCTATGCCATGTTGATGTGTCAGCTCCAAAAATTGATATGAATTATAACAAGCACATGGGAGAGGTAGATGTACTTGATCAGCAATTGGAGTACTATAGGACTTTTATCAATACCAGGAAATGGACTCTCAAAGTAAACTCTCGTCGAGCTTATCGAAACGACTGCCTTGCAAACAATCAACCTCGAAATAAAACTAGATTTATAGGATTTTCGCCATGAAATTGCACAGGTACTAATAAATGTCCCAGAAAAGAGTCGACGTGATTCGGACGAAGGTTTCGTTGCTTCTCTATCAGGTAGGATTCCTACAGTCACTTTCCACCATTTGATGACATAAAATCGCCAAGATTTTGTTGAAATAAAACTTTTAGGTATACCTTTGTATTGCACGTGACCAAAAAACTGTTTCAAGAATTTTCATATGAAGTAGTGAGTAAGTAATTGAAGTTCCCAAAATTTTAAAAGATGTTTTAAGACTTACAAGACATTATTATGTTTGTGATATGACTAATTATGTTCCTATAGGTATAGTTAGTATATGGTATTATAAGTAAAAAAGACTTGATTGTAACGAAAGACTGATTATATACTCGAACTAAAACGAGTTTGATACTTGCACGCTCGTGCGCATATGACAAGTTATTCCTGAAACGCACGATCGCCATTTTCCGGGAAACTGCACTTTTACGATTTTTCTAATATTTTTTATACAACCTCCTAGGTAGGACCATTACCATCATCCTCCATAAGGTCTTTTCACAAAATATTAAACTTTTTTTCGGTTGTAAAGGGGTAAGCGAGTAATACAACACGCTGAACCACACATTAAAAGTAATTTCTAAACCACAGGCCGTAAGGGAGGTCATAATTACAAAAAAAGCATCGCTGCGTCGCTTCGTTTGTTGTAGTTGAATACGTCGAAACTATGTAAAGTGAACCTTGAGTTTGACGCAATAGGTACGTTATTATAACAATAAACGAGCTAGTGAGATAGGCCGTTAGACTCACGTTAAATTTAAACGTGTCGATCGCCGATCGTCTAGCTCGTCTAGATAGTTTATATGTTCATGTGATCGAGAAGTTAATTAGTCGACGAATTCAACTAGTTAATCGACTAGTCGATAGACGAAATTCATCGATCTAGTTTCGTCGACGAGAAAAACGTCGACGAACCATCCCTACATTATTGACAGTGAAATTATATCTCAACAATGGACCCAATCGTTTATTATTCTACAGTACAAAAAGACAGACCCGCATGACATTGGAAATTATCGTTCAATCAGTTTGATGTCCAATCTATACAAAGTTTTCGCTTAAAATTATACTAAAAAGGATCGAATCGCAATCAGATGAAAATCAACCAATTGAACAGGCGGGTTTCTGCAGATACTACATTCATCTCTGTTACAGATGATATCCATGTAGAATTGTAGAACGGCAAATATTAGAAAAATATCATGGATAACAACTAAAGTATTAGGTACATCGCCTTCATTGACAACATCAAAGCTTCTGATTTCATAATCCACGCAGAATATTTATAATAGAATAGAAAAAATAAATTTGCATTTGAATAAGGTAAACTGAAATTCTTACAAATTAATGAAAGTCCGGCCCACTCAACCATCAACAATAGCATACAAATATTCGAAATTTCAATACGAATTAAATATAATAAAATTAATTAGTACATTATGTCAACTTATATCACTTGTCACAATACACGTTATCAATAAGATACATTTAAAAATATATCTATATTGTACATCCCAATTTTTTAACATGTAATGATGACGCCCAAAAGCGTAGACAGAACTTATTACATGAAAAATAATCCGTTGAAGCTTTTTTAGATAAAATGGCATTGAACTATTTAAACTTCTTAAAAAGTCGATCTTAATTCTTCTTCTTTTTTTCAAGTTATTTGACAGAGAACTCTTTTATTTGTGTTTAACTAGATTATCATAATATGGCAAATAAATAAGAAGAAATAGATATGAATAAAATGAGAGGATAAATAAATAGTCACGATAATTCCACGTAAATCGTAGTCATTATTAGATTTAGCAAGGCAAACAATGATTATTATTCGGAAAACAAAATTATAAGATTTTATGGACAATGACCAATAACTGTAAAATTTCAATTTTTGATCATGTTAGTCATGTGTAGCTCAGCTAGGTGTACATAGTCTATCATTTGTTATTAATTGTATCATTCATAACAAAACAAATTATGACATTACTCAAATTAAAAATATTAATGTTGATATTTTAGGTAGTAATTTGCTTTGCAATCAAGGGGTGAGGGGGTTGGTGGGCCTACTCCCCTGCACCACTCCCTCCCCTCGATTATGCTTAGTTTCAGAAATATATTTATTTGAAAAATACAAAATTATTACCAAAAAATCCGATTAATTCACCCAAAAATCTCTCTTGTGTGGAGGGAAGGGAGGACCGCCTTCTCCCCCTTCCAGGGGTACCACCTGGGTGTCACCCTCCTCTGCCATGCATGGTAGGGGGAGGTGACCCCTTCTCCCCATCTTCCCCAAAATAAGACTCTAACAAAATAGTAGAAAATGGCGCGCTGACGTGTGGTCGCAGTTCTAACCTAACCTAATCTTTTTTTTATTAAAGAGAGAATGCAAGCAATTTGGATTTACTCATCTCCGGCGCGGCGAGAAGCGCAGCCTGTTCGCCCTTACCTACCTAAGGGCGAACAGGCTGCAGTGTGAGCCGGAGCGGAGGAGGCTGCTACCAACAATCCGAGGCTGCAGAGGCGGGCATTTCTATTTCTATTCTATTCTGCTGGTGGGCGGAGGCTGCTCTCCCTCCGCGCCTCCGCTTTGGGATTATACTCTAGTGTCAGGCAAACTAGTTCCACGGCGAAAGGAACACGGCAAGTCGGGGTTGATAAATAATTATTTTTTTGATAGCGTTTTGTTATACGCGCGGTATATATACTCGTATATATATTTTTTATTTTATTTATAACAGAACTATTTACCTAATTTCGTTAATTCATTGACTGTATAATTGTACCTACTGCAAACAAGCTTTATAATACGTCAACCGTGCTCCTAAAAGTAAAACTCTATTACTCGACCAAATACCTGCGCAAAAAGTTGCGCGAATTTTTATCAAGTTTTTTATGATTTTCGTAAATGAATTCTAAAAAAACCTAAGCCGAAACGAGAGTTAAAATTTTGTGATTAAGTGTAAAAAACAGCCTTTCCAATGATTATTTGAGACCCACCAAGTGACGGGACACGGGGGCAGAGATAAAATGCTGAATAATTTGAAATCCAGATATTTAATTCCCACTTCCGTTGTACTGGAGTTCTTGACAATCTGAAAAGAAATTCCCAAGAAAAGGTATTGTTGTCTGCTCAAACTGTATCAATTGATTTTAGGTGATCATTTCGGTCAGGTTGATTTATCTGATTTACAGTCGAACCCTGACAGAAATTATAAATGGCTATTACACCTCCAGGACCAAGCAATAAATTTCAGCTTTATGTGATTATTGATATCTAAAAGAGCACCCGTAGAAGGAATTGAACTATTAAAAATTTTTCTGAAAGTCGATTGCCCTCATACTCGTATACTGCAAAGTGACAATGGGCGTGAGTTTACTACTGCAGTCATACAAGAATTAACTACCATGTGGCCAATGTGTAAAATTATCAATGGTAGACATCCAGCGAGTTAGGGTCAGTTGAACGCGCAAACCAAGATGTTGAAGCTATGTTACGGGCTTGGTTGGTTGGTACAATTTCAAAAGAATTCCTCTTTTCATCGCACCATTAAACTATCACCTTGTTTGGAACAGAACCAAAAACAGGACTCCAGTCTACAAATACCTCAAAGGAACTACTTGACAATTTAGTTGCTGAAGGTAATTAAGATCAAGATTTTTAAACAGCAAAACGCATCAGATTCGGAATTAATTGACAACGACGCTACAATTTCAGAGGACCAACCACCGCTTGAGTCAAATGATGAGGAAACTTCGACTTCAGAGCGAGTTATAGCAGCTACTTCAGTCATGCCATTTGATTTTGATTATGTTACGAAATCGATTTTAGAGCAATTAGTAACTGATAACTCAGCTTTACCATCTGAACCTGCTATTGGTATTACTTAAATTTCTGAGCTCAAAAATGTTGCATCAGATAAAGAAGCTTTTTTAACACACAAGCTAACAGCTGCAAAATCAGAGAGCGAGCGAGTACAGGAGTGTATTGTTTGTGGACAAGAATCTACAGGAGCGCATTCATGCAACATTTCTGAAAACTTAACTGGTCGAAATAGTCACCCATCCAAACACGACCACGCTGTACGTTGCTTAGCTTCGGTATCACCACCACAACGCTGTTACCACTTCGCTACGAGCAGCTCTAAGGGAACATGCCTCACAAAATTTAAAAAGATATGCTAATAAAATGAAAATAAAAACTTGTTAGAAGATATTCAAAGACGTAATTTTAGCGTTTCAGTTGACGTACCTAAAGTGAACAAAGGTCGACTAGACGCAAATAATATTACAGGGATTGCACTAGAGAAGAAAAACATTTTATATCAAATTGGTACAGCTGTTGGCATAATAAGAGATTGGCTGTCTAGAAACGCTCTTGAAATATCTACAGCTGCATTAACCGATTCAGTTCTACCGACTAAGCTGAGTTAGCGTGAAATTATAAGAAAATTATCTTGTTCTTGCCAAGAATCCGAAGTACGATGCAAAACCAATAAATGTGCTTGCAAGCAAAGTAATGTTCTGTGTAATTCACAATGCCACAAATCTACTTCATCTCTTAATAAATAAACTTGAATGATTAGATTTTTTTGTTTATTCGATTATTGTTATTATTATTCGGTTATTGTTATTATGCAGAAGCCATGCACAAAACCGTAATATTATTTTTTTCATTTTACTGAACTAGTTCAGGTATTTGTTAAATCACTACATTTGTTTTGGGAAATGATAAAATTATGTCGTTATTTTAACGTCTTCCGTGATTTTATAAAATTAGTTAGGTAATTGATTAAATTGCTGTTTTTATCATATCCCTGCGATATATACACACATCAACATGGTCTAGGGATATTTCAGTTAAACCTAAATAACTTAAATACTTTTAACTTTCTGTTAAGACACCTAAACATTAAAATAAACCTTGTTTAGCTTATCTAATCTGATAATATATTTTTTGATAAAGTTAAATTCAGAAAAAACTTAGAAGAAGAGGAACAACTCAGACAAAATTTCAATGTTAATTTTAGTAATGAAACATTAAAACCTTAACAACTATTTTTTAATAAAAATTGTTTGAATAGTTAAAATTCATAAACACATCTGCAACGATGCTGCATGCTCAAAACAAGGGTGTCAATATTGTGGAATATTGTCCCAAGTCCTTCTAAGATGCAAGAATAGCTGGTTTTCATGCACTTCATGCGTTGAGATCCTCAGTTATCGTGTCACGGGGGAAGTAGTGGAACGGCATCGAGCACCTCAACGCATTATAACACATGTATAGGACCGATTCATTGTAAATGCTGCACGAAGTGCATAGCTGACAAATATATCGGCGATACAATTGGTTCAAAGGGAACAGAAAGAGTATGTTTTGCTGGTAAACGTTCAAACTTTGAAAAGACGACTGCATCAATTCAACCTACGTGTTTCTTGGCCACTCCGGGTACCAGCGCTAAGGAGAGGCTATCTAGGAAGAAGATTACAATGGGCTATTGCACACGAAAACTGAAACCATTCTCAATGTTCACTTGTGCCTTTCACTGATGAATCCAGGTTTGGATTTCATCCTGATTCGCGAAGAGTATGCGTTTGGAGAGAACCTGGACGTTGGAATTGACTGCAGCACTCACAACAAGTTCATGCACATCAAGTTGGCACGAATATGGTTTGGGCAAGAATTCGTCTCGGCGGAAGAACGGACTTCGTTTGGATACAAGGCAATATGACTGCTCTAAAGTGGGATGATATAAAATAAAAATAACATGAATCTTATGAAAGTGTCATGGTTTGGGAGATAATGCCACTTAGAAAAATACAAATAAATGGCATTATCTCCCAAACTATGAGACTTTTATTAGAGTCAACTTATTCTTATTTGAAAGGTCTATGGCTAAGCTATCTCCAGTTTCAGTTTGGCATGCTCTTTTTGGGACACCCAGTATATATTGCGAGCAGTATTTTCGCTTTGCTAACCCTGTTTATCCTTTACCTTCCCTGCAAACCGCTTTGCCCAGTGAATTGTCATTACATTTTACTTTATAATGTATCTAACGGTTTTGAATCCGTATTGTAAGTAATCACACTGTTTATACAATAGAGCGGTGTCATATACTTACATTAGACTCATACGTGAAGATTATTATGTAAAAGTATGTGCAAGACAAACCAAATATTTTCGGATCACTTTATTTCGTTCTGAATACAACGCTGTTATGTAGGTATTATTACATAGAGATTCTGGGATGTCATTACTAATACAATAATATACGAATATACTAACTTTTAAGATTAGGTACACAATTACAATTGTAGAAAAAAAGTAATTTTGAAGCTACCCAACTCTTCTTTATTCAAAAATATACACAATTCATAATGTACTTCAATACTGAGATGAGGTGGTGACAGAATTTCAGTGGCTTTTATAAAGCCTTATAGCGCTTTCACACTTAGGCGACTTCAGCAGCGCGACAGGCGCGCGGCATTCGCGCCGCTGTCAATTTCATGCGCACTTTACTACGAATAAAGGGGTATAGAACTTTTGGCTCCTTTTCGGTCCGCCATTTATATTCGAAAGTAGCGGCCATGAAATCGTTTTTTTTTTACATTTTGTTACCTAGACATCAAATATCCTGTGACAAAATCACATAAATCATCACGTTTAGCCATAATCAGGGTTAAAACCACGACCGTTTCCAGTTTTTTTGTTTTATATTGACGTGATCTATAGTTTTTTTTTAATGTTTCAGCCATAATCAGCATTTCGAACACATCAAAATAGCCGGTAAGCCAGGCCCATTATTAATCATTCTAAGACCCCTTATATTCCAGCTTTGCCAAAATGTCTAGCAGTAGCAAATATGTCAAAAATCACACGAGAACGGCCCGTTTGCTGCACACCGATTAATGATTGCTTGATGTCGTGACATGTTATATCTTCTGTCAACTTTTTTTTTAATTCCTTAACTATTGTAGTCATCGTTTTGTATTAATACCACTTTTTTAATCAACGGAATGCTCAAATTTTTGACAATTCTTTAACGTAATATTGGAATGGCCAAAGATGGTTAAATTTAATCTTAATAGCACAATCTCTCTAATTTAGTTACTACGAGTATATCTCAGCCAAATATTATTTTAGGAAAATACATCTAATACTTTGCCAACTGAATCGATAGACGATTTTTTAACAACAATATTATTTGTTATAACATTATAAACAACAGCAAAGAGAATAAACACCAGAAAGCAAAATAAGTAGATATAGTTTTCACACTTACCAGCAATTAAATAAATAAATACATACAGCTATAATGTGCGAATAATAAGACGTGACAAAAAACAACAGCTTTACAAGCATTTGTGCTATAATGCAATCAAGAAACACTTAAATGCTACATAATAAAATTATTAAACATTTTAATCTAAGTTATTGTAAAATACACCAAACAAATAATACATTGCCTTTAAATCACAATGTGAAAAACAAATAATTGTATGTTAATTACGCCTAAGTGCTGGAAAATTGTATACTTTTGTAACAGTCATGGATTCTACACCGTAATGGGTACTAAAAACAATAACACTATAAACTCACAGAAATAAAAATAAGTATGTTTACAAATGCCAACTTATTCATTGCAAAATGTACTATGTTCTTTTTAATTGTACTTTCAAATATAAACTAAACAACACTTGGGATATTTTTTAAAATCAATGTTTTAGTATTACTAGACATTGATAGAAACTTACTAACAATTTGTGCTTATAAGACAATAATATCAAGTGTGTTTTAAATTAATTACAATAAATTAATACTTACGAGATTCAAAATTAACAAAATCAATAATATTCTTTGTAACACAACTACCAAAATTAAAATAAACAGTGATAGAGTTTAACAAAAAAAACAACAGCGAAGGAATGTTTGGATATGAGTATACATTTTAAAAATTGTTATTAAATTTATTTCTGACTCAATATTACCCGTCAACATAGTTGTACAATACATTTAATACATTTGTATCTGCGTTTAATATCGTCAGTATTAAATAGCACTGCGAGCAAATATAAACACAATCGAACATTAAAAAATTTGTATGCTTATGGGACATATAGTTTTATGCTACATACAGGTTGGCTACATACATCGGGAATGTTAATAGTACAAGTGTATAGTGGCGGTAAGCCTAAGCGCGGTGACAGAGTTTAGTATCTTATACTTTAAGGAGTACGGACCCTTATTTACTATTCTAACAACACGAAGCTAATACTGTAAAAATATGAAATACAAATAAAATATATTGGGATTTATCTCCAAGAATAATAATCAGACAAAAATGTGTCAATAATCAGAGTATCTTCATAGAATGCTAAGGTGTAATAGTCTTATGAGTATTTCAGACCTCCTAACTTGATTAGAATATGTATTGTTAAAATTATTCATAGCATTATGTTAATATGCTAATACTAACATAATGCTATGAACTCTAATACTGAGTTCATTTATTCGGAGAAAAGTTTCCAATTGATTTCTTATTTTTATGTCAGTCTTTTTAGGGAATGAGACTGTGAAACTTGTACCGATATGGAGAAAACCTAGTGTATAAAGAATTTTGTCATTAGTTAATGAAGAATTGAAGAGTAAAAGCCGTTTCCAACGGTGACATCCAGTTTATTGCAGGTACTGTATTCTGCAGGGTTTACTGTAATTCTGTAATGCTTATATTCACACGTACATCTCGCTTGCAGAGACCAGCAAAACTCCGATACCTTTATTGCTCCAGTTTTATCATTAAAATGAATTAGTAAAATACAGAATCTAGTTTTATTACAAGTATTGTTTAATAGATGGTGCTTTTACAATGACAGTGTGCACAAATACAGCAATTACCACGGCAACGCTGCGGAAGATAGGAATATACTAGTTATGACAATTATTGCTATTTTTCGTTAATTTAATTAGCATGCTAAATTCCATAGCATAGCATGCTAACTGCTATTGCTATGCTAATATGAAATTTCATTAAATATGAGAAATAGCAAATAATTAAATTGCGAAATCGTAAATATACTACGCAATGCAAACTATGAAAATTGGTTATTTGAAACATGTAGTTTATTAATGTGACTTTTATCAATTTGACAGATTATTTTCACTCTAGTCAAACGACAAAGACAAACAATTTTATTTAAACAAACAGTTCACTTAACGCAAGCAAAATACAACTCTAAATGCAGGTATTACGTTATATAGTTACTTATTTCCCTTTCATTTGTTCGTATTTCGCTCGAATCATGTTCGGCGGAAGTCGGAAGCCGATTGTCGACCGACAGGACCCGAACGTGGATTAGCAAACATGCCTGCTAATCTTGCTGCTAAATAACCGTACGATGCTTCGCACGTCGCTGCTGCGTTTCGCGCAATGTTTGTGAATTTTAGCATTCACGAAAATTCGCAACTTCAATTAATTGAATTATTGCTAATCATGAAATCGCATGCTAATTAATATGCTAATGCTAATTATTCCATTACTAGAATATACAGCACGGCACTTTATCGGTAAGTGCAAGCGAGATGGCGATAACACTGACAGGACTTGACAGGGCTCAGTTGACAGACAATTTGCAGTGATCCCGAGGAACTGGACTGCCGTGGGAAATAGCCATAACCGTGTTTTTCAATGCTAATAAAACAATGATTAAATGTGCGTAGGCGCAAAGTGTCAAATTTCTTAACAAGATTCACAACACAGTATTTTTATTGACTGATATCATATGTTGTATGTTGGGACTACAAAACAAAATAATTAAACACTAATTTAGAAATAGATTAACGATATTTTTAAATGCAGGAAAATCGTTTTTAAACAACATGCAAATGCTTTTTCAATGCCTGAAAATAAATGCCAGTGAAGGAAATGTGCTTAATTATTAAACTAACATTACCTTGAAAACTATGAGGTATCTATGCAGCATTTATTCCGATCTATCTCCTATAATAATTAATATTAATATTTTTGTACCGATATCATTATTGTTTCCTGATTAATATAACGAAGTTACACGAATTGTTTTGATTACATGTATTACACCGATAAGCATTGGCGTATTTATATTGAACACATTGGCTAGATACCTCTGCCATTTGAAATATATTTTGCGTTATAATTTAGGACTTCCTTACCAACAAACAGCATGAGCTCAGTCCGGTTGATATTTTAGCCAACTCCGAGAAACAGATCGACCTTCGGGCGAAATCTATTTTCTCACAGAACACCTAAAACAAAAAGTCCTTTTATGTAATTATTGGCGTATCCACATCAGCCGACGGCCTGCGTAAAGACTTGTGTGATATTATGGAAACTGCCGCTGCGGCATGACAGCTATGCCGGTAGCCGCCGGTCGGTGTGGATACACCATATAAACATTAAGACATTTCAATGAAATGTGCCTCAAACCGGTTTGTAACGTTACATGCAAATTTGGTTCATATTTATTCTACCCTGCCGTCGTGCGAGATGTTATAGTCTAAAGCCTTCCTATATAAATAAGCTATTCAACACAATCAATCGGTCCAGAAGTTCATGAGATTAGCATCTACAAACAAACAAATTCTTCAGCTTTATAATATGAGTATAGATTTATGGTTTTATTTTCGTTCTTGGAACTTAGTATGCGTGAAACGGAAGAATGTGACATGACAAAAAATGTTTCAGCGATCTTCTATATACCAGTGCGGTAAACTCTGGAACTACTGAACTGATTTGAAAAAATATTTTTTGTTGGATAGCTTATTTTTGAGGAAGGCTTCCAGGCTATGAAACATCACGCTGCGACGGGAGTTGAGGAAGCAAACTCAAATCACGGAGAGGCAGTCGCAAGGAACCGGTAGTGAAAATAGTCTTAAATAATCAAAGTATACCGGAGGTATCAACTATAGGTAACCTGCTAGCCGCTGTGAAAGACTTTGGGGGAGGGCAGGCCTTTATTTTGCAGTAGAATCTTTTGTGCTCACCTTGAATGAGTCAGGTATTTCCTCGATTGCCCGATGAATTAGAGTACCATTTACATAGAGACAATTGGCAGCATCATCTTCAGGTACGGTCAGAGTTTGATAAGAGAATGTCGCCTCTCTTTCCATCCTCTTGAGTATTTCTTTAGCTTCTTTGCTTGCACCAACGCACAGGATGTCAGGGCCAGCCACCGTTATGTATTTTTTCAGATGGTTTGATCCCTTCGAAATCTAGAAAAGAAGCAAAGAATATAACCCAATGTATAGATATAAGACAATGAGAAGATAATACCAACAAACAAATGTTTTACATTTATGAATGAAATATCATTATTTTATTTTTTTGGATAAATACGCATAACCGGTAAAAATAATTAATATAGTATACTTAACTAGACCTTATAAGCTAAATTTTAACCTGACAAAAATGCATCCTAGCAGTTACACCTTTCGATATAAGCTTAGAATGGATTGACGTCTAAGGGTCGATTTTTCAATGGTCAGATAAAACCTTTGGATAAAACTTATCAGGCTGACAATTCTTCTTCTACTTTTTCTTTTGTGGGGACGATCTTATCTTTACCAGCTGCTTGGTATACCGTTCCGCCAAAGACACGTATGCAACATTTACACGTCAGGGGATTTAATAAAAACAAAAAAATAAAATCGTTAAATTAGCTTTAAGCAAATTTACCACCTAAAACAAAAATGACAACACAAATACGTAAACAGAACACAATATAAACAATTAGGAGAGAGGAAGGAGGATTGGTGATAAACAAAGATGAATCATATTTGTTTGTCACAGGGGTAGAGCTGCACTATATTCTGATTATAAGTTAATGTTTTGAGTTATTTTAAATTTTGAAAGGGATTTAAGAAGCGGGGGAGATAGGTTACATAGAAAACATTTAATATTAGTTGGACGGGGAAAGCTTTTAGGAAGAAAGTCGAGTAAAGATGCACCGATGTTAGGACAGTTGAAAAATATGGGATTCGTTGATCCTTCGTCGAGGCCACACTCACAGAGTGAGTTGTTCTTAATCGAAACTTCGCCAAGTGTACTAGAGTACAAGAATGGCCAATACGGAGCCTGCAGATGGTAGAAACAACTTTTTTGAAAAGGCTAGTGTGTTTGAAGAACCAATCGGAGAAGTATTTTCTAACAAATCTCTTGGTGGAGTTCCAATAGATATTCCATGTCTCATATAAGTGGATTCGAGGAATGGACAACACGTCATGGGAAAATAATTTAAAATGTTCTAAAGAACTAGAAGAGACAGCCACCTTCGCGAAAGAGTCAGCGGTTTCATTTTAAGGTATTCCCTTATGGCTGGGGATCCAGTTCAGAACAACATTAATACCAATTACACAGTCTGGCCATAAATACTGTTCCAATTAAAAATAAGAAAGATATTACATTTGAATTTGGAATCTGTCATTGTCATACGATTGCTCATTGTGTTTTCTAATTTTGGCGCCAATACATTTTATAATATTTTGCGATATTAAAATGCAGTGGGGTGATAAAGAGAACGGAATCGCTGTGATTGCATTACACAAAGTTGGTGTGGAGCCAAATGCAATTTTAACACGCTCCATACGCTTGGTATTAGTCAAATGTTTGTGTACCGGGCTATCAATAGGTAAAATGGGAACTTCTCTGTTTGCGACAGAAAAAGACCTGGCCGTTCACGTAGTGTTCGTACGAAAAAGGTGGTCAAAGCAGCAAGGGAAAGAATTCGCAGAAATCCTGTCCGAAAGCAAAAGATTTTATCTCGGGAGATGAAGATAGCACCCAGAACCATGTCGCGTATTTTAAAAGATGACTTAGGGCTTACAGCCTATAAGAGACGCACTGTTCATTTTTTAAATGATAATTTAAAAAACAATAGGGTGGTAAATTCGAAAAAACTACTGATAGGTTCGCAAAGGGAGGTCACAGAAAAAAAATGTTCATGGATGAGAAAATCTTCACAATTGAGCAAAATTTTAAAAAACAAAATGACGCTTCCCAATTAGTCGGCAGAGTGCGACGTGGGCATTACCCGACTTCAGTGATGGTTTGGTGGGGTGTTAGCTATGAAGGAGTGAATCAGCCATATTTTTGTGAAAAAGGTATCAAAACATCGGCACAAGTGTATCAAGATACCATTCTTGAGAAGGTAGTTTAGCCCCTTAACAACATCATGTTCAATAACCAAGCATGGTCTTTTTAACAAGACTCGGCGCCGGGTCATAAAGCTCGGTCCCAGCAGTCTTGGTTAAAAACGAACGTTTCGGACTTCATCAGAGCTGAAGACTGGCCGTCGTCTAGTCTCGATCTTAATCCGCTGGATTATGATTTATGGACAGTTTTAGGCAGTACGGCTTGCTCTAAACGCCATAATAATTTGGAGTCTCTAAAACAATCCATACGATTGGCAGTGAAGAATTTTCCCATGGAAAGAATGCGTGCTTCAATTGATAACTGGCAACAACGTTTAAAGGACTGTATTGCAGCCAATGGATGCCACTTCGAATAAGCTTTTTATATTTTCATTTTTTCTATACTTATGTATAAAACTAACACACTGTAAAAGAAATAAATATTATTTGCATTAAAAAAAATCTTTGAGACAATATTTATGGCAAGACTAGGTATAAAACATTCAAGTAGAGCTTCTCTGATCTTAAGGATGATGGGAAATTTAGTTTTAAATTTAAAGGGATTGGCCTAAATTGCTTAAAGGCAGCTCAAAGAATCAGTAAATATTATGGAGTTGTTCAGGGAATGAGATTTTACAAAGAGGATAACTTCTAATAAGGCAATTGATTCGCCTGTAAAAATTGACATTTTGTTTATGTAAAGGTATGAAAATTCGAAAACCATTTCAAGATTTTGCATTTCTAAACACGTTTAACATTTTTTCAGACTTTTTTCCGCTTTATTTTAAAAGTTAAATGAAAAAGACTGAAAATGGATGGAAGTTGGCATTTCACAGGATACGCCTTTGCAATGACATTTCATGCAGAAAAAAATGCTTTTGAACTTTGAGATTGCTGTCAGTTGTCAAGTTGACGTTTAGTGTTGTTGTTGTTTCCGGTATTGTATTGGACATTATCGATAAATTACGATGTGGTAAATTGAAGATTATTTAAAAGAAAACATTCAAACAAATTTTTGTTTAGATACAAAATAATAATGATGATTTCTCATTCGAAATATGATTGATATTTGTAGTTATGAGAAAATATTGGAGTAATTTTCAAACATCAATATATAATTAAATAAGAAAGGTTGCTGCGTTGTTTTATTTGGTTACTTTTAACATAACTTAAATTAGGTAATGTTAAATAATAAAGTTAAATTCAATGGACTCAATGGATATACCATTGAGTCCATTGAATTGATGAAGACCACAACACTATAAACGTCAGATATTTTTTTATCGAATATAGCAAAGACGTAACCTCGTAATATCCAACTTCCTGTAGTTACGCTCTTTTAGAATGGAGAGTTTTTAAACAATTATTATAAGAGAAAACACTGAAAAGAAAAGAAAATGAAAAATTATGGGTGCCTTCATTTTTGAAGTTCTTTCAGGAAAATAATAAAAATGTGTATATGAATATTTTGAAATGTTGTCAATTGAGGAGACCGGAGGGCATTTTAGGTTTAAGGCTATTTTAAACGCTGGGAGCCATACAGCAAAACCTACACAACCAGGGACGGAAAATTTGGAGGCATCGGTGAAAATTGGCGTCCATCCTCGATCGAACAAAATAGACCGGATACTGCTAAATGAACTACTTAGAACACACCAGGACATGAGATAAGGAGAGCAGATGGATAGGTCAACAGCTGAAGCTGGGTTTTGAGAAGGGAGGACTCTTTTAGTGGGACTGCCGTCGTTCAGGATACAGGGATTGTGGTCATCTAAAAGATCTGCGAGCAGTAATCCTGCAGAATACGTAGAGTGGCATCCCCAGGAGATATGGTGGACGTTAAGGTCACCCAAAACAAGTACTGGAGGAGGAGGGATGAAATAATAGAGCAAAGTTCATGAAGGGATGTGGAATTAGGGTAAGGGACATACACAGCGATGAATGAAATATTAAATTCGCGCACAGCCACTACACTAATGGCCCGACTGTGCGGGGGGAGGGGAATCTGAGCCGTAACTCGTTTTTTAACCAGTTACGAGCCCAAACAGTGAACACTCGTTATCCTCCACATCGAAATGATCGAAATAGGCATCGGTCTTCAATAACTGCTTTTTATCTCACAACGCTCTGAAGTGAAATTGAATTCACTCTTAAGTAAAAGACATAGCGTAGATGTTTGGTTGGCTTCACATCTCACAAAAAATCACTAGTTTTACGTTATCCGGTATGACAAGTTGTAAACGACGTTATACATTGATCATACTACACAACGTTTTCTTAGCATGAAGGAGTAAAACGAGAAATGTATAAAAGCAAAAAAAAGGGTCGTTACCTAACGTGTGATAGCATTGTTGCGTGAATGAATGAAACAACTATAGAACGCGAACGTAAGTGTAAATGAAACAGGTATAGTAACACGTTTCATTCGGGACGTTGTGAAAATAGCTAGTTACTAAAATCCCTAGTTATGAAACCGGTTATTGGAAATCACTTAACGGTTACGTTACGTTATCTCAAAATCCGATAACAACCCATCGCTAAATCTGAGAAAAAGGCAGAAAGCGCTTTATGAGTAAGGCGCTACTTGCATAGCCATCATCTCTGTCATCCCGGAGGCACGAGTAGCCCCTCACGCGAAAACGTGATTGAGGTACCAACCAAGTCTCTGAGACGGCAAAGATGGATGGACTGTATCTATTGATAAAATAAATCAAAACATGTTTTTGACGTCTAATACTTTGGCAATTCCACTGAAGTACCGTGGAACTGGGATTCATAATAATTATTTCCTAATGAAAATTCAGAGAACTGGGAGAGCTTTTGGGCATCGTTGGACGGTATGCGGTCTCCATGACCGGTAACTACACGAAGAATTAGGGAGAGGATAAGCTCGAGAAGGTTTTTACTATCTTCAGGTAAAGCAGAAGAGGAAGAGGGACCATTCAGAGCACAGCCATTTGGGAGGGAGGTTCGCGAGTAATCCTCACCCAAAGGAGCCCGGGGACGATAGGGACGAGTGATTGTTTTTTTATAGGATGATGGAGCAGAGGGGGATTGCGATTAATATACTGTCGAGGAGCCAGAGAGGGAGGCTGGAGTTCTGATAATATCAGCATAAGATCGACGAACCGGTGGATAAAGTGTGGCAGCCTGCTCGTAAGAGACATTGTCTTGCGACATAGCCATTTTAATTACTTTCTGGCGAGCGTGTTTAGGGCAAGATTTATTTAAGGCAAAATGCGAGCCAGCGCAAAGGATACAAGAGCCCGCATTTTCCTGAACAGTGCATTGGTCTCCAGGGTGAGGTTGTGTGCAGCGGATGACCACCTTGGCTTAGACCGGCATTGCGCTTTGACGTGACCTAAGCGACAGCAATTCAGGCACTGAATACTGGGGAGTCAGTACGTCTCAACCGGTATCGAGTTGTGAAAGCAGAATACCCTCTCGGGTAGAACTAGGCCCTGGAAGGTAACCACTACCGATTGAGTGGGGACCCATGAAATTCGTCCGTCTGTAATTACCTTTCTATTTAGGCGTCTGGCTTTCAAGAGAATGCCGCACCCTACGGGAACAGCTAATGCTTCCGCTAATTCTGTCATAGTCCAGTCAGAGGGAATGCGCCTGATAAGACCCATTCTAGTTACGTTGTAGGCTGGGATTGTAGCCACATATTTATGGAGAGGCAACAGTTCATTTGATAGAAAATTATTTGCAGTGAAGAATTCTACCGAGAGTCTGTTCCGGCCAATTTTTTTTAACCTCATCAAGAATGGCCTGCTGGATTTTATTATGAACAATGAATTTTCCGAATCTAACAGGTTGGAGAGATGTCGGCGCTGCGGGGTCAGAGTCAATAAGACATGTACAAAAACGGACCTTTGTCTTGGTCGCTGTAAGCTTTGGTAGCGATTACTAAGGACGGGTGAACGTAAGTTTGTTGGGAGATATTGGCTGATGAAGCGGGTAATTCAGTGCTCTACCGTTTAGGAGGCTCGGATTTCGTAGGTGTATCTAGGCGGCGTTTGCTAACCGTTGTTTGAGAAAACACCGGAGGTGACAACGAATCATCGAGGGATGAGCTTCCATCGGGTCTGGAGGTAGAGGATGCATTATTTAGTACTTTCTAAGAAACACAATATAACTACACTACTACTCGTTAAAACAAATGTTAATTGAGCTTAAAGCATAAAACTAGAGTGAGAAGAAAGCTCTAGTAGTAAATTTTTTACACAAATTCCCACAACACGTTTTGCCTGCAAGCACCGGCAAACGGAAAAAGCCACGATAAATATCGCAATATCTTCAATTCAATTTCCAATGACAACTCTGTTTAGGTCTATATAAAACCACTATAAATATCGCAATCTCTTAAACTCGATTGATTTCTTGTCCCAAGTTTTCGTTGTTTTCCTCTTGTGAAATTTCGAAAGACTTCTGCAAAAAATTCATGCGAGTTTCTGCTTCTTATGATCAATAAGATTTGAAATAAGCGCGCTGACGTATCAAATAAACCGGCTGACAAAGTACAAAGCGACAGATTTAAAAAAATACTGTTACGTATGATTGCTGACAATTAGGTGACGTTTTCGAATTAGCCATACTCTGTGTTGTAACTTCCCTCATCCAATATTTTTATTATTTATTTGTGACGCCTTTTTTTTATAAGTTAAAATTAAAATAAATTATAAGTTAAAATTTTAAAAAAGAATAACTCACTTGACATTGGCGAAAGTGGAAACATTGATTAGCCATTACAAAGAAGAAGAAGAATGTATTTTGTTCGACGAATATTTTTTATCTGACAATAGAAAAATCAGCCCTAAAGCTAATTGAATCTGGAATAAGTACCCGAACTATAAGACTGCAATTTGTAGATTGTGGACCTTGCATTTACGCTTAAGGTTTTGCCCACTACACTGTAGCATATAATAACCGTTTTAGAACGTGTCAGGCACTTTTTTTTATTTGTATTGAAAACTACTACCTTGCTCACTAGACCGTTCCGTCACCGACCAACGCCGTCCTGTGCCAGGCACGGAGCGCATTTTGACGGTGCTGACACGCTCCGTGCATGATACGCGACGTAGCTAAACCGGTGGGGATGAGGGTTGTAACACCGTATGATGACCGTTATAAACCACGTTGCCTTATAAACCACATTGCCGTAACTTAGTCAGCGTAATGAAAGTACTGCCGATCCAGACTTTTGGACTGATCACAAGAATTCTGGGGTAGAGCCTTAGTTAGACCCTGACAACAAAATATAAAACTAATCGCGGTCCTCTACCACCAAAACATACTTTTTACATACGGGTATCACATGAACTGCCTCGGTGGCGCAGCGGTTAGGGGTCGCACTTTAAAGCGATGGCTGCGCCAGAGGTCCTGGGTTCGATCCCCAGGTTGGGCCGAAAATACGTACGTACCTGCGTTCTTCTGTTCAGAAATTCTCAGGGTAGCCCGGAGTTTGGAAGTTTGCGGTGTTTCACTCCCGTGCCTCGGAAAAGCACATAAAGCCGTTGGTCATGCGCCTGATTTCTCACCGGTCGTGTCAGATTGCTGTCCCATCGGGCTATGAGAGTGAAAGGAATAGAGAGTGCACCTGTGTTTGCGCACACACTTGTGCACTATAATATGTCACGCGCAGGCGGTTAGTCGTTGTGACTGGCCACCGTGGTGGAAATCGGCTAGGGCGGACTATACGAGGGTCAAACTGAAAGTTCTTAGAACTGGCCACTTATAAACAATATAATAAAAAAAATATTCTAAAATTTGAAAATAGAACTCTTTTCCAATATTACTGAGTATATATTTCATTCATTTGTCATTTGTTTTACGATTTGGCGGCAAATTGAAAATTGTCTTTGTCACGTCAACATGAATTTAACACGAGAAAATTTTCGTGCAATGATTTTTTATGACTTTCGATGTCATTTAAGTCAACAAAAAGTTATGATAGACTACGATTGGCCTTTCACGATGAAGCCCCATCTCGTGCGACTGTTTACAACTGGTTTAATGAGTTTAAACGTGGTCGCACTAATCTCACTGATGATGTACGTGAGGGACGGCCTTCTACGGCGACGACTGAAAATAACATCTGTGTTGTGCGGCGTATGATAGAGACTGACAAAAGAGTGACCTATCAGCAGATTCGGACAAGCTTAGGCATCGGTATGAGTCAAGTGCACAAAATCCTCCACGAACATTTAGCGGTCAGGAAGCTTTGCGCCCGGTGGATACCTCATAATTTGACTAAGGCTCAAAAACTCCATCGTGTGGATTGGTGCCGTAAAATGATTGAAAGATTTAACGGAGGTAACTCAAATGCTGTGTTCGACATACTAACAGGTCACGAAAGCTGGATTTACTGTTATGATCCTGAAACCAAAAGACAATCTGCTCAGTGGGTGTTTCCTTTCGAGGAGTTGCCAACTAAAGTGAAGAGAGATCGAAGTGCGGGAAAAAAAATGGTGGCCTCGTTCTTTGGAAGGATAGGTCATTTCGCAACAATTGTGTTAGAGGATCAAAAAACAGTTTCTGCAGAATGGTACACTACCAATTGTTTGCCACTTGTCTTGGAAAAAGTTCGAGAGAAACGACCTCGCAGTAGGATCCTCCTTCACCACGACAACGCCTCGTCGCACACCGCCAAGCGAACGATCGACTATTTGGCGACATCAAACGTTGAATTACTGGGTCACCCGCCGTATAGCCCCGACCTCGCGCCTTGTGATTTTTATTTATTTCCACAAATTAAAGAAAAACTTAAAGGAAAGCGGTTTATGAATGCTGAAGAAGCGGTGGCTGCGTATCGCGATGCCATTGAAGAGACCCCTAAGGACGAGTGGGCAAAGTGCTTTTCCCAGTGGTTCCATCGCATGCAGCGGTGTATTGACGTCAATGGACAATATTTTGAAAAGATATAATAAAACTAATAACTGGCTAATGTAATCACTTTTTGATTTTCAAAGAACTTTCAGTTTGACCCTCGTATCATATGGGTTGCATACTGGCATCATACGTGTTGTATACGGGAAGAAAACGCTGTCGATCCGTTCGGTGAGCATAGTAGACCCTGTCGGGTTGCTTCTCGTGTCCGATACGCTCCTAGCACGGTCATGATTAGTACGGTGTAATGAGCAAAAAAAACTATGGACAATATCGCCACACAATATAGACAGTAACAGAAGTCGAACTCGTGAATTACTTCACTTTTGACACACAGTCGCCGGTTCGCGATAGGGATGTCAACTTTGGCTTATACACAAAATAACTATCGTAGTTGTCGCACTTACGTCTAGTCTTTTAATATTTTGTTACAAAATACCCCTTCCTATAAAACTCATAATTTCTTTACCCAAAGGTTGTCTGGAAGAGATCGCTTATAGCGATAGTACCGCATAAATTGTACATTTCATTAAATTTGTAAATCAGAGTATGTTATGTGCAATAAAGAGTTATCTATCTATCTATATTTTCACATTACAAAACCCTTCCGAGACGTATGTCTCAAGCGGGCAGCACTCGCTCGCATCTCTTATTCGTGCGCGGGTAGACACCGCGCACGAATAAGAGAGAGAGAGAGTGTGTGCGCTACTCGAGCGCTTTGTATATAGTTTGACGTCTGTACTATCAATGGCTGCGTTCCGTTTTGCGCCAATAATACTGTTAGCACTATGAGCGACAACAGCCGTTCCGTTTTGATTAGCGTGCTAACAGCGCTGTTGACGCATTTCGGAACGGTTATTTAGCGCATCGTAAGCGGGCGATATGTTTTGTAATAAATGATAACCTAAGACCTTGCTAAAACAAAGAAAGAGTACCAAATAAAGTAATAATAAATTATTATGGATATTCATGGAATAAATACTGTATTATTAAACAGCGATGATGATTGTGACAGTCAGTCAGCATCGTCTTCGAAAGAAGATGATGAAGATTTCGCAGTAGGTACAATTTAACTGTAAGAAATCGAGAGAGCCAATCCCTAGAATAAAAGGCTATCTGAATGATGTTGCATCCAAGTACAACTATGAAACATTTAAATTACATTTGCTGTTCTTTGAAGCAAAAAAGAAACGACAAATAAATGCGCCAATGTCACAGTCCGCTCACGGTGCTAACGCGGCATAACGATTGCACTGTGAATGCAAGATGGCGATGATAGTGACGTCAGCCGTGACGTACCTAACTACAGCTGTCGTTGACTCGCTAACACCAAATCGGAACGGTTTGTAAGCGAGATATCAGTGTCATTTTCGTTGTTAGCGCAAAACGGAACGCAGCCCATATTAAGTGGTACAGCTGTGTCATGTCACTACCCTTTTGCATTTGGGTAAAAAACAAACAGCCCTTTCTTTATTTTGTACTAGTGTATACATTACAAAAAACGTGGAAATCAATATTTTAAAACAGTACTATTACCTTTATGGGAGTGCAAGGGAATTCAGGAAATGCTTCAGCTACTGCGCTGGCCCCTGCTTCATTGCTTGTTTCACATATTCCAACAAAAAACTCCCGGCCTGAAAGCGATAAAGCGTTGATTTAAGTAATTTGGGCTTATTACCCTGATGGTACAGTATTTTAAATCACTACATACAATTAAACAAAGTCGCTTCCCGCTTTCTGAATCCTACGAGATGGATTAAAATTATGTAGTACGTACAGTATTGTTTTAATTATTGCAAAAAACTGAATCAAAACCAAGATTGAGCACATTTTCAATAACCGCAAACATAATTTTGTTATTCATACAAATACTATGAAACAAAAAAATATATTTGCTGTCAACGAAATATTTTGGTATTTTAGCTTAAGTGGATCCCTAATTCAGTAAAAGTTGGCGCGAAACCCTTAGTGTGCGAGTGCTCGACAGCTCCGTAGCTTCGAGTATATGGCCCTTTGCAATATGCCATTTAATTTATACTTTCGAAGATATTACACATTTAAAAACAGGGACAGCGGTTGCGGCCTAACGGCGGTACAGGCTGGGGCTGGGAGCTTAGATTTGAATGTTGTTTAATGTTCACATGACCAAGACCCGCCCGTGCGCAATTTTTGGTTTCTTCATTTCATCTTTATGAATGTGTGATGTATATTCATAAAGATGAAATAAGAAACCTGATGAAGATGAAATTTTCAAAAATTTCATAAGAGACCACAAATTTCGCAGGGTCGGACTGACAGCACGGAAGCTCAATTGGTAAGAGCGTTTGGCCCGGTCAGCCAAAAGGTTGCTAGTTCAAATCCCGCCCGTGCGCAAATTTTTGGTTTCTTATTTCATCTTTATGAATATAAACACACACTGTGAGTGTAAATAACATTCTAAAGCATGTATAATGTATGTTTATATCCCGGTGTCCCGCGCCTAGCCACCAGACTCATAATCTTTTGCACCTGGGGTTGTCTTTTAATTGAAGTGACTTCTGTTTTTGTGTTGTGTGTGCAAGTGCTTTTCTTTGATAAATGGTCACTGCCTTGACTACAACTATAGATTAAGAATGAAGCATATTAAATAATTCACTTACCAGTGAACAACACATCAGAACCGAGCACTTTTGCGTCAGGATCATTAACTTCAATTATTGTCTGGCCAAGCTCCTTAGATAAAATCTCCTTCACCACTTTCATCTAAAACAATTTGACCTTCACTCACACGCAAGTGTTACATTGAAAATGTAAGAACCAAGATAGGAAGAAACCTTAAATTCGCTTAGCTGTTGCTATTGCATCAGGTACTACACTTTATTATACATAAAAACATAACAAGTCAGATAATTTAAAAAAAGCACAGATTGAATTACAACACAGTTTAGTGAGTACACAACATTTAAGTGCCTGTTTCACCATCCACAAATAAGCACTAACCAGGATTGAAAAAAAAAATATTTTATAAAACAAAAGTGTTCTATTTGTTTCTAATTCCCATTAATAAAAAATTACAAAAAGATGAATAATCAATATTTACTTTTTGTTGCATATCAGGTATCTCTAATCAAACTATAATTATAATTATCAATACAAAACACTATACATAAACAAGCATACAACATGCAAGCATGTTGGTAGGTAGAGAGGTAGAGAGAGAGAGAGAGAGAGAGAGAGAGAGAGAGGTAGAGAGAAAGAGAGAGAGAGAGAGAGAGGAATACCCACAAATCCCATCCCACCCATCTCAAAGGGTGGAGTAAATGTCGTGTTTAAATACCACAGCCTGTCTGTTTATAAAAATTACACTCAAGCTTCAACTTGTAAATTTATTTTAAGCTATTTGGGTTCCTATTATGTATTAATTTATTCTGAATTGTTTCCATTCATTTGCAAATACAGGTAGTCAAGAACACCTAATTAAAAATATGGTTTTATTTCAAATTGTTTAAACACTGTTTTGAACATGGGTTTAAAAACCACCAGTTATACAAGCCAACCCTAGCACTTACCAATAATAATTCAAATATTAAATTACATATAAAGAATTGGACAAATAACTCATTGGGACATTATGAAACAGGCCTTAAATCTTATAAGTTTTCTTTTACAATAATGATTGCAATATAAAGACATTATTATTTGTTAGTTTCATATATTTGTCTTCGAGCATTGCAACTATTATAAAAAGAGATAACATTTTCAACATATTTTACAATGTGAATAAGTACCTATGAGCACTACTCCTCCGCATAAGGCCTCTGAATGTGAAAGAGGGATAAGTATGCGCTGTCACAGTCCCACAATTCAATGCCGCAGAGGAGGAATATCAGACCAATTTATCCAAAATGACACTTCATACTTGAAATATTTGTTGATGGTGAAACATATTCATATTCATACAGGACCTCCTGTATGAATATGAATTCATACATTTAACACATTTTATAAGGAGGATCATAGAGGTAGGTTCTTAGAACTACATCTTAATTGTTCAAGTAGGACATTCAACACCTTAGCATTCAGGGAGGTCAAATCAATTTATTAGGACTAAAATTAATAACACATCAACTATTGCATGACATACATTTGAAAAATGTTTGCTGGTTTCAATCACATATTTACTTTTTAGCAAAGCGGCGGCAGTCAATGATTTTATATGGTAAATAGTAATTCGCAACACGCAGAATCAATTTAATCAAGAAAAATTCTAGTGCTTTAAAAAAACATTATACCTTATTTTGTTCAGCACTTGTGGAGGCTTTGGGTAATAGTGCAATACCATGACACACGATTGCAATATCTTCAAGAAATATGTTGTCCGGAAATGCGGTACCAACATCCAACTCTAGGACTTCCACATTCAGCTCTTTGAGTAGTCTCAGGTAGCAGTCGTACTGCCGTCGCACATCGTTCAAATCAGCTCTATCCGTCAAACGCAACGCTGGAGTCACTTTGCCAACAAGGGCGTGAGTGTATTCATGCATTTTAAAATCCATTTCGGGTTTTGATGAGCTCGAGTACTGGTAGAAAAATGTTAGTATCAAAAGTTCTGTATACTTCAATATTACAAAACTTCAACGGCAAACTGTTAGCGATGATGCAAAGCGCTTTATATCACTTAGTTTTAGATATTAGATTGTCGCTATCCTATCACTCTAATTCAGAAAGAAATCAAATTTCCAAACCAAACCAAACCCTTTCCTCCATGAAGAATGTCAGTTTGACATAACATGTCAAATTATTATATTGGAACTGGAGGAAGAGAGTGTCCGTTTAATAGCACGAACAACACATCACCTAATGTTTTTTCACCTTAAATGACCTTAGAAATCGTAGATACCTATTTTAGTCACCATCATTTACATTTATTGTGAATTAGAAATTATCATTAAACGAGTGAACATCATATAGGATTAAATAAATAACTTATATTGTTTGCATTGTTAATAATATTTGTACGAACAATTTCACGGCGGTAAAATTACCAAAAAGTTTACGTAGATCGCCAATAACCTTGCGATAAAATTTGGTCTAAGGAAAAATATTCAACCCAGTTGTTAGAAGCTACTGCTGCTCGCACACTGCCGGGAGTAGTTTGTTCATTAAGTAATGCCTTGACCCAACTACCGATAACGGTCCGGGACGCTGCAGCGCTGGTTTCGGATCTCCTCTCACGGTTAAAAATAGTACATTACTTATCTGGTCACATCCTTGCCTTCTAGCTTTTGATAAATGCAGTAATCGTTTGATCCAAAATACAGGATTCAACTGATGACAAAAAACTATATGATCATCAGAAATAATCATGTGTTCGGAACTTGTATCGAGGAGCGTTAAGTCATGAATTCGTCTCCCAGAACAAAGTAACATCACAGCAAAGCAGTATGTTGTGACACTGGAAATAAGCTCTCTTGATCTGTATGCCTACTTGTTAGGTAGGCTAATACGTGTGACACGTCCCATATAGGTGGTTTTGCTACTAAAAGTTTTTTCAAATAAAATTGACTTTAATGCTTGTTTGACCAAAATATTACAGCTTAATAAGGATGAGTTAGTGCTGCTCAGTATAGCAACTACCGATTTGTGTAACAGAATGGTCTAATATGAAAGAAGATCTTTTTGACATAAATCAATTAAGTATCGTGCTAAATCTGCGCCACCGGGTTTATTAATATTTATATTATTTTGTTCTGCCCAACGAGTCCAACGATTCCGCGAGGATTTATACCATTTTAGAGTTGAATCTCGCCATCCAGATCTCAGTTGGGATTTGTGTTCCGCAGTCCAATTAATCAAGCTGCTGTCCCACCCCCACATTTCCAAACTTCCAGAGTTATTGCTTCTATGTTCGGCAGGGGCGCATTGGTAGTTGCATCGTGCAGGTTTAGGATTACATGAGGGACTTCTAATGCTCTTTCTTTAGATCCGAGCGCCAAAAGACTCGCTTCCAATGAGGAACCACTAACAAGAATACAACTCTGGCTTGGTTCATGTGGTGCAATATTCGAGGTACAAGGCACGGCAGTGGAAACATCGACGCTATTTTGTAGTTCCAATTTCGCCTGAATGCATCGTGGAATTCTGCATGTTGGTCTAATTGATTGATCGATATATAGTTCGGAACAACATGAGCTATCTGTGACGCGAATAAATCAATCGTAGGTGTCCCCCATTTCGAGAACACCACTTCTGTTGCTTTGGGTAGGAGATGCCACTGAGGTAGACGACGTAATCGGGAAAGGTGATCTGCTTCTACATTGTACATTCCACGTAGGTGATAAATTCGCAAGTGAGCGTGGTAATGATTTAGTAGCTCGTGTATTTGTAAGTTCATATCTAGAAGTGTAGTACCTTGTGTAGTATCTGTTGTAGTATCTTCAGGATTATTAGCAGCTCCTTTTGATTGATGTGTAGAATTTTCTCTGATGTGGTCCAGTTGCCTGTTAGCTCTACATTGTTCAATTTTGCGCCCCATGCTAAGTTGGAGGCGTCGGTGGTCAAAAAATGGGTCAGAGCGGAAATTCTCAACATTGATGCTGTATGACAGTTGTCTAGCCACTAAATCAACTCTCGTTCGGTCTCTTCGGTGATGGAAATCGTAACTTTCGGATTCTATCTTCGAACTGAATTCAGCAGAAGTTGTAGATGCCGATAGTTTAGGCGACCTCTCATTACGACAAAACTGGCGAAATTTAGCATGCTGAACCGAAACTGGCGAAATTTTAAATTCGTTTTCTTTGTTAATAGTAATGACCTCAACATATCGTAAATTTTTTGAATTTTCTTGTTTGGCAGTGCTTTACGGTTTCTTAAGGAATTCCTCAGGACTCTTAAGTATTCGATTTGGCGTTGTGGTATGAGAATAGGCTTGTCTAAGTTGTTCATGCCCTTTTCGCGAAGGATCTGTGCAATCCACTTCATCACGCTCGCGAATACTTTTGGAGCAGAACTTAGTCCGAACGGTAGGCACATCATTTGAAGCAGCTCGCCCTCGTAGACTAGCCTTAGAAAACGTTAAACGTCGGTGTCGGTTGGCTACCGGAATGTGAAAAAAAGCTTGGCTCAAATCGATTTTCATCAACCAGTCCTGACTTTGCGAGAACTCTGGTACACTGTGAACTTTTATGAGCCGAAAGGTTTCTAAATACAAATATTGATTGAGAGCCTTTAACTTGAAGATTGGTCGTGGCGAGCCGTCGCTTTTTGGCAAACGAAATAGGGTCGATAAGAAACTCGAGCTTTGTGTGACAGTCCCCACGACTTCTTGATTTTTTAATTCTGGTATCACTCTTGACATTTCTTTTGAGTACTGAATTTGGAATGCAGCCTTTTGACCGGATCAAGGGTGGCTTTGTCATTAAAAGGATTTGATACCCGTAAAATATTTTCTAAATATACATCGGAGCATTTATTTGCTTCCACATTTGTCCATAAAACCGGAGCTGGCCGGCTCGAAACCTTCTGTAGTCAGAACTTTCTTTTTTGAAGTGAAAACTTCTTTAGCGGCGTTGAGCACTTTTGTGGGATGGGGGAAAAATGTGAAACTCGCGTCAGGACACGTGACCTGATCGAAAAACCGTAAGACGGTTGGCGAAATTATGGATGTAAGTTGATTTTTCTGAGAGATAAACTTTTTAATGTAATTTAATATAATATAAATTGAAATGTTTGTGTACGATAGCGCAATAAATAAATATTGTATTCTATAAAAAATATTATATTATTATTATTATTATTACTATTATTATTATTATTATTATTATTATTGTATTCTATCACAAAAATGATAGTACTTTTATATTGATAATAACTATTCCAAAAAATCAAAAATGCACAACGTTGATATTCAAGTTTTCACTTCTGCCGGCACTCCCGGAGTGCTTTCACAGTTTTTTTTTATTAGTGAAATTGTTGCTTAAAGTGCCCTAGTGGCGAAAATTACTTAATAACTTCGGAACTAAAAGGGACAGTAACATTTTTAGCATATCTTTAGAAAGGGACTATGGACTGGGGATGTTTTCTAAAAATCAGAAGAACTCCAACCTTTTAAGTTTTTTTTAAACCCCATAGAAAGTTGCCCTGAAAATTATTTTTTATACCTTACTACGGTACATCAGGCCCCATAACTTTTCTTCTCTACAATTTTCTGGTGTGAAACTAATTTCTCAGTACACTAAGACTCTAACGATTAAAACAAGACAATTAGCAGACCTGTCCCATTAATAGATTTTGAGCTACAGGTAGCTTTAGTCTAAAAAATAGTTTTTTTTTTGCAAAAAAATAAAAAAAGCTTTAAAATAAAACCTTGAGGCCAAGGTCAATATAATGGGCGGGGGTAGGTAGCAGACTATCCCAAGTTTCTACCCTTGTCGTATGTACAGCTCCCTACCAAACACCCTGTAGAATAAAATGAAAAAAAAAATGGGAATAAAAAGCAATAATAAATGTGTATTATAGAATAACCAACACTTGTTAGTCATCATTTAACAAGTGCCCCATAAATTGCGTCTGCAAGAGGGCGATAATGTTGTGCACGTTCATAATAGAACACAAACTTTAATAAAAGTCTTATTACTAATCTGTGGTCTTTTCGAAGATCTTTGAAAAAGTATTACATACAACACACACGCCTTAAAACCTTTGTAAATAAAGTGATCATTAGAAATAAAAGAACAACGTTGATTTTGGCACAAATTGGGGGCGCTTAGAAAAAAATGATTTTTTAAAGTGGGGGGATTTTCTATACGTGATAATTTCATAAAATTAATACCTATTCCTAACGAAAGATAAGGGCAAGTAAAAGCTGTCAAACGAAACCGATTTAAGATGTCAGTAACTAACTTAAGTAAGTAACATTTGTAGTTTAAAATTAGATTACCTTTTGTTCAGGTGATTCATACCAATCATCGTAAGATAAACATATTATATAGTTTACCGCATGATAAACAGTCTACAAAAAACGTTACCGTTATGGTATGCTGTCTTTACTTTTTTACGTAATTAACCATTTATAGAATATAATAATCAAACTGCGCACTTTAAATTTGAAGTGCATTGGTAAATACAGGGCGTTGTTTTTGTCAGTACCATCCACTCAGGGGTGATGATATGAGTTATACTTAATCTAAAAAATATATTTTCTTGAAACAATATGCAATTTTTATAATAGAAAACCTCTTCACAACATTTAAAAAAATGACAAAACGATTGGGGAAACTCGCACCCTCGCGCGTAGCTAGCGTGTATCTACAAAATACTACGCCGTAGCTAGTAAGCTACGTGGAGACTTCCTGGTGTTGGTAGTTTTAACTCGATCACTGTATCGCTTTAATAAATTATTTGTGGGTTTTTTCCATTTAAAAAAAAGGATCAGCATCTAATTCTTTAGAATGTTTTTAACACTCACAGTGTCATATTTTATCTTTATGAATATAAAATATGACACTGTGAGTTTTAAAATCATTCTAAAGCGTTAGATAGCGAAGCGCCATCAATTTCCAAGTTGAATTTATTCTGTAAAGAATAACTGCTTGGGCCATCTGTTTCATAAACAGACGGCTAGATGGCGCTAAGCATCACGCAATTGACGTTTTCATAAGAAACCACAAATTTCACCGGGTCGGACTGACAGCACGGTAGCTCAATTGGTAAGAGCGTTTGGCTCGGTCTGCCAAATGGTTGCTGGTTCTAGTCCCGCCCTTGCGCTAATTTTTGGTTTCTTATTTCATCTTTATGAGGATCAGCATAGTTTGAGTCGCTCGTCGCTGACCAAAACAACACTATGTATAATTCGTACATTAACTTAGATTTGGACTAATTGACCTGTTAAATGATTATTCGTTGGGATTATTTCGCTATTATGAACAAGAATCAATCACCGATCAAGTCACCATGTTTCAGGATAACTACTTATTCAAATTATACACAATTTCACTAAAATTAAAAAATAAAACTAATGAATGAATTTTTTAGCGAGCCTTCGTGGACTTTTAAACTTACTGACAGCCAAAAACGGTTCTGCTACATGGCATCTTCTATCTCTTTTTATCACACAGTTTGCTGCTAGTGACATCTCGCGCTTGTCGTTCAATTTCAAAGTGATAATAATTTTATGTATAATTTGGGACCCTAGTCTGTCTGACTGAGGTTAAACGTCAACTTGTTGTTGTGAATAGAATTCTGTGAAGAAGCAATTCGAAGAAGTTTTTTTTTTTTTTTTTTTTTTTTATTATTTATAACCGTTAATAATATCTCACAATTAGTAAATCAAACAATAAGAACATAAGTTTTTGAAATAATTAATTAATTAATGTAATTTATTAATTGACAATTTTTTACGACATTTGCTATAACAATTTAATAAGAAGATATAGTACTAGAATCCAAATTAACAGTGTGCAGCCGGCACTAAAATTAGGAAAATCCTGTGCTATAAGCGCCAGCTTTCTTCCCAGGGCACAAGTAACGTTTTATACATATTTAATTACTATAGCATGCAAACTTATTCTACACCTGTGTGTGTGTGTGTGTGTGTGTGTGTGTGTGTGTGTGTCTGTGTGTGTGGGTGTGTGTTGTGTGTGTTTGCGCGCGTGTGTGTGTGTGTTGTGTTGAGTTTATGAAATCGTTTCTATTAGTTTTTCTGTTTCATCATACGACAAATTGATTAACCATTTTGAGACTAAACCTTTGCAATCGTAGGTATTAACAGTATCAAGAGATATGTAGCGATTTATTTTATTATAAATGTAACTACCCAAAAATTTGAAAAATCTTTTTCCAAATACAGTTCTGCATTTGTAACGCTGAATTCTATAATATCTTTTGCTACGTTGATTAGCCTGCGCCGGTAAATCTTGGCAGTGTAATTTGGCAAAAGTGTTGTTTTCTAACAATTTGAAGCAAAAATAATTGTCTTACCGTTAGCACTTGACAATATTCATAAAGATCTTTGGTAGGGAAGAGAAACGACTTACCAGTGGCAACTTTTAACACTACTCTTTGGGCGCGCTCCAATTGTATAAGGTGACTTTTACAAGCACCACCCCAGGAGGTAATGCAATAAGTGATTAAACTTTGACATAATGCATAATAAACTGTCTTTAGCACCAGTGGATCTGCTATTTTTCGCAATATTTTGAAGACGTATATAAGTTTACGCACGCGGCCAGTGAGTAATTCAATATGTGAAGTGAAATTTAACCTGTCATCAATAAGTACCCCCAAATATCTTACTGATGAGGTCCTTTCTAAGCGAGGACAGCCGCAACTTGAAATTCCCTCAATATTTCGGCAAGTGTGATAATGTGCTGTTAATGTGTAGTGAGGGAGGTCAATTGCACTCGGTTTTCTTATGCTAAATGCTATAAACTTAGTTTTGCTGACATTGAGGGATAACAAGTGAGCGTCTAACCATTTCAGAACCCTATCAAGTCCAGCTTGTGCCAGCCTAAATGTCTCTTTCCATGTTTTAGCAGAGAAGACTAGTGCTGTATCATCAGCAAAGGCAAAAATTTTACCATTATTTAAATTTAAATTACACAACTCATTCACATAAACCGTAAAAAGAGTAGGCCCAAGAATACTTCCCTGTGGGACACCACATTCCACCATCAAGTCATTACTAAAGTATTCCCCAATTTTAACCCGCTGTGTTCTATTAGAGAGATAACTTTGAAATAGATTTAATTGCTTATCTCTGACACCAAAAAGTTCCAGTTTTTCACAAAGCTTAATGGTCGAGACAGTATCAAACGCCTTGGCCAGATCGAGAAATACAGCTACACACTTACAGCCACTATCCAAAGAGTCAGCAATATGATTGGAGAGTTCATGAACCGCGTCATTAGTGGATCGGCCAATTCGAAAACCGAATTGTCTATCCGAAAGCAGGTTGTTCTTCTCGAGATAGTTTATGAGACGTTTATTAATTATCTTTTCAAACACCTTAGACATTGCAGGTAGTATAGATATTGGTCGGTAGTTATGAACACTGTTACGTTCTCCAGCTTTATAGATTGGATGGATGAGAGCTTTCTTAAGTTGGTCTGGAGTTTCTCCAAGTTTCTCCTTCTTCTACATTATTATCTGTGGTGGACCGGACACGTCATGTCAACAAAAAGACGTCAAGTTTTTCCGTCAATATTCACAGGTCAATATTTCTAGTTTCTTTCCATAATTTCCTGATTCATTCGTTAATCGTGTCGCCGTCGGAAAATTAATTGATGAATTGTGAAATTATATATTACTATTGTAACTCAGTCCACAGTTTTTTAAAACTCGCTTCTAAAAGGTAAGAAATACATTTTCTATGAACAAATTTATACTTAAAAAATTCGTAAAAATTAACTTATATCCTCCAGAAATCTACAAATTCTTTGGTTTTTGACCCTATTTGACATTTGCACAACAATTGCATATCCTTTTTTAAAAAAAACACTAAATTCTTTGTATTTCATTGCTGTGGAAGGCAATCTTGTAGTCAAGTAGACTACTTGAATATTTCTATGAAACTTAGTTGGCTACCACAAATTCACGATGTATTTTAATCTTTTATGCTTGGAATTTATTTGACTAAGGGAAATCTTCACTCTGGTTCTGTTTCCAAATTGATTATTTTTGCAAACAAAAATAATGAGGTCATAATTTTATGATGCTACTTTAATTATGTGTGCTATAAGCAATCGATACCTTTGTCGTAATCTTGTAACATATAAATCTGTTGTAATCTGTGATGCTGATAAGCATAGCTGGGATTTCATATAGTTTGATAAACAATAATTATCCTTATGTGTTGATTGCCATTATGATAACATGATTGAATTTCATCACACACAATAGGTTTTGAAGTTTTTTTTTATTTCCCAAAGAAAGTATTTGATGACTCGGCTCTCTTCTCCCACTGAATTTTTTTTTCTACTTCGGGTCAAACATTTTGTTTTGATCTTGAGTAAGCATGTGCCAAACTGTAAAACTGTACATCTTTAGGTGGCTTTCCTTTAAAATTGGACTCTTAGGTATGGCATCCATTAATAGTAGTGATTTCAAACAAGGAATAAAGACAGGCAGTTTAAGTAACTTCCAAAATAACATAAGCAAAAATCACTTACGGAGTTTGTTTTCTAGTTTGGAATGGTATACATAAAACAATGCTGGAGAATTTTTTATTTATTTGTAGGCCCTTTTAGACATCATGCGGCTCCTGCCAAGTTTTATTTGTCTCCTGGTGGCACTCCACTGCTCATATGCTCCACCGGTTACTCCGGAGAAAAAGGACAGTGAAATAAAGGATGACCTTGTGAGTTGATTTGGGTTTAACCATTTTTATCATATGTGTTGTGCTCTGTGAGTGTAAACCTGTCTAGTAAGTTTTAAAATTTAAAATATTTACCGGCTTTGCTTATGTGTTGCATATACATATGTAGTAGTGATCTTAATCATATTAAAGATTGTTTGTTATACCACACAAAACCTTAATTTTCAGGAGGAGTATATGGAGTACCATAGGTATTTGCAAGAAGTAGTCCAGGCTCTTGAAAGTGATCCAGATTTTAGGGAACGGCTAGAGAAAGCAGATGAAGATGATGTGCGAGTATGGATTCTTACGTTTTTTGTAATTATTTATCATTTCAATGTTTTATTGTGTATATTGATCAATGTCTGTTTTTAGTCTGGAAAGATCGCCGAACAACTTGACTTTGTGAATCATAATGTTCGGACCAAGCTGGATGAAATCAAGCGTCGTGAACTGGACAGACTGCGACATCTGGCTACAAAGGTGATATTTTTGCTTAGTTTTTGTTGTAAAATAGTATCCTCTGACTAAAATCCAACTCAATATCAAAATTATAATCCAACGGTTGATATACTAAGGAAATGAATATTATTTAAGTGGGTATTATGTAAAAATGTTATCACTATAGGTTGTTAAATTAAAAGTATATTTATTTATTACAGCAATATGAATTAACCAACGATCTTGACACACATATGGGCAAAGTACCAACAAATGAACATTTGGATCATGGAAACCCGCATACGTTTGAGATTGAAGATTTGAAGCGTTTGATTAAGAAAACTACTGCTGATTTGCAAGCAGCTGATAAGAGGAGGGAGCAAGAATTCAAGGTGAGCAGCATTCATTTCTTTTGACTCTTTTTAACAATTTGAGTGGGATTATCATATTTAATATTGCTTTATTTTACAAAAACATATAGTATATTTTTCATTATACTGCTACCAGAAATCGTTTCATTAAAATCACAGTCACAGAGTTATATCATCGCCACGGTGTATACCTATCACGTAAAGGCCGTTCCGGACGCAACATGAACAAGAAGAAGACGTGACAGCCTCATGCAAAACAGCACGTTCCAGTTCCGTTTGGTGCTCCGTGACATGGCTGTAGTGTAAATCTAATATATAAAATTCTCGAGTCACAATGTTCGTTCCCGTACTCCTCCGAAACGGCTTTACCGATTCTTACCAAATTTTATATGCGTATTCAGTAGGTCTGAAAATGGCTACTATCTATTTTTCATACTCCTACTAAGGAGATAATTAATTATCACTAGATAAGGGTTGTTCACCCTTATTTTTAAAAAAAAAATTGGACGAAATTTTTTGTTTTCCTTATTTTATAATGTGACATTAAAAAATACATACAACCCTAAATTTTTACTTTTTTATCACCAACCCCTTTTTTTTCCAGCCATCTTAGTAATTTGATCATTTTTCATCCCGCTCGGTAACTGATCAATTATAGTGTTTTTCTTAACTTTGAAAAATACGAGGCTGGGCGTGACGGGGTCGGGGCGGGACGGTGCTAGGGGTGAAGCAAAGTTCGCTGGGTCCGCTAGTTTTGTATAAAACAATATTTCCAAAACTTTCCGTCCCTTTCATTTACAAATCAAAAGGCCACTGCATAGGCCTTTGGTGCCGCCGCGTTCTCGTATCGATCTGCAATGGGTAAATCGATGTTGTAAATCTTTTGTGCACCTTCATCTTTCATAAAGTGTTGCACTACTAGCCTTTACTTATACCTGGTCAAATATTATTACTATATTTGACGAGGTAAAAGTACCAAGAGGCCAATGTTCAGCAGTGGATGACATTTGGCTGATAATGATGGTTTAACTTAATATGTTATCTTTGCAGGAGTATGAGATGCAAAAAGAGTTTGAGAAGCATCAGAAACTAGAAACTTTAGATGAGACCCAGAAGAAAGAGTACTTGGAAAATATTAAAAAAGAAGAAGATGCTAAGAAACATCATCAACCTGTAAGTATTTAAACAATTTTGACACGTAGAATATAGAATTAAATACATAAAACTTATTTTACAACAACAAAGATAAACAGTTACTTCGATCGAAGTTATAGACATGCTGCTCAACTATAACCTACATTTTGTTTCAATGCATAGCACATGCATATGCAGAGCACATGCAGAAAAGTGAACACATTATCCATTAATTTAAAAATACATATTTACTTTGTTTCTTGTCAAATTATAGACCTTGCCTAAATCACGTCACATCCTTTGTTGCATTTTGTTTGTGTGTGACACTATGTTGTTTTAAATTAAATACTTACGGCCTGTTTCACAGTGTCCTAATAAGATCTGATAACCGTTATCTGTACAGTACTTTACGAAATGACTTTTCAAAGGTTAGTGTTTATTTGTCGATAATTAATAGAATCATTCATTGCGGAAATCCATTATTAAGTTACATTTTATAAAATTATTTTGCTTTAAATATCCGCTAAGCGATGTCGGGGTAGGCTTCCAAACACTAGAACCGCTTTGAGTATTAGTTCAGGCAAATGCAGAATGCACCGCCCGCCCTCCCCCAATGACTGCCGAGGCGACAGCATCTTCTGAATGAGGATGCCGCGTGTATTTGGCGAAATGCGTCAAGGTTTTTTGCACGTTAACAATTGCATCAGCTGTGCCGAATGTTTAGTTTTTAGGGAGGGCGGGTAGTGCATCCTACATTTGCTTGAACTAATACTCAAAGCGGTTACAGTCCCTATGGTTGGGTGGATGTGCCGGCGTCGCTTAGCGGCAATTTGAAACAAAATAATGTTATAAAACTCAACTTTATTTATCGATGTAGAAACAGGCCCTTACTATAATATAGTAGCATTGATATAAGGGCCTTTTTTATACCTTTTTTTATGATATGACCCCATATAAATTGCCATTCAGCTTCACCACCCCGGTTCTAAACAACAACTAGAAGAGGTCTGGGAGAAACAGGATCATATGGACCAAAGATTTGACCCTAAAGCATTCTTCATGATGCATGGTGAGTCGCCCATATTTACTTTTAATAATTATGTGTTGTCTGTGGCAGCTCCAACACCCGGTCACAAGAGGTCAGTTGTTAGAGATATGGAAAAATGCTGACAATATGGACCCGAAAGATTTCAACCCCAAGACTTTTTTCATGATGCATGGTAAGATCCTGTAGCGTGCAAGTGATGTAGTGTTTATTATTAGTAGACTAAATCAATGTTATGTTTTGATTGTCATTACATCGCACGCTGTTATGGATTTTACTTATAGCATGTCATTGTGTTGTGTTGCTTTCCATTTTCTTGTTGTTTGTTTTTTTTAGTAGATTTGTTAAGCTTTATTAATAGTGTGATATCATCTGATGACATACTCAAGAATAACAGATCAAACGGACTCATGAAGTTTTAAGAATTAACATCACTAAGGTAATATGTACTTATGATGTTCATCAAGGCATCACTTTAAAATAAAACTGATAAATTATTAATAATTATTGCCTGGTTTTTCGCCTGTTTACATTAATATAGGGTGTTGTTTTGGTCAATGACAATCACAAATCGACTCAGGGGTGGTTGTGCAAACGATACTGATGCCAAAAATATGTTTTTGTTTAAATGGAAAAAACCTACAAAATCAATGTTTTATTGCGATACAAGTAAGCGAGTCAAAACTACCTACACCAGGTCGCCTCTTCGTAGCTTACTAGCTACGGCGTAGTATTTCGTAGATACGCGCGGGGGGTGCGAGTTTCCACATTTGTTTTAATGATTTTTAGAATGTTGTGAAGGGGTTTTCTTTTATAAAACTTGAATATCATTTATAGAAAATATTTTTTTACAATAAGCATAACTCATAAATATCCCTGAGTTGGATGTCACTGACCAAAACAAAATTCTGTATTTGAAAGATATTACACAAGTAGATTATTGTGCTTGTATGTTTGTGACGTCGTCATTGTATCTTGTTTATTTGTGTTGCACATCAATAGTTTTGTATTACAAAGAAAAGAAGGTATGAGAGGGTTTGCAGACCATTAATGCAAGCGAAACAGCATACATTAGTTTCTGAGCGCTTTCACACTTAGGCGACGTTAGCAGCACGACGGTCGCGCGGCAGTCGTGCTGCTGTCAAACTCATACATAAAATGACAGCAGTAAGCCCTTCACCCCTTCACATTAGAAAGACGCGCTGCTGTCGCACTAATGTGAAGGCGCACTTAACTCACAAGCAAAAAAAACTAGGGTCACGTAACAGTAACTTAGTTGCAGTTTTCGGTCTACGATCCGTCTTGACTGACCTCAAATATTATACGAGGGTCAAACTGAAAGTTCTTAGAAAATCAAAAACTGATTACATTAGCCAGTTATTAGTTTTATTATATCTTTTCAAAATATTGTCCATTGACGTCAATACACCGCTGCATGCGATGGAACCACTGGGAAAAGCACTTTGCCCACTCGTCCTTAGGGGTCTCTTCAATGGCATCGCGATACGCAGCCACCGCTTCTTCAGCATTCATAAACCGCTTTCCTTTAAGTTTTTCTTTAATTTTTGGAAATAAATAAAAATCACAAGGCGCGAGGTCGGGGCTATACGGCGGGTGACCCAGTAATTCAACGTTTGATGTCGCCAAATAGTCGATCGTTCGCTTGGCGGTGTGCGACGAGGCGTTGTCGTGGTGAAGGAGGATCCTACTGCGAGGTCGTTTCTCTCGAACTTTTTCCAAGACAAGTGGCAAACAATTGGTAGTGTACCATTCTGCAGAAACTGTTTTTTGATCCTCTAACACAATTGTTGCGAAATGACCTATCCTTCCAAAGCACGAGGCCACCATTTTTTTTCCCGCACTTCGATCTCTCTTCACTTTAGTTGGCAACTCCTCGAAAGGAAACACCCACTGAGCAGATTGTCTTTTGGTTTCAGGATGATAACAGTAAATCCAGCTTTCGTCACCTGTTAGTATGTCGAACACAGCATTTGAGTCACCTCCGTTAAATCTTTCAATCATTTTACGGCACCAATCCACACGATGGAGTTTTTGAGCCTTAGTCAAATTATGAGTTATCCACCGGGCGCAAAGCTTCCTGACCGCTAAATGTTCGTGGAGGATTTTGTGCACTTGACTCATACCGATGCCTAAGCTTGTCCGAATCTGCTGATAGGTCACTCTTTTGTCAGTCTCTATCATACGCCGCACAACACAGATGTTATTTTCAGTCGTCGCCGTAGAAGGCCGTCCCTCACGTACATCATCAGTGAGATTAGTGCGACCACGTTTAAACTCATTAAACCAGTTGTAAACAGTCGCACGAGATGGGGCTTCATCGTGAAAGGCCAATCGTAGTCTATCATAACTTTCTTGTTGACTTAAATGACATCGAAAGTCATAAAAAATCATTGCACGAAAATTTTCTCGTGTTAAATTCATGTTGACGTGACACAGACAATTTTCAATTTGCCGCCAAATCGTAAAACAAATGACAAATGAATGAAATATATACTCAGTAATATTGGCAAAGAGTTCTATTTTCAAATTTTAGAATATTTTTTTTATTATATCGTTTATAAGTGGCCAGTTCTAAGAACTTTCAGTTTGACCCTAGTATACACACTCGGACTTTTATAACAATAGAAGGTCGACCGCCTAACTGGTTCCTAGTTATCTGACGTCACTTTTGTATTCTTTATTTTCTTCTCAGTTCTCCATAACATTCTTACGAATTAAATGATTTTTTATGTAACCTAAAGAAGGACCATTCATAATAATAATATTGAGTACGTACATAATTGTAAGGGGAATACCTACGTCAAAAAAAGTGACGTCAGGAAGGTAAACGGTTGACTTACAACGCGTGTTTGACAGTCACGTGACTGTTGATACTATATTAATAAATACTATTAAAAGTTTCAGTGTCTAAATGATTATTTTTACTAGACGTTGACGGTAACGGAGCTTGGGACGCGGATGAAGTGAAAGCCCTCTTCATCAAGGAGTTGGACAAGTTATACGGACCCGGTGGCCCCAATAAAGATCTTCACGAGAGGGCAGAAGAGATGGAGCGCATGCGCGAACACGTTTTCAAGGAAAACGATCTGAATCGCGACGGATTGATTGAGTTTAACGAGTTCATGATCAAGACGCAGAACCCTGAGTTTAATCGTGACGAAGGTGAGTATATACACGGTCTAACAACTTGATCTTCATGCTTTACTTGCCTTTGTACGGACGACAGCACGTCAACGTAAACACTTATGCTGTTGTAATAAGGGCTAGTTTGCAACAAAAGTAGGTAACATGATTTGCTGGAGACTGTACTTTTATGGATAAATTGTGTGTTGAAGACGACCTCTTATTCTATAACTTATAAACTACACGTACCAATCGAATGCAGTAATATATGCATCTTATATCAAACACGATCTATATGATAGCTCTAGTGCTGTCCATACGTTAGTGTTGTAATAAATGCCATAATCAATTATCCGTATTAGACTTCATAATATTCTAGTAGATACCTAAGTTAACAATTTTTAAGGGACTAATATTGAAAACGCAAAAAAGCTCTCGCTTTCCCAAGCGACAGTGCCGATCTGCGGAAACTTATGGAACTTTAATGTAATATTACTGTCTTTTTTTGCGGTACCTATCGATATTTTTTTCCATGCATGCAAAAATATATTTGTTAGGAATGTGGTAGTAACACCCTGTATTTTATATATTTTTTGTTAGAGCTTCATCTGAAATCTTGATAACTTTGACAGGATGGAAATCAATTGACGAGAACCAAATTTACACTCAAGCTGAGTATGAGGAGTTCGAGAAAAGGCGATTGGAGGAATTGAGATATTTGCAGCAACATGGATTGGTTAGTAGCATTTTTTCTAAGTTTAATGGTAAAATTACGAAAGTCTTAGAAATAAATATCATAAGATTTTTCATGTACTTATAGCTTTCCACAAAAACAGACCAACCTGAACTAAATGGTGTATTAGGGATAGCAAACGGGCCCAGTGCCGTTTTAGACACCTACCGGGTTCAGTCAGTCGTCAGAATTGTCATCGCAACCGCTAAAACATTGTAGATTGGTCGTGATTTTGTCAATTAATGGAGCGCATATTTTCATAGATATGTTTCAGGAAATTTTATAAATAATTAAGGAGGTTATCATCGTGCTAATGATGTAAAAATGATACAGTACATTAAATCTTTAATCTTACTAATTCAAGGATCAGAGTTTTTATTAAGGTTCTCAAAGAGACAATCAGATAAAAATCATACGGATTATTAATTATTATGTCTTTATTCTTCTTTATAGTTTAGAAAATATTTTTTTTATTTTTGCTCGCTATGAGCGACTTGTTGGTAGTCAAAATAATTTAAAAAAATACATTTACGATTGCATTTATACAATTCTAAAATCATCCGGAATTATCCGGAATCTGCATAATTAGTGCTATTGCAACTGTGACTGCAACTAAGAGTCGATTTTACCAACGTCAGGTAAGAAACATTCGTCGAATACAATATAAAACGCCTAATTCAAAAACGTCACCTATTTGTCAGCAATCGTTTATGTAGAAATTATTTTAAAAGAGGTCGTTTCATACTTATTCAATCGGATAACTATTTTATCTGACGTTGGCAAAATCGGTCTATAAGCGCCAACTGAAAAAAATATCAATACTTTTATTCGAATGTTTTTAAAATATAAATTCTTGATTTTCTACGGTTGGGCAGCCAACATTACTTTCCACTCAAAGGCACAATGCTTACATTATATTTAAGTGGGAATAAGCCGTGCGTAACAAGTACACGTCACAATACCAAGTGTTTATTGTTATGTAAATGTGTGCATGACTTGTCCTGGTGGGTACTGGTTTCGATATGAATAGAAGCATTTATAGTAGTCTTTTACAATAGAAAATGACTCAATTCACTAGTGCACTTTACCTAATTTAGTATAATGCATTTATTAGATCAAAATATACTAAAACTGAGACATGCATGAAGTCATAAAAATAAACTTAAAACCTACCTATTAAAAACAAATCCGTAAACTTTACCTTATATTTCAAGTCCAATGGTGACATCATCATCTAAAAAGATGTTATTTAATGGTTTAGAAACGTCACGCGTTATGACGTATCCCTAAGAGACCACAAATTTAGCAAGGTCGGACAGACAGCACGGTAGCTCAATTGGTAGAGCGTTTGGCCCAGATAGCCAAGAGGTTGCTGGTTCAAGTCCTTAGCTTTTGAAGATGATTTTTAGTTCGTTGTATTTTAAAAACAGCATTTTGTCTGAATTATCACGCCTCATAATATCTGATCAGTGTTACTATCGCTAGTGTCTGTTTATCAAGGTTTATAGGATCGAATCGGACTGAACGTATTTTCATGTTTTTTTAATGAAATTACTCAATAACCGTTTGAAATCAAAAGGCGGGGCGGGGTGTGCCTTTAGAAAGCACGATAAGTCGTTGGTCATGTTCTGATGTCTCCACGTCGGATTGCGATGTCACTGTATTAGGAGTGAAGGAATAGAGAATACACTTGTGCCTTGCACACACGCCAGTGCATTTACATCTTCTACGCGCCTGCTTAATTTTCGTACATATAGCCGCCATAACCGAAACCGATTACAACCGTTAACTATGTGCTTCACCTACCAATTTTAGGTGGACGCCCACGGCCGCCCAGTACCAGGCGCTCAGCACAAACTCCACGCGTACTACCAGCAGCAGCAAGCGATGCAACAGCAGGCGTACCAGCAGCAGCTCCACCAGCAACAGTACCAACAACAGCCTCAGTACCAGGGACAGTACCCACCGCAAGGTCAAATACCTCAAGGACAGGCTCCTCCTCAAGGTCAGTATATTTAGTAGCCCTTAAGCTGTTTCTGTTGTTAGGTTTACACTACTGACAGAAGTAGCCGAAATAGTGACAGGCGTTCAAATTTTTCAGTTTGTTTCAATTAATAACAACACTAAATGTGTATCGTATAGAATCATGTCTTTTGCACACGAATCTGAAGAAAAAACGGCTAAAATTCTGCTCTTTAATTCATATTATTTCTATTCTACACTGCTCAATTACACAGTAGAATTTGGCTTTGCACATTTTTTTTATGAATCTTGAATAAGATTTTGAACGCAGCGCATAAACGCCCTTAAGCAACTGTCAAAATAGTCTTAAAAGTATTGTAACAGGTATCTACAGGCTTACCTGTTTTTGGAAGTCTTTCAAAGTTTTCAATCTTATAGTTTTACCACTCTTGAGCTTGACCTTTCTTTTGTATCGTTTACAGGAAAAAATCAAGTTGACTTAAGTATAAAAAATATACCTGCATATCTTTTTTTGGGTTCCGTATCTCATAAAAAACGGTTATAGGATCTCTTTGTTGTCCGTCCGTCTGTCTGTCCCAACCCTTTTTCTCAGGAACACCTGGAGACATCAAGCTGAAATTAATATCAAATACTCAGGTCCAGGTGAAGCTATGAAAAATTAAATAATCCAAGCCAACGCAATTTCGAAATACGGAACCCTCGGTGCGTGGCCGCACGCAGTTGGCCGGTTTTTTAAAATTGCTATTCAAATATGGAAAATTTAATAAATAATGATTTTGAAGTTATTAGGTATTAAAGATCCGTCGTAATAATTACAGGCTATCAACAACAAGGACAAGTTCCGCAACAAGGAGGCTATCAAGGTCAACCGGGTCAGGGTCAACCTCCTCAGAACTACCAACAGTACCAAGTGCCGCAAGGTCAACCGCCGGTGCAATACCAACAAGGGCAGGCGCCTCCTCAAAACAATCTGAACCAGGGTCAAGGTCAACCGCAAGCGCCGCAAGGTCAACAGCCCCAAGCGCAATACCAAGGACAGGCGCCTCCCCAGAATGTAAACCTGAACCAAGGCCAACCTATACAGAATAATCAGCCACAAGGCATACCCGCTGCGCAGAACATACCCGCCCAAAATCAGGTACCTCAAAGCCAAGGGCAGTCTCCGCCGTCTCAAGGTCAGATCTCGCAAAATCAAGGTCAAGCACCTAATCAGGGACAGCCACAGCAAACACAGGGCCAAGCTCCGCCTCAAGGATCCCAGCAATAAGTTATAAAATCCTATAGGATATAATCGTTAGTAAAAACCAGGAAACGGTGCACAAAAGCTTGTTCTTGAGGCATACTTTGTAATTCGGATCGAAATTCACATGGCGTTAAACATCTTTTGTGCACCGAAGTCTGGTTATGATTACATTTACTCTGGTGTTGTTCTCGTCTGTATACACTGAGATGCTCATTTTTTCCTTATCTATGAGATTTTATTGTCTACTGGTGCCAAATCGTCTCACGCTTTTTTTACTAGATAAATCCTTATTTAAATTATTTCTAGCTGTTCACTTTTGACCATTATTGTTCGTAGACGTGAAAATAAATATATTGATGCTTATTTATTTGTAGTTCATTGGAGTACTGACCCTTGAAACAATATCATAATAATGTTTATAGGCAGTATGGTATGCAGGCATGTAGTAATAACACTTGAAGGGCAATATTATATATATAAAATATATCTACAATGAATTTCATCTAGGACAATACCTCCAATTCAATTAATTCCAAAACTCCACCGTACTGCAGTGACTTTGGCTTTTATTATAACAAAATTAATTTCCTAACGTAAAATTTACGTCGCGACGTAAACCGACGCTTTGGATTGATTCTCACTTTATGTAGGGGTTCGTTTTGGTGTTGTTTTAAAGAAAAATGTGTAGTGTATCTTACACGTTAAGAAGACCCTCATATAGGTAATTTTCCTTGACGAAATTTGTTTTAGATATTGCTTTTAATGTTTTATTACCACGTGCCTGGACATACTGTAATAATAGTTTAAAACCAACACGTACATCTGGATGAAGGCCCATTTTCTAAACCTTTGTGAAATGAAATATAATTTAAAGGGAAATTAGCTAAAATAGTTAAAACTTAAAGCATAGGGCCAAAAATTTCTTTAACGTAAATTACAACTTTTATGGTTAAATAACTTGGGCCCTCAATCCAGATGGTGGCTTAGCCTAAACCTCAGTAATTACAGTCTCTGGCTTTAAAACGTAGTTTCTTATCATCACACAACTAAAAAAAAACATTGGAAGTATGTTATTTTTGTTTTTTCTCAATTGAAATTGGTATGCTTAAGGCTTACTTACGCATGTCACGATTAGCATAATCTGTGATTAAATCATCATTGATATAATGACATAGATATCATGACGATTATGGAACTAAGCTAATTGATACACAGAAGTAGCCCTAAGAATAGTAGATTGTTATACAAGGAGAGAAAGTGACCCATTTCATTCGAGAAGTTTTTGGCACTCGAACGGAGTGAGAGCGCTAATAAATGAGTAATAAAGAAATGGGTGCTTTCACCCGAGTTAAACATACTATTTTTCATTTCGACTGTGAGGAAAAGTAAATAAATTTAGCTAGTAGGTAATAGTGATCGATAGTGAGATATTATGTTGTTCGGCGAGAGATGAAACCTCAAGTTTTACATCATTTATCAGTTTGTTTACTGTCGTTATGCATAAAACACACGATTAGAAGGACAGTTACGGCTCCCAAGACAACAGAGTACATAAAACGCGGACAATATCAAATATTTCAAATATCGATTGATTTTTACTCACAGACAATAATAATAGTAAAAGAACGCAACCTTAACCTTGTCACCAAAATTACCACAGGCTATGTCAAATTCCAGGTTCAATTTTGCTTCATGAGAAAGCGCTATAGCGCCATAGTGGAAGTGAGAAGAAGATTAATGTACAACAAAATCGAGGCAAGTCGCCTCCCCCAGCTTAATAATCTGTGCAATAATCGACCCAACTAAAAAAATGTATCGTCAAAGACAAACAAACTGTGACAATTTAAATGGCGGGCAACGAAATATAATATATTTGTAGATTTTAAATTATTAAATATTGGAACGATTGTATTTTTTTAAAATCAGTGACCATAATAAACACGCTTTCAATGTTCAATGTTTAGCTAATCTTAAAAATATGGAAAGCTTGTTTATTTTAATAATATGATGTGAGTCAATTATCTTTAACACCACGTCTGATCGTAGCAATTAAAACTAAATTACTTTCCACCCTAGGGATGGAAAAGCTATTTTCCGAACAGAAGAGATGAAAACAACATTTTCTATGTCAATTTCTTAGATGAAAATAGAAAGATGATGTTAACTCTGGGGCCCTATATTGAATAACTTGCGTCAATATTAAGGAATACAACCAAAATCACGCTTAATAACAGGTCGGGGAATAAGTCTTTTCGCATGAATAGGTATAAACTTGTAATCAAATCCCTGGCTGCACTTTTTGTAAATGGCTGGTTTTGGTTTCACTAAAATTCATCATTTCAAAAATATATCAAATGCCGTTTCTAGCTTTTTTGAATGTATTTTTCTTTTTGAGAAAATGAGCGAATGCAGAACTTTCTTTATAATGTTGTATTATTTGGAATGTTACTACATAAAAAAAAATGCAAAATACGTTGGTTTAAAAAAAAGCATTGTAACGTTAATGGACTTTACGCAGTGTCAATTTGGAAAAAAATACGCTTACTATTGATTACACTTTCTAGTTGGTCTCATTGTTGCCACGTCGGGATCTGATAATGGGATCTTGGTGCAATCGAGGGAAACCCTGAAATTTAATAGGCTCGTATAGTGTTTTTGTACTAGAATCTGAATGATGTGTTGTTACGTGTGATAGTCAATATTGTGTGGAGCTGAGCCGATGGTGGAACTCCTCAACGCTTAGGATTCACAAAAATGAGTGAAATAAACTCCTAAAATGCGAAATAAAATGTTTTAGGCGAACATTTACTTTTTGGAGTCGGTGCTATCACTTTGACCATCACTCAAGCATTAACTATCAGAGCACCGACTCCAAAAAGGAAATGTTCTCCTGCAATGGATTTCTTGCCTTTCAAGGATCGACAGTTTATTTAAGACTTTTTAGTGCATTTTGGTTTTGAAGTCGGTTTTTACTTTTTTAAAGTAAATTTTATTTGACGTCTCCGTCGAATTAATTCCAAGATTCTATAGGCGGTATTTTTTAAATAAGTATTTTACCAACGTCCGGTAAAAAATATTCGTCGAATATGATACAAAACGCCTAATTTGAAAACTTCTCCTATTTGACAGAAATCATTAATGAAACTGACATTTTAAAATCGGACTTGTTATATTTATTCGGTCGGTTGAGTCCTATCTGGCGTTGGTAAAATCGACTTTTAAGTACGAAAGGTAAACCAAAGACAAACAGAAGAGACTACATATATTTTCTCATTACATGCGCAAAAACATAATATTTTTTACAGAAAACAATGTTTGACTTTGTCCGTAAAACTACATCTGGTGGATCTTCTTTGGACATCGTCCCTGCAAGTGTAAATATTTTGTTATTGTATGTTGGTTGGTAATTCAATGAAGGAAAACATAATTAGTTATAGGTAAATAAACAATCGTTGGGGTACCACTTTGTGCCTAAAATATTGTGTTGAAATATATGCAATAATATCCGAGTACTATTCAACAGTATTGAATAAATAGTTTAATCTGTCGTAATCGTTTCATGAAGGTTTTACTTGTTCCGCAACTTTTGCCGAAAGTGGAAGTATATTGCTCTCGAAATTCTCGATCAACTAGGTATGTATTTCTATAACAGCTGTAATACGCAAACTACTGCATTTTTTATTATTTCTATATCTCCAATCATCATGATATTTCTACTTTCACTGCAAAGCGAGAAATGTGTTGATTTTGTGAATGTGAAAATATGAACTTGCAATAAAAGCAAATGCATTTGTTGCTAGTTGGTGTTTTCAATAATATTAAAAGATAAACAAAAGTGGCCCGCGAAAGATTTCTTCAATATTTAAACCATACTTAATCTATGGCATAATACGTACATGTTGATTATATATTTTCAGCATATACTACCTACCAATATAAAAGCCAATCCCGACCTGCCAGATAGGGTCTTACAGGTGAAATGTCGAACAAGTCAACGGATTGACCGGATAACCGATTTGATTCTGGTGGTGGTTTTCTTCTAATCCATCAAATTAATAGTATATAGCGGAAAATCTGAATTATCTATCTGGAATAGGTATAGTAAGGCTACTTTAAATATGTATAGTTTATCAATATCAATTTCTTAGTAATTGCCCATCGTCATATGTTTATTATTGATTTGTTCGTCTATTTGATTTATCGTATGTCCTACATTAATTTTATTGTAGCAACCAATTAATACTTCGAAGTAAACAACTTCCCAAAAATTAATGATAACACCTCTAATTACTTTAAAATTGTTGTCAACTAGTAATGGATGAAACTAATGGAATTTGCTTTTACCTGGGTCATAATAGGCATAAGCCCCTATTATATTTCACGAAATCTTTCAACTATAATTTAAATCAAACAATGCGCCAAAATTAAATTCTTTAACAGCCAATAATAAAGCTGGCTGGTTCCTAGCCCAAAGGATCAGCATAGCTATCCAACGCGGCAACGCAGCCAGCATCATAGCCTCCTTGCCGCAAGGAAATGGTTTCGTTTTTGAATAGGTATTAATATTAGGTTATTTTTTTATGTTGCATGTCTTAGTTTAATTTTTTCTTGTTTGTTATTAATAAATATATATCCATCACTATATAGTATATAAATCAAACAATAAATATGATTTCGTGACAATGAACTAGATGCTTAAGTGACCATAACAAATAAAACAGTCGTTCCATAAAAGAAGAAATTGTGAATGGGTACTAATGTCGACGAGTCTTCTTCTGAAGAGCGTCTTGTTATTCAAATATCAATATTTCAATAAAAGGGAGTCCCCTTCTGAGTTAAATAGAAAGGTCAACATGGTATATACAAGTGTCGCTCTGCTGAGAACGGGTCACGGTCATATAAAATGAGAAATGATTTCTTATATTTGCGTATGTAGTAACGTAGGTACTCGTAAGTTGACTGAGGAAAATGTATCTTTTTGACCATGATGCAACCAAATGTCGCAGCATTCATGATATTTTACTTCTTGAGGTCTGTTACGAAATTATTTGTTTATTTTTCAAATAACTCATTATTTAAGGATACAATCGCAAAGTGGCGGTATTTATGTTGTGGGAAATCACTAATTACGAACGAAATAATAAGTCGTTCCCGCAAAATGATACTAATTAACAGAAAAGTGCACGAAACTGGATAATGGATGTCTTCGTCACGATGAGGATGATTTGTTATTATTTAAAGGACTTTATCGTTATCGCTTCAAGGACTGGCTTGCATCATTCAGGTTTCAACTATCAGCAACAGACTAATAACCGATGTATTAAAGAATCAGTTTTGTCCCAAACAGGTCATTTATTAGAATTGCCTGAACGACGACTATTTAAAAAATATCACCAAAGTTGTGGGTAGGTGCCCCTAAAGTAACCTCATACTTACTGTAATATATATAATCACGGTAATATTATTATGTGCAATGAAATGTACTTTTCGGTTTAAACCGACGTTAAAAAGGAGGTTATCCGTTTGTTTTATACTTTATCTGTCAAAAAAACAACTTCTTTTATATTCTTATTTCATCTGTAGACGCTCATTGATCAAAAGGCCGCACTCCCATAAACAAAAGGCTGTTGATAAACACATCCGTGAGGAATTAAGAATATAAAATATGAAACTGTGAGTGTTTAGAACATTCAAGAGCAACAACTTCTTTGTTAATTATTTTTAAAGTTACAACTTGTATGCACCTTTAAAATTTGGAATCGATAACAACATGTATAATGATTAATCCATCATATTGCTGAAAGTAACTTTATCTCCCCAAAAACATAAATATGTGAATGACTAAATTCGCAACGGTTTCACTCACAAAAAAATTTGGTCCAAGGTCCATTATATTTCATATTTATCATTTATATTTTATATTTATTACTAGCGACCTTTGTTTCGCACGAGTGCAATGCTGATAATACTGTCTACACAGCAACATACAACTTCCAGACCTTTATTGTCATCAGACAATTCAAATACATTTTCTGTAAATGTTATCTTGAAAGAGTAACTTAACGTAAGAACTTAACGCTCTAATCTAAGCCTCCAGCCCGAACGGCGTACCGACGTAAGGTCGCAACCGCTGTCGCTGCATTTTTAAAAATGTAGGTATCTTCGAAAATACGAAATGGTCGGTGTTTCCTAGGGATTACAATCCGAATCTTTTCAAAGTTCGAGTGAACAGGCTTCTTCTGGGCGAGCTCGTTTCATCTTCGACTTCGTCTTAGTCGCACTAGGCTTGGACTGGAGTCAAGAGCGAACCCATACTAAAACACAAAAAAGAGTCGGACTCGCGCACTGAGGGTTCCGTGCCAACTTTAACTAAATTAGGGAATCCACTAACTTCCACTTAGTAAAATACCACAATATTTTGTTGACTGCAAATATAACTTTGTTTTTAATAGTATTTGTATGAAGTACAAAGTTATGTTTGCGGTTGTTGAAAATGTGCTATATCTCAAAAACCACTAGTTCGATCCCGTTCGAACCAATTTTCGTTGAAAGTATTTGTTAAGATCTACATTCCATATTTTTTTCAAAATTTACACTTGCTTGGTTTAGAAGTTAGATGGGGGGGGGGAGGACGCCCATTTTGTATGAGAATCAGTAAGCGGTTAACAGGATACATCTCCCTACCAAATTTCAATCGTGTAATGCTTATAGTTACAGAATAAAATGGCTGTGACAGACAGACAGACTTGACGAAACTATAAGGGGTCCGTTTTTTGCCATTCGGCTACGGAACCCTAAAAAAGAAACTCATTTTAATCACAAGTTGTAAAGGGCCTTAGTGATCTATATTTAATGCATAGTACAATTAAGTTATACTTGATTGGATAACGAATGAAGCTGAATTGCTTAAAGTCGTTTGGTAAATAGGTAGCCATTATTTCTCGTAAAAAGTAAATAATAAAAAATGGTTATTGTGGGTTCTCCATATTACATTGTCATTTTTTGTAGACCTTTTAAGGTGTACAATACTGTAGTTTATATGTATATTGATCCACCTCGTAGGGTTCAGCTAGTGTTAGCTATGTAAGCATAAAAAACTTAGAAACCCATAGGATCAGTGTTTCACTACTGTTTTATGCATGTATTATAGGTACATATTAACCTTGCTCTTGAATCACTATCTATTCAAAAAATTGCATCTAAATCCGTTGCGTAGTTTTACACATTTGGACATACATACATACATATTATATACAGACTGCGGAAAGCGACTTTGTTAGTCATTATACTCAAAACCTTGATATCCAGTTAAATCTAGCTTTTGTTTGGATCTAGCATTTGTGAGGACAATGTTGCAAAATTGGCAGTCATTCGCATGTATGTTGCTGGGATACTGTTACTTTTGTCAAGTAGTTCCAAGTCTGTGAATGAGAAATGACGACCTCCGTGGTCGAGTGGCAAGCACGCTGGTTTCAAGCGTCGCCATCTCGTGAGGTTCCGGGTTCGATTCCCGGTCGGGTCAATGTAGAAAACGATATTTTCTATATTGTCTCGGGTCTGGGTGTTGTGGTACCACCGTTGTGTCTTATTTCCATAACACTGGCTACTTACTTTGGGATCAGAGCAATGTATGTCATATAGGTAGTATCGAAAAATCCTATCAAATCTCAAGGTAATAAACTACACCGCTATTTAGTGAAAAAATACATAAGAGTGTCCTTGTTTGGGAGCAAAAAACAAGTAGTGAATTTCTACTGTACTCGTTAGAAAATCACTGTTCTCAGTTTTTTTTATTAACTCACAATTATCTAGCTGGATGCAAAATTTCAACTTCCTAAGTGATCGAGGCTTCGATTCTCACGTCTATCGAACTTTTTTCGTGTGGTGATTCGAATGCGAGTTTAACAGTTTACCCCAAAAACCAAGTTGAATATTTACGTAAAAAAAATATCGCACAAACAAAATCGAAATGCATAGAAATCGTGGCTCTAAAAAATCAAAAATTTCGGTGAACTTTTTTCGTAAAGAACTGCACGAGAATCTTCCCAAACATTTTGATGAGTGAATCAGTCCCTAGAAAAAAATAACATTATTTTTTCAACGGTTACAGGTTTTTTTTTATCGGAATTCAGAATTTAGTAATGTAATGATAGTTTGACATGACTCTCAAAAATATAGATGTGAAGGTCAAATAGATTGTAAGCTATCGGGGCGTCGAAAGTGTCTCAAATGGTTCGTCTAATTAACAGATGGCCGGTGTCTTGCATTTACTGCTCCGCAAACATGGCTGACAGATGGCTTTGTGTCTTGATATTAGTCATTGCTTACAGTAAGGGAGAAGTAAACTCATTGTTAAATTACTGAACCTTCTGATACATTTAATGTTTGCCAGTCAACTCAATGCTAAATTGATCAGATGCTCTAGATGGTCTGATGGTCAGAACTATAAAAAAGTAGAGAGACGAGTAGACTGTTAAAAACCAGTGGCATCCGTAGCTGCACCAACTGCAGATTATGATCACAAACTTAAATAGCAAGTATACCTTCCTATAAAAAACCATGCATATATTATAAAAGCAGGTCGTTATCATTAACAATATGTCTGCTAGTAAAGATTCATGCTAACCAACTACTTAGAAACAGCTATCGATGACAAACGTTTTTGCGGTATTCGATATCTGCTTGTACTTTCCTGCAGAAAAACTTTACAGATTTGTACATTAGGAGCTGGGATTAGCACAAATCAAACTCTTCCAGACTGAAAATCTTAAATTATGCAGATGTTAGTTGCACCTTCTTTATTTCTTTATTTTACAATCATAGTTTACCATCCTGAGATTCAAAATGTAACAATGGAACTTACATTTATTTATAAAAACTCTATTGAAGTTGTTGTGTTTGTTGTTCATATGTTGGTTTAGTAAATAGAAAAAAAATGCTTACATAGGTGCTATATGGCACAAAAAAAAATTTGATTATAATTTAGAAAAAAATAGGCCATTTAAAAAAAAGTGACCTATTTGCAGTTACAAGATTATCCTTAATATCTAGGGCACCCTGTATAGCAAATAAAGCAAGGTCTTCTTTTTATTTCCACATTGAGAGTTTTTTGCTGTATCCATTGATTCATGTTCATTTGGTTTATGCTATACTATTTGGGTTTGGGTTAGCTAACCCTGGGTTAAATTCATTATAGTTGTCATTCTGCTCATATCAGTTACGTTAAATAATATTGTCACAAATAAGAGGCCTACTACCAATAACCTAATTGGTTATATAATGATCATAGTTTGGCGGATCCGTAGCATTTCTTAGAAAGTTACCAAAAATGCTTCGGATCATCAAAACGATTATCGTATTGACGGATTTCTATTTGTAGCCTTCAGCCTTTAGAACGCGTTGGCAATTAATCTATGAAGCTGAATGTTAACCCGTGACTGCGCAAGTGGATCTTGTGGAGAACAAGACATAGCTATCAATTAGATAAACTGCTATCTGCAATAATATCCCATAAATCAAATAATAAAAATAAACAAATAGGATATTATTTATTACCTATACTTTAATACAGTGTGTCCCTGGATTAAGTGCATTCTCGATAGATGTAAAAAGATGAGTCTCTCAAAATTATGGGATGATTTTGAAATCTGGTGTAATAAAAACGTATGATAAGAGCCAAATATTCAATTACTGATCATAGTGTAACGAACGCTAACTTTTGTGAAATAAAGCAACATGTTTGTTGACGTCCTCCGTAGTGTAGTGGCTAAGCACGCTGGGTTTCAAGGCGTCGCCGCTCCGAGGTTCCGGGTTCGGTTCCCGTTCGGGTCAATATAGAAATCAAAATTTTCTCTATTGTCCCGGGTCTGGGTGTTGTGGTACCATCGTTGTGTCTGATTTCCATAACACAAGTGCGATAGCTACTTACTTTGGAATCAGAGCAATGAATGTGATTGGTGTAAAAAAAAAATGAAGTCGGACGAGTCCCGTCGTTTTCGTTAATTTTCTACATCACATATTTTTTCATAATTTACACTCGCTTAGTTGAATGAAAAACTTTTCCTATGGAGGCAATAGTGAATTCGAGAAAAAAAAAACAGCTGTTCCATACATTTTGACAGCGCCAATCGAGCTTTTTATGGAACATCTGTTTTTTTTCTCGATTTCACTATTGTCCCCATAGTAAAAGTTGCTCATATTCATCAGTGGAGTCTTTACAGAACATTAGGTCACTGATAAACAATTTCACCTTGTATTTTTTATAAAAAAAACGGTTTTAGTTTCATGTATTACTTTTTACATTTTGTCGTAAAGTAGGATCTTCTGGATCATTTTTCTTCAAGATCAAATACTTTTTAACGGCCATATTCAAAAGATCCTATTTTTTAAACCAATCAATGGTGTGTTTATGTAGGGTTCTGCCGAACACCAGAATCCATAGCCTAACTTAAGCAGTTTTGATGTGCGTTATAACCTCTAAACCTATCCTTCTCTGTCCATGTTTTTTTTACAGTTTCACATTGAGAAAATATAAATCATATAATTACACCTGTAAATTTAAAGTCACGTCAGTCAGTGTTCACGGACAGACGAGGGCAGGTCCAAATGTTCGCGTACCTACCCTTCTTATGACACTACATAGACTCTTGTTTGGACTCATACTCGAAGTGGTGAACCCATGTTTTATCCCAAGTAACAGTTTTCCCTAGAATCGTGGTGGTTTTATCGCCACACAGCTGTAAATTGTTTAGACGCGTTGACTAGCTGTTGTTTATTTTTGAGGCGGCGTGATTTTGGGAGGACAAGTCCAAGACCTTCATGCAGGATCCTCAAAATGGGGGGAAGGGGAAGAGGGAGGGATATCTGATACTCCAACTTATGCTGATACCTATTTCTTTTTCAAATGAGCATCATTTAATATATTTTTTCTATTTATTCAATATTTCTAGACGTGGTGACCTCAGTCGGCCGACCTGACGACTTCCGTCGCCTTGAATGGAGGTCCGCCCTAACTTGTTAAAAAAGTCCATGCTATTTATAAACCATCGTTTTACTTTACTAGGACAACGATCGCTATAAACAACTCTTCTTTCCTTTCAAAATTGTTTGCGCGGTTTTCCCTGCTCGGTAAAAAACTACGAGTACTTATCACCGGACGAAATTCTATGTGTTTGTATAAAATTTGGTGGAGAATACATTCCGTGTTTTTTTATTAAGATGCATTCAATCCGGCTAATCGTAGAACCGCCGCATTTCAAAATGACCCTGTTACGGCTAGTATATAGCAGATTTTACAATCCAACTGCGACAAAGACTCCGTGTTGTCTACAAACAAACATTACATGAACAAGCACGAGTGGACGGTTATAGTAAATAAGATATTCCTAAGAAATGACTTATATGCAATAGTTTTTATGTTTTTTCTCTCCTAAAGTAATATGCATTTTTTGCCAATTTAAAAAAAAGGAGGTAATCAATTCAAGGTGTATGTATGTGATATGGTTAGATTTTGATAATATATGAGTATGTTCATCTATTACGGCTTCCAAACACGTATGCAAAATTTCGCTATGTATATTTGTATAATTGCTTGTTTGTTCACTGATTTTTCGAAAACGAGTAGTTTTTTTGAGATATGGGTTATAACTAAAAACCATATAATAAAAAAAATAATAAAAAAAAAACGAGAGAGAGAGAGAGAGAGAGATGTCGATCTACTTTGTTCAAAATGACGGCTTCGCGTGTATAAGAAACGAGCATGCATAATTTCTGGCTTGAGTCACACTTGTTTTTGTATGCTGAACATAGGACTGGCTTATCGATGGTTGAATAAGGTTACCTACTGGATGTGTAATTGTGTATACCTACTTACTACCTATAAGTACTATAGGTGGTGCACACAATGCTAGTCCACTCACCACAGCAATAACAATTCAGGTACTCCCACAACTCACTTAGCGTCTAGAAAAATGAGTCATGATGAAATAATTGTTATTGGTTTGGTTCCGAATCTTGAAACATATTGTAGGCTCCATTATTGCTTATTGTTTCGAAGTTAGGTTTTTTTATCAACCTATGTCATTCCATTGCTGGCTGGGCCTATGTCTCTCCCAATACCTTTGGGTCCGTGTTGACAGTTATGACACCGAATCTCTCGCAATGCTGGTCTTCCAAAAAATAGGTAGTGTGATGCCAATCAATGGATTTAACAACATTTTGTTCCCGTTAAGTAACTTTATAAAAAAAAAAGTTTGGCTTCGGCCTCATTGATACTATATCACATCAGCAGGGCGATTCGGAACGTCCGATATGCCTTGGGTTATTCGGCTTGGGTTTCGGCTAGATTTTGCATTCATTTCCAAATTATATGTCGCAGTTTAATCGGATGTCGATATGTCAGTTCGGTAACAAATATAATAAGATAACAAAAGAGAATAGTTTCATCGAAAAAATCCAAGTTATTATGATTTTATTAGTATGTAAATCGTAACCAAATGGTTCGGAATCGGGAAATAGGTGCCAAAACCACCTAGTTCTGCCACGTGCTGATTGTAATATGACCCATACAACATAGTAATCAACAACCCACCCACCGAATTTTGAACAATTTTATGTAATATAAAAGTGTTCAAAATGAAATACGCTGTGGACATAATCCAAGAGAATAATTAAATAGGTTGGTATTATAAATAGTTATATTATAAGTGTTATGTTTATGTTGCTGACTGTATTACAAGAAACTTGATTAGGTAAATTTTCGCATGTAAATATCAGTTGCTCAAGGTCATAATGGTCAACGATCTGTATTAATTAAACAGGGTCCGCCAATGTATGATAAAATATCGACCAAACAATTATCTCCTACATAATGTTACTTCATATTTGAGGAGGAGAGGAGATGGGCTTCAAAGATTGTCAGGCTTCTTATTGAGAATATAAACCAAAAAAAGACAGGAAGCCAACTGTTGCAGTTTTTTGGATAATATTCCAAAAAGTTAGGATTTGTTTCTTGTGCTAACCAGTACAAAGCAATCTGGCACATAATAAATTTACGTACCTGATTTCTTTGTACTCCATTACATACATATATTTCTACTTGAAAATAATAAGTTTTACGTGGGCATTTAAAATTATTATAAAAGACGGTAGGTTAAAAAACTCAACCGTCGGATCACAAGTAACTTCGTGCGATAAGTACGTCTGGATGGATACTCAACAACACAGTCTGGGCAGATGTAATTTTATTGGTTTCTTTATGCATTAATATACAAAAGTTTTTTTTATTTATCTATAAACTATCTATACGTCTACATATATAATGGGGAGTCGTGTTAGATACGCCACTCATAATCGATAACTAGTGATCCGATTTCCATGACTGTTACTTTGTTTGATCGGTCTTGGCCCCGAATAAGATAATAAGAACAAAATCAAACCCAAATTGGATCCCAATTATTATAACACATAAAACAAAGAATTATACAAATGAACACATCATATAAATAGATAATCATAGACTTAATTAGGATGAGGAGCTTCCGAAAGAATCTTGCGTAGTTAGTTTTTTTTTGTAAATCATTAATTGCTACTTGCGTAAATTTTGAAGATAATGTTAGATTGTGATAATGATTGTGAGATGTTAGATAATGCAATTTCTAACTGCTTACCTAGTAAAGGTAAGCATTTAGAAATTACCCAATCTTCGATGTGCCATTAAGTTTATCAAATTGAGGTAAGCTAAAAGTTTACCAAAAGTCATGTTGTTTGAAGAGTTGTTTCAAATTTTGTGGTAAGTAAGGTAATCGAATAACAATAAGAACTATCTTATTACCATTATAAAAGCTTAAGTAACGGCAATGCAAGTTTTGCTAGAAAAAAATAGTTCATTACCTACCAATAAAGCCATCTTATTAGTAGAAAACCTCAATAAAATACACAACATTAAAGATAAAATTAAAGACCGTTAAAAATATACGAAGTCATGAGAGGGCGAAAATGATATTGATTTATTTTTCCAATTTACCCACAAAAAATTTACAAACTTTTGTAGCCCAACTCTCATCGGTTGTATTACCATACCAAAAAATTGCTTAGAATTAGAATAATAATAAAAAGTGATGTCGTCACTTAGATAGTCTATACAGCTGGGTCCTACGAAAAACATATTGATATTACCTTTTAGTAACTATAATCCATCAAAATTAGTGATCCTTAAGAAACTTAATCAAAATCGCTCTGTGTTGCCTGTATGTAATGTCCGAAAATGACGTCACTGCACCGTGTACAGAGGTTAGCATCAAAGAGTAAGCATGTCAAGATTCCACAATTGAGGCACAAAACATAGCTTGTAAGGATTAATACAGAATAAATCTGAATATTATCTTTCAATAAAGAAAATGAGTATTTTACAATTCTTATATATTGTAAATTATTTAGTTTTTTTTTAAATCTTCAAAAAAAGCTTTCGATAAATTTTGGCTTAGCTCTACATTTTTAGTGTGCATGGTTACTTTTTAATGATATTGTATTTAGAACTAGATCACCGGTGAGATTTAAAAAAATGTCAAGCAAACAACACCTCACTTCAAAGAGGGATATTAAATTTGGGGTCAGCTTTCAAACGTGTCTCAATGCCTCAGCAGTGCGCCTTTTGAAACTTCAGGATCACAATCTCAATAAAAATGTTGCAGTTGTATATGTTTTTTTATATCATATTTTCGTTAAAATAATTTAATTTAATTATACCTATCATTCATGAAGTTATTTCAATTAAATTACGGTTTTTTTTCTAAACCAATCCACATACCAACACGGCCGATATTTTGTCGTCAAAAGTCGATTTTCAAAGACAGTGCCATATATGAATTAGTGTGACACTATTGTTTTTTTAACAATAATTTTACGTTCCGGATTACAAAGGTAAGCAGCCGCGGGTTCAAATCCCGACCGCACGACCTTAATATTTGTCTATGGACATGTATGTTATTATCCGTCTCTGTGTTATATAAATATAAAGTATATATTTAATTTCTTTAAAGCAACAGCGTAGACACTCACGGATCAAAAGGTTGCCGGTCGCGGTCTCGGTCGCGTTAGCAAAAGTATAACATATGACTGTTTGTCAACACATCCGTGAGGGATGATACTCACTTAGTTCATTGTAGACAAAAAAAGGCACGCTAACTATTGCATGTCATTTGAAGGAATTATCCCATTTACATGATGCCACGGCGTATGGCACAAACTTCCTCATAGTTGAGGTAAGACCTTTGCCCAGCAGGGGGACGTTGCAGGCTAATTTTACTTTTTATATGATGCCACATGACTATTGTGTATTAATAAGTAGTTTTTTATTCATTTAAATAAGACCTGTAAATATTTTTATTAATTTAATTTGTAAAAAATATACACATGGTCACGTGATCGTGAATGCCTTCACTTCTGAACGTGAGTCTGTCTGATGTTGGCGCCGTGACATTTCAAGTATTCACGAGACCCAAACAAATTGCATTTTTTAGATCATTATGTGTATTTAATATTGTAAATGTTAAATAATAATAAATATTTTCTTATGTTGGTTAATATACTACTACCAAGCTTAAGTGTTAACTCGTTTTTAAAATAAGGTCAATGAGTCTATTGAAGTATACCTACATACTTTAAAAAATATATTATAAAGAAAGCTACTCTATTATGAATCTGTTCGGAAACTGATGTCTGATGTGATGGATGTCAATCCATTGACATGCATTAATTAGACGGTGCCATATTTGTGTAGGTAGTACTCTTTTAGTTCGCGATCTGTCATCTACTTTTAAATACAATATCAATGATATTTTTTAACAATTATCCAAAACCAACAATTATTGACTTCTCCCCATAGTGCCATGATGACAGTTTGATGTCAGTGTAACCTTTTGCTTTTCTTTATCTGTCTATTTTTTTGGGCTTTTTCCAATTTATTATATGTGCTGTAAATAAAATAAGATCGATATATTTCTTTATATCTCCCGCGTTTTTTGTACTGTGTTTTCATATGCCGGACTCCTTTTTATAAAATAGTCTGTAAATAAACTAACATGTTGTGCAAATTCTAGAGTTTCATCTCTTGCTAAACGACATAATACCTCGTCATCACATTTTCAAGTACCCCTGTTAATTTAAGGTGCTTTCAGTACGTTCGAGCGCCTAAAATATATCGAGTACAGTACAGAGTGGGTATCTTTCTCCCCTTGAATAACAATCTACTATTTCACTTACTTATCTGACTGTACTTTAAATATGAATATTTAACTAATACATTTTGTCCTGAGCATATTTTTTGGAATTTGGATATTGACCCAAAAGTAAAAGATTTATTTATTTTTTTAAAACTTAATTGCATTGTAATTTGTACAATAACGGACTCAATGCCTATCATTATCTGCCAGTCAACGGATGAAAATGCAGAAAGTTCTATTAGTGGCGGGGAAATATAATGTGGCAGAAAGTAATTCAATGCGATAATATATCAATTAAAATATTTTCACGTAAGTTGCTTAAATGTATTGTAAATTCACCTCTTTAAGTTTTATTTAATATATTTTGGAAAAATATCAATGTATATTACAGGGTGACTTAAATTCGACATATTCTTTTTGGGTTGTGATAATGATCCAATTTCCAAAAAAATTAACCTTAATGTCCCCAGTACCAAAGTGTTCCTTTATCGAGATATTCAATCTTCTCGAAAATCCTAAAAAAAACAATTAATAAAATGTAAGTGTTTTGAATTAAGTTGTTTGAATTTTTATCAGTTACTAATAAATCAACTAACATTTATTTATACTAATACTGGGACGAATGTCAAACATTTTAAAATAGCAAGTGATTTCTATTTACATTTTCGAATACGTCAAATTTCAAGTCACGCTATATATGTATGTTTAGGTTCTATGAAGATTTCTAAAAAAATAATGGGTGATCACATCGACAAGTATATAGTCCAACTTGACACTGATCTCGACCCGAAAGATAGGTCAAAACGATTTCTCATCCGTCGTCTATATAATCTTTGACGCGTCAGAGTGGCTTAACGTTTTTAGCGGCGCTCTGCTGGGATCTCATTCGCCACACGCACTCAGTGGTGATCAGTCACCTCCGAACAATCAAAAATGAAGCTGCTGCTCGCATTCGCCGGTCTTGTGGCCTTGGCCTCCGCCAACCAACCGCTCACCACCAGCAAAGTCGTCTGCTACTATGACAGCAAGAGCTACATCAGAGAAGGTATTTTTATTGTTTTTTTTGCTGTGCGTCTAAATTTTATTTTTATTTTTATTATATTATGCCAGTAATTCTCTCGTATAAATACCGTTAACCGTTTTCATACAATTTAAAATGCGATGCATCACTACCTACCCTCCTTCGATGAATAAATCTTTGGTTGGATCTCACAAATTCAGTGCCTTGTTTTTTAAGCATTTTCCTCATCATTGTTTGAGATTTTACAGAATATGTTAATGTGCTCAGTATTATATCATCGACCTTAGCAAGTCATCTTTAAATAAACAGTTACTTAGACACAACACGAACTATAAAGGAAGTTGACCATGATTTGTTTGCTACCACGGTCAATACTTATTAGCATTTAATATTAAACTACGTACGATTTATGCTCTGATTTTTAAGTAAATTCTGTTGGAAAAAAATGAGGGTAGATTCTACAAAAAAACGTAACGGATTTAAAATCAATTGATAAACGACTCTTTAGTTCAACATACAATAGCACTCCTTTAATATTTTCTCAATAAAACGATTTTACTCTTAGCTCGACCATTGTGCAGCATTACAAATCAAGTTAGGTAGGAGCATTGAAACAGTACGGCTTATCGGCGATTATTAAGTCATTGAAATCCGCTATACCGCTAACTCCATCTCGTTTGTAAAGATTTTTGCAGTTTTATTAAAAAAATATCAAGGAAAATATGTAATATTTTTAAAGTCGATGGGGAGTAGTTAAACTTATACGAGTATGTGGCACTGTATGAAACAATTCTTGCGTAGCTGAGTATCTCTAAACAGGATAAATTAATCTAGTTCGTAATAATGTTTACTGGTTTCGCGACATGATGTGTAATACGAAAATTGTCTGCCTACCTACACAATTCATTGGCGTTCTAGAACCTTCTAGAGACTTTTTTAACGACCTAATTTCATTTTCTCGAACTACCTACATAGCGTAGGTGTAACGTATTACTATGGCTTGGTGGCATCCTCTATTGACCACGTGTTTTCCTAGGACTTCGACAGCGATTTGACGTTCGGCCCCAGCGAACTTTGTTTCGTCCCTGGCCCCGTCCCACCCCGACCCCGTAATTTTAATAATTATTATTCTACTCTGGACGTTGAAGAATCTGACACAGTAAAAATCATGAAAATCGGTACATCTGCTCAATTTGGTGGAAATGATGAAATAACCAACATCCAATAAATAATAAGCGAAATCGGCCCAGCCGCGTGATGTCGTGACCAAGATCAATATGGATTCATTTCTATATAGTAGAGAAGACAGTGCAACTGCGCCTTAGTACGACTCCAAAGTTTTTTCCATTCAATAAACACAGAGGTAGAATTTGTAATATAGCATTATTTGTAACTGGATTTGTTAGAAAGATTATAAGAGCATGAGGTCAGCCTGGTAATTCCGAAGGTAAATTCGGTTAGTTAAACCTTGTAAACGTTGCCTTTTGAAGAAGTTAATTAGAGTAGTTGACTACAGATAATATATTTTTTTCTTCTTAGACTTTCATGGCCATTATGTTACTTTAAAATCGGAACCCTGTTACTCGCTATTCAGATTTCCACCATTTTTTCTTAAACGCGGGTAGAACCATTTCTTTGTTCACAGAAAATAATGTCTTTATGATTATATAGTAATTGAATAAGGTCTAGATACGTTTAATAATAACTTCACTTTAAACTGTTTTAAAAATGTTGTTTGTAATGAACACCTATATTTCTAAATAGCTGTATGTTAACAAGGCTCTTTATAATAAATAATAGATTGTTAATTATTGCGCTAAAACCAGTTATAACGACCAATTTAACTTAACATAATTTGAATGCACTAATTGAAGATATACTATTTTGTAAAACCGGACAGTACCCACTAAACTCTATGAAGGTATACTAAAAATTTTTCGTTACAAAATAAGTTATTTTTTTACTTCGTACTTTTACTTTCTACGAGTTAAGATGTTTACGGATTCCTCACCAATATCATAATTGTATGTTACATTAACGATAGATAAGAAACGTTAATCACTTCTGTCACAAAAGCATTATCAACTGTTTGGACCTTATGACCTTATATCGCCCTGTTAACAAACGTTCACATGATAAATACAATTACCAATTACTCAATTATGAAACTTCTTGGAAGTGTAGAAACAAACATTCAGAAATATGTTTATTATTTTGCCTATTTTTCCTTATTAATTTTAATTTAATTTGTTCTACTATGCTTCTAAAAAAGGGTAGTTTGATAAAGCACTATTTTTATTAGTGTAAGTTTTTTTTGATAACTGCCAGATCATTCATATGTGACTTTAAATTCTCATCATCGTCACGGACACTTCAAATGTTTGTCTGAGTCATCCAGATTAACAAACATAATGAAATCAAAGTCGTCTGCCACATTATTTCTTCTCTACTTCTTTATTCTTATATATGTAGTATTCATATACAGGGAGTTTCAAGTAAGGTGACCAACATATTCTTATACATAAGTGATTCAGCGATTTTTCGTAGTTACCTAGATATTTGCTAATAAAGTATGTATGGAAAAAAAACAAAATTCGACTAAAATCGCTTGTATTATTCCTATACAGCACCGTTTTCAATTTCTACTGAAATCTTGTTCAAAATAAGTAAATCCAGCTTCAAAATAATAAACTGCCTTTAAAAACTGAATAAAAAGCTTAAATAACACATTTGTCTTCCATTTAGGGGAACACATTCTTCAACTCCAAAATAACTTGTTTTTCCTTAAAAAGAAGACTAATGCGTTTTTATTGACTTCATTTTAAGCTTTTTAACAAATTTTTGAAGGTGTTTTTTTTAAAATGATTTTTAGTTATTACTATTATTGAGATAATAATATGTCTCCACATCTACTGAACTGATTTTGATGTTACTTACACTGTACCCTTTGTTGAACTATACCTGATTGAACAAAAAAAAGAATCATTTCGCTATGACTTCTCGTTTTTAAGCAATCCTGCGACAAATAAAATTTTTGCACGCGTGTTAAAAGCCTTGATAGATCCACATAATAAAATTTTATCCATTCCGATTCTGATGATATCACATACCAATAGATCGTATTGATTACCTCCTTTTTTTGAAGTAGGTAAAATTATCTCTAACTACCAAATATTGATAAACATACAGGAGTCCATTTGATAGATATGGTGGTCTCCTATCACAACGCATCGGCATGACACGTCTTGAAACACCCTGTACACATAAAAAAAAGACGGGTGTACCGATTTTCATGATTTTGAATTAGTTCGATTCGTCCTCGTCTCGAATAGGACAAATAGGGAGGAAAATTCGCAGGGACAGCTAGTTATAAATAATAAGGAATCTTATTCCTTTACCTAAATAATAAATGACTGTAGTGGATTGGTAATCAAAAAATGTGACCTTGTAATCAAATCTTAAACTTAAGAGTGTTTCGCAGTTTTATTGACAGTAAATGTTCTTAAATTTAACGATAGGAAAGATTGGTATAATAAATCAAGCACAGGCAGCTATGTAGGTACTATAACAATCAATACAATTGAATAAGTGTAGTCTACGTCGACCGATGCCGCGATGACATCAGGCTGGGAAGATTTACAAAACCTACTTACTTTGGGGCCACTTGACCTCCACTTACTCGTACAGATTTCACCTTATGCAATACAATATGAATACAATATTTACTCCTTATACGTTGAAGATCTAAATTGGGATTGAAACTTACAACACACACAAATATAAACAGTGAAGGCTATGATATAATTGTGTTATAATCATATTTGTCTGTTACATTTATGATCGTCAAGTGTAAGGTACATCACATACGGTTGACGACATGATGCTAAAGTACATTAATATATACACATAAAGGTTTTGTTACACTGGTTGGCGGTTTGCGGTTAGTTCGCCCGGACCGCTAATTCATATAATAAAATAATTAAAAAATAACGGAGAAGTCTGACAGATTTAAAAAAATATATATTTTATTGTGGATTTAGAACGCTTATGAGATGACTCATGGTTTGTTAAGAGTACTGTTTGTAGACAAATGACAATTTATTATTTTATGTGATCTCTCTGCAAGTTTTTTTTTTAAAATACTGAAGCAGGTAGGCATTGCTTTTTACCAAAGCTAGTCTTTTATAATTATTTCTCTTATTAAACCAGGCCAAGCTCGCATGCTGCCTTTGGACTTGGACCCCGCTCTGTCTTTCTGCACCCACTTGGTCTACGGATATGCCGGAGTCCAGCCTGATACCTACAAGATGGTACCCCTGAACGAAAACTTGGACGTTGATAGACTTCATGCCAACTACCGTGCTCTCACTAACTTCAAGACTAAGTACCCTGGCTTGAAAGTCCTCCTCTCTGTTGGAGGCGACGCCGATTTGGAAGAACCTCAGAAATACAACCTTCTGGTGAGCTTGGGGTATTAATTAAAACGCTTTAGCCTTAATTACGATGATGAATTGATTGATGATTGATGACGGTATTATTAAAAGCGCTAACTTCAAAAGTTAGCGCTTCCTACCGTATCTTTACGTGGCTTACCAAACATGGAGCATTACAAACTTGTGCCCTTAAAATTTCTCATCTGCACAATGCTGCAGTATGTTGGAAAGCAACAGTTGCGTCTCGACAATAAGGGCATTGTCGAGACGCAACTGTTGCTTTCCAACATACTATCATAGCAATCTTATCGAGTTAGGTATATCGCTATTCAACTTGCTAAATTGTCGTCTATAACTAAATGTACTGTTTTCAGTTGGAGTCACCGCAGGCGCGTACTGCATTCGTCAACTCGGGCGTCCTGCTCGCTGAACAGCATGGTTTTGATGGCATTGATTTGGCATGGCAATTCCCTAGGATCAAGCCAAAGAAGATTCGTTCTACTTTGGGTAAAATTACGTTGATTGAAGTTTTAAAACCTAAAATAAACAAAATGCAAGTCAATAGAACGTCAGTCACTATAGCAGTTGCCTGCGCTCAGTTGTCGTAACGTTATTAGCGAACGACATTCAAAGCGGCGCAGGTGCAAAGCAGTTCAACCCTTTACATATTTTAATTTATATATTAGGTTTTCAATTGTTGTTCAGATCTCTTGTTCAATTTAACAGCTTATTAAGTCATAATATGATTAAAATATATCTCTGATGTAAAGAAATGATCATAATATGATCATACAGATTTTAGTTATAAATATTAATACAAACACGTTGAGGTACTTAAAAAATAGGTTGTTTTCAGTTTCATCTCATGCGATATTGTTTTGCTTCTGATCTACCATTGGTTTGTTCTAACCTCCAATATCGTCAGACTTGTAAAAGACATTTTATCATTACGATCTTCATTTCAGGTTCCATTTGGCACGGTTTTAAGAAAACTTTCGGCACCACCCCCGTAGATGACAAGGAGTCCGAGCATCGCGAAGGCTTCACTGCGCTGGTCCGCGAAATGAAGCAGGCTCTCAGTGTCAAGCCCAATTTGCAGCTCTCTGTGACTGTCTTGCCTAATGTCAACGCATCCGGTAAATATAATTATAAGATTTCATTTTCGGTTATAACACATAGCTTAACCATAAAAAACCGGCCAAGTGCAAGTCGGACTCGCGCACTGAGGGTTCCGTGCCAACTTTAACTGAATTAGGGAATCCACTTAGTAAAATACCAAAATATTTTGTTGACAGCAAATATAACTTTGTTTTTCATAGTGTCTGTATAATGTAAAAAGTTATGTTTGCGGTTGATAAAAATGTGCTATATCTCAAAAACTTTTCCTTCGATTCCGTCCAAACCAATTTTCGTTGAAAGTATTTGTCTAAGGTCTACATTATATATTTTTTCCAAAATTTACGCTCGCTTAGTTTAGAAGTCAGATGGGGGGGGGACGCCCATTTTTCCACTTTGGAAGCGTCTAGCTTTGAAACGTTAGACTTTAAAAGAAAATGGATTTAGGAATTTCTATGTCGTTTTAAAAGACCTATCCATAAACACCCAACACGCATAGGTTTGACGAAATTTTGTTTGTTTGTTTTAGTTTCATGTATAGAAGCCCCCCCCCCCCCCCCTTAAATGTCATTATTTTTAATTTTTAATATAAGAATCGTAAAGCGGTTAACAGGATACATCTTCCTACCAAATCTCAACAGTGTGATGCTTATAGTTACAGAATAAAGTGGCTGTGACATACGGACGGATAGACAGACAGACAGACAGACTTGACGAAACTATAAGGGATCCATTTTTTGCCATTCGGCTACGGAACCCTAAAAATGACAAAATAAACCGTAAGTTTTAACTAATATGGTGCAACCGAGCCTTAGTTAGCCTTTTTTACTGCTAGGTATAATTCTATCACCCTCCACACCCAATTACGTTGTGCTCAATTATTATATATTCAAACTGAAGGTTACGTGAAATTTACCTAATAATAATTAAGTGCTAAGTTTTGTAGGCTAGTTAGGATTGTTTGAAACTAATAAACCATATTAATTTATGATTCATATCCATTAAAGCACATTATTCTAAACTGACACAGGTTACACTTATTGTGACATAATTCAAATAATCTTAACCGTTTGATCTGCGGTTTGCATAGTAAGTAACACTATTTGAGCGTTCCATTTAGGTGAATGCGTTTCCATCAATTGACCGCTAATTACAAGCCGAATGAACCAAAGGGCGATTATTGTGGTCAACGTGGCAAATTAATGGAGGCCTACAAATACGGCCCGGTGTTAGTGAAATGGGCATGTCGTATTTATCACGATGTACTCGTATTCTGAAATTGAGCTGAAAATGCTATAAGTTTTTACATACAGAAAGATATGCAAGATATTTTCGTTATTTAATTTCTAATGTGTTTGGTTACTCGGCTTAAACACCAATATATTACCTACAATATTTTTACTTTTTTGGATTCGTCTGAACTCTAATACGCTATAGGGGAAAAAAAAGAAGTTCGCCGGAACCGCTATTATGATCTAAAGCCAACCTTATTAACATACATTATCCTGAGTGTACTATGGATTACCCTGTCTGAATACATTTGTCTTCTACAGTCTACTTCGACGTCCCCGCAATCATCAACCTGGTGGAGATCGTCAACATCGGGGCGTATGACTACAATACTCCTGAGAGGAACCCGAAAGAGGCCGACTACACGGCCCCCATCTACACCCCACAGAACCGCAACCCACTGCTCAATGCTGACGCCGCTGTCACTTACTGGTACGATACAATTTATAAAATCCTAACTATGGATAGCTGTGGATTGGATGGTGCATGTCCTTTTAGCAATCTTCTTTCGTACTTTGGAATCAAAATTTGTGGCAAAGCAATGCTATCAACTATTCATTGCACCATTTTCATGATTTTGTCACCTTATTGTAGTTGGATGCCAAATTGTTCCAACCACTTTGTATTAATTGGATGCTAAAAGTTCGAGTAGCCCTTTTCTTTTAGATGAATGCTGGCTTATTTTTAAGGATTTTATATAAACCCACAATTCAAAATTAATGAAAACCAGAGTAGTTCCTAAATCGTAATGGTATTTACAGTGTAGCAAGTAAAATAAAATTTAATCCGAAGCCATCCCGATTTTCAATTTCGTATTGAAATGTCACCGGATGAATCTCGGTGACCTCGTTTGCTTCAATCGTAAATCTGCGTCTGTGTTTGTAACTCATACTTTTTGCTTAACTTGTAGGCTTCAGCACGGCACTCCTGCCAGCAAGATTGTTCTTGGTGTCGCCACTTTCGCACGTACATGGAAACTTGACGGTGACAGCGAAATCTCAGGAGTTCCCCCGATCCACACGGATGGACCTGGTGAAGCAGGTCAGTGTCAAGCATTTTTAAGGCTTTTATATCGTATATTATATAAAATATAGTGACTCTATATTTTGATCTTTATTCCATTGACTTTGCGCCCAAATCCAATGTTTTCATCCAGACTTAAAATGTTGAAAATATACATTGCTATTTACGGATTTCGAACCCACTACCTTTGATGTTCCGTTCCATTACTATTCAAATTGAGCTAATTACCTATTCGTATCGTGTGTTTATGAATCAATATTTAGAAAAAAAAACGTCAATGTGATGAAATTTTCTCAAATCTGTTGTTACCATGCCTAATATTTTCTCACTCTGGATTTCTTTTTCAGGTCCCTACACTAAAGTTGAAGGTTTATTGAGCTACCCGGAAGTCTGTGCCAAGCTCATTAATCCCAACCACCAGAAAGGCATGCGTCCTTATTTGAGAAAAGTTACTGACCCAAGCAAACGCTTCGGTAAGAGTTCCTTGTATTATGTATACATAAGGCCAACTTGCAGCAAATTAATTGAAATAAAACCTAAGTCTTGCAATATCGTACGTTAACCTTTAGCCATAACAGTTTTTTGTACAAAGAAGAAAGTCATTTGGCATTCAAAGCAAAGATATCGATCTTTGCCACCGAGACGTTGTTTGTTTGTTTATTTGCGATTATCTCTGGAACCACTGATATATAGCATATTTGCCGGGAAAGGCTATAAGGCTATATAAACCATCCCACACACTGCAACCTTTAGGAGCGGAGTAATATCTAGTGTTTACCTAAACGTTTAAATTATGCTGCATGTTGATATTCTAGTTATAGTATTCATGAGGGTTGATGGGACATATAAAACTTATTTCAAATTATTTGTGCATAAAACCTTAGAACGTTAGCTATGAAATCAGCGCTTCATTTAACTTTTCAGACATGGGACTAACTAAGGACGAAGATTTATCTCATTTGTTTGGTTGGTACTCATTTTTTGCAGGCTTTATAATAGGGAATATAGGTATTTTTCTATATGTTAAGTAACTCCCGTATGGAATCTTGGGTATTTACAACGTAACAGCATTCTAAGGTTGTTGAATTGGATCATTGACGAAATCAGTAACTTCCTAAAATCTAAACAAATGATTGAGTACACAAAATCGAAATAAAGGTAGAATAAACGTTAAATTTGATATTTTGAGACGTTTCTGATCTGATACCATCTTCCCTATAGTTTTAATTGATGTAAGATATTTTTTACACATATTCCCTGTTGCATTCTAGTTACATTAACACATGAGTGGGAGTAAGCACTGGTATTTTAAGTATTTCACGCCTCTCTAACATTAGCGGCATGGAATAAGGTATATTACCTAATTTATTTAAAAATATATACGTATATATTTGGGGTAGCTTGCAAAAAGGTTATATAAATGTTACACAAATCTTTGAATTAATGTACTAGTAATCCTTTTTCTACGGATACGTATATCCTTTTTTAATTTCTGCATCTGAAAAAGTAATATGTAACAGCTTACGATATAAAAGAAACGTATTAAAGGAAAATAATCGTTTTACAGGTACTTACGCATTCAGGCTTCCTGAAAACGACGAGGCCGGCATTTGGGTGAGCTACGAAGACCCGGACACTGCTGGACAGAAGGCTGCTTTTGTGAAGTAAGTACATAACATACCTAAAAACTTCCATCATGATAAGCCATAGGACGTCCATTGCTGAAAGGCCTTCCCCAAAGTTATCCACAGCGATGATGCGATCTTAACAAGGTGTCGTCTTGTCGGAGGACGCCCTAAGCTACGCTTTTATTTGAAGATTCTCCAATCTAGAACTTTCCTGATCCAACGCTTAGAGCTGAAGTCAATTCTTCGCGGTAAAGAAACTTTATTACTAAATAATATAATTAAACTGAAGTGTTTCTATCTCGGGAACCCGTCTCGCGTCTGATTGGAAAACATGTTTTTGTGTGAAATAGTTCATTTATCGGGAAAGGTTATAGGACTATGTAATATCACGCTACGATTTATTGGTTTGTAAATGCGCAGACGCAGTTACGAGGGACCGTTAGTAGTTCTATCACCGAAGAGAGACGTTTGTGAACCTTTGCTAGATTCTAAGACAGACTTTATATTGAGACAAATTTTTATTATTATATTTTTACTAAAAAATATGGTTTTGACACCATACTTTTCATACTTCTGCTTTAAGAACAAGATTATATATAAAGATACTTACATCTTTACAGATCGAAGAACCTTGGAGGCATTTCAATCGTGGACCTCTCCTTAGACGACTTCCGTGGTCTTTGTACTGGTGACAAATACCCCATTCTTCGTGCAGCCAAATATCGTCTGTAACAATGAAACAATTGAAACTTTGATTTTACATTAGTGCCTTAACCATTCTTTTTCATCAATGACATTTACTTCCAGAGAGAAGTGGATCAAGAACTAATACTATTTATATTTTTAGTAAATGTAAGCTTAAATGATTAATGACATGTTAATGTATTTAGTGCTGTATTTAAAGTAAGATTTTCAAATTGACTAAGTGTTCTGATCATTAATTTTTACTTCTCTGTATGTAATTTGAATGTATTCCTCCTATTATTATTATTTTCTGTTCTGTAACTATTTTAAATAGTTGTAATTTCTTCTTCCTTGAATCAAAACACTGAAGGGATATATTTCGCGCACATTTATTTAATACCTGACGTTTTGAATGCCTAACGGCGTCATCCATGGTCACTGGCAGGACAAGCCAAGGTTGCGAAATATATCCGTCAAGTGTTATAATCCAATGAGTTGTTTCTTCTTTCTGTTTACTATCGAATCTTTGTTATTCCTGCTGGTAGGATAATATACCTGACAAGAATCGTCATTGATTGATTGATTGCATACAATTTTCTTTACAATAAAAGACTTATGTATTAAAATTTCTTTCATTAAAATGCTAATTTCAAGTAAAATATTATCCTTACCTTAGAAATCCTGTATCATTTAGGTAGGTACACAACCGTTATCAATTACTTTTAGTTGATTTACTTAATATATCGGAGAGTAGCTTAATTTTCATCTGAGTCGATTTTATCAAAGTTAGTTAGGACTTATCTGACCGAATAAGTATAAAAATACCGATTTTAATATGTAATTTTCTCAAATTAGGTTTTGTGTCATATTGGACGAATATTTACTAGGTATCTGACGTCGTTAAAATCGGCTGTTAGGCAGTTAAATAAACATTCATCAAAGTGATGGTTCTCTTGCCGCACAAAAACATCCTACCTGTGACCACGAACGCTGTAGTGTTCGAAACGTCGGGAACAAAACTAAAATAAATTAAATGTCCGTAAAGTTTTCTGTAAAGGGTAGGTAATGAAATAATTCATAAATCACACTTCTCCGGGGCGGGACCACCTTGAGATTGGTAAATTAATATGCAAGAAAAAAATGTAGATAATGTGTATATAATAGACTGAATTAAATAAAATTTATATCTATAGATTCGTTGTAAAGTTAGTGGGCCCGCCGGAAAGCGTACTCACCAGCGGGCCCACCAGGATAATTTCGCTACCTAAGGATTTTTAAATTTATTTTATGACACTATAAATTGTAAATTAAATGTAAAACAATCTACTAGTCAATGTCATATTTAGTTTAGTCTATAAATTGTAACGACCACTTTGAAATTTGCCTCCGGAATATTAGAGAAGCGCCTGGTAAAAAGGCATTGGCAAAGTCTTCTTTAGGAGTGAGTGTAGTTTTCTATATGCTATTTAGTTAGTTTATGACATTATTTAACTGTATGGTTTATTTTTTTCCTGTAATAATTAAATCAACCATCTTATGGAAGACTATTTTACATTGAAGCTATGCTCATTTACTTTAAATAGACGTAATCATAGTTGAAAGTATCTAAAACATACAAATGAAAACAAAAGTGAGCTACCCACATTTTCATGAATAAATCATTGTCAATATTGAGTTCTTACTAGAAGTTATTCGTGTTTTATTTGTCAACATGAAACGTGGAAAAATACTTTCTGTGTGTTTGTTTCAATTTTTTGCGACTTTCGGAAATACCACATTCATGCAGTTCTGTGTATAAAGACATAAGTAGAACATTATGTGCTCGTATGTCGTCTTACGCTTTGTACTAAATATCCTTTAATAAATATCCTTTGGACATTCCCACACATTGCCATCTAGTCCCAAAGTAAGCTACTCAAAGCTTGTGTTATGGGTGCCAGACAACGGATTTAATACTTAAATTATTTTTGTTTGTAAATACATACATGATATACATAAAAAACACCCAGACCAATAAAAACAGACATGTTCGATCGAACCCGCAAGCCGCTGCGTAGTAGGCGATTTCTCGACCACTACACCAGATGGGTCGTCCCTTACTTTTCGGTTAAACGATTTTTTTCTTATTTATTTGAAAGTGACAAAAGTAGCAGTGAAAGCAATTACAGTTACAAAACCGGCCAAGTACGAGTCGGACTCGCGCACTGAGGGTTCCATGCCAACTTTAACTGAATTAGGAAATCCACTTACTTCCACTTAGTAAAATACCACAATATTTTGTTGACAGCAAATATAACTTTGTTTTTCACAGTGTATGTATGAAGTACAAAGTTATGTGCTATATCTCAAAAACTTCTCGTTCGATTCCGCTCAAACTCATTTTCGTTGAAAGCATTTGTTAAGATCTACATTATATTTTTTTTTCAAAATTTACACTCGCTTAGTTTAGAACTTAGATGGGCGGGGGGAGGGACGCCCATTTTACCACTTTGGAAGCGTCTAGCTATGAAACGTTAGATTTATAGGTTTGACTAAAAAAATATTTTTGGTTTTAGTTTCATGTATGGGAGCCCCCCTTAAATATCATTATTTTCAATTTTTTGTATGAGAATCGTAACAGACAGACAGACAAACAGACAGACAGACAGACAGACAGACAAACGGACTTGACGAAACTATAAGGGTTCCGTTTTTTGCCATTCGGCTACGGAACCCTAAAAAGTAGTAGTAGTAGTAGTAGTAGTGGTAGTGACAATGCAGGTAGTGGTAGTGAGTGTACTGGTGATGACATTAAGAACACAGGTGAGACAGACATGTCACTGTGTTTGTTGTCACTGTTCTTTTTTGTTCTTCCAAACACACAGAAAGTCTTTTCCACGCTTCGTGTTGACAAATAAAACACAAATAACTTCTAGTAAGAACTCATTAACTATCTAAATAGCATTATCACGCATACGTCCTGATAGAAAACTACACTCACTTACTCCTAAAGAAGACTTTGCCAATGCCTTTTTACCAGGCGCTTCTCTAATATTCCGGAGGCAAATTTAAAAGTATTCGTTACAATTTATAGACTAAACTAAATATGAAATTGACTAGTAGATTGTTATACATTTAATATACATTTTATGGTGTCATAAAAGAAATTTAAAAATCCTTAGGTAGCGAAATTATCTTGGTGGGCCCGCTGGTGAGTATGCTCTCCGGCGGGCCCACATTGATTTTGATTTCACAATAAATCTATAGATATACATTTTTTTAATTGAGTCTACAATTATAAACACATTATCTACATTTTTTCTTGCATATTAAATTCACCAATCTCAAGGTGGTCTCACCCCGGAGCAGCTCCTATATATCGGACTATAGAAACCGACAGAGAATAATTTTGTCTTTTAGAGTTTTCATTTCATTTCATTTCAATAATCGGGGCCACTTTCGCTACAACCAGAGTGACCCTATTGGTTTAGAGCCGGATTTTTGATCCGTAGCAAATTTTATATATAAAATTCTCGTGTCACAATGTTCGTTCCCGTACTTCTTCGAAAGGGCTTGACCGATTCTCATGATATTTTGTGAGCATATTGAGTAGGTCTGAGAATCGGCCAACATCTATTTTTCATACCCCTTAGTGATAAGGGTTGTCCACCCTTAACATTTTTCTTTAATTACGTAACTGGGCGGGACGAGGCCGGGCAAGACGTGGATGGGGGCGAAACAAAGTTCGCTGGGTCCGCTAGTTATAATTTAAAAATAAGGTAAGAGACACGAGAGATGAATATCTACGACGCGTTTGGTGTATTAGATAGCGCTCCTTACTATTACCCCGGCGGTCGCGGGTTTATTCCCGCAAGGTACAAATGTTTGAGTGATGAACACGAACATTTGTACCTACGTCATGGCTGTTTATAAGTATGTATTTAAGTTTTTAAGGAAAACGCCATCGGGCCCCGTCATAATCGTTGTCTGGTAAAAACAAGGAAGAAAATTCCTCACTTCGAAACCGCGACAATTGGTGTGTTTTCTGGCGCTTATTTTAATTTATATTTGACTTTGTTAATGAGAAAACCCTAATTCTATTGTATAACGCTTATGTTCGATCACAGTTAGAATACGCATCAGTTGTGTGGAATCCTCATTACGCTACGTATATCGACCTTCTGGAGAACATTCAAAACAAATTTGTTCGACGTTTATCTTATAGATTTAAAAAATGTAACACTAATATTATTCAATCTCTAATAACCCGCCGTGAACATAGGGATCAGATATTCTTATACAAAATCATTAATAATGTAGTTTATAGCCCGTACTTGTTAAGCAGACTTTCTTTTAAATGTATTAAGTCACGAACTCGTCATAAGAGTACTTTCGATGTACCCATTTGCAGGACTAACTACTGGAGAAATGGTTTTATTGTCAGAGCAAGAAGCAAGTACAACTCAAGCTTCATACAGATAGATATCTTTCATGAGAAGTTATCACGATTTCGTTTTCTTTTAAAAACGAATGTGTAGTGTGCTATAATTACTATTATTACTTTTGTGAATAAGTGCCATCTTTTTCTTTGGATGCAGTTCGGTCGCCAGTGCGTCGGGTTATACATTTTTGTTGTTAGCTAGCCCATATTACAACTACGTAGATAGCGCAGTGTTGACCCCAGCGTGCTGTTGTCCGAACATGCATGTTTTGTAAATCTACAGTATGTTGTTCATATTTTTTCTTCCGATTGTCTATTTGACTTATCTTGTAAAATCTAGCAATGGAAACGCATAAGGCTAATGTGTTATGATTTTAATTTTTACTTCTTAAGAATTATTGTAAAGCTGATGTTTCCTTAATAAAGAAAAATAAAGAAATAAAGAAATTAATTGACTTAAGATTTCGTTTTTTACGGGTATTTTTTTCCCTCATGTAATCATGTATTTCATCGTAAAAGTTTTCAGCTGATGTTTGTGGATCTGCCATTGAAGTAAGTGATATTTTTTAGGCATATTTGCGCCCCAATTTACAATATCTCCCCAGCTCGTTACTCGTAGACATACTCATAACTTTTTCTTATACTGTCCTTCATTGTAAATATTCTCAGCTGCAATTTTTGGATCTGCCAATGAAGTAAGCAAATATTTCAAGGCATATCGTTGGATTGGCTTGAAGCTACTACACCAATTACATTCAGTTTTGCACTATTTATTTTCCATTGAATAAGCATCTTTTTACCCGTGATGGACGGCAGAACGTGTATTGCGTTTGGGTTAAAAGGAAGTTTCTGTGTTTGTGTGCGCAAACGAATGTTCCCATGTATCTCAAGAACGGCTTGATCGATTGACATGCAGTTTTCTGCAGTGGATTAGTAAGTTATTGGCGATGGTTTTTAGATAGGTATTAAAGGGTTAATCCACCAGGGCGCGCTGTAGTTGCCATCTTTCTTTTGTAAAATGACTTGAATGTCCCCATGTATCTCAAGAATGGCTTGACCGATTGACATGCAGTTTTCTCCAGGTGATTCATAATTTATTGGCGACGGTTCTTAGATATGCCTTTTAGTGTTAATCCACTTGGGGGCGCTGCAGTTGCCATTTCTTTCTGTCGTAAAATAACTCGAATGTTTCCATGTATGTATGTTCAGAACGGTTTGACTGATTAACATGCAGTTTTCTTTTTCAATCTAAGTGTTTCAAATCCGTTTATTTGTAATCTGACGATTTATTGTTACATGTACCGAACTTCATACATTGTAAAGTAAACTGAAATGACGAATCACGGAGTAGGTGTCAGGACCACTATTTCCAGTGGTCCTGACACCTACCCTGGTGGGTGTGGGTCGTGTTAGGTTAACATGTAAGTACCAATAAAAGCGTAAATGCTCTCATATCATATCTCACATCTCAAATCATACCGAGCTTGTTCACAATAAATCGTCAGATTACAAACTACCGTATTTAAAACAGATTGTAATCTTGCTGTTTTTACTATTTTACTCTTTACACCATTAGGTAGGTATTTAAACTATTTTTGAATTGGCTATTGTCAATGTGTTTTTTAATATTTTGGTGACAGTAGTGTCAGTTAACAAATTTATCATTTTGATTGACAAAACTCGTACTCTAAAATTATTGTCATTATGTTTTCTCACCGATTTACAAGAGTCACAGTCGCTCCACGACTTCTTACCCCAGGAGTAATATTTTTAGGAAAACACTCTCTTTTATGCCCGGAAAGTAGAAAGGCCCGGAAGGGCGTCCCAGTATGTCCTGAACCTGGAAGCAAAGGATCCAAAATTGGGGCGGTGAGTGGTGGTGGTGTAGGCACAAAACGTCCTGGGCTAAAACGCGGAGAACCCGGTAAGGTTCGACTGGGCTTTATTCCTGAAGAATGGTTTCTATTCTTTCATTCAAAGACGGGTGTCTCAGGCCCATATATCTTCGGCATAGTGCTAGCAAACTATTTAGTAAGCAAGGAAATCTTCGTCATGGAACACGAATACTACAGCGGATTGTCAATAGCCTTAATTTTATATCTCGCCGCTACTAAGTTAGGGCCCGGAGTCGGGGCTAGATTAGACAAAGAGGTTGATGCCGTGGCTGCGGATTTTAAAAATAGTAGAAAAGCTGAAATCGACGGCTATGAAGCTATGATTAAAGACGCTAAAGATGCTCAATGGAGAGCTGAAGGTCAAATTGATTTGATCAATGCCAAGAAAGAGAACGTGGCCATGCAACTTGAAGCTGCATATCGCGAGCGACTTATGCTTGTGTACAAACTTGTTAAAGGACGTATGGAATATCACGTAAAAAGATACCAGTCTGAGGCCCGGATTCATCAAAAATGGATGATTGATTGGATATTAGAGAACGTGAGAAAATCAATAACTCCAGAGTTCCAACAACAAGCATTGGATAGTGCTATCCGTGACTTAGCTGCTATTGCTAGTCGAGCAAAATAAATATTACCTATGTAGAATTTACTGTATTTTTAAATAACAACCGTAGTTTATGTGATTTTTTATCTTCAACGACAAACTAGGTGGTAGTTATATTACACAAATAAAAGTAGGTAGTAGGAAAGTTTATAGGCCCTTATTTATTTTATGGCATGTGTGGCCTCAAGTTTACTTTACATAAAAATATATTTTCTAGTATAATATCTCCTTGCTTTATATTTTATAAAATATGTCGCTGACTATTTTTGTGTTTATCTGTGTACATTTAGTTGTATTCAGTAATAGTTCTCACAAACGGGTTTTATTAGCAAAGAGTGAAGAGTCCGCTGAATCGACTTCACAAGCGCCTAGTATGTAGCTTGGTTATACATATAAATAAACATCCTTTATGTTAATAAAATAATAGCACAACCTTATTATGCGGTATTACTAGTTCTCGAAAAGAAAAATCTAATAGTTAACTTTTAAGATCGATAGGTTTTTCGGTAAATTGGATTAAAAAAATAAGTGTTTCATTCCTATATAGCTCTAAATTTATCAAACTTTGTTTCGCATGAGGTATTTCATAAACACTTATATCAAAAATAATATGTGATACTTGAAATATAAATCGCGCTTAACAATATAAACTTTAAAATTCTATTTTTTTTTAAGTTGACCCCATGATAGCCATAGAAAAAAAATTGAATTGGAATGTTTGGTGTAAGTACCAACCGAATTCATTTGATTGTGAAGGACGGGGATTAAGTCAGTCAAGGTATGCAAAGTTTATATGCTACACGCTTAATGCTAGAAATAATATGCTTTCTAGTGCTACCTACTTTTAGTGCAACGGAGTGGAATTCAGGGTGACATCCTGACACTATCCAAATAAATGACTCCACTCATGAATATGAAAAACTTTTAACTATGGTCGAACCGAATTCGATTTCACCATTGGTTCCATGATATAAGTTGTACATATTCGTGATTGGAGTATTTATAATCATTATTCTCAGCTTGTCTCAATGTCATCCTGTGTATAGTTTTATATTTGTTCTGATTTTTTTGTTGTTCAACAAGTGGGCACTATTGTTAAAAATCTCAGAATCTAAAGTTCTCATTTTTTTAAAGGTGAATAATGTCATGTTCTTGCGTTTTTCTGCCTTATTTTGCCTTATTGTACACCGAATCAACAAAATATTTTTAATTAATGAGGTAAGGTAACAGTATTGTTAGAAAACAAATGTTAAAGAACAAATACACTTTTAAACGAAACTTTAACCAACAAACAGCAGATTAAAACATAATATTACCTATTAAAACCAAAAAGAGGTGGTATACATTGAAATTGCCTGTATGTGATTCTGTGGCAACGTATATCTTAGCTAGGCGAATAGACTGATTTTAAAGAATGTTTTTAGTAATTAACGTTTTATGTGGTAGAAATTTTTACTGTCTTCTCCGCAATCTTCACAGATGCGGCGTTTGATGATTCGCGCGCATAATATGGACTCTTCGTTCCGTTGACTTTGTCTTCGAAAACTGACACTCTTCAAGAGTTTTCTTCTTAGGAAGTTCTTAAGTTTTTGTACATGGATTATAACCATATCATCAAAGCTCTATTGGTCGACTGAAACCATAAACAGTATCCCATCGCATCCTTCATCACTCTTGAGTCAGAGGCATAAAAAATAACTTTGCTAAACTCTTGGTGCTCATTTTAACTCGGTTAATTGTCATTGGCTGTTGCTCACATACACATATTACACCTCATTTTAAAGTTTATAAAATTTTATTTCGTTTGATACCATCATCAATCATACCGATAAATAACAAACAAAGAACATTGATTTGTTGAAAAATGGTTTTGAAAAATGTTTAATTATTGTGAATTTTAAAAGTAATTGAGCTTTATATAAGCAACGAAGTCCCTAACATATCATTTTTTTCTTTTTATTAGTACTTAAGGGTCTGGGCTATAAAATAAACCTCAAAGTATTGCAGATATTTACGTTATTAATTAAGATATGGTCAAATACTTACTTTACCGATAAGTATTGTTTTAATAAGTGTTTTTGCTTTCATTTCACATGATTTGGTCTTCCTAGGCTTAATCCTAAAAACCATTCCCGAATTTAATTTTTGAACAGTTCCTTCCGTATGAAAGCAGTAAAATTATACTTGTGTTTGTTTGATCCCATGACTGCATTTATTAGAGTTTATACTTAACGGTTTTTATTAGAAGAAGAACACATAAATAAAACTTGTATTCGTCATTACTAACACATAAATACCTAATCTTGTTTGTCTCTGGAACTGCCTCGTTTGTTGTAAGTTTTAACCGGATGAAAAAAAGAGAGACCAAAACATTTTTCAAAACATTAAATGTACAAAAAATCATCCTTAAAGCAAGGTTTATTTTACTAATATCTAAAGCTTGTATATCGAGAGAATAAATATGCATTATTTCCTGGCTATAAATACAGAGATTATATAATTCAGCCATCCATAGAATGCTGATTTTAAGCTTTAATATTTAGATAAATTAAATAAGATGAAATGAAAAACCAAAAATTGCGCACGGGCGGGATCCGAACCTGCAACTCGCGGTTGGATCGATCGGTACGGTAGCTCGATTGGAATGAGCGCTGGCCCGGTCTGCCAGAGATAGCAGGGTTTCATCTTATAAGAATACAAAATAACACTAAGTGTCAAAAACAAGTCATTAATTAAATAAGTTAAATAAATATATTTGGGCTTTTGTAGATTCTACTACGACGTTAAAATGGACGATTGCAAAGTCTCTAGATTTGGCGGTTGCAAGTATAATAACAATAGGTTCGTCTCAATGAAGGAATGTCATGATCAATGTCGAGGCAAGTATATTTTGATTACGTTTAGACTGATGCAAGGCAAGTTTTCGTCTTAGTAAGGGGATAATTTTATGTTGATTGGACTATTCGTCCGCGCTCCGTCGCAGGTGTGGACGACGAGAGGTTGTTTGTAGAGAGTGTGCTGTATCAGGCTTTATTATAAACTGCAGGTTGACACTTAAGTGGACAGTAAACGCCTTTAACAATATATAACAGCCTTTAACAGTAAAACAAATTGTTTGTGCTATCTATGAAGCATTAGGATGAAAAAATAAATTGGCGGTGGTGTTCAGTTCCCGCCAGCACATTGTCACCCGTTTGATGAAATACAGCTGCTATTTTTAGAATTCCGTATATACTTTTTGAAGTAAATTGAATAGTGGAACCACACAACTCAACGGCTTGATTGATGATAAACAAAATTAGATGGCTACCGACGGTCTGACCGCCTGGTTTGCGAAAGCCTAGCCTAGACCGGCGGTAAGGCCGCCGGCGGGTTTCGTCAATCTACCCTTAACAATTTTAATCAATGTCTAGATTATGGCTCACAGAAAGTATCATCCAATTTGTCCGAAAGAGTTTACTGCCGCTTCCAATATGATTTCGGAACTTGCAACGAATATTTTCCCATGTAAGTACCTTGAACTTATTTAACACGAATAATACTACTGAATTAATATCTAAGAAAAAATTTAAAAAATATATAATTACGATCTTAAAATAATAAAGTTAAATCTAAAATATATATATTAATAAAAGGAGTCCCTTTAGGCAAGGTTCTGAAGATACTCGCAGCACCTTTGAATAGCAAGACTAATTCTTTGTCCGAGGTAGCTGCCAGCTCTTCGGTCTCCTGTGATGATATAAAGCGTTGTAGCGCTAGGACCCCACGGAACAAGGGTCTCGACACCGAAGGCGACAAAATCATATTCGGAGCCTAGACCCCTGTATTTGCAAGCTTTAGCTTTGTCAGCCGCTTCACCAGCGGCACCAGTTCTGTTGTTGGTTCCATGTAGATGGGAAGGGGCCAGCGTGTCCGAATAGGTTGCATCCCATGCCAGCACTAGGCCCATCTTCCATGAAATCAAACTCATGTCATCTCTTGCAATACGATTTTTTGCGAGATACGAAGAGTATTTGTTAATAAAAGGGAAACTTATAAAACATGCAGATTATACAAACGGGGCAAGCGAGCTATCATTTTTAATTCATTTTCTTGCGCCGTATCCTTGGATGAATTAACCACTGGATATGAAACGCAAGAGCGAATGTATGAAAACATCATAAGCCAATTTCTGCGGGGCGGGGGGTGCTTGTCGTGTTAATTTTCGACATTTAGTGCATGAAAGTGTCGATATTTTTTTATCGATATGTGTGGAACGAATGAATTAACGAATCTTTTGTAAAAATACATATAATTTTCATCACCAAAACAATAAATTACATTATGGACATGTTAATGCACAAAACATCGAATGAACAACTGAAACATAGAACGTTTATATGAACGATCTGGCAAGAACCACTAACTAAAACTTCTTAAGACATTGTGAAATCGCCGCCCGTAAGTACAGTCGATACCACATCAGGTTACCTACTTTTGTTGCAAACTATCCTTTATTACAACTGCATTATATCCCGCGGTGTCCCGCATCCCGCGCCTTCGCGTGCTGTTGTCCGTACATACAGCCCAGCACCATTTAAATCCTCCTATGGGATAATTAATCAGTAGATTTTTGCACTGGCATTAAATCACACTGGTGTTAAATAGATACCACATATTCGGTGATGTTTTATGTGGATCCATTTTGTCTCCCTTCGACCCACTTTTAATTCCTTAATGGATCCACAGGAAATCTGAAATTATATTTTAAGGATGTATTGCCATAAAATATGAAGTTTAAAATTTTAAAGCAAACTGTAGTATTTTTACGATTATCTTAATCTACTCTCGAGAAACATTTTTAAGATTTATAATTTTATTTTAAAAGTATTCATATTAATAATATAATAATAGTACGTTTATCGATATGATTTATCGACAATTGTCAAGCACAATTAAAACTAAACTGACAAGGAAACGAATGATGAACGTACGACAATCCTACCGTATTAAGTATACGTTATCTTGTTGATTTTGTAGTAACTGACCACTGCTTTTTCAATGGCAATGTAACTTTTCTCTTGGAAAACGCATTTCACTATTTTCAAGAAAAATATTAATAGTTATATAAAAAGTTACTCACGGATGAAAATAAATATTTATTGTGTTGCCGCTTTAATTTTTACATAAAAATATGGCACATCTACCCATTTTTTCCGACAATGTTTCTCACTGAGCTCTATCACCATACTGACAAGACGTCACCTGTAAGTGAGGCCAAAAAACCCGCTTCGTGGCTAAGGGGGACAAGCGAAATGGCCCGTTATTGCGCGTCCAGTGGTTTATTCGTTCAAGGTTGTATAGAATGGGACCATACTAACTCATGATTACAGGATCAATATTTTGGAGATACGAAGAATTTTCAATGTGGCCGCATGAGGTGTTGGTGGCAAGTAAATTGCCACAAACCTTCATGTGTCTTAAAATATTGATGCTATGAGTATGAACATAGTTTTATACGATTAAGCGCAAAACGTAACATTGAAAATGACATATCACTGCTGCCCTAATTTGTTTAAATGTGCATATTTTATTTAATTCATCCCTTTTCAACAAAATCTTTCATATTTGGCGAAATATAAAAGATTTGAAGTAAAGTTCGAAATGCCGCCCTACTAATACTAGATTAAGGTTTTTATAAGATGAAATGTTATGCTGGTAATGTATATTTATTATTCTTTTAATTTTCAGGTGGTACTATGACATATCATTGCGAGTGTGTAAAGGTTTCTCGTACAGTGGTTGTGGGGGCAATAACAACCGATTCCCTACTGCTCAGATTTGCACTGCTACATGTGCCGGTGTAATTGATTATAAAGGAAAAGAATATGTTATTGTTTTTCATTTTCAAAAAATCACATCGTACTACCACAATTTCTTTTCCTTTCTAGAGCACTTCCACACTCACATGCAGTCGTGGTCATTTCATTAGGGAGACTAATTAAAAATAGGCAAGGGCTTCCTTAAACACCGATAAATATTTTTAATAGAGAAGATTTATCATTATCAAAAGTATGAACATCTTTTTGAAATATTTTTAGTTTAGAAATGAAATTCCTCCGCAAAAAGTATCTAACTAACGCAATAAGTATTTCCCAACTATGTTTGAATAACGTAAATTAGAAATGCCATATTTTAATGCAGTGCAGCACAAGTGGCGTTACCATTGTCTGTTAAACTATATGACAACGATCATTATTCTCTTGTAGAGTTGATTTTATGCCTAAATTTATCATTAATGCTCCATAAGGCATAATTCTGGGCTGTTTGCCGACCAATCTCGTACCGCTATTTTCAACCGCAACGTTCCTCCTTTCCAAAAAAGAAGAGGTAAAAAAGCCACAGGCTGACAGGAGGATAATAGTAATTTTTGTTTAGCTTATTTTTGAAAAAAAAAAACCTTGTGATTAAAGCTGAAGTTAGGAGGCGACTAGTTGAATCGAAGCTTTTATGAAGGATTGCTTGTACAGGTCTATTACAAAAAACAGGAATCCGAGTTAAACTTAATAGTCAACGTCTTTTAGCGGAAGTGCATTAGGGAACCAAGGGCCCTATTTTTTTAACACTCGTTTGAATAAGGTGTGTGGTGGTGGTGGTATGTAAGCCTGATTCACGCTACGATGTAGCGTTAATCAGCCTTAAATCTTTTTATCGAAACTTTGCCTATACCACATACTTCCACTATTTGTTTTTTTCCGACATATATTGATATGATATTTGAAATTCTTCCATGTATTCCTTTTGAGATGTCATGTCAGCTGAGGTACTGCTATCCAGGATCCAATTGTTATATTCATCATCATTCTGTTCGTCTTCAACATTAAAAGCTTGAAAAGAGTCAACTTGATAGCAAAATGCCCTCGCTTTCCAAGTTATAACTTCTTCTTCCACTTAAAACGAGAACTTCTTAGAAGATCTCTTATTGTCTACCAGATTACTGTGTTCCTTGGACTGTGACTCGGATTCGTTTGCAACTATTAAGGCAGTTTCTTGTTCTTCGTATAAGATACAGCTCGCTTCCTCTTCTATTAAACGCGTCGTTACGGTAGCAAGAGTCTGTTTTTCTGTGGCTAAAGACGCCTGGCAGAAGGCTCTGTAATTTTGAGGCAGGGTCTCAACAATCTTAGTTATTATTGCCATTTCACTTATAACCTCACCACAGTCTCGCTAAAATTTCAATTTTTGAAATGTGCTGTTCTATGTTGTCACTATGTGACATTTATTATTGATAAAATGTTTCATGACATATCTTTTTAATTAATTTAGATTTCTGTTTATATATCGACTCAAGCTTGGATAGAATTTCTTTTGCAGTATTACAATTTTCTATCAAAGTAATTGTCTTTAACTCAATTGTAGAAGTCATGATAAACATGGCTTAACCATAATTTTCAATCCATTCTTCGTAATCCTTTTCTAGTTTAGTTTTGTAAGTTTTGCTTTCCGCACATTTCATAGGAAATTCCATTGTTTGAAATAGTTTCTATCGAATTTATTTACCCACTCATAAATCGACTCTTCATTTTCGAATTCGAAAAAGCTTTCGTTTTGGTTCAATTCAATTCTTTGCTTTCCCTTTTCTTCCGTACTTTAAAACATTTAATGGCCGATAACCTATTAACGTTACAGTGAAACTCTTTAAAAAACTGAGATTTCTTGAAGACTTTAGATTTTATTTTCTAAAATAACACACAACACAACCACGGTAATGCTATCTATACAGTATTGTAACTCAGCCGTATCTTTTAAATTAATTGTCTACAGCTATGCGGTACGCAAACATGCAATAGACATTTTAATTACATTTGCCTACTTTGTTTCCATTAATTTTTGTGATCGTAAATATGCTTTTCTTTATATGAACAAATAATATACTTGAATAGGATGTGGTCAATAAAATGCGTATTGCTTATATTGATATTTTTATTATTAACATGTTTATGTTTAAATAACAAATCGGTCTAAAAAATATGCGACTGTAAAATATTTTCGTCTCAACTGAGACGTACTAAATGTTTTGTTCTTAAATTTTAAAGCATTAAAAATCTGTATTCTGGTACAAACTTTGTGTGAAGAATCATCAATCAGTATCAGCAATCATCATAAAAAATTGTTAATAAAAAAACAACAAAGCGTCCATTCGTCACTGCGGCACAGTCGCGACTCTGTGTGACCACTTGACCAGCGCATACATAGATCAAGCCGCGAAAGCATAGCTCGCGCTTTGTTAGTGTGTGTTAAGTTGGAATACTGAGATAACATTACCATGATGTAGTAGTAGTCCCCCTAGCCGATTTCGACTATGGTCACAACGACTAGCCGACTGCGCGGGACATATTATAGTGCACAAGTGTGTGCGCAAACACAGGTGCACTCTCTATTCCTTTCACTCTCATAGCCCGATGGGACAGTAATCTGACACGACCGGAGAGAGTTCAGGCGCAGGACCAACGGCTTAACGTGCTTTTCCGAGGCACGGGGGTGAAACACCGCCATCTTCCAAACTCCGGGCTACCCTAAGAATTTCTGAACAGAAAAACTCAGGTATATAGTTTTGGCCCGACCCGGGGATCGAACCCGGGACCTCTGGCGAAATACCATGATACCATAGCAAGAAGACTGTGACAATAATAGCATAAACAAATTACTTTTATAATAAGGTAGTCCTGCAGCTAGTGATAGAAAAAAATAAAACCTTAAATTTTTACCTCAATAAAACTGTCGCTGCTTCAGGTGAAATCTCTTATTGAGTAGTCTTTGGCTTGCTTCAATCATAAATTGCAATATTTATCATAAGTAGCATGACTGATTATAATACTTATGATAAGATTTTAAAGCAAAAGGTAATTTGCCCAGTAGTGGTACCCGAACAGAACGCGTAAATAGAATATGTTTTGAATCAACGAGCAAAATGCCACCTTTTGTGTTTCTTGCGAATTTGTTATAATTCACTGCAAAAGATCCTTTGTCTAGAGGTTTAAAGGCAGCGATGTCGTTAACATGCTAATTTCTATTTATGTTAAAAGAGGCCATTGTACACCAGGCTGCAACTATAAAGCAGGGGCACCCTTCGAGAATTTCTAATTACTTAATGAAACAAAGAAGAAATGACTGTATTAAAATGCTGTTATATTTATAAAAATGTTGTATATATATTTCAACTTAAGGAATAGCGCCAGTTTCATCAAAATAAGAGCTAAGTAGATAGGTAGTTAAAAAAATAAAAGGAAAAAATAAATACAAAAACAACTGCCATCAAAAAAGTTATAAAAAAATCTGAAAATAATGCTTTTGAATAATATTTCAAAGAAACAAATGTTGACCGATCGTGAATTCTTTTTTATTATTTCTGCCTTTATCGTGAATTCTTGCTGATCGATCAGATAGTTATTTCTCTGACTGACTTTTTATTACTCAAACTTAATATATTGTAAGCAGCTATCAGTGATAAAATAACTAAAGACGTCAAGATTATTTTCGAAACAAGGATTGCTGATTATCTTTTCATTGCAAACTAAATATATGTATAATAGTCAAATTATTCATCATCATTATCATTATCAGCCAAAGGACGTCCACTGCTGAACATAGGTTTCCCCCACGGCTTTCCACAGTGACCGATCATAAGCGGTCTGCATCCAGTGTGATCTCGCGATCGCGAAAAAGGTCGTCCGTGTTCTTGTCGTTAAACGTCCCACGCTGCGCTTTTGGTCGGAAGGTCTCCAATCTAGAACTTTCCTGCGCCAACGGCCATCAGTTCTTCGCGCTATGTGCCCTGCCCACTGCCACTTGAGCTTACTGATTCTTAGGGATATGTCCGTTACCTTATTTCTTTTACGTCTCATTTCTGATTCAATCTCGTAGAGAAACATCGAGCATAGCCCGCTCCATCGCTCGTTATGTAATTTTGAGCTCCTTTATTTGGCCTATAGTTAGATACCACGTTTCAGATCCGTAAGTCACCACACAATTAAAAATAAGAAAGATATTACTTTTGAATTGGGAATCGGTCATTTTTATACGATTGCTCATTGTGTTTTCTAATTTTGGCGCCAATACATTTTATAATATTTTGCGATATTAAAATGGAGTGGGGTGATAGAGAGAACCGAATCGCTGTGATTGCATTACACAAAGTTGGTATGGAGCCAAATGCAATTTTTAAAACTCTCCATACGCTTGGTATTAATAGTCAAATGTTTGTGTACCGGGCTATAAATAGGTACAATGAGACCTCCTCTGTTTGTGACAGAAAAAGATCTGGCCGTCCACGTAGTGTTCGTACGAAAAAGGTGGTCAAAGCAGTAAGGGAAAGAATTCGCAGAAATCCTGTCCAAAAGCAAAAGATTTTATCTCGGGAGAAGAAGATAGCACCCTGTACCGTGTCGCGTATTTTAAAAGATGACTAAGGACTTGCACCCTACAAGAGACGCACTGGTCATTTTTTTATTGATAATTTAAAAAAGAATAGGGTGGTAAAATCGAAAAAACTACTGAAGCGGTACGCAAATGGAGGTCACAGAAAAAATTTGTTTACGGATGAGGAAATCTTTACAATTGAGCAACATTTTAACAATCCAAATGACCATATTTATGCTTAAACCTCTAAGGAAGCTTCCCAAGTAGTCGGCAGAAGCAAACGTTTCGGACTTCATCAGAGCTTAAGACTGGCCGTCGTCTAGTCCCGATTCAAATCCGCTGGATTATGATTTATGGTCAGTTTTAGAGAGTACGGCTTGCTCTAAACGCCATGATAATTTGGCGTCCCTAAAACAAGCCATACGATTGGCAGTGAAGAATTTTCCCATGGAAAGAGTGCGTGTTTCTATTAATAACTGGCCTCAACGTTTAAAGAACTGTATTGCAGCCAATGGAGACCAATTCGAATAAGCTTTTTATATTTTAAATTGTTTTATATTTATGTATAAATACACACTGTAAAAGTAATAAATATTATTTTTTCTTTGTGACAATATTTATGGCAAGACTAGGTAATAGCCAAATTATTTTAATGCTAAGAAAAAGGCCAAAAAAAACAACACACTTACGAAATTTTGCACACGTGTTTGACGCTTTAATAGATCATCATACTGAAATATTACAAAATTCCAACGATATCTCATACACACTTTCTTCTTCTTTCTTTCTTTTTGAGTTGGTAAAAATAAACCGGTGCACCAACGACGACGTGGAAGCAGTCGGCGCGCGCCGCTGTGAACGCATTGTTGGATTGAACGCGAATAGTGTTGTACGCTCTGTTTGTATAGTTCATCCACTGGCTGCACGTGTACAGCGCTGGAAGAGTCTAATATTAACTCTGCAGAAACAGATTATGCAAATCTGCGCGTTAGAAAAGAGAAGTCATCCATCCGCACGCGTTTAAAATGTCATCATGACTGATCCTTGAGATCCAACGTCACAAACAGCCCCAAAGTAAATAAAGTTATCAACTCTCTCAAGTGAGACGCAATTCATCATACGTTTGAAAATGCAAAGTTTTTATGCAATAAAATTTAAAAAAACCTTTCATTATTACAATAGCCTGCACGAGTTATTCTGGAAAGAAAAAAAAACATGATATTATAAAAAAAAACGTCGGGGACTAACCAGTACCTTAGAGATAGATTTATAACTTGTTTACAGACCGTTCAACTTGCTTAGTTTGCTTTATATTTTAAAGTGAAAATCGAATCTAATATTGTAATACAAAATAGTCTACAGTTAGAGGTAGGACTTACGTCCTCCTCTGCCCCCACGAGTCAGGGCACTCTGTGCCCAGGGTGTGTGCTTCGGCAACCAGGTTCACCTTAAGGTGCACTCACTACAACAATTTAAAAGACAAAAAGCTTATTCCAAGGGGTCTCCATTGGCTGCAAAACAGTCATTTAAACGTTGAGGCCAGTAATCAATAGAAGCGCGCACTCTTTCTTTACTGCCAATCATATGCATTGTTTTAGGAACTCCAAATTATCATGGCGTTTAAAGCAAGCCGTACTCTCTAAAACTGACCATAAATCATAATCCAGCTGATTAAGATCGGGACTAGATGACGGCCAGTCTTCAGGTCTGATGAAGTACGAAACGTTCGCTTCTAACCAAGGCTGTGTGAACTGAGCTCTATGACCCGGCGCCGAGTGTTGTTGGAAAGACCATGCTTGGTTATTGAACATGGTGTTGTTAAGAGGCTTCACTACCTTCTCAAGAATGGTATCTTGATACACTAAATATTTATAAAAAAATAACCGCCTTCAAAAACAAACACTAAACGGACAGCAGCAGTCTACTCAAACGAGATTGTTTAGCCAAAGGCGTTTGTTTCTCATATAAGCATTATTTCAGTCCTTTTAGTGTTTATTTTTGAAGGCTGTTATTTTTTTATAAAATAAATTAGTTTATTAGTTGTCTCTAGAACTTGGCGAGAGGTTACTGTAACATTATCTTACTTCATACTTATTATTTGGATTTGAACTTTCGACTACTTAGGTAAGGTCGCTACTACTACCTTTCCGTGCTTTCCCATTGAATTACGAAGTACTCTTAGTGCCTAAATGGTCCACTATCCCGATTAGACGCTTTCTTACTTCGTTTGCTTAATATTTTAAATTGAAAATGTTATTGGAATTAAAATAGTCTAAACCTCACGTCCTCCTCCACATGCGAGTCAGCCGGTGCATGTTTCGCTGACCAGCGGGCGAAGTCTGATGCAACATTTTTGACATTTCGCGTAGACAAATTAAATTTTATGATTTTCTAATTCATCAAATATCATTTTAATTTACGTTGCTTGTAAGTTAAATAAATCTTAAAAAATATTTTTAATTTTTAAGCTTCATTCGAAAATTCTTCTCGATCAATAAACACACGAAAACACTAATTTTGTTACGACATTTTTCGAGCGCCACCTGGTGGTTTTACAGGGAACTATGTCGAGACTTCCGACACAGGGACACTCAAAATTCAAGGTGCGTTAGAGACGGAAATCACCGGTCTGGAGCTCTATTTTTGAATCACTCGCACCAAAATGGCGTGTGATATTCATTGATTAATGTCCGATTTTACAATAAAAAAAAATGAATAATTCCACGCGAATGTGATTTGAAAACAGATAACTGAATTTTGTGAGTACGAACGTCTATATTTTGCGTAATTTTCATTGATTTTTAATAAGTTTTCGAACGAGATTCACACGCTATATTAGAGCGAGTGATTCAAAAATAGAGCTCCTGTTTCCCGTCTCTGATCGCTGTCAGCGAAGCTTCGCCGGCTTGGAGAAGCACCGGGTCTTAAGATCTCGCCAAGTTTGAAAAATTTTTCATTCATTGCAAGTGTTTGCAAAATTAATGCTCATTTGCCAATAAGACAAAAAACTAACTATCAGATAAAATAAAATTGCCTTTTTCAATGGATTAAGTCAGAATTACTTACGGCGATCCACTAAAAGAAAAACCATTGGGCACACTATTTAAATTATTCGCCGTTTCAGCCCTAACTGCTTTGTGTTTTTCTCGTCCATGACGGCCAGAGTATTTTTTTCCGGTCGGCGCTCCAAGGACGATATTAGCGTTTTATACTGACAAGCTGTGGACCTAGTTGATTTTGTTCGTTTCATTTATAGTTCTTTTTTTAAAAAAATACAGTAAAATATGCTGCGCCTTTTTTATAATTTTCGAAAACATCTAGTTTAAATTATAAGTATATGTATTTTCGGGTTACTTATAAAAGCTTATAAAATTACGAAAAAAGAAATGATCAACTTGGAAAAGTATTCGTGGACACCAATTTGACCCAATTGCGACCTTTGACTAACCTACGACTAAGGTAGTTTAGTGTTGAGCCAACTTAGAGTAATGTGCATTATCCTACATTAGTACATAGATGTGTTTCGTAATTTAGTACGCTCTTAAATTATCCGAAATTGACATAGGTCCGGCGTTTGCAGTGGCCACAGCGGATAGCAGAAATTATCATGCACTCTTTGTCATTTGCAAAAGTGGAATAGCACTATTTCTACTTTCACGGGAAAAACAGTGATGGGTATTGAAGATCGGCATAGGATTATGTACTCGTATATTATCGCAATACATGAAATCAAAAAATGAGTATTGTGTGGATGAAGTTTTTTACTTAAAAAAAGTAAAAACCGACTTCAAAACCAAAATGCACTAAAAAGTCTTAAATAAACTCTTCACCATTGAAAGGAAAGGAATTCGTTTTAGGCAAACAATTTGTTTTTGGAGTCGGTGCTGTGATAGTTGATGCTTGATGGTCAAAGTGATGGCACCGATTCCAAAAAGAAATTGTTTGCCTAAAACGAATTCCTTTCCTTTCAATGGTGAAGAGTTTATTTAAGACTTTTTAGTGCATTTTGGTTTTGAAGTCGGTTTTTACTTTTTTTTAAAGTTAATTTTATTTCTTCATTTTTAGTAATTACATAAGAGGGGGGGGGGGGAGTTGCACCTTATGATTCTATTTTTTAAGAAGCTACAAATTACCTTTCATAAGTTCCGTCATAATAATTAATGAACTCCTGCGCGTTAAGGAGTTCCACCATCAGCTCAGCCCCACAAGATGTTGACTATACGTGCTAGACGTAACAACACGTCAACATTAAGATTCTAGTAAGGTAACACTATACCTGCCTTTAAAATTTGAGGGTTTCCCTCGATTACGCCAAGATTCCATCATCAGATCCCGAAATGGAAAAAATGGGACCAACTAGAAGGTAAACCCTCTAAGTAGGCAAAAAATTTTTTTGATTCGGTCGTCAAACGACTGAGATATGAGGTAACATACATACAAAAAAAAAATAATGATAAAAAAAAAACATACAGTCGAATTGATAACCTCCTCCTTTTTTGAAGTCGGTTAATAAAAATAATTCTGAACAAGAGTGTAATAATAAATCTGATTAAAAAGAAACTTATGTCCAAAAATCGGGTCACAAAATATTACTTTCGTGTATGGCTTAATTACACATGTTTTCACAGACCAAACAACATATGTACCCCCGGTAAATACCAATTCATCATCTTAATTAAGCCAAATCAAATTCAATTCCATCTTAATTAAGGTAAAACCACGTGCCAAAAATATTTTATATTTCATCTGGTTGAAAGTCCATAATCCTATGATTTATGGAGGCTAGGAAAATGAACTGTAGCTGCCTGCATAATAGGGAAATGAGGTCTTTGGCGAATGATAGAATCCCAAAGCGCTTTTATGTTATTCAAAACCGTGTCCAAGGCACTTATTATAATATTGGGCTATTTGGACAAAGTTATACTATGAATTTAATGTTTATTTAATTTGCGTTTTTTTTTTACCCTCTCAACAAACTTCGTTCAGCCTCTGGCCCCGTTGCGCCCCGGTCCCGTTTTATGATTATCATCCTATTCCGAGTCAAAACAAATCCACCAAATTAATAATCATATAAATCTGACCACTCGTACTCGATTTTATAAGTGGTTTGACTAACAGTATATTCTTTTCGGCCTTCCCCGATAAATCAGCTATCCAACACTTTTTTTCTAATCGGTCTAGCAGTTCCTAAGATTATCGCATTAAAACAAACAAACTCTTCAGCTTTATATCATTAGTGAAGATAACCTTACAAAATAATTTCAGATCACGTTTTCGCTTTCATTCATTGTAAGTGTTAAGATTCTGTGATTGCTCTTCATAGGCTGATTTAAATAGTTTTCACATCAATATTATTTATTATTTATGAATATCTATGTCCTATAAATAATAAAGCTGTCATTAACATTAACAATGTTGTTGTCACTTTGTCTATAGGAAGTTTTGGTCAAAGATGAGCGATTAATGTCGTTATATTAGCCACTTGTTGCTCCTTGCTGCACCAGCTGGCACAGCCATAATTCATGGCTGCCAATGAATTTTCCAAATTGGAACTTTTCCTCGATAAATTGGTTTCCATTTTAATTTATTGTTGGTTGTCGCGGACAGTTACATTCTTTGCGGCTTGCTACTTAATTCTATAATGAGTCTTATAGTATCTCACTAATAAACGCCTGGTCCGTTTTTTTTTGGTGGAGTATCGACAGTTTCGGCCTCTGGTCTTTCGATGCCGTGATGTGTGTTGGTTGTACTGTCATTAGTAAGTTTGTATATGGTACCGATATAATCGGTCGTTATTTAGGATGTCGTTCGTTTCATCGACGATGCCAGACTTCGATGCTGTTGACTTGCACTCTCAGTCAGACAATGTGCTTCTGAGTCCGTGAGTATTCTATAAGTGGGAGTTTTTAGCGATCGAGTCAAAACCACCAACACCATGTAGCCTCTTCGTAGCTTACTAGCTACGGTGTATATTTCGTAGATAAGCGCTAGCTACGCGCTAGGGTGCGAGTTTTCCCATTCGTTTTGTATTTGTTTAATGTTGTGAAGAGGTTTTCTTGTATGAAACTTGCTCAGAATTTAATGTTATTTTTTTAGAATAAGCATAACTCATATTATCATCCCTGAGTTGGATGTCACTGACCAAAACAACAACCTGTATAGCGATTTATAGCAATCTATGGCGATACCGTTATTAATCTTTTTCAATCTGTTTCCATCTTCTAGCAATCTGTTTTTCAATCACTTAGAAATTTGTTTTCAATATTTCAGCAATCTGTTTTTAATCTGACATTACTTTAAACTTGATGAGTAAAGATAATGTCTAATAGATGTGAAAGTTCGAATAAGTAATTGATTGAAGGCAACTTTTTGGAGAACTTTAAATAAGACCGAAATGTCGTCGGCAAACAGGATGCACAGCATGTTACAAATTTTGTCAAGTCATTAATGTGAATCAGAAAGAGTGTACATCTACTCTTCTCTACTACTGACTGGTCCATACCTCAAGGAAGTGTACTTGACACTTCCTCGAGTCTCCACCTCTCCTGGTGTCTCCAAGTAGGCTTTCGCCATCGACATAATGACTCAACTAGAGATAAGAACTGAATCACAGTAATTTCAACTCACGAAATAATATAGATGAATGAGTGGCTGTTACGAGTACTAGTTATTTCCGTATTTTTTTCGCCGGGTCTTTTTTGCTTTAATATTTTTAGCACTACATAACAAAGTGATTGATATTAATAAAATTGACGAAAAAAACCTTAAAGTTCACACATTGTAATAATTATAATATTTTACTAATCACGGTGTTTTATTAAATAAAAGTTTCGTAAAATAAGTTTTATTTGAAAAATAATTTAAAGCAATTATTACGGAAGTTTTACAACACAAAAGTAAACACTAATATTATCTTGATTCTAACGCTCACGCCGTTTGTCGCTAAGACCCGAATTTATGGTATAGCAGTTATTCCCCGCGGTAACACGTTAAACGTTAACATAGAAGCTGCATCAGGGGCTATATAAACAGCTATTGGTCGAACACGCAATGAAATTACTGCTTAAATGGACTTGCCTATTATATCTTTTAGGTGTGATAGTAAATATCATGATAAGCTTTCCGACATGATTCGAAATGATGAGATCAAAATAGCTCGACGGAGAGAAGATATTGGCACTGAACGGTTAGACAGATTGAAAACAGCTGTATGTACGAGCTGCGGAAGGTATTGGAAAAACAAAACTACATCGGATTCCAGCATTTTTTTATATATTTTTTTTATAATTCTACTATATAAAAATAAGTCGGGTTTTCCTTCCTGACGTTATAACTCCAGAACGCACAAACCGATTTCCACGGTTTTGCATTCGTTGGAAAGTCTCGGCCTCCGTCATGTTTAAAGCAAAGAAAATTCAAATCAAAATATTAAAAATTCTTCTTCTTTTAATCACCAAACGAAATGTTACATAAAACGAAGCCATCTTGGTGGCGAAACGGAGTTCGCGTGTTTTGCTAGTTTGTACTAAAATCTTATTTCAAACATGTACCGTCAAACGCAAACTCGAAAATCAACTAAATCTGCCTTATTTATTTTATCAAATGGTATCTTTGTGAGGTGTTAAGCGAAAACTAGAACATCTGTTTAGAAACACTGACTATTAAAATTCCAGCTAGCTTCATTCGGGTATGTGTCAGCTACCGTCAAACAGGCTTAGTCGAAAGTGGACCAAAAATGTTAGTTCAGTTTTGCGACCCGCATTTCCAGAAAATGCTGTGCAGGCAGGATACATTTTTATGACGTGTAGGGCATTAATTGTTGCTGCATTTAATCATGTTTTGCTTCAAATATTGGTGTCAACTGCCGTGAAAATTTTGTGGGCAATGTTACCAACCATTTTTTAGACTGTGGTTGACAACATTGCCCAGCACTAAAATGTTACTAGGTCAACCCTAGAAACTATTTAAAAAAAAGAAAATATCTATAATAATTATCTTTTGAAGCATTCTACGTTAATGTGTCAATATTCAGATATTACAAATATTACAAAGCTAAAGAATTTTCTGTTATTTTGACTATAAAGGGACACACTGGCTCGAAGCAAGGTACTATCTAGACACGCGGCATCGTATCAAGTCTACTTCAAGCAAAGTCCGAGTCCGAGTGTTTATTACACGAACCACTTGGTGGCACTTTTTCACCTGATGCACAACCCTTACCAAGAACGACTAAATGTAAGGGTAACATTGGCTATCGCTATAAAAAGTTTTAAAAAGCTTCTATTCATTTGAAACGGTGATGGCATAAAATGCTTCGCATCGCCTTACAATATATCTTAAAATCAAATCCCTAGTAGGCTTGTTGAGTTGCTGATATATTAAAGCTAGGACATTGGACTCTTTATTACAAAAATTAGACCTTAAAAACTGAATTTCGCAACATTCACAGGCCACTTTATCAAGAGATATTCAGTATAAAATATATTTTCAAGAAAAAACATCCCAACGTTACTCGTATGAGAAAGATCCAAAAAAAAAATATTGAAATTTTATATTGCCTTTGGTGGGACATACTCTTGCCAAATTACAGTTTTCTAGCACCTCAGGTCTGTACTGAACTGCGGACGGACGGAAACTGTGAAACTATGTTGGACCATGGAACCCTAAAAATTTTTAAAATCCAGAAATCGAGTCATGTTTTGTTTGTGTGATATTGAATTAAATATTGTTTGACTGACTCTGTTAAATTTTTAATCAAATCAAAGTAGATTAATCTACTGTCAGAAATAGGTCTCACTCAGTTACTTGAGCTATTTTGAAATATTCATGCTGCGAACTTTTATAAGGCGAAACTTTTTTCGTGGCTTTTTATTTTGTTGGAGCAAGAAGGGTCGAGGGGGAAAAAGCGAAAACGTGTACACTTCAGTCGATTTCACTTGAGCTGAAATTAAAGCCCGACTGGGATCGGCGGTTTTTAAGATGCGGACGGTCTTTGTTGGCGACGCCACGTAATAATGGCAGCTGAACCATAGAAGATATAAAGCTGAACATTACGGAATGCCGAAGGGACGACAGTCCCTTGTCCTTCTATTCGCTCCATTGGCTTACTGTTCTCAATATTAGCTGAGTACGTGTTATGGTACTTATCTTTAAGAAATGATTAGTCGGATTTAAAGTTGCTTTTAATATTTTTCTAATTGCGAACTGTTATTAATGATGTTACTGTTCTGTGGCAAATTCGATATCATCATCATTATCATCATTAACAGCCAAAGGACGTCCACTGCTGAACATAGGCCTCCCCCACGGCTTTCCACAGCGACCGATCACTAGCGGTCTGCATCCAGTTTGATCCCGCGATCTTTATGAGGTCGTCTGTGCATCTTGTTGTAGCGCGAAGAACTGATGGCCGTTGGGGCAGGAAAGTTCTAGATTGGAGACCCTTCGACCAGAGACGCAGCGTGGGACGTCCACCAAATTCGATAAATTTATTAATAATTATACTGCACGAAAAAGTAAAGTGCTTAAAATCTGTGGTAGCAAAATGAAATTTTAACTAAATAGTTTTGTAAAATAACTAAGTAGTACAATGATAATATACCTTTATTTTAGGTGAAATGCAAAATGTTTTCTTCCCTCAGACATAAACTCTTTAATTTCACCCACTTAAGTTAAAACCATTTCATGGGTTAGCCGAAATTTACAGGAGAACACACCAACTGTCGTATTGAAGGGATTGGAAGAGCGCAAATGGTTCCAAATACATCTGCAGGAATTCTGCTGAGTGCACTGAGTTTGTTGCAAAGAAACATTGCGTTGCTGAGACTCATTTCCCATATTAAACGCGTAATTCTTAATGATCTCGGAAACGGCTCCAATGATTTTCATAAATTTTTGTATGTATGGATTCATTGGTCCAATGGTTCGGAAGCATAAAATCATTCTAGCTAGGTTTTCAAGCTTTAAAAAATAGTAAAAATATCATTACAATACATACGAAAAATGACAATACAAAAAAGGTTGGTGGTTGGGGGTTGACTGTTTTTTTTCTGACGAAAACGGAATTCCTCTTTAGAAAGAAAAAGGTGGTTTAATTTTTACATTATTTATTTTTCACATGTATTACAAAATCAATGAGCTTAATCTAATGATAACGTGTCGTAACCGTCACAGACAGTCGTAAATTGTTATTTTCCTCTTCTTATAGCTTCTAACTATTTATTTTCGACTTTTTTTTATCGATCTGAAACCTCTAGCATGCAAACAAAGTTTCATTTTTTTTTATTTATAAATCTTGACAGGCGATTTCATTATGTGAATAGTTTCTTGTATGTTTGCTTTTCTCGGGAACTTTTTATTAAAGCGGCTATGCCAACCCTCTGCGCGGTTAGTTAGTTGCTTGCTAGTAGAATGCTTTTCACTAAAGGTACTAAAACTTTTGAATACTGTATTGGCCATCCATTGTTTAGTAAAATAGGACATGAATTCTTCATATTTCTCTGTATTTGGAAGATTTTTGTAATTGACAGCCAACCTTCTGGTATCATATTTTGTGGAAGATATGTTAATGCCTGGCATAATTGCAAAAATCTTTTTCCCTCTTTTATTTTATTTGATCCTAATAATTTGCCATGTTTTTTAATCGCCTGCTTAAAAAGAAAGCCAACCGCTGACTTTTTAATCAGGATAAACTGTTTTGAAGTCATTACACATTGCTGTTTCATAATCTATTTTAAAAATTGATGGATTTCAGAGGGGTAAATGGTTTTTCAGTAGAGACAGGAGTCTCGTGTTAGTCTCTTTTCTTTGGTAGCGTAGCGTAGTCAAGTGGTATAAAATAATTTCTTTTTGTGCCAGATAACTCGATGTGAATTGTATACAACTTTTTAAAGGGCTGTCGCCGAACACTTATTTTGCACGTTGAAATAACTTAATTGCACGAGAGCTCACAAACATTAGAATTTTGATATCTTCTCCGTCATTACGCCATCAAGTTGCCAATATGCCATCAAGATTTTTTATTTTATTTGCCTTTTTTCTTAGATTACACAAACCTGTTTTTTTCACTGAATAATGGAATGTTCTGCTCGTTTATTCTTCTACCTTCTTCATCCCTTTAATTTAATAATGGCAATATACAATCTTCGTAAATTTGTTGAATGGTTCGTTGATTACTCTTTTTTATTCAATTGTCAAGACATATCGAAACCTCATTTTTGGTCAAATCATCCATACAATCATATTTTAATTATATTTTAACCTGATCATGATCTTTGTTCAAGGTTACGGATGCATTTCAGATTAAACGGTTTTACAACACCGCCAATTAGAAGACCTTTTTTTATTTTTGGCTGCTAATGTATACTCTCTCTATTACTTGTAATAAATTTAACGTTATCTTGATTGGAATCTTCTCTAAAATTCATTTTATTTAAATAATAATGATGATTCACCGTGACGACAACAGATTGCAAATGACGAGTAAGTATACTTCAAAATGGATAAAAATTATAAGTTCCAGTAAGGAATGTTTAAGTATGCCAGTAGGCCAACAATGTTTTAATAATAAATACACAGTCCGGCCATAAATACTGTTACAATTAAAAATAAGAAAGATATTACATTTGAATTTAGAATCTGTCATTTTTATACGATTGCTCATTGTGTTTTCTAATTTTGGCGCCAATACATTTTATAATATTTTGCGACATTAAAATGGAGTGGGGTGATAAAGAGAACCGAATCGCTGCGATTGCATTACACAAAGTTGGTATGGAGCCAAATGCAATTTTTAAAACTCTCCATACACTTGGTATTAGTTATCAATAAGTACAATGAGAACTCTTCTTTTTGTGACAGAAAAAGATCTGGCCGCCCACGTAGTGTTCGGCCTCGCGAATTCGCAAAAATTCGCAAAAATCCTGTCCAAAGCAAAAGATTTTATCTCGGGAGATGAAGATAGCACCCAGAACCATGTCGCGTATTTTGAAAGATGACTTAGGACTTGCACCCTATAAGAGACGCACAGGTCATTTTTTAACAGATAATTTAAAAATGAATAGGGTGGTAAAATCGAAAAAACTACTGAAGCGCGCAAAGGGAGGTCAAAAAAAATTTTGTTTACGAATGTGGAAATCTTTACAATCGAGCAACATTTTAACAAACAAAATGACCGTATTTATGCTTAAACCTCTAAGGAAGTTTGCCAATTAGTCGGGAGAGTGCAACGTGGGCATTACCCGACTTCAGTGATGGTTTGGTGGGGTGTTAGCTATCAAGGAGTGACTGAGCCATATTTATGTGAAAAAGGTTCCAAAACATCGGCGCAAGTGTATTAAGATACCATTCTTGAGAACTTAACTATCTAAGCCCCTTAACAACACCATGTTTAATAACCAAGCATGATCTTTCCAACTAGACTCGGCGCCGGGTCATCAAGCTCGGTCCACGCCGTCTTGGTTAGAAGTGAAAGTTTCGGACTTCATCAGAGCTAAAGACTGGCCGTCGTCTAGTCCCGATCTTAATCCGCTGGATTGTGATTAATGGTCAGTTTTAGAGAGTACGGCTCTAATTGCTCTAAACGCCATGACAATTTGGAGTCCCTTAAACAATCTATACGATTGGAAGTGAATATTTTTTCCATGGAAAAGTGCGTGCTTCTATTGATAACTGGCCTCAAAGTTTAAAGGACTCTATTGCAGCCAATGGAGACCACGAATAAGCTTTTTATATTTTAAATTGTTTTATATTTATGGATAAATCTAACGCACTGTAAAAGTAATCAATATTATTTGCATAAAAAAAATGTTTTTCTTTGTGACAATATTTAAGGCAAGACTAGGCATTAAAACTTTTTCCTACCTACCTATAAAATGCTTTGTCCTGAATGACTGACAACAATAAACAACGCACAGCCTAAACTGCTAATGATAAGAAATAAATACTACCCCTAAGGGGATGAAAAACAGCTGCATCGGCAGAAATGTACATCTCTGAAGTACCTAACGAAAATTAACAAGATAAGAAATTGATAAGAACTTATTAAAAGTGGCACCTTTGATGGGACACCGAACATGTGAGGAGGGAGTAGGACCATCACATGTGATGAGAACACGGATGCAGATTGATTGCTGAAGGGGAAGCAGCCGACTATGGAAGAGATGTGTGGATTGTAATGATGAATAATGATATGGATAGTGATGATTAATAATAATATAATAATATTGGATACCAATCAAATACATTGCTCTGATCCCAAAGTAAGTAGCTCATGCACATGTGTTATGAAAATCAGACACCACGGTGGTACCACAACACCCAGACCCGAGACTATACAGGGTGTTGTTTTGGTCAGTGACATCCAACTCAGGGATGATAATATGAGTTATGCTTATTTTAAAAAAAAAGTTTGCTTTTAATTCTGAGCAAGTTTTATACAAGAAAACCTCTTCATAACATTCAAAAAAACATACAAAACAAATGGGAAAACTCGCACCCTAGCACGTAGCTAGCGCTTATCTACGAAATACTACGCCATAGCTAGAAAGCTACGAAGGGGCTACCTGGTGTTGGTAGTTTAAACTCGATTGCTGTACTGCTTAAAAAATATTTTTCTTTTGTTTTTTTTTTCATTTTAAATAAAATATTTTTTGGCATCAGTATCGTTAGTACAGCCACCCCTGAGTCGCTCGTCGCTGACCAAAACAACACCCTGTATAGAAAATTATGATTTCTACATAGACCCGGCCGGAAATCGAACCCGGGACCTTAGAGCGGCGACGCCTTGAAACTCAGCGTGCTTAGCCACTATACCACGGAGGTCGTCACATTGTATGATGTGTGACATGATTGTGTGAAAGAGATAACATTATATCATGTTTTGGAACCCCACGCATACATGTCTTAACATCGTGTACAGAGAAGCACAATCAGACATTTTTATTCTAACCAAAGCAGAATCTGCCTAAAATTCCGTTTTCGTCAGAAAAAAAACAGCCTAAAATTTATTCTGACGAAAATGGAATCTGACGAATGTGTCCTCGGTCAAATAGCTCACTGGGTAAAACTTGTGGGTAATTCAATGTAATAATTTTGATTCAAATTATGGACATATCCTATAGCTTCTTATGGACGTGTCTATAGAAACTTACCTACTCAAAGTTTGGAACCACGAGCGTCTTTATTGGAAAACTGTATGTACTAACTTACTTATTATGTAGAATTGACCAACTGTGCTATTGACGTATTGAAGGATGGTTATTATAACTTTCCTAATTAATTTCCGATTAGTCTTCAAGTTATACGATTGTTTTCGTTGCATACTTTTTTTTACTCCGTATATTTGCGTCGAGTTTTTGAAGACAAAAGTGCTATTGTAGAGTTTTACAATGAAACAGCAATAAGTTTATAGTTATTTATTGCATTAATTACCTAAGTACTCAAAAGGTACTTCATTAGAATCGCGCGTGGAGGTCGTTTTCGTAGTAAAATCAACTTGACTTTTCTGCTTCATTTGCATAATTTCCAAAAATTTGTAGTAATGTCAAAACGCTTAAGGGTCTTTCCATAACAACAACCACACCACATGGTCTCACGTATATTTTGTATTGAAAATGAATAGGACTCTTCACACTTACCACTTTTCAGTTGTTATCGACTACTTGTGTGATACCGACGACATTGTAATGAGATCGCAACCAAAACTCAACCATCAGAGGGACGACGAGAACAAATGGCCGAGGAACAAACGAGAAACTACACTCATTGTCGGAAACACAACGCACCTACAAAAAGTAGCAGCAAAACTATGCAGTGATCCACCACTGCTCGACTACATTTTGGTAGTTGTGAAACGTGTGAGAAGGTCCTTAATTGCCAATATAAGCAGATATGATCTAAATATAATTAATGTATTAAATATTTGTTTTAAACAAGTAAGTACCAGGTGTGAAATTAATTTGCCTCGTTAGTTTTACAACGCCTGTAATATGGTTTATTGCAATACCAAAACACATTGAATCGTTGCGGTTGAGATTCGAAAACACAATATTTCCAACCATTTCAGTATATCATTTCTACGACTTCTTTGATTAAAGAAATATTAATTTGCGACTCCGCGCAGGTTTTCAAACCCCTTCCATTCTAACAGGAAAAAAATCAAGCGACCGAAGTCTTATAAAGTCAAAACAGAAGAAAACACGAAACAAAAAAGAATCTTTCAAACAATAATTACAAAACAATTACAAACATTTTTAAAAACAGCTGCATATTTAAAGCTTCCATTTCCAACTTTCTTGAAGTGTTGAGAAATTTGTGAATTTGAGCGAATTTTAAGGTTAAGTAACCACGGGTAATGCCTTTGAGGTGGAGTGACTTTATGCTTTAATTTTAAACTGAGTGCCTTCGGGAATGTAGAAGAGTATCATAATGAAGAATCGAAATATTTCCTTACTACAATGTAAATAGAGAACAAATTTACAGGGCAAGAAGCCGAAATTATTTTATAAGATTGACCCTAGAATGTAAATTACTATAGCTGTTTGGAGGCTTTATTTGGTTCTCAAAATATAATTGTGAAACCTTTGCGGATAATTGAAATGGAGCGTTTACTTTTAGTGCATCATTTCTGAGAGGAAGACAGTGTTTCAGCCTTTTTAATCACCAAAGAATATTTCCAAACGTTACTCCTTGAATCTTTATAGTTTGGTTGTTTCGACATACTAAAAAATGTACTACGTCTTATAGCATTACCCTTAAATACCTTTAACTTACACAAATGTATATTCTATTATTTTCTTAACATTTCTTACACTCCAATTAAAATAATATCCTTGTATCTTTTCAAGTCGTTGTTCTCAGTGTATCTTTGTGTGCGTATTGTTAAAAGACGAGACAGTGAGAGAGAGCAGTGAGAGAGAGCAGTTCCTGAGATAAGCGCGTTTAGCTTTATAATATATTAGCGCAAGCGCACGTTGTACTTAAGCTGCGAACATTATTTTGGTGCGGAGTTATGTTAAAACTGTGATAGCTCCTAAGATATTTATTGGAATCAAATGATATAAAGGGCAACTTTGTTCTAAATGAAATGCTCGTGATTATGAATGCATTTATTTTGATAAGAATAAATACCTGTGTGTATAATACACCTCTAAAAATGATGCACTATTTTTTTACAAATTTATTAACATAAAAAAGGTTGTAGTAAGTCAACCATAAAAGATAGACATATGCTGTCGCGGACTTTATTATAGAACTCTTAATGCTGAACAATCTTGTCATACATGATTTTTGTGTAACTTAAGCGGTTTCCGCAGCGTATGCAGCGGAAGCTCTCAAAAGGAATATCTTTCTCCCGTTTTCGCAACATTTTTCATTGCTGCTGTGGTCTTGTGAGTCGTATCTTTATGTTATATAGCTTAAAGCCTTCCTCGATAAATGGACTATCCAACATAAAAATAATTTTTCAAATCGGGCCAGTAGTTTCTGAGATTAGCGCGTTCAAACAAACAAACAAACAAACAAACAAACTCTTCAGCTTTATAATATTAGTATAGATATGCGTGTATTACTAAATCGTATGATACTTCTTCGTAGGACGTCCTTTGGCTGATAATGATGATGATGATACTTCTTCGCCACACCAAAAAAATAAAAATTTAGCAAACTTTGGGGCGGAGCTGAAAATTATAGGTTCGTTTGTCGCTGTGTCACCTCTGTCATTGATTTCCTTAAAATCAAGGAATCAATGTCAGTGATATATAGTAATGCACAGACTCTAAATGAATCTCCTATACAGAGGACAAACGTCATGCTACCCTTAATGACGCCATCAGAAGAGCTCTTGCCACCATTAATGTTCCTTTCACTTTGGAACCACGTGGTTTGGTACGTGATGATGGCAGGAGACCCGATGGCCTCACGCTTATTCCCTGGGAACGGGGTCGGGCCTTAGTTTGGGATGCAACTTGTGTCGATACTTTGGGCCCCATCTCAGAGAATCAGCCCTTAAAGCTGTAGCAGCAGCGGAGTTGGCTGAAAACGCCAAGCGTCGCAAGTACGTCTCACTTGCAAGTGATTACGTGTTTGCGCCGTTTGGCGTTGAAACATTTGGGCCTCTGCTAAATTGCTGTTTCGTAAAATTGCGCAAAAATTAAATTCTGAAACATACAATAAATACCGGCCAAGTGTGAGTCGGACTCGCGCACTGAGGGTTCCGTGCCAACTTTAACTGAATTAGGGAATCCACCTACTTTCACTTAGTAAAATAACACAATACTTTGTTGACAGCAAGTATAACTTTGTTTTTCATAGTGTTTGTATGAAGAACAAAGTAATGTTTGCGGTTGTTGAAAATGTGCTATATCTCAAAAACTACTCATTCGATATTGTTCAAACCCATTTTCATTGAAAGTGTTTGTTAAGACCTGCATTACATATTTTTTTCAAAATTTACGCTCGCTTAGTTTAAAAGTTAGATGGGGGGGGACACCCATTGTACCACTTTGGAAGCATCTTGCTACAAAACGTTACATTTTAAAAGAAAATGATTTTAGGAACCTCTATGTCATTTTAAAAGACCTATCTATAAACACCCCACTCGCTTAGTTTTGACTAAAAAAATTTTTTTCGGTTTAAGTTTCATGTATGGGAGCCCCCCCTTAAATTTCATTATTTTTTATTTTTTGTAGAAGAATCGTAAAGCGGTTAACGGGATACATCTTTCTACTAAAGATAAATGGCAGGAATTTACCTGAGTTTATTTTGAGCCGTCTAAAAATGTGATCTATGCAAAAACTAATCATTTCTTTAACATGTTTTTTTCACGAAAATGGTTTCTCATTTAAAAGCCGGGCTTAAATTGTAAATGTAATAAAAAGCTCTCATTTGAATCTAATAAGTAAATTCACTGGTGCTGCCATTTAAAGAAAAAAAATACTGTATGCGTCATATTTTTATCAAATTGATTGTACTCTTAAGAAAAACATGAAATAAAAACAACTAAGGTTTTCAACACAGAAGGATGTAAATGTATTTTAAAACAATATAATGTAACTTGATTGCAAAATGATTTATTTAAAAAAGGGAATAGACTATTAACAAAAATTATAAAATACAACGGCAACACTGACATCCGTCTAAAAAAAAAGTCAAACGTCACTTTGACAGTGTAGGAACGTTCTTTAGTAGCTTTTTTAGAATTTTATTATTTTGGACGCGTTCATTTCGATATAACCTAAAAATACAAAAATAAAGATAACTTTTTTTGTGGCAAAACGAAATTCTTATTGATTATGATAATTCAGTGCAACTGCTATCATTTAATCATTTTTTCAATCGTAGACGCATAAAATATTTTTCAGGTAAAACATTGTATGGGGCCTTGCCAATGTTCTTTCAACAGTGTGATGCTTATAGTTACAGAATAAAGTGGCTGTGACATACGGACGGACAGACAGACAGACAGACAGACTTGACGAAACTATAAGGGTTCCGTTTTTTGCCATTCGGCTACGAAACCCTAAAAAGCTGGCTGGTTCCTAGCTCAAAGGATTAGCATAGCTATCCAACGCGGCAACGCAGCCAGCATCATAGCCTCCTTCCCACAAGGAAATGGTTTCGTTTTTGAATAAGTAGATTTTAAGTTATTTTTTTATGTTGCATGACTTAGTTTTATATTTTCTTGATTGTTATTAATAAACAGAGGGCAAATGTGTTATTTTATGCTTTTGTCCGTTTGTTGACGACGGTACAAGCTTAGTTTAGGATGTATAAAAACAAATTAGATCAAATTTGTCTCATTCCATAAAGGTTAACACGGGTTGGAAAACGTTATCGCCCGCATGCATATTTTGACCGCAAATGTAGGCAATTACACCAATTGTTCCGCCTGCACACTTAAGCTAAATAAATCCGAAGCTAATGAATGTTTTTACCCTATTTAAAAAAATACTCTATTAAAAGCTAGCACAATCTATTTTTTTTTCATTTTGCCGCTTTTGTCATCCAATACCAATTCACTAATAGGAAATATACTGACAGATAATATTTATCTACCTTATAGTAACTGATGCAGCTTTAAGCCACTGATAGAATGGAAAACTGCACCGTGCTTATGTGAGAGCGAGACGGATATGGTTATAGGTTTTATCACCTGTTGGGTTTCGTGTTGGCTGACCATGCATGCGTGTGACTCACCGGAACTCCGATATGTTCAAATGGCCATTCCTTATTTGCATTCAAACGTCAAGAATATCGTTCCTGCCTGACAAAACCGTACCTTTTGAAATATTTTTGTAAACAGCACGAAAAATTTGCATTTGAACATTCGTAACGTAAAGGTGTAATTATTATTTTAGATTTTATACGAAATGCGTCATTTATATGAGTCAGATGATTGTTTATGCGGTTTACCTATCTACTTCGCAAAATTCAACTTCTGTCCGAAGTTCCGTTGTTGTAAGGCTTTGGATAGTGTTACCGTTTATCAACAGACGCATTCTTATTGGAAGTTCATCTCATCGCCTCACTTGTCATCTAGGTATCATAGCATCATAGGTATTTATTTATAATATTCTTATAAATGTGTTTTCATGTAGTTTTGGTTGAAAGTCCTGGAGATGAATTACATCCTTAAGTGCCTCCCATAGGTAGGTAATTTTTAACGAAGTGAAGTGACTGCTCGGTAGACGCCGTACGGAGCAGGCTTTTCAATCAGTTTTGATGGCTCGTTGCCTTTATAAGGCTTTCATTCAAAAATCCCTTAATAATACCTTACCGGGAATGCAGCAGCTGTGGCAGAGTAAACATCGATGCTCATAAAGTCTTTCTTCCCGAGTGCCGTGAGATAACAAATGACGAAACAATGACGGCCATCATGTGAGATGGGTAAGGAAGGCATTCGAACCCCCCGCGCGGGGTAGTGCGACGTTGCCGCTCCGCGCCTGTGGCGCTGCAACGGGCAATGCGCGGGCGGACTACTACTGACTCCGCTCGGGCCCGTCACTCGCGTGGTACCTTCCACAGAGCGTCCGCGTACTATCTCGCCGCCCGACCGCGCGCCGTCTCAAACAAACTTACAAATTCACTTTCCGCCGATACAAACCTGTTCCATTCAAACAATCTCAAACTAATACCAGATTCAAACACATATATAACCCCTGCACCAACCTGAACTGTTCCACGGAACGTGTTGTAACTTTGTAAAACTTTACAAAGTTTGTTTTTGAACTGTACGTGTGCATGTGAGCTTAAAAGTCATGGCTGGACGAAGTCCCCACTAAACCGGTAAGTAAAACGGACTTTACTGGAAAATATTATTTGAATTTGACTGGATTTTATAACCGCGTGGGATTGGATGCGCATTTGATAGATAACTGTATTCTTATAATTCATTTCTGTGATCTTCGAGTTGAAACAAACAAAGAATCTAGGATGTTACTGTTGGTCGTGTGTATGTTGGAATTGCATCCTCGTCCAGTCGGCAGGTTCGTTGCCACAAAGACAACGATAATGATCAACAAAGGCGTTGTGCATTAACGTTTTATTTCTAGGAACTGCAGCATGGTTTGAAAACTTAGCACGAAGTTAGTGTCTCTTGTCATGTTCTTGGTATCATGTTGCTTACGATTGTCTTGGTAGGATATTTAGTAGAACATCAAAGAGTGCTCAGTCACAATGCAATTCTGAATTGGAATAAACAATTATCAAGTGTGTATTAGTTTTTAACTTACACAAATATTTGAATAGACAAAGCACTGGGCATGTTAGTCCGAGATTTTTTATTGGTAATCTATGGATCGATTTATAAAACTTTTGATTTTTCGCCTTAAACCTAATGTAGATGCATATGTAAATCCTAGTTCTAATGTAAAATAAATTTTATCATGACCGTAGGATACGATAGTAATTAAACATTTTGTAGCCTGTTACTGTAAAATGATTTACATACGATTGAGTAAGCGGAAATCTCGATACCATCATCATCATCACAATTGTCAGCTGCAAGATGTCTACCGCTGAACATAGGCTTCCCCTATGGGAGTTTTATTATCTTATAAAGATTCTAAGAGCCAGGCGCCTAAATATTTTATCTATCTCTAACAAAAGTTTAATTACATACAAAAACATGGCTAACATTTATAATTAGGTTAATTTCAGATGTTTCAAACAACAACAACAAAGAAATTTTCGTTTATTCATAAATTTATACTAAACTAGGAATAATTGGTTTCGTATTATTATATCTATTGGTTTAATGGTCAATTTGGGAAGTCTGTAAATGGAACCCATTAATAGCATGGCCGATAAAAGATTTATCACCCATTGGGACCACAGAAAGGAGCAAATGTAATTAATCGGCTTTTATTGTTCAAACAGATAAATTATTATTCACACAGCCTCATATATTTAAAGGGTTTGGGATTGACCTAAGATTAAGGTTACAATTTGTAATTATTCCTTTTACGGTAAATTCTTCAACGAGGTTTTAAAAATCAATTCAATAGTATAATATTAAGGTGACATATTTATAATAATGCATAGTTGCATGTAACATGGAAGCGAAAAATCGACTACATGAAGCAATATTCGGGAAGTAATTTCCCTAATAACTATGTGTAGGAATTTTGCCTTTCAGGATTTGACGATATCTTGTACTAAAAATGCAACAAAGAAAATGTAAAGGAAAAAATTGCAGGGTTTTCGTTCCGCGTTCTACACAAAACATGATTGAACTGTAATTGTTTGCTTGAAAACAGTGCCTGTTCTATAACTAAAACAGTCATAAACTGGATCTAGTACCGCCCTTTTTGCAGTATTTGGTCTGCCATTGCTGGAAACGGTCTGGAAGTCTTTAGTTTCACAAGTAATGTACTAAAAGCAATTCTTATTTCTAATTAGGAGACTTGTAGCATCTTTTGTTCAAGAATTGAAATGTCAACTGTATGTAATCTAGTGCGCCAAATTGAAAGCAATGTTTTGTTTGATGAAATATTCCGAATTTTGGATAACATTGTATCTTAAGTACACTTCGCAAATTTCAAACCACCGCCGCCCCTTATCACAACCGAAGCATCAAATTCGCTCAGATGTGAACGGATAAGCTATTTTAGCACATTATGTTTGGGACGAGACCAGTGATTCACTTGTAAGATTTTGAGTGATTTAAGTATCAAACTATAGTCGTAAAAGCATAAATGTACAACCCTCAGATCTGATGATTACTTGATTTAATAAATGTGATTCACTCTGCGGGAAAGAATCAACCAATCAACTCATGTCTCATTCTCATATTTTTTAGGACGTTGTTGGTAGTAATATATTTTTGAATCATCAATTTTATATGAACTCTGTAGAAACTTTTTCTAACAAAGTCATAATGTCACCATAATGGGAAAAGGTAATGGTAAAGCTAATTTAATCTCACAGCTTATATTCAATTTATGGATCGTCATTATCGACTTTGCAAGGCATTTATGGAGCAATTTATTAATACTCTCGAAATCGGCAAACACTAAATGCAAACGGGGTGTACCGTTAGTTAGACAGACTTTTGTGATGGTCTGACTTTATGGATGCACGGTTATTTAGCGATGAATAGATGGAATGATTTATTTACCACTTGAAGCAACTTTAAATAAACGCACTTAGATTATATTGAGTTATTTTGACGCGAGTTTTATTTCAGACCAGGTATTCAACTACGAGAATAACAGCTTCAAGTTTCTTTTTTGTTAGTTCAATAGCATAACAGTCATTCATTATATATATATATTCCGATACTAACTTAACTTATTGAACGTATAATCTATTTTTATGACGTGATCAAGACTTATATTTTTTTATTGTTACCTACTTATTTTTGCTAAATAACTGTTCAAGAAGTTAGGAATCAGGCTTTAAAAATTACTGTCTTTTTTTATTTAAACTTAATTGCATTGTAAGTTGCATAATTGTCGGACTTAATGCTTAAAGCATGCGTTACCAGCAAAACCGCTTATTGTAGGTTTAAGTATAAAGTAAAGCAAATGCAAGGCGCATTATAAAGCCTAGTCGCGAGATTCAATTGTGATTCTCTAGGTATAACGGTAGGTAGTTGATGATGTGATCTAGTAAGAATGTCGGTAATAAATACATAAGCAACTAGATAGGTTATAAACTTGGAATGACCGTATAATATTATCTTCTTACGTACAAGGTATGAAACGAAAACAGGCATAGAAAAGAAATAACTACTAATTGAAAGCTTTTATCTCGCCTCCAAAGTCGCAAGCTTTTTAGAGCCCCGCACATTCGTTAATTGATGTCTAGCTAAGTGTGCACATGAATGCAGAATCATCACTTTTACTGTGCAGCTAGGGGTCAAGCCAACTTGACACCTACTTTTGAGCTCAATGTTTATTTACAGTCGCAGCAAGTATGTCAATTCTATTATTCCATTGATAAATAGAATTGGTATAGTTAAGTAATTTATAATTCCTGCGTTAATTTATACATTATTATAATTTCCTGCGGAAATAAAAATCGGAGAATTAATCCCAGTATTACAATTACATTTTCGAATTATTGTTTATTAAATAAATAAATAATAAATAAATATTTGACAAAATCACATACATTGCTCCGATCCCAAGCTAAGTAGCTAAAGCATGTGTTATGGAAATCGGAAACAACGGTGGTACCACAACACCCAGACCCGAGACAATATCGAAAAGATCGTTTACTACATTGACCCGACCGGGAATCGAACCCGGGACCTCACGACATGGCGACGCTTGAAACCAGCTTGCTAGCCATTCGACCACGGAGGTCGTCAAAATTATATGGATATTATATGAGAAAACTCGCTCAGTTTGTGAGACGTACGTGCGTAACCAAACAATGACTGTTATTCTTATCTAAACACGTTCCAAATCGTTATTTAAATATTCCTCAAATGCATGAGTAGGTTACTGGAAGACGTCAGCCTTGGCAGCATGTATTTACTATAGTATACCGTTGGTAATACATTCTTCTTTCCTGAAATTTCAGAAGCCCAAAATTATGCAAAAACGACGGGAGAAGTAGCGTCCACAAGGAAGCGCTGTAACAACACTCTTAAACAAATAATGAAATGGTTTTCTTTTGTTGACTTCCAGACAACGCCTTAAAGTTTTTATTCAAACACTTTTGTTGGAAAAGAAACTAAAGACGGACTCGAGAACATCCTTTTTGTCTTGAGTACATTGGAAAATTCTTGATTCCAGTTACAGATATTTAATTTAGCACTCAAACTAGGTCTCAATTAAACGTACGTAATATTATGAATTAAACGTACTTTTCTGACTTGAATCTTACAAATCAGGAATTTAAGTCTTTTAAAATGTTTGATTACAAATATCGACAACCAACAATTCGACGACCCCATTGTTTAAATAAAATTAAACTAAAATATTCCTGGCCAACATGCATTGGTCATTCACATTAATTAACACACCTTCATATTCTATGGCTCTGTAATCAGTAAAAAGTGCGTCAGTTGACTGAGAATAGAAATCAGTTAAACACAGATAACTATGACGTCGTATTTTCAAATCGCTACAGTAAATCTATGGAAGAGTAGCGTTTTGACAATTAATAAAAAGTACGTCAACGATTATTTGGGTCAACAGGCCTATTCTATTTTGCTACTATATGTTATAAAAGTTCGGTATTTAATTTTGTTAAACAAAGATGAAAATAGTTAAGAAAGCTTTTGACACTCACAGTGTCATATTATTTATTAACAAAGCTGAAATAAGAAACCAAAAATTTCGCACGGGCGGGACTCGAACCAGCAACTTTCTAGCTCAATCGACAAAATTGACGGCACTAGTGAAAAAACTTTTGGAATATTTGATGTGATGATGATCTGAGATCTTGATAAAAAACAGGTCTAGTACCCAATCCTAAGACGATGGCATTACTTTTTAGATCTTCTATATGCTCCAAGAAGATTGAACTCAATGAGTCTTTAATTTTAATGCATGTTAAATAACCTTTTGCATACAAAGTAGTTTCATTTAGGAGATATTGAATAAATTTTAATCTTTAACGTGCGCTTATAAAATTAACATGTTGAGCGTTAGATTAGAATACAATTGAAATATCAGTCAAAATTTGAAATGCACTTAATTATTTACCCTGTCCTGTTACAGTTATAAAATTTTGATAGGTACAAATGCAACAAAATTAATTCTAATTAAAGGTAAATTTGAATCTTTAAAATATATACTTACAAATATAAAACAGTTTATTTATTATGAATTGATGCCCATTTTATATACTTTATTCTCATATCCTAATTTCCAAATATCGTATAAATTTATCGTGTTAGATTTGAATTTATTTTGTTACTAGCGGACTCAGCGAACTTTGTTTCGCCCCTAGCCCCGTCGCGACCAATCCTGTAATTTCAAAAGTTAAGAGTTCACAGCGAACATTGTTTCGCCCCGGCCCGTCCCGTTCCAGCCCCGGCCCGGGCCCGTCTTAATGGGATAAAAAGTATCCTTTGTCCTTTTGTTGGTTCAAAGCTACCTCCCCACTAATTTTCAGCCAAATCCGTTTAGCGGTTCTTGAGTTATAAATAGTGTAACTAACATGACTTTCTTTAATATACTCGTATATAGATAATAACAGTACTAACAATCCCACCCTACATTCAATAAAGCTTACGTTAATAATCATTAACGAAATACGAATGCAATATGAGTAGTCATCCCTGCATTAAATAAGGCTTATGTTAATTATCATAACGTGTATCAATGAAAGAGGGTTAATGAAAATGAAATGAAAAGACCGATTTTTAATGAACAGTAAAGTTACATTATTCGCAATCACCAACACACTTTGTAATGCTTAATGGTGAATGATACAAAATAGCCAAAGAATTCACATTTCAATGCGGCCAAATGAAATACATATTCCCAACGCAAGCATCACTTAAACCATTAGGTTCACCAAAGGGAACACTATAACCAGCCCGAAAAATGTACTCACTCTTCATAATAATATATATCGTCGTTTTTACATTGCTATTTTACACATCGTATCAAACATGTGATTTTCTTAATATGCTCGTTTACAGTTTTATGCAACCTGATATGATATAGAACAAGAAAATAATCTTCAAAAACTCTTAAAATAAAATCTGTGATACGAAAAATTCATTAATATTCAAGAAATCCTTCCCAATAAGTGAAACGACGCAAAGGATCTTTAAAAGTATATAACTACGAGCAAACGTTTGAGTTTCTTATGAAAGTACTCATAAGTAACTCAAACGTTTGCTCGTCATACGTCTTCTTTCAAATCATGACTATCATAAAAACACATCAAGTTTACAAGTCGATAAATAGGCTACACGATTATAATATGTCAATGTATTTTTTTAAACTTAAAACATAAAACAGCAATTTCATCGGTAAGCACCTAACATTTATTGGGTGAGCAGGGGGATCTCGAAGCTCTATTAGAGAATATCACTCCGTAACCTATTTCGATTCGATACAGGAGGGGCGGTGGATTAATATAATTTATTCCGGGCCGGTCGCAGTGTCAGGGCTTTTTTCTCACCCCAGATTACCACTAACCCGATTACTTAGCACTTCTGAATCATGAAAACGTGTATAATTGCGGATCGCCTTTCAGTCGGAACAAGGTATAGAGCTCTAGGAGGATCCCATTATTACGCACTTGGACACTTTTCTTTGGAAATCTATCTCTATCGTGAATTATAGAATCAAGCGTAACTATTGTATTGCTTATTGCATTTTTCGGGATTTTTATTGCCCCGGGTAAAATTATAGTTCCGTTTCTATCAAATTCTTTGTCATAGTTATAAAAAAGACGCGATGGCGTTTTCACCCCTAAACTTATTAGCTCGTTTGAGCCTGAGTTTTTTTTTATTGTTTCGTATAAAACATTATTAAAATGTTTATAATTATTATATTACTACCACTAGTGCCTATACATAACAACTAAAAATAACTAGAAACATAAGATATTCTAGAAATTCGGGTAACCTAACCAGACTATGGATATGACATTTGAATCTCGTCTTGCATCTCAATTAAAGCGCCTCTGACCTATTAATTGCTATCAAGAAGAGAAGAGGAGTCTAGAAAAGGAATTCTGGGTCTAACAGTAATAGATTAAGAAAATGTAACGTTTTCATCGAAATAGTACTGAAAATAACTGAAGACTCTAAATGCTTTGGAGTCGCTTTTGTAATAATAATTCTGCCAATTGTACAACTTACAGTGCAATTAAGTTTATGATATGAATAAAAAAATAATATTTCGACGACGAGTTTGGTGTTTTGGTTAGAGCTCCTGACTATTACGCCGGCCGTCGCGGGTTTGAATCTCGCAAGGGGCAAATGTTTGTGTGATGAGCACGAACATTTCTACCTGAGTCACGGTTGTTTAATATGAATTTAAGTATTTATGGGAGACGCCCCCGCGATAATTGGTGTCTGTTATTCGAAACACAGAAAATTCCTTACTTCGAAAACGTAACCGCGACAATTGGTGTGTTTTCTGGCGCTTATTTATTTAATATTAATGACTAGCGAACCCTGCGACTTAGTCCGCACGTTTTTATTTCATCCAGTTGCCGCAGGTTTTACAAAGAACTAACTAAACAAACTCTCCAGCTTATGATATTGGTATCGATTCAGGTGTAATCTACTCGAACCTATGGCTCGATGGCACCAATTTACCTATTTCGTTTTGTGTAATGACGTAACGAGTGCCAACGAGGAAAATGCGAAAATCCATGGATGTGAATTTTATTTATTTATTTATTTTATTTTATTTTACGAGATCAGACAACAAAGGTCCATTTTGTTTGTAAAATTAATCTTACAAGCTATATTAGTAACAGAAAAATCAGTACACAACAGCAGGATACCTTACATAGCCGCTGCGGGTCAATCGTTATTTCTTTTGAACAACACCCTGGCAAGGTGGTGAGTTATAGGGGAGTCATATCTTCACGCAATGGTCCTAAGAATGGAGTTGGAGCTGGCCCGTATCCTGCAGAGCAACGACGCTGCTTTTTTACGCATGGTATTTTGTAGTTAGTTCAAAGTTGATGAAATCCGAGCCTCAGTACTCCTTAAGTGTCCAAAATCATAGCAAACGTAACTAGTCTGGAAAGTGCGATGATAAGTTGTAAAAGTGGAAGTAAATTATCTCGGAGTCGTGTAGGAAACAAAGTGTGGGCTATCCACCGGCATTAACCAGAAGCAATATATCCTAAGTAGATACAAACAAGGCAGGTATTACAAAGTAAGATCTGCTTGAGTTACAAAGAGTGCATACAGGACAAAGCAAGCAATAGGAGAGCTTTTCAAATGTTTTACAGAAACTTTTAAATAATAAGCTTTTACGGCGTTACAGAATAACGGGTGTCGGTAACTGAATTTCAAGGGTTTAATCTAAAAGTAAGTGTATCTAATGTGTGTGAATGGTAAAGGTGAATACAAAAAATCGTGGATTATTTGATTGATAAATCTTCTAATTAATTATGATTATTTCGTTTCCAATCTTCTGGATGTAATATTGAACGGCTAGCTGCCACAAGTGCTAGTTAGGTATCCTCAATCGTGTTCCTTGAATTTGAATTAATCTTTGAATAAAATACAAATCTTTTATTTTTATCGTAGCACACTCTCAGTCATAGTGATAATAAGCTACTGAAAATAAGCTACACCCGCCATACTGAAAGTCAGAATGGCTAATGCAGTTATTATCAGAATGACAAGTGAATGTAACTGAGTAAAATAATATATGTAAATTAACATAACACAAACATTCTAAATATGTATTGTACAATAATAAATTGAACGAATACCTAGAAGCAATGCTGTATGGTTTTTTGCTGTCCTGAGTGCACCAAAACATCACTACATAGTATAAAACAAGGTCGCTTCCCGCTATATGTATGCTGTCCTGTCTATATGTATGCTTAAATCTGTAAAACTTCGCCACGGATTTTGATGCCGTTTTTTATAGATAGAGTGATTCATGAGGAAGGTTTATATGTACAATACATTGCACCAGTGCGAAGCCGGGGCATGTCGCTAGTATCTTATAAAAGAATTCATAAATCACAAAAACGTCGTTGTTTCCCGGTCCACAGGATGATATTCTGAATGAAATCTGAAAGTCCGCTGGACAAAGAAAATGTTTTTTCACCGTGCTAGTTTGTCGTCACCTTTATCCAGCACTTTATTTTCGTCGCCTGTTTTATCCTATTCATTTAATTTCATTGTCCCGGTAATGCTCAGAAGCTGCTTGTAAATTCTTACAATGGGCGGGTACTATCGTTGACAAACACTATGAAATTAGTATAATATTTTAGCTGTGTTTTTTGCATTGTAATACACGGTAATGGCACGGTAAATGAAGATACAATAATATAATGATTGAAAAAACCATGCTTTCTTAACGCATTGCTTTTGGAATGTTTGGATAACTTATGTTTTATTCAATGTGATTAATGTGAAGAGAAATCGCCTTAGTACTGTAAATAAAATATTCTAGGCGGACAATTATTTGAACGCAAAGTTAAAAGCTCACTTGTATTTCAATTGACGTTTCTGTGATCTATCCGCCCCCGAACTCACGCATAGTGTATTTAATAATGACAATGTACTAAATGTACACACAAACATGGCTAGGGCGTGCCTCGATAAAACATCTATCTGCCTCTAGTATACCAATGCAGCTTAATTCAAAAAATACAGAATGTTTCTTGCTTAGTCATCAAGCAGTCCGTACGTCTTATTAGACCGGGCCGGCATGGCAACCCGGGATTCCGAGCAGCCCCTGCTTAACCGGTTATGTGCCTCCACGTGTCCACAGCTTTTTAAGTTATAAACGTCAGGCGAATTCTCTTCATCGTATTACATAATTTTGTGATCTTTGTGTGTAACCGCTTATCCCATTACGTTTTTAGGAGTTTCTTTTACTAATGATAAGCTGTTTGAGATAGCTAAAACATAAAATACACAAAATTAAATATACAATGAATAAAAAAGCTTAAAACTCTTAAAAGGCTAGGCTCTTTCTTTATTCGGTTTGATTCTTAAAAAAATGTTATATCACTCAGTAAATATGAAAATACTTTTAATTGGAGCACGACCCGTTTAACGAATATCAGAAGGGGGGCGGGAATTTTAAAATATCATCATATCGGCTTGCACAAAAATCGGGAATAAAAACTTGTGATGATCTCGAAGTAAATCAATTTCTTAAGAGATTGAAACGTGAGCGACACTAATTGAGGGCGATAGCCCGAAGTAATTACCAACTAAGCAGTAGAGATGCTACGAGACGTCAACATATCCGGAACTTTCGGATATTGTTTTATTTAAAAAATCACAACTTATAACGGTAGTAACGAATGTACTGCTATGTTCAATGTTAGTTCTATTTACTTTGTTATTAAAACCAACAATGGAATTACAATTTTACTACTTTATAATATCCTAATTGCAGTTTGGTTTGGTTCTTTAATAACTGACATATCGGTAACATAACACATAAAAACATAGATTCGAATTGATAACCACCTGTAGGTATATGATGTCCGTTACCAAATGCGACGTGCTTTTTACAAATTACTGTAGTCGTATAATGCTTTTCAAACAGATTTTGAATTATAGTATTAATAAATTAAATTGAATGAAATTGTACACGAATAGACAATAAATTACATACCGTACTCTGCAAAGATCCCCGAAGCACTGCAGTCCTGGGGCAGCCCCAACAACTGTTTCGTGTACAGTAAAATAAAAGCATTATTATACTGTACACGAAAGGCATAGAACTGCTTTCGCGTATACCTCACCCACAGACTGCAAGTATAAAATAACGTACAGTCCCCAGCACATCAGCGGGCGAAGTCTGATGCATCATTTTTGACATTTCGCGTCGACAATTTCAATTTTATGATTTTCTAATTCATCAGATATCATTTAAACTTACGTAGCTATATCTTTAATAAATCTTAAAAAATATTTGTAGTTTTTTAAGCATCATTCAAAAATTCTTCTCAATCAATAAATACACGAAAACACCAATTTTGTCTTAGCATTTTTCGAGCGCCACCTGGTGGTTTTACACGGAACTATGTCGAGACTTCCGACACAGGTTACCCACTTTTTTGCAAACTAGCCCTTATCACAGCTGCATAAGATACCACCGTGTTTACCTTGACGTGCTGTTGTCTGTACAAAGTGCGCACAACAAAGTTATTTTTACTGAAAGTATTTTTATTGTTTTTTGTTTTAAGATACAAACACACCATGAATTCCTATGAATTATTCAATATTTATTGAACGATAGCCTGCAAAAGTAAGTTTCACCATTTCAAAATTGATATGCCCTTTTAAGTACACACAAGAGATACTTTCTTAAAAGAACACAACAAAGACTTTAAACTTTAATTTGATATTAAAGCTACCTACTACAATACATCACTAAACTACCCATATAGGTATGAAGGTTTTTTACTGAAATCTCAAACTTTTAGAGTTTAGAAAAATAGGATATTTTAAAAGTGTTGTAGGCTATCTACTTTTGCAGTCCAATAAATTCGTGTTGTTTCACTATAAGTAGTGACTTGTAGTAATAAGAAAAAAAAATGCATTGTAGTGTTAAAAAAAATGCAAGTGCATTAGCTAGTTACTTTGGAATCAGAGCAATGTATGTGATTGGTGTCCAATATTTATTTATATATTGAATATTTATGTTCGTCTATAATCCGAATAATGAGTCGGATTAAAGACGAACATATGCATATGTATTCATTTCTTAATATCCATAACAAGGACCATAGGCATTCCGTATTATTTTTCATTAATTACTAAAAACATACCTAACAGTATTATCTGTAGATATTCCTTTTTTTCTTGATTTCGGCTGCGTTGTTCGTATAACATGATTTTTTATAGCATTTGTGTTATAATAAATGAGAAGTGGTTACGGAGGTTAATAGTTTTCCCGAACAAACTTTTAACAAATATCCGCATTTATGAACCATTTTAAAATCATATGTTCCACCTACTTTGTGTCCATAGGTCCGAAACTTTATACGCGAACATCCTTAGTAAGAAATAAGTAGGTACCCGGCGATCGTCGCTTGCGCCGGTCTCAGCGACCTTGGGGGCGCAGACTGCAGTGTAGCCACAGCCGACGCCGAGCTTTTCTTACTAAAGTCATAACTTTAAAGGCTGCTGTGTTTTATTTAAACACCAATACATTGTGATTTCCATTTCCGGTAATTAGAAAATATGTGTATGATTATGATAATTGATGTATGTGTGTATAAAATATTTGTATTTGTTGTCTACATATTTTTTTCTTGTGCTTAAGTAATACAAATGCAGCAAAAAGAACACTTATATGCTTAAGTATTCGAATACGGCGAAAATAAAATTTTATTTTTCGAATTTTCTATAAATACAACAAAAATATTCGTAATCAAACTTATATTCTCATGGATAAATCTAATAATGATGCACACTTATTTTTTTTTTCTAATCGGACCAATAGTTCCTGATCTTAACGCGTAAAAACAAAGAAACTCTTCAGGAACGAATTTCATTCAAACCAGAATTGTACCCAAATTAAATTCCGGTATAAAGCAGAAAATAATCAGGAACCGGGCATAACTCCTGTTTCGCTCCGGGCTGCGCGCACGCAGGACCGCTCTCAGTTGCGAGTAACGGGACCGCTTAATGACAGGCACTGGCGATGATGACGATGACCTTTTTATTTCATCATTGAATATACTTAAACACGTCGACCGTTGTAAATCAAAAGGAAATTAAGGCAATAATCATGTCAAATCATCTCAGATTTTGTTTAACGTAGGTCATACTTTGAAATCCTCACGTATTGCCACCATGTATAAATCAAGCAACCCTTTGGTCTCAATGCGGTCAATAGTCTTTATTTAAAACGGCTACCTGTATCCTGAAAAGTGGAAAAAACTCTTTTATTTCGGATCACTCATTCGATTTGTGAGTAAATGAAGAAGAAACTTCCGACAAAGTATCGAGATCGGCAATAAAGCTAGTGGAAAGTACCGGATTCTTCGAAAACTATTCGTATTGTAAAAGAGTTTGACCGCGACTTTCTGTAACAGGTTCGAATTCTTGCAAAAAGTTTGATGCGTAAGGGTCACGTTGATTGTTAAATTATTTGTTTAGGAGGAAAGTTCCTTACTCCGCAAATAAGACAACTGGTATGTTGTCTTGCGCATATTTATTTATTATTAATTTGACCTTTTCATGAATGATGAATAAGCGATTTGCAACGTTGAATAATCCTAGCGTACGTTGTGAGCGGCTGGACGTGGAAGGAAATTAACCGAATTTCGGATGAAAATTTCACAAATTATACTCGTATGTTACCGCAGGATAGGGATTCATCAATACGCCTTTTCGCCGATACAATCCCTATACTGATACAGACGCTTAGTGAATTTAAATTAAATTAAGGTAAAATATATAAAATACAAGCAATTTAAGTTAAATACTTTTAATTTTTATTAAGAAACATAACACATACTCATTAGTTACGATATGTAATTTTGAATTTTTTAGTATATAAATAATATTACGCGCGCAGTTAAAAGCCAACAAAACTTTCTAGCGAAATGGGATACGCGACAAAGCGGGGAGAAAGACAACACAAAGCATAAAACGCAAGGTTCCCCGAGCATAGTCCGTGCCTCGTTTGCAACGAACTAGATAAAACAAGATGCGCGTTTACATTACTTTTTTAAAGCGTGAAAATTGAAAAGTTGTGTCACCAATAAAAATATCGCCGATATCTACCGATATATCGGCAATTCCAAAAAATCGCCGATATATATCATCAGCATCGGTATCGAATGCAGCCCTACTGCAAGATTATAAAAGTATAATAGCTATACATAGCTGAACGATTTAATGAATTAATTTGGGATATAGTATCTATTGCAGAAAGCATCAAGCATTTTTCCGCACTAAAACTTTTAAGAGTGATAGAATGAAGTTTATTTAAACGTCAAGTACCCGCCTGTACCTTTATTTAAAGTTAAAAGTTCAAGTTGAAACACTTATAAATATCGTATATTGACGAGTTGTACAGACAAAGCCTTTCTAATTTGAGGTAAAGTTTTTATAGTTCAATAAAAACAGACGATTTGAGAGCGGTAATTACATCAATGTTATGTTACCATTAATTTATTAGCATAAGTAACCATTACTAAGAGTAGCCCGTCAAAGTCGGATAATTGTAACTTTCCTACCTGCGAGAACAGGTATCCAATATTCCTGGATAATAGCGAGAGTTGCTCGAGGATAAATAGGATACGTGATCTCACTTTACGTTATAGCAGAGCTTATTTGAAAACATCACCAATCACTCAGGTTACTACGAGAACCTTGGATACAATTCGCACCGCATAAAGACTAACTCACAATGTTCAAATATTTATGTTTGAGACAATTTGCGAAACAAAATTAACAGTCAAGGAATCTGATTTTGAGACCACTTTCTAAGTTGATTACGATGTGGTTTCCATTCAACAGTTTTCATAGACATCATACAAGAATAACATGGTTTAGGTCTGAACTTAAAATGTATTTTGTGAACTGAACAAAACCAAGTGATTAAAAAAATATGTCGAGAAAAAATTCACAAGAATTAAGTTTTTATAAAAACAGTGTTTTACGGCAGCAAATAAAAATAAAAAAACAATGTAAAACAGGCACTGAGTCAATAAAAAAAACAGTAATACTGGTCAAACAAAATTTTAAATGGATTGGTAGCGACTAATATTTGGACAAAGTGTGAAAAATTTATGATAAAATTATATTTTGTTAAGTTGCAATGAGAAGGTTCCTTTTTGAGGCAACATAGGCTCGAATGATATTAGATACGTGACGTTATTTCATACTCCACTCAATGGAGTTTACCTTCTTACGATTCGTAATTGGAAAACTACAATTTTCCTCCTCATATTGAGAACATCGATGTTTTCTTTCATTTTTGGATACCTAAGTTTGCAATTTGCTAAAATTGAGAATTACTGTGAATTTTAATGTTATTATATTATTAAAATTCTAAATTTTGCGCTTAAGCTCAATAACATGCTTCAAAAAACCTTTGTTCCGAAAATAAATCAAGACGTAAAAATGTGAAAGGCACCTTACGTTATTGTAAGAATTTTGATCGCACGAATGTCTTCTCGTATTTTTCATCTTATTTATTATATTCAGGGCCCTAAAAGATTGATTGCACGCGTACCGTTATTTCAAAAGGAATCCAATTTCTTTCATCGGCTAGTGAACCAAATCAAACAATCGTAAGGAAATGAGGTATTGTAAGCCCTTGAAGTTACATATACTCGCGCAAATTATTGCTTACGCGTGTTGTTTATGTGAACGTCACGTAGTAACTAGGAAATAGTGGGAATATGAGCCTTGCCCATTATGGCGTAAGCAAAGGGATTTAGACTTAATTATGTATGAGTACATCGCTTTATGGTATTATTGAAACATGTTACAGAGCTTTGTGATGAAGATGATCTTGTTTAGACGATACGTTTGGAGTAGTGGTTAGCGCTCCTGACTACTAGCTAGCGGTCGCGGGTTCGAATTCCGCAAGAGGCAAAAGTTAAGGTGAGCAAGTTATGGATGTTTATTTGTATTTAAAGTATTTATGAGAGTCACTGCCATCAAGTTCTCACTACCTGTATATTTGTCCGCGAAAATCTCTCATTTGACTGAAATGATTTTGATGCGGTTCTCAGTAAAGATTTATTTAGTTTTACACTACTGGACTTGTCAATTTGCCCGAAATGAATTATCGTTTGGCTGAATCAATTTTAATGCGCTTTTCAAAGTATTTGTTAAATTAAAGAGAAGTGTTTTAGGAACCTATTAGTTCAATCAGGTACATTTTAACCTAAAACAATAACTATAAACTAAGAAAAATATGTTCTGACTAAAAATAAAACAAAAATAAACAGCAAAAATAACGCTCAACGAAAAAACAAACTTATTGGAAGTCGGTACATGATGTCAACCTACACAGACAGTCGACGTACGCACATCATGAACCGACTTTAAATGAGTTCGTTTCTCCAATAAACGTAATTATTTTTAGCCCATTTAGTTTTTTTTTTAATAAAATAATATGGTGATAGAAGATAGGTGGGTACATAAAAACTAATGTTTGTACTAAATTGGTTCAATTTTAGACTTGGACCAATCAATGCCTCTACCCTCCTCTGAACTTATTAATAAAGATCACCTTCATTAAATTGAAGTAGACAGTAATATTGTGAATAGGTTTTATTAATTAATTTGATTCCATTCTGTGAGTATTCTTGACTTTAAAAGTCGGCGAAAGTAAGAATTTTATTTCTTTATGCCAGGTCATATTTGAGAAACGATCCATTTTAGTTACGAATAGTAGTTTTATATACGAGGTGTAAGCTATAATCATTCCTAGTAAAAATGTTTCGTCTTGAAATTCACCAACAGCTTGTCAAGCAATATTTGCAGACCTTAAATCATGTGTGTATTCAATTTGTGATGAATGACGCAAACTTAGACTTCATATGAAAGGGATTATTGATGGCGGGTTTTGACTGATCACACCTGTACACAAACATCTAAGGACTATTGAAATGGCTGTTATAATATAATGTATTTATGTCTGTTACAGAAAATATATCAAATCCGTCATTTTATACACTACGAATAGTATATAATTTTCGAAAATCACCCGAGATGTGTGATGTAAATCATATTAGACATATTTAGTATGAAATTTATAAATTTCGTAAATCGCAATCGGACATATAATAAATGTCTAAGAACTCTATATCCTAAATTGTCGCGAAGAATGGAGATACTATTACCTACTTATTACCGTATGATCGTTACTTCATTGTCTTGATATTCTCTGTTTTTTATACTTTGTCCCAATGAGACCCTTAGTAAAAACTCAGATTCTTCATTCCAAGGTCATGTTTTATTTACACACAGCGTTCGTTTTACACATTTCATAATGAGATATTGGAATTCAAAATTTAAAATTACTAGGAAATGTATACATACAGTTCCTAGATTTTTTCCGTATCTGAATGAATATTTTAAACATTTTCGAAATAGCTTCAGAATTGTACACATTTCCTAGGAGTTGTATAAACTACTACTATTTAAAAAAGTTAACATTATAAAAATAATGCGATCTGCAACTACGTGCATCAAATGAATTACACCGAATCTCTAGCTTAAAACTATTCGCGTCTCAAAATAATGCAGTCAGAATTAAAGTACTTTCAACATATTGTCTTCATAAAAAGGCTGTCAAACAAAGATTAACTAAGAAAACAAGGAGAGAAATTTGTTTTACTTACACGACAAAGTTCGAACTCGGGGCCGATAGAGCACGTGCCATCATAAATTGAAATTGAAAAAATAAATGACTCAACGTGAAACTTTATTATTTATCTCATACAGTGTAAGGCGCTTTGTAAACGCAGTGGTCTCCAAAATAAAATAAAAAGACAATCACGCTTGAAGTATGATTTTTTTCTGACGACTAATTGTCAGAAAAAATCATACTTCACTTAGCTCTAAAGCTAAGGTAACTAAAGTGAGAAAATAAAATGTCCTGTCACGACTATTTAGTTGCTTTTTTATGTATTGTTAATTTCTCAAAATTCTTAATAGGTGTAGAAATGACGATCACATATGTTAGAAAACATGTGATTCTGAGTATTTTATGCCAATATACTTGATACTTATCTTGATCTTGATTCTAGCCTTCACCTCAGAAAACTCTAGATCGGACGCTATCTGTTAATAATCATGGAAAAACATAGACATAGCAAACATAACATATCAAACAAGGAAGACTTACACCTCGTCTTTATCGGCCTTGAGAAGGCATTTGACAGAGTGGCTTGACTAGTCTCGCAAGCGATTCGTGCTCAAAACATTCCCGAAAAATATATCGTCATAATCAGGGATATGTACCATGATTGCACAACTCAAGTCAAAAGTCTAGCTAGCCTTAGCGCGTCATTTCTGGTAATGTTGTTTTAACTGCCTCGGTGGCGCAACGGTTAGTTTGTCGCACTTTAAAGAGACGGCTGCGCCAGAGGTCCTGGGTTCGATCCCCGGGTCGGGCCAAAAATATGTACCTGAGTTTTTCTGTTCAGAAATTCTCAGGGTAGCCCGGAGTTTGGAAGTTGGCGGTGTTTCACCCCTGTGCCTCGGAAAGCACGTAAAGCCGTTGGTTCTGCGCCTGATCTCTCTCCGGTCGAGTCAGATTGCCGTCCCATCGGGCTTTAAGAGTGAGAAGAATAGAGAGTGCAACTGATCGGTCGGTTAGTCAATGAGACTGGCCACCGTTGTCGAAATCGGCTAGGGGGACCATGACTATTAAATGTTGGCGCCCTGAGTCCGCTGCTGTTCAATTTGGTAATGGATTATCTGACAAAACATCAAGCGTCATTACTATGGTGTATGCTTGATACGCCGATGCCATAGTCCTCGCCACTGTGTCAGCAGACAAGATGCAAATGGAGCTGACATCGTGGACTAAAGCATTGGAGCGAAATTGCCATCGGGTCAGCAGGAGTAAAATAGAGTACATGCACTGTTCATTTTCTACAACAGCTTAATCCGAGAAAAATATCTGTATCGGTGAATACTCCCGAAGTCACCCAAAGTCATGCCAAAGTTTTAAAAACTTGGGTTCTGTCATAACACCCGACGCAAATATCCACGCTGACGTCTGCCATAGATCTCAAGCTGCGTGGCTCAAGTGGAGGAGTCTATCTGGGGTTCTATGCGATAGCCGTATGCCTATTAAAACAAGAGAAGAAGTCAACAAGACTGCCGTGAGACCCGCATTTATGTGAGTGCTGGGCCACAAAGAAAAGCCACGAGCAAGCACCACATGTCAATGAGATGAAGATGCTGCGTTAGGGCGGTGGTGTCACGAGATTACACCATATAAGGGTCCATGGCAGGTTCAAAGTCGCTCCAATACAAGAAGAGCTTCAAAAACACGGTTACGATGGTTTGGATACACCTAGAGAAGAGAAACACACCATGTCGTAAATATAGCCCTCAGTTTTTCAGGACACCCAAGGGGAAGAGGTAGACCGAAATCCATATAGTGGTCCAATATTAGGAACGACCCAAAGGACCTCAACCCTGTAGGGACCCAATCCCTACAGAGGCAACCCAGAATCGTTCGCTCTGGCGCAGACTGACAAGGAGACCCGACCTGATCTACGTAGGTGGGACAGAGGAAAGGAAGAAGAAGATACTTGATACTTATCTCCGCGTACTTTTGAGTTATTCATCTGCATTGGTAGTAAAAGATGCGCTATCTTTCGCGGTGAAATTGACCGGCCCGGCGCTCACCGCCATCTGCAAAGCGACTTAACTGTAAGCACCTTTTACGAACTCATCCAAAAAAACTGAAAGTCTAATTGAAAACAAGTTCCAAAGCTTTTGATGAACTTTTGTCGAATGCTGGCGTGTATAATCGTTCACATTGTGTCGAATCAATCAAATTTTAGATTGAGCTTCGATAATCGGTTGCTCGCCTCTGAACTAACGAAAACAGACAGTCAATGAAGGCTTTTTATCAGCAGTCCGGTCCTTACAGGCCTTTACAGCAACTTTGGCCGACGTTATCATCATTGGAAAGCAAGTAACAATGTCATTGTTGGTTGTTATATTTGTTTTCCATTTGTTGTAATCCAAAAGCCAGCGTGACCCTTATTACAGGTGGATTTCATTGGATATGCTTATGTCAAATTATCATCATAAGGTTGTCACATAAGCATCTGAACATCTTACAAATAAGAAATGTCCATTTCTCGAAGAGATCTTTTCTTGAAATGTCCTTTTCTCATAATATCCCATTCTCGAAATGCCATTTTTGCAAAATAACCTCCCTTCAATTTACGTCAAGCTATGAAGCTTTGCGAATAAAACATTTGGGCAAAAATATTTGTTCGAAAGGGGCATTTCGAGAATGGTACATTATGAGAAAAGGACGTTTTGAGAAAGGATCTTCTTTAAAAGGATATTCTGAGAAATGCATTTCGCGAAAAGGACGTATGCGCTTAGATGATAGCTAGTGTCAGGGTATAACATATCTGTGTGTTGCTCTGCTCGTGTGCTCAGTGAGAATCGTTGATTGAAGTGTAATCCACTGTTGGAACTGTGACTACGGTACGTGTACAATACATCTAAACATACATATTTTACAAGCTTTTATTTAGTTTCGCCTGTTTGCTTTATCCTCTCACTTACCGGTTACCGATTAAGCTTAAATTTTGAATGCATGCGTGAGTTGGATGACAATGAAATATTATTATGTCATGGTGCTTATCTAATAATGGAGCCGGCAGTTAAACTACACAAACCCAAACGACGAGACCATACTCGTATGATTTGTCTTGACGAGTGCTTTAGTACTAAACAGTAACCAGGGTCTGATGATGGAGTCGAAAGGTAGCAAAAGGAACTCATTAACTAAGCGCACAAACGCGTTGAATCCGGGCTTTGATGGTTTGTCTTGACGAGTACTTTGGTGCTAGATTACCATCTAGCACAAAAGTCTGATGATGGAGCTAGAACCTGCACGGTAGCCAAATGAACTCAGATATTTAACGACACAAAGCCTTCAACTTTGGGCTCGTATGATTTGTACGAGTACTTTAGAACTAGATTGTAAATAGGATCTGGAGATGGAGCTGCAATGTAGCAAAAAGGAACTTAGTGACTAAACGTATAACCGCGTCGAGTTTGAACTCGTATGATTAGTCTTGGCGAGTACTTAGGTTCAAGATAGTAACCAGGGTCTGATGATTGACTGGAAGAGGGCCATACGAACGCGGCAATTAAACGTCACAGCCCCATCGAGTTTGGGCTCGTACTATTTGTCTTGACGAGTACTTTGGTGCCGGATGGTACTCAGGGCCTGATAATTTCCGCTTGTTCTGAATGTGGATTAGGAATTAATGAATTTATGAAGATAATGAATATGCATCAGACTACTCGAGCGGAACCAAATTTACTACAATACATTTGAAAAATAAATATTAATGAGGTGAGATCGCTAGGTAAAAAATCCAGTAAAAATATGAAATGGCTAGATTTATTGTTTACTAGCTGTAAAATTAAAAAAACCGGCCAAGTGCGAGTCGGACTCGCGCACTGAGGGTTCCGTGCCAACTTAAACTGAATTAGGGAATCCACTTACTTCTAATTAGTAAAACACCACAATATTTTATTGACTGCAAAAATAACTTTGTTTTTATAGTTTTTGTATGAAGTACAAAGTTATGTTTGTGGTTGGTGAAAACATGCTATATCTCAAAAACTACTCGTTCGATCTCGTCCAAACCAATTTTCGTTGAAAGTATTTATTAAGATCTACGTCATATATTTTTTTCAAAATTTACACTTGCGTGGTTTAGAAGTTAGATGGGGGGGGGGGGGGGACGCCCATTCTACCACTTTGGAAGCGTCTAGCTATGAAACGTTAGACTTTAAAAGAAAATGGTTTAAGGAAGTTTGGAAAAATGGTTTAGTTTCATGTATGGGAGCCCCCCCTTGAATGACATGATTTTTTATTTTTTGTATGAGAAACGGTAAGCGGTTATCAGGGTACATCTTCCTACCAAATTTTAACAGTGTAATGCTTATAGTTACAGAATAAAATGGCTGTGACATACGGATGGACAGACAGACAGACAGACTTGACGAAACTATAAGGGTTTCGTTTTATGCCATTCGGCTACGGAACCCTAAAAAGGTATCGCGCCCGCTCACTCGCGATTGATATTTCTTGGCATTCCAGTATAGTAGTAATACGATTTTTTTCGCAATCTTGAACATTTGTGAAATTTGAGAAAGTTGCAATCGCTCGTGTATTTTCTCGGACTCCGACGAAATCGCTTGACCGTGATGTCAATAAGTCTGTGCATGCATCCCTTGACAAGATGGATCAGTTAACTGGATGACTCAATGCCAAGGTGACCCAATGTCAATCTCGCATTAAAAATAGTAAAAGAAAATAAAAATACTTTTTCAATCACAAGCTTTTATTACTTGTTAATAAAAATAACTAAAAAGTTAAAACAAGTAATAAAAGCATGTTATTGAAACACTTATTTTATTATCATTTTATTTTTTATAACTACGTTCATTTGAATTAAGCCCTCAAAAAAGATAAGCCCTATACGCGAAAGGGTTTACATGTCTGGATTAAATCGAAACAAATATGTATGGGGATCGTACTGAATTGATTTTAATGTACGTTACCTTAAGATTAAAGGCAGTAAACAGCACACATGTATTTAAAAAATATACCGTAAATAATGTGGTTTGGTTCGTATATCTATACTAATATTATAAAGCTGAAGAGTTTGTTTGTTTGTTTGAACGCGCTTATATCTGAAACTACTTGCCCGATTTGAAAAAATATGTTTACGTTGGATATTCCATTTATCGAGGAAGGCTTTAGGTTATATAACATAAAGATACGACTCATAAGACCACAGCAGCAATGAAAAATGTTGCGAAAACGGGAGAAAGATATTCCTTTTGAGAGCTTCCGCTGCGAAAACCGCTTCAGTAACACAAAAATCATGTATGACAGGATTGTTCAGCATTAATAGTTCTATAATAAAGTTCGCAACAGCATATGTCTATCTTTTATGGTTGACTTACTATAACCTTTTTTATGTTAATAAATTTGTAAAAAAATAATGCATTATTTTTAGAGGTTTATTATACAGACAGGTATTTATTCTTATCAAAATAAATACATTCATCATCACGAGCATTTCATTTAAAACAAAGTTGCCCTTTATATCATTTGATTTCAATAAATATCTTAGGAGCTATCACAGTTTTAACATAACTCCGCACCAAAATAATGTTCGCAGCCTAAGTATAACGTGCGCTTGCGCTAATATATTATAAAGCTGAAGAGTTTGTTTGTTTTAACGCGCTTATTTCAGGAACTGCTGGACCGATTTGAAAAAATATTTCTCTGTTGGATAGCTTATTTATCGAGAAAGGTTTTAGGGTATAAAACATCACGCTGCGACGGGAGGGGGAGGGAGCAAACTCAAAACGCGCGGACGAAGTCGCGGGGGACCGCTAGTTATTTATAAAATAAAATAAAAAAGTACTTTTTCACACATCGTTTGTCACGTTCTTATTGCAAATAATAAAAAATGGAATGAAATATGATATGCAAAATATGAAAATCCAAAGCAATTTGTTTTCTACGCCAAGTTAGCGACAAGAGACACAAAAGGAAAATGCACGCAAAACGGTAACATTACTCGGCGTAAAGTAAACAATAAAGTTGTGCGAGCGATTGACCTTAGCCTCGGTTAGGAAACGCTCGGTTCCTGATGTGAACGAACGAGGGTTATGAAGTTATGCAACGCGTGTTAAGCGCCGCGCAGCGACCGATAGAGCACGTGCACTCTTATAAGGGCACACACACAATGGCTCGTCGGAGCGCCGAATTAATCACCACTTAATAAAACCTGCATACCGCATGAAACAATCACTATATCCTTTTAGGGGAGCTAAGGCCGTGTAATGGCTGTCAGTCGATGTACTTTAAAGGGGCTCTTATAAAAATGTTGATAACTATTGACGTGACGTTTTGGATCTCGCATGCAAACTTCTAATCAGAATCGAACTCAGGTAATACTTATTCGGCTAAATAAGTATAAATCGACGGAGATGAAAATGACATAAACATAAATGATTGCTGAATAAAAAAAAAAAGAAAAACCGACTTCAAAACCAAAATGCACTAAAAAGTCTTAAATAAACTCTTCACCATTGAAAGGAAAGGAATCCGTTTTAGGCAAACAATTTCTTTTTAGAGTCGGTGCTGTGATAGTTGATGCTTGATGGTCAAAGTGATGGCACCGACTCCAAAAAGAAATTGTTTGCCTAAAACGGATTCCTTTCCTTTCAATGGTGAAGAGTTTATTTAAGACTTTTTAGTGCATTTTGGTTTTGAAGTCGTTTTTTTTTAAAAGTTTATTTTATTTCTTTATTTTTAGTAATTACATAAGTTACACCAAGATCCCATCATCAGATCCCAAAATGGAAAAAATGGGACCAACTAGGAGGTACACCCTCTAAGTAGGCGAAAAATTTTTTCGATTCGGTCGACAAACGACTGAGATATGACGTAACATACATACAAAAAAAAAATACAGTCGAATTGATAACCTCCTCCTTTTTTGAAGTCGGTTAAAAATAGGTGACGATTTCAAAATAGGCGTATTGTATTTTATTCGACGGAAATTCCTTATCTGACGTTGGAAAAATCAGGCCTAAGTGGCATAGTAATAAAGTCACTTGTAGTTTTTATATTCAAGACGAAAAGATAAGATTGACATCGTATTTATTCACAACGTATTTATTTCAGTTTATGTAATGTAAATGAGATTATAATCAACTAGAATAATTACTATTGCAGAAATAGGTAAAATGAATGATAATGTCAGTGGACTAGTGGACTAATAGGGTATATTTCCCCTCTTTTTGTGGCTTTTGTTGAAGGGTAATACAGGGTGTGAAAAAAATTCATGCCAAATTCAAGAGGGTGGATGTCAATCGAGTTTAGAATACAGGAAAAAAATAAGACTCGACTTTTAAAACCTCCCCATTAATGGAGATGGAAAAGATTACATACAAATTTGGGCCAGAATGTAATAAGATGAAAATGGCGTCAATTAATAGCTTAATAATTAGTAGACCTACACTGAAAATTCTGGTTTTTGGCAACGTGAGAGCCAAATAATTAGGGGTTTAGTTAAAGTGAGGTTATTTCACAAAAAGCTGATTTCTGAACTGCAAAGGATATTTTAACGTTAGCAGTTACATTTAGGCCACAAATTGATGACAGCAGGTTATGAAGGCATAGAATCCGTAAAATAAAGCAGTGGTCGGCGAAAAAACAAGTTATTATGGAAAAAAAGCACTCAAAACGCATACGTAAAGACGAAAAATACGAAACGAGTGATCCATAGATTATTTGACACGGCAGCTGTCAGTGTCAGTGCACAGACATTAAAAATTTTATTTAATTAAGCTATCATGTTTCAATTCACTTACATTCAATTCAATTACTATTTAAAATATATGTTTTATGAGCTAAAATAGTTCAAAATATTTATTTCAACGTATTTTTTTTATTTTTGGGTTTGTCGCCACGGATAGAGCAAGAGTGATACTTTTTTTAAATTGTGTAATCGCATTAACTCAAATCAATTTTTCATTTAATTGGTGCTGTAGTGAATTCTTAAAATCTTGTTTATCATGATGCTCAGTTTCCATCAAGAGATTTAGTATTTACCAAAATTACGAAAAATATGCCCATTTTTTAAACCATACATCAACTAGGTACGTTTAGGGCCCAGCAGTTACCGTCTCCTTTGAATCGACCTTTTTTATATGGTGACCCTATATGAGAAAGAAAAAGAGTAGATATAAGGTAAAATGCCCACGATTCCTTAAAATTCTATGCAGGGGGTATAAAAAACTACAGGCCGAATTCAAAAAATATATAATGAAATGTTGTTTTTCTACATCCTCCTGTATAGGTGAAGTTCAGGGAAGCGCGTGGCAAAACTTTTTACCTATTTTACCCCTGTGTAAGATGATTTCTGGGACGAAAACAATATAATGCCCGCCTTCGTGGTACATCATTTTTCCATATAAAGTGTCTAATTTTTATAAAATGTGTTTTTTCTCTTACACGCCTTAAAGTCTGTGCTGATACAGGACGTTTTATTTAATTGGAGTAAAGCAACGTGCGTGTGTTTTCGCTTGTGCGCCTTCATTAATTACGAGCGGGCATTATTGTACTCAGCTGAGAGACTTACAGTTGTATGCCACTTAAGACATCTGAACGATAATGTGAGCGTATAAAGAGTAGGCATAGAATATTTCTTGAATGACAGATGTAAAATTATATGATATGAAAATTACTATTAATTATTATTAATTAATATAATATAATTAAAATAATATGTGAAATTTTTACGTGTCCCTGTGGCAAGGAGTTGACAAATTTGGTATCCACTGCCTTTGTTGCCAAAAAAGCGCTGGGCGTCTCGCCCGCCCGCTACCCTTAATGACGCCATCAGAAGAGCTCTTGCCACCAGTCATGTTCCTTCCACGTTGGAATTAACCCTTGACCCGATGGCCTCACGCTTATTCCCTGGGAACGGGGTCGGGCCTTAGTTTGCGATGCAACTTGTGTCGATACTTTGGCTCCCTCCCATCTCAGAGAATCAGCCCAGCCAGAGAAGCTGGAGCAGCAGTGGTGTTGGCTAAAAACGCCAAGCGTCGCAAGTACGTCTCATTTGCAAGTGATTATGTCGTTTGCGCCGTTTGGCGTTGAAACATTTGGGCTTCTGCTAAATTGCTGTTTAGTAAAATTGCGCAAAAAATAAATTCTGTAACATCCAATAATAAAGCCGGCTGGTTCTTAGCTCAAAGGATTAGCATAGCTATCCAACGCGGCAACGCAGCCAGCATCATAGCCTCCTTGCCGCAAGGAAATGGTTTCGTTTTTGATTAAGTAAATTTTAAGTTATTTTTTTATGTTGCATGTCTTTGTTTTTTTTGTTTTGTTGTTAATAAAGTAATGAGTGAAAATAATTATTCACACCGGCTATATATTGTTTCATATAGACTGCTACAAATCGCATTCTGCGAAATCACAGATCATACAGATTTTTCATTAACGAATTAAATGTCGCGGGCGAAATCCTTTGGCAAAGTTGGGAAAGCGAGTAGGAATGATTATGCTCATATAAATTTAGAACGAAATAGAACACTTCTTTTAAAAAATACTGAAAGGCTTTTTAATAAATGTCACAAAGTTTTGAATTAACCTAGAAGTTTTTATAGCAGTGCGATTTTTGCGAATGTACCTATACCAAGGTCAAATTAAAGAATAAGTATTGGAAAAAGAGGCGAATGATTCAATATTTTCAATAATTGATGATGCACGATCTACGCATTTTTTTAAATTGGAAAAATAATGTACGACGGAAATTTCATTACCATTTGTAACGTAAATGATGCTACAATGAACGAGTATAATTTGCTACAGTTTTAAGTTTATGATATTTTTTGTGTATTGTTTAATGAAAATATGAGTAATTTTACTAAATGTAAGCAGATAGCTTTAAATTAAAATAAAAAAAATGAATAAAATTACCAGAAAAAAAAAATATTTTGAAAATTCTGAAGCATGAGAAAGCTATCAAGTAAGGGTTTTTCGTTGATAGTTTTGAAATGGCTTGTGCTGCTACTTTTAAACCACAAAAAATAATTATTATGTACCTACGAAGTGGTCCAAAAATTTTTCTCCTTACATCCATGGCTATTCCAATATACCCCTATGTAGGTTAGCCGAATTTCCGTAGTTAACGAGATAGTATTTTTTTTTCGCAAGCCTTGATAATTGATTGATTAATTTCCAAACAAATAATTTCTCTAGTTTTTATGGTGTTACGTCGGTTTTTTATTGCAGTATGATTCTTATAAATTTAGTTTTCTAAGATAAAAGTTTCAAAAAATTGAAAAAAAGCCTCGATAACTACAAAATTTGCCTATCAATTTTGACGTCACTGTTTGAGCCACCCTGTATAGTAATGTAGGTACTATAACAAAATATGACTAAAACAATACAGAAAACATTTCAGTTCTTTAGCTACATATTGTTCAACAATAAAGTAAATGCATGGGGGATTTTATGGCCATATGTATCTTGGAAGATGTGATACTTAAAGAAAAAAAATGCACTTTAGGTACTTTATAATTCAAACAATATTTTAAGTTTCATGTGAAATTGACCTGTGATTTCATATAAAAAACAGAATTTTATAAAATGAAATAAAATCAAATATTCTACTACTTACTTAATGGCTTTAAATTCTTGGAAGTCCTATATTGTAACTTTTCTCAATTTTGTATTCTTACTCGGAAATACTAAGCATAGGTAACAGTTTACGCTTTATTATAAAGTGCATTAAACAAAACCGAAAAAAAATAGGACTAAATAACTAGAGTCCAAATTAGTGTTAGATCAGTTTATGCTAGAGAAAAAAATAACCTGTGAATGACCCACTGCTGGGTAAAGGCAACAAATCAATCAATCAATCAAAAAAAAATTGAAATGCTAAAATAATAATAATTTAAAGAAATAAGATTATCGATAAAAGAAGTTGTGAGTTACCCGAAAAACAAACTACTTGAAACTAAATGGAGTATTTAAAAATCTTTTGGTGCCAATAAGAAGTGCCCTGAGTGGAATACAATGAATTACTACTTACATCATTCAGCCCGTTCAGCATTCTAAAATGTTTGTTCTAATTCCATATTACGAGGACATAATGTTACATTATAGCTACAAAGATTATGTCTCTTCGATCGATGAGGAGTAAGAGTATGTAGTCTTCATATGAAGAGGTAATCGGCACTCAGGCCTCACATCAGCATTTTCTACTAAATATCATTAACTATCTTTATTATAAAAAAAACAAAAACAGACATGACGTAAATTTTGGTTTCCTTTTGCGTCCTATTGTTAATAATCTTTCCTTCCTTTTTACCGAAATTTCTCATTTTAAAATAACATAGACATATAGCTTACCAAATACGTAGGTAATTCACAGTTAAGCACTGAGATCTTTTAAAATCAAAAAGTATATAATTTTTATTCACTGATATTATTTTAAAAGTTGTTAAAAGATTGTTAATATTATTCGACTAGCAAAGAAAAACGGACTTTAAGGTAAAAACATAATTAATGATTTCCTTACTAAAGAAAGAGTTATTTATAGCTGTTTTACTATTAATTATACATAGTATTTAATGAATCATTAATAGGATAGTAAACTAAAAAACAGCACCCAATATGCTGAAGAGCTACATCTCAATTACAAAAATACAAAAAAAATACAAAATATTTTATTTCATAAACACGTTACATTTTCATTTAAAAATGAGCCTTATCCATTTAAGTTCGTAAAACTTGTGCTAGGGATAAAGCTGCTCTTCAGATTATTTATATCTCAAACGTGTTAGGTACTAACGTATAATAATTCCGCGGAACCCAGCAAAAAAAATGAGTATCGAGATCTTAAAAAACTTTGTCTAAAATCTATAATAGGTATAATATTTTTGACTTAGTAGCTAGCAGCTATTACTAATTTAAATTACATCTTAATGAATCCGATCAAACTAAATTAAAAATCTCTAAAAGACAAAAGAAGTTAACGCACAACTTATTCAGAATCAATCTTCAGAATTTAATACTTTTTCAGTTTCCGTATAATCCATCTGTCTCAACCAGTGGAATATTTTTTTCTTAATTTCATTAAATGACATGTTATATATATGCAGTATTCTATTTACCTTGTTATATAAACTTATTGATTTAAAATGAAATTGGTTTAGTGAATAGTTTGTGTGGGTGTTTAAATTTGGAATAACATTACGTTTGGCATTAATAATCGGATCAGGAGTTGTGGTTTTTTGAGTTTTTAAGATGCATAAAAATATGTATAGCTGTCTCACTGCAAGCACGTTACAGTCTTCATAGACTTTCACGGTACTGTAAGTATTTTTTTCTAGCAGTAGAACTTTCAAAAAGCATCTTTGGGCGCGTTCTAGTTGGATAAGTTTGTTTTTATGAGATCCACGTAAACAATAGGACATGACAGGTTGCACCAGGGTTTTGTAAATCTGTATTAAAAGTTTTCTATCAGAGCCATGCCCTAGATACTTAAGGAGCCATAACAGTTTCCTTACTCGTGATGTACAGTTTTCAATCTGTTTACGCCAGTTAAGCTGTTGATCAATATATATGCCGAGATATTTTACATAAGAAACTTTTGTTGAGGCGGAGCAGATGCAAGGTGTAATTGGGTAGTTATTGCAACCGTGAGCTGTTAAGTGAAGGTAATTTGGTGGTTGATATCAGTTTAAAATGGAAAAAGTCATGTAGTTCGTTTTTTCTCAATTCAAATCAATATGTTGATTTATATAAGTACGTCATCTATGCTATGTACATTAGTTGTATTAGATATATGTAGAATTTCTTAGCGGTTGATGCCGCAAGTAACATACCGTGAAACGGCAGTAAGTAGGGAAAAGTTAGATGGCTGTTAATTTATTTATATGGAATGAGAGAAGTGGGAGCTTTAAGTAAATATTCCAAGTAATCAGTAAATTACACACTTCGATGAGAAATGAGAACAGTAGCAGTTTGTTTAAGCGTACCCTGCTTTGCCAAAATAAAGTTTCTTTTTTTATATTATTTGTCGTAGTAGCATAGTGAGCAGATATTGATGAGATGAATTTCAAGTCTGTTGCAAGTGGCTGGACTGCCAAAATAAAATCATCCTTATTTAAATTATTTTCTGGATAGAGCTTACATTTCGATTGAACAGTCCTGAGGTGGAATTGTGTAAGGCAATCATAATCATTTGACAGTTCAAATCGTACGATATGATCTGTCAAACTCTTTGTTCTTTGCCATTTGACAGACCATACCGTACGTTTTGAACTGTCAAATGAATACGATTGCTTTACACAATCGCACCCTTGTAATGACAATATTTAGCTGTTCTCTGGGCTATAAATAGCGCTACTATATAAAACTATAGTATCAATAGAATTTACTACTTTGGTTCTGTTTTAATTATTGGCTTAATGACTTTTGTGACTTCATGACTTTTAATAAAATAAAATATTGTGCTGTAAAAGACACTCTTGTGCAACAACGAAACAGCCCGGCCTAGTTTACCATCAGCCAGCGATACAAAAGCTAAAATTTTATTGACGACCTCTGAAAATGGTGGAATTGTACATGACGAGGCTCTCCCATTTCCAAGTTCAATTTACTTGAAAATCTTGAATTCCACAATTAGTAGATATACGCTCATTTATAAAGAAAACTCATTACTTTCACATACGCGTTAACAATTCCAAGATTGCAATTTAGATGATTAATCTTCTTACGTAACACATTTGGTAGTATTATGTTGAATAATTATTTTTTTAGGGTTTGTCTAAAATTTAATGGAATTATGACGGAAGAGAACGATACTACCACAACCCAATTAGACCTTAATAAGCACATATCGATAAGCATCTATTTTAGAATTCGAACATGGTGTATAATTATCGTAAATGTTTATTTATGATGAGACCTGAAAGAAATTCATTACATCTTGTTGATCTCATTTAATTACTCGTTTGCCTAATGAATACCTCGCTTACTAATTATTGTATTCTACTAGTTAGGTTAAGTTGATTCGAGCAGTCATTAAAATTATCAAAAACTTATTTGACTCGATTCCCAGCTAAAAGTGACAATGTAAAATACTCGAAATAATAATACGTATCGCTAAGTGCGTGCTGTATTCAACATAAAATGACAAGGTTCGAATGTAATATAAATTTAAGTCACGAAATGAATTTATGGGCAACGCAAACGAAATACTTAGGTAAAGGGACGGTTATGGTCCACCACGTTAATACATATTCGATTCATTGGGCACGATACGGGAAGTCGTTAAAAGTTGAAAACGACACGACCGTTCTTTGTTTTAATACTATTATTTTATCTTCTGTGTTTAGGCTACGTACGCGTCGGCCTGTTGTTTAACTTATAAGAAGTAATCTAACCTATTTGGTCAATCGGGTGCGGCATGTTTTATCATCTCTGCTGAATGTATTGAATAATCAATATTTTTGTTTGTAAGACAAATTTGTTGAGCAAGACAGTATGAGAACTATTGTTATAAAACGGGTTATTCATTCGACCTGTATGTATGTCGTATCGTTGGAATTGGATAATATTTGTGTACGTATTACATGTATACATACACGAATTACTCGAAAGTATTTTAGTTTATTTTATTACGTAAATTTGAAAAAGTGTGCCGGTAATAATAAAAATATTCAAATAAAGAGCCATGTATAAAAGCACTTACAAATTATTTATGAAACCAAATCACTTGGAGTTGTAGTATGATGTGTGGAAGACCGTGCTTGCGCGTAAGACTCCAAATGACTTTTTTCTTGTAAATACACGACAAAATCATAAATTCAAGCTTTTTTGAAGGCTTGTAAGTTAATTCACATTTTTCATCATCTAACAATATCGTTGGTCCTTTTCGATTAAGTCAATACCGAACTAACCAAGTCACAGCCAAGTACAAAATTTATAATTAAAAAAGTGCCAGCAGGTGCCTTCGTGCCTGTTCCTAAAAGTTCACTGGCCTCGTCCATGGAAGGTCGAGCCTCTCTCGTCCTTAAATTGAGTTGCGTTGATGCACTAGTGCAGCGTTGTACTAAATCATATGACGTTGTGTAAAAAACCGCTTATTGCACAATGTTCTTGTCTTGGAAAGAAATGATCGCCATGAGGGTACCTATAATATTCAAGTATTTATTTTTATTTATCGTCACTTTTAGGATCAATGTCTATGAATCTTGTCCCCAGGTGATTGGATCGGTTTTTTGATGCATTATCAAGCAAGAAACCAAAGTTTTAAAATTAAGACAATTTTAATGTACTAGGCTACTATTTATATATCCGGACTGGCTAGTAAATTATAGAACAATATTAAAATTGTTTCATTATTATACAAGTGCAAATAGTTCACGATTAAAATGTGTGCTTTCACTCTAGTTAAAGCGACCATGTTTCATAACGACTGCGAGGAAAACATAGGTGTGTGATTGTAGATGTGATGATGAGGTATTATGAAGTTCGACCAGAGATGAAACCTCAATATTTTGCAGAACATTTCAGTTTATTTAATATTAAAATTATTTCATTTTTATACAAGTGCCAATAGTTTGCGATTGAAATGTGTGCTTTCACCCTTGTTAAAACGACCATGTTTCATTACGACTGCGAGGAAAAAATAGGTGTGTGATTGTAGATGTGATGATGAGGTATTATGAAGTTCGACCAGAGATAAAACCTCAATATTTTACAGATCATTTCAGTTTATTTACGTTTTTATACAAAAACAACACATGATTAGAAGGAATAGTAAAGGAAAAAAAACAGACTCAATAAAACGAGGACGATATCGAATAATCCATATCCTTGTTAAAAATATCGATAGATTTTTCTGATAGAAAATAATAATAGTAAAAGATAGCATTGTAAGCGTGTGACAAAAACTGCCAAATTGCAGATTTGATTTTTTCTCATGCTTGAGACAACGCTATAGGCGACAGCTAAAGGTAAGCTAAAGAAGATTTTATAATGAATACCACCACCATCCTGGCGAGTCGATTCCGCCTGCTTACTAATCTTCCTAATAGCAAACTAGCAAAATTAGACCAAACTAAAAAAATATTGCCCCTAAATACTTTTTTATTTCTAATCGTGATTAATAAAATACGTGGTCAGCGTTCGAGCCCTGAAGAAGCTGTCGATGCGTTCAAAATGCACAATTTTCAAATTTCTTCTAAATGAAATAAGTGCTACGAAAACTGGTTCGAAGCAAATTGCAAGCAAAAATACTTTGATCATCATGGTGAATATTTTGTAAAGCAACAAAACAATAAATAACTTATGTTTTTTTTACTTTGTCATTACATTGGATACATAAGTACCTAAAACCTTCTCAAATAACAACGTTTTTTTTATAAAAGTCATGAAAGCTGACAACTAACTTTAACTTTGAGATTGGTCTCCGGATGTAAATGGAAAAATAATGGAAAAATACTTCAAAACTTAGCTAATAAATCATAAAACTTGTCATACCATAGCTCAAGTTTTGCTTCTTACTTTCTTGAAATATGGAATGAAAGAACGTCTTAATAAAAGAAAAACTAAAGAAAGAGCTCAGTAGGCACTTACGTTATCAATAATATCGTCTACATCATTGAAAACCAAATAAGCTCAATGTCTTTAAGTAAATAGGTATACTTAAATTACATAATACTTTACTATGGCAAAATTTTTGTTACCCTGTACCAAAATCTAGTAAGTTCTCTCGTAAGTGTATATTCCTGGCAGAACAACGAACTCAAAAGTGTCTATCAATGTGCCTATTTCTTACCAGTATGGTATGAGTACCCTTGGTCTCGGTATGAACGAAATAACAGACTAGAAGCACGGTGAAAGTGAGCACTTAGTGTAGGTAATTCTGTTGAAGAACCGCGCGTGAGTGCCAGTGGCCAATCCGCCATTGCATCACTCACAAGCTGCATAATGTCCATGCACAGCTACGAACAGTGCACGACCGCTAATTATACACCATACAAAGGCCTAGTTCTTAAAGCACATAAAAGAACTAATTGCACCAAAATACACAAAGCAATGGTATTACGTAAAAGCGCATCCGCTTAGCAGGCCTCTTTGTGAGTCGCTACCTCATTAAAGAAACATAAAAACGGAACAGTATGTCACACAAACTTCCGCGCTCCTCTCATTTGGATCTTTGTAACTGAATTCTCGAATAGTTTACCGTTGAATTATTTATGTAAAGTATGTTGTTGAAATTTGAAGTGATCTTTTTGCTTTGGCCTGTGTTTGCGTCTTTGAATCACAAGTAATGTCTGTATTAAGCTACCATGAATCGTACCGAAAAAAATTTTGATACTTTTTAATTACTCTTACTCTTCAATGTAAGTCTTTGCCATGGTTGGGTAAAAAAATTCTTCTTCCTAAACTCTTCTTCCAAGGGAGACTCTGGCATTGGCTTTCCTGATTGAATACTAGCACTCCCCTGTAAATGTCATCTATCGGTCGGGAATCCTTGTGGAACTGTCATATTATAAATATGAAAGTTTGTAATGATGGATTTTTATTTCTCCTTCACACAAAATTCTTGAATGCATTTTTATGAAACTTTACAATAATTATAATTCAAACATTGGAATAACACAAAGGCTACAATTTATAATGATTTTGAATGAGATAAGATTTACGCGGATGAAGCCGCAAGGAGCCGTTACTAGAATCTACAGTATATTTTGGATCGGACCTCTACTTCAACAACATATTCTATGGCAAATTTTATCGGTACATTTTTGAGCAAAGAATGGTCGCATCCCTCATCCCTTGTGAGTAAGAGGCATTTTAAAAATTTACTTCGCAAATCTTTAGTGCTTATTCTAACTCGTTTAATTTTCATTGTATCCCACAGACAAAAATGACACATTTTAAAGCTGATAAAATTTGCTATCGTTCAGTAACGTAATCAAACAGATATACCGAAAAATAACAAACAAAAAATATAAATTTATTGGAAGATAAGTATTTACCGATAAAATTTAATGTAGAATACGTGGGTAAAGTATCTTAGGTCCGATCGAAAACACACTGTTATTAATCAAAACAACCATTCTTTATTAAAAGCGAATTTTAGATATACATTCTTATCTCGTTAATTGATAAGAAAGATTTTTTTGGAACATCTGATTAAAAGAAATACACAGTATTAAATTAAATTTAACATTTTATATTTAAAGCACCTCGCGCCTTCAAGGGTATTTGTATTACAAAAGCCGTCTGCTTTTTAATTGTTCTAATAATACAATTTTCTTGTGATATCGTTTTACACGAATCCAGCCTCCGTTTGTTCTGGAATCACCCAAGGCACGTTGTTTTGAAGGTCCCGTTTTCTTTCGCTTTGTATAAATTGGATATCATATTAAATTCCAACGAATATCGTTTTTGATACGCGAAAATGTTCTTCTTTTATTATTATTAAGATTTTACTATTATAAGATCGTTCCATTATTTAGGTTCTGACAAGTCATACATTATTACAGTGTCTTATCATCAGTAAAGTATATTCGTAGTTTCGCACACGTATTTTCAAATACTTCAATCTTTCATTTTAGTGAATTGAAATGATTTTAGTTACATTTCTATTACATATAAATAATCTAACAGTTTCTTGCGGCTTCACTTATGTTCATGTTATATTCAAGTATCAATGTTCAAGTTTTATTATTGTAAAGTTACATCAACATTTATTGAGTAGTTTTAGCATGAAGAAGTAACCAACATACATCTATCCTCACAAATTTTCGCGTTTATAATATTAGTAGGAGTAGGTTATTTAACTTAGTACCCACAGACTATTTTTTAGATAAGAATACAATTAAACTTATAGGAAACATGGACAAAATAAGAACTTTGGCGGTTTTTTCGATACCATAAGATAGGTATTATCTTATAAACGAGGCTTTTACCAGAAAAAAGCAAGAAAAGCTTCAAATTTTTCAAAAGTATACATAGGAATCGTTCGGTCTTTTGGTAGTAAATACATTTTAAAAAATAACTATGATGATGCCAGAAATACTCAGTGAAGAATTAACCTTATGGAAAAGGCTTTTTACGCTGCTATTTTTGCATGCATCATCTCAATTCAAAGCTAGTTAAACAATGATTTTAAAAACGTCACGCTCCTAAAAATAGTCAGCTTGAATCAAATTAGATGATCCGTTCGGTCAATCTTTGTAAAAATAAATGTGGTATTACAACTAATATTAGATGAGAAGAATATGAAGAAACACTTACCTTATACTTACATCTAGGTACAGGCAACAAGTTACAAGTTGCTATGTAGCGTAACGCCGATCCAAACCTAGAAACAATGAAGGCTGCCGCGCCGATGTCTATTTCGGACGCTTGATGACGTTGAATCTAAAACAGTCAAGTTGAAGGTCGACCAGTCGCGCCGCAGACGATTATGCTTATGTAGCCCATTGACCTGACCGTCCGGTATGACATAATAAGCTATTAAGGCCCACTTTCGGTCGGCTTACTAGTCCACGATTAGCTCAGGGTTGAATTGCTCTTTTTCAGATCTTCTCATCAAGTTGATCGAGTTAGAATTAGGTTTCTTTGTTGTACGAGTGTACACTGATTAAAAGCTTTTATATTAGTTAAGGGGATGGGCTTCTAAATATTCTTGAGTGTGATACATGAGTTACCTACTTAGGATTTAGGCCCACTTAGACAAGTGTACATGTAAGGATTAACTTAGCATTGGGTGAAGCTATATTATATATAAGTTTGAACAGAAGTTTCAAACGCTTCTCATTTCTTTTTGCCTACTGTCACTTCATTACAAACTGTGTGGCTTGGCTAAAGCCCGCGTCACAGTTGTTTTACCCATTGCTTACCACAATGTAAAAATTATACTAAACATTTTTTATTTTTCTTTCACAAAATTTAACTTAAAGCTAGTCTAAGGCTAAATACCCTATGCATAATTTTCTTTTGTTTTATCATTCTGACTGTTGAATTCAGTTGCTTTGATGATTACAGAGACTGGATGATATAAAACGATTTAATCTGTCGATAACCATATCCAGGTGCTTATTTATCCCTTTATAACTGGAATAAGATGATGACAAAGTTATGTGTGAGTATATTGAAAATTTGAGATGCTCTGGTTTTCTGAAAAACAGAATGGAAATTTTTTAAGATCATAACTACGTTTTCATTATTATTTGACTTCATAACACAATCGCTAAAGGGCTTTTCTTTTCTCCGCCTAATGATGTGTTGTGTCGCCAATTACTACGTTTGATGTGGCCGCACTTACCGACTGGGCTCGTTAAAAGTTTTTCCGAATCAGCTACAATAACGAGTCTTATACCTACCCGCAGTTACTGTGAACAACATTCTGTTAGAATTAGTTGCTCTCTGCTGTCTGAACCCATTGTTGTTTCTGCTTTCGCGTCCTCATCACAGCCCACTGTAAATTTATTTATTTTCTCATTCATAGCAGTTTACATAGGGGTGAGTTGCTGTTTAATTCAAAGAAGGATGATAAATGATATTATTATCTTTTCCAGCATAGTAATACTGGAAGTCGAGTTACTCGTTCGATCTTAGAATAAGTTCCATAGATTATTATTCAATAAATTTCCAGTCCACCGGGAGGTCATGTCAGCGAGATTATAATTATGACATCGTAATATTAAATCATCACTGCAAAGTTCAGAGTTTGAGTTTCAAAGGCGCATGTTGATGGCGAATACTTCCACTGTTTTAATTTTAAGTTAACAAAACGATTAGGGCAATATCAACATACTTTTGTTTAACTGACGAAGTTTATACCCGTAAATGAGAAAAGTTCGGTAATGTACGCGTAATGATTTACTTTGGGGGCATTATCCATATGTTCATGTAAATATGTTTAGGAAATACTCTCTCCGCGACGTCCCATAGATATGTGAAGTGGGAAAGCACAGTGCAATAAAAGATTTAGAATTATTAAACAGATTAGTGTTTCGGAAGTTTTAAAATTTATCCTGTATTTTATAATACAATGTAGGACTCAATTTTAAGAAAAAATACTCATAAAATGGTTCGGGATCACAGACTTAAATGTATTCGGGTTGCGTCATAATTATGATAAAAATTATTGTCTGCGAGTACCATTTATATACTTTTATTAATTATTATTGACAGGTTATTTTTAGTGAACCGATGAGAGATCAGGTCATTCGTCATGTCGGACTGACGTCTCACCGAATTAATGGGAGTGAAGGAACCGAGAGCGCACTTGAGTATTGCGCACATATCTCGGCACTATAATATCTCCTGCGTACCTATCTCTCTTGAGAGAAGGGTTGCCATTACCTCTAATCGGTAGGAGAATATTATCATTATTTATTAGACACTCCACACATTCCTTAAGATCAATCATCCTATATCTGCATGTAAGAGCAAAATACATATGGTAAGAGTAGAATCAAAATAAGATTTAACGCTGCACAAAAAATGCTTTGGTAAACACAATATCACGACTATTTCAAAAGTAATTAAAGCTACCTTTAAGAGCAACTGTAACACTGTCTGTGTTGAAAGAGACTAATAGCTCGAGCTGCCACCTAAATACATTGTAACTTCACCACTACAAGTTTAAGTGAATTGCTGGTCAATCTTGGTGACACATTCTTAAGTAAAGGAGAAGGCTCTAAAGCACTCTTGAATTCATAGAAACCGTCCGAAGAGCGTTACGTATTTATAGCCTGCCGCAATAAATAAAGTACATATCTAACGCAAATCATTTTCTTTAATTGGAACAGTATTTACTTCGATAAGTTGCGTTAAAACACCCAAATAAACTCTTCAGCCTTACAACAATTATAAAATAAAATAAGTCTTTTTAAAAAGACTGTCTATAAAGATAGTATCAATACAATTTAGACTCAATAACTAGAACACCCTTAACGAGCTCAGTACCTCAAGTTCGTGTACTAAAATAATGTTCGCTTTGACGATCGAAACCAAACAACAAACTTAATAATTACAGAGAAGCTTTGTTTATATTTGAGAATCAAACTAGCTAAAAGTTTTCAATTATAATTATAAGTTTTAAAGGTCTGGTATTGTTAACTTTAAGTTGCTGAAGCTGTGTTGATGTGCATTTGGAAATTTGGAAGGGTGTGTTAGGGTAGGGTGTAGGGAGCAAACATAGAAAGGAAAACGCGGACGTAAGCAAAGGGCCAGCAAATGTTAGCTTCTGGAATGCAAATAGTTCTTGCGAATTCCAAGGGTCTGCTTTTATTTATCTTTAACTTTAAATGAGTTCTCATTTGCTTACCAGTATTTGTTTATACTGTCTGTCAAGCCCTCTTTCGCACTTTAGTCATAATCAGTGTAGATCGTTATCATTCCGTTATTTTGATGCTACCAGATAATATCGGCCAAGTGCGAGTCTGACTCGAGCACGAAGGGTCACGTACTATTTTTCATCTATAAAAACAGCAAAACTCTATTTTAGTCGAGCCCCCGTAAATATTTATTGTGTGTTTTTAGTATTTGTTGTAATGGAGTCAACAGAAATAAATCATCTGTGGATTTTTTTTGCCATTATGCATCATGAGATACAGCCCGATTAAAGACTGACAGAAAGACGGACAGAAAGCTGAGTCTTATTAAGGGGGTCCTCTTTCAAAATTCAGGTACGTACTAATTCTAAAAAAAACGTACACATTTTAATACAGTATATCCTTGTAACTCTAATGGACCTGACTGAATGTAATAAAATACAAAATCATAATATCAAAAAATGCTGTTACAAGAAATATTATAATGACAGTGTTGGGTATCTTTACAGTAACTTTGGTAATGAGGACGGCGCTCAAGCGTATCAAATTCTTGTAGTAATTAAGTGTTAGTTCTTCAAATCCTTTCTCCATTAAAAAACAAAAGCCTTTATTAGGACTCAAGCTCGAATTGCAAGACTAGATAGAAAAGTGAGACCCCACGCAGACTGCAAACTTATTATCGGCCGATATTTTGATCGTATTTTGGTGCTACACATTAGACAAACAAAACAGTTGGATTTGACGCGGGTGCGCAGACTAGCGGGTGCCAACTAACAGTCGGCTGATAAGTCCCGGCTAGAGTGGGTAAAGAGATCAGACGCGTGGAATGGTACTCAGAAATATTGTTATTGTATAAAAGAGAAAGAGTATTACGAGCATCCCATCTACACTAATTCCCATTCGGAACAACTGCTTCAAAGACTTCTTCACATATATTTAAATTAACATCAGAGTTCTATTTAAGTATTTTTTCAGATATCGCTGGTCTATTTTCAATTTCTTGAAATTAGTTTCGATCGTAAGTTTCGAAACTCATATCTATAATGCACGCTTGCCCACGCACACAACTTTTCCCGCATCCAACGCGGAATGATCTGAAGCTATAGACCGAGTTAGCCGATGAAATAATTGGCGGCAGAGTACTGTACTGATCAAAGTCAAAGTCAAATTTCCTTTTATTCATTTTAGGACACACAATGCTACTTATGAACATCAATAATTAGTTAATCCCTCAAGCATAAGTAAACGAGACACAATAGATATTCTATTGTTATGCGATTGGCTGCAACTGCTTCGGTGTTAATATCAATCAATTATGGTCCATATGGGGCCAGAACATGTCTCCTTATCTTTTAGGGCCCAAAAGCTAGCGCTAGCGCTTCGAGACAAGACACAGCCAATCAGGAAAGTGCTGAGAAGAAACGCCGGAACAAACGCAGGCAGCACTAGCTGCCACAAAAATGATACAAATCGAAATAAACAGGTACATAACAGCTTAGTGCAGTTTGGACTGTCCATACGTTCTCGTCATTAAGATGTCTTGAATTTTGTAATACCCCTTCGACATTAGGGTAGATTAAGTGGTTAGCCCATAGTTCGCCGATAGTTAAGTTTGGAGACAATGGGGAAGCCCTTGATGGGCTTCCCAATTGTCTTCAACTTTTTTATCTGGTGATACTGAATCGCTGTAATGAGCGCACCTGCATACCTCTTCATACTGATTAAGAAGGCAAAAAAACTATCGTCCTATATAAGTATGTGGTCTGCGGGGGGTCTTAGTAGTATTAAGCACTTTTTTCTTTATTGCAGACAAATACAAACATTGTACCTTGAAAATAACATTGATTTAATTCTAATTTGTGTTAAGGTCCCAGAAGTTAAGCTCTGTAAGTGTAGTTGTTTGGTTTAATTAGTCGTCGGTTATACTCCAAGCTTGTAAGCCACTGAAACAATGTAAGCTTGTGTCACGTCTATTATTTAACCTTAACTTTGTAGTAAGTTGATGTGCACCCGAAGGGGTTTACTGTACTAGCCAACCTCTTTATTTTGAAGCATTTCTTCAACTCATGCAGGGTGTAGGCCTGAGAGAACGTGCTTAAAATACCTGAGAAGACAACCAAAGTAGATTTTAATACTTATTCTGGAGGTGGCAAACAATGTTAAAACAATGTCTAAGCGCTTGCTAAAAAAGATTTTGCTTCCTGGAGAGTCAGAGGTCAAATTCACTTAAAATAGTAGATTGTTATACAAGGGGAGAAAGCGACCCATTTTACTTGAGATATTTCTGGCCGTCGAACAAAGTGAGAGCGCTAATAGTTCGAGAGTGAGTGAAGTTAAACATATAATTATTAATAAATAATAAAATATTTGACAACATCACATACATTGCTCCAATACCAAGCTAAGTAACATAAGCACTTGTGTTTTGGAAATCGGAAACAACGGTGGTACCACAACACCCAGACCTGAGACAATATAGAAAAGTTCGTTTTCCACATTGACCCGACCGGGAATCGAACCCGAAACCCGATACCACAGTGTTTACCTTAACGTGCTGTTGTCCCTACTATGGAAGATAGCGGGCGGATTGGATACACAAAAATATCTTCCACACTAGGCATAAAAAGCTATTTTCCACCCAACTCATGAAAGTTGAATTTTCCGAACAGTAAATATGAAAAAGCTTGTTCCAAATGCCGATTGCTTGTTACCGCTAACACTTGGGTTATTGAGATGAGGGTAACAATTTGTTTTCTAGAATCTTCACAAAATGTTGTAAATATTTGATGCATCTAATAGCCGCATTTATATCTAATCAGCGCCTGTTTTTAATAAGTTTTTACCTTAAAATAAGGTCTACGTGTGCGTTTGTAAACCGCATGCGAAAATTCTGTCTCATTGATCGAGCCATTTCTTTCACTGTAACTGACACACAAACACAGCGCGTTTAAAATTTAAATAACCATTTTACACAGTAGAACCCTAGCTACCGCCTCGATCGAGCCTCCAACAACTAATTATTATTCCCGAACCACGATTAAGAAGCTTCACGTAACTCCTCAATCGTCCCAGTTAGCCCGTTCCGATGAGACAACTTCACGAGGATGCCTTTCGACGTTTATTCTAAAACTTTCAAACTGAATTACACCCGGGCGGAATCGCTGATTAAAGAAGTCTGTACATAACCCGAAATACTTTACGGGCTTCAATGACTTTTGTTACTTCCTTTGAAAGACAATTTGCTTTTAATGTTTTAAAAAGTTCTTGTTACCAAATCGTTTCGTTTTAGTTGTTCAAAAATAGATCTATTTAAAAATAATCTATATAAGAACTTATTTTTATCCCAATGGATATTGCTTTACCTAGCTAATATCTGATTTGGCCCACTACGAGTGCATGCATTTCATACGTAGCAATAGCGAGAAAGAAAGTCAAAATAATTTATGAAAATTAAAAAAGAATATAATCATTTTAGAATATGTAAACTCCAAACGTCCAGTACCGACAAATTGAATTTCAATAACTTCATATGAATCATTGTATTATGTTATCGATGTTGTTATCACGATTTCAACGTCATCATAAAAAACAAAAACGGAAGAATATGAAAGAAAAATATGGTAGCACGGAGTTCTTGATCTGTGTGACATGTTCAACAACTAGACACCATACAACCACAAGCCGTAGATTACAGAGTGGCATAACTGAGGGCTTACTCTGACTTGAGCGACGTCCAGTCGTCATTGTCTCGCATTGCTAGCATGTGGACGATGCAGATGGCGCATTGATGGCTATAAGGTGACATGCCTATGACTGCCGTCAGCAAGTTAGAAGTAGCCGTCGACAATTTTTGTTGACATCATATTACCTATACATATACGGCATATTTACTGCAGCCGCTGCCCATTGTAAGTTATGGTCTAACTCACAGAAAACAGTTTGCCTTCGACATGAGTAAAGACAGCTGTCGAACAGAGGCGTTGACTTTTCGTAAATACGGCGTCGGGATCAAGTTCGCACTCAGTGTCGTAGAGTAAAGTAGAACTAACCCTATGTTTTTTTTTTTAAACTCAGAAGTGTTACAGAATTGACCCCTAGAATTGGAGTGGACGGTGTTGTCGGCCGTCAGTTAGCATTGATTGGCTCTCTAGTCTTGTCCTCGTTGACCCTAATAGAGACGATTAGAAGTGGTTGTATCTCATTGAAAACAAAAGGGTGACTTCACAACTTGTTATTGGGAACATGTCTCTAACAATGTCGTTAGTTTTCTTTGTGAGAATGCTCAAAAGGCGATCAATAGGAACACCCTTCTATTTTTAGCCTCATAGGTGTCCGATCTATTTTGTAGCTTACAATAGACATTCATCGAATTGTGCGTAACGCAATGAAAGCCTTCAGAATTGAAGTGAATATAATGGACAAAATCCTACTAACAATTATTGAAGTAATATTTGAAATGGTATGATTTTTCCAAATATAAAAATGCATTTTAGGTGACCTAATAAACTGAACAAAATACAGCTGATCAATGTTATTCAGAAAAAAAATATTGGGCATCCAAATCTAAAAATCAAATCACCAAATAATAAAAAAAAAATACTATTCGTCACTGAAATGAAATGAAAAGTATTTTCATTGCGCGGCCGAATTAAGGAGAGAGGTACCAAATACTTTCTCGTCGATTATACCTAGTTTTTTCATTGTTAAAACTATCCTCGAAATACTTAGAAAATGCGATACTTTTTCCAAACGAGACAGAAACACCTAGAAAATGTCAGTTAGCGCTACGTTGATTCGCCTACGCTTATGTGGTCACAGTTTTACTTAACCTTATTTTTGTTAAACGAGGTATGTGTTAAAAAATACCAACGATGATAAAAAAAACATACATCAATTTTTTTTAAATAACTTTAAGAACTGATCTATTTGTTACATGTCAGATCTTATGAAACACAATCATGAATTGTTTCAAGACAGAAGTTTAGACAAGCAAAACATAAAAAAAAGAGCGGGCGGACTGTTGTACGTGGCACGCTCGGGAGGTCCGTCGCGTCCAACAGTAGTCTGCAAGACGCTAAGCTTTTCTCCATTGCAAGCGACGAATCACATCTCCGTTACAGAATTCCGATAGTAAGGAATGTGTAGAAGAAGGTCCGAGGATTAAATGAAGAGCGTTATTGTCTCTTCTGCCTCTGGATTTAAAGAAACATGTGTGTAGTCGTATAATTAACGTTCCTCTCTACTTCTGATTTTGACAGATCGGATTAACCACTCCCAACAACCTACTATGAAAGGTGCCGGTGTCCCGAACAGGCTGGGTATATAGAATGCAGAAAGCTCTTTATTCGCGGCGACTAATGTTGTTCCGTTGTCCGAAATTATGATGAAATTTGTTGTTGGACATTCTCGTCTGGCAATACTAGAGCGTGGAAGAGCCATAATCGCTGAATCTGATGACAAATTCCCACAATTTCAAACTGAATAGCACGTACTCTCAAACAGGTGAACAATACGACCTAACGCTTTTCTAAGCGTCTGTCTAAAATTTCACCTATTCTATGCAACGAAGGGTTTAAATGAGCGAGCATCACTACTTAGCCATTTAAGGACAGTCAGACTATCAGTCCAAAGAAAAACTTTTAAAGGATTTTGTTAGTGAGCACTCATTAAATATTGTAAAACGGGCTGCTATCCGTAAACCTAGCTTTGCCTCCGATTAAACTTATACACACGCTTCCGTCTACGTAAATGCATTTTTGCCTGATATAGCAAAAATGCCAAAAAGAGTTCTAATAAATATTTTTGTTCAAATTGTCTACTGAATGCAAAATCTTCCCAATTCCCTTTCAGCAAGGGAGTGAGCTTCCAAAAAAGAAATTTACGAGTTCCGTATTAGATAAATGTTCTGGCATGTTTTAAAGACAAATAGTGCCTACCGGTCCTGATTGCCCAACTTGGGAACAGGTTTCATCCCTTGGGTGGGCTATAGCCTAAAGCACGATCAGCTCTAGTATGCGAACTGATCTTGCAAAGCGGAGACAACTTGGTCGGGGTGTCAAAAATACAAGTACAAAATCTACCGCCTCACGAAAAATGCCATGGACCCTGACAGTCGGACTATATTTTATCCACGAGAAAACTGACTTCTGGACATCTCATATGACTTGAAAAAAATTGGACAGTCTATCAAAGCTCCGGTAAAATTTTGGTAGAGGGGCTGCACTCACCTCTCCTCACCACTCTCACTCAATCTCCTGATTCTAAACGTGTGTGTACGTTTGGAGGTTTCTTTCAAGGGATATCGAAACCTGTAGTACCCACGATTCCTGTTGAGTGGTCTGCAGGTTACTGCCCGAGAGGCGCGTGGTGTTACAAACTGCATAATACGGAGTCGCCGCTTCCTCCAAATGAACCGCGGGTTGCGGCGGGGCCATGGTGGCATCCGGGTAACTTTGGTCCTCACTATCGTCGTTGCCCTGAAAATGTGTAGGCTCATAGTTTGGAGAATTCGAAATAACGTTGTTTTTCTAACTATACGCTAACTGCTTGCTCACTGTGGATGATGGGATGTGCGGCTGCAGAAACTGCCGCTAGCTAACGCCTCCAAAGCGGCCAACTGCGACTGGAGCTTGACGTCAACCACAGCATACTTGCGCTTCAACTCTTTGAGCTCGGCCTCGCGCTGGCATTCCAGAGCCCTGAGCTCAACCTCAAACATTTCAGCTATTTGCTTGGTATGCTCAGCCTCCAGGACGAGCTTTTGAACTAAGAATTTTGTTGACAAGAACATGGTTGAACATGAACATGAACATGTGTTAAAGTTGAACTAGAGGAATTTCTTACCTTCATATTGATCGGTTCCTTAGTCCATCGTTTTGGCTTTGCTTCTTGTAAGAATTGGGCAAAGTACTCTTATTAAAATTATCGGAATATACAGGGTGTTGTTTTGGTCAGTGACATCCAACTCAGGGATGATAATATGATGTTATGTATATTCAAAAAAAAAATCCTTCTTCTATCTTTAACATTAAAAAAAATTACAAATCTAATGGGAAAACTCGCACCCTAGCGCGTACCTAGCTCTTATCTACGAAATACTACGCCGTAGCTAGCAAGCTACGAAGAGGCTACCTGATGTTAGTAGGTTTGACTCGATCGCTGTACCGCATTAAAAAAATGATATTGTGTGTTTTTTCCATTTCAAAAAAAATCAGAACAGATCTATTATTTCGATGCTTGAACTTGTAAAATGAGCTTGGTGATTGGATTTATGTGGACAATTTGTACCTGTATCTCTTGTAAACGTCGAACTATTTAATATTACCTCAAACCATATTTTTATTTGAGTCTATAATATGTCTTGACTTTTTTGCGCTTGTCGGAATTCGATAACATCGTTCAACTATAATATAATATGAACTTTAAATATTATTTTGATAACTAAGGGACATCAACAGGCTTGGATGGTGGCCGTGTGGTATTGGCATACGTCCGGATAGCGTAAGACACGGGGTTCGATTCCTCGTCTGTCACACAACCAAAGTTGCTTATTACAAGTGCAATTTATATTATTAAGTTTGTATAGTGACAAAACACCATAAAAACAAAATGTAATTGTAAAATTAGCTTCCTTTATCTTAACCGATAGTTAAATATTTGTAAAAATATTTCCTTCGGATATTGTGAGAGCAATCTCGCAAAATTGATGACATCAAGCAGCGTACGCGTTAAAGTAAGCGCTAGCAAAATTCAACAGGCTTAGTAATGTGACGGTGTCCGTGTGGTATAGGCATACGCACGGATAGCGGAAGACACGGGGTTCGATTCCTCGTCTGTCACACAAAGTTGCTTTTTACAAGTGCAATTCATATTAAATTATGGGACAGTTTTGCTCAATTTTTGTTTTTACCATAAATTTATCTTTTTTTCCAGATTAACTCACCAGAAAAATCCTTGAACATCCAACGGCTAGTCTGATAATGAGTCCAAATGTTTAGGCGGGGGTACAAAGCTCGTTTTGTGCGCGCCCTTCGAGTCAGATCCTGGAAACGAGTGCCGATGAAGCTGCTAAAGTGGGGCCGGAAGATGCCGTCGACTAAACAATACAACTTGGTCCCGAATGACGAGTATGATACCAGGATACCGCTGCACACGGATGAAGCGTTCCACTACGGGATCACTTTTCAAGCTAAGGTGAGCTATCTTTTTAAAACTCTCGTATCTATATTTTTTATTACAAAGGTTGAAGAAATCTGTGTGATTGAGCGTACTAATCGCAGGAACTACTAGCTCAAATTGAAAAACACTAGGTCTGGTTTCTTAGGAAGTTTAATAGGCTACAACCAAAAGGCGCGGAGATTCAATGCAAAAACTGGCGGATATAGCCTTTTAGTACCGCTTTACTCTAGTGTAAGTATCATTGCCGAAAACATTCTAATAAATAAAAAGTGGCATATCAAAATCAAAGAAAGCCTTATGATTAAAATTTCGAAAAGTAACGACAGAACTTACTTCATTTTCATAGCTCAAAATAAATTAGAAGCCGGTTTTACGCCCGCACTTCGAGTGATTTTTAGAAATACGATTTCTATCCAAGGAAGTATTAAAGTAAACTTCAAACATTTTCTTAGCAAAGTATCGTTCTCAATGTGTTTTTGTTGTCTTTGATAAACCTTATTCAATTTGCTATATTGACCTAAGTATCTCAAAACGTTCACGAGTAGCATTTAAACAAAGGGTCTAAGTCAAAATCGGCGTATTCTACGCAGAGTGATTTTAAATTCAATTAGTAATGTTTTCGCTCCGTCGATTCGCTAAATTTTGTTTCACTCTTGACAATTTGGCGAGGACGATGAAATCGCCGGGACCGATGCCTTCGCCATTGTGACGATTGGCCAATTTTGGATAATTCCAGAATTATGATCAAAGTTTTGGCCCACGGCGTTATTTTAACAAAAATGTTTTTAAAGGTCCTAAAGCTTCGATCAAAAATTCGTAAAGTAATTAACATATATAAACAAATCGTTTGGAACGATTCTAAACAGGGAAGGTGTCATGTGAGTCTGTTACAATCATTGAAATAGGTTGAACTTCTTCTTCTTATTTAAGAGCTATGCTCTTGTCGGTGGAGTTTATTCCAATTTAATCGATCCCATGCCATTTCCTTGACTACTTGGTACGACCTACCAACCTAGTCTTACCAAGTAGGTTGAACTTGAACAATAATAAATTGCTTTAAAAATCCTATCCCTGGGTACTACAAGTATTTAAAATACAATTAAAACTTATTTTCTATGGTTTGAAGGTTCGCTAAAACATAGATTGCTATTTTTGTATATTCCATCAAAGTACAAATTGCTGCAGTATTGGTTAACTTTTCAATGTTGGATACTATTTTATTTGATACGTGAAAAACAAAGTTAATGACGTATCGAGAATATTTTTTATTTACGTTATTTTTTGTATGATTGAAGTAGAAATTTAAAGACGAAGAATTTTCTAAGACGTCCAGGTACGTATTATGCGTCACACGAAGAGTCTATCCGCACCCGATCGACCGAGTGGCGGCTTCCTAAGCCAGGATTACGATGACTTTTCCGAGTCGCTTTCATGTCTTATTTCGTCTGCAAGCACAAAAGGTTATCTTAACAGAATCTGCCCTCACTTTTCTTGTTTGTATTAAAATCTTTGAAAACCCAAAGCGTTGTTAGGAACCTTATTATAGTTCCCTTTGGCGAACCGATATAGCAATATTATCTGCGGAACCTTAATAAAATAAAAATTGGTTCCGACCGAAGACGTTCGCGGGTCCGTGGAGCCTCTTCATTCAAGTTGGGGCATACAATAAGGCGATCACAAAGAGCCTATTCATAGAATTGCGTCTACAACAGCGACGTGGGAATGTGTTAGTGCTTTCCGCCGTTACAGGTTCATTCGCTCAATGTTTTACCAGATAAGACATCCTTTCACCTCCTCGTAGTTTGAGGTAACACACTCGCATGCATTATTTAATAACCATGGACTGTTTCGGTTACAATATATTTATGATTTGATTCTGAGTAAGATATACTACTGGAAAATCTGGGCCAATCGACGTTACTCCCACTTTTCACTAAATTCAACAGTCCCTTGTTTTTGATAACTTGATTATACTGTTTGTTGTTCGCCGTTTATATGAGTAAACTTTTTAATATAAAAGATAAACCGAACTCGTGGACCCGATTTGAGAGGACTTTGCAACTAAGTTCCGTTTTCATAAAACGATATCTAGGCAACTGGGACCTGATATTTTGAACTCTTTTCTGAACAACCAATTTAAAATTGTGTAGCGATGGTCGGTCTGTACATTTACCCAGCACCATTTCCGATTAAGATTGGGTAGGTGTATAGTGGTCGGCTCTCGGGTATTACAGGAATTTAATGGATGTGCAAATATGTATTTTGCGCGTCACCGCAGCGCCCTATAATTGTATTAAAGGAATTTCAAGTGAATTTGTGGGCGGTCGACGTTGATCGAATTGGAAGCCGACACGTGACAGATGGGCCAATTTATCCGAGAAACGACGTTGATCACTTGCGAATCACGTGTAACTATAAGACACTAACATATAAAATATCCCTCTGTGTAATAAAAAACAGTATTGGAAAACGATTTCCTACCGCTATTTTAGACTAGCCAACTTGTTTCATTTCTGTCTGTGCCTGCGGTCTTGTAACTGCCAACTTAAATGAAATTCCATTGTAGTGATAGCGGAGTTTGTGTTTGCACGAGCATAGTTCTATGTGCGTAGTTTGATGCTGTTATTAGATTTATGTATGAGGTCATGGATTTTCGAATTTAATTATAAAGTCCAATTTATCAGATAGAGTCATGTAGTGATTAGGATGCTACAAAACCGTTTTACGTTCAATACGTAATTTGACAATTTGCAGCTTCTGCATCGCAACTGCATCGATGCTAACGCGCGTAAGCATCGCGACTGCATCGATGCTAAAAGTAGAACAGTGTGTAAAGGTTGACATTTTGCGACTGCATCAATTCTGCATCGCGACTGCATCGATGCTATAAGTCGCAGTGTGTAAGTAAGTGGGTCTTCATGTTTTTTTTGTGACAGAGCAAGATCCATCTTTGGGGAAACAGTGAGAACTTTAGTCATTTATTTAGTCTGTCCAGTCAGGCATACAAGATTTATTACGTCTAACTCAAACAGTTGATTCTCTGAGCAAGTGACACTAATCACCACACTTCTCTCTTCGCTGTATTTTGAGGTTAGCACTTATGGGAAAATTGTTTTTTTCTTTTATTCACCCATCAGGAATGTATCAACTAGAGTTCTTATTGTGTAATGCTTACAGAAAAAACATAAACATCAATATTTTCTAAAATAAAAGTGGTTACACCAATGATTTATGTGACCTTAGGAGCTATAGATAATTGATGTGTCCTAAAAGCACCCTTATAAGTATACCTACGAAAAAAGTCACCAACTCTCAGGACCAGAACATAACTTTGAATTTTGGAGTTCCTAACTTTCTGAATTACACTACTTTTATACCGTACAAACTTTCACAATGTAGTGTTTACGTTGTTTTAAATTACAAATTTTCTTCTTTTGGGCTACCAATTTTTTTTCACACGATATTCTGCCTGTATATGTACATATTGTTCGCCCTTTTTTAGGGTTCCGTAGCCGAACGGCTAAAAACGGAACCCTTAAAGTTTCGTCAGGTATTTTTGTCTGTCTATATGTTCGTCTGTATGTCACAGCGACTTTATTCTAAAACTATTAACATTACACAGTTGGAACCTGGTAGGTAGGTATAACTTGTTATACGCTTTACGATTCTCATACAAAAAATAATAATACTAACATTTAGGGGTGTTCTACTAGGAACTAATACCATTTTTTTTGCTCCAACGTGTGAGTGTGTAAACATTTGCAAGATAGATGCCTCCAAAGTGGTAAAATAAGCGGGGACGCTCATTTTAACTTATGAACCCCCTCTTAATTATAAACTAAACAAGAGAAAATTTTGAATAGAAAAGCACATTTCAGATCTTTACAAATACTTTCAACGAAAATTGGTTTGAACGAGCCCGAACCGATAGTTTTTGAGATATAGCACATTATCAACAACTGCAAATATAACTATGTATTTCATACAAATACTATGATAAACAAAGTTATTTTATGTAAACAAAATATTGTGGTATTTTGGCTAGAAGTAAGTGAACTCCTCATTTTGTTAAAAGTCGTACGGTACCCTCAGTGCGCGAGTACGACGCGCACTTGGCCGGTTTTCACTGACCTCACAAACTTATCCAATTTGTATTAGGTGTCACTTTGATAAGGATAAGTAGATTAGGAATAGGTAAGGATATACAGTGAACCACATGAAGTGTAGCTTTTATCTTGTTAGTAAATAATTATAAGTTTCCACGTTGTACGATACTGAAGCCATATGCTAGCGAGCCCATATACACGTAGGAAACTAACGTGCATTTCCGGCTCTGACAAGTAGAACGGAACAACAACGTTAACGTGGTCTCTCACAGATATTAGAATCTGTAGATACTAGGTATCTATCTGTAAATACATATTTCTTGTAATGGTGGACGAGTCACGATTTTTTGTCAATCTTGCGTATGGAGGATATTCAGATGTTGGGTGGGTATTTGACAATTATTACAAGCACGGACCAAAAAGTACTATTTTTTTTGCTATTTAGTTTAACCTGGCGAAGTGTGACTATCTCTAAGGCCCGGTTGCGTGATCGAAAGATTAGATAACTCGTGCATCCTATTCATTCATATAAATATTGGCCACAGTCGTATATCTTTTTTAATAATATTGACTTTTTGTAGTTTATAAAACAGCAGCTCAACATCGAAGTCCCCTAGACGCCATTTTATTTAGTTCACTGTCTGTCTACCATTGCCAAACCAATCAATCAAATCGAACGAAACGGAATGAATATGACTCAAAATTGACATTCAGATAATTTGGGGAATGTTAATTTTCTATCACTCGCTTCTCTTCTCTACGAAGAAAAAATAACACGCCAAGTTTTTACTCGTATATCAACGTTAACATGAATCTTCATTAAGTGCACATAATAAAATATGGCTTAATATTATCTACAAAAACATGTTTAACACATTGAGCGCCATAGTAGCCATAGTGACCCCCAAACAATATTTTTCTATTGTGTCAAGTTTCGAGACAGTCAAAGCCTTAAAAAATGTTTTTTTTTAAGTTATTGTTTCCTAATTTGTCGCCATGTACTAATTAATTTATAACAATGAATTAAACTTACTTATGATCGGAGATCTATCGGATCTTATGATAGGATCGGATTAAAAAAAAACTATGAAAGACTGCAAACAATACAAAAATGAAATGTATTATTGAGCTATTTTTTTTTTAATTTTCATATATGTTTTCTATCTATAAAGTTAAGCATACAATGCTATTTTTTACATGTGCACTTTATGAAGAGTCGCACAGTGATTATTATAGTGCTGAAAACTTTTTTAAACTGCCTATTACGTCATAATCTGAAAATAATATTTTACATCTTCCTACAAAAAGATCAATCAAATACGACTATGCTGGCTCCTAGAAAGTTATGCGTTGTTTTAATAACCCTATGAACAACAGATTTGTTCAAAGGCGTTAGAAAAGTAATCTTTGCAAGTTCGAGTGCAATCTCGTAACTTTTTTAACTCATCGAAGTAGGAACGATGTTAGAAGAGGCTAAGATCCTCGGCTGCAGTAGTTTTTCACTTAGCCCGGCCTGAACTTTTATATTAGTTGAGGACGAAAGTTCGGGTCCAGAACTACTTTGTAGGTACTAGGTACTTTTTGTCAGTCTTTTAGTCTAAATCATGAAGGCAAATATGTGGTGAAAATTACGTGGGATGCAGACTAAATTGAAAACCTTATTTTGTTTAGGTTCCGTACCCAAACGGCAAAAAAGATGGTTATTCCCAGTAGCCCCCACTGGCATCGCCCCCACTGGGGGCAACTGGGAATTTGTAAAAAAATATGTCGCAGTTGCCACCCGTGCCGCCCTTCAAGTGGTGGTGTATAGTAAGTCCACTGTATTTTAATCCTCGCAGGCAACGGATATGTTTAAAAATGCTTTAAAGGGAAGATTTATGATCCTTTAATGACTTCAGTGCGAATATGATTAAAAGATAAATATGGAGCTGGTGGCAACTGGGACAAATCTTTTTACAAATTCTCAGTTGCCCCAGTGGGGGCGATGCCCGTGGGGGCTACTGGGAATAACCCAAAAACGGGAACCTATTACTAAGACTTCGCTGTCTGGCCGTCTGTCTGTCCATCTGTATGTCCGTCCGTCCGTCCATCCGTATCGCCATCAGGCTGTATCAGGCAGTATGCGGTATCGCGGTTATCTCTCTCGATAGCCTGATGACAGATGGACGGACTGACGGACGGACGGACCGACGGACGGGCGGACGGATGGACGGACGGACATACAGACGGGCAGACGAACGGCCAGGCAGCGATGTCTTTAATCTGCACCCCATGTAATTTTCCTTACCTAGGCAGTTAAAATTGTCATAAATTATGTATTGCTGTTGCCGCTGTAACAGGTATAAAAACTAAATATTTCAGGGGGACATCCAAAATTCCAAATAACGCAAGTTTTTGCCTATTTACCTAGTCAACGGTACACTTCGCGCGCGGGTTCGACTCGCACTTGGCCGGTAGTATTTATTAAATTTAAAATCGATGGTGACATCCATGTGCAGTGTCTACCGTTTATGCTAAGTATTGGAAACTTCATAACATTGGGTACGCGAATTATCTACACTAAATTTTTCTAGACATTTAGACTGCATTACTATGTTGTCAAATAGTCCACGTGCTTAAGTTATGTAAGCTTAAAGAACTTGTTGCACTAACTAGCTACCACTAAGCGGGATAAGACGCGGCTTTCTCTAAATGCCCTGTACCACTCGTATATGTAATACAATTTAGTAATTTAATAAAATGCACACAAGAGAGTTTCAGTCGGCGAATATTTCAGTATATACTGAAAATATTGTTTAGTAAGAATTTATTAATTTTGGCCGTTTTCACGGAACTAATTTCTCGAAGGCTTTCATCAATATCCACGCAAACGCGTTCGTACGCGGTTAGATTCATTGGACAAATTAGTGTAACGCGGCCGCGTAACGTTCACGCTAGGGCGGGCGGCGGCCGGCCAGTACGCCCGCGGAGCCAGCGAGCCGTGAATTGAGCACCCCTGCAAACAGATGCGCGGTACAGTCCGCTACGTAAACATAATATTACACCTCTCGGTATTGAAGTGCTATGATACAAAATTTTGATAATGGATGTTATAGCATTTACTATAGTAGTGTATAGTGTAGTAGGTGCTCGTAGCGCAGTGGTAGCAGCGCTTTGGTTGTGTGAAGCAACCTACGGTCGTGTTTGGGTGGGTGACCATTCCGACCATAAAAGTGACGTATATCACGAGCATCTCCGTGCTTCGGAAGGCACGTTAAGCCGTTGGTCCCGGCTAATATCAGTTGATGTAAGTCGTTAAGCCTAGTCCGAGGCCATATGGGCGGCTTGATAACATTTGACAGCAGGGTTAGTCGCTTGCCTTGCAAACACTCCACAACCAACCCGAACTGAGCCCGCGTGGTGGGGTATGGCACAAACTACCTCATAGTTGAGGTAAGGCCTTTGCCCATCAGTGGGATGTTACAGGCTATCTTTACTAGTATTTTCATGAGATGCACTCTGAAGTAAAGTATAATCATCTGTTTCAACTGGGCGAGGAGTAAAACAGATACCGTGTATTTTTATTTTTCATTGAAAGATGTCTGAAGAATTGTGTTTGGCTGCGAAAATAAACGGTATTCTACTCTCATTTTTTTTCAAAAGATGATCGCTGTTGTATTTTTGACGTGGCAGATTCTTCCGTTCCGCGCCTACTACATTCTAAGAATGAACGTTTATAAAATTTTGATACTGATGCCAAAATATAACAAAACAAAGCCTTATCAAATACAGCGTGTAGCCTGGAATGGAAGCAAAAATGTTTATCAATGATTCTACAGCGTATACGTAGCTAACTTGACCTGGTAATCATGCTTTAAAATGCCTTAACTCAGAGATATAGTAACCCAAAAAAATCGCTATCTCATTGTAGTAATGACAATATCAAGTTCTATGATTAGACATATTTGTTTGCAATACATTGCTGGTTCGATTTAGAACGGAACTCATAGTGATTGACAACACCTAATCGACCTAAAATTGTGTACGCCCGAATAATTCCTATGGCCGTAATTGTCAACCAGGATGTTTATTGATAAAACCGCATGAAAAATCTGAACACAATTGATTAATGGCTATATTTATTTAGGTGACTGTGATTAAACTTTTTGAGTGATTTATCTATCATTCACCATCATTATCAGCCAAAAGACGTCCACTGCCTCCTCCACAGTTTTCCCAGCTATCTATCACAAGCGTTATGTATCCAGTTTGATCCTGCGATCTTTTGAGTAATTATTAGTACCCAGAAACAATGATGTCATGACCCATGTCGTTTAAAATTTGACCGGCAACATTTTTTTCACAAAACAAATTGAAATTAAAAACGTAATACACGTAACTGACGTAATCAATTACTTTGTACGAAAAACTTCGGTTAAATCTATAGTAATTATCGGTAGTTAATAAGAATTACTAAACTCGTATAAAAGAACGGGTTACATCACCAAAATTGTAGAAATAACAAGGTCTCAGTGAATTCCTACGCAAATATCTTGCACGCAAGTATAAATCTAATATAAATAAGGGAGAAACATCCCTCTCATTTATATATTTACAAAACAAGGGTTAGTGTGAAAATATATAACTGCAAGCTAGGATGCAATGCCAAAGTAGCGCGCACCGAGAACAAACCAGTTGAATCAATACAATCGAATGACGATCCATCAATCAAGACTATTGCATGCATACATTAATGACGTATGAAAATATCAATCAACTTTCAAACTTAGTAAAAATATGCATATAATATGCAAAATAAGCAACATAGTAAGCATCCCTGATGGATGATGCTTCAGATGGCCAATGCGTTGGCACCGACTCCAAAAATTTTTTTGCCTAAAATGGAATAATTTCTTTTAAAGAATCAATTTACTTTAAACTTATTAGTGCATTTTGTTTTTAAAGCCATTTTTTTTGGTTTGTTATAAAAATCAAGCTAAGAGGCTTACTAGGGCAGCTTTAAAGACAGTATTTTTTACTCTTTCAAAGTTCAAACAAAGGTAGCCGTAAAGTTGGGAACGGCGAACTTCAGTCCACATGAACGTGTTTGTGGTCGGCCAACTGGAAGTTATTCAGTTCTATTAAAACTCGGCTAAAATTATAGTTATTAAATTTCTTTTTATTTGATATATTTCAAACTTAGTCTAAGTATTTGTATTTTAAACAATATAGATATGATATGATTCTCTCCATGACATGAAAGTAGTTCGACATCTGCGGTTACATAATTTAAAATGAGCACTATTCGCCAACTACGTGAAACTGAGAAAATAAAAACTAATCAGTAGATGTGTACGTTATTTTCGCGTTTGTATGAGAAATATATGAAACACTTCGCGTGCACAAAAAAGACCTGGAGCTCTATTTTGAATCACTCGCTAGGATGTGGCGTGTGATTTTCGTTCGAAACTAAACTAAATTTCAACGCAAACCGAGCGAAATATATACGTAAATACTTACAATATCGAGTGATATTTTTTCATTACTCCTGTGTGGAATTAACTGTTTTTCGTTCGATAATTGGACATAAATAAATGAATATCACACGCCATTTTGGCGTGAGTGATTCAAAAATAGAGCTTCTGAGCTGTTCACTCGGAGACGCGCGATACCGCATGACTTGACGGAAAAACAAAAACGAATGTGCGGCGTTTAGCTCCTTAAAATGATAAAAAAGATTTTAGGTGATTTTGAAAGGGTGAAAAGATATGTCATAAAATTAATTTTTAAAATTATAGTTAATCGTGTAGATACTCATTTCACAAGGCTTACATTTGGGTCAAATGCAATTCACGTAGCCTTAAAAAGGTGCCTACGGCAGTTTGTTAAATTGTTAAAAAAACATTTGAAAGTAAAAAACCTTTAAAACAGTCAACGTATCATAAGTTTTCTATCTGGTATCATTATATCCAAGTCCGCAAACTTTTGGTGCGACCACCGTACTAGCCTAATATCGAGTAGTATTTGCTTATGAAATAACAAAGAATCTCATTTGAACCTGACATAACCCTAGGGAAAACTCGCCAAACTGACTTATCGTGAAAATATGCCATGTTATCTTTGCTGTTAAAGCGAAATGAGGGCGGCCAGTATACAAAAATAACAACACTCATTAAGTTTTTTGTGCTATAATGCTGCGAATAAACGATGAATGATTTATCTGATTGCGGATCGACTGTACGTATATAATTACATATGTATTTAATTGCCCAGTCTAAATAAAAGTTTATAAAACAAAAAGCAGATATCTTTAACAGGACTTCAAATGTATTTTCATAGAAAAGTATTCAGTTCAGAAAAGTATTAAGTTTCCGCACGTCAGTAATATCACTATCTCTCGACAAAGGATCAATCTCGACTTTCGACTCATGCATCCAGCCAGGTTGGGTCTGCTCGGAATTTATTATGACCCCTATTACTCGGCCTTATTGAAACATTACCACTATTTATTTACGAGTCCAAAGGCATTTCACGAATTAACGTTCGGCGAACCGTGAAGCTTTATCGTTGATGTCTTAGCAATATCTCTTCTTCATGACCAATATTCAAAGAAACGACCCGCCTGGAGACACTTCGCTCATCTTATGGCGATGTAATTAACATTTGCTTAGAATGATCTCTGCTTTGTTAATTTCATTAGTGCGTTAGAAAGTTTGAGGGAGACGTACATTTTTTTTGTTAACAGGTTTAAAAAGAAAACAATATAAAAACTGTATATAAAAATACCTACTTTTTCGTAATATTGGAACGTCTTCCAAGGCAATCTATTATGCCTGAAATGAAAAAAAATGTAAGCTAGAAATACAAACAAAGCTTTTGTCCTTTGTTGGTGGGGCGAAATTGAGCGTTGAGTAATTTGTAATATTGCAGCTGCAATACTGTACTGATTCATTCTAAGATTTTCTCAAGGCGAATCCGCAAGTACCAGCCTTTGTGAGCAAGACATCGGACTTCAGAGTAATTGCACAATCTTCTTATGCACCTGTTTCCGCTTACCATGTTTATTTATTCATTATCATGATGTCATGTGATACTGGATAACACCACACCTGTGTGAGATGATGTGTCATTCATTCATTTCATTAATACCTGCAACCCTTTAGAGACATCCGTAAACTGACACAATCCAATTTAGGAAATACGACGTTTCATTCATGTTCTCTCTGTATGCGTATGAGCTACGTATATGACAATGACGCTACTAAGAATGGAATTCAAATTCAAACCATAAACATAGACACTTTTTATTTCACTTAAGGCCAATTGTTCAATGGTCAGATAAAACTTATCAGACTGATAAATTATAAAGCGACAGATTTAAAAAAAATACAGTTACGAATGATTGCTGACAATAAGGTGACGTTTTCAAATTAGCCACATTGTATTTTGTTCGACGAATAATTCTTATCTGACTATTGAAAAATCAGACCTTATAATAATATCGAACTACGAGCGTTTGTGAAGTGTATCTATTTGCTTCAATAGCAATATTAATATAACACCGACCTAAATCTGCAAAGATTTTTTGTACTCATAAATAATTGATATAAATATCCATGTTTATATCAATTATTTATGAGTACAAAAAAAATCTGAAAAAGTCACGGCCAATCTATAAAACAAACTGTCATATAAACATTAAATATTGAAACAGAGCTCATGCTAAAAATGTATTAGAATGGGAACTGGTAGTAACTAGAGTTTATTCAATTTTGTAACTGTATTTGAAGATCCAGCCGCTCAAGAATAAGTACCGCAATAAAATTTGTTGTTGTGACAGTCGATAAAATTATTTGATGGGAACAAATAAGGACATAATATGGTAACCAGCTTTATTCACGGAGAGTTTAAGATCGCATTAAAAGATGTAATAAAACATTAACATAGATATAAAAAGTAAATGAGAAGAATACGAAAAAATAAAAGTTGAGATGTAAAATAGAAACAAAACAACGAGTCGAAAAAAGGATGTGCCAAAAATTGGGGCGAGGTTTATGTAAAAAATACAGTAGTAGTGCTTTTAACGCCCTCTTCGCAAAACATAACATGCTTTCAATGCCGGATTACGTGTGGCCGAGACACATGACCGGCATAATATGCCAGCTTCGCATGTAGTATAGGAAAGATAGTGTTGCGGCGAGATTCCAAAATTGTACCTATCTTAGCAAAATTTTCAAGATGTTAGTCATCATTATAATAACATAGTTTTAATCGAAAATTCAGTGTATTAGTTTATTACTATAAACTACCAACTTTCTACTCCAATCCCGTAGGTCGATCCGATCGTTTCAGAAACTTCTGAGATGAGCGCGTTCAAATAAACAAAAATAATCGTATATTTTTATGACACTCGTACTTCGTAGGGGTATTTTAATTTTAACAAGATCATAATAATGAGGAACCAAAAATTTGAATTGAATGAATGGTGGAATTGAACCAGCAAGCTCAGGCAAACCGGGCCAACTCTTTTGCCAATAATCGAGTTAACCGTGCCCATAATACAACCGTGCGCAATTTCTGGTATCCTATAAATACGTCATAAACATGACGCGTATCTATTTAATAATTTTAAAACAAATATACTTTTCAACTTTGTAATATAGCTTGAAAGTAGCTTAGAAGGCTCTTAAGATTCAAGAACAGAAGCAGGCCACGCTAATTGTGATTATGAAACAAACAACAAAGTGCACGAATACTTAATTTGAGTGACTTTGTTTGTTTGAGACGGTAACTGAATTTTCCGTTACATTCGAGCTGTTAGTGTTCTGAATCATTGATATTAATCGAGTTGGAACACAAACAGTTGATAGCTAAGGGTATTTGTTTCCCGTCACTATAATGGCTGTTCGGTAGGAAGGACATTGGAATGCCTCGCGATCGCGTCGTATTTAAATGCCGAGGCGTTGTTGCGAGCACGGCATGACAATCATTCTTTGCGACTCGAAGAAGTCTATTTCCGATTTTTAAGAGGCACTTCTCCTGATTATTAGCCGAGGTCATAGCTAGAATCTGTACTTATATTGTCTACAATAAGCCGTTCTGATATAGGTAGGTAGTCCATATGATCCGTTTTGATAATCTATAGACCTATGAAACGTATGACAAGATTTTAAGGGATATCTGCTATTTGCGGCGACTAATTTTCTGTTACTTTAATGTGAAAATAAATACTGGAATAAACTTTTACCCGTTTTTCGAATGATTCCCTGGTCAGTGTAGCCAGTGAATGTTTATGACCATGCATTCAGCGTTAAATTATAACTTCAGAACATAGATAATTAAAAATATCGTTGCAATGCTATAATAATTTTCTAATTCAGTTTACAATATTTTTAAATTTAATAAACTGACCAAAAGTTTCAATTTTTGATATGAAAATAATGTACCATCCAAACATTTTACGAAACCCATCGTTTTTAGTATAATAATATACAAAGTCGTTTTCAATTTTATATTGAGCACTCCATCCAACGCAAGACAGGTCCCAAACATTTTAGTGACTTTATTCAATTTGCAATGTGTCGTGTTCGCGGTTTTGTAGTCTCTTTGAAATAGTATTTTAAGAAGACAAATTCAAATATAGAATGTACTCGTATATAACGCTGTAACAGATACTAATATCAGATGTTGATAGTTAAGAAAACATAAGAAATAACCAAGTTAAGTTGCACCATATGATTAGAATCGTCATGTTTTTCGTACAAGTCTCTCATAGTCATATGGGACAGCAATCTGACACGACCGGAGAGAACTTTTTGGTACACAGGTATCATTACACATATTTTTTGCCCGACCCGGGTTCGAACCCGGGTCCTCTGGCGCAGCCGTCGCTTTAAAGTGCGACCTTCTAACCGCTGCGCCACCGAGGCGTATGGTGTATAGACACCATACACCAATCGCATTTTTCAAGTGTAGAAACTAATTCTTCTTAATATCCCATTTACTGAATCAAGCGGTCGATGTATTAAACGATCCGTTTCAAAATTAATCTAAAAAAAAATCGAGACTTCATCTAGTATGAAACTGTAAAAACTATCAATGATCGTTACCGCGTAAAGCTTTTAGCAGCCCCTTTAAAACATCCGGCTGGAACCTAAATTCGCATTATCCCAAATTCCCACAAGCGACCAAGAAGCAATAACGGGGATAGTAGTTTTTGGTTTGGCGAATCCAAGATACGGGCCGATGCCGACAGCCTCTCTTTATTAATAGGAACCATCACACCATTAGGTATGATGGTTCCTATTAAAAAACAACAAGAAACAAATTTAATTCTTTTTTCAACGCTTGATTTAGTATAATACAGTGGAATAGTAATTTTTCTGTGGTGACTTCATTTGAGTACGTAAAAAAACGGTATTTGGTCACTATCAAATCATCTTAGAGCATTGTCTAAGTTATCGTAATGCATTTCTCTCTTTTCCAACGAGTTTGGCAAATAAACAAATAATATTGACCGGGGGATGCTGCTGCTATTAACACAGCCATGTAGGGTTTTCGGTGACTATGCCGATAACCACTCAAATAAAACGATTTTGGTTCACTGATCTACGAGCATAAGCGTATGGTACGAATAATTCCTATGGAGAATAACAGAGGCAAGTTAGAAACACAAAACTTAGCACGTTGGATAAATAATATACTAACTACACCGTTATGTAGTCAAGTAGTAATGACCTATATCTTTAAATTTGAATTCTAATATTCGTAAAATTAGCACTTCAAACACCATCAAAACCATATGTTGCATTTTTTTGGGGATAAATTGTATTAAACTTTTCATTAAAGTATATTTGCGTCGAGAACGGGCTATAATCTAGAATAATATCAACTTGTCGAAAATACAATATTTTTAGTTATTTCAGAACGAGTAAAGTACCTAATCAAAAAGGTGAGTCATTGTAGATTTCTAGTATACTCATGACATGGGGTGCGATTGTGTAAAGCAATCGTATTCATTTGACAATTCAAAACGTATGGTATGATCTGTCAAACGGTAAAAAACAAAGGGATTGACGGATCAAACCGTACGTTATGAACTGTCAAATGAATACGATTACTTTACACAATTCCAGCTCAGATTAATCTATACTAATATTATAAAGCTGAAGAGTTTGTTTGTTTGTTTGTTTGTTTGAACGCGCTAATCTCAGAAACTACTGGCCCGATTTGAAAAATTCTTTTTATGTTGGATAGTCCATTTATCGAGGAAGGCTTTAAGCTATATAACATAAAGATACGACTCACAAGACCACAGCAGCAATGAAAAATGTTGCGAAAACGGGAGAAAGATATTTCTTTTGAAAGCTTCCGCTGCGTACGCTGCGGAAACCGCTAAAGTTACACAAAAATCATGTATGACAGGATTGTTCAGCATTAAGAGTTCTATAATAAAGTCCGCGACAGCATAAGTCTATCTTTTATGGTTGACTTACTACAACCTTTTTTATGTTAGTAAATTTGTAAAAAAATAATGCATCATTTTTAGAGGTGTATTATACACACAGGTATTTATTCTTATCAAAATAAATACATTCATCATCACGAGCATTTCATTTAGAACAAAGTTGCCATTTATATTATTTGATTTTAATAAACATCTTAGGAGCTATCACAGTTTTAACATAACTCTGCACCAAAATAATGTTCGCAGCTTAAGTACAACGTGCGCTTGCGCTAATTATATTATAAAGCTGAAGAGTTTGTTGGTTTGAAGTTGAACGCGCTTATCTCAGGAACTGCTGGACCGATTTGAAAAAATATTTCTGTGTTAGATAGCTTATTTATTGAGAAAGGCTTTAGGATATAAAACATCACGCTGCGACGGGAGGGGAGGGAGCAAACTCAAAACGCGCGAACGAAGTCGCGGGGGACCGCTAGTTATTAATGAAATATTAAAAATATTTGTAATTAAAAAACTATGTAGTACACTTAATATGTACTGAAACTTTGATGTAAATTTCCTAGCAAACTCATTAGGGATGGAAATATTGAGGATCAAAAATAATTTACACAATTTTGTTAACTAAAGATTGCTGTCGTTTCCAGTACTTAGCTATAAAAGCTAACACTGGTCCCATTATTAATAAAAAAAAACTAGAGAAGCCTCAACATACAAGCAGTTCTGCAAGAAATTGGGATATTCACTAGAGAATACAATATTGAAAAACTCAAAGAATAGAAAACATGGCGCTCATATTATCCTATCAACTTTTTATATCCCAACTACGCCTAAACCGGACAAAACATTTGTGACGTGTGATGACGGAGCGCCTTGTGACGGACGTCTAGGGCCGGCTTTGACAGCCATTAGGTTCGCAGTCAACACTTTGATTTTAACAAGGGTCTGTGAACCTTCGTAATCCGTTTACGCGTCACAAGGGCCCTTGTGGCTCGAGCGGCGACGTTTTGTCAAACGTCTTACAAACTTGGCTTTCTCCTTGTCTAAATATTGAACTTATACTTTTCTATCTGTAGGTCTGATAGCTGTTGTAGTTAATTAGTCTACGTATTTGTGCTATAAAAAGATTTCAAAAATCCTACTTAAGTGAAGTGTTATTAATGTATTAGAAATCCAATACGCATGATTGCAAAAGCGTTATAAATGTTCAAGTAATTAAATTAGTTTATTTAGATATAAGGTATGTTTGTCGTTGTGTAAAAAACGAGACACCAATATCAGTTTATAAAGAGAAATATAGATTAACAGCAATGCATCGGACTATGTTGAGATTTACACTCTTAGACCCCTTACACACTTCGACTTTTACTTTCAAATCACGCAAGGAATTTAGATTAGTTCAGATTTAATTTGGCATCGATTCTAACGCGCGTTAGCATCGTGACTGTACCGATGCTAAAAGAAGCACAAGTGTGTAAAGATTGAAATATTGCGACTGCATAGTTGCTAAAATTTGCAGCGTGCAAAGGGTCTTATGTGGGTTGCAATGGTTTTAGGTTTATTGCGAATACTGTTAAAGGGCTTTGTCCGAAACGAATTCCTGTCTGTGAGTCACAGTCGGAGTGCTTTGATAGAGGTCGAAAGCAAACGAGATTAACACAGGTATTACTTAACTTCCAACTCTTGCAAGCGATTGCAATGAGAATGTAAGTCGTGTGTTGCATTGCTGGAGTAAACATCGTACCACAACAACAACAACAAGTTCGTACTTCGTCCTTTTTGATGGTAAATGGTGGTGACATCTATATTTTGATATGAATCAAGCGTGTCAGTATTAGTCAGCGCTGATTCATACATATGTAAGAGATTTGGCGTTTTAAAGATTTTTATACGAAAGTGATCGATCAATCGAGTTCAAATAGGTTTAGTAGTTTCTGAGACTAGCGAGTTCAAACAAACAAACACACTTTTTACTTAGCTAACCAAACAAATATTAGTGTTATTTTTTGTCTTTCAGGTAATCAAAATATTTTGTGAAAGCCTTTCCAACTACAAGTGTGTGTGTAAGTAAAAACCTTAAGAGTATTTGCTGGCGATTGGTATTCCTAATTCATCTGTAATTTGCTGTGCGATACCTTTGAAACACCGCGAAATGTTTTTATTTTTTATCCTCAAGCGATTCGTTTCACCCCTGTGTTTCTCTTTTTATTTTATCTGTTACTACGGCTTTGTAATTGTAAATATACAGTTTGTTTGAAGGAACGATATAAATATATATAAGGCTAATAGAGGACAGATATGCGATGATTTTATGTCATTTAACTATGTTATGGTGAAGAGCCATTTATCACAATAACATATATATCTTAAATGATTGCTTAGGTGTCCTCTGTCGGCCCCAGAAATATCTACATCGCCAAACACCTGTATTTTAGCTTCGTACCCCAGGATATTTGCGGCAGATTGGTTGGTCTCAAGACCCTCATTTTTCGAAAGGTTTAGATGTATGGGCTAACGTCCTACCGGGAAACCTTTGGATTTTAAACTTACAAACGACAATTCATGGACATAATTAAATCAGAGTTCTACCTGTATCTGTTTATTTATAAGAAGACATTATTTATAGTTGATGCTTCCAAGATTTAATAAGAAGAATTCAATATAATGCTAACGTAAAAGGCAAGATTATTTATTGAAGCGTACTTTGAGAAATTATGGGCTCGGCTAGACATTGCAGCATTAATCGCCTTTTGTCCGAAGTGTTTTTGTTCTTAAGTTAATAATGAAAATACGCAGAAGGCATTTGACAGGGCAAATCTTTCAATTATGTCTCAATTCGGCCTTAATTGCAATGGAACATTTATATTCCGTGGACATTGTAATCCATTTCTTCCGAAATAAGAGGTGACGTAGATCGGATCGCCAAGTAATCTCATCGAATAATTTAGCGATTTGTTAAACCATCGGAAACCTCCGACATCGACGGCAGTTTAAAACAGATGTGTAGAATGTAAATCAACCTTCACGAAATGAAGAACAACGTTCAGAGCGGATAACAAATTTGTTTTATGGGCCATCATTTCAGGGTTTTAACGAGATGGTAGGTACTTCTATGCTCAGCATAATAAAGTGACGATTTATACCCGCTGAATTCAACGGCATTAAATTCTGCAAATTATGATCAGCTTTGCGTAATACTATGTAACATGTACATCCCTCGAAAGTAAATGTATTTACTTCATTGCCCTAATGGGGCCGGCGTATGCCTCCTTGTCTTAACTAATAGGCCAACATCCTTTCAAAACCTCCTTAAATCTAAGCTCCTGCTAGCACCTTCCTCGCATAAGTAGGTAGTTTAATTTCCGCTGAGTTCTGGTATCCGTGCTCAGAATTGATGATGATGGAGATAGGTGCTTAAGGATAGCCATGCGTGTAAGCCAGGCCCGAGGTGCTTGCGCATTAAGCGGTACAAAGCGAGTAAATTAATTAAATGGCACCTTAATTGCTTACCGACCCGCTTTTATTTTACGTGGCGGTTTTGACTTGTCACCCTTTCAGGAAGGTTCTTGTGCATACTGTATGCTAATTCAACTTCATGTGTTTTGTTCAAGCAATTAGTGATGTGTGCTTATTTTTATATCAGTTCACACTGATTTAGATCAAGCAAATCACTATTAGCTACAAGAATACTACCGATGAGCATGGCTTAGGCTTCTAGGCATAGGCTTCCCCTACGATATTCCAGGACTAGTTGCAAGCTGCCTGCATCCAGCTATGTGGTTCTGCGAATTCACTAGATCGGTAGTCGATCTTGCCAGAGGACATTCTGCGCGTTGATCGATTGGGTCGTTAAAAAATGTTTACGATTAACGGTGCAGTGTTGATGCTTTATGTACTAATCTGTACGTACGGTCGCGGTACTTCTCGTCTAACCATGGAAGCCGAAATCTCTTGCACCTCGTCGTATTTTGTGTGTAGTCCCGCTTGTTTTTGTGTCGAGCGATTTTCGTTAAAAAGTGGACGAGAGAACTTAAACGAACATATTTAAAAGTGTTTGCGTTGGCGTCTGCAGATATCATCTGAGTCTTCAACGTGTTTTATTTGTGAAACATTTCTACTGAGAATTTATGACCGAGTGAGTAGGTGTGTATCAAAAATGGAAACAGAGTGTGATAGAGCTTTAAGTAGGCGTTCTACCGAGAAGAAAATAAGGTGCCAATGAATGAATAATGAACAGGGCTGCCCGTGGCGTACGCGCGCTCTAGTTTCGGCTTTACTGAGCTCATATTATGTTTCCAAAGTTCCTTCTTTGAATGTTAAACTATGTAGGTAATAACCTAAGCGTCATACGCTTAGGTTATTACCAGAGTAATTTATGTTGAGTAAGTAGGTACTCAACATAAATTACTCTGAAGATGATGATGATGAAATGCTTAATATCGTATTTTGGTTGTAACGATTAAAAGATATAATATTGCATATCACCAAGTTGGACAGAAATTCGGTTTAAATATTATTAATTTTAAATGCGTTCTATTTTTTGTCTGAGTTATAATTTGTTATTGTTTAAAGGTATATTATGTATATTTCAGACATATATCTTTATAAGACGTACATTGGGACAATGTTGAGCTACAGTCACCGTCAGATATTTTGCACCAGATAAGGTGATCAAAAACTTCTGAATAGGCAAAATGACACAAGTTACAAGAGCATGCATACATTACGTTATCAGTAATATCTGAACTATAATTCATTAATATCTGAGCAGATCATAGTCAATATCTGATCGGAATCTGCTCCGATTTAATGAATTATATAATGTTCAGTTATTCATGATAACTTGTAATAAATGCAACTTATTGACATTTTGATCGTTTAGAAGTATTTGATCACCTTGTCTGCTACAAAATATCAGACGGTGACTGTACAAAAGAAAAGCTTATTTTCAAACACAAAGCAAATGTTATCTCTGCTAATTTGCTGTTGGTTAGTGTTTTGTTATAATTTGAAATTATACCTGACATGTCTAACTTAAGTTTGCTTTATTTAATACACTTATTCATTAAGTATAAGTTCAACTTACCTAATTTTGGCATACTGGCTACAATTTGAAAGTAAATAGAAAACATTATGTATTTTCAAATTTTAAAAGCTGTCTGTGCAGCGCATTGTGCCTTATTTCCTGATGCAACGTTGCAATCACGTGACCGTTTTTTGAAATCTAGCCAAGCCTATTACCGTGAACACTGCTAACCAACTGCCCAAATAAAACGACCTAGTTACGTGATTTTAATAGATAGTAGGTATACCTAAAAACGTTTTAACTAAATTAAAAAAAAGGAGGTCCTTTTGTAAGTATGTTTGTGGTGTACACGGGATTTGAACTCGCGACGGCTGGCAAACTAGTCAGAAGCGCTAACCAGTACAAACGCGTCCTCCGTTTCTCCTAATTAGAAATCAAATGCGTTTTTTTGTCTTTCTTGTAGATTTTTTTAAAGGCGGTTTTTTTTAAAGATAAATTGAGACTCACGTCACTACTTTCTGTTAGTATTTGCTTTGAAAATAAAAAGGACTCTGAAAGTAAAAAGAATTATTAACATCAAATCAGTTTTAGCTATGCAGTCCATGCCAGTCACCTAAGGCGATTTCTGCTGTGATTATCAACGAACTCCGAATGATTTGCGTAGACTGTTGTTGTATCTACACAAGCTTGAGATCATGCACCGACACCATTTAAGTTTATTAAGTAGGTTATATAAGGCGGTTAATCTGTTTTTTTTAATATTTTATTTTATGAGTTTAAGTTGTTACCCATATCTCAAAAACTACTGAACCGATTTTGATAAAACTTATGCTGAAGCCTGAGGTGAAACATACCTAATTGTACTAAAAAATACATATCAATATGACTTCTCATCTATGAGTAATCCGTAGACAAACATACAAACGTATAGACACATATACGCTTACGTTACTCAGCCCACATGTTTGAGAGCCTTACTAGATCAACGTTCTCAAAAATGAACAAATCCCAACGATATTACATCCATACACATTGCATTGGTTACTTCCTTTTTTCAAGCCTGTAAAAATTAGAAGGTAATATAAAACAGCTGACGAATTCACAATATGTAGAGAGTTTACTCGGTAACAAGTGGATGCAATGAATGCGCTTCGCTCGCGCTGCAGGCAACGCATTTGCATATTATGAGGTGTAACTTAGACTATCAAAAAGAGCCATCCATACTCATGAATTCACGTTCCCGAAACGAAAACCTTAGAGGGCTTTTTGTAATTTAGCACAAAGAGGACCGCGATTCAAAACGTGATGTACATTTCGGGTTTGCTTTTCTACGTTTCATTCGTTGTTTACTTTATATTACATGCCCCTTTGCTTGCCTCAAGTTAGAATAAGGTTTCGGCTTAGGAATGTTTTTGTTGCAGACCATGATGGATATATTTTCTGGTTTAGTTTTACGTAATACTTGTTAAGTGACTATATATAGTTTTAGTATATTTACGTGGAAACGCTGCAGTTATTAGTGTACATTTTTTTTTTAAATATATTGGACACCAATCACATACATTGCTCTGATCCTAAAGTCAGTAGTTAATGCACTTGTGTTATGGAAATCAGACACAGAGGTCACAGGATACAGAACCCAGACCCGAGACAATATACTCGTAGTAAATTTTTGATTTCTATTTTGACCCGACCGGGAATCTATCCCAGGACCTCTGAGCGGCGACGCCTTGAAACCAGCGTGCTTAGCCACTACACCACGGAGGTCGTCACATTTATTTTAGCACTCTACCCAATACACAATCTTTATGACCCTTCTTTCCATACGACTTCCACCAAAATACTCTTCCTCTATTATCCCAATCGTAATTTTAGCTTCTATAGTCTTCATGAAAATTCAAATCTAATTAGGTGTCTTCTCTACATCACTCACTCTCTCATCTTTCTACTCTTGCGCTTAGTCTTCCGTTTTACTTATACGTACAGTAGAGAACTCTGCCGCCTGACCACTTTCAACTGAACCTAAAAAAACTTGCACTTATAACTGAAAATCTTGTGCACGCACGACACAAAACGGGGGCGTCACTCAAAACGAAAGACGTACAGAAGTGCAAGCGATTTTTCCCGTTACGGCGCTCAGGCTCAGACGCTAAATACCTCGATAGTACCGGTACATTACACATTTATTGATTGTTGACAATAATATTAATTTAATTGACGCTGACGCGTCCTGTACTACTGAATTCAACCATTCGTTATATTGCGGTAAAATTTCTGTATTTCACTCACGTGAGGCAAGGCATCTGCACTCAAATCTACGTACCCGAAATGGAGGAACGGATGCTAGGCGCGGATATAAAATAATGAAATTGCAGTGTTTGTGGGTTTTCAATGCATTTTCTAACAGAGTAATGTACAGGGTGTGGCCTGTAATAGGGCAAAGGTGGTTTTAATTGAATATAAAAAAAAATATTGACATTTACTACAAAGCGTTAGCGATTTTGATATACTCGTACATTAATTAGGGACTGTACCTTTGAATTTTTAGCTTCAAACCCTCTTTCCAGCTCAAGAGGTACTGGCTGGTACTTTTTATATACTAACCTTCCAACGAGTCCAAAAAAAAGTGTCGAAATCAAATTTTGTATTCTAAGCGATTTCCTCTATAATTCCTCCTTTCCTGAGCTATTATTACATCTTTCCATAACAATTATATTTTTCATATTCAAAAGTCAATCACTATAAAACCACAAATTAGTGGGCTCGGTAACTTAATTTTAAGTAAATATGATCGTCAAATGTAAAACACTTTACAAAAAATTTAGTTGTAGTTCTAGTTCGATAAAAAAGCGTGAGTCATCCTAGCCAAAGTAGGTTGTTATAAATCTTAAAATTAAGTTTATACAGTAATAATTTACGGTGTGCAATAGTTTGAATTGACCTGTAAATATATAACTTGAGGATTGAGTAAATGTATGTTTACAGCTGCTACCCAGTGGATTGACTCGACTGCTACCAAGTAATTTCACGAATATTAGTTTCGGCCGGAATTAGTTCATGTTAAATTGCTTATAAGAGTCGATGTGGCATCTCGGCACTTCACTGTTCGTACTTGTAGTAATTAATGAGACTGAAAGCCGATGCTGGCATTTGAGACGACTTCAATAATTATGTCACACCCCAGGAACACCTCCTTTTAGGTGTTGCGTTGACACGGCGAGCCATTAACATCATATAGGTCGTATCTGTATCTGGCTTCGTTATTTTGCCTTCTAGTTCAGAGAAGTGAGGAGCCACACGTGTTTAGAGACGATTAATTAAAATAATTAACATGCTAGTAGGCAAACTAAGTATTCTACGCTCCCAAAACCTTAGATATCTCTTCATTAGGACGATTAAGATACTGTCAGACACAGTAAAGTAATTCGGGACGTCTCCTCTTGAGCATTATGTTATTCTTTCATAAATTATAAAGATGAACGGCCAAGTCCAACACATCTGGTTAAGTGCCTTTTTTACCCGTGTTAAAATATGCAACCTTTTGGCCTTCCGGGGCAAGCATATTTAAATGTAAATAATTTCCTTAGATAACAATTTCGAATAAATACGCCCTGTAAAATTTCATTTTGGAGAAGGTAACTTAAAAGCAATGTTATTTGTCAAAGACTTACATTTCGTCTTGTTTCGTTCCGACTACAAACTTCCAACTTTGTATTCACTCCGAAAAGCTAAAACAGAGTTATTAAACTATAAAAACATCCCATATTTAGAATCCTTTTATCACATTGGCATATCAAAAACGCTTCAAACAATAACTGAGCGTCTGTATAAATTGTTATTTGCCATATGAAATTCCTGTGCTTGATACAAAGTTTCAAGAATGTGCCTCGTCCAACTAAATGTATCAAAGTAACTATGAACCTTATAATTAATATAAAGCTTTAAAACAAACCTCGTTCACTGACTATAAACATTCGTATATATCAAAAAGGGTTAGATCAGCAAATGTAAAGCTTAACATCTGTTACAAACGACATAGTAGTTTAAAGCTACAAGCTATTTCTACTAACGCGAGAACTTATGTTATGCTTAATAATAAGAAATGTGAAATTCTTTCTGGGCATTGTATTGATACTATTAAAACATTTTGTACCCCTCTGCTGCACTTATAGTTTCAAAGTAAGACAATACGCCTGCGTTGAACCGTCAAAAGGTCATAACCATTATGGCCATGCCTCGGACAGTGATAAAACAAATTCCTACAACAAATATCAATTTCCAATAAAATGTTCTTCTCTGGAATCTTTATAATTTTAATAGTATGCCTAAATTGAGAGCAATAATGTCATTTCCGCTATTGATGACATTCGTATCCTGTCATTACGAGTATATACAGTACCCGTAAATGTAAAGAAATATTCTAAGTTACCAAATAAATAAATTGTTTCAGTTTCAATTAGGCACGCATTAATATTTTTATAGTAATAAAATAATTTAAAAATCAAATAGCTTTTAAAGAACTGTAAAAATATTTCAATAAGGAAACAAATTATTTTGGAGTCAGTTCATTATGTGTGTAGACTATTTGTTATAGGTACACCACGTGAGCTTTATAGCATCATGCACTGAATTGCTCCAAAAGAACTTGTTTCTCCCGAATAGTAGACAAATGCGTTATTTGAGATTTTAATTCAGTTTTTGAAGACGGTTATTTTTTTAATTACTTTTATATTTCATTTTTTTTAAGTTATTATATAAATCTCCTTCTACGATATGCCTCAAATACTACTGATCAGATTTTGATGAAACTTACAATGTACCCTAAGTTGAAGTATACCTTATTGTACTAAAAACATCTCGCAATGACTTCTCGTTTTCCAGAATCTGTGGACAAACATACATACACATACGAAATTTAGCACACTTGTTTGGAAGCCTTACTAGATCAACTTACTCAAATAATACGAGTAAATTTCAACGATTTCACCAACATACACATTGAATTAATTATTTCCTTATTTGAAGTCGGTCTTAAAAACTAGGGTTAATTACTTAGCCGATTAATGATTCAATGATTTTGATTCTTATATCTTAATAAAACCTTTTAAATGACCAATGAAAAAAATAATCTTATTTGCTATATTGAGATCTGAAGTGTTTATTCGTTTCGTTTTGACGAACCGTGAATATTTTTTGTGTGTTATTCGTTAATTTTGACAATAACGCTACGAACTGGTTCAATATGAGCTTGCATGTTTTGACGATATGATCGCATACAAATGATTTCTGTAAGCCTAACATGCACGCCTCGATACCGTTTATCGCGTTGATAAAATATTTTAATTTCCTAAACAACCTGTTTTGCCACATATTTTCCACTTGTAAATCAATCCTAATTGCTTATAAAAATAAATGAATACAAAAAAGTGAGTAAAAACCTATTTAAATATGATAAAAATTATGTTTGAAATTTATCGATTGCCACGAAAAATGATAAATGGGCGCGCATCTTAGGCCCGCTGAACTTGCTACCCATCCACAACTGTATACATGGATTAAACATTGATACATACTAGGATTGATAAGTTTCACATAAATTATATTTCGTTTATTGGTATTGAAGGCTACACACCAATTAAAAAAAAGCAAAATCGATGCTGTCCAGTATTGGCCAAATCAACTATGGCCAAAGATCAATTGCCAAATATGATGGATTTTCATCCCGGTTTCAACAAAGTAACGAGGCGCCTAGCGACTAAGCGAAGACCACCAATGTGCCAAATTCTGGCATCAAACGTTCATTCATAGTTAACGACGAGCTTAAATTCCAATCAGTCTGTTTGTTCGGTGCCAGGCAAACAAGAGGCTAAATTGAAAGATCAACATCAAATGCAAATCACAAATTCCAAGACTGTTGGTAGTGGATATTTCATGAAAAAAATTAATAACAATGTAAAAATGCCAAAAATGTTGGTAAAGTTGCCCTTCTTATCGAAAAATTATAATTATGTACATCAAAGAGAAAAGTGAGTGATTAGTGAAAACAATCAAAATCAAATATAGTTACGTCAAGCTTTAATATCATTATTTGTATTCTGAAAGCGACTATGCTACGAATATTCAATGTTTTCCAAAGGTAAAAAAACTGCAGTGGAGCTTCCAACCAGATTTTCGGAGATTCGTTAGTTACAGTGTCCAAACAAAGAGCTTGTATATTTTATCGATTGGGCGTTTTTAATTTACTTTGTTCTACAAACGTGACTGAGCTATGAAATTCTATGTTGTAATATTTTTATTTTATAGAGACAATTTCAACACATGTTTCCAATAGATTTCCAACTGTTATTTATGTGAGGTGAACGTAAAAAACCTGTTAAGGTATGATGTACGAAAACAATGTGAGGATATTTATGATACTCTTTGCGTGTTAGAAAAATATGAAATGATTGACGAGGGAACGTGGAGATACCGGGAGGATCAACAACAGAGGGAAATGACGTGTGAAAGAAATGGCCCAAGCGGTATTTTAAAATGTAAGGAGAAGAAGGCATAATGTTACAATGTATTTTTATGAATTTTATTGTCTCTCTATCGTGTCTTTTATATCGTGGATACTTTTCAGAAAGAAATATATGTCATTTATTATTCCTTGTCTGTTGTAATATACTGAGCTTACGATTTATCTGTAAATTGATAGGTATTTGGCTGGCTCTTTGAGTCCTCATTGAAGACGATTTGGATGTCATGTTTTATCTTAGTACGTCATCATCATTCTTTTAACAAAAAGTGTCGGCTCATCACAAAACATAAGAAAAAGGACTATTATTTTCGCCATCAGCATCTTTTATTCCATTAAGCACGACGGAAGTTCCCCTTAATTTCTTTCTACAGACAATTTTCGAGCTAACTAAAAAGTTTGGACGTCAACTGTAGGGGAGGTTCCCCGGAGGGCAACATTTTTTTACAAATCTCGACAAATCCTGACAAGAACTTATTTAAATACGTTAACTCTGCAAGCAATTACGACCCTTCTAAGAGTTTCTTTTTGCTGTTTTTTGATTAATATGTTAAGACTGCTGTGAGATAATTGAGCTGTAACTAGAAGGCATATAACAATTAGTTAAGTTAAAAGTTTTTTCTGTTACTTTAAATAATGACGTTTGTCAGATTATCAAGCATTCATTGCATATTGAGAAGGTGCACGCTATAATATTATATATACTATTATATTATATATATTATAGTAGCGCTGTCTGGCAAACTTAACTTTGAGGGCACCTATCAAATAGTGCCTGATAGATAATAATTAAAAAATAGGAAATAAATAAATACTATAAAATCACGTAAAACCAAATCCATTGAAAGTTGAGTGTCAACTATTTTAAAACCAAGGAATATTGATTGCGGTCAACTCGGTATGGTTTACGTAAGGAAGAAGTCGCCTTATTACTTTATTAAAATTAAACTTCTATCAAGTGAAAACCGTTGGTACCTACAATTATTAGCAAACAGCAACCTTGGCTGTGTGTTAGTACTGATGGTGTGGTAGTGGTGGAGGATGGATGTGTGACAAAGCTGGTCGAAGAATAATGACAAATTTCGAGTTAAAAAATCTTATATTAAATCTTATTAAAAAATTGTGAATTGAATTGAATTGTAGTTGACTTTGATGATAATGCATGCAATTACCTACATAGTTTTTATTTATAATACTATCAAAATAAGACCAAGCTATCCATACTTCACATAAGTGTAATCACAAATGTATGTTACTGGAATGACATTTTGTGATATGTTTGTCTATTTACAAATAAAAAATGGTATATGGTTATACAAACTGACCGTTATGAACAATTCATTGAAATTGTGTTTTATCAGAGCAATAGCTTTTTCCTATTTTCTTGAATTATTTGTTGATACAACTCTTTTCAGCGTCACAGCGATAAGTGTAGATAAAACACTTGCATATAAAAGTTGTTTCTCTTAAAGTCATTTCTGATTAGATATTCACTTGTCATCCTTGATCGAACAGACGAGGACCTTTTTCCATTTTCATTTCATTTGTTGTGGTATCCCGAGACTTCTGTTGCAGTGGTACCTGCAGTAGAGGTTTCTGTTTTAGTGGTTTTTCGTTCTATCAGGCGTGTACATCTAGCTAGAACATATTACTCGTTGACTTTCTGCTGTCGATATACTTTTGGAAATATCGTAGGAACATAGCTGTGGCCTGCACGCGCGTCTGATTTTTTACCTCATAAGAAATTTTCACTGCAAATTTTGTAATCGGATTTCGAATTCCATGGCGATCAACATTAAGACAATCATTAAATGACATATATTTAGCATGAAACGTATTTAAAAAATAGTAATGAATATTGTAAGCAAATGTTATGTCCAGTGACACTTACTTTTTCTTTTTACAGCAGCTATCCATTTAATTCTTTAATCTAATTTCCAGGGTTGCTATAAAAAACATTTATTTACAATTTCATACGTTCGTTATACTAGTAGTTATTTAAAGAAAGATAGAAAAGCCCTACTATAGTGCCTTTAATTGCACATACTCGTAGGTTGAAATCACTTGCAGAAGACTCACTGGAACCGAAATTAAGTTTTAAGCCACACAATGCATCAGATTCTATCCTGAAAACACGTCACATGTTCTAAGCGCTACAGTCGCAATCCTAATGTAATTGGTATCACCGCCAAACGAGTAGACATAACTCTAAACGATCGAGGCGTTCGTGACTTGCATAGTCCTTGGCAAACTGGTTACAGTTCATCTGATCTATGCCGTAGTGTTATTTTATCTTCAGTGTATGTATATGCTCAGGATTGCCGTGTGCGGGTTTCGCTGTACAAACTTTTTGATTATACTCCAGCCGGTGAGAGTTTGCTATTTTGACGGATTGTATAAGACGTCAGAACTTTTCTAGGGCGTAGAATATACAGTAAAATGTTATGATTTTTTCCTTTTTTATTCAACAACATATATGGACGTCAAGAAACAAGTAACAACAAATATAGATATTTTTTAAACTTTTCGAATAATGCTGAACGAAGGTTATGTCATCCCTTTTTTTTAGTTATGAACCCAAAATAACTCATTATTTTTTTAAATTATTAATATTAATTATAAATTAATTTATTTTTATTATGTCATCGCTAAATTGGTATCAATTATATTAAGCACCTAAGCAGCAGTTGGTTGCTTCAATTCAAAATAAACAATTAGAATATTGTTAGCAATCGTTTTATTCACCATCGATCCCATGATCGATAACAATAAAGCTTATCAAATTATATTTAAAAATGATTTGCGTTTATTTTCGCATCACTTAAAAAACTGGCATTGCAGGTACCCTGTCAAACAAACGATTATATAAAGCAAGCACTCAGCTAATAAGTATTGACGGCCCAGATATATGGAGCAAAAAAACAACATATTTTACCGATAACAGTGACAAACAGCCTCTATTATCGATAACAACGAAAGTAAATTTGATTTTGTGTAAAATTGCAAGATACAATGCTCGAGATTTAATAACTACTTTGTTGTACAATAAATATTTATGAGACCAAAAAAATCTGTCATTTTACGCTAGCTTGCATAAGATAAACTCATATACCAAGATGCATTGCAGGTACCCTTTGAAACAACGCCAGAAAAGCACAAACAAATCGGCTAGATTATAAAAAGCAAGCACTCGGCTAACAAGTAGTGACGTCCCAGAAATATGGAAAGGAGCAAATACAACATCATTTACCGATAACACTGACAAACAGCCTCTATTATCGATAATAAAAAAGTAAATTTGATTTTGTGGCAAATTTCTAGATACAATGCTCGAGATTTCAAAACTCCTTTGTTGTCATTTTACTCTAGCTTGCATAAGAAAAACTCATATACCAAGCTAAACGTCGTTTGTATTTGCTTTAGAATGTTCATGCTATGACATCATCACATTAAAAAGCGGTTGCTGTATCTCTTGTTAAATTTAGCAGATGTACTTAACTTATAGTCTCATAATAATACCGTCGGTAATTTCTTGGTTCAGCATTTAATTTTTCTGCAACAATTGGGATAGAGCATGTACCTACTAATTAATTAAATAATACTACTAAGTAATTTAATTAAATTGTACTGGAAATAGCTTGATGGTAATTCATTCAATGCTTATCTAGTAGCCAAAAGTATTAAATTATTTATATCAGGTGGATTTTAAATCGGTATGATTGGAAATGTATTTTAAATATATTATTTGAAATATGTTTCGCTTTACAACGAATAATTCAAATATGCTAGTCATTCCGTATGAAGCAGTGGACAGATATAGCGCAATTTAAAACTTATTTAGATATTGTAAATAATATTAAATAGGATACCGATAAATATCTAAAACGATACGTTTCTAAGAAATGATATTCAAAGTCAAATTGTGTGATAATAAATTCTGAAGCTTGACATATTTGAACAAGTCCCCGATTATCTGTACCAAAACAGCAAATATTGACGCAAGCAACTTCGAAACTCGTTGCCTTTTTGCTTATTCTTTACGCATAATGTATAAAATTCCTTCCCGGTGTGAAAGTATTTTCAGTGAAATGTAAATAAATGGTAAAAAGCTTTTCGCTAACGCAAAAAAGCTCCTCCTCGCTGACAAGAACTCGTACAAGTGATTTCATTACCAATATAGGTGAGCATTGTTCGAATGGTCCATTACATTTCACATTATGTTAACTAGGTTCTTTAATTAAAATTTACAGGATTTTTTTAAATAAAGCCCAAGCACATCACTTTGTTCGTACGTTGACAATGCAGACTTAATCAGGATAATTATTTAGTTTATTTTTTCACTTACAGATCGAAATTCAACAGGGTGTTTGGTAGTGTTAACGGACACCCTGGCTGGAAAGTAGCTCGTAGAGCAAATGGAAGTAATGCGTTTGAAAGTGTCGAGTATGCTTAAATAGTGCTTAAAATAAAAATTGGGGGTCACAGTTTTTGAATAAAACAGACTTCGATTTGCTCTACGAGCTACTTTTGTTAATTTACACTCTTCTAACACACAAACCTCTTTTAAATGGACGTAAAATATAAGGCCCATTTTTGTACAGTCACGTACTTATGAACGGACAACAGCACGTAAAGGTAAACACCGCAGTTCCTTATGCAGTTGTAATAAGGGCTAGTTTGCTACAAAAGTGGGTAACTTGATGTGATGTCGACTATACCTTTCCGATTTGGAATTGAATCAAAAAAAGTCAGTAAAACCACCAATGCACAAAATATGACCAATATGAAGCACCCCTTGATGGCCTACAAGCGGTTACATAACCTAATCATATGCCGACACATTTATCGGGATAATGAGGAGAAAACCGCATGCCTATATATTTAAAAGTCTTCGAAAGACACTATTTAGTGTGTCTGTGTATGTGTTTGGATAGGATTCGGGTTACAACACCAGCCATAAAAATTACGTTGATCACAAACAATCCTGCGCTTAGGCAGGTACGTAAATCTATAGTGCCGGCTAATATCGGTTGATATTAGCGTTAAGCCTAGTCAGAGGTTCTAGAGGCCGTTGGCCGTTTGCTTCGCGTAAACTGTTCCTTCACAAATCCGCACTGCCCCTGTATTGGAGTATGGCTTATCACCGCATATTTGGATTGAGACATTTGCCCTATGTTTAAACAAATAAATATCCTTTAAATAAATTTGACTCTACAATCCCGTTTAAGATGATATGTATGATCGCATGAAATAATCGGTTTAAAATACTAAAAAACACGCTTTTTTATATTCGTATCCCATTCAGCAAACCCTTTCATTTAATACCCATATTCATTTCAAAAAGCCATTTGGCCCTTTTTAATGACGTTTTATAAGCTAGTCATGTATTGTCATCAGAACTCAGAGCGTGTGCAAAATTTCATAATAATCGAAGAACGGGAAGTGGCTTAAATTAATTTTCCAAGATTTTTCTTACATACATAGTTACAAGTGAAGCTAATATAAGTGTGTTAATAAAAAATGATATGATCTTTTATTGTGGCTCAGGCGCAGAATGACTTCTCAAAATGTCCACTGGTCGCAAAATGTCTCTTTCGCAGCATGTCCCTTTCACAAAATGTCATTTTTTCAGAATGTCTCTTTCGCAAAATGTCCTTTTTGCAAAATGTCCCTCTTTATTTCTAACTAACTTAAGTCACAATTCATTTAGCCATTTTAGCTTACCAAACATAATGGGTGATGACGTGTATAAACTTATTTGTATGGATATGGGTAAGCAAATAAAATAAAAATATACAATATATCACATTTATTTCTTTACATAATAGCATAATCAAACTGTTTTGCGAAAGAGACATTCTGAGAAAAGGTCATTTTTCGAAAGATACATTCTGCGAAAGAGACATTTTGCGACCAGTGGGCTGAGAAGGTTTTGAGAAGTGGACGTTCTGCGCCTCAGGCGCAGAATGTCCACTTCGTTATGTCCGTTGTTATTGTCCATACATTCCATAGCGCTTTATCATTTTGTGTAAGGTAATAGTAGATTGTTAACCAAGTAGAAAAAGTGACTTAATGCACTCACTCTTAGATATTTCTCAATAATTCAAAGGTTCGATGGTTGATTTAACCCAAATTTCCTTTTTTTTAAAATTATAAGATGAAATCAAATTTTGTAGTGTAGTTAAAAAGGTGTAGATGACGTATTATCTATGAGAGATGACTGCGCGACTGAAAAAGCAGGTGGTATGCATACTCTTAATCGTGGTTGCAGTTTAAACTTTCCTAAGCTGCTGGTCTCAGTGTGTATCGAGATAATGTGCACTATTCAATTCAATTCAAAAAGTAAGCTGCAGTTCTTAAACACATCATGAATGAAAGTTTTCACTAGAATTCATATCGAGCCGCTTCAAAATGTGTTGAGACTTCATTGAACAATTTGGTTATGAAAGGATTAATCCACAGCAACAACCACATCTCTAAATAGCCCCTAATTTCGGAAATGGTTTTCCGTTCTGTTAAATGTGCAGGTGTGCGTATTTACACGTAGGTAAGTTAAAATTAGTACTATGCAATCTAATGACGCTCAATCTGAAATACAAGTGTTCATAGTTAAGGACAGCGTCACGGGAAACCACTACTTTACGTAATAAACCGATACCTGCTGCAAGTAGTTTATCTTCGAGACTAGGTCAGGTCTTGTGTTACAGATCGTATCATTAACTGACTTCTTATATCGGGGAGTTTACAATAACTATAAAATAGTTCGTACATATTACAGATGATGATGATGATAAACAAAAAAAATTACATAAAACAGGCAAAACAAAAAGCAATGCTCATGTTTCATTTAATTGTTACTTTCCGTCTAAGAGTTTCAAATTAAAAATCTATTTTCTATGTAGATTCCACCTTTGAGGAACTTAAAATTTAGTTTTCATCACTCCTGTTCGAAAAATGAAACTTTCATGTGCAGATAGCCGGGTGGAAAATAACTTTTCCATATCTAGGGTGCAAAGTTATTTAATTTTAATTGCTAAGCTCAGGCATGGAGTTAAAGATAATTTAATCATATCATACTGTTAAAATAAAAGCTTGCCATACATTTTTGCTTATTTAAACATTAAAAAAACGGAGGTATTATGGTCTTTGATAAAAAAGATGGAATTCGTCAAGTTTTTAACAATGACACAAAATCAATGAATGAAATATTCGGCTGCTCGCCATAATGAGTTTTTATTGTTATTTTGGAACTAACTTCAGTCTACGACCTTGCTGCCAGGTTTCTGATATAGTGCCATGATAACACACTTTTTAGGGTTCCGTAGCCGAATGGCAAAAAACGGAACCCTTATTGTTTCGTCAAGTCTGTCTGTCTGTCCGTCCGTATGTCACAGCCAATTTATTCTGTAACTGTAAGCATCACACTGTTGATATGATACTGTTGTTGGTAGGGAGATGTATCCTGTTAACCGCTTTACGGTTCTCATACAAAAAATAAAAAATAATGATAATTAAGGGGGGGGGGGGGGGGCTCCCATACATGAAACTAAAACAAAAAAAAACGTCAAACCTATACGTGTGGGGTGTCTATAGATACATTTTCTTGTAAAGTCTAACGTTTCATAGCTAGACGCTTCCAAAGTGGTAAAATGGGCGTCCCCCCCTCTAACTTCTAAACTAAGCGAGTGTACATTTTGAAAAAATATATAATGTAGATCTTAACAAATACTTTCAACGAAAATTGGTTTGGAAGGGATCGAAATAGTAGTTTTTGAGATACATATAGCACATTTTCAACAACCGCAAACATAACTTTGTACTTCATACAAACACTATGAAAAACAAAGTTATATTTGCTGTCCACAAAATATTGTGGATTTTACTAAGTGGAATTAAGTGGATTCCCAAATTCAGTTAAAGTTGGCACGGAACCCTCAGTGCGCGAGTCCGACTCGCACTTGGCCGGTTTTGTAATATGCTTTAATACGTGCCGTGACTCATTCTAATCATGTCTTCGAGTCATTAGTACTATAAGTAAACTATTATGCTTTATAAAATCTTGTGTTTTCATTTCTAGCTAAATTTAACAATACATCTACAAACATCAAACATACAAGTAATAATTTCTTTCCTCTTAGTTGAAATGAGAAATGGTATGATTGACTCGGGTAAAAACACCCATTTTACTTTCGAATTATTGGCACTCTCACTTCGTTCGAGCGCTAGAAATATCTTAAGTGAAAAGGGTCGCTTTCTTCTCTTGTTTAACAATCTCTACTTGAAAGTTCCACGTAGGTATTGCAATGTTGCCTGAACAGCTATAAAACTCCGTCTCTACTCTAGGCTACAGATTCAACTAGTTTTGATTAGTGAATATTTGTACAAATCACCGAGTATCGAAAAAGCTACAGCTTAGGCGTGTTCCAATTCAAATGCAACCAAATAGCGTGCCTGAAATTAAGGGCTCTTTTCGCGTATACGAAGCATAACTACGAGTATGTTACACGAAATCGGACCCGCAAAACCGTAATATGTGGCCGCACGAATTCCACAATGGGAGCCTTTAATCGGCACTTTAATCTGCGGTACACATGAATGAGTCGTTAACATCACTCGCAGGCTCTGTTTCACTCCGTGTTTCAAGGTTCTACCTCAACTGACAACAAAGATAGGTATTCTTTTTATGAAACGTGGATCTCGTATTTCGTTTATTAATAATGCCTTGCAAATTTACGTAGCTATATCCAGTTTGACAGTGAGTTTAGAAGCAAAAATTGTTCGAGACTTCTTTTGTTTAGCCATATTTATTGCGAGCACGTAATTCAAATCCAAGCCAAGCCGTTTTTTTGCTTAGTCCACTCGCTCTGTATAGTGTAAATTAAGTTTCTTCCGGTAATCTCTGTGTGCAAATCCTCGAGGGACTAAGCTTTTAGGACACTCATTTCACGACAGATCCCGAAGGGAGGCAACACGCTTGAAACCATTTAACTACATGAAAGGGGATTATTGGACGAAATAGGACATTATTCCACATCAGGGACAATGGAACGTTCTACATGTCAAGCTAATATGTGAAACATTACTAATGACAATGTAGGTATTTAATGTATCCGTTATTTTTGATACTTTCTTTTGGTGGATTATAAATATTAGGAGTAAACTAAAAAAGAAAATGTAAGAAACTGTTTTGTTTCTTACATTTTCTTTTCAGCCCAAATGTTCAACCGTGTTTAGTCACTAGGCAAATAGGGGAAAAAGATTTGAACCTACCGAGATCAGTGGATATATTATAACATTCCAAATCCTTTTGAAGTATCATGTGTCTAATCCAGCGTAATATTATCATTTCATGTCCACTTAAATTAATTGTTTATTTTGTTTACGGCGATTCACTGAAATACCAAATGACCGTCGTGTTTTGTTTTGAGGAACACAAAGCCTCTGTTTGCCTGTATGAATGCTGATTGTTGAGGCTAATGGTCTTTCTAATCTATGCTTTATTCATGTTTAAATATCAGAGATAATTCACAGAACTCCTAAGTAAATAAGAACCTTATAACAGCACTTAGGCAATTCGCCCCGCGGTCCCAAAAACCTCGTGGTACCTACGAAACGTCCCAATACATAGGTATTCTATTCTAATACTTAAAAAATAATGCCAACGGTCCCATTTTATTACAAACGAGATTTTATTATTTCAAGACTATTGCACAAATTTTGTTTACAAGCGTGGTCTTAATGCTAAAATTATTCTCATATAGCAACGGTTGCAGTGAAGAATCTATAAAGTAACAATAATCTAATATATGAACTACGAGTAATAAATTTAATAAATATTATATATATTTTAATAAATATTTGGTACTTGCTAGGAATACATCGCTTTTCGTATAATAAAATACTGCTAGTATTAGTTTTTGACATGCCCAGTGAAATAGATCAAAATGTTCACACAAAGAAGCAGAAGAGTAAAGATAATACTTTTGATATCGGGGGCAGATTCTCGTGCAATTCATATACGAAAAAAATACTTGAATCGATCGAATTTTCTTAGTCGAAGAAAAAATGTTTTTGATTTTCAGGGTCTCAATTTCTATGCATTTCGAATCCAGCCGTGCAGTAGTTTTTTTTAACTGTGATTATCACTTAAATTTAAAGCAAAACTAAATTTATGTCGTAACTTGCTATCGAATTACAGAAATGTCAGACGATTTCTTCATTCCCTCTTTCACTGAGTGGCATTTTCCAAAAACTGTACACGGAATACTTTTCAGTCTTAAGGCATCTCCGGTATTTCCATTGACATCTATTGAATAGGTACGAAAACCTTATTTGGAGTAAGCGAGCAATCTTCGCAAAGTCAAATCGACATTACATTACAGAGAGGCTTCCCTTCACAGGAAATCGACCGAAATTGGTGTTGCAGTTGACAGTGAATTCGAATATCTTCCCGTATTTATTCCCGAAATACTCAGTTGAATCAATGGAGAAATACGTACTTAGAGCTTATTTACTTTAGTATAATTCACACAAAATTAACACACAGAATTAATATAATATTTAAGCTTTATACAAAAAAAAACCTTTTTTCATTTAAGTTGGTAAAAAAATCATTTTTAAGTGCAATAAACGCTTCATTCACATATTTATGTACGTTATTATAAATCAATAGCGAGACATTCGATCACGATCTCACCTGATAATAGTGCTGTTATATAATACTCTTTGATAGAAAAATTATATGCATATTTATATTATACGAGTATGTCAATGAATACATAAATCTCTAATAATATAAAGCTGAAAAGTTTATTTGTTTGAACTCGCTAATTTCAGGAACTACTGCACCGATATGAACAATTATTTGTAGGATAGCGTATCAAGGATAGCGAGGAAGGATCTAGGCTATAAAACATCACGCTGCGACTAGAGGGAAGAGAGGAAACACAAAACGGACGCAGACGTAGGGACCCGCTATTAATAATAATATAAATCTTTATTACACAACACAAAGTAAATTCCAGTTCATAAGCTTATAGTTTATTTAAAACTAACTAACAAACGAATTTCAATAAAACTTAAACAATTTATAGTAATTTAGCATTAGCTTTACACATACTACATTTTTTACAAATTTTGCCTAAGTTTATCTTATTATGACGAATGCGTGGGTAAAGATCCAGCTTTTGATCGCGGAATGGCATTATTTTAACATCAAACTAGGGCAACAATTCCAGAATGAATTAATTAACAGAACACTCCGAGTGAATGATCAATTAACTGTGATTTTGGCTAAGGCAATATTAAAAAGGCCGAAAATCTTATCAAATAGGTCCCACTTAAGCTTTGAAGAAATGAGAATAAAAATTGAGTTCAGTTTATTTGATTTCCACTATCCCAAAATATTCGATTTAACATGATCTAAAGCTCAATCAACATATCCTGTACGATACAAAAATAAAATGTGAATCACCATTATCAGAGTTGAATTGTAAACAAACAAAAAAATCAATCATGACAATGAAAATAGGGACAAATGAATTGGTTCGGGGCAGGCAGGGTATTGTATTAAATTAATTGAAAACGCCTGTTTTTTGCGAGCATGCAAATCTAGCTTTGTCAGAGTTTTCCACATTGGACGGATTGGCGACGAGGAGATTCCATGTTTTATCTTTTTATTGACAATTGTTTTAATCTATGTTTATTTTATTTTCACAACACAGTTGTTACAGGCAATTCTAACATTGACTGTTTCTTTAATTTATTAGTTGGGTAATGCCTACTTTCCGATAGTGAAGCAGCACCTTTACTATTTATAAATGAATTGTATTTTTCTGTATTGAAAAAAGTAAATCACCAATATTTGTAGCGCTATTTTTTTCTATGTCTGAAATATAAATACGATCATGAGTTTTTGAAACAATTCTTCCATCAATATTTGTACAATATACAAAAACTTTATTTCTTAGAAGCAGCGCTTGTTTGAGTTTTCATAAGACTTTTGATCAGTTTAATCAGTACAAGTTTTAGTTGTTGTGAAATTTTTGAAATTTTATCGCTACGTTTTTGTCCATCAATTATTTCTTTGAATTCCATTTTAGATACTGTGTTATTTATTTTACTCTTTATGATAGCTTTATTAAGTTCCAAAAATTTCGTCACGGTTACTTTGCTTTGCTTTTAAAAAACGAATCCGTTTTGTTCACTTCTTGTTTTTTTTTTAAAACTGATTTTATAGGAAACGGTTAAACAATTGGACGAAGTGAAGTTATTGCAGAAGTTTTTGGTTGTATATCTGGAATCGCAATTGTATTTATAGATGTGCAGTCCTGTGAATTATGACAGAAATAAAATAAATAAATCAAAAAACGTTGTGCGCATCGTTATAATTGTGTGTTTTTATCTGTCAAATCGTGAATTTGTATTTTAGACGTACTTTGGTAGTTATTACAGAAGTTAAGCGGGCGGGATGATAAGGGTGCGTCATGTTTCATATAAGAACTAATGATTACTTTTACTAATCTAACTTAAATAACTTTTTGACTCGCACCGCTTATGACCCAACTGAACAAGGATGACAGTCATCCTCGAGCCCCTTCTATGCGGGAGGGGCGTGAAGAGCCTACCGCTGTAAGGCGGTCAAACGCCGGTGAGGGACTGGAAGCAAAGGCTTTGCCGATCTCCAGAACCCCGCCACCAAAGGCGATGCGGGAGTGCCGCTGAGTTTTTAGTGGGTATACCGGGAGTCACATTTTCCAGGTGTCCCACATACCCCTCATACCCCCCAGGAAAAAGAAGGTTAGAACATTGACCAGACAACTCGCGAAGCGAGCTTTCATAACCCCTTTATTTATTGATGCCCCCTTTATTTATTGATTATCCCCCAATCCCCGATATTGCATTAATTACAGAGATTGAAAATCAAAAAATTAGGTTAATTAGGTTAAATGAACATTATGTAAAAATATTTCGACATAGTCTCCGTAAACCTCTCCGCACTTATTCCATCTTCATTCTCAAGTAGTAATGCCTTCCATAAAATTATTTCTTTGGAGGCCTGCAAAATACTCCTCTACAGCGGCTATAACTTGAGTGGAAAATTTCTGTCCGCCCAAAAAAGTTTTGAGCTTAGGGAAAAAGTGGAAATCTGATGGCGCTAGATTGGTGGATTGGGCAGCAAATCATTCTTAAGTTCGTTAATTTTTAGCTAGCGTTATCTTGGTGGAAAATGTTTATTTTTTTCGCTAATCCTGTTGTTCCTGCTGAATACATTGATAAAGCGTATCTAGAAGATTAGCGTATTATTCTTCATTAATTGTTTGATCTTTAAAATGGTAATCAATCATCAAGATCCCATCTGCATCCCAAAATAAGGAAGCCATTACTTTTCCAGCCGACTTGGCAGCCATAGCTTTTTTCCCAAATCAGTTCACTGTTTTGAAAATCGGCCTGATTACTCTGAAACTCTGAACAGTTCAGATTTTTTTTAAAGTTTTGCACCCGAATTCTTTTTTGATCGCGCGTAAGCAATCGCGGCACCCAACGGGCAAATAACTTTTTGGTAGTACTCACTTTGGATATGATGTACCCGTTCTTTTGAAACACCTGTAGAGTCAGCTATTTTACATAACTTCAATCGTTGATCTGCTAAAACCATATTACGACCATTACCTGTACTTTCACGACCATTTCCGGAGTCGTGACGCTTTTTGGACGTCCGGGGCGGGCTTTATCATGGATATAAGTATGAGCGCGTTTAAACTCGACCACCCACTTATTTTACAGTGGCATAAGAAGGAACACACATCCAAAACATTTTTTAACTCGTCATGCATCTCATCATCATTTTTTAACTCATCATAGAAACTTTATCACCGCTTTTAGTTCAATTTTATCCATTTTGAAAACAGTTTAAGAAATATAATCGCTGCTTCGGTGCAACAAAGTCTTAACTACCCAAAATTTCAATATAGAGTTGAATAAGCCAAATTGTTCCTAAACCATGCGTCTATACGGGGAAACAAAGACATCCGTCAAATTACAGCAAGTTTCTACTAGATGGCGCTAGTGCCTTTGTGGCTACAGTGATTTTTTCTGTGACTCGTGGGCCAACAGGGGCTGATTGGTCATTAGTGCCCCCCGCGCCCGCGCGCCGCTGTCGTGTTCTGGAGCAACATACGCCTAAAGGTATGTATGACCAATTTTACTACAAATTTTGGAGAAACAAGGGCTCAACTTACCTTATGCCTCCAATAACTTTGAGCTATTATAAAAAAAATTGGAGCTATAACGGCATTGATTATAAAAGCGCTTTTGTTGATCCAATTTTCTCGATTCAATATCAAATTAAAGTGCCTTAAAAGTCATTTTATTGAAATGCGCTTTTGTAGGTTCAACATTAATACTGATTCCTATAATAATTGGAATTACAGAATTATTTAAAGGATCGATACTCCAAGCTACAAACTCCATTTACATCCGGAAAGGAGTAAGACAGGGTGACTGCCTATCGCCGAAGCTTTTTACATTGGTCCTTGAAGACTGATTTAAAAAAAATGGATTGGTCCGACAAAGGCCTTACCATCTCAGGTGCACGCCTAACTAATTTGAGATATGCAGACGTCATAGTTCTGTTTGCAACATCGTCAGGCGACCTACAAGTTATGATCCAGGAACTGATGGAGGCATCGCTGGCTATAGATTTGGAGATGAATCTCGACACGACAGGGTGATGACCTCAGAAAGTGAAGACCTGACAAAGATAATTATAGGAAACACAGAAATCGAACGTGTCAACAAGTACGTGTACCTGGGACAGGAAATAAAAATTGGGAAGCAGAACCAAACCAATGAGATAGGCTGACGAGTGCTACTTGGATGAGCGGCCTACTCCAAACTCAGTTTTGTGTTTCGCATGAATCTGTCGCGACAGCAGAAAGCTCAGATTTTCGACCAGTGCATTCTACCGGTTCTCACTAATGGAGCGGAAACTTGGGTTACGACCAAAGAGATTCTTGACAACCTTAGTGTAACGCAAAGAGCTCTAGAAAGAAAAATATTGGAGTAACACTAAAAGACAGAAGAATTAACAAATGGCTGAGACAACAAAGCCAAGTGACTGACGTGGTCGAGAGAGTAGCAAGACTGAAGTGGGTTACTCCCACTTCAGTCATGTTTCATTTACTTTAAGTCGTTATAAATGTTTTAGAATGATTTTAACACTCACAGTGTCATATTTTATATTCATAAAGATGAAATAAGAAACCAAAAAATTGCGCACGGGCGGGACTTGAACCAGCAACCTTTTGGCAGACCGGGCCAAACGCTCTTACCAATTGAGCTACCGTGCTGTCAGTCTGCCAAAAGGTTGCTGGTTTAATTTCAAAGGTAATAAATAACACAGTAGTACTCTATTAAAAGACGTAAAACGGTAGAGCTAATATAAACACAGCATTTAAGTAAATTTAATTTTCCTATAATTTTATAAATTTTTAAATAATACCAATATCTCAATTGTTGAAAAAATGATTATTATATGTTTGTCTTACAAATTGTAGAAAGAATAAACAATGTTCCCAAAAACTTGTTTTTATTTTTAAAAACTAACCTTTTAATTCTAATGAACATAAGACACAAGTTACAATATTTTATTATTTCTAGTACAACAAAGTCACAATTTCGGTCATTTTTTGTCTTTATTGAATTTTCGTTAAGTATTAATTTAAAAAAATATAATCTTTTAACTACAACCTAAAGCACAGTCAATAAAGACTTAATTATCATTTAAATTTTAAACCTAACACAAAGGGTTATGCCATAATAGGGAAACAATATAAAAAAAAATCTTACAAGTTAATTTCTGTAAAATTGTAGAATGAGGTGATGTGACTTTGTTGCACTGAAGCAGCGATATTGTCAAATGACAAAAATACAATAAAGTTTTCACGCCACCAATTTCACATTTAGAACGCAGGTGGCCAGAGATACGAATTTAAAATTTATTTTTTTTGCTGTTGAGATTCGACTCGACGGGTCGCGTAATTTGTAATTTTACCATGATGCATGATGATGGTATATGGTGACGTCAGACGTCCAGAGGTACGAATAGAGTACAAATGAGGCTACATAGATAAAAATTGAAGAAGGATTTCGAAATAAGTGGAACTTTTCAAATTCTAAAGAAGCCACAGACGACAAAACACGTCAATATAATATGACCTCCTAACAGCGGAGCTATTGTAACTACAAAAATAAGTTTTTGATTGTTTTTTAGCAGTCGATGCTAGCTACAAATTAGTTGCCGTTGACTTGACGACAAAAACAGTGATATGATAGAATATTTGGAGTAGCTATACGAGTAGAAAAGAATGAAATGTCTTTTGACTACTGCGATTGTACGAGACTGCGACTGTTGCGGTTGCAGTTAACGCAAGAATGTTCTGTATAATTCTGTTATAATTTGTATGTGTTATTGAAATTATTAGATTTTGAAATTATCAAAAGTTGATGTCAGGAACCATTCAGCACATAACTACTATCGATAGAATGACTATAGTATGAATGGTTATCAATACTCTAGAAAGCATCAATAACAAAATTTGTGCATTACTTTTTATATTGATAATACTAATAAAGATCGATACTGTCGATATTGTCGAATGTTTTGCTAACAATTAACTATCGATATAAAAACTAATTTAGGTAAAATTTGACATTAGATAGACCCTGAGAGGCCTGTCGACAACAAACAGAAAGTTATCCATTCTTTTTTGGTTATCCTCTCCCGGCTCGGCTGGACCAATTTCGCTCTTTTTTCTGTTGTGTTTGCTAAAGACAGAAGAAGGTTCTGATGAAAAAAAAATAATTGAGTTGGTGGACTGATTTTTAATATTCTGCTTTGCTGGATTAGTCACCGAAAATGAGATATTAACTATTAAAATCACAGTACAGGGGCGGGAAAGAGTCGGGGGCGAAGCAAAGTTTGGTGGAACCGCTAGTCTATTATATTAATGAATGACGCGTTGATAGTACTAGTTCGACTTTTATGTCAAACAACTGTGGAACTATGCGCAACACGGTGACCTTTATTAATAAAACAACGATAATTGCGTTCGGCACGGCTTCCGAGGTTTCTAATTAATTTTGCTAAACATATTATTAACGTGCGGTAGGTCAAAGGTGCAATCACTTTAACGTCAGTTTAATTAATTTTACTGTAGTGGAAGCTGTACCCTAGAAAATGTCGCAAATCAATGTACAGTTTAGCGGTTTGGAACACGGAGGCGAAAAAATTGACCCGAAATCGAATTATTTGGCTTACCAAATTCGTATGGGAAATTTAAAAAAAAAAACCGTCGTGTGTGAATCATGTAAATAGGCTTTTTAAGGCGCTTCCGAAAATATAGCGCATTGTCATTACATTTTATTAAATTAAACCAAAAATAATTTCCAAGCCATACGAATTTTAGACTCCTCCTGATATAAATTGGTTGATGTTTTGTTTGTGCAATATTCCACCTCATATCTTCATTTATTTCTAAAAAAAAAAAAAAAACTTAAGTTGAACTCTGTCAGGTTGTAGATTTGAAAAATAAAAAAGACCATTTTTAAAATTACATTCTTGACGTTAGAAATAAAGATATTAAGTATCAATTGTGGTGTATTCTACAAAAGAAAAAAAAACATAAGCCATTTCATACCAGGAGGAGATCAAACTTGATATTATTTGAAAAATATTTTTGGTTTAATTTAAATAATGATACTGAAATGTAATAAGATGCTATATTTTCGGGAGTACCTTTAAAAGCCCTTTCAAATGATATCACGCACAATAGGTTTCTGAATTTTTTTGGTACTTCTGGTCAACATTTTTGTTTTGATCCCTAGTATGCGTGTGCCAATCACCAAATCTGTTTGATTTGCGATATCTCCTTAAAATTGGACTCGTAGTCAGCAATGTGGTCTAGCGTTGTCTCCAGAAATTGTATGTTTTTGAAGTAGTTCGAAAGCCATCGTCAAGATAAACTGCTAAATAATCATTTTTTTTGCTTGGCTGATAATACCACATTTTCGGAAGACTAACAAGGTTAACTAAATTGGATATCGTTAAAAGTATGTGTACAAAATATAACATGAACTATTACGTGCGTTAATATTTAACCGAATAAAGATTCATAGAATAAATAAATAAAATATGATCTTTAAACATAAAATATATACACATACATATACATTTGATGGAAAAAATGATGTCATGATTTGAAAACTTTGTAAGAACACAAATTATAGTTACTCCCTTACTACGTGTTTTGTGTTTTATTTGAAGATATATATTTTGTTAACTTGAATAATTTATTTTGTTGCAGTACATCGGGACTATGGACGTGCCTCGACCAACAAGTCGCGTTGAAATCGTTGCGGCAATGCGTCGAGTGCGCGTAAGTATAATATTCTATTCATGCTCCCTTTATATTTAACTGCGGCTTTATATTATCTTTTTTTTCGTTTTCGGCCAAACCAAGATTTTCGTTATGATAAAATCTGTACATCTGTGTTCCACCGTAGCTTCTAAACGACGACACCGATTTGATGAATGGGGTGTCAACAAATTGGTGCTAATGGCTCCGGTGTCACATATAGGTTATATCAAAACCAACAATATCAGCGTGACGGATGATATCCAAAACACAGGAACTGCCCACTTTTCTTTATTTTTCTAATTAATGTGGTATCAAATGACGTGTGTAGATTAAAGATTTCGAATCTTGATAGTTGTGGTATTCCGTAGTGTAAAGGCTTATCACGCTTGGTTTCAAGCCGCTGCCGCTCCGAGATTCCGGGTTCGATTCCCGGTCGGCTCAATGTAGAAATCAGAACTTTTTACATTGTCCCGGGTCTGTGTGTCCTTGCCACCTTTGTTTCTGATTTCCATAATACAAGTGCAATAGCTACTTACTTTGGGATCAGAGCAATGTACTTATGGGAAATCGGTGTCCAATATTTATTAATTAGCATTAGGGCTCCGTTAGAATGATCTATTCAGGCTTCCTAAAACGTGTGCAAAATTTCGTAAGTGTATGTATTTGTATTCACCAAGTCAGTTTTACCAACGTTAGACAAGACTTATCCGATGAAATAAGTATACATGACCAATATTAAAATGACATTTACATAAATGATTCCTGACGAATAGGTGACGTTTTTATTTAAATTAATTAGGAGTATTGTGCTTTATTCGATGAACATTCCTTATCTTACGTTGGAAAAATCAGGCTTTAGGCAGTTTATTGAATTATTAGTATTATATTATTTTTTGATCAAACTTGATATTTTACAAATATATCGTTCGTTTTAAAAGCCCAAAGGCTTTATCTCTTCTTATCCTAATTATTTTTGTATTTTATCGATAATTAAAACGAAATATATTTATCTATTTAAGACAATTCATGTCTCCTTACCTTTTGGGCTCCACTCGAGCCTCACTGGTAGGTATTATTTTTGTGAAAGCACCCAAACAATATAGCTACTTTTCAGTTTGTATGATCTGCGTACGTATTCAATTCCTTAAGAATAACAATAGTTGTGTTGGTGTTGAAATTGAAGAATTGAAATGAAGTTTAGTTATCAATATTGGCAACCGAGAAAATACTGCGACGTTAGTTTCGGCGGGAGTGAATGCATGTAATTTATTTACTTTTCCACAAGGACACTACTGCAATTTTAGTTAAAAGCAAATATTGACACGGGTCATTTCCAATTACTCTAGCATCAAAGACGTTAACGAAGTTTCACCAATACAATTATATCTGCAGAGCTTCATGTAACAGGTGGTCTTCTTCCTCATAAAGTGGAAACAGCACTAATATAAGTTACAGTTCTAGCCTAGAAGTGTTCATCTTTATACAAAACTATCGGAAAATCATCCTATGCTAATTAGAACATCAATTTGAGTTGCCAATTTTGACAATTAGATAGGTTGTATTTATTTATCAGTTGAATGTTTATGTTCATCAAGAAAAGTTGATTGATAATCATGTAAGGAGTAAAATGATCTTTAGAGAGTCGATTTAAAAATAAAGTTTTCAAGATCTTTTCCTTAATTCAATATTAATTGTTTACATAGTTCCGCTACTAAGAAAAAGGCCTATTTACTGGTTTCATGTTATAACGACTACCGATGACACTTCTGGTGTAGTGGTTAGAGCATCTGACCCCCCAGACCCCGAACACAGCGATCGCGGGTTCGAATCCCGTAAGAGGCGGATATTTACGTGTTTCGTTGATATTAAATGTATTTAAGTATTTATTTTATCTTCAAAATTGACAAATATTTGACGTAATAGTTAAAGTAACGCGGTTTAACGGAGCCTAACAGTTTGCTTAAACCAATAGTCTATACCTATACAGGTTGTCCCGTACCTTTATGAATTTGGCACGATTGTTGTGGTCTGCGGTCCGGCCCATACCAAATTGGCCGCAGACCGCAACCAGTGTGACAAATTCTACATATATTTTTTTCTTAATATTTTTTTTACAAGTGGCATGACTCTCAAACCGTGAGAATTTATTAGTGATACATTCTTATTGGAAATGAATAAGCTATGTCCAGTGTCATTTTAGTAAAATATGGAACATACCTCCTTGAGTTAGTGATACTCTTTAGAAAATTATAGATATTAAGAATAATCTATGTAAAAAATGGAAAAAAAACTCATATAGAATGTAGGAATTTGATAACAGTGAGGGCGACATGAGTAAAATATGGGGTAAAATTAAGAATTGGCTGGGTAGAAGTAAGACATCTATAGACACTATGAAAACCGCTAGAACTTTAAAAAAATATAATAAGACCAAAATATAAACGAGGGTCATATTAAGAATGTACTAATTACAGGCTTATTGCTATTTTAAATATAATAAATAAAATATTTAAAAAATAGTAGATAGACATTACTCGAGGTTTCTTGAAGAAAACAATATTCACCGATGGCTTTCATCCCTGAAGCGTATGTAAACAAGACACAATAGAAATTCCATTGTTATGCGGTCTCATGCGACCGCTTGAGTGTTGAAGCGCTCCATGATAAAAAAAATATTGCACATTTGTATATTGTTGCAATCAATAGACGAATGTGGTATACGAGGGAGGTCCAATCAAATCATGGTTTGAAAACTATCTTAAAGACAAAACTCTGGAAGGATATGTTTAGGAAAAAACAGTGTAATAGGAATCATTAAGTACGGAGTACCGACTAGTACGGTATATGGACCAGTCGGCTACATAGTACACGTAAACAAAAAAAAAAATTCAAAATTACTTTATTTTGTACATAGGCTATTGCTAGCACTTATACACGTCCCAACATTGGCCCTACCACAGCTTCGGGACAATTGTGGGCTAGTGCTGAGAAGAAGCTGCGCAACAAACTCAGTCACTATTGTCAATGCCTCTTTTAAAAATATTACAATTAAATGTTCTTACAAGCTAGACCATACATTGTTATCGTTCACATAATCATTTATTCTATAATATCCTTTAGTCATTAAACATTGTTTAACAATAGATTTGAATTTATGTAAAGGTAATTCAATTATATTTTGAGGCAATTTATTAAAGAAAGTAATACATCTTCCAATAAACGAGTGATTAACCTTCTGAAGTCTGAAGTTTGGAACGGCAAGTTTATTCTTGTTTCAAGTATTGAAATCATGTAAATCACTTTTTTTAGGAAATAAGTGCAAGTTTTTACGAACATAAATCAAATTTTCATAAATAAACTGTGAATATACTGTAAGTATCTTGACTTCTTTAAACAAATCCCTTAAAGAGTCGTCAGATTTGAGATTGTAAATAGCCCGTACAGCTCGCTTTTGCAGTATGAATATTGTTTCAATATCTGCAGCCGAGCCCCATAACAAGATACCATAAGACATGATACTATGAAAATAGCTAAAATAAACTAACCTTGCCGTTTCAACGTCAGTCAAAAGCCTTATCTTTCTTACTGCATAGGCAGCCGAACTAAGTTTCCCTGACAAGGTCTCGATATGTGGACCCCATTGAAGATTATGATCTACGGTTATTCCCAAAAACGTTGAGCTTTGTATAGTATCTAGTGGCTCATCTTTAACCATGATCTGCGTTGGGACTTGTCTGACATTAGGCATTGTAAATTTTATGCATTTGGTTTTACCCGCATTAAGCACTAAATTATTAACGGTAAACCAATGAAGCACCTGTGAAAGAGCACCATTTACATCGTCAAAAGATTCTTTGGCCCTTGGAGTCTTAAAAATTAAGGAAGTATCATCTGCAAACAGTACTATTTCACATACATCATCGACAAAGTATGGAAGGTCATTTATATATATCAGAAACAACGACGGTCCCAATATCGATCCTTGGGGCACTCCCATTTTTAGAGGTGCTCCAGGAGACTCAGTTCCATTAATATAAACCTTTTGAGTTCTATCACTAACATAAGATTTCAATAAACCTAGCGCATCGATCGAAACGCCGTAATGTTGAAGTTTTTTCAATAAGGTCTCATGGTCTACACAATCAAATGCTTTAGAGAGGTCACAAAATACTCCTATAGCATCACACCTACCGTCGTATGCATCAAATACATGTTTCAAGAGAGCAACTCCAGCATCAGCAGTACTTCTACCTTTTGTAAAACCAAACTGTTTATTATGTAATAATTTATTAGTTGTGAAATGAAATAGAAGTTGATTAAAAATTATCTTTTCAAAAATTTTGCTAAGCGTGGGTAAAATTGATATTGGTCGAAAGTTGGAGGGGTCGCATTTTTCTCCTGATTTAAAAAGTGGAACGATTTTACTAAATTTCATTAAATTTGGAAACTTGCCTTCATCGACACATTTATTAAATATGATCGCTAAACGCGGAGCTATAAATTCAATAATGGTTTTAATTATATAAACAGATAATCCCCATAAGTCCTCAGTCTTTTTCAAATTAAGTTCATTGAATGTTTTTATAATAACCTCTGAGGATACATCATGGCAAACGTAATTGCTACATGAACGCTGACGATACGTGCTTAATGTACTCTGGAAAAGATCAAAGCCTTGTACAAAGTGTCATGCTGGAAGATTTTAATAATTATTAAATAGGCACATGACAACGGCATTATTATTAATCTCGATAAAACAAAATGTTAAACAATACTATCGCGGTATAACCATTGGAAGCCAATTTATATCAAGTCCCTCAAACGAATGCCTGCATAAAAACAATAAGGACTGTAGTTGCGAGAAGCTTGAACATGTGATTTCCTTGAAGTACTCAGGATTAACAATTGACAATCATTTTTCATGGAAGACACTCATGTTGAGAGACTTTGTGCAAACTACGAACGAAGTATAATGGGCAATATAATATCACGCTCTAGCAGAGGCATTAATTGACTACGGGCTGGTTATTTATGGTCTCCCATTTACAGACATGTAAATGTGATTTTTTTTTGTTATAAAAGGTATAAAGTACTATTTTTTGTATTAAGAAAAATTCAAAGAACGAGCAGTATATACCAAACCATGTCAATCTTATTAAAGATATCTCCAGGCTAAAATATTTCCAAATTCCAAAAAAAAATCCGTGCATTTCGGCGTTTGGCCACAATTATTACTGGCAGGTAGCTAGCAGCTCATTGGATAGACCCCTAGAATTTTTATGGTTTTTATCCTTAACTTATTTCTAAATTGTCTCCCACTTTGAACTAGATGGATATCGGCACTAAGTCTTTCAAACTCCTCCTTTTATTCTTTCCGATTAATTATGTTGCGAAGCTCAAGACATTTTAACTTCCTCCTGGGACTCCCTAGCTTTTACTGGTTGGGATTTTCAATTAAGCCATGATGTAGATCCTGGCTACACAGGAGTAGCAGCGAGCACTTAACTAATAATGTAATAAGCTATTTCCAATGTCAGTTAAGCAGGCTCTTTATTTACGGTACACTCTGTATATGGAAAAGAACTGAGCGCGGCGCGGTTACCACGCCTTGACTCGACGATATACTGCGCTTTTGTGGAAAAAGACCCGGTGTCTGTAAACGAAGTTGTGTTGCAAGAGAAAAATTGAAAACCAATTTTGTTCAGAACTATGCTAATGAGTATAGGTGTAACTGGTTACTGTGTAACGATGCGACCGTCTTAGAACCAGATTCACCGACCCAGATAAGACTTATCCGACGAAATAAATATAAAATGACCGATTAAAAAATTACTTTTGAAATGAATGATTTATTTAAATGATTAATAACAAATAGGTGACATCTAATGAAGCTTATAGCGCTTTATTCGACGAATATTCCTTATCTGACGTTGGAACAATGAGGCCTTAACAAAATGAAAACCACTACTTAGGCGCAGTTCCGAGATCGATAGTTAACTCAACTAAATGTCGTTACCAGCGGGTAAAAATTTACGATCGATGTGTTTTGAGGAAAATAAACCTGAAGTAAATGACAGAATGACTATTTTAATAACCATTGGTTAGGGTAATTTTTCTTCAAAAGGCATAAATTGGAAATTTACATATAGTACTACCGATTAGTTGTATTTTATTCAATGGTAGGTAGTGGTAGCTGCTCATAGCAAGTCCAATCTTAAATATAAAATGCTTTTTTTTCAATCGTGGTGAGGTCTGTGAGGTCATTAATTTGAATATTTTCCTTTTAACTTTTATCATTTTGGTAACATCACAAAATTTTAACATTACAATACCCCAGTGATACAACTGAATTTTCGTAATTTTGACAAGGCGGTCATTTTCACCTCACCATACTATGTGGTAACTATTTCGCTTTATACTATGAGTATCAATTCAAAATAAACGTAAGTACTAAGATTCAGAGACTTGAATGGAAACGGTAAAGAACAAAAAATTCGGTCATCCCAAACTAGGTAAAAGATCAGCGGGTCTAAAAAGGCCGCTTTGAGCAATTCTTCTGAGATTCGTATTATGAATTGGATTAGAAATCGCAAAATGGCCACTTCCTCGACAATTCATATTATGATTCAGATAGGATTCATATTCGGCAATTGATTCATTTGACAGTTTTCTATGAGAAATCCTAAAATGGTCCACTAAATGAGAATTGCTAGAGCACGGAAATATGTCAATTAGCAGATTCATAAAAAGTTACTCATGAGCAACATCTTAAAATTCAGCTTTCCTGTTTTTAAGTAAAATTAGTTAGAAATGGCAGATTTAGGACTGTATGAAACCTTTTTGGAGCATGCCATGTTACGACAAGATTTTTGTACATAGAAAAAAAATATTTTTTGTGTGTAAAATGCCACAGCTAAAGGATATTTGATTATTTTGCGTGAATTGTATGTTTGTCGTAATTTTTTTAAGTATTTCGGTGTTGAGGACTATGAAAGTACATAATAAAATGAGTATGTGAAATAAACCATACAACATTGTGCAGTTGTTTAATTATTTAATACTTGATATGGATACAATTATATTTTATTTATATTTATGGTGTTAAGTTTATACATATTTATGATGTCACTACATAGGTATTGAATGAGAGACTTACTGGAGTTTCAGCAAAAAAGAACCTTAGCTGCTAGAGAACCTGAGAAATGGGCTGATAGAAATGCTTTAGTTGCTCATTCTTCGGCGTTTTTAAGACACTACACAACGAGACTCAGTTAAAAAAAAGATATGGATATTATTCAGTATTTTTATTTTACATAACAAACATAATCATTTCATATGCTTATAGCTACCGATGTGACCTAATGATTAGTTATTATTGCACACTAATGTTCAGCTACATCAGCAAGGAAGGCGTCCCATGACATTGGCTCTTGGATCACACGCGCTGCATATTACTTTGTTAGGTTTTAGAAGGCCTTTGGTGTAATATCTCGCACCGGTTTTTTACCTAGTGTGTGCGAGACAGGATTTGTGTTCAATACTTCCAACCTCTCATTCCACATCCTGTGTTCTTCTTGTAGTTGGCTGACAGATATAGATACTGCAAAGAAGGAGAATGAAGTTGATATGAGTATACATGGAAAATATAAAATTGAATTACTATAACTCAAAATATTGAAATGCTCATAGTAGAACATCATTTTAGTGACTTACTTGTGATCAAGAATCCTTTTTAATTAGCATATTGGATATATTTTGCGATGAACTGAGATTGAGGTTAGGTTAAGTTTCTGCAAGAAAAAAATACATTTTTTAAAACCTGTATCCTGTAGCACAGTAATAGTAAAGAACTTGATGTTCTTGTAAGTAAATTGTTATCTTAAGTACTTACTTAACTTCCACTGAATCATAACAAATACGAAGAGTTTGCGATCTCAACTTGATTTGACAAACAAGTGCCTAAACTACATGAATTCATTATTGGTACGTGATGGACTCAGCACTGAGTGGATATTTCTTCTCATTTGGATCACAAAAATATAACTTGGAATGCATTAAAGTGCTTCAAAACACTCAAATTCCACCAATTCACTTCTAAGAAGTTATGTTGTTGTTTTTTTAAGTTGGTTAGGCGACACTTCAAATTGTTACCAGTCGCAAAAAGAAATTGTGACTAATATTTTATCATGTACTTTTAGCCTTCTACTATTGATGTTTTGATGTAAAATTATAACTTTCACTGAAAAAAGATTATTTCAAAGTAATTTCTTCGAGATTCACTTCGCAAAATATAATAAATACGAAGGATTTTAATAACCGGTAAAAGTACGGTTTTCATTTTTTGCATGCGGCAACATAGACGCCAAATACGAATCTGGGTATGAATTGAATTGCCGCAATTCTGCTCAACTTAGTGACTATTTTAAGAAAATTAGAGGAATTGCTACGGAATTGCAAAGAATTCAGGAAATGAATTCTTTCTAGCAATATTGCGTGATTTGGCCGTTTTAGACCCGCAGGATCGCGATAGGTCGTGAGGGGCGCATTATTATCGTATAAGCCGCGTGCCCGCGCCAAGCGATCGCGTTACATTGAAATATGAATATGACACGCGTCCTGACATCGCTACCTCCTGAATATAAATGAATCTCCCTATATCTATGCGGTTACGTAAACGCGCCGCGAGTGTTTGTATTAATATTTATGGTCAATAGTTGGTTCTTAAACCTTTTTTTTTTTACTAAATCAGATAAATGTTTTTAAAAACTTAAATATAGCTGGCCGATTTATTATCGAAGTAAGTTGATCAATACTTGATATTTTACACAACATTATGTACACTTTATTTTTACATACACAGACAGTATATATATATGGTGTTGTTTTGGTCAGCGACGAGCGACTCAGGGGTGGCTATACAAACGATACTGATGCCAAAAAATATATATAAAAAATGTATATTTTTTGAAAAGGAAAAAACCCACAAAATATATTTTTTTATCCGGTACAGCGATCGAGTCAAAACCACCAACACCAGGTAGCCTCTTCGTAGCTTTTTTTAGCTAGCTACGGCGTAATATTTCGTATATAAGCGCTAGCTACGCGCTAGGGTGCGAGTTTTCCCATTCGTATTGTAATTTTTTTGAATGTTGTGAAGAGGTTTTCTTGTAAACCTGCTCAGTTTTTTTTTTTTTTGTTAGAATAAGCATAACTCATATTATCATCCCTGAGTTGGATGTCACTGACCAAAACGACACCCTGCATACCGTAACACAAGTATACAAAATTAAATATATCTGCATTAAATCACAAGTTTATAAGGTAAATTTTATACATTTGAATGTTCATAAAGCTTTTAACAAAATTTAAATCCTGCATTTACATAAAAGTCTAAATGATTTGATCAAAAGAGACTGGACCTCTTTCCTTCAGCTGAAAATGTTAGCATCTTGGCAACAGCTGACTGGGTAGCGTAACAAATATTGTTTATATCCCAATTTACAAGTACATTTGCATAAAGTTACGCTCCACTTGCGTTTTATCGTCTTCAAGTTAAACGTTATGTACGCTACGTTTCTTATTTTCCTCCGAGGGTTTGATTTTGGTACAGTCAACATCATACGCCACTGAACACTTATGTCGAAGGAACAATTGTTTTGTATGATTTCTAGCGATAGCCCTGGAGAATGGACGAATTGTAACTTTGACGGAGTAGTTAAGTGAAACGATGCTGATGGTACTTTTTTGGTAAACCCTAATTTCCGTTGAAAAAAGTTAAAACATCAATTAAATAATTAACATAGATTGCTCTTCTCTGTGAATCTGTGATACACCGGTTACGAAATTTAAGAAAAATATCTAAATTCTGGCATCATTAACGTAGCGTTTCCGAAAACGTTGTACCTACTATGCAATAACATATCTGAATACTATTCTTAATGGATAATATATGTATATTTTTTTCATTTAGCCTAAACTAGAGGCTGTAAGAAACAGGCTGAGCTCCAGTATTTGTCACTGTCACAGACCATAACCTTAAGATAAACATGATAAATAGCTGGAAGTTCACTCTGCGGAAACCTTTCGAGATGGAGGTAAAATTAAAATATCAGCATAATAAAATGGGTATCAATAAGTTTTACTTTCTTTATCTTCTTTCAGAATGTATTTTTTTCGCCCTTTGCGTTTGTGATTCTGTGTCGGTAAGACTTTTAACTCCTGTTAAATCACGATACGGATTTTAGGTGTTGAAATTTGAAAACCCTTTCATGATTAGTTGTGTAAAATACTATTCTGGTTAGTAATAAATCATAGTCCTTAACATGACAAAAACTATGAAAATAGCGCTGTAAATATTAAATAATAATTGGAGAATCCACCATATTTACGGACAATGTCGCGGGAATATTACTAGTAAGTACGTATACGAAAATTAAACCAGCATCTCCACTATCAGCTTATTAAAAATCTGCACAACGAATAAGTGTTGAAACAATATCATCATACTTTGGAATGATAATAAAAATCCTCTTAGCTTATTATTCCCTTCTCTCAGGCTAATTGCTCGTTAACTTCCGTTTTTATGAAATTATTCCGCCTTTTACGTAATAATCAAGCCTACCCCGGTAGCCTCATTTAAAACGATCCTGCGAAACGTGGATACTTTTGTATAGATTGTTACAAGAGGAAACCATGGCTTTTGTGGTCATTGATGACAAATTCAAAGCCTGTGAAATCGATACTTAATATCTTTTTATAAAATTAATCAATATTGCTTATGATAGTTTTTTTTGATTGAGCGGCTGAATCGATTTGCATGATTTATAGTTTGACAGATTACTCGCCATCCGGACTAAGATAACAATTATTATAATTACGTGGCTCGGGGCGGGACGGGCCGGGGGGCGAAACAAAGTTTGCTGGGTACGCTAGTATTTAAAAAAAATACATTAAGGAGGATCGCACGTGATTAATACCTATGATAAGCTACTGTCGTGCTCTATTTATTTGTTCTATAACAACTTTAGGTAATTTTTCATCTGTTTGATAGCCTCAGTCTATGTTTATACATTATACGAGTACCTACCATGAGTATATCCGTAAACAAATCAAAAGAAATATTCGCTTCACTACGCTCTGTCAACGCTAGGAAATATTTATCTTTGTGTTTTCAGAATAGGTACAATATATTATATTAAAGTACCAACAGTGTACTCCACCTATCATAATAATCATTACTAATTCATTGTATCTTGGAGTTTTCCTTGGAATCTTTGTAGTCGCTTACGAAGAGCGAACGTTTAGGTACGTTATAGGATTTGTCAAACAGTGTGCGGTCTGCGGTCGGGTCTTGCCCGCATCCGGCCAATTTTGTATGGACCGTACCGCAAACCGCACGCAGAATGAAAAATCCTTGAGTTATTCTACGGTACAGTCGGTATATTCGTTAAATGATAACATTTTAGTTAGATATCTAATATTTGTAAAAGTAACTAATTGGTTTATTCATCATTCAATATATTTTAAATGTTCCGTAGAAAAAACAAAATTATAATGTGCCCTTCAATCTGAATAATTCCTGGCCGATTCATCATTTTGGTATTGATTTAACGGTCCTAATTTATTAGTTTGTGAAATAAAAAGATTTGGACGTACCTATAAGAATTTTAGTTTATTTTCCCATTGTCTCATAATAACTGTCTACTAGGGACGTGACGTAAATCTTTTCATAACGGTGTTATGAAGTTCCTTAACAAGAAATAAAGAACTTTTTACGATTTCCTTTCTTTTTTCGCCCCGACAAACTCCAGAGACTTTCCTAATTTTATTTTGTTTATTTAACTACATACTTGTAACGTTACCTTCTACCTTTCTTGCATTTGCTCTGGCCCCATTTTGTGGTTATGGTCCTAATTAGGGCCGAGTCAACTGCAAGAAATAAAAAAACATGCAAATCGGTTTAACCGCTTTCGAGTATAAGTAGTGTAACTAACTCGACTTTTTTGTAAGCAGATGTTTAAAAAATCTTTGTCCAATTACCATTTAACCACAGGACAGTTAAGAACTCTTCTGTGATTATAACTGTAAGAGTAATAGTGAATAAGTTCACCAATATGAATCACTGAATTTTGCATGGTTGTGGTTCTCGTAAGAATAAGTTGTATACGTAGCACTAAAAATTGGCGGACTTTGATTGTTTTCAAGGGTATGTGTTATTTCCAGTATAAATAATGTTTTGATATGAACCCATGTTTTAGGAAGTTTTTTCCTAAAACATGGGTTCATTGCAAAGCTACCTAGCTTTTACGCAGATGTAGGCGCGAAATGAGCATCTCTAGGATTGTCTTTAATTTAGGACTTAAAAACAAGCAAAAATGCGCAATGTCCAAGAGAAGCGGAGAGAAGAGAAGCATTGTGGCGGAGAACGATGTTGCTTCGAGTAGGGTTGTCGCAATTTTTCTCCTAGAACCTTGGCTAAAATGCCCTTTGATAAGTACTAATTTTAGAACTGACCACTCATTTAATAAAAAAAGTTTTAATTAACTGCATTCAAAAGCAATCAGTTTCTTGTCAACAACTTGTCGGAAAATTAACAGATGGAGAAGCCCGTGTTTCAGACTGGCTTTTTCTTTTCCACTTAAAGCTTTACAAGTGGTTATCAGAATTTTTGGGCATTTTATAGAAATAGCTGCCCTCATATAAACTTTTTTATCATCACTGTACGACGCACAGTCGTTTCTGTTGCGGTTTCGCGCGAGTGTACAGCTCCTAGGTCATAGTTAGGTGGCTTGCGACGCGCGATTTTCAAATCGGCATCATAACTACAAAATAAAGGACATTTTTAGGGTTCCGCAGCCGAATGGCAAAAACGGAACCCTTACAGTTTCGTCAAGTCTGTCTGTCAGTCGGTCTGTCCGTCCGTATGTCACAGCCACTTTATTCTGTAACTATAAGCATTACACTGTTGAAATTTGGTAGGGAGATGTATCCTGTTCACCGCTTTACGATTGTTATACAAAAAATAAAAAATAATGATATTAAAGGGGGGGGGGGGGGGCATACATTAAACTAAAACCGAAAAAAAATTGACAAACCTATGCGTGTGGGATGTCTATGGATAGGTCTCTGAAAATGACATAGAGGTTTCTAAAACCATTTTCTATCAAAGTCTAACGTTTCATAGCTAGACGCTTCCAAAGAGGTAAAATGGGCGTCCTACCCATCTAACTTCTAAACTAAGCGAGTGTAAATTTTGAAAAAAATATGTAATATAGATCTTAACAAATACTTTCAACGAAAATTGGTTTGGAAGGGATCGAAATAGTAGTTTTTGAGATACATATAGCACATTTTCAACAACCGCAAACATAACTTTGTTCTCCATACAAACACTATGAAAAACAAAGTTATATTTGCTCTCAACAAAATATGGTTTTACTAAGTGGAAGTAACTGGATTCCCGAATTTAGTTAAAGTTAGAACGGAACCCTCAGAGCGCGAGTCCGACTCGCACTTGGCCGGGTTTTTCAAATCGAAGAGTTAAATTATTCCAACGAGTGAAATTTTAGAATTCAATCCGCGCTTTTTAAATACATATTATTATTGTAAGTGGTCCAGTCCGCAAACTTGTAGTTTGACCTAAGTATTACCTACCATAAATTCATTGTATAAGCTTGACATGAATTTATAGGCTCTCCTTTATTTTGTCTAAAAACATTTGATATAATTTTACTTTTACTAATCACTCTTAACATAATGATTGTTTAACATGATTTTGTTTGACATAATTTTTGGAACAGATAATATTTTTTCGATATAACAACGTTAGCGCTAACATTTATGTCGCGTCATTAGACCTAAGAATCATAAAATCTATCTTTCGTCTTATCTAATACTAGTTTAAATAATTATCATTTTACATGCTTTTATTTAATTCATGAATCAGTTTACTTATATTGTTAATTGAAATGAAAGACTTCAACAGTGCAACCATTTTATTAAATACATCCAATAGGACCACTTGAGCAAAACAAAGTTTTATATTTGGCATTTAATCTAAAAAAAGGAGCACCGCCGAGCACCAGAACTCCCCTTTGTACTCATTAGACCAAACAAACATTCTGTAATGTGATATTAGGCAAAGTGAAAATTCAATGAAATGAAATTACGTTACATTAACATTAAATGTTAATCAAAACTAAATTAAATAAATATTATACGAACCATTTAATTATATCAAATAATGTTAGCCTATAACGTCCCACTGCTGGGCAAAGTCCTTACCTCAACTATGAGGTAGTTTGAGTCATACTCCACCACGCGGGCTCAGTGCAGATTGGTGGAGGGGTGTTTGCCAGGCAAGCGACTAACCCTGCTGTTATGATATATAATAAAATTAGATATTTTGAATGTTTGTGTAATGAAATTATATCAAACGTTGTTCGACAAAACACGGGAGAACCGATTTTTTTAACTATAATAGTAGATTATTCACTTAAGGGAATAAAGTAATGTTTTACGGCACGGGCGCCATCTTGAATTACAAGGAAAACCAGGATTATTTATAATTTTGTTACACACTAGTTTTACTCCCGAGCATAAGCGAGAGAGGTAATTTAGAATCCTGACTGTAGCGAGAGATTTAAGCTTGCCCAAGACGAAAACAAATTTATGCTTGTCGCTTCTCTTTGCAAGCAAATAAAAAGATTATGTATCCTAATTTCATACTAATTTTCACTTGAACGCACACAATGCGCTGTAATAAATCGCAAGAAACCATTTAATATAAATACGATTCAGTTTCGTAAGTTTTTTGATCTGAAAGAAACTTGCCCGCCCACCCTTTTTCCAAATGGCTTGGTCAACAAATCAAAATGATGTTACGTAACAATTCCCTTTAAACAACCCTTTTTCTAACCATAATTTATGACAGTCACAAAGACAAAATTCATTCAATTTCATTTTTATGAGAATAATAAATACTTTTGGCCATAGTATTATACATATTCCAAAACTATGTCCATTTTTTTTAATTTTTCCACGAAAAAATAGGCAATGAAATATGCCGTCCTGTGTCGGACATCCAAACTACTAAGTATTAGCACACTTTTTAGGGTTCCGTAGCCGAAAGGCAAAAACGGAAACTTTATAGTCTCGTCAAGCCTGTCCGTCTGTCTGTCCGTCCGTGTGCCACAGTCACTTTGTTCTGAAACTATAAGCATTACACAGATTAAACTTGGTAGGTAGGTGTATCCTGCCAACCACTATAGGATTCCCATACAAAAAATAAAAAGACAATAAAAATATTCTCAAACCTATGCTTGTGGGGTAATATGTGGACCCCTAATTTAGTAAAAGTTGGCACGGAACCCTCAGTGCTCCAGTCACACTCGTACTTAGTCGGTTTTTTCCCGTGACAGGGCGTGGCTATTTCGAATTTCGAATTCTGTACCCCTATCACGAATAATTTGCGTCAAAGTATTCGTATAGTAACGTAATCATTTGTATGAGAATCTGAAAGCGCCTCTATCGGACGTAAAACAAACTAAATTTGGCAGCTCAAATACCTGACATTTATTGTGCGTGAACATTTTCTATAGTGTTAAACTGGATTTGCGATCACGAACCTTTCTTTGACGTATAGTATCGTGAGTTGCAACAAAATTACTTGAGATTCTGAGTGTCAACAATGAGCGAAGAGAAACTAGGTAACTTTTACGGATAAGAAATCCTAAATTGATTTTTTTTCTAAAATTATCATACAGTTACATTTGAAGATTCAAGCTCCTGGAAGGGGAAAAATTCGGCATAAACGTCAATAGCAAATACATCTCTCGCCTCTGGTTTACTGATAATATACTTTTCGTGCAGTCGAAGATGAGATTTTGGATCTACAGTCGAGAGCCTTGACCGAGCCTTACAACAAGTGGTTCTAAGAAAGAGTTCTATCAACGAATCCGACGCGGCCGGCTAGGCAAAGGCCGGGAAACTGCGCAAGAGCGTCTGCTCATCTCATTAACCTGTGTTTGCAGACGAAAGTCTTCAACGGGTGTGTGTGTACTAGTGAGAACGTACAGATCTATCACATAGTATCTTACTATTTGTGCTCAAAATCTCACATATAACAACACACAGAGCTTTGGCTTTTGACGAGAAATAAAGAAACGTTTCAAATATAGAATACATATTTATAATTCTAAAACTAAGACATTGCAGTAGAAATATGAAATTTATTACAAAAGTTTTTATCTTATGCTCTTTATTTTTAACTTGAAAAGAAATCAGGAACAGGGACTTTTGTAACCAGTGTATCGATTTTGATCTTGTTGGGTTCATCTTTTCTCTGATTATGACATAAGGGAGTAACGCAGACCGCCGGAACTGCTAGACTCACTTTAATTCATCAGCTATCAATAGCTAGGTAGGCGTATTTCTATATATTGCATTTTGGTCTGTCGTCGTTCTGAAAAATAATATATATAGTTTTTATATTGACGTTAATGCATTTCATTCCATTTTTTAGAAACAGCGTCCTCTTGGAGAGCTGAGGGCTTGGATAAATCACAATATCTTGAGAAATAAGATCTAGGTAGAGTTTATCTCGCTTTAATAGCCGATGAATAAAAGCATTTCAATCACAAATCCTTGTATTACTTTTACGTACTTACTTTTTCAAAAACTCAAATATTGTTACGTTCTACTGCAAACGATTTGTCCTCGTTATTTTAAATATTTTTCACCATTTTTAAATAAATCTTTTGTAAAACTTTTGAATTTGTCACAATATGATGGCATAACGTCAATCCGTCAATTGACAGTCTAGTAAACAGTTCAAAAATCTAAAGATTACAGCAAAACATATCTTCATATTTTATTAGACTAAATTTTACATTTACAAACCCTGCCGAACATATTGATCGTAATTTTGTTCCGTTATTGATTTCTCTTAGATTTTACTGGAATATCATGATATATATCGAAAATATTCATAAAAAAGATGGCTTAACTTGTTTCTGGACGTGTCATTCAACGGCCATATTTACGTTAGTATGACGTCATCTTTGTCAATGCTATCGAGCTTACTACACGACACGAGAGTGCTTCGTGATGCCGACTAACGTTGTACTGCGTAAACTCGCTACGCTAACGTGACGAATACGTCAAAAGTTCGTGATTGGGGTACTGAGCTCTTTGGTGTCAGCTCGCGCAAACTACCGTATTTATATGAGCTCGTCTTCCAAATAAAAATCACATTACACCACAAGGGCCGCGATGAATTTTCCTAAAATATCTTCCACCTAAGCTGAGAATTGAGATGAGTCACTTTAATTCAACATTATGGTGATGTAATCGAACGTTGCAAGCTAATTAAACGAAAAGTCTATTTCTATTCACTTTAACTACCGTTGTGGTGTGGTGGCTAGCACGCTGGGTTTCAACGCCCCGTCGATGAACCCACCGTTGTTACTGATTTCCATAACACAAGTGAATTGGTACTTACTTTGGAATCAGATCAATGCAGTCATTGGTGTCTAATATTTTAATTATTGTTTTTTTTTCTTTTCAGTACGAATTTAAAGCGAAGGGCGTGAAGAAGCGAAAGGTGACCGTTGACGTTTCCACCGATGGAGTCCGCGTAACGACTCGTAAGAAGAAAGCAAAAGTCAAGGCAAGTGCTTTTATTTTTCTTACGAAAATAATCGGGAACCTGCAGGTGTTATCGCAATAGCTTAAGCCGTGTGTATGCCTTGAGAAAAAGCGTGATGCCATTATAGGAAAATGTATGATCCACAGGCTATTTACGGAAGCGCGTCAATATAAACACTGCGGTATTTTATGCAATTGTAATAAGGATTGACTTTCAACAAAAATGTATAAACTGATGTGCTTGCTTTAACCAAGCAGATATATTCAGTCAGCGCTTCCAAATGGTAGTAAGCGCTACCTTCTGCGTTTTAAAACTTCATTTACGATTGCAATACGATATTCATCTTAATAGACAATTGCAGAATTTTTCGGACAAATGAAAGAACATTTGGATGCATTTACAACATACAAGGCAAATACTATACATTATTATTTTGCTTCGGTAGACATGACACATTTATAATCTCAAAATGATACCAACGTTTCAATTTATTTAATATAAAGAAGTATAAGCATTAATAATATTTCGAATTCTGATTGTGCGAATCAATCATTGATGTGGCAGCAAGCGAATACCAGAGTAATTAAGCTGTACTGTGCCTCTAGGCATGAATTCATTTTAAATTTTAAAACATGCAGCGAGTATAAACGAATATTGCGTTGCAATTTCGCTCAGATATTTTCAAAAAAAATACCAATAATAAAATAAACAACAGTGAAGATTCATAATTCGTAATAAAGGGTCATTATGCAATTTGAACTATCGGCGTTAAGAAAGGCAAATAAATATAATTTGAGAGATTTTTTATTTTTATCAGTAAAACATAGATGGAATCCATGGAGGGACGGGTAAAAAAGTCGTTCATTTGTGAATACTATCCCTACTCTTTTAAATACAAGCAGCGATGCGAGTAAGGGTGGATTCGACCAATCATGGGCTAACAAGCTCGTAACTAAACGAAAGATAATTTTATTGTACCCACATTGAAATGGAACATACGTAGTTTATGATTGAAAACTGATGTTTTTTGATTTGAGTGGTATTGGCAAGGGTAAATCCGCGAGAAACTGCTAGTTCTCTATAAACGTAGTGTGTAAGCAAGTAATAAATAAACTAAATGCATGCTTCCGTTAGAATTTATATACCCCTGAGTAAACGAGACTGTTTGCCGACAAACTGCAATCTAGTTCGGCAATATGTATTATGTTACAATGTTATGTAAATTCTATAGAAAAAAATCTATTGTATACTCAGGTAACACAAAGACGTTTTTCTACTTAAAATTGTACTTGGAATAACTAAACTAAAATTGTAGTTATTTTGTTTTATTTTATGAGATATGTTTTTTTTTCATGTATATATATTTTTTATGCGTGAAATTTATCGTTTTTTTTCTTTTAATAGTAACCCATTATCTTTTTTTCTGTCGCACCGCCTACAATCATTTCTGCTTAGCCCAAAGGTATGACTGGTAGAGAATGCCATATGGCGTTAAGTCCACCTTTTGTACAAATTTTTGGTTGTGCAATAAAGTATAAATAAATAAATAAACTCGCATAACAGAACGGATAATTGAACTGTATTATTGTCCGGAAAATCAATGCTGCACCAAGGCAGTATGGTGTGAAAATAAAAATCCTGACAACTAAAAATTTACGTATTATAGTATAATAACTTAAATCATATGGCAAGAGGACGGCATTACCACAGATTAATAATATATTACATTAAACTCGTAAAAACTCTTATTCCACGCAACACGGCAGGTTTAAGAATTACTCGGCAGGTATAATGATTATAGAAATAAAAAATAAACATAAAAATACTCCCGTATAAACGCGATATTCTAGAGCAGTAGTAGATAGTAAAATGGGAAATTGATTTACCGTAGGACGACTAGAGATTTATTCTAAGGTTAACATTCTCGTTTGGTCGAGGTCAGGACAGATCGCTGAGCCTGATTTGTTCAACGTCAGATTAAGAATATTCGTCGAATAAAATACATTACGCCTAATTTGAAAAAAACACTAATTTGTAAAGCAATCATTTATGTAAGCTTCATTTAAAATCGGTCGTTTTATACTTATTCTGCCTGATAAGTTTAAAATCGAAAAATTAATCCTTTATAAAGTTACGCGCGTGTAAGTCCATGTTTGGTCAAATCCACCCTTCGCCAAATATTTGTACCATTTTCGAAATTGTTTAAATATTTGAGTTACTCGAATGAAACACGGTGTAAACTTTTTAATTACACTGCGTCAGTTTGTATATAACATTCAGCAGAATTGAAACAATTTTAAATAAAAATCTTCAGAATTCATAGAGACAATGCAATATTACGTATTGATTTAGGCCTAATGGGAATACTGCGATGGCGTTGTTAAAATACACAGATGACGTTAATAACGCGTTTAATGATAAAAAAATTGTGCTGAAAATTTTTAACGATTTAAAAACACCTTTGACACGTTGGATCACAATGTTTTTTTTTCAATCAATGGACGACTGTGTTATCAGAGGTCCAATCATCATACGTTAAGGCCAGAACTCTGGAAGTAAATGTTTAAGGAACAAGCAGTGTAACAGGAAACATTAAGTTCGGACAACTTCAGTCTTCAGTCTCCTACATAATACACTTAAACAGCGTGACCAACGTAATTAAATCGAGTAACACCTTCATGTACGCTGACGATTAATGTACTCTAAAAAAGATCAAAACCTTATACAAAGCTTCATGCAGGAAAATTTTAATAATATTATTAATTGGGCACATGACAATGGCATAATAATTAATTTCGAGAAATCAAAATGATTACAAATACTAACGCTGTATAACCATCAGAAATGAATTAATAGTAATATTAAAGGTCACTCAAACAATTGCCTGCATAAAAATATTAAGGAAGTTGCGTGAATCTCGATGTTGTGATTAACGATTGACAAAAAAAACATGGAAGATAAATGTTGAGAGGCATTGTTGAAGCAAGCGAGCATATCTATTCAACACGTAAATCAAAGAGACAGAAAAATGAGCTCAGAATACCAAAAGTTTAAAATTATTGCGGAAAACGCACAAAGTGGTTGGTGATATCCACAATACATGACCAACTAACAAGAAGCCTACCATGTAGTGTTAGATAAAAAAAAACACCTTAAATCGGTTTCAAAAAATAATAATCTGTTTATTAAGGCCCGATTTTCCAAACGTCAGATAAGGAATATTCGCCGAATTAATTCAATATGCTTTTTTAAAACGTCTCCATTTATAAAACACACACACACACACACACACACAAAATAAATAAATAAATAAACAAATTAATTACAAATATTAACGAATCATGGCTATAGTTATAACAAACACACGCTTCCTCTACGACCATAAATCATCCGAGCGCTAGGAAGTGAGCCGTGCGCGTACTCACTTATCGATAACTGCCTGTATTCTTCCAGAAAGTTGTGCGCGTAAGTGTGGAAGAGAGATAAGTATGCGCTTTGGCAGTCCCACGTTTTATTGCCGCAGAAGAAGCGAGTGTTTCTGTTTGATATCACTATAGCAGTATGAGGTGGTCATGCTATTTCCTTATTTTTTTGTTTGTTAATCGAGCGGGATGAAAAATAGATAGTAGCCAATTCTCAGACCTACTGAATACGCATATTAAATTTGGTGAGAATCGGTAAAGCCGTTTCGGAGGAGTACGGGAACGAACATCGTGACACGAGAATTTTATATATAAGATATCTGATCTGATCAATTATAGTGTTTTTCTTAACTCTAAAATAACGAGGCAGGGCGAGACGGGGCCGGGGCGGGTTGGTGCTAGAGGCGAAGCAAAGTTCGCTGGGTCGGCTAGTACAAATAAAAAATAAATGAAGTAAAGAATAGAAAATAAAAGTCAAAAAGGTCCGGCTCTGCATTTCTTGGAAGCGTCAAGCATATGCATGAAACTCATATTCTGCAAGAACCTTTTCGATCAGTGTTCATAAATAAAATGAATTATTAAAATTAAATAAACAAAAAAAAAATGCAAAAATAATTTATTACATCAACAATAAATTGCACAATTACTTTTCATTTAATACGTTACGTATTATTAATTTTGGGTAAAAGTTTTCGCCTCGAAATGGTTTAAAAGGATTATCTATCCTTTATTCATGAAATCCTAATAAAAACTGGCCGCTCTTAACTCTTCGAGTTGAATTGAAAACTTCGGCGCGCTCAAGGGTTCAATTCATATTCACGCTTTTGCCACTTTTTAGCGGACTTCGGTCGATCACAATCGCGAAGTTAGGCAATGTAAGTAGCCAGTCAATCTCCGGGGAAATCTTAAGTTTTACTACCGCAAAATTACGAGTACCAAGGTAAATGAAAAAGTTTATACAAACTTACTCCTTTCGCAAAAAATATTTTTTCTGAATTTCTTGTAATGGCAAATGAACAAAAAGTCTTTACATTTCATATTTATATATCTTTGTTGTTTGTTTACGAAGATAAAAAGGACAAAATAATAGATGTGAAATAAAATTTGAGAAGTAGTATGTATTTGGTTTATATTTATTTTCAACTTTGGCCATCCATACGAATAAAATTTTCCACAGCTTTCTATATCTAACATTTGTTTAAAATCATATTTTTATAGCTATTGTTAGTTGTTAAAAAATGTATATTGAGCCGTAGAAATATACCCCCCTAAGCTTTTGTGCTATTCATAAACAAACTTAATAAGTTAGGAATAGTTAGGGTAGGATGTTGTTATCGGGCCCTCAAGAGATGGCTTGTAATTGCGTTTCACGCTCAGGGCTAATTGAGATCTATTTATTATTAGAAGAAGGTGCCTTCACGCCTTCACAGCCACGGGATCCCTTACTAAACAAACGTCGCCTTCGCCTAGTTATTGTGATTTACGTCGGAAAGCTACTCGAGCGTTCTTATTATTTATGTGTAGGCTATGTGAATGCTCGTAGGCATAAATATTACTGTCTTTGTTCAGTACGGACAACAGCACGTCAAGGTAAACAGTGCGGTATCTTATGCAGTTGTATTAAGGGCTAGTTTGCAACAAAAGTGGGTAACCTGATGTGCTGTTGACTGTACAACGTTTGCTTTTTCATCCAACGTTACATTCGTTTTGATAAATAAACCTAGGTATTCGTTCGATTCTAGCTAATGGATGTCTATGATGATCAAATGCTGAATTGTTGTTGTACAATCAAATGATGTATTCAAATATGTAACAAACTACCAAATTAACTTAAAAGCATTACATGTGACCGAACTCTTAAGAAAAAAATAAAGATAATTTTATTAAAGAAAAAATACTATGATGTTAGTGAGTTAATGGAAGATGATAAATTTATCTGATATTATTTATAATTAGATGCTAGTATGTGCTCATTTGCTGTTAGCTTAGGTACTCTGTGTTAATTTAATTTAATTTGTGCAATATTTAAGTAGGTATAATAAGATTTTTGCTGTACCCTACCGGGTGTGCATATGTAGCACATATTTAACTATGTGAAACACTACTATGTGTTTTCTGCAAATAAATGAATATAACGCTTGGATCAATTCAATGTTGGACTCTCGATTTTTTAAAATATGGGGTTACAAGGATGAAATCTCTTTTAATAAAATGTTTATTTGGTGAAGTTTTAGTGTTGTATTTTTTTGATGAAGAGATAAAAAAATTGGACTGGTTTGTGTTCTCAATTTCATAGGGATGGAAGTTCATGTACAGTATTTTTGAAACGGACTGTGTGAACACAAACGAGCGATGTTTATTCTGCAATGTAAAAAATACTCGTTGTAACGCTAAAAATAAAATAAAGCAAAAGCCAATTAAATTTATTGCGTTCTTTGAGCAAAAGATCAGAGAAATTATAAAACGGGACCCGAGACAATAACAAGGCAAGCGGGCGGGCATAACCGCGGGCTATTGATAATTACATATTGTTAATTAATTTGCTCGCAATTCAGCAAAATTTTCATAATTTATTAAGTATTTTTTGTAGCAATGAGTGTAATGCCTGACATGAAATTAGCAATAATGACGATATTCTCGTAATTTCATTGGATTTTGAGAAGGTATATTTGATTATTTAGTTTAATCGGAATTTAAACTTTGAGGTAACGGATGATTCACGCTACAACGTGCCGGGGCCAGACCGTGCCGGACCCGGAAATAATTCCCATAGACATACCAACGCCGTGCCCCGTCCGACAGTTCAGCCATGAATCACTGCATACAAAATGTATACAATGATGTTTGACCATGCCACGGCCGGCGCTCGGTAGGAGCCCGGTCCGGCGCCGGCACGGTGTAACGTGAATCAGCCTTAATAAGAAAAATAATAAAAATAAAAATACATATCATTGTTTTTAAAATATCTAATACAATATAGGAACGGATTAAAAAGGCAACAAATGAAGTGCGTCATTTAGCGATGCTAATCGATGTCCCCAGACATGTCAGATAACATCGCTTGATGTTTTGCCGACACTTGTCTCATAACATTTTGTCGTCAAGTAAATCCGTGGATCTTATAACATAACCCTAGTTTTAATTTGGCCATTCCTCTTTGCAGCGGAGTTCGAGCTCAAAGTTATTCGGCCGCAGCAGCAGGACCAGTACCAGCAGCGAATGCATCGAGATAATGCACCATCCTATCTACCGCATATTCTACGTGTCCCACGACAGCTCAGACTTGAAGATATTCTCTTACATCGCTCGCGATGGCGCCACCAACGTCTTCAAATGCAATGTCTTCAAGAGCAACAGGAAGGTAAGCGATTTTAATTTGTTCTACAAAATTATCTTATTTTATAAACACTCGATAGCGTCAGGGAATGCAAATTACATGTCATATATTGGCTTAGTTTAGTTCTGAGCCTTACAACACTTTTCCAACGGTTGACATTGATTTCTAGTAATATACGAGTATGTTGTATTTATACAGTAGTAGATAGGTTCTGTACACTGTCCTAAAAGAAGAGAAGATAAAAAAAATCATTTTTTACCGACTTCAAAAAATAAGGATGTTATCAATTCGACAATTCTCAGTCATTTGTCGCCGATCCGCAATTTTTTTTCGCCTACCTAGAGGTTATACCTTCTAGTTGGTACCATTATTGTCAAGTCGAATTTTGATGTTGGGACCTTGGTGCAATCGAGGGAAAACCTCAAATTTATAAGGCACGTTTAGTGTTTTCATACTAGAATCTTAATGAAGACTTGCTGTTGCGTCTGATAGTCGACATTGTGTGGAGCTAAGCTGATGGTAGAACTCTTAAATGCTTAGGAGTTCAGTGATTTTAATGACAGAATTTATGATCGGTAATTTGGAGCTTAATAAAAAACAGTTGCTACCCCTCTTGTAATAACAAAAAAAATGCAAATAAAATTAACTTTTACAAAAAGTAAAAACCGACTTCAAAACAAAAATACGCTAAAAACTAAATAAACTCTTTACTCTTCAAAAGAAAGGACTCTATTTTAGGCAAACAATATCTTTTTTGAGTCGGTGCCATCGCTTTGCCTATTTCAAGCTTCATATAAAATGGAGTCCTTTATTTTGAAGAGTGAAGAGCATTTTTGTTTTGAAGTAGGTTTTTGCTTTTTTTAAGTTAATTTTATGTGCACTCATGATCTAAAAAACAAACCATCTCAACGTAACCCATACTCTTTTGTTTAGATTAAAAATACTGCTATCACAAAATATTGATAGTAGTACAGAAAACAATGTACATACAAGAACCGCTTCTTGTGAGCTACACTAAGGCATCTTCTGCTACCAGGGTTCGGAGTATAAGTCCTCCAATCGGGTCAATTAGTTCGTGGATACATTAGTTGTACGTGACTGAAAATTTTGCTTTGATTTTCAAGTTATTTTTCGTGCCAGTTTCCATTTCGATTGATTTGTGTATTTTTTCTTCCTTTTTATTACGCATTACCCGTTATAGCAACGTACATTCATATCGAGAACGTTTTACTATTCCTTTTTATTTTCTTATTGGTGTAGAATTATTATTATACATAATATTCAGAGATTGTTAGGATTATATGGAGATTCCTCAGAGATTTAAGAATTTAAAATCCCTAGAGCAATATCTTACTGCTTTTGCGAATATTACACGTTTGCGCGGTAAACTAGATTTATTTTTAACTTCGCGGCAATTTGCGTTCCTGGTTCGTAAAAAACATCAAGATCATTCATTTTTAAAATTATTCTCCGTTAGCGATTGAATATTTTTTATCAATGAATGTTTCGTCGTTCTGGTCATAATGTCTGTTATTCTATTCAATTCAGAATAAAACCTATACTCTCCTTAGTACTAACAAAAATTCCTTCTATATTCTTTTCAACGTTAGCACAATATGGAATTACTAACATAAATATTACTTTTTATCTTTTGATGTTCTCGTATGTTAGGCAAAACATTACATTTATGATTGACGTTTTTATCTCAATATTGACTCTACGATAGTTTGTTTCTATTTGGGTAGCGAAGCCTCGAACGTGAGGTGAGAGATGGAGGTTATGCTCGTGGCTGTAAGCCTCTACAGTATAAGTACTGTACTGTTTCAATGGTTTAGAATGTTTTAACACACAAAGTTTTTTTTTGTTTATTATTTTATCTTATAGGTATACAAAAAATCTTCTGCAATGTTTTATTCTAAAGTCTAGAGTACTAACTACCTAAATAATATTTAGTATTACGTTAATGTATTTTGACTCAGACATGACTCTTCAAAATTTTAATGTTATATGTTGAGAAGGGAATTTATAAATTGCCAATACCTTATTGCTCGCAAGAATTTATTGGACTCATAAATAGATAAGAATTTACTAGATAAAACCTGGTAAACTATTTACTCTTTAATTTAATAGGTCACGTGATTAAAATGTTTAGCCAAGAGGGAATGTTTAGTATTTGACATAAATACATAAGCTAACTGATTTACTGATATTATCAGCACGAGATACGTATATGTTTAAATGGGCTGTATTTTTTAATACCATTTTGTTATTAATAATGAAGAAAGTAATTTAATGAAACCACCCAAACCAACCCAATTCGGGATCAGACAGTTTTTTTCTTTGATATTTTTAGCTGCTATCTCATTTATTATGATATATTCGCTCGTTTCAAGCAGCATATTTAAATTTGTATCTTTATAAAGCAAACATTTTTTGCAGTGTTTGTTAAAATCCCTTTGAAATGTGATCAGTGTTTGACATGGATAATAATTTCCTTTATTGCGTTTTGCGATTTGCGGATCTACATTTTTTAATATTATTTATGTCCAATGTTAAGCTGGGATAATTTCAGGCCCAGTCGTATTCAGCAATTTTTTAAACCTAGCTGACCCCTCCTTTGGAGCTTTTAATAACATAACATTCACAATGAGAACTCGTTATTTAAATTACGGACCATTTGCTCAGCTTTTGTATGTAACTTGATATGGAAGATACTTTTGGTGTTCAAAGTAAGGGTGATATTTGTATGTTCAAACAGTAAAAGATTAAAGAGACACATACGTATTTGTACCAATTAAATACACAGAAAGCGTAACTCACGCCTGGACTTCACTTGTACGTTTTTAATTAATCTTTTACCGTAGCGCGATGATTTATAGCTTACAGTCTATTTATAGCTTTTCCCGATAAATAAAATAAAAATATTTTTTCGAATCGGATCAGTAATTCCTGAGATAAACTCATTTAAGTAAACAAAAAATTAAATCGTTTGCTTTGTAATATTTATATTAAAAAGTATAGATATTTTAGTCAAACCTCATATTTATACAATGAATTCGTATTTTTTGTTCGTTGTTTCAAGCTCATCAGGGTCTCCCAATATCCTGATAGATCTAACGAATTGTTTGCGCTGGCGTAGAATTTCTAGTTAACGTGAAATCCGTGAAGTTGGCAACCAATTAGATTCTAATCCTAAGTATCGACTTCTCATCAAAACACTGTTGTTCAACGCTAGCAACACGTAATTAGGTATAGGCTTGTTCTTACGTAAATTATTTTAGCCGCCTGAATTGACAAATTAATTATTTACCTTTCTTTCGACAAAGAAATGATATAAGCATACCCGCTACCCCGGGAAGACCATTATTAAGTCATGGAGTCATTATCGTGCTTTCTTATAGTACGGTGTTAATCATTACAGTCTGCTAATAGTATTACTAACAGTGCAATAAAATTGAAATAAATATGTTTTTGCTTTTTGTGTGTTAAAGAAACCGTATCTATACTTATATTATAAAGCTGAAGAGTTTGTTTGTTTCTTTGAACGCGCTAATTTCAGGAACTTCTAAAGCGATTTGATAAATATTTTATGTATTGGATAGTTTCACGCTGCGATGGAAGGGGAGGGAGAGTAAACTTAAAAAGCGCGGACACAGTCGCGGGGACCACTAGTACAATATAAAAGGTACAAGTAGGCCATTATAAATAAATTGTTACAAACCTGACAAACATTTGATTAAAAAAGCAGAGCCTGCAATAAGTCAAACCAATATGCGTTATACTCTGAGAATACGATTATAATCAGTTTTCTAATAAAATCTTGGAGCGACATTATCTTTAACATTTTCATAAAAACCGGGGTCCTAATTCTTCGCATCAGTGAGCGGCCTAATCTGAGGGCATGGCCATAAGGCTGCTTATCCAGAAAGATGAGCTAAGTTTCTTAGCAAGTTAAAATATATCCTTTCGGCGGATAGAACTCTCATCTCATCCATAACTCAACTAGCTATAGAACCTTAGTGCATAAGGGTTTATTCAGCTTGGAAACTTTAAAATTTCCAATTTACAAATTCCAATCTCGTTCTAAGGTACGTACAATGGACGGCAGTTTGCCGACGACATGTAACGTCAGCTGTCGAAAAGAGGCGGTGACTGGCTGAAATACCGTCCACATGGAGTCAGCATTCCCACTTCGTGACGTGGACGCGTCATCAGCTTATCAGCGGCATTCGTTCGTCGTATATGTGTCGGAATAAGTGCTAGACGAATTCCAAAAACTGTGGTGCATCTTTATCTAGCTCAAACTATACGTAGCCTGAGCTCATTTGGTGGATCAGTCACCTAAGAGGAGCGTGCCAGCCCGACACATCAAGACGAGTGACACGGCAGCTGCGTTTTACGGCCGGCCAGCGTTTACGAGGCGCGGCTATCTTCATAAACTCAGTCCTATCCTATCGCCTTTCCTCCTCAGCCCACACTCGAGGCGTTCATAGAAATATTGTTACCGGTGTACAAGGTTTCAAATTTAGTGTATAAAAATGAACAGATTGGCTGTCAATGTATCTATCGTAAATTCATATCTTTAATCTAAATTACTTTTAATTTGATAACTGAAACCTAACCTCTAAAAACGAGCGCGAATCAGATATTGTATTTCTGGGATAAAGGTATGCATAACAATCTACCAATATTAAAAGCCAACTGCGAGTCGAACTCGCGCTGAGGGTTTCATACCAACGTGAACTAAACACTTAGGGGTCCACTTACAAAGCTAAAATACCACATTATTACTGAGTTTTTATGAAGGACAAAGTTATATTTGCGGTTGTTGAAAATGTGTTTAATCTCGAAAGCTACCTACAATATGATAGCTCAGCCGAACTTTATCCCTTGTAATTTATTTATTAACAATAATTAGTGTAGTGGTCGAGAAATCGCCTACTACGCAGCGGGTGCGGGTCGATCCCCGCACAATACAAACACTTGTGTGCATGAACATGTCTGTTTGTATTGGTCTGGGTGTTTTCTATGTATATCATGATGTATTTACAAACAAAAAGTATTTAAGTATTATATCCGTTGTCTGGCACCCATAACACAAGCGTTGAGTAGCTTACTTTGGGACTAGATGGCGATGTGTGCGAATGTCCAAAGGATATTTATTTATATTTAAAGGATATTTAATAATAGACCAGTACAATATCAAAAGCAGCATGTTTCGCTCTATTTTACCTCGACAATCGCAAGTTTTCCTTTAACACGACTTAAAGCCACATAGGGTGAACTTAAGCTATTTAATTTTGTCTCAAGGCCTTCGAAGGCTCTATCCAAAATTGACCCGTCTAAGTTATATACTAATTATGTATTAAGAGCAGTATTTTTCGCTCCATTTTATTTCGACTCCTCAGGGGTCAAATTATGCTGTACAAATCTTTCAAAACATAATTTGACAAAAATGATTTGACTCAAGAGATTGTGTTGATCGGCCTTTTTAGGGTTCCGTAGCCGAATGGCAAAAACGGAACCCTTATTGTTTCGTCAAGTCTGTCCGTCTGTCCGTCCGTATGTCACAGCCACTTAACTCTAAAGTTATTAGCATTACACAGATGGAATAGATAGATGTATTCCGTTAACCGCTTTACGATTCCTATACAAAAAATAAAAAATAATGACATAAGTGGATCCCTAATTCAGTTAAAGTTGGCACGGAACCCTCTGTGGGCGAGTCCGATTTTACTTGCCGGTTTTTTAATATGAAAGGTATTTGGTACATCTTTGCAATCGCGAGCTAAATTGAAACGGATTACCGATCAAGTGCTTGTTGGAGTCACTTTTCGTTTTCCCGTACCGTAAACGTTTCGAATCCTTTGTACTCCCTTGTAGTGCAATAAATTGTAAAGTAAACATAGTGATCGCGTTGTTTGCTGTTTATTAACTCGTTTAGTGCCGCGCACTCGGGGGCGAGTGCGCGAGAACAATTCCAGCGGTGGTTCCGCCCCACTCGGGCCCGAGTGTTTACGGCGATGTCTTTTTCTGGCGTCATTATACAGGGTGACTTGAAGACTTTGATTTAGAACCATTTGAGCCATGGTTGTCTAGACGATTTTCACATTTTTTTAGTTTCACTATTTAAAAAAAAAACTTGTTATGTTTTTTTTAAAACCTTAACTTTAAAAATTAATTGGTTATAATGGCCAATTTGGCCTTCTTAATCAAAGTAATGTGCCAGCATTTAACAAAACACGTTCTAAGCATTCATGTGATCAAACATTTTTTACAGACATTTAAAATCATAAAAATATCGAAGATTGAATAGAAGATTTAAAAAAAAAAAGTGAATCTTCGTCTAAGACAACCATGGCTCAAATGGTTCTAAATGGTCTATACTACTTTCGCCTCCAAGCTTTGCACTCATCTTCAAGTCACCCTGTATATAGGTATATACGTGGTACACTCAGACAATTGTGCGACACTAAAGAAAATAATTCTACAGGTATATATATTTTTATTAAATCTTTTCAAAGTTCTCTTCACCAGCCTCTATACAAAGACTCATACGTCTGAACCAGTTTTCAAGACACTTTTTCCAGTCAGAACCTCACCGCCGCAGAAACCTCTTTTATAGCCTGCTTGAACCCAGCCAGCGCATCTTGCGACGACAAAAATTGTATCCCTTTGAGCAGATTTTTTATTTTTGGAAATAAAAAGAAGTCACACGGTGCGAGATCAGGGCTGTAAGGCGAGTGACCCAGGAGTTTGACTGGCGTGCTGTCTAGGAAATCCCTCGCATTGAGCACGGTGTGTGCAGGCACATTGTCGTGGTGAAGCAGTAGTCCGCGGAGCCCAGTGTTTGGTCGCTTGTTGCTCACAACAGATAAAACTTCTGGTTAACATTTGGTACTATACCGTTCGGCGTTGATGCTTCTTTGATCTCGTAAGGGAATCGACACCAAGTGGCCAGTCAAATTAAAAAAGCCGGCGATCAAAATATTCCCCCCCGCTCTGAGATCGCTTCACTGTGGTAGGCGTTGGTTCATTTTGAAACCCCCAAACTGTCTATATGCGCTTGGTTTCTGGATCGTATTGATAAAGACAGGACTCATCACTTGTAACGATGTCGTAAACATGCCCAGACTAGCCTGCTTCAAACTTGTTCAGCATATCACGGCACCTTTCCACCCGGGCACCCATCGTGGTACTATCGTCCTCACGCGAAGATGCCCACGTAGAATTTCGTGAACGCGTCCCGATCCAATCTTTAATATGTGCTGAATCATCTGATATGTATAATTCGCCTATTACTTTGGTTAACGTTTTCTTCCGTAATAGCCGTCATAGGGCGACCGCTAGTTCTACATCCCCCAAAGTTAGTTGACTGCGCTTGAATTCGTTATACCAACGATACACGGAGTCCAAGGGGCTTTCATCCATAAATGTCATTTGAAGTCTATCGAAAGATTCTTCTGGTTTTAGGCGACACTTGAAACCGTAAAAAACAATAGCTTTAAAATGTTTCCGGCGCAGATCCATGGTTTTTTCAGTCACACACGATACTTTGAATTTGCTCGCAAAAAATGTGGAGGGTTCTTTAATGGAACACACCTATTTTTTTTTATAAATAATCATATTTTCGAAAAAGATGCTAACCGGCTACTGCTTCACCACGACAATGCGCCTACACATATCGCGCTCAAGACTTCTTAGACAGCATGCCAGTCAAACTCCTGGTCACCCTCCTTACAGCCATGATCTAGCACCAAGTGACTTCTCTTTGTTTATAACAACGATACAATTTTCGTCGCCGAAAGATGCGCTGGATGCGTTCGAGCAGGCACCTCGTTTACAACGAGGTGTCTGCGGCGGACTGGAAAAAAGTGTTTTGAAAACTGGTACAGACGCAGGAATCTATGTATAGAGGCTGGTGGAGAGTACATTGAATAGATTTAATAAAAATATATGTACCTGTAGAACAATATTTTTCGTATAGCACAACTCTCTTAGTGTCCTACGTAAATCGAGAGATTACAATCTACCGGATATAAAACCGTTAGAAATCTCGCAGTTTTTACAATATAACATTGACATATTCACTCCGACCGAATGCTTCGCCACCAGCACGCTGTGTGCCGACCACCCGGGCCCGAGTGTGCATGTTTTTGAATAATAATACCGTAAATACTTCATAATGATTTCTTATTCAATTACGCGAAAAAAATGCGGTTTTCTGGTTGGAGTTTATTGAAAGATATCGTAAACCCTTGTATTTAATATTCTTTAGGTGTGTATATTTATATCTGTTTATCAATACGCGTTCCTGAAATTAAAGGTACAAGAAACAAAATTATCTTTGATCCACTAACAGTTTTCATTTATTCCACCTCCTGATTGCATTATTGATCACCGTGTATTATATATTTTATTTTATTTAGTATTAATAAGTGTCGTTTAAACTTCTTTCTATGGATTGCTGACTTCCTCTGTATTCTGCATAAAATTAATATTCCTATCGGAATAGAAGGACAAGTAAAAGCTGTCAAACGAAACCGATTTAAGATGTCAGTAACTAACATAAGTAAGTAACATTTGTAGCTTTAAATGAGATAACCATTCGATCAGGTGATTTATAACAATGTCCCTAAGTTAAATATAGTAGTTTACTGCATTATTAACAGTCGACACAAAATATTGAACATGCAGCTCTAGTGTAAAACTAAATGTTATTTCATTATACAAAATATTCTTTGATATACATTCCCTGTGTTATTCTGTGTTTATTTTTTACGTAAATTAACGTTTGTAGAATAGAATAATCAAACTGCGTACTTTAAATTTGAAGCGCATTTGTAAATATAAGTCGTATATTAAGAGGCTTCGATTTGGACTAATCTACCAGTTAAATGATTATTTGTTGGGTTTATGCCGCTGTTATGCATAACAATCAATCACCGATCAAGTCACCATGTTTCAGACGCATTATTTCTCCAAAATATACACAATTTTACTTTTAATTATAAAAAATCAAATGCACGTAATTTTCAGCGAGCTTCTGCAGGGCGGTCAACTGTTTGACATCTGACAAAAATGGTTTTGCTACCCATCTCTTTTTATCACACAGTTTGCTGCTAGTGGCATCTCGCTTTTGTCGTTCTATTCCAAAGGGATAATAATTTATGGTATTCTGGCACATTATTACGTCTTTATATATATCTTCAACGTAAAAAGTAGTATTATAGGGGATTGCGCTTTGGAGCTTACATACAAGGATGGCAGTGTTGCAATAATTTATTTTTCGTCCTTTGAACTAAACTTTGTTTTTACCTAGCGCTCGAGGAAAATCTTATTAGAAGAAATTGCATCAAAACTCTAGAAGTGACTCCCTACAGATTACGAAAGATCGACCGCTGTTTACAAACTCGTTAAAAACTTTTTCAACAGATTGTTGTTTATAAAATAAAATCAGAATTGGAATTAACAAAGCAACGTGATTGAATAAGATACAAACAATATTAAATACTAAGATTTAGAAGAATTCCAACATCGCGACTTTGTAAATACCTCTAAACTTTCAACGGTTTATTGAAGTATTGGAAACTTTAGACTGCGTAACTTAATTTGACCAAAGATCTTATTTCACATTTGCTTTTAATCGGCGGTGTGAAATGTGAATTGAATATATATATCGCTAGTGTTTTTGTTTTAACAGCATTTTATTTGCCCACGTAGTATATTTTAGCTCTATGAATTATTGACTGATACCTTGGCTTTCTTTGGTGTAGTGCGCGTGCAGCCGAAGATACCCATTGTCTTGATTGTTACTTAGTCTCTGGTGTGCGGTGATAGATCTTTTATTTATTTTCAATAATATACGTAAAACACTCCTTTTAGGTGTTTTGTTACACTGGCGGATTTGCGAGCATTTACTGAGCGTCCGTTACGTCCACGCCGCGCAAAGGGATCACCCGGAAAACGCTCGCTCTTGCAACCCGCCTGTTGGCACTAGACTTCATTAATGATTTTTTTTAACTTCTTTTCTAATATTATATTTTTGATATTATTTTAGCTTTTTTGTTTACTTTTAGACGTATACCATTTTTTACCGTCTTCAAAAAAGGAGGAGGTTATCAATTCGCCTGAATTGTTTTTTTTTTTTTTGTATCGATGTTACCTAACATCATAGTCGTTTGTCGATCGATTCGAAAAATTTTTTCGCCTGCCTAAAATCTTATAGGGCTGAACTGATGGTGGAACTCCTTAACGCTTAGGAGTTCAGTTATTACAATGACAGAATATATGATAAGTAGTTTGTAGCTTCTTAAAGAACTGAGTTATAAGGTGCACTCCCCCTCCCCCCCCCCCTCTCCTGTAATCTCGACAAATGAAGAAATAAAATTAACTTTATAAAAAAGTAAAAACCGACTTCAAAACCAAAATGCACTAAAAAAGTCTTAAATAAACTCTTGACCATTGAAAGAAAAGGATTGCAATATGCCTCTTCCTATAGTAGAGTACAAACAGTCGCAGTAACTATCGCATAGACATCTATTTTATCTGTTAGATAATAGTAAAATGTATTTATTTCCGAAAATAAAATTACATTTAGTCATATCTTGCAGTTTCTGCATAGAAAAGCTTGCTAGATGCTATGATTTTCATTATAACGCCAGTAATTATTCATGTTCTACTATCACAACTCCTTGAATATAATTCTTTACATTTAAGTAAGATATTACTTCAGCCTTAATGAGAAATTCATAAGTAATTAAATTGGGTTCTAATCTCTATTTGACTTGAACGTAATTTTGTATCAATTTAATTTCCACTGTATCAAGAGACTCATTATGATTTATGAATGTAATAACCTCGCAGTTAAGACTACAAATCTTGCATTAACGGATTAGTTTCTCGTCATCTCGTCCAACGAGCACAGTCTTTGATTCGGACTTCGTGTACATATTTTATTCATAATTCAAACGGACAATAATAAAGTTCTGATCAAAGTCGCCGTGACGCAGCAATATTTAGGTTTATCAAAAATTATTCATATGTCCGTGCGACACAACATCACATGCTCTTGAAATATACACGAGTAGAGTGACTCTCTTTGCGTATTTTTACCGACTTCAAAAAAAGAGATGATCGATTCAATTTGTATGTTTGTGATTTCGTTGAAATTTCATAAGTAAGGCGAAGACCGTGTGCAAAATTTAGTATAATTTGTCAGTCTTAGAGAAATTATTCTTATTTAGTTCTATATTTCAACTTAGGGTACAGTATAAGTTTCTTTAAAATCGGTCCAGTAGTTTTTGAAATATGGGTAATAACTTTAAAACGTAAAATGAATAAAAATAAACGGTAGCAAGCGGTGCATGATGTGCGTCGACTGTTGGTGTTCGTAAGGTTGAACCATGCAACTACCTACTTCAAAAGAGGTTTTCTGATCTAGAATTCGATTTTCGGCAAATCTTAAAATCACCCTATTGATTCCTTTTATTGAATGTCACACTAAACATTATGTAATATTGAGAAAAAACTTATCTCGCTTTGATCTCGGCGTTAGTAAAACTGTCTTGTGTTTATATGTTTTTTTTAACCAAATTACGTATAATAATAAATTTCTGGCTATCCCTTTATATACCTTTAAATTTCATCGCAAATGAATAATTTTAGAAGAATACAACTTTCTTGTTTGTTCTGATACTGTAACTTCCATCTTTGTTCTAGTGTCTGGTACGTACATACAATATCTATCCAATAACATTGTCTAACCTGATGTGCTGGTCCTGTACATACTCAATAAATATTATGTAGACTTCTTTTTTAAACTAACGTCTCGTGTCTTTTTAAATTTTGGCATATTTTCAAAAGCTATATTAGTCGCCAGCTTCACGTTTGTCATATTTAATGTCCATATTTAATCTTTAGTTTCAAGAATTCTTGTAATACTCAAATTTTAGTCTTCCAAGAAAAGAGATGTAAATTATAGGATACGAGTATAATGCAACATTTCTGGAAAATTTTTGCTATGAGAGATTTATTTAAAAAAATAGACGGTTAAAAGATTAAGTAGTTATGGTACCATGCAGTTGTTACGGTAACAAAAAGAATTGTAATATATTTTTATTTTATACTGGATGTCCTAAAAAGAGCGTACCAAAGTAAAAAATAAATAAAAATAACATGACTCCAATAAAAAGGACATAGTTTGGGAGATAATCCACTTTTTTGTATTTTTCTTGTATAAAGATAACAAGAAAGTAGCCTTATCTACTAAACCATGACACTTCCATAATATTCGTGTTATTTTTATTTAAAAGGTCTTTAGCTATGTGAGGTGTCAGTCTGGTGTGCCATTTATAAGACAAAAAGTAGCATAACAAATTGTAGAGTATATCTGAAAGGTCTATAACTAAGCTAACTCCAGTATCAGTTTGGCACGCTCTTTTTAGGACACTCTGTATATACATAGTTATATGAACTGACAACTTGTACAATACATAAGCGTTGGCATTTGCGCATAAAAATTAACACTCCGAAATTCTTAAGAGTGCTTGTTTCCTTTTGGAAATCTTAGTAAATTCTTGGAAAGTACATCACTGTGTTAAACTTTTCAGTGTAGAAGGTGATGACGGCCAGATTATTTAGGTGCGCTAAATCTGTCAAGCACTCGTCTATTTGAGCGCTGACAGTGAACGCATGCATGATTTCTAAACGCCAATGGCTTTTCTTAGCCAATAGGATACCGCTTTCTATGTTTAGTAACATTTTTTCATTTGTCGTTTATATTTAGCGTTATTAAAACACTCTTATGGAATAGATAATTTGAAAAAAAGAAAAGTACCTTAATTGATGTTTGACGTAAATCAACAGTCACCAGCAACAATCCGTATTTTAGGACTGTATTTCCGTTATATCTGCTCTCTAAGAAATAATCTACCTACTTTTATTTACGGTCAATATAAATCTTCTATTCCACAAGCTGCCGACTTTTATAATCAATTACACTCGCCGATCACTCGTTCCCGAAGGCCATAAATATTCAAGAAGTAACAGAACTGTTTGCATTAAGCCGTTCGAGGTGGCTTTTTAATTACGCCAATTGATTGCAATGTACTTTATGGGCCGTGGATTACGATTGTGGTTTCTTTACACACTCTCTAAACAGCCAGAGTTTGCGCGTGCAACAAAATTGTTTGGACAGAAAATTACGACCATACCCTAAAATGATTATTAATGGATTAGTTATTATTACATCCATATGCTACAACCTTTATGTTAACTTTTCTAGCTTCTATTACTTTATTAACAGAACAGAGACGAAGTAACATTTATAATTGTAGATTACAGACATTAAGATAATTTCTAACCTTTCGATTCTTTTCATTACATAACATAGATTTTAATGCAAGAATACAATACTAATAGCATAGACGCAAAAGTAAAGGGAAAATGTAATAAACAATTCTTGCCAAAACAAGTCAATCCTCTGGGGGAATCCAACTTTCTATCTCAAAAGATTAATATTTTAAGATAAACAACTTTTCTCTGAGTATATATGTATAGGCGATTAGGTTTTCTTTGCATACGAATACTGTAGGTAAGCTTATCCAACAAAATATCTAGAGTTGTTCTCGCACTATTCCTTTAAGTACGTGAATGTTTATTTGTGGTGTTTGAAGCGACGCGTGTCGTACGTTCTCTCGGTGCCACTGGCACTTCAGTTGTTTCGTGAAACGCTTGCGATGCGCGCGCGCCGCCGGTCTCTGCACATCGAAAGACAAACCGAAACTAACTCACATGTGAAATAAAATAAACAATAATGTCTAGCCAAAGAGATACCAAGCAAAAAAGAAACGACCACCTCCTGAAAAATTTACCTACAGAAGTTTTATTAAAAGCGAGAAGCACACTCGTTTCACTAAGCGGTGCATTGAAACCGAAAAATGAACAACATCGACCGAAATTGATCAAACAAGAATCAAAAGACAAGAAAAAAGAAGGCAGGTTAAAGATCAGCCGATCTGAACCAGAATTTAGCGAAATTCGCAGATCAAAACACAGGAGCCGAATAGATGGAGGAAGTTTACTAGAACTAAGTGGAAAACCAAGACCTTTGTCAGTTGGTGCCATTAAGAGATATGAAGATGTTAATGAATTTAAAAGTGGTAGCTTTTCGAATGACATGTCTCCAGTCATTCAAAGACAGTTTGAATCCTCTGAAGACGTGACAGTGCAATCTCGGTTGGTCATCCCTATTGCTGAAAGATTAAGTAATCAAGAAGTTAATTTGCAAGATTGTAGCGAGAGACCCCGAAAAAAGTTGTCATTCCGTGAGCCTGAAATAGTTGGTAGTGGTAGTGCTACAACGGGCCGGTCCAACAAACTTATGGGTGTAAACAGCTTAACGCGGAGACCTAATAGGATTTCCTTGCGTTCTGAAATACATTCTTCAGCGGATGGTGTAGACTCGGATTTAGAGGTACGATCATTTTTAAGTACAATATACAATCAATTTTCGTTTTATCCTACGATACACTTCATCGAGCAATAGCGAAGAAAAAATTCTTAACGGGGGTGATAGGGTTTTAGAACTGACCCCCATATAGGGTATTTTTGTCGATGAAATTTACAGTAGATATTGCCCTTGTTTTATTTCTACATGCCTGGATACACTGTGTATCCGGATGATTGACTGATCATTTCTGATGTTTTTATTCATTCTTCTTTTATAACCTACTCACTTATATTGTAACCAAAGCAAACAGTCAATAGTGTCACATTTATCTGAATTGTACGTTGTAGTATGTACGTTGTAATAGTCGGATAAGAAATATTTGTCGAACAAAATACAATATGGCTAATTTGAACACGTCACCTAATTGTCAGCAATCATAGGCACCTGTCATTTATTTTTTAAAACTGTCGCTTTATAATTTATTAGTCTGATAAGTTTTATCTGACCATTGAAAAATCGGCCATGAATGTAATATTTTCATTATATTGGAGATAAATAGTGGTGAATCAAAATAATATTCATTTGTTGAGTTTCTTGACACACAGTATCTTGGAACACAATTTCGGACAAGCCCCAATAGTGATTCTACCCAGCTTTTGCACAAAAAAATCTTTGAAATTAAAGTGTTAGAATCGAAATTACATACATGAATATTATATTTCATTGAGAAATTTCATTTCATTTTCAACGTCAATAAAGTAGAATCAAATATTTGATCTCTGAGTATATCAGTTTGATAAAAAAAAAAACTACGTAGATAATACATAGCAAAATTCTCCCAGATTAAAATTGTAAACAAAAGACGGAAACAACAGATTCCCTCTAAAAGTTTCTGGCAGCGGCCTTGTATTTACCTGCATATTTATAGCAACCGTATCTGATATGAGTATACCATTTCTACATTGTTCACGATTTTAGGTAAAAATTTTGTAACGAGATTACAAGAAAACTGTCATTATTAGTTTAGTTTGTGTTTATTTATATATTGGCGCTGGAGTGCGGAAGCAATAGCTTCTTATAAATCAAACTTTCCAAGTTTTCAGGGACATTTCTGCGTATTATTTCGTGTGTTGCGTCAATAGTGCGACTTCCGTCGTCGGTTCCATGTATTATTTAGAAAACTTCAGTGAACTGGTTATGTTTGTATGGGGAGATATTTCGGACTGCGGCAACGGAGAGTTGTCGGGGATATTAAACCGTCTCGGTAGCTATCGTTAATTCTCCTTTGCGTTTAGATTACGCACAAGACCAACACACAAGTGCTAATGGAGTGAAATAAAACAAACATCGTAGGCAAACACAACTCGGTAGAGTAAGGATATATATAGACAACTATCTATATGTATAAATTGTCAATTTAAGAATTGATATAAACATATAATCATCTTAATTCAGTATACTAGTGGAGCATGAAAAAAAAGAAGTACAACGCGAATTATAATTAAAGCCTAAAATAAGTACCTATAGACAAAAAGCTAACTTGTATCAAGTTGTAGAAGTTATAGTTGTATTTATTTAAAAGAAGAATCTATCTCAAACAAGATCGTTTGTTTTCTTTAAATTGTTGAAACCTGTTTTTTTTTAAATTATTACGTGTACGTATTCAAGAAGAGAAGAGAAATTATCACAATGCACGCCAGTTTCTAATCTAAGTACGAGTATTACGTAACATGACAAGATGTATTCGTGAGTATTCGTCTTTCTTCTCCTTTGATATGTACCGCTACAGAAAAAGTTGAGGGGCTGACAAATCCGACGTTTTCGGGACCAATTAACGTCATCATTTCTTGAAATTGGCCGATTTTGCTTCACCGCCCATAAAAGAAAGACAATATTTGCATTTCGCTTAGATAATAATTGTAAAAGAACTGAAGTAATTAATGATGTGTTCTTGTGTTCTGTCTTAAAACACATAAGGTATGTGTGCCAAACAGAAGCTAAAGATCAAAGCATTTTTTTTTCTGTTTTTATTTTTATTTTACACAGATAATAAGTATCGCTCTTAAATAAAATAAGCTTTGGCCACAGCCAATTAAAACGACAGAATTGAGCTTGGTAGTCCTTCAGAGAACTCTATATTGAATGTTAACACTGTTTAATGCACTGTTTTTCCAAAAAATAATAGGCACCTGACGAAAAACACGTTTCAAGACTTATTTCAGTTCCCTTACTAAAGTAAGTGTTATCTATACTAATATCATTAAGCTGAAGAGTTTCTTTGAACGCACTCATCTCAGGAATTACTTGACCGATTTGAAAAAATCTTTTTGTTATTTATAGGTTATTTATAGAGGAAGGATTCATTAAATATAGAAAATTATGATTTATACATTTACCCGACCGGAAATCGAACCCGGAACCTCGGAACGACGACGCCTTGAAACCAGCGTGCTTAGGCACTACACCACGGAGGTCGTCAAACCATAATTGGTCATTTAATTCCAAAAAATCTATTTAATTAGCTTAAACTAAATTGTATGGCGGTACAACGATGAGCGTGGTTTTATATTCCATAATATTATGATTTTCTTCAAGATCTGAAAATGCGGTTTTAAAGGTAATAGGATCATCTGTAGTATGCTCTAGTGCATTCATTATGCCAATTTTAAAGAAGCTTAACTCCAAACTCTGTTGGAGCTTATAACTGCTTAGTACAAAAATAAGGCTTGCTATAAGAATGATTTATTGAAAACGATGATTCAAGAAACAATATTGAGTGTGCTCAAAAATATTTGATTATAACTTTCGAGTTGTTTTACCTTCTTAAGGAAAAGACGTTTCACGAAATAAGATCAACTTTTTTATTATAAATCCGATCTCTTGTGCCAATTTTTGGTTCTGGCTTCTAAATTGAAGAAGTTTTATACAAACTTACTCACGGCAATAAAGTGTATTTGGTATCAGGTTTGAGAAGATTCAATCACAGTTGACTCAATGTTTCGTGAAGCTACCTTTCTTTGTGAATCGAGTAAATCATCGCGATTATAAAAATATTTTTAAAGGTTGTCTTAATTTACTGAAGCATAGGCAATTTGTCTCTAAAATCTGGTTCATATTGCGCTTATGGTGGTTTGTCTTCAAATATGTTTTCCTCTTTTCCTAAGTATTTCTCTTAAAATGTCACGTAGCGTCACAATACCCTTTTCTTATGAGCATCCTTCACACTTTTCTTTCTTTGAGATTGCGTAATGTTGGTGCCAGAAGAGTGCAAGGTGATAAAACGCACGCACATTTATTGCCACCGTGTGCTACCGGCACGTATGAAAGCTTTTAACTGAGTGTATGTACATTGGCCAGCAAATCAGGTTACCCACTTTTGTTGCAAACTAGCCCTTATCACAACGGAATAAGATACCGCAGTGTTTACTTTGACGTGCTGTCGTCCGTACTTAGAAGCATTTCTAAGACCAATAACGCCCCTACGAAAAGTAGGCCAGATTAGACCTTGAAAAGTAAAACCCATGTCATGCAATGTCAAATCGTACTTTAGAGATAGGACGAATAAACTATCACTGCATAATAGGGAGCGTCATATTATTGTTAACTTTACAAGATTATTAATATGAGAGCGGTTACGCACTCTGTCCAATCTAGATTCGTGAATTTACGGTTCAGGTAGTCGTAGAAATATTTATATGGTAGTATTTGCTCTAGGTTCGATTTTACGGATACAGATTCGATATCATGACTTCCAGAGGCCCTATTTTTGAAATACTCGCGACAAGATGGCGAATGATATTCATTGATTATACTCCAATTTTAGAATGAAAACCAGTTAAAATCCATTCAAAAGGGATTTAAAAAAAATATATCTCAATTTTGTGAGTACTCGTCTCTCTCGTCTTTATTCACGGTATTTTCGTTGATTTTTTATTCGTTTTCGAACGCAAATAACACGCCATATCCAAGCGAGTGATTCAAAAATAGAGGCCCAGGTCGCTCTCGCTGGCTGTGTTGAGTAATTATTAACAAATATTTCTTATTTTAGGTAATTAAGTGTCACCAATTAGTTCCATTTACCGCGTAGCACTGGCAGTGGCAACCGTTTGGAAATCACATGATACTTATGTGTGCACTTAGCATGCGTGGGAAAACAGTTTGATATTAATGCTTCTACGAAGAGACTACATTATGGTTGACTGTTTTATCGCAAGCGACCGCATTTCTTTACCGTTTAGTGACGACGACCACGGAAATAGAATGTTGACGTAGCCATCGGGATGAGGTAGCCAAAATTATGATTAGCGTAAAGGTCATTGTCTCACTTTGACCAAGTTTTATTGCCTACACCCGTCAACAAGAAATCTTTGGAGTCGCTCATATTTTTAGTGAGCCACGAAATGAAAACATGTTTTTAAGAATCGCAGACGTAATGGACCAAGATGACAGATTTGCAATATTCCTAAGAGAAACGCAATTTGAAAATAAGAAGGCGCACATAGACATGTGTAAGACTTCAGAAATACAAATAAGCTTATTTTCCACAAACAGCAACATACGGATTTTGAAACTTGTGCAATCTTAAGTTAAATAGAATTCGGAATTGAGTTTGTGTTGTTCTGGTATTGCCGATAAAAGGGCATATGCCCAACTGTATATTCAAGTTTTTGAATAAGATGGCGACGTGTATTAACCTATCCGAAATATTTGTTGTTACCTTCAACTACTACCTGCAACTCGTACATATACATAAAGTTACTGAATGTATTTCGGTCGGTGCTCGGTCAACTTGCGTTACGAGTATATTCATTTCTATTGACCAACCTAAGTGCCTAACCCTGAGGCAAAGGAAAAACGCTCAGTCTGGCGTCAGGTTAGTCCATCAGTCTGAACTGACACTAGAATGATTGTCATTACTGACTTAAAAAAGAAGGTAATTAATTCAAAGTGTATGCATTTGATATCGTCGGAAGTTGAGTTATAATATTTGAATATGTCGTTCTAGTAAGGCTTCCAAAAATGTGTGTATCAATGCGTTATATGTTGGTATGCTTGTCTACGGATTTCTTAATAAGAAAAGGTCATAACGGGATGATATTTTTTTAGTTCAAAACATTTATTTCGGGATATTGAGATTTTGTGACCACTCATATAAATTAAAAATGTATGTAATTTATGTATATATGATAACATTTAGTATATTAATTAGGTGAAATAGCATCAAGAAACAGCAAAATTTAAACTTAAATAGAATACATACAGGAATACAAATCATTCATTTATTTAGATTATGTTACCATACTTGTTAGGATGTTAGGAAATTACAAAAACGTCACAAGAAATATGAAAAAAAACATGAAAAATATTTTTGGTTTAATACACAATGATGTATATTTTCGGACGTGTATAAAATCCTTTTAAATGATATTACACTATAAAGACTTCTGAAGTTTTTTGTAATTTTCCCAATTTTTGCAGGGGGCGTTGGTTCATCAAATATTTTGTATCCGACTATGAATATTATACCGAATAGTGTTTAGGTACTTAGGGTTAAAAAATTTACCTCTAGTATCCGTGTGCCAAACGGCAAACCCGTACATCAAAGCACATGTGTCAGACAAGGCATCGAACCCTCAGTCTTACGATGATCCCGGCGCATGCCTATACCACTCGGCCACCGACACATTGGCAAGCCTGTTGAATTGTAATATTTTGAATGCGTAGGTTACAAACTTTTATTTTCACATTGCCCAAAGTAGATATAAATTTTTGTGTATAGTTATTTATGTAAGTAGAAGTTACGAACTAATATCTATGTGCTCTTTAGATTTATTTACTTTTATTCTGTGATTTCTTATTATTTTTTAAATGAGGTTCTTATAGCGACGTTTTCGTTAAACTAAACGTTGGTTTTTTGTACAAGTATAGGAATATCTTGTCAATCTCTGGCTGCCGGCCAAGGTCGCACAGTCCAGTGTCCACTCAATGGCTAATAGTGGGTGAAAACTACAAAAATTCAGATAGCTGGTCACTGCACTTTTTTACTTCCCAAAACTATTTTTTGTATGGAATTTGAAGATCTATAAATTATCGTTAGTATGTATTTGTTGTTTATTGTTCGTGAGTTAGGCGAGTAAGTGTCGTTTGCTTTTACATATTTATAGAAATATGTTTGCCGATCCTCAAATACTATTTAATTAAATGTATTGAACTAAACAGTTTTACGACTGTTACTCTACCGTAGGTTCAAAATTAGTTGAATTTCTGCCCAGTATTTTAAAGGGATTTTACCTAGGAAAATAATATCAGTACAGTGTATTTTCAAATTACGGATCGTGAGTAAAACATTTCACAATAATTTTCGTTAAAGGTTTAGTTAGACCATTTTCTAATTATCACTATCCTTATTCTGTAGTAGTCAGTTTAGATTAAGGGATTGGGCACACTGGTTGCAGTTTGCGGTCCGATAATAATGACCGCTTGCGGACAGTTTTGTATGGATCGGACCGCAGACCGCAACCAGTGTGCCGAATCCTTTAAGAACAAAATAGACCCTAAGGATTTGAGTGTTATTTTTTCACTTGGATCGGTCAATGTCGTAGGTCATTGTTTCCGAAGACCCCACATTAATTAAGTGCGTGTCATCTCCCACGCCGGTGCGCCCCGACCCTCTTTATCTCCTTTTGTAAAGTGTCACTCGCCCGCATCTTGTCACCCTTTTTCTTCCGATGCTATTTTGATTTCGTCGCAAAATTGGAGATATTCTATTTTTCAATATTACCGATGCGTAATACGGGCGAGGAAGGAAACATCAGTCATTCATGGACGTACGCTGTAAATGGCTCTGCTTTCTGAATTGTGAAATTGGGGCCGTATTATGATTGCTATGAAACCCTTAACTCTTTTCAACTACACGAGTGTATTGATAAAAGGTACAATAGATTTCAGACTCCTATCGCGCAGACGCGCGATGTTGTAAAGCATTCGTAACGTCAGGCGTGTAGTTTAAATAAAAAGCCGTTAAGTGTTTTTATTTTAAATGTAATTCTTACTAAATTATGTTTGTGAGGTGAGAAATGAGGATATTAAATATCGACTGTGCGTATATTGATCAAACAAAACATCATCCATATCGTATCAGATAGAGCCCAAACATGGTTTGGTTTAAATATTATTTGTGTTTTAATTCATTAAGAATAGCTGAAATAAAATTAGGTTCTTGATTTTCGGGAGTGCCTTAAAAAGTCCATTTCAAATGATATCATATCACACACATTAGGTAAGTTTTTTTATTTCCCACTAAAATATTTGGTGCACCAATATTTGGTTACACTGAGGAGAAGATAACTATTTTAGTTCCATCAAGTATATTGTGACTTAAACAATAACTAATAACGAAGAAAATTTTTAAAAAAACTGGCCAAGTTTCCGTTTCCGTTTGAGTCCGAGTTCCGTGCCAACTTTAGAGAACCACTTATTTCCACTTAGCCAAAATACCACATTTTTTTATAGCAAATATAACTTGGTTCTTCAGACTATTTGCATAGATAACAAAGTTATGTTTGCGGTTATTGAAAATGAGCTCTATCTCGAAAACTACTAGTTCGAAAACGATATCAATCGTTCAAACCAATTTTAGTTGAGTTTTTTTTTCAACTCATGTGAAGTCGACGCATTATGTCAACCTTAACGAACAGCAGCAGTTTACGTACGCATGTCATGCACCGACTTCATATGTGTTTGTTTCTCCTAATAGCGTTCGATTTTTGTTTTATTTAACAAGCATTGATTATGCAATGTGATTATAAGTAATCGAACGACTCCTTTATATTATGTTTATTTTTGTATTTATAATGATTTTCTTCCACAGAGCCAGGCGATGCGAATCGTGCGTACCGTAGGACAAGCATTCGAGGTGTGCCACAAGATTCAGCAGGCCAACGCGCCTGACCAACCAGCCCCTTCCACATCTTCAGCCATCGATGAACCTGCCCCCAATGATCTGAACAGCGAAGCTGCACCATCTAAAGGTCAGTCATAACAACCAACTGGGTGACTTACGTAAGTACAAAAACGAGTTAGAACGAAGGGTGCGCTGTTGATCTTAAATGAGCAACATTTCTACGACACTATCTTGCCGGCAACCTATGCTCATGAATGTCAAAGCTATAGATTTCTACTGCTTGTTACTGATCGTACTGTATGTTAGAGATGTTGTCCAACAATATCAGGCAACGTTTTTTTTTTCTTCAAATTACGAATATCGCGTGTATTGAGTAGTAACTCAATACATGCAGGTACTCGGTTTATTACCACTGAGTCAGTATTTTTGTTACGGTAAAACAATATTGACGTCAGTTTCGTTTTCTTAATGTTCATCATCAATTATAATACAATCATATAAATAAATAAAAGACTTATTCTTCCCAATTTTTGTTCTATATTGCATTTATGAATTGCCAACGGTCGAAGAGTCCTCTATAAACCAATACAATTTTTGTTGCGCCTCAATTTATGGAATTGAGAGCCGAATCGTTGGGATTATCCGTTCAGTTATGATAGTTTTATTGCCAAGTAAGATCCAGACCCGTAATCCAGAGAGGTTACTGAGTGGACAATCCAATTACTGGGCTGTCAACTTGCTCTGGTCCGTGCAAACACTCCGTGTTGTTAATCTTCTTATCTATCGCGTAACTGCTGGCGACGGACTACCCCTGGCCATTCATAACCACATTTATTGTCATGCGATTTTGAACTGAGCGAATTATTTTTTTGTACACAAGCGAATTGCTTTACTATGCTACAGCGAATTCTTAGTTGATGGATGTTTTCTGATTCTTACACTAGTGTTGTTTTGTAGATGAATTAAGTTATTTTTTAGTTATAAAAAATGTCGGTCTAGCTAGATTCATTAACATGTGTTTTGTTTCGTTGACCACTAAATAGTGTCTAGTGTAGTGACTGAACCTGAATTTTACTAAAGTTTTGAAACTTGACAGGCAGGTGAACTTATCTTTTTGGTTTACTTTTTACTGACTTCAAAAAAAAATAAGTAGAAACGTTTTAAATACAAGAACTTCTAAGAACATATGGAAGTAAACTGGATAACCAATTATTGATAAACTTATTAGCAAATAAAAGTTTTAAAAGATTGTTCGATAGTTAGTAAAATGTCGCTATCATTATGGACGACCACTTGCACTCTGAACCGTCCTTCGAATTATTCATTGTAGCTACCTGCTTGGGAGAATCAACAATCCATCAAGATCAGAATCGATGATTGCGCGTCACAGCTGCAGAGCTAATTCGCTATTTCGGAGCAATGATAATGGCTAGCCTTGGGTCTGTCATTTATTAATGATCGTCCTTTTTACTTCAGGCGTTGCAATACGGTATAAATCCAAACCTACCACCCGGGAACAGTAAGCGTTGTTTTAATCGCTTAATCAAACGTTTATAATAATAGTAGCATGCCATTAAAAATACCATTGCTATTAAACGAGTCCCAAAGGATATTAATAATCATATCTTTAGACTCTAATTTAATAAAGTGTTAGATACAATTGTTCCATTATCTTCACATCTGTAAAATTGCACGGAGTTGGGTGCACAAAGCTGTAAAATTTAATTTAATTTTATACAACCACGCAATTATTAAAATACATACGTAATCTTAATCAAGGTTGTTTAATCAGATCACCACAATTTCACCTAACTTCTATTCTCTTTGCTGCGACGTGGGCGGCTTATAATTAGCTTTTATGTATCATTTTATGACATCCGACGCGTATGAAACAGCTGTTTTAACTGGAGACGTCATATGACTATACCTCCACATACTTATAGGTACGAGTATAAGCAAGCTGCTGCCAATATCGACTATTCTGCTTATGATACAATGAAAGCCTCCAGTGATAATTGAATTTGATGTATTATAACCGAATTTAATTACCTGCTGACGCTTTATTGCCGTTTCTTTAATCCATTTGTTTAATTCGCAACAACTCCGATTAAATGTTGATATATTGTTTAGTACTCACTCATTCTCATCTACACGAGCAATCAGTGTGCGTAGGCACAAATTTAAATGCTAGAAATAGAAATAAAATTTACGCTATATCGTATTCTGTAGGACAAAATCATTGATATTTTATTTTTTTAAATGCAATTCAATTCAGTTCCAAACCAATGAATGTTCAATAATTTGATTAGTCACTTATCGGTCTTTTCTTATAATTTTATTTATTGAGTTAACTCAGCGGGTTTTTGAACACATTTGTGACAATTACAACTAAACTTATGGAATCTAGTCAATTAAAGAGTTCCATGGCAAATAGGTGTCATGTACAATTAGCAGATATAGTACAAATGTACAAAACTAAACAAGATTTGATAATTAGTAACTTAAACATGTAGTTAGATACAACAAATACATTATACCAGACAAACATTACTAGTTTCATTACCTTTTTAAAATAAGTACAGTATATAAGATATTAGTTATTGAGTTATATGCGTATACAACCCAATAACATAAATCACAAAACACTGTATTGTATTAGATGTAACATTTTATTTTTTATGAACAGTACTTAACTACGTTCTTTACGTTGAATCCGAAGATTATTTCGCGTTTAAAAATGTAATTTAATCTTCATAGGCGGTTCTTTTTCGTAATTACCATATTAAATTTTCTGTACTTTGAAGAACTCATAGATGTAGAAGCACAAAATGCATTTTGGCAATTTGGTAAGTAGTAAAACCGCATATAACTTTAATACACAGATTTATTTTACGACGCATTTTACAGTTCGTCTGCCTGCTATTTGTAAACGTCTGTTTCACTTACGACCAATTCAGGTTCATTGTCAGTCACTCGATCGCATAAAAGCATTTCATTGACTTGAATGATTGATGGAAAGGTTCGCTTTTTATGAATTCTATTAAACGTTAGCGCGTTAACGGTATACAGGGTGGTCTAAGAGGTGACGGCTTTTTTTCAATTGATTTCTAATACCTGGGTGTCTATTAATGAAGGAGCTAAAGAAATCATAACGGACTCTATATTTAAATGGTTATTTCACTGAGCACTAACCCCACAGAAGCATCAGATTGTGGCGTTTCGGAAGCAGGGGTGGCGTCTGTGTCAAAGAGCGCAGAAGAAGGTGCTGCTGGAGTGAGCGAACCGTCCAGGCCTAACCACTTAGATCTGCTGCCTCCTCCGCCTAGGAAAGATGGGAAAAGGTCGCCAATGGTACGTATTCTTCTTACTAATATGCCTGGTATTATTATAAAGAAATTAAATAAACCAAGGTTTCAAAACAAGTTATCCACTTTAACATTACTAAAACCGGAAACCAAAATCAGCGGAAAAAAAACCCGGGATCTCGGAGGTCATCTATATGTTGCGAGTCTGAATTTAGGAAGATGTCGCATCGTTATAGAGGTAAGCAAGTATTCTGAAAAGTTTAAATAATTATTCTCATTATTGAAAGTCATGATTGTATTTATTTAAAGCTATGTTCAAGATAAAAAAGATAAACTGTCGAGCAATACGGTCTATGCCTAGTTTGACACATGACGCATGCGGTGGAGGCCTCGAGGCCACGCGACGGATTTTGAACAAAGGAAGTTTATGAGGGGAGCCGCACGTCACCGTGACGTATCGCTTGGAAAGGGTTCCATACATTCTCATTAGTTCTGTGATAGCGAGCGGCTTCGAAGCTCTGCATTCGTCCAAGTTACACAGGTCGCATTTCCTGGAAGTCTACCTTTTGTCTTGGCGTAAAGCGACATTAGGTTGGGCGAATTTTGTGTGTTTGTTTTTGTTTTCTTATGTTTGTTGTTTGTCAAAAGAAGGTACTCAAAAAATAAAATGTGAAAAATATATTCAGGAAGTAAGAAAACATAACCATTTCATTATTATCTTTTCGTTTTTGTAACCTTATTGCGTTTGACAGATTGTGTGCTGCTGTAGATTGTTATAGCATTTAATTTATTTTGCAGGTAATTCGTTATGCAAATGAATGCTTTTGATGTAGGTCCTTGCACTGATTTCTCATTAAGTATAGAGTTTTTTTTTCATGTAAACGAATTTTCCTCATTTAATGATGTAAGTAACGTTTCTTTGCACGAGCGCGATTCTTTTCTTTTCGGCTTTTAGAACGATTTTAATTAATTTTGCGAAATACAAGATGACAAGATGGCGTAATGGCGTAGAAAACAAATTGTTTTGAAAAAAAAAGAAAACAAAAGAGTAGCTAGTGCTAGTGTGGAGTCACTTCTATGCAACTCTACAAATAAAAAAAATATGATAAGCCTAATATATGACAGTGAACATATAATAATAATTAAATCGCATAAAGTTGCATAATAAGTATACACATCTCTACCGTAGAAGTGACACCTAAAGTGGTAAGCTTTTAAATATTGTAGCTAGAGTGTTTATTGATTCAAGCGGTAGATTTTTAGTTAAATGAAAGAAAAATATATATATATAGTCAAAACAAATCATTTTTTTTTTCTAGTATTTTGGGAAATTAATCGATGGTTGTAAAAAAAACATACTAGATATTCATTTTTCTAACAAAGAGTAGATTTAAAGTTACTACTTTTTACTAACCTTGAGTTATTATGTATTAAGCTTACAATTTTCACTGAAATGTCCGAGCAAAAATTCGGGAAACATCAACTTTTTACACGAAGCGTCCCATTGCGTAATGATAATGTCATTATCTAATATTATGTTCAATAGAAGTTAAAATATTGAAATAATATACAGTTGCGCTTATCTTTATTGATTCATTTTAAATTTTTATCTCCTTTCCATATTGCACTTGAGGACTAATTAATTTAAATAGGGCGTTAGGGTTAGTTTTGAAGACTAAAAAAATGATCTTTTCATTTTAATGGTTAATAGACAATATATATGTCTGATAAGCTTTAGGAATACAAGAACAAAAAAGTTTTTTTTTAAAATTAATTTTACTTTTCCCTTATCTCGGTAACATCACAAACACGGAAATTTCACATGTTGGGGCTGTCACTTGTCTCCCGCACGCGTTTTGATGTCGGGGCTTCGAGCTAAAAGTCACGACCCCTAAACACGGTCGGCCTGCACTTAGCGTACGTGCTAAACTCTACTTTCCTCAACCTTACGATACTATGTTTATCCAAACAAATGTGTCCTTCATAAAAAAATCACAAATTTCTAAACGTAGTCTTCGGCGACCAAGTCTAATCGTATTGCCTAAAACACGTACTAAAGTAGGAAAAAAGAGTATCACCTTTGAAGGAGCCAAATTTTACAACAGCATTCCATCACATATTAAAAAAATAGATAACACCAAAAGTTTCAAGTCGCACCTATTTAATTACATTATAGATCACTTTTAAATCATACCATGATAATGTAAAATATTATACGTGAAACGTATACTAGTGGTAACCTAGAATAAGCTTAGTATTTATAATTTCTCATGTAAGTGGATTTTGTAATCTTTTTTGAGAATAAATTCTTTAAACCTAAACCTATGTCGAAGCGTTTTCTTGAGTATTATATTTCAAAAAGACAATTTCCAAGAAAATCGCAGCGAACTATAGAACAAAACTCCGTGGAGGGGATACATAATGCGTTTTCAAGCTCCGTAGTAACCTGACCTTGAAGATGTAGCGCAATACATTGGAAAGTTATTTTGTGTAAAGCAAAAATTTCGATGCATATTTGAAACGGCTCTATCTAACAAAAATTTATGTTAAGCAAATCTTCAATCAATCATCAAAAGGTATACGAACAGGACAGTCTTTAGTCAACAACTACAAAATAAAACCAAAAAATAGCCCTAAAATAAAACCTTAAAAAATATTTAATACTTTACTAGTCCGTGGACCATGGATATTATTTAAACCATGAGTATTAATTATACACTAATGCGGTATCTTAATGTACAATACAAACAAAATACAAACATTTTTTATAATAAAGCTATGTGAAATCACGTCCAAGAGTGATTGTAGTTACATTTAACCAGTGATAAATGGACAAAAAAATATAATAACAGGTTACAAAGTAGCTTTTGAAGCATCCAAGATATTTAACTTGAAAGTTAAAAGGAGGTTACTGATGGTCCACCACACTATTTTCTAATTTTTTGATGAGGCAAAATGCTAAATAATTTTAATCTTAATTTTGTTAATCTTAACATACAAAAATAACACACAACTCTATTCTGCACATTATCAAGCAAAGCTGTTAAAACTGTGTTTACTGAACAATTATAATTTAGGAGATCTTATCGCTAAAAGCGATCTCTTCGAGGTAAGCCTGGGGTAATTTTTTCTGTTTAGAGGTTTTTTTGCACTGTTAAAAACCAGTGTGGTTTGTCTACAGTGCGTTGGCCAGAAAAAATAGGTAGCCGTAATACATTACAATAACCTACTTTTGTAATAGCGTACTTACGTAATAAAGAACTTTAGTAAATTTAGCTTAAAATGAAAGTGTGTAAGGCCCGTATTTCGCGACGTTGGTAAAATAAGGCTTTACACACTATGTACGACGAACATTCCTTAGAATATTCGTCGAATATAAAACAAAACGACAAATTTGCAAACGTCACCTATTTTTCAGCAATCATTTAAGTAAATGTCATTTTAAAATCGGTCATTTTATATTTTTAATAGCCGATTTTATTAACGTCAGATAGATAACACTTATCTGACGAAATAAGTATATAGTGTCCAATTTTAAAATGTCATTTACATAAATGATTGCTGACAAATAGGTGACGTTGTCAAATCAGGCGTATTGTGTATTCGACGAATATTCTTTATCTGACGTTGGTCAAATCAGCCCTTAGTATTATAAAATAAACCGTATACCTAACAGCTCAGAAACTGTTTAGATAATTATTTATATGCGAATATTATACGCATGTTATTCTATTAGAGTAAGAAAATATTGGTCTTAATATTTTGCGGATTTAAAACGTTCTTAACGTTTGGAGGTAGATCATTTTTGAACCGGGGAACCAAATATTGTTCACTTTATGCGCCGTACATATTACGAGCCGGTGCCGTGGGCAAGCGCTTCTGAGCCCTACATACCTCGCGTGAATATCGGGTGTTCAATTTTATTACGAAGGCTGCTGTTAAAAAACTCTTTCAGGAAATTGTGTTTAAAACGATTTTGACTAGATAGTATTTTGAAATGCCTAAACAGACCAGCCTCGTCGTTCTTGCAGCACTGATCTTAGGTAGATAAGTGACTTTATCTTGTCTCATTAACATCCAATATATTTATACCTAAACCTAACAATAGAGAAAGCAAACATTATTAGCAGCACAGTTAGTCGAACAATTCAAAGCAATTTTCACTATTAACTCAAATTGATTGGCGACCACCGCCACAGTTGTAGAGCAATTATAGCTCGATTCTGAATATTCAAATCCCCTGTGAAATCTTCACACAAAATCCAAGGCTTTAGAAGAGCAAACATCAAAATAAAATTGGAACTGGATAGAATTTTCATATTGTTTGGCCTTATTAGATTTAGCAATATTAATAGTATGAATCCCTTTCTTGTTCTTTTTTTTTTCTTTAACTCGTACTTTTTTAATATTATACTAAGGCCGGATTGCGCATGTCAGGGACAAACGTATATAAGTAAGTTATATTATTCAGTTTGATTAATAATGCTATTATAACTCGTAGGTTTTATTGGGTACTACTGACTCTTAATAAATTAAAAGTTATTTTTCTTATAATGAAGTCGCTACCAGGCCATTGTGATATTTTAGGGGCAGTATTTAACTGCAAATCGAAAAATATGCCTAAAGTACAGAATAAAAATCGAATCCTAATCAAAAATACTGATCGCACGGCAATTTTGTTGTGCAAAGCTTTTATGAATGCATATCTAATAATAAATAGCGCCCAGTAAATCTATTAGCTTAGGTGGACTTGCGCATGTTGATTTAACCCAGGATTACGCTAATCCTGGATTAAATCTTAATTTTGTCTCTGTCAACGTCAAATGAACTGACCGAGAGAGAATGATAACTTAATCCTGGATTAGCGTAATTCTGGGTTAAATCATCATGCGCAAGTGGGCCTTAGCATAGTATTTTTGAGCTGAAAAAATTGAAATCTTAGCAACAATTTATGTTCGTGGCGCAATGCTATTTATTAAAAAGAGAAGCTTTTTTGTGAATGTTTATCTAATAAAAACTAGCGCGCAGTAAATTACATTTTTTTTTTAAAACTTCTCTTAGTTATAGGGTTCCGTAGCCGAATGGCAAAAAATGGAACCCTTATAGTTTCGTCAAGTCCGTCTGTCTGTCCGTCCGTATGTCACAGCCACTTTATTCTGTAACTATAAGCATCACAATGTTGAAATTTAGTAGGAAGATGTAATGAGATGAATGATGGGAGGGGCTCCCATACTAAAAGTGAAAAAATTTTTTTTGGTCAAACCTATGCGTGTGGGGTGTCTGTAGATAGGTCTCTTATAATGACATAGAGGTTCCTTAAACCATTTTCTTTTAAAGTCTTATGTTTCATAGCTAGACGATTCCAAAGTGGTAAAATGCCTCCCCCCCCATCTAACTTCTTAACTAAGCAAATGTAAATTTTGAAAAATATATGTAAAGTAGATGTTAACATATACTTTCAACGAAAATTGGATTGGACGGGATCGAATGAGACGTTTTGGAGATATATCACATTTTACTCAACCGAAAACATAACTTTGATCTTCATACAAACACTATGAAAAACAAAGTTATGTTTGCTGTCAACAAAATATTGTAGTATTTTACTAAGTGAAAGTAAGTGGATTCCCTAATTCAGTTAAAGTTGGCACGGAACCCTCAGTGCGCGAGTCCGACTCGCACTTGGCCGGTTTTAATTATTTTTTTCATGGTACAATGCCGTTTACCTAAAGCTCGGTTTCGTGATTGATAGTAATCTATTTACTAATAGTTTATAAATCGTTACCATTTGTTTGAATGTTATTGTTTATATTACTGAGTTTTTAATTGAAATTTTTAATTCTGTGTCCGTGTGTTTTGAACAAAAAATACCTGAACTGCTTAAATCAGGTATATTTAGTTCAAAACACGCATAATCATACATACTCAAACAGTGCTAATAACTTTTAAAACATTAGTTAACTATCGATCACGAAACCGGTCCTAAATGAAACACCATTTTATTTGTTATAATAACTTTTAAAATGCTTATAGGAAAAATGTTGCGAAAATAGGCATATTGCTAGGAGTGTCAGTATTAAGTATGTGCGCTTAGGTAAATTTGCTGTGCAATCAGTTATTGAGGCGGTGTTTAATCAGTAAATTTGATATGAAGGATATTTATTCACATTATTTTTTTTGTTTGTTGATTGTTCATTTGCTATGAATTAATTAATTTTAGGTTAATTTTATTAAATTGTTGTTTCTCAATTTCAATGTCCATGATCCTCCGACAAGATCCTTTTTGCGTTTTTATTTGAAAACTCGCCACGCCAAAGGGATTAATTTCTCTCTATACTCCACATGATACTTTTTTCCTAGGTACACTACTAAACAACCATCTAAAAATATTTTATGCAATAGGTACGAAGTTAAGTAAGAAATTACGAGAGGTTGCTCTCGGCTTCATTTTTGTTCGTACAATTAAATAAACATCATATCTGAGTGTTCTCATGCCGCTTGCTCGAGAAACAAAGCTAATAATTGCGTTTCCCTGAGGTCGCTTTGTCAACTTGGTGTCTTTGTCTAAGTCTACATAGCAGCCTTTTTTAAGACGGGGCGAAAGCAAACGAGGTATGAATTCAACATATAAAACGATTTTTGCCTTAATAAGTGAATAAAATTCAAAAAATAATGTTTTCGTTGTTATAAAGCGGTAAAAAGTTATTTTGGTTGTGATTTACTCTGAAGTTGATATCAATACTGTGTTATAATGATCGTTTGAATTCGTGAGTCTCAAAGTTTTCGACATTTTTTCACGTCAAAAGCATTGTTCATTAGCGTCGCTATTACAGATTGTTTATGGTATGCCTTTCTTCACAACATTTGTCTTTGATAGAGTAGAATAGGTTTAATCATTAAACTCAAGGCACATTTGTAGTCAGTCCGCATTATCATTTGTTTTTGAACTTAACATAAACATACCCTCAACCTTTGTGTTTCTCTATTATTTTATCCCCAAAGTACACGACAAGCCTCCAGGGTAAACCTTATTTTCTTTTGATAATACATTTTACTTTTAGAATTGAATTAATTTTATGTTACAATCTCATATTCTACTAATATAAAAGTTAGGTAAAGCAATTGTATTTTTTGAATGACACTATTATGTGTGGTTTTGGTTATTTTCTTTTAATTGCAAGCCAAAATAAAACAAGATACGAGGATAATTTTATTGAATGTAAAAGTTATGTCGTTATCATTAACAGTCAAAATATTTTTATGTGACATTGTGTAGCATTTAAATTTTCTAATATTTCGGACTTTATTCCGCACCGAACGCGTTTCTGGCCTAATCTCAATTTAGAACTTTTCTATCAAATATTTATCTACCTAATTATTTAGTTGTTAGTTTCAATTATTGTAGTAAAAATAAAACTTAATATTCAACATGCTGTTCACGCCAAGCTTGGGACTGTTCTAGCGTCTCATCAGCTCGTAGTGATGCTAAACTTTCAGCGCTGAGTTGTCGCCGAGCTTGCGTCTTTTGTTTCTACAACTTGTTAAGACGCTAATAACAAGCGTGCTGTTTACATCGAGATGTAGACTGTAGGTAATTTGGCAATACGTTCTGACAGTAGATATTTAGCAAGCTGCTTACGCCGAACTTCAGACCATTCTAGCGTCTTTGCAGCTCTATGGGCTGCCTGACGTATCTTTTGTTCAAATCTTGAGATTCAGCTTAAGGAACATTTTCCTCAAGTCTAGCTGTTTTCATAGATCGGCCTTAGTTGGTGTTGCATACTCGTAATTCTTAGGCTACTTTTGTTAGTTAGTTTTTATACAAAAAAACATCTTGATAGCTCTTCGGAGTGCCCTATGAGACAGGCGTAATGTACAGGCTCTCCTAATAAATAAATAAATAAATAATAATTAATAAATATCCTTTGGACATTCCCACACATCGCCATCTAGTCCCAAATTAAGCTACTCAAAGCTTGTGTTATGGGTGCCAGACAACGAAAATAATACTTAGATACTTTTTGTTTGTAAATACATACATGATATACATAGAAAACACCCAGACCAATACAAACAGACATGTTCATGCACACAAATGTTTCACCTACACCTGTTGATCACCTACTTGGTTTAAAGAAGAAAAAATACATTTTCGATTCTGGTTTTGTCAACCGTGTATCCAGTATACATACACGCAAAGTATTGCAATAAAATAAAATAAGACCCGGGCTTACAAACATTATATTCCCAGGTAACCACAGGAGGGAAATATATTTTCAAAAGCCTCCGTTGTGTAAGCGAGACGTGCAGTAAATTATGATCCTTTTGCCTACCAATTATTGAAACTCGGGGGAATAATTTTAACCCTCTGTTCAAACAAAACTTTTTGCGACTTTTTCTATACTTGCTTGAGAATATTCCGAACAAACAAAATCGAAAGAAAATAAAAGGTTGTTTTCCATTATATCATCCAAAGGTATTCTTAGAGCCAACACTTTTGTAATGCGGTATGTAGTGGATATCCTAATATTTTAAAAAAAAACGTCTAAGCAAGCAAGTTCAAGTGTAGAAAAAAAAGATTTAAAAAAAAAATGTATTAATGGATTACAAAAATACTAATAATTTTGAATAAGTAATGCCGAGAAGGATGGTCCATAGATGATGCTGGTCACCAACAGCTGGGTTTCGGATAAAATCATCATTCTGTCTTGTCAGTTTCATTGAGGTAGACATGTATACGAGGAGTGATCCAAAAGTAATGATAATCACAATAATACATAGTGGTTAATCCAAAAACAAAATTACGTAGTCTCCTAACAAGTCGATACAATTAGTTAAACTTTATTCTAGACCTATAACTTATTTTACAAAAAAAAAATTGATCTTGACTCTCTCAAAATGCCTTGTCGGCTATGTTCCTAAAGACTATAGGGATATAAATCACAATTATATGAAAGCCCAAATACTGCCATACGGGATCCCTGTAATCTCAGCTACGTGCGTGAAGGTCATGTGCCATATCCTAATTTTTTCACAATGTCTTCATTCGTGGATTTGGATGGGTGTCTTTTGCGATTTACATCGTCCGTAGATGTTCTTCCCAGCTTTAACCCCTTGGCCTAGCGTGCAACTGTGGAATATGGAGGAGCAGTCGAGACCCCCAATGTTTCCACAAAGTTATTTTATTTCTATTTTGATATTTTCACTTCAGTCCGTATCAAATGATTTTACCTCACTGGACTTATTGTCTATATCGTTATCTTTTATCTTTATAAAAATCGACTGTGAGAAAAGAAATTTAATTTACCTGCGTGGTTGTAGATGAAATCATGTATTATGAAAACTTGACAGTGGATGGGGCGTTGCCAATTTGGGGGGGAATGGGGTTCTGGCTGGACTCCCTGGACCCCTCCGCCTAGGTACGTGCATGCAGTGATGCTGTATGACAGACTGTGTCCACTCATAGTGTCCCTGTCCATATATTGATCTCTTCTCAGTATCAAATCTGTGATCGAACATCGATCTAGTAGTTTATCTAACTGTACAATTAAGTATTGTTCGTCATTATTAAAATACCGGTGAATGACACGTATATTAATTGAATAATTTGTAATCGACATAGCTTTAATCATAAAGAATACCTACTCTTATATGAAATAATTATCATTTCTTTTCTATCCAAGGTAATAACGCTTATCTCCAAAGACCCTAATCGGAAAATACTAAATAAAAAAGGTTGTAATTTCATACTACGACCTAAATGTTGCATTAAAATTAATATTTTTTACAGAGTTATTGTTCTTTTGGTAACCTTTGAAACTATCTGACTCGAATCTGTATGATTCTCACTAAAGCAGATCGAAATAGATATATTACTAACTGAAAATAGTATGAATTTCTAGTACTCATAATAATCGCACACCCACGTCGGATCAAGGAATAACAATAAATCACATCGATAATAATATCATCGGCTCCCGAACATAACTCGGAGAACCAGCATCGGGTAGTGTGATATCTACGAGTACCAATTTATTTCATACAAGTGATTCCGTGCCATTTCTATTGCGCAAATGTCTGATCTCACCCATTTAATGTTTTTCTTTACGTGTCTTTGTTATTTCTGCTGTTTGTTTTGAAAATTAGCCCGGTTTTTAGATTTGCAAATATTTTTATTGTCTTTCTATTGAAAGAGTTTAGATAAGAGTTCAAGAATAATAATAATGTTGGGAAACTATTACAAAAAGGTAATTTTCATTTCATGAACGATTGAAATTCGATTTGAAAATTATATATTTTTGGTTTTATAATTATTCAAATCATTAAATCTACTTCAAAAATAAGCCACAATCTGCTTCAAAAATGAATGATTATGATTATGAAACCTTTTTTTCACGTGTATATGTCTGAGTGTGAGCATGGGTTAAGAAAATTGTTCTTTGTAAAATGCATTAAACAACGTTACCATGATTGTCTCTTTGCTATTTTTTGGCTTTTTTAATGTTTCTCTTACATCGTCTAAACTCTAGTGAGATACTTTATTCCAATATGGTGAGGTATCACACAAAGGCCGGGCAGTCTATTTCGGGCATGTATATTCAGTGGTTTCGACCACCTTTTGCGTGTGTCTTAGCTTTTGTAAAACATAGCATTAAAGCAGTCAATATAAAATATATTGTCTTTACGACACTCAAGATACATTTTGCCCATTTTTCGGTTTTAATATCATTTTGTAGTACTAGTAGACGCAGTCAGTTTTGAAATCGAGCACACAACTTCTTTTGATGTGGTTGTTTAAAAATGGTGCCGTATAATTTAGTTACAAATAATTGTCTGCCGTTGTGGAATAGGCGTGCGTATTTTGTAATTAAAATTCATTCAATGAATCTTATCAAAGATAGTGAAAATGGATTTTAAAAAACTATACATTTAATAAAATTTAGACTTTAGCACTTAACTCATTACTACTGATGTATTTATCCAACTCAGTTCATTTTATCCCCGCGCCACAAGTGCGTTGGAGTTTTCAAGAACAACTTTTAGTAGAGGAGACGTTGAAAATCGACCTTCACCTATCTGATAAATTGATGGGACATATTTTTTATAAAATATAATTTAAAAACAAATACGCCTTTTGTAACTTGCCTCTCAAGTGTACATAGCCATTTTAATTCAATTCAGTTCAATTAATTTTTTTTTCCTCATTTTCACTCTTGTCTTTGAGTTTTATCTCAATTGATAGTTTTTTTTCACGCAAATATGCCTAGGTAGGCCTGTCTACTTATTTTCTGTGCATGACTACCTGGCTAGTAGATTTAAACAGGTATCTAAATCAATATAGGTAACTACATCGGTCTGCTACTGTATCTGATCTGAACTGATTCCGTGTATTGTAAACTATCAATTTAGATAAAACTCATTCGGTTATGACAAGAGTGACATCACTGACGATGAAATAAAATTGATTAAAGTAAATAAAAATAGCTATGAACACTTTTCGGTAGACAAGTAATCATATGCATATTTGTTTCAAAAACGTATTTGATTAAAAAACCGGCCAAGTGCGAGTCGGACTCGCGCACTGAGGGTTCCGTGCCAACTTTAACTGAATTAGGGAATCCGCTTACTTCTACGTAGTAAAATACCACAATATTTTGTTGACTGCAAATATAACTTTTTTTTATAGTGTTTGTAAGAAGTACAAAGTTATGTTTGCGGTTGTTGAAAATGTGTTATATCTCAAAAACTACTTGTTCGATCTCGTCCGAAACAATTTTCTTTGAAAGTATTTGTTAAGATCTACATTATATATTTTTTTCAAAGTAGTAGTTTAGAAGTAAGATGGGGGGGGACGCCCATTTTACCACTTTGGAAGCGTCTAGCTATGAAACGTTAGACTTTAAAAGACAATGGTTTTAGAAACCTCTACGTCATTTTAAAAGACCTATCTATAGACACCCCACACGCAAAGGTTTGACTAAAAAAATATATTTTGGTTTTAGTTTTATGTATGGGAGCCCACCCTTAACTGTCAATATATTTTATTTTATTGTATGAGAATCGGTAAGCGGTTAACAAGACACATGTTCCTACCAAATTTGAATTACAGAATAAAATGGCTGTGACATACGGACGGACAGACAGACAGACAGACAGACTTGACGAAACTATAAGGGTTCCACTTTTTGCCATTCGGCTACGGAACCCTAAAAATATGTCACTTCGAGTTATAAGATCGGTGAAAGGCTCTTAGACTATTTGATACTCGCTGCGGTCGAGGCCTTGAATTTTCCGCCCATTCATTATGCAAAGTTCTCGCGTGAGGATATTGAGTTTTAAATCGCAGCGCATTTCACAGTGACTTAGTAAGCTCGTAGCGTCTGCACTGTTGTATTAGGTGAACGTCGGGGACAAAGAATTCGCTCTCGGGAACCCTAGTCACGCTGTTTGTACACCACAAAGTGCTCAATATAAAACGTTTTTGCTGAATTGCAACTTGTGTATTCTATTTATCGGAGTTGCGTCTCTCTTTTGGCACGGCGAAATTGTTTTACATAAACATTCACTTGGACGAAACTTTTGAAACACACTATTGATAGTCAATATCTATTTATAGTAAAAAAAAACATCTAAAAACAAATCTCCGCGCAGCGATGCCAACGGGACGGTAATTACCGTATTTGTACGGTAATTTTAAGCCTCGTAGGGTTTTCCATGGCAGTTCCAAAACGGTACGGTATTTTTCGTCTACGGTAATTTGAAAATGAGGCAAAGGCTAGTATAATATCCAAATATTATACGCTATTTCTTTTACCTTATTCATGACACCTACAAATATGTGAAGTGTTTTTTCATGTTTATTATTATACAGATACAGGAAAATTTACTTTGATGTTTACCTTTTTGCCGGTTTCGCATTTCTAGGAATCAGAAACACAGATGAAATGTATCTAAGTATTGTAATTTTCTTAAAACATACTTGGAATTTATAATAAAAAAAGTCTGAAACAGTTTTAAGGGAATGCTTAATAAACAAAATTACTGACGTATTAACTCTGACAAACATACTGAACAGGGTATAAAGTGAAATGAAAAATAGATACGATGATGCAATCAAAAATTTAATATTGAAAAATTCTCTAACAAATGGCGAAAAACGTATTTCAATAATTGGAGAATCGAGTGAACGAAGTGAAGACTTATCAATAATTAAGTTATTATGCGCTATTTGCCTAAAATATCCATTTCATCGGGTTGAGCGCAATTTCGAGGCATAAAAATTCGGGTCCTTAAATAATTTAGATCCAAACCACAAATGTTTATATTACGGAGGTTCCAAAAATTCAAAATCTTCTAAAACTGTCAGATGATCAACAATGGTGATCAACAGGACATGATCAACAGGTACCACCCGTTTAACACTGATTTTAATTTTGATATACCTAATAGGGTGAATCGTTTAACTAAAGATTGCCGGACCAAGAGAGTCACCTTGTTGGCATTCAACCGCAGACGAGAGAAGGTGCTCCCAGCACATTAGTTTTTTGGGGGCCCGATGGCTCTATCTTTTTTCTTCAAGTCACAAACGTTGGAGTCGCTCGTGAAAGCAAAAAAGATTGAATAAAATTAACAAGGATGTTTATAAAAAGCACGTCTAGCTGTGGCCATCATTAACAAAGCGACGATTTATCAATGAGGGTGACGCAGGGTACCTTCCGGAGTTTAAACGTCGACTACTCTGACCACAACCGACCCAGAGCAGTGCCTCGACCACTCCAGGCCAGGCTCCCTCCTTACACTCGGGAGCCATGATCCCCCCCCCCCCCCCTTCTTCCTCTCTCGGGGGACCGGGTACCCGAACTTGATCGAAATATCCGTTTTCGGAACGCATCATGAGGCTTTGGCCGGGAGTTACCCTACAGCCCTACGTAGAGCCATGTGTCGACTGCTAGAGCCTGCCAACAGAATATTTCCACCGGGGCCCAAAAGCTCGACCTACGAAAAAAAAATGGTTAGACTTGAAACATAGATACGTAAAACATAGACTCTTAGTATGTTAAGGTATTTTATATTGAACATGTCCAGTTGTGGACAGGAATAGTTTTGTGGCAGAAGGGGAAAAGCGGTATGCGAATCACGTTTGATTTCTCTTTCACTTGTCCTTGACTCCATGTAGTGGAACACTGATTTTCGGTGATAATACGCGCAGACCAATTTTTGTTTAAATCTGAAATTTGAAAACCATTTCAAGATTATTAATCGTTATTAAAGTCAGCATTGTTGAAACTATTTCCATAAATTTTATGTCGAAATTGAAACCGTCAAAATAGTATTTCTGGGTGGCAAAACTATAACAGTCACGTTTTAACACTAGCTGGCTGCAAGCGAGTTGCACACGGTTGGCAATTATTTATTCAGTTATTAAACATTGATTGTTGTATAAGGGCTGATTTTTCAATAGTCAGATTAGAAATATTCGTCGAACAAAATACAATATGGCTAATTTGAAAGTGTCACCTAATTGTCAGCAATCATAGGTACCTGTCATTTTTAAAATCAGTCGCTTTATAATTTATCAGTCTGATAAGTTTTATCTGGCCATTGAACAATCGACCCTAAGTCTAATAATCAAGTTAGAGTCGATTCTACCAACGTCAGATAGGACTTATCCCACAAAATAAGTATAAAATGACCGATTTAAAAATGACATTTATGTAAATGTTTGCTGACAAATAGGCGACGTTTCCACGCCTAGTTTTGTATTGTATTTAACGAATATTCCTTAAATGACTATTGTGTGTGTGATGTAGTGTGAATGATTAATGATTAACGTCAAAAATCAGAATAACGATTTCATTTTTTATTTAATCTGATTAAAATTAATCAAATTGATTAAAAATATAATTGAATTATACCACTGCTCTGGGCGCTTTTTTGCAACTGATACAAGGCTATCGTTACTTTTATATATATAATTTATTCATATCATAAGGATGCAAAAGCGCTGTTTGTTTCATCTTTCAAGATTCCTATCTACCTAACGCTTCAATTTCACCTTAAATTCAGCACCACGGCACAGTTGGAAGCTAGAATCATTAACAGGGCCTTGACGTGGTTTCCTCTACTTAGGTATCATTAGACAAATTATGTATGTAGATAAGTCGTTCCCTATAACACATATTAACATCAATTCTGCCTTAGTAACGTACAAAATCCTCAGATAGTTTCAAAATATGGAATCAGCAATGAGTTATTTTAATAATTCTCGAACATTTACTATACACATAGCCTATTGAAGCTCGTTACTGTCATGTTTTGTTCTGATCATTAGAATCCATTGTCTTTATACTTGGTTGAATAAACCACATCCAAGTCTTTATACTTTACGTATTTGTGCCGTCTCTTGCTATATGTAGAAATAGGTAAACTCTTGTTATAAGCATAATTCGTTTATTATAACTGTTTATTCACACTTTTCGAAACCTACTATTGCAATTAGTCTCTTACACCACAAACATATAATCGCCTTCCACATCTGACATTTAAATTGAATTTGAGAGTCTTCTACGCACTCTCCTGTTTCCTTTTTTCTTCTCTTACACCTTAAGTTACTTTGCACCTCTGAAAACTTAATAGGGTGAAATCATAATCAAATAAAAATTTCAATTTTTGTCGCAACTAGCCCAAAAAGGAACTCAAAACACAAAAAAATGCTTCGATAATTTTCTTTCTTTTTTACGGCACTATTGAATCAAAACTTTACTTCTGTAACCCGTAGTAAAATTAATTGAAGACGACACCGAAATTGCACGCTTCAACCATATGGGAGGGAGATATCGATTCGTTTGGTGTAGGATGTACTGCATATTTTACAGTTTTTTTCTTCCATTCATTTTTTTATTGGTGCGCTTCTATAAACTAAGTTCAAACGAATGAAAACATGTACATACATATATATATCAGTCTATCATCACTTATGTATGTGTTAATACATACACTTGGTTTAAAATTATGACATTTCTAAAATAATGGGGCGTTAGAATTTTCGAGATATAAATAAACAATATGCTTTAATGTCAATACTAATTCGCAAATATAACGTATTGTGCACGTCTCAAACTTTTATACCATGCAAATCATTCGATTCTATTTTACTTTATTTATGTAAGTAAACGAGCAAGAGGCAAGGCCAATTTGAAATTTATCAGATCGGAAATATCTCAGAAAATTAATAATCCGGGATTATTAGGACGTGCTCGTCATCTGTGCATAAGGGATTCTGTGTCATATTGCTTGTGAACGTCTTTTTTACAAGTAATAAGGAAGGATTGCAGAATACTATTTCTTTACTCCAATTCAAATGTTTATTTATTTTATCAATTAATCACAACTTAATACGATCAGCGTGTACATCGAATGTTGTCCAAAAAATAAAGTTCTAGCCTTATACATACTTTTTTTTTTCAAATAATTTTGTTTTGGCTAGTATAGAAACTAATAAATATCCATTTGACCAACTTATGCATTCTTTATTTTCTAATTTTGTTTTATTTTTATTTAGGATTAAAATCAATTGTACAATCCTCTTAGTAAACTTGATAAGAATGTTTAACATTTTTGGACAACCAACAATTTTATCTACAAACAAATATAGTTCTTAATTAGTTCGTAATCTTAAGGTGTAACAACAGAATTCCAGTTCTGCCAAAACTTTACTTTCCAATTCAATGGCCCGTCGCATTCCAACGTGGGCATCAAAGGCTTACCTACTGATTTTCTTTTTCACGAATCATTGATTGAATCTTATTCACGTCGACTTGATCACATACCTGTTATTTTCCAACAGCGCACTACACCCGCGCCGAGCATCACGCTACCAGATTTACCAGAATGCGTCCTCAACATGGATCTCAACACGAACGGGGAGAGTGCCGACGACACGACACCCTTAAGCTCACAACACCAGCTCAAACTCCTAAGGGAGCGGCTGGAGCAGCAAGTGCAGCAGACTAAGGCTGCTGTTGCACAGCTACTTCTGCTAAGAGATCAGCTTGCAGCAGAGCAGGCCGCGCGCTGTGAAGCCCAGGTAAGGGATTAAATTTAACGACGGTAGTTTTTCACATAAACAGGTAAAGGCAGCCGCTTACAGTACGATGAAAGAACCGACGTTCTTTCGAAAGTCTTTTCGTACTTTTGACTTGTCAAAATGGATAAAGTGGGTTTGTGTAAGGTATGTTCACACACTTCAGAGTTCATGTTCTGTCTATGTTTAACGCAACGATGTTTTATTTTAGCTGCACGCCTATGCTTCTTATGTTATGCCCTCTGTAGGAAAGGCAACAGTCATATTCCAGTCTATACACCCCTGCATTTTAAAGAGGTATGGTGCACTAAGAATACTAAGAATTAGTTAATCTTCTTTGGTGGCTTGAAATAAATCTTGATGGAAACCCGCTTCAAGACATTCAGTCAGTTCAATCTTGTCAGTGATCCCCTATAAGTAAGCTAGTACGGCAGGTGGGCGTCCAACTATCATGGGCTTGGCAATGGCAGCACGGGGTCTATAACCGTTGTCCTTAGCGCCTTCCTTACTAGCTTAAGATCAGCAGCCTGGTGTAGGTCGTCACAGCTGCCCCTCATTCTCTGAAAAAAGTTTTGCCCACGGTAATTTTTGGTAAGTAAAACGTCTAAGAGTCTATTTTACCAAAGTCAAATAGAACTTATCCGACCGAATAAGTATAACAAATAGGTGACGTTTTCGAATAAGGCGTATAGTATTGGATTCGACGAACATTCCTTATCTGACGTTAGTAACATCGACTCTAAGACAGCTCTATAAATTTATTGTTTGCCTCAATTTTCATGGTAAATTCTATTTTTGGATGAAAAGAGTTAACATTAATAATAATAATTAAACTTTATGGTATAAGTTATATAGTTACGACAATGGTGGTCTTACCGCTGGGAGCGATTTCCTCCAGACAGCCATCGGGTAGAGGCAGCGAAGTTTATTGAAGACGTAGAAAGCAGTGTGCAAAAAAGCTTATATTAAAATAATACTTTAGGATAGTTATAGGTACATCAACAAAATAATAATTAATAATAAATATTACTTTTATTTTCCGTAATTTAATTTAGCACTGCCGATAACAGCAAATATTACAATTCCAACACCTATGGGTTGACTGGAAGAGATCTCTTTTAGGGATAATCCCACCTTTGTTCACATTGTGACTTCATGTATTTCCTATACAACTTTTAAATGCAATAAAGAATATAATAATATTAAAATAAAAATAAATATACGATAACTCAAAAATGCAGAAACTTATCTATCTATCTCTATATCTATCTATATATATCTATCTATACGTACCGTAAAATCTTGCTGATATTGGTGACTGATATTAGTTTTATTTCATTCGCCTCCTTATAATTGAATAAGTTTTGTCGAGACAGTTTCAATCTGTTGATTTCATTAATGAATTCTAAAGTACATGATTTTATTTGAGAAAGGCGGTCATGTGCGCTCACAAAATGCCACTTTGCATTCACCTAAGTCTACAAACTTATCTAGAAAATGTAAATGTATTATTGCAAAGTTATCGTTTAAAAGGTCATGTCCTGGAATAAAATCAGTAGCTTATTTATATACAACTAAAAAAAATATATTGAAAAAATCAGACTCACAACTTTAGTATGAGAAGTGATGCATTTTATTTCACAATGTATACCTACTTGCATTCCCAGAAATATTCAAAAAGTTTCCATCGACACTTCGTAGTAACAAATTATCTTTGCTCTCATCGACACTTCAGGGTAACAAGTTATCTTAATTTGATAATGAGTTAACATACATTTTTGTTTCAAAATTTTAATGGAATTGTAGACACTGAAGCTATAGAAAATCGAAGATTCGAACAAGCGAGACATAGAGAATTTGCGCGTAGGTATAAACATCTGCAATACAACCAACGTGGACTCTTGGGTGTCAAATGTTTAAATACGAGTAACAATACCACTTTACTAATTGTTATAAGAAAATACTATTTTAAAATTACGTCATGTCATTCACAGGAGGCCTGGCAAAAAAACGTTCTAAAACCAGTCCTTTGATATTCTATGGACTGTCCAAGACATTGTGATTGGCGTGTCATATCGTTTTATTTGACTTTAATGTTATTTTTTTATAAAAATTATTTATTTAAAGACTTCTGATAAAAACTGAAGTCATATTGGGTACTTGTTAGGACTACTAAGCGCTCGTACTGATTTCAGCCCTCTCGTCACTAAAGGGGTATCTGCTCAGCAATATACGAAGCTTTCATGAGATTGCCACTGGATTTAATTGCATAGACTTCACTAGTAAAGAGGCATTAGAATACTATAGCATGCATACTGAACAGTACTCCCGCAGGTAGAAATAACTCAGAACTCGAGCTCAGACAAACTTGTGTGAAACTGTTCCCATGTTTCTTGTAGCATTAAATTGTGCACATGGTACTGCTAGGTGTTACCATGTCCTATGTTGAGGATTAAATAGCACAAAGTATCTACTATGCATTTTATTCATAATAATAAAAAAAATACATTTAATTTTAGATATATGCAGACAAAATATAGGCACTTAATTTTGAATCCGTTTATTTAATTGATCCCTCGCAATTAGATGCAACACTTGTATTTTCTGATTATATTTGTCAAACAAAATTGCGTGCTTAAACAAACAGTAATAAATTGTACCTATAACTTTAATAAGCTTCAAAATAAAACGTGATTATTTTTTACGAGAGTGACAGTAGCCCTCAATTTTTGACAGGTTGCAAAATCTATAGTAATATTATAAAGCTGAATAGTTGGTTTGTTTGTTTAAACGCGCTTATCTCAGGAACTAAAAGACCTAATTGAAAAAATATTTTTGTGTTGGATAGCTCTTTTATCGAGGAAGGCTGTACGCTATAGTACATGACGCTACGACGGGAGGAGAGGGAGCAAACTCAATACGCGCGGACGAAGTCGCGGGAGACCGCTAGTTCTTAATATTAGGAGATATTATCTGAGATTAAAAAAGAAAACGGTGCATAAAAGTTACGGTATACAAACTTTCTGTTCTTCGGAATTCCAATTATGTTCCACGATCTTCATGCCGATGTTTCTTTGCTAACTCCTCTGGCGAGCATAAACACAATAATTTACAAATTTAAAAAAGACATAAAATGTCTCACAGTGAACAACAACAACGACACAGAAGGCCGTTGCTGAAGGCTGCCTATAAAATCACGCCGTTTCATTGGATAGCTCTGGATGACACTTGACTTGCTTTAGTGGCAGTGAAGAAAGCATTATAATAGGCGATATTGCAGTAGGCGATGCTGTCCTGTCATGCCAGGGGACCATGTCTTTTTCTCAACACTTGCTCAGAAAATAATATTTTTATAAGATTATTCTCATACCTGTTTAGTGTTGATAGTAATAAAAATTAGCTTAAGATAAATTTTTGATCCCATTTCGAGCTGTATTAATAGTTAATAAATATAGTTTTATTTTATTTTGGTAAAACAACAAATGTATTGCATTGACTTTTCAGGCCCGTACCCACCAATTGCTAGTCCATAACAAAGAATTGTTGGAACACATAGCGGCCCTGGTAGCCCACTTGCAAGAGCGAGAGAGGGGATCCGTCCGACCAATCAGCGCTCAGCAACTGACACTTTTGCCTCAGGTTAGTGACAGTTTACTTCTTTCTAGCTGAATTTTATTGTTTTTTGAAGTGAAAACTTCTTTAGCGGCGTTGAGCACTTTTGTGGGATGGGGGAAAAATGTTAAACTCGCGTCAGGACACGTGACCTGATCGAAAAACCGTAAGACGGTTGTTGAAATTATGGATGTAAGTTGATTTTTCTGAGAGATAAACTTTTTAATGTAATTTAATATAATATAAATTGTAATGTTTGTGTACGAAAGCGCAATAAATAAATATTGTATTCTATAAAAATATTATATTATTATTATTATTATTATTGTATTCTATCACAAAAATGATTGTACTTTTATATTGATAATAACTATTCCAAAAAATCAAAAATGCACAACGTTGATATTCAAGTTTTCACTTCTGCCGGCACTCCCGGAGTGCTTTCACAGTTTTTTTTTTTTCTCTTAACTCTTTAGTTCTGTAAGTACTATCTATCTTTTTTGGAGGGAGCATGGCGTGTCAAATGGCTATTGGCAAAAACTGCCTCACTTAGAGGAAGCACTTGTTTTTTTGTTAACTTCGGCAATTGCGATGCGATATGTCAATATCGTCGCCTGTCCAGCAACCTATATGCTATTTAAAATTATGCGTCTTACTTTCATGCGTCATTTTTCTTGAAGTCATTACTTGTTACCCAACCAAATGCATTGAACTCTAGATCACTTGAGCAGAGTTTCTTGCGAACGAAGTAATACTGATTGATAACGCCTATGCTCTCCCTCCAGTTTAAATAGTCACTCAAAACGTTTTATGAGTTCCGCATACAATATGTTGTATATACAATAATCGTCAACTTAAGGAGTTGAATGTGACCATCATAACCAACACCCCCCAATACTTTATCATCGAGATTTGTTTGTGTGGAGCATCAGAAAATTTATTACGGGTTTTGAACTTTACCCTAAGATAAAGGATACTGATATTGATGGCCCTATTCACCTCCTAATCTTCAGAAAATCAAAACGCTTTAGCCCGCTCAACAAACGCGGTTCGATTACACTGCTTTACTTCGATTACGAATATTCACTGCTTAAGTAAAGTTGCAGCTGAGCCTCAAATTGAAAATATTAAATATCTTTTCGATCACGAGTTTTTCTTAATTTCGAAAGTAAAAAGGTCTTGCCAACCAGAAATAGAGATTATCATTCTTAAATTTTAATAGTCCATATTAATACAATGAGTACGTTACGTTAAAAAATTGATTAGAAACATAGAAATAATGTTACGCTTACGTTAAAACACTATTCGAGTAAGATATTTTATTTAAGAGTAGCTGTATAGGACTATGATCAAATTTCCTCATTTCAAACTTAATTAAAAGTGAATTATTCGAATTCGGAATTTGCCTGAAGCATGCCTAGTACAGTGGATGTGTTGACCTACCTCAGTGGTAGAATTGTATTGATTTAGTTATGTTGTGTAACCGTGAATGTTTCCCTTGCATAATGATACGTGTGCAATTTGTGTTTCCTAAATCACATCATCAGGAATGCAGGTCTGATCATCATCATATAGTGCCTGAAATATAACATTAAGTACAAGATCATCAATCAATATTGTTCTCATTGCTTTTTTATTTTAGTTCGAGACGAACAGTTTACAATTTATTTTTTGCATTACATGCTTATTCAAAATTCATATTGTAAAATATTATTGTGTTGTGTCTGTGTCAATTTCTGTTAGTAGTTAATAGAGTAGAATTTAGATTTTACATTAAAATATCAGTGTAGGTGAATTCTTATAAAATAAATTATAATGTACACTTTTATTGTTGCTTGGAATCAGGAGTATTCCTTCCAACAATTTGCATGCATATTTAATATTAAGTTATGAAATATTATTACACGCTCTGAAATCTTGCTTACTTGCAACAGTAAAGAAAGTTAAGGATTTCGTAAAAACCGCTGCTAAGTTTTATAATCGTTCACCTTTACTACTAATTTCATAAGTTTGGTGTGTTTATTGATTTGTATTTTTTTATAAAAACATATTTTTATTTTCCCATAAACCTCAAACGCAAAACAGTTATATTTGATTTGATTATTATAACATGAAATGTTAATGAACGCTATAACTTGTTAAATTTCGTATAATTTTTGTGGTTCATGGATTCAGTCTTGTCATTTATATGTAACATAAACTTAATTAAATTCATGCATGTCGCTGTATGTTGCTGTGTGGATTTAAAGTAAGTAGCTTATTATCTTGAACTTAAATGATCGTGTTAAAAATCCTTAGAAACCTTTCAACTTGTTTTGATTCATTATCATCTATTGTTTAAAAGACATTATGCTAATCAAGAAAAACCTGTACGTTATAAAATTATATAATTCTAATCGATTTGGATAATTTAGGGGAAAGCTGACTCGGGACTGAAAGAAGCTCAAAAACCCAGCACGCAAATATCAGTCAATGGCAACAGTATTCAGCTTAGTACAGATCAACTACTTAACCTCATAGCCCAGAACAGCAAGATCACACAAAACGTTGAAAAGAATAACAACACATTTACGCCGTTCTGCACTACACCGACTATGTCTCAGAACGGATTGAATTCTGCTCCATCCTTTGGCGGAATGACGAATGAACAAATTCAGAATTACCTGATCTCAAAATTTCACGATATGGGTGGATTTCCAAACGGTGCTTTGGAATCGAAAATCGGAAATCAACAGTTCTTTCAGAATTGCAACGCATTCCCGAATATTCCTCCTCTGACAAACCACTACAGCCACACAGATATTGCCAGTCTATTAAATCATAACGCTTATAAAGATAAAAGCGGTTCCACCAACGAATTAGGTGCGATAGCTCAAGCGATGAGCTTGGGACATTCTGAGAACTCATTGTGTAGTAACAGCCAGGCGACTACGTCTAAAGCTTCCACGCCTGATGCGTTCAGTTCGGATGAGGGGTTGCCATTCATTATGCCGCTGTCCCACAACGGGATGCTGACAGCTACAGGAGATGATGGGCGTGTAAGATTAATCGTGCCGGTGAGTCCCTCGGAGAGTGCTTCAGATGTTGCGGACTTGCCGAATGCATCGCAAGGATACTCCGGATCTAGTCTCAAAGTGCCAGATCACTTAACGGCTCCAGCTGCGCCAATAACACGCTCCACTAGCGAGAAAGTGCCAAACCGAAGCGAAATGATGACTGCGCTTCGATCCCAATGGACGAGGCACACCACTAAATAAATCAATAACAAACACATTTCATATCAAAATTATATTTCAGAGTATTCATATCGATATCTATCAGTAATCTGAGAGGTTTACGAGTAAGCACTGAAATTAATGTCACCATGTACTTCTCTGATAAAATTTTGTATATTTATGAAATTGTAAAGTTTAGTAAAAGATTGAGACTTGGAAAAGGTGCCAAAATGTAGAAACGTCACCTAAAAAGAGACGTGCATTACATTAGAATAGAAAAGTTAAAAAAAACTCGTACATATCACGAGAACACAATAATTTACTGTGAACTTCAACAATAATTTATCATAATATGATAAAATTAATTTGGGTATCGGGACATATCATAAAAAGTCAAATCCAAACTAAATCAAGAAGCAGTTCAAATTTTATATTAAAAATATATGTAATATACGAGTAACTACCACAAAGAAACACTTTTAAAGCTGGAATCCCGGACAGCTTGATTTGCTGTTCCGAAGATATTATTAAAATAGGTAAGGATCCTCGCCCTAATTTAAAAAAAACGTTTTATGAAAACCGTTTGTAAAAGGATCATACAGTTTGTATTAGTAGTAATACCAATTAGCCAAAAAAGATTTCTAGATATTTTATTTATGTACTACATTATTTTTAATATTGTAGTACTACTACTACAATATTACAAATATTATAATATACAATATTACAATAATATTATAAATATTATTGCGTACAGCTTCCACTACTGGAAGCTGTACGCGCAAAAAAAAACGCAAATCGATATACCTACACCAAATATTGGACCCGAAGTACAAAAAAATCTTGGGCGCTGGTTCACGAAATATTTTGTATTGGAAATAAAATAAAAGATTAGAAACCTACTGTGTATAATATCATTTGAAAAGGCTTTTAAGACGCTTCCGAAAACTTTTTCAGCCATTTGTATTAAATTAAACCAACTGCCTGTGTTACCCTCGTATCACAGTAATTTGTGGACTGATTTGAAATTTATTTTTGCTAACCTAGAGTTATACCTTCTAATTGGTCCCATTGTTGCCAAGTCGGTATCTGATATTGGGATCTTGGTGCAATCGAGTGAAATCCCCAAAATTTTAAAGGCACGTATATTGTTTTTTTACTAGAATCTTAATGTTGACGTGTTGTTACGTCTGATAGTCAACTTTGTGTGGAGCTAAGCTGATTGTGGAGTTCCTTATCGCTTAGGAGTTCAGTGCTTTTAATGACAGAACTTATGACAAGTAAATTGTAGCTTCTAAAATAACGGAGTCATAAGGCACAACCTCGTAATCACTAAAAATAAAGAAATACAATTAACTTAAAAAAAGTAAAAACCGACTTCAAAACTAAAATGCACTAAAAAGCCTTAAATAAACTCTTGACCCTTTAAAGGAAAGAAATCATTTTTTCCAAACCGCTAGCTGACACAGTTATATTTCAGTACTATTCAATAATTGTAGATCTTTACTACAGATAGCTTTTAGTAGGGTGCTTGGATGGGAGCCTTATAGGTGATCATACCCAAATGTTTTCAAATTCCAATGATATACATTCATACACACAGGTCAAAATCGATAACCTCCTTTGTTTGAAGTCGCGTCGGATTAAAAGTCTCTCAAAGTTGAATGAAAGATCTTCAGCGACGGGTGGAAAGACCGGAAAGACAAAAAAAATTATGTTCCGTAGGTATCTGCATTATGTTCAGTTCCATAATTCTCGTAAAATTAGTACTTAATTAGAACTGTGTCTGATTGTAGTTTTGGCAAATTCTAAACGCAACATATGAAAAGTATTTTTCTTTAAAGATTAAAAATGAGGATATTAATTATTATTTGTGTTATATTGTTTAAACAAATCATTAGCCATATTGTACCAAGAGGAGCCCTTGGTTTGATACCCTCCTACCGAAGATTTTTTACGTACTTCAGGTCAAAAAAAATGTCTTGTCCTCTAGTATACGTGTGCCACAGGCTGCCTGTACATCATTTACGGATTTCTTTTAAATTGGACTCGTATGCCGTCCATTATAGTAGAAATGACAATTTAATTACAAAAGACAGATTTCAGAAGAAAACACACAAAAAATATAGCCGTCAGCATGCTATTGACTCTCCGTCAGCAAACCATCATCAATTGTCGATGTCAAAAATCATCACTCCTACAGCCGTTGTGAAAAATGGCGCTTGTGTAACAGGTTGCTAAAATGTATGTTTATCAATGATGAAGAATGGTCACTACAATTATCCCAGGAATATTTTTGAAAATGATGGTGTACCTAATTGATTTAATTATAATTAAAAAAATATTAATATACATTTATAGTTCGGAACTTGATTCGTACATACAGGTGTAACAAAAGCCTTAACGAAGCCTCAAACCTCGCATTAAGTGCATCTCATGTTTCTTAGAGAAAATCATTTTGTTAGTACTAATAGCAGGTTAATGTTAATTACTCTTGAGAAAAAAAACGTTGACAGTCAATATCTCAGTAAAAGGTGCGAATACGTTTCCAGCCTCGTTAAGCCTTTTGTTACACCCTGTATTAATTTGGACTTTAATATTTTTCACGTCTGCGCCTAGTTATAGCTGAAAGTTCAGATTTATATTATGCTTCTGTTATAGGTATTACAGGTAATAAATAAGTTACTAAAACTAAATACATATTAGGTCAGTCACATTATTTCAGTGATAGCGTATTCAAAATAATTTCTGTTGGAAAAGTAATACTTCGATACTGGCCAAGATAAATAGATTATAATACAAATAAGCGAAATATATCACTTTAATTTATTTCCTGTACCGAAACATTTTTATTCTGTGAAACTGATATTTTAATAAGTTTGTGTTATATAGATTTTTTTAAATGTAACTGTATCTGGAAAACACATTTAATGTATGTTTCCTTAAAGTATCAAAATCCTGTAATAATAACAGTATTACGTTATGATATCTATTTGTTGTTTTCTACTGTAACAAATAATATTTTAATTTTAAAAATGATTGCAAACTTTTTTGATTTGTGTACCTACGTTAGATAGACATTAGTTAATTGTGTCATATATTAGCCGAAAGAGGCTATAAAGATATGTTAACTTAGCAGAGATTATATTGACAAAGTCTTAGAATAGGTGTAAAGGACCAAAGGAAATAATATCACTTCAAACAAGGGGTGCGATTGTGTAAAGCAATCGTTTTCATTTGACAATTCAAACGTACGGTATGATCTGTCAAACGGCAAAGAACAAAGGGTTTGACAGATCAAACCGTACGTTATGAACTGTCAAATGAATACGATTGCTTTACACAATTCCAGCTCTGTTGTACAATCTGAGTAGTTCACATACTTACCAAAAGTGAAAAATCATATGTTTAAATAATAAACCTCATACCTACATACATAGAACTAAAATCTAGTCAATTGTTGTAAGTTCTTTCCTTTTTTCGTTGAAACTATAGTACATATTAAAAATTGTGTGTTTAGGCGTAACAACTTATGTTGTATCACGTGATAGGCACTTAAAAAGTACATAAACAACTGTTTTTACCTATTTGCTACTACAATCTACAGTCTTTTTTCATTGTTCAAGTACCTATGTATTTAAATCAAATGTATAAAATAGTCATATTCTGTTTATAAGAAAATATTTATTCAAATTACAAATTTATTCGATATTTTGTAGTATAAACCGAGGTTTGATATCGTTTTTCAAATCGTGGTTGTATACATTTATCAGGCATATTTAGGTACTTTATCAAATTAATAAGGATTATAACTATTCAGGGGTGCGATTGTGTAAAGCAATCGTATTCATTTGACAGTTCAAAACGTACAATATGATCTGTCAAACGGTAAAGAACAAAGGGTTTGACAGATCAAACCGTACGTTATGAACTGTCAAATGAATACGATTGCTTTACACAATTCCAGCTCTGATCATAAATGTCTAATAATTAATCTACTTTAAGTCTACATAAATATGATGTTTTATAGATTATTTGTTCAAATTAAAGTCAAACCTTCAAGAAATATGTTTTCCAAGGCGTATCGAAATACGATATATTTTTTATAGTTCTTAGGTATTTATACTTACTTACCTTCCTAAGTTGTTCATTATGCGAATGAAAATAGAATGTCACTTTTATGAAAGTTGCAGATTATGTAAAACGATGCCAGAAATTCTTCAATCAATCAATCATTTAGCTTAATAAGATGTTTACAGTATTCATGAAATAATTGTCAGTAAATGTTTTTTATGATAATAATATCTGTAGCAGGATCTCACTCTTGACCGTATACCTCTACAATATTCAGAGTATAGACACAGACACAATAACTGAAACTTATACTGATCAGGATCATAAATAAAAATAGATTTGTGAAGTTTTGAGTTGTATTATTGTTCAAATACCCCCCGATATTTGCTGCAATGACGGCGTAAAACGTACATTCATGTGAATTAACTGTTTGTCTGAAGAGTCTAATAATTGCAATGATATTATATTAGAAATAGATGACGCCCAGCGAATTTTTATATTACACAAATATGGCACCGTCTGATTAATGAATGTCAATGGATTGACATCCATCACATCAGACAACAATTTCGGAACAGAGATATAATAGAGTAGCTTTCTTAAAATATTAGTATGTAGGTACATTACTATAGACTCTTTGACCTTAGTTTAAAGGCGAGTTATCACCTAAGCTTCATAGTATATTAATCCGTAAAAGAAATAGTCTTTAAAATATATAACATTTACAATATTAAATAATGATCTAAAAATTCAATTTGAATGGGTTTCGTGAATGCTTGAAATGTCATGAGCACATGTCATAAAAATATTGACAGTCCTTATTTATATTAATAAAAATATTTATTAATGTTCAATTCAATAGTCATGTTTTTCAATAGTCAATTATTATTTTTCTACAGTGATCTAATGGTGGGTATCATCCCACGCGGATGTGTTTATCAACAGTCTTTTGTTATACTTTTGTTTACGCGACCGCCGGTGACCTTTTGATCCGGAAGCGTCTACGCTGTTGCTTAAAATAAATTAGAGATATTATTTTTATTTATATAACAAAGAGACGGATAATAACATACATGTCCATAGACATAAGTGTTACGTTCGTGCGGGCAGGATTTGATTCCGCTACTGTTTATCTATGTAAACCGAAACGTAAACGACCACACAAAAAGATGGTTGTAAAATTATTGTTTAAAAAATAATTGTAGCATACTACTTCATGTATGGCACAGTCTTAGAAAATCGACTTTTGACGACAAAACATCGGCCATGTCGGTGCGTGTGTTGGCTAAGAAACAAAACTCGCAAATTTTATTGAAAATTCTCAATTATGAATGAAAGGCATCATTAAATAAAATTTACTTAACGAAAATATGTTTTTCTAACTGAAGATTTTAATTGAGATAGTTGTTTCTGCAGTTTTTAAAGGAGCACTGAGGCATTGAGACTTATGAACGATGACACCGTCATAAACAGACTTAAGTCAAAGTTAGGACCTCACTTTGACGTAGGGTGTTGTTTGCTTGACTATCTTTTAGCGTCTCACCGGTTATCTAGCACTAAATACCATTTCATTGAATAATTGTAATAAATATTTGGATACTATTTGTTCATGGCTAAATAGGACGAACATTAAATTGACTGGTAAATTTATGTGTACTCCATTTAAAAGCAAACAAATTATTATATTCTATCCTGACTGATATTCGGCTCTTCGACACGATTTTTTTAATTATACTTACGGGCTGTTAAAACAACAAACAATTTTTTTTTCATGCGTAAAATCTAATCTTGTAGTTCAAACTATATGGAAGTGTTGGTTATCTTTTTTGCTAGCAAAATTAGGTACATTGAATGGTCTTAAAGTCGATTTAAGTAATTATATGTAAACCGTGAAACTGAGACGTTTCTGACGTTATTTTTGCCGTCTTCTCCTCTCATTTTTTTAATACCACAATATTTTGTTGATAGAAAATATAACTTTGTTTTCATAGTGGTTGTATGAAGAACAAAGTTATGTGTAAAAAGTCGGTCATAGTAAAAGTAAGTACATAATATTGTACACCAATCACATACATTGCTCTGATCCCAAAGTAAGTAGCTAATGCACTTGGGTTTTGAAAATCAGACATAACGGAGGAACCACAACACCCAGACCCGAGACAATATAGAAAATTTTCATGTCTATATTGACCCGACCGGGAAATGAACCCGGGACCTCAGAGCGGCGACGCCTTGAAACCAGCGTGCTTAGCTACTACACCACGGAGTCGCCAAATTATATACTTCATATAATTACATATTATGAATGAAATGTACTGTTTTTAGGCGAAATAAAGATCGTTTAATACATAATGTGATACGGAGTACATTTATTGGGATAGCAATGAAATCAAATTCGACAAAAGTGAAGTCAAAAATGTCTCGGTTTCGTGGTCGACGTATAGCAGAATAAGATTTATGAACATTGAAAATGCCCGTTTTCTTGTAATCAAAATCAAAGGAAACCTTCTCTTGTGGAATTTGAAAGGAGTTCCAACCAACGCGCCGGACCCCTTGAAAAGCGTGCCTCACTAACTTCAGAAAGCAGGCTGAGTCTTGAGGCTCCTCCCTGAACCACTCCACGTTCAGTCTTGACAGTAAAAAATTTCGTGTTCAATCTTTAGGTACTGGATACAGTTCCAGGTATCGGTCTTCTGACTGATTGTTTTGTGGTTTTATTGTTATTTTTTTTAAGTCGTATTCGTAAGAGACCACAAATTTCTCAGGGTTGGGCTGAGAGCACGGTAGCTCAATTGGTAAGAGCGTTGGGCACGGTCAGCCAAAAGGTTGCTGGTTCAAGTCCCGCCCGCGCGCAAGTTTTTGGTTTCTTATTTCATCTTTATGAATATGATATTTGATCAATTTTAGAATTAGTGCCTCAAAAAATATTCTACACATTGAAGCCACTAAAAGAAAGGGTGCATTTGTTTGTTATTTGAGTGGTAGAAGAAGATTATGATGGGTCTTTTTAAACAGTGCATAAATCAGAATGTACATCAATGCTGGCTTAGACTTACATATTGCTTGTTCGTCTGTTTTATACCAAAAGCTTTGCGCATCAGAACTTTTATATACTGGCTCTGAATCGTTTTACTTTGCATCCTGGTAAACTAAAACATACTATATTTACAGTGGTAATGGGTATCATTTCGTAGGGGTTTGAAATGAGTTGCGGAAATTCATGTACATTAAACTTTTCCCAGTAAAGCAACCTAAATAAACTTTATTACATTCCGATCCACTTTTATCTTTATCATTAACTCTAAGCAATGCTTAGCTACTACACCACGGAGTCGCCAAATTATATACTTCATATAATTACATATTATGAATAAAATGTACTGTTTTTAGGCGAAATAAAGATCGTTTAATACATAATGTGATACGGAGTACATTTATTGGGATAGCAATGAAATCAAATTCGACAAAAGTGAAGTCAAAAATGTCTCGGTTTCGTGGTCGACGTATAGCAGAATAAGATTTATGAACATTGAAAATGCCCGTTTTCTTGTAATCAAAATCAAAGGAAACCTTCTCTTGTGGAATTTGAAAGGAGTTCCAACCAACGCGCCGGACCCCTTGAAAAGCGTGCCTCACTAACTTCAGAAAGCAGGCTGAGTCTTGAGGCTCCTCCCTGAACCACTCCACGTTCAGTCTTGACAGTAAAAAATTTCGTGTTCAATCTTTAGGTACTGGATACAGTTCCAGGTATCGGTCTTCTGACTGATTGTTTTGTGGTTTTATTGTTATTTTTTTTAAGTCGTATTCGTAAGAGACCACAAATTTCTCAGGGTTGGGCTGAGAGCACGGTAGCTCAATTGGTAAGAGCGTTGGGCACGGTCAGCCAAAAGGTTGCTGGTTCAAGTCCCGCCCGTGCGCAAGTTTTTGGTTTCTTATTTCATCTTTATGAATATGATATTTGATCAATTTTAGAATTAGTGCCTCAAAAAATATTCTACACATTGAAGCCACTAAAAGAAAGGGTGCATTTGTTTGTTATTTGAGTGGTAGAAGAAGATTATGATGGGTCTTTTTAAACAGTGCATAAATCAGAATGTACATCAATGCTGGCTTAGACTTACATATTGCTTGTTCGTCTGTTTTATACCAAAAGCTTTGCGCATCAGAACTTTTATATACTGGCTCTGAATCGTTTTACTGTGCATCCTGGTAAACTAAAACATACTATATTTACAGTGGTAATGGGTATCATTTCGTAGGGGTTTGAAATGAGTTGCGGAAATTCAGGTACATTAAACTTTTCCCAGTAAAGCAACCTAAATAAACTTTATTAAATTCCGATCCACTTTTATCTTTATCATTAACTCTAAGCAATGCTTAGCTACTACACCACGGAGTCGCCAAATTATATACTTCATATAATTACATATTATGAATAAAATGTACTGTTTTTAGGCGAAATAAAGATCGTTTAATACATAATGTGATACGGAGTACATTTATTGGGATAGCAATGAAATCAAATTCGACAAAAGTGAAGTCAAAAATGTCTCGGTTTCGTGGTCGACGTATAGCAGAATAAGATTTATGAACATTGAAAATGCCCGTTTTCTTGTAATCAAAATCAAAGGAAACCTTCTCTTGTGGAATTTGAAAGGAGTTCCAACCAACGCGCCGGACCCCTTGAAAAGCGTGCCTCACTAACTTCAGAAAGCAGGCTGAGTCTTGAGGCTCCTCCCTGAACCACTCCACGTTCAGTCTTGACAGTAAAAAATTTCGTGTTCAATCTTTAGGTACTGGATACAGTTCCAGGTATCGGTCTTCTGACTGATTGTTTTGTGGTTTTATTGTTATTTTTTTTAAGTCGTATTCGTAAGAGACCACAAATTTCTCAGGGTTGGGCTGAGAGCACGGTAGCTCAATTGGTAAGAGCGTTGGGCACGGTCAGCCAAAAGGTTGCTGGTTCAAGTCCCGCCCGTGCGCAAGTTTTTGGTTTCTTATTTCATCTTTATGAATATGATATTTGATCAATTTTAGAATTAGTGCCTCAAAAAATATTCTACACATTGAAGCCACTAAAAGAAAGGGTGCATTTGTTTGTTATTTGAGTGGTAGAAGAAGATTATGATGGGTCTTTTTAAACAGTGCATAAATCAGAATGTACATCAATGCTGGCTTAGACTTACATATTGCTTGTTCGTCTGTTTTATACCAAAAGCTTTGCGCATCAGAACTTTTATATACTGGCTCTGAATCGTTTTACTGTGCATCCTGGTAAACTAAAACATACTATATTTACAGTGGTAATGGGTATCATTTCGTAGGGGTTTGAAATGAGTTGCGGAAATTCAGGTACATTAAACTTTTCCCAGTAAAGCAACCTAAATAAACTTTATTAAATTCCGATCCACTTTTATCTTTATCATTAACTCTAAGCAATGCTTAGCTACTACACCACGGAGTCGCCAAATTATATACTTCATATAATTACATATTATGAATAAAATGTACTGTTTTTAGGCGAAATAAAGATCGTTTAATACATAATGTGATACGGAGTACATTTATTGGGATAGCAATGAAATCAAATTCGACAAAAGTGAAGTCAAAAATGTCTCGGTTTCGTGGTCGACGTATAGCAGAATAAGATTTATGAACATTGAAAATGCCCGTTTTCTTGTAATCAAAATCAAAGGAAACCTTCTCTTGTGGAATTTGAAAGGAGTTCCAACCAACGCGCCGGACCCCTTGAAAAGCGTGCCTCACTAACTTCAGAAAGCAGGCTGAGTCTTGAGGCTCCTCCCTGAACCACTCCACGTTCAGTCTTGACAGTAAAAAATTTCGTGTTCAATCTTTAGGTACTGGATACAGTTCCAGGTATCGGTCTTCTGACTGATTGTTTTGTGGTTTTATTGTTATTTTTTTTAAGTCGTATTCGTAAGAGACCACAAATTTCTCAGGGTTGGGCTGAGAGCACGGTAGCTCAATTGGTAAGAGCGTTGGGCACGGTCAGCCAAAAGGTTGCTGGTTCAAGTCCCGCCCGTGCGCAAGTTTTTGGTTTCTTATTTCATCTTTATGAATATGATATTTGATCAATTTTAGAATTAGTGCCTCAAAAAATATTCTACACATTGAAGCCACTAAAAGAAAGGGTGCATTTGTTTGTTATTTGAGTGGTAGAAGAAGATTATGATGGGTCTTTTTAAACAGTGCATAAATCAGAATGTACATCAATGCTGGCTTAGACTTACATATTGCTTGTTCGTCTGTTTTATACCAAAAGCTTTGCGCATCAGAACTTTTATATACTGGCTCTGAATCGTTTTACTGTGCATCCTGGTAAACTAAAACATACTATATTTACAGTGGTAATGGGTATCATTTCGTAGGGGTTTGAAATGAGTTGCGGAAATTCAGGTACATTAAACTTTTCCCAGTAAAGCAACCTAAATAAACTTTATTAAATTCCGATCCACTTTTATCTTTATCATTAACTCTAAGCAATGCTTAGCTACTACACCACGGAGTCGCCAAATTATATACTTCATATAATTACATATTATGAATGAAATGTACTGTTTTTAGGCGAAATAAAGATCGTTTAATACATAATGTGATACGGAGTACATTTATTGGGATAGCAATGAAATCAAATTCGACAAAAGTGAAGTCAAAAATGTCTCGGTTTCGTGGTCGACGTATAGCAGAATAAGATTTATGAACATTGAAAATGCCCGTTTTCTTGTAATCAAAATCAAAGGAAACCTTCTCTTGTGGAATTTGAAAGGAGTTCCAACCAACACGCCGGACCCCTTGAAAAGCGTGCCTCACTAACTTCAGAAAGCAGGCTGAGCCTTGAGGCTCCTCCTTGAACCACTCCACGTTCAGTCTTGACAGTAAAAAATTTCGTGTTCAAACTTTAGGTACTGGATATAGTTCCAGGAATCGGTCTTCTGACTGATTGTTTTGAAGTTTTATTGTTATTTTTTTTTAAGTCGTACTACAATAAGAAGTAGTAAAAGGGAGAAGATTGCTTAGAGTTAATGATAAAGATAAAAGTGGATCGGAATTGCATAAAGTTTATTTAGGTTGCTTGAATGGGAAAATTTAATGTCCCTGAATTTCCGCAACTCATTTCAAACCCCTACGAAATGATAACCATTACCACTGTAAATATAGTATGTTTAAGTTTACCAGGATGCAAAGTAAAACGATTCAGAGCCAGTATATAAAAGTTCCGATGCGCAAAGCTTTTGTTATAAAACAGACGAACAAGCAATATGTAAGTCTAAGCCAGCATTGATGTACGTTCTGATTTATGCACTGTTTAAAAAGACCCATCATAATCTTCCCCTACCACTCAAATAACAAACAAATGCACCCTTTCTTTTAGTGGCTTCAATCTGTAGAATATTTTTTTGAGGCACTAATTCTAAAATTGATCAAATATCATATTCATAAAGATGAAATAAGAAACCAAAAACTTACGCACGGGCGGGACTTGAACCAGCAACCTTTTGGCTGACCGTGCCAAACGCTCTTACCAATTGAGCTACCGTGCTCTCAGTCCGACCCTGAGAAATTTGTGGTCTCTTATAAATACGTCGTTGCGTGACGACACTGAGAGTGTTAAAAACATTCTAAACCATCAAATATCATATGTAAATATTGAATTGAAAAATAATGATGAGCACTTTTTTAATCTTCAGATCATCAATTTTAAATTTACTGTTTTAGCCAGTTGTGTGGCCAGTTTAGCCCATTATTGTGCTGGTAAAATTATTTACAAGCGGTTGGTTCAGATTCTAATACAGATCCAATTTTTTCCTTGACTTTATTCTTTTATGATCGCTTTATTTATCAAAATTCATAGATCTTATTTGCACGTGGTAGCACCATTACCACCATAATCTGCCATCTTTGTCTCCATAAAACGTTTACCCAGCAAAGGTTTATTGATTTTGATAAATCGGTACTTAACGGTTCTTTTTGTAAAAGTTTGACAGTGCAATAACTTTTATATTTGCGTTCATTTTAATATTTTTCTTTTTAACACTCAGTGTTTTGGTTTCTTCCCAGTTGCTACCGTGTCTCGATACTCCGTTGCCCCCTCGAAGGAAGGCTCCGGCAGCAATTGGGGCATATTTTTCTAGAATACCCAGTTGTTGCGCGGGAGAGAAACTGGGAATAACCCTCTTATTTTTATTTTTTTTAAAGGACTTTTATGACAGCTAATGTGTCTAATTGGTCCGGGGGTTTTATATCTGTTGGCCTAAATTTAGAGCCAATTTCTTTGGAGACAAATAGAGAAAAATTTAAGAAATCTCCTAAAAAGGTTTAGTGCCAAATCTTTTCTGTATGCACACAATTCATGGCCAGAAGCTGATCTTTTAAGTTCACCCCGCTTATCATGATTTTGAAATCTAATAATATCATGCTGATTTTGGTGGACCCTTGAATTGTTTGCTGGCTTTTGTTGTGGTATGTTGAAATACTTGCGATTCTATTTGTATTGCTACATATCATGACACCAACATCGCCCGAGGATATAGAACTGAGATTTTTCAGCTCCAGATCATCTGAATTCTGGCTGGAATGCCATCTGCTAAGCATATTCATTTGGCGTGTCGGTGCCAATTCATTCCAGAGGAATTGGCGGGTTTGGACAAATCGTAAGTACAAGACATCGGAATTCACCGGCTTTTAAAAAGCAACTGTGTCAGACAAGGATACTTGTTTTGTCACTATACAAACTTAATTATACTTTATAAGTGCACATTTTATAATTAAGTTTATATTGTAACCAAACACTATAAAAACAAAAATAAAATTAGAAAGAACTGCGTACTCAAAGGATAATAAATAAATTCTATTGAATTTGCTAACCAATAAAAAAAAGATTTTAGTAACTGTCGCTTTTAACTGAATTTGAAAACTGATAATTCAAATTTATTTTATTGTTTCGTAAAATATATGAAATATTATATATATAAAATATTTAAAATATTCGCTGTTATTCACGATCAACTCTTTTTTTCCGGCTAACTTTTCTCCGTAGTCTTCAGTGTGTTTGTGTGTGTTTTCTTCAGTGATCATTAAAAGGTAATATGACCTGAATAGATTAAGGTATCCAGCGTCCTTTGACTCCTAAAGCTTTAAGTAGAGGCAAGAGTAAGCCGATTGGAACATTGCTAGTCTCTCTTCATCTCATCCGTATTAATGCATTAATACGTTAAAACCGACACCTCCCTACGCAAATTATTGCTGTAAATTTGAAAAATCTTTAGCTATAAATAAATTAATAGTTTTGTATCCTCGCAGTTATTGATAATTAGGTCAATTGCAACGAATACGAGCTATATTAACGTGTGTATATTTGTTGTCAATTGATATGATGCAACCAAAACTACGGGAGATAATAATGTAAAATACAATTTTATATCCAGCAGATTAATACCAATCACAGTGCTTAGCAAGCGAGTGACTATGTTTGGCTGCTTGTTGCTACCTACATTGTACACGGTGTTGTATTAATTTTAACGACTTCAAAAAGGTATACATTGCTACCTGTATGTTCCTACGAGTATTATAGGTGGAATTGCATGATATTTGAATATGATGATCTAGGTTAGCTTCTAAACTCGTATGCCAAGTTTCGTATGTGTATCGTACATCGATGTCCACGCATTTTTCTAAAACGTAAAGTTATATGGAGATGATTCTATTTTAGTTCAGTCAAGTATACACTAACTTAAGGAATAGTACAATTTTCATCAAAATCAGTTCAGTAGTTTTCGTGGTCTAGGTAAATAAACAAAGAAATATGCATTGATGAATTTAAACATTTTCTTTCTAAAACTCACTATAAAGATAATAATATCGCATTTTCTTAGATTTAGTAAGAGCAAATTCACTTGGATTCTAAACCTAAATTACTGACATACTGTATTTCCTTAACACTGAAATATAAGTGTCAACTACTACCACACTCATAAAATGCTTTATTGCGTCACGTACAAAGTTTTCACGAACAAAGGCATTATTTATTACATATTATTTTTCTGTTGTGGAATGTGTCAAGAGTTAGCTAGAGATAAAGTTAAGGGTGATATTTAAATTGCATGGAATATTGTTCCTGAATGAAACTTAAATGTTACTTCAAAAAAATCTTTATAGGTTTTCTGCGCAATTTTGTGTGCGGGACGTGAAACACAAAAATATTTTTTCAAGTCGGTCTAGTAGTTCGATTAGCGCGATCTTTTAATAGCAGTCCCACGTGACTACAACCGCGCGTTTTGATTTTGCTCCGTTACCGTTGATCGAAGTGTGAATCGTGATGTTTAAACCGTATATCCAACAAGCTATTATTATTATTAGCTATCCAACAAGTTTTTAACATTAAAAATATTTTATCAATGCTATCGCGTTAGTAGTGCACCCATTTAGAGGAAGAGTCATCGTCCTGATATCGTGAATTATAAAGATACGTGAATGGTCGAGGTGGCCAAAGATGCGTTTTGCAAGGGCTACAAAATGACATGTTTAAAAAAAACTTCATAAAATCAAAACATGGCAAAAAATACGTGATGTTGTGTTTTTCTTTCTTTTATCCAATCGGCGGCAAATTATCACGAAAAACAAAAACTATATTGATTAAATGAAAAAATCCATCGGGGTATTGAGTTCACAGAGTTTACATCTGTAACTTTTAACTTGAGTTAATAAGACAGCAAATTGTAGTATACAATGACAGACCCTTATACAATGATACACCCAGACAGACGACAGAATACAGAAAAAGTTATCACGAAACAAAAAATAATTTTGAACCATCCATCATTGGCTTCGGGTTTAAAAAATAAGTAAGTTTTACATACTAGGGCAATTGTTTTAGAATAAATATAATATTATCATCCGTAAGTTGGATGTCAATAACCAAAACAACACCCTGTATACCCCAGTTTAGGATTGTTGAGTGACTGCTTGCTCCACAATTTTAATTAAATTCGTATGACATCATAATTTTTCTAACTTAGCCTTTTTTGCTTCTTTTTATCAAAATTGCATCATTCAAAAACATACTACGCAATGATTCCTCTCATTTCAAATCACGTAAATAGACATATCTGTCTCTGAACACCAATTTTATCATGCTAACAGCATGATAAAAAGGTGTTGGGATTTTTTCTAGTACTATTATTCATGAATATCATAGGTTTAAGTAACGATGTAACCTATTGTGATTTCCAATAAAAAATACATAAATTTAACATTTTGTCAATGACGTAAAACAATAGGTATAATTATCTCAGATCAAAATTGTATTTTCTTGTTTAAATTAATACTTCATCTTCAGTTAATGGTAGATATAAAGTTACTGGTAGCCTAGATCCTCAAATTAGTACCTGGTATTGTATCATCAGTGATGTCTCCTTATTGGGTCTCAAATTCGAAGTCTCGGAAGAGTTGAAGAGGATTTTTTTATCTACTATTAATTTCTTCCCCTTTTTCCATAATCTCAGTATTTCGTATGGCTAACAATTGTAAAGCTTGAAATTGTTTTGGTCTTTAAGCTCATTAAATTGCTCGCTCTCTATTTTTATGGCATCGCTCAACATCAAAATAAAAATATAAGCCTGGATGTGAAAGCTCTTCTTAACACGACAAAAAATATAGAACATACGCTATTCTCAGTGCGTGATTGCCTCATTGAGTGATTGAAACGTGTAGTACAAACTTGGATGAATTAACCACTGGATATTAAACGCCAGAGCGAATGTATGAAAACATGATTAGCTAATTTCTGCGGGGCGGGGGGAGCTTGTCGTGTCAAGTATTTACATTTAGCGCATAAAAGTGTCGATATTTTTTTATCGATATGTGTGGAACGAATGAATGAACGAATCTTTTGTGAAATTATATAATTTTATCACTAAAACAATAAATTAAATTATGGGCATGTAATGCACAAACCATCAAATGAACAATTGAAACATAGAACGTCGTTTTATGTAAACGGTCTGGCAAGTAACACTAACTAGAACTTCCTAAGACATATTGAAACAGCCCGTAAATACACATAGCCTTGCACCATTAAAATCCTCATAACGGATAATTAACCAGAAGATTTTTTGCGTTGGCATTATGTCATGTTTGGTGTAAAATGGATATGATGTTTTGTGGGGATTCATTTTGCGTCTCTTCGGACGGCTTCTACCCACATTATTTTCCATAATGAATCTACAGGAAATCTGAAATTATATTAGAAGGATTTATTGTCATATAATATAAAGTTTAAAATTTTAAAGCAAACTGTTGTATATTTAAGATTACCTTAGTCTACTCTCGAGTGAAACATTTTACAGATTTGTAATTTTATTTTAATAGTACATTATGATACAAGTGTGCTAAGTTGATCATTATATGCAAGGCGATATTGTGTGCGCACGAGCGAACGCGAGTGCGCCATAAGAAAGCCGCGTATATTACTTAACTAGCACAAAACCGTTGCTTAAGAGCTTTGGAGCCAATCCGATTATTACCAAAGGCGCCAAGCTTTAGCACCAAAGCGTGCACTGCAGACCTAATGCAGCCGCTTTGCAGCCAAAAAGGCACAACTTTTTGCAACCTGCAGTTCCATTAGAACTTCAAGCTAGTGGCATAAAAGGGCTGCAGGAGCTGCAACGAATAATTATTACCACACTCAAGTTCTTGTGGAGCTTTTTGAATGAATAACAGGTTTGTGTGAACGGATTAGATCACTGATCATTCACCTTGTCTCTCATTTATTAAATCTTGCAGCTGTTATTTGTCAGACATTACAGAATGTAAATAAATAATTAAGTAAAGTGAAGTAAGTATTTTATAGCTATATTTCGTATTATATGCTAGTGGCTAAAAAAACGCAGATCAGTTTATCGTGCAAATAGTTGATATTGTTAGAGTATTTTTTACGCGCCTCAGTAGTTATCTCATAATATCCTAAAATATGTGAAATTTCATTATACAAATAATATTATGTCACATACCTTCACAATATAAAAATTACATACTTGACTACATTTGTATTTTGTAAGTTTCTGGTTCTATATTTAGTGATATTTTACTACAAATTGCGATAAGAACCTATAAAATTCTCAAATACTGATATAAATATTGTCCTGTAAACATGGCGTTTATGAGAAGCAGCTTTGAGTTGCAACTTCAACCTCAATACTTCCTATCTGCGTGTCAAAGCGTTAAGTTTCACTCTTCTAAAGGTCCAAGTAATAACTGGACCACTAATGCAGTTCAAGCCTTTACAATAACTTTTATTCCATACTTACTGCAGCTATGGAACTTTATTAATGGTTACTTGATTAGAGATCCGTAAAACTCGTTGCAAACCCTAAAATACGATGTTCGTTTACAGCTGCTTCTGTAACTTTCGCCCTTTGAATTGTTTAACTATGTCTTACCATGTTTTCAGAATGAGTATATGCATTGTCCATTATGCTTCGTCTGCTTCTATTGTAAAGCCTTAATGCCACTATAAGTAACACAGTTGATCAAATTGCTACTTAAATCTGCGCAAAAGTGCAAATAACTTCTGCAATTAAACTTTCAGTGGCAGAACAGTGATAAATATATCTTTTTTACAGTTCCGTCAAAAAGTCTGCAATTACAGTATTTATGCAGTTATGAAGCGTACAACAGCGGCACTAGAAACTTTTTAGCAGTTTTGAGCTGTAACATACATGTTTGAACTCTCTTTTAAAGCTAGAGCAGTAAATGGATTGTAAAATGAACTCTTGTAAAGCCTAGAGTGGCATTTGGTTCACCTCTGCTACCCCTAGTGATATTTACAGCTATGGGCAGTAGCGGATGCGATAGTAGAACTTAAAACCACTTTCTGAACCCCTAAAGCGCTACTGTACAGCTGCGAGTTGCAAAATAGGCTGCTATTTCCACTAATGTGCTAGTTGGGTATGGTACGTACAGGCACACATGTTTCATACGACGTTTTTCAACACACTTGTGAGGAATAAACAAGATTCTTCATCGAGTAAGTTTTAAATTAAAACAGTAAAAATACATTTCACTCCATTTTGATGGCAAAAGACTATTGCACGCGTTATTCGCCTCGATACGTATGTCCGGCGTGTTAATAATAGGTTTTCTTCACTTGAAGAAGACATTTTCGTTAATATTAAACTTCACAATAGGTAATTAATCCAAACTTCGTCACATCCGGCAATTAATTTGGAAAAATGGCGCGTTGTTTTTTTTTCTTGCCGCGATACCGATGCGCGCGCTAGACTGAGGCGTGAACTAGATCGGTCAACAGCCAAAATTTAAAATGTAAAAATTTGTGTTTAAAACACAAATTTCAGAAAAAGTTAATTGAATTTGTGTTGTTTTCTTGAAATAATTATGTAGATACTGTTATTTTTCGCATAAATACTGTTTGTTGCTAAAATAAAAGTTACAACCCGACAAAATTATAACGCTTCTTCTTCTTACTACTAGGTACTAGGGTACAAATGTAAATTGGTCGGGTTAATAAACGAAAGGCACTAGTGCAATAATATAATGAAAAAGCACACGTGTTTAATATCTAGGATTATGAGACAAAAATCGGTGGAATAAAAACGTCATTTTGAGCAAGTGTGTTGAAAAATTATTTATTTTATTCAAAAATTTAATATAAGTACGTTTATCGATATGATTAATCGACATTTGTCAATCACAAATGAAATTAAACTGACAAGAGAACGAATGATAAACATACGACAATCCTACCGTATAAATAAAGTATACGTTATTTTGTTTGATTTTGGTTTGTTAGTTACAGAGTAAACAGAACACCACTTTTTTTAAATGGCAATTTTACTTTTCTCGTGGAAAACACATTTCACTATTTTCGTGAAATATAACAGCTTTTTTGGGATGAAACGTTACTTACGAATGAAAATAAATATTTTTTACCTTGCCGCTATAATTTTTACACTAAAATAAGCCACATTTACCCATTTTTTCTGTCAATGTTTCTCACTGAGCTCTATCACCGTACTGACAAGACGTCACCTGTAAGTGAGGCCAAAAAGCCCGCTTCGTGGCTAAGGGGGCTCAAGCAAAATTTCCCGTCATTGCGCGTCCAGAGGTTTATTCGTCCAAGAGTACAAATAATTATTGTTCGGTAATAACCATAAGAGTATTATCGTAGGAATATTAATTTAATGGTAATAACTACCAACTACCTAATATTTGTTAAAATTATTGAAGTATGTCAATAAAGTGGACATTCAGCATAGATAAAATATAGGCTGCAAAATACGCTTAATTCAAATCAATTCAAAATCAAAAGATCGATTTATGAATGAATTTTCAATAGTCAGATAAGAAATACTCCTTAATAACTTACCAACAGGTTCCAGACAACAGGAGTAGTTAAGGTGAACGACAAAACACGAACATATTCACATTTTTTGCAACTCTGGGCGCGGCGGAAGGACGAGTCGATCCCAGTCGACTACTCACGTCACAAAGTTTCGTTTTTTTTCTTTTTATGGATTGATCATATTCGTAATATGTACGTTGACTGACATTTACTATTAACAATTTAATATGACTCTGAATTTTTATATTAAGATTATTATTGTTATTATTTTACGGTCCAAGCCACTTTCTTTTAAGCATATGTCATTGTATCGTTTAATCTAGCGGAATGGTAGGTAGGTACGCCGTGCGCAGTGCCCGCGCTCGCTATGACCATGATGATGACTCACGAGGATACTCAAGCAATGTTGTTGTTGCAGCTCCCATTAATACATTACTTAATTTTCTTTTATTATAATCTTTACATAAAGATTACACACACACACACACACACACACACACACACACACACACACACACACACACACACACACACACACACACATACACTGCAGCATGCACTGATTGGCTGGCATGGATACTTTTATGCATCGTAGTACATATACATCGTATATTATTTTTCCTCTCATTTTTGCTTTTTTGTCTTTAGTTTTCTTTTTTTGTTAGTTATGTATAATCTTGTGTATGTGTGTGTTTGTGATGTCCTTCCAATAAATACTTTTTCTTTCTTTCTTTCTTTCAAATATTCGTCGAACAAAATACAAGATGGCTAATTTGAAAACGTCACCTAATTGTCGGCAATCATAGTTACCTGTCATTTTTCAAAATCTGACGCTTTATAATTTATCAGTCTGATAAGTTTTATCTGACCATTGAAAAATCGGCCCTTATAAGAATAATCTAAAAATCTGTTTTATTAATGGCGGCTGATTTTGCTCCATATTTGCGACATTTCTTCTTTTTTGAAATGTGCTCTCTTTTATGGAGCAAAGTCTTAATTAAATACTTAACTCGGGCTCATAACATTATAAGTTTTATTTGACATTACGCAAATATACGTTATGATAACCCTATTTATTTGTGCGAACTATAAATTTCAACTAGAGTGCTCCTTGACAGTCCATTTGCGAATCTTGCAAACAATGCTGTCTTAGCACAATATTGTCCCGGTACAAAGGATATGAAAACAGACAAAAGACGACCATTGTCACTGCTCTAGAGTGGTTCACTTCACACAAAGTCAAATAAGTGCCCGATTCATTATATTATGTTTATATTAATATTAAAGTAATTTGAATATCCAACAAATAATTTAGTAGTCGAGTCGATTGAGAACTGATTTGCGAAATCCGTCATTCTTAGAATGACCTATTCCTATTTTTCATTGTCATGGTCAAAATATTATTTGCGTTAAAACTACTATTACGGTAGTAGTATTAAACACTCGTTTCTACTACGGCACTAAAACGTTGAACTGCGACAGCGCATACCTTTTTCTCTTTAACACTTTCGTGTCTTATGGGGAGGCGGAGTGTTTCACCAGTGTAGTGTCGTTATTAGTTCTATAAAAATAAAAGCGATCACACATATATTTTGAAGGCTATTGGAAGGTTTTTTTTCTTGAAGGACTTCGGCACGTTGATCATATGTTTGCCAAATTTCCACAGTGCCGTTGTCAATGGCTGTGTGAATCAATTGATCTACGTCAGCTATTTTGAATGTGGTGTTTCTGCTGGCTACCTCTCCTTTTACATATGAGCCCATATTAATTCAACGAGGTTGTATTGGCAATAACAAGGCGCCATACGGATTATTTCATCGCCCAAATCATTTGCCAGCTGGTCTAAATAATATGATTTATCGATACCTTTTTACTTTTTAGAGTTCCGTAGCCGAATGGCAAAAAACGGAAGCCTTATAGTTTCGTCAAGTTTGTATGTCGTTTATATCTCTCACCAAACGTTGCTGTAAAATATTTTTGGCGTGGGCATGACGGTCCACCATAAGTGCACTCTCGTTTGATTTTCCCGCTAGTTTTCGAACTGACCCCACCAATCTTGTCTATTATAAGCTTGTTGCAATTTAATGTATAATATTTTTTGAAAACTTCTTTTTATTCCGTTAGAAACATACATAGTACATTGTTGATGATAGTGTACGCTTAAGGTTGGATGTTTGTGCCCATGTGTTTGATATTGTTTTCGTTAATCCAACTTCCTAATTAACCAAATGCGTCCATATTTACCTGAGTAAATTGAGTATTGAATTTATTTACTGTCGCGCCTGGCCTACTTTCAGGTGTTTAAGTCTAAAGAAGAAAATTCGGAAAGTATTTATAATATCGACAAGTGAAAGAATTGTGAACTACCCTCAAAGAAAAATTTACTGCGCTTAAGTCAAGCGTTTGTCACAGTGGGTCCTCATGTAGAGACCTTGTCAGGGAAACCAAGCTCAGCTGCTTTTGCTGTAAGGAAGATTATACACATGACTTATATAGAAACAGCTAGGTTAGTTTATTTTAGTTATTTCCATAGCTTAATGTCCTACAGCATTTTACTGTAGGGCTCGGCTGCTGATAGATATAGAATGAATTTTTGCATTACAAAAAGGAGCCGTGCGAGCAATTTATAATCTAAAACCTCAAGAGTCCCTACGAGAGGTATTTAAAGAAGTTAGAACATAAACTGTAGCCTCTTAGTATATTTATGAAAGTTAATGCATGTAAGCAAAAATTTACATTTATTCACAAAAAAACTTAAATACACAATTATAAATTAGGAATAAGGATAAGATTGCTATTCCACAATTCAGGCTTCGAAAGGTTGGTAATTCTTTCACGGAAAAATGTACATTTTTTTTCAATAAAATACCAGAAAACATCGGTAACTTACCTTATAAATTTAAAACTGTCATTAAAGAAACCCTTATTACAAAAGGATATTATAAATTAGATGATATTCAAAAGATAGTGATGTCTGGACTTGCATGATCACTACAAACATTGTAAATCTTTTGAAAAGAGGCATTGACAATAGTGACTGAGTTTCTTGTGCAGCTAGCACTAGCCCACTTCTCCCGAAGCTATTATGTTTTACTTATCGGAAATGGATAATGCACCATCTATCGAGATAATTGGGCATGGTTGTATGGCAGCACTGTCACAGGTCAATTAACAGTTCGTTTGTACATTCATTGGTTTGTTGCTTGTTCGTGGAGCAACAAGGGCAGGCCGCAGGGAGCGCCGGACCGAGTAGTGTATTTTCGAGAAGATGTGTCGTCATACTTTTGGTATGGTGAATTGCCTTCTCGTTACACGTGTGCCATTATTATTGGATTACATTACATAAAGATCATTTTAGTCTCAGTTAGTGAACACACTATCGTCAGCATTCGCGTATTATTAATATTTTTTTTATAAAACGTGTCCCTAACCTAAGCTACTTACAATATTATAATTTCATTACTTAGGCCCTACCGAAATCATTACAATTAATCAGATAAATCATATTTTAGGATTCAACGCACGCATATACACATAGCAGTATGTAGAATACTGACAGTTATCGATATCGCAACGCGCACGTGGCCTTCCCTAGCGCATGGATGGTTCAAAGCCGCAGGAGAAGCGAGTGTTTGATATTACTTTAGCTTAATGAACTGACGCCACGAATAAGTCTCATACGGCACGAAATTGACGCCAATGGTCAATAACTTACAAAATGCACATCTGGCGTCATTCACGTTCGTAGCGTCAGCCAGCGTGTTAATTTGATTAAATATTGTGTAAAAATAAAACCCATAGAATCAATGAAAAAAGTGACTTTACCTTTCAACAAGAAATAAGTATTGACTAAATCCAAACAAAAAGAAAACAAAATTATTTATTATTAATTTATTTATGTCAACAAGTGGACCAATTACAAATTTCAATTATAAAACAAATTCTAAACATGTCAAAATAGAAAGGCAACACCATCCCGTCCATGTACCATGTTACAGTGATACATATACTGGCAATCAAAACACTCGGCGAAAGCTCGCAGGATCCTGTTCAGGCTGACCCGAACCCTGCGCACCAGGGATGTGCACCGCTTGCTCCTGATTGTATAAAAACAATCCACGCGCGCTTCAGCGAACATCCACGAGGCGCTACAGAAACGAGCCAGCCCAAACAACACCCTGAATGCGTTATTGTATTGGACTTGTAGGGTGCTGTACTGCTAGAAGGACGTGCAAAATGCCCTGAACAGGGTGATTTTGACGCCTATTGAACATCGCGCAAATCTGCGGGCTGTCATATTCGCACGAACGGACAACGCCCTACGCTACGCCCTCCCATTCTAAGTCCGCATTGTCTTTCAAGTCTGGGGTTAAAATGTGCCCGAGTTATTTAAATTATTCTACCTACTCTATCAAGGAGGCAACCATTCAGTCTAAGTTTCGGTGTTGGACTTAGGGACCTCGCCCGGGCCTGAAAGATAATCCACTCACTTTTCTTTGTGTTATAAATAAAACCGTGTTGCTTCGCATATTTTTCTCAAATGTCAAGCAGCTGCGACATTCCGCCCACAGAGGCACTCAGCAGCACCATGTCGTCCGCGTTACTAATATTATTAAGGCAAACTCCATTAATATAGCAGCCGACATGTGTGCTGCTGAGCTCCTCCAATAGTGCGTTTACATAAAGATTGAAGAGTTTTGGCGATGTCAGCCCCCATTGCCTCACGCCACACTCCAACCTATATGGTATCAAATACACCGACCACCGAACAACATTGATCTGGTTCCAATACCAATATTTAAAAGTAGAAATTAATTAATTCTACCTGCATCGCTGTTTGATATAGTTTTAGTCACAGAATATCGTAAGAAACCAGATCAAACGCCCTCGATAAATCAAGAAAACACGCAAAAATGGGCGTGATTTTATCCGTATAGTACTTGACAGTTTGTTTTAGACACAATATAGCCGTTTCAGTAGAGAGACCGGACTTGAAACCAAATTGGTTGTCGTGTATATGTAGGTGTTTATCAAGCTGAGTGTTAAGCAAACTGTCAAGCACCCTCGCGATAACATTGGCCAGAGAAATTGGTCAGTAATTACATTTGTCACTAATATCACCAGTTTTGTTTTAAACAATTGGTACCACTACAGTCTTCATCGTCGGCGCAGGTAAGTACGAGTGCACCACTCAATGGGCCAAAACTCTGGGCAGATGATATTCCGCGTACCTTAAGTGTTCAATGCTCAAGTCATCGTGGCCAGGAGGAGACTTGCCCTGTGCTATAGATTTTATGGCCTGCCTCGTGCCTCTCTGACCGTAAAGCGGACGCTGACCTCCTGGCCACTACCAATGGTGACTTTACAGTAAAATGCTCTCTAAATACGTCCGCTATTCCCTGCAGGTCACAGACACTGTAGACCCTCACAGGTAGACCTGGCCTACTAATAAGTTTGTTTGTAGACTTCCAGAAACTGTAGAAGTCGCTCCTGGAATGATGCGATGCTAGGATATCCATTTAATTGTTTCTTTTTGTCAAAAGTACTCTAGGGAACCCCCAAAAAAGCATTGTTATGCAATATTTCTGTATTTTTTTATTTCAACATCAGACTGTCATAACCTGTGGTATAAAAAAAATTCCAAGGGGAAAATTCCAATTACTTAAAAATATGCCAAGTAACTGCCAATTTTAAATGGTAATTATTATTTTCCAATTCCTTTTAAAAACAAATTTACGGCAATTCTAATGCACAATGGTGGTATTGTTGGGCTCTATTATGATACAGTTTTATCAACACAAAATGACGAAAAGCATTCGAATTTCGAACATAAACAAAAGAAAACCAGTGTGTCAAACAAAAAACAATACCCTCCGATTGGCGCAGTCGATTAAAACTTGTCATGCTTGCTCAGCTCAGTTGAGGTGACATACGGGATTTATTTATTTTTAATTAGTGTCGTTAAACGTTTTTGTGCTTTAACAAAACGTGACGTTTTATGTATACACATTTAGACATAGTGACCTAAATCAATTTAGAAAACTATTATGGTCGTTGAAAAATAAAGTCGTCAGGATCACAGATAAAGATATATAGGTTTAATAGAAAATCCTGAGTGTAGGATTATTTTCCGTGGTAAATACTCTGCTTTTCGCTTCTCTTTGCAAGGCAATTTATGAGATTATCTACTAAGTTCATACAAATTTTCTCTTGAACGTACGCAATGCGCTGCATTTAATCACAACTTATCACAAGTTACCATATAATATAAATGAAATCAAGTTTAGTGAGTACTCGTTTTTTAATATAAAAGGAACTGCCCGCCCACCCTTTTTCCAAATGGCTTGGTTAACAAACGAAAAAGGTGCTACATATCATTTTTACTAAGCAAACCTTTTCCTTTTATTTAATGACATTCATAAAGACAAAACATTGATTTTGTTAATTAGATTAAATATTAACCTACACACACTATTTACATATTTTCAAAACAATGATTATTTATTTTTTAAATTTTCCACCAAAAAAAAAAGAAATATGCTTTTCCATGCTATACAGCCAAATCATCAAGTATTTACACATTTTTTTTTCGAGGCGGAGCGTGGCCATCTCAATTTTCAAATTAGTAGTAAATAGTAACCTCTTTCGTGCAACCACGCGCACACTGCCGCGATCATACGTGCCCGTCTTCCAATCAAATTCAATCTTATTCCACGTCATGGGCCGCGACGGATTTTCATACAATATTTCGGCCCGTGACCGTTCACATTATGTGACGTGTTATCGAACGATTCTGAGTAAAAGTCATTACGAAATAATAGTTACTATATCGAAATTAGCCGGTACTAAACAAGTTTTTTAAGTAACTGGCACTTTCCTCTTGGTACATTATTATTCCATCTCATGCTATGAAATTCTGATGTTTAAGTAAGCTTTGCTATGCTATTATATGGCATAACTATGCTTTTTTGAGAGTACCTTAAAATATTTTTGTCAAAAAGTCCTCGTCAGTTTAAAAATTAAACAGATCTTGAAAAAGTGAATCAAACGTTTGGCTAGATCCAAGAAAACCTCTAGACACCTTACCTTATTTTTATCTAAATTCTCTACAGTAGAATTATCCAATTGACGGACCGCCTGTTTAGTAGATTTTCCTTGCCGGCAACCAAACCGATGTGCGCTTAAAAGATCATGCTTCCACGAAATTTTGATTTTTCTATTTACAATTCTTTCTAAAATTTTCGATACAGTGCAGAGTAAAAAAATCGGGCGATTATTGTTGGGGGAATTTCTATCGCTGCTTTATGAATGGGCGCGACTGATGCAGGTTTCCGGGTTTCAGAGAAGGTGCTGGTTGAGAGGCTTAGATCACTTGGTGCTTAGTACTTATGTATTGATGGTGATCTTTAGTAGACGATTCTAAATTTCATCCATCACAGGCGCAGTCACCTTTTAAATTTGTTATCAGTTCAGCAATTTCTTCGCGATCAGGGGCCCTATTTTTGAATCAGTCGCTTCGATATGGCGAGTGATTTTCGTTCGACATCGAGTTTTTTTCTATGACTTTTAATTTATCTTCGAACGAAAATCACTCGCCACCTTAAAGCGAGTAATTCAAAAATAGAGCTCTTGTTGGTTCTAAAGATAATGAATAACCAGGAGAATGGGGGTTTAATATTTTTATTGCAGAGACCAAGGTCTCAGCAATATCGGTCTCATTTAGGTATATTTTCCAGTATTTAACATCAAGGTCAACTTTAGCAAATAATTTATTTCATTTATTAAATATGTAGTTTTGTTTAAAAGTCAGGTTCATTGGATATTAAGTTGCGTTTCTAGTACTGTGACTGTGTGGTAATTGTTTAATCGTGTTCATAGTAATTGTGGGTCAAACTTATATTTTTCGGTTTGTTCTTTTTGGTATTTGGTTTAAACTTTGCTAATTAAATTAGTGTAGAAATTATCGATGTTATCGATGATATGATAGGGTTAAGTTCTGGCCATAGCTAAGCTACGACACCGCCGTTTTGGTTAATGAACCTTTGCGTACGATAACTATATATTTTATTTGTTGAGAATAGCAATGAGGGTTGTCGATAATTTTTCTGCCACCAGATGGCGCCTCATATGCGTCAGGTCTAAACAACTGTCAGATAGTACTGATTTTGTAACGAACGCATCTTAATTTCGGTTAATTCTACGTATTTGTAAATTCAATGTGCTTTTATAATGGATTATGGATAGAAAAAGGTTGTCGAACTAAAGAATGATCTTAAAAACAGGGACGCCAAAGTGACTGGCACTAAAGAAAAATATAAATAATAGGAAATACTATATTAATAATACTAATGAAGAATAGGATTGTGTGGAATTTTAGACAGTGGTACCATTCAAGATGTAATCCGTGACCATGACTTCCTGCCTTTTCCTTTTCTTCATTAACTTATACTTAACAAAATATCTGTAAGCCTATTCAAGATGCATATTATTCTTGTAATAAGACTGAACTGATAAAAATTGTAGCATTTTTTTTTTTAAATTCAGTAGGTATATTATGGAATTAAATACTGAATATATTAATCGTATTTGCATAGGGATAGTAGATAGTAGGAGTTAATTTATCTCTGCGAATAGCTACAAGCCACTGTTTCAATCGGCTTTTATCAGTTATAAGGAACATATGCCTTCCTATTTTATTTACACACATAGGCACTGTACAAAACTGTAACATTTTAAAAAATAGTACTCTTTTTGCAACTATTGTATGAATAAATAAATAATAAAAAATATCAGACAAACACAACTGATGTATGTTTTTTGACAGGTGGTTGGACCTGACGCCTAAGTGCTGCCACCTGGTGGGCGTCATTTTTCACAACCCTCATTACTGTGTTATGATCATAAAATTATTATCCCTTTGGAATAGAACGACAAAAGCGAGATGTCACTAGCAGCAAACTGTGTGATAAAAAGAGATAGGAGATACGAAGTAGCAGAACCATTTTTGGCAGATGTCAAACAGTTGACCGCCCCACAGAAGCTCGCTGAAAATTACGTGCATTTGATTTTTTATACTTAAAAGTGAAATTGTGTAGATTTTGAAGAAATAATGCGTCTGAAACATGGTGACTTGATCGGTGATTGATTGTTATTCATTACAGTGGCATAACCCTAACAAATAATCATTCAAAAGGGAAATTAGTCCAAATCGAAGCCTCTTAATATACGACTTATATTTACCAATGCACTTCAAATTTAAAGTACGCAGTTTGATTATTGTATTCTACAAACGTTAATTTACGTAAAAAAATAAAGACAGAATAACACAGGGAATGTATATCCACGAATATTTTGTTTAATGAAATAATATTTAGTTTTACACTAGAGCTGCATGTTCAATATTTTTTGTCGACTGTTTATCATGCAGTAAACTACTTAACACACTTACATATTTAACTTAGGAACATTGTTATAAATCACCTGATCGAAAGGTTATCTAATTTAAAACTACAAATGTTACTTACTTAAGTTAGTTACTGACATCTTAAATCGGTTTCGTTTGACAGCTTTTACTTGTCCTTCTATTCCGATAGGAATATTAATTTTATGGTTATGATTCAGCCAGCACTCATTTAGAATTTAAACATCAAAATGATCGAATGAATAAATGAGCCCGCGCAGTTGCCCTCACCAGCCTAATAAAGGAACTAAAATGCGTGATTCTAGTCACTACTGGTAAGGGAAGCAGATAATTTGATTTAATGAAATTCATAGAATCTACGATGGAGGCCGAAAGTATATTACTAAATAAATATTGGACGCCAATCACATACATTGCTCTGATCCCAAAGTAAGTATCTAATGCACTTGTGTTATGAAAATCAGACACAACGGTGGTACCACAATAGTTATTTTTATTTAATAGATATAGGTTTTTTTTTCTATATTGACTCGACCGGGAATTGAACCCGGGACCTCGGAGCAGCGACGCCTTGAAACCAACGTGCTTAGTCAATACACCACGGAGGTCATCAAAAGTTTGAAATTTATAAAACAATTCGACCTTTCACTTCTATGAGTGCATAAATGAGCATCACTTGAGTTAGAACCTTAATTCATGAGGTGAATAATGAAACACAATGCCTTGATTCGATTTCGATTTCGCCTTGACACAATTAAAATCGATGATATTGTGAGTTTGATTCTAAGATAGACCAAGTGTACGAGTGAAGGAGGGTGATTCTAAAACTATAAATTTCTATTAATCTTGACAAAGAGATCGGACAGCGATTCTTTTGGCTGACGCGTAAAATTTTCTCCATGTCCTCTTTGGGCTGGCAACTCACGAACAATCTAGTATCTTCTTTTTTCGACTTTTTGGTTTTCTTTGAGTTCCACGTAAATGTGATGTCAATAACAACACCTTGTTTATCTCATATTCATCATTCACTGCATCGGACATACTCCCTCGTTTTCCAAGTTCCTTAATTTCTATCATATGGGTGCATGGATCACCTTCTTTCTTGACTCTGGCCTTCGAAGCTCGTGGATGATGGTTTTTCTACCGATCCGTGCCGTTTACCTAAGGTTAATGGTAAAAGTTTTGTTTTTTCCATCGAACATGGGTTTTATATTAGTCGTCATGTAAGACATATGGTCGTTGCGTAGTGTTTGGTGCTCGTGCTATTTCGGTGCCCTCAAAATATTCTTGTCTACAGTTTTGTCTCAGTCTTCTTGTATTTGGCATAGTGCACAATAACCTCGTACTTTGTCTTCATGAATTGTTCACTAAACCGTCCTCGTATGCGACGTCTTTGAATACCAACAAGAACTGTCCCTATCCCGGACAAGCGTCTTAAAATGAGCAAAATAGTGCAAACAACAATAGTTTTGGTGTACCTCCTTATTTCAGCAGACTATAAGCGCAACTGTACTTACTTCGATTCTCACTAGATCCCTGCATAGCATTCCTCACTCAAATTCACACGTTTTTCTACTTGCTCAATCTTTCTTGTCTTTCACATCTTACTTCTTACGTTTCTTTCCACGTCTATATCAAATTGTTCAGTGTATGAGACAATGTTGCGGGCAATTACTGTATACGGTATAAAATCACTTATTGTTCTTATTTCTCTTTTAGGGTTCCGTAGTCCAACAAGGAACCCTTATAGTAACGCCATGTCCGTCTGTCTGTCTGTTCGTCCACAGTCCAGCGCAAAGACCTAAGTGCTAGAAAACTGGAAATTTGTAAAGATATATAAGTATTCTAAATACCCCTCCAAAGTGGTGGGGTCCCTCTCATACAAGTACCGTGGGTTTTTTTTCTCTTGCTCCCATCGTGCGGAGTACCATTGAATAAGGCTTTTAAAATGATTGTGAACTTTCTGACATAATCTTTCATTGAAGTGGCTTGTTTCCATAAAATTCAGTTTTAAACGGTAAGATTTTGTTAGATACCAATGTCCCCATGAAACGGTAGTACGTGATACGTGAAAAAATTTACAGCTCTAGCTTATACAATGAATTCAGAAGAAAAACTGTCACTGCTATGATAAGTAAACAAATGACAGAGTTGTGGTCCATAAACTTAAAGCAAAATATGTATTTATAATATAATTTTTTGTTATTTTTTTTTTCCTCTAAAACGCGTTTAGATATGAAACTGAACTGTAGTTAAATATTGGTATTGATTGTCTATTTTAGCTGTAAAACATCATATAAGTAAATCTTCATCGTATTTTACAGGTGATTTTTATGGTAATAAAAGTGCTTACTTACACAGTAGGTACGGAACCCTTCGTGCGCGAGTCCCACTCGCGCTTGGCCAGTTTGTTGGTTTACCTTACTTATTATATTTTTGTTTGTCAACAGTTGTCATCGAGCGCCAAGATAGACCGGTGGTTTTCACTTCTGCCCTCAAATGGCCCCGCTCTCTCCAGACCGGAGAGTGGGTTTTTGTCGGGCATTGACGATGCTACTGACGCAGCCACGTGGGCCGAAGTACGGAAATTCCTTCTGCAGTTTGGTGCCAAAAAGAAAAGACGGCTCCTACCCATACGGTTCACTAGAAAAAAAACGATCGTCAATAAACACACGCTACTATAACAATGACTGAGGTTTTACACGGGCCTTGTTCACTAGGTACCCAATAATATGCGTAATGTCTGGATCTGAGTCATGACTGGCTCTTATGTATCATGTTAGGTGCATATAATACGGCACTCTTCTTTGGATTGAGAACCAAATGTGTTTTCATAGAATAGACAAAATTGTATTAGGACGTGATGAGCAGTATAGGGTGTAGAACTGTAAACAATAACTTTCCTTCAACAAATTTTATGGCCTTGTATCAATAAGCGAGTTGCAACACAACTATTATGTTTCAACCTTAACTATGGAACTAACGTACCGAAGTTGTGCGTTAAATACAGTTGCCATAATTTCTCCAATCTTTCTCACAAATATTTATTGGACAGATTATGAATTCGCGCCGTTAAATCCATTAGTAGGCGTTTAAGCGGAGTTGGTGTCGCAATTTCATTGGAAATGACAGTTGAAGGTATGACTGGAATAATTATGTCCACTGTATTATTGACCGATGGTCTGCCGATACCGCGTTATTCAGAAGATACTTGAGTCATATGGTCAAGGTATCTTTGCCCATTCATCAATGGTCTTCCTATAATATCAGTTGTCATAAGTAGGTCATTTTAGCATATGCCTGACGTAAAAATCATTTTACAAGTCAAGCATTAAAAGATCGGCAACAAAATCCAAAAGGTTTTGACCAATTATTTTGACTCAACTTCTTGCTAATGTTATTACTTTGTAAGTAGGTTTTCGTCCTCGAAATAAACACACTAAATTAAGCTTCCGAATGTGCAGACACCAAAATCAATGTGTAACGGTCAAGGTATCTGGCGCCTATACGGGTTTTAGCAAAAACTGCATATTCAAACGAAAAGACGACGTGAGTTTAGGCGATATTGGGTCTTAAGGTGGTTGGACGGCGGTGACCTCGATTGTATCTATCTTGTTTGCCTAATTTTTATGAAATGAATGTTAGTTTTTGAAATCATGGAAATCATTTGATCATCTTGGTGTATGGGAAGGTCCTAATTAGTTAAGTTAATATGATCTATTTGTAGTGCAATTCTGTATCTCGTTAGTGTTAAATTAGAAAATTACGCTGTAGTCTATGTGTAAGTAGTTGAAAAGTGTGTGTTAATGACATAAAATAATTATGTTATAATTGTTTTTTAGATCTTAAAAATAAAGAAAAGGGAGAAGGAGGCACATTTAGACTCATAAAAAATCTACTGTAAAGAGAAATTGAATACACATACTTTTCTTTCATTTTTTACTCCTCTGTTAATATAAAAATAATGAATAGTTTGTATTTGTTGAAAACGCTAAAGAGAAAAATGTTTTTTTTTAAACTCAAAAATAGTTCAAATCTCCCTCCCATGAGGGACACATTTGAATCGATATGGGGCAGTTTTAAATATGGGTTAAGAACTAGAAAAAAGGGAGGATAGAATAATAATGATTTGTCTTTATTATGCAGACATTTATTGTTATTAAAATTTAAAATAAACATACACGAAACTTCTATAGTTAAATGTTGCATAACAGTAATAAAAAAATATAGTTATTAATAGTGTTAGAATTTCTGTTGTTAACAAAATATGATAATGTACAAGAGTATTAGTTAATTGTTATTATAATTATATTGTTATCCTGCCTCCGACTCAAAATGAATCTTCCCGTTCAAAGATTTGAATAACAATAATAGTAAAATATAAATGTCCCGTTTGCTATGATCAAATCTGACCCATAGTCACTTGCAAGATAAAATGTACAAAAAAGAATAAGAAATAACTGGCAAGCAAAAACTATAAGGTTGCTTAAAAACTAATAAGTTCTGCACAATTTTGAGAAAGAATTAGTTGGAATCTTTACCTCACGGGATTGTAAATACCTTACTTTATTTTTTACTTCGACCGTATAAATGTGACCGATTATAACTCTTTTTGACAACAAAAGATTTGAAAGCTTTGCGATTTGTGCGTCTTTTTTTCTAGTGCCAATATTAAAATGGAGTCACGTGCAAAAGTATCACATCCAAGCTGCGTTCAAAAATCAACATGTTTAAGTCTGCTCCTGTGCTAAGGTGCCTCCTTCTCCCTTATGCTTATTTAGTTAATGATATCACCTTGGTTTTTGGATGTATGTACAGTAGCCAGCACATCAGTTTATCCACTTCTGTTGCAAATTAGCCCTTATTACAACTGAATAAGATACCGCAGTGTTTATCATGACGTGCTGTCGTCCGTACGTCACCAAAAAAATGATCTACTATTTACTGTACGTAAAATAAGTCATATTATTTATGCATTTTTGAACTTCATTATTGTACACAAAATATTTGATTCTGATTTAGTGTGATAATAGTATGTTAGTTGGAAACTGGAATGCATTTACCTACTTAGTTTAAGAGTAATTTGAACTGCAAGTGTTGGTATTAAGAAAATATATTTCGTAGAAAATATGTAGTTCAAGATATCGCTACTATTATTTATTGCTTTACATACTTTGTGTTTTTAACACGTCTTCTATAAAAGCGCTCAGTACATACAATATTTTACAACAAATTTTTATATTAACCAAAACAATACGATCTTAATTGTTTACATTTATAATTGAAATTAACCAAATAAGTAAAATAATATGTTTTTACAAAAAAACAATAAGACGACGCGTTTGGTGTAGTGGTTAGCACTCCTGACTCTGTTTCCTGACTCCTGGCAAATGTTTGTGTGATTAGCACGAACATTTGTACCTGAGTCATGATTGGCGATGGAGTATGTATTGAAGTATTTATGGGAAACACCCCTTCATAAAAGTAGCAACCACTACAATTGGTATATTGTCTGACGCATATTTATTTATTTATAAGTGTTAAGTATGATAGATAAAGAACACAGGTATGCATTTCTTGTGTGCATAAATAATTTAATTAATAACTAAATCTCTAGGTAATATACTAAGTTTGATTGACGTTGATGATATACAGCTACCAAATATTTTAACGGAAATATTTAGCCGGTCTGAGAGCGCTTGCACACTTAGGCGACTTTAGCAGCGCGACAGTCGCGCGGCAGTCGCGCTGCTGTTAATTTCGTACATAAAATGACAGCAGTAAGTGCGCCTTCACATTAGAGCGACAGCAGCGTGTCTCTCTAATGTGAAGGACTTGCTGCTGCAATAGGCTTCTAAACCCTTCACATTAGAGAGACGCGCTGCTGTCGCTCTAATGTGAAGGCGCACTAAGAATTCATGTACGTGTACATGAAGACAGGCTGTCCAATAAAAGCGTAGGAATATTAATTTTATGTAAAAGCGTGACCTGAGAAAAATTCGGTAATTTCTAATAACATACATGACATCACCCTACTATCATTCTGAAAGAAAAGGGTTTTGATACTTTATCATTTTTGCTGTTTTAAAAAGTCGCATTTCACTCCGCGTAAAAGCTGTAAAAATAATTATTTAATAAATGCACATTATACCGTTAAACAAGAGACTTGCACATTAAATTATTTTAATATCATCAACTATAGTATGTTTAATTGATTGCAGGCTACTTGTAATGATGGTAACAATGAGCCTTTGAATAATAATAAATCTTTAAACAGCCAAAAATTTAAAAAAAACAATACAATTACAGACAATGACGTACCATGTACATAATATCATTGCGTGCATTGCATAAGAAAATTCCAGGTCACGCTTTCGTTGGACAGGCTGTCAGTCCACAAAAGTGACCAGCACCTTTATATAAAGATGCCAAAAAAGAGATAAATGTATCGATACAGCTAAAATAAAATTTCGGATGATTCATAAAAAATGTTGATATTCAACGTAAGAATGATGTCTATAATTATAGAAATCAGTTGTATCGATGGCATGTTAAAACACCATTCTTTAGGTAATTAAATAAAGTTATTTGTAAAAGTAACTCCGGAGAAATTCAGCTTTCTGTAACGAAGGTTTAGTTATTAACCAATATGTGGTGCTTAGAAATAAATTTTATTGACATGCTCCACATGCTCCGGATTTTTAAATTAAATTTTTAGTTTCCGAACTAAAAATTTAATATTAGTAAAAAAAAAATATGTTAATTGAGTAAAAAAAATAATTATGTTAAAAACTGCGTACGTTTTTTACGCTAATGACAAGGAGTGAATATAATATCCAAATCACGTGAATTGTGACATCTCTAATGTCACCTTGACTCATTATTAGGTACGTAATAATTTGTAGAATGATAAAATTAAGCCTCATTATAATTAAGCTTCATTTAAAGTTATACTAAACATAGTTAGTGCCATAATATTGTTCATTTTCTAAATATTTTCACAGACTTAAATGAGTGCTCAATGTTGTGTAGGAGACATATTTTAATTACGAGTGAATACATTCTATAATTATAGTTAAATATTGTTACGAAATATCATGTATCTTCTAGCTAGAAGTAATAACCATTGATTGACAGTATTAGTAAGAAAGAAACTTGATTTGTTTCATAGTTAAAGTAAGGGACGTAATATGTAATAATGAAGCCACTAAAGCTTAAATTAACTATAATTAAGCTATTTTTGTTGTTAAAGCAATATAATTTAATGGACTGAATTGCATTCCTCTATTAACATCCTAATTTTGTAGCATATAAAGAAGAAAAATGTATCGCCACTACGAGATAAACAAAGAGTAATAAAAGTGTTTCTCGTCTGCTCAATAGATCAGTCGCAGCTACAATAACAAAATCATGATCGAATTAATTACGACGGCAGCAAACGTTTACCAATCACAGGCCTTTTTTAAAGTGACTGCAATGTGGTTTTACTTGTAGTTACGCGTTTGTTGAGGCCTTTGCATTTCTTTTTGTGTTCTGGGATAACCACTTTAATATTGTGAAAACTGCTTTAAATATTTTTTCTTACCGTTTTTTACAGTGAAAACCTTTTTATCCGTAAAAACCGTGATTATGGTTAGTACTTAATTAGGTGCTTGTAATGTGGTCTCTACCGTCACAAAGTGTATGTTATCCTATCGGTATCGAAATATTAGACAATAATTTATTACAATACTGTAGAATAAAGATTTTTTTACACATTTGACTGTCAGTGATTTGTTTTAATTAAGATTTATTATGAAAAACTTAAGAACTGACTGATATTATATTTAGTATACGTAGGTACGATAGCTATTTTATAACTTCCATAACGAGTTTCAGCATCTTGCTGATATGACTAGTTTTAATAGCAATAATTGTAACATTTTAATAGTGAATAAACATTTTGTAAGAAAACATTTTACTTAGTTATTTTTACCTTATCCTGAGCATCTAAAAATATCTTAGGTCATAAACACTTTTCAGTACTTACTTACAAGTGGGTAAGAAAATGACTGTTGTTCAATTTCGTAATTGGACGGACCCGGACTCAATAAAACTTCCATAGGGCCTTGGGGCTTGGGTAACAAATAAATAAGTAGGCGAGTATCGTAGCGTAGTAGGTAATTGTTAACTCACGTAAAACAAACATCATACACATGTAGCCTCGGGCGAATCAAATGTTTATTTTCAACATTTTTGAACATGGCTCTTATTTTGGTTAGATTTTAACTGTGAATTCCTAATGTTTTTAAGGTCAAACGGCGTGCCACGAAGTATTAGGGCGATTTTTAAATTTCTTTGTTATATCAAATTACAGCATGAATAGAAACTAGGGAATTAGTAAGTGTTGCTCATATTGTAACTCTAATAGTGGGGTCTATTCAAAAACAAACAATATGGTAACTCAAAACAATCTTCTATGCAAAGTGTAAAGTTAAATGAGCAAAACCTGATAATCTGAGATTGGACTAACGAGTACAATCAATTGAACCACTTTTTATTATGGTTCACATTTTTCAAAAAAACATTATTAATGCTTCAACACCCGAGCGGTTGCAGGCAACCGCATAACAATAGAATTTGCATTGTGTCTCGTTCACATACGCTTGAGGGATTAAAATGTGTCCCTGTCTATTTATTAATAAGACAAACCATATCAAGCGCAAATCCGCCAAAATAGGTAATCATACTATGGATAGTTCTTTATGAACGTAGATAGTAATAATAGTAATGTCAGCGCGCACAGCGGCTCGGTGAATACATACCGAATCCTCTCTCGACAGAGCGTAGAGCGTTATCCGCAGAGCAAGAAATGATCAGAAGTGCGAGTAAAACTAAAGCAGCACATAGAACCTTCAATTTTTTTCAGAATTCAATTGAACATAAGGAAATTTGGGTTACCTAAGGTTTTGCGCATTAAAAACATTACACGTTGTAATACAAATGAATTGCTATTTGTGTGAGTCTCGCTAAAACTCGAGAATGGCTGAAACGATTTGGCTGGTTTTAGGCTTGAGATGTTCGTGGAAATCTAAAAAAGGTAATGAAATATAGGATAATAACTATGAAATGAGTAAGAGGAAGTCGATAGTGATCGCTAGTTTGTAAATAATTTAGGTAACAAATAAGTGGTAAGTTATTACCACTTATTTTTCAAGAAACAAAAGGAAACTTGAATTCATTGACGTATTCATTGTAGTGGTGGGTAAGCAGGCTGGTTTAAAGGCGTCGCCGCACCGAGGTCAAGGTTTCGATTCCCGGTCCGGTGAATATACTTAGTAATCAAAATTTTCTATATTGTCTCGGGTCTGGGTGTTGTGGTACCACCGTTGCGTCTGATTTCCATAACACAAGTGCATTAGCTACTTACTTTGGGATCAGAGCAATTTATGTAATTAGTGTCCTATATATGTGTATATACATATATCGCCGTATCCATCCATATAATTGCCTTTTTTGCAATTGCAAATTTTTTGTATTTTGCACTGAAATTTCTTTGCTGTATGTAACCTACTCATTCATCATATACCTACATACCTTGTAGCATGACTATGAGTTTATTAATCATAGGTTTTTTTTTATTTAAACTTTATTGCACTGTTAATGGTACAATTGGTGGACTTAATGCCTTATGGCATTCTCTACCAGTCAACCGCTTGGGAAATGCAGAATGTACTTCGTTCTTGTTGAATTGAATAATATTATTTTTATTCGCATTTTTAGCACCATTAATGAGAATTTTAAGCAACAAGAATGTACTTCAAGTTCTTCGTACGTACCTACGTAGTACTATTATATCTTCTTATAGTGGCCAAATAGATATGATATGTTTACATATGGATCTACCGACTATTATTGTTTTCATAAGGTTACATGTTTTAGGTTTCTTAATAATTTAGTAAGTGAAAATTATAAGTTGCTCAGAAAATTGAGAAACCGCTCGAATCATAGGAATGTATATGTTTTGTACCTTGCACTTGATAACTTGTCCTAAAGGTATGTTAATCACGACAGTGAAATGAAATATCACGCAGCATGTATGAGACATACAACATGTAATAGTTATTGTAAGCGTCAGCGTTTACAACTTTTCTTTACAGTCGTATAATCATTATCATCATCATTATCAGCCGAAGGACGTCGTAGACTGCTGAACATTAGGCATCCGCCATAGGTTTTCCACAGCGAGCTGTTGCAAGCAGTCTTCGAATATTAAGAGTAAGTATAAGTTTTTTTTTAATTACCATATAAATAGAAAACAAATGGATACAATACAAAAACAGCACGATTAAACCACTAAGGTTTGTGTTGATGCTGCTACAACTCACATCGATACTACTGATTATAAATTAATATTGCTCAACTATTAATTACAGAAATATTATTAACCAATATACTAACTAAAGGAAACTAAGGAACAGTTGCGATAATACATTATTCTTATGTTACAATACAATTCAATTTACTTAAATCTTTCGAAAAGGTGACTACATTCAAAGCAAAGCTTGTAAAAAATGTGATTTCAGTTTATATTTAATGTTCAATGGTGTGATACTATTGCGAAGGTTACTAGGTAGCTCGTTGATAAGCCGAGGAGCAAGATAGGCGGCCGTGCGCTCGCCGTAGGCATTGTTCGCGCCGATCGTGTCGAGCCGGTTCGCTGCAAGAGTGTACCTACATTCCTAATTGTGCGTGCACAGAGCTATGAACTGGAAAATGTCCTGTACTTTGGGCTTATACGCGATATGCCATCTAGGGTCTCAACGACGAAAGTCGACGGTATGCCAGGTTATGAATTTCGATTTGTGGCGCGTATTTCTTTTAACAGTGCATCGAAATTTGTTTCGTTGCGGTTTCGTGATCGATAGTTAACTCAACTAAATGTTAAATACCGTTACCAGCAGTGATTATTTAAGATGTTACGTGGTTACAGTATTTTTCGCTCTAAGTACGCACAATCGTAATGAATTAACTAATGGTAACGACTTTTGAGTTAACTTTCGATCACGAAACATGCCCTTAGTACCATAACTAAAACTATGTTTCTTAATACACGATCATCTTACATACTTTCTGCTGTCTGTTGTTTCGTTCTCTGACAGACTAATATGTTGTCACGACACAAAATAACGTCAACGGCTTATAAACTTTCTCATTTATAATATTAGGACCATCAACAAGATAAAGTCTGTTTTTCTTTGTTAGTCTAATAATGTAAACAATATTTTTACAACTTTTATAATAATACCAGTGAATTAAATTCATTTACAATTTGTCTCAGTGCTAAACGATGAATTATCTATGTAGTAGTAATGACTTTTGTGTTTATCCAATTTCAAAATTAATTATCTTGATAAAAAGGAATGTCAAGATTGTTTACAAAATGTGACAAGCAAAAGGGAACGGATTTTAGCGATACCTTACTGGTTCCGCTATAATACTGGCCTTTAGATCCAGTACCTGTATCCATCCAAACAGAAGCCCAGGGAGAAGATTCTCGTGCAGCTTGTATAAGAAAAAAGTTCACCGATCGATTTTTCTTTGTCCGAGAAAAAAATGTTTTTGATTTCACAGGGTCACGGTTTCTATGCATTCTGATTTCGTTTGTGCGATACTTTTTATACGTGTAAACATTAAGAGTTCACACGTTAAAAGTTCGATTGCCGAGAGAATCGCCGCCCTTTGGTGTAAGGCTAGAAAGCATGCATCAAGCGAACCACTGTCGTCTTACATATAGCGGACTCAGGGAAACCGAGAAAGAAGTACCTAAGCGTAAGTACAGTAGATAAACCTCCAAAGAAAGAAGGCCCACAAAAGCCATCTACCTGGGCAGCGCAATGCATAACTTATTTTCTCCCATCAAAATAAGGACATCTTTAGTGCATCATTAACGTCTGCTTCCCGAACGACCCGACCATAGCTCTGAACGGTAATACGCCTCTGTTTTTGACCTTTGTTATAACAACTGCCTTATTTAATATTAATAGACCATAAAGTGCCTGATCTCATCTTTTAAATTGACCAAGTCAAGCTATCAACGAGCTCATATGAAACGCGTATACATAGTCTAGTAACACTGTACTCAAATCAAAAGGTCAACCACTTCAATAAGAAAATAATTAGGATCAACAGACAGCTTATATATTTTAAAGTATGAATAAGCGCTTTTGAGTCAGAAGATGTTTGACCCTTCGGCCCGTCGTACGACTATAGCCACTTATAATCGTTAACGATGACGTAATAAAATAGCTGCATTTATATAGCGAAAGTTGAACGTGAGTATCGGGTCCATGAGCCGTGTTTGTGTCCGCGATTTGACTCAGAAATGTTGCCAGGCTCTTGAAATCGAACTATGACTATATAAAATAGTTACTTTGCAGCCTCTGAGATCTGTAACTACTTCAAATTTAGCAAACTTGTAGATGTGATAAGCTAGATGTCATGAGTTAGAGCGCTTTGTTTTAAGTCAGTCTAAATTATAATAGGTAGGCAATCGAATAGTGACCATACCTACTGAACCCTAAACATTCAATAATAAGTCGGAAAAAGTATTCAATAACTACATCATCAAAAGTTAGTACTAATTTATAGCTTATACTCGTACGTAACCGTCAGTTACTATACCACAGTTACGATAGAAAATATAAGGCAGTAAGAAACAAAAGTCCAACACTTGTCTTATTGTTTCAATGCAATTCTTCTTAGTCAATATTCGAGTATGTTATGTAAAAAACGTCACAGCTCACCGATCATGTATGTAAGTAGCAAGACAGGTGTTCTGGCAATACCGCTCTCTACATCAGTTTCCCGCCGCCTAACCCGTTGTGCACACGTAGTTACATGTCTGACAACGCACCTACATGCGTGGTCCGAATCGCAAACGGTTGTACTAAAATAATGTGTTCAATATCCCCCATTGTGTGATACAACGTCGAGGAATTGAGGTGAGTAACTCTGCTAAAGCGAGATGCAACAGCTTGCATTTTGAATTGATCGAACAAAAATTATGCACTTAATTACGCGACCGTCTTGACCTAGCTAGTGCATAAGATAAATATGATTTATTCTTAATGCATGTTGTTTTATTTATGAGATACCGATAAATTCATAATGTTATCGGCAAATCATGATTTTATTAAACCCGTTATTGCAATATGTGAGTAAACATTGCAAAAGAAAGTTGTTTGCTCTACGTAGCGTTAGAGTGCTCAAAATTTTACTTAGGTTCTATTGAAGATGTGACCATAAAACAGTATTTATGTTGCTGTTGTAAAAGAACTATGAAGTTATTTACATTCATATAGAAAATACTTTATAACGACAACACGTTTCACTTAAGTGACGCTACGTGACTTTATGAACGACAAAAATAACCGTTTGCTGCGATAGGTTCGTATTAGATGACAATGGAAGCAATTTGTTACTACTAAGCCTGCAGTATTGTGGAATAATTGTCTATGTGAGTAACTAAGAATTACTGGCAGGTACTTCGTCATGTGTGAGAATCACGGTCATACCGGTAATATAATCTCTTAACTTGGTTTGTGCGATTGACCAAGTAATTGATTTACGCACGATTCGAAAACTGCTTGAATAAATCTGATGTACGTAGACAAGCTGCAATAGTGCATCACGTGTTTCTCTGTGAATATGACGAATAGCAATTTAAACATGCAACATGCCTTGAATGCTTTGGAAATCCTAATTGGATATGCTTTGTTTGTACACTACACAACTGCCCCCAGAAGCCCCTAAATTTCATGAAACCGTGTCATATCAGAATTCAAGTGTAAATTATTGACTTGGTTCAGCTGCACCATTGTAACTAACCGTAACTATAACAGTATCTCACGATTTTTCTTATGTAATTATTTCTTTAACGTTCGTTAACGTAGAGTCAGATAGTGCTAGTGACCTTAAATACAAAAATATTTTTTATTCCACGCTCCTACTGATCTATCCAATACTGTAAATTGGTATCTTTGCAGATTCCAGTACCTGTCAAATTATCAGACGAATAAAAAAAATAAAGTTCTTCCTATACGTATCAAGATTAATTGATATTCCCTTATGGGAGTTTGAATTCCTTTGCAAGATCTTGAAAATGTTAATAGGCCTATATGTAAATAGCAAAGAACTAGCCACACACAACACCTAATGTAGTACACGCCAAATCCATATTTTTCCGTTGGACTATTTCTGTTAACATTTATAAACGTAAAAATTACTGCAAAATTCGGGTATGGTTTAGAAATCTGTAACGGAAATGAACAATGGAAATAGTCACTTTGTTACCATCTATCTACAATAATTGCTATTATTACGCCAGTAACAGCGTTCAAAATTGAAGCAACTTAAACTAGCGATGTTGCAAATTGTTTTAATAATCCTATTATTACTCCCGAAACTTGACGTAATAAATAATCAGCACAATGATGGTATAGTATGGAATTGTGCTACCCAAAGTTACAAAGCGTGACACCCAAACTAACAACGACATATTGTGCTAGTAGGAACACCGGCTTATTTGGCTGCTGGTGAAGTAAATTATTATGTAGGTAGTAGTAAACCAGTAGACATTACTGACGTACTTTTGGAATCGAAATGCTGCAATCCCAAATCAATCCAAAGTCAGGAAATTAAGACTCAAAATGTAAACACTGATTAACAGAATCCTAATGATTCTTCAAAACTAGTTTCTCATTGTTTATAAAAAACCCAGCACCGCAGTATTTATCGATAAAGATAAAATGACAAATCCGATCAATATTCAGAGATAGTGACAAATTAAATAAAAAGATGACAGATTACAACTTCCGATACTGTTGACCGATGATGATAGATTTGATTTGTAGATAAGTTTTTACATGATCTCACGGTTCTCTCACTATTTGGATCTAATCACAAGTACTTAGCATCCTACCCACAAAAAACAGTACTTTAGTATTGCGAGCATAACACAAAACGATCGTTAAAAACCGGCCAAGTGCGAGTCGGACTCGCGCACGACAGGTTCCGTACTTTAACTGCCCTTGCCCTAATGATGTCCAGGCAATCCGAATTATGTTTATAAAACATGATTAAAATTCCCTTACAAGTCTATGATTAACTATGAGACTAATGTATAAACTATGAAATAATGAGACAAAACCGGTTAAATCATTCGATGACACACAGTTTCAATTTAATTTGACATCTAAAAGAGACATTCAGTTCAGTTTCAGATCCAATTTACTTTAAGTTAATGAACTATATTATAGGATTTTTTCACTATTTATCCATTTACTACTGTTTAGTAGTTGGAAGAGGGAGGTAGAAGACTGGGGTTACTGGACTCCTACAAAAATTAGCTAGTTAGAACTGAATTTTATGGAAAACACTTTATCGAAAAAGTATGTTAGCCAACTCATAATCGTTTTAAAAGACCTATTCAACAATTTTAGCCCACTTAAAATTTAAAAACTGAGGTGCTTGTAGCGCAGTGGTAGCAGCGGTTTGGTAGTGATACCGAAGTGAAGCAACCTACAGCGCGGTCGTGTTTGGATGGGTGACCATTCCGACCACATAAGTGACGTATATGACGAACATCTTCGTGCTTCGGAGGGCAAATATCGGTTGTCCCGGCTAATATCGGTTGATATTAGTCGTTAAGCCTAGTCGTCAGAGGCGAGCGAGAGCGGCTTGATAACATCTGAAAGCAGGGTTAGTCGCTTGCCTTGCAAACACACCTCCACCAATCCGCACTGACTCCGCATGGTGGAGTATGCCTCGGACTACCTCTTAATTGAGGTAAGGCCTTTTCCCAGCAGTGGGACGTTACAACCTAACTTTTTTTTTTTTTTAATATAATAACTTATCCCATATCTAGAGCTATTTAAGACAGCTCCTCCCTTCTTATGGCCAAAAGAATCATGCCAGCCGGTTTTGTGATAGATAGTTAACTCAACTAAAGGTTTTTGCCCACTACACCGTACCATGCCATGACCGTACTAGGAGTGCTTAGGACACAAAAAGAAACACGATTCGCTCTACAATGGCCACTGACCGGAACGACAGCGTTTTGTGCCCGAATACAACCCGTATAATACCAGTATGCAACCCTTATGATACCGGTATCAACATGCAACCCGTATAAAACCCGTTTGTTATATGTTATTTGGTGTATTGAACGAATCGCGATTTGTGTCATATTTTGTTTGCAGGTTCTACCGAAGGCTCCGAGCCCGAAGTGTCAGTTCGAAAGTTTAGATCGGCAGTACTATCATTGCATAGACTAAGTTACGGCAACGCCTTTACTACCGTCACCATAAGCAGTTACAACAAAACCCGTATGCTCACCGGCTTAGCAATGTGGCGTATCGTGCACGGAGCCCGTCAGTACCAGCAGAATGACACTCCGTGCATTTCATGCGACGGTGTTTGTCAGTGACGGAACGGTCTAGTGGGCAAGTTGTCATAGTTTTTTCAATACAAAGAATATTTTTTTCCTGACACGTTCCTAGTTCGGTCATGGTATGATGATATGCTCTGTTATAATGTGCAACATTTATGGTTAAAAGTCGTCACCAACCTGTAATCGTTGAATAATAACGATTGTGCATGTTTTGAACATGGAATACCTAAATCAATGGTCATTCAAATTGCAGTGGCGATGCACATAACAATTTAACTCGGCTCCAAAACGGCTAGATGGCGCCGATAAGCCTAACTAATCCTGAACCGCGATATGTGAGTTTTGGATTGGAATAACTACGAGTATGTATAGTATTCCATTGCACTATTGATAATCCCTGCCAATAATACCTCGGTCGGCAGGAAGCGGTTTTTATTTTCCTTGCTAATCTTCCAGCCCTTTTTGTTATTTTGACTTCAAAATATAAATAATATACCGTTAGATTGTACTCACGTGGTTGTTACAATATTACGATGACATATACACTTGGCATATAATACATGTAGTCAATGTATTTGTTTGTCTACTACGATGTAACTTTTTGAGATGGTGCAACCGAGCCTCAGTGTTAATAAACCTATAACATTGTTCATATTACCGAATTTTATAAATAAAAATTTTACCACTTTGGAAGCGTCTAGCTATGAAACGTTAGACTTTAAAAGAAAATGGTTTAAAGAACTCTATGTCATTTTAAAGGACCTATTCATAGACACTCCACTCGTATAGGTTTGACTAAAATAATTTTTTTTGGTTTTAGTTTCATGTATGGGAGCCCTCCCTTAAATGTCATTATTTTTTTATGTTTTGTATGAGGATCGTAAAGCGGTTAACAGGATACACATTCCTATACCAAATTACAGGATACCAAATTTTAACAGTGTGATGCTTATGGTTACAGAATAAAATGGCTGTGACATACGGACGGACAGACAGACAGACAAACTTGACAAATCTATAAGGGTTCCGTTTTTTGCCATTCGGCTACGGAACCCTTAAAAAGAGTTTTGCAAACTCATACTCATTTTAAAAGATTAGAGTAAAAAACATCATCCACTCTGGTTTTATACCCCAATATTTTTTTACAAAATTGTATTTTACCACTTTGACGTCGTAATTCGAATACATACTCATTCGAATACAATTGTTTTCTAATACCAAAGGTCTCTAAACTGAACAGCGGACAGACAGACAGATGGACATGGTGAAACTATAATGTTTTTGAAGTACGGAATCCTAAAATAGGTACTGGAACTGATTAAAACTTTGTGTTACAGCGCCGCCACCCTGGCTCCCATAAACAAGAAGCCAACAGCCGGTTCCGTGCCAAAACTCGGGACCGGCAGCATTGGGAAATCATTTTCGGCCATTGGAAAAAACTCTAGTTCAAGTAGCGGAGGAAAGATTTCCAATATGATGGGATCAAGTGGGAAAAGTACAAACATGTTAGGAAGCAGCCCCAAAAGTAGCGTGTTCATGGGATCGTCCGGGAAAAAAGATACCCCGCTCAATTCTACCGGGAAAAATATGAATGTTTTTGCATCATCTGGAAAAGCGAATAATCAGGAAAGTGCTAAAGCTGGAAGCATGTACGGGACAAGCTCGAAAACAACGAATATGTTTGGTTCCAGCGGCAAAAGTTCAAGTCTCTATGGAAACGATAAAAACAAAGCGACAGCTTCAAATGAAAAAAGTAGCGCCCCCTTACTCCCACCAAAAAACGTAAACACTTTAGGATCGAGTGATAAAAATAACAAGCTCGCGAACTTTAGCGGAAAAAACGACAGCTTGAGTCACGATTATCCTTCCTTTGTAACCCCAAAGGCCAACAAACCGAGTGCAAGTTTTGGAATCATATGGATACCCACCAGAAAAAATAAGAAAAAGGACTTGGTTTACAATTCACACAATTATGAAAGATACAAAGAAAAGTCGCCATCAATGTATTCTTAGTAAGTACCTTCGATCACCTACGATGTATTTTTAATAGGTTACTGTTAATGATGATAAATGATCGTTAAAATATTATCAACTAGTACTACACGTAGCGGTACCTAATGGTTTTTCCTGCAAAACCTAAAGCTATGCCAACAATGATATTGTATTAGTCGTCCCCCTAGCCGATTTCGACTACAGTGGCCAGTCACAACGACTAACCGACTGCGCGGGACATATTATAGTGCGCAAGTGTGTGCGCAAACACAGGTGCACTCTCTGTTCCTTTTACTCTCATAGCCCGATGGGACAGCAATCTGACACGACCGGAGAGAGTTCAGGCGCAGGACCAACGGCTTTACGTGCTTTTCCGAGGCACGGGGGTGAAACACCGCCAACTTCCAAACTCCGGGCTACCCTAAGAATTTCTGAACAGAAAAACTCAGGTATATATTTTTGGCCCGACCCGGGGATCGAACCCGGGACCTCTGGCGCAGCTGTCGCTTTAAAGTGCGACCCTTCTACCGCTGCGCCACCGAGGCAGTTAATATTGTATTAAGAACTAGATCACCGGTGAGACGGGAAAAGATAGTCAAGCAACAAACACCACCTCACGTCAAAGTGAGGTCTTAACTTTGACTTAGTCTGTTTTTGATGGCACCACCGTTCATACGTGTCTCAATGCCTCAGAGCGCCTTTAAAAAATGCAGAAACCACTGACAGAAAATGTTTCAGGCCGAATATCATATTTTTTTTTTTTATTTTTTTTTAAAAGGCGAAATTTGTTTCTTCATGGTCGATATTTTGTCGTTAAAAGTCAATTTTCTAAGTACATAGGGTAGTAAGGGTTAGTTAGTTAATAGTAGTAACGACCGTCATAGTGTGGTGGTTTACGTTTCGGACTACAACGATAAGCAGTCGCGGGTTCGAATCCCGCCCGCACGAACCTAACACTTATGTCTATGGACATGTATGTTAATATCCGTCTCTGTGTTATATAAAGTACACCTTCTAATTTCTATAAGTAACAGCATAGACGCTCACGGATCAAAAGGTTGCTGGCGCTCGCGTAAACAAAAGTATAACCAAAAGACTGTTGATAAACACATCCGTGAGGGATGCTACTCACCATTTTATGGAAAAAAATATGTACGTACGCAATTATTAGCATGTTATTTGAAGGAATCATCGCGTTTAAATGATGCCAGATGACAATGGTATATTAATATATTTTTTTTTTTTTTTAATAAGGACTGTATATTTTTTCATTAATTTAATTTGGAAAAAGAAATAATTGTGGTCACGTGATCGTGAATGCCTAGCAGTGCACGTGACTCTGATATTTATTAGATCATTATTCAATATTGAAAATGTTAAATAATTTAAAAATAAAATGGCTTTGTTGATTAATATAAGGTCGTCTCGTTTTTAAAATTAGGTCAACGAGTCTATTGTAATTGTACCTCCGTACCTACTTGATGGATGTCAATCCATTGACATCCATTATTCAGATGGTGCCATATTTGTATACTCTTTTAGTTCGCGAGGCGTCATCTACTTCTAAATACAATATCAATGTATGCCAATGATAGTTTTCATCACATTTCAGGGGGTAGGCACGCCATCACTATATTAAGATTTTGAGATTTCCCGGGCTTTTGCTCATTTATAAATCAACGCTGTCAAAACTGACAGTTTCCTCATGTCTATGGTCACCCTTATCTGAGGGTGCGTTCCGTATTGCGCCAATATCACTGTTAGCACTGTGAGCGTCAAAAGCCGTTCCGATTTGATTAGCGTGCTGACAGCGCTGTTGACGCGATTTCATTTCGGAACGGCTTTAGATCACATTTGCTGTTCTTTGAAGCAAAAAGACGTCAAATGCGTCAATGTGACAGTCCGCTCTTAGACGCTCACGGTGCTAACCATAAAATTAATATTCCTATCGGAATAGAAGGACAAGTAAAAGCTGTCAAACGAAACCGATTTAAGATGTCAGTAACTAACATAAGTAAGTAACATTAAGAGCTTTAAATGAGATAACCTTTCGATCAGGTCATTAAAAACAATGTTCCTAAGATAAACATATTAATTTTCTGCATGATAAACAGCCGACACAAAATATTGAACATGCAGCTCTAGTGTAAAACTAAATATTATTTCATTATATAAAATATTCATATATACATTCCCTGTGTTATTCTGTCTTTACTTTTTACGTAAATTAACGGTTGTAGAATAGAATAATCAAACTGCGTACTTTAAATTTGAAGCGCATTGGTAAATATAAGTCGTATATTAAGAGGCTTCGCTTTGGACTAATTTACCTGTTGAATGATTATTTGTTAAGTTATTCCGCTGTAATGAACAACAATCAATCACCGATCAAGTCACCATGTTTCAACAGAAATATTTCTTCAAATTGTACACAATTTCACATACATTTTCAAAAACTCAAATGAGAGAAATTTTCAGCAAGCCTTCATAAGCCTCTGAACTGTTTGACATCTGCCAAAAATGGTTCTGCTACCCATCTCTTTTTATCACACAGTTTGCTGCTAGTGACATCTCGCTTTTGTCGTTCTATTCCAAAGGGATAATAATTTTATGGTGCTAACGCAGCAAAACGATTGCACTGTGAACGCAAGATGGCGGTGATAGTGACGTCAGCCGTGACGTCACTACAGCTATCGTTGACTCGCTAACGCCAAATCGGAACGGTTTGTAAGCGCGATATCAGTGATATTTTCGCTGTCAGCGCAATACGGAACGCAGCCTGAGTATATGAGTTATGTGTGTTGTGTTTAGTAGAAAAAAGCTGTCAAAGCGCCGACTAAAGCGCTGAAAATGCTTAGTTAGCCATTTTTCTTCCGTAACACGCTGGCTGACTACCAATCTTAATACAAAATGGTATTTTGACAGTCAAATCTATGTCAGCGCAAATGAATATCCTCACTCTTGCTGACAGAGCATCTAAGCGCTAGAGTTTTTCCACTCCTTTCCTGATCCTTGCTTTTGTAAATCCGCATTTTCCACAAATGTTTCCTTATTTCCCGTTTCCCCGTTTTTAAACTCGACTCTGGCAAGGCGAAGGCCGCAGATTGCCATTAAAAAAAAAAAAAAAAAAAAAAGCGCTAGAGTTGCTGCTTTTTACTAAACATACCATTCATTCAATATCATGTCACAATGAGTGCGTTCCAATTTTAATACACATTTGCGCATGGTCTTGACGACTACCTGCCATTTTGTCATTTACGACAAGCTTGCAATTATTATCAAAGTTAGTAACAATCCGATAGGCATTCAATTATAATTCATACAAACCTGAATGATCAAAACATCACGATTCACAAGCTGAGTGATCATCGACACTGAATAGTTTAATTCAACTCTCTCAATAAACCGCTGCCATACTGCTATGTACTGAGCGTTATGATAGTGGTTCATAAACCGGAGTTGTAAACGTCAAACTTCAAAAGTAAACAAGGCAAGGAGCAAGGAGGTAAAGGCGAAACCACAAAGCTGCCACAAGAAGCTTTGCGATGTGCTTTTTTATGTGAACTTTACTTATTTCCATTTGTTAAATGTAAATCTTATAACATAAATCAGTGTCGCACTCCTTCTGATGATCTAAATCTAGTGTTTTTAAGAAAATATATCATTTTTCTATGAAAATAAAGTATTCAATCCAAAACTTTTTGGTGATCGGAAGTTTTCTTACTTCAAGATGCAAGAGAACAATAACTTTGAAACAATCATCAGCACATGGCGACGTTTGTCTGGAGAAAGAACTGAATCTCCCGTATTATCAAGGTGAATTTGTTAGCGGGCGCCCAATGAATATGAAATGTTGCATTTTATGACCCATTGTTTACATTTGCGCCAACGCGTATTGAGTTCAGCATGAAATCTGATATTGCTCACTCGCTACGTTTGGCCTTTCGGATTACCTGTTCTTGTCGTCGTGGAACTTTGCGTGTATCTGTGCTTATTTAGATATTAACATTTCAGCATGTCTGGTGATTCCCCAGCCTTCCAAACACACAAGAAAAAAGAAGAAGAAACAGATTTATTGGTACCAGAGCGCCCTAAATTGACAACAGTTGCTGTGAACACAGGAATAACAGCAGCTACTATTGATATTGCATCAGATGGCTCAGGGCCTGCAGATACTGATGAGAAGCAAGAATTTATCAAACATAATACTGACGATAACAAGGTAACTTTTTAGTGTTCTTTAAACAAAGGATAAAGGGACCCTAATTAGAAGGCTTTGCTGTGCATCTATTGGTCCATTTCTCATTGATGGTGTATTTTGTTTTTCCGCTATAATGTTGTATGCGAGTAGGTGGTGGAGGAACCAGAATTGATGACAGGGCTCACAGTTACCAAAATAAACAATGTTGGAGGATGTCTGTCACCAAGTACAAAAACACACATTAGATTAACCTAATTGAATGAAATAAATGGAGAATACTAAAATACAAATTATGATATAATATTATTATTTAAAGAAGCTCCCTATTTAAAAAGGCCACAGGCCTGTTTTTGTAAATACTTATTGGTTCTTTACCCTTTTTTTCAGTTTTAATAGGATGCCTATTAAATTAAAGTATTTTGTAGAAATTTTTTCATGAAAACTGCATAAAAAATATGATTGCTATTGAGAGCTAACTAATTACTATATTTAAGTGAAAAACATAGTTTCGAAAATGTTACAGATTGACAATACTATTCTGACCTTCTTACACTAAATCAACTATACTAAGTTTTGGTTGGCATTATCTCTCAAACACCAATCCTTATTTGAATAATTTGTTGATAATGAAAATAATATATAAGTTTAATTGTAATAATCACACATTTACTTGATGTTGTTTTTGCTAGAACATATCTGTCTTGCTTGTGGCCATAACTGTAATTTAACCTCATCCTTTTCTATGTTACAATCTATCTAAATATTAACCTTTTTTATAGGATGGTGCTGGTGATACAAATGAAAGATCCAATAAGGATGATTCTGAATGTTTGGAGAACAATGATAATATGAGCAAACCACCAGACAACAAATGGGATAAGGAAAAACAAGTTGACAAAGTGGACAGTGTATATTTAAGACCACCTCCGCCTCATAAGGTACGATCGAATACTTCCACAAATGAAGAAGAAGAAGACTGTGGAATCAAATGCCTTTATTACACTCTGGAATGCTGTGACTGTGTATTAATGTAATGTAAGATGCCATACATAAGTATATTTTTCTATTTTAATTGATTACACATTAGGGCAAGTGCCTGCTATCTGTATTAACTTCTAGGAAACATAATTATTTTATTACTTATATGCATAGGCCCTATAGTATTTACTTTATAATGTGTAATTTGAGTCTTGTGATAGTCACGATGTTGCTGCTTTGTTGATTAAGATGGCGATTTTTGCAAATTATTTACCATTGTATCTAAATAATATGTATTTCATGCCACTGTGCACTTAATGTGTAATTAAGACATGTTGTCATAAGATTTGTTTATATTGACTAATTTTATTTCATCAATGGATTAATTTCGATCTTATTGATCTCCAAACATAGAAGCAAAACATTTTATTATAATCAATTTTAGCTTAGGCAGAAAGATGAAATTGGTTCACTCATTATTTTATGTTTTTAAACTATGTTTGTGGTAAGGAAATGTATGTTTTAGGTAGGTTTTTTTTCGTATTCTATTTTATTCCAGCTATTATCCGGTTTGGCCAATCTAGTACCTATTAGTATAGTCCCATTTGCACTTGTCTAAATCCGATTTGTAAACATTTTGCATTCGATTTTTATCGGGTTTGGATGACACTGAAAGATACCTTATGATTGAATTTCTCACTCCGATTTTCTTTTTAAATCAACATACACAAATATTTTTGGTGTGTTATGAAGACTTGATAACAGAGTAACCCTCTTAATCCTAATAACTCAAAACAGTCTAATAAACCTATTGTAGCTATTACACTGTTTTGTCACTAACTGTTAAATGACAACGCCAAGAAAGAACGAGACAAAACCGTTTACTGTTTGCGTTATTATGACTAAGGAGGAAAGTGTATATTTAATGATAATGTAAGTAACAAAAAGTTACTAATTAGTACTTTTATTCTTCAGGGCAGCTGTTTAATTGCATTGCATTTAATTGCCATTATTTTTACATTGTAAAAATGTAGTATCTATGTTTTATACTTCAGCAATATTCAATGTTATTTTTAAATTTTTCATAGTGGTACTTATTATAATTTTCTTTTAATCATCCGGATTACAGAATTTATTGAATAATACATGAATTGAAAACAGCTATCTGGATTTATGATGATGCTCAAATAGTTTCATACCCCGTTACCAATAAACATTGAATAACGTAAGAATACAATACAAGTATTACTATGTTAAATCACTTTCCGAAAACTTGAATAACTAAAATATACGACATATACGATATTTAATGTTTATTAGTTACGGGTTTAATCTTAAACCTCTTGATTTTATAATGAGATCTAAATCAATTTAAATAACATATTTTCATAACAGGCAATTGATAGATTTGACAATTTGTGAACCTTACATGATTTCATTTTATATTTAACTTTTTGATTGTTAAAGACATTCTTAGGTGGAATATAAATACACATTTTGAATATACATTTTTTGAACACACATCAATTTAACACTGTTGAAGGAAGATATTAATTTATTTTTGTATTATAAATATCCGTTTGCTTGTGATAGCAGCTACTTACTGTTTGGCATTACATTACTGAACCACTATGATAATATCAATACATAATAAATTACACGGACGCATTTAAAAAGGTTTTGATTGTAATGAACTACTTGATAAAATATTTAAAAGAATTCTTTCGTACTACATACTGTAATTCATTCCAATACTTCAAGTCCTGTTATAAAACTCATTAATTATAGAATTCAATAAGTTAATCACGGGACTGCTGACTGATACCTTTTATAACATTCCATAACAAACATTTGATATTTACAAAGTTATTATAGGCCTAATATTTAAAGAAATATTTTTTATGTACAAAAAAAAAATAAGTCATTCCATTATTTTGCAGGACTGTTGTCATTTTTAGGAAATGGTGCTGAATAAATGTGACTTGAATTATGTCTAAAACATACTATCTCTGGAATTGCCTTGTATAACTTTTTAATCAATTTACATAGTCTTGTCTATAATGTTTTACTTAAGACTTATTGAGTGACCAGTCTCCGTCTAGGGACTAAGTACTTTGTTAAGGTATAGAATGTATTTATTTAGAAAAGATCTGTATGTACAGTTTGTACTTTATTAAATAAAACTATCTAAAACTTAATAGGCATTTTGCATAAATCACCTTAATTGAATAAACCTATGATTAATAACTAATGGCTAGAAATACTAAAGAAAACAGAAACAAATGAGTTTGGGAGTAAAATATAATTTAATTGTACATTTAATACAACCAGTATATAAATACGGCACAACATAGTCAAGTAGGTGGTAGATTTTTCACAACTTAGTAAAATTTATTTGTATATCAAGGTAATCAGATATTTGGTCCGATATTTACCAACCCGGATCGTGGTCTCACGATTTGAGGGGATGCACATAACACTGAAGCTTATGGAAGCCCTAGAATTAGTGTATAAAAGACCAAATATCCGACCATTACACTAAAGACGCATTCGATATAGATAATCACATCAATAGTTAAGATTAATTTTTATTATCAATTATAATATCAATATTACATACACATAAAGCTCTATTATAACTAACTATAAAAATGACATACAAATCAGTGGAATTAAACAAGTTATTCTTGCAACAATGCAATTCAACTATGCTTATGTTAATAATATGAAGATTAGGTCTTGACATCGCGGACTCTTAAAACGAAACTCAAAACTGAGGAAACTTAATGCCTAATGTCCAATTCGTTTTAAACGGTGTCAATAAAAACGTGTTTTTTTTTGCATTATTGACTATCTCATCGTCAAGTTTCGTATGAAATATACTTAAATAGGAAGAAACGTTAATTACAAATGTGAAACAGTTTTTAGGTGCTAACTTAATATTGTAATAAAATCATGATCCGCTCCGATCACGATATAACATAGTGCAAACAAACAATCTTATAGACATCACTATTTTTTATTTTTAAATCCAAAGATTGGATCAGTGTGTCAACGAGGCGTGAGTATAATAATGTGCAAAAAACTAGTTTCCTGGTAACTAATAATATTTTATATATTAAACCTATACAAAAACTAAGACATAATAAAAAGAATACTTTAATTATACTAATAATAACATGTTAAAATATTTTATATCCATACACGTCAATATTGACATACATTTATTATTTATACATACATTTATTATTAACTAGAAAATTTTTTGCTAATTTTTTGGTATAATTTTATTAATTTCATCAATAAATTGTGATTTCATAAATAAATATACTGATCCTTATTAAAACGACTCACAGAGTTCAGTTGGTGAGAAAAGACTTACCTGAGCATGTTTAGGGACTCGAAACATAAATGCCATACCAATATTTATATCAAAAATTAAATCTTAACAAACATTATTATACAGATTCGGGTGTTTATGGCGTAATATCGGTCGATAACAAACATGATTTCAGTTAAATCAGTCACTCTCACTGACTCGAGACAAACAGTAGTTGAGCTAAAACGTGGTAAAACTAAATCAATACTAAGTTTATGTGCTACTTAAATGCAAGTTTATTTTTTACTACTTCCATATATACATTCTTGACTTGAAATTTAAAAATATAATTCATTAATATAAATAATAATTAGTATATTTTTTATCATTATTTACAGGTAGTCCATCACCAGAACATGTCCAACAATTAGATCAAAATCACATTAACAAATCAACACCAACAAGAAAACAACTCCTGGGAAAATCGCATATTTTCATGCATTTTGTATAATAATATTATAAATAAATTGTCATCATAAACGTTCACATATTCATGTGTCCGATATTCATATTATTTAGCGGACGATACTTTACTGGTGAAATGCTTTACGTTACTAGGAACGTTTTTAATAATAATATAATAAGCTCTTAATAATTCATCCCCTTCACATCACACGATGAAATAAAAGTAAACAGTAGAAACAATGATTTTTTTATTTATTAATTTAGTGAACTACGTACAGTGTGGCCAAAATTTTAGATATTTTAGACCAATACGTATAAATACCTTATTGTGACTGATGTGAATTATTATTTATGTGATGGATTAGAGGCAAAAACTATAGAAAGCATGCTGCTTGAATTGTCATCTATTACGCTATAATTGTATTAATGTACGCAAGATTAAATAAAATCTCTTATTATATTTATCGTAGCTAAGGTGTCAAAGGTGTTAAGTACTCGATTTTATAAGTTACACAACAACACATAGAAACCAATACCATCTAGAGAAAAAATACTATTATAAGGAAAATATAAAGGTTTCTGAAAAAAGCAAGTATGTACAAAGCTATGAAAACACAAAAATTCATGGATACAAAAGAAATGATCGAAAGGTTTGTTTAGATTTGTCTATGTAACATCAAAATCTTTCGCGTAGTTTAAAAATAATATTTCATTTTTAGTCAGTCCCAAATATAAAATTTCAAGTATTCTAACTATTAATTAGTAAAATTATCTTAAAATATATGAAAACTAATACCATTAACAGCTACTTAACCTGCAAAATTCACTTGAAGTGCTTATCATTATTTAAAAGTACCTGGCGTTAATTTTAAATTAAACTTGGTTCAATCTACTTAACGCATGGTACACAACGTTCGCAGTCACAAATCTGTGCAATAGTTCAAACAGTGCGTTTTGAAAAAGTAATGTAATAACGCTAATGGATGCGCAGAATATTGTTTTCTTCTTTGAAATATAATATTTGTGCGGAAGAGGCACGTGATTAGATTGCTAATAGACATCAAAAGAAGATATTCTTTTAAAAAAATCCCAAAAATAATAATGATAAAACTGCAGACGTTATAGTGGTTAAAATATTTCCTTTATGATGGTTAGTTGGTATACATATTAAGGCTTTATACATGTCCTAAATGGATAGCAAGAGTAACCTGTCCTCACTTGATCTCACGTTAGTTTTAAAATGCAAATAGTATACATTAATAATAAACATTTTTCAGTCAGATTGCTAAAAGTTAATACGTCATCTAATTTCTATGTATAGGTAGGGGGTGCGCTTCAGAATTGATCACGTACTTGCTAAGATCAATGATGTACCTGTCGTCAGCAAGTAGTAAGTACAAATACTTGAGCGTTTCGGATAGGAAGAAGGTTTCCATCATGTCTCGTTGTAACGGCTTCTCGGATTTCACGTTGGCTAATGACGTGAACCCATTTGGCACCTTGGCGTATTTTTCTAGACTCTGCAATAAAATAAAGTAGGTACGTAAGTATTACTCGTAAGTGTGTAAAAATAACGCTGCAGGTTTATTGCACGCATGGGTGGGATGACGCTATCGCACAAGATATATACTTTTGTGAGCTGTAAAACGCTCGTATCATAATTTTAACGACATAACATGACATCGTTCAGTTGCTACGACGTTTTACTAACTCACATAAATGGCTCGTCTCTAAAATTGGTTAAAACTACTATGTAAATAATCTTGTAGTCAGTTCAATTATTTCAAAATTCATAAAAAAGGATGCATTGTAAAGATATGGAAAAAAGCCTTCAATATCATTACAATGCATCCTTTTTCATGGCAAAGTAATGACATGGACCGGCCGCTTAAAAATTACATTGATAAGCTTTCCAAGTTCAAAATAATATACCTGCATTCCCTTGGAAACAGATACGACCTCCTCCCTGTCTCCACAAAATAGTGCATTCAGCTCCTAGATTTTTTGCAACACCTTGTACAGATCTCGAAATCCGAACATATTTGCTCTTCAGGATATACCTGAAGTGTAAATTTGTGTAGGAACAACACCTCCTTTTTCAATCCCATAGTGAGGATGTGCCGTTCATATAATGAAATGGTCGCATTGGGTGGACATAGTTTTTTTTTACGGCGATTTGTCGCAGTTTAAGAAAGCTGTCAGTGATATTTTTAAATATAAGTAATTTTTAAATAAAAGTTATAGTATGCATTATTTTATTTAATATTAAGCATGCTGTGTACGCTAATTTTGGATCTTTGTCTTGTTAGATAATGTTATTTTGGCGTAATGGCTATAAAATCAAACAATGTTTGTGTATCAAATTTGAATAAATAAATTAAAATAAAACACTCAAAATCGTTTTGCTTTAATAGGCTTTCGTTGCAAATAATTTGTTGAAATTTTTAAAGTACTTTAAATCCTTTCTGCAAAACTGTTTTAAGAATCAAATCAGTATTAGTTTAATGGTCAAACATTTTAACAACATATTTTTCTTTATTATTGGAATGATTTATTTATTTATTAATAATTTCTTTTTTAAGAAGTTTATTAAAAGCGTTACTTACAGTAATTATATGTTATTTGTGGATGTTTGCGATTCATAAAGTAATCTGCGTATTTGTGTATGCACTTTGTGATACTATATTATTAATTTACAGGCTGTCAATAGCGTAATTAGCATAAAACGCAGCTTCAGGTAATAGTTAGATTAAGACCTATCATCAAGCCCTGGGGTTCTAATCATCAGTTTTATTTTGTTTTCAATTTGCATGGGTACATACATTCACTTCCAAACCCTCAGTAAACCGCTTTTTTATGACATTTCATATATATATGCCATATCATTTTAATAATTAAACATACAATATTAAAACTAAAGATTTTTAGATCCATACATAATTTAATCTAAAATAATAATCTTTGTAAAATCATTGTAATAAGTCTGTATTTTAAAAAGTTCATTCAAAAGGAACTACGAAAAATATGAGAAAACTATTATAATAATGTATTTTAGGACTTATGGAATTCACATATTTTTTTATCAACATAAGTCAAACTGGATAGATTTTTAAGAATATAAATTGAACTTGTAAAAAGCAAGAATCGAACCCGTGTCCTACGCTATACGGGCGTATGCCAGACCACTCCGTCACATTAGCAAGCCAGTTGAATTTTGCAAGCGCTTACTTTAACGCGTAGGCTGCGTGACATCATCAATGTTGCGAGAGGACTCTCACAATATCTTTATTCTTTTTTCTATCTTTTTACAGTGTGTTAGTTTTATACATAAATATAAAACAATTTAAAATGTAAAAAAGCTAATCGAAGTGGTCTCCATTGGTTGCAATATAGTCCTTCAAACGTTGAGGCCAGTTATCAATAGAAGCACGCACTATTTCCATGGGAATATTCTTCACTGCCAATCGTATGGATTGTTTTAGGGACTCCAAATTATCATGGCGTTTAGAGCAAGGCGTACTCTCTAAAACTGACCATAAATCATAATCCAGCGGATTAAGATCAGGACTAGATGACGGCCAGTCTTCAGCTCTGATGAAGTTCGAATCGTTCGCTTCAAACCAAGACTGCGTGGACCGAGCTTTATGAACCGGCGCCGAGTCTTGTTGGAAAGACAAAGCTTGGTTATTGAACATGGTGTTGTTAAGGGGCTTAACTACCTTCTCAAGAATGGTCTGTTTGATACACTTGTGTCGATTTTTTGATACCTTTTGTACAAAAATATGGCTCAGTCACTCTTTTATAGCTAACACCCCACCAAACCATCACTGAAGTCGGGTAATGCCCACGTTGCACTCTGCCGTCTAACTGAGAAGCTTCCTTAGAGGTTTGAGCATAAATACGGTCATTTTGTTTGTTAAAATGTTGCTCAATTGTAAAGATTTTCTCATCCGTAAACATTTTTTTTCTGTGACCTCCCTATGCGTAGTTTTTTCGATTATACCACCCTATTCTTTTAAAATTATCAGTAAAAAAATGACCAGTGCGTCTCTTATAGGCTGCAAGTCCTAAGTCATCTTTTAAAATACGCGACATGGTTCTGGGTGTTATCTTCATCTCCCGAGATAAAATATTTTGCTTTCGGACAGGATTTCTGCGAACTCTTTCCCTTACTGCTTTGACCACCTTTTTCGTACAAACACTACGTGGACGGCCAGATCTTTTTCTGTCACAAACAGAGGAGGTCTTATTGTACCTATTGATAGCCCGGTACACAAACATTTGACTAATACCAAGCGTATGGAGGGTTTTAAAAACAGCATTTGGTTCCATACCAACTTTGTGTAATGCAATCACAGAGATTCGGTTCTCTTTATCACCGCACTCCATTTTAATATCGCAAAATATTATAAAATGTATTGGCGCCAAAATTAGAAAACACAATGAGCAATCGTATAATAATGACAGATTCCAAATTCACATGTAATATCTTTCTTATTTTTATTTGTAACAGTATTTATGGCCAGACTGTGTATAGTAAGTATTTAACAAACTTTGCAAAAAACAACACGGCTGTTAGAAAAACATATAAATCAGCTATTCAGAAAACAATAATGTATTTCCATCAATTACCATGGACTTGAAACCTTTTTGTAAAAAAAAACTGCATAATGAATCAAGTGACACATGAAACCTTTTAGCAAATATCGAAATATCCCATCGATTGTTCCGCAATGATGAGATACAAACAACGAACAATCGATGGGATATTTCGTTGTTGTGAAATAACTTTTTATATATATTTTTGGGAACTAATTTTTTGAACCGTTATTTAAATATTCGAGATGTAATTATGATCAGTTGGAAAACATATTGAGCAGTTATTTAATATAATGGCGGTTGATTAATTATTGAGACAGTAAAACATGGACAGTAATAAAAAAACAATTGGTCGGTTATTCTATCACACGATTTCAATTCTAAAAATAATTGAGCAGTCCAATAACTGATTAGCGGTAAAAATGATGGAATGAGCGGTTAGATAAATAGTTCGGGCGACATATGAACACGAAGGTTTTTACAGAAATATGAACACGAAAAAAAATTTGTTGAGTACTTCAGTTGAGTACTTCCAATGGCTGCTGCAAAACCGTAATTGGTGCAGCGCCATCGTCACCTTCGACAAATAACGCTCTTGAAGCTTTTAATTAAGTAATTAAAGAGTGTTGCTAACACTCTGAGAGAACGTTTACAGCTTTCACGCTTCTTGGTCTTAGCTAAAGAAATGGTGAACGAGTGGTCTTTAAAGTATATACAGAACCCATCTGAACACTATTTTGCAAAAATGCTGTCATTTAAATATGTATGTTACAAATTACTTATAAAAGTTCCTATGTTTATTAAACAATTTGTTTTATTTCATTCCTTCAGTCAATGCAAATGTAGGTAATTTAATTTTCATTCCCAATTAAGAACTGTTTTTAATTTTTTATTTTACCACTTTTTTGCTTATAGAATTGCTTAGAATGTGATTTTTTATCGACGAGTTCCGATTTATTACTGCGCACGCGTATCCGCTCATTCAATATTTTTTACCGCCCATTTAATTATTTTCCTGCTCAATTAGGTATATATTCACTGATCCATTTCGATATTTTTTATTATTCATTTTTGTTTACTTTACCGCTTAGTTTTAACTGCTGAACTAGTTATTAAACGTCCCATTTTTAATTTTTAACTTAACAAAACTGCTATTTGCAACTGCCTCTTAAAATCAGTGCCTATATTTTTCAGATGTTCGACATTTGGGCGACCACTTAAAGAACGTTTTTGCGAATCCAGTCATACCAATAACTCCATACCTAATTTCTGGTCACTTGACCCCCTTTTGCATAACAGTGTCCAACTATGTTTTTTTATACCATTGAGTTAGGGTCTAGTAACGAATAAGAATATCACGTTTTATGTAAATAATGTATCCCATAGATATGTCATTCGAAGAAAAAAGTTCTTTAAACCTATTTAACCATCTACAGCGAAAAACAAACTTCGTACAGTAATAAAAATTATAACTGGCCATTGTCTCCAAGCACCTGTTCACCATTGGTGGAACAGACATCGCTTTTTGCAGAGGTTGTAATGTATGGACTTGCATGAATACTACAAAAATTGTAAACCTTTTGAAAAGCGGCATTGACAATAGTGACTGAGTTTGTTGCGCAGCTTCTTCTCAGCACTAGCCCACAATTGACCCGAAGCTGTGGTAGGGTTTATATTGGGACGTGTAAGTGTCCTCAATGGGCCTATTTGCATAAATAAATAACTTTTATGACTTTTACTTTCTGTTGCATGGAGGAAGAGGAAACGCCATAGCATGTGCCTAAAGGGTGCACCAGAGTGACAAAACATCGGGCAGATATTCTTAAATCGCCTTCTAGGAGAGTCTGGGATGGTTGGAATAGTTCAGTTGATCCAAAAGCCCAGCAAAAGTAACTAACTAACTAACCATCTGCAAGAAAAACGATAGTTTGTTGAGTATCAATAAGCGACAAACTATCGATAGTGTTAATCGATAAGACATTCGATTAAGAGATCGTCATAATCGTTATGACACTTCCTGTCAAGGCGGCAACGGTGAAATAATCATCAGTCACTTTGACAGATGGTGTTTCCGGGTTCTTCCCCCTTCTTGAACGCGTCGCGTACATCGACGGATCCTAAACCGATTTTATCCTTAGTAATTTGTAATAATAGACATTCGGCAATCAGGAATGAGATAAAAATTCGGCTTACCTGGAATATCTGCCACCCCCATTCCTGGAATGTGGTGTTGCCAGTGATCTGGTACATGTACCACAGACTCTCGACGAACTCCGGACGCAGCAGGTTGTGCGAATCAGCTGTCTTGGTGTACATGTCGTCTGTTGCGCTCGCCTGAAATAATATAGTAAAAGACGATTCATATATATTTTTATATATTTTTTGGGGTTTAATTGTATATTCTACTAACGGTCCCCCGTGACTTCGTCCGCGCGTTTTGAGTTTTCTCCCTTCCCTCCCAACGCAGCGTGAAGTTTTATAGCTTAAAGCCTTCCTCGATAAATAAGCTATCCAACACAAAAATAATTTTAATTTTGTAGTGAGTAGACCATATAAGATAGACATATGCTGTCGCGGATTTTATTGTAGAACTATTTATGCGGAATAATTTCTTCATACATGATTTTTATGTATGTAACCTAAACGGTTTACGCAGCGGAAGCTCTCAAAAGAAACATTTTTCCCCGTGTTCGCACCATTTTTCGTTGCAGCGCTGGACTTATGAGTCGTATTTTGATGCTTTATAGCTTAAAGCCTTCCTCGATAAATAGGCTATCTATCGTAAAAATATATTTTTAAATCGGGCTAGTGATTTCCAATATTAGAGGGTTCAAACAAACTCTTCAATTTTATAATATTAGTATCGTTTCTTTACATTTGAACGGGAAAAGATTTTTTAACGTCACACAGGCGGTAAGTTCTGAGTTGAAACATCCCCAGCCAGATGAAACATACAATATTGACCAGATTAAAGTGTGTGATATCCTGGAGACAAAACAACACCCAGCCCGGAGTCGAAATATGTACACAGCGCGGAGTACACCTGTGGAACTCTTTACTGAGTCGTTACTTCAAATTGTTCCAATGTTTCAAAACCCAAACGGCACTTAAAACGTATCTGCATCATTTGCAACTTAAGATCGAGATCTGCACGCGTCGCTCAGTAAACGAAAGATCCGAAGATGTCGCTAAGACAGAGAGAGACGCGCGCACTTTGATCGGCTTGCTTTGAGCGGCTCCATCGCGCATGCTTGCCTTCTCTCTCTCACGCACTGGCACACCGTCGCGCTTAAATGAGAGGGAGGACGCATGCCGTAATGTTATTATTTTTCAGTCGTCTTAAGTTTGCGGAAGTTCTTTGAGAAAATTATTGTTGATACAAATACATTACATTAAGCCAATCAATTTACACGATATATGTAACGCAAAAATTTTAATCTTTTTTTAATTAAAATTCACATTCGGAAACATCAGCCAAACAAAGAGAACAATAAAACGTATCTTTTGAATTGAATGCATCGCCGATCTCATCCACACGCGTAGCGATATGCATGATGCAGATGAGACAGTCATAGAGAACAGTTGTTCCGACTGTTCCAAATGATGTAGATACGTTTTACAATGTCGCATTTTTTTAATGATACAGATACCAATGATCCATTTTCAATGAAGACACACTTTTGCAACATACAATACTGACCAGGTTGAAGTGCGTGATCTCCGATCTGCCAGGAAGGTGGGGTGCGCGGCGTAGATCTGGTAACAGGTCTTCAGCAGTTCTTCAGCCATCGTCATGTGCCAGTCATAGCTTGGAGACGAAACAACACCCAGCTCGGAGTCGAACCATGTACCCAGAGCGGAGTTGAAACATGTTGCTGTCAGGTGAAACATATGCCCAGCCACATGAAACAAACAATACTGACCAGGTTGAAGTGCGTGATCTTCGGCGCCAGGAAGGTGGGATGCGCGGCGTAGATCTGGTAACAGGTATTCAGCAGTTCTTCAGCCATCGTCATGTGCCAGTCATAGACTAGAGACGAAACAACACCCAGCTCGGAGTCGAACCATGTACCCAGAGCGTAGTTGAAACATGTTCCTGTCAGGTGAAACATGTGCCCAGCCACATGAAACATACAATACTGACCAGGTTGAAGTGCGTGATCTCCGGCGCCAGGAAGGTGGGATGCGCGGCGTAGGTCAGGTAGCAGGTATACAGCAGTTCTTCAGCCATGGTCATGTGCCAGTCGGGGAGGCCGTTAGCGTGGCCCAGGGCTAGAGTGCCTGGCAGGAAGCAGGTGAGGTGGTCCATTTTTGGATTGAACGACTGTAAAATAATAAATTGTTTTGGGGAACAATCACATACATTGCTGCACCGGAGTAAGCTAAAGCACTCGAGTTAAAGTAATTTATAATAATCATAATTTGCGTAAGTTACATAGAACGCTATGATAGAACCATGGATTTCAGAGATGGTCTGCGATACAGGATAGCACAACCATTCAACTACGAATATCATTGTGATTTATTTTAGGAACACCATATAATTCAAATCAAGGTGAAGTCGAAAAGGGACTATGAGGCAGATAAGGTAGGCTGATGTGGAAGCACTTCATTTAAAATACTTCCAAACCCTGTTGGTATTTCTTCCCTTTTTAACGCTTTAACATCCAAGCGATTGTAGGCAACCGTATGATAATAGAACATCTATTGTGTCTCGTTTGCATACGCTTGAGGGATTATTTTTTATTTATTTCATCATTTATTGTAGGCAACAAAGGCCCATACAATAGATACCTTAAAAACTATCATACATATAATAACATTAATAAATAAAAACAAATGAAACACTATTTCGCTGGCGTAGTGGTGCGCATCTTGGTGTCCGGTAACCGTCCGCGAAACCGACGATACAAAACAGCCTTCAGCCAAAATTCTGCTTTCATGAAGGTCGACACCTGTTCGGTCGGAATCCTCACCACGAATTGAAATTCATATTATGACGAGATTCCAACCGTTTGACCCTCAGTGAGTAGTTTTGTCTTAATTCGCATGTACTCTTCAATCTCCTTCTTTTAAATCGACCTTTGTAGAGAAATGAAGCCGATTAATACTATAACATTCGTGCTGTAAGTCTGAAGACTTATACAGCGTTTTAAAATACCTTTATTATAAAAATGATTATTTGTTTTCGTGACATTGTAAAGATATCGGTCGACGACGATATTTAACCTTATCACTTTCCAGGAATCGACTAAGATTATTTGCTTCTCACCTCTGACCCCGCGGACAGTTCTCCGATAAACAGCCGTTTGTTAGGGGACGACCTCTTCGCCAGAAACTCGCGCACACCCTCTATGGCTGTCATGTAGTCATCCAGCAAACTGGAAATAAAATAAATAAATAATGTACAGACGACAGCACATCAGGTTACCCACTTTTGTTGCAAACTAGCCCTTATTACAACTGCGTAAGATACCGCAGTGTTAACCTTGACGTGCTGTTGTCCGTACAACACCGCCACAAATCCCAATAAAAACCCGACCGAGATAATATATAGGGTCTAACAAAATCAACTGTATTCCCAGTGGCGATTCTGTTGCTAAAATACAACAATTTTTTGTATGGGACCAACATCGTAATCTCAAAAAAATATTTCACTTTCCCATACTAGAGTGCCGATCAGTTCAAAAATTAAAGAAAAATCTTGGGATTTCGATGTTGGTCCCATACAAAAAGTTGTTGTATATTAGCAACAGAATCACCACCGAGAAGGTATGCAGTTGATTTTGTTAAACTCTGTATAAAATTTCGATTTATTATATTGTCCTAACTTAGACAGTGTTTTAGCGGGGTTTAGTGGACCTAAGCAGTGACTTTTAAAAATTAACCAATGATGTTGCTCAAAATATGACAAGCATGTTTAATGGTGTATCGACACCACCCGGCGGCATAAGCCGGCGGCCATACATTAATGCCACAGCGGCATTTTCCATAGTATTCGACAGTCGATTGACGTATACCGCCGGCAATGCCGACGGGTGGTGTGTATACGACGTGGTTATCGTTAGAATGGATCTGTCACTGTCACTAAAGCGGTGAGAAAAGCGTGCAAAAATGAACTGTATTGACACGAAATGGACGAGCATGGATGGGTGAGCGAGAATCGTGAGGAACGTGACATGTTTGACAGGTCCATTTTTACGATAAAAAAGTATATTGGTAAATTTTTAACCGACTTCATAAACACAAATTACCAATTCGACCTGTGAAGTACGTTTTTCTTTGATAGTCCAATTATGTAATTAATCTTTGCATAACTTTTAAAATAATATCACTAAATAAAATTAATTAACTATTTGATTTAAAAAGATCTCAGTTTTCAACGATGAATTACCAAGTAGTGAGTTTTGTGATTATCTTATTTTAAAATTAATAATTTCGTTTAAAAGCATAAACGGACTGTATGTATGTAATATCGTTCTAGAAAATGCATACTTAAAGATGGTGATATCATGAAAAACGGTGTGTTAGCCACTCGAAGACATAGGGTTATCCAGCTAAGTGTAAATAAACAGTGACATCAGTCGCGCCCACGCCACTGACCTAATGAACTACGAGATTGAGGCCAATTGACGAAAATATCTTTATACAGGGTCTTGAATTTATCTATTGCGATATTTTTTTTAGGTTTTTATATTATAAATTATTTAATAGGTTTGTGTGGTTCGCTTTCAAAGTCAAAATTGGATGACTTAAGGTACGGTTGCATGATCGTTATTAATATTTATAAGTTAACTAGCGGACTCAGCGAAATTTGTTTGGCACCCGGCTTAGTCCTACTCCGACTCCGTAATTTTAACAATTATTATCTTAGTCCGGGCGGTGACGAATCTGACAAAGTAAATATCGTGAAAATCTGTCGACCCGCTAAATTCTTTTGCTAATGAATTAGCGAAATCGGTAAAGCCGTTCACGCGTGATGCCGTAATCAAGGGAAATATTGATTCATTCAGTGATAAAACCATAACTAAAAAATAATGTTAAAACTACTTATAAATAATGACTACGTCACCTGTGTTATTACATAATAAGCAGTCAGATAACTTCTTGACTTATTTTAATTACGTTAGTAATAATATACGTTAGTATTTTTTTTAACTGCAGGCTGGTACATTACACTTATTTTTATAGACAAATTGAACCGTTTTTTGGGCCTTTCGACATCTTTTACGTTACTCATTTCTTGATTAAATGTAGGAAATATCTATTGCATAAAAAGTACCAATTCATTGCTAAGAATGATTCATTAATACAAATCCTAATGAGGAAAATACACTTTTACAAAGTACAAAATCGAATATAGTTTAAATATCCCATTCGCTTTATGAACACACATTAAGGTTATTACAAAGTACGGACAACACTACGTCCAAGGTCATGTTATGCGGTTAAAATATAACATATTCGTTATCATAAACACTTTTCTAACGTTTTGTATACTTCTGAATAAAAATGTGTAAACTGTATTATAACTACTGTACATCATGTATATTTCGTTCGTATTCGTAAGCTGTTAAATAAGCAATAAAACGCAACGGTTAGTAAGTACAATCGCAATTCGCAGAACTATTGTTATCAACACTTGCTTTTGCCGTTTTAACGTATTCGCTTATCTGTATAAAGTTGTTTAAACCGTTTAGGAGTTTCACAAGTTGGAAATTGGGTATAACACCGTCTCGTCAAGCTTCCTTTTTATTGAATTTATATAGTAGGTATCAAAGCTGCAATACCTAAGAAAACATTCGCAACAGCTCATATTATAACTTGTAATTAATATTCTTATTAGTACTATTGCTACACTCAGCTCATTACATGCACAAGTAAGCATACATGTTAAATAATTGACATCAATACACCAAAACAGTTGTACAAACTAATATAAGAAATTAAAATGTAATAATGAATACGGAAACAATATGTTTTGCGCAGTAGCAGAGTTTCGTTTACTGAATTTTTAATCACTGACAAAATTTTGTGTGAAGATGTATGCGGTCAAAATGTATAGAACAACTGGTATTTTTTTCGAATTCACTATTAAAAGCCCCCACAGTAAAAGTTGTGCATATCCATTTGTGGAGTCTTCAACACAAAATGTGGTCACTGACTAAAATTTCAGTCTGTATAAAGTTTTAGATTGGAGACCCTTCGGCCAAAAACGCGGCGTAGGACGTCCACCAACACGACGGACAAACGACCTTGAAAACATCTTAGGATCAATCTAGAACTGGACCGCTTGTGATCGGTCGCTGTGGAAAGCCGTGGGGGAGGCCTATGTTCAGCAGTGGACGTCCTTTGGCTGATGATGATGAATATCCACTTACTAGTTGATGGTCTTGCCGGTCTGCAACTACTGTTTGAGCAGATACTCGTAGTAACTGGCTTGTTATCGGTCGCTGTGGAAAACTGAGGGGGAGGCCTATGTTCAGCAGGTGACGTCCTTTGGCTGCTGATGATGAGGAATATCCACTTACTAGTTGATGGTCTTGCCGGTCTGCAGCCACTGTTTGAGCAGGTATTCGTAGTAACTGTCTCCGCGGGCGCCCAGCGTTATTGTGGCGTGAGGCAGGAAGTGGCCGGTGTTCGGGTTAATGAATATCGGCACGAGGCCATGCTTCTTTGGCAGCTGATGGATCTTCTCTGAGACTGCTGACGCAGCGTCCTGCATTTAAATTGTTTAATTGGTATATTAGTGGCTTTCGCCCCAGCAGCGGGACATTTATAGGCTAAGATTACTTTTTTATTTTGTTCTTTAGGTGTAGACGTTTATCTCACGAGCGCTTATGACGCTCGAGTAAAATAAGATTATTTCGCACGCTTCCATACCGACGGTAAAAGACAAATATTTTTGCGCAAAACAAAAGTAGTCTCTGAACACTTCAAAGCGTATAAACCCCAAATATATTTTCTTTTTAGTGACAACTTGGACATCATTCATTAGAATTTCAGTCACACAAGCATGGCTCCACGTCATCACGGTCATCGTATCCTACGGTGATAGTAGAACCTTTAAACGTGACAGTCGTCAAAACTGATACTCGCCTCATAAACAGGGTTGCCAGACGCTCGCGACAGTTCCCTAAACTCCAGCTGTACAGTAGTAACTTCTGCTGTGGTACTGTAGTGCGACCATTCAGGGGCGTGAGCGGTGCGCGTGCCGAGGTTTACGTCAGAGTACGGTATGCCGGATGGAGACGAGAAGGCTGCCATGAGACGATCGCCCAGGTCTTTCTGTAAGGGTTACCAGGTTTTCACGTAATTAATGGCTCTTTCACATTTTCCTTTTGGCCTAATGGGCAGCGCAACTGTCAACTTATGTGAAGGAGCGCATAACAACATTCTTTCAAGAAAAGTTTTAAAGAGAACCTTCACCAGTCGTATCACGGTCGTCTTGTGAATTTTTCGGAATGGATTATGATGGAAAGATGTTTGTGGCTGATGTATATTCGTAAAATTATTGTGTACCAGCCACAGAACAAGTGTAGGTTTAGCCATTGATGAGTTATAACGATAGGTACTAACAGTCTTTAATAATAAAAGTCAGAGGAAAGGAAGTTAGAGGTTTTTCCTATATACCTACCATTATCGTAGATTCGTTTTCGCAATAGTGTATTTGGATATAATAATTTGAACAAGCTATATTCAATGATAAACAGTAAATCATTCAGTTTTAAAGAGCTGATGCTACAAAATCATATGAATTATCTCAAAACTTACAGCTTTTTCTAGGAACATTTTGTCTTCAGTAAAGTGATAATTGCTTAACAAAGCGCCAAGCACCCTTATAGTGACTTCAAAGAAATTCACATCTTTATTCTTGGTGAATACTAACTGATCTTTTATCCACTGTCTGCCTTCTTCAAATTCTGGAAAATAACAATAAGATTGGTTGCTTTTCATTCAAAGAGAAACATAAATAGTCAATAATTTTCATTATCAATGAAAGTAAAGTAGGTCATACTTTTTGCTGTCCTGACACTTAAATAGGGCAAAATAAATTTACACATAAAAGAATTACCTTCGTTTAACCCCATGATATAAGCTGTATCCAATCCGTCAACAATAGTCAAACCTAGCGAGAACCAGTCAGAAGCCATGCCAGACACTGGCTTCAAATTATCATAGCCCCAAGCATGCTCCTTGTACCCTTTCCAAGCATGCTTGAAACTTTGCACTACAGCAAGCTGTCTTGCATTTGTCGGACCTAAAATTAACAAAAAGATCTTATGCTTAATAGAACATAACACTTCAAACAACATAGTGGCAATTGGACAACAATTGTATTTGGATCAGATGTGTGCATTATAAAAGTAGGATGTTGATAAGACACTTCCTAAAAAAGCTGAATGTTTAGATAACTACATGACTAAATATTGAGTTTGCATACTTGTTCAAGTTACATTAACCTGGAAAGTGAAAAAATATTTTTTAAATTTGTTTTATTTCCGTTAGGCAATAGAGATCTCATTTCTGATAGAGTATACTGTTTAATTACATATATTTTTTTTAGATAAATTATATACTATCCACTTGTTTAAAATGCAGTTTCAACATCTGGTTAAAATGTCCTAGTTTAAACTGAAACGGCTTCATGGTTCATTGTAATATTTGTAAGCTATTGTTACCTGTAAAAGTAGGCCTCTCATTGTTCTCACTCTCAATAGCATCCTTTTCGAACTGGGCCACAGCTGCTAAAGGTTCATTGACTAGAGACAAATTACTCATAGGTTCCTAGAACAAAGGAAATTATTATTCTAACATACCCAATAAATTATAAAAATAACCTTCAGAAAAAAAAACATTTACTCACTTGAGCTATTTTATTGCTACTTTTATTAACACTGTCATCACTCATATTTGAAGAATATAGTAATACTAATACAGTCACAATTATTATAACTAGAGCGTAAACTAAAGACCTTTGAAGACGAGACAGTTGATTCCATCTCTGAAACAAAAGTAATTTGTAAAGAAGCTTAAATTACTATATGTATGGACATTACAACAGATAAAAATGAAATAATCACTTTAACTTCTGGCATGATTGGGAACAAGTATGTTTTATAATAAACAAGAAGTCATTACTCGGTAACAATTCTTGGGTAACTATACAGTCTTGAGTGTAACAAAACTGATTTCAACTTTAAAATAGGTATTTATAAACACATCCATGCTATGTAAACAAGATAAAATCCAACCAGGACACAACTTCAATCTTAAAAATGTTTGTGTATGGTATGTACATGTAGATGGGTATAATTTAAATAAACTTCACTTGGATTTGTAGCAACACTTACTACTCTTTTACACATGATTATTAAATTTACTCATCATTACTAAATCATTTCTAAGGATAAAGTATTTGTATTTGATAAGTTAGGGTTGATTCAACCAAACTCAAAATGTATATTAACCTAAGAATAAATTGAGTTATCCAAGAGTATCAATTTTACTTTTTACTATCTACTGTTCTACAATATTGCATTTATTTAGAAGTAGTTCTTATACCACTACCACTGTGTTGTTATATAAAGATTCATCTTTTTCTTTTGTAGCGACGAAAAAAAAAAAAATACAAGTAAAGCAATGATGTCAGCATATGATTTAAGTCATGTCATGTCAAATTCATAACATTTGACCATGGTTTAATAGACATTAAGTAATGTCTTTAACATTTATGTTGAAAAAGGAATTTATTGACTATAATATTGAGTAAAAAAATATTTTAATATAGTTAAGTGCGTGTAAGCCTATGTTTGGTTGAATCATACCTTATTGAAATTAACAAATTCATTCTCAAGCTACAAGTTCTATCTCTGATTGAATTAAATGTTTTTTTTTTACTAACTCTGCATAAGTCAATTAAATCTATATTAAACTAGCTATATTGGACAGAATACAGTAATTGTGAATGTGGATAATTTCCTGCCTTATCATAATTAATACATTCTTTATCTATTTGAGGAAATCAATCAAGCATTTACTAAACAATTTGGTAGAGTTGATATTATAATGAACAATGTTTGTACTCACTCTCAGTATTTTCCTATGTGATATTACTTGGTTTTGGTCAGTAATAAATATTGAAGTATCAAGTTTAGTTTTCCATTTTGAAACCTGCGGATCAGCATGTTGGCTGCTATAATCAGCAGTTGTCAGTGCACTGGACTCCTTCATTTTGTAGTACTGGGTCTATGCACCATTATAGTAAACACCCATTTCGATCCTGTGAAAATATGCACAGATGCATGAATAAAAAACTTATTATAAAAACAGTCTTACAGTTCCAGGCAATTCTCCTTTGCTATAGTGAACAATTCTTTTAATTAAGACTGAAATTAAATCACCTACTATAGTATAGGTATTTTTAATTAGTGATTAAAGTATTGGCTGTGTAATCTAACAAGTATTATCTATTTTCAGTCATAGAACTGCTACATGGTACTACATATAAAAATCAATTTTAAGTTTCGCATAAACTGTATTTTTTTACTGTAATTAAGTTAAGGGTAAAGAAACCTTGATTTTCAATCTAAGTATATTTCGATTTTCTTATTCTTGGCTAAATTCCACGTCTGCAGGTTTAATACTGTGCACTGTGGAGTCATACAAAAATTTTTGAGGACCAACATTCACAGTGGAGATTGAAGTCACTTGTTATCACAGAATTTATTAAAGGTGTATTAAGCACATGAAACTCACTGTTATCGGCAATCACACGTATTTTTTTTAGAAATTTTAATAAAAATATACTTTGGTTACCTACCTATCCATTCCGGAGACCATCGACCATCTGTCAAACACAAAATCTTTTTTATAACCTTAGTGCTGTACCCATGTCTCTGGCTGAACCTGTAGGTAGTTCTTGAGTAGGTATATAATATGATAACGGATAAAAGAACCGAATATACAGGGTTACAGGAAAGATCCGTTAAAGGAGTGTAGTACATATCAATTCTAAATGATTTCACTATGAACCCCCATCCTAAACTTAACCGTTTTCGAGATATTCGAGTTTTAATTTTTTTATGAAAATTCCCAATTTTTCGGCTATTGAAATGAATATTTTGATTTTTTTGACTCTTATGATTATTATTTGTTTTTTTACATGAAGAATGAGATGGTTAATGACCTCAATGACTAAAATTGCTCGTAAGTTAACTAAATAGGTCGTTGTAGACGATCGAAACTTAAGAAAATAAGTACAAATTAAAAAATATCTCAAAAAAATATTATGGCACTTGCTCTGCAGATGTGCTTAAAAACATCTACATTTTATTAGCTATCCAACGAAGTATAACAACCTAGGGTTGTATTTAAACACATAGAAAAAAACAAAGTTGAAAAGGTTCAGGTAATAGGTCTAACTAACGGGTCCCTCGGCTATTGTCCTTCAAGCTCATACGGTGCGTGTGAGCGAGACAACTTACGATTTATGCAGGTGAGAGTGAGAAAAATAATGTGCAAAAACAAGTTTGGGGATACAACATGCCCATTGTTTTGTATTTGGTCGTTTGTTTGCTTGCCATCCATTTTAGTTTGCTCATGCGATTCGTCCATGGTAGATGCGAATTAGAATTTAGCGTTAGACCTACTACCTGAACCTTTTCAACTTTGTTTTTTTCTATGAGTTTAAATACAACCCTAGGTTGTTATACTTCGTTAGATAGCTGATAAAATGTAGATGTTTTTAAGCACATCTACAGAGCAAGTGCCATAATATTTTTTTCAGAAAAGAAAAATATTTTTATAATTTGTAGGTACTTATTTTGTTAAGTTTCGATCGTCTACAACGACCTATTTAGTTTACTTACGTGAAATTTTAGTCATTAAGGTCATTAACCATCTCATTCTTCATGTAAAAATCCAAAAAAATATATCATAAGAGTCAAAAAAAACAAAATATTCAATTCAGTAGCCGAAAAATTGGGCATTTTCATAAAAAAAACTCGAATATCTCGAAAACGGTTAAGTTTAGGATGGGGAGTTCCGTAGTGAAATCATTTAGAAATGATGTGTACTACACGCTCTTAACGGATCTTGGTCGACTTTTCCTGTAACCCTGTATATTTTTATTCAAATATTATGTTAACTTAATCAAGTCACTAACAAACCTGTTTATTTCATCAATTTCTCTTCCGCTTATACTAGTAGAGGTAGAAAATAGAAGATTGTTATACAAGGGGAGAAAGTGTCCTATTCACTCGAGATGTTTTTGGCGCTCGAACGCTCAATAGTTCTAGAGTGAAATGGATGCTTTAACCAGAGTTTAAACATTTTACAACCTTACCACAAATCACTTGAACAACGTTTCAAGCACTGTATACAACATTGCATTACGACATCTTTCTGGTTGCAAACTTCAATGATAACTAATAAATAACAGTTGGATAAAATATTGATATATTTTTAACAAAATTTAAAATTATAATCTAAGTCATTGTAATAAGATAACTCTCTCTGGTTCTGGTCTGGTTGCAGTAATGCAATAATATCAAAGATAGCTAATAAAAAAGTTAGGATTTTAATTATATAGTACCTTATTTTTACTCTTATAGCACCATATATTACTAAAAAAACAATAGCATCAGCTAGAACGTTATAATTAAAACATAATATTTAATTAGTAGCAATAGCGTTTTAGTACGCTAGTGAATTTGCACTATGTGTATAGCTGTACAATGTGCAGTCCACCAACGTAATTGGTTTTAATAAAAGAAATTGTGCTCAAATAAAAATCAAAGCTTTTCAATTTTGAAACCATCCCTTAACCTATCCTACCCACTAGCAAGAAATCAAGAAAGTGCTCAAACATTACACATGTTAAAAATTATGAGCAGTTTCCTTGTCCCTAGAATTTTCTTTCTCGAGAGATGGCGCTAGCGGCACTTTAGAAACTAACTTTTTTATTTTTATTCATTGTAGTATTATAGCAGAGGGTAAATGCTTTTCGCCAGAGTAAATAATAAACAGTAAAACAAAAAAAGGACTGAATTCTGTCAAAAAAAATAGTATCTTTAGTTTTTTAGCGCATTTTACAATGTTAACTTGTGCATTTTTTCTTTGTCTACCAACGTTTCCCACCAAGGTTTCCCACCAACGTGAAAACATTTTCTAAAGCTATATTAACGCCATCTAGTTAACTTGATAATAACTTGCATGCTTGATTCACTTTTAGCATTTAGGTGATGATGTGCCGTGTTTTACTTTGTAACGTGCTAGATACCGCTACTAACCTTGTGTGTTGCTCATTCATTATTGAGGTATTAATGTTACTTAGTGCGATTTTACATTAGGATGTCATCAGCGCGGCAGCAGCGGATGCCCATACATTAAAAACAGCGGCTACCTCAGACCGCTACGTGAAAATTAATTATTACGTAAAATTTGGTTTATTTTCTTTGAAATAACTCGCTATCTCTGGCCACAAACAGATATTTTCATTTTCAGATTAAAATTATGTCAAAAATTGACAGTGTCTGACATCGCCAAACAGATTGTCACAATTATTTATAATTTTTACAAGATTTTAAATACGTTTTGCGATAATAATTTATATTGTTTAATCATTTATGTAAGAAATCTGTAAATACAAATAACTTTAATGCCACAGTCCGAGTTCTGGCCGTTTGCTAAAAACAAAGTCGGCGAAGATGTCGATTGCAATGGAGAGGCTTCAATATTGGTAAATATTAGTAAAGTTTTAATAACCATTGTTTTATTAGTAGCCTACTTACCTTTTTAAACTTTATAATACCTACTTGAGTTAAATGAGGAGTACAGTACAATGCACATCTTCCTATTTTTTAGATGTCAGATGTTGCCTACATCGTAATCTGTTCAGCCCCCTTACTCTGGACACAAAAACCGATCCAATGAATGTAGCCATCCCTGTCACACGCGTACACGGCCTAGTATGAGTGACAGGGATGGATATATTCATTGGATCGGGTTTTGTGTCCAGAGTAAGGCCTCTGTTCCTGTAGGAGCTCTGTCTGTCTGTATTTTTGAATCACTGTCTAGGATTTTGAGGTAGGTATTATTCATTCATAGACTTGTTGTATTGTAAGATAGAGGTCCTTAGTGTGATTGGATTATGAACTGAAAGAAACACGTTTAACTTGTCGAATAAAAGAAACACAGCAAAACTTTTACATTTTACAGCAAAAGCAGTTGGGAGATATGGAAGGGGAGGTCAAAGAAATACAAATGGAATTAGCAGCCATTAAGCGAGATCGCGAGGATCTCCATCAAAAGAAAATGGCTAATAAAGACTTACTTACGGTTCGTCAAAATGCCTAGAATTTTATTTTTTCCCGACACCTTGAAACCCTTCTACCTCCGCGGTGTAGTGGATAAGTACGCTGGGTTTTATTCAAGGCGTCGCCGCTCCGAGGTCCCGGGTTCGATTCCCGGTCGGTTCAATGTAGAAATCAAAATTTTCCTTATAGCATCGGGTGCTTTGATTTGGTAACTTACCACCTTGGTTTCTAGATTCCAAGTTCATTAACTACTTACTTTGGGATCAAAGCAGCTGTCAAAGGAGATGGCTAAATCTCCATAGACATAAAAAAGGCTTTATAGATAGCTAATTCATAACGAAAGGCTGCATGTTATAAAACAAAACACTACGGGTTTTAGGAATGAAATAAAAACAATTCTTGTGGACTACGTTGCTACATCATCATCGTCATTTTCAGCCAAAAGACGTCCACTGCTGAACATAGGCCTCTCTCACTGCTTTCCACAGTAACCGATCACAAGCGGACTGTATTCAGTAAATTCCAATGTGATCCTACGATCTTTTCAAGGCAGTCTATTCATCTTGTCGGTGGACGCCCTACGCCGCGTCCTTGGTCCATCTCCAATACCTATAGAACTTTTCTGCCCCAACGGCCATCAGTTCTGCGCGCTATGGGCCCTGCCTATTGCCACATGAGCTTATACTGATTCTCAGGACCCGCTGAGTACGTCATAATTATTATGCCCAACTATTCCTGGAGAAAATTTTTAACATACCTACTGTTAAAGCCTGTTCAAACCGTATACAAGTAGTTCTTGGCGACTCGGGGTCTTTTTTGGCCAACTCCTTTATTAATTATTTAGTACTAGTAGTTTCGCCATGCTTGTTCTTCTGTTCTGGAGCCCTATTTTTGAACACATTTTCGTTCGACAACGAGTTTTTTTCTATGACTTTTATTTCATCTTCGAACGAAAATCACTCGCCATCTTGAAGCGAGTGATTCAAAAATAGAGCTCCTGTCCGTTTATTCTTCCTGGAAAGTACTCAAAGATTTAGGGCACAATTAACAAGTAATTAATTATTTTAAAGTCTGTTTATTTATACGTCCTATTTTACTGACAAAAATGAACACAATTACAGTGTCCAGAAGAAGCTGTAAAGGAAACACTTACATACGCAGAAAAAAAGATGCCTGAAGGATTGGGCAGGTACCAAGAGGTGAGTATCATTGTCAGTTACCTGACTGTATTTTTAACAGCATTTTTGGTTTAATCCCTCAAGCGTATGTGAACGAGACACAATGCAAATTCTATTGTTATGCGGTTGCCTGCAACCGCTCGGGTGTTGAAGCATCTGATTTTCTTTTAATGGCAAACCTTTTGACGAAAGAAAAAATATGTTTTTTCAAAGGTATCGAAACTTCGTGAAGAATTAATCAGAGCTAAAAATGTAGCCGATCAAGAAAGGTTCCAGAGAGAGAAATATGAATCAAAATTGAAAGATTTAGAAATCAAACTGAACAGTATATGTTGCGCTGATATTGTTGCTGAGAAGAAGGTGAGTTACATTATGATATTTTGAACGTTAATTGTACGGCTTGCTTTGATAGGACCTCAATGGCACACCTACAAGATGGAAAGAACCTAAGAACTGGCCATTTAAACATGCACGCAGTATTTAGGGTACCGTAGTCTAACAAGGAAGTATAGTTTCGCCATGTCCGTCTGTTCGTCCGCATTTCAGCTCAGGGACTTTAGAAAACTGATTTGTGATTTATATTCAAAACTCCCCGCCAAAGTTGGTACCTACCACAAAAAAAAATGGGTCAGGTACCAACACGTTACGTAGGGATATTTTTTTTCTCTTGCCAAAACCATCGTTTGGGGTTTCCTTAAATAGGTCTTTTAAAAAGATTATGAGTTATTGAACATAATTTTTCAATAAAGTGGCTTGTTTCCGTAACATTCAGTTTAAAAGCCAAGTTTTTATTAAATTCTAATGTCCTCACCCTCTCCCAACTAAACGGTAGTAGGTGGATACGTGAGAAAAATTACAACACCGCCATATACAATGAATTTAGAAGAAGCTGCTATGATAAGTAAACAAAATAAACATAGTATAATATTTTTCATATTAATTTTCGGTTTTTTTTTCCTCCAAAACGTGAAAAGACATGAAACTGGAACTTTAGGTAAAAATTGGTATTGATTATCTATTTTAGCTGTAAAAAAATCATAGGGTTGACTTTACATTCTGGATAGGTAGCCAAATATAAAAATCAAGGAAAGTAGTCATTGATTTGAAGAAAGGTTACCTTGGATGAAAACATAGCAATTTGAATCAAGGATACCTAGAAACAAGTAAATTCAGCTAATTGCTTCCTTTTGTGGTTTAATGAACTATTGGTGTGACTTAAATACTTAGCACCACTGAAGTGTCTGTTTGTATTATCAAGTTTCGTAGCTAGTTGATGCCTCTAGCTACTAATGTCCCATAAAGCACTTGCTGAACCTGAAATCAGTGTCGCTACCACAAACACGATCAAGCTGTTGACTGCCGCTTAAGGACGGCATGGCATTCCAGAATGACATTTTTTTTGCACCGTTGAGGACGGCGGGCATTCCAGAATGCCATTTTTCCCGCGGTCGATATTAACTCTGATTGTTAAAGTAATACGGGTCAGATTAGCCTGAGACTTTTTTACTACATTGTACGATAAATTCCCCGTTCATTCATACCATAAACAAATATACTTTTAAAGAAGAAAAAAAAGAAATGCCTTGGTGAAATTTGATCTTATCTGTGATGAAATATGGCGGATACGTGCTCATCATTTTTGCGTGAAAAAGTGAGTTTTAGTGTGTGAAAAGCGAAAGAATGTAAGTTTCATGTCATTATATTATATTGTTTTCAGTTTTTTAGTTATTCTAAGTGTAAAGAATCGTATTTAAGTGTAATTTAGCCTGTAAATTGAAATAATGTTCAAGTAGGCGCGCGAACAAAACCATTGTTTTTGTGGTTATTGTGCATTGAAACAATAAAACTATTGAAATTTCACATTATGACATAGATATGTCTCATACGTATCCATTTTACATACACTTTACCACTTTTATAAGTGGCTATTCAATATTTATTACCGATTTACCGAAGTGAAATTGACGTTGATAGTTAGCGCGCGAACGATTATTTTGTTTCTGCATATTTTAGGATGTATTTTTGTGTAACAAGCCCTATTGTGTTATATATTATTAAAAAGGTTATTTAATGGACTATATTGATGTATATTTAGAATCGTAAATAATGAATACTAACACGGAAGTGAAACTATAAAATTTCGACTCGCAACATTGGGACCTTTTCCGTTTATTGCTTTCTAAAACCTATATCAATTATCAAAATGAAACAGAAAAAAAACCTTATATTCTTAAATAAGTTACCTACTTTACGTAATAAACATAATGTGGCTAAATTTTATAATCTTATCACATTTATTTTTTCAAAAGCGCGCCGTTTTCTGCGCGAGACAAATTATGTATGTAGAAATGGCCCTAGTTCATAGGCCTAAAGATTATATTATTATCATTGGACTGTGCCTATATTGTATGTTATTAGAGAGGTAAAATACTGTAGAATATAAACGTGCATAGTATCAAACTGTCACTTGTCTCAAATCCTTATAAGAAGCATTTTATTTTAAACGGACGCATTTCTGGTGCGTCAGCGAAACAATGGCAGTTTTGTTGGCCGATAACAAATAATGTAAACATCACAAATCTCTTGGCTCAGCTTAATTAGTTACTTTGTTTCAATAGCTTCTCAGAAATATAACCCGAACCGTCGTAAGTGTAAACATCTGGCCTCACGAACAATAACAAAGCGATAAGCGCCGAGCACAGCAAAAAATTAATGGCCCGTGTCAAGTGTCTCCGTCCGTGGGTAATTACGGCGCGCGGTAGGTCTCCGGTTCTCAAAGGTTAATAATCAATGCATTCGTTTGTGAGTTTTCTTTTCGAAAGCTCCTTTCAACAAACAAAGATATTTGAATACCGTTCATAATGTTCAGAACTCAAACACCTCATATTTCGTCGAATAGATTAATTTGAAGGTAAAAGATTTTCAGAGATTTGTCAATGTAACAATTTAACAACAAGCCGATACGCTCGAGGAAGGGCGTAGATACGAACAGGGCCACTATTTTTGAGCCACTCGCGTCAAATGGCGTGTGATATTTATTGAATAATGACCGATTTTCCAATGAAAATTAGTATAATTCCAAACGCTAGTGATTAAAAAAAGTTACTGAATACTTTGACTACTAACATATATATCTCGCGTGATTTCCATTGATTTTTAATACGTTTTCGAACGGAAACCACACGCCATATTTAAGCGAGTGATACAAAAATTTCAAACCCAAGATTTGTAAACAACAGCATTGTTGAAAGGCACAATAGCAATTATGATGCATAATTATAAATCGCATGCCGTTCATAATAGGAGCATCGGAAGTTTTCCGAAGAGGAGGTCAGCGCTATGAAAACGCAAATCAGAGACATGAAAGAGGAGATGGAAGAAATGCGCATTACGCTTGTAGAAAAAACTGAACAATTACAGGAATATCGAGTGAAGGTACACCAATTATTTTTTCTTGGTTGCACGCCACTATGGACTTTCCTGTTTGGACATCTTCCAACGCAAGTTTTAAAAATCCTCATTTTTAGAATTATCTAATATAATTATTAATACAATGCAATCTCATTAACCTAAATAAATAAATTAAATAATATGTGTTTCATGTTCCATGGAAGATATTTATTTTTTACGATTAACCTACTTATTACCTAAAAACATCACCCATGAACCATGAACGTACTGGGTTACTTGAACTAGGGTCTGAAGAAGAAAAAAAAACAAGAGGCTGTATTTGCTATATCATAGTTGAGAGACTTTAATTTGTCTTTTTTTGGTGTTTTAATACGTCTGAAGAATTCGCTGACCTATTGTTTGTATAGGGTGGACCTTTTGAAGCTACGATCAAATGCTTACGACTTCAAAAATGTATGTGGGTGTGTGCCCGCCATTACACATTTTATATTAAATTCAATTATAAAGATGATTTTTCTTCTCAAGATCACTTATCTTGAGTAATTATAATTAAATTGACACAAACTGTGTTAATATAATATATTGTGAAATCCCAGCAAGATTTAAGTGTTTAAGCTTTTGCATTACACATTTCATATTAAATTTAATTATAAAGAAGAATTTTCTTCTTCTCAAGATTACTTATGTTGACTAAATATAATAAAATGACACAAACTAATTTATAATATATCGTGAAATCCCAGCCAAATTTAAGTGTTTAAACTGAGCGCTAATTCAGTTACGCCCGAAGTAAAGCAGTTTAGCTCTCGTTTCCATATTTTTTATATAAAAATCTATAAATAATATGAAACATTTTAAAATGTACCTATACATATAGATGGATAAATAAAAAAACGTAAAACTTTACAGTACGTATTTCGGGTTACACTACGGGATTGTGTTCAAACGGGAAAGTTCCCATGCTACTAGAATAATTTAATTTGTTTTGGTAAGTACATATTCACCTTCTAGCTAGGTGGGCAGGCTTTCTATAGTGGAGGTACAGTCGCCGTCAGATATATTGGAGCAGACAAAGTGACCAAATACTTACAAACATTACAAGCATTACAAACTGCCAGCGTCATCTTACTACAATCTAAAATACGAAAAGAATTCCTACTTTTAAATAGTATTTATAGTTAAGTTGGAAGCACTTCCTTCTGCAATTTTCCTCGATTGCGTGGATACATTTGACGTTATAAGTGTTCAGATATTATTGGTTAGTTGTGTGTATAGAAGTTTTTGACTAGCTTCTGTTCAGATATTAATGAAGTAATGAATGTTCTGATATTATTGTTAACTTGTAGTGTAAGCCGAGGCCGTAAAATTAGTATTTAAAAAAAAACTGGTAGTGTATGGAACTTATTGACATTTTAAACTGTTCAGAAGTATTTGGTCACTTTGTCTGCTCCAATATATCTGACGGCGACTGTACGAGTCTAATTTAAAGGAAAAACCGCAAATCGATGTACAGGTTTGCCGTTTGGCATACGCATACTAAAGATAAAAAATATTTTTTATTTCGACACGAAGTACCAAAAAAAAACTTCGGTAGGAGTAGGCTTTGGTAGGGAAGTAGAAGGCGCTGGTTCACCAAATATTAATTAGTATGGGATATTAAAAAAATATATTTAATAGGTTTTTAAACCTATCGTGTGTGATATCATTTGAATGGAGTTTTAAAGCGCTTCCGCAAATATAGCACATCATTATATTTCTGCAAATTTCATTAATTTAAACCAAAAATAATAGTAAAATTAGACCAAGTTTGGGTTCCAAAAAAATAATAAATGAATATTTTTAAGGGACTTCAAGCGAACATTTTTCTTTTGATTGACCTCTAGTATACGTGTGCCAAACGGCAAAACTGTACATCGATTTGCGTTTTTTTTTTGCGTACAGCTTCCACTACTTCTGCATAATACTCGTATCCAAAACAAATGATGCAATGATATTAAATTTCCCAGTGGGTATTATCACCTACCAACAATTTGCTGTAACATTGTAATTTACCTAACAGTTTTTACCTACTCACGTAGAGGAATCATCATCATTACATTCAGTAAGGTCGACAAAGGACAATTAGGTACCTACCTGAATGTGACTAAAACATGCTGCATTGATAATTTTAGAGGTAATTTGCTTCTTAAATTAACAACTTTTAAGGCATCCAGAATAGTATATTAGTGGTTTGAAAATATGACTTTAGGCCTTTGTCTGTAAACAAAGATCGTATGTGGGTCGCTTAACTTCAAACTTAGATAAATCCATTTCTAGAAAATTTTTATTAGTCGTATATGAATCCGCATGGTTCTTGAGAAATAAGCCGGTAAAGTTATAATATTTTATTTCAGACAGATAAAGTCATTAGAGCCATGTTTTTAGGGTTCCGTAGCCGAAAGGCAAAAAACGGAACCCTTATAGTTTCGTCAAGTCTGTCTGTCTGCCTGTCCGTCCGTTCGTATGTCACATTCACTTTATTCTGAAACTATTAGCGCTATTAACGCTTCCAAAGTAGTAAATTGGGCGTCCCCCCCCCCCCCCCAATATAACTTTTTAACTAAGCGAGTGTAAATTTTGAAGAAAAATACATGATGTAAATTGCTCCAATATTTGGAGATAATCTTCTGTGTAAAACAGCTCAAAAAAAATGAAATAAATAAAACTACTTCGGAAATAATAAATAAAATTATTCTCTAGACAAACAATTTCAACGAAAATTGCTTTAAACGAGATCGAAATAGTAGTTATTGAGATAGAGCAGAGCACATTTTCAATAACCGCAAACATAACTTTGTTATTCATACAAATACCTTGAAAAACTAAGTTATATTTGCTGTCAACAAAATATTGTGGTATTTTGACTAATTGGAAGTAAATGGATCTCTAATTCAGTTAAAGTTAACACGGAATCCTTAGTGTGCGATTGGCCGGTTTTTAGGGTTCCGTAGCTGAATGGCAAAAACGGAACCCTTATAGTTTCGTCAAGTCTGTCTGTCTGTCTGTCCGTATGTCACAGCCATTTTATTCTGCAACTATATGCATCACACTGTTGAAATTTGGTAGGAGTATGTATCCTGTTAACCGTTTTACAATTCTCATACAAAAAATAAAAAAATATGACATTTAAGGGGGGGCTCCCATACATGAAACTAAAACCAAAAAAACTTTTATGTAGTCAAACCTATACGTGTGGGGTGTCTATAGATAGGTCTTTTAAAATGACACCGAGGTTCTTAAAACCATTTTCTTTTAAAGTCTAACGTTTCATAGCTAGATGATTCCAAAGTGGTAAAATGGGCGTCCCCCCCATCTAACTTCTAAACTAAGAGAGTGTAAATTTTGAAAAAAATATATAATGTAGATCTTATCAAATACTTTCAACTAAAATTGGTTTGGACGGAATCGAACGAGAAGTTTTTGAGATATAGCACATTTTCAACAACCGCAAACATAACTTTGTACTTCATACAAAAACTATGAAATATTTGCTGTCAACAAAATATTGTGGATTTTACTAAGTGGAAGTAAGTGGATTCCCAAATTCAGTTAAAGTTGGCACGGAACCCTCAGTGCGCGAGTCCGACTCGCACTTGGCCGGTTTTTTTCATAACTAGGTAAATCCGAATCTATAAGAAACCAAACTAAATATTAATTTTTTGAAAGAATTAGTGGTTTAGATGCTGAAATGAATAAACAGGATCGATTTCTTTAATACTGGTGCCATAATGAAAAACCGCCTAAGTGCGATTCGGACTCGCGCACTGAGGGTTCCGTGCCAATTTTATCTGAATTAGGGAATCCACTCACATCCACTTAGCTAAAATACCACAATATTTTGTTGACAACAAATATCTCTTTGATTTTCATAGTGTTTGTATCAAGAACAAGGTTATGTTAGCGGTTGTTGAAAGAAAATGTGCTATATCTCAAAAACTACTAGGTACTTCGATTCCGACCAAACCAATTTTCGTTGAAAGTATTTGTAAAGATCTATATTATGTTTTTTTTTTATTTACTCGTTTAGTTTAGATGTTAAGGGGGAGGGGGGGAGGGCACCTAATTCAATACTTAAAAGCGTCTATCTATCAAACGTTAGACTATAAAAGAAAATGGGTTAATAGGATACATATTCCTATTAAGTTTTAACAGTGTGATGCTTATAGTTACAGAATAAAGTGGCTGTGACATACGGACGGACAGACAGACAGACTTGACGAAACTATAAGAGTTTCGGGCCGCTAGTAAGTAATACAATTAAGACTAAAAACACTTTTCTTTTAATAACAGGGTACGAAGTGGATTTATCCAAGTTTTAAGTTAAGCGACTCATGTAAATAATGTGTTAAGAATTCATTCTGTCTGACATACGTAATGCATTGATTTTAGTATCTTCAAGCGCAGCAACAAGTGGAAGAATTGAGAAGGCAGTTAGATGTCATAGAGTATGACAATAAGCAAGTTTCAGATCAAATTCAAATAGAAATACAAAAAATGAAGGTAAGTGGTCTTACTTACAATTGGAAAAAGCAGAACAAAAGAATACTGGACCTTTTAGGACAAGCAATTTTTTCGACAGTGATAAGGTCTAATAATGTAATTATAAAAATATTCTTCTACCCGATTACCGGTTTTCGATAATGGCAGAGCTAGAAGAGAAGAGCTCTGGTTCAGTTGTCTTATTCCTTCTCTCTCATTAATTTGAGTTAGATACCTACTTAAATATCGGAAAAGTGAAAACTCAGTTTAAGTTAATGGTATGGCCTACAGATGCAGTTTCAAGAGAAACTTCAAGAGCTGGCCCCGCTGCCCGATTTGCTGAAAGGTGCCCAGATCCAGCTTCAGGAAGCCAAGCAAATGCAGAGGCTGGCCGAAGACAGCTCGCAACAGCTCTCTAATGAGCTGCATCGAGTCAAAGAGAAGGTGATGGCTCGATTGCACTACCTTCTAACTATAACTATTCTTCCAAAACATAAACAAACGTAAACTAAATAATAAGATAGGTACACGGTGAATAATTTCGATACTGCATTTGCACACGCTAATCTCAGGAACTACTGTACCGATTTTTAAAAAAAAGTGTTGGATAGGTAGCTTATTTAACGAGGAAGGCTTTGGGCTCATCACGCTGCGACTGGAGGAAACTCTAAATACGCGGACGAAGTCGCGGGAGACCGCTCGTATTTTTACAACGTCTTCTTCCGCGTCCTCTCCAAAACCTCCTGTTGAATTTTGAAGAAATTTCGATCACATAATGTTCTTTATGTGAATCAAAATTTCTTCAAAATTTGTTTGCCATTTTAGCACGAACACGGATCTAGACTTTGCCAAAAGGTTGCTGGTTCAAGTCCCGCCTGTGCGCAAATTTTTGGTTTCTTATTTCATCTTTATGAATATAAAATATGACACTGTGAGTGTTAAAAACATTCTAAAGCATTAGATAGCGAAGCGACATCAATTTCCAAGTTGAATTTATTCTGTAAAGAATAACTGCTTGGGCCATCTGTTTCATAAACAGACGGCTAGATGGCGCTAAGCGTCACGCAATTGACGTTTTCATAAGAAACCACAAATTTCGCAGGGTCGGACTAACAGCACGGTAGCTCAATTGGTAAGAGCGGTTGGCCCGGTTTGCCAAAAGGTTGCTGGTTCAAGTCCCGCCTGTGCGCAAAAATTTTTGGTTTCTTATTTCATCTTTATGAATATAAAATATGACACTGTGAGTGTTAAAAACATTCTAAAGCATTAGATAGCGAAGCGACATCAATTTCCAAGTTGAATTTATTCTGTAAAGAATAACTGCTTGGGCCATCTGTTTCATAAACAGACGGCTAGATGGCGCTAAGCGTCACGCAATTGACGTTTTCATAAGAAACCACAAATTTCGCAGGGTCGGACTAACAGCACGGTAGCTCAATTGGTAAGAGCGGTTGGCCCGGTTTGCCAAAAGGTTGCTGGTTCAAGTCCCGCCTGTGCGCAAATTTTTGGTTTCTTATTTCATCTTTATGAATATAAAATATGACACTGTGAGTGTTAAAAACATTCTAAAGCATTAGATAGCGAAGCGACATCAATTTCCAAGTTGAATTTATTCTGTAAAGAATAACTGCTTGGGCCATCTGTTTCATAAACAGACGGCTAGATGGCGCTAAGGGTCACGCAATTGACGTTTTCATAAGAAACCACAAATTTCGCAGGGTCGGACTAACAGCACGGTAGCTCAATTGGTAAGAGCGGTTGGCCCGGTTTGCCAAAAGGTTGCTGGTTCAAGTCCCGCCTGTGCGCAAAAATTTTTGGTTTCTTATTTCATCTTTATGAATATAAAATATGACACTGTGAGTGTTAAAAACATTCTAAAGCATTAGATAGCGAAGCGACATCAATTTCCAAGTTGAATTTATTCTGTAAAGAATAACTGCTTGGGCCATCTGTTTCATAAACAGACGGCTAGATGGCGCTAAGCGTCACGCAATTGACGTTTTCATAAGAAACCACAAATTTCGCAGGGACGGACTAACAGCACGGTAGCTCAATTGGTAAGAGCGGTTGGCCCGGTTTGCCAAAAGGTTGCTGGTTCAAGTCCCGCCTGTGCGCAAATTTTTGGTTTCTTATTTCATCTTTATGAATATAAAATATGACACTGTGAGTGTTAAAAACATTCTAAAGCATTAGATAGCGAAGCGACATCAATTTCCAAGTTGAATTTATTCTGTAAAGAATAACTGCTTGGGCCATCTGTTTCATAAACAGACGGCTAGATGGCGCTAAGCGTCACGCAATTGACGTTTTCATAAGAAACCACAAATTTCGCAGGGTCGGACTAACAGCACGGTAGCTCAATTGGTAAGAGCGGTTGGCCCGGTTTGCCAAAAGGTTGCTGGTTCAAGTCCCGCCTGTGCGCAAATTTTTGGTTTCTTATTTCATCTTTATGAATATAAAATATGACACTGTGAGTGTTAAAAACATTCTAAAGCATTAGATAGCGAAGCGACATCAATTTCCAAGTTGAATTTATTCTGTAAAGAATAACTGCTTGGGCCATCTGTTTCATAAACAGACGGCTAGATGGCGCTAAGCGTCACGCAATTGACGTTTTCATAAGAAACCACAAATTTCGCAGGGTCGGACTAACAGCACGGTAGCTCAATTGGTAAGAGCGGTTGGCCCGGTTTGCCAAAAGGTTGCTGGTTCAAGTCCCGCCTGTGCGCAAAAATTTTTGGTTTCTTATTTCATCTTTATGAATATAAAATATGACACTGTGAGTGTTAAAAACATTCTAAAGCATTAGATAGCGAAGCGACATCAATTTCCAAGTTGAATTTATTCTGTAAAGAATAACTGCTTGGGCCATCTGTTTCATAAACAGACGGCTAGATGGCGCTAAGCGTCACGCAATTGACGTTTTCATAAGAAACCACAAATTTCGCAGGGTCGGACTAACAGCACGGTAGCTCAATTGGTAAGAGCGGTTGGCCCGGTTTGCCAAAAGGTTGCTGGTTCAAGTCCCGCCTGTGAGCAAATTTTTGGTTTCTTATTTCATCTTTATGAATATAAAATATGACACTGTGAGTGTTAAAAACATTCTAAAGCATTAGATAGCGAAGCGACATCAATTTCCAAGTTGAATTTATTCTGTAAAGAATAACTGCTTGGGCCATCTGTTTCATAAACAGACGGCTAGATGGCGCTAAGCGTCACGCAATTGACGTTTTCATAAGAAACCACAAATTTCGCAGGGTCGGACTAACAGCACGGTAGCTCAATTGGTAAAAGCGGTTGGCCCGGTTTGCCAAAAGGTTGCTGGTTCAAGTCCCGCCTGTGCGCAAATTTTTGGTTTCTTATTTCATCTTTATGAATATAAAATATGACACTGTGAGTGTTAAAAACATTCTAAAGCATTAGATAGCGAAGCGACATCAATTTCCAAGTTGAATTTATTCTGTAAAGAATAACTGCTTGGGCCATCTGTTTCATAAACAGACGGCTAGATGGCGCTAAGCGTCACGCAATTGACGTTTTCATAAGAAACCACAAATTTCGCAGGGTCGGACTAACAGCAAGGTAGCTCAATTGGTAAGAGCGGTTGGCCCGGTTTGCCAAAAGGTTGCTGGTTCAAGTCCCGCCTGTGCGCAAATTTTTGGTTTCTTATTTCATCTTTATGAATATAAAATATGACACTGTGAGTGTTAAAAACATTCTAAAGCATTAGATAGCGAAGCGACATCAATTTCCAAGTTGAATTTATTCTGTAAAGAATAACTGCTTGGGCCATCTGTTTCATAAACAGACGGCTAGATGGCGCTAAGCGTCACGCAATTGACGTTCTCATAAGAAACCACAAATTTCGCAGGGTCGGACTAACAGCACGGTAGCTCAATTGGTAAGAGCGGTTGGCCCGGTTTGCCAAAAGGTTGCTGGTTCAAGTCCCGCCTGTGCGCAAATTTTTGGTTTCTTATTTCATCTTTATGAATATAAAATAAACCTTATTAGAATTTAGAAGTCACCGGGCACGGCGTGGAGGACATTAATAAATTTTAGTGTTTTTATTGTGTAAACACGTGTAAAATAAAATAAAATATAATAAAACTAAATTAAATATTATCATACATATATGGGCAACAAGATTTGATTTAGTTTTATTAAAAAGGGCCAGAAGAGCTACCACACCGTTGTCACAACGTGAGATTACTACCTCGAACATACCTTAACTCCGTTTTTCTTGGCTAGTCCAATAGTGTAAACAATCTTTTCATAATTTTTAAAGTAATATTAGTGAACAAAATTATGAAACTCATTTATTTTAAAAGATCTTAGTATAAAACGATGAATATTACCCATCTAAGTTGTGTTATTACCCATGTGAGTTTTTTGTTTATCTCAGTTTAAAATCAATCATACAAACATTTGTGTGCATGAACATGTCTGTTTGTATTGGTCTGGGTGTTTTCTATGTATACCATGTATGTATTTACAAAAAAAAAGTATTTAAGTATTATATCCGTTGTCTGGCACCCATAACACAAGCTTTAAGTAGCTTACTTTGGGGCTAGATGGCGATGTGTGGGAATGTCCAAAGGATATTTATTTATTGTTTATTTATTTAATAATTTTGTTAAAAAGGAAAGTCACGATTATTTACAATATTCGACTTGCAAAGATAAACGGACTGTAGGTGCAATGTAACTTTATATCAGTAAGCGACCGTCTACTTTTGAAACTGTTAGATTTTTTTAAAAATGATTAACATAAAAGCCATTTAATGCCCAGGAACGGGCTAGATAACAGTTAGAATAACTATTACGGTTCAACCTCTGGCTAATTGTCAACTCTGGTTTTCACAAGTCGGCCCCAACTAAATCACGATACATTATTACAGCTGGTGATAGCAGTGAACAACTTGAACCAAGAAAAAGCAGATAAAGTCAAATTGGTTGAAGAAAACAAATTTTTCAGAGTTACTTTGGATGAGAAAGAAAAGGAAATTGATGAGTTAACAAAGTCTGTGGATGAATACAAGTGAGTTTATGTTTATTTTACATTAATAACCTGAAATAAATATGGGAGGTAACCTGAATCGTTGTAGATAAATTGTAATATTTGGATTACCACCTGAGACGAAAAAAATAATTGTTATACATATAATTATCAAATAACAGAGGGTAGTAGTGCAATGGTAACACGAAAAAAAACAATAAAACCTGTCAAGACATTTCGGAGAACTGCAACCAACAACATTATGATACGCGTTTTTCTGCTATACATATAATATTGCAGACCGAGTAGGTCAATGTACTCGAGACATTTCTGTCGTGGGGTATCCCATCGACCAGTTTAGTAGGTAATTTACGCTACTTGGCCACTCGGTTACTAATAAATTGTTGATAGTAATCAGACCTTACAGACATTACCGAGATTCGTAGAGGGTTGCCCGTTTTAAACACTTTTTATCGTTCTTTCGACTTCTTTCTTGCACTTTTTCGTCTTCTAATTTCGTCTCTTGTATTTTTCTAAGTATTTTTAAATTGAAAAAGAACGAAGACATTTAATTATACAATAAGTCATAGTTTGATGTCACTCGATTTCAAAGATCATATGCACTCTAGTATCGACCAAATTTAGTTCCAATAAAAACTATAATTGTTTCCTTAAATATCAATTTTGTTATCTTCTATCTTCCATATATATAAAAACGGATTGCTGTTCGCTAGTCCTACTAAAACTCGAGAACGGCTGAACGGAATTATCTTTTCTTAGTCTTGAATGTTCGTGGAGGTCTAGGGAAGGTTTAAAAGGCGAGAAAAAATCGAAAAACCTGCGGACGAAGTCGCGGGAGACCACTAGTAGTTCATAAATATCCTCGGTGCATTCAGTTAGTGTTCTGATAAAGTCTAGCATCATACAGGGCTCGCACAAATTGCCTGTCAAATGTATGCAAAGCGTCTCTACTCTGTATAACTTTGGGCCTGTGTCGGTAATTTCAAATATTGCTATCCCATTCATTCGCAAACTTCGACATAGGCAACAAGGACAGCTACGTTTTGAAATTTCGACATTGTTTGATAGAGAAAGGGCCCAGGTTAGGAATTGACAAGCAATCCGGACGCCCTATTGATTCGGCCCACACGTAATTGAATTGAATTCTGTTTCGTGCAGGTGTAAAGTGCTTCGATTGGAGGAGAAGCTATCTCAACAGGATTTGAGGTTCAAGAAGAAAGCTTCGGAATGTATGGCGTTGTTAAAGGACCTAGAAGAGTTGAGAGAGGAGAGTACCCGGTCTCTGAGTAGATGCAAAGACAGAGCTGACTCTATGAGACGGTACCTTCAGACACAGATATCTGAGATGGAGAGACAGCTGATCCAGAGTCGAGCGCAGTGCAGAGCCTGTCAGAAGGAGAGGGATGAGGTATTTGAGTTTTATTCGCTTTTTTTTCCCCAAAAGTTAACTCTCACACATCTTCTTTACCGAATTTTGTGTCCGATGATTACTTGTTTATATTTTCTCTATGTTCCACCAATATGGACGTACAGTTTCAATTAGTATGGTGACAAGAAATAGGACCAGAACGTCAAATACCGTAATGATATCGAAAATTGTGTGAAATAGAATGCCAGACACGGCTGTATGCCACTGAGAACATTGGATTATTAATACATCTGTAGCTAAGATAATAACTACCGGCGGGGAAGTAGCCTAATCAAGCGCTATTATTATCTTCTTCCGTGTCGAAAATGTATACATCACACTCCCACGCTTTCAACATAGATATCGTGTTCGCACCATTTTTAAAAACAAAGTCCTAGGTATACGAAAATAATATGTGTGTACTGAATGTGGGTCTATATTGTGCAAAATCGAGCGCTAGATTTCTACTGATTTCGCTCGAATCGACATAACTCTGCAACGGGTGCCCCGTGCCAATCGTTGTGGAAAGCGAGGTATAGATGAAACGTCATCGAAAAGCGATTGTCTTATGTCGCATTGCTGAATCAAAATAGAGCCATACAATACCGTGAGGTCGTTAGCTTATTTAAAATTTTATCGATACAATGCGGCTGCTCTGTGTTGCTTGGCGTTGAACAGGTTTGATAGAAATAAAATTTAATTAGTCAGTTTTTGTTTTTGTCCAATAAATGTTACGGTCTGTCTATTTCAAGGTTAATATACTCGAACTCAAAATGAACTTTGAGAGCGCTGCATTTTAATACCACTAGAGATATTGTAGGAAATGAAGTTGAATAATTGGTAAAAATAAATTCGAGAAGATTGCTTCATAAAGAAAAACTGATTTATCGTTTAAATAGTACTAAATATGACACACAGAACTAATTAAACTCTAGATGTAGCTATGCACCTTTGTCACACTAGTATAGAGCCTACAGACATATTACCTTGGTACTTAATAGTTAGGTCGCATTACCTTGGTCAGCAGTGATTTTATGTGTCCTTATAATGCGCTATTTTCTGAGGTTAATTGCAAGTTAAATAAATGTACATAATCACGGCAAAGCAACGTTCTTTGTTTTGTCGGAAACACACAGTGGTATTCCAAATATGTCAACTTAAGCACGAAAACATAATCAAGCAAGTATCATTCATTAGTTCAGCAGAAGCCTTAGAACGAGCTCAAACGGCGGGTTCCGTAAAATTGCATCGATAACACAATTTTGCTAGTGGACAGAGTGAGTCTTCGTAGCGCAGGGATATTAGATTCCTGGGCACTCTTTGATAAAGTAGATGCGCAACATAGCGTCACAACGAAGTTAGACCCTTTTCTGAATGATATACCTTACGTGTATATGTACTTCCGCCGTGGAATAGATTTCGTTTACCAACGTCAGATAGGACTTATCCGACCGAATAAAAGCTGATTCATGCTAAACCGTGACGGCGCCGTATCAGGGCTCCGGCCGGGACACGGTCAAACATTATTGTTTACACTTTGTTTTATGCCTGATCGTGCTCCACCCGGGCCCGGACGGAACACGGCGTTGGAACGGCGGGTTTTTTTCCCGGATTCGGCAAGTTGCATAGCGTGTATCATACTTAAGTATAAAACGTCCGGTTTTAAAAGACTCTTAGTGTGTTAGTTCAGAAAAATGCTTTTAATAAATCTTATAACGAATTCAACCTAATGGTTTTGCGTGTTCGACTTATTAAACACTTATCGAATTGATCAGATATTTGAAGTCACCGTGACACTAAGACCCCTACACACTGCGACTTTTAGCATCGATCGATGATCGATGCTAAAAGTCGCAGTCAGATCGGTCGCCAAAATTCAGTACATAATTTGTCAATTTCCAGCTACTGCTACCGCGCGTTAGCATCGCGACTGCATCGATGTCACGATAATGTTACATATACATAGTATTCCAACTTCATACAAACGGACGAAGCGCTTTGCTTTCTACGCACGGTACGCAGACTGTCGCGATTGTGTCGCAGTGACGGTGTATTGTTTTTTATGGTCAATTTTATGATTTTTGCTGATACATTTTTTGACATGAAACGTTCTTCACACAAATTTTAATTAAGTATTGTATTAGAAATAAATGCCCAAAACCTGGGAGATTAGAAAAAAGGCCTCCCTGCCTTTGCCATGCATTTTGAACACCACAGGCTCATAATTATAATAATATTAGATCGTAGATATTTTATTCATTAAAATTCTCAGTCGAGGCGAAAATATTTTTCGGTGGCGAATTTATAAAATTTATTTGTTTCAAAATTTAAACATAAACATGGTTTTAATTAAATTTACTCATAAAAACAACACGCATTATTAATAACACTTCCTGTTTTATTCACAAAGTAGGATATTTGTAAAACTAAATGGAAACCCAAAATAGGCAAATTTAATTTAAATGCTTGAGGCAGGCAGCCCTATCACATGGTTACGACTTACGTACCGCGCGGCTGTAGGCATTTATTTCAAAAATACGGCCGAGTTATAATACTGTATAGATAACATTACCGTGTCTATGTAGCATTGTTCGCTTGTCAATCAAGTTATACAAATTTTTTATTCAACAGATTCGCCAACGTATGCAAATCCAGATTAATAATCTCCAAGAAAACTTTGAGTTGGTTGAGATGCGATTGCGAGCGCTCCAGAACCAGGTCTCATCACTCAAGAACAGCTATTCCTCGATCCTGGCTGACGAGGAAGATTCCACTGAGTTCAATAAAATCGCGACAACTTCAAATTTAGAGTCATTATAATTGTTATTTTGTTACAAAATAGACGATATTTTTTATTTGCTGTCGTTATTTATTATAGGTGACTTATTATTTCCTCTTTAATTGGTTTCTGTTATCAAAAATATCGTATGACATGCGAAGTTCGTTACATACGGAACATAACAACTTGCACATACTAAAACAAACTTACTATGTAAGTTCATCATACGATCAATCTAATCGAAAATCATTGACGTCACGTTTAGTTCGATGCATATATTTTTATTGAATTTATTTAAATAAGTAATTTATATTTATTTATTCTCATAAATGCAATAAAACCTAAATTCTGATGTATTCATACTAGTATTTGTACTTTTTGCCGCAATACAAACAAAACCTGCTGAAATTGGTATTGTTCGTTTTTTTATTAATTAAATTGGCCAGAAACCTTGAAGTTCAACTTCAAAATTAATATCTATATATATACATAATATTATAAAGCTGAAGAGTTAGTTTGAACGTGCTAATCTCAGGAACTAATTGGTAGATTTTGCGTTCGATAGCTTATTTATCGGGGAAGGTATTAGGCTATTAAACATCACACTGCGAAACTCCGTGTTTACAGTGAATCACAGTGTTTATAAAATTTAATAATAAAATAAAATAGTGTTTCCTTTCGATGAGTAATATTCGCGTAAACTTCAAAAACAAGTATTATTTTATTACAACGAGGTACTGTCACAAAAAACAGATAATCTTTATTTTGTGACTTTATTAATGCTTGCGAGATTATTAGAACTTATATATAATAATAAATATAAATTTACCTAGTTATCAGTTAGTTATGTAAGTTTGATATAAAATTTGTTATAAAATTAACTCCGGTAAATCAATGACCTTCTATAACAAGAACATCACCCACAACAAGAGGGATGAGAACAATGATAACATAGAAGTAATATTCTTCACCAAAGGATGAGATCAATTAGAGCATAGGGAAGTATAGTATAGTTTAAAGCGAAGCAAGAGGGGCATCTCAGCACTGTTATGTATGACATTTTGATTAAAACACTTTACGGATGTATACAATAGACAAGAAAACCCGCATCATGCAATTTCATGCACAACAAAAATACATCCACATGTCAATTCTATCTAGCCTTTAAGTAGGAGAGAATGCTATTTGGTGCAAATACCACCTTTGGTTGTACGATAAAGTTAAGTTTTATCATGTAGTTACGGCGAGTATTAAAAAGCCAGAAGTGTTCATTTATGTAAAAACCCTTTTCGATCGTGGCGCCGCCATTTTTCAGATAAGTTGGTTCATCAATGCCCGGCTCTTTGCAGGCGGCATACGTCAATTAACTGTCAAGTACAACGAAAAAGGCCGCACAGCCGCTGGCTCGAGCCTAGGGTTACCAGATGGCCGGGATTCTCGGGAGTGTCCCGGAATTTAGCGAGTGGTTCCGTGTTCAGTAATTGCACCTTACTATCCTGGAATTGAAGAATACTAATTTTCTCCATAAAGTTACATCACCACTAGGCGACGAGGCTGGCCAGGCATGCCCACGTCACGTCGTTTGTACTTGCGCCACAAACTAACCACTAAGCTTATTTTAACTTATTTTTTCTACCATCCCTACTCCCCCTCGTGATGTCCCGAAAAGATAAGTCAGTACCTGGCAACCCTGTTTACGCCGCCGGGCGCTGTAGATACACCGTAACATAGCTAGATGTGATAGTTGGAGCTTCGTCGGTACCGTTCAGCCACATCGCTGCCGCATGCGAATGCGTTCGTAAACTTACGGCGTTAATGTTCAGGACATTTCGAATACTTTAAAGTATTTTAAGCAATTAATAGCGTTTGCGTAAACTTCAGAACCAAATAAATAAAGAAATTTATGTAGTGCTGTAAGGTAACTTGCAGATAATACAGGGATCATGACCATGTCATGACATGAGCAAGGATGTCAGTGTTCAAAGGATAAAAATCCAAAATTGCTCCATTTCTGAAGTAGGTACCTATTTTTCTATAACTTGATAACTCAAACACGTGCTTAGTAATAAAGTTTTCGATGAGTACGTGTAGTGTAGACAAATGATCCAACTACTTGAGAAAGAGGGCAATCGTCGAATCTATCTCGGCTGGGCAGCGTTCGGGAACTGCGAAAGAGCTTTTTCGTCTTAATTACCTCAGTGTCTAAAGACCAAAGTCTTCAACCAGTGTGTGTTACCAGTGATATCATACGGATCTGAAACATGGTGTCTAACTATGGGCCTCATAAAAAAGCTCAAAATCACACAACAAGCGATGGAGAGGGCTAGCTCTTTGTTTGTCTACGAGTTCGAATCAGAAACGAGGAGATACGAGTACCTACGTAGAAGAACTAAGGTGAAGAACAGACTGTGAATCAGTAAGCTCAAACGGCAGTTGGCAGGATCCTAGCGCGAAGAACTGGTTGCCGCTGGGGTAGAAAAGTTTTAGATTGGGGACGCTTCGACCATAGGTGCACAGCGTAGGTCATACGATGCGCCTATGGTCGAAGGCGCAATGACACGATGAACAGACGACCGTGTAAAGATCGCATGATCAAAGTGGATGCAGACTGCTCGCAACCGGTCGCTCTGTGGAAAACCGAGGTCCCTCACGGTTATAGACCACAATGTTGAGCAGTGGACGTTCTATTGCTGATAATGATAATGATGTGCTTAATAACAGTAACTTATAAATGTAAAAATCGAATTATTAAATGTTAAAGTAACACAAGACCAATTCATTTTGCAAGATTTGATTCATTTAATTGATTTGTTTGTGTTCAAAAGATTTTGACATGTTATATTTAACTATCAACTTTTTGCTAAGAAAATAAAACCTGCAAAGATGGGTTTGCTAATTTGAATGTGGACCAAAATCGTTTAGTGCTGATGAAATCTCTAGGGGTATTCGTTGTCTGTACTGATACTTAAAAGCTGAAGAGTTCGTTTGTTTAGTTGAACGCATTATTCTCAGTTGCGTATTTTAAAAAAAAACTTGTAATTTTCTGTGATTAATATTCTTTTGGATTGATGAATGAAATCTTCACGAAAGTGAATAAAAAATAATCTCAATTGTGTGATTTTTAACTACTCATGTTATTACTACTCATAGCTTGATTTTAGTCTTTTTTAATTGATTTATGGGCAAAAATCACAAAACATATTGACGCGAGTGATTTAAAAATAAATCTCCAGGAACTACTAGAAAGGGGAATCATACTTTTATTTAAATGATAAAGAAAAATAAAAATATTTAGACGAAGTCGCAAGAAACCGCCATTAAATGAATAAATAATAATGCTTAGCCCTAGATACAGGCGTGAGCATACGCCCTTGCTCTGAGGTCGAGTCCGCTTCACTCGTTTAATGTCAATGCACAAGTGCGACCTTTTTGTTAAATAAAACAAAAAAGAACGTTTTTTTTCAAAACGTTTTTACTTGTTTTGAACTCGTATCCTCGGCTTTGCATTCTAACCGACCAACCAGTTCTCCTGTTATCATTGTTGTTTACAGCTTTTTATTTCAGACCAATGTTTTTTTTTTTTATAATGTGCTTCATAAGTAGAGCAAATAATATTTGCAGATACACATAATTACACGGGAGACACTTTGAGATAAAGTTATATTAGTGTAAGAGATGTTTTTTTTGGGAAATGATACAGCATGTGGCCTGTAATAAATGAATTAATAAATGATTCTATACAGTATTGTCTAAACTGCTTTAGTAGTAACTTGTACTAAATGACAATCTTATTTTTTGGAATACATTGCTGGTTCGATTGTTAGAAAAGAACAATAACTTATTTTGCATTTAAATAATATTTTAAAACCATTTAGGGAATTGCTTCGGGTTACTTTTAAGGCTTTCTCGTTTTCCTTTTATTCCTATAACAGCATGTATATAGTGTGACCATGGATAAAGTGCAATGTGGATAGGAGGTGATAGAAAATTAAAAATAAACAGGGAAGATATCAAATTATTGAAATCTTCTTTTTGTGATGTGGACGTGCAAAAAGTAGACTTCTTTCGAAATTGCCGACCAATTTCGGTGAAAAGGGAATACGGTAAGCTAAATACATGCCAATGCTGATAAAATAACAAATAGATCACAATAAAGTAGCCACCGACCTCAACTATACTTATTGAGCAAATTAATTTTAGCTTTTATTCAATCATCGCTGAATTTCCCTATAAACCCATAATTCTGTTAATAATAAATTATGTTACATCCTTTTAACAATGTAACATTTTATGTTCTGCTATAATTATTAACTTTCATTTAACATACAATTAATAATTTAACTCTGGCTACGATCTCTTAAGGTTGACCACTAAGGTTGATATTTTATATTATTATATATAATTTTCCAGGTTCTTTCATTAAAATCGAGCCAAAATTTTGATAGAAATCTTTATTCTTGCATGTAGTGCCCCAGTTCAAAATGAGAATTTATTTTTTCAATAGAATCTTAAATATTAAAAAATGTAGTTGATAATGACGACGACCCGTCTGGTGTAGTGGTCGAGAAATCGCCTACTACGCAGCGGGTTGCGGGTTCGATCCCCGCATAATACAAACATTTGTGTGCATGAACATGTCTGTTTGTTTGTTGTTCTGTCTGGGTGTTTTCTATGTATATCATGTAAGTATTTACAAACAAAAAGTATTTAAGTATTATATCCTTTGTCTGGCACCCATAACACAAGCTTTGAGTAGCTTACTTTGGGACTAGATGGCGAGGTGTAGGAATGTCCAAAGGATATTTATTATTTATTATTAATATTACATAAACTTTTGTGTATAATTTTAGGTCCACTTTTATCTCGTATCGGGATTTCATTTTATCCATCGACACACTTTATTTGAAGTAGAGGCAATGATATTGATGTAATTAATTAAAGAAGTCGGTCTGCGAATATTAATTTTGTAAAATTCACAATCCTAGTAGATTGGAAGCGATCATATTCCTCAGAGACCGGGGCAAATCTTATTACAGGTGAGCGCTGGCAGACTCCCAGCTGATTGGTTTCAATCCTTATTCCATTTTACTTACTCTTCAGTATCGATGTCTTAGGCTTTTAAATCGGAACCAAATCAAAATTTGATTTTATTGGTTACGTTCCTGATAAAATAAATAAAGTATCAATCTATTTGTAAGTTCAAACAAACGGAACTGGTGTTTCTGCTGAATAAAGGTCTGCGATTCTAAGGCTTAGTTGCACCATAATCATCATTATCAGCCAAAGGATGTTCACTGCAATGCTGAACATACGCATATCTCCCGCGGTTTAATCATAAAATTATTATCTCTTTGGAATAGAACGACAAAAGCGAGATGTCACTAGCAGCAAACTGTGATAAAAAGAGATGGGAGATGCGAAGTAGCAGAACCGATTTTAGCAGCTGTCAGTCAGTTCGGAAGCCTATGAAGGCTCGCTGAAATTTTTTCTTATATGAGATTTTGAAAATTTATGTGAAATTGTGTATATTTTGAAGAAAAAAATATGTTGAAATATGGTGACATGCTCGGTGATTGATTGTTGTTCATTAGTCCAAATCGAGGCCTCTTAATATACGACTTTTAAGTACCAATGCGCTGCAAATTTAAAGTACGCAGTTTGATTATTCTATTCTACAAACGTTAATTTACGTAAAAAGTAAAGACAGAATAACACAGGAAATGCTTATGTACAAATATTTTGTATAATGAAATAATATTTATTTTACACTAGAGCTGCATGTTCAATATTTTGTGTCGACTGTTTATCATGCAGTAAACATTGTTATAAATCACCTGATCGAAAGGTTGTCTCATTTAAAACTACAAATGTTACTTACTTATGTTAGTTACTGACATCTTAAATCGGTTTCGTTTGACAGCTTTTAATTGTCCTTCTATTCCGATAGGAATATTAATTTTATGGGTTTAATATAGATAATTATCAGCTTTTTGAAGTTTTATAATGTTGAAATATTTATATTGTTTTATATTGTTTTTGAAGTTTTATAATGTTGAATGGTGCAATCATCAATCAAGCGTAAGTAATTAAATAAAACTTCGAAATCCACTCAAACACATATATTTATTGTTTGATTTTTTTACTTTTTGGTGCTCCATTTTTATTTCTGTGTTATAAATTATAAATAATTCTAGTAGTAAGGTCTCGCAAAAGCCGCACTGCCCCCGTAAATGGGCAATCGGGAGGCGGTTGCAGTTTTTGAAGCCCGGGCAATGAACTCGGCAATAAATAATAGAATAGTACAAAAAGGTTTTCAACGTAGTACCATCGGGTGGTTTCCACACTCTCAAGCACTCGACACACGCCAACAGTCTTAATCTATGATATCACTAGCTATACAGAATGCGGGCTGGCCGCGTTCACTGATGCGTAGGTTTACTCGAAGTGGGAGGTCTTGAGCTTCTTGACGGCGTTGGTAAGATGCAGCATCTCGGTGTTGAGCTGCCAGATGAGAGTTTCCAGCTTGTCTACGGAGTCCAGGACCTCGACGCGCTCAGTGTGCGGGTTGAACCGCACCTCGAACGGCCGGGACATGGTGGACACCCAGCGTCTAGAAAATAATTAGCAGTTAATTCATTAGCACTAAACGACGAGACTACACACACAACCCAAGACTGAAAGTCAGGGCGCAGAAAAATATTAGAACAGAGCCCACTTAATAGCAAGCGCAAAAAACTAGAAGATTCATCGGCACAAGATATTATCCTAGTTAGTAGTCTAGAGGTTAATTAATGAGTGTACAAAAATATACACCTGCCTAAGAATAAGTTTTTTTTTTAATTCTTGAGGATCACTTCAATTATTTATTTAAAAATCAAATCATTTATCAATTACTTTAATTAGTAGGTGAGCGCGAAATCTAGAAACGCGCCTTGCATCAGTTTATAACGCTGGCCTTGTATTGCCGGTACAACCTAACTTTAAAACCGTACAACAATCGTTAAAAATAATACCAATTTTACCTAAATTTATCTTTGGCATCTTCGAAGCTTTCTGCGACGTAGTAAATGGGTTGGTACTCCTGGTCTTGGTAGGGCTGAATGGAAGTGGAGGCAGGGTCGAAGGGCCTGTGCTCCGGTTTGTCACTGAGGGAATGCAGCATCTCCCCAATGGAGGAGATCACAGCTGCTCCATAAACCTTCAGTTGCTGGTTCTCCTTACACAGACCAAACTCCACTGTGAACCAGTACACCTGAACAAAGGAAACATTCAATGCACACTGTTCGAATTTTAAACCGGTGACCACAGCAATTATGTTAACGTAAATTCGCATTAGCTGGGCCCATTAAACAATCAAAGAATTCGCTTTAGCATGTACATATCATATCAATTATATTTTTCAGACAGAAAACTTACAGTAGACAGTTTCTCGATCTCAGCATCCGAAGCACCGAGCGAAGCCAAACCAATCTCTTGGGAGAATTGGGCGAAGCTGGGGTCGGCTAAGAGGGGGATGTGTCCAAGAAGCTCATGGATGCAATCTCTGCAAAAAAAAATATAATACACATTGTAGTAGTAACTTAGAAATAGTCCTACAAAACGCTCGCTACATTGAAAAAACACTAATGTGTACACGAGTAGTGTCCATTTTAATAGTTAGAAAAATATAGTATAAATAAATAATCCATGTTGAAAAATGTAGAGTAGTATGTAACTCGATCGGAAACTTGGAAAATGACCCCTTTGACGTTGTTCGTAACACTTTACGGGTGTAAGTAAATTTCCACGGGCATTTAACAATGTTATAGCTCCATCAAGCGGATGGGTCTTGTCTGCTCTATAATATTAAATCAAATACTTAAAGATTGTCAGGAAATGATCAAAATAAAAGGAAGTACGTTAAATCAATACCTTAATTAGGCCCGTTCCACATAAACTATAAATTGACCCAATTTACATATGATCTACAAGGACTTAGTAACGCGTGTTGCGTAATATTTCCGCTAAGATACTAGTCAAGGTGATTGACAAGTAATTAATACATTGTGTAGATGTTAAAATGATCAAAAGCTCGTTAACCTGACAGATCAGTCTTTTTTATGCATATTTTTAATTAATAAATACAATGATGAAGAATAAAATAATACGTACGGCTCAGGGGTGTGGAAGGGGGAGTTGGCGTGGCGTACGTATTGCGTAGACTGGAATACGCGGAAAGCCAGAGACGCGAGGAAGTCCCGGGCGGTCAACAAGCCAGCGGCCGGGCGCAGTGTGAACCCGGTGTGCTTCCGCAGGAAGTTGCTCACATCCTCCAGCTGAGGGATGCGGTGCGGAACAAAGATATCTGCCTCTTGCAGCTTTCTAAATGCAGACATGTACTCCTTGCAAGCATGTTTGGGCATCAGATCCACTACTGAGTTGAACACTCGCTGCCAGGTAGCGTTCTCACTCTCTTTGTACGTAATAGACGGGATCGGGTCGCCATACTTGTAAGCGAAAGCGATCTCTGCGATTTGCTTCCTACGCTCTCTGTATTCCTTATCGGCGAAACCGGGGTGGTTCATGTCTAATTCAGGTTCGAATTTGGTCATGAGATGGTTGCAGTTGTCGAGATCGGAAGCGTGGCGGGGGAACCAGGGGGTCTTGCTGGAGATGTTGTTGTCAGTCATTAGACTGAAACCGGCGAAGGCTGTTGACTGACGGAGAGATCTGATGAGTTGCAGCAGGTTGACACGGGTCATGCTGACTTTAACGAGAGCGTCAAATTGGACATCGGCAAGTTGGGATGGGCGAGTTTCGAGGTGCTGGACGCATCCCTTGTAGTTGTCGATGGTTTTGAGGATGCGAGCCAGAGAGCCCATGCCGTCGCGCATGCGCAACAACAGGGCTGCTTGCTGGATCGCTTGCTCTGCCTCAGGAGACTCACTCGCAGCATTCTGCAGAATGACCTCTTCCTCAGTCAGGGTGTAATCTGGAAATAACACTTGATTGAAAACACCAACGCAGGGAGAATGACTAAATATGAACTATTTTGGGTTTTGATAATGACGATGTCTTGAAAACAATAATACTGACCCTCGTCATTCGTGGCAGCATCGTCCCCTATGTCAGCATCGGCTACAAAGATAACAAAAACGAAATAAAAATAAAATCATAAAAAGAAACAAAAAAATAATAAAATTCTAAACAATAATTTACCAAGTTGACCGTTCTTCGTTTCATCTTGCTGAGTCCCATCTTCAACGGTCGGGGTGTTGTCGCCGCCAATATAAACTCCATCTTGGTTGAATTCAGAGTCCAAGCCAGAGTCTAAATAATAAAATAATGGCAAATAAAAATGTAAAGAAAAACGGATATACAAATTAAATCAAATTTAAAAATATATATGAATGAATAAATAATCTTGCTGTAAGTAGGTACTTTGGTTGTGCCTTAATTGAATTGGAAGGGCACTCGAGGGCAGACATCGTTTTTAATGAGAGGAAACCAAACGAGCAGATAATTTGACAGCTATTGGATACACACGCAGACAGGTGGTCGCGCTGCTGAACCCATTGTTCGCTGTATGCAGTTAATGATAATAAATCAAGCTCAGTTCATGTAACCCATGCAAATGATTACTTGGACATGAATTATCGTGTCTTTTCAAGAGTAAATAAAATAAAATAAACCAAGCTACATTAAATGTAATTATTATATATTTTTATAAAAAATAAATAGTGAATAACATAATTTTGGGTATTAAAGGGACAAAAAAATGAAATTTTCATTTTTTTTTAAATGAAATTTCATTTTTTTTATCTGATATAGCTCTCAACCCCGGCTTGTGGTCTTAAGGTTCATACGAAAAGTTACAATCTGAAATCTGCTGTTTTGAGCTCATTTTAAGCTACGACTTGGATAAAATTGTATTTCAATCAAGTTACTGAAAAAATGTGAAAATCAATCTAATAGCATTTCGGGAGGTGATGATGATCAAACACTATTTATTATAGGGCATGGCAGCACGCTCTTTTGATCTAGTCTTCGGTCGAATTAGTACATAATTATTATATATTTTTATAAAAAATAAATAGTTAATAACATAATTTTGGGTATTTAAGGGACTAAAAAAAATGAAATTTTCATTTTTTTTTAAATGTAGCATGACCTTGATTGCTGAATTGCCTTGTTTATTAGACCCATCATTATGGCAGGTCCATTCTGAAGCAAGACAACTGTATAAGCTATAGGAGCTGGTGACTCACCATTGGCACGGGCGCGAGCCTCTTCAAGGACGCTCTGCTTGGTCTGTTTGACCACTAGTGTCTCGAAGCGAGCATCGTCTACCAGGGAACGGCGGCGAGATGGGTAGCCGTTCTGCGGAGAAAAACTGTATGTTACAACCTGTTGCTAATGGTCTGAACCTAACAAAATATTATACCAGGCTTGGACTAGACCTTACATAATTAAATATGCGCCAGACAAGATACCACTTGGATTCGTTTTTTTTCCGTGTGTTACGAATATCAGACTACGATTACGACGTGAGCGTCTCCCATAATTATTGAAATGCATATAAACATCCATGACTCTGGTACAAATGTTTGTGATCATCACATAAGCATTGGCCCTTGCGGGATTCGAACACGCGACCGCTAAGGTAGTAGTTAAGAGCGCTAACCACAACACCAAAGACGTCGTCGTAAGCAGTAAGACACCGAGATTCGACACATAAGTAATAGCAGCTCAAATGGTATCGTTGTTTGTTCAAATTAAATAAGGGTCAATAAAAAATAAGTAACATAGTTTCAAACCTGTTATAAATGTTAATGATAATTGGATTGAGATCATAATTAAAATTTGAAAGAGGTGACCACAAACAATCATTCATTAATGGGCCGAGAATTGTGATCGATGAAAGTTATCAACAGATATACCAATGCATTTGAAACCATATTAAATATCGACGTGTCCGATACGATCGTAATCCTCCACTCCACAAAGGGATCAAAAATACGAGTATATCTTCTAAATCCTTATAAATATAAAGCGGTCACAGCGCATTATATTTCATGTGCGAGTAGGAATTGCTTTTACGAAGTTCCTAAGCTTATTTCCTGAGCGGGGCGTAAAGTGCTCCCATTATTCCCCGGAACCTCCATCTTCTGATGGAAATCTCACAAAGGAATACCAGTTTCTGAACGAATAAACGCAAAAGGCCAATTACAAGTTCCAACTTTCAGCTGTTGCTTCGACCCTCGTATGTCTTTAGTTTAACACGTATTTAAGTGAAGTGAGAGCAAGTTTCAATGACTTTAAAAAGTTAAATATTTTATACAATTATATTATTAGACGATTTGTTTCAATTCGGTGCCCATAACAGGAAGTAAGTGGCGAATGGTACGCTTACATTGTAATGCATTGTTATAGTTTCATTGTCTGTGTATCGTCTGAGCCAGTGTTTCCATCGAGCGAGCGTCTGAGACGTAAGGCCTAGCATTTTCCACTAGAACGGCCGCCTATGTGTGTCAAGGGTTGTGCTAATCACCTATGATTGTTACCGAGCCCCTGTAACGTAGCTTAGCACATAATTGCCCCTGAAAAGTTTTGTGGAAAAATTCATATCGCGACCGTCAACAGAATTGCGGAAACGCCAGTCGCATTGTTAAGTTAAAGGTCCGCCTAACTGGAGCGGGCAGGACTCGGAATCCGGTTAACATAGCCTTGGTTTGTCCGAGTGGCCACTTCACCGTTCCAATCGGTCGGCTGATAATTAAACGAAGCCGAGAGTCGACCGCCGACCACCCTACTATTATCTAAATTCAAGAACGATTTAGGCGACCAATTCATCATCAATAGCCGTCAACCTGTCTACCGCTAATGGAACAATTGATAAACGAGTTGAGGTTATCTTAATTTTGTAGTTACACAAAAAACAATGTCACCTAACGCCTCAAATGGTTAGGTAGAGCATGAATGTAACGAAACGAACGCATCAATGAATCCGGTGGTCAAGGGCGCAACGAGACCTCGAATTAGTTTAAGTAAATTTAGCGCTGCTCTTTTGTTTTTGCATCTAGATAACTGATTAAGAGCGGAACTAATCGGCGCAAAGTGAATTAGCCGTTTTTATTTGGTTATAAAACATTTGAAGGTGACTGTCGTAAATCGTTACCTCTTTGTGGTTATTTCTATACAAATAATTGACCACACCGGGTCACATGATTGAATTTTAACGATCTTAACTTATTCCAGTAGGCCGGTGAGCGTCGCACCTCCACGCATACCGACCTTCGATGGTCAAGGAAATACAATCATTCATCCGCCAATTATAAAATACACGATAATTATAACATATAGGTTGCAAACCAGGTTATCGCACAGCATTGTGTTTGAAAACAATTGAGCAAAATAAAAGCGTCGCAGCCAAACTTATGTTAATAGAAGTAACTAATCAACAAACAACAATTTAGGCGATAATTTATACAAACTTTTATACAATTCGGAACAATCGCTTAAGCTTTCGTGACTACGAATCAGTCTTTTTAACCTGCCATAGAAACGAAACTGCCATAGTTAATGCAAAAACAAATTAATTGAGTTGAGGTAACGATTACGATGCACCTTGAATATTGACAATGGTAATTAATCTCGAACGAGACAATGATGCGACCGTTAACGGAATATTTTTCTGGGGCGACCTAACTATTTAATGCGCGAATTGTATTTTCGCCCGAGAATAGATAATCTCCGGTAGCGAACAATGAGTTTATGTCATTTTAAGTGTTACGCGAGATATTGCGTAATTTGTCACACGATGATTGTGATATCGTCGTGAAAGTGAGTACGGTGTCACTTAATTGTGAATGAATTAAGCGGCGGTTTAATGTTATTAAGGTGTCTGGGGGCGGGACCCGCCGAACTCGCCGGATTTTTAGCGCAATTAACCCGAGCTTTAAGTGAAAACAATTTAATTTCTTTTACCAACTGGAATCATCTCCTTAGAGCACTTTCACACGATTTCTTTGCATTCACTGAGGTTTTGTCTTTAAATGTAAACAATGTGATTGTCTGAGCGGTAAAATTACTGGCAATTTGTTCGTAATTATGATAAACGCTTCTGTTTTATTGGCCGCGTCTATTGTTACCTAATCGTACAAGGCTGAAGGGATTTGACAAACACGTAAGTAGGCAATCGCGATTACTAGAGATGACGTGCGGATCTGTGCAGAGGTCATACATAACCTTGCACCTGCACTTAAAATAATAATATTAATTAGTGTCAGTTACTAAGCTACCATTTTTTGGCAAATCAGCACCGATAAAATAGGCAGTGTAACCTATCTTAGTAATCTATGCTAGACCAATTGACAATAAAGACTTCTATAATCATAATTTTCCGCACCTTTAATCCCATGTACGTAAATCACAATTAAGGGGTATATACAATTCATTAGTGACTAATAAAAAAAACCTATATGACATCGTTAAAAATAACCCGATTGTATTAAATAACAATCGTGCAATTAACAACTCAAATTATAATTATGAAGCACTTAACGCAGGTTTTATTTAAGAAAGATGAGTCTTATGCATGGGAACTTGATTACATTAGAGACGGTCATTTGAGCAATTAGGAAGTTTGTGATGTAAACAAACTTTGTTTTGTTTTTGAAACAAGAACTGGTCTGACCGCCGGAAACTTCTTAAAACTTCTGACTTAAATAGCAAGCAAAAGCGCAGGGTCCTGAAGGAATCCTGCGAAGCAGCACTCCTCACCTCGATGCTGTAAGATTTCTTGATGGCGAACATTTCGCGGTTTTTCTGGGCAGCAGCGACGGCCATATCGAACTCCGAACACACCACTGGGTAGCCTGAACTGAGGTTCACTGCGTGTTTAGTTAGCGTAAGTCTGCGAGAGCTTTGTCCCGACAACCGGCTTGGCCTGTCTGTCTGCGACTGTAGCTGTCGGACTACTAAGGCTAACTAAACTTTGGATTGCAAACAGACCAATGCATGATGACTGTTCGTAAGAACAGTTTAAATAGTGTTAGGCGCACGCCTCCCACCCCGCGGCGCCTTTCGTGCGCATGGCGCATGCGTCACAGCCTCCCGCGCGCCGCGCTCTTGCGTCCAGCCCTTAGCACCCTCGACGTCTACTTAACACCCTCAATCATCAGCACTTTACACCTACCTTTGCGGGTAGCCGAATTTGCGAAGTGCACCTAGAATGTTTAGCGCGTATAAAAAAACTTCTCAAAATCGGTGGTATTGTGACGCCTATATCTGGATTCTCTTTAATACATTGCATTCATTTCAGTCCGAGATCAATTAAATGGCTCTAAAGTACATGCCAAAATGAAAGCGGTCTGCATCCAAGTGTGATCCTGAGAACTTTACAATGGGAATTAATCTTTATTTTCATTGTGTAAGCCTTCGAGTGGCCATCCCTTGACGGTAATGATAATGGCTAAAAAACTATAAAGATTAAGGGATTATGCAGTTCAATTTAAAATACTTACCTGAAGGAATGTTACGGTATTGAAATCAGGCCCTATCTATGGTCAGTTTAATGTTTACTAGCTTTTAAAATTAAATTTTGTAATTGCGAAACACGTAAACAATATTATCGTAAATGTAACTCCCTAGATATACCATGTTGTTTGCTATATGTTTTTGTTGCTGATTCAGCACACCCCGTTTGGGCATCTACTTTCTTTCAATATGAGATTTCAAATGCAAGTACTTAGACTTCTATGGCTTACTAAAGTTTTAGGTTTAGTTAAAGTTCTAGGGTTTAATTCCTAAGGTCGGACGATTCACACTGACTTTTTTCAGGTTTATCTCCAAATTTTTTTTTTTTTTTAATAAATTTGGACACCAATCACATACATTGCTCTGATCCCAAAGTAAGTAGCCAATGCACTTGTGTTATAGGAATCAGACACAACGGTGGTACCACAACACCCAGACCCGAGACAATATAGAAAAGATCGTTTTCTACATTGACCCGACCGGGAATCGAACCCGGAACCTCACGAGATGGCGACGCTTGAAACCAGCGTGCTAGCCACTCGACCACGGAGGTCGTCAAACTTTTGGTAACAATACGTAGCGATTTACACAACGTCTGATTTCTGCATCGAAATTATATTCTATGTTTCGCTGATGCAAACGGCATGATAGAGCATTTTACTTTTGATAGTCAAGTGTCTCCTTTTTTTAGTTTGGATATTAAATTGTCGATCTCCTCTTAAATATTTATATCTAATACCCATATTAGGTATATGTTATGGACCCTGCGTCAACAATTTAACTATAGTATATTTTGCCTTTGCTGCTTGGGATTTTAAATAAAAAAAACTGTAGATGTGGAGCTAGACGGTTAAGATAAGGATCAAGAGTGGTGAAAAGTATTTTGTGAAAAAATAATATTTAGCATAATATTGTAGGTATCTTAAACTTACAATAGCGTGACGTCAGTAATGTCTCAGTTTTGCGGTCGACTTATAGACAACAGCATGAAAGCACAATGAATCGTGATTTCCGGAAGCTATTGTCACGTGTAATTAGAGTCGTCTAAAAGTTTCCAAATTTTTATACATGTCGGGTGCCAGGATCATTATGACGACTGCTAACTATACTTAAAAAAACATTGAACTATAACATGTTACAGTGCATTGTTTAATAAGTATACTTACGTTACAATGAAATAACAATGTTCAGATGCAATTAGCACAGAAGTACGATTTTAATTAAAAATAATAATTAAAGCAAAACATTAAAGATGCCGTAAATAATTGTTCCATAAAAATCTATAGCAGGGTTTATATAAAGTTAACTTGACTTATTGTGTTTTTATAAACCACGACAAAGATTTGCTGAGATTGTACAGGGAGGTACTAGGAAGTGCATTTTTTATCAGATTGACCAGATAGTTTTATGAAGTAATTGTTCATGATTTTTATCTCAGGACTAATTAAATAATATGTAACCTTAAAATAAAGCCTTTGTTTGATCTTTAAATTATACTGTTTTTTTACCGTTTTTTAATCAGATTGGATATTAATAACGCCTTTAGTTACCATATACGAAATGATACTTATCGATTAGACTAATATGGCAAAGTGAGGTATCGTTGAAAGTTATTAGTGCGATAAGAACGTCAATGAAATAAGAGATACTGTTCCTACTTTAATTTACTTCCGATAAAATTTGCAATAAATTAAAGGCGGACATTAATTTGTCGTGTCATGTTACGGATCCTTGGATTGGCTCGGGCCTTACCTCAGGAAGTGAATTACTTCACTTTGCTCCACTTATGCAGGATATGAATACCTGTTGTATATTGGTAGCGTATCTGTCAACAACTTCTAAGAAATTATCTACTCATGTATCATATCGCAGTGATATGTCCGGGGTTTGCCAGCTTTACCCATGATCTTGGCTTAATAATGTAGTTCATTAGAGTCCTAAATTTAATTAGGCTTTATTTCAAAGCAGATATTTTGCAACATTCGGGTCTAGTGGTAGTTGTAGATCAAGTTGGTGTGAACCTTTTCACTTCCACTCTTAAGGGGAACGAAAGCAGATATATTTTCCATAGCTTTAAAATAAGTTTTTTCTATAATAAGTTCTATGGCACCATATTGTGTGAAATTTGTAAATAAGCTTCTGTTCAATAAATTAAAATTTACGTTAATAAATCGCAAGAGAATGAGTATAAAGGTTTTTCTGGATTGCAGGAGTCCGTAGGGGGCGTATTGCGATCTTGCTTAATGCGTTCAACTTCCAGGCAGATCAATTCCCACTCAGTGTAAACAAACATTATCAATATATCTAATGTAATAATACTACGTTGATATAAATATTCATGTTGATGTCAATATTTTAAAATAATATTGCTTGTCCTTTGCAAGCTTTGAAGCAGAGTTGCTTCCCTGTCAAAGAAACATCGCAACACCAAACGCAATACGCACCCTGTAAAGTCTAGAAATATTTTAGACTGATGGAATTAATTTGGTGCTTGTTCTAGACGACGTGTTTTCATTAACAACTTTACGTGAAGTTATTACAAAATTACTTATGTTGGTAAAATATAAAAGGTATTTCCGCGTAGCAAACTGCAAAATGTTTCTATGTAGTTACTTTTATTTGTTAGTCAGGCGAGGGAGGCCTGTGTTTTAAGTGGTTGAAAGCATTTTCCACAGGTCAAAAAAGGTCAGAGCTGTCGCAACTGCCAAATCTGAGACTATTTTTACTTTATACTCATACTAATAACTAAATAGGGAATGCCCCTATTAAATTAAATAACAAAAACCTTAATTAGTAAGTTATTAGTGTAATTATTAGACATCGGAATTACCTGTAAAAATACAGAGTGGTAGTCAAATAGATAAATAATTCGGTCATTTTATTACTCACACCTAGTTACCGGTTATGCATCCGTATTTAATTAAACTTGCAAATTGTGTTGTAGGTAGAGGAACTACTACACTACACATTATCATCAAGTTAATTAATATTCGTCGTGACAAATGAGTATTATGAAATAAGTCAGAAATGGTATAAAAACACTATTGTTTTTATGTCTCTGGGCACTTAAATAGATTGTTAATAAAATATTATTACCGTAATCTGATCGATTGCCTGTTAATGTACATACATCATATGTATATTAAAAAATAAGTACGAGTACATTATGTTGATCGGACTTTGTTATTCATACATGAAAACTGGGGTTGCTAAAAGGGTATTAATTATTATAAGTAGAAACCATTTAAAAGAGCTTACAAGTTTAAGCCCGGCCATGCCAAATTTCAACCCCTATGGCCAAAAACTTAGTACAGGCTCTGTATCGTCCTAAGATTTTGAACGACCAAATAAAATACAATGTCTTAATGACAGGATTCAATGTTAGTTATCCGTTTTAAATTGTTCGGATGATTTAAGTAAGTGTTGGTTTAATCACAAAAGACTGATAGTTTGATCCTGTTACAATCCTTTTTAAAGGGTTCAAACTAGTATTTGAATTTTGTACCAAGACGATGTTGCAGCTTTCAAAAACATTTCTGCTACAATTGCTGATTAGTAAAATATTAACATCAGATAGATTCCAATTGTAACTTTAAACAGTTTTAACTAGTTTATATCCTCATAATATTTATAGGTTATATAACCGGTTGTAATGGTTTTGTTTCGTTCTTGGTTCACCCGCTACTATGACCTTGTTTTTGTTTATTAACATTAAGTTACCCCGGTACTCTTTCTACTTACTAATGTGGTACTTAGTAGAAGCCTGGAAATGTACTGGTTGGCGTAGATACTTTGAACTTGAGACTTCCTACCGTTTTGCATACTACCCACAGATAATTGTTTAGAAAGGAAAACACAACTACAACTTACAGTCATTTAATTCATTCATTCATATTTATTACTTTATTTTATTACTTTAACACAAGTATCGAAATCAGCAACTCGAAATAAGCTAATCTTACCTAGCTTTTACTCAATAACCTGTAGATACATTTTAATTTTACAGTGTTTCCACATTTTGAAGAAAAAATAATGGTGTTGTGACCAGGTAAATTAATAACATCAAAGTCCTTCATTCACTCAACTATTTTTACGCCTCTAACTCAATCACATTCTTATTTACTTTATTATAAAGTAATCATTTAGGCAGTTGCTGGTTTTTAAACGTTTTATTTTCAAGTGCAATTATATTTACAACAATAATAAATAACAACAATAAATCAATATTTTTCATCATTACTATCTCTGTTACGGACTCCTGAAACTTCGTGTATCTTTGATAGAATTTACATACATATTATAAGTACCTTTTATATAATATTGTACAAGAGTATTGACGTTTGAGTGAACTGAATGAACGAAACAAATCGAATGAAGAATATGTTGAAAAGAGTTAAAAATGAAGCTATATGAAATTTAGGTGTGCCCGATGTGATTTATTAGTAATCAATTCAACGAACTAGCCAAGACATATGTATATAATGAATATGGTTCCAGATTTGATTTCTGTTATTTCTGATATTACTATCTAAACTAATCATAAAAAAATTCCGCAAAATAATGGTTCTCCATAAAACAACGAGTGACTTAGACTTAACCTCAACGCAAGATTACTAGTTTTTTAAACGAGGAATTATGAAGTTATTCACGAAGGCACCTTTTTAAGAGGAATAACTAGTAATACCTAGGTACTGACTTAGCAATGGAATTGAATTGTGCCTTGACCTAACCTTGATTTCGATTATTATTTTACTGGAAAACGATTGACTAAAGAATTCTGTGAAGTTAAAAAATTGAAAAAATAATAGAGTGGATTAAAAATATCGTGGCGTTACTTAGGAAGGTATATTAACCTCGGATTTATTAGGCGAATAAAAAGAAAGTTTATAAAATTAAAATCCAACTACTTAAAACACGCTCTATAAAGTACGAAAGAAGAAAATAGTCATAAAGGATAGCCGTGGTTGTATGACACTTTGATTTTATTTTATTATTATAATAAATCTGTGTTGCTAGGTGGCATACGACCATGGCTATCCTTTAAGACTATTTTCTTGGTTCGTACTTTTTAGAGTGTGTTTTAACTATTTTATTTTATTGTTTTTATAGTCGGGTTTTAGTTTTATAAACTTTCTTTTTATTTAATTTATTTTGGAGTTCTGTTAATTGGTGTTAAGTATAATTATAATGCAGAGCAGACCTAGTATAGTACCTCACACCTAACTAGTTTAAAAGTGAGTTGATAAATTATTGCAATTATCAAGTGATTGCAAGCAAAGCCGTGAGCAAAACCTAATATTGTTAACAAATATGAAATTTTAGAAAAGAGCTCTTTCTGTGTTTGTGGTTGTTTTTTTAAAAGTTCTTTACTTAAAATCTCCTAGAGGGCGCTGTAGTCAATTTAACGTAACTTCATGTAGCCTATATCCAGCGGACGATCAAGAGGCTTCCAAAGACACCTCATTTGTCCAATTATGAAAAATAGTTTAGTAGTTATGAGTGAACAGATGAACATCCATACCCACATACATATACCTATATACATACAGGTCAAAAACATAACCCTCCTTTTTGCTTCGCCTTAGTCGGCTTGATGATGTGTTTAACAAATTTTTAGATACTGAGGATTTGGCAGTTAATAGTAAGACATGAAAAATGTTCGTAATCATGTCTATTACGTTTTTATAACTATAACTGGCGTACCGGTTCGATATTCGGGTCGGGCAAAAATATATACCTTTGTTTTACTATTTAGACATTCTCAGGGTATAGCCCAGAATTTGGAAGTTGGTGGTGTTTAACCCCGTGCCTTGGAAAAGCACGTTAAGCCGTTGGTCCTGCGCCTTATCTCTCTCCGGTCGTGACAGATTGTTGTCCCGTCGGGCTATGAGAGTGATAGGAATAGGGAGTGCAACTGTAGTTTTCGCACACACTTGTGCTCTATAATATGTCCCGCGCAGTCGGTCAGTCGTTGTGACTGGCCACCGTATTCAAAATCGGCTAGGGGGACTATATATATTACGTTTTTACCTATGTGGAAATTGTTATCAGTTATATGAAGACGATAATAAATATTTCTGATAGGTGCTAAATATTACGATTCTCATTCAATTGTATATTTACCTGTTTACTCATCCAATAACGTGATGACAAAGGTAAACGATGTCACTAACCACAGCCAATCTAGAGGTTGACAATTCTGTCGATCGTAAGGTAAATCACAAAAACCAAGAGCCATAAAGATGAGTGACACACATTTTGATAGCACCAAGACAAGTATTTGCGTCACTAATACGTATATTGGGTTTACCGTTGAGGGACAATTAGCATACTAATCAATAAAAACCGGATTTTTCGCAAACCGGTCTGATGATCTTCGATTTAATATGTCATAATGTGTAATATGTTGTTCGCTTCGTCAAAATGAAATAAAAAAAATTAACTAATTTATTACACACTGGCCACTGGACGTTGTACCGGCACGCGGTAGAGGCTCGAGTGGCATTAGGAAGGGAAGGGTAGAGCATATAGCGCGAAGAACTGGTTGCCGTAGGGGTTAATAAGAGGTTGAATTGTGTGGAGCAATCGTATTCATTTGACAGTTCAAAACGAACGATATGATTAGTCAAAAGTTTTATTCTTTGCCATTTGACAGATCATACAATGTCAAATGAATACGATTGCTTTACACAATTCTACCTAAGTTCTAGTTTGAAGACCCTTTGATGCAGCATAGGGTGTCCATCAACAAAATGAATTGACAACCTTGTCAAGTTCGTAGGATCACACTGTAAGGAGACAGCTCGTCACCGGTTACTATAGAAAACCGAAGCAGAGCCCTATGTTTAACAGTGGCTGATAATGATGATGATAATTGATGCGATACACAACTTGTTCATTACTAGAAAGAGTAAGAAGAACTAACTATTAATCCAAGAAGAACCAGAAAACATTTCATTGCTTATTACCCATTCTAAGAGGGTAAGTGGCATGGCATTATTATCTGGTCTTACTGAGAAATCGTTAGAGATTTCCCAACATAATTTAACCAAATATGTTCATAGGTACACCCAGATACATACTTAATACATAACAGTAATCAAGTCGTTAGATCGCGACAGACAATTAATATTTACTTATTGCCTTAGAAGATATTGAATAACGCATAAAGATTACTGATTGTCTAATGTCTAAAGTATTAAAAATACGATTAACCAATCATTCTGCGGACAGATGCCGAATTAACAGTTTTATAGATCTTATCTTTTCTTTAAAATAAATGCAAACAAGTATCTACCAAAGTATGTGTAGCTGAAATTGATAGTTAGTTAGTAGATCCGTTTTATTATTAAGTAGAAGCACTAAGGTAACTGTGATAGCCCTATAAATTATTTAGCTCAAGTGGTAATGGGCTGGGCACATAGCGCGAATTTACCATTCATTTTCAAAAATGTGACACATAAATGGTCATAACTGCAAAACTAAAAGGTTAAAGCACCAATGGAACAAATACCTCACAGCTATAATATAGCTAATACAGCATCTTGGTTTTTTTGCTTTAGTGTCTAGGTCATGTAAGTAACCCTTCATGGTCAGCGTTAGAAATAAATTTCTACCATTGGAACATGAAATTCATAGTCAAGATTAATTTGAGCTTGTTAAATTACATAGGTGTTGGTTACTTAAAGCAATAATTCTGAAATTGTGTAATTTTCGACCCTTGCGTGGCATAATTTTCGTGGTTAATTGCCCACGAAAGTTACAAATCATACCACGAAAGGTTATCCAAGTGTACTGATCTCACTAGTGTTTACATGTTATGGTTTGTAAATGCAGTTAAAAGCACCGTCTTAACGTTTTAACTTGTTTTTTTCTAATAAGACAGTTATTAGAGACAGAAAAGATTTATAGAAATAATGTAGCTTACTAGAAAACATGTAGAATATGACGTATTAAATCTTTATTTTTATTCGGCTTTAAATCGACTGATCAATCTATTTATTAAGTAACAACGGAAAGTATTCGCAAAAGATTAGAATAAGGCATAGGTAATCATTTTAGTCTATTTTTTATGATGTGTGGCTGAGACGTTTCTTGACATAACACATTCTTCCGTTTTACGCATACTACGTTCTAAGAACGAAAACATAATTTTAAAAAGTAAATAAAACATATTTTCTTACGTATTGCTGCCAAAATATTATAGAACAATGGTTTAATAAATATCATCATTTATTTTGATCGCCGTGAATGATTTGTAATTTTCTTTTCTTATAAAAAAAGGAAAATTAATGCATGGAACGGAACTCGAGTTTTGGTGATAGACAAAACCTAATCTGTCTAAAATCGTGTATCTCCAAATAATCGGTTTGGCCGTTATAATCAATCACTATATTTATCTATAAAAACCACATGAAAAACAAATGCTTTCCATTAATAAGCTATATTTTCAAAAAGGAATGGTATCCTTGTTAATGTTTTACTACTGTTTTCCTGCTATTTTTGTCAGAAAATTCAAAAAATATATGCTACCTATGAGGCTCTGAGCTTGAAAAAGGATTTAAATACTCGTAAAATATAAATCATTAAATTATACGGAAAAATATCTGTTCAATTTTATTGCATTACATGACTAAAAATGTCGAAATGACGTCTCAGCGATCATCATAATATAAATGGATAATAATAATAATTTCAGAAATAACATCCTTTTGGGTTATTATCACAAAAAAGACTTATCTATTATTGCACCAATTTGTGTAGTTTTCATGAGAAAAAAGTACATATGAAAGGACATATCTTACACGCTCGAACTACTATGACCAAGCAGCTAGTGGTCTAAATATTCTGAAGAAAGAAAAACATATTTGGAAGTAAGGGATAATTTATATCTTGAAAAGTTTATAATGGGGTATATAACTTTATGCATTTGACTTTAAAAATAACTTTATCTCTTTTCATAATAGCCGGCAAATATCTAACTACTAGAATAAAGGGTTACCTACCTGGAATTCGAGGCACTACTTTGGAGAGGTAAAAGAGATTAATTGCAACTGATGTTGCTACCGTGTACCTTATTATTTATGAGTTTCTTATATTACGGCAGTAGCGCACAAGCACTATTCAGATAATCTTATCTGTCAGAATCAGGTCCAGATAATCCTCACATAATTTAGACAGAACGCGACTACTACCAAGAATGGTCAGGGAAGTGATTAAATTATAAAATACTAATAATTCGATCGTGAGGGTTCGAATTGTCAAATATCAGAATACCTATATATAGATTTGATAATGTGAAACCGTAAAAAATTGACAAGATATCCTATCGCTGACAGATACTGTCAGTGTTGTTTGTCGAGAACAGGTGCGAGTAAATAGTGAATTTGTGGTCAGTGTTACCGCAAGTGAGTGCAATAAAAGACTCGATCAAAGGGGGGCAGAGCGTTAAGTCTGCAAATATCATCTTACTCACAACAGTGACTATAAGTCACCCCCTGTTCATGACACTTGCAATAGTGTTGAAATATCGGATAGATACTCATAAGTAATTATGTTCATGGTAGTAATCTCGTCGGTAACAAACTATTCTCATGTTGATAATCTTGAATGTTTAAAGCTATACAATACATATAACATTTCAATTCATAAGTTAATACTCAATCACTGTAAAATAACCAGTTACACTTTTTGGGTACACACTTAGATTTTTTTTATTATGATGTTTATAAGTTTGTAAAGGTTAATGAATCGACTAACATATGTAATATTAAATTATTTTTTAAGCAGTATTTATAATAAAAGCGGGTTTAATGGGTATAATGTATAATATAAGGTAATATTTCAAGTAATTGACTTTTAGTAATGAATAATTTATACAAAAAAAAGGCTGCGTAACTTTCGTGTCACGGTGAGTAACTTTTGTGGCCGACGAAATTTCAAGATTAAACACCTACATGCATAATGAACTTATTTTTATGATTCTTACAGATTGTCTTTTAATTTGATAGCTTTTTTAAAGCTGTATTTTCTGCATTTGAATAATACCACTATATATTTTCGCCGCGAAGGTGACACGAAGAACAAACAAAAATAATAACTAAAGATAGACTAGAAGCTAGACTCATTATTACAATGGAGGAGTTTCCTTACCATATCATTAATCTCAACGGTGCCCTCTAACATCCTGCAAAAACTAGATGTAAATATCGCAGTAGAAAATGGATTTATAATAATTATTCGCCGGCTGAAATATCGCGGATTATTTTTTTTTTTCAAAAAGAAAGTAGTGTATTGTAAAATATGTAAAGGCTGTGGTACTATGTGATATTGTAACCAAATAATAAGCTATTTTAAAAAATGCTCATCCAGCCAGTAAAATATGTTCCTTAGTGTGTTGTAGTAGGTACCTAAGGAATGAACTGACATTACGCCTATCTTAAGTTTAGCTGTCCAGATAATGCTATTTACAATTTTATCACAAAATTCATGGAAACAATGCCAAGTTTTCGGAGTTCATTAAATGTCCTAACGGCACATTTTCCAGAAATTAAAAAAAAAGTAACGAATAAAGCATATCCAAGGTGGCACACATAAGTGCAATTTTCGCTTGCAAGTTTACCTGATAAATAACTGTGCAAACAAAAAATCAATGCCTTTGCATCTCGAAGAAGATCTGCGCTAGGGGATTCCCATCTATGCATTTGCCTTTTGAGATGACATATTTCCACCGTAGCATCCCGATTTGCAGCTATACTCGCAGACGCAGTACCTATTTAATTGCATATTTATCTTACGTCAACATACGAGCAAGAACTGTACTACCTGCATAATGATCTGTACATAGGACGATTATTACTATATTTGCAATGAATAGTGTATCAACTAAATTTTTTTTTTTAAAAAAAACATAAAATTAGGTATTGTTTCTTTTAGAAAGAAAATTCTTTTTTACTCTTTCTTCTGTAACTTAGAAGGTAAGTATAAATATTTTTGATCAGACACAAAAATCCGACATTTCTACAAAATATTTTAATTATACCAAGGTCAATCTTACTTTTCTTATTGTTACTAACTGCCCTTTACGCTGCTGTAAATTTTTCGGACTTCTTCTTTTTCGGAATCCTTTTTAGTATTTGAAGCTAGTCAATCTCTTAGGATTAACACATTCATTCTGCGTCTCCTCGAAATGTAGGCTGTTAATTACATACACTACGTAAGTTTGTACGCACAACTAGTATTAAATTCTGTCCTTTGGTTTTCCCACCCGAGTGGAGGCGCCAAACTCGTAACCGGTCTGTAAGTCATGCATGAGTCTGTATTTAAAAAAATAGCAGTAAAGTAATAAGTAAGTACTGAGTATAGAAAGCGGTCATCAAACACTGGGAAATCCCCTATGCTGAGGAAGGCCTGAGGAAAATGGTGCTTAAACTGGATGTTCCAAATGTTGTGACGCAATCACATAGTTATGACGTCAATTAAGGGGAGTTGATGTTAATGTTTTGAATGTTATTAGAAGTTTGAGCATACAATAATATTGGACCAAATCTTAGAAAAAGTTGATTTTGTCTGGATCCACTAATCGCAGCACGTCTAGTCTTTATTTCCCGAAACATGCTGTTGTGTCAAGCAAGAGTCGTTTTTTAGTACAAATAAACTTGATTGATATCCTTTAGGCTGTTTACTGTAATCCATTTGCAATCATGCCATCAAAGGAATGAATTAATTTAGGTTTTAAACTCCAGACAACAGTACTATATTCAACGTCCACTGTGTTTTTTACTTTGCGTCGGTAAGCTCAAAAAATGAGAGAAATTGGTTTTGTTTTTTCCTTTCAACTTCACTATAGTGGAAAAGAGGCACGGAAAATAACATAAAACTAATAATGCGTCGTCTTCGTCTTTGTGGTCAATCAGACAGGAGGCTTCCATTCCTTTATGACTCAGAGCGCCACCTCAGTCAGACGCAAACCCAGACGCGATAGTACAGCCGTTACGTAGGAATTCCATCTCGATCGCTCGTTGCCTAGGCAGGCATTGCGATATTTGCAATTGACAACATTTCAAAATTTGTATATGCAGGTATTATTTTTTTCCTGAAAGAACTTCTAAAATGAAGGCACTTATGTATTTTCATTTTCATTTCTTTTCAGTTTTTCCCCTAATATTAATTCCTTAATAACTCTCCATTCTACAAGAGCGTAAGTACATGAAGTTGGATATATTCGATTTAAAAAAACATCTGTCGTTTATCAATTTTAGAATGAATATGTTGATATCAATGGTATATCCATTAAGTATTTAATATTAATATAACCAAACAAAGTTTACGTAACATGCTTGCTTATTAAATATTATTTAGATGTCTGAAAATTACTCAAACATTTTCTCCTAACTACAAATATCAATCATATTTCGAATGAAGAATTGCGATGATTATCAAAAATTCATTTGAATGCTTTAATGTATTTTTCAACACACTTACTCAAAACGACGTTTTTATTCCACCGATTTTTGGCTCATAATCATAGATATTAAACACGCGTGCTTTTTCATTATATTATTGCACTAGAGCTTTTAGTTTATTAACCCGACTAATTTACATTTGTACCCTAGTACCAAGTCGTAAGTAAGAAGAAGAAGCAATTTAATTTACTTGGGTTATACAATACTTTTATTTTAGCAACAAACAGTATTTATGCGAAAAATAACAGTATTTACATATTTATTTCAATAAATGGTAAATCCAGATTTATTACTAAAAATAGATTAAATTAATTTAACATTTTGTGTGATTTGTGTTTTAAACACGAGTTATTACATTTTTAATCTTGGCTTTTGGCCGATTTAGTTCGCGCAGTGGTTCGCGCGTAAGCCTTGCGCGCGCATCGGCATCGCGGCAAGAAAAAAAAAAACAACGCGCCATTTTTCGTAAATAATAATTGTCGGCTGTGACGAAGTTTGGATTAATTATGAAGTTTAATATTAATGAATATGTCTACTTCAAGTGCAGAAAATGAAGAAAACCTATTATTAACTCTGCCGGACATACGTAACAAGGCGAAAAACGCGTGCGAAAGTCTTTGCCGTCAAAATCGAGTGAAATGTATTTTTACTGTTTTATTAATTAAAACTTAGTAAATGAAGAGTCTTGTTTTTTTCTCGCAAGTGTGTTGAAAAACGTCGTATGAAACACGTGTGCCTGTGACCATTATATTCGCGGCTTTCTTATGGCGCACTCGCTTTCGCTCGTGCGCACACAATATCGCCTTGTATATAATGGTCAACTTGGCAGTCTTAGCACACTTGTATCATAATGTACTATTTCCTCATACTCAAATGTTCAAAAGCAAATGTTTTTCTTCATGAATTGTCATTGCAAAGGCGTAACCTGTAAAATGGTTCATTCAACTTTAAAAATAAAGCTCAAATAAATCTGATAAAACTTTAACGTGTTTAGAATCGCTATGTCTTGGAATGGTTATCGAATTTTCATACCTTTACAAAAATGAAATGTTGTGAGGTCATATTATTTATTTATTTTCAAGTTTTGCTGCATTTTAGCACATACTGTCAAATCCATAGAGGTAGAAAAAAAGCTTCGCTATCCTATCCACTGACACGTCCGACGCGCACGATCAATCTCGCGGATAACGTCCAACACTGCAAGTGACGGCGCGCGCTCTTCTGTAACCTCAATCCTTCGTCAATAAATGGTTCATAGTAGCTAAACCTTTGCAGCTGTAAGCACAAATAAAATATGTACGGATAGGTTTGAGTATACAGAATAATAATTAATGTCTTAAAAAACCCATGAATTCGAATTTCATTAAAAATTTAAAGGGTAAATCATGCAGAAACGAAAAAAATTACCCAAACTTTTTTTAAATGTGATAATTACTACACTTTTAACTCATATTTCAAAAATCTGAAACCACAGTAGAATAGAAGGTGTTATACACTTTAAAATGATGCTATGATGTTTTAATTTACAACATTATACGTGAGCAAAATCAGCATAATGAAAATGCCTTCACTGCAATGTTTTCACGCGCCGTTCATTCAACGCGACGAGTTTATTTGCAGCAAGATGGCTGCCAAATTAGGCTGTCCGCGCACGGAGGCCTTAGTGCGAGTGAAGCTCAAATTTTTTACGTGTTCACGATCAAAACGTTAATGTAAATTTGTATGGAGTTTGGGGTGGCGCGGTCTGGTGATATACTACTGGAACTAAATTTTCACGTAGAAAAGTCGCACTTAAGGCTCGAAATTAATTTATACGTAATAAAAAATAAGAGTCAGTTTATAGCGTTTTACTGTCTCACTGTCAACTGAGATACGCATTAGGGGGGCAGATCACCTTCATGCAAATATGTTTGTTTATTAATAGCGTTAGATGATGAAAATGAAATAAAAATGAAAAACAAAAAAAAATAAGACGAGCAGTAAAACACAATACATTTGAAAAACAAACACGGCAACTTATTCCATAAAGCATTAATAACACGCCACCAATAAATAATAAATGTGCTTAAACCACTCATTTTGCCCGTTTGTACAGACCCTTAGACAGATGAATCAAAGTACGTCCATGGATACTAAACCGTCCAAAGGGTTAACCAGTGAATTGTGTAAAGTTATGTTGTGAATCTCGCTTTATTTCTATATATTTCTTTCAAAAAAGTACTTAAATAAATGTATTATTATAACTAATATTAAAGTAAAGGCAATGGTTTAACTAAATGGAAGAATATTTAAAATAACACTCTAACAACGCGGCCATTGTATTGATACGGTTAACACAATCACTTTTCAAGTTAAGTTTAGTATTTTCCATATAATCTGTGTTTTGAATAGTGCGTGGGAAAGGCCTATTCTTTAATTTTGTTTTCGCATATAACACTTATAGAATTAACTAATGAAATACGGTACAATTACGACATAATTCCGAGTAACGACGAAACACTTTAACACAAAAAGTTGCACTAAGGAAAAAAAATATCTGTAACAAATTATAAGCGTTAAGTACGCCATCTGTATTTTTTTAGTTTATCTAACATGTCAGCTTGCTTTAAACACTTTCAAAAGTTGGGAACAATCTGTATAGATGGCGATATTTAAACTTTTGTGCACGCACCCATGAAGCACTCTGTGTGGATACTAAACTGTCCACGGACGTAAGTTAGTATATTTTTTTTTGATACTAATCTATCCACGGACGTGTCAGTGGCTATGGTCAATATGGAGTTTATAGGTTATTTATAGTGTATATGTCGCAGTGCGTAACCCACCAATAATGCAAAATGCTCAATGCAAAATTAGATTTCATTCAACTATCAAAATTACTACTGTAGTTGTAATTTTAGAGTAAAGATTATTTTTAAACACAGTTGGGACAAATAAGACTGAGAAATAAAGTCTGATTCGCGCTGCTAAAGAATTCGTACGAATTTCGAATGATAGTACATTTAATAGGATTAAAGAAAAAAGAAAAAAGCGCATCTTTTTTCTTTCATAAAGTAGGTACCTATTTGTGCTATCCTACAGCTATCCGGAAGTGTTATTTTTGTAAGAAGTATATTTTTTTCGTATTAAATGATTCTTTTGCGGTAATATTCAAATAGGTACTAATAATAGGACTTTCTCCTATAGTCAAACACTTGTTAATAAGTCTTACATTTTCGTCAACCCTATAGGATCCCTATAGGACTCCTTCGACTACCAGATTAGTAATATGAAGGTGGCGATTGCCTCTGAAATCGTATTTAAACATGGCTTTTATCATGGTCCCGTTTGAGGATTGGAAAACTTTTGTGAGTAATTCATTAATTAAATAACCTCAAAAACACTATTATTTTGATTCGAGTTGCTATCTTGATGAAGACTTGAGACACCTGTACCAAATTAACAGAACTAAGTTCTTTAATATGTCGTGGCATTATAAAAATAGCGTTAGAATTGTAAAAAAAAGGTGCGGCGTTTTATAAAATGACAAATAATACATTTGGCCTTCGGCATATTGTAAAACTGTGAGCATTTAAAAACTAATGACTTCATATATAAACAGCGGAATTGTACGATTTGACATACCATTTGCGCACTCAAAAATTTGCGCACGGGCGGGACTTGAACCAGCAACCTTTTGGCTGACCGGGCCAAAAGGTTGCTGGTTCAAGTCCCGCCCGTGCGCAAATTTTTGGTTTCTTATTTCATCTTTATAAATATTTTTAATTATACTATCTGGAACCGTTATCTTAAATGGATATTTGAATCTTGCACCAAATATGTGTCGGAGCGTCTATGAAAATCGATGGTGGGATTGAAGGGTGACAGTGAAGTTACTCTTGCGGAACGTTGTGTGGATGGTTTGCCATGTGTGGGTGGACGTACATGTCAAAAGAGGACATTAAAATGTGCGCGGCCCCGTGCGCCACGTATTCGATGAAATCCTTTTAATCTTAACTATGTAGTTGATTTTAAGTGGGTCAATTGTTTTAGTAAAGATTATTTGTGTTATTAACCCGATCTACAGTGTGATTTTTGACCTAAAGTTTAAAGAGTTTGGTGGTTGATGTCAGACAAGCTTGCGACTACTGACCTACACCTCGCCCATAAAACATGCCCTGATACCATCGTGTATATGAATTTTATTCTGACGAAAGCCTGATGCGCCTTCATATTTATTGTTACATTTCGTCTATAAAATAAGCTCGAGCAACGCTTAAGCACCTATAGTAACAAAGGCAACGCTTAACGAATGTCGATTAGTAGAGTAGAGTATAATCGCCTATGATTGTTATACCAGCCCAACTTAGCCAATTCAATTATTAACGGTTTTTTTTAAAACAAAATGCAGATAAATGAATGGACGAACTATTATTTCTAATGTGTAAGAATGTGTAGTCAGTGTCACAAACAATAAAACTACGCAACGTAAACACAAGAGAAAATAATAATCAAATATATATCTCTACCTCTCTATCTCTCCCACCAAAAACATAAATGTGAAAAATGACAGCCAAGTCTAATACTAAGAATGTGTTGGAATGTGTTGTGGACTTTGCTGAAAAAAGTATTGAGATCTAAATGAGTGCCCAGCTCCAACACAGAAAATCCAACAAATAGGACAAAAAAAAATCCTAAAAATGCAATATTAATTTATCCTGTCTGCGCAGCATTTTCTGTAAAGGCTCAAACCCCGCAGAACCCCGGCCAGTCCGCGTTGTCCACGTCCACGTCGTTAGCCCTGGGACCTGCTGCAGCCACGCTCTGCGTGCCTACTACCTCGACTGAGCTGAGCTGAGGATGCAGGGCGAAAGACGAGTATTCTGCACCTCAAAACAGAGTTGTATCACTAGGGAGGATACCCAAAAAAACTGAGCTTGTCCAAAAGCTCTGAGATGGCAGCTACATCACTGCTAGTCACCTATTACCTACACCTACTTTCCACTTGCTCGATTAATAAAACGTTAACAGCAAGAAACCCGACCGATCTTTCAATAACGAACTTTGGCATGAAAGAACGGACATAAATAGCTTTTTGGAACGTACAATGCTCAGCGATGCAGCCCACTAGCTCAAGTGGAAGCAAAAATGCTAAGATACAACCTGAAAGTCCTAGGTCTTAACGAAGTGCGTCGAAGTGGTTTCGGTAAACTGAGAACCTAACGACTTGACTTTTTAAAATTCTGGCAAGGAAGTGAGGATGACACACGCCCTGAAAATGGCTAGATTGGAAACCGTCGAAGTTTTTCTTGAAGATTGAACCGTTTCATCGCTCGGAACAGGTTGGCTTCCGCCCGAACCGCTCGTGCACCGACCAGACCAGGCATCAGAATGACAGAGGAAAGTTTATCTTGACTTTGAAGATTTCGAAGGCTTACATTATGCTGATGACCCCTGCCTTCTGAACCACTGTCAAATCTGTGCTGCTTTATGGTACAAAACATGGAAGGTCACCTAAGTCATTTCGCGGCAGCCTTAACTTAATAATAAAATATCAAGGCAAATATAGTTTTTAGTGTTTGACCAAAATTATCTCCCTTGGGCAAAGTTCTAAGGTTTGACGGTACCTTTAAGCAAAACATTTTGTAGTTTTATTACTACTGGCAATTACCCTATTTACCAAATTTACTACCCGTACATTGACTTACTGATACTGCCAGTGAAAATAAACATAGACCTCAAAAACACCTTTTTATACCTTAAACGCACTGGGTAGGGTAAAAAATTTTCTTATGTTCTAGTACGGGAGCGCCTCCTCAAATGTCATTATTTTTTATTTTTTGTATAGGGATCGTAAAGCGGTTAACAGATACACCTGCAACCAAGTTTCAACTGTGTAATGCTAATAGTTTCAAATAAATTTATTTTGAAACTAGGTATTATTTCAAAAGACAGACAAACAGACTTGACGAAAATGTAGGTCCGGTTTTTGCCATTCGGCTACGGAACTATAAACATCAAACACCGTTAGCTGTGTATGGCAGAAAAAAGCGTTGTTAGGCCGATTGTTAGAGGTATGCGCTAATAATGCTAAGTAGCCTGTTTTCTTCAAAGAAATGGACTCTTAATAAAATTTGTTATTGTGATTTGATTAGCCAAGTACGTCAACCAAAACCAGTGAGCGAAATGGTGGAGTTTGATAGCTATATTGAAGTAAGAAAAAGCGCTCGTGTGCGCTATCAAAGTTATTTTCTGCCAGAGACTGCCATAGATAGAATAGACAAACTCAGTCAAATTTTAAAAAGATGGCTGTTTGCGTTGTTTTAATTTTTTCAGCAACCAAAAGTTTTAAAAGTTCCCAACCAAAGGACAAATTCTTTTTAGTGAAGACTGGTTAAAAAAGACTACCTAGGTACTAGACTAGGTTAATATAATAGCAAATTGCAGATATTTGTGTGTGTGAATTAATAATGTGCCATCACATCATGTTTGGAACAGAAAAAAATTCATTCCAATTTGTGTTATGTTGGTTTTAAAGTTGTCTCGGGAAAAAATATTTACAGGGGTATGATAAGTCTCAACTTCTCAATTGTTCGCTCTAATCTGCACTTTTTTGTTGAACGGAAAACTTCTCGTTTGATGGAATTCCACTCCACCAACCGACAAGCGGCCCAGTAAGTTGAATCGTTGGCAATCGATCCTAATGCATTTGTGGAAGTTGTATCTTCTTAGCATTGAACGCTATTTTATGACTTGTTATTTTCACCCTTACAAATCACTGTCAGGAGGCGATGAATCCATAATATTATAAATTATTTCAAGCTGGTCTGCCGAATATCAATTTATTAATTTTGTTGAAATAACCTGGCCTGTTTCATCACACTTAGAAAATTTCCTGATAGTGTACTTGGTAGTGTAAATAATAAGCAAATATTTATGAAACTAGTGTAACCTACTAGGAATTCATATGAAGTTACTGACAGTCAAATAAGTTACTTCTAAATAAAAATAGATAATACCAATACCTAAACATGTGAAAAAAGATCATCTTCATCATGAAACACTCACGGATCAAAAGGCTGCCGGCGGTCGCATAAACAAAAGCTGTGCAAAATACTGTTTATAAACACATATGTGGGGAATTAATTCAAGCAAATGAAAATAAACAAAGGAGACATTTATGACTTATTAATGTTACAGACAGTAAAATCTTATATATATATATATTTAAATTTCCTCAAAATAGTATTTAAGATATTATTGTCCACCGTTTGTATATCATAATACATAGTAGTGCAGTGTTTTATTTAGTAAGAAACTTGAAATTATAAACCTAAAAAAATACATGAATATACCTTAACATTAAAAAAAAACCTTAAAAACATAATATCCGCCCAGTCAAAAAACAACAGTTTGTGCCTTATACCATATATTTCTTGGGATTAAGAACTATATGGAAATTTATTGAAAACTTGTTAATAGTATTCCTAAGAAATATATGGAAAGATTGTCAAACTCCCTGACTTTAACCATTTGGCTTTACATTTCCTGATTAAATTAATACCTTCAATTATCATTTTCAGCACAGCAAAATTAAATTTCTTAGTTGACTGCAAAACTTACAGCCTCGCCACAAAGAATAAACTGGTTTAAAAAATCAATGTCAATCTAGAGTCAAATGATATAGGGTGACATACATTCCACTTTAGCCGTATTTAAACAGTAGTTCAAATATTGTTTATTTATTAGTGGTAAGGCCATTTTACTTACTTCTTCCTTGCTCCATACTTATATTTGCTTACTTGGTCTCAGCAATCTTCGTTCCATGGTGTCTCATGCCACAGCAGACTGTCTTCTGTTGGTATCCCTGTTATATCCATATGTCCAGCAGTTCTATCTTGTAAGTAATGTGTATTAGATATGTCTCTTGGATGTGTTTATGGTCAGGACCATTCTCAGTTCTCTCATGTGTGTAAAAGGTTTGTCTCATTGGATGTGTTTTATGGTCAGGTTCATAGTAACTGAACCATATCTGATAATTATGTTTTGATAGGACCTGCAGATTGCAACAAACGTAAAAATCCCTAAGAATTGATTTTGAACTCCTTGGTTTAGAATGTTATTAACACCCACAGTGTCATAATATATTAAATTCATATAGATGAAGCAAGAAACCAAAAATTTGCGCACGGGCGGAACTTGACCCAGCAACTTCTTGGCTAACCGAGCCAAACGCTCTACCAATTGAGCTACCGTGCTATCTATCCGACCTTGCGAAATTTGTGGCCTCTTGTGGATACGTCATTACGCGTGATGTTTAGCGCCATCTACACGTCTGTTAATGCAACAGTGGCCCAAGTAGTTATTCATTACAGAATAAATCAACTTTGAAATTGATGACAGCAAAGCCTCATCCGTTTGTTCGCGTTTTGCCCGGTTAGCCAAGAAGTTGCTGGTTCGAGTCCCGCCCGTGCGCAAATTTTTGTTTACTTATTTCATCTTTATGAATTTAAACTCCTTTTTTTTGCAAGATGGTGCAATTTTGCTGTATTTGCTTGTATTTGTTAATAACTAAACAAAATTTACTAAAAAAGTATTACAAACTGTCATTAAAGTTCTAATTATCATTTCAGCAGTATGTTTCAAAAAAAAATCGTTCCGCCCTTCCTTTTATTTTTTTTGGTTTTCCTTTCCAATCCCCTTTAAATAAAAATAAATAAAGTCTGTGTCACACTAAGTATTTATAAAATATTGATAATAAAACAAATAGGAAACAAATTAAATTAATAAAAAAGTAAGGGACATTTTTAAATGCACATCAAATAACTTATCGCCCATCAACTTATGTACAACAATTAAATATTTTTTAACTGAAATGAATTACTTCACAATATATAAACCAATTTGACTCCTTTGGCTGATAATGAGGATGATGATGATGAAATAAACCAATTGCTTAACAAAACTAATATTATAAAAAAACGTTATCATACATCAACAATGTATTATATTTTTCCTCAAATGTGCGACAAAAAGTTGATTAATGTGCAAAAAATATATATCAAATGTACTGATTGCACAGCAAAACCCGAGCGCACATATCTAATACTAGCGGTCCCCCGCGACTTCGTCCGCGCGTTTTGAGTTTGCTCCCTCCCCTCCCGTCGCAGCGTGATGTTTTATGTCCAAATTCTTTCTCAATAAATAAGCTATCTAACACAGAAATATTTTTTCAAATCGGTTCAGCAGTTCCTGAGATAAGCGCGTTCAAACCAATAAACTCTTCAGCTTTATAATATAATTAGCGCAAACGCACGTTGTACTTAAGCTGCGAACATTATTTTGGTGCGGAGTTATGTTAAAACTGTGATAGCTCCTAAGATATTTATTGGAATCAAATGATATAAAGGGCAAATTTGTTCTAAATGAAATGCTCGTGATGATGAATGTATTTATTTTGATAAGAATAAATACCTGTGTGTACAATACACCTCAAAAAATGATGCATTATTTTTTTACAAATTTATTAACATAAAAAAGGTTGTAGTAAGTCAACCATAAAAGATAGATATATGCTGTCGCGGACTTTATTATAGAACTCTTAATGCTGAACAATCTTGTCATACATGATTTTTGTGTAACTTTAGCGGTTTCCGCAGCGTACGCAGCGGAAGCTCTCAAAAGGAATATCTTTCTCCCGTTTTCGCATCATTTTTCATTGCTGCTGTGGTCTTGTGAGTTGTATCTTTATGTTATATAGCTTAAAGCCTTCCTCGATAAATGGACTATCCAACATAAAAATAATTTTTCAAATCGGGCCAGTAGTTTCTGAGATTAGCGCGTTCAAACAAACAAACAAACAAACTCTTCAGCTTTATAATATTAGTATAGATGTACTGACACTCGTAGCAGTATAAGTAGGTATTTATTTTTGTCATTTTTTTAACCGACTTCAAAAAGGAGGAGGTTATCAATTCGACTGTATGTTTTTTTATTTTATTTTTCTGTTTTATATTATGTTACCTCATATCTCAGTAATTTGTGGACCGATTTGTTTTTTTTTTACCTACATAGAGAATTTACCTTTAAGTTGGTCCCATTGTGGCCAGACCCGGATCTAATGATGGGGTCTTGGTGTAATCGAGGGAAACCCTCAAATCTAAAAGGCGCGTATAGTGTTTTTGTACTCTCATCTCCATGTTTACATTTCTTTACGTCTGAATGTCACTATTTTGTGCAGCTGACCTGATAGTGAAACTGCTTAACGCTTAGGAGTTACGATTATGGCGCTAGAACTAGAGCCACGGACATACATTGTTGCTAATATTTAAATATTTTAAGGTAACTATTTCCCGGTGCATCAGTATTTTTGCTTAGTATTTGTATATTATTTCTGTGCAAAAGGAAGTTTTTTTCAATTTAATACTACCCTTCACGGACGAGTAAAAAAAGTAAGGACTCCGCGTCACCTACACAAAAAGTGAAGCACCCAAAGTAAGCCAGCATACGTGTAAATACGAACCTCCACGCACACACTGACGCAAAAGTAAGCCGATCGGCCGCCATTACCCTCTCTGCCATTGTCTGTGACAGTGCAAACCTTCGCGTATAAAAAATTGAAAAAAATGCCGGCGTGTATCGTTAAACAGAGTAAAAATATTACATTTCTACAAAAAAGTGCCAAGGAATTACCTTTCACAGGCTACCCAGTACCTATTACATTAATTTCTGTTCTTTTTAAAATACAAAAAATATTTATTTGGAACACAAAACCTCCTCTCCACGTGATTTGCCAGTGACAGTAACAGCCAGTGTGGCCGGGAAATAAATAGGGACTTTACCCGAAAAAACGGGTTAAGTGCGAGTCGGACTCGCGCACTGAAAAACTACAAGTTGGATATCGTTCAAACCAATTTTCATTGAAAGTCTTTGTCAAGTTCTACATCATGTTTTTTTTTCAAAATATACACTGTTTAAAGATTAAAGGGGGTTGGGGGGACGCCCATTTTACCACTTTGGAAGCGTCTTTTGGTTAAGGAACCTTACTGTCATTTTAAAAGGCTTATGAGGTTAGACAAAAAAAAAATGGTTTTAGTTTCATGTGTGGGAAGCCGTAAAGCGGTTAACAGAATACATTTACCTACCAAGTTTCAACTGTGTAATGCTAATAGTTGCAGAATAAATTGACTGTGATATACGGACGGACAGACCGACAGCCAGACAATGAAACCATAAGGGTTCCGTTACTTGTCATTCGACTACGGAACCCTAAAAATGAGGTTTCGCTGTTGGTCCCATATAAAAAGCTGTGTTAAAGCAGTATTCTACTTCATAAACATAACTTTTTTTTTACTTAATGATAAAATTTAATCAGTTCTTTATTTTTTGGCATTTAAATATATTGTAGTGTTTGTGTAACAGAAAATCAAGCAAGTTAAATATTTTTTTGTATTCGTAATAATAATTAGAAGAAGAAGCAAGCACTTTTTATTTAAATAAAAATAAAATGAAATCCAACCAAAAGAATTACAGGTATGTAATTTATGTACCTAGCTATTCCGATCACAGGTTGGCGACTTACATTATTTAAATTCTAATTGTGGTTTTGAAACGCACGTTACTTCAAATTTTACGCACATTGCTCACATGCATTAATCAGTAAAATTTACACCTACACAATAAAAGGAAAAATATTTGTATCAACTGGTATCCCAGTAACGCACACACATACAGCATAAAAGTGGCTTCACTTGCTAATATCGCGGTGCGGAGTCCTTTCTTTTTTACTCGTCCGTGCTACCCTTATCTTATTTAACAATTTCTAAGAAATGACCTATTGTTATATCATTATTTCATAATTCTAACTGTATTTCCTGTATAAACGTATAGGTTGCAATTTGATCCGTTTTGCGGGATTTTTTCGGTTGCCTTCGCTTTTTTCAGCATCTGTTTTTAATGCGTTCAGTAACTGTATAATATTAGGGCGTTTTCGACCAATCAGTTTGATTAAACCAGGGTTCCAACTTTCGCTACAGTTTTCACAGCTAATTAGTCCAATGTCTTTCGCTGAAACCGGACCACATTTTTCTAATATCGTCATTTGTGACCCAGTATTTCATAAAACTTTCTAGCTTCAACATATTTGGATAATCTTCACTCATACTTAATATGTTTTTTTAATATAGTTCCACTCTTCAGTAATACCTAGTCTTGCCATAAATATTGTCACAAAGAACAATATTTATTACTTTTACAGTGTGTTAGTTTTATACATAAATATAAAACAATTTAAAATATAAAAAGTTTATTCGAAGTGGTCTCCATTGGCTGCAATACAGTCCTTTAAACTTTGAGGCCAGTTATCAATAGAAGCACGTACTCTTTCCATGGGAAAATTCTTCACTGCCAATCGTATGGATTGTTTTATGGACTCCAAATTATCATGGCGTTTAGAGCAAGCCGTACTCTCTAAAACTGACCATAAATCATAATCCAGCGGATTAAGATCGGGACTAGATGACGGCCAGTCTTCAGCTCTGATGAAGTCCGAAACGTTCGCTTCAGTAGTTTTTATCGATTTTACCACCCTATTCTTTTTTAAATTATCAGTTAAAAAATGACCAGTGCGTCTCTTATAGGCTGCAAGTCCTTAGTCATCTTTTAAAATACGCGACATGGTTCTGGGTGCTATCTTCATCTCCCGAGATAAAATCTTTTGCTTTCGGACAGGATTTCTGCGAATTCCCTTACTGCTTTGACCACCTTTTTCGTACGAAAACTACGTGGACGGCCAGATCTTTTTCCGTCACAAACAGAGGAGGTCTCATTGTACATTGATAGCCCGGTACACAAACATTTGACTAATACCAAGCGTATGGAGAGTTTTGAAAAATTGCATTTGGCTCCATACCAACTTTGTCTAATGCAATCACAGCAATTCGGTTCTCTTTATCACCCCACTCCATTGTAATATAGCAGAATATTATAAAATGTATTGGCGCCAAAATTAGAAAATACAATTAGCAATCTTATAAAAATGACAGATTCCAAATTCAAATGTAATATCTTTTTTATTTTTAATTGTAACAGTATTTATGGCCAGACTGTATAATCCGTAGGTAATAACGGCAGTGCACCACATAACATACCCACTCTGCACGTATATTTGTTTTTAAGCAAATTTAGAACTTCCCTTTTTTACGAATATTCCGCTTGACATGGAAATAGCATATTTTTATGTCAGCATCAGGGAAATTCATTTTGATAGCATTAATAGCCGCTTGTTCCATATCAATTGTTTTTTTTTGTATTTTGGGTTAAAATTATTTATTTGAGAAATAATTAATTTAAAAAATAAATCGTATGTTTCTGTTTTTTTATCACTTAATGATGCGTAAAGTAAAGGCACAACATTCGTTGAACTTTGCTTTGCGAGCTGCCAACATCTCCGTGCATAACGTACAGTTGCTCAAAGTGGTGGAGCGCAACACAAGTTCCGTCACAAAATATGTGTTGTATTGTGGATAGTATTTTTTTGTTTTCTTCTAAACAGAAAATAATGATACGAGTCGACGGTTTTTCTGTTTTACGTTCATTAAGATAATCACTCATAACGAAATCCAAATGTGATTTTGGTATTTCATCTTCATATACTTGAATGCAGCACATTTTTGGTACATCTGCGCTTTCGTTTCTTAGTTTATATAAATCACTTTTTGACGATTTTAGTGATGGTACCTCTGCTACCAAATCTATACATTTGTTCTTGAGAGGACAGAAACATTTATCAATATTTCGCTTATTGGTCGAGAATCCAAGTTTCTTTACATTTATGTACCGTCAAACCAACTTCATTTTGAGCATCATTCTTGACACATGACAATGTTTGCGGAATAGTCCTCACAACAACAGTAGTTTCCTGAAAAAGTATACAAAAACTTGACAGGGATCACATAGAAACACAAGCATGAACATGAAGTTAGCGGAGCACCCACGACAAACCGATAAATCGCTATATGGAGAATTTCCCGTTAATAGTCGCTAATTAGTTGTGGAAAAAAATAATTTGTCGTTTAATTTTTTTTTGATTTTTTGGGTGCTCCGCTAACTTCATATGAAGTTAGTGGAGCAGCTTCGCAAAATCGTCTTTGGAAGTTTCTAATCGAAATTCGACTAGGGGGATAATTTGCCGCTAATTAGTCGCTAATTAGTTGTGGAAAAAGAAAATTCGTCGTTGTTTTTTTTTTTTTTTTTTTTTGGTGAGCAGCCTCGCAAAATCGTCTTTGGAAGTTTCTGATCGAAATTCGACTAGGGGGATAATTTGCCGCTAATTAGTTGTGGAAAAGGAAAATTCGTCGTTGTTTTTTTTTTGTTTTGTGGGTGCTCTGCTAACTTCATATGAAAACATCTTTGGAAGTTTCTGATCGAAATTCGACTAAAGGAGTAATTTGCCGCTAATTAGTTGTGGAAAAGGAAAATTTTGTTTTTTTTTTGTTTTTTGGGTGCTCCGCTCACTTCACATGAAGTGAGCGGAGCAGCCACGTGAAAATGTCTTTGAAAGTTTCTGATCGAAATTCAACTAGGGGGATAATTTGCCGCTAATTAGTCGCTAATTAGTTGTGGAAAAGGAAAATTCGTCGTTGTTTTTTTTTAACTTATATGGAACATTAAGGTATAATTAACATTCATTCATAATAAACTTTGCGGTGTCAAAATGAATTCATTGACTAAGATATTAAATGCTTTAATACTTACAGTTTTCACATACTATAGCGCAGTAATCAAATTGCGAGTAACGCGACAAGACAATGTATTTTGTTGGATTATTAATAAAAGGTGGCACTATAAAAACCGGAATTCGACGTCGAGAACAAAGAAGTTTATAAAGTTTTCCGCACTGTCAGTGTTACCCAGTGTTGCCAGTGCCTTGTCCTAAAAAGTTACCCAAAAGCGTTCAAAAAATAACGTTTTGAGTATGACATAAAAAGTAACGCTTTTTAAAAAAAACGGTTAAGTGCGAGTTGGACCCGCGCACTGAGGGTTCCGTGCCACCCTTAAACTGAATTCGGGGTCCAATTACATCCACCTAGCGAAAATATCACAATATTTTTTGACAAGTAAAATAATAACAGTAAATTATTAGCCCGGTCGGTTGGTACTTACTCACTCCATACAACTTGCTCTTTCTATTTCCTCATTCAAGCTAAAGTGCGAAAGAGACAATCATATCATTTTAGATTCAATCCATACACACAAACAAAACACAAAGCTATACACAAGCTTTGAGTATGCGTTTCTTTTACCGTCTATTAATCTTAGGAAAATTAAGGTTTTAATCCATCCCAAATGTAACGCAAAAGTAACGTTTTGTGACTTATAACGTAAATGTAACGTCAAGTGGTCAAATAGTAACGTAAAACGTTACAAAAGTAACGTTCTGGCAACGCTGGTGTTACCACATTTTTCAGACACCTAATAACCCTAAACACTTTTGCACATCAGGTTTTGCAATTAATCAGGTTTACAAGGAATTCAATGGCGATTAGGCATTTTGAGGTTATGTTTTGTGATTGCAGAGTTAATACACCTCACCTACATTCATTCAGAAGGTAATTGTTATATTTTACTAAAGTAATTCAATACTTAATTACTTAGTTACCCTTAAAATACCAGTACAATTATAATTCAAACAAGATTTTTAAAATATAAACCACAAAGACGCAATCTGGACCCGGCTTTGGTCAATATCCTTCAAAAACCGTAAAAGATTTGTTTGTGAAAGTACAATTGATACTCACTGTACTTATTTTATGGAAATTAAGTCCTCCTTGAATACATTGTTTACCAGCTGGACACATTGTTTTTTCTAAGCAATCGGACTGATAGCATTCTGAAGCGTTTGCGAAAATAAACTGGAACGATTAGTTTCTAATTCTATTTCTTTTCAATCGGTCGTTTTGAATTTTAAAATTTATAAATAGGTAATTTTTACGATAAAAAGTATTAATTTTCAATCAATTGACGTAGATATGATGTCAATCAATCAACTGTCTGTCAGAGCTCAAAAAAGTTCCGTTTGACGTAAAGTCTATGCATGCTTCACATAATATTTTTACCCAAAATAGAACATATGTATAATTAGGTACATAGCAATAAAAATAAATATTATTTTAAACGTATTATATAAATATTATCCTTGGTGTATCATAATGACGACAAATATCGTGAAAACATTGACGCGACGAAATTGAGTGTTTTGTTAAACTGCGTAATTCGAAACGTATGGGAGGGCTTGGATAATGTGGCCTATCTTCTGCTAACTGGAGTTAAGCAACGCCTATCTGTAATATAGAAACTGTTTATTAAGGTCGATAGCTGGTGACAACAGTTCGAGGATAGCTATCTATCTTTGATCTTAGTTTGCATATAGGGAACGGCCGTAAGTTAACAATATCTATTGCAACAATAAAAGAATTACTTTAATCTGACTTGTAGTTCCAGAGATATGCGAACACAAGCAAATACATACAACATACACTTAAAATTTGGCACATTTATTCAGACGCTGATAGAGACTAACATAAACGAAAACTGGGCAGTTCTGGAAATATTACATACATACGTTAGAAAACGAAAGGCCAATAATGTGAATACTTATCTTAATCGTTATACTTCCCGTGCACTTTAGTTTTTTTAACGACGAGCATCTCTGTATACTTGAACCATTTTTGTATGATTTCAATTTATAATTTGTTATCCTCCACACAAGAGAGAATTTGATTCCCCCTTTTCTATTTATAAAGACAACTTCTGATACTAACGAATCACACATGGTTAAATAATTAAGGCTGGATTATCTAGATAATATTCTCGATTATTCTGGGTCAAAAGCGGATGTAGATAACTATATCCAAAATGACCTTTAAACTTCGTTCTCTACATTAATTTAAAGCATTCGTATAGAAATCTTTACATTTATGACGCGAAAAATGATAACTGTCAGAAGACATCAAACCAAAATTAAAACATAAATTAAATACTTTTTTAAATAACCAGTACTTAAATCAAAAAGGTTATATTACCACAATTAGTTTTTATAACAAAAGCATACTTTGAAAAAAAAAAACTGATACTTAGGTTTTTTAAGCGTATTTCGGAGTAAGTTTGCAATACTTAGCAGAGGGGTATTCGTTCAGTGTTTGATTTCGCAGCATGTTTCCTCGTAGTAAATATGCCTTAATTACAATAAAATTATTATTTTTCCATTTTGACACCAGTCTTTATATTTGAAAGACGTCAAGTTTTATGTTTGTAATACTAATTATAAAGTGGTAAGTAGCACCAGGGATAATGGAAAATTTCCCGTGGTACTACGAGACAGGATAGTAGTACCACGGAGGGAAAAAAACCCGTGGTTCTACTACTAGTACTAACGGTAGTACCACGGGTAAGAAGGGGAAGTTATAGATCAAAATAAGTTTTTTTTTAAATATATACAGGGTGTGGCCTGTAATAGAAGCAAAAAAATAAAGTATAGGCCCTTATTATTTGAACTAAAAATATTGATATTTTCTAACAAAGTAAATCGAACCAGCAATGCATTGCAAACAAATGTGTCCAGTCAGTCATAGACTTTTACTTTGTTATTTAATACATACAACGAGCTAGCGATTTTTATATACATTGATTAAGGTTTATAATTTTGGATTACTATATCTCTGAGTAAAAGCATTATAGAGCAAAGGTAACTACGTGTACTCTGTAAAATCGTTGGTTAAAATTTTTGCTCCTGTCACAAGCCACACGCTCTATACAGCGTGAAAGGAAGACATACCTTCAGTGTGGTTAGGTGACATCCTCACATGAAATTTGGTATGTGTTTTTTTCTTAACTCTCAATAATAAAAAAGATACGACTTTTTTACGAGTATTTTAACTTAATAACTTTACCTTTATTTATAAAACACTTCTGTACTCGATTTTACTGTATCGATTTTGATGGTATTCTTTTATTTTGTGCTTAATCAGTGTACTTGCAGATTTAAACGTTCTAAAACGAATAAAATAAAGTATTTACTAGTAAATAACGTGATATTTTTATACTTGAATTAAAAAATATATTAGTAAAATACATACAAGTAATAAGTTAAAATGATTTGAAAAAAATATTTGTTTCAAAAATAAACATCTCAAATTTCGTGTGAGTTCACCTATCCACACTGAAGTTATGTGACCAGGTCTCCCTTACACCCTGTTTATGTAATTGGACTCAGTGTGATAGCATCTTTATAAACTTACTAGCGGTCCCTCGCGACTTCGTCCGCGCGTTTTGAGTTTGCTCCCTCCCCTCCCGTCGCAGCGTCATGTTTTATATCCTAAAGCCTTTCTCGATAAATAAGCTATCCAACACAGCAACAATATTTTTTCAAATCGGTCCAGCAGTTCCTGAGATAAGCGCGTTCAAACAAACAAACTCTTCAGCTTTATAATATATTAGCGCAAGCGCACGTTGTACTTAAGCTGCGAACATTATTTTGGTGCGGAGTTATGTTAAAACTGTGATAGCTCCTAATTTATTTATTGAAATCAAATGATATAAAGGGCAACTTGGTTCTAAATGAAATGCTCGTGATGATGAATGTATTTATTTTGATAAGAATAAATACCTGTGTGTATAATACACCTCTAAAAATAATGCATAATTTTTTTACAAATTTATTAACATAAAAAAGGTTGTAGAAGGTCAACCATAAAAGATAGACATATGCTGTCGCGGACTTTATTATAGAACTCTTAATGCTGAACAATCCAAGCCAATGTATGACAACATGATTTTTGTGTAACTTAAGCGGTTTCCGCAGCGTATGCAGCGGAAGGTCTCAAAAGGAATATCTTTCTCCCGTTTTCGCAACATTTTTCATTTCTGCTGTGGTCTTATGAGTCGTATCTTTATGTTATATAGCCTAAAGCCTTCCTCGATAAATGGACTATCCAACGTAAAAAAAATTTTTCAAATCGGGCCAGTAGTTTTTGAGATAAGCGCGTTCAAACAAACAAACAAACAAACTCTTCAGCTTTATAATATTATAGTATAGATTTTTGTTTAAGGCGATTCTGATGAACAGATGAGTTCACGGGGATCGAGTTAGGGGATAGTAGTGTACGAAATGAAACTTACATAATTATACCAAAACAGTCGCCAAAGTATACTCTTTCAAGTAGCAAAAAGATTCCAGTAAAAATCTGTCATTTTCACATTTTTTTCCTCGTGAGGTACCATCCCACACGTATAGAGAGCGTATTTTTTTAAATCTCATTAATGCTCCAAGCTCCTTGGATCCTTATTGCAAAATTGATATTCGTAATGACGACATATTTCATTATTCTAAAAAGATTCATGCCACTTGGATCCTTCTAGAGAAATAGATATTCAAAGTGATGAAGATATATTTCATTCCTCAAAAATGATCACTGCCACTTGGATCCTTCTAGAAAAAAATATTTTTAAAGTAAATGTAGATATTTTTCTTTCATCAAAAACGACCCATGCCATTTGAACCCTTATTAAGAAAATGATATTCAAGTAATAAAGATATGTTACAGTTCCTTAAAGGAAACCATGCTGCTTGGTTGAAGCCTTTATAATGTGTAAGTCAATAATGACAGCATTATTGATAGAAATTTTAAATCAAAAACTATCTACTTGGCTCAGATATTTTTATAGAAATTCAGAATTTGCAATATTTTTTTACAAAAAAGATTCAGTGATTTATTTCTCGAAAGAAATATTTTTGTTTAATTAAATCACACCTGAATAAAATGAATTGAAATGCAAACTTTATTTAAAAAAATATACATTAAACTATTTGGTTTCAGTTCAGTGCCGTCAAATTGATTTTAAAATTGTTGGCATTTGTTATAGTCATCACATAGGATGGAAACGTATAAGTTTGACAGCATGTTTATTCCTTTATTCGGGTTATTCCGATTTTCCACACTAGTGTGAAAAAAATTTCAATTCCGAAGGAATTTGTGGATTTTAGCAACAACATTTTTGAGTACTATTTTTTTCTTATTTGTTTGAAGTAACTATTACTGGCTTTGTCTGTTCTTTTCAAATTGTGTAGTATAAAAATAAAAGTTGAAAGATTAAAAGCGCAATAGAAGGACACACTTGTAGAGGGAATTTGAAGGACTACTTATTTTACTAACCTTAATTTAAATGTAAACTAAATCTCAAAGGCATAACGTTGAGATTATCTTGTAATGATTTTGTAGCGAATCAGTATGAAAATCGCATTATTTGTTAGTGAAAATCATATGAAATCCATTAGTAGGTATTAGTCGCGTACTTACTCGCGTCGCAATTGAAACCTCGAAGAAAATAATACTTAATAAATTACACATGTGTTTTCATATTTAAAAAAAAATGAAATGAAAAAATAATAAAAAGTAGCATTCATTTCCATTCCTAGTAGTGTCCATTTTGTTCTACTGTCTCTTATCATTTCCCTATCCATTGCCATTTCAACTGTCGCACCATTCTTAATATATACCTTTGTTGTAGGCGTGTGCCATGCGCTCTCATGTGGTCCTTTATTGTTAAACCTATCATGCTTCGTTCCATTCCCCTCTGGCATTTAGCTTCTTTGGATGATTTTGCTTTATTGCCCAGGTTTTGTCATCCGTATGAGAAATAGGACAGGACGCACAAGTATTTCCCGGTAAACATAAGAAATTGATTGCTTGTATCTCGTTGAGAAACTAATATCTTTTCCATACGCATAATTAATTAATAAAAGTGGCATAACTTTTGAAAGTTTATTTTTGTTTTTATCATTAAGTTATGTTTCAAAAACTTACAGGATACATCTAGTAGATAATAACCAACAATAAAATATATTTTTATCCAAAATTGAACTTTTCTTCGTCAGTAAAGATTTTCTCAGCGGTGAAGAAGAGTATCTTCCTCGCATCGTGCCTCCTAAGCAGTATTGGACAACGTTCGCGTCACAATATACAAAGGCGATCTGTGAACTTTCCTACAATTATACGTCCTTACCTAAAGATCATATTTGAATATTCTGTTGATTAAAACGCGCGAAATATTAGTTTGCAGAGCGAGATTTTTCTAAGCGCGACATGGGTTTCGGTGTCGAGGGCTGTCGCTCTCTGATGATTTTGATGTTCACAGGCATCCTCACAGTGCGTAGCCGACCACTCCTTTGGCGATCTTGTCTCCTTGTATCGTTTGATATTATACTGCACGAAGTTTCGGCTCACACGAAAAGCTTTCACCTCCCGGATTATCTCCATCGATTTTTTTCCCGTCCTTAATAGTGAAATCACGGTCGCACGTAATTCTCTGGTTCCTTCCTTCACAGGAAAATTTACAGAAATGATTTCCTTGTATAGGAGGCCCCTCTTTGGTTCCTTCTTTCACAAGAAAATTTACAGAAATGAATTCCTTGTATGGGAGGCCCCCATACATGGAACTAACTACATAATCATTTTTTTTTGCTCATACCTATTCTTGTAGGGATAGGTCTCTTAAACTAAAACCATTCTTTCTGAAAGTCTTACATTTGGGAGATACACGCTTCCATAGTGATAAAACGGGCCCCTCTAACAGTTGAACGAAGCAAGTGAAAATTAAGAAAAAAAAATGCACGATGTAATGATTTACAAATACTTTGAACGAAAATTAATTTGAAAAAGAAATTGTAAATAAAAACATTTTTTTAGCATAAATAGACTAGTTTTTTTGAACATATTGGCAATAAAACAGTATTACTTACTATTATATTATTACTAAGATCTAACTGAGGCTAAACTGAGATGGTTTATTTACAAATGTACAAATATTTGATTTGAAGATGGGTACTTACTGTAACTTACTAACAGTATTACAAAAGAAACGTTCACTTATAAAGCAGAATATCTTTTTATACACTCATGTCAGTACATATGATAAAGCTTGTTACGCTAGCAAAACATAAATTTAAAAACACCTTTATCCCTGAAAATATCGAATTCTTGAGCTATTGAGTCCTAATATGTTGAGAGTAAGGTACTTTCAAGTCTTCTAATGGCATATCAGTCAGTTTTTTTTTTTTATGTTTAGATGGTTAAATTAAATGTCGACAATTCTAAAAAACCTATCCTATATGTGTAGAAATCCTTAACTCTAGCGGCTCAGCCAGCCCATAATATGATCAGAGCCGTAGAGAATAGAGATGATAGCGTGAAAGAAGTGGCACTCAGAGTAGAGAAAATAATCACCGTTGAGTAAGAATGGATGTATAAGCGAATCAATTACATATCAAAATAAAGCATTGATCGCTGAGGGAATCGAGTAGGTACCGTGATGACGTGACTGCCGTCAACCTAACCTATTTTTTCATCGTAGCAAGGAACTTATGTACCGGCTCTAACGACCTTAGTGAACAAAGCGACAAATTTTCGCTCCGACTTTTTTAAAATACTTTTGTGGAAACATCTTTTATCAGAGCTAACGTCCTCCTCGAGTGGTTATTGCACGGTTCGCGGGATGATATGGACGTGGTTCGTCGAGGGAGGAAAATCGACTCGGAAATTCACATTAATTGACAAAACGCAAAAAGTTTTTCTGTTTTATATATTGATTGATACAAATGCATAAAGTGGTTGTTTCTCTGTTTGATGAAACTCCTTTAGAACAAATATATTTATTAAAAAAAATGAGTTGCAAGATTTCATCCGCATATATACATTGCAAGTTGAAGCTTGTAAAAAGTGGATATTCTGCAAAGTTAAGAAGCCTTGTCCATTAGAGTTAGTAGATATAATTTATAAATGTGTACCCAAAGGGTGTGTCACCCGAGTTCCTGGCGGCCTCGCATAGTCTTCCATTTAAGATTACATGGTTATTTGGAATATTCACAGCTGTATGTAATCTAATAATGTATTGTAAGTTCTTTTAAAGAAAACAGTGACATATTTCCGAAGTGAAGCGTTAGGAATGTAAGCCATAAGTTTGCGTACATTAGCAAATGTAATACATTAGTTTCTACAAATAAAAACGCGGTTTTAGATAATATATTATAAATATATTATAATTTATCGAGATTCTCAGAAATTGAAAAGGTCTAATAATATGTCTATTTCGGAGGGGACACACTGTATGATAGTACGATTATTTATCCATCATAATTTGATGAACTTAAAAATATACTGGTTTACTATAAATAACTAAAAATAATATAATCTGGATCGGGTTCAAACTACCTTTAATTTTATAAAGGTTGAATACGAAAAATGCGTAGGCATCCAAGCAACAATGTTGACATGCGTTGTGACCAATCAAGGTCCGCTAACTGCAGTTATTTCATACATAATGCATGCTATACTAACTAATACAGTGGAAAATCATAATTATTTTGCAACTGTTTGATAAAGCTAATATAGTTTAAAAATAAATTCAAAGTTAACTGGCCATTAGAATCAGCTAAATGTATACGAGGGTCAAACTGAAAGTTCTTAGAACTGGCCACTTATAAACAATATAATAAAAAAAATATTCTAAAATTTGAAAATAGAACTCTTTGCCAATATTACTGAGTATATATTTCATTCATTTGTCATTTGTTTTACGATTTGGCGGCAAATTGAAAATTGTCTGTGTCACGTCAACATGAATTTAACACGAGAAAATTTTCGTGCAATGATTTTTTATGACTTTCGATGTCATTTAAGTCAACAAGAAAGTTATGATAGACTACGATTGGCCTTTCACGATGAAGCTCCATCTCGTGCGACTGTTTACAACTGGTTTAATGAGTTTAAACGTGGTCGCACTAATCTCACTGATGATGTACGTGAGGGACGGCCTTCTACGGCGACGACTGAAAATAACATCTGTGTTGTGCGGCGTATGATAGAGACTGACAAAAGAGTGACCTATCAGCAGATTCGGACAAGCTTAGGCATCGGTATGAGTCAAGTGCACAAAATCCTCCACGAACATTTAGCGGTCAGGAAGCTTTGCGCCCGGTGGATACCTCATAATTTGACTAAGGCTCAAAAACTCCATCGTGTGGATTGGTGCCGTAAAATGATTGAAAGATTTAACGGAGGTGACTCAAATGCTGTGTTCGACATACTAACAGGTGACGAAAGCTGGATTTACTGTTATGATCCTGAAACCAAAAGACAATCTGCTCAGTGGGTGTTTCCTTTCGAGGAGTTGCCAACTAAAGTGAAGAGAGATCGAAGTGCGGGAAAAAAAATGGTGGCCTCGTTCTTTGGAAGGATAAGTCATTTCGCAACAATTGTGTTAGAGGATCAAAAAACAGTTTCTGCAGAATGGTACACTACCAATTGTTTGCCACTTGTCTTGGAAAAAGTTCGAGAGAAACGACCTCGCAGTAGGATCCTCCTTCACCACGACAACGCCTCGTCGCACACCGCCAAGCGAACGATCGACTATTTGGCGACATCAAACGTTGAATTACTGGGTCACCCGCCGTATAGCCCCGACCTCGCGCCTTGTGATTTTTATTTATTTCCAAAAATTAAAGAAAAACTTAAAGGAAAGCGGTTTATGAATGCTGAAGAAGCGGTGGCTGCGTATCGCGATGCCATTGAAGAGACCCCTAAGGACGAGTGGGCAAAGTGCTTTTCCCAGTGGTTCCATCGCATGCAGCGGTGTATTGACGTCAATGGACAATATTTTGAAAAGATATAATAAAACTAATAACTGGCTAATGTAATCAGTTTTTGATTTTCTAAGAACTTTCAGTTTGACCCTCGTATTAGTTAGATTTTAATGAATGGATAAGTAAACATTTATAAAATGCTTTTATTTTTATGATATTCGAGTATAGCGATTCAATTATCTTTCACTTCATTTTTTATCGTAGCAATTAACACTAAATCGCATTCCATCCATCCATTGATAGAGCTATCAGTGCCCATCATTCCACCCTCCTGTGGCGAAAGGCACACTACCGAGAGGACACCGAAAACTTTATCAGCTTCGTTAACGGTCTGCGCAACGGCCCAACTGTGGAGACCTCAGCTACCCTAACTGCCCCGTCCCGCCCAGGGAAAACATTGGCAACTCGTCCATGGGGCCAGGTGCCTCTGGGTAGAGGGGTCCACAATTAGAACCACGTCGCCGACGGCCACTGTGCGCTGGGATCTGCCCGATGAACCCCGAGGCAGAAGGGACGGCAAGTATTCCCTTATCCACCGACACCAGAACATGTCGGCAAGGCGCTGAGACTTTCGCGAATCGCTTCGGCTGAGGAGGTCACCATCGTCAACGCCTAATGGAACTGGGTGATATGAAGGTGATGAACCGAGAATAAACATAAATGGAGTAAGTGCTTTTGGGCTATCCGGGTCTTCTGGTAGATTGGTAAGAGGGCGACTATTCACAATTGCTTTGGATTCAAACAGCACAGTAGGTATGCAACAGCTCCTCTTTTGGGTCACGATCTCGCAGCATAGCATATAATGCAGTTTTTACGGTGCGAATGAGTCTCTCCCATACTCCCAACATTGAGGTGCAGCAGGCGGCTGAAACGACTATGTGATTCCGCTGTTTGCTCCAACTCTTGCCATGGCTTCTAATATATTGTTAGCGCCTGTGAATGACGTGCCATTGTCCGAGAATAATTTCGTAGGCGTGCCGCGTCTTGCGATGAAGCGTTTAAGTGCCATCAGTGCGCTGTCTGAAGATAAGCTGATTACAATCTCCAGGCTTATTGCCCTTGCATACATGTAAATAGAGTTATCCATCGCTTTTCATGTCTCCGGCCTACTGTTACAAGTATTGGACAGAAATGCTTCGGATTCAAGCGGCACAGTATGCAACAGCTCCTCTTTCGAGGCGCGATCTCGCAGCATAGCATATAATACAGTTTTTACGGTGCGAACGAATCTCTCCCATACTCCTGACATATGAGGTGACCATGTGATTCCGCTGTATGCTCCAGCTCTGGCCATGGCGTCTAATATGTTGTTAGCGCCTGTGAATGCCGTGCCATTGTCCGAGAATATTCTGTTGGCTTTTGTTACCTGATTTTAAAATAGAACAAAAAGAACTTCACGTTTTTGCGTACGCTAGTGCGTCCGCGTACGCTTGCGTCGCTTATTTGCGATTCCTTGACAGCCAAGGTAGTCTTAATTGCCTTGATCGCCAGTAAAGCTCGTGTCGCTCCTACTAACACAGTGTCAATCCCACGCCTCGAACTTCAAGCTTGTCTATTAGCAATACGTTTGGCTGGAACAATCGTTGCAAAACATAATTTTAAACGATTTTTCTGGACCGACTCAATGAACGTCCACGGTTGGCTTCGGACCGAGGGACGTTGTTTGAAAACGTTTGCTGCTAATAAACGTTGGTGAGATTTTGGAGAGTTCGAATATCAATGAGTGGCGCTTGGTTCCGTCCAAACTCAACGTGGCAGATGATGCTACTTGTTTAGGCGAAGGCGTCCCATTTCGATGGCTGAATGGCCCATCTTTTTTATTTTCATCTCCGGACACCTGGTCCTCTGAAGTCTCGTCAACCCTAACTGCGGAATGTCTAAAGGAATTGAAAGCTCCTGTAGCTATTCATGCCACAAATGACCGAATATTTCCGTTCCGTTACCGCGTTCGTCATCTAACCCAGTTACAGCAGATCCCACCCGGTTCTCATCGTGGTTCAAAATAATACGTACAACTGCCCGTGCACATCAGTTTGTACACATAACCCGACAACGAGTGAACTCAAAATGTTCTAGAATGCGTTTAGTTAACCTTTCGAATAAACATATTCACCAATTATCAAATTCATTTAATTTCATTAACCCATTAAAACAGCTTGTAGCAAAATATTTGGTAAAAGCTGAGCAGCACATAATTTGAAATAACCAGATCGAGTATTTTCCCGGAGAATCAGAAGCATTCCGAAAGTTCATTCCTATTAAGAAACGAAGCCGGATTTGGAAGTTTTCGCCATACTTTGATGCGGAAGGAGTGATTTGCCTGCGCGGACAGATAGATGCCTCAGATGTCGGCATTACAACCAGGCGCCCCATTTTTTTGGATGGCAGACATCACGCAGTCCGGCTACTCCTTACCCATTATCATTGCAAAGCCGCTCATGCGCATCCCAGGCTAGTTATTAATGAAGGAAGGCAGCTTTTTTGGATTCTGCATCTACAAGCATCAATAAAATCAAAAGTTCTGCACTGCGCTTGGTGCTACTAAATAAATCAAAGCCTTTAAGCCCTCCTACTGGCGATCTGCCACCAGAAAGATTAGATTATATGGGGCCGATACTTCTAACATTGGGCCGGAGACATGAAAAGCGATGGATAGCTCTATTTACATGTATGCAAGGGCAATCCACCTGGAGATAGTAATCAGCTTATCTTCAGACAGCGCACTGATGGCACTTAAACGCTTCATCGCAAGTCGCGGCACGCTCAAGAAAATATTGATCACCTAAAAGGAAAAGTGAACTTTTGTATAAAATCTTTACTTTCTCTTCCTTATGACAATCATAAACCCTTTAAAACTATAAGTAATGAACATAGTATGGGTGAACTGATACAGAACGAATGATTTTATCGTAAGCCAGTATCCATAATGCTAAAACTAAAACTTTGTGGTACATTAAGAGAATAATATACTATACTAATCTGTAAGGACTTCAAACTTGGTATATATGCATGCTCTTGCACTTCATCTCCTTTCAAATCACTGATGAGTCTTCTGTACCTAGTTACTATAAGATTGTCATGTCTTAATTCTGATGCTATTTTTTTTAATGTTGTGAGTCTTATCTTTTTAGGTTTATGAATGCAGATGTATTTCCACCATGGGCGTAATATTTGAAACGCACTGCATTACTTTTCTTCCATTTGTATTTTAATTGTTACTTTACAGTGTTAACAGTCCATTCACAGTCACAGACTCCTGGTGAAGTCCAAACGCATTTACATGGTGTATTCTTCAGAATCAACTCGGCGACAATATTTGTCCATTTCCTAGGAGGCAAACATTGCCATGGTCCGCGGAGGGTCGGGGGAAGGGGACCGCTACACACGTAACTTAATGCGTAACGGATATATCTGCAGATATCTCCATATATTCGCGTTCCTTTTTATATCTGAGCAAATCACAGAATAGTGTATGTCTAAAGGAGCAGCTAGTCAATAACTTCTATACACACAACTAACCAATAACATCTTTACACTGACAACTTCAAATGTATCTACGCAGGTGTAATTGAGATCGTTTTCAAAAACAAGATGATTTTGATGGCGTTTTTTTGACACATGACGTGCGTGATACACATTCCTGTTACACCATTTATAGAAATTATGTTTATGTAAACTTAAGGAGATACGTAGAAGAACTAAGGTAACGGACATAGCCTTGAGAATCAGTAAGCTCAAGTGGCAATGGACAGGGCACATAGCGCGAAGAACTGATGGCCGTTGGGGCAGGAAGGTTCTGGATTGGAGACCTTTCGACCAGAGACGCAGCTTGGGACGTCCACCAACAAGATGGACAAACGACCTTATAAAGATCGCAGGATCAAACTGGATGCAGACCGCTAGTGATCGGTCACTGTGGAAAGCCGTGGGGGAGGCCTATGTTCAGCAGTAGACGTCCTTTGGCTGATAATGATGATGATGATGATGAAACTTAACGAAAATACACACATCAAAAGTGTCTAGGGATCAACATATATTTTTGCAATAACTTTTCTCCTGATTGATATTAATTAACATTTTCTTTAAGGATTCATCAAATGAAGTGTTTTCGTTTGTCTACAGTAACGATAAACCAAGTCACCTTTGCATTAATAAAGAAATTTGCCATTTTCCTAATAAAGGGATTTTTGACATTTGAACCACTAACATTAAAGTTCGAAAAAAAGACTGAAATAACGGTTTTCTTTAAAATTTTATTGGGTACCTTAAACAATTAATAATCCGTGTTTCTACCGCGAACACTAACAACACAAGAACATCGGTTTGACATACTCAAAATGAGTTCATCCAAATCACGCTGTGGAATGGTCGCCTATGTTCGTTGCAACAACAAAAAAAGGTCTTCTTGCGACTGGATACCCTCCATATTCGGCAGAGCTCTTTTCTGTAGCATATCCCATGCATGCTCAATCGGGTTCAAGTCTGGCGACTGAGCAGGCCAGGGCAGGACATTGATGTTGGCTGCGGCGAGAGTCTGTCTTACAACTCTTGCGATGTGCGGTCGTGCATTATCATGCATTAACTAAAATAAGGGACCGATTTGCACTTGTAGAGGAACGACGACGTCTGATACAATCGTCTCAGCATAAATTTGAGCGTTGAGGTTGCCTCCGATCCGAATCAAATCAGTTCTTCCGCCGATCCAAATACCCGCCCATACCATGATGGTTCCATCGCTATAAGGATGGACTTCCTGGCAGGATTTTAATCGCTGTTGGCGTCCAGGGGTTCTCCAGTGTCGTATACGTCTTGTATCCGGTCTCATACCAAAACGAGACTCATCAGAAAAGCACACGAAACGCCATTGTTCTTCTGCCCAATTTCTGTGTTCAAGAGCCCATTGATATCGAATCCTACGACTGGCATTGCTATAGGTGGTACCCGTAGCGGTCTTCGGGAATGAAGGTTCACTTCATGCAAGCGGTTTCTGACTGTTTGGTCGCTAATTAAGTTCTCTGAAGAGTGATGAAGCCTCACGGCTAACATCATGGCGGTTATTGTTGGAGCTTTTCGAGCTGTGATTTAAATGTATCGGTCTTGTCTCCGTGCGGTGCAGCGATACCGTCTACCGCTTCGGTAACGTGTCCAAAGTCGACTGATAACACTCTGACTTGTATTCAGAGCTAAAGCCACAGTACGTTGCCGGGAACCAGCTTCTATCATTCCCACGGCTCTGAGCATTTCTTCCCTGCTTAAATGACGTCGCCGCTCCATAATAACGTTGGTTTTATTTAGTAGTAGGGAAACAGTAGCACTAATAATGTCTTCAATGCGTTGTATGTTTTTATAGAGAAAAAATTGACAGCTGATTTTCATCTTTTACTCGAATTTGATTGACAGTTCCTGTTTAAAATTATGAAATGCACCAAAAAGGATCCATATAAATTTATAAAATCATAAATTTATTACAAAGCCACATCTCAATCTCAAGAAATCCGCATAAGAATGCTTGATCCCTAGACACTTTTGATGTGTGTAGATGCTTTAAATTGGTTTTGTAATAAAATCAATGATGATTGGTTGTTGGATTAGTTGAATGTAAAACGTAGCTTCAACAGAATAATTAATTTATGGAAATATATCAAGGCAATACAAACGCCATATTTTTTAGTGACCGAAACAAGTCCAACAAAAACCAGGGACCTATGGATATGACGAAGAGTAATTATAAGTACGGAAGAATAAGATCTCGTCGAGCATTTAGTTCCTGCCGCCATTTCTCAAATTTGAATTCACGCGCGTTGGGGCGCACAACAGTAGAAAGGACGCTTCACACATTGGTAACTTATTTATTTAAGTATTTTAATTTATGTAAAGTATTATAGTATTTCATATCAAATTTCAAAATTTCATTAGTAACCTCCTTCTGCATTTAATACGTCCTGCAACCGTTTTCGCATTGAATCAACAATTTTCTCACAAAAATTTCGTCGTTTGCATGTCGTCTTATTCATAGAAAAAATGAATAAGGTTAGAATGGGTTTGATCGATCGTTTGTATGGGAACCTCTGTCGCCGGTGGGAGTTACCGCGCTGTTGCTGCAGTGTTTCAAGTACCAATCAAAGAATCAACGCATCTATATTACAAACCAATCACAATTTCTGCTAGGCGCTCTGTGATTGGTGTCATTAGTACTTGAAACCAACTACCAATCACAGAGCTGCTAGCGGTGAAACCACCAATCCTCATTCAGACATGTTCGTTCTTTTATGTCAAAATACTAGTGATGTGGTAAAAGTCGATTATTTCGGTTGATAAATTCAATAACCGGTGTTATGTAGTTTCTCAATATGAATCAACATGTAGGATTTAAGTTCGAGTTAATTTGGATAATTTTACAGCTCATTTGATGGTAGCAAAGTGTTTTACTATTGCTTTTCGGTAAAAACATTAGAATAAAAAATGGAGTTGCTAAACGTTACTTGAAATATAGTAACTAATACCCATAAACATTAGAGTAGTATCTAAAAATAATTTTATTAGTAGAATTGAATCATTCTATGTACAAAATATAAGTAATATTTCTTTTATAAGACATATAGATTCCAATGGAAAGAAATGGTAATAAAAGTGTTTAAAGGTATTTGCATGGTCTACATTATTCAGGTATTATATCTGACAACGCTATTTATCAATTCATATTCTGATCTAATACTATAAAGCTGTAGAGATTGTTTTATTGCATTGTTTGTATTTATTGTATGTTAAACGCGCTAATCTCAGGAACTACTGGACAGATTTAAAAAATATTTTTGGGTGGGATGTCTCATTTATCAAAAAAGACCAAAACTTCACGCTGGGACGGGAGGGGAGAGAGCATACTCAAAACAATATGTATATTATAGTAACATAAAAAGACTTAAAATAATACTACTCAAACTTTTTTATTTTAAATTCTTTTTTTTAGGAAAAAAGTTAAGATTACAATTAAAAACTAACAAAATACTAATAGACCTATAGTTGACTGGTAGAGAATGCTTTTGGCATTAATTTCGCCATATGTACAATTTTATGTTTCGTGCATGAAGTTTTATATAAAGATGATATTTCATCTCAAAAATCTCAATCAAACCAAAAATTTGCACACGGGCGGGACTCGAACCATCAAATTTCTGGCTATCCGAGCCAAACGCTCTACCAATTGAGCTACTGACTGACGGTGTCTGTCCGACCTTGCGAAATTTGTGGTCTCTCATGGATACGTCATTACGCGTGACGTTAAGCGCCATCTACCCGTCTTGTTTATGCAACAGTAGCCCAAGTATGATAAATATGCCCCAAGTTAGTATGGTGGTTAAGTTTAAAAAATGTACAACTGCATAATACAACAGGTCACCTTGCAGTGTTTTTGTTCGCGTTTAAATCACGTCACCAAAGGAGCGTTGTAGAGGTTTGTAAAATTACAGAATTATATGCGAACTAACCATAAGTGTATATGTAGGTACTGACTTCAAATAACTGGCTTACAGAAGAATTTCATCAGTTTTAACACCATAGTATACTATCAAAATTCAACCATAACTGAGGTAATTTTCTTTTTGATGGTATAAGAAAATATCAACCGATACTAGCTAACAAACTTAACGTTCTTTTTGAAGCACGGAGATGCTCGTGGTAAACCACGAGCACCCTATGTTGCTTAACTTCGATATCACTACCGAAGAAAGTACAGTGGTCAGCACATCAGGTTACCCAATTTCGTTGCAAACTAGCCCGTATTACAACTGAATAAGATACCGCAGTGTTTACCTTGACGTGCTGTTGTCTGTACATTGTTGACAGTAAACCAATGTTCAACTTGTGAAAGAGTATTGAACACATATCGATATTATAGGGGCAGCTCTAACAGCCTCCTCAGCGCGGTCGCGGCGAGGTTGGACACGGCCAGTGTCATTATGCGGCACTAGATTCAGGTTCAACTCCCCAAAGACACCAAAAATAATTATAATCACTTTTTACTGACAAAGTTTTTAAGAGAAAATGTTACTAACACTTACGGACATGTTTCTGAAATAAATACATTTTATTTTATTTATTTATTTATTAAACTGTGTGTTTATTAAATTGTCGTACCCTATTTTACAAAAAAATGATCAACCGATAAATTAAAATTGAAATTAATAATAACGGAAGTACAAAAGTTGTGAACTAAGCAGTGCGTTTTTGCCGAGTAATATTTTTATTGCAGGAATTTTGTATTTAATTTTGAATTTTGGTTGCATGAATAAAAATATAATAAAGTTATTTTTTTTCAAATAGCTTCAGTAGTTCCTGAGATAAGCTCGTTCCAACATACAAACTCTTCGGCTTTATTATATTTATATATTTATTATATTTAAAAATAATAATAAACATTACTTATTTTTGCAAATAATTATTGTTTATTATTGTTAAACTACATCAGTAGGGATATTACCATTTATCGATATTTTTACTGTGCTGTGAGTTACATCCCTAGTGATGCGTATGCAAGCGAACCAAGCAAATTGAACGCGGTACATTGCGTACTAACATAACAGAATTGTTAGAAATATGCGAGGACTGTCATCAATGAATTTTTTTTTTTAAATTTGTGCAACGAATCCGCTGTTATTTGAAATATCATAATTAAGAAGTGTTTTTTTGCAAATAATGTCGTAATAACTACATTTTATGACTCTCCGGTGAAAAGATACACTTCCTCTCTCATTTTGTATGACCTGGCTTCACGCTCTGCAAGATATTATAGCACAAGACGGCATTTTTGTCAAAAAATAATGCAACGCTCTTGTCACGCGACTGAAGTAGGAACGGCTCAATGCAGGCATATGCCTACAATGCTAGCACGCTGCCGTACTGACCGTGGCCATTCTAACCTTATTCATTTTTTCTATGGTCTTATTGCTTCTTTTATTCGACATTCATCCAACTGTTGCACCATTTTACCTCATAAGTTTTCGATGGGATTGAGGTCGGGGCTTTTTAGTGATAGTTTGATTAAAGAAAGCTCTCTTTGTTCATTGGTCCATGTTTGTACAGCACGAGCATCATGGACTGAGTTGTTGTCTCGAATAAATCTAATGTTTTTATTTGGATAAAAGACTTTAGTAGTTGGAAGAAAAGTATCTCCAATAAGTTCCTTATAATACATTGAATTCATTCGTCCACTTATTTCGACAAGTTCACCGGGGCCTTCATTGCACATCCATCCCCAGATTCCAAACGTAATACGACCACTTCGTCGATTAGGCAGCACATTCTGTTCCAAGTATCGTGTGTTTTTGGTTGCCACAAACTTAATCGACCATTATCTGATGAACAGAAAACCTTTTCATCCATAAAAAAAATGTTTTAAAAAATTGTAGTTTGGATAATTGGCCGCAAATTGTAGCCGCTGCATTTTGTGCCTTGGTGTGAGAGTTGGTTTTCTTGCCGGTATTCTATTTTGCAAACCTCCTTCTTTTAATCGTTTTCTTATAGTACTACTAGATACTTCAAACGTACTTGTAAACTGTGTAGTATTAATAAATTTTTCATTTCGATCCTTATCTATAATAGTCCATGTCTTGGTTTCTTGTTGTTACACGCGGCGACCAAATGAAACATGATTATTCAAAGTTCCTTCGTTTTGCCATCTTCCTAGCCATAATTATATACAGTATTTCTCTGAAAAAAAAACCAGAGTAGGTAATGTGTATGAATAGTTGTTAAATGTTTTTAGTGTTCATCACCATAAAACTTCGGGCTATCCCTAACCTTATCGGCGACGTATTTTACGGATAAAACATCGTTCTTTAGCTGTATAAATTTATATTTTATTTCAGTATCTATACGGTAACTCATACTACATAATACTTTTATCTTCATGATTAATAATCCACTCAATACCTGAAGTACGCTGCTTGCCTGAATTTATTTATCGTATTACACTTTCATGACAGTGATTACAATACTGAAAACTACAAAGCGTTACAAACTGTCAGCGTCATCTTACTATAATATAAACTATGAAGAGTTCCTATTTTAAAATAGTATTTATTGTTAAGTTGGGACTTCCTTCTGCATTTTTCCTTGATTTCTTAGATATTTAAGACCGACTGCGTAGATACATTTGACGTTATGAGTGTTCAGATATTATTGGTTAGTTGTTTGGTGTGTTGTTACTTCATTTATAAATAAAGTAATGAATGTTAATATTATCAATGGTAACTTGTATTGGTCACTTTGTATGCTCCAATATATCTGACGGTGACTGTACGTTTAAAAACAGTGTGTTTTTAATTATCGGATCGATTTTGCAGGGAATTGGAGCGAAGTGCCTGGACACGTCATAAAATTGCATTATTTCCGAGTTCCGCTCCACGCTTGCGCCGGCCGGCTCGACAGCTGCGTAACTAGCCGATAGTATAAATCAGATTATAATCCGCTTTTTGCGGCCGAAACTAATACCCTGTCTTTCGAGATCAATCCAAGCATCAAAAAAACATTTTTAGGGTTCCGTAGCCCAATGGCAAAAAAAGAAACCCTTATAGTTTCGTCAAGTCTGTTTGTCTGTCCGTCCGTATGACACAGTCACTTTATTCTGTAACTTTTAGCATCACACTGTTGAAATATGGTGTAAAGACGAATCATGTAACCCCATTACGATTCTTATACAAAAAATACAAATAATGATATTCAAGGGGGGCACCCATACATGAAACTAGAAACGAATAAAAATTGTACGAATAACTTTGTTATTCATACAAACAATATGAAAAACAAAGTTATACTAGCTGTCGACAAAATATTGTGGTATTTAAGCTAAGTGGATTCCCTAATTCAATTTAAGTTGGCACGGAACCCTCTCTGCGTGAGTCCGACTCGCACTTGTCCGGTTTTTAGTTATTATTCTAACTTAAGAAATTTCCAAAATTTAACGGTCTACTTCGAAGTAAAGTAAAATTCATTTTGTATAAAAGTAAGAAAATAAAAAACGGCTAAATCGGTGCACCCGTTTAGAAGCAACAGAGGCTACAGAAAAACTCACACACATAAGTAGCGGTTAAGTTTAAAACACCCCTCTTTTAAAAAAGTATTGTTACAAAAACCCAGCTTCATATCTATTCAAATATTTTAAGGCTGAAGAGTTTTTTGTTTGAACGGCTTAATCTCAGGAACTACTAAACCGATTTAAAAATATGTCTTTGTTTTGGATAGCTTTATCGAAGAAGGTTTAAGCTATAAAACATCACGCAGCGACGGGAGGGGAGGAAGCAAACTTAAAACGCGTGGACGAAGTTGCGAGGGACCGCTAGTAAGAAAATGTTGTAGTCAAATCGAGCAACATTGACTACAAATAATAAGTAAGAAAATAAACTATACGAAAGGGTTATACGTGACGGTAACTAAGATTGTATCATAAGATCGTGTTTTTGCCGTTTCCGTTGTGTCGGCTTATAAACAAGGACTTCGGACTTACCAACCGATCACGAATAGATAAATAATGTCTGTCTGTAATATTTCCGACATCATTCGGTCATTGGCATTGTGGATGTTGGTGTGGTGTGAATTTATTAGTCTTTACTTTTTTTATTTGTATTACAAAATCCTCAGCTCTTAATGGTACTCGTACTAACATAAATAATTACTAGTGAACTGAATAACATAGATTCATATATAATATCGGCACGAGTTTGAACTGCCACTTCTTTTATTTTCTTGTTATTAAGCATTTATTAAATATCATTATATTCTATTCAAACATTATAAGTGCTTAATAATGTGACAAGATTGGTTCCTCAATACTAAATTACTGAATACTGAATTGTGAACTTAAATCATCAACAACACTGTATTGATTGACATCATACATGTTGTAAAGTAGCTTCCAATTCCCCTTCTTAGAACAAAGTTTTTAAGTAATTGATCCATCTTAATCTCCGGAATACCAGATAGAATACTTGCAACATCAAACTCAGTTAGTCCTATACTGCTCAATGATATCTTCTTTCTCTTTCTGTTTGGGTTCGTTGGCGGTACAATGGTGCTTTTAAATATCTGGACCAATAGAGATTGTGATTCCAAGGACAGAGTCTCACTTGTCATTTCAGAGATTTTTACTCGTGAGAGTTAATGAAAGTTAGTAAGCATAATCTGTCAGCGACTCAGTGTATTCCGTTTGAGTTATCGTCTCTCCCATAGTTGAAACATGGGATGAAGCTCCATATATCACGTCAATTTTGGGGAATATTTGTGATAACAACAGATTAGTTTTCTGACTCTGATAAGACATAACGGCGACCTGAAGTTTGATCCAGTTCATGAACTTGTCATTTCATGAGGAGAAATATTCAGAAAGAAAGTAGAGGACTTCCTTGGAGTAAAGGTCTCTTGGATCCGTGTCATAGCTGAGTTAGCTCTGAGCTAGCTCTTCCTTCTGAATTTCCAGTATTTGGTCAGTATCTTTTTCAGGGGTTTCAGATTTGTCTAGAAATGAGTCATCTGCATCTTCGACCTTCACATAATCAAATTCGTTATCATCCCATTCAGTTTTGAGCCACTCTTGTTTGTTCGCCTCTATCTCTAAATTAATTTGTCCCTTCACGCAAAAATATCTGGATAATAATCGTGTTCTTTATTCCGCATAATATTCTTTAATTTCATAATTGTCGAGATGCAATGAGTTTATTTTTGTACAAGATTCCGATATTTCAAATAGAATTTCTTTATTAACAAATGTAGAGATAAAAATATTATTATTCTCTGTTGTTTGGGAATTGACTTGTTCTGTAAACTGATCCAAGGAAATATGTAAGGTATAAATTTGTAATTTTTCCCTGCTCACTTTCTGAAACGAGAAAAAGACAAGTATACAGGAAACAAAATATTAAATCTAAACACGCGCAATCGTGCAGCACAGGGTAGTGGGTTACATGGCGGAGAGAGCGATCTAACTTTTTAAAGTACCCAATCTTGTTAAACTTACGTAATAATGGTGGTAGTTTTCCTACTCTTATGAGTAAATTGTAATAATAATAATATACACACAAACCACTCAAGCACTCAAGGTTAAGTGCACTGCGCCAATCTACACGAGCCCGCCTTTTTTTCCTATTCGTAGAAGAGGGATCCAATGGCAACAAAGATTCCTTACTCAATATGTTAATGAGAGATAGTTTGAACCATACCCGAAATCATGTCTAGTATAGATTGATCTGAGTATGTAGTTAATATTCTAGACTCTAGGTTATTCATACGCCGGCACAATTGGGAATTTCTAGATTCAAAAGTTAGGATACGTGAAGCCCCAATGGTATAACGTAAGTTATCCTCGGTAGACTGCGTGTCCCAACCGTGAAGCAAAGTCATTGGTACGACCGCAGTGTTTTATCACTGCAAGTATTGGCAAGCTCAGTGCCGACGCCCGCGCACACCGCACCAATGCCGAAGGTGAAAGTCAAGGCCGCTGTGATCTAATAGATGCTATACATTATGTAACCAAGCAATTATGATAGCTTGTACACTCATCGTCGTAATTCGCTGGACAGTTATTTTGTACAGAGTCAAAACAAGCTAGTTTCTTTGCAATAGATTTGTAAGCTGAATAGACGAATGGTTTGTTTGGAATGGTACTTAAAAAAGTGTACGGTCAGCGCTGAAGCTGTACTGCACTTCAAATTTCTTTTAATAAAACATACATACAAATAATTACAAACACATTCTTGCGTTAACAACCGCAGTAGACAAAAGACTGTGTCGCATTTATTAGCGCCCATCTCAAAAAATTTGCAAACAATTACATGAATTCTGCTATTTTAATTACAATACTATTATTATTAAATAACTTAAACTTGTTTTTGTGATACTGGGATGTTAATGACTGTATTATACATAAAAATGCTGTAAACATTCTTCTAGGGGCTTCGGCTCCTGTGAAAAGTCCTTCTATTATCCTATTGAAACTTTTTTTCTTTTTGAATTATATGCTTTACAGGATGAAAACATACATTCATTTAGATTTCTAGAATCCTTAAATAACAAAAATCTCATAAACATCATGGTTACATTTAGGCGCGCAAAAGTCGATTAGCCGCGGCTAGAGTTGGGCAGGTAAAAAAACAAAATGGTAAGTAATGAAAAATATGGTAATTTATGGTAAAAATGGTAAAATACTCGTAATTTACCAAATAGACCGTAAAATATTCAGTTGCTATATTTATTTATTTTATAATTTGTGCATGCTTAAAGCTTTAATCCAAACGGTTGTTGGCGGTGTTGATGGTAGAAAACACTTCAAAAATTGATTATTTTTTACGTTACTAGGGTCACCATATAAAACAGAAAACAAATATTCGTGCGCGTTGCGTGAATTATTAAATGGCATTTAACGTTCGCGCTCGCTTCTCGTCTGGTTATTGACGAAACGTTCGAGGAAATATTCGTGCACGAGAGCTGACGCGAGCTTGCTGTTCACATTGATGTTCACACATCATCATCATCATTATCAACCAAAAGACGTCCACTGCTGAACATATGCCTTTCCACAGCGACCGGTTGTGAGCGGTCTGCATCCAGTTTGGTCCTGTCGTCTGTCCATCTTGTCGGTGGACATCCCACGCTGCGCTTTTAGTCGAAGGGTTTCCAATCTAGAACTTTTCTGCCCCAGCGGCCATCAGTTCCCTGCTATGTGCCCTGCCAAAGTGCCTGCTGCCACTAGAGCTTACTGATTCGTAGGGATATGTCCGTTACCTTAGTTCTTCTACGTATCTCCTCGCTTCTGATTCGATCACCGAGCATAGCCCACTCCATTGCTCGTTGTGTGATTTTAAGCTTTTTTATGATGCCCATAGTTAGAGACCACGTAACGGATCCGTATGTCTTCACTGGTGACATACACTGGTTGAAAACTTTCGTCTTCAGACACTGAGGTAATTGACACGAGAGGACGCTCTTATGCAGTTTCCCGAACGCTGCCTAGCCGAGTTGGATTCGTCAATTGACCTCTTTCTCAAAGATGGACCTATCTAATTGGATCTTTCATCTAAGGTAGACGTACTCGTCAACAACTTCAAGAGTTGAGTTTCCAACGGATACTGGAGTAGGTATAACACGGGAACTTGACGTAATTTTCGTCTTTTCCATGTTTTTTTCAAAGATGGGATACTTGGTCGAGCATAGTGCCAAGATCATTCAGCGTCTTTGCCACAACGACTATATCATCGGCAAACCGGAGGCGTGTTATGTATTCGCTATTGACGCAGATGCCGAATCCTTCTCATTCCAGGAGCTTAAAGGCGTCTTCCAATGCCGCTGTAAACAGTTACGGAGATATAACGTCTCCCTGTCTTACACCTCTCCGCAATGGAATCGCCCTCGTATTTTGTTCCTGTACTCGGACCGACCATGGTGGCGTTGTTATACAGACACTTTAACACCTATCGTCTATGTGACACCACTGAAGAGGCCTAAGCACCGCCCAAGTTTTGATCGAATCAAAAGCCTTCTCATAGTCCACAAACGCTAAACATAGGAGCATATTATACTCGTACTTCTCGGACTTCTGTATAATTTGCCTTAATAGATGTGGTCTATGGTACTGTAGCCTTTTCAGAATTCGGCTTGTTCGGGAGGCTGGAAGTCATCAAACCTACGTGCGAGACGCTTCGTGATTCACACTTGCGCGAGATTAATCATAGCATTTGTTGTACATGAAGATGCCGAAGGTTGAATTAGTTGTGGCTTGCGCTCTGCAACTCGTTAGTTTAGTTAGTTATCTTGAGTAAGAAAGTGAAAAGGAACCGGCGACGCAGACGATGGTGAGGTGAATGATAAGCTTAGCTTTTAGGTCAGTATGATAAGGAGGCATTTTTTTAAAAAATTGTACCCTTTTTCGTCATTTTCAGTTATTAAATTAATAACATATAAAACGAAAACTACTGGTTTTGATGCAACTTACACTGTAGGTACCCTAAGTAGCAATATATCTGATTGAACAAAAAATAATCACCTCGCTATGACTTCTCGTTTTCTAGAAATCCGTGGTGAAAAAAACATCAAAACACACATACACTTACGAAATTTTGAACACGTGTTTGGAACTTTGGAAGCCTTAAAAGATTACCCCACTCGAACATATAAAATTCTAACAATATCACATACCTTATAGGTCGAATTGATGACCTCCTTTTTTTAAAATAAACATGAATATGTTTTTATTACAAACACAATATCACTCATAAATTACAAAGTACAAAACAAAAATAAACCTTATAAATATATTTTTGTGTGATGTGAATCCAGCTCAAAAGTTTGTGTTCGTATTGGCATGTAAAGAAGTATCATCATGCTAAGACAGTAAAAATGAGTGAAATGTTATTAATGGTAATTTGGTAAAGGATTTAAGTATATTTATACATTAAGTTTTGTTAATTAAAATCATTTAAATATTTTCCCAGTCATCGGTAATTTTACCGAGTAAATTACATGTTTTTGGTAATTTACTCGAAATTGCGTAAATTACCGGTCACAAACCCAACGCTAGCCGCGGCGCAGCGGGCGGCGGGTGTCAAAAAGCAAGAGAATAATGTTTATATTAGGCTGTATGAATATACCTTCTCAATTTAAATAAGTTTATTTTTGTAATTAATTTCTAACTATAAACTGTTTTACAAATAGTCCCGAACGAGTATCATAGGGTTTCTTTTATGTTAGACCGTAAAATTGTGGTGATGTTCATGTTACTTATATTAAAAAAAAAAAAGTTATTTTTAAGATACGTTTAATTTCTGAAGGACGTGGGCCATTTTTGAACCTCCCTCTTTTTACGTCAATTTGAAACCAAAGCGACCTCTATAAAGCCATCATTATTGCATGGACTGAAAAGTGTCACCTTGTTCTCTTTGTCTCAAATCAGGGCAAATTGATCAAGGCAAATATGGGCAAGCTACGCGAAGCCTCCGTCACGCAGTTGCAGCTATTGGCCGTCTGAGGGATATTATTATCTATTGTTTTTAATTAATTAATAGTTGAGGTCGGTCGTTTATTGCATCTATGGCGGCGTAATCAGCTGAATAATTTCAATGTCAAGAGCGCGGTGGTCGTGTCGTGGTCGTGCTGAGCGCATGCTTGTACGGCCAATGGCCAGGAGGACGCATGGTGGTTGCTTTACTGGGGCGAGGCTTAACTGCATAAAAAGTTATTCATGCACGTAGTGAGCATTTTTGATACACATTCAGGCTAAGGTCTCGTAGCGTTAATTCACTCTTGCGGTTGACTATACTAACTTTGTCTCAGAAAACGACCTACACCCGTCTGTTTTATCGGATTGGTTATTTTACCATATCATCGATCGCGCATGAATTTTTATAAGCGGTAATACAGTATTCTGAATACATTAAATGGTGGTATTTCCTTCAAATGTGGCGACCATATTTAAAGAGCGTTGTCCGTTTGTCAGTCTATCTAAGTTTTTTTAACACCTAGACACTGTGTTCTTCTAGCTAAAGATATCTATCTACTCGTATTTGGAAATGAATTTAAATGTATATTTATTTATATAATTAAGACAACAAGGTCCACTGTGTTAGTAATTTAAAATGAGTTAATCTCATTATACGGTTGGCTAGTGCACAAACAAGCAGGATTACAGACTATTGACTATCGCACGCAGAATGATTTTGAGGCTGCCGCGTAGGCTGCGCTTAAGAAAAACAGTTTTCTTACGCCATGTGGCGTCAAAACCATCTGTGTAAAAATACCCAGGTTTAAATACCTGTCTCTACCAGCTGTGAAGACATCTTACTTGTCACTGAGTATATAGCTTGACTATGAATGAAAGTACATAATATTCTTCATTCGTTGGATATGACGTCAAATGCAAGTAGGGCACATAATTTTTAACTTGAAACTACCTAGTCTGGTAGTTTAAAGAGAGTTAATGAAATTCCAAGCTACTTATAATTCCATAGAAAACCTTTGTCATTACAATTGATTTGACATTGACATGACAGTGTTACGAGGTGATGAATTGCAGTCTAGTTGGCAGAATAAGGAAAATGTTAACATAAGACTCAGTTTAATCGAAAATGTTATACAGTTAGTTTATTTACTGTTCGACGAGTGACCCATTTAATCCATAGAATGGGCATTTGATAAAAAAATCTGTCGATTTATTTTGAAATAGGAGCCCCGCGACTTTGTTCACGTAAATTTTGGATTTCCTGCGGCCATTATTTAGATGCGTTTTTTTTTTAAATTTCATATCTTTTCAAGAGAAGATTCAAACTCGTGTGTATAAAATGAACACATTTATTTATATAGGTAGGCCTCAATACAAGATTAATATCTAAGTAGAAAATCTGTGGCTTACTTTATACAGGCACTAATATTGCATATTTTTACTTAAAAAAAGGGTTATTGTGACAAAACTGTAAAAACTAGACATATGGTATCGCGGACTTTAATGTAGATATTTATGTCCTCTATAGAATTGTAGTACATCACTTTGCTCTATTGTCAAATAGTTTAGGCAACATTCGCGATGTAAAGATTTTCCTTATACACCTTCGTTCATTTTACTGAAGTTTCATACGGATCCCTAACGTTTTTGAGTATTATATTACTTTGTTCAACACAGATAAGCATCATCATCATCATCATTATCAGCCAAAAGACTTTCCACAGCGACCGATCACTAGCGGTCTGCATCCTGTTTGATCCTGCAATCTTTACAAAGTCGTCTGTCCATCTTGTTGGTGGACGTCCTACGCTGCGTCTTTGGTCGAAGGGTCTCGAATATAGAATATAGAATATGAAACTTATCTGCCCCAACGGCCATCAGTTCTTCGCGCTATGTGCCCTGCCCTTTGCCACTTTTATAAAGCCCATTTATCAGTTTACTCTCCAGAATAAAAGAAAACATATTTTTTGTATCTCTTTATTTAAATAAAGAAAATAAATATCCTTTTAGATATCCTTTGGACATTCCCACATATCGACATCTAGTCCCAAAGTAAGCTACTTAAAGCTTGTGTTATGGGTGCCAGACAACGGATATAATACTTAAATACTTTTTGTTTGTAAATACATACATGAAATACATAGAAAACACCCATACCAATACAAACAGACATGTTCATGCATACAAATGCAAAATAGTATTTTGCATTTGTATGCATGAAATATTGTTAAAACTAACAATGACTGTGTTTCTCAAGCAAAAGTGAAAAGCAAGGAAAAATGAATGATGAAGTGTAAAATCAGGAGTCAGTTTAACCACCAATGACGTTCATGATGGTCCTGCATCGTTGGATCTTTTAAGGGTTCCAACGTGTGCAAAATTTCGTAAGTGTTGTATTTGTATGTTTGTTCACGGATTTATCAAAAACGATAAAACATAGCAAGGTGATTCTTTTTTAGTTCATTAAGGTATGTTCCAACATAAGTACAGTGTAAATTTCATCAATCGGTCCAGTAGTTTTTGAGATATGGGTAATAACTAAAAATCATCAAATAAAAATATATAAAAAATAAACCGCCTTCAAAAAACAAATATTTAAGCTCAAAATAACAAATTGCCTTCTATTTGAGAAGAATCAAATTCATTTGGAGTTTTGAATGCGGTTTACTTTTAAAAAATATTTATTATCTGTCATAGTTGAATGCTTTAAAATATTTTTCGCTGGGTGGAAAATTATAGGCAGATAGATCAAATTACCCTAATAGTGAACAACGGACGTATTACAGGGAAAAAATAATTATATGGGCAAATGCGTGACTAGACATGTCAAGATCATCTCAATCACGAAGTATAGTTCACAACTTGACTTCAAATAATACAAATATATTTAACTTCAACAGTTAAAAGATATTTTTCGACACTCCATTGATAGTTGAATTGACTCTCCTAATACATATAAATATAAAAGATAAATATAACTGGCAATGGACTGTGCCGTAAAATATACCGTATAAAAATTGCTTCTTAATAATACATTTTCAACAAAAGCTATACGTTGTTCATAGCAAACTATAGTAAAATCACGAAGATCATAAAATCATAACAGGAATGATGGAAAGTACAAAATGGTCAATTTTATAAAATTAAGGTGGATTTATGGTTTCTTAGAAAAAAAAAGATGAACATACCCAAAAATACGTAAGATCGATATCAAAGACCTTGTCGTATTGTGCGTTAGTACTAAAAGTTTCCTGTTTTATCAAACTAATATTTATTGTTTTAACTTCTTGTTTGTCTTGAAACCTCTGTCGCCGCCTCGCCTAAACTAAATTAACTAACATACTAACTATATTAGTACTTTATACCAACTACCAATCACAGAGCTCCTAGCGGTGAAACCACAAATAATCATTCAGCTACGTTATTTTTCTAATTTCAATATACTAGTGTAAATGAATAAATAGTCCCCCTAGCCGATTTTGACTACGGTGGCCAGTCTTAACGACTTAGCGATACTAAATACTAGTATAAGATATAGATGAATACGTGGATGGAAATACGCTTTTTAGGTCGATAAATTCAATTACCGCTGTAATGTAACTTACAATGTAAATTGAAAAAAGGATTTAGTTTTCAGTAAATTCAGGTAGTTTTACGGTTCATTTGATCAAAACAAAAGGGTTGTACTGTTGCGTTCTGGAATAAAACAATAAGAATTAAGAATGGAGTTTCTAAACATTACTTGAAATAGAGAAAAATAAATTCTTCTACGTATAGCCAAATTAAAACTAGTATTTAATAATGAAATACTACTTTTATGTTACTACCTATTGCTGCATATTATCGGTGTAACGTCTAATATTATTGATACATTGTTCATTAAAAAACAATTGAACATAAAGAAGTCTAGTTTTATTTTTACAACGCGCGGCGCTTTAAGCAACCACCACGCGCGCTGAGTAGGTTGCAGACGGAATTAACTTATATTATTTATATGTAAATACTCAACATGCGGTGCTCTACCGTTAATTTTGGGCCTTATACAGCTCGTTTTGGAGTCAGGTTCCGTTCAGCAAGTCTCCTTCTGACGGTATCTGAACTTATCACCACTTGGCGTTCGTCACACAGACTTCTTTGAACTTTAACGGCGTTCAGGCGGCGTTTTCGCAAAACAATGAGTTAGATATAACGATCGTCTGCTGATGATGTAGCCCTAGTTATGCCTGTACCTAGTCGGCGATCGTATGCTACAGTATCTAGGTATCGTCTGTAAACCCGTTGTACTGAATATCTGTTGATGCGAAGTCTCCGGGGGATCTCAACCTGCGAAATGTCTTCTTGAAGTAGTGCTACAGCTTGAGCTGCTTCCTGAGGTGTCTTACCCATTATTACAAAAACTATACGCGACTGATCTAAACGATGAACGCGAACTAAAGAAATCATAAGAAAAATCTCATTGTATAAAAAGATGATGTTTTACTGACAGCTATAAGAAAATGTATCCGCAATTTAACATTACCCCAGAAGCAGAATAGTCAAAGAACTTGGTAAGAGCCCAATCCTTATAACTTTTTGTGCAATGTGTTACGAACTCCAGAATTCGTCTTACAGTTTTCAAAAGATAATGATCATTCTTGGCCAAGCTACGGTCAGTGATGAAACAAATTGCTGAATTAGTTCGGATACCTATCGTCTATCACATACATTGCTCTGATTCCAAAGTAAGTAGCTAATGAACTTGTGTTATGGAAATCAGAGACAACGGTGGTACCACAACACCCAACCCGAGACAATATATAATTGTATACTCAAAACAATTATTATTAACCTCAGAGATATTCACAGATTTTTTTGTTCGATTTTAATAGTTCTTAGCGAAATACAGGACTTTATTTAGGAAAGTTTGTCGTGAAGCGACAAATGTGAAGAAGTAGAAGGGATCTAAAAATGACCTAACCTCCAACTTGTCGGGAAGCGACAGGAGTCAAAGAGAAGAAGGTAAAAGAGGGAATAGAATTTATATTAAAACAAAAAAAAAATACAGTACCGATTCGTGAATAAATAAAAAAAAATGAGATGAGTTGATGTATGTATAAATGTAAGTAGAGTGCAGTGGGCGTGAGTTAGTGTCTTCAGATCTTCTAAAAGTATTGTCCTGGAGACAGCAGAGGGCGGCGTCGGAGTGCAGGGCCGACACAGCGGAGGTAGCAGCGACGCCGATGTGCAGCGGTGACAGGCGCCGTGAAGAAGTAACTCTCAGCAGTGATGAGGATAACGGGAACTATGTAGAAAATGTTATGATCAGTTGGAGTGCCAGAAGTACTTGGTCTCGGGTCCTTTTCCGAGAAGGAGACAGGTCCCTCCCCTAGAGCGAGGAGGTGTTACTGCAGTCTCAAATGGACTCGGATCCTCCTCCGGAAATGTGTCCGGTCCCTCCCCTAGCGTGAGGAGGTGTTTCAGTAGTCACCGGCGGTTCTTCAAGACTTCTTGAGGGAAAATGTAGAGTGTTAAAACTTGAAGTATATTTGGTGAACTAATAGAACCGTTCGAGCTTAGAACTCAAAGTAAGTAAAGGCTTATATAGAGGCCTGGGCCGTTCAAATTTAGATCGAGGTAGGTTCAAAAATAGAACATGAATACTGGTGGTTTACAGAGGATTAAACCCGAAAAAGTAATAAACTTTGATAGAAGTTGTCAGACTTTGAAAGATATTGACATAACAACCATGTCAATAAAGATAAAAAACTGTCAAAAATCAAGCAATTTACACAAACAATCTGGAAAACCAATCATCACCCAATGCAAGTAAAATTGCAAACAAAGGTAAAACACGGCTATTTTTACAGTATTATGTACAGAAAAGTAGAATAACAGAGCTTTGAAAGTTTGACATTTTTGGATTCACAATAAATATTGTTCAAAAAGGATTAGAAAACAACAATAATCCAAAAATACAGAGTAATAGTATAAGAAGAGTAGAAAGGCAGGTAATGCCTATAGTTTAATGTCTACAGTACGACTTTTTAGGGAGAAAATACGAACTGCGCTATGGTAGATAGAATCTATGATTAACTCTATGTTCGTGTTTACAGCAAATGAACCAGCAATCTTTGGATGGAAAAAGGAAATGAAAGCATGGAAAAACAAAGATAATGTGATGAAAATGTTAATGTGGGTCCGATGAATATTAAATATATTAAGGTACTCAATTTATTACACGTAATACATGTACATCGGTACAAGTTTAGCATGCATTATACTTCTCTTGTTGGTAATTAAGGTACATACTAACAGAAAATAAGTCTACTCGATGCTCTCCTCCAATTTGGCCAATCTTCTATGGCCAGAGGTCAATTGCCTATTTAGCACTTTCAAGTTATTTTTCTATTTTATGTTTGAGCTCTCAATCTTCACAGACGTTACATTGCAACTGGCAACCTCCAAAGCCCTTTTTTATTCGACAATGACAACTGACTATTAGAACGCGGTGTTCCGACACGGCTAGACGGGGTATTAAGTTTTTATTCTTATTAAGGAATGCATGTTTATTACATACAACGTTCTGTTTTTTTTTTCAATTATTTTCTTATCTGTTTTATTGTTTTGTATGTTCCTCAACTTATTATATAATAGAATTTACGTTTGTTTTATGAATGTGGTCAAAAAGTCATTGAAAACTTACGACACAATACACACATGCCCTTGTGACGCAATACGAGATATGGGCATTTTCCTTTGAACTTTATACAATTTATACTTCCGATACCATGATCAATTAACTTGCGTCTTTCTGGAACATTTCGAGTCCTGCTTACATGCCTCCGGACAATCTATTATTTATCGTAAGTTATTGATACTCACGTTTCCGCATATTACAGGATCAAGGTCGTCCCATATCAATCGCAAAATACATTGATTGCTTTAAAGCTATAACTCAATTATATCGTAATAATAGCACTGATATTGCAAGCAATAATTATCCAGCTAAGCGGCTAGACAACAAAATGACGAACAATACCCAGAGGAAGTATATTTCGTGATAATGTTTCGACTTGAAGGGGTTTTAAACAAATTGAGTAGAGTCTGTGCACAAAGAAAACCGGCGTGGGTATAAGTGGTTTCCTCATTCTAATGTGATTAATCAAATAAAATCACAAGCTAACAAGAAGTGATGTTTTCTTGTGCCCTGTTAGTATGGATCCTTATTATAAAATACGGTCCCATCCGGAAGAAAGCATAAAACTTTGCAATACGATAGTAGCTTTCATATGTGTGCTTCATACATATATATGGTAACTCGCTAAGAAATGAGATCTTTTCCCCCGCCCCTTATTTCTTCCCCATTATAGTTTCAATCCGTGACAATGTTTCGAAGACTTTAGTGGCTTCAGAGCATATCTTGTTTTCTAAAAGGACGTTGCTCCCATTCCACAAAATCCTGATACTGTGTCACAGATTGTGAATGTATAACAACTAACATGACATCTCACTTGTCTGGACCGAGGGACCGAGCTCGTGAATATTATGAACGATTTTCCTGTTCCGCACGATATACCTAATTTATTCATCTTTTTTTTTATATTACCGTATAAGGAAGAAAGAAGTTTCTTTGAGTTTCGGTTTCGACGGAGTTTCGGCGTAGACTCTGGTACTGCTGGACTGAGTTTTGCCGTAGTCTTCTTTTACGGACTGACGTACACTCAGAGCTCTAATTGTTTGACTTTTTACTTTCACTTCTTCTTTTTCAGTGCAGCCTCATTAATTGAACCGCCGCCCTAACCGTTCTATCGTACTAATTTTGTGGCATTAGAAAGTGAGAACCTTAGTTAACTTCGAAATATCTATCATTTATTATCATAGTTTTCCAACGCCATTAAATTTCATTAGGTTAATTTATAAATTCAAACGGTTTTCCTTCCTCTAAGACTTAAGTAGCAACTTGTCTCCACTTATTTAAGGTAAAGTCTCTATCAAAACTTACGTAAGTAGCTTTCAAAATACTTGAACATTTCTTGCAAATCAATAATCGTTTTTATCGTATAGCCTGTTTGTCTGTTTGGGTAAGTTCGAAGCATATCGAATTTACTAGAATAAAGTCACTTTTTTGCCACCAGTCTGCTATTATTTTTGAGATCTCCAGAAAGGCGATACTTAAGCTGCCAAATATTATTAAAATACACGTGAAATCACTTCAGACTCTTCAGCTCCCCAAGTATATATACACTCAATAATAACAAAACAGTTATATTAAACACATGCCGAATTGTTAGAAAGTGTTTACAGGTAAATGAAAAATCTAAGCTGCACACACTCAATACAAATAAATCACATTCACAGACTATGTAAAACTAGTAATGAGGATACAATTGACTCCTACAAGTATAACCACGCTGTTGTTTCTTAAATAAGAATTGAATATAACGGGCCTAAAAATAACAATTATACATCTGAAATTCTCTAATTAAAAAAATCGAAAAATCCTTTAATTAAGCGCTCGAGATACTGCCAAGGCCACTTTATTCGTTAAGCGAAAGTGAAATCGATAAAAAAGATTTAACGTGCTTCACTATAATTAAATACTACAAGAAAGATAAGAAACATACGAGAAGAAGTCCAAAAGTCTGTGGAATGTGTGTCAAACATTTTTTAGTACTTATGTATTCGCGAACACATCTTTATTCGTTTACTAGTAATCGGCTTACTGTGAAGTCAATCGGGAAGTTAAATGCAATTACGGAGCAAACTGACTTTCGTGCTGAGCTATAGTTCCTAAATAAGTTGGAAAAATCAGTTTAAAGCATCTGAATTGACATGGGAGCTGTTTATGGTATTTGTTGCCGTAGAAAAACGATGGGTCAAAATGAAATTGGACTCTTAACAAGTCTTAACATCCATTCATTAATTGGACCCTAGTCGCACGACTGCGGTCACCTCTTCGGAAAGTATTGATAAACTTGTTCTGGAGGTTGCTAATTTGAAAAATAGTCCGCCATCTGCATTAGACTATCATATACTAGTATTTGAAGACTCTGCGTGACTAACTTATTTTGACAAAAGTCAGTGCAAGTTGTGTACCCAGATTTCTCACGCACAGCAAATCGACGCTGCTAAACACTTTATGGAGCTGTGTCGTTATGCATTCACCACGATTCTGGAGTAAGTTGTGACTGAAGGAAAGATGGGCTCATCAACTAAAACCCGAGTAAAACAAAACCGATGCCTTGCAATGGTTAAGAAAATCACTCGACCCCATAAGAAATACAAGGTATCGAATCGGCCGGAAAGTTGATTGCATTATTTTTTTGGAATTGTGACGGAATATATTCTGTTTACAGAATAAAAATACCTTTAGCTTTGGAAAATAGAAAATGTCACTAACTTCTAGAAAATGATTAAAATTTTGTTTTTAAAGAAAACTGCGGATAAAATCTTAAGTTGTGCTGCTTTTAAAAAACTACGCTTTTGTCCACACGAGCAAAATTGCATTGGCTGCCATACACAAGTGTGGGACCAAGTATATTGTCCATCTACCATCCAATGTAGATTGGACTCATAGCCATAATTATTCATTAAAGAAAATGCAATGAGTTAATGGTGTAAACATTTTCGGATGAAAACACAGTGTTTGTCACATTATTACATTTTGAAAGCAATGAAAGTTGAAAGAAAACAGTTCGGACTCGAGGGTGATCCCATTTGAGTGATCAGTGAAATGTACGAGCTAGTGAAATGAAATTTGAATGAAAGTTTTTTTGTTAATTTGGAAAGAGAATTACGAAGTCAGGTGTGTATTAAGCTCGAAGAGACAACCCTTTCATTCCGCGAGAGTTTGGACTTACCCTCGAAGTTCCTTGATTAGGATGGAGCGGATGGACAAACCAAACGGTGAATATTCTGTAGGTAGCCAATAAATATACTATCTGGCATAAACATATAGATAGTCCATAATATATAACGATCAGGAGTAGAGAAACTAAGTGGGTTCCTTAATTAAGGCGGCTCATACATCACGGGTTGACAACACGTATGTCAAGTAATATGGGAAATACATCAGTCGGAACTAGTACTAGACTAGAAATCCAAAATTTAGTTATGTGTACCATATGCTACAAAACTACTATAGTAGGATGCAAGGTGTTTTTTTTTTATATATTAGAATGGTAAATCTTTAACGTTCAAAGAAAAGATTGATTTATTTTTCACAAAATAATTTCAAGTTTTTAATATCATGGTTCTTTACAAATGTTTATCGCTTTATCCCAGAACGTTTTTTGAGTCATAAAACTGATGATAAGTGTAAAGAAAATATGACAAGTTTGAGTTAAGCCGAGTAGATAGAGATTTTTACGTGTAATTAATTAGTCTCGGTTTTGGTTTCAGCTGAAACACGAAATGATATTTACATAAATGATTGCTGATAAATAGGTGCCGTTTTCAAATTAGTCGTATTGTAAATTGTTGGTTAAGAAACTTAAAAATAATATAAAACCCCTTGAGCCTGGCGAGAATAAATACATATACCTCCTGGCTAGGGCTAACTTCTGGACAAAAATCTTGAAAGGAGAATGAAAAAGGTTTTATCGACAACAAGAGCTCTGGTACACTGGTTGCGGTCAGCAGTCCGGTCAATAAAACGTAGCCCGCATATGGCAAATTTTGTATGGACGTCAGGTCCAGACAAAATCGACTGCGTGTGAACGCGTTTAACAAATCCCATATTCTTGACATAAAATACAAAGCAAAATAATTTATTTATTTTTATTTAAAACTTCATGCATATATTGACTTAATGCCTAAAGCATTCTCTACCAGTCCATATGTTAGAACAGAGAAAAATATATATACTGGCGGTGCAAGTAAAGTTATAGAAGCAAGAAAAGTAAAGAGAATAGCGATAAAGATAGATACTATAATACAATGATAAACATACATACTGCCTATAACTTATATACGAACATAAAAATCATTTAAATGTTAATAATTCATATAGGATGCATTGTACGTAAACCGCTAACATATAACAAAACTAAAGGGAATCCATTGGTTTAAATTTGTTGTCTTGCGCGCCATGCAGCGACATCTAGTGAAATGATAGGAACATACCTTGCTATTGGAATATAGCATGGTATATACTACTTTTATGAATGAGGTTCGCATGTTCGCCCAGAGATATCACTACGAACACTCAACAACTTTAACTCTGTAAAGTCTACGTACTACACAGAGCTCAAATATTTCCTTAAACATTATACCCATACCAAAGTGGTTTCCACTTTTCGGTCTTGAATAAAATGAGAGACAAAATATCTAACACTCGTAAAAAGTGAAGTGGATTGTTAAAAGTGAGATGCAAATAAAATTTGTGGACATGAGTTGTTTGCCTCCAAGTGTTTGTCAGAAAAAAGTTGTATTATGATGTTATCCTCCCGCTCTATGGTATGTTATTTATTTCCCTCCTTTATTTGGTAATAATAGAGAATAAAGTAAAGATTCGACTGCAACATTAACCAGTGAATGTATGGCATATCCTAAATTATGGTAATATTTGCTAGACGGACAACCTAACAAAATATAGTATGCATCTATTAGGTTGCAGTACCCGAGGTGAACGACCTCGCTGCCATATCCCAAACTGTAGGGCGCGTCGCAGTGCACTCTGTTGCCATGGTTACCGGTCATCACGGGGAACGTTTATTTATCACATCAGTATTGTTGGTGATCACTGATCATCTGATGAATGGCCGATGAAAGTTATCACTTGTTTGTTTTATTATTATTTCCTTACTGAGTACTCAACATTGTTCTAATGGCTTGCAATTGTTACATTCAGCAAAAATCTATACAACAGTGTGTCTATACATAGGTCTTATCTTAAGGGAAATAAATACAATAATATTCATTGTGCGTTATGTATTTTATTTAACGATAATATGAGTAAATGGGTCTTTTTAATCGTTAATAAATCTTGAAGTTGCGTCCCGAAAGCAGGATTGCATCAATTTGGTAATTCAAGTACTTTTAAGTTATTTAAAAAAAATGGTATGTCAATGGTCTTGTTTTAGTACTATAAAATGACTAAAGGATCGCAAAAAAGCTGTAAATACCTAAATACTTTCGCTTTTCGGCAATTACGAAGTGAAGCCATTTGATAGCGACTCTGACCGGCGTAAATTTCAGGAGTAAGGTAATATTTGTGATAATAAAAACGAAAATCTGCCATATGGTGGCGTTTTGGAATTGACCTCCCAAGGGGATGTTCCTCAATAAAATTCGTTGTGTAGTGGATATTGCTCGAAGTGCGGGCGGAAGGGAACGATGTATCGTCACCGTCAGTAAAACTCCTAAGTGCGAAGAAAGCAATTTATTCCGCAGTATTGTAGTACAAAAAATAGTGTGTGTCGGTGGACTGAACAGCGCAAGGCTCGAGCTCAGTGCCGTAAACAATTATATTACTTGGTAATGGAAAAACTAGATGCCCAAGACGGTAAAAACCAATAAGGTGCGTTCTAGAGACCCAAGAAAAAAAATCCAGTATTGTAGAGCCTAGATGCCCAAGAATGTAATGAATTCCTTTTACATACTCAAGAGTACTTAACCTACGGTAAAAAAACATACTCATTGCGACACTATAGGCTCATAATAAATAATAATAAATAATATATGAACGAACAAAAACAAAAATGGTTACCGATAAATTTTGAATCCACTGTCATTAAACGATTTATTTACATTAATAGTAACAAATGTTTTCGCTACTCCAATCGAAACTTTCCACGTGGCAACATAATTTCTACAGATTATTTCCTTTCATTTATTCAGAATATTATGGGAATATTTATGTATAAGATAAATAATGCCATTGTAGGGTCTAGAAACTTTAAATAAACCGCATACCGCTTTAAATAAAAAAGTTTTTTGAAGACCGTTAAGAATCTCATTTGTAATTTATTAAGGGGAGACTGTCATTTGAGATTGTGCATGATGTTGGTAAACGCACGTACGTAAACTGATTGGCATCATACACCGACTCCGGATGAAGCTGAGAATAGACGCAGTTAATTTCTTATTTCTTCTTCCTCTTACATACAGACAGGTCAAAGTGATTTGCCTCTTTTAAAATTTAGTAAAAACGGCCCAAAAAGTCATACTTGTTGGTGTACTTTTAAAATATAATTGGAAGCGATCACCCGACCATAAAAGGTTTTAACGATGAATCTCAATTATTATATGGTCATGATTGAAAAAACTTTATTGCTCCTTATACTCTAAAAAAGGACTGATGTTTCTGTGCAAAGGCTTTTATCGCTGTACTTAATAAATAAAAATATAATCTCACATAAGTTTGATACAGTAATGAGAGCTTAGGTTCATCGAAGTGTCGTACGTTTGTCGTGTGATGAGAAAATAAATTCGCATCACACGACGCATCCATGGTTCACTATTTTGGGGTCATTGATAACAAACAAGAAAAAAGCAAAACTAAGACATGACACATAAAAAATAACTTAATATCCACCTATTCAAAAACGAAACCATTTCCTTGCGGCAAGGAGGCTATGATGCTGGCTGCGTTACCCCGTTGGATAGCTATGCTGATCCTTTGTTCTAGGAACCAGCCAGCTATATTATTGGCTGTTAAAGAATTTAATTTTGGCGCAATTTTTCTAAACAATTTTGGCGCAATTTTTCTAAACAAAATATTCATTGATTGTATAACGTCTGAATAATATGAAAATCAATAACAGTTTCAACTAATCAATCCGGCAATTGGATTGGTTAACTTATAATATATGTGTACTACGACTACCTATGCGTATTTCTGGAGCATAAAATGTGTCTAAATCGGCTAAATGCACAACCATACATCAAAAGAATTATAAATGTTTTTTGGTTATTTTACTTCTCTTCCTTTAACACATTGAGCGCCATGGTGGTCACCGTTGACCCAATATGAAACAAACGAATGAAGCAATATTTTTCTATTGTGTCTAGTATCGTGGCAGTCAAAGCCTTAATTTGGCAATAGAAAAGATTTTTTTTTTAAATGCCTGAGCCCTTTTTTTTCATGAATTGTGGCACCTTCAGATCTTTGTTTTCTGATTGGGATAAATATTTTTTGTGTGTTTTATCGAATTCAATATCTCTTAGTCGTTTCTTGTTTCTCATTGTCTTGAACAGCGAATCTTTAGAGCGATGGTACCAATATTATTTCTTGTTATTAGTTTATAGAGAAAGAAGGATACCTACATTGTGATTTTTTTGAATGCGGCTATTTAAGCGTCTGTGCCATCCTTCCAATGCGTTCGCTGTCTAGCACAACATAATAAAGCTGGCGACTTTTTTGGGTGCCACTTCGACTCAAAATACCTACAATAAAGCACTTCATTTCTAAAATGTAGTGCCATACAGCGTGTATATCATTTGCTGGTAATAAAGTTTTAGTGGCACTCAACTGAGTAGTGAATTACGCCCTGAACTTGTCCCTTTCAATTTAAATTTTGGGAATGTTTCCTATCGCATCATTATAATGATCAAAATCACGAAAATCACAAAATCACGTGTTTCGCCACCAAAACTGGGGGCGAAACACGTGATTTTGCATTCATGATAACAATTTCAAATCGGATTTGAAAGTGCGGATTTGTACTCCTATTTTTTCTTTTTTACGTGACAATAACAGAACATACGTGGCTCCTTATTAATTCGGCAAATGTGCATCATATTACTGGTATAATATTTGTTGTTTTTTTATCCGAATTCGTATAAGTGTAAAATGGCTTAGGACTCGATCTGAATGTCCCGTCTGCGTAGTAAGAGCCCGGTGCTTTTATAAATTTCTTCCCTGTATTTGTTGCGAATATTATAATTTTATCTATATCATCATCTTCAATAATCAAGAATGATTGAAAACCTCTGGTATCTTGATTGGACTGGTACTACTGTGTATCAAAAAATATGTATCAAAAAAAAACGATAGATCTCGAGAAAAGTTTCTTGATACAGATTTTTAATGATTGAAATGATGGCATCAAATCTTCATCCTTTTGTCATTTTTCCCTTTTTTTATAGATCCTCAAAAATATTCTGAATAGGGCCTAAATCTGATCGTATCGCTTTCTTCAATATTGATTTCATTTCATTAACTTCCAATACAACAACATTTTGTATGCAAGTATGCGGAGATGCTCTCAATACTGTTTTCCTTTACTTCTCTATCGTAACCGATGCAGTGCATATTCACAACGCCATAATGAACTCACATTTTTGTTAGGTAAGTTTTTGTTCAATTTGTGGCTTTAATTGGAAGAATTTCAGTTCTTGTGTAACCTTTTCGGTTGGTAGTAGTTGGTTTTAAAAACTATTATTAATATAGTAAATTACAACTGCTATTTATCCATCTAAGGCAACAGTATATTCGAACTCACAATTATTCAAAAGTGCCCACATTAGTGATTTATATATTTCTGTACGATTGCGTTCAGTTTCTGCAAAATCGGCATATTATTATAAACGTAAAAAAAATGTTACATAAATTGCAAAAAGTATTGTACGACGTAGATAAATAGGCACCGTTCGGTGCGATGACTCTGCTGCCATCTTGTCACTCGTATCCGAAACTTTTACCTCAAGTGTCAAAAATTGTACTGTCAAACCACGGACAAAAATCTGGATTTTCGTGTTAAATTTTCCTAATTTATGTAATCAAAATGTATTGTTGTACTTGTATTTCTCTTTTCTAGTAATTATTACAAAGTCAACCAACGTTTCTGCTGCTATAAATTTCTTTCTCATGCTTTTCTTCTAACTGTATTTTTTTTATTAAGGCCTATGAGCTAAAGATACTCCTGAAGTAGCTGAAGAAATATTCTTTCATTCTAGTTGTTTCATCAGTTTAATAATTGTTGATGAGGTTGTAAATAGCGCTGCCATTGTCACTCCTTTATCATTGCCCAGTATATGTCGGTAGGTACGTTGATTGTTGTAGGTACATGACTGGTTTTCGATTCTGCACTTTCTGCAGAATTTACGTAATGCTAAGGCACAGACGTGCTTACATTGTGCTGATAGCTAAGATATGCCTTGCATTTACAAATTGCACTTTTGATGTTTCTATTGCAATCAAGCTTGAAAGACAGATATAAAAATAAAAAATAAAAATATTGTTTTCTAAAGATATTGTAATAGGTTTTCGATTCTGCACTTTCTGCAGAATTTACGTAATGCTAAGGCACAGACGTGCTTACATTGTGCTGATAGCTAAGATATGCCTTGCATTTACAATTTGCACTTTTGATGTTTCTATTGCAATCAAGCTTGAAAGACAGATATAAAAATAAAAAATAAAAATATTGTTTTCTAAAGATATTGTAATAGGTTTTCGATTCTGCACTTTCTGCAGAATTTACGTAATGCTAAGGCACAGACGTGCTTACATTGTGCTGATAGCTAAGATATGCCTTGCATTTACAAATTGCACTTTTGATGTTTCTATTGCAATCAAGCTTGAAAGACAGATATAAAAATAAAAAATAAAAATATTGTTTTCTAAAGATATTGTAATAACAATTAATTTTCAAAAAATGCTTAGGTACTGTTATCTTAACATCATACACATTTGAGATTTTAACTGAGCAACAATTTTGCCAGTTAATATTATTTCTTGTTCTTGTCTAACTGTGGCTGTAACATCCGAAACATGTCCTGACTCGAATAGCTTCAAATCATTGTTTTTTGGTTTTTACCATACTTTATAATTTTATTCATATTTAAAACCGTATTATATAATTTTAATCATTTTAAAATCATATTTACAGACTTGCCAGTTTGTGGCAACCAATGGATCTGGAAAGATTTTTTACTTGCACGGTGTCTTTGCTTTCGGGATTATAACGCCATCTACAGTTTCCGCGCGGGGCGCATAATAAGTTATTAAAAACGGGATATAATTTATTTTGAACTGGCGTTTTGCTTTGAGCATTAGCAGCCATAAAATCGTAAATTATTCATCATACACAAACCACATAGTTACTCATCAAATAACTAGATGGCGCTTATTAAAATAACAAACTAGGTTATTATGAATTTTATTGATATGAAGCCTCATTCAGACACATTGAAACCAAGGTTCAAAACTAGTTTCTAAATAAGAATAATGTTTCTTCTTTCGAAACTCGTTTCGATATAAGAATAAGAAAAAAATAAAACTAAGACATGCAAAAAATATTAGAATTATATATATCTTCACCTCGCCAGTTTGGAAAATTGAACCTTCATGTTTAGAAACCTGGGTGGAAAATAGATTTTTCACACTTAGGAAGGAAAGTAATTTAGTTTTAATTAGCATGGCATGAAGTGAAGGCATGCAGTATAAAGCTTAGGTCAAAAATAATAGGGCCACGTCATATTATTAAAATAGTTAACGCTTTTGATAAATTTTTGCTTATTCTTTGAAAAACAAGTGTACCTTTTATGATCTCTGATTTTGAGAGAGTACATATCTTCTTTCTTCTTTTTTATCGTGTTATATGTTTTTATTACTGTAAATCAACTGTCATTTAGTGCAAAAACTTGAGTTTTTATCTCTCGCTGAACTACCAAATACCTCACTATGACATCTACAACCACTTTTGAAAATATAATGGTTTTCCTCACAGTTGAAATGAAAAACGGTACGTTTAACTCGGGTGGAAGAACCCATTCCACTCTCGAATTTTTCGAAAAATCATCTCGAGTAAATTGGGTCACTTTCTTCCCTTGTATAACAATCTACTATTTCACCTCTCCTGTTCGGAAAGTTGAATTTTCATGTGTAGGTAGCCGGGTGAAAAATAGCTTTTCATCCCTAGGGTGGAAAGTAATTTAGTGTTAATACGATCAGATGTAGAGTTAAAGATAATCAAGTCACATCAAATATTAAAATAGAAGAGCTTTCCATATTGTTTTTTTTGCTTAGCTTATAATTTTAGCTTTTAGGTTTAATTGAAATATCCCTAGACCTAGATGTTAATGTGTATATTAAAAACACTAAGTGTCAAATAAACTATTTGAAAATAAAATCCAGTGCGTTTCTATTTGAAAATAGAACCCGTTTCCATACACAAGAAAACGTGTCCTTTTTGTTTTCCTGAAAATGAAGGATATAAATCAGACTACATAAATGAAGGTCGTGTTAAAAGATTTCTATAAAAGTTGAATTTTTGTGTTTTTTCGAGTTCCATACAAAATAGTATGTCCTAATTATAGTAGTTAAATGTTTTCCAGTACAGGCAGCAAAACAATCTAGTCTTAAGTGATGGCTGACTTCTGACGGTTATTTAACAAAAAGTCCTTGCGATGAGCATTCACAGGTCAAGCAACACTTCATTGTAACATTTAGATGATTACTTTATTATTTTACATTATCAGTTATATTCCATAATGGTATAAATTAAAAACGTGTGATAATAATTTATAAAATGAATCTAAAAATGAAAGTGTGTGCGCCTCTCGTTTCAACGCACACATTTAGACATGGCTATTAAAATTAATAAAATAATTAATTAGTATTTAAATTAATCTTAAAGCATTTTAATACTTTCACTTTTATGCCAACATTTTTTTTTAAGTTCTTAAAGACTACCTTAACGCCATCTAGTGAGAGATAAATGATGAGTGATGCTTATTAAGGAAAACAGTTACGAAATAATAACAAAGTATGTTCTTTTGTGACCTTTTTTGATGACAGTTGTAGTAAAGTTGACATCGGCATAAAAACACTGAGACCAAATAATGAAGAAATTATTTTGAAAGACAATCTTACTCGTGCATTAAAACTCGTTAATATTATCAAGGGAGATTTTCTTTGCAAGTTGCAGGATTGTTTATTAAATTTATTCATCTATTTTTATGTAGTTTTGTTCTTTTTTGTAGTGTTCTTGCTTACACATATTACATTTTTGAAAACACCTTATACCTACTTGAGCTAATATTGGATTTGTACGCCCAATAAATGTATTTTATTTTAAATGTTGTCCCTCCAACTGGTTTGTTGTTCTTATTTCTTTTGTACTGCAGCAGCAAAGCTTGGCAAAATCGTTGTGATCAAACCATTGCTTTTTAAAATATTTGTTAAATTTATTTACTTCTATGTCATAACATGTTTATAACCTGTAATTTTTGGAATTAAACTCTTGTGCTAAACCAGCACACCCATACCATTTGCTATGAGTAATTGAAGTACAACAAGAAAATATTATATTATTCTATTTTATTTAAAAATCATTTGCTTATGTGCAAGCGACCTGCAATTTCTTTTTATATGTATACTGTTGGGATCAAGACGTGGTGAATTTTAAATAAAAGATTGGAGATTGATAAAATAACGCTTTTTACTCTTAGCTCCAAAACTTTGACATTAAGACATTTGCCAAAGGCCAAAGGCAGAATCAAAATAAGCAAATAATAGATAATCAAAGAAGTACTTAATTCTAACTAAAAATTAAATAATAATAATCACGGGCAGCGGTTCTGGCTTCAAAATGCTCCCGGGCTTTGAAAGCCGTGCTTTCAACCACAAGTTGGCAACGGGCAAATCTTACTGAAGGCCCGTCGAATTACGAGTACTCCTGTGGAAGTTTTGATGTCAACTACTCGGACGATTCCATCTGATCCAGGATGGACAAAAACGATTCGTCTTAGCTTTTATTTTAAGTGCGGTAAGTTATCCTCTTTGCTTACCTCTTAGGTATCAATCTTCAAATTATCCCTGCAGAAACGCCACTTAATCCGTTGCTACAACTCGGAAACGTACTTTTTGCTCCATCCAGCCCAAAAGTGCTGTCTCAGCTGTTCAATTCTTTGAAAACGGCTCAAACGATTGATAGGATCTTGCTGGAGATCATGCGAAATCATAGGACGAGTCTCGGAAAACATTTCAACAGTCTCTATTTGTTAAGATTGAGAAGGCCAGGAGCTAGAATCCTCAACTAAATAATCAGGACCAGACCACCACATATCCAAAGATTAAAGGTTACTAATAGCTGCACGCGAGATATTATTATACCTGTATATTTATTTTTCTCTGTCCTGACCTATGGTTGACTTGTAGAGAATGCTTTTGGCATTAAGTCCGCCATATGTACCTACAATTTTATGTTGTGTGCATGAAGTTTTTTTTTTAATATTAGATCTGCAGGATTGTTATCAGTAGGAACATGTCTTCAGTTGAAATTTCCGGTCTTTTCTAGGATTTCAGCAAAGTGTTTGCGTAGGTACAAATGGCTGAAGTCTAGAAGGTAGAATGTTCTACCACCCAATAATATGGTAGATTGAGTCCAGGAGTAAACTCGATCCAGTGTCAACCTAAGAGAATTTTTGACTTTTCAAATAGACCTTGGAATCGTGGTTGGCTTAATTGGTGCTACTGAACTCGTGGCTGACAAACCATAACCTCATCGAACACATTAACGCTCCTGACATAAATAACATCAACAAGCGCCATATACGAGTTCAGATTCTTCCACAAAAATATGTAATTCTAAATTCTTGAATAAATCACAAATAACATGACGTGGTATACTCAAATCACAAAAAGGGTGGATTAGGAAGCAGGACAAGGCGATTAAACCAATAAACGTGAAAATGGTTTGATTATCAAAGACACTTTATCTGCTAGTCGTAGCAGATGAAGTGTCTTTTGTCGAAAACAAACACTCAAACTATCACTATGACAAAAAATCAGAAACAAAACAAAGTATTCGATTTATAAACATAAAAAATACATAAAAGTACAAAATTTACAAAAAGGTTTTACTGTCGCCAAAATGGCGCGCCCTGTTGTGGCAGCACTTTCTACTGTGGCGACTGTTTCTACAGTAATGAGGCCGACGCGCAGTATTCTTTGGCACCCTTTTCTGTGATTAAGGGCACCACCTTACGCACTGGCCTCCTTAGCGGGCCCTTGTTAGTTTGTACCTCCACTACTCGAGCTAAACCATCAAGACCCTAGTAGATCTGGGTTATTCTTCATCTAGGCCATTTTCCTCTTGGAAGGTTTTGGTCCACCAGGAGCACCTGATCTTTCTCAGACACGCGTTATACCAGTATTTCTTGGAATCAATGTGGGTAGGTACTCGCGTACCCACCGAGACCAAAAAACTTCTGCCGGATGCACTGCTTCAACTGAAGGAGTGCCCATAAAGAAGTGATAGGGTGTAAAAGCTTGCAGTGTGTTCGGCTTCACCGAGACGTGGGTCAGAGGGCGTGAGTTGACCACATCTCCACTTCCAACAGAAGGGCAGTCAGTACTTCTTCCTTAGGGGCTTTTTTTTCAATGTCACGGCGAGGGTCGCTTTTATTGATCGCACCAGATTCTCCCACGAGCCACCAATTGACGGTGCCGCCGGGGAATGGAAACCCACTCTATCTATTGGCCGGCTGCAAAGTCAAAAACCTCCTGGAGTTGGTTAGCTGCTCCTACAAAGGCTTTCCCGTTGTCCGAGGTTATTCTTAAAAGACAGCCACGGCGTGCTATGAATCTTCGCAGCGCCATAATCGCAGAATCGGCTAATAGGCTAGCCACAACTCCCAGATATACGGCTCGGTTGACTTTTATTTGGTAGCAAAGCAAAGCGTAGGCAACTGGTATAAAATAATTTCTTTTTCATAATCTATTTTAAAAATTGATGGATTCTAGAAGGGTAAATGGTTTTTCAGTAGAGACACGAGTCTCGTATAAGTCTCTTGACTTTTATTTGGTAGCAAAGCAAAGCGTAGGCAAGTGGTATAAAATAATTTATTTTGTGCCAGATAACTTGGTGTGAATTGTATACAACTGTGCAAAAGGTTTAGAAATTGTTTTAAAAGTGCCGTCGCCGAACACTTTTTTGTACGTTGAAATATCTTAATTGCACGAGAGCTCACAAATATTAGAATTTTGTCATCTTCTCCGTCATTACACTGTAAATTACACTGAAGTTTTTCGGGGAACTCGAAATCGCTTAAAGAACTGAACTTAATTTTGTTAATTTTATTTGCCTTTTTCTTAGATTATACAAACCTGTTTTTTTGTCACTGAATGGTGGGATGTTCTGCTGGTTTATACTTCCATCTTCCTCATCCCTTTTATTTAATAACGGCAACGGACTATCTTCGTAATTATGTTGAATGGGTCGGTATTCGTTGATCACTCTTTTGTTGGAATTGTCAAGACATATCGAAACCTCATTTTTGGTCAAATCACCTATACCAAGGTTACGGATGCATTGCAGATTAAACGATTTTCACACCGCCAATTAGAAGACCTTTTTTCATTTATGACTGCTAATGTGTATTATGGTCTTGAAATGACAAAACTTCCTTACCTCTCTTACTTGTAATAAATTTAATGTTATCTTGATTAGAATGTTCTCTAAAATTCATTTTATTTAAATAATAATGATGATTCACCGTGATGACAACAGATTGTAAAATGACGAGTAAGTATACGTCAAAATGGATAAAATTATTTGTTGGCGGTGGTATTATAATTACGTGGCCAGCCATGTTTTATAATAAATATATGCATTAAAACTTTTTTCTCCGTCACGTCAAGTGCTAGAAATTTGTCACACTTTACAACGTCATGAAATTCTTTATGACAGTATTTACATGTGCTGTCTTGCGTTGGTGTTGGTTTGTTGGAAGCAGCCTTTGCAGTAGATGTCACTACCTTCTGCTTATAATTTAAGGAGGTTGCATAACAAACTTTATCGTTATCGTCTGTGGGTTCGACGTCCATGGTGTCATGCGTGCGAACCTTGTCTATGGATTTTAGCGTGCGCTGTCACCATGAATGCCAAACTTCAAATGGATCCGTGACTGATGCGTGAGAAACTTTGAAAGTAACTCTAATTTAAATAAACGTGGTTCGTAATTTGTATGAGCAAAATCAACCCATTTTCCATGCATCAGTGGGGTCAATTTGATCAGGACATACATGTGATACAATGAAGCAACTCTGGCGAGGCGAGTAACTCCACGAAGTCTGTTATTTTAATGGTATGGACGCAGTTGCGCCCCATATAAGAAAGTTGGTGGAGTTCCTTGCTACCATCCAAAAATGCTAGCAATCTAGGCATGGCTTTCACTTCCGGTATGATAAACGTATCAGAAGCTTCGGCTGGCTAAACCAAGAGCGGTTTGTAGAGGTAGAGAGGTAGAGGTTTAGTAGGTAGAGTCGCCATGATTTCATTTGGGTCTTGTGATAGAGCCAAAAGTGGAATGACGGAGTCACGTGCGGCTCCACGGAGGCACATTGTACAGCCGGCCTATATTTTCCGTTGCCGTTCCGTGCCGTTGATCTAAAAGTTAGCCAGTCAGTGGGCAAACCAAAAAATATAGGTAATTTGACATCTGAACTTACCTTCGAGCTATTTCTGCACGCTAGGTCACTTTTGACCTCCGCCAACTTTAGAATAGCGCTAGGTTTTTCAGGTTGTGCATGTTTAGATCAATTGCAATTGTGTGCCTGAAAAGAGGAACGAAAACCTTTTAAGTTTTAAAAAAAATCTGCGATGCTATCAAATCCCCGCTGACGTCCGATACACAAGTACGCACCGTCCGCCGAGTGGCTAAGTTGAATCCCGATTCAAAAAGACCACGCAACATTTTAGTTACTCTGCTATCAGAGCACCACCGAGACGTGCTGATCTCCGCTTTCAAGAAGCACAATCGAGATAATCGGAACAACCCCCTGAGCTCCGCTGACATAGACATCGCTGGCGAGAAGCAGAGCATATACCTGTCCGAACATCTTTCTAAAGAATGCAAAGAACTTCATGCAGAGACAAGAAGAATATCTAAGGAGCAGTCATATAAGTACACTTAGGTAAAGTACAACCGTGTCTACTGCAGAAAAGATGACAGCTCGCCGGCTATTTTAATAAAGGATCGTCGCTGCCTAGAAAAGATTAAGTAATAGCCTAGCCTATAAAATACTTAGAATTAGCTATTTCGACCACATTATACTTGTTTCTTATGGAAATATTGTACCAAAATGTTAATCGAATTAGGTCTAAGATAGATAAATTATACTTAACTATACTGCTTCACGGAAACAAATTTGAACGATAGCATATCTGATTGTAAAATTTTTGACAGTAGATACAATGTGTTTCGTCAGGACAGATGTTCCTCAAAGAATAAGAAAAAAGATGGGGGTGGTATTGTTATAGCTATAAAAAATCATACAATGTAATTCGCCAATTATCGTGGGAAACGGAATTCGAAGATATTTGGATCACAATTTCTCCAACCGTAGGTACTCGTAGTAAACGCACGTTAAATATTTGCCTTATCTATATACCATCATATGCGTCTATTGATAGTTTAACTTACTACTATATAAACTGTCAGTCAATAGTTCTCAAGGCCGGGGTCGGCCAGGAGTTTCTTTGTATCGGCAACTACAACTTACCTAAAATTCATTGGTCGCAAAATTCTAAATCTAATTACTTTACTGCATCTGTTGTCTCGGATTGTAAATCAAAACTTCTTCTTCAGACAATGAACCTGAGTGGTTTTCATCAATTTAATGGCCTTGGTAATAAAAACTACCGTCAGCTCGACCTTGTCTTTTGTACTGAGACCTATATCACTGTCTCTGAAAGTATCCCATTAAGAAAGCTCGATAGTCATCATCAAGCACTCGCAATTACTTTGAACACTGACGTGTTTGACAAGCAACCTCCACTCCCTAAGCCTATCAAACGCCTTAATTATAATAAGAGCAATTATGAAAGTATTCGGACTGACCTTCGGGAAGTGTCCTTGGAAACTTTGCTATCTTCTGCAGACATAAATATAAATACTTCTCTACTTTACGAAACTTTGAACGGAATTGTCTCCAGAAAAACCCCGCTCACGTCAATAAGGAGTTGCAAATATCCGGTTTGGTTCAACCCTCATCTCATAAAATGTTTGGCTGAAAAGAACAAATACCACAAACAGTTTAAAAGATACCGCATCCCTCGTGACTATGATACATTTTCTCTCCTTCGCGCCCGTTGCAAGCGTTTAATCAACCAATGTCATCGAGAGTATGTTGCCTCGGTCGAGGACGGGATTGGCAAAAATCTGAAGTATTTTTGGTCATATGTAAATGGCAAACAAAATAAGTAATACCCTACCTCGCGTTATGGAATTTGAAGGGCAGCAGGCGACGGATCTCAAGAGTGTCTGTGAACTTTTTTCTAGGTATTTTTGCTCCGTTTACGAGAAGGATTGGAATGTTCTTACTCCACTCACATCACCACCTGCAATGTCTAGCTGCAGTCTCTCAGCTGTTATGGTTACGGCTGGTGAAATAAAAAAGAGGCTTAAGGCCTTAGATATTAAAAAGAGCCCAGGACCTGATGGTATCCCACCTCTTGTTATAAAGCAGTGCTCTGAAGAGCTATCTATACCTTTATGTATATTGTTCAACCAATCGCTTCGCTTGGGTGATTTTCCTGATCTCTGGAAGGTGGCTCACGTAATTCCCATTTACAAAGATGATGACAAAACTCAATGTCAAAATTATAGACTGATTAGTATTCTATCGTGTTTTCCAAAAGTCTTTGAATCTATGGTGTACGATGTATTATATTCTCATGTCCAACCTCTTATATCTAACAAACAGCATGGCTTTGTCAGAAAGAAATCCACGGTGACAAACCTCTTAGAGTATAAAGATTACTTATGTAAAGCTTTCGCTAAAAACATACAGGTCGACTCTGTATACACAGATTTCTCCAAAGCGTTTGACAAGGTAAACCATTCCCTGCTGTGTGCGAAATTGCAGTTAATGGGTGTTCATGGATCACTTCTTCGTTGGGTAGAGTCGTATCTGTGTAACAGAAGTCAACTGGTTGCTCTTAAGGGGGTGGTTTCCAAACCTGTATTTGTGACCTGTAATGTGAGTCTTGGGGCACCAGGTGTGCCCTAAGACTCATATTTAGGCCCACTTCTATTTAATGTTTTTATTAATGATCTTATCAGCCAGCTTATATGTCCCTGTTTATTGTACGCCGACGACTTGAAGATTTACTCTGTAGTTACCAAACTCAATGACGCACTTGCTTTGCAACAGGATCTTGACTCAATATCCCAATGATGCAGCAATAATCTGATATTTCTTAACGTTAAAAAATGTTTTACCTTAACCTTTACTAGAAAAATAAATGATATCGTGTACGACTATTAAATCAATAACCACGTCTTAATGCGCCGTAGCTCGGCTAACGGCTTAGGCGTGATATTTGACGACAAGCTGACGTTCAGGGAACATTATGATCTTGTATGCAATAATGCGTCTCGACTTCTGGGGTTCATATTTCGAGTAAGTAAACAGTTTAAAAAACCCGAAAGTTTAAAGTGTTTATTCAACACGCTGGTTAGAAGTAACTTGGAATATGCTGCCATCTTCTGGTCCCCATTCTATAAATAGAATATTGACCATATTGAAGGCGTTCAAAAGAAATTTTTACGTGTGCTGTCATTTCCACAGGGTCTTCACCGCAAACTTGGCTCATATGAGGCCAGGCTTCGTCGTTTTAATATGATTTCCCTAGAGGAACGACGTAAGCGCAGTGAACTCATGTTTTTGCACAAAATTGTTAACTTCCTTATCGACTCCCCTCTCTTACTATCAACCAAAAATTTCAACACTGTTTACAGATTTCGTGGCTCTAAATTATTATCTTTTGAAGTTTACCGTAATAATACATCTTTCTTTAATCCCATCGTCCGAATGTGTCGCCTACACAATGACATTGTGCGTACCAAGCCTGACCTTAAAATATTTACTGAAAATCCAAATGTCTTTCGAATGAGCATTGCTTCACTGTCTTGCTCCTACGGTATCGTCGTTGAGTTATAGATTTTAGTGTTTGTTTTTCTTCTTCCTTTTTACATTTTTATGTTCATAAAGTTTTAGACGTCTTTAAATTTTGAGCTTATATCGTATAATCAAATCAAATTCGTTTATTGTGGAACACAGGTACATAAGATCTTAATAAAAATGACGTCTCACTGTGACCTGCCTTATTAGACATACAATATTTTAGTACAATAAAATAGTCATTCAGTTTACAAATAAAATTCAACAAAAATACATTTAATTAATTTAAAATAAAATTGCTTATAATAAAATATTAGTCAAAAAGTCTTTAACTAAATAATAACATTTTTCTATCAGTAGTTGTTTAAATTTGTTTTTATATGTCACTGAATCTATTTTTTTAAAACATTCGGCAATTTATTGAATGTAATTGGAGCCATTCCAATTACACTCTTGTCCACCATAGAGGTTTTTTTGGCCTCCAGTTACCAACTTTTGTATATACTGGGTTCTTATATGAATTGACCTCATTCTTATATCCGCTACTTTTGTAAACAACTGTGGATTACATTTAACAAAAGCACAAAGTTCCAATATATAAATACATGGAAGCGTTAACAGTTTATATGTTTTAAAAATAGGGACACAGCTGTCTCTATAATTTTAGCCGTATCGTAAGATGTAACTGCTAGGATCCATTTTTGTTAAGTTACAATTTAGGTCATGAGGTCTAGTTAAGTATACTATATTGTTTATTAATTTTAGCTTGTTATGCGTTTTTATCCAATAAAATAAAATTAAAAATAGACATTGAATTTAGAATTTTATTTTTGTTACAATTACAACGTAGTGTGCCTAATGTGGGAGAAGCGGTGTGTAGTGGGTGTTGAAAAGCCGGTGCTGGCGCGTGGAAACGCGCATGCTGGCGTGCCGCAGCCGATTGGTCGGCGGTGCAAGGCGAAATAGCACGCGCGTATTCCGATGGTACACTCCTTAAACTCACAAACGCTGACGGAGCTGGGGCGTGGGACGCGTGTTCTCTCGCGCCAAGATTGCTAGGCCAGCGGCACAGGGCGAAGCCACGCGCTCATATCCAGCTGATAACGGCACGGGCGCGATGGGAGGAACATGTTCGCGCAATGTGACTATACTGTCTACGGCGCTGGGCGAAAACATACGCTCGCGTCCGGCTGGCCGCTCTGAAGCGGTTTGCGTCGGGGCGTTGACATCCACAGGTCCCTGTGGACATACACCTTTATTAGAAGTGACATTCGCAGAATGTGTTACCTACCTGTCCAAACGTAGGCTTCTGTATGACTAGTAGGGTGCTGTGGTCTTTCAGGGCAGCCAATTTCGCCTGCAAATCTAGATTAACGATGGCTTCCTCACTTTTTGCGGCGGCATCCTCTTTTTTTTTTAAACTCTTGATGCACAAACAAAAGGTACATATGGCGGACTTAATGCTAAAAGCATTCTCTACCAGTCAACCATAGGTCCATACAGAGAAATTGCTCGCGGCGCGAAGAAAGTGATAGAAGGGCATAAGTGAGAGCTCGATTGAACCTTCAATAGGTATTTAAACAAAAAATAAACATACATACTAATTATTACATAAATACCGTATACATTAATACAAATGTATGGAATAATAAATATACACATAGTACATACATAAATAATAATAGTAATGGTACACATGTGAGAAAAAAAGAAGAAGAGATCAGTGAGACAAGTTCGATATCTCTTCCATGTAAAGTGCTCGGAGGGTGGATGCTTGTACTGTCTTTGGGAGGCCATTCTAAAGTCGAATGGCTGTGAGGGTAAATAAATTGGACATGAAGCCAGAAGAGTGACGCGGAGTGAACAGTTGGAGAGAGCTACTGGAGCGAAGGGACCGGTCATGAGAAGTATGGAGATACGAGAATTTGTCTTTTAGGTACGACGGAGAATTGAGATCCTCATGTATCGCTCTAGCGCTCGGAGCGAGCGAGAGGAATCATTAGACCCGCGGTGTGAGCTTTTGGGTCGTGGAACTTCAGGACTTTTACATTTTTAGACATTTTTGGACTTTTTCAGAAAAAATATGGGTTTAAATTTTGAATTATTTTGCCGGGTGAAGGACCCATTAAAAGGGTGGGTGGACTAGGGAGCAGGACAGCGCGATTAAACCAATAAATAAAAACCACAATTCTTGTGCTACGACAAATTAAACACTAAAACTATCACTGTGACATAAAATCAGAAACAAAACAAACAAATGGTTTCGTTTTTGAATAGGTAGATATTAAGTTATTTTTTTATGTTGCATGTCTTAGTTTAATTTTTTTTGTTTGTTAATAAATAAATAATGATTAAACAAAGTATTCGAATTCGTAAAGAATCAACAAATGTCAAGGGATAATTCTTCGTCCCATGACACTTTGCTAAGCCAGAATTTAATTATTTTCATGACAATAACACATGGCGACAAGAGACCGTTAGGTCGGATCAATTTTATTTTCCTCGCAATTGCTGAGAGCCAACGCTAGTGTTGCCATTTGATATCTCTGATCCTATAGGGACACAATTTATCTGTGTTGGAATGCCAGCCCAGACCTAACAACTTGTTTGGTTCTTCAGACCCGATGTTTAAATCTACGGATGGTTTGTCAGAAAAAGCTCAGCCGAAAATAACGCATCAGATACCTTATCGCGCAAAGCCTTCACAAAAGAAAAATCCTTTCCTCCACTAAGTTAAACCATCCTCATAGTAGTCATGTTGGATTTTTCCGCAACCTTTTCATCAGTACATTCTAAATCAATTTGTTTCAAACACCTAGTGGCAAGAAAAGGTGCACTTGCAGTACCATATGTAACTGTATGAAGTTTAAAGATTTTAACAGTTTCCTAGGAGTTTTTACTGCCAGAGAATTTGCTGCAACGACCTATCAGCTGGATGTACAAGTATCTGTATCTTTTCAACATTAGCAGATATGACATATTTATGATGCCTAAACCGAAGAAGTATAGACAGCAAATCATCCTGCACAGTGGGTCCAACCATTTGAATATCATTAAATGAGACACCTGTAGAGGTAGGGCTGCTGGCATTGTGCACCACTCGAAGTTTAGTAGTAGTGCTTTTCCCACGCAAAACTCCATGGTGAGGCAAAAATAAATTTGACGGCTGACTGATGTCAGATTCCAAATTCAAATGTAATATTTTTCTTATTTTTAATTAATGGCCAGACTGTGTACGTTCTAACAACTGGTATTCAGTCATAAAATCGCGATACATTTTACTAATGTCCGGTTTTTCATCTAACCTGCGTTCTTAAGAGAAACTTGCCAGATAATTTAGATGCCACTGTAGTCTGTAAATAAAATTATAAAATTTGGTTTTTGAACAATCAATGGCAGCAAAGTCATAATAAATCATAAGGCCAAAACGGTGCTTGAAAGCCCATTATATCATCATAATCAAATTTCAACGATATCACATACACACAGGCAAGTAATGCGCATCACGCTTAAACATTCACCCCTCCCCCCCAACTATCTGACTGTTAAACTAAGCTAGTATACATTTTGAAAAAATACGTTTGAACGAGACCGAACTACGAGTAGTAGTTTTTGAATTTGATTGGTTGGACATTTTGAGAATTAGACTTTCTGAAATTAAAGAAAAACAAGGGCTAGTCTTCGGGTTAGTTTAACAAACCACTTCTTATAAAAATACTATTCTAAACTGCCCGCACGTGTACATGTCTTTCTCCTGATCTCTCTCAATTACTCCAGCTCTCCTCAAATGACAATGAAACCATAAAGTACTGCATTCCTTACTCAAATTAAAATTTTCTTCCTTCGCACTCCATTTCGTCATTCGTCTCTTACTCTTTACGTTCCGTAGATCACATACATTTTCAGCCACGTAGTAAAAAGTAAGAGAGTTTGACCGAATATAACCTCTACATAGTCCTGTTCCATCTTGAGAATTCTAGCTATTTCGGTCTTTTCAGATATTTTTAGGCTGTGTCAGGTTAGTATCAAAAGACTACTGCCAAAACTACTTGCCGCGTTTATTCGATCGGAAGTTCTAAAATTCTACTGTAATAGGATAATTTCACTACTCACAAAATAGCAAAAATGTGTCAATATGACAATATACAATATGACGTATATATATGAATATGTGTCAATATACAATATGACGTCTTGATCGTGTTACGGGAGTGGGTGCGGGATAGGAAAACACGATTTGAGAGAGAGTTTTCGTTTCTTCAGTTCACCAGGGAGGTCCGCAGATAGTGGAAGAGTACCGGTACAACTATGTTTCGAGAGTGGATGCGGGTTCGTACCGAGGTACTACAATTTCACTTTTACTTCTTCTTTTCTTCTTGAGACTGTTTAGCTGTACTTTTATTACTGCCCCTCTAGGCGGCGTGTAGACCTATTTTTAGTCGGCCAAGAGTTCTATTATTCTTTTCAAATTTGTAATTTTAGTTTTTAAAATTCGAAACTTGTTCTAATTTCTCTTTCATGTGTGACTTCACCTCTTTCGTCATTTCACGTTCCATGACGAGTCAAAGATGGCAGGCAGCTCAGACTGACGTTGACGGGCTTGAAGTTGACGGAAAGCATGTGACAATGCTATGTATATCAGAATATAATAAATGTAGGAAATGTTCTCTACTTTATTAATAACAAGCAACAAAAAAATAAAACTAAGACATGCAACATAAAAAAAAATACTTAAAATCTACCTATTTAAAAACAAAACCATTTCCTTGCGGCAAGAAAGCTATGATCCTGGCTGCGTTGCCGCGTTGGATAGCTATGCTAATCCTTTAAGCTAAGAACCAGCCTGATTTATTATTTGCTGTTACAGAATTTAATTTTGGTGCAATTTATCTAAACAGCAATTAAGCAGAGGTTCCCCAAAGCCCAAATGTTTCAACGCCTCACCTGTAAGCGAGACGTACTTGCGACGCTTGGCGTTTTCAGCCATTTCCGCTGCTGCTCCAGCTTTAAAAGCTGATTCTCAGAGATGGGAGGGGACCAAAGTATCGACACAGGCTACATCCCAAACTAAGACCCGACCCCGATCCCCGGGAATAAGCGTGAGGCCATCCAAGTGGTTTGGTCCGTGACTATGGCAAGAGACTGCCATAGTCACGGACCAAACCACGTGGTTCCAACGTGGAAGGAACATTAGTGGTGGCAAGAGCTCTTCTGATGGCGTCATTAAGGGAAGCGTGACGAGCGCAACACTCAGCGCTTTGCTGGCAACAAAGGCAGTGGAGACCAAATTTGTCAACCATCTTGCCACAGGGACATTTCATTTTATTGACATTTTAAAAATTTCACATATAGGGGCGGCGGCGGCCCACACATACCCGGAAAGACTCATTATCGAAAAGAGTGCCTAAATTTTTCGACGGTAAAGCATGAAACCAGTGACCAGAATCTTTGCTGGAAACCGACAAGAGCCTAACACGACTAATGTCACTGACGGAATTTAGAAGTAAAGAATTGAAGGTTTCCCGCAAGAGGGACATCCCAAACTTTTCGCTGATGACGTTCCTTTAGATGTCTTCTCTAGGACAGAGACCTTGCCTAAACTCTTCCGCCTCTCAACTCAGAAAGCTGGCGAGGATGCTCAAAGATTTTTCCGGTTAAAACGGAAGTACTATGCAAAGAGTAGAGAAAAGCGGGGAGGGGTAAACTAGAAATTTGGCGAATTTTGATTCCACCAAAACGAATGGGAAGCGAAGCCTGAATATTATCAAAACTGAATTATTATCAAAATGTAAATTTAAAATGTTTACCACCCTATTTTTAAAAGTGATTCCCAGATAGGACTAGCACGTAGGAATTATGTAAATTTAGGCACAAAAAGACTCGATTTGAGTATAGTAGAAACAATGTGTGAATTTAGGTGTTCTAATCTGGGGGCTGGAAGGGTGAAATCATCCAATTTTTTTATCAATAAAAGGTTCGATGCTGGAAACAATAAGAATGGCACCCAAAAGGCAAAGCGATTCAGGATTAACAATTTTAATGTTCGGAGCAAGGGAATTAAATTCTTGGAAAAAAATATCTGTTTTGCCTCCAAAAGAGTCGTCAACCAGATTCCAGGCATTAAATTTAGAATTTAAAGATGACATGACAGGATGGATGCCTAAACTAAAAAGGGCTGGACCTAATGGGTCGCCTTGCTGAACACCGACTGCATTAACAATCGAATGTTCATTGTTAAGTAATTTTGATTGATTATTGTAACACTGAAAAACAAAGCGATCAATTTTAGGAGTGTGAGTCTGAACTTCATTCAGCAAGGCATTGTCAAGAGGTTTTCATCAACTTTCAAAAAACATCAGATTCGTCACAAGAGAGGAAATTGCGAGCGGAATGAATCACAACCTTGCAACCTCCCTTACTACCGAAACCAAGTTGGAGGAGTTGAAAATACTCTTTCGAAGGTGAAAAAAAACCCGGCCAAGTGCGAGTCGGACTCGCGCACTGAGGGTTCCGTGCCAACGTTAATTGAATAAGGCAATCCACTTACTTCCACTTAGTCTTTGTTTTTCATAGTGTTTGTATGAAGAACAAAGTTATGTTTGCGGTTGTTGAAAAAGTGCTATATCTCAAAAACTTCTCGTTCGATCCCGTTCGAACCAATTTTCGTTGAAAGTATTTGTTACGATCTACATTATATATATTTTTCAAAATTTACACTCGCTTAGTTTAGAAGTTAGATGGGGGGGACGCCCATTTTTCCACTTTGGAAGCGTCTAGCTAAGAAACGTTAGACTTTAAAAGAAAACGGTTTTAGGAACCTCTATGTCATTTTTGAAGACCTATCCATAGACACCCCACACGCATAGGTTTGACTAAAAAAAATTTTTTCGGTTTTAGTTTCATGTATGGGAGCCCCCCCCCTTATATATCATTATTTTTTATTTTTTGTATGAGAATCGTAAAGCGGTTAACAGGATACATCTCCTTACTAAATTTTAGTAGTGTGATGCTTATAGTTTCAGAATAAATTGGGTGTGACATACGGACGGACAGACAGACAGACAGACAGACTTGACGAAACTATAAGGGTTCCGTTTTTTGCCATTCGGCTACGGAACCCTAAAAAGATAATGAGAGGCTAATTTGGCTGCAAGATGACGAAACGTTGAGTCAATAGCAATAGGGCGAATGCCCATCTTTTTTTCGAATGGCACAAAGTCTAGCACAAAATAAAAAACGGGAGAAAACTTTCAGTAACCCTGCCAGATAAGAGAAGGTTGCACAGTTTCGTAATGATAGAGTCAGCAGCGGAAGCGCTCACCAAGTCTTTAAAGTGTTGGGGGTAATACCGTCGATGCCGCCAGCAGAACCAGCCGGAAAATACATGATGGCAGCAAACGTGTCGCCGTCATGAATTATCTGTCAGGGTTGGAAATTTTGAGGAGGAGGTAGAGGTAAAGATGGAGAATCTGGACGTGAAGGATGCTTACTACGAAGACTCGAGAGATTCCTGATTAGTGGGAGCGATAGTGTCATCGGAGAACAAGATTCGGGCTGCGCTTTTCAGATCGCCGTCCATAACCTTGTTCTCAACGGTACGATAAATGTTAAATTTGGAAGATACGTACCAGACAAACTGGACAGAAGGGATGGATTATAGGAATTTCAAGGATTATATAAAAGCGCCCGAGTTAAAGTTTAAGACTGAGAGTTTACATGAAAAAATGAGTATGAAATCGTAAAAAGATTTTGCCAGGCAGTTTCAGTATTATCAAAACATTTTTCAATACAAGAAGAAAGGCATTTAGCTAAAGCTATTCTCGCTCTCCTAAAGATTCTTTTAACCAGCGTAGTAGATTGGTGGATGTTTGTGTTAGTAGATTCAAAAGATGGAGAAGAAGATGAAGGATTTAAAGTAGAGGGAAGAAGGAGACATGATAAATTGGTGCTATTATGACTACAGGCAATATGAATATTAAGACTTAAACATCGTTCAATTAAATAATGCTATGCCGATGCCGCATCCAGTGTCGGACGAGTGCGCTCATTTCTTACATCCATGTCTGCTCGGCCGGTTTTAACTCATAAGTTTTTAACATCTACCTACTAAAGTTCCGTTATTTTTTGGTAACGATGAAACTGTTGTTTGTCTTTCGTATAATATTGTATGTACAATATGGATTTAACTTTTGTTTACTGCTAAAATTAAGTGTAGGTTAAGTGCTTCTTGCGCTCATTATTTAGTAAATTTACTATTTTTATATTTTTTTTCTCAGTAAGTGAATTGAATGTAACTGTTTTTCATGAGAATAAAGTTCTTCCTAACCTAAGACTTACCTCTTACCTTTAAAAGCCCTTCTAGTATTACAATTTTACCAGTGAAAGAACTGTGGCTGTGAGTGGGTACCCACCGATGGAGATAATGTACTCATAAGCTTAACACTTATCACAAAAATAAATTTGCAAAAATCTGTCAAAACACAAAATTAAAACTTATGAGACAATATCAAATACAAAAATATAAAATAAAAATAAAACTATAAGTAAATAAACCAGGATGAAGGACGCTGACAGCAGGGGTTGCGCAGGTCTGGTTACCTTAGCAACCGGAGTGACTGCTCGCCAACGTCAAGCGTCAACTGGAACATAATAATTCAAGAATTTAATATACTATAGAGAGGTCTTCTGGAGGCCTCTCCACAAACTCACTGCCTCTAAACACAATAAAAAAAATTGTGAAGAGGCTTCGGGAAGAGGGAAAAAGAGGGGAAATATTTTTTTAATGAAAAAATCTATACGACAAATACTTATCTTTGGCAGGTGTCAAGTATCAGAGTTATGCAATGAATTGGCCTTGAAATTTCATTCAAAATGCGTAGTAACCTTTTTCCTGATCTAACGTAATTATTAAAAATATTTAAATCTTCATATCATTATTAATCACTACAAACTACCATCATAGTGATTTATTCTTAGTGGTAACTAGACAATTATGTTTGTGATTTGTTGTATTTCAGAGCGGATAATCATGGCGGACACACAGAGTCGTACGCCGGGCGTGATCCGCAGCACGCGGGACTACGTGGCGTCGGTGTCGCCGGCGCCCGCGTCCGACGCCGAGGATGCGCCGGCGCAGTCCCCGGTCTCACTGTCCGGTGACGACGACTCCACCACGTCCACTACCAAGTACGTTTGTTAACACACACAAATTCACCTCGATCTGTTTCTTGTTTTTAAAAAAACGGCTTGATGAATTGACATCTAATGACCTATTACATTCCTTTTTCCTGGGGCAACAGTTTAGAAGCCCTGTAGTGTCTGTGAGAGGAACCTTTCAGCTACCCTCAGAAAGATTGACCTGTTACAATTCCTTTTCCCTGAGGCAACAGTTTCGAAGCCCACACAAAGATTGATATCTTTGATCTTCGATCATCTGATGATGATTGAGGTCGGGCACTCTTTTGTCTTTCATATTCCTTAGCGTTTGTTTAGGCCCCATCATGGTGTCTCCAGTGATCTGGCAGCATGAATCAAATTGACCTGGCGAATATTCAGGAGGGTCAATCAGGAACAACTGGTTTAGTTATGCATTTGCCAGTGTCTCTGGCGTCTTAAGTATAATATGCCTTAACTGCAAATCAAAGGCTCAGTTTTATTTGTGTAAAATATTCGTAAAATGCTTAATCTTATTCAGTACGTTTGAATAAATGAAGTTAAGATTATGTTTGTCGCTTGGATTTTTTGAAATGTTATATCTCTATGCCCTTGAACAGAAAAACTGTCTGATTAAAGCAATTCTCTTATATGGTTTAATTCTTTTCTCTCAGAAAGTCATATTTTTTAATGTACAATTTAAAAATTGTTAAAATTTATAAAAACTTACATTAATTCAATTTTTTTGTTAAGTTTTTATTAATTTTCTGGTCATGAATACATACTCTCTTATTTCTCATGTATCAATAGAAACCCTAGTTTGATTTATCTTCTATGTATCTAATACATAAAATTCTCGTGTCACAGTTTTCGTTGCCATACTCCTCCGAAACGGCTTGACCGATTTTGATGAATTTTTTTGTGCTTATCCGGTATCTATGAGAATCGGCCAACATCTATTTTTCATCTGCCTAAATGTTAGGTGTAGTCCACCCCTATTTTTATTTTTTATTTTTTTAGACAAAATTTTTAATTTTTCTTTTTTTATGATACAATATACAAAAATACATACAATCCTCAATTTTCACCCTTCTACGATCATTCCTTATTTTTTAGTAATTTAAGGGTGAAACAAAATTCGCTGGGAATGCTTAACTTTTAAAATTACGGGACTCGGCGGGACGGGGCTGGGGCGGGACGGGGCTGGGGGCGAAACAAAGTTCACTGGGTCCGCTAGTTAATTAAATAAAAAAATGGTACAAAAACATTTTTGTAAAAACGTTCATCCAAGTTTTCATTCCTTAAAAGGATGATTCCAGGGATGAAAACTATTTTAAGTACGCGAACAGTTCATCAAATTTAGTGTTATCGAAATCAGCTGGCGCGGTCAGCGTTTTATTTCACATATTATGTCGCCGCAGATCACCGCTGTTCTACCACCTAAAGAGCCAAAACGGCTTATGCCACTCTACCCCAAAAACCGTTGTTCTCAAAATTTTACAATCCATACATTCGTTTCACCATAACCCCAAAGTGATTTTAAGTATTGAAAATACATTTAAAAACTTTCCCATACTTAAATTCCACTAAAACCCAAACATTTTTTTGGTAGAGTCGACAGAAAAATTAAATAAATAAAACACTTGCCTAAGTATGAATTGCTCAATGCATGTATTTAAATTGTATAATCGCAAGTACTATATTGGAGGTCTTATCGCTAGAAGCGATCTCTTACAGACAAAAGTCATTAAAGGTAGAAAGCGGCGCAAGAAGGCTAAAAATTTTAATATTAAACACGAGATAAAACTTAAGATGGTAAAAAAAGATAAAACATAAATAGTTAAAAAAAAACTAAACATTTATATCTCCTGGTAGAAATGAGCTATTATCATTCTATAAACGGAGTTATGTTGTTAAATATGTTGGATATAGAGATTTTTTACAATATTATAAGTTTCTGTAACATTTTAACTTTATTAAAACTTCAGTATCTCCTCTCTTAATATTATTTTGCCTGGCTTAAAAATATAGAAGTGTTTTGGATAGGTGTAATTACTCTTCGGTGACCCGAGTCCGACTTAAACTTGACCGATTTTTGTATTTTTATTGGCCTGATGTTTCTGTTGCCCCCACTTGTAAGTCTTGGTGTTTAAGTGGGAAGAATTATAATGAATTGTTATAATTCCTATTAAACGTTTTGGGGTAAAGTGGAATATTTTTTGGGGTTTAGTGGCATAAGCCGTCAAAAGAGCTTGCACCTTGATTCGTCTTTTGTTTGAAGTGTCGCCTTTTTTTGTGTGCAAGCCATTTTGCTAAAGAATGAGGCAGTAGAAACATCAACCGTATAAGTACATGCAATTAATATAATCCGCCTTCAAAAAAACTGACTAAAAAGCTAAAAAAAATGAATTTGCCATACCGATTTTGTCGTGAAGCGACAAATGTGAAGAAGTAGAAGGGATCTAAAAATGACCTAACCTCCAACTTGTCGGGAAGCGACAAGGAGTCAAAGAGAAGAAGGTAAAAGAAAGTGGTAAAAGAGGGAATATAATTTATATTAAAACAAAAAAAAATTACAGTACCGATTCGTGAATAAATAAAAAAATGAGATGAGTTGATGTATGTATAAATGTAAGTAGAGTGCAGTGGGCGTGAGTTAGTGTCTTCAGATCTTCTATAAGTATTGTCCTGGAGGCAGCAGAGGGCGGCGTCGGAGTGCAGGGACCGACACAGGGGAGGTAGCAGCGACGCCGATGTGCAGCGGTGACAGGCGCCGTAAAGAAGTAACTCTCAGCAGTGATGAGGATAACGAGAACTATGTAGAAAATGTTATGATCAGTTGGAGTGCCAGAAGTACTTGGTCTCGGGTCCTCTTCCGAGAAGGAGACAGGTCCCTCCCCTAGAGCGAGGAGGTGTTACTGCAGTCTCAAATGGACTCGGATCCTCCTCTGGAAATGTGTCCGGTCCCTCCCCTAGCGTGAGGAGGTGTTTCAGTAGTCACCGGTGGTTCTTCAAGACTTCTTGAGGGAAAATGTAGAGTGTTAAAACTTGAAGTATATTTGGTGAACTAATAGAACCGTTCGAGCTTAGAACTCGGAATGGAATGCCTTGAATGAAAAAAGTAAAGGCTTATATAGGGGCCTGGGCCGTTCAAATTTAGATCGAGGTAGATTCAAAAATAGAACATGAATACTGGTGGCTTACAGAGGATTAAACCCGAATAGTAATAAACTTTGATAGAAGTTGTCAGACTTTGAAAGATATTGTCATAACAACCATGTCAATAAAGATAAAAAAATTGTCAAAAATCAAGCAATTTACACAAACAATCTGGAAAACGAATCATCACCCAATGCAAATTAAAGGAAAATTGCAAACGAAGGTAAAACACGGCTATTTTTACAGTATTATGTACAGAAAAGTAGAATAACAGAGCTTTGAAAGTTTGACATTTTTAGATTCACAATAAATATTGTTCAAAAAGGATTAGAAAACAACAATAATCCAAAAATACAGAGTAATAGTATAAGAAGAGTAGAAAGGCAGGTAATGCCTATAGTTTAATGTCTACAGTACGACTTTTTAGGGAGAAAATACGAACTGCGTTATGGTAGATAGAATCTATGACTAACTCTATGTTCGTGTTTACAGCAAACAGACTCAAAGAGTAAGAATTCAGCAAGAACCCGCAATCTTTGGATGGAAAAAGGAGATGAAAGCATGGAAAAACAAAGATAATGTGATGAAAATGTTAATGTGGGTCCGATGAATATTAAATATATTAAGGTACTCAATTTACGAGTATTACACGTAATACATGTACATCGGTACATTTCCCCCACAACCCCAGAAAAATTTTCGACTTAGAGAAAATTTTTGAAAGAAGACCTAAAGAAAACCTAGGAATCTACTTCGCGTAATATACAACCTTACATAAAAATATTTATTCTTCTTCTAGCATTCTATCATCTTCATACCGTAAGGGTGGAGTTCACATTCAATGACTGCCACTCTAGAAAAGAATTACTCAATAACGACAGGCTTATTTAGGGAGTTGTCAACCGCTCCATAGATGAAAAAAAAAAAGTTTGATCTAGGCCTACTTAAGGAGTAATCAACCGCTCCAATCTAAGGCTTATTTAACGAGTAATCAACCGCTCAAAAGAACGTACTAGTTAGTACTAAGGGGTTCAGAGTCCCTTAGGTAAAGAGAAGAGGTTTAGAGCCTCCCGAGTTAACGTAAGGGATTTAGAGTCTCTTAAGTAAAGAGAAGAGGTTTAGAGCCTCCCGAGTTAACGTAAGGGATTTAGAGTCCCTTAAGTAAGAGTAAAGACAAAGGTTTAGAGCTCCCTTAAGGAAAGAAAAGAGATTTAAAGATACAATTAATAAGAGCTATTAAATGCTCCTAAAAAGTTACGAATAATTCAATAAAGTTCAAAATAAAATTGGGTACCTTAATTTCTCTTCAAATAGTGATTAAAGTGAATTAGTGAAGATATAGGCTGAGAAAGAAAATCGGAGAGTAAAAATAAATAGGTAGAGAGTTTAAGAAAAATAAGAGTTCTCGGTTAATTAAGTTAATTAGAGAACAGTTATTTAAATCAAAGTTAAGTTAAAAGAACAAAGTGAACTTAAGACCAATTAAGGTAGATTTAGTTAAGTTAATAATTCTCAAGTTAAGTTTACTAAAACAAAATTTTACTATCTCCGAGTTTCAAGGGGTTAAGTTCTGAGATGATAGTTAAGGTGTTAAGATTTAGAATGATATGAGATGGTAATGAAGGGGTTAAGATATGAAGATAGTGAAGAAGTTAATAATATGTTATCCAAAAGAGATAGCCAAAGAGGGTGATAAGGTAAAGAGGGTGAAAAGGTAAAGAACACTAGTTAAAGTGTTGTTTTTGAATTTAGAAAAAGATAGAAGATGAAAAGAATGAGATGTATGAAAAGAAAGAAAGAGAGAAGACTGAAGACTAAAAGTTGGGCGCCAATTTGTCATGAAGCGACAAATGTGAAGAAGTAGAAGGGATCTAAAAATGACCTAACCTCCAACTTGTCGGGAAGCGACAAGGAGTCAAAGAGAAGAAGGTAAAAGAAAGTGGTAAAAGAGGGAATATAATTTATATTAAAACAAAAAAAAAATTACAGTACCGATTCGTGAATAAATAAAAAAATGAGATGAGTTGATGTATGTATAAATGTAAGTAGAGTGCAGTGGGCGTGAGTTAGTGTCTTCAGATCTTCTATAAGTATTGTCCTGGAGGCAGCAGAGGGCGGCGTCGGAGTGCAGGGACCGACACAGCGGAGGTAGCAGCGACGCCGATGTGCAGCGGTGACAGGCGCCGTAAAGAAGTAACTCTCAGCAGTGATGAGGATAACGAGAACTATGTAGAAAATGTTATGATCAGTTGGAGTGCCAGAAGTACTTGGTCTCGGGTCCTCTTCCGAGAAGGAGACAGGTCCCTCCCCTAGAGCGAGGAGGTGTTACTGCAGTCTCAAATGGACTCGGATCCTCCTCCGGAAATGTGTCCGGTCCCTCCCCTAGCGTGAGGAGGTGTTTCAGTAGTCACCGGTGGTTCTTCAAGACTTCTTGAGGGAAAATGTAGAGTGTTAAAACTTGAAGTATATTTGGTGAACTAATAGAACCGTTCGAGCTTAGAACTCGGAATGGAATGCCTTGAATGAAAAAAGTAAAGGCTTATATAGGGGCCTGGGCCGTTCAAATTTAGATCGAGGTAGATTCAAAAATAGAACATGAATACTGGTGGCTTACAGAGGATTAAACCCGAAAAGTAATAAACTTTGATAGAAGTTGTCAGACTTTGAAAGATATTGTCATAACAACCATGTCAATAAAGATAAAAAAATTGTCAAAAATCAAGCAATTTACACAAACAATCTGGAAAACGAATCATCACCCAATGCAAATTAAAGGAAAATTGCAAACGAAGGTAAAACACGGCTATTTTTACAGTATTATGTACAGAAAAGTAGAATAACAGAGCTTTGAAAGTTTGACATTTTTAGATTCACAATAAATATTGTTCAAAAAGGATTAGAAAACAACAATAATCCAAAAATACAGAGTAATAGTATAAGAAGAGTAGAAAGGCAGGTAATGCCTATAGTTTAATGTCTACAGTACGACTTTTTAGGGAGAAAATACGAACTGCGTTATGGTAGATAGAATCTATGACTAACTCTATGTTCGTGTTTACAGCAAACAGACTCAAAGAGTAAGAATTCAGCAAGAACCCGCAATCTTTGGATGGAAAAAGGAGATGAAAGCATGGAAAAACAAAGATAATGTGATGAAAATGTTAATGTGGGTCCGATGAATATTAAATATATTAAGGTACTCAATTTACGAGTATTACACGTAATACATGTACATCGGTACAATTTTGATGAAACTTACACTGTACCCTAAGTTAAAGTAATATTTCTCGTTTTTGAGCCATCCGTGGACAAATATCATCATCATCATCATCATACAAACATACATACACTTACGAAATTTAACACACGTATTTGAATGCTTAACTGGATCATCATACTCAAATACATGTCATTGAATTGATAACCTCCTCTTTGTAATTCGGTAAAAACGAGGTATTACACCACCTTTGAAAATGTAACATAATTCGTTCTTAGTATGTATAAAACACATTATCACATCATCATAGTCATATTTCATATTCTTAAAGATGAAATAAGAAACCAAAAATGTTTCGCACGGACGGGACTCGAACCAGCAATTTCTTGGTACATATTTTTTTATCTAATGTATGAACGAAGCATGTATGAAGGACGAATTGTAGTGAGTACGTTGAAAAAACTCTTAAAGCGAAACAATTCCGTCATACATGATTTTTGTGTATCTTTTATACGGTTACGCTGCGTACGCAACGGAAACATACAAAATATTTCACTCCCCACCCCCCGTCTTTGCTACATTGCATTATTGCTCTGCAGGCTTAACATGCGCGCTGTGATATTTTTTTATCGCGGCATTCTATCCCGTTTGTTTGTCAAAAATTGACTTACCCCAGTTGCTAATATGGCTGCCATGAAAGTCATGTCGTACAGTCAAATTTCGAAATATATCAAAATTATCATTGAACGCTATCATATATTTACCGAATTTTGACATTTTGCCGAGAAACATTATCGTCCACCGTTGGCGTCGACGATAAATGAAAAACAACTTATTTAGAGCAAAAATGTATGACTGTGTCGTGTCATATCTTACACTAGGCTCTCAAAAGACAATAAAGGGTAAAAATATTGAAAAAAAGTCCCCAAGGTTTTTTTTCATCCCTAAGATATTTATTAGTTTGAATTTATTATCTATGGCTAATATCGAGTCAATCTGTCATTGTGTCAAGTTTATCATTCTCAGCCAAATTTGACATAAAATTGAGTGAATGGTTAAAATTGTCATATCTCGTTATCGTTTTGGATAAATTTGTCCAATGTCGTTGGCATGTTACGGAATATGATAAAATAGCATAGATCGACTAATTTTGTCATGTCGATCGAAATAAATATTGTGTCATGCATGTTAGGCCTACTGCTCTTATAAGTTATATCGTGATGTTTCATAGCCTTAAGCTTTATCGATCAATAATAAGCTATTCAATACATTTTTTTTTCAATTCAGCCCCGTAGTGCCTGAGATTAGTGCGTTCAAACCAACAAAACCTCTTTAGCTTAATAATATAAGTATAGATTCCTTAATAATGTAAGTATAGATTCTTGTTGATCAGTATACTCGATCTGAAGGTCATAGCAAGATTAAAACATGTCAAAAATATTTCTGCTGCTTGTCTTTTTCTCAGTTTTACGTACAGCGCGTACAATTTTAAATAAAAGTTTTCCATACCTTTGATTATATATGTGCTAAGTTTTTGTGTTGTGAAATTGTAAATAATATTACTCGTAAATGCAAGAGCTAATAACAAGATAGTCTGGTTAGAACTTCACAAAGCAGCACGACGATATTTTACATTCTAGCGTGGTAGGAAAAGTACTATCTCTCGCAGGTATATAAAATTATCTATCTATGTTAGGGCCTGTCTGATAACCTAATGACATGAAACATGACGTGTCAATCATGTACCGACCCCAACCTGGTCCAAGGTGACATCGCCATCTTAATATTTAATTAAAGTAAGGTAAACATCATTTACATTGTTGCTTGGGAATGAAAACAGATTGTTTACGAAGCAACCAGTGAGTGACTAGAGATAATGAGGGTTGTCTGAAATGACGACCACCAGGCGGCAGCACTAAGCCATCAAAAACTGAGACACACTAAGGCGCACAAGGTCCAAAAACGCATAAATCTGCGAGAGCTCGTACAGTTTCGTGTCTGTAATTTTAGTATTTATTAATGAAATTGAACAGAAAGAGTCATTATCAAATTGAAACGCAACAATTTTGTGCAGTCCCTATAAGTTCAAAGACAATAGTTCTTAAGTTTTCTTTAGCAAACATTGTAACGATAATGGCCTTTTTTGGGTTCCGTAGCCAAATAGCAAAAAACGGAACACTTATAGTTGCGTCAAGTCTGTCTGATACTCATAGTATGAGTTATTCTTCTTCTAAAAAAAATCTCCCTTTTATAAAACTTGCATATAATTCTTGCATAACATTATATGCAAGTTTCAAAAAAAAACCTCTTTACAAAATCAAAACGAATGGCGGAAGTCGCACCCTCGTGCTTAGTTTACGCGTTTCTACGAAATACTACACCGTAACTAGTCAGTTACGAAGAGGCGACCTGTGGCTGTAGTTCGAGTCGAAGCGAGATCCACTCGATCAAACGCATCGAGTGCTTTAACGTGAATTTATATGGGATTGAAGCAGCGCTGTCCAGTGGCTAATGGGAAAACAAAAACAACAAGAAAACGCTAATATCGCAATAATACATTGATTTTGTGCGCATTTTCCATTTAAGAGAAATATATATTTTTTTAAATTTTATTGGAACCAAAACTTTTTGAACAGGTTTTTTAACACTAATATTCAATTCTATTATTTTTAAAATTTGATTAAATAAAAAAGTATATCTTATAATATCAAACGGTTCCTTGAGTAAAAAAGATCACAAGTAGTGAAACTTTCGATTGAAGTGTCACTTTGTACGACTGCCTTGAACAGCTTTATGATCGGTGTGTACTCACTGTACTAACCAGAAAAGGACTAGCTTTATCCATTGCCATTATGTTATTTTCCATAATGCCCTCGTCTAAAACCGATAAAGTAAGTCACTACCTCTGCTTTATACTAGAGTGTGGCCTATTTTAAAGTGCTATCCTGACGTCTAAAACGTACGTACGTATTATTATTTTTTTGTCATGTAAAAAAACAACGTTTGTCATTTCGACCTTAAACGTGTAATGAATGATACAAACATATTTGTGGGATCAAAATTGTGTATTACTCATTGATTGAACTCTACGGCAATCTTACGAAGTATCTTAAATGGTTTTGTTAGAACCCTGAAAGACCAGAAAAGATCTCAAAAATGAATAGAGGGAAGATAAAAATCTAAATACAGATATATCGAAAATATATGACATCGCAACATCAGATAGGAGACAAGTCAAGAAATAGCATAACTGGACTCCATTACTTTCCACATTGGAACCTGAAATCCCGATCTTTATGGTGATTTTTAGTTTTAGTATAAGTAAATTGAAGGCATTGCAAGGAAGAATCCAGAAGGTTCTCTCGGTGCTCTAAATAACCCTCAGATATAAATTACTCTTGCTCTCCTTCGCATGTCGACTTTAATGCAGTTTTTTATTATTACTAGAGTTATCCCGTGATTCCATCCGCGCGTTTTATTTTTTCTCGCAAGTAAATGTTGGTGTAACGTGCCATGTCCTATTTATCGCCCTATTGAATAATTAATTTAATACTTGTTAAAAAATATCACATCGGATTAGTTCCTAAGATATTTATAATAAATGACAGGATAAACTTATCCGCTGCAAAAATACAGCTGATTGGGATCATATTATGTTTATTTGTTATTAATATTATTTTAGATGTTTTTTTTTTCTCCGTTGTGGTAATCAATGGTAAAACAAAACTGGCTTTAGCCAAGCGAACATCAAGTAAGTTTGCGATCACTTATATTGTTACGGTTAATGATATCATGACATGACATAATAATGTTTATACATATCTTTTAATACAGGGCTATTCAAATTTATAGAAAACACTAAACAGTGATACGCTTCCTTGATAAAGTAAGATTTAGCTTAAGTTAGTGATCATATACTTCTATGTAGGTACACACACATGTCAAGTTAAAGTTCTAACAAATATTTCAATGTTGTGAGTACGTCGAATAACAGTAGTCTTAGACTTACCAACAAATCGACGACTATGATTTGAACGAAAATATTGATTAAAAACAACGTTTATATACCTACGTATATAAAATTGACTGTTAATTTTGGTTCATCACTACAAAATTAAGCAGTTGACATAACCTTCGTACAGCGTCATTCGGATGGTTTTTAACAAGATTTTGTATTTGTTTCTTGACGTTTTGATCTCATGTTTGAGTAATCAGTTTTTTTATTCGCCTGCCGATGTATTAAAACTACTTTCGATGTATTCAAGGACCAATCCTAAAGCCTAAAAATCCAAAAAAAATATTTTATCCAGCTAACTTGTTCTACTCCAATTACTACGGTGCGCAGCGAATCAAGAATCCGTCGACAAGTACTAGTGGTCTGCGGTTTTATGGGTACCTTAGGCACACTATTAAAAAGTATTTGCCATTTCAGCCCACACCAAGTTTCTCGTCCATGGAGCCCTAAGTATCTTTTTTAACCGACTTCAAAAAAGGAGAAAGTTATCAATTCTACTGTATGTTTTTTTATACATGTTACATCATATCTTAGTCATTTGTCAACCAATTCAAAAATTTTTCCTTTTTAATCCCATTGTTGCCAAGTCGGGATCTGATGATGGGATCTTGGTGCAATCGAGCGAAAATCACGAATTTAAAAGGCACGTTTAGTGTTTTTGATGTAGAATCTTAATGAAGACTTGTTGTTGTTGTTGTTGTTATTGCGTCTGATAGTCGACATTGTGTGGAGCTGAGCTGATCGTGGAACTCGTGAACGCTTAGCAGTTTTGTAGCTTATTAAAGAATAGGGTCTAAAGGTGCAACCCCTCTTGTAATTACAAAACATTAGCAAATAAAATCAACTTAACAAAAAGTAAAAACCGCCTCATAACCAAAATGCACAAAAAGTATTCCATACCCTCTTGACCCTTTAAAGGAAAGGATTCATTTTCGGTGAACCCTTTCTTTTTGGAGTAAGGTCACTAGTGGTATCCGTAGTGGTAGTGGTGGTGGTGTAGTCATTTTTTTAAAAGTAGGTATGTATACAGCGTAAGCAAACGTATCTTAGGGTAATTTAATGTCCATGTTGGATTGCTGAAAACTTTATTTATTTTTATTACACGGATTCATACACCCTAATTACGCCGAAGTACTACTGTAGGCGTATCAAAGAATTTTTTATGACTAAAATAGATACCAATCTACTCCAAATTATTGTAATGAGTGTATTTTCTAAAGAATATTTTTGCCTGTATGATTTTGGCCATTTTTATTTTTACCTTTTGTGTAGTCTGAGTGGTATTTTTTGGAAGCTTTTCAAGTACTGTGGTTATTAAAAATAAATTGTACATTTGACTTATAATAAATAAATTACGGTTTAAGTATTATTTATCGTTTGTGCTGTTGAACATTATCAATTGGTAAATATCTTGAAAAGAAAACGTAGACATACTTTTGCCATAAGGAAATTCTTGAGTAGTTTTCATGTAGTCCGAGTCCAGTCATTTTTTTTTCACAAGTTGCAGGTCTAATTTGAGAATATTGTTCCACAAGTTGGCAAGTAAATAAATAAAAAAAACTAGATACCTTGTGCATGTAATCCGTATCGTTTCAACTTATATTACTTAGCTAGTGATACTCGCTGAGATAAGGAAGACTTACCCCGGGATATTGATTTGTTTAAAGATTAGTTAATAATGGATTAGCTTTCTACGCAGTTGGGTGCCGACTGAAATGTACCTTTAATTAATGGATATGGTAATTTCGTCCTCTATTGCCAACACCTCTTAACGTACTCATACCGCGTCTATCCTTTGTGCTTTAAACGAGCAATTCTTATATATAATTGTAAAAATATATATAAAAATATACAGGGTGTCCCGTAAAAATAACCTTGTAACTGTCGATAGGCCTCCTCATAACCCTAGGAATAATATCACGGTTTTCATGTTTCAACAAGTTGTGTGTTTTCAGAAAATCGATAGCTGTAATTAGTTTTTCACAAGCCAATGTCTTTTGTGCTTTTTTTAGCTGATGGCCACTTGAATAGTGTATGATTTTTTCAATGTTCCTTGGTAGTAATCATACATCTATGACAAATTTTCCGAAGTAAAACGACTGTTTGTAGTATCACGCATGAGTCTTAGAGTTAGGAATAGTAACAATAGTTTCATTATCGATAGTTGATGTCGGGAACTATTCAGAATATCGGGTGTACTATTGATAGTATGGCCATATAAAAGTTTATTAATAAAACATTGGTTATGATGCCATCCACCGACTCCTGAAGTGATGCCTATGCAAAGTGGTACTCGGTATCTTTCCCTCTTTTTTGTGATGGAAAAAATGCATTGACATAGTCTCTGCTTGGCCAGGCGAATGGTAATGTGCAGCTCTCTTCTCAAGAAGGGAGAAGTCTACTCACTGAAATAACGACCAGTGCCGTCTTGCTGTGTGTGGTAAACCTGGTATACCTAGGCCTCCTTCTGCAATTATACACAAACGTAAGGTGCCTTACAAATTAATGTCGGGTTCGGTAAGAAGCAGGTACGAGTACTTAATGTGCGTTATAGGCTTATAGTTAGGGAGGCGAGGTAGCTAAATGGCGTAATTCAACGGCGCCGTCGAGACCTATCAAAATCGAAAGATAAAATAATTTCGAAAAGAAAAGCTCGTATGGTAAAAACCATTTTAGCAGTGGGTTTGGCGTGTACGGTTTTTCAAAAATGAAAAAAAACAGTTACTTGGGCATTCTCGAGCGCGTCAGATATTCATACTACGTATGCCCCAAGTGCCTCTGATAACAACGGTATACTAATCTGCCGGTTTGCGTGGTGGGGGTAGGCATTTGGCGTGACCATAAGTTACGATGAATTTTTTAAAATGCAAAAAAAAACAGTTTTTTTGAAATACTGGAGCGCGTCAGATTTTCATAGGGGAGGTTCATCTCGGTATCCTGAAAGCATATTTTCTTAATCTGTCAAAAATGTTGGTGGGTTCTCTTAATCTGACCAGAAAGGTTTTTTGGTTACTTTTTTTTTCCTTTCTTCTTTCTTTCTGATAATTCTTTACTTCATTTTGCTGACGGTACGTCCAAAAAACAATTTAAGGCTCAACAGGCTATTGAATAATATACATACATGAAACTGTACATGTTAATAATACTTTTGTATACAGATACGCGTCACCTTTTCCAAGTCCACGAAAATTGTCGAGAAGCTTTAGAAAAAAAATTTTTTGAGATAAATGTAACATAATTTAATCATTGTTATTTCATATCATTTTTTTAACACCCTCAGTTTTCAAGATATACTCAAAAAACCGGGAGTTTGAGTTTTTATGAAGCTTCAAGTCAAAAAGTTTTAACTTTGGACAAAAATGTAAAGAGACTTTTTTGTGTAAAATAAAATTACCTTTTTTGTTTATTTAAACTTTTTTTTTGTAAAATGTATCGTTCGCGACTTATATGCCGCAACGCGTTTTTCGGAAGACGAAATGGCTCCTCCACACTCCTGGTCATGCTGTAACCGGCAGATTTTGTATTTTTAGTTCGTTTTAGATTATATTCTTAAAAATAAAAAAATTGCGCTCGAGAATGCCGGATTAACGTTTTTTTTTACAAGTTCGCGACCCTATAACTCGGCGGCGTCAAGGACATATCGTCAGATTAGTTAAATTTAGACTTAAAACACTAAAATCAACCCCTAATATCTTAATCTGACGCGCTCGAGTATTACAGACTATCGATTTTTTTTACTAATCTGATCGTCTATCCTAGGCGCGCGTCACTACATATAGAGCTAAATACTTTACAAGGTTGTTCTATTAGGTCCAAGGTATCTCTCATATCTTAAACTGCCACGCTCGAGTATTATCTAAAATTCCCCTATTCGCCTCCCTAACTATTAGTGCTAAATGGTAAAAACAAAAGGGAATGTATAAAAAAAAACAATTTTCTCGCTTCAATAAAATAACATTTACCCGTCTGTTTTTTTTTTGTTTTACTCTTCAACGTTCGTGCCGACCTCGCTGCGATCGCAAAAAACGTTTTACTGGGATGAATATAGAGCAATCTAGTCCCATAAAAACATTCATTTTATTCACGTAGTGTTTTCCTTTATTTGTCGAACAATGTTGACGGACTATTTGCTTATAAGCTTTGTACTGTTTGTACCTATCATTCCTCACCATGCGCGCAAGCGGGGGTTTGTTAAGCTTAGCTCGATCTCATCCTTCTTTATGATACTTATATAATTATTTTCTAAAACAACTATTCATGATCATTTGTGTGAGTTTAGCGGTACATACACTCGATATTCAAATAAGTAGATAATAATAAAAACTCACTGTATGTACTTAAATTTAGTTTTTGCCGCAGCAAAATTGACATGAGATGTTTCTAATGTGTAATTAATAGTACATTATGATACAAGTGTGCTAAGTTGACCATTATATACAAGGCGATATTGTGTGCGCACGAGCGAAAGCGAGTGCGCCATAAGAAAGCCGCGTATCACAGGCACACGTGTTTCATACGACGTTTTTCAACACACTTGCGAGGAAAAAAACAAGACTCATTTACTAAGTTTTAATTAATAAAACAGTAAAAATACATTTTACTCGATTTTGACGGCAAAGACTTTCGCACGCGTTTTTCGCCTTGTTACGTATGTCCGGCGGAGTTAATAATAGGTTTTCTTCACTTGAAGTAGACATTTTCATTAATATTAAACTTCATAATTAATCCAAACTTCGTCACAGCCGACAATTGTTATTTACGAAAAATAGCGCGTTGTTTTTTTTTCTTGCCGCGATACCGATGCGCGCAAGGCTTAGGCGCGAACCACGGACGAGTAAAAAAGAAAGGACTCCGCACCGCGATACTAGCAAGTGAAGCCACCTTTATGCTGTATGTGTGTGCGTCACGGGGATACCAGTTGACACAAATATTTCTCCCTTTTTTGTGTAGGTGTATCAGAATGGCGGAAGTGAGACTGCAAATTTTACTCGTTTATGAATGTTAGCAATGTGCGTAAAATTTGCCTTTCAAAACCACAATTAAAATTGAAATAATGTAAGTCGCCAACCTGACATCGGAATGGCTAGATAAATTATATACCTTTAGGTAACTCTTTTGGTTGGACTTCATTATATTTTTATGTAAATAAAAAGTGCTTGCCAGCACTTCTAATTATTATTACGAATACAAAAAATAATAAATTTGCTTGATTTTCTGTTACACAAACACTACAATTTATTTAATTGTCAAAAAAATAAAGAACTGTTTAAATTATATACTTAAGTTAAATTTAAAAACTTAAAAAAGTTGTGTTTATGCAGTGCAATACTGCTTTAAAACCAACTTGTAGTTTTTCAGTGCGCGAGTCCGACTTGCACTTAGCCTGTTTTTTCGGGTAAAGACCCTATTTATTTTCCGGCCACACTGGCTGGTACTGTCACCGGCAAATCACGTGGAGTGGAGGTTTTGTGTTCCAAATAAATATTTTTTGTATTTTAAAAAGATCAGAAATTAACGTAATAGGTACTGGCTAACAGTGGCGGCTGTACCTTAAGTGCGCTCGTGCGCTGAACCACCAATTCAAAAGATTTAAAAATTACAAAATATTAAGTAATTCATCTTTCTTTTTAATTACCATTTTAATAGTTATTTTGAAACATACAAAAACGTATAGAAGATATAATCTCCAATTATGGTAAAACAGTTTGAGCGCTTTACTAAACTATTAAGACTTATTTTTCTGTAAAGACAAATTCTCGTGCGCTTCGGCGAGTGCACGAGGACTGCTAATATAACTTGTAGGAGATACGAGGTAATACGCCTGACGCGTGAAACAAAAGATAGTTCATAGAAATGTACCGAGTAATGAGCGGGTTCTCGAGCGCCGCACGGGCGAACCGACGATTGCCGAGAGCACCCGATGTTTGACGGATTGGCCGGCCGGCATGGGCGCGAGGCGACGACGGCAGCCATGATTGACATAATGACATGTTTCACTGTATGTGTGACGCATTAATTATTGTTTATTTATATTACCGTAATTGTTTTCAGTTTTTGCTTCGATTTTCTTAAAGTGCACTACCAGTTCGATAACCCACCAGCCGCCACTGCTGGCTAACCTATGACAGGTAATTTTTTTTGGCACTTCTTTTGTAGATATGTAATATTTTTACACCGTTTAACGATACACGACGGTATTTTTTCATTTTTTTTATACGCGAAGGTTTGCACTGTCACAGACGATGGCAGAGAGGGTAATGGCGGCCGATCGGCTTACTTTTGCGTCAGTGTGTGCTTGTAGCTTCGTATTTACACGTATGCTGGCTTACTTTGGGTGCTTCACTTTATACGTAGGTGACGCGGAGTCCTTACTTTTTTTACTCGTCCGTGGCGCGAACTAGATCGGCCAAAAGCCAAGATTAAAAATGTAATAATTCGTGTTTAAAACACAAATCACAGAAAATGTTAAATTAATTTGAGCTATTTTTAGTAATAAATCTGGATTTACCGTTTTTTGAAATAAATATGTAGATACTGTTATTATTCGCATAAATACTGTTTGTTGCTAAAATAAAAGTATTGTATAACCCGACTAAATTAAATTGCTTCTTCTTCTTACTTACAACTTGATACTAGGGTACAAATGTAAATTAGTCGGGTTAATAAACTAAAAGCACTAGTGCAATAATGTAATGAAAAAGCACGCGTGTTTAATATCTATGATTATGAGCCAAAAATCGGTGGAATAAAAACGTCGTTTTAAGCAAGTGTGTTGAAAAAATATATAGAATAATTCTACGTAAATCTTTAGTTGTGTGCGTGATCACCGCAGCTACTTCTTTGGCTGTGACAATGAATGGTGGCGAAAAATCACGGTCAGAAGTAGTAACCTCCTCCGTGAAACGCGAGGGCTCCGCCGAAGATGCCAAGACATTGTTTCGTGGTGGGTTACTATAAGGGTTTGTAAACTTGGGTTTAAACATATTAACATTACAGTTTAATAGCAAAGGAATACGGTGTCGGAACAATATACTCGTACATACACCGTACAAAATATTTAAATTTTCCACATTATTTAATGCCGCTTCTTGTTCAAAGCACAAAGATAAAAGTTTGTTCAGTTCTCCCGGATGAGCATTTACAATACATACAAACTTCAAAAAGTTAGAGAGCATTAACAAGAAAAATATTTGTTGTGTTTTCTTTTAATATAATTACCCTGTTTAAAATATAATGTAAACTTCTTTTTTTTTTTTTTAATGATTTAATTAATGCTTCAACACCCGAGCGGTTGCAGGAAACCGCATAACAATAGAATTTGCATTGTGTCTCGTTCACATACGCTTGAGGGATTAAAGTAATTTGCTCTATTTTAATCAGATTAATTATCTTCCTTCTCTTCCTTTTTTATTTTTGGCTATATATTTATGGTTTTGAAATAACAAAACTTCCTTACCTCTTTTACTTGTAATGAATTTAATGTTATCTTGGATTAGAATGTTCTCTAAAATTCATTTTATTTAAATAATAATGATGATTCACGGTGATGACAACAGATTGCAAATGACGAGTAAGTATACTTCAAAATGGATAAAAATTATAAGTGGCCAGCAATGTTAATAATAAATATATGCATTAAAACTTTTTTCAATAAATGGCTTTGTCCTGAATGACTGACAACAACAATCAACGCGCAGCCTAAACTGCTAATGATAAGAAATAAATACTACCCCTAAGGGGATGAAAAATGGCTGCATCGGCAGAAATGAACATCTCTGAAGTACCTAACGAAAATGAACAAGATAAGAAATTAAAAGTGGAACCTTTGATGGGACACCGAACATGTGACGAGGGAGTACGACCACGTGATGAGACGGATGCAGATTGATTGCTGAAGGGGAAGCAGCTGACTATGGAAGAGTTGTATGGATTGTATAGTTTTTTTTTTAAATAATTGCGAAAGGAAAGCATGTATAATAATATAATAATATTGGACACCAATCACATACATTGCCCTGATCCCAAAGTAAGTAGCTAATGCACTTGTGTTAAGGAAATCAGGCAAAATGGTGGTACCACAACACCCAGACCCGAGACAATATAGCAAATTATGATTTCTACATTGACCCGACCGGAAATCGGACCCGGGACCTCAGAGCGGCGACGCCTTAAAACCTAGCGTGCTTAGCAACTACAGCACGGAGGTCGTCACATTGTATGACGTGTGACATTATTGTGTGAAAGAGGAAACTTTATATCATGTTTTGGAACTCGACGCAAACATGTCTTAACATCGTGTACAGAAAAGCACAATCAACAGGCGACATTTTAATTCTAACCAAAGCAGAATCTGCCTAAAAGTCCGTTTTCGTCAGAAACAAAACAACATAAATTTTATTCGGACGAAAGCGGATTCTGGCCAAAAGTCCGTTTTAGTCAGAAAAAAAAAACAGCCTAAAATTTATTCTGACGAAAAAAGAGTCTGACGAATGTGTCCTCGGTCACCATTTCGAGCTTGTTCACAATCAATCAATCAATCATTTATTGTGTAGTTATAGGTAAGAAATAGGTACATTTAGCAGATCTTAAGCTTAAATTAATTGAAACTCTATAACTTGCCTTCAAGGCGTACAATAACTTGTTTCAATAGTACTAATAATATAATAAAGCTTTGTATTATTTGCCTACAGTATAGCACATTCATAGTAATAAACATTTATTTGAAATAGCATATAAAACTGTACAGTTTATAGTAAACTATCATGAAGAATATTCAGAAAAATATGTAACTATTATATGGTGATTTTATCATGAAAATATTCCTGAAGGGAATAGTAACATTTATAAATAAGTTTTAAATAATTGTTTTTTGAATCTGTTAAAGGAAAGCTCTTTAAGAGAATCGGGAAGGTGATTAAATATTTTAGGTGCCATGCAATATACACTTTTATTAAAAAAACTTGTACGAGATAAGTAGTGCGGCAAAATGTCGATTTTATTTTTTGTTTTACGGTGATACTTGATGTTTGAAATAATGATGGTAGAGTTTAACAAATAAGCATATTTGAAAAATATAAAGGGATGGAAGGTTAAGTATATTTATTTTGCGAATAGTGGTCGGCAGCTGACTCTCTGGTTCACACCATGCATAGCTCTAATGTTTTTTTTTGTATACGAAATATGGGTAATAAATGTATGTTAGCTTCATTGCCTCAATGTATAATACCATACCGGAGGTTGGACGCTACGAAACCATGATATGCGGTCAGTGCAGCTTTTTTTGATATTGTTTTGGTTAGTTTTCTTACAGGATAAATAAACCTACAAAGCTTACTGCTTAAATTAACAATGTTTTCAAATGTTTCGTTTATTGTGAGTTCATATGTCTCCAAGTCTTTCGCTTTAATAATTACTGTGGAATTGTCCGCATATAAAAATATTTCTTGGTTTATACTAAGAGGGAGATCATTTATATAAATAAGAAATAATGACGGCCCAAGAATACTTTCTTGAGGTACACCATTTTTTACAATTCGTAGGTTGGATTTAGCTTGTGTAACATTATTAGTTTTATCAATATAATTTATTTCTGTATATTGTATGCGTTTGGTTAAGTAGGAAACTATCAGATCGTAGGCTTGTCCTCTTATTCCATATGTATCTGTAAATTTTTGACAAGAGTTTCTCATGACAGACCAAATCGAACGCTTTGGACATGTCCATAAATATAGCTGATACCGGTGTACTGTCATTTAAACATTCAGATACACTGCGCACAAGACTGTAAATTAATGAATGAGTTGACCTGTCTCTTCTTAAACCATGTTGTTCATCTCTAATTAAACTAAATTTTCTTAAATAACAAAAAATCGATAAATTACTATATACTAATCGGATCTATAACCGTAAGATTGTTACAATGTTACTGTGACATATTATGTAAACTTATAATTTTAAGTAAAAAATAATTAAGCTTAGTTAGGCCGGTTAATTTTCAGACGGGTGGTCTGAAAAGTTTACGCACTTTATTTGATACTTCGGGTTCTTTGTTCACGCTCGGTATCGGTTTATGAATTCGATGTACAGCTTAGCCCCGATCTTAAAGCGTATAAACTAAGTACACAATAATACTTCTTTAACACGTAGTAGCTATTCGTATGTGCAAGAAAATAATCTTTCAAGGTTTTAATAAGTATGCCTTATAATGTTTTATACATTGATCTTGAATTAGTTTCACGTGATAACTTAATCCGTTTATACGGTATATACGGCAGTGACTCCCAAGTTTTGAAGTTTTTAGCGCTCTATACGATCTTATCCAACTTCTCCAAACGTCTTACAAACTTGACGTTGGTACCCTAATCTGTACTTTTCGAGTCATATCCATACTTGTCTATTTTTAGGGTTCCGTAGTCCAACGACGAACCCTTACGATTTCGTCATGTTCGTCTGTCTGTCCGTCCGCAGTTCTGCGCAGATACCTGATCTGAGGACCTGTGTTAGGAAACTGTAATTTAGCATGGGTATGTATTCTAATCTCCCCGCCAAAGTACTTAAATACAATTTCGAAATATTTTGTTGGGGTACCTCTCATACAAGTTACGTGGGGATGATTTTTTTTCACCTGCGAAACCCATCGTGTAGGGTATCGTTGAATAGGTCTTTAAAATTATTATGATTATGTTTACATTATTTTTCGATAAAGTGGCCTGTTTCTGTAACACCCAATGTCCCTCTCTGTGAAAAATCATAGCACTAGAATAGATCATGAATTTAGAAGAAAAACTATCACGGCTATGATGAACAAACAAAATAAAAATGATCGCTTGAAAATGTTAACCTAAGCGTAATGTTAAAAAAGGTTTAAGATAGGAAATTGAAACTGGAGTTAAACGTTAATATTGATTCTTGTTTCAGCTGTAAAAATCTGCATCTGGATTGAGAGCCCATTTTTTGAACCCTTGCGAAACGAAATAAGACTTAAAGAGTGATTAGTTAAAAATAGTAAAAATTCTAAGCAAAGGGCCAAAAATTTCTTAACACTTTGCACGCCGTTCACGAGGACCATTCGTTATGCAGTTTTGCCGCCATTTCGCCGGCCATTTAAATAACTGCCACGCGTAATTCGCCGATAACGAATACCACTCGTTACACTTTTTCTCTTAGAGTCGCGGATGACGAATAGTACTCGTGATCAAATTCCATACTGTTTGTATCAAAATAACGAGAACAGTTCGTGATCCGCTTGGTAGCAACGTATAGAGGAACGATTTAGCTACACGCACACATACAATTCATTAACGTATTTGGTTGGAGGTGGCGTGACAATGCGTCGGCCCGCGCTGTCTCGCCAGTGCGCCGCGGGCTCGCTACGTGGACACTATTGTGTAAAGTAAAGCAAAGAAACAATTTTTTATTGTCCTGACTGTTCAGTACCATTATGTAATTACCCTTGCTTCAAAAAATATCACACACAAAAAGATTATACTGTATAAAAGCAAGAGCAAACACATGTTAGAGTTTTTTTTTTTTCAAAAAACGTGTTCACTTTACTATAGTTTCAAAATAAAAATAAATATGTAAGCACATTGTTTTAATTTTACCCTAAAAATATATAAAATCACCTTCCAAATACAAAAAGAATTGTTCCTATATATACGCTAATAATTTTTTTATAAATCTTAAAATATCACCGAAAAACGCCGGCGAACCGCAGATGACGCTTTAAAAAACCCGCGGCGTACTTGGGCGCAAGAGCATCACGAGTGGAGCTCGTGATCGGCTGTCGGAGTGCGGCATTGGATTATAACGTCGGCGTTCAAAGTGTTAAACGTGAATTAAAAGTGTAATGGGCAAATAACTTAGGCCCTCAATCCAGACGCGTGTATAAAGTCAATCTCAGTAAGTACTATCGCTGGTTTAATTATTTTTATTTCAGAGTTAAGTTCAGAATTTTTTACACATTTTAATAAATTCCTAAACTTGTAGAACATGACATTACAGATTTATAGCGGTATATCTAGGGCCCTCTCTTCATTATTGTCTGAACCGAGGAATCTGCGAAATATGAATTTATCTGATGAAATAAATTATTATGACTATTACAAATTTTAATGAGATACCTCTGAGAATTATTTAAAAATAAATAATGACTCAAACGTTAATTGTTAAGAAGTAAATGAAAATTCAATGTGACGAAAACGCCTGAACTAAGAGCCCAATATTTCTGGCTTAATTGACTAGGCATAGCGTCATAGATTAACTTAAATTCGAATAAGAATTTTAACTATTTCTTAATTAAATTGTAACATATCGTCCGTTCTCCTAAATATCAAACTTTAAGAGAAAAAATATTTTCAACTTTTTCTGGGAGAAACAGATACGATTTGTTACTTTTATGGACTGATCAGTAGTGGGTTCATACAAGCTATTATAAGCTAATAAGTAAGTACTTATTGTTTGAACTGTCTGAAGCGATTGTGTTTTGTGTAGTGCAATACTCAAATATTCCAGTAAATATATTATCTATCAGTGTTTCTGTTTAGTGTTATCGAAGTAAGTACCTATATCAGTTTAGTATTGCTTTTTTAATTTGAAGAATAGCCTGTTTTTTTACAATGTTTATTATAATGTTGGTTGCTGATTCATCGTTATCGAGAATGACTGATTACTGGGTTTAAACTTAATTAACACATGGGTAGTAGTACAGCCCTCCAGTGGATGGTGATAACAACTCCTATTTTTATTTATTTATTTTTATATTCGAGATTTTGAACTTTCGGATATTTGTAAATATACATATTGAGAGTCGGTATATCGAGTACCTTTAGGTATTTCATACATTCGGTTTTTTAAACTTTCGGTTATTTGATATAGACATAATATTGGTCTCGGAATATCGAGTACCTATAGGTATTTCATACATTCGGTATTTTGAACTTTCTGTTATTTGAAATAGACATATTGGTCTCGGTATATCGAGTACCTATAGGTATTTCATACATTCGGTATTTTGAACTTTCTGTTATTTGAAATAGACATATTGGTCTCGGAATATCGAGTAACTATAGGTATTTCATACATTCGGTATTTTGAACTTTCGGTTATTTGAAATAAACATATTGGTGTCGGTATATAGAGTATAGGTATTTCATACATTCGGTATTTTGAAATTCAGCCTTCCGTTTTTAGGTACTATAAAATTCGGTATTATGAACTTTCGGGATTGTCATACGTACCTTATTCAAAAGTAATATCTGGATTTAAAATCTCGTAGGTACCAATTTTCTCCGCCGAGGGGAGCGCCATTTAAAAACAAAAGTTCTGTCAGCTCCGAATTACAATTAATTGATGAATTTCGTGCTACAAGTGTAAACTATACTTTTGCCATTATAAAATTGTGTATATTTACTATTTTACAAAAAAGCGAAGCTATGAAAAAGAGAGGAAGAAAACCCCATGTAGATAAGAAAACACAAAATGAGCTATTTAAAAAATATGCTAAGGAATTACATAAACCCATTGTTAAATATAACGACCCAATCTTCACACTTATGGCCGAAGAACTAGGTGGCAAAATGACACCTAGCTTTGTATATGTCAAGTGCCCAGAGTAAAATATTTTCAATTGACATAGATGTATATGATCTAATAAAAGTTACACCTTTAATTGCGTTTAAGAAAAGAAAAGATGGTTCACTTCGGACATATAAAACTTTACCAAAGTACAAATGGTCTGACATGATTAAAAAGAAAATATGGCAAAATTCTAAATTGCGTTGTACGTGGGTTTTGAAAAAAGTAACATCCGGAATGACTACATTAAATTAAAAGGTCATTGTGGTCAGTGTTCTGCAAAGATTGAAATATTAACTTTAATAAAAAACTGAGAAAGTACAGACGTTGTTGAGTAGAATACAGAACATACAAAAATCAATCAAACATAATGTATTAAGAAAATCAAAACTAACACTGTACACAAGATATCAAATAGCTAAAAACTTAAAATTCAAACCAGCTATTTTGGCACGACATGAAATGGCTTCAAAACTGATAACGACTGAAGATCACGAAAATATTGAATCGCCAGTGTTGCCGTCCATTTCCACTCTACGACAAATAAAATCAAAGACTAAAATTGGAGAGTTGTTTGATGCAAATCCTTTATTATCACTAATGATTATGGCCAAAACTTCAGAATATGTAAAAAGTATTCGTGAAATTCAAATTCATCCTCATTTTCATATCCATTATTGGACAGATAAAGAAGTTGAATACTATAATATGTATTATAATGAATTTGTCAGAGTTACAATTGCAATTGATGCAACGGGCTCTTTTTGCGAGACGATATTCCTACTCGATGGCACTCGACTGACTAAAACCCTGTTGACTGTTATACGTCGGACTCATAACTGATAATGAAAAGTCAAAATCTGTCCGAATTCTTCAAATGGTATTAGACTCATACAGTTCAACATCCATCTCTAATTGGTTAAAAAAATGGGTGAATGGTGTAACTAACGTGCCCCACGAGGCAATCACTGACGATTCCTCAGCTTTGCTATCCGCTATTACTCAGGCTTTCATGTAGTACAAAAGACTATATTCACCACCTATTTGCAGTTTTGGAGGGGAAAACCAGAACTTCACCTGCTACTTTCATAAGGTTTGACACTAGCCACTTCACATAAACATTACATAATTTATCGTGTTTTAAGGATGACATAGAAAATCGTTTAAAATATTTTTATATAAACTGTAAACTGACGATTAAGCAATGCGAAGAGTACGATGTAGCAAAACAGATAATTGAAGATATTGTGAAAGTATGTTTAGGACAATACAACGACAGTGATATATTTGAAAAAAAAACAAAGGTTGTTGAAGCAAAAACACACCTTAATTCATTTACCGATATGATTGATACGACTACTAAAGCAGCAGCTGATATTAAAAAAGAGATTTTTGAAGAACAAAATGTGGAAAAAGAATTGAATACGATCGAAAGCATTGAATTTATGATGTGGTTTGATCGCTTAGTCGATGCCCATAAAAAGAGCATAATAGAGAGAAACGAAAATTCATATTATTAACCGCCCTTTTTATCTGCACTAAAGAGGTTATTGTATAAACTGCCGCTATGGTCAAATTTATTGTGTCCCTTTTTTAAGCCACAAAATAAAGCTTCGTCCTCATCAGCGGTAGAAAGCTACTTTAAAACTTTAAAGAATTTTATATTTAAAACAAAGATTTCAAGACAGAGAATTGACCAATTTATCAAAACTCATTTGGAAAATTTAGACGGAGAGTTAAACATTGCTGTAAGCGATTTCAGTCAAGAAACAACTAATAAAAGAACTCAGCTGCCAAAAAATACCAGAAAAAGAAAAAGCAAGAAACATTTACCCAAAAAAGTAAAAATTCCTAAATGTAAAAGTCTTCAAATATTTCCTAAAGACTCGATATTTTCTGACGTACCTTCGCTTAGCGAGAATTGGAGAAGAAAAAATGTTGAAGAAGCCAACACCAGAAAAAATATATATATGGAAAACGGTAGTTAATGTAATTGGGTCCGTGACCGTGGCCTAGACTCCGTTTTATACCTTTTGGCTTTAGGATACAATACAAATCAAAGCATAAAAATGACTATCGATGATTTCAAATATATTTCGGTCGCAAGATACATTCAACATTTATCTAACAGTCAATCTTCACATCAAGACCTTTATGAAATGAGGTCTCATATAGCACATGAATATTTCAAAAAAGCGAGAGAATGTAATGTTATAATTGTTGATTGTGCTTGTAATGCTACCTTTATATTTGAAAGCCTATTATCAAAGTATATTTTCAGTGCAGTTTTCACAAAACAATGTTCTAACGAATTGTGTACCTCCTTCAAGCTCTTTCGAAAGGTGCCTTTTTTGCCGATTGATATATATATTATTCGATTTTTTGGGTTTTCCAGTCTTGAAAATGCAATTTGTATTGCGGATGAAAATAGTACCTGTGTATCATATAAATTTGTAGGAAATTCAGCTTACGAGCCTTCTGATTTGATCTCCTTTGATTTGAATGGAACTGACAAAGTTAGTTTAAAGGAATTACCTGAAACAATCAATTTGAAAGAAAAATGTTTTAAAATATTAGGTGTTATCGAGTACGTCCCCTCGATGAAACCGGCTGATATTGGTCATTACAAGGCGCATTTATGAACGGCCGCATGGTCTGTTATGATGATTTAATGTTAAGATTTTACAATAGTAGAGAAGACCAACCAATTTTTGTACATATTCTGACATACGGTTTGACTACTCTTAAATAGTCCTAAAGAACAATGTTCTGCTCCCATACAAAGTTCGTCTCAGAACTAACAATGAAAAAAATACCTTCCTTAGTCCGAAATTACACACAATTGTATGTAAGAACAATAACTCCTGATGGACACTTCTAAAACATAGATATATTAGCAGTTATCATAGAGATTTTGAGGTTGTGTTTAATTTTTCTGTAACATTACCATGGCATTGACTGCAGACACTGAACACCAGAGTATCCACAGCTGAACCAGCGCATCCGTCCGAACCTACAATCCACTCCGCTCACCCGCTCCAGCCATCCGGCACAGTAGTTATTGTTTTTTCCTGACCGATTGTGGTCGGCCATTCTGAGTACTGTTGCCGTTTCCTTTTTTACAGGCGCTGGGTCGTGGTAAAGAAGGAAAAGGACTTCCTTTTTACATACAATGCAGAAGTGTCCGTTACTATGTAATTAATGCTAATTATTGTAAAATTAAGAATTAGAATTTTGGTGATTTTCAGATTTGTGTTGGTTCTTAGGCGAATTTCATCGATGTCCTTTGAAACATAGAAGATGTATATATATATACACACATATATATATATATATATATATATATATATATATATATATATATATATATATATATATATATATCCTCCTTTCGGCCATATATACATACCTGCGCCGCAAACAAAAAAAATGACATCATAATAAAGAATGTATTCTCAGTCCGAACCCAGTTGTATGACTTTAAAGTCAAAAATAATTATATCATAATTTCTACCTTTTGAGATGTATAGATTTGTTTTCCATACCTTTAGTTTGTAATGATACTGACATTCGGCGAGCACTTCGTTAAAAGTAAATAGTTTTTTTATATTCATACCGATCGTGTTTTATTCATTATGTACAATGATTTCATTTCATTTGCGTATTACGACGTCTCTGGTGCTATAGTGATCCATAGATTGCGCTTTTCAAAATGTACAAGTATATATACGTCACACTACAATTTTTTCTCTTAGGGAAAGTTGAAATTATTTTTCTCTTAAAATATGGCATTTAGAAGAACGGATGATGTGTTGCAATTTTATTAAGAAATAGTTAAAATTCTTATTCGAATTTGCGTTAATCTATGACGTTATGCCTAGTCAATAAAGCTAAAAATATTGGGCTCTCAGTTCAGACATTTTTGATGACATTGAATTTTCATTTATTTCTAAACAGTTAACGTTTGAGTCATTATTTCTTTTTAACTAATTCTCAGAGGTATCTAAGTAAAATTTGTAATAGTTATAAAAATATATTTCATTAGATAAATTCATATTATGCCGATTCTTCGGTTCAGACAATAATGAAGTGAGAGCCCTAGATATACCGCTATAAATCTGTAATGTCATGTTCTACAGGTTTATTAATTTATTAAAATGTGTAAGAAGTTCTTAACTAAATTCTTAAATAAAAATAATTAAACCAGCGATAGTACTTACTGAGATTAAGGCTATGCCACTTTATCCACGCGTCTGGATTGAGGGCCCAAGTTATTTGTCCGTAACACTTTTAATTCACGTTTTACAAATTTTTGGCCCTTTGCTTTGAATTTTTACTATTTTTAACTAATTTACCTTTCAGTCTTATTTCGTTTTGCAAGGTTTCAAAAAATGTGCTTCGCGAGTCCGACTCACACTTGGCCATTTTTTTTCATGAAGATTTAAAAATACAACACCTACAATTTGCAATTGACAAGTTTATTTATTTTCCAAAAAGTTAATTGTTCAAAAACTCTTATTTATTTTTTATTTTTTGACAATTGTGGATTGTTGGTGATGACTTTTTAAATCTTCATGTCGAATACAGTGCGACAAAGATCATAGGGCTGATAGATGGCATTGACAGGAGGGCGCTAACATATTCAATCATGCTAGCAAAATAAAAAAAAATTAAGCTTGATTCAGGGAGTTTAGGAAGCTGCTTAGCTAATATTTTTTTCGCCCACCATGGCAAAGTTAAAGAGAAAGGTACTAATTTAAAGAAGTTTAAGCATGTATTTTTGTATCATTAATGTTCCACCAATTCTAAGCGCAAAATCTCATATACAAAATTCTCGTGTCACAATGTTTGTTCCCGTGCTCCTCCGAAACGGCTTGACCGATTCTCATGAAATTTTTTGAGCAATCACTCTACTCCTACCTACTCAATAAGTAGGTCTGAGAATCGGCCAACATCTATTTTTCATACCCATCATATATTTTTTAACCACTACAGTTAGGCTAGTATGGGACTCTATTTCTTGTTAAATCATTATAAACTACAACAAAGTTTGTTATTAAAAAAATGAAAACTTACGCATAATTTAACTTGAACGATTCTTAATAACGTTATAAATAGCTTCAATAATAACATTATGAAGAAATATTTAACAAAATAATATTGGGAATTGTGGTTTACGGGGTGTACTGTGTTTAGTGCAATGGGCGTTTAAGGGGTAGTTACTCTGAGATCGCTAAAAATTTTAAATTACGGGACTAGGCGGGACGGGGCCGGGGCGAGATGAGAATGGGGGCGAAACAAAGTTCGCTGGGTCCGCTAGTAATTGTATATAAATAACAGGTTACTAACTTTTGTTGCAAACTAGCCCTTATAACAACTGACATACGACACCGCAGTGTTTACCTTGACGTGCTGTTGTCCGTAAATAGAATACTAGATCTGACAACCGTATTTTTCAAAATGTCTGCGTTAGTTCTCCTCATAAAATTATTATCCCTTTGGAATAGAACGACAAAAGCGAGATGTCACTAGCAGCAAACTGTGTGATAAAAAGAGATGGGTAGCAGAACCATTTTTGTCAGATGTCAAACAGTTGACCGCCCCGCAAAAGCTCGCTGAAAATTACGTGCATTTGATTTTTTATATTTAAAAGTGAAATTGTGTTTATTTTGGAGAAATAATGCGTCTGAAACATGATGACTTGATCGGTGATTGATTGTTATGCATTACAACTGCATAACCCCAACAAATAATCATTTAACAGGTAGATTAGTCCAAATCGAAGCCTCTTAATATACGACTTATATTTACCAATGCGCTTCAAATTTAAAGTACGCAGTTTGATTATTCTATTCTACAAACGTTAATTTACGTAAAAAATAAAGACAGAAATACACAGGGAATGTATATCGACGAACATTTTGTATAATGAAATAACATTTAGTTTTACACTAGAGCTGCATGTTCAATATTTTGTGTCGACTGTTTATCATGCAGTAAACTACTATATTTAACTTAGGAACATTGTTATAAATCAACTGATCAAAAGGTTATCTCATTTAAAACTTCAAATGTTACTTACTTATGTTAGTTACTGACATCTTAAATCAGTTTCGTTTGACAGCTTTTACTAGTCCTTCTATTCCGATAGGAATATTAATTTTATGGTTCTCCTTTTCGCCGTCGACCAAAAGATTCACGACACACTGTACTCTGTTTTCATACTCCGACAAATAAAAACTCCTTCACGCAACTCCACTCAAACTTGCTGCTGTAAACTGCATTGTACTGTCTGTACAAAGGGAAGTTGGGTAGTCTTCACGTCCTTAATGATAATTGAATAATTAAGAAAACGCTCCATACCCTCTCTATAAAATGACTCTATTACGAAAATAGTTTGAATATTGTATCTAAAATAAAGCTTGTTTAATGTTTGTGTACTTAAAATTATAACAGCTGTCATATTATTTTCGGCCAAAAAGATGAACGGGCAAGTAATGCAGCGCTACCTTTAAAAGATAATAATGGCAATTATTTTGGTCTGATTGGATATATCTGAATGTATGAATGAGTTAAGTATCATGGAATTCTATCCAGTCTTCATTGTCCTGATAAGGTCAATCGTAGGGCATTCTTTTGTTGGTCTATCTCTTTAAACAGTAACCCCTATCACGAATAATTTGCGTCAAAGTATTCGTATAGTAACGTAATCATTTGTATGAGAATCTGAAAGCGCCTCTATCGGACGTAAAACAAACTAAATTTGGCAGCTCAAATGCCTGACATTTATTGTGCGTAAACATTTTCCATAGTGTTAAACTGGATTTGCGAGCACGAACGTTTGTTTGACGTATAGTATCGTGAGTTGCAACAAGATAACTTGAGATTCAGTGTAGTAGCAATGAGCGAAGAGTAATAAGTTACTAATTAAGTCTATAACTTTTAGCGATAAGACCGCCTGAATTGATTTTTTTCGAAAATTATCATACGGCTGCATTTGAAGACGGATTCAAGCTCCGCATGGGAAAGATTCGGCATCAACGTTAATAGAAAATACATCTCTCACCTCCGGTTTACTGGTAGTATATTCGTGCACAAAAAGATGCTGAAAGATTTTAAAACTACGGTCGAAAGCCTTGACCGAGCCTTACAAGCAACAAAGTGGGTCTAAGAAAGAGGTCTATCAACGAATCCAACGCGGATGGCTAGGCAGAGTTTAAGAAACTGCGCAAGAGTGACTTTCGTCTTCAAACACTGAGGTTAATGAGACTTGTCGTCTCATCTGTTTGAAGACGAAAGTCGTGTATGTGTACTAGTGAGTTCGTATACGGATCCGACACATAGTTTCTTACTATATGTGCTCAAAACCTCACATTTTATAGCAGACAAGGCTCTGGCTTTTGGTGAGCAATAAAAAAAAACGTGTGAAATAAGAATACGTTTGTAGTCATATTTATAATTCTAAAATTAAAGCATTGCAGTAAAAATATGACATTACATTTTTTTTTCTTATGCTCTTTTTTTTGTCTTGAAAAGAAATCAGGAGCAGGGACACTTTCACTAACCGGTTCAGTTTGATCTTGTTGGGTTCATCTTTTTTCTGATGACAAATGGGAGTAACGAAGACCGCCGGGACTGCTAGACTCACTTTGTTTCTTTTAGCTGGGTAGGCGTATTTCCATACATTGTTTTTTTGGTCTTTCTTCATTCTGAAAAATTATATATGTATATATTTTATGTTGACGTTAATGTTTTGTTATGTTTTAAACTGAGGGCTTGGATAAATCACAATTTCTTTAGAAATAAAATCTAGCTAGAGTTTATCTTGCTATTAAAGCCAATAAATAAAAACGCTTTAATCACAAATCCTTGTATTACTTTAACGTGCTTACTTTTTCAAAAACTCAAATATTGTAACGTTCTACTGCAAAGGACTTTTCTTCGTTATTTTAAATATTTTTTATCATTTTTAACTAAATATCTTGTAAGTTTTGAATTTGTCACAATATGATGGCATAACGTCAATCTGTCAATTGACAGTATAGTAAACAGTTCAAAAATCTAAAGATTACAGATAAACATATCATCTGAATATTACCATATATTTTTATATTTTAATAGACCAAAATTTTACATTTACTAACCCTGCCAAACATATTGATTGTAATTTTGTTCCGTCATTGATTTTTCTCAGATTTTACTGAAATATCATGATATATTTCAATATTTTTTATTAAAAAAATCGCTTTACTTGTTTCTGGACGTGTCATTCAACGGCCATATTTACGTTAGTATGACGTCATCTCCGTCAATGCTATCGAGCTTACTACACGACACGAGAGTGCTTCGTGATGCCGACTAACGTTGTACTGCGTAAACTCGCTACGCTTACGTGACGAATACGTCGAAAGTTCGTGATTGGGGTACAGCAGTATTAAAAGTTGAACAGTTGCATTGCAATCATTCTCGTGGTCGCATCAGCATTCCTCTTGCACTTAGATGTTCGCGGCAACTTGGATTCAAATGCTCCTTGCTACTGCTCATCTGAAATTTTATAAAGAGACTCAATATTCTGAACAGGACATCCAGATAGTACGGGAAATTTATGCCTCAGAAACAAAAGGTCCTTTGTACAAAATAATTTATAAGCCTACATGTCCTTTCTTATAAGGTGTCGTTTATAATAGACAGTTGTATAAACTGGGATAATTACATAAAGTCAAAAAAGAAAGTTGATATCGAGTAGGTACCACTGTGGTGCATCTGAGTACCACTTTTTTCTCTATACCTACTTGCTCTGGAGATGATCACCCAACGAGTAATAGTAGACATAATTTTATAAGATGGCAATCTCGTCCACTTAAGGACCGCAATGCTCTCCCATTTCAATTTTCAAATAATATGAGAATGCATTTATTTGAAACGGAGGCTTATCGAGTTTTGCATGGTGTCTTTATGATAGCATATTATTGATGTTTACTTATTTACTAAGTGTGTTGATCACTAATTGGTATTAAAGCAGTTTCGCAGAGCAAAAGTAAACCAATTAACCCTCAGTTTAATTAAATATAAACAAACCTTGCAATTAATTTGGATATCAATCACTACAAATTTGTTGATGCGAGGCCTACAAACCAAACAAGCTATCCTAGATATCCATTAGGTTAAAGATCAATTTTCCGATACTGGCGCCTGTTCATTTAATTTGTATAATAAATATGAATTTGAGCTGCTCATCACACAAGTGACATGTTGTTTTTTTCTTGTTTTAGTATAATTTCGCGTATGCGAATTAATAAAAAGGAATTATTAAAGCAAACTTTATTAAACCGCTTGATTAAACGGCATAAACTGCCCTTTATCAGCCCGCAACTGCCGTATCATCGAGCGCGTCGGTCGCCTTAACCGTAAGCAAAATAAAGTTGCAAACGAACATAATGCCGCTTGATGCGGTCGACTGTACTGCATCGCCAGATAAAGGATTTGCAGTTTGTTTACAAGTTGCATGGGTGGTGCGGGACCGACCGGGCGGGGCGCGTCAGTCAGTGCGCGCGCGATGCGTTCGCCGGTGCACGCCTGCACTACCGCAGCGCATTAGTATCTTGACCGAGCCGGGCTGCCATGGCCGAGTGGTCGGTGATGGATCGCGAGTGGCCATTCAACCAGTTCGATCCCTACCAATACGCCTGCAACTACTACGAGGAGAACCCTCAGGCGCCGCCATGTCAGCCGCCGCCACCGAACCAAACTTTACCACCGCCTCCGCCGCCGCCGCCGCCGGCGCAGGGCTACCCGCTTCCGACGCCGGCTCTCGCTGCCCAGCTGCACCAGGAGCCGTCCACCTCCAGAGGCCTGCCGTACCCGTTGCCTAACCCTTCACTTGCGATGCCGCCCCGCGGGTATGTACCGTGGAATGCGTAATGAGTAGTAACTCGATGCGAATGATGCGATGGTAGCGCGAGCGAGCTATGCAGTCAGCACCCACGTGTTCTTTGCAGACCCGGTGCAATTTGCTAAACAGAATCAAGTCACTATTATGAAACTACTATCCTGAAGAGGGCTTTATTTTAAACAATTGTGTGTGGTCTATTTGGATATGTCTATGTTATATAGTACTTCATACTTACCTTATTATTATCAAATTGTATGCACTCTATTTGCGTATATAATGAATTGTCTTTTTCAACTCAAACTTCTAATACACGCTGGCATCTAATGGTTTTGAATGTATATTTTGTGCGAATAAACACTAGCTAGTTTAATAGAGTTAAATATAAAACACCATTGAAAAAATAATAACACTTAATATTGATCAGAATAACGAAATACGAGTATTTACAGTTTTTGCTTTACTTGTCTACGCTTACACGCAAAACGTAAACAAATAAATTAAACTGATTTATTACTCGTCTACATGAATATTTATACTCGTAGTATAAATACAAATAGATGAGGTGAAATACATTTGAAACCAATCAATTGAGTTGTTTATTAGTTTTAAATGTTTAAATAGTCATGTTGTGCGTAGGTTTTTTTAAAGAAACTTATAGTTCAATGATAACGTAATATGGACAACCGTATTATTTATTGTTATTGGTTTAAGATTTGCACGGAGCCACGACGTCAACTTTGTTATCAACTAAACCTTGAATCGGCTGCGATTGGCATTGTTTGGTAACTAGACATTAAATAAAATATATTGTCTTTTTTAAATTTTTCATATCTTCAGACCGTAATGTTAAAGTAGATATAGAAATGTGTTGATAGGGCACCAAAATGTTCATTCTTTTGACCATAATACGGTTATTGAATTAGCCAGAAGATGCGTTTTTCTTCTATCATGAAAATGCAACGTTCATACTCTTTATTTTTTAGTTAATTAATGCATTAACGAAAAAATATAGTTTGAGAAAATTTATAGCTAGATGCGAATTGATATTGTTCGTTAGGATGATGTCGTTTAATGAATGTAATTTACGTTTCAGCTAGTCCGGCGTAGAGTTCTGAAATAATGAATGTTCTTTTATTTAAAGTTAGAAACAAGGATTAATTTTTAAAGTGCCTTCTATGATACGGGAATTGATATGACTTAGTATGTTGATAGAATTATACCTTGCATTTACCTTTTTCACTTACCTTCTTATTCTTCTTTGGTTTAAAAACATTTACTCTCATTAAAATATACAATACAATGAGGATAACTAAACTATAACTTAGTACATAATTCTCATTGAGCTGAGCAATTAAATATGTTAAAGTTATGATTTTTATAATTGATTTATCGTTATCGATCTAATTTACGATGAACAGTTTGAAATCTACCTTGAAAGTGAAAGACTTCTTCATTATAATATTTTTAATTAAACAACTAAGTTACAAAGCAGAGTAATTGTCATTCCTTCTGCTTGCCTTCATTGTGACCACCTGATTCAACTTGACAATGATTTCTCCTTTCTTTTGGTCAAAATAGCTAACAGATGGTGAGAGACGTTCTTATATATCTGATTTCAGATTTTAAATACTGTATTTTGCTTGTAGGTATACATGGTGACTTTACAAACATTGGCAATACTTTAAACCAAGAACCTACTCTTGATCCGTTCAACAAATTAAAATTAATATCAATTATTATAAAATATGATTTGTTGAAACCAAGAAAAATAATTCTAAACACTTTATAATTGATCTTTGCTTTAAATTAAACTAATAAATTATAGTTTGATTTTCTACAATTAGTACAAATATTATTAAAGTATGAATAAATATTCCACCCGAACGGATTCCGTAAATCGAAGTATGACTTTATGATTTTTCTAGGTTTAATCAAATCATTTGATTTTAATTTTAATATCAGAAAGGGACTATAGGGGGAATAAATCATGAGTAGTTAGTTTTAAATATTGTCAGTATTTTCAAAGTCACTCTGTGTACTTATACAGGATGGCTAGAAGTATGTTTTCTTTTGAATTATCTTCAATGTTTCTAGTAGATACTTTTGTTATTAAGAACTCGTATTATAGTTATCGTAGTTTTCCGACTTTGTGTAAAAGTACACATTTTGATCAAGAAAAAACACATTTTTTTAACAGTTTAGTTTGATTTGATGTTGGTTAGTTAACAGTTTAACTCTCGTTAAAATTAACACTTTTGTAGAAATATTTGGAACATTTTATTGGTCAATATTGTATTTTCGAGCAATTTCTATTTCAAGTGCATATCTACTACACTTACTCGGGTAAAGTTTGCCGATTTGCGGCGTTACGGTTTAATTGGTTCTGAAATAATTTTGTGTTAAAGATATTATTAAAGATATTATTAATCCAACAAGCAGGTAAAATTTGTATTTTTTAAAGCGATTAAAAATAAAACAAAGCACATACTTTATTATGTCCGATTATAAACTTATGCGAATTTTTTGCAGATCTGTCAAATGAATACGATTGCTTTACACAATCGCACCCCTAATCTAACAAACGGGGCATGGTGTTGTTTCGGAACAATTAAATTATCAGATCAGTTTTTTTACATGTCAATAATATTCGGTGGCGCGACGAGCTAGACTTTTTCAATAAAGACTGGGAAACAGATGCCCAATACCGTGAAGAGTGGAAAAAGGGTAGCGAAGCCTTTGCCCTGCAGTGAGACACTACAAGCTTATAAAAAAATCGTAAACACTTTTTTGAAACGAAATACAAAAAGCATTTCGAATAAAAAGTAATCAATGAACAAACACCAAATAAAGAACCTGTTTATGAAAAGCCGAAATTGAAACGGCATCAGTAAAATAGTTAATTTTTATCACACTTAAATAAACTACTAAAACAAAAAAATATGCTGATTTAAAATGAAATGTTTTGGACACAGTTGCTAAATTGCAATAAAATCTAGCACATGATAGTTTGGTCTGAGCTAAGATACTCACTCCATTCGGTTTGAATTGACTCTCATTACCTAGGTTTTTTTTATAATTAACACTGAGTTCTAAGCACTGACACAAATAATCATTTTTTTTTTACACAATTATGGCATTATGAAACGGATACTATTAGGGCTTATTCATTGCAATTTAATTCAGGCTCTATGACGGATACTCGTTTACATAATTCTACTGTATTCATTATTTTGTTACATGCATTTTTCAACAAGAAATTTCGTGCTCCATGAGTTGACGCCACTTGTTATCAATTCATGCACAAATGGTTTCATATTCGACATTTAAACTTCAAGGAATACTTCACAATCGTGCTGTCTATTCGCGAGACAATTTTTGCTTGGCATAGTTTTTGTATACAGAAATACAGTAGTAATAACAACACACTGTTCAACATTATTTTGTGTAAAATATAGGAAAGCTTCCTCCTAACTTATTATAGTTATCAACTAGTTTCCATTTAGCTTTGGAAGATAACAGCACCAAGACAGCGATATTTGCATAATTATGTAAATCAACGAGCGGAACCAATGAAATATTTTTAACCTATCTTAACCACAAGTTGCGAATATTCTCTGCAGAGTAATTTTGAATGAATGTCCTATCCTAGTCTCCTACTTAGACCAATGCCTCATCAATGACTCATAATCGACACATCATCGATACATGTTCTTTGACATGTCCGAGTCCTTAGTCTGTCGTCGGTTTGCCATTGATAATTACCATTTGGGAACCCATCACTTAAACGCAATTTTCTTCATCGATTTTCATTCCCCATAAAACGATTCGCAGATGTTACAAAATAATATTCAACAAATTCTAGAATCTTGTTAAATCACAATTTCATTTGGTCGAATGCTTAATATCTACAAACTTACTTCATTGTTACTTCTTTTCATAAATTGCGTATTTTATCGAAGTAACGTTAGCTTTCTATTTTGTTACCCATAATTTTATTTCCACGTAAGTTTCAATATGCAGAATTTTTAAAACATCGAATTTTACGTCACTAAAGTCCGTATTTCCAAACGAGTTTGTTACTAATATTGTATTGCATACTATATTAATAGACAATTTAAAGCATAACTGATATAAATATGTAATAAATATTGATCTAATAAATAAACTGCGTTAATCCCGACTTGCCGTGGTCTCCACGCCGTGATACTAGTATAGGCGCGGAGGGAGAGCAGCCTCCGCCCGCTGTAGCTGCGTAGGCGAGCGTGGATGACTGCGCCTTGTTATGCAAGGGCGACGAGGCTGCTATTCCCGCAGCGCCGGAGACGAGAAAATCCTAATGCATGGTGCTTGTTTGCATGCATGCCAGTATGTTTGCATGCATGTATGTATTAATGCATGCCTGCTTGCTTACTTGCATGCATAAATGCATGCATGTATGCCTTCTTACTTGCATGCGTATGCAAGCGCATGCCTTCTTACTTGCATGCGTATGCAAAAATATATGGGAAACGTTACACATTGAATCAAGTTTTTATGAAAGGTTATATCGATAATTCTATGAAACATTAGTTTGATATATCGTTATTCTGCTTAACAAAACAGTTGCAAAAATATTTTTGGTGAACTGTTATTCGATGTTATGAAACAACGATTATTAACTATTCGATTAACCAAGAAAAAACGATATTAACATTCATTGAATAGTTTTCTGTGAAATGAAATTCGATATCAAAAAAATCTGCGTTATGTGTTACTTACCATTTTTATTATTTCACTTAAATCGTCCCCCCAAATTTGAGAGAAATCTACTTCTTTGCATGTAGCGTCCACAACACAATGAAGAATTCATTTGTCAATAGAAGCAATCCTTTTTTGGTAATGTTAGGTTTACTTTCACCTTCAATTGGAATTGCACTTTATGCAAAGAAACAATTGCTTGCATGCGTGACAGGCCCCGAGTTAAACAAAAGCGACATATTTTTTTAACAGTAGGTACACTCACGTGTAGGTCAATTCACGTGATGTTTGGTATTTTTTGCCTTCAGGCTCATGTGTAACATGCACGGGCTATGTGCACGGCGTCAGAATGTATTTCAATACATTGAGCACAGAATGCTTGTATGCGAACAATTTCTTTCTGCATTTTAGTACCATGCTGCACAAAATCTGTTTGCATAAAGTTGTAGAGATACCGTATGACAATGCGCTACATCGACGTCAGAATAACTTATTGAGTATCGGAAAAATTGAGTATCGGAAAATAACCTGGATTTATTATAATAAATATAGGAGGCGTTTGGATTGACAACATATCTATTTATATGTCCGGTATTACAGTTTAGATTAAATTGTAACTAAGTGCATACCTAGATAACCTTCACGAACTATTAGTTTATATCAACAGATTTTTGACGCATTTGCCATAATGTCATTCTTGAAGATGATTAAGTACACGTATCTCACACATGTCACTGTAATAAATAAGTGCAGTTGATGCATCTTAAATTGAACCATTTAAAAAACTATAATAAGTTAATGACATGATTTAAAGTATTATTTACGGACGGCAAAAAATATATAATACTAGCGGATCCATGCGACATCATCCGCATGTTTTGTATTTACTCCGTTCTATTGCTCGAAGCGTATTTTTTTATTATCTTATAGCCTTCCCCGAATTTTGTTCTTCATTTAAAAACTTTACTTTTGTTAGTGGAAATTTCTCCATTCTTGCTCACGCAAACTCGGGCTTCTTGGTACGACTCAACATCCAACTTTTCTTTTAGACTATACTGTGTGTCCAGGCATTCAATAAAAAAAAAAACTTTAAAGGCAATAATTACTGCGAAATTCATCGAGGAAAAACCTCATATGGGGTCAATTCTAAAACCCCACCATATGACAGTGATTTTTGTTTTCATTTTCACAAAAAAATCCTTGCTCGTGAAATTTACATATCCATAAAAATAAGTATACAAACCCACGACGTATGTGTTAAGTCAATGGCTTAATAAATTATACTGTGTGTCCAGGCATTCAATAAAAAAAAAACTTTAAAGGCAATAATTACTGCGAAATTCATCGAGGAAAAACCTCATATGGGGTCAATTCCAAAACCCCACCATATGACAGTGGTTTTTGTTTTCATTTTCACAAAAAATTCCTTGCTCGTGAAATTTACATATCCATAAAAATAAGTATACAAACCCACGACATATGTGTTAAGTCAATGGCTTAATAAATTGTGACAAAAATAAGTTCGAAATAAATAGGGACATTATACGAAAAGGTCATTTTGCGAAGTGGACATTCTGCGAAAAGGACGTTTTGCGTAAGAGACATTCTGAGAAAAGGACATTTTGCGAAAGAGTATTTTTGCGACCAGTGGACATTTTGAGAAATAGACATTCTGCGCCTGAGCCCATAAATTGTCTTATTTTCTTTTTATCTTTGACATTTTTTTTTAATTTTGGTCGGTTATTTCACAGATTATGTTAAGAAGGCGACTCGCCAGGATTTTGGTGTTAATTAAAATCTTCTTTCTGACTCTTACCTTAAGCTGTCACTAAATCGTACGTGTAACATTAAATCTGGAATCAGATATAACCTTTGGTAGTTTTGGTGTCAAGCGTTTTTCTACTATTATTAGTCTGTGAGAAAATAGATTTTTAACAAGAATTTGAAATATTTGGTATCGCTCGCGTAGGATGTACTCTCTTTTCTTGTACTCTTCTTATCGTGTGTTCTATGTATAACGACGGTAAATAAACTGATATGTTGTGCAAAAACTTGAGGTTTCATCTCTCTCCAAGCAGCATATTACCTCATTATCACATGTACGATCACACAGCTCAATTTATTCATTTTCCTCACGGTCGAAATGAACAATAGTATGTTCAACTAAGGTGAAAGCACCCATTTCACTCTCGAACTCTTGGCGCTCTCACTCCGTTCGAGCGCTAGAAACATCTCACACAGTGACATGGGTCACTTTTTCCCCTTGTATAACAATCTACTATTTTATAATATTTTATCATTATATTTGCATCATAATTTGTTCAGTACGTTTTTATTTACTAACGGATTTGTAGTAGGTACTAACGTTTTGTCTACTACTTCATGATAAAAATAATTAAAACGATACTTGTTATTGAGGTAGGTAGGAGAGTAAAAGTAAGAGTATATTTAGGTTTTATTTACAAAAGAGAATTAATTTGAAAGTATTTTCGGTTTTCGCAACGAAACAAACAACACGCCTGCACAATATAAGAATTACGAGTAATTACCTGTACTTGTTAATGTAGTAAATGACACATGATTGATTTCCTTCCCTTTGACATATGTGTTTTAAATTTTATCTATAATCTTTGGTTTTCTTTGGAAGTTGTGAGAAATCTTAAACTAAGACTTTTATGACAAAAACAAAACTTTGAATAACTTTATAGATTTGATAAAACAGACAATTATAACAAAATTTTAACTTACAAACTTGGTGAAAATACGGGTAAAAAAATATAAAGCATATTTAATAATTAATTTATTTAGTCTTTTGACTCCATCTGGTCTCAACTTACTACTACTACTCGTACCACAAAGTTTGTTCTAACTAGTTTGCATAGAGATCGTGTCCAGTGCCAATTTACAGTGACTTCAAACAAACAAATTCAGTATATGTTTATCGGATATTACGAGAGTATACTCATTTAAAGCTTATTGCTTAGCCCACTAGTCTTGGTTAAATAAAATATACACACACGTGAAATCACTGAGCTGTGCTCTAATACTATACCAATAACCTGAGAGATGAATGGTTCCCGTCGCCCGTACACCATTGGTGTTCATGTCCACTGTCTTGAAAAATAACTTTGTTCATATGATTAATCGTGATGATTTATCAATGACGTGACTTAAAAAAATACGACCTTGCAGATTACCTATTGTTTCCATTAACAGTGACAGTGACAGCTCTTAATTAGTGATCACTCATCATGGGTAAGACTCGATTGAATGCCCCTTACATCTTTATTCCACCATTGCTATTTCTTTGACAATAGGTAGAAATTAATAACATGTCTATTAATGGTTATTGCATGACTGCCGCTATAAAGCGAGTTATTCCATACTTTGCATTTTTGCGATGATCAGTAACCAAATTTACTGTAAAGAAGGAAGGAAAAATGTATTAAATCTAACCACGTCTTTTAATTATAAAAAATAAATTACACATCAAAATTGTTTTTGTATTTCATTGAAAACATTGAAATATAAATGGAGATTGAAAGGGATTTTGACATCTAAAGTAAAGACGGAGTATGTTTTCTATCCTATTAGACGAATATATTCATCGCAATGTGCTTTATATGGTTAAAAAAACAAATGCGCACTGCATATGTTTAACGGGTATAACGCTAAAAACCGAAACACTTTTTTTCTCTATTCAGTTACGCAATTCACAAAAGCTTTTCTTTTACTGTGCGTCTGTAGCCGTTCACGCGGAGGGAGCACGATTTGAATAGCGCGGGCGAAGTCGTTGGGCACCACTACGTTGGATAGGACGTACCTTTGCACATAATACCTTTGGAGGCTTCGTAAAATATTATTTATAGTTCATACCTCGCTTACATTTTGGAGGACGACGATAAGCCCAGCACGGGTATTTCGAATAAGTGATGTGTTATTATCAAGATTTTCAGAGCTTATTTCCTTTGTTGTAATAATATTACAACAAAGGACATATTATGTAATGGGTAAATCTACCTACGGCCTATCCCTGCCTGAGGATTATTTATGTAATAATCCCAGCCTAAACAGTTTGCTTATAGTGCGACATAGATACTCTCTTAAAATAGCGTCGTAATGAGCTTAATTATATATTGTCATTTAATATTGGGCAAACCCATATGGAAGAATATATACATATGTCCACTGTGTTACTGTTCTTAGCATCTAATTACGTAACAAAATGTTGCTATAGGCCGTTAAGTACTTATTCATATGAAAATAAAATACTCGTACTCAAAGGTCTCATGTAGTAAATTACTCAGTGTTTTGTGAAACATTTAAGAGAGATTTAAACATATCGAAACAATTTTTATAAACATATAATATATATGTATAAACAAATATACCTATAGAAGCAGTATATGGATCATATCTGGGCATAGTTTTCCAGGTATCTTGTTTAGGAAACCACAAACTCTCGAGAGGGGGAAACTAGTCGAACAACAATCAAAATAACATTATTCAGTACCGTTACCATGAGTTTACTACGGTTTTACTGGCTAGTGACGAAGTAAAAAAGTATATGGATAATAGCACAGCGCCTCTAGCGGTCACTGACAGAACTAAAATTTTCCATGCAAAAAGTTTCGTCGTCGCTAGCGAGTAAACTCATGGTAACACAGGTGAATTCTAATGTTATTTTGCCCTTTATTTACATCGGGTCACAACGGAGAGAACTTTTTCAGGATTGCTTTGCATGTGAATATACAGAAGTTATTGCAGGGTAAAATAAATCACATGCGCTAGTATCCGTATAAATTATAATGCACCTTGCAGCCCGTGCAAGAGTATATGTATATCAATTTTATCTATACTTATAAAATACTTTCTCCTGAACGAATGACTGTCACACACAGTTTAAGCCGCTGATCGTAGAGACTTGAAATTTGGAGGTTGTGGTCTTTGTTTGTCGTAAAATCAAATCAAAATCAAAATCAAAAATAATTTATTCAATTTAGGACACATAATGCCACTTATGAACGTCAATAATTAGTGTAATATCAATTAATTTTGGCCCGTATGGGGGCAAGAACATGTCTCCTTATCTTTTGGGCCCTACCAGCGCTTCGAGACAAAACACAGACAATTTGGCAAGTGCTGAGAAGAAACGCCGGAACAAACTCAGTCACCAGTAAGACTGTCTCGGTGGCGCAGTGGTTTGAGGGTAGCACTTTAAAAGCAACGGCTGCGCTAGAGGTCCCGGGTCCCGGTTTGGGCCAAAAATACGTAACTGCGTTTTTCTGTTTAGAAATTCTCAGGGTAGCCCAGGGTTTAGAAGTTGGCGGTGTTTCACCCCTGTGCCCCGGAAAAGCACGTTTTAAGCCGTTGGTCCTGCTCCTGATCACTCTCCGTCGTGTCAGATTGCTGTCCCGTCGAGCTATGAGAGTGAAAGGGATAGAGAGCGCACCTGTGTTTGCGCACACACTTGTGCACTATAATATGTACCGCGCACACGCGATTTTTCGTGACTTTTTTATGACTCATTTTACGGGGTTAAAAAGAGTAGAAAGTTATTTTTAGAGATGATTTCTCCAAAGTTGATATCGATACTTCGTAGTGATTTTGCTTTTTATTTCATTTTTTCGTCACCGACCGTCGTGTTTAAAAGACATGTTTTGACTTAAGTTTGTTACTTTGATGTAGACGTTGTTCTCGCGGAGAGTCTATACCTACCTATATTTAACCGGGATTATGATTTCACTTTAAAATTTTCTTTATAAATAAAATTAGTAAAAAAGTGTTTCTCGCATGGTATGTTGTATTGATGAGGAATTCTGGCATGGACCAGATTAAGTGGCCACAATATCCTGGTTAGTGATTTTAGCACATGTAGTACATTTTACAACGTGTGTACCACTCCAGGTTTTCAAGGAAATAGCGGCTTTGAGCGCTGCTAATTGCTTAGTACTTAGAATTCTAAGCTTGCAGTGGTTATATGTAATCACCTTTAGGTAGCAGCTGCATTCTAACAGTTTTCTTGTTCGGTAAATTACATTATATTATACTTGACACATCATTTATTAATTCGTGAATGTCTTGTTAAATTAAGAATTCTGTGTTTTCAAAACCAGCTTGCCTCACGGGAACGTTCTTCGTGAACTGTGCCTAGGAAACAACCATGCATTCCTGCTATAACGATGGTCATTTCAACAGCTGCTCTCCTGACTCTGATTTCCTCACGCGCTGAATATTTCCCCTCAAGCATAAATTGACAATAACTCGTAAAAATATTTTTTTGCAAAAATGCCAAGACCATGTACAATGCAGTTTCTCTAAAAATAGTTAAAAATATGTATTTTTTAACTATTTTTAGATTAACATGTGTTAATTTGTGATATTTTTATTCAATCTCAATGTGATTTATTATTAGGTACATATATTTTTAATGAGAAAATAATATACTTTTAGCTAGGCAATCCGGGCTACTAACCTGTAGATATCTAAAACTAAATCTGTCATCATCAAAATGTCCTCATAAATAACATCGACAATCAGATGGTCTAGTACGAGGTAACGTACCTATACTATGATTTTAATTAAGTCGACCAAAATGACATTTAGTGGTCGGCTACTTTATCGAAATATTAAAATATTGTTGTTCCTAAACAATAGAATAATTCATATTCATTCAATTATTTCAAAATATTCCAATTTAATTTTACATATTCAAATTTAATCTGTTTATATCCTGGAAAAATAATCTTTATTTATATTATATTTTTATGACAAGTATTAAAAAGTAAAAATAAGGTAATATCATACCATAATATTGCTATTGTAAGAGAAAGAGGTTTTAACTTATTACTCATATCACAAGTTCAATTAAACGCGTACAAATAAATTGTTCCGACACTGTTTGTAATATGCTTGCAACATTAAAAAATAAAAAGTTCAAATGAAGCCGTCATTCTGGTTTATAATAAAAATCAGATAATCTTTACCGTTTTCATACAAAATACAATCTAACGTGAGAAAAAACTACTCGCACTTAGCCTTTGGGAGAATCAGCTGATTGACTGAAAGCCATTGATGGATTATCGGACTTTATCGAATATTGCTTTATGCTATTTTTCCGATACTTAACTGTTCACCGTAAATTCGACGAAAATCATTCCGAAAAAGCAAAAGGTTTCCATGTGCAAGGGGTTGTCATGTCATTTTTCCCTTACAAAACCACATTTTAAAGGACATTTAAATAAAACTAGCCGTCCCCCGCGATTTCGTCCGCGCGTTTTGAGTTTGCTCCCTCCCCTCCCGTCGCTGTTGTTTTAATAGCCTTCCTCGATAAATAAGCTATCCAACACTTTTTTTTTTCAAATCGGTCCAGTAGTTCCTGAGATTAGCGCATTCAACTTTATAATATTAGTTTATAAAAAGGTTGTAAGGAGTAAACTATTTACACCAACACGGTTTACGCAGCGAAAGTTCTCAAAAAGAATATTTTTCTCCCGTTTTCGCAACATCTTTCGTTGCGGTGATTTACTTATGCATCGAATCTTGATGTTTCATACTTTATTGCCTTCCTCGAAAAATAAATGGGCTATCTAATGTAAAAATATTTGATCAAATCGATCTAGTAGTTTTTAAAATGAGCGCGTTCAAACAAACAAACAAACTCTGCAGTTTTATAATATTAGTTCAACCTTCTCTGAAATCAAATATCAAGATTAATCAATCAACAATAAACTACAGTTTGATAGACGCTGTCACAATGACAATGGCAGCGATATCAAAAAATGATTTATCGCGAGATGCCGACGGGCTTCCTGCAACCATGATGGTGGTGGTAGTGGGATTACCAGCTCTATTGAACCAATAATAAATTATGTAATTGAAATAAAGTTCACCAAGTATTATGTTTAAATAACACACTCTTGGTTCATTCTGTTTTTTCTTTCCAGACGTAAGAAAAAGTTAAATGCAGGTGTGGTTTGTTGGAAAATCTAGATCACTATGTTGTTGTTAAAGCGCTAGTGCTTTGTATGATAGGCGAGAGAGGTTACTTGAACCGGTTGAAATAACAATTTGTCAGGTGCACCATTACCAAATTACGCTGCGTTCGGAGTTATCGATCGATGTTTCCTAGCACGACAAATTGTTGTTCAAGAGCCCACCGAGTCTAAATAAAGCAATTCATGTTTTACAATCAATTCAAAAGACGTAATCAGGTGTTAAAAGTCGTTCAACAAAAGTATACTTTTTTGCATGTGACTTGGCTATCGCTTGTACCGAACTACGGTGGCGAGTAGCGTGCTATATTTAAATCTTGGCATAGAATAAGATGCTCTACCTGCATCAACAATGCACTTTTGTTTTGCTAAACCGAAAAAAAATATCTGGATGTTGATTAAATACCGCTTCTGTGTGGCCGACTCCTAGACGAAGGAAATTTGTGCTTCGTTTTATTACTACACTATCCGCAAATCATTTCACTAGCCCTGGGTCACAAAAGGAGACTAAGTAGGTACTTTGATATGGTTGTACGCGTAGAATGTTACAAACCACCGCAGCAGAGACTTTACATAATATGAAATGATGAAAGTTGACAGAAAAGTTTTTCAATACCCTTTTGATTCCGTAATTTGGTTCTGTTTTACATGGAAAAGCTCATTAACAAAGTTGGATGTGTATTATTGCTTCAGATATACGAGTTCATATTTAATTTTGCATCTAAGAGCGCTTTCACACTTAGGCGATTTAGCAGCGCAACGGTGGCGCGGCAGTCGCGCTGCTGTCAATTTTATATATAAAATGACAGCAGTAACCCCTTCGAACTATCGCGCTGCTGTCGTTCTAAAAAAATGACATGTCTGTTTGAGACTAGTGAAATGATAATTTATTTCTTTATTGGGTACTGCCTTAGCGAATTTTTTTTATCACCATATTTTGTTGGAACATACCATTCGCCGTATAAATTATACATCCGTATTTAGGGTCAAATGTTTTTACATGGTCCATTCTATGACTTATCCTCAGCTTGTTTTGTACAATGTTTACTGTTACTATATTTTTCTGTTGTTATTTTTGTATTTATCTACTATCCATTACAAAAAAAATTCAATGTTAATTATAAAAAAATGGTAAATTTTCTTTTTCCTATTTGTGGTGTAGTTGAAGAAGCATATCTCGATAAATATTTTGCGACCGGAGACAACGCGGTTTCACATTAAAGCACTGTTGTATTGGCTCTTCCTCATCAAAAGAACTATAGTCATCAAATTGAAAGCTTAGTTTCGGATTAGATCATTATTAGTCTATATCAACATTTTATCTAGGTCAACCTAAATCTTAAAAACTAACATATACAGAACGATGACTAAATCCAGGATTGGGCAATCCTGAGATGCCTATGTGGGCCTAAGACTACAGGCTCAGATCTAATAAATAATAATAGATGCAGCCCAGCCGAACAACATTGGTTAAACTTAGTTCCTTTGCCATTTTAAATGCGATGTGTAATGTTACCGACCTTGCACAACAAGTCAGATGGCAACTCACTTGAATACTATTATATAAGCGTTCTTACAATAGCTAGACTCTAATAACAATAATATAATAGTGCACCTGAGCGACTCTCCAATTCCATTCTTGGCTGAGTCAGCGTCTGTGCTATTTTGAAACATGCACATTTTCTAGCCTTTGCTGCCGGACCCTGCGAATAAATTCCACCCAATAATTTTAAACTGACGTGACGCCTGGTGTATCTGGTTTTATTGATTGTCATAGGAATGATTTTGTTATATTAACTTAAAATGTGTTAAGGACACATTTTAAATACATAAAGATGAAATAAGAAACCAAAAATTTGCGCACGGGCGGGACTTGAACCAGCAACCTTTGGGCTAACCGGGCCAAATATTTATGTATATAAAATATGACACTGTGAGTGTTAAAAACATTCTAAAGCGACACATTTTAAGTTATTATAATTCCACCCAATAATTTTAAACTGACGTGACGCCTGGTGTATCTGGTTTTATTGATCGTCATAGGAAAGATTTTGTTATATTAACTTAAAATGTGTTAAGGACACATTTTAAGTTAATATAACAAAAATAACGCAAATCCGTAACACGTGAGTGGTCCGGTCACCGGTCGAAGACCAGTAGCAACAACCGCTAAAATCTAAGGTGTTAAAATAATTATAATCATAATATTGATAAAGTAGCTTGGTATTTTTTTAAATAAACAGAGTTTTTAACCACTACGAACGGAACCATTTACGGGCGCAAAGCTATTTATTGTTAATAAATAAGTTATACCAATATTCCACGCCAAGAAATCTACACTATGTGGAAACTTAGACTTTTTTCCATTTATCTACACTGGACGGCTTGGTGTGGAAAAAATTACAAATTAATGTTCCACTTTTGTAGAAACGTTTCTATATTTATTAGATAAAACGTTTATAAATAAGAGATATTGTGAAATTACGGCCTGTTTTTCGTTAGCATAAGTTTTTTTTATAGAGCCTGTAATTTACGATACCTCTTAATACTCATTGATCAAAATACTATTTAGTGATAGTTTTGGCTGGGTGATCAAATTTAATGAAAGAAGAAGACACCATCCCATAGAAAATGCCCCATGCCCCATGTCCCACAAAAATGAAAAGTATCTTATAATGTGAAAAATATTATTCAATATCACCATTTTTACGATCTGTCATATAAAAATAATGCTGTAACACATTCGTCCAGGGGCTTCGGCTATTAAGAAATCAATTTCCAACAATCCTCATTGATGAGAAAAAGTGGATCATTTTTCCATTGTTGCACACAGGCTCAGCGTGTATAAATGTACAAAAAAGTAAAATTTAACAAGATTTCATGATTTTTTTGTGTGGAAAATCGAAATAACCCATTATTGGAGGAAAGGCGGACGATATCTATTGTCACCCGACTATTTTCCAGTGTCATACTGAGAGAGACAAAGGAAGTGGCGCTGCATCGGAGAATAATCTATAAACGTTCCTACTATTTTTTTTTGCGTTTTTCAACCGTTATCTCGTTAGTTTGGTTCCGTATATTAACCGTAAATCGTATGATTCGAGCTTGTGCGATTTGTGAACACGTGCTAGAGTTACAAAGTATTTTTAATTAACTTTATTTTTAGTTTCTTAATATGTGTGTTTTGGTTATAATAATTTGTTCATTATTATAACTCGATTAGCTATAATATTTTTAAACCAATATTTTAGCCGTGATTAGTTAAGTGGCTATTTCGCTGATAAAAAATATTATTTTCACGACACCTATGGAAACATTGAATAGTACTTGAACACAATTACAACAATTAATGCTCTTGATGACAACAAATGAAGTTATTTTGGACGGTGTCTTAAAATGGGCGTTTTCATTGGCCTCTGATAACATAGTTCGCGTCGGCCGCTAATTGGCAATTTGACAAAGTCGAAAGTTGGCAGACTGATACCGGGTTAACTATACCACACGCGTGAAAACTTACGCATCAAACATATTTTTATTAGTGGGATCGCAAATAAGTATGCATTTTGTGCTTATTGCAGTAATCGTGTTTTACTTTACAGATCCATAAGTTTATCTGAAGCATTTTAAAACTTGTGCACTCATTTATTTTGAAAAATACTCCAAATTATTTTTTATACGTCGTGAAACTATTATGTACCTATGCTTTAAAAGACCTCAGCGAAATTGTTTTTTGCTCTTCCATTGTTTTTGTTCCTAAAGGAGGTGTTTTGACCGACGTGTTTCCTCGAAGTGCTGTTACATTGTAATTATCTCGCCTAACGGGATGTTTGATTATACAAAACTCATGTACCTAATGGTAAACTTTCAGGGGCTCTATTTTTCAATCACTCGTATCAAGAAGGCGAGTGAAATTTATTTATTTTATTGAGGTCGAATTTTCGAATGAAAATTAGTTGAAATTTGACAATTTTGTGAGTCAAAGTCAACGTCTTAATTCGCATTTTCGTTGTTTTTTAAATAGTTTTCGAACGAATATCACACAAGCGAATGGTGCAAAAATAGGGGCCCAGGCGTGCCGTTTGTGCTTTTGTAATTATACCCAGTTACTGTTTTCCAACCATCGTATTTCGTTGGTTGGCTTATTACCTACTCAGGCTCGCCAATGGCAACAAGCCGAGTGGGATAGGCGTGCGCCCGGATAGCGCAGCCACTTGTAGCTGCGGTTCCTCGTCTCACGCAACTTGTTGTTTGCGATTCGCACACCTAGATAAAGACTAGCTCATCTCAAAATATCACTTTTTTCACGAATCGAAAAAAACGTTTTACTTCATTTCTATTTAGTATATTAAAAACATTCTTAAAGGCTTATGTATATAATTTTACGAGATATTTATTGTGATAGGGGTTTTCCATTTAGCTTACAGTAATTCCATATTATTACAGATTTTTGAGTTAGATTGGTATTCATGACAAAATCGTTATGAATTTTTCTTACTAAATCAAATTAGGCTCATATTACTGTTTTTTTTTGAATTAGTGTACTATTCATATGTATTTATTAATGTACTTTTTACCAAAAATAGTCGTGTATCTATAATATATTTTATTTATTTTATGCAGCACATCATAATAAAACAAATATTTTAAAAAAGAAATTACCTTTATTAAGGTCACAAAGAAATAAAGAAAACTAAACAGAAAAGTCAAAAAATCTCTATAAATATTTTACAAACTTACGAATAAGTTTGTTAAGGCAACAAAACGTATTCATCACATTAGTTGTATCAAAATAGATAAATAAAAAAACAGGATCCCTTAATCCCTTTTGACACCATGTTTAAGGAATATTAAAGACAATATAATATTATAGACTTTGCTTGAATACTATAAAACTTGTGAGTAATTCAATTTGCTTTTTTCAAAAAATCTGTATTAGAACTGTTTTTCAATAGCACGTCCATCAAAAGAATTTAACAATAATCAGACTTTGCCTTTGGTACTTAATCTATGAGATCGTTATGCTTTTACTGTCAATATATTCTGGCTTTTATCTTGAACGTTCATACAATAAATATGTCAAATTTCTAATTACAACATTTCATGTCTCACAGAATACGATGAACATTATAACTTTTCTATCCTACTATAGTAAACCTTAAAAAATAATCAGACTTTATTCCTACCATATCTAATAATCAGTACTTGATAAATCACAGTGTAATAATTCGAGATAATACTTATACTCTATTCTGAAAAATTATTCTACAGCAAGTGCATTGTTGTAATAAGAATCGACGTACATCTGGGGAATGATTTTCTTATTAATTAATTCTTGTATGTCCCGCTTCTTATTAGCACCCAACGGTATTTTTTGCAGATACGCTTGTTTCAAATTTGGTGAAAATTCGTGATTTTGTGCACGTCTCAGATTTCTTACAAACGCTTTCTTAAAAACCGGCTCTTCATAAGAGGTTTTATAAAAAAAAGACATCGGCTGCTGCTTTTCAACACGGAGTTGTTTGATGTCGTGCCATTTGATTTGTTCTCTGTCTGCATTTACAGTAAAATTATTACCCCACTCTTCTTGAAGGGCCTTCAGATCATAAAACTTGTCATGTGTTAATTCTTCAACATGATAAGGTTTCCGTCTTTTTAGCCGACCTTATCAAAGTAGCGTATTGTTGTGGACAGTATATAGGGCCTGACTTAGTATAACGTTTGATTTGTTTTTCAATAACGCTATGCACATTATCGCCCTCATTTTGCGAATGCCCGCGCACCAAAAATTTATGTGTAATTGAATTGACTCTCATGGTTGAAACAGCAAAAGCATAGGCTGACAGTAGATATTTATTTTTCTGCTGACCACAACAGTTATCACTATAGAATATAATATCTAGATCTTTATCTGATGCATCTTTATCAACTAACATTTGTACATACTGTAACACACAAGAACCTATTTCCACAGCACCACGTTTGCCTTCAATTTCGTCCCAAAAGAAACAAACAACATTTTTTGCAAATAAATCGCTTATAGTGAAATTCAGACAATTGATTCTCGATTTATAAAAAAACAAAGATGCTTGACCTTTGGGAATTTGCATTACAGCTTGCAGATCGTATACAGCAACTAGCACATCTGTCCTTTCCTTGTCAGCATCCTTTTCTGATCTAGACAATACTTTCTCTTTCAAATGTTGCTCATAAGCCATCCGTAGGTTTTGTTTAGTTTCTTCATTTGAGTTATTGTATGTTTCGCAAAGGTCACACGCATCTTTTTTCGGAATGTGAAAAGAAATATTAAATTGTGTATTAAAAATGCGATTAAAGGTTGATGAGGTAGCAAATGGTAAATTATCACTTTCCCGTAAATCTTTGTAGTCTCGGTATAGATCTGCAAGTGATTTTTCACTTGTGATGAACTCTCTTGTAGTTTGTGCACGAAGGTAATGAGACTCTATTCTTGGAATGGAGTTGATAAATGTAACAACACTTTCTTTTATTTCATTTTCTACTTTGCAATGATTACCATGCTTGCCCCTTTTATCATCTTCTATAAAACCGCCTTCTTGTCGTTTGGAGAGAGCAGTCTTAATGCATTGATCGCTGATACTGAGAGTAGCTTTGAAAAATGTCTTGCAGACTCTAACACGAATACCGTCAACTTCAAAGAAAAATGCAGAATTAAGTGCTCTTAAATTTTGAGTACTGCTGTATCTATATTTAGGCTTGATACATTCAGTTTGTCGTATGATAAACTCTCTCTGCTTTTGAAGGTCCCCTAACTTCCAAAAATTGTCAAAAAAAGTTGTGCGTAAAATGTCATTTATTTTATCCTTGCATTTCAATTTGCATTTGTCGTTACATGGAGGTTTGATTGTTCTTTCAGCTACTTTCTTTTTGGTTGAACTTTCATAAGCCATTCCTGTGTTTCGTAAAGCTTTCTTAACATTTGTGGCCCAAGCTGCTGGGTTTCTTACTCTTTTCTTACATTTTCGAGCATTGTCAATTGCAGCAGGTGGTACATAGATCGGCTGAGATGTGGAAGCTTCAAGATTTTCATTGCATGAAAGGTTAGTATCAGGTACTGTAGAGGGCACAGAGTTATTATCTGGTTCCTCGTTACTGCTAGAACTATCTGATGATGAGCTAGAACAAGATGAACTAGAAGAAGTAGAAGAGCTAGATCTTTTCCTTGAAATGGGGAGGAGTGGACGGTGAGTTACCTTCTTGGCAGGTATAGTGTAATGCGAATCCTTATCTGAGTCATCAAAATCGCTACCCTCGCTGTTAACAGGTGAAATAAAGTATGATGGTCTCACCTGAGATCTTACTGACGCAGATTGTGACGATTTTGAGTTTTCTCCTAACCCTCCATTGTGATTCACTAAAATTTGTTCAATTACTTTAGTGTTTGTAGAAGATGTCGGTTTGTCCTGTTGCAGCTCTATTTCCATATCAGTGACCTCTGGTTCATTTGGCAAAATTTCTCTCATGATCGAGGGGCTCGTTGAAGGTGTCTCTGAAATCGGTGTGTTTTCGTGAAGCTCCAGCTCGTTAACACTGCCTACTGGTTCACTTGCTGTGGCTATTTTTATTACTGGAGTGCGCGTCAAAAGCGATGGTGTGTATTTTTGAGGCTCTGACTCTACACGATTGCACTCATATTCATTTGAACAAGCTGTCATAGCCTTTTCTAGCAATAGTAGACCACGACCCTTCATCATCTGAAAAATAAATCAATTAATTGATTTAGCCACGAAGACTACACTAACTCCAAAAAACACCCAAAACCCGCTTCTTTATAATATTTTTTGAATCACTGTCCCACTGTAAAAATACAATACAAAATATTTACATATCCAAGCAAACCGTAGCAGCTATAGTTACCATAATAAGGGCGATTATTATTTAACCAGCAATACTCGACTAACTCAAACATTATGTAATTATTTCAACAATAATAAACCATTTTCAATTAGAAATAAAATAATACTTACATTTGTAAACAAATACTCCACTAACTCAAAATAGAAGAAGAATTCGCCTTAGTTCATCACCAGTTCAACCACGAAGACCAGTGTAACTAAAAATAATTTACGTTTTAAAACACCGATAACCACAAATACACGCCCAACTCAAAATAATCTAGTCTTTAGCTGTAACAGCAGCACCCACCTCTTCGGCTAACATGTCACAACTGGTAATGCGTTAGTGTTGTCGGTGGGGGGTGTGGGCCAAGCGAGTCAGCAATACTAACTTATAGCGCCATCTTTATTTTATTTCTGGAACTATTTCTACTGGTGTCTTCACAGATTATGTAGTTTTGAACGCAGAATCCCGTGATGATATTAAGTCATTTTGGAATTATTTTGAGTTGCATGAGTCTTTATCTAGGTGTGCGGATTGTAAATGATAAAGGGTATACTTGATAAAAAAATATTATTCAGTAATTTGAGTCTGCGACAAGCGTCACGATCTCTCCTGAATTTACTGTAGGCCGAGACCGAGACCGGAGACCGCTACAAGTGTTTCAGCCTTTTCACGAACTTCTAGGCGTCCATATCGGAGTGTGTCGATGGTCGATTCAGTTGTTTTTGGGTTGAGAAAGAAAACTTAGTAGTAGAACTTCTATTTGACGATGAAGGTGACTATAATTTGTTTTTTACGTTATAATTCCAAAAGCAAAACTAAAACGCCACCGCTGCCGTCTGTCGTGACGTCGCGTCCGCGAAGATCACATCGCGTCTGTGCACGAGCTTAGCAGAGTTGATGACCCCACGGGTGAGGGCCCGAGAGCCACGGGAGAGTGTCACCTACGGGTCTCTTATGGAGAGGTCCATAAGTAAGAGACTCGTAGTAAGAGACTCGTAGGTGACACTCTTCACGGACTTACTGAGAGTCTGAAAGTGTGAGAACACTTTCGCGGCTTCTTCGCCCCGGGTTTGCAAGGTGCCTTCTTGATGTCGAGGGAGGGGTGGCCACTGTTGCCCAAGTTTCTTTGGCTGGCGCAGTTGACGGGGGCTCCTCGTCCCGGCTTGGTTGCGGTGGCGTCGGAAACGAAGACTGTCCAGCGATGGGAGCAGCCGCAGCAGGAGCAGGAGGAGAGGCAGACTTCTTCCCCTTCGCTTTTCCTTTGCCAGGCTTTGCGGCTGTGGCAGAAGCCGGCGTGGTCTGCGTCTTGTCGGCGGCTAGTGACGACCGCAGCGACTTGGCCGGTAGAAATTAGCCCTCTAGGCCCTCAAGGCGGGCGTTCAAAATGGCGTCCACCTCCACCTCCTGCAGCGCCGGAATTCCGCCATGGCTGGGTCCTCCCCAGCGCCCTTCAGATCCTTTTGAATCGTGCCCTTGAGGTCTTTTGACCTCTTGGCCACCTCAAAGATCACTTCCAGGTATTTATTTGCAGATGCGTGGAGGCCCTCCGCCGTCATTTCTGGGTTTTTCGGCGCCGGAGCAGCACCAACAGCCATACTGGCGACGCACGCTTCTTTTGAAAGTGCCGCAATCCGCTTCACCACCTACCTGCCGCCTGCCTTGCCGCCCCTTGGTTCGTGGCCGATACCGTTGGGCGAGAGTGAAGCCGCTCGCCCGCAGTCGATTGACCCCCGGACCGGTTACTCCGGGGGCCGCCTGTGTGCATGGATTTCGAGGCCAAAGATATGTGCCAAAGGCTCTCTAGGATTCTCTTCTCCTATGATTACGAGACCCAGGACGCGCACAAACACGCTGCCCGGATTGTGTAGATGGTAATATACAACCCGGGAAATCCCAAGGACCCGGGCAACATTTCCCGACAGTCCTGAACAGTCACTCAGGTTACCTGCTATTCAGAGGCTGAGTGACACGCCCAATACCCGCCACCCTTACGGCGTGCCGCCGATACCCACATCCGCCCAGTATGCCCCGACAATCCGTTATAGACTTTTCTATGTCTTGGCCCCGACTTGCTACAGTGCCGAGTGGACAAGACCTATCGCGCTCTGTTTTGGCTCGTGCCGGCCGCCGCCGGTACCCCCCATGACTTAGGGGCATTTCCCTATCCATCCGCTGGGGGACGGCGCCCGATATAGGTCCAGAACCCCACACGAAAACCTTTTTTTTAACGTCAGGAAATGCTGATTACCCACCGTACCTCTCCGTCGAGGAACGAAGGGCGTGTGTGAGACTCCCTCGGATTCGGGTATACCTACTAAAACCTGACGCCGCCCGCCGCATGTTGGCTGTGACAGCACGGGCCGCGGTATCTCAACAGTTCCACGACCCTCGCCGGCGGACGTTGCCACGTCCGCCCTCTAAGCAGGAAGGCGGATCTCCATGGAGTGGGGTGAGGCGGTCACAGCCCACTCCAGACACACTACTATGAAAAACGAAATTATGTTTGCTGTCATCAAAATATTGTACTATTTTACTATGTGGAAGTAATTGGATAAAGTTGGCACGGAACCCTCAGTGCGCGAGTCCGACTAGCACTTAGCCGGTTTTTTTTCTTTAAGATAACCAAAAACGAGCCCTCACACGACGTGAAGCGCAATATGCCGTGAACTTCACGTATTTTTTGTAAAATTAAAAACAAAAATCACTACAATATGGGGTTTTTAGATTGGCCCCATATGGGGAATTTTCCTCGGTAATATTCATTGTAGATATTGCCCTTAAAGTTTTATTGCATGCCTGGACACACTGTATATATACACAAGAACTGCTCGTTGAAAGGATAGGAAATTGATAATGATATTTTTTGACAAAGTAGTATAAACGAATTGATTTCTTTAAGTGTTGAGGAGCAATTACAGCCTTAATTTAGTTCACACCACTGTACTTATATAACTTCAATCTACCACAGAGAAAGACAGTAACAGAAGTCAAACTCGTGCAATAACGTCACTATCGCAGGTCGACGGATGTCAACCTTGGCTTCTACACTAAAGAACTATCGTGGTCGTCGCAATCGCATCAAATTTTTCATTCCTTGTTAAAAATGATAAAGATAAAAAACATAAAATTGAACATATTTACTACTAAAATTTATCTCTTATACTTTCCAAACGGTTTATTTTATTGACGCCAATCCTTTTGCTATTCCGAATGACACTAAAATTCTTCAATATCTACTTAGATAAAAATATATGTTTTCACCGTATTTATTTTTTAATGGAATGAATGAATTTGTCTCACAAAAATGTGGTTACTTCGTATGTACTGGTTCAAAATAAAAATAAACTATTATATAAAACGCACGCTGAAGTAGTCACCTTACAACATTTTTCACCTTATAAAAGTTCACTGACGCGTGTTTGAGGCAGGCGACACTCTTGCTCGCAATGATGGGAATGTTCCGAGATCTCGTTTCCGTAAATGGCGTTGCTCAAGCGAGCGTTGTATGGAATTGACTTTTATTACTATCTGTGTTTTGTGAATACTACAGTCCGGCAAATTTAAGTACGAGCCTGAATTTTTATTCCATTTGAATCTTATATGACTCAGGTTTTTCTGATAGTTCCAGAAATACAGAATATAAACATGCCACGTTACAACTCATCGTTTTTTTTGCAGGGACAACCCCCGCGAAATCCGCAACAAGGCAGAGAAACAGCGACGGGACAAGCTGAACCAATCCATTGGTGAGCTGGCGTCGATGGTGCCGCCGGTGGTGGCCGCCAGCAGGAAGATAGACAAGACTGGCGTGCTGCGCCTCACTGCGCACTACCTGCGAGCACACCAGTATGGTGAGTCAACTATAGCTTTCTAGATTCCAACATTAGCGTCCAGAAATAATCCGGAGCATTAGTGTTCATAAATATCCGGACAAGCTGAATTTGAGACCCTGGAAGATGGAGGCAGAGACTAAATCTATCTGGATTTAGCGTAAATGGTGCCGCCGGTGGTGGCCACCAAAAGGACGATGGACAACTAATTGCGAACACACCAGTATGGTGGGTTACCAAAAGAGGGCTCTAGGTAACATATAAGTACTCGTATAAAGCGTTATTTTTGCAAAGAAGGTTTTTCCAATATCCTCCCCCTTATGTGCTCGCGCAACATATAATGCAAATTATAATTTTATACAGGCACTCCGTTTAATATTGACCGCATGCGGACAATATTGTATGGAACGGATCGCAGGCCTTAATCAGTGTGCCGAATCCTTTAAGTAATAAGTAATCAATTCTACAAACTACTACTACGCGTGTACCCTGTGGTCGAAGACAATTTTGCTTTTGACAGTTCACACATTATTATCGGGTTCATATTCGGTTGCATAAATTTAAAAAGCATATTATAAGACTTCATAGCGTTTTTTGGCATACTCTTCATTTCGCATAGCGTTCATTCAGGATAAACCATTAGGAAATACTTTATTTCCGCATAACTTATTTTAAAATAATGTTGCATACGCATTAAATGTCTATACATTTATTAGCATTTCTCCCCATGACATACAGATATAAATAAATAATATTTTTATTTTTTGATTACTTATGGCCAAACGAAAAAAGACAAGCCAAGACAGACAAGGTTTTTGGTATGCTGTAGATTTTGAGTTTTTCTAATAATATTTACATAATTTCTTAGGGAATTTTGTAAAATACTTGATCTATGGTATGTTAAGATATTCTAGTAAACATTTTATACAGCGACTGCTGTGAGTTTAGTTTTTTTGTCAGATTCGACAGGATTCGACGACATCACTTTTGGTTGCAAAACTTTTTATGAATTTTGTCATTGATACTTCACTCAGCTTTAAGCTTTCTGGGCGCGAAAACTATAGTTTCTTTAATGTCTCAGGAAGACATTGAATTGTGATATAAAACAGCTCATACGCCCTTTTTCGACGCGTTCGCATGCTAAGAAGACTTCATAAGCATGAAATGGGTTTTTCAAAAACTATTCTTCCATGGCTTGTCCATCTAACGCCAAGGATGCCTGCCACTACAGGTAGACTGCAAAAGTGTGACCTCGCTTGCGGAGCACAGAGGCGCAAGGGAGGGCGTGAGCGGTGTGTGTGAGTGCTGCGGGCTGGTGTTTCCTCACCGCCCATACCTCTCGCGCTCCCCACTCTCGTATTCCCCCGCGCCACTGTGCCCTCGCAGGCGAAGTCACCATAAAAGCGGTATACCAATAGATAGTTAAATCTGCACAAAAGTACTGCACTGCCTTGTAGGTGGGGATTCACCAAGTCTAGAAAAGATGGGGAGTTGTTTATGATTTGGTGGTTCTTCTTCTGTGATGGCATCGAGTTGTTTTTTTTTTAGTGGTCCATTTTTATCTATTGTATGATTTCTAACTAAAGTCAAATTTAAAGTTTTCTGTAAGCGATTCAAATACTGTTTGAAATGTGTTAAAGTGTACAATTCATAAATCACACATTTTAAAGATGACAATTTTATTAGTTTCTTTTGTACAGACCATCAATTATTAGCTTCAAAAAGCAAACAGGACAGACGTCCAATTAAACAGTGATGTTCCGATTCGATTAGCGTGATAACCGACTGAACGAAGTTAATAAATGGATAACCGCTTTCCTGTTTAAATACTTTTACTGATTCCTATTCTAATCGTATGATTACTAACCGTATTATAATTTACCCGGTAATCTGGTAGTTTTACATTAAACATTTCTGGGAGTTAGAAAAAACAGATAATTTTGAGGTTATGATGAGCTTTTTTGAATTTATGCTTTGCCACCTCGAATGTCTATAGGCTGCCGCTCGCGCCGCTTATAAGAAAAACGGCGTCTAATAGCACTTATAGACACCATCTCCTTTTCACTCATATTCACGGTAAAGTCATGTATAACAAAATTAAACTAGAGAAAATTTATTAAAGAAATATATTAATATTTCCCACAACTTTTATTTGTAAATAGCGGTCCCCCGCGACTTCGTCCGCGCGTTTTGAGTTTGCTCCCTCCCCTCCCGTCGCAGCGTCATGTTTTATATCCTAAAGCCTTTCTCGATAAATAAGCTATCCAACACAGAAATATTTTTTTCAAATCGGTCCAGCAGTTCCTTAGATAAGCGCGTTCAAACAAACAAACTCTTCAGCTTTATAATATATTAGCGCAAGCGCACGTTGTACTTAAGCTGCGAACATTATTTTGGTACGGAGTTATGTTAAAACTGTGATAGCTCCTAAGATATTTATTGAAATCAAATGATAAAAAGGGCAACTTGGTTCTAAATGAAATGCTCGTGATAATGAATGTATTTATTTTGATAAGAATAAATACCTGTGTGTATAATACACCTCTAAAAATGATGCATTATTTTTTTACAAATTTATTAACATAAAAAAGGTTGTAGTAAGTCAACCATAAAAGATAGACATATGCTGTCCCGGACTTTATTATAGAACTCTTAATGCTGAACAATTCTGTCATACTTGATTTTTGTGTAACTTAAGCGGTTTCCGCAGCGTATGCAGCGGAAGCTCTCAAAAGGAATATCTTTCTCCCGTTTTCGCAACATTTTTCATTTCTGCTGTGGTCTTATGAGTCGTATCTTTATGTTATATAGCCTAAAGCCTTTCTCGATAAATGGACTATCCAACGTAAAAATAAATTTTCAAATCGGGCCAGTAGTTTTTGAGATTAGCGCGTTCAAACAAACAAACAAACTCTTCAGCTTTATAATATTAGTATAGATATAGATTTTAATACGAGTGGTATCGGCGTACGAATGCCGCAAAGTGTAAGGTACTTGTAGCCTGCCTTTTCACCGAATTACTTGTTTCCACTGACCACACCACCTTCAAAAACTATCACTATTTACTGTGTGGTTTTCGACATACTTCATAACCATGATAGATTTTATTAAATTTATAAGTTTTCAATCCTTGTTCTTTGTTCACACACACAAGCTTTGTTCACACTGGACGAAAGAAAAGAATCCAATCTTTTTTCTTTACTTCAATTACTTCGCTATCCGTTGTTGGATTCTCTAAAATAAATTTATTCCCTTTAAAGGAGGAAATCGCTCTAATGAAGCGTTATTTTTAACAACAATCATTACAAATGATGCGCCCTTTATCTCGGATTTGAATTGTGGTACTGAAACTGAGGGAGCAATTTCACAACACACAGGACAGTAAAGAAAACGAGTTCCGAGCCAACTTTAAATGAACTAGAGATCCACTTACTTCCATTTAGTCAAAATACCACAATATTTTGGTGACAGCAAATATAACTTTGGTTTTCATAGTATTTGTTGTATAAAAAACAAAGTTTAGTTAGGTCATCAATCATAGCCGCACCTACTCGATGCACTGTTTATCCCAATGTGCGCGGCCATCTTTTCTAGAGGTAAATCGCCTTATACGTATTTCTATGTCCTTTTTAGGGTTCCGTAGCCGAATGGCAAAAAACGGAACCCTTATAGTTTCGTCAAGTCTGTCTATCTGTCTTTCTGTCCGTCCGTATGTTACAGCCTTTTTATTCTGTAATAATAAGCATCACACTATTGAAATTTGGTAGGAATGTGTATCCTGTTAACCGCTTTACGATCCTCATACAAAAAATAAAAAATAATGACATTTATATATATGTCATTTAATTCAATCATCAAAAGGATCATACAATTACATTCTTTAATAAATTAGTTATAAAATAATATGAATTAAAAATTATCAATTAGAAAAGAATATTGACTGAGGTCGCATGAACCATATCACAATGGTTCAAGTAAACACAGTCAAATCGCTCTGCGAATGCCTTCAGTACGCTATTGCGACTGGCCCTCACCCTGCGCACCAGGGATGTGCACCGTTTGCGCATTGTTGCATAGAAGCAATCCACTCGGGCCTCGGCGAACATCCCTGACGCGCTACAGGAGCGGGGCAGTCCCAACAGCGCCCTGAAAGCATTGTTGTACTGTATACGTAGGGCATTGTACTGTTTCTGCGTATAGCTCACCCACAGACTGCTCGTGTAAAAGGACGTACAAAACGCTCTAAACAGAGTAATTTTGACGCCCCTCGAACAACGAGCAAATCTGCGGGCAATCATATTAGCACGCACAGACAAGGCCCTACGCTCTCTCTCTATGTCTGCATCGTCTTTCAAGTCCGAGGTGACAAGATGCCCAAGGTATTTAAATCTATCGACTACTTTTAAGGGACAGCCTTTCAGTTTAATTTGAGGAACATTACTTAGACATCTACCTCGGGCCTGAAAGACCATGCATTCACTTTTCTTTTCCTTATACAATAAGCCGTGGTCTTCGGCGTATTTTTCGCATATACCAAGCAGCCTGGTCAAACCGCACACCGAGGAGCTCAGCAGCACCATGTCATCAGCATAACTAATATTGTTGAGGGAAACACCTCCAATATGGCAGCCGACATGCGTGCTGCTGAGCTCCTCAATGAGCGCATTCATATAAAGGTTGAAGAGCTTAGGCGAGCTCAGCCCCCCTTGCCGCACCCCGCACTCCAGCCTGTACGGATCAGAATAGGACCCTGACCACCGAACAACATTGACCTGCTCCTGGTACCAGTACTTGAACACGCGTATCAGTTCATCGGGCATTGAGGTCTGATGGAGTTTTTTCCACAGAATGTCATAGCTGACCAGGTCGAATGCTTTCGATAGGTCGAGAAAACATGAAAAAACAGGTGTTTTCTTATCGGTGTAGTATTTGACGGTTTGCTTCAAACACAACACAGCTGTTTCAGTGGAGAGACCTGACTTAAAACCAAACTGGTTGTCGTGTATATTTAGATATTTGTCAAGCTGGGTGTTAAGCAAACCATCAAGCACCTTCGCGATAATCGTAGCTAAAGAGATAGGCCTGTAATTATTCTTATCACTGATGTCACCAGTTTTGTTCTTTACTATTGGCACCACCACAGTCCTCATCGTCTGTGCTGGCAAGTACGAATGAACCAAACACAAAGAGTAGAACATCGCCAACACTCTGGGTAAATGAGGACCCCCACACTTAAGATGTTCTATGCTTAGCTCGTCGTGCCCCGGGGACTTGCCACGTGACATAGAATTTATAACATGCCTTACTTCTTTTGCCGTAAATCTAGTGCGAATCTCCACGCCACTACAATGCGCATTGCTGTCGGACTGTGATGGCCCCAAAGGTGACTTGACTGTAAAGTGCTCTCTAAAAGTCTCAGCTATCCCCTTTAAGTCACTGACACCGTTAACACTCACAGGTAAGCCCGGCCTGCCATTGAGCCGGTTGGTGGATTTCCAGAAACCGCGAAAGTCCTGCCTGGAATGATGCGACGCTAAGATATTCATTTTAATTTTGTCACTATTATTCTGACACCAGCGCAAACGAGATTTAAAAATTCTACGACTCGTCTGCATCTCATTCCAAACCTGACCTTGCGGCTTACCATACCACAACCATACTTTAAACTTTTTCCTGGCCTCCCTGTGCGCATCACTCACATACCTGTTCCAACCTAATATCGATTTCTTTGTTCTGAAAGTTTTCATATCATAACTCTCACAAGCTGCTTGGCATAATGCATAAACAATGTCATTATACATTTTGTCAATGATTTTTCTATGGTCAATATTATTATTATAATTTAATTTAAGGGCTATACATGAAACTAAAACTAAAAAAAAACCTATGCGTGTGGGGTGTCTATGGATAGGTCTTTTAAAATGACATAGAGGTTCCTCAAACCATTTTCCTTTAAAGTCTAACGTTTCATAGCTAGACGCTTCCAAAGTGGAAAAATGGGCGTCCCCCCCATTTAACTTCTAAACTAAGCAAGTGTAAATTTTGAAAAAAAAATATATAATGTAGATCTTAACAAATACTTTCAATGAAAATTAGTTCGGACGGGATCGAACAAGAAGTTTTTGAGATATAGCACATTTTCAACAACCGCAAACATAACATTGTACTTCATACAAACACTATGAAAAACAAAGTTGTATTTGCTGTCAACAAAATATTGTGGTATTTACTAAGTGGAAGTAAGTGGATTCCATAATTCAGTTAAAGTTGTCACGGAACCCTCAGTACGCGAGTCCGACTCGCACTTGGCCGTTTGTTTTTTTAGGTTCCAGTAGCCGAATGGCAAAAAAACTGATATAGTATCGTCAAGTCTGTCTGTCCGTCCATATGTCACAGCCACTTAATTCTATAACTATAAGCATCACACTGTAGAAATTTGGTAAAACGATTATTATACACAAAATAAAAAATAATGATATTTAAAGTCATGGTCATGCGCTTTTCATTGTTGTAAATAAAAAAGACCGGCCAAGTGCGAGTCGGACTCGCGCACTGAGGTTTCCGTGCCAACTTTAGCTGAATTAGGGACCCACTTACTTCGACTAAGCCAAAATACCACAATATTGTTTTGACAGCAAACATTACTTTTTTTTTCATAGTGTTTGCATTAAGAAAAAATGTGCTACATAAATCTCAAAAACTACTAGTTCGATCTCGTCCAAACCAATTATTGTCGTTCAAAGTATTTGTTAAGATCCACACATTTTTTTTTTCATAATTTACACTGTCTTAGTTAGAGGGGAAACGGGCGACCCCGTTTTACCACTTTGGAAGCATCTATCTATCATACGTTACACTTTAAAAGAAAATGGTTTTAGAAAACTCTTTGTCATTTTAAAAGACCTATTCAAAGAGGTTCTCCCTTGTTTTGTCAAAAAAAGTTTGATATAATTTCACTTTTACGTATCACTCTTATCATAATGGTTGTTTAACATAATTTTTATAACAGATAATATTTGTTTAATATAAGTTGTTGTTTGTGCTAACATTTAAGAGGCATAATCATCATTCAAATTCAAATTCAAAATTCAAATTTCAAAATTCAAATTTTTCAACTTTTTTTTTTCATAGTGTTTGCATTAAGAAAAAATGTGCTACATAAATCTCAATAATAATTCGACCTAATAATCATTTCATCTAATTGTTTTATCTAATCGTATTTTGTATAATTATCATTTTACATACTATTATTTAGTATAATCATCAGTTCGCCTATATTGTTTTTTTTTTAATTATAAGATTTTAACAGTATTATTTTAAAGACAGCAAATAGGGCAACTTGAGTAAAACAAAGCTTTAATATTTTGCATATAATCACAAAAAAGGAGCGCCACCGAGCACCCCTTTGTTGATGTCATCTAGGTTATGTAGGTTAGAACAGTGACAGATTTTTTTGTTGTTTTATCTAGTGTTAATTTGTATAATCATTTTACAAACTTTTAATTAGTGTAACCATCAGTTCATCTAATACTGTTTATTAAATTGAGAGACTTTAACAGTACTTGAAATATTATATTAAAGACAGCCAATAGGGCAACTTGAGTAAAACAAAGATTTAATATTTTGCATTTAATCGCCACCCTGGAAGTCTTTTGACGCTCAATTAGCATAAGCATAAATGTGATTATTTTTCGTATTATTTAAGTTCAGTTATAAAGTTTCGGTTAAATAAAAATTAGATTAAGCACTCATTAGGCCAAGCAAACATTATGTCATGTGATATTAGGCAAAGTGAAAATTCGATGAAATGAAATTATATTACATGAACAATTATGTCAATCAAAATTCGATTAAACAAATATTATAGGAATCGAATAATTATATCAAATGAAATTAGATATTTTAAATGTTTGTGAAGTGAAATTATATCAAACGTTGTTCGACAAAACAAGGGAGAACCATCCAAAGACCCATCCTATCCTTTGCGTGTGGGGACACGCATAGGTTTGCCAAAAAAAACGGTTTAGTTTCATGTATGTGAGCCCCTACTTAAATATTATTATTTTTTATTTTTAAAGTAGCGGTAAAGCGGTTAACAGAATACATCTTCCTACCAAATTCGAAAAGTGTGATGTATATAGTTTCAGAAAAAGTGGCTGTGACAAACGAACGGATAGACAGATCGACAGACTTGACGAAACTATAAGGGTTCCGTTTTTTGCCATTTGGCTACTGAACCCTAAAAATGGGGGTTTGGCAGTGACTACTGGGTGTTATGGGCCAACTAACCTTTTATGATTAAAGAAATACATTTAGTTCCCAAATATCAAGATCTAACTTCCACAAAATACTATGTTACCGAATCTTACTCGTATATCTGAGACGCAATAAAAAACAAATACTAATTAAGTGTTGACTAACGTGCGATCTAGATTATATCTATACCTTCGTTTGGCGAATAATTTTCTAGTTTCGCTACATTCCAGTTTGTAATTGTTATGTGTTGGAATGCAAACTCCACCCATACAAATTAAGTAAGGGGTAATGCGGCTAAATGCAAAGCCAGTGCGCTGGTACGGGCCCAAAGGCGATCAAGCCTATTAACTTTTGCAGGTTATGTCGTACAATAATTGCGCACTAGACTGCTCTATAGCATAGATTAAATAGATATCATTACCATTTATGAAAGCCACCGTAATAAATTTAACTATTAAAAGGAGACTCTTAAGTGCTAATTACATTGATGTATGAAGGGCTCGTTCTTTTAATTGTAGCATTTATTGAAACAGCATATTCAAACATGTAAAATCTAAAATAAATATTTGAACTTTAAAAAAACTAGGGGACTAAAATAATAAAATGTCTAATACTAATAATAGGAGAAACAAACTCACTTGAAACCGATTCATAATGCCAACCTTAACGGACAGCAGCAGTCTACATACGCACATCATGCACTGACTATGAGTTTGTTTGTTGTTAAATTAATTTATTTTTATGCTATACCTGGCATTACCAGCTCCTGGTGAAATACACACTAAGACTCTGCTGTATAACAAAAGCATTCTTTTAATTTCGTTGGTGCATAAACACATGCCCTAAGACACTTACGGCCTTACCACAAATAAATAAACAAGGTTTGAACTACTGTTTAAATGTTATGCGGCTAAAGTGTAATGTATGTCACCCTTATGTCATTTGACTTGATTGACGTTGTTTTTAAACTAGCCGTATCATATTTAAACAGTTGTCCAAACCTAGTTTAATTATTTGTGGTAAGGCTGTTATGGTTTTACTCTAGCTACTAAGATTAACACTGCACCGCTGCTGTAAAACAATCGCTATTCTGCAGTAGCCTTGTAAGCCAGAGGAAAGCTTACCAGTTGTTTAACAAACACAGCTAACCAAGGATTTGTAAGTAAACATCCTAAATGTATGTTGCAACAGTGTAAGTTCTAAATTGAATAAGTGGTTTATTTAGCAACGTGTCTACAATTTTAATAAAGTACTTAATGAAACGTTTATTAACGTATCATAAGTTAATGAAGAATTTTTGAATAAAAATAAAATAATCTACTTTGAAAATTTACCTCGTTTGCACAAATGTTTGGCATCATCAATTTCCGTGGTAATAACAAATTTAACAAATGAATAACATAATAATACGTTCAAGACGGCCCACAGTCGCGAGTCTTTATCATAAATTCATGGTTTGAAGAATATTGTCGCTGACTTGGCCATTTGGCAACATCTTGAATATATATATATAGTTCAACCAATGAAGGTACATAGTTTCAACGTTCAATTTTAGCATATTGAAGTTATTTTAATAGTGTAGAGGGACAAGTATTTTTTTTAATCATTCAATATGTCTGTAATAAGGTAGTATCGACAACGCTACATTCATCTTATATTTATTGGCTTAAGCACAAGTTAACTTCATTTAGAGTAAAAAAATACATCTCCTATTTTTATATACCTAGTCTTGCCACAAATATTGTAACAAAGAAAAAAAAATGCAAATAATATTTATTACTTTTTCAGTGTGTTAGTGTTTTATACATAAATATTAAACAATTTAAAATACAAAAAGCTTATTCTAATGTGGTCTCCATTGGCTGCAATACAGTCCTTTAAACGTTGAGGCCAGTTATCAATAGGAGCACGCACTTTTTCCATGGGAAAATTCTTCACTGCCAATCGTATGGATTGTTTTAGCAAGCCGTACTCTCTAAAACTGGCCATAAATCATAATCCAGTGGATTAAGATCGGGACTAGACGACGGCTATTCTTCAGCTCTGATGAAGTCCGAAACATATGCTTCTAACCAAAAATGCGTGGACCGAGCTTTATGACCCGGTGCTGAGTCTTGTTGGAAAGACCATGCTTGGTTATTGAACATGGTGTTGTTAAAGGGCTTAACTACCTTCTCAAGAATGGTATTTTGATACACTTGTGCCGATGTTTTGATTCCTTTTTCACAAAAATATGACTCAGTCACTCCTTCATAGCTAACACCCCACCAAACCATCACTGAAGTCGGGTAATGCCCACGTTGCACTCTGCCGACTAAGTCATCTTTTAAAATACGCGACATGGTTCTGGGTGCTATCTTCATCTCACGAGATAAAATATTTTGCTTTCAGACAGGATTTCTGCGAATTCTTTCCCTTACTGCTTTGACCACCTTTTTCGTACGAACACTACGTGGACAGCCAAGTCTTTTTCTGTCACAAACAGAGAAGGTCTCATTGTACCTATTAATAGCTCGGTACACAAACATTTCCAAGCGTATGGAGAGTTTTAAAAATTGCATTTGGCTCCATACAAACTGTGTGTAATGCAATCACAGCGATTCGGTTCTCTTTATCACCCCACTCCATTTTAATATCGCAAAATATTATAAAAAGTGTTGGCGCCAAAATTAGAAAACACAATGAGCAATTGTATAAAAATGACAATTCCAAATTCAAATGTAATATCATTCTTATTTTTAATTGTAACAGCATTTATGGCCAGACTGTGTATTTTGTAGAGTTTAATGTGAGTTTGCCAGGAAACTCCGCTTACTTGCGATTTATGAGATACGATTCTATAGTGCTACAACTAAACATTATGAAAAAAAACTGTGAAAGCACTCCGGGAGTGCCGGCAGAAGTGAAAACTTGAATATCAACGTTGTTCATTTTTGATTTTTTGGAATAGTTATTATCAATATAAAAGTACTATCATTTTTGTGATAGAATACAATAATAATAATAATACAATAATAATAATAATAATAATATAATATTTTTATAGAATACAATATTTATTTATTGCGCTATCGTACACAAACATTACAATTTATATTATATTAAATTACATTAAAAAGTTTATCTCTCAGAAAAATCAACTTACATCCATAATTTCGCCTTACGGTTTTTCGATCAGGTCACGTGTCCTGACACGAGTTTCACATTTTTCCCCCATCCCACAAAAGTGCTCAACGCCGCTAAAGAAGTTTTCACTTCAAAAATTGTTTCGAAATATGGCGCCCAATAGACGCAAACAAAAATAAAACCATGTACCGTCTTATTTTGAAAATAAAAAAGACGTGTACCGACTCATTTTGAATTTCCCGTAAAATTTTAAACACAAAACATTTTATATTTTTATTGGAATGAAGAAGCCAGAAACCATAGCAATTAACGCAAGCCCGTTAGCTTTTAAAATATATATTGAATTCAAAATGTAGAGTGAAATTTTGCTCAAATAGAAATGCTCATGTTGATGGGCATGTTTATTTTTTATTAAATTTATGAATATAATAAAGTTTGTAGTGAGGAAACTATATCAGATAGACATGAGTGCTGACGCGGACCTTATCGCAATGTAGATGTTAAAAGCGAAACAATCCCGTCATACCTGATTTTGATGTATCTTAAACGGGTTATCCTAAATACTAGAAACTTGTCTACTTACGTATACTCGTATATACCTATACCACATTGGCTAATAAACCATAAATACCTACGGTTCGTACTTCATGTATCATACATAAGTAGGTACAAATGTTTATTCCGCTCTTAGAGCATGGTGACTCATTGAATTAGAATATTAATTTATGATCGTTGGTGAGCTAAAAAAACAAACGACATTGTTCGAGAACTTCACATGTTTTAATATCACATATTATAAAGTTGAAGAAGTTCTTTGTTTGTTTGTTTGAACGCGTTAATCTCAGCCTACTACTGAACCGATTTGAAAAAAAAAATGTGTTGGATAGCTTATTTATTAAAGAAGGCTTACACTGCGATGGGAGGGGAGAGAGCCAACTCAAAGCGCGCGGACGAAGTCGCGGGGGACCGTTAGTAAAGCATGCAGCTATAAATGTTTGTTACGTACTGTATAATTTTAGTGTTAGGAATACTACTAGTTTTTTCTTGTTTAATTACCGTTTGTTATTATTAATTCGGTCGTATCTGCGAACTTAGTACCTTCTATAACTAGTTAATTATGCGTTTTTCCATCACATAACCCACAGGTATACCTACTTATGAGGTGCGTCATTATAACTTAACGTAACGTAGAGTTTCCATACAAGTAACACCTTTTAAAATCCAATGATGTAACTACGTTCCGTACCCACTGTTTTCGTCCGAGTTGGAAAAATACCGGCCTAGTGCGAGTTGGACACACGCAATAAGGATTCCGTTCCGTACAAATGAATATTTACGAATTTATTATGTTTGAACTAAGTTACAAAATAAAAATTAAATAAGTCGTGAAATTTACGTCGGATTAAGTCTCACGTCGTGTTGAGACTCATTTTTTGGTGTTATTTCTAAGAAAAATATGTGGAGGAACTAGTACATCAAAAACACGCTATAAAATAACTCTATTTTGAATTTCCTAAATGGGAAAGTATTTTTTACAGTTTATTTGCGCATTCGGGCAATTCATTCTAAAATATTAGTTAAATAAACAAGACCGTTGACATACCTTTTTTAAATACTTTAAAAGTATTTGAGTTACTTAACAAATCGATGTAGCAGTCACAGTCAAAGTGATATTGGTCGATTATTTCAAGAGTTATTACCGATTGAAAAAACCCTTCCCTTAACTCATATTTACGATTACATAAAATGGTCTTAGTATTTTTTTATTTATTTTTATGTTTATTTTTCAACAGTAACACAATAAATGTTTATTTGCATTATTCTGCTCCACTGTGCACTTAAATATTGTTAATGTTGTATTTTGTTACTTTTGAAAAATAAACTAAATAATAAATTTAGGTTACTAAGGCCATTTTGCAAAACGAGCCCCTACTGGAGACTCAACCCACGCCGTAAATTCGCAACTTGGTAATTTTTGTAAAAGTAAAACAAAAGTCGCTGAGTACATCCAAGCATTACTACTACGTATAGCGACGCTATGCCAAGCAAAAAGTCTGCGCGATTTGATGACAAGATTTTGATGTGATTTGTCAACAGGCTAACGTACTCCTAGAAAATTGAATGTTAAATATAAAACTCCAGAAGTGACACAGGCTTTTGTGCCTATTGGACGCGACCATATTGAATGGATATTATTTAATAAAAATGTATAAACGCTAAAGAAATAAACGTTCGATATAAAAGAACCGTGTTGGAAACTGAATCTGAAAAAAAATCCCCTGACGCTAAAAGTGACAGGTGTCATTCCTCGTGTCTATCCGCGGTAGCTCCCAAATGGATGATCCGATTATCGTATTTTTTTGTGTCGTAGATAATTGTATCCTAAGTGTGGAACCCAAACCAACAGTAACGCTTTATGGAGATCTGTTCTGCCTTTTTAAAAAATAGTTTTTCAAAAATTTAATGTAATATTTTAAAAAAAGAGGAAGTCCAAAAATCATAAAACATACGCTTCAGCCAACAAGGGTGGTCAAAGTCTTGGGGTATCATTAGATTATCATAAAACTAGGTTTTATAATTGTTAATTCATCTATTTGTTTCTTCATTTAAAATTATCATACAACATTATTCGGGAAAAATACAACTACCGATGCAAAACGTTTGTTATTAGAAATATGTATCGCATTTCCTTACCTAAATTCATTACCTACCTATACCTTCTGTACGAGGCACATTTATAATCTTTGATTTTGGTATAATATAGCGGTAATTTTATACAAAACATTTGAAACTTTGAAAAAGAAAAAAATAGAAAAAAGGCTATATAGGTAGTTAGCATTTTATTTACTTACAGCTAAAAAGTATATAACGCCGGTCTATCTTCTTATTCTTGTAGATTTTATTGATGCATGTTTAAAAAAGGCAAAACTGAATTTTTGACGAATTGATTGACCAAAGGCATATTTTGCTCGATGTAATTCATCGTAGATATTGCCCTTAAAGTTTTATTACTACATGCCTGGACACACTTTTTCAAAACGACCGCAAAGTTCTATTCGTTCGAGGTTCGAAAACCTATAAATAGACCCACTACATCAGTTTGTATTGTTTTATGCGTAACGTTCCAATTTTTCCTGAAAGGTGATCTAGTGTACATAGACGCTACACAGCGTTCACGTTCACGTGCAATGTACTTTGAAACTGTCTATTTTACTGAACTTTGTATAGATAACCAGAACAATATTACACACGTTTTCGTGGCAGCTCCCTTAGTTAGGAAACTACGGAAGGTCAAAGGATTTGTACTAACAATTCCGGTTAGTTGCAATTTAGAATATCATAATTAACTGAAGGCCGATTCTCGTGGCAATCGAACTTTTTTTTGCGTGTATGAATTCGATTGCGAGTTTAACCGTTTTATCTGTAAAATCATGCAAAATGTCTACATGTAAAAATACTATCGCCCGAACAAAATCTAAATACATAGAAATCGTGACCCTGAGAAAGCAAAAGCAATTTTTTCTTCGACAAAGAAAATTCGATCGGTGACCTTTTTGCGTATACGAATTGCACGAGAAATGGCTTATAGAGGTCTTATAGAACTTTTAAGACATAACTTCTATTTTAATAGAAAAAATCCAGCCATAATTAAAGTCGTAGTTTGCCTAGAGCTAAATAAATTTTATTCTGAAAAATTATGCATCACCTTCAATTTGCGAAGGTAGGCTCATGTCGGTGGAGTTTTATAAATATAAAGTCGAATTAATTTTATATTTTAATTCGACATATAAAAGCATATCTCTACACAGGGTTATTGGTAATAAGACCGGAACCTTTAAAAAGGCGATAAGGAATCTCATTTGCAAAAAATTTAAACGTACTATCCTAAAGTTAACCATTAAAGAGCTATTTGACTTTCTTTAAGTTTCTTAACAATTCAGATTTCTAACTTAAACATAATTTTAAAAAAAACTGTAGCTAATTATATTATTTCAGTCATGAGTTTACATTCTAGTCCCTAAACTCCAAATAATGAAATCAATCCAATCTAAATACATTTCGAAATGACAGGACCTTACTGAAAAAAATGATGATATATTATGCCAAAATAAATTATTTTTTTAAGTTTTCTAATTAAATGCGTTTGAATTCAGCCAGTAAATTGTATTCTATGCATTTTCAGCTATCGAATGACATAAGATTATTAATCATATGCTGCACAATTAACGGGGCAATTCTATAACAAAAGACTCGGCTAAGCAAATCTCAAGAAGGTGTTTTCTTACCACAGCATAAATGTACCTGTTTAGACGTTTCCATTCCATCCCATGTATTGGAATAAAGTTTCCGCCGGGCTTTTATTATTGAACTGATACACCTCTCTTCTTGGCAAATTGGTGAACATACTGAATGTGCATGCCTGACACATTGGCGTGTTCTGAACGACAATTATGAAAAAAAAAAACACGATAAATACTGATATCTCTCTCCTCTGACGTGAGACTTTACTTTAAATTTACTGTCGTTAAACAGCCTGCGATGCAGTCATGTTTATGTGATAAATAAATAAATATCCTTTGGACATTCCCACACATCGCCATCTACTCCCAAAGTAGTGTGTCTTGGCGAATAAACTGGATGTGATTGATTGATTGCCTGACGTCTTGGCGTATACTAAAGGACATAATCGTCATAAACTGCCAAAGGACAGGACCATAAAAATTACAGGATCACACTGAAGGACAATTTCTGAAGAATTTGTTCTTTTTCACTTGGCCACTAATACTTGGCCTCCTCCAAACTCCACCAGTTTTTCGTAGTCGCCAATAAACTCGCTCAAATACACTCTCATGTAGTATGCGCTGCAGAAAACAAAACCGATACTTCGAAAACAAAACTGTTAGCAAATCATGTAACAAGCAGTATAATCGCATGCTTCATTTGTTAAATCTCTACCACAAATCGCAAGAACCTGGTGCTGTAGCCATATTTTTTTTATACATGCCAAGTCGTCAGGCAAGCAGTCAGTCACATCCAGTTAGTTCGCCGATCGCCAAGAAGAGAGGAGTATTAGTTCAATAACACAATTTTACTACAGGAAATGGTATGGAAGCGCATTATTATATCTCGTTGGATATCTGAAAATGCGTAGATGATTTTAAAATAGTCCGCCGACTGAATCCCAAACGTTTTTTTTGTTGAGAATTCATACATTATTTAAATTAGTCTGGCAAAAGATATCAAATATCTTTTAAGTAAGTCCTTATTATTATTTCAATGGATACAGATTATATTGATAGTTTTTTTTTAATTTAACGTAAGAAATCAGGATTAAAAAACTTCAAAATGGCTGACTTTTGGATAGTACATTATAGGGTCAAAATTTTCGCAAACGCCCTACCGCCACTTGAAAGGATTGTGTCATATTACCGATAACCCTGTTTAAATCACTATTATGAAGACAGAATTGAATGCTATTTTCATGTGTGTTGGCACAATGCCGTTACTAATCCGCACGCTATCATCGGAGTACGCTTCTAACACGAAATATAGCCTTGCTAAATAAACAGGCCGCATTCGCTTTAGCACTAAAACAAAATTCTTGAAAGGTTTATTTGAAACTGTAATGATATAACGTTACAATGCGGAATTTTCATATAATTTGGGCTGAGTCAATTCATATACATAAAAGTAAGCCGTATTAAGTACACATATAACTCGAGACCTGATGCACCGATTTTTATGATTTTTACTATGTTGGATTTGTCTTGGCTCCGGCTATAACCATAAAATGTGGTCCAGGGCGGGATAAGGCCGAGGGCGTTATGAAATTAGCTTGGACTGCTGGTCAACTATAAAATGAAATATAACGAACCTTAGGTTTTGACTTTAAATTATTGTATAGTTGAGAAAAAAGTTAAACTGGCTTTTAATACAGGCAATCATAATTTCGATCAAAAGATATGATAATACCCTTTAAAAAAGCGAAATTTGTTTAATAACATAAGTTAAAAGACATGAATTTTCAAACCATGAATAGATATTTATAAAAGCATGTGCACAGCATCCGTAGGCAAGTGCAGTCTCTATTTCATAAATGTTAGTCGAGTCAGAGTATCACTAACATTATTTTTACCACATTAAAAAAACCGGCCAAGTGCAACTCAGATTTGCACACTACAGGTTCCGTGCAAAGTTTAACTAAATTAAAGATTCACTTACTTCAACTTAGCTAAAATACCACAATATTTTGTTGACAGTAAATATAACTTTGTTGTTCATACTGTTTGTATAAAGAACAAAGTTATGTTTGCAATTATTGAAAATGTGCTCTATCTCGAAAACTGAACTAGTAGAGTTCGATCTCGTTCAAACCAATTTTCGTTGAAAGTCTTTGTCAAGATCTACATCCTGTTATTTTTTTTTCAAAATTTACACTCTCTTAGTTTAAAAGATAGATTACGATACGCTCAATTTACCACTTTGGAAGCGTATATCTCTCAAAAGTTATACTTTTAGACAAAATGGTTTGAGGAACTTTAATGTCATTTTAAAAGACCTATCCATAGAGTATTTTGAGGTTTTAGATTCACGTATGGGAGCCAACTTTTATTTTTATTTTTTGTATGATAATCTTAAAGCGGTTAACAGGATACATCTATCTACTAAGTTTTAACGTGTAATACTAATAGTTTCAGAATAAATACAATGGCTGTGACATACGGATGGACAGACAGACAGACAGACAGACTTGACTAAACTATAAGGGTTCCGTTTTTTTAAAAGGAGGTAATATTGCTTTTGAATCCCTTGAAAGAGGTAAACAACGTTCACCTGTGGCTTTTAGGTGACAAAGTGTGAAGACACCGTGATGTGCTGGGCAAACTGATATAATTTGGAGTAAGTAAATCCATCCAGTTTAGTCACTGGCCCGCGCTTCGTCACACGGACGCACCCAATAAAACTAGTGCAAAGTGCAAATCTATTCCTAGCGCCCGCTCACACATTCTTGCAATCCACCATACTAGACTCTATGTAATTTTCTTGTTTACATTCCCTTAATTGGGATGTTCGTTTTCTTCGTGTTTCATAACAAGTTTTTACATCACTTTTTATATCAAGTCACCTATAATTGTATCTTCATTGGAACTTGCAACAATATGTTACCTAGTGCTAGTCACATACAAAACACAAGTTGATTGGCATGGATTCTTAAAAAGTATAAATAAATGGTGTCTTGCGATGTAGCGTAATAGACTTACGCTTGCCAAGTGTCGTTTCCTTCAACTTCACATAAAGTGATCTCAACAGCGCTATTAATGGGCCATTAATTTAGTTTGTTAGTAGGTAATGGTGAGCAAATATTTTTGAATACCTTTATAATAATATAATATATTATGTGCATAAGTGTATTTACAGTTGTCTATCAGTGTTGAATGCAATCGTGCGAAGTAACGTGAGCAAAAACATCTTAGCACGTGCGCGCACATGCTTTTCGTATTTAAGGTTCAGACACACCACTCAGAAATATGTTTATTGGAGTGGCGACTCGAGAACTTTCTTCGCAACAATGTTGCGTAGCAAAGCAAGCGCGACACTGGGGGCCGTGTGATACTGCCCTAACTTTAGTCAACACTTATTATGTACATATGTAATACAATTCACATACCTATTCTTCTTTATATCGTTGCGTATCGTTTTACATGCATATCATAAATTCTCCTGTCAATGCCATATTGCAACTAATGTGTCAGGTGAATATAAAACCTTCAAATGACAACAATGTGCCTATAAAATAAACATTGCTTTTTAGAGGTCGACGAAACCACTTTACACGAAATTATGGTTTCAGTTATTGTCTTACTCTCCGTCATTGAAAGGTTGATATAAGTAAAGATGTTGACGGTAAATATAAGTTCCTATCTACCGGGCTTGGGTGATAAATACATGTAATGCATTCCCTACTATCTATATGATTATTTTTAATGTAACATCGCATACATACGCAATATTAGAACACAAATTATGGTCAGATGCTGTGATTCGGACAATTAAATGAAGTGGATGTGTGCCAATTATACCGAATCCTTGCACTTGCACATTGACTACAAATTAATACATGTAATCAAAGAAAGTCACAAACGCCACGTCGAGTTTATCCATCTATCTTATTCTAATTCTTCATCAAAGATCGCTCTAATCACTTGATTGAAAAAGCTTGATGGAAAAAGATTGTATAAATATGACTTTAAAAAAAACTAAGAAGGTATTTATTGGCAGTGATCCAGTTATTACAGGGAATCTATTAGGTACAATATAATCTTGAGCCATAGATTTATTGTCGAGTGACATAATTACCGTCGTTCAAATTACATTTGTGCTGATCATGTTTACGTTACACACTCATATACATAATTTCCCGTATACATATAGTGTATATGAGAATAATGAAAATATTCATATTTTCATTATTTTGAAATGAAAATATTTCATATTTTCATTATTTTCATGTGTAGGTATACTCTTGTTCTCATCGTATTTTGGTATGTTAAGAGATCGGATGACCCTAAACAGTATACTCAAACAATGAAATTATTTAAATATCAGTCAGTATTCAGAGTAAGATATCAGATTTTGTTATCTTTGATCAGCTGTACCCATATGTGTTCTCCCTTTCTAATTTAACTTAATAACTTCTGGCGTTTCGACAACGGGCACAAGCAATTATTTATTAACACAAAGACTCTTGTTCTCATCGTATTTTGGTATGTTAAGAGATCGGATGACCCTAAACAGTATACTCAAACAATGAAATTATTTAAATATCAGTCAGTATTCAGAGTAAATATCCTTTAAATATAAATAAATAAATATCCTTTGGACATTCCCACACATCGCCATCTAGCCCCAAAGTAAGCTACTCAAAGCTTGTGTTATGGGTGCCAAACAACGGATATAATACTTAAATACTTTTTTTTTTTTTTGTAAATACATACATGATATACATAGAAAACACCCAGACCAATACAAACAGACATGTTCATGCACACAAATGTTTGTATTGTGCGGGGATCGAACCCGCACCCGCTGCGTAGTAGGCGATTTCTCGACCGCTACACCAGACGGGTCGTCACGACCCGATCAGAGTAAGATATCAGATTTTGTTATCTTTGATCAGCTGTACCCATATGTGTTCTCCCTTTCTAATTTAACTTAATAACTTCTGGCGTTTCGACAACGGGCACAAGCAATTATTTATTAACACAAAGACCTTACCTTCCTAGCGAGATGTTCCACTAAATATCTGGTGAAAAATTAACGCGTTCCTCACTAAAGTCACTAATTGACATTAGCAGTATCAATTCATCAATTCAAGTGTCAACATTTCTGAGGGTTCTATACCTCAGTCAGTGGTTTTGCGCCTGGAGTTTTACTCTTAAATAACGAGTGATTAGGTTGCCCATGACAACTTCATTGGCGATCGGAGCACTTTTGGTTCAGTCGTTAGTCAAACGGTAGCTTTTAGCGGTTTTAAAAATAAACATGCGACATTTTACTTCTATCCCACCTGGTATTTAGTGATCATGTGGTTAAGTCGAGAATAGTGTTAATGTATAATCAAATAATTGAAGATGTCTTTTCATTCGCAGTGTTTGGCGACTCCGTTGCACAAGCAGAGCCTCAGTTCACCGCTTCGTCTGCGCGTGCGCTGCTCTCTCTGCTCAATGGGTTCCTGCTCACTACCACGTACCGTGGCCTCATTGTCGTCGTTTCGCAGAACGTGCAGCAGTACCTGGGCTACACAGAGGTATAGCAGATGATAATAATCGCATTTATAAAAAAAAACGTAGACCGGACCGCAGACCGTAAAACGCAGTGCACCTTATCATTAAAGAGGGTATAATTTTGACTGAGTTTCTGACACTGCTTCTTGTACGCATCTTTCCTGAAAAGATGTGGTCAAAGCAGCCGAGCTATTAAAACCATGGCAAAGAGACACTGCAATTTTTGAATTTAAGTACTTTCGATTCTCGTTTCGTGCCTGCAGTAAGGTCTTATAGTTTCGGTTCACCATTTTCTCGTAGCGCCGTGTAGGTACTGTTATATGCCATGCATCGATAAATGGTGGCAACGTTGGTAGAAGCTTAGGCCTATCGTACACACTGCTTCAGTAAATCCATCTAAACTACAATGTGTGAAACTACATTGTCGCTTTCATTTTATGTAGTGCTCCTCCGACCGATACCGATGAGTAGTTACATACGTGGCAATGTGGACTTAAGTGCTAATCGTACATAGTAGATGTAACAATCTTGAGAAGCTTGACCGTTACTAGAAGGAGTGTTGTTTATGTCCTTAATGAGATTACTTGGACATAGAACCAATGTGAACATGGGAAGAAATATTTTTTAAGACAGCATTTTTTATTACTTTTTGAAATCAAAAAATAACGTGCAGTCACCAATGTTGATTTGAGACCCAGAAAGTGAAATATTGTTATAGCGAACTGTAGACGTTAAAAGGAATATTAAAGAAAAAAATGTTTTAATCAAAAGGTTCATATTTCACCGATCATGATCGTACCGTTTTGTGCCCTTGGCATATTACTTAGATCAATATTCTAGACCGGATGGAAAATTGTGCAGAGAAACCGGTACATTTACGCGTATTGTGTATTTACGTTACACCTTTGTTCAGTTAAGTAAGGAATTAATTGTACACAATTAAAGACCTGTTACCTTCCCACGAAATTTTACTAGTATTTTTACCTTCAATGTCAACAATGACTCAATCCTGGGGTGCGATTTTGTAAAGCAATCGTATTCATTTGACAGTTCAAAACGTGCGGTATGGTCTGTCAAATGGCAAAGAACAAAGGATTTGACAAGTCATATCGTACGTTTTGAACTGTCAAATGAATACGATTGCTTTACACAATTCCAGCTCTGTTTATTACTTATTTTAATTCCTGTTTTTGCGGTATGGGCCCCTATTTTTTTTAATAGTGATTTAAAAAAAATGAGGCTAATATCGCAAAATTCTGGGTTAGCTAACTGTGAATCATTATGAAGTTTATTTTTGTTTTATGGACCTCCCATAGATATTACTAAACGTGCTTAGACACGGCTTATTTACGCGAAACTAGGGTCAACAATGGTTTTCTTGCCCACAGTTGGAACTCTTAGGCCAGAACGTGTTTAACATCATCCACGAAGATGACCGCCAACTGATGCGTGATCAGCTAATGCCAAAGAAACATCTACTCGGACCTAACGGGGAACTATTAGTTCCGGACGAGCCAGAAGGGAAGGAACAGGTGGCCGAAGAGCTCGCTAAAGAAAAAAGGAGATTCATGGTCAGGTAAGTAAAAGCTTGCGGATATTTTTTAATGCTCAAACGTGCTCAGCGCAATTAATACTCAAACGCACTCTCTGTTTATTCAATTTCTTAAGTTTGAAAAAATGGTAGTCCGACATGAGTGGATACTTATTTTTCGGTACCAGAAACTACATTACAATGAGACCGATGAATGGGGTATTTCGTGATAAAATTAAGCACTTCATGAAGTATATTGATTAATACTCTTACGTCTCGATAAACACCAGCTATTTGTAATATTAGAAAGTAAACGGACTCCAGTCTTGAATCTTGATAGGCACGAGGCAATATGGGTGTTAGCATGCAGAAACAATGTAAGCTAACGGATTTTATTGCGTTTTACAAGTCGTATTTTTCAGTCTTGTCAAGCGACTTATGCTTTTGAAATAAGGGCTAGTTTCCCATAAATATTGATGTCATCATGGAGATGAACATAGATGGACAGATATATCTCGTGAATCAGTAATCATCTCCTAAGGGGGTCGAAAATACTATGTACGAGTAATCCAATATAACCCGCAGGCAACTATGTAGTTTTATATGAACCATATTTCGTTTATTTCAGATGTTATTGAATGTTAATATTGCACCCGTAGATTCAAGAAGTTGAGCCAGCGCTCGGAGCCGAGCCAGTACGTAACGTGCCACATTGAGGGTAGTCTGCGCAAGTCGGACCGCGCCTGCCGCGGGTACAACCGTTGCTGCCAGATGGTGCGCCGCGCGCGCGCTCGGGGCGATAATCCCTGCTCCAGCGGAAATGACATTGTGAGTGTCGAACTTTATCTTATTATTGTAACATTTTGAGAGTAGTTTGCGTCAATCGGACCGCGTCTACCGCGGATACATCCACTGCTCTAGCAGCAAAGACATCGAGAGTTTATTTATCCTTATCTACTGAATATTGACCTATTAAAGAGAATCTTGGCCGTGTATAACCCCTGTTAAAATGACGATTATTTTTTAGTTTATGGTTTAAGATTATTTATTTTGCAATAGATAACAAATCACACACTAGAAGCTTAAAACAAATTTTAAAAGGAATTATTGTCGAATTCATTGCCATGAATTTAAAAGACGGTTGTCTATAATACTAAATTCAATCGTGACGTTAGCCAACACTTGCAGGCGATAAACGTGTGACATGGATGCTGCATAGCAGTTATCACTTATCTTCTTCGACACGAATATTTTAAAGGACATCTAAAAATAAAATGGGGGTATCAGTAAGTCTAGCCAGAGGCTAAGGGCGGCTCGATAACACATTTGACAGTAGACTTCGTACCTTACCTTGATCTTCGACCGCTTTACTGAGCCCGCGTGCAGAGTTCAGCATAAACAGGGACTTCTACCTAGGCCTGGGTGGGTTGCCTGGTGCTTTTTTGCCACGATTGTGGATAGGTGGCGCGGGAGCGCCGTCTCGTAGAAATGTTGCATGGCAACCGCTATAAAAATTGCAATTTGGATTGGTTGTGTCCAGTTATTGAATAATCATTTCCATATATAGACTACTCTAATATACATCTGTATAATTAGTGCTATGATGTGGTTCGAACTGTGAAATTCAGGTATTAAACTACATATGTACTAGGTTCTTCAGGCTAGCTGGTTATTCCTGGTAATACTTAAAATTGTACAGATTTTAAACTTTTTTTATATTGTATTGGTCTTTTCCACGAATAATAGAAAGAATAGCTATAATTATAAAAAAAAAACCTGCGGGAATGGGGCCGTGAGATGGGAGGCTGGCCGGGTCCGCTAGTGAAATACTTGCCTAATTAATTAATACAAATTTTAAGTAATACTTGTTTAATCAATAAGAATAAAAATAGAAGCAAACGTTATCAATTATGTATTTAAAGTGAGTTGAATGATTGTCTTTTTCCATTCATAAGCATATTTCATATAAGTAATAAGGTTTTATTGCTTACACTTCAAACCGGCCGGGTTGAGAACCATACAGGGTCGCAATGACTATGAATGAGAAGAGGTGAAACCAATGCTGAAACTTTGTCTAGCAGGGATGCTTACAGACGAATAGTTTAGTTTATTAATTATAGTATATTTTTTTATAATCTCTGAGACATTTCTTGACATGAACATTATTGCATTTCAGGCATATTACATCTCGAGGATGATAAAATTGTATTACAAAGTAACAGAATAACAATTTTATATTGTTACCAAAATATAACAATTCCTTTTAAAATATAAATATGTATTTGAAACCATGGTAATTGTTTAGTAATTTTCTTTTCTTATAATAATATCAAAAAATGTGCGTGGATCGTAGCTCGAACAATAGTGACTGTCTGATCAATCACCATATTTATTGATAAAACCGAATGGAAATTTGATCGCTATCGAATAATCTTATATATAATAAAATTCTAGTATCACAATGTTAGTTCCCGTACTCCTCCGAAACGGCTTGATCGATTCTCAGGAAATTTTGTGAGCATATTGAGTAGGTCTTAGAATCGGCTAACATCTATTTTTCATACCCCTTAGTGATAAGGGTTGTCCACCCTTAAAACATTTTTCTTTAATTACGAGGATGGGTGCGGAACAAAGTTCGCTAGTATTTATTTAAAATAATTGTGTTGAAAATAATATGGGTACTATATGCCCTAAGCTTGGGAAAGGTGTTAAATAAGATCGTACTTCGGAAAAAAAAAATATACTTATCAATTACTGTGAACGAAAATCATCATACAATAACTAAAATTGACGAAATAACAACGTTTTGACGCGGCGGCTCTCGAAAGATAAAGAATATTATATTTTATTTTATGAATAAACTGAATAACAAAATCCTTTTATATACAGAGTGTGGCGTAAATAGTGGTCCAAAGCAAAGGTGTGGATACACTGTACACTGAAGCACCACATACCAGTATTTCAAAAAAATTGTATGTACAGGGTTTTAAAAAAAAGTTTTTTATTTTTTTATAAATCGTTACCTTGCCTTACAAATTTGGTTATAATTTTCAAAAATAACGGTATTTTTTATGCAGTTTTTTTTAGTATTATTGCTTATTACATGTACTTAGTGTTTCATTTGGTTTTTATTTACAAACTGTTTTTTTTTTTAAAAATAAGGTGTTTTTCAAAATTCAATACTCACTGCTAGCAAATCGTTTGACTTTAAATGCTTTTGGTGCAAAAAAAATGTACCACACCGTCAGTGCCCATTATTTTAAAAAAATGCCTATCTTTTGCAGATTCTAAAATGGTGCAACAATAAGTGTTACGACTTACAGAAAAAAAGTTATTACTTTTCGGAACAAAAAGGAACCTAATTAAGAAAAACATTTTTTTAAAAGTAGTTGGTACATTACAAGTGTTGTAAATTTTTCTGGACCTATTATTCAGTTCTTTCTTAAATTTTAGGTTACTTTAGTGACAGAAAATCATTTTACTGAAATCGTCTTTATTAAAAACATTTTTTCAAATACTGGTATGTGGTGCTTCAGTGTACAGTGTATCCACACCTTTGCTTTGGACCACTATTTACGCCACACCCTGTATATGGGGGTGAAGTTACAACTTTTCAATCGAAAGAAGGTTTTTTGCAATCAGATTATAATTTTCAATGGGTTTTAATACCAGTCCCTGAACGAAATTCAAAAATATGGTGATAAGTAAACAGTATTTTTGTTTTTGTTGTTTATTTAACAAATTTTTAGATTTTAATTTGACATATAATCCATACACATTATTTCCAAAAAAATACTTTCATATTTGTAAAAGTAATTTTGAAAATTCTACGTCGATTAAGGTGAAACAGAAATTAAAAATATCTATCTATCTATATATCTAAATGTTTTAACCTGTATTATGCGTGTGCCAAACGGCTAGTCTGTAGGTACACTGTTTTGTTGGTTTTATTTAGCTTTTTTATTCAAGCATATTTTTTTTGAACGTGATAATAATAAATCTGTAAGTATTCTTAATATGGGAGCAATGCTTCAAGAATTTTTGACAAGTTTTTTTTTGATATCCATGAATCCATTAGGTGATTTTGCCTAAAATGATCGCCAAGTCGTTGTCATTTCGTAACTTTTAGTGATCTTACCCACTAAAATTGAACTTTTGTTATTCATACATTGTAATCGATGAGTGCCTTACGTTTTATTTTGTATTTTTATATTTCGCGTCATTTAAATCCTTTGCCAGGCTAAGGGCATAAAGAAAGACCATATTATTTTAACCGATTTTTACTGATTAGTTTGTCGAAAACAAGTAGAAAAACAATAGTGTAACCAGAATAAGTAGAGTATCATTCATTTAAATAAATGTAGCCTATGGTCGATAGCAATTTTATTTTTCATGTGGTTGTCGTGATTGATTATTACGGTCATACCGATTATTAGGATGTACTCGATTTTAGGACGAGTAGGTTTCGTCAGTCAGTCAGAGAGTTTCGTTCCATGCATAATTTGTGAGGTTTTTATTTAAAAAAAAAAACATTACAGGTGGATCAAAATAGATGGCTGTAATATGGCATTGTTTTGTTATACTTTGACACAAATATCAAAATTTTCTTCTGTTCATATTGATAAATAATATTTTCGTTCTTGGAATGTAGTTTCCGTGAAATAGAAGAAAGCGCTATGTCAAAAAAATTGCTCAGTTCTTTTCTTTCTATCTATACTAATATTATAAAGCTGAAGAGTTTGTTTGTTTGTTTGTTTGTTTGAACGCGCTAATCTCAAAAACTACTAGCCCGATTTGAAAAATATTTATAACATAAAAATACGACTCATAAGACCACAGCAGCAATGAAAAATTTTGCGAAAACGGGAGAAAGATATTCCTTTTGAGAGCTTCTGCTGCGTACGCTGCGGAAACCGCTTAAGTTACACAAAAATCATGTATGACAGGATTGTTCAGCATCAAGAGTTCTATAATAAAGTCCGCGACAGCATATGTCTATATTTTATGGTTGACTTACTACAACCTTTTTTATGTTAGTAAATTTGTAAAAAAATAATGCATTATTTTTAGAGGTGTATTATACACACAGGTATTTATTCTTATCAAAATAAATACATTCATCATCACGAGCATTTCATTTAGAACCAAGTTGCCCTTTGTATCATTTGATTTCAATAAATATCTTAGGAGCTATCACAGTTTTAACATAACTCCGCACCAAAATAATGTTCGCAGCTTAAGTACAACGTGCGCTTGCGCTAATATATTATAAAGCTGAAGAGTTTGTTTGTTTGAACGCGCTTATCTCAGGAACAGCCGGACCGATTTGAAAAAATATTTCTCTGTTGGATAGCTTATTTATCGAGAAAGGCTTTAGGATATAAAACATGACGCTGCGACGGGAAAGGAGGGAGCAAACTCAAAACGCGCGGACGAAGTCGCGGGGGACCGCTAGTTCTTAATAAAATGGACTATAATGCTAACGAATTGTCCTGAAGCTGTATGGAAATGTCATGGCAACTCGGCGAGGAGTGTCGACTGCACTAAGCAACATACATATATACCTAATGAATATCCTATATTTCTAGATGATAAGGTCTTTGTGTTTACTTGTCAGCAACTTCATCATTATCAGCCAAAGGATGTCCTCTACCTCTACATAGGCCACCTCCACGGTTTGCCACAGCGACCACCTACATGCACGTGGGTCCACCGACCAAATAGGATGCACACCGCTTTTGATCATAAGCGGTCTGCATCCAGTTTGGTCGGTGGACGTCCTACGCCGCACTTGTTTGTACTTGTATTGGCGGTATTTTGTGGACTTGCACATAAAAAAAGTTGATGGGTTAAGCCTTATTCGATTAATTATCGCACTCAACACGCTCTGTTGTAGGCGTAAATTAATACGAGCGATGTCATTACAAACACGCGTTCTGCGTAAAAACTACCTGTTCGTATCCAGTTATGTATATGTCATTAACTTTTGTGACATGAGCTGTGGGATTTCCTTTGCACTTACTAGAACATATCGCTAACTATTTTATTTCAACTTTTAGTATATTGTTCGGTTTTCACAACACCTGAACAATAAATCCTTAGAACATTCATTGCTGTTTGTCTAAGCTAGCCTGAATACAAAGCAAGAGTGTATATGGCAATTTAATTCAATGAAATAGTTGTTTGACTACCAAATGGAGAGGACAATGTGAATATCATTTAGCCAGTAATGCTCCATGGAAAAACACTTTTCAACAGGCTGGCCCGTATTTTATATCCAATATTATGACTTCATTAAAACATAAAAGCAGTGACTTGCAACTCATTATAACATCATTTCCAAACACTACTCTTAATTTACAAAATGATTAAAAATGAAGGGGACTTCATAGAGATCTTGCAATTTTCTATTGTTACAGACGTAAACGTTTTTAGAGTTCCGTAGCCGAATGGCATAAACAGAACCCTTATAGTTTCGTCAAGTCTGCCTGTCTGTCACAGCCACTTTATTCTGAAACTATTATATTACTCAGTCGAAACTTAGTAGGTAGATGTACCCTGTTAACCGCTTTAAGATTCTCATAAAAAAAAAGATAATTAAGGGGGTTATTCATGAAACTAAAGCATTTTTTTGAAAAAAAAAAACTGTGAAAGCACTCCGGGAGTGCCGGCAGAAATGAAAACTTGAATATCAACGTTGTGCATTTTTGATTTTTTGGAATAGTTATTATCAATATAAAAGTACTATCATTTTTGTGATAGAATACAACAACAATAATAATAATAATAATATAGTATTTTTATGGAATACAATATTTATTTATTGCGCTATCGTACACAAACATTACAATTTATATTATATTAAATTACATTAAAAAGTTTATCTCTCAAAAAAATCAACTTACATCAATAATTTCGCCAACCGTCTTACGGTTTTTCGATCAGGTCACGTGTCCTGACGCGAGTTTCACATTTTTCCCCCATCCCACAAAAGTGCTCAACGCCGCTAAAGAAGTTTTCACTTCAAAAAACCTATGTTGCAGGGGGTCTTTTAAAATGACATCGAGGTTCCTAAAACCATTGTCTCTAAAAGTCTAACGTTTAAGAGATAGACGTCCCCCCCCCCCCGTCTAACTTTTAAACTAAGCGAGTGTAAGTTTTGAAAAAAATACGTAATATAGATCTTGACAAAGACTTTCAACAAAAATAGTGGTTTGAACGAGACCAAACGAGTAGTTTTTGAGATAGAGCACATATTCAATAACCGCAAAGATAACATTCCTATTCATACAAATACTATGATAAACAAAGTTTTATTTGCTGCCAACAGAATATTGTGGTAATTGGCTAAGTGGATGTAAGTGGATCTCTAATTCAGTTAAAGTTGGCACGGAATTCTTAATTTGTTAGTCCGACTCGCATTTGGCCAGTTTTCTTAAGGTTTCCAGTATTGAAGTTTTGGGCTCAAAATGCATCAGTAATGGACGGTATTTTCCTACCCTGCCCTCTGTCTCCCTCGTTAATCACGCTATCCCAATCAAGTGATCTCATAGGATAAGTAGAAAACCGGCCAAGTGCGAGTCGGACTCGCGCACTGAAGGTTCCGTGCCAACTTTTATTGAATTAGGGAATCCACTTACTTCTACTTAGTAAAATACCACAATATTTTGTTGACTACAAATATAACTTTGTTATTCATAGTGTTTGTATGAAGTACAAAGTTATGTTTGCGGTTGTTGAAAACATACTATATCTCAAAAACTACTCGTTCGATCTCGTCCAAACCAAAAAAAAAAGTAGTTTCGTTAAAAGTATTTGTTACGATCTATATTATATTTTTTTTTCAAAATTTACACTCTCTTGGTTTAGAAGTTAGATGGGGGGGGGGGGGGGGACGCCCATTTTTCCACTTTGGAAGCGTATAGCTATGAAACTTTAGACTTAAAAAAATGATTTTAGAAACCTCAATATCATTATAAAATACTTATCCATAGACACCCCCACACGTATAGGTTTGACATTTTTTTTTTAAGTAAAATTGTTCCGTGCTTTCAACTGAGTATGAACCAGCCAGCTGAAACCATGATATAATTGAAATCCTCATCATGCGCTGGATATTAATGTTTGTTTAGTGTCTTGATGCTGCCAGTTTGTGAGCATTATTGACTGACCTCGTTTCCTGTTCATCATTTGAAGATATATTTCACCTTCCACGAAACCATTACCTATTTTTATATCAATATTAATACTGACGAATACTTTTATTACTTCACTCATTATTGAGATATCAAGTTTAAGTGAAAGTTTTATCAATATGCTAGTAAAAAAATCTCTAGGTTTTGCAAACATGACTTTTTTATGTGCACATAGAACGAGCTTACGTGACGGTTTTTCAGTAAGTTAGAAGAAACATGTTATTGTGTTTTTAAGAGATAGGTAGGTTGTGTAGTGATGAAAGAGAATCTAAGTCGTTTACACAGCTTTTCTTTAAAATCAGGACGTTAGCTGTTAGTTTTAAATAATACGACTCAGTCAGATAACTTATAAGACTAATTGACCAAAACGACTTAAACGACTAAAAGGACTTAATATACTCAGTCTTTTCGTTCGAGTAAAACGTTTAGGTTGCAATGAGTTTTTTATACTGTACCTACATATACAAGGTGTTACAAAATTACCCGTTACAAATGAAGGGAGCTCATCAGAATTAGTAACTAAACAATTTACTTCTAGAAACTATGTGTTGATCTTGAGTAGCTCCCTTGGCTACTTGCGACTACTACGATTTAGTATGGGTCAATTTTTTTGTCATTTTTCGACCCTGTGTCTAGGAGAAAGTTGTTTAACTACTGGTTCTGAGTAGCTTACTTCATTGTAACCGGTAGTTTTGAACCTTGAATAATGGTGTAAAATATAATAGTACATAATTATCTTGCATCCCTTAACGGTTAATAAATTTATATAGTTAACAAGCATTACGACTTTAGACTCCTAAGGCGATAAGTCGTTAGTCTTTTAAGTCCTTTAGGCTGCTTAAGCTATTGCGCTACTGCCTTCATTGTTTTCAAATAAACCTTTACCATTTCGATCATCGTATTAAACGCCCAATCAATGTGATTGCAGACGCAGATTACGAGTGCAATTGCTGAAGTGTTTCAGGATGGAATAATTTGTTAATTAGTTTTCATCTCTTCTGTTCGGAAACTTTCATTTGTAGATAGCCGGTTGGAAAATAAATAAATAAATATAAATATTAAATATCCTTTGGACATTTCCATACATCGCCATCAAGCCCCAAAGTAAGCTACTCAAAGCTTGTGTTATGGGTGCCAGACAACGGATATAATACTTAAATACTTTTTTTTGTAAATACATACATGATATACATAGAAAACACCCAGACCAATACAAACAGACATGTTCATGCACACAAATATTTGTATTGTGCGGGGATCGAACCCGCACCCGCTGCGTAGTAGGCGATTTCTCGCCACTACACCAGACGGGTCGTCCAAAATAACTTTTCCCTCCCTAAAATGGAAGGCGTACAAGTCCAATCTTAAAGATAAACTGATAATCGATGTCTAGGTTAGCCGTTTGGCACATTGGAAACTAGAGGCCAAAACAAAGTTGTTGACCCAAAGTACAAAATTTTCGGCGCTGGTTCACCAAATATTTTGTATAGTTAAATAAAAAAACTTATTTTCATCTTCGTGTGTAATATCATTTGAAAGAGCTGTTTAAGGCGCTTTAGAAAATGTAGCACACCATTACATTTAAGCCATTTTTTATTAAATTAAACCAAAAATATTTTATAAACCATACCATGTTCTGGTAATTTATTTTGTTTGTACATTATACTACAAACGACATTTAATGTCCTTAGTTCTAACCTTAACAAAGCAATTTTGAAAGTAGTAACAATCATTATTTATTTGTTTTTTTTTTTTTCAAAATTACAACCTGACACAATTCTACTTTAACACTGACTTTCTTCCGTGGCGTTACTCTTCCTGTACCAATGGAAATTATATGTCATGTTGTGCAAAATCTCGAATTTTCATCTCTCACCGAACTGCATAATACCTTATCATCACGTCTACAACCACACAAGTACATTGATATGTATTTTCCTTAGGTACAGTCTAAATGATCAATTTTATATTCAACTCAAGTGAAAGCACCCGTTGCACTCTCATATTGACTATATCTCGAGTGCAATAGATCGCTTTTTCCCCTTGGTTAACAATCTACTATTAATTGGTTACTTAGGTGTTCGTGGGTGTCGTGCGGTTGGCGACGGACACTTTCATCACGGAGAGTAACATGGAGTCTTACCGCATGGAGTATCGTACCCGGCACTCGATTGATGGGCAGATAATTCAGACGGAGCAGCGTATCTCTCTGGTGACTGGCTACATGACGCACGAGGTGAACGGCATCAATGCGATGAACTTCATGCATCGCGACGATGTGCGATGGGTCGTCATTGCACTCAGAGAAAGTAAGTTTCAACAGGAGAGGAAAGTCTGGAAGGTTTGTGTAATGTCACTATGTGGTAAATGAGACCGGTGCGTATTAAATCTAGAGGCGATTCTTAAGTTAAATAGGTATTATATATTTATTTTAAACTGCATGCACAAACAAACTGTACATATGGCGGAGTTAACTTTAAATTATACCCTTATTTCGTAAATTCAATTTTAGTAGTAAAATATTTTTTGATAGCTAAGCCTTTTCATTTCGTTTGTTTGATAGTTTCTTAAGGTATATCGATCAAGCGTTATTGCTCAGTATTTCTATCAAAGAACGCAACATTATCCTCTTATCACGAGGTACGTTTCCCAATAGCACTCTCCGTGCAAAACATTTCTTTGAAAAATTTTAAGTACCAACCTATAGCCTTTTTTATATCACAATATTACAGGCACCACCTCTTCTTAAAACGCAAAAGCTTTTTCTCATGGTATAGTAGATATAAAATAAATCTGTACGGTATGAGTCATTACTGGTTACTATAAGTCAAATACAAAGGAGATTGTTTATTGAAGTATGGATTTGCGTTTCGCATTGTATCATGCATGATGTACCTCATTTTGAAGGGTTTTAAACGTACAATAAATTACAAAAAACAATAAATATCTAATTTGCCGGATTTGTGTAAAGCAGCTTCATGAAATTCATAAGTTAAGTTATTTTTGACAAATAGAATTATACAAACGAGCGTCCGTATTATCAAATCTATAATAAACTATTATTAAAAGATTTTACTCTGCAACTTGGATGTCATCGTACCGAGTAGAGCCTCAGTACTTAACTTTTTTTTCCTAATAGAAGGGACCTACTTATAACTTTCTGGAAAACATTAATAAAATGAACATAGGGCCTGAATCTTCCTTGCGCCACGATTCAAACCTGAGGCACATCTCACCTATTCTATCGTTGATTTACTGAGTATTTTTGACACGAAAGTAAAATACCAAGAACTGACTTTATACGAAGCACTTTCTACCAGTATGTAGGGCCAGAAAGAGGGTTTATTGTATATGTTTTCGCATTTATAGAAGAATATTTTGCTGGACTTAGTTTTTTGCTGATTATATAATACGCAAGCTTTATAAAATGTAGCAAGTGCATCTTCGAGTCCTTCCGTAACGAAACAGTTATGCTTCTAGATACTTCAGAAAATCCTTAAATACTGGCAACATTTCAAAAGTTAGAAAACGTGTTATGAGCATAGCAAGCTGTAATAAAATGACTTCCTAATCAATTAGCAATTTTAAACCCGGCGAAATTATGGCTTGATATTAAACAAGTTTTTGCAAACAAAGAAAACTTAATTTTTGGTACTAAATTTAATATGGTACAAAATGAAACCATGATTGGGCATTCTCCTTTGCTTGCGCGTAAAAAGCTGCAACTAACACGAGTTAAGTATAGTTTTTAAGCTCTGCGAACGTATTGATGTTGAAGTGCTTTGCGTTCTTGACCACTAAATCACATTCCAGATATGAATCCGGCAACGGGATTTGTACCTGCTAATTTTGATAGTCACAAACAAGAAATTATATTATTTTATTTTCGGGATTGCCACCGTGTAGCTAATGGTTTCCCAGTTTCTGATATATCGGCAAGTGTTGTAATTACGGCGTTACCACAGCAACAGTGCCGAAATATCGGATACACGAAAATAATAAGGTACCGTAACAATTTATCCTCTAGTCTATGGGGGGTTTGAGTTTGTAACAACAGTTATTCCGCTTGTAGAGTTTGTGCTCGCTCACATAGTTTCCACAGTTCTGTGATAGAAACACCGATCCTGTAGTATTTCATTAACTCTGTTGCAAATGCCTAATATTTAATGGATCTGTTTACTTAAACTAATTAATATCTACGTTGCACACAGTAATTATTAGTAGACAATTTGACCTACACTATCCATAGTGTTTATTCTGTGGTAGGTATCTTGATCAACGAACTAAATTCGTGTATTGTTCGAATTCTCGTTAAAATGTTCATTTAAAAGTATTTCATACCGTGTGCTTGTAAAAAAAAACCGTAAAATATTTAGAGTGTTATATAATTTAATTATAAAGTAACATACATGCTATCGAGTTTTATAACAATATGAAATTCATACATCATACCTTTAAAGACTGAATCTAAAGTCGTCATATCAAACATGAGATACAAACATCTAAAAATACAGATCAGTTCTTATGATGGCACAACACAGAATCCAATTGAATAATCAAGTGTTAGGCATTGGAAAATTTATGTACATACATAACTGTCATGATTTTCTAGCAAATTCAACGAGGACAAACTAACATACAACTTTATGTATCGTTAAATGTTAACATCTTAAACTGTACATACGTACCTATAGATATATCTCCGCGATAGGTATCACATTATTTCATGTGTGCATTTACACATTGGTTTGCTGATGGCACTTGTTTACTGCATCTGGTACCATCTATCTATCGTATAAAATGTTATTACTTTAGATAACTGTCAACATTTCCATTTGCTCTGCATAACGACAGATATATTTGTCGAGAGATATTACTATCAGTTGACTTAGGAGTCTCAAGTTTCTAACCTCTCTTAGGTTTTAGATTTGATATCGTCCACCTCATTTAGATAACGTCTGTATGCGTGCTTATGTGGGTGATACTGATAAATAATTAACTCTCGAACAATCGAGGGAGCCGTATTGTCTGTTTAGTTAAATTATGTATCGCAATAAATCATGGAAGTACATAGCAACATTTTGACGACCTCCGTGGTGTAGTGGCTAGGCACGCTGGTTGCAAGCCGTCGCCGCTCCGAGGTCCCGGGTTCGATTCCCGGTCGGGCCAATATAGAAATCAAAATTTTCTATATTGTCTCGGGTCTGGGAGTACACCGCATCGGTACCACCATTGTGTCTGATTTCCATAACACAAGTGCATAAGCTACTTACTTTGGGATCAGAGCAATGTATGTGTTTGGAGTCCAATACCTTAAGGCAAGTACTATCTATAACTATATTTCGATGTAATACCTACGTGCTAGCTGGCGTAAATAAATTTTTAGTGTCAAGCACCTAGGTACTTATATTGATAAGATTTCAAAGTAAGTTTTTGAATGAGACACTATTCAACAAGGGTAGTGTTTGCAGTAGTTATCTCTTTGCTTGGCGATTGTTTGCTTCGCGAATACTAAGCTACGCGTGCTACTATTTAATGTTATTTTAACACAAAAGTCGTCAAAAGATTTGTAGAGCTTATCTATTCTTACCATATTTTAAATTAGACTGGCTATTTTGATGATGATTTTGGTACGCCTACCTACTTGAACTTTGGCTTAGCTATCCATCAATTTTCATGAAATTATCGCCATATACATGTATACATTATATATATACACACACACACACACAGATACTCATATAACAATACTCATTTTTAATAACGAACAACAACTGAATTTAAATTTTTCCTCCTAACATTTGATGTAAAACTAATCTCCAATCGTGCTGATCATAAATAGATAGCGGGCGTAACGCGAACAAGATGGTATTGATCATCTAGCAGTACTTATCAATTCCAGTTCATTTGACAATAGATATGACAGCCTTTAACCTACGTAGGACGTGGGTTTACAATATACAACGACCTGAGAGATTTATACAATGTGCCCCTGGATAAATTACAATGCCTATAGAATGTGAAAGGCGACCTAAACTTCTATTGACGAGTGAAATTTTTATTGTATAATATAACAAAAAGAATATATCGAATATCGTGGATTGATTTCACTGAAATTAAAAATATGATAAGCCAAATAATTGACCGTGAATATATGAAATAACAAATAATTGGCATAAAGTAGCTATCAAAATCTAAAATTTGCTTTTTGTACAGAATATTAATTTCGAGGATGCTTGTTTTCAATCATCGCTGAATTTCTCATAATAATACCCGTAATACAACATCATTTTAGAATTGTTTATGATTTTGTATAATCTTAGATACAACTTGATTAACATTGGCTAAAATAATCATTTAAAGTTGACGACTAATGGTGTCACCTCTATGTAGATAATATTTTTATGTCATGACACTTTGTTGAGTAATTTTATCATATTTTTTGTTTCATCAGAATCGGCCCACGTTTCGAAAGGAAATATTCATTTTTGCACGTGGCGTCCCAGTATCAAATAAGAATATCATTCTTCAATAGGAGCTAAAATATTGAATAAACTATTTAGGTTTTCTTTCACTTCCTATCGGGATATTACTTTATACAAGGACACACTTTATTTGTAACAGTATTCATAGCGGTTCATTCAGTGAGACCATAACAGACCGTGTAAAAATTATGTTCATTCATTGGTTGGAACACTTTTAAGCCTCCAAATAATTCGACTAACTGAGGTGAGGTTTTAAAACCCCGCATTCTTCGATATCTGAGCAAATGCCTATGTCCCAGCCATCTGGTTAAATCAGACAATAAATTTGATGCCTAGGTAGTTCATAAAACGCCGGCATCCTTTAAATGGCTTGACGGTAATTAAGTCGAATAGAAACAATCAACGTTAAACTACTTTGCGACTTGAAATATAGCCCTTTGAAGATTACTGACCTTGATTCAGCCAACTAATTAAAAAAAAGTACAGTATTTTTCCGCTGCAGCACCAGAAACACTTAAATCCCAGAACTCTGAATGAAGCACGTCTTATTCGTTCGATCAAGCTATGCTATCGACAAAATAGTTTTCATTGAGGTCACAAATAAATTTTCCTACTTAGTAAAACCCAAACTAACTAAATGCGATCAATAATATTAAGATTAGTTTGATTTAATTTAATATATTTGTGCTAGGTGCTTTTTTGCATTTTTGTGTAAAAAGTAATTGTACTACAAAAAATATGAACTCAAAGTCACCATAACCCAGCAACACAAAGTCGTCAATATCTCATTTAACTAAATGACTGACTACACGAGGTTCAGACATTTTATTGTATGCCGGCGTACATTGAAATACCTAGGCATACAATTAACTAGTTGATTCAACCAGATAAATTCGACACCAAGCTTTGCTACTCAGCCGTTGGCAGAGCCTGTTGAAATTCGCAAGCGCTAATCATTTGTCGAGTAAGTCGCATCCCTGTCCTGGTCTCAGCATAGTTGAATTTTTGCATGTATAAATTATTAGCAATGTAAAGTTTGCAATTTGTGCATTTGAAAAATTAGAAACTGGTCATTATTTCTTAATAATATACGTCTTGTTGACCATTACGTATGGCCTATAGCAGTTCGCAAAACTATAGTGATTGCCCACCTTATGGGCGCTTTGATTAAGCGAGCAATCACTGTCACTGGCCAATAACTGTCTCCTCTTCCTAATGTTTCCATTGTGTTTTAACTAGTTTCACTATTTAAAATACTTTGCCCCCCAAAAAGCTCGGAGTCGAACATAAGTGACAACTATTATTTACAGTGTACGACCAACACCGTCTGGTCGGGGAGTCCTGCTACCGTCTGATGACTAAGAACGGTCAGTTCATATATCTAAAGACCAGGGGTGGTCTCGAGGTGGACCCGACCACCAGGGCTGCCACCAGCTTCGTCTGCACCAACACGGTGGTGGACGAACTCGAGGGCCGCCACCTGATCAAGCTGATGAAGAAGAAGTTCATGCTGATGGTGAACAATAACGAGGAACCGCCACCGGAGGAGGAAAACAAAGATGTGAGTACAAACATGTTCTGATTTTTCCACAGACAGACAGTTGGAAACGATGTCACCTGATGGTTAGTGATAATGCGGCAGAAGATAGACCGTGCCTGACTGGTAACAGCCTCATCATAATCATTATCAGCCAAAGGACGTCCACTGCTAAACATAGGCCTCCCCCACGGCTTTCCACAGCAATCGATCTCTAGCGGTCTGCATCCAGTTTGATCCTGCGATCTTTACAAGGTCGTCTGTCCATCTTGTCGGTAACAACTTATTGACTCTAATATTACAAAGCTGAAGATATTTTTTAAACACGCTAATCTCTAAAACTAGAAGTCCGATTATTTTAAATATACACATTTGTGTTATGAAGTGTATTTATCGAGGAAGGCTTATAAGTTAAATGTATAACACTACGCTACCTATTGAGGCGGAGAAAACTCGAAACGTGCCGGCGATGTCGGTACCGCTAGTTTTATAAAGAAAAATTTTCACCATTCGCTTAGTCTGAAATAGGTGACTAAACAAATGTGCTGTAGAAGATATGGTGGTTAATTAGTACTACATTGGCCTGCAGAACAAAGTTTTATTCACATTTTTTTCAGTAATATAAATAGTTACCAAAATAAATGACCTTTTTACGCTTTCAAAAGGAATTTATATTACCCTAAAGTTGCCGCAGTGTGACAATGTCGTAAGAATCCTTACAAAGCAGACAATAGGAAAACTTAAGTGCTACAAAACTGAATGTTGAAGGTACTCGTTCTTAGAGTCTAAACACACTATGCCGAAGGTACGCGACAGAAGTTCCGCGGCTGATCTTACGTCCCGACTTATTCGGCCGATAAGGCCCAATTTCTTCATTCATTCATCGGTTATCATTGTGTGTGATTTGAAAAAACAACAACCTTAACCAAATATCGGAATAGCTATTTTAATTACCATTGGTTAAGGTATGTTTGGTTAAGACAAAAAGTCTGTTGCGCAACAAGTTTGTGTGCGTTTCAGTGCCTTGGAAGCTGTCGTGGCGTATTAAGTTTCCGGTGATTTAACGTCCGAAAGTTAGGCTGCATTGCATGTAGGTGTTATCATGTCGAACTTCGGTCGCGTACCTTCGGCATAGTGTGTTTAGACACTTATGTTCGAGTTATATATTTCTTTTGAATAAAAGGAGAAGAACATAAAGCCATAAAGATGAATTGGTATTTTAGCTCTCTCAGTTTGCAGTTGCCTGTTTAAGTTTTGTGTTTCGAGATCCATTTCGTATTATAATAATAAGGTTGGTACTCAAAATGCCACCTATCGTATTCTCTGTGAACACTAACACTTCCTCTTGCCGAAGTGCAGATTCGCTCGCAGAGAGGTCGCTTTAGCAAAGGATTGAGAGATCCCCCTGAAAAAGCAACTGCGTAAATTTACAGAGACCTCTATGTGTTCCCGGCACGTGACGCGCATTAAATGCATGTTGCACTTTCGTGCACTTCGAGTATCAATTTAATCACCACTCGCATAGATGGACTTATTTATTTGGTCACGTCAGATCCCGGTTATTGATATTGATTGCATCTCCACAAACACGCCCCATAGACCCACATCTCCTGTATTCGCTCCCGTGTTTCATTAGTATTAAAAGTATAGTCTTAGTGCTTAAATCTTCTGAACATCGGCAGAAGCCTGGTAAATTTCACATTTATTATTTATTGTAACATAGTATTAAAAAATGTTTGAAAAGCATTTCGTAACGTTTCTTTGTGTGGTGGAGCTACTAAAGTTCTTTGTTCAAGTGCTATTTAAAGTTTATATTTTCCAATCAGTTTCGTTACCTATTTGAAAATAAAATCAAACGACAATCATAAAAAAGTGATATTCAGATATAACGTTGTCGTATGTTTAAAAATAAATCTGACCTAATTGGTCCGCACCAAGCTGTATTGATTGGAGTTATTCCTGGGTCAAGATCTGAAGGAGCTTCATTTGCTGATTTATGTATCTACATTATGTGTTGATTGCGTACCTAAAGTCCGTTTTCTTTTCTAGTCGAATATTGAAAACAATATTTTCATAACTTTCAAATAATTTTAGTGAGTAAAACTATTCCACTATTTCATTTAAAAGTTCTCGCTGTTTGACGATGAATAATCTATATATTTAAGTTGTGATTTTTGTGTTTTATTTTAAAATGAATTATTTCGTTAAAAATAAATATAAAGATTGTTTACAATATTCGACAAGCAAAGAAAAACGTTCATTACTCATTTGATTTTGGTGAGCGTAGATAAAAACTCAGACATATTAAGCAAGTCTGTATGTTTCTTTTGTCTCATTTCAGGTTGGTGAGCAAAACCTCGCAGTTGAAGATCCAAGACAGCTGGAAAAGGTTATCCTTCATTTGGTGACCAACTTGCCGTCACCACAATCTGAGGAAGAGTTCCGTGGGGAATCGCCCGACCGTTCCGTGCCGTCCGGCCGGCTCGCCATCATCCCTCCGAAGAAGGAGAGGATCGTCAGTGCCATAGAAAAGATTTACAGCGTCATCAAGACCTTCCCTAAGGAGATTGACAGATCGTTGAAAACACAAAAGGCGGAGAGTAGCTCTATCACTGAAATATCTCAACCAACAGCAGACATGAATTTCCGCAAGCCGACCGAGTCGCGCTCCATCGCGTCCATCATCAACAACGAGCCCTCGCATGAACCTTTCATGCAACCGAGGCTGCCGACATTCGAAAATATTTACAACTTCCGTCTAGGCCCCGAAGCCCACCGGCCAGTTGTCGACCGCACTCCGCCTTTCCCGTCAGAGTATAGGTCGAGCAGCTATACCCGGTTGTCGACTTTTACTATGGGGGCTCTCGGTGATTCCGAGAACCTCGAACTCGATAAGGGGCCGACTTTTAAGTACAGACTATACATGCCTGGTGGCCAGTGCAAGCATACGTGCCAGCGCCCTCTGGCGCCCACTGGTATTAAGCGTCCGCGGGAGTACACCGATATGGACACGGCCTCCAAGAAGAAGATCGTCTCGTCGCCTCCTGAGCAGGAGAAACAGGAGGAACAACAAGTCAACTCGCCGTCTCTGGACACTTTGTTTGATGAAGCTCGTGAGTATGCCTTTTATTTGTCTCATACTGTTTTGACATTGTTAGACACAACCTTTTAAAACTACCTGTGATCACGGACGCTGTAATTGGTCTGATGTGGCTTAGATTATTTGGAATTGAAATAAATAACAATGTTTTGGAACAAATACCCGTGTAGCTACAATAATAGGCGACGAATTGACGAGACTCTTACTTTTGTGTTTGTTATTTATCTACCTACACAAAGGCTCTTTAAAATCTACCTATATAAGCTTGTGTTGGCAACGGAACTTTTAGAAATCAGTTGTTTGTTTACGCATTAATTCCTTCACTGGAAATAGTCTTCTTAAAACATTGTTTTCTTTCGCTGAAGTAATATTTTGTGTAAATGTTTTCAGTAACAACATACCCACAAATCGAGACGGAAATGAACACTCTGGAGAATACAATTGACCCGGATTTTCCAAATCTGTTGGTAAGATTTGTTTTTTTAATTATTTTATTTCATACACTTTCACTCAAATGACAGTGCGAATTGTTATCATGCGAATGCGAATGAATAAAAAGCAACTTATGCATAAAGATAAGCATTGCGAATTATACAAATGATGATAAAATATTTACATGTGGTAAAATTTGTAGTCAGTAGTGTATGAAAAACAAATATTTGTTCGTATACAGGTGTCGCAGGACGTCGAAGAAATTCTGAACGAGATAGAAGACGACCATTACCAATCCAACCCAAACACTTAAATTTCCAAATTCAATGGTTGATTTTGTTAATAATATTAGAAGAGAATGCTCGCCCCATCGAGAAAATTTCGTTAAATCGTGTCATGTTTCAAGGATCTCTATTTACTTTTTATGTAAAAATATATTTATAAGCTTGTTTAACCAGTGTACCTATACATTATATCAAACATTGTTTTCTTTAAAGGTAAGGATGTTAGGATTGTAGTATCTAAATTGATGTGTTACTGGCATTTGTGTAGAATAGATGTTGCGATTTATTAATAATTGTTAGGATATAACTAATGCATGCTTAATATAAAACTAACCTTGTCAGGTAGTTATTATTATGAATTTTGTCAGATTTTCTTTAGTAAGACCCCGCCCTTGTAAATACGCACATCAAAAAAAGTTTGCGATCTCTTTGAAAAATATACTCTATTTTGTTACGGTACCTAAATCATATCATTACATATTATTGTGAATATAATATTTTTTTATCATTTATCATTTTACAATCTTTACTTGTTACAGTTACGTTTAATTTATGAAATTGGCTTATGCTCGTGATCACAAACTTTTTTTGTTATGAGTTTATGATGTTTACGGGTTGACACAGTTGTCGTAATCGATTGTTTGTGAAAAGTAAATTGAAACGGGAATTTAAGAAATAGGGGAGATCATGTTTGTCGTCAAAGTGAATAGTCTAGTAGTCGACGTTGAATTAAACGATGATCAATTGTTCGGAGAATACTTTTGTGCCAGTTGAAAGATCAAAGGTAACCTTTCGTCAAGCAAAAATCGAGGTACTAAAAAAAAATTTGATCACAAGCTAACGCTTTTGTGCTAGCAACGAACATTACACAATTGATTAATGTACTCAGGATATTTAATGTACTCAGATTAATTATTTTGCTTCGACCTTTAGTACCTACGTTTGTAGTACTTAAGTTACTTGGTAGATCATATTATTGCGTTAATTAGCTTAATTAATTCATCAACATACATTATATTCATTGTAGAACTGCTAAAGCAGTTATAATAAAACCATATTTAATCTATAATATCAATTTATAAGTATAACAATGGTTAAATAATTAGTGTCTGTAGTTATTGTGTTAGACTTAAGATTGATGTTTATTCAACGTCTTAAATATAGAATAAACTATCTGTATATTTTAAGAATATAATAGTTAAGAGGTATCAAATTACGTAATCATTTTATGCCAAAGACATGATATATCTCTTCCAACCTACGGCTGTCTTCATCTTTTCAGGCAAAATCAATTTTAGTACAAAAATAAATTACAGTACAAAATATCTATACTTTGGAAATCATTTTTTTTAACCATTTTAACTTTGATTCTAACTCATCCATACTTATTAATTTTCATATTCTGTTTTTCAACGGAATTCTACACTGAGATTTTTTTACTGGAGACATGAAGACAGCTGCGCTCGCACTTTTTCTTTTCAAATGTTGCAAACGTAGTGAAACACTAGTGTTGTAACAAATAAATTGTGCGCGAACAATATGAGTTTTCAATTCAACTTTACTTATTTAAAAACGTTATAATATAAAACATTTGTTTGACTTTTAAGTCGTTTTTTTAAAACAGTAATTTTTTTTTAATATTTTTTGGTCTCTCTAATTAGATCATCAGAGTTTATCATATTGTATAACATTTCATGTAAGAAATACTTGTAAAGTATGCTATTGTTTTCCGTTTGAATCATTTTTTTAATTATATTGTAAATGCTATTTTTTATTTAATTCAACGCCAGTAGCTTGTTAAACGCGATTGAATAGTTGATACTACTGTCACTGCAGTGTATAAGTAATATTTTTATAATTTAAACGTATAGCGGCTAAACGAAACTTAGAATTCGGTTATAAAATGGGCCTAAGATATGGTTTTCGCATTCAAAGGGAAACTGCTGAAATCAACTCCATTGAAATTGACTGAATTAGTATAACCCACGCGATCGCTCGATAAAGATTAAATTTAATTAACTACGAAACCAAAAAAAAAAGACATTTGTCCCGCTTCGAAATTCAATTTTCGTTCTTTCTGCTCAGCTATGTTCAATATTATAATAATTCAGTCATGTAAACAGGCCTCATAGTGAGATATTTAAGTATTTTTATCACAATTTATTAATTGTACTCAATCCAATCATTACAATTTTGTGATTTGTATTTGGAGCAATAATCGTAAGGTAACATTATTTGAAAATATAACTGGCTGGTTTCAAAAAAGATGTCTACGTAACATGATTTAATACGGCGCATACGTTATTCGAATTTGCCTGCCAGGCGGTGTGAAAAGCAGAAGAATTTTCTTATCGAGAATAAAAGAACTATCTACGATTTAAGCTCTCGGGATATAAATATATCATAATCTATTATATCCCATAGTAAAAAGGCAGCTTTAGGCGAGCTTCTTAAATCATTCGTTGCGCTCTTGATTTAAAAATGGCGGCGCCGCCCGTGTCGTAAAACACTACTTAAACCCCTTGGTGAATAATTTATTTTAAATTGCTTGTTATTCGTGTATCTCGTAAGACTGAGTACTTTTAGCTGTTGGTTTAAATGTTTAAAATTATTTTAAGTGTTTATACTTTAGTTACTTAATTCAGCATTTCGTAGATGACTTTGGCAGTTTGAAAATACGAATAATTGAGCCAGTAATCTTAAGTACCTGCGTCTTTCGTCGTCACATTAACCTTTTTTGGAATAGGTATATGTTAGTCTTGAATGTATGTGCTATGGTCCACTGCAAAATCTATACTAATACGTATTAGAAAGCTGAAGAGTTCGTTTGTTTGTTTGAACGCGTTATTCCCCGAAACTACAAGATCCGATAAGGAAAAATATTTTGTTTTGATAAGCTTATTTGTCGAGAGAGGCTTTATAGGTATTATCACGCTGAGCCTGGAGGGGAGGGAACTCAAAACGCGGGGACGAAGTATATAAAAAAAACATTACAGATATTTTGCTTGTATACTTTTGACTGATTTACATATGTTACTGTAATAAGATTTTATGTACGATGTCTTATATGGCGACTATTATGATGACATTTAAGTATGTACCAATGCCCTATCTATTTTTAATATATTTATTTCCAAAATTACTATAAAACGCCAAACAAAAGGGTTAAATTCTGTAGCATCAATTGATGTTTAATAGATAACACTTTTTACCAAACCTACGAATGAAATGATGTTTTTATAGTCTTTTAGAAAAAAATATTTATACGCGTTTTGTCTTATACAGGTTGTACTTTTTATCATTATTTTTTATGAAATAATTCGGGTGGTTATTTAGAGCTGTGTTATTGTCTCTTTCGGAATTGACTATTTTGTATATAGAGTGTAGTTTTAGACAGTCTATTTTTCCTTGACGAGGTAAACAAACAAATGTGACCCAATACGTTTACTATGAAGTAAACTTTTAAGGAAAAAGTGTTTTTTTTTTTCATTATGCAAAAGATGCACCACACGGTGTATCTTATGCGATTTTGCCATGAATCGCCATTCTTAATGCAGCTACATACAATAACTCAAATTAATGTATGTAGTTGCATTGACAACTTTAGCCTCCTTTTATATTGTGTAATTTATACCTCTTTTTTTCTTATTTCATCGTAAATCATTATCAAATAAATTACTTACTTTATCTTAATGTAATAGAATCAGCCTCCTTTGTCGTTAGTGTTTGATGTTTAATAGACCTGAAGCCCTATTTTTGATCGCTCGCCACAATATGGCGTGTGATTCGAATGGAAACCTGATAAATCCACAAAAGAGTAATAAAAAAAACGATTCAGTGAATTCTCGTGTAAATATTTCACGTAATAATCGTTGATTTTTTATCTAATTCACATAAGAAAATCACTCGTAATATTGATGCCTGTGATTTAGATAAGGGACTTATGGGTTACTGCACCGTTTAACTTCAATCGGATTTTAAATCGGTTTGGAAAAATATGGGTATTTTTCATTAACCGGTTCTACTTTTCGTTTAGGCAGGATACGAGTAACCAACCACCTGAGATTCGTTAAGGGGCTACCCGGATTTTTAACGCGCACTCTAGCGCCACTTTTGTAGAAAAGTCATAACTCGTTAAATAAAAGACCAATCAAAAATCTGGTAGACACGTTTGTAGTACAGGTTATATAGTCTATTTAGTACGTTTAAATTCTTTCTAAAGTAGTTTACTGTAGTTAGAGTTAGAAAAACTGCTAAATATGTCCACTTTTGGCAATTTTTCTAACTGTTACTGCAGATAACTCTGTTTTATTGAACTTAAACATTGTATCTAAACCACATAACGAGGGCTACAATCGCATCAATCAGATTTTGATAACCTCTTTCGTAGAATATTTGGTCAAAAATGCGATCGTCGCAAGCAGCTAAATAAACCGGTTTATTTAGGTTCACAGGTTCGCTCTTATTGGGTTCCGCTCCGAAACGTAATTTTACGATAAAACCGGTTTAACCGTTACAATACCGGTAAATCATGAACCGGTTTCAAGCCCTGCTCTATACCTAGGCACACCGTCGGCCTATAGTTCTCTTAAATATTTTAATAGTTTTAAACGGTGCAGTTCCAGTAATTATGATGTCTGAATGTATCCATTATAGAAAGATATCGATTCTGCAATCGATATCTTTTGTATATCCACTTGAATGTATGTGTCTTGTCGTCCATGTGTAGGTAATCAAAGAAAAAAAATAACTTTCCATAAAGAAGAACATTAATTATTATGTTTAAAATAGTAAGTTGAAGAATCCATTTTAAAAAGATTAGTGCTATAGAAGGAAAAACAGATTTCACGGAAAGTACAGAATGTCTTATAGGAGTGTCGGGTATTTCTTTTTTTAATAAATAAAAAGTTCTAGGTAGTTTAATATTTTTTTAGTGTTGAATATTTGAATACAAACTTACATAATTTTTTTATCGATATTGTTATCCAATTTGTGAACTACGCTTCTGAAAATCTTTTAATCTGTAACGATGATTGGTGACGACACGCTGACAAAACGCGATGTTGCTGCCATTTTTGCCACGTTTGTTACGATTGAGTTATATTTTACGCTTTTTTCTCATAAACCTTACTTGGGCTCAAAGTTGCAGGAAGTTAAGGTTTACGCTCAATAATATCCCTCTCCAATATTAGAGGCCACTTGACATCAAATTAATAAAGCTGTTAACGATTTATTCTCTAGTAAGGTGGAGTCGAGTAACTATAACATCATCTGACTTCTCAAAAGCCCCGATTTTAGCTCTTTTGACTATTTTGGTTCGAGATACCTTTAAATTAAGGTCCATTATAATTATTAATATTAGGGAAGAAATGGCAGCAATATCGAAGGACTGAGCCAACGTGTCGACACTCATCTAGGTTCCGGGTTATAAGAATGCCAGCAGCATAACTGTGACACATCATGCAATTGAAATAATTTTAAATTTCGTATTCTTATAATCAACAGAAGAAAAGATGAATTTATAGTAATTTATGTTTTATTAAACAAACTTATACCCGATTCTCTTTTTGATCACCCTGTACACATGTATTTCTTTGTTTTATCAATACATATACAGCCAAAATTTAAAGGTACGCAGTAATTAATCGGTATTAAATGATGCATATGAAAGCCAAAAAAATAACTATGATTATTAACGTCGAAATAAACAAATTTAATAAGGTAATATAAAAGCAGGATATATCATTATTATTTAAAAAATTCAATTATATTCTTATATTGGATGGCCATATTTTCTGAAAAATTTAAAATATATATTTGTGACTCGACTTTTAAACTCTACTTTCACACATATTTTGTGTCTCTAAAATATTTATCAAATTGGGTTTTTGGCCCTCATAATGTATGGAAATAAATGTATAATTATTGTGAATTTGTGTTTTATTTGTAGTAAATTCTTATGATGTAAAGTTATTTGTTTCCGTTGCACCATTTTTCGGGCGATTTAAACAGACTTTGGACATTGTTAAAATTAAAGAACAAGCGTACAGTCGACAGCACATCAGGTTATCCACTTTTGTTGCAAACTAGCCCTTATTACAACTGTATAAGATACCGCAGTGTTTACCTTGACGTGCTGTTGTCCGTACAACAACTATACGGGCCATTATTTAAGCACCGTTTTTTGAAGGTCACACGTTTGTATTTCCAAACATACTCAATGTTTAATTTAAGAATAAGTTTTTTATGTTTTATCATGTATCTATGAAAAATGTGTTATAATATTTATAGTTTTGTAGGAAAAAATATTATACCATCGGAAACGGGAGTAAAACTGCTGTTCTTCGCGCGTCACACCGAGTTGGCGCTCAGTTTATTAAACACTTATATCTTGCTGAGCTTTTACATTATTTTAACAAAATATATTTTAAAAAATTTGGATATTAAGTCAGGATTCGTTATATTGAGGAGGAAAAAATCCGTCTTTAGATATAAATTTAACATAATTAATTTTGTGTCGGTCACACGATTTTACCATTTTCGAAAATGTGACTCATAAATGCTCATAACTTCAAAAAGGTTCAACCTATTGACACAAACTATAGGTCCGCAGAAACTTCAGACGCGTTAAAACACCAATAGAAGACAAATAAATATCTCATAGCAATGATATAGCTAATTAGAGCTTCTTGATTTTTATTTTATTTTCTTCAGACCCTAGTTCATGTGACCATGGGTGATGTTTTAAGATTATAAGTCAGCGTTACGAATAAATGTCTTCTATTGAATCATAAAACTGATAGTCAAGATTCATTGAAGCTGTTTAGATTACATAAACGTTAGTTACTTAATTTAATATTTCTGAAAATGTAAAATTTTCGTCACTTGCGTGTCACAATTTTCGTGCTCAATTGCCCACGAAAGTTACAGATCACACCACGAAAGGTTATCAAAGTGTACTGATCTCTCTAGAATTTATATTTTATGGTTTGTAAATGCAGTTTAACTAACCGCCTTAACGTTTTATACTTGATTTTTTCTACTAATACAGTGTCCAGAGGCACAGATATGGTTTATAGAAATAATGTAGCTTACTAAAAAATATGTAGAAAATGACGTCTTAAATCTTGATTTTCATTCGGCTTTGAATCGCCTGATTAATCTTTTTACTAATTATATAACAGCGTAAAGTAATCCCAATAACTTACTCTAAAAAAAGCATACTCATTAATAAATTAATTTTCGTATATTATTCCTTATTATCGCAATTTGTGTAGTTTACATGAGGAAATAATTAATATCACAAAAGCAAACCTTGAAAATAATTCTTTGCCACTAATAAGAATGATGGCAGTTTATGCCAGTCGTCTTAATTTAATCAACCAAGCGGCATTGCTAAAATTTAAGCCTGATCTAAAGCTGAAAAGTTGTCCACTAGACCGATAAAAGAGTACTTTGAGGCTACTAGATAAAGACCTGAAAACATGAGTTTGCTTCACGGGAAAAAATACATTAAACACTGATACTATAACATCCAAGGTTCGACAATAAGTGCGTGACGTCTGGTGTTTATTTCCAAAGATGCCAAAGAAATAGTTAAATTATTTATTGGATAAGAAAAGGTCATATTTTGAACGCTCTTACAGCTATGATCCAGCAGCTAGTTGTCTAAATAGTCTCCCTGCAGGCAAGAAAAATATCTGGAAAACTAATTTATTGCTTGTAAAGTTTATGAAGGGAATAACCTTATGCATTTGACGTTGAAAATGAGTTGTGACTCTTCTCATAATAGTCGGCAAATATCTAACTACTAAAATACAGGGTTACCTATATGTAATTTGAGGCACTACTTTGGAGGGTAAAGAGTTGTTTGCTACAGATTTGCTTCCATGTACCTAAGCTTCCCCTTACCTTTATAACCCCAGATAATTTCGACAGAATGCCAATACTTACCAAGATTGCTCAAGGAAGTGCTTAAGTTAAAAAATACTAAAAAATCGATCGTGAGTATGGGTTTAAATTGTCGAATGTGAAAATACCATTGATTCGAAAGTGTGAAACCGTAAAATTTAACAAAGCATCCTATCGCTGACAGATACTGTCAGTGTTGTGTGTCGAGAACAAATGCGAGTAAACAGTGAATTTTAGGTCAGTGATACCGCAAGTGAGTGCAATAAAAGACTTCAAAGGTAGGTAGACCATTAAGTCTGCAAATAACAGCTCTCAACAGTTTTAGGTACCCCGTGATCATGGCACTTGCGACAGTGTTGAAATATCGGATACTCATAAATAATTTGGGTACATAGTACCAATGTCGAAGGTTACAAACTATTGTAATGTTAGTATTCATCATGAATGTTTAAAAATATATGTAATACCTAATCACATTACTTGTTGATACACCACACTATTTGATACTCATCGCTGTAAAATAACCAGTCACATTTATGGATATGTACTTATGAATTATGATGTTTGTAAGTTTGTAAAGGCCTTTGAACCGACAATAACATTATGTGATATCAAATTATCTTTTTAGCAGCAAGTATAATAAATGCAGGATTTAATCTATACTCATATTATAAAGCTGAAGAGTTTGTTTGTTTGTTTGAACGCGCTAATCTCAAAAACTACTGGCCCGATTTGATTTTTTTTTTACGTTGGATAGTCCATTTATCGAGGAAGGCTTTAGGCTATATAACATAAAGATAAGACTCATAAGACCACAGCAGAAATGAAAAATGTTGCGAAAACGGGAGAAAGATATTCCTTTTGAGACCTTCCGCTGCATACGCTGCGGAAACCGCTTAAGTTACACAAAAATCATGTATGACAGGATTGTTCAGCATTAAGAGTTCTATAATAAAGTCCGCGACAGCATATACCGCGACTCCTAAACGCTTAGGAGTTCAGTGTTTATTATAACAGAACTTATGATAGGTAATTTGTAGCTTTTTAAAGAACAGACTCAAAAGGTCCACCTCCTCCTGTAATCACTTAAAAAATTGCAAATAAATTTGCGAAGTACGATAAGCGGCCAAGCAGTTATTTAGGTTTGAAGATTTTGTGAAAAACTGAAAGTTATGGCCAATGGAAAAAATACTCGGTTAGTGAAGGTACTACTGTGGCAATTAGTAGGAATTACTGGCTGAATGTGACGAATGTCATTAACGTAGGACTCTATGTTTTCGTACATCTCTTGCTTATTTTATTTATTTATTTCATCATTTATTTCAGGCTACAAAAGGCTTAATGCTTAGAAGCTTCTTCATAAGCTGTAATCGCGATGACAATCCGCTGTCTGCGTAGGCTTTCCTCAGTCGATCCCAGGTATCTTTTGCGGTTTCAGCTGACATTACTAGAGGGTAGAGATGCTCGCTCAGAGCAAGGCATATTTTCGATCGTGCTTTCTCGTCTCTGCTTTTGAAGTCTAGGACTTCTGTAGGGTTTGAGATGCAATCCCATAACTCACATTCAATGAGGAGCATCTTCATTGCAAAGCTCCATGATGCATAGTTGCAGCTACTTTTAAGTTTAGATAGGCTGCTGGTGACATGTACAGATGACGAGGGGCCGCTGAAGCCGGTCATCTGGTGGCTTGACGATGATTCCATTTTATTTACTAATAAAACCCGTAGCTGTATCCTGAATAAATATGGCCCATAACCAGTATGAATTAGCTCTAAAAGCCCTAGCTTTAAGAGATAAAATACAGTTATAGAAGAAGAAGTGTATTACATTGGAGAAAGACAGAAAGAGACAGTGACATAAGTAATATAAACAAAACAAGAATAGTATAAAATAACCAGTGCTTTGAATATATCTTAGAGGTTTTAACATAATTATTTTTTGTCATGACAACAACACTCTACGATGAGCGGCCAAATAGCTATTTAAGTTTGAATGTTACATAATATAAGACGAGATAGTGTTACCCAGTGAAAATAAATAGTAGAATAATTATAGTTATTTGGTTTTGTTTTATGATATATGTTTTTCATGTATTTTTTTATGCGTGAAATTTATCGTTGTTTTTTTTTCTTTTAATAGTAACTCATTTTCTTTTTGTCTGGCGCACCGCCTTCAATCATTTCCGCTTAGCCCAAAGGTATGACTGGTAGAGAATGCCATATGGCGTTAAGTCCACCTTTTGTACAAATTTTTGGTTGTGCAATAAAGTTTAAATAAAATGAATATTATAGAATAGAATATAAGAATATAAAAGAATACGTCGTGGCTATTATTTCTTGCAACGGCGGCAACAATTTAAGATGACCGGCCAAGAAGTTATTTAAGTTTGAATGTTTCGTATACATCAGGCCTTAGGACGAACGGCCGACCAATAAAAATGCTTGGAAATTACAGGTAATCTTAAGGTGATCATTTCTTGCCTAAACAAGAACATTGTACAATAAGTAGCCAAGCTTATTTAAACCAGTTGAAATAAATACTCGGTTGCCATAGGAAATATTTTGGCAATATTTTTTGCCAAAATTTGATTGCTACAATAGTTCCCAGGGTAACCGAGTATTTTTTGTTTGGCTGTCACTTTTAGTTTAATTACGAGTAATAAACCTTGAAACTTAAATAATTGCTTGACCACAAATCGTACAATGTTCTTATCTTAAAAAAATATTGCCATGAGGATACTTATACTATTCAAGTAGATATTTTTATTGGTCGGCACTTTCGTCCTAAGAAATGATGTTAATAAATTATACAAACTGAAATAGCTAATCTTGGAATGTTGTCGTTGAGCATAGCAAGAAATAACCGCCTCGACACTTTATGTAATATCCTGCTATATATTTTCACTGGCCAACACTTTGTCGTTTGTTTATGAGGTTCCATTTAAACCTAAATATCTGCTTGGCCGCTGATCATACAGTAATGTTGTCATAGTAAAAAAAAATGCCATTACCATTACTAACCGTTTTTTTTTTCATTGGCCACCACTTTCAGGTTTTAACGAAATCATCTATCTTTAATAACTACTTGGCCACAATATTGTGTGGGCAGCAAATATAACTTCGTTTTTCATAGTATTTGTATGAATAACAAAGTTATAACACATTTTTTAATAAAATACTAGTTCGATCTTGTTCAAACTAATTTTCGTTGAAAGTCTTTGTCAAGATCACGATTTTATTCAAAATTTACTCTCTTAGTTTAAAAGTTTTTTTGTATGAGAATCCTATAGCGGTTAACAGGATACATCTATATACTAATTTTCAACTGTGTAATACTAATAGTTTCAGGAAGAAGTGGCTGGGACATTCGAACAGACAGATAGACTTGACGAAACTATAAGGGAACGGTTTTTTGTCATCCGGCTACAGAACCCTAATAATGAAGCTGCTGATCGTAGAAAGTTGTCATCATAACAAAAAAAATGCTATAATAATCTGTTATTTATTTTTAGTGGCCGGCACTTTCCATATTTGGTCCTCGAATGTATGGAACGAGAATCTTGTCCTTTATTGTTATTTTACAACAAAATAAGACTAACCAGCAATGCAAACAAATCAGTGCAGTTATAGAACTATAATTGTCATTTACTACACCGAATCTGATTTTAATTATAAATTTTAACTCAGGATGACTATATCTCTGAGTAAAAGACTGAGAGCTCTATGACAGGTCAAGGTAACAACGTCTATACTGTAAAATCATCGATTTTTTTTATTCAACTACCATCCAGCGAAGAGGAGTAGATCGAAAAACAAACTGGCCGCCACGCGCCAGTCAGAAAAAATAACTAATGCAATAATATTTGCCATATCTTGTTAAAAAAGATGGCCAAAATAAAGCTGATGAACCTATTTACTGTTTTTTTTAAATGATTTGAGACAGCAGCGTGGCGAATCGGTGCATACATTTAACTTATTAGCTATCATCATTTTATTGCCTCGCAGAAAGCGTGAAAAGCAGAGTATTCACCTAGGGCATAAGCCCTTTCTAGACACCTTCGTAGGTGTCTTTGTCTTAGGCGAACTTAAAACCCTTGCTACACTGAAGATTTTCTATTATCTTATTGATTATAAAACCATCAATGCCCTCGCTTCACTCGGGCCTCAAATCTACAATCCTCAGGCTTCGCTCGTGATTTCAAAATAGTTCCTGTGCCGAAAGACACCACTTTTATATCTACTATTACTCCCGAGTATAAGCGAGCGAGGTCATAGAGAATCCTGGCTAGCGAGGGATTTAAGCTGGCCCAAGATGAAGACAACTTTATTACTCTACTTTCGGCTCCTTTTTGCGAGACAATTTATAAGATTATCCGCCAAGTTTATACTATTTTTAACTGAACGGACGCCATATGCTGTATTCAATCATAAGTTACCATTTAATATAAATACGAATCAGTTTGGTAAGTGTTTTAATCTGAAAGATACTGCCCGCCCACCCTTTTTCCTAATGGCTTGGTCATAAAATCAATAAGATGTTACATAAGGCCTCGTTCAAGGAGACACGTTTACTTTGTTTAATTTTCCACAAAAAGGTATGAAATATGGTGTTTCGTTCATACAGCGAAATAAGTATTTACACACTTTTTTCTTTTTGCTCTTCGAAGCGGGACATGGCCATCTCAATTTTTGAATGAATATTATTAAATGTCCATCAATTTAATAAATTTTACATACAATTTTACACACAGCAGCAATAAATTAAAATAACATAACTTTAAAATATACTAAACCGGACTCCATCTCGGACGGACGCAGACGGTCGCAGAATGTAAAATAATATTAAGATTGCATTTACGATTGATGTATAGTTTCCAGTAGCATACAGCCATCTTAATTTAACCATGTTTATTTACTTCACTGAATGATTTCACATACCTACCCATATATGTAGTTAAGGAACTAGTGAGCATTTCATGATTTGCACTAGTTTAACATTAAGAGGTAGAAACAAAGCTTCGCATGTACTTAACTTCTACCATGCTTATCGCTAGAACTTTTTTGGTTAAGCAACCGTCAAAGGTCAGCCATCTTAGGACTCAAAAGATTGTTTTGCTTGCCTTATTAGAACGCATTTTAGTACTTTTATTAGGGCACACCGAGTGCAAAGTGGTAATTAAATTATTTTATAAGAAACTAAAAAAACCTAAAAATGCGAATTTTATATAAAAAAAACTTTTAAAGTTAAAAGTTTTTTATTTATTTATATAGACTGATTTATTCCTTCATTTTCCGAAAAATAAAAAGAACACGTATTTGATTAAAAATATCGAGTTATCAGTACGGTGAAGGTTTTTCCACGTCTCCTTTACTAAAGAATAAATGGTTTCGTTTACGCTTATTTTCTTTTCTTTAGTGCCACAATACCTGACTGCATCAAACAAAGTTTCATCCACAAAACTTCAAAAAACAATTAAAACCTGTAAGTATCTGGCAGCAAGTGCTTCGTAGCATTATCTGAAAAATGCTCCAAACGAAATTATCTTCCATATTTAGAGTATTCGTTAGTTAGTGCTTATTTATCGATTGTAAAGAAGGCCATTATTATATTATTAGTAAGCAGTATGATTTGACCAAATAATACCTTAACTATAAATAAAGTATGTAGGGTTTGAGGGGAGGAGAGGTTATTGAGGAAATCAACAGCACATACATTGCTATAACTTACGTCTGGTTTAATTGCTACATTGGATAGGGCCCCAATCACAGATTTCCCCAAAACTAATCGGCAATATAGTATCCGAGATATCCGTGAAAATAATAAAATTGTACTTTCCGATAAGTAAGCAAAAAATCTAAAAGTTAACCTTTAAATTCTCCCTGGCAGAGGACTTTTGATATGTCGACCTCCACACTACTAACTAGTCCAAACAAAGTTACCAAGTCAAAAATTGTGTTTCTAGAATTTACTCTACAAGGTTTAACGATACTTAATTGACAAGCCTATTTGTGTCTTTAAAAAGGTCGATAGAATTAAAACGTGTACTGTTAGTTTTATCTATACGCAGCAGTATCGGTTTTGGAAATATTAGTATTTTTTTATTTTAAATAAAAGACCAAAAATGTAATCCTCTTCAAATACAAAAATAAATATATTTCTTTTTTATATAACGACGTGTAAATGTCTTTTGACAAAACAATATTTATTATTCATATGATAAAGTGGTCAGTCAGGTTTAAAGTGTGATTGTCCACGAATCACAAAGAACGAACGTAATACAGCTCAGACGTAAGGGTTGTTTGGATGAAAATACAGCCTTCAAGAACCTTCAGGCGCTTTTAGACTCCACTGTTCTCGATACATCTGACAAGGTTAAAACTTAGGTTTAAAGTGTACGTTGTCTGATAGTGGTGGCGTGATTCAAAATATGTAATACGCAAAATGTAGTTATTACATAATATTTACGTATTTTGGCTTATGACTGGAAACAACGGAAGCATAATGATTCAAAAGTAACAGATGGTCAAAAAAGGTATCCGAACGAAACCGGTGGAGGCCACAGATTTGTAGTGTCGTTTTTGATAAAGATGGGACTAGAGCTCTATCTTGCAATTACTCGCTTGTGTGATGTGCGATTTTAGTTAGAAAGCGACCTAAAATCCACGATAACCGAGCAAAATATATTCGTTAATACTCACAAAATTGAGCAATGGTTTTTTGATCACTCCTGTGTGGAATGAAACTGTTTTCATTCAAAAGTCGGATATTGATCAATTATATTAAAACGCCATTTTTACGCGGGTGATTCAAATATAGGGCCCCTGATGTGATGAAATCACAGAAGAGATACATTAGGACCTTACATCACTTTGATCACCGAGTAAGGACTGTTTCAAAATCAAAATCTATGCGTTACCCAAGTCATTTCGTATGGAGTATACAGTAATATAGTAGAGTGCCAATGCACGAGTAAAGCGAGTGCTTAAGTGCCCTTGAGAGCTAACTTTCCTAAGCATTAGCGTCGTAAAAATCATGTATAAATTAATCTTAACCGTTTCGTGCAAGTTTTATTTTTTAGTTTTGTGTAAGGTTGTCTGGGAGAGATCGCTTTCAGCGATAAGATCGCCTTAGTTGTACATTTGATTTAAGCTTATAAACTGTATGTACTTGTGTTGTTAAATAAAAAAGTTATATTCTTATTATTATGTTCTTACTCGCCGAAGCCTCATAAAGATTATGAAATCGCGTGAATACAGCAAGCGCTATTGTTATTATATCCAATATCACTCATTGACTCTTTTAAATGATTTTACGGATAAATCATTCCCTAGTGAGTATGTGCAAAAGCCACAAAGCAGTTGAAATATTTAGCCGAGACTTTAGGTAAGTCTCGCGCTACCCTAAGTTGCGTGGGTCGTATCGCCTGCGTAGGTGTTTTTCTCGTCCTTTGTTATCCCGTTACATGTTTAACAACAACACAACAACAGCTCATAATACCTATCGTATTTTGATGTATAAAAACTGCAATCTTTTCTGTTTCTCTACAGGAATCATTGGAGGACCTATTTTGATTTTGTTATGCTTCGTCTTCATTTTTTTTTCTTTTTCATTTTGACCTTAAAATGCGTCATTCACAGCACATCCAATAATATTAGATATCAAATATTATAGTGTTTCACGAGACGAGACGTTTACAATACACTACAATACAATACATGGTATAATACGATAATATAAGGTTTCCCGAAAATAATGGAAAATATTGTAACTGTCGATAGACTTACGTTACGGTCTATACAAAATAAAATTTTTGATCTTTGTAAAAATATTACGGTTTTCAATATTTCAACTTGCCATTTCCATTTCCAATTACGAAATCCAGACAACGATTATGACGGGGGCGTCGCCCATTTATATTGCAATATATATGTATACATACAAAAAAAACATTTTTACCTGACTTAAAAAAGGAGGTTCTCAGTTCGACCTGTATGTTTGTATGTACCTATGTATGGTTCGTCCGGTAAAATCTCGCGTTTGTCTGGGCCGATTTTGATGAGGTTTTAAGCACAGTATTTGTTAAATTTATTGTTTTTTTAGTTTCATCCGTAAGTTTTTATATCTAACTAATTAATAGCGATTATCACGCTTTTGGTTAAACTGCGTCCGTTAAGCATTCCAGACAGGACTTAAAAAATATTTCATCACGTAAACGCCCAATGTACAATGTGATATACATTTATTTATGATGCTGGTTTTATTCTAAATTTTTGCGCCAACTGAAATTGTACCGGAATGTTATGATTGGTGGAGGAGAGGATTCATAAGAAGCAAATGTGACAGCTGTCATTTGTAACTAATCCACAAACAATTAGATTACTACCGCCAGTTTTGAAACTATTCGACCGACTCAGCGAACAGGTGAGTTTAAATCTTAATTTATATATAGAACCGTAGAAAAAATTACTTTATAAATAATAAAATAACATTATATAATATTTTTTCAAGAATATGTCTTATTTTGAATCAATCACACAGATTTAATTTTCTATATTGGCTCAAAAATGTTTTTCATTGTAATGTACAATAGGCGTTAATGTTATTTGGCTAAAAATTATGTTTTTGTTATCAGCTCTTAAAGATAACCATATTAAATTAATTAGAAATAAAACATTTTTTACTATCTTATGAAGATTTTGGGGATCCAGATTATCAACCAAATCTGAAAGATCGCCAGAATGCGACTGTGTTAAAAGTGAAACTTTATGTTCTGAAGATGAAAGTCAAGAACCGTTGGTTAGTGGAAAAGGAAGTGGGAGGGGACGAGGAAGAAGATGTGCAGAAGGATAGCGTAAAGTGTGCAGAGGAAGAGGGAGCGTTACCACCAAACAGACGCTGCTGTAGACGTGGAATGAGAGGGGAAGTGGGGTAAAGAAGCTTATTTTTTAGTTTATTTTATTTTCAGAGCTAAAAATGAAGAAGAAAATGCAAGATTTTGATTAAACCTGATTTCATTTGCAGAAAAGTTTGTTACTTAAGTAACTATTGTTTTCTAGTTGAAAATAAGGCTGATAAAAATAATAAAACATAAGTTTGATATAAAAACTGTTTTTATTATAGACAGATCACATAAACGCCTAATGTATCTACATTAAAAGAACATGATATAGACACTTTAAATTGCGAGCACTTTATTCCAGTCTACCCCATAGAACCCAGAAAATTAATAATAAAATCCTGGTTGAGATTTTCCCAAAAAAAGTTTTAATACTGTAATATAAGTAAGTAAGTAAGTTTTAGTACATTAATAAATAATGTAATAAATATATTATAAATAGTAACTTTTCAATAATTGTTATAAACGGAAAGTTTTTTTCTAATAAATACCTTATAATCTTAGATTAATTACAATCACTTGAGCGGAAACTGCTTCAAAAGCTAGCCCACTATGTCTTCTTATTATAAAGAAAATATGCCTTTAAAAATACGAGGGCACATAAAGCATCACCTGACAATGGGTTTCGTATTTTCGGCACAAACTTTCCAGACAAGGAGAAAACCCGTTCATTTTCTGTTGACGTAGGCTTTACTGACATAACAGCTTTATATAGGTCTTCAAGGTTTGCTTGTAGGAAAAAAATTCATATACATATTTTCCAGATTTGGTTATAGGTAAGTTTTTCAAATTTTTGACTGAATTTCTCGATTTCACAGCCTCTTTTTTCTCGACTCGAGTAAAGCAAAATTTTCCGGGTATTCTCGGTTCGAGAACTCTCTAAGAGAAACTATACACCCCATGTATGTTCCACGACTCTTAATTGTTTAGAAATTATGATTTTAAAATGTACATTTTCTTCTTTCCCAAGGAACTAATAAAAATTATAAAGGAGACGGTAACTGCTGGGCCCTAAACGTAACTACGAGGGTCAAACTGAAAGTTCTTAGAACTGGCCACTTATAAACAATATAATAAAAAAAATATTCTAAAATTTGAAAATAGAACTCTTTGCCAATATTACTGAGTATATATTTCATTCATTTGTCATTTGTTTTACGATTTCGCGGCAAATTGAAAATTGACTGTGTCACGTCAACATGAATTTAACACGAGAAAATTTTCGTGCAATGATTTTTTATGACTTTCGATGTCATTTAAGTCAACAAGAAAGTTATGATAGACTACGATTGGCCTTTCACGATGAAGCCTCATCTCGTGCGACTGTTTACAACTGGTTTAATGAGTTTAAACGTGGTCGCACTAATCTCACTGATGATGTACGTGAGGGACGGCCTTCTACGGCGACGACTGAAAATAACATCTGTGTTGTGCGGCGTATGATAGTGACTGACAAAAGAGTGACCTATCAGCAGATTCGGACAAGCTTAGGCATCGGTATGAGTCAAGTGCTCAAAATCCTCCACCAACATTTAGCGGTCAGGAAGCTTTGCGCCCGGTGGATACCTCATAATTTGACTAAGGCTCAAAAACTCCATCGTGTGGATTGGTGCCGTAAAATGACTGAAAGATTTAACGGAGGTGACTCAAATGCTGTGTTCGACATACTAACAGGTGACGAAAGCTGGATTTACTGTTATGATCCTGAAACCAAAAGACAATCTGCTCAGTGGGTGTTTCCTTTCGAGGAGTTGCCAACTAAAGTGAAGAGAGATCGAAGTGCGGGAAAAAAAATGGTGGCCTCGTTCTTTGGAAGGATAGGTCATTTCGCAACAATTGTGTTAGAGGATCAAAAAACAGTTTCTGCAGAATGGTACACTACCAATTGTTTGCCACTTGTCTTGGAAAAAGTTCGAGAGAAACGACCTCGCAGTAGGATCCTCCTTCACCACGACAACGCCTCGTCGCACACCGCCAAGCGAACGATCGACTATTTGGCGACATCAAACGTTGAATTACTGGGTCACCCGCCGTATAGCCCTAGCCCGACCTCGCGCCTTGTGATTTTTATTTATTTCCAAAAATTAAAGAAAAACTTAAAGGAAAGCGGTTTATGAATGCTGAAGAAGCGGTGGCTGCGTATCGCGATGCCATTGAAGAGACCTCTAAGGACGAGTGGGCAAAGTGCTTTTCCCAGTGGTTCCATCGCATGCAGCGGTGTATTGACGTCAATGGACAATATTTTGAAAAGATATAATAAAACTAATAACTGGCTAATGTAATCAGTTTTTGATTTTCTAAGAACTTTCAGTTTGACCCTCGTAGTTGATTTATGGTTTAAAAAAATGGGCATAGTTTTCCATCCTAAGATACCAAAAATCAGCCTAGTTCTCTTTATGGAAACTGAGCATTATGATTAACAAGATTTTAAGAATTCATTTCAGTGTCGATTAAATGAATTATCGATTTAAGTTAATGCGATTACACAATTAAAATAAAGAATCACTCTTGCTCTATCCGACAATCACAAAAAAAAACATTAAAATAAATATTTAAAACTATTTTAGCTCATAAAACGTATATTTTAAATTGTAATTGAATTGAAAGTAAGTCAATTGAAACATGATTGCTTAATTAAATACTTTTCGATTCTTACTTTTACGATTCTTCATTTTTTTTTGTCCGTGCACTGACACAGCTGCCGTGTCAAATAATCAATGGATCACTCTTTTCCTATTTTCTATCTTGTTCGTATGCGTTTTGAGTGCTGTTTCTCCATAATAACTTGTTTTTTCGCCGACCACTGCTTTGTTTTACGGATTCTGACCCTGCATAACCTGCTGTCGTCTATTTTGTGGCCTAAATGTAACTGATAACGTTAAAATATCCTTTACATTTCAGAAATCAGCTGTTTGTTACATAACCTCACTTTAACTAAACCCCTAATTATTCGGCTCTCAATTTTCAGTGTAGGTCTACTAAGTATTAAGCTATTAATTGACACCATTTTCATCTTATTAGATCCTGGCCCAAATTTGTATGTAATCGTTTCCATCTGAATTCATTGATTCTTTTTTCTGCAAAACAATCGTTGAAAATCAATCTTTCGTATCATAAATCAATAACAGAACATTCTTTAGAACTATTTTCTAAAACTTCAGAAGTTAAAATTTTATGTTTGACTCAAATGGAGTCAAATTTTCAAAGTTGTCTTAAAAATACTTAATGAACGTTTTGTAGGTTTAGATACCGCATATGGCAACAAAATAATAATTTATCAAAAATAATAGTTCATAATAGCCGATATTTTAAGACTTGGCGGCACTCTTTGATCTTTATGTGCCTTTATCTACAATCGATGTCCACTTAGTTCTCGTGCATTCGATGATGCCGAACTTATTTTGAATATTTATTTTATTTATACTTTATTGCACAACCAAAAAATTTGTACAAAAGGTGGACTTAACGCCATATGGCATTCTCTACCAGTCATACCTTTGGGCTAAGCAGAAATGATTGTAGGCGGTGCGACAGAAAAAAAGAAAATGGGTTACTATTAAAAGAAAAAAACGATAAATTTCACGCATAAAAAAATATGTATACATGAAAAAACTTATCTCAAAAAATAAAACAAAATAACTACAATTAACAATAAATACAATATGATCTAATAAAATATTACATATACATAACGCAAACGATAAAATAAATACATATACTTGTACATACTATAATAATAATATTCTATGACTATGAATATTTGAATAAAAAAAAATCTTAACACATTTTCATTTAACTTAGTTTGGAAGACCATTCCTATTATGAACAATTTTTATTTATTTAATTAATTTGATGACAATGTCCTGAAACTTTTCCAAGTAGTTTGAACCTATAAAACATACAGCTTTTTTGAAAACTAGCACTTTTTGCAACGGTATAAGACACCGCAGTGTTTAATTCGACGTGCTGTTGTCCGTATATTTAGTATTTTTAAGAGCTCTTTGACTTTTGAACTCTATTTAATGAAGAATTATGTTTTTGATATAAGTTGATTTTATTACAGAAAACAATATTTTAAAAATCATATTATTAACAAAGTCATGTTCTTTTTCTATGAGCAACAAATTTGGAAATTAACGGTTATAAAATTATATCTTCTAAATTATCTAATATTGCGAAAAATAAGTATATAAGGTGTTTTCGGACCATCCAGGTGTGAGGAATATAAACAAAAAGTTTGATGCCACCTTGTCCAAGAGGTGACTTATAGACCCTGTGTAGATCTTGAGATCCGTACCAGTACAACAATGCAAAAATGTAATTTATAAATAAACTTCATTTTTTTGTGGAAAAAAATACCTTAATTTTACTGAATAATGGAAACAAGAACGGTAAATACATGTATTACACGGCATGTGATGTACAACAATCTTCGAGAGATGCGTCTATTTACTTCCGCCTAGTATTCGACGTCATTATCGTGTCCTGTTGGATAAATAATTAGTAGTTTGATTGACTTACTTCCTGTTGCCGCCATTGTCGTCACCTGAGGTCGATTTAGTTCGAAGTTTTCTCATAGCGTCGATTGCTTTCGATCTAGCAACATCATAAGGAGAAACTCTGCATAAATCGAAAAAAATACTCACATATTTAATACTCATACACATATTATGTCCAAAAGTTTTACCTCAAATATTATCTTTGCGTTTTTCCAAAAATCCGTTTTCTCTTGCTAGTCCAAAAATGTAAAAAATCTTTTTACCACTTTTAATATGAATGAATAAAATTCAGTAACTATTTTATTTAAAAAGAACCCAGTATGTAAAGATTACTTACCAATGTAAGTTGTAAGGTTTGTGTAAATCTATTTTAAAATTTATCATTTCGTTAAAAAGGAATGTCAAGATTGTTTATCATATTCGACTTACAAAGAAAAACGGACTTTATGACATCATAATAAGTAAGTGTTAAAAGTGTGACAGTGTTTTCTACGTGGCGCTGCATGGGCACGAAGTACACTAGGAAATTAATCAGCTGGCGGTTTTCTACAGACCCTGGCTTTTCTTTAAAGGTAACACGAATTTAACAAGGTACGTGTAATTTTATATAAAATGAATAACGCACTGACCACATGACTTTGATACGAATTAAACAATCATTTTCTTAGTGACCACCGTGGCTTACTCGTGGCTCTCAGATTGGTTTCAGAGGCCCCGAAGTTTGATATTCGGTTCAAGCAAACAATCTTGTCATTCATATTTTCCAAATTGCCTCGGTTTTCTAGGTTCTACAGTCAGTACCAATGTTACCTATGTCAGTTTTTCATAGCACAAGCACAAGAGTATTTGAGCTGCCTACTCATTTGGAAATAGTTCATGCAATAATTTTCTTTTATTTCCCATATACCGATACAGGGTGGCCAAAACTGTGACGTCCAAAATTTTTTTTAGAAGCCGTACATCCAGGTCTACAAATATTCCCTATGTATGTTAACCGAATTTTTGTAGTTGACCTATTAGTTATTTTCGCTAACATTTAGAATTTTGAAACAATTATTCCTCGACTTTTTATGGTGTTATTTTGTTTTTTTATTGTAATATGATCATTCTAAATTAAGTTATGCAAATCAAATGATATATGAGGTAGCTAAAAGTAAGACTAACAAAAGTTTAAAAAAAAATTAAAATAATCCTCGAAAATTAAAAAAAAATGGCTATCATAAATATGGTATATTTGGATAGCCCTGGATGTGAAACATACAAAAAAAAAATTTAATTATTCATTTATTAACAAACAAGAAAAAATTAAACTAAGACATGCAACATAAAAAAATTACTTAATATTAATACCTATTCAAACACGAAACCATTTCCTTGCGGCAAGGAGGCTATGATGCTGGCTGCGTTGCCGCGTTGGATAGCTATGCTGATCCTTTGGGCTAGGAACCAGCCAGCTTTATTATTGGCTGTTAAAGAATTTAATTTTGGCGCAATTTTTCTAAACAGTAATTTAGCAGAGGGTCCCCACGGCCCAAATGTTTCAACGCCAAACGGCGCAAACACATAATCACTTGCAAGTGAAACGTACTTGCGACGCTTGGCGTTTTCAGCCAACTCCGCTGCTGCTCCAGCTTTAAGGGCTGATTCTCTGAGATGGGAAGGGGCCAAAGTATCGACACAAGTTGCATCCCAAACTAAGGCCCGACCCCGTTCCCAGGGAAAAAGAAATTGGACATTGTTTTGGCCACCCTGTATATTTACGTACTTCTCTCTAACTGCAACATAATAACACAGTGGCTACTCTGTTCTGAACGAATTGATGAATCCTTTACATAATTACACAAGGTACTCAATCTGGAATGTCTTCAGTACCTATTACTATGAATTACCAAGACCAATTTCAATCTACCTCTATCTATGAAGCCCACGTTCTAAGTATATCCCACTCCATCTTCCCTATTTTTCTACCAAAAGTACTAGACAGGGAACGATGGTCATAAATTGTTTATTTTAGATTTGTTATATATGAAGTATTGCTTTGTAGATCATTCATATGTATTTGCTTTCAGAGTCTTCAGGTTAAAGATACATTTATTTCTCATAAAAGAACTAACAGAACCATTTTAAAGAACTATTATAGTAGCTTATTTTCTGGGTGCATCAACCGTGAGGTTTGTTTTTTGTCTCAGTATTATTAGGGATTTTCTGCGATCTATCGAAAGTGAAAACATTAAATTTAATTAATTCATATCTCTCAGGTAGAATGCAAAAAGTATGTATAAACGGAACTGAGTCTTCTGGAGCACCTCTAACAATGGGTGTGCCCCAGGGATCTTTAATACAAAAAAATATTCTATATCAGCTGCCGCGCCCCACAGCTAAATGCCGTAGGACATCAAGCTATGGAAATAACTAAAAAAACTAACCTAGCTGTTTCTACATCAGTCAAACGTACTGGAGAACTATAAAAGTTTTCAAAAAACCTCATAGCACCCTTTTTCTTTTCTACAGCCTCGTCAGAAGCGTTCTGGAGTATTGCAGCCCGATATGGTCACCGTATTACAATAAACATGTGGACAACCTAGAGAGAATCCAAATAAGATGCTTACGTTATATACATATCCTGCAGACACAACTTAGGACGCTCCCTACAAAATCACAGCGAACGGTTGTCTAAATTCGATGTTATGTCCCTAAAAACCCGACGAAAAACGTACCATCTTTTGTATCTCCATAAAATTATCCACTCCACTGTTGATGCGCCAGGTCTTTTATCGTCAATTAATATCAACACTCGACACAGATCCAGGAACCCTAATATTTTATAACCCGTTAGTTAGAATGTGCCGCACGTATAATTCAATGTCTTTGCTATCCTGGATCAACATCCAGGATAGCAAAGACATGGATATTTTCAATATCAGTTTCCCTACTTACAAAAAAGCCATATCCAATACCCTGAAGGGTGAGGGCCATACTTGGACTTGATGTCATAATTTTTCAACACGCTTTGATTATTATTCGTCATTTAGATTAAAAGTATCCTATTAGCGTACAATAAAAATCATGTTGTGTATACTTTTTATGGCTATGGTCCAGTTATGTATTTTAGTTATAATTATATAAATTAAGTATATACCATATCCTGTTTATATACCTTAATAAAATAAATAAAATAAATATGCCATAAGTAACCAGCTTGCCTTTATAACACATTCCTACAGATTGGGTTGTCTATTTACTAGCCCTACCTATATAGGTAAATTGATAACAAAGTCTAGCTTTATCTACTTGGTAGACTGCGTTCTTCTCGAGGCTCCGGTGTAAAAGATGCATATCATTTTCTTATTTAAACAACAAGATATAAATATTTCTGGGCTTTTCCTATATTAAGAAATAAAATATTTATGTTCAGTCGCTTTTGTAGCATTAACCGCTTTGTTTAGCAATTTTACGGACATCTTCAAAAGCAGTTCATCAATCTTCCATACTCTTTAGTACATAGCGTCATTTAATAGTCACCACGAGCTAATAAACGCATCTCAGAAAGAATGCTATGCATCGTCACATGCCGAATAATAGTGAAGGTTTAACTTACCAATAAAACTTGTATATTTGGCATAGAGGATGCACAACATCGCATGAAGGCCTTAACTCGAACTCGGGTGACTAAAATGGCGGAAACAGGAAATAAGTCAGTTAAACTACTTATTATTTATCCAACAGGACACGGAAATAACGTCAAATGTTAGGCAGAAGTACATAGACGCAACTTTCAAAGGATGCTCTGCATCGTCTCTGCTAATAATACAAGTTATATTGTTTTGTAAAACATTTACTTTTGTTCACAATATGTGACATATTTGCCATATTTGTTTAATAGTGCTATGGTGAAAATATACTTTACTAAATTTTAATCAATAAGCTAAATTAAGACCAGGGCCTAACTTTGTAGAAGCCAAATTGTTAAAAGTTGAGTGTTTTTAGTCGAACTAATCATCAGCCAAGCTGGGTAATTGTATGTCTGTGTTTAATGAATTGCCTAGGCATCCAATTACCCAGATGGCTGCGACAGATCCATCATCGTCTTTTACATTTCAGTTGATGGAGTATCAGATAGTATCAAAACGACATCTGGATGTTCACCTGGCTTAAGTTGGTACCTACTTTGTGCTGGCCATTTAAATCCTTTAAGTGTTCTTAAAGGATTTGAATGGCCTCGATCACATCACTGATACATTCGTAATGGATATGTCTCATAACACGAGATAAGCGACCCGCTCTTTCTTCACTTTCTGCAGCTCGAGCTGATGATCTCTGGCAATCGTGGCCCTTTTCGACGCGAGTTTCACAACCCTTTTTTTATTAAACATCATGCGATCGCGATCAGTCTTTCTAACTATGAGCAGATTTGGTGAGGGAATTTCCCATGAAATAAACCATCCATAAGGACAATTTGGATCAATTGGTGTTATCAAGATCCAGGCTTCTGCGTCTATTTATTCGCTTTATGCAGTCGGGCAGCGTAAGCCGGACAGCGAGCTGATTCGGATGTTTCACCAGTCTAAGTTTGTATCTATCTGATAGCGCATTATATAAATGAATGGAGAGCCTTCTTGTCTTTCCTAGAATGCAGCTAAAACCTAAACTAAGAGGCAGATTCATATTTTTTTAAGAAACAACATTGTATAGTTATGCAAGCATGTAGATAATGTTTAAACTGGTAATCCGCCTTTGCTAGTAATGAACAATAAAAACGTTCAAAATTTAAAAATTAAAATAATTTTACCAAAACCTAAAGTAAATTAAGCTCCTTACCTAACACTGAGAACTACCTACGAGTATTAAGTAAAATTAAAATAAAAAATCAGAACCGAAACAAGTATGGTATCAACTGAATTTAATTATTTTTTAATAAGAGGGACACACAGTCTGACAAGAAGAAAATACATCATCTTACTAATATTAAGTTCTTATATCTACTATGTCCAAGCCATTTTTTATATTTTACCTTTATTATCATGTTTTTGGTTTGTAAATTTTTTTATTACATCGAACCGACCAATGATTTCGAAAGAAATAGTTTTTTTGCACGTAGCGGCCCCCAGTACAAACTGAGATTTTCATTGTTCAGTAGAATTTTATAAAATATTTTACTTTCTTTGACTTTTTTGATTTTAAGTCTATTTTCACTTTCTATAGGGACACACTGTATTTGAGCCTTATCTCTTGTTATCTTAAGATACTATAATTAAAAAATATAGAAGCACAATATATAGGTATAGCGAGCGAATAAGGCTGATTCACGCTACACCGTGCCTGCGTGTGTGGCCGGGGCGCAAACATAATTATATACATTTAATATGAAGTGATTCATGCATTTATGTCTATGTATGTATTTATTGAATGTCTATGGAAATTTTCCCCGGCTCCGGCACGGTCCGGCCCCGGCACGTTGAAGCGTGAATCATTTTTAGTGCAGCTTAGCCTATCTTATGTAACAACAGATAACAAATTCAAAAAAACCGGCCCAGTGCGTGTCTGACTCGTGCAATGAGAGTTCCGTGCCGACTTGAACTGAATTATGGGTCCATTAATTTTACTTAGCCAAAATACCACAATATTTTGTTGACAGCAAAAATAACTTTGTTATTCATAGTGTTTGTGTGAAGGACAAGGTTATATTTGCTGTTGAAAATGTGCGATACAATTTAAAACGACCAGTTTGGTATCATTCAAACCAATTTTCGTTGAAAACATTCGTAATGATTCTACCACTTTTTTTTTCATTATTTTTATTAGCTTTGTTTAAAAGTAACAGTTAGTTTGGGAGCTCTGTTTACCACTTTGGAAGCGTCTATCTCCCGTATCTATGTTTTTTTTAAAAAAAATGTTTGAATAACCTCATTGTCAATTTTTTAGACCTATCCATGTACCCCACACGCATAGATTTGAGCATAAAAATATTTTATGTTTTATTTCCATACGGGAGCCCCACCCTCTCCCCTCGAGTATCATTATTTTTTACACCAAGATTCAATATTGTGATGCTAATAGCATAGAATAAAGTGTCTGTGACTTGACGAAACTATGAGAGTTCTGTTTTAGCAAAAACCCTAAAAATAATAATAATTGATTTTATTTGTTTCTTAATGTCCGAACTTTGAAATTAGTTCACAAAATATATTGTTCTCTTACGGAATCTTAGAGGGTGTTCAAGTACAATAGTACTTCAGTTATGAACAAAGAAAACTTTAAATATGTAGACAAGCACTTAGTATTACTGTCAAAACAAAACAACATAGCAAAATGAAGAAGAGCGAGGTTAAAACAACTTGTTGAGTCTAGCATACTTTAGGTAGACTCAACAAGTATTGTATATAGGTACCTCATTCTGCCCTTATACGCCCGGCTAAGTTTTGCCTATTTTATCACGTGAAAATTTATTAGTAGTGCTGCCTCGAAAAGTCTCAAGCCACCTATATGATGAAGAGATTTATTGTATATAAGGATTTTCAACAAGCATGTCGTTACGTTTATGACAATACTAGCGGTCCCCCGCGACTTCGTCCGCGCGTTTTGGGTTTTCCCCCTCCCCTCCCGTCGCAGCGTGATGTTTTATACCCTAAAGCCTTTCTCGATAAATAAGCTATCCAAAACAGAAATATTTTTTCAAATCGGTCCAGCAGATCCTGAGAGAAGCGCGTTTAAACAAACAAACTCTTCAGCTTTATAATATTATTAGCGCACGCGCACGTCGTACTTTAGCTGCGAACATTATTTTGGTGCGGAGTTATGTTAAAACTGTGATAGCTCCTAAGATATTTATTGAAATCAAATGATATAAAGGGCAACTTGGTTCTAAATGAAATGCTCGGGATGATGAATGTATTTATTTTGATAAGAATAAATACCTGTGTGTATAATACACCTCTAAAAATAATGCATTATTTTTTTACAAATTTATTAACATAAAAAAGGTTGTAGTAAGTCAACCATAAAAGATAGACATATGCTGTCACGGACGTTATTATAGAACTCTTAATGCTGAACAATCCTGTCATACATGATTTTTGTGTAACTTAAGCGGTTTCCGCAGCGTACGCAGCGGAAGCTCTCAAAAGGAATATCTTTCTTTCTACCGTTTTCGCAACATTTTTCATTGCTGCTGTTGTCTTAAGAGTCGTATCTTTATGTTATATAGCCTAAACCCTTCCTCGATAAATTGACTATCCAACGCAAAAAAAAATTTTCAAATCGGGCCAGTAGTTTTTGAGATTAGCGCGTTCAAACAAACAAACTCTTCAGCTTTATAATATTAGTATAGATATAAACTAGATAAATCCACGAATAAAGAGAAAACGAAAGGATTTTTGCTAAACTCATCATTTTAAATCTTCCTTAAACCTATTCGTTATTTTTCAGATAAGTACGTCATGATTTGACCGCTTCCATAATCAAATGTCGGGAGCAGGCATCTTATATTTCGTTTTCCTGTTACAGTAGGTATGTTTACCCGATTCGTTAGTATGTATGCAAAGCAAGAGACAGGATGCAGTTCGATTTAGTTCGGCTCGCAGTCCATATGAATGTAGCTGCGTTCGCGAAGTAGGTCGGGTCATCCCGGACGAGTATTTAGGCTTCCTAGGTAGGTTCAGACCTGACCGGTGCACGGTTCGACATAAATCAATACAGCTGCACTTCACGCATAAAGATGCGCATTCTGAATTACAGAGATCGATAGTGGTGGAGCTATTTCTGGATCCATCTGTGGGCCTTGATGACCGAGATAAATATAAAATATTAAACACCTTCGCGTCCAGTCAGCAAAAGTGGTTGATTTCATTTAGGAAAAATCGCACCGGGAAGTCTGCTGGGATAGGTCAGTACCTCAGTCGTATATCGGTCACCTAGTTACAGGGGTCACAGAAGTACAGGCAGCACTGCGGGCCCAGGTACGGATTCATTCATTCGCTTCACATACGTATAAATGGTCCCCCTGTCTTTAATGCATAAGTAATTGATATCGAAAGTTCGACACAGTTTAAAATTGCCAAACTTTAACGGTCGTCTGAAGGAGCTTTGTTTGAGAAGATTATTCAGGTGACTACATTTTCATATTGTTATCTCAATCTGAAATACGACACATGGCACTTGAACATTGCCTAATGATGAGAAAATAATTTCAGTGTAGAGGCTTAAGATAAAAAAAAAGTTCGTATAAAAGCTTCTATTGTGTTATCTAATGTGAATCACCATGGTGAATAAATACTCGCAGGTATTTTATTATGGCGCACAATAAAAAGAGTGTAATGAACTTAGTGCGTTATTGACGTATCATTTGTTCAAGATTGCCAAGAAAATATCGCGATTGACGGACCAGCCAGTCGTCTTTAAACAGCGAGAAAGTAAACTTGTGAGCTCGAGCGGCGAACATTTTCTTTTTTGCGATAACAAGATAGGCGGACTAAATGTTAACTTTGTTATTTTCTTAAATAACTAAAGTGTTTTTCATTCACTATATATTTATACACTTTATTTAAATGTGTTGAGCTTCGAGTGTTCAAAACTTTTACCTTTAATAAGTACCTATTACTTATGGAATGATAAAATCTTCTCTGCGTGATTAAAAGGCTAATGTGAATTATTTTATGAATTATTTTGTAACATTGTTTTACCTCATTTAAATTAATTAATTATACTTTTATCAGTATCGGAGATAGAAAAATCGCATAAAACGCTTTCAAGTATAGCCAAATAATAGTTTTTCCAGTCGGAAAGAAAGTGAGTAGCCGAATTATTTATTTTATGTTTGATTTGTGTCTTTTCCATTGTTTTAGGCTTTAAACATTTTAAATAACGAAGACAGTGATGAATAAAATTAATAATGGAGTACTTACAGTGATATAGTAGGGAATTCCAGTGCGCTATCTAGGCTCTATGAATTAAGGTTAAAATTAAAGTGTTATAGGATTTCTGAGAAAGCAAGGAAATATTATGTGCATCTACATACTTTGATTCGGATTTAAATATTTTGAATAGTCACAAGATTTGAGAATTGTTATGACATGAGGTGAAAAGCAGACAAAATTAACTACGAGAAGTTGAATTCGCAGAAATATTTTAAGTGTATACTTATGAGTTTACACTCCTTCTTAGTACGTCTGAGAGGTTTGTGAAGACTAGAATTTTTGTCAGTATTATTTTTTATTTTAAACTAGCGGTCCCAGCGAATTTTGTTTCGTAATTATAATAGTTATTGTCCCGGATGGTGTCTATCTAACAAAGTAAAATTATTTAATTCGGTCCATCAGCCAGTTATTTTTTCTTTCTTAAGATGCTTCTCGTGACATTAACAAACACAACAAAAAAGTATTAGCAAAATATTCCAGCCGTTCTCGTCTCGCGTGATGTTGTGACCATCGGAAATATATATTCATTTTTATATACATCGTTTAGCCTGTAAAGGAGCAAAAATTTTAATAAATGATCCTACGGAGTATACCTAGGAACCTTGACCAGCAGGGCAATTCAGAACCATTCGATACGCCATTCGGCTTGGGTTTGGGCTAGATTATTTATCATTTATAAATTAATGTCGTAGTTTGATCGGATGTCGATGTGTCTGTTCAATAATCACTACATAGTTTTAAAACAAAGTAGGTTTCGTCGTCTGTATGTTTATATGCTGAATTCTTTAAAACTACGCAACGGATTTTGAATATACGAGTAAATGTAATTTATACAAAAACGCAGTTTTCTGTAATAGAGAGAAGAGGAAGGTTTATATTATGTATAATACATTGTAACCGTGCGAAGCCGGGCCGGGTCGCTTATTAATATAATGAAAGAACAAAATAAAATAGTTGCCTCGGATAAATCGGTGTTATTATAATTTATTAAGTTAAAGTTATCGAATCGTGACCGATTGGTTCTGAATCGGGGAGCTCTGGTCATATTGCTTTAAAATACTTTAAATCAGAGATATAATAATCCTAAGTTATCAATGTAGGTATATAAAAATCGCTACCTTTTGTAGTAAATGACAATATCAAGTTCTATGACTGGACACATTTCAATTGATTGTGTTAGGAAAAACCTAACAATATAATATATTTATACCCGCGACGGATCACTAAGTGTATGCGTTTGGGGCAAGAGGGGAAGTTTGAGTGTTTGTGTCCGCAATCGAATGTTGCCATCTCCAGAACGGCTTGACCGATTGACATGCAGTTTTCTGCAATGGATTAGTAATTTAATGGCGTTGGTTTTTAGATATGTTTTAAAGTGTTAATACACCAGCGGGCGCTGCAGTTGCTAATTCTTTCTTTTGTAAATGGACTAACGAATGTTCCCATGTACCTCCAGAACGGCTTAACGGATTGAAATGACATTGATATTGACATGCATTTTCCTGAAGTGGATTTGTTGATTTGTTGGTCGTTGCTACAGGGTCAGGTAGATCGAAGTTAACTTTGCGCCCCCACTTCGGCTATAATAATAAAATAACAACCAAAACTATAAAATAAATAAAATCTGCTAGCCTACCTACTTACGAAGTAAAATACAGATTTTAATTAACAAAATATTTTAATAACACGTAGTTATTAAGAAATGACTTATGCGTTAATAGAATAAAAAAACTTTGTTATTTAAAACCCACGACGTTTTAAAAATTAACTTCGTAATCAACAACCATCTAATTATTTTTTAAAATCCCATGACTAAAATTCGTAAGCATACTTAATTATTTATCTACCTATTTATTAAATATTACAAAACCAAGTAATTCCGTCGGGGCTGCCATTGTCATCTCTCTGTGCCATTTCAAATACGAGTACAATGAGAATAAGAATTATACTTGAAAAAATGGTTATCATATGACAGATAATAGCAGCCCAGCAGATTAAAAAATATTTAATTGTTTAAGGATTACGAACTACATTTTTAACGTCGTCGGTTTTTCATTTTTTTAAATTATACTTTGATATTTTAATAAATTCAAATCATTCTTGAATTGACTACTAGGTACTTAAAGGACGTTTTATTGATTTTTTTTCTCCTTTTACAGGTTACACCCTGTAAAGCCTAGCGGACCCAGCGAGCTTTGCTTCGCACCCGGTCCCGTTCCGCCCCGGCCCCGGTAAGAAAGTAGATACTGTTAATATAATGGGATAAATCGGTCCAGCCGTTAACGCGTGACCAAGGGAAATATGGATGATTTTTAACCGACTTCAAAAAAGAAGGAGGTTGTCAATTCGACTGTACGTTTGATTTTGTACCTATGTTACCTCATATCTCAGTCATTTGTAGACCGATTGGACAAAAAAATTGTCTACCTAGAGGTTACTACACTCGTACGTTCTAATTGTTGCTAATTTGGGATTAATATAGTGAATAATTAATATAGTGTTTTTTTACTAGAATCTTAATGTTGACGTATTGTTACGTCTGATAGTCAACATTGTGTGGAGTTGAGCTTATGATAGGTAATTTGTAGCTTCTTAAAGAACAGAGCCATATGATGCAATCCCCCCCCCCTTCCCAATCTCATGTAAACAAAAAAAATGAAGAAATAAAATTAATTTTAAAATGCCATAACTTTGACCATCCAGCATCAACTATCAGAGTTTATTGAAGACTTTTTAGTTCATTTTGGTCTTGAAGTCGGTTTTTACTTTTTTTGTTATTTTTTTTAATGTTTATCTGGTTATAGTTAAATACATTGAGTTAGTAGGTACTCTTAAAGTTACTATAACAACGGGTTTTGATAAATACTGACTTAGAGATAGCATGAGGTAGCATTATGCAGCAAGATGCTTGCTGAAAATAAATGGTTTTATTACAAACAATATTAAATTGCGTAATTACGAAACGTCATAAAATACACACCGGAGAGAGGAAATGTGTTGCCGCAAATTAGTAATTATACTATTACATTAATACAATATATGTATACCTATGTGTCAGGGATTTTTTCAAAAACGTGATATATTTTCACTAGTGAAATTAACACGATCATTCATTACATATATTTAATTCTATAATAACAAAAAAGAACTAAAAAGTACAAATCATTACAGGCAGATACAACATGCAAGTAACAACATCAGCTTTGTGAACTAATATTAGTCTAACAATAAGACAGGCACTATTACAATAATACTATAAACCAACGAAATATTCAAAGGAAACATTATAAAAAACCGGCCAAGTGAGAGACGGACTCGCGCACTGAGTGTTCCGTGTCAATTGTAACTGAATTTGGAAATACACTTGGCTAAAATACCACAATATTTTGTTGACAGCAACCATAACTTTGTTTTCATAGTGTTTGTGAAGGACAAAGTTATGTTTGCGGATGTTGAAAATGTGCTATATCTCAAAAACTACTAATTCGATCTCGTTCAAACTAATTATCGTTGAAAGTATTTGTTACGATCAACATTATTTTTTTTCAATATTTACACTTGCTTATTTACCACTTTGGTAGCGTCTATCTCTCAAACATTACACTTTAAATGATAATGGTAATGGTAAAATCACAGAGGTTACTAAGGAGTTACTGTGCACCTATCGAAACCCCCAGGATGTAGCGTATGCCCTTAGTGAAATCTACAGCGGCATATACTCAGCCAATACTCAAGTACAGTCCCTTTCCCTCAAGCGCTTCTCAGGTGCAGTGATCCCAAAATCGGAAAGAACCCTATACCTCACTCACACCCAAGCTGAAAAGGCAAGCCTAATCAGCCAAGGATACGGGAAAGACGAAGGATCACGCACACTTACCATACATGAAGCACAGGGGCAGACTTTTGAGTCAGTGGTGATAGTGCGCACAGTATCAAAAAAATCCCATCTCCTAAAGAGTGTTCCCCACGCTGTTGTGGCCATCTCTAGACACACAAAGTCTTGTGTTTATTAAACAGACAATGCCACCGACGACGCCACAGCTCGTCTGATAATCCGGACAGAGATTACACCAACAATAATCCGGGACTGCAACCTGCGGATGGCCATGCGCAGGGGCGACGAGCAAGTCCGAAACAAGATATTGGCCAATCCACTAACATAACTAACTCCATCAACCAAGTCACTAAGAACATCTTAGTACCTAAAGGCGACGACGTAGAGGGATTACTTTACTCCCCAAACACAAACACAATCACTAACACAAACTAGAATAAGAGCAATATTGTTTATTATGGTATAGCAAAATCATAAGGATAATAGAATTCCAAAACCTTATAGAATAATACAAATATGTAATAATAATAACAAAAAAAAAACAATACAACAAAAATATATGTACATATACAAATAAATATAGAAAAAGCAAATAGCAATAATAACAACAACACACGAAAAAAAAACAAAAAACAAAAAAAATATTAAGTTATCTTAAGTAAAATTAAGAGACGATGTTTAACTTATAAGAGCGTTATAGCATAAACTAACAACCCTAGTAATAAGTATTGTAAAAAGGACTGTAAATTTTGCGCGGAGCGAAAATAAAAATTAACCCAACATAACAAAAACCTAAATCAAAAAAGGCACGGACCAAAGAGTCTGTGAACTGTAGTTTTAATGAAAAAAAAAATCCTTAATGTCATTTTAAAAGACCTATCCAGAGGCACCACACACGCATAGGTTTGAGTAATTTTTTTCTTTCGGTTTTAGTTTTATATATGCCCCCCCCCCTCCCCCCTTAAATATCATTATTTTTTATTTTTTGTATAAGAATCGTAAAGCGTTTACCAGGACCACCAGACAGACAATAAGGGTTCTGTTTTTGCCACTCGGCTACGGAACCCTAAAAATGAACTCGCATAGAGCGATGGAGCTTGTTCGGTGGGTCGCAGAATATATCTATTACTACACCAAATTCATAGAAAACTTTACTCATTCTAGAACTCTGATTGGTCAATTAAGTTAAATAGTTGCCATTTGCTGATGATTAGTGAGCATTATAAAATTTTCAACACATTATCATTCCTTATATTTTATAATAAATGTAGTACTATAAAAATATTACAAATAAAATAAAATAAATAAATCTTCAAAAACCTGTCTCATATTTGTTAACACTTTGTTTAATATTTGTGCGATCGCGAGCGGCTTTCTTGCACCAGTGCTATTGTCAAAATATCAACGTCTTACAATTTCACTGTATTGGTCTACTAAAATTATAATGGCACTGAAATAACCCCGTTATATTGTAAGTAATGCAATCGATTGACATCATCATTATCAGCCAAAGGACGTCCACTGCTAAACATAGGCCTCCCTCAAATTTTTTTGTCAAACCTATGCGTGTCTATGGATAAGTCTTTTATGACAAAGGTTCCTAAAACTATTTTCTTTTAAAGTCTAACGTTTTATAGCTAGACGCTTCCAAAGTGGTAAAATGAGTGTCCCCTCCCATCTAACTTCTATACTAAGCAAGTGTAAATTTTGAAAAATATATATAATGTAGATCTTAACAAATACCTACTTTCAAGGAAAACTTAGAGATATAGCACATTTTCTACAACCGCAAACATAACTTTGAACTTCATACAAACACTATGAAAAACAAAGTTATATTTACTGTCAACAAAATATTGTGGTATTTTACTAAGTGGAAGTAAGCGGATTCAGTTAAAGTTGGCACGGAACCCTCAGTGCGCGAGTCCGACTCGCACTTTGCCGTTTTTTTTTTGTTAAACTAGATCAGGTCATCAGTAATAACCAGTGACACAGTCTCGGCCATTTATTGTTTGTAGAGTTTGTTTTGCTTTGCTTTCTAACGGTACTATACTTTAAAAAAATATACTTAAGATGTGTGGCGAATTAACAGCAACTTTTATTTAACTGTGGCGAATCGACATATACTTTTTCATGTTTGCGGCGATTTTACTTTGAATGTATGGAAGTTACAAAAACGTGGCGAATTGACAAGAGGGCGAATGGGCAATAACCCGAAGGGAGCTACTCAGAATTAGCAACTTAACAACTTTCTCCTAGAAACATAGGTCAATTTACAAAATAATAGTCTCATTTCCATGGAGTCTATATATTCTAATATTCAGTCCCTGTTTCTAGAAGAAAGTTATTAAGTTACTGATTCTGTTTAGCTCCCTTCATTCTTTACGGGTTGAAAAACCTTTTATAAGTATAAAGTATTTGTATTTTTACAAAGATGGAGGCTTAATATGTTACACGTCTTACCGTGATGAAACCATCGATGCATATTAGATTATTGTTTTGTTATTTAAAGATGAAACCAATTAAAATGTATAGTCTAGAATTATTATTTTCAAAATTGGTTCAATTCAACGAACAAATGTTCATAGCAGCCAGTGCGCTTTGTAAAATGTTGACAGTCCTTTGTTTCATAATTATGTTATCGTAAACGTGGTGGGATTGAGTATGGCATTTTTTTAATTAGAATTTTTTAGGATACCTTCATCTCAATATGACGTGAGGCAATTTTGAGAGATGTGGTACCATTTTTTATCGTTGTCTTCTTTACAGGGTCTCACGCCGATCTACCTAGCACTTTATTACTACTTTAGTAACTATCACGAGCAATGAGGAAAGTGTTTCGGACCCGTAAGCGAGGCAACTCGCGATCAAGGGACGAGAAAAACGATTCGGACGATAAGCCCAGAGACGAGGGCCCTAGTCCCTTCGATTTTGTCGACGACATGCCACCGATCGAAGCCTACCGTTCGATTCCGAAGCGAACGAAACGTAGCCGAAACCACAACACCAGACTAGTGGAAACTAGCTTGGAGGCTCAAAGTACCGCAACAACAGCTAACAACTACGATAAATCAGCTTTAGCCTTGTCTACTGGCGCTTAACATCCAACCGCAGGCGCCAGGCCTACCACCTCTTCTAGAAGTCCTAGGAGAATCACGAGCATCATAACCCGTGAGCCATCAGAACAAGGCATAATTGTTGACCAAACTAGTTACATTCCAGTGTATAATGCTGAGGACATTAACCAAACAGAAACAGAGACCATCACGCTGAACACGGAAAATTCCAGTGAGACCATTAAAGTTCCCGTCATCCCAAATGTATGTGTTGATGATACTAATGATTTGAATTCTCCTGTATCATTCAATACTGAATCAAACAACGGTACTTACACGATCAATGAGGGTAACGACTTTAGCTGGATAACTAGCTTCAACACGGTCTTTGACGAACACGTCTCACTAAATCAAGACAATTTTGACACTGGAAGATTTCAATTCGATAAATTATTTCCTATTGACGGAATAGAAGCTCCAACGACCGCTACTTCGAGCGGTCCACCTATTCAAAGCATAACCACCGAAGATTACTTTGACGCTGCTATACTTGAGAATGTCTTCGATTTAAATTCACCGAGTACTTCTGGTGCTGCATCAACTAGCGGCCAGGGATTTAGATTTGATACTGACACTCATACCGCCGATATTTTAATAGATGCCAACTTCTCTGATAGCATGCGTAAGTATAAGCAGTTTTGCATTACATTATTATTATTTAGAATTTTATTTATTTTGTCTAGGATTGACAGTGTACTGACTGATTGTATTTTATTAACAGAAAGCAACTTGGATATATGCGTCTTGACTTTTGGAGTCGATGAATCGGCCGAGGTACGCTTTAATACTATTTATGATGTTACGTATAGTGAATTTATAATTTGAAAACTTATACTCACGTGTATGTTTGCGAAACAATGTATGAAAGGGTTTAGCACCCCCACCTTACATAAATGCGCATTACGTCATGATTTTTAGCCAAAAGCATCAGCGACTGTATTCTTATGAAAGCAAAGCGAATTTATCATGAGGGACTGAAAGGCTTGTAGCACTTCGCAAATTTTATTTTAATTGAACCTGCCATGCTCTTGAAGTAATATTAATTAATTAATTGTTAAGTTATTAAGATTAACACACAATAGGTACTTAGTGCAATATCCAGTAATATTAATGATTTGATGACTAGGTACCTATTAGCATTATTATGCTTTACAAGATATTTATTTACAGGACGAGCCTGAGGACTTCGAAGATTTTTTGCGTCACTTGGACCCTAAGGGCGATGGTGATGACGAGGCTACACCTCAGTAATCATTTTACTGTGTCTGCGAAAATATGTGAACTTCAGCAAGTCTCAAACTCAACTCAAATAAACTTGACTAATCGGTGTTCAGTGTTAAATGTGCTTATAGTGGTTGTCTTGTCGTTGTCACGTGTTATTACTATTTGACCATAACCAGGCTAAGACGGCTTGGAAGACGCTAAACCCGGAATCTCCAAAGTGTAAAAACATCCAATCTGTGATATTTAGTTTTGAAGTAACCCCACTTTTTATCTACACATTTCTATCTATACAAATGTTACATCAAAATACCTGGTTACCATTCACTAGTTGTGTTCACATGTCTGCTTATTATCTTACCTTTGTTTGAAAACTGTTTAAATCAAGATCAACTAATGAATGAATAAACAGGAAAAGCATTTCTATTTTAAAAAAAGAATTTAAGATATATATTTTTTAAATATCGGAACTTATTGGGACTTAATACTACAAACCCCATCTAATTTTGTAAACGCATGAAGACTGAAATTATATTTACCGTTTTAATAATTATGAAAATATTTATAAACTTTATCATAACTAATCATTACTTATTTATTTCTTAGAACGCCATAAGCGGTCCCTTTTATAAGAAAAAGATAGTAAATAATAAGACAAAATTTTACTATCTTCTAAAAGAGTACGTATCAGTTTATTTTTTATATTTAAACCAAATTGATTGATCGATAATAATAAGGAAATATATGGAGACTGATATGTTTCAATTTCAACCTATTAAGGGTTCAAAGTGCTTATCCGAACCCTAACTTAATCCTTAAAATCTTAGATGGTTTTAGGTATCTACACTATACTGTAGAACAATAATATCTATCTTGAAGGGTCGGGTACGAACTAAGATTTGGTACTTAATGAACTTTGATGATTTAAAAATATATGTATACTTATTTTATTTCAGATTTTCTGGGGAAAAGTATTTATATATCAAGTGTGGGTGGAACAGGGTCTTATTAAATTTCATAATTCATTATTTAACATATCCTGCGTTCCTGCGAATTCGATATTTTGACAATATTAATACTGTTGTAATTATAGACATAATAAGGTATAGTTTTAATATACTTTAGATAAATAAATAAGCTTATAGTGACGGCTATTAGCTAAGGTACCGAAGCAGATTCTTATGATCTGACTTTGTATAGTATAATAGCCATAATAATCAATATTTAAACTCTTACCAAATTGTTTGTAAAGGCTATTAATTAATAGACACGTTGTTATTGTGGACAGTGTACTGAACTGTTATGTTAAACATATATCTGTTTCGTTTCCTATTCTTGGGTTTTAATCTCACTAAACTTGTTGTTGTGATAAATAAGACTGAAGACCACCGGTCCAATAACAGTATATAATAAAGTAATAATACTTATAACTTAGGTAATGGAGAAAAAACGGATCATATTAATTTTCAAACGATTGCTGTAATAACTAACGACTTGTTTTATAAAAATTGTGTCATTTTTTTCAAGTTATCATAGTATTAAACTCGGCATCCGTCTATTAAGTCAATTTTATAAGATAAATAAAATACGATCCAGTGGCAAATTGTTTCTATTAGATACCAAAAAGTGTAAAAATTTCACATAGTATATCGTATGGAAAAACCAACGAAACGAAACAAATGAAATAAAGATAATATTAACTTTGCAAAAATGATAAATTTATAGAGATTTCCTCGTAAATCAAATTAATTATTATCTAATGCGCTAAAACGATACTACTAACAAGAATCCTAATGTACTATTTTTGTATTTTATTTATTGTACTTTATATATTGAAATATAACGTAATCGAACAACTAAGTATATATTAAATAGAAATAACTAACTTTTAATGAAAAAGGTACGAGAATACAAGTCAGGCAAATATCTATGAGCCGATGTGAAATCAGTCTATATATTTGATTATCGCCTTTTATATTAATCCAGGGAATTAATGCCTACCAATTACTGACAGATTATGTCTTACGTACGAGTAATATCGAGGTAATTCTAAATCTTGAATATTTCGTCAAAATAAAACATTATTCGAATTTAGTAGCTTAGCAGGTGGAATGTTAAAGCTATAATTGATATTATCAAAATAAATATATTTTTTTTATTTGCCGGGTGAAAATACTAACTGTAAAATAATTATTATTGATAGCAGGTAAACTTATTCAAAATTGTGGGTTATGGAAAAAATGGTTACAGTGAGATATTTGTTACTGTTACCTAGTACAAGCGGTGCCCCGCGACTTTGTCAGCGCGTTTTGTGTTTGCTCAAAAAATACAAGGCAGGTTCGAAGGTCGTTTTTTTTCCTAAGGGTAGATCCAAAAACCATAATAACTTTAGTTACATTACAGACATTCTTTCAGTCTTATTAATTCCTATTAGGGATGTTTTTTCGATAGTCAGATAAAAAATAATCATCGAACAAAATACAATATGCCTTATTTCACATAATTGTCAGCAATCATACGTAACTGACACTTTTTAAATCTGTCGCTTTATAATTTATCAGTTTGATAAATTTTATCTGACCATTGCAAAATCGGCCCTTAATATTCAACTATGTACTTAGATAAGTGAATAGATTAAGTTAAAATTATAGTAATGTTACTAGATCTTAAAACTATATAAACAGAGTCAAAACTGACTAAATGTTGACGTACCTACTACTACTACTACTGATTCGTATGTGCGAATACTAATAAAAATAATGAAAATCTAGATGAATATGTATATGAATGTACGAGTATGATGTGAAAAATTACAAATATGTTACCCCGATGACATCTTCATAGGTTAAAACAATGGTCGGCCAATACATAATTAACGCTGTTTCACCTTACACCGTGCCGGCGCCGGGCCGGGCTCCGACCGGGCGTCGGCCGGAGCGCGGTCAAACATTATTGTAAACATTTTGTATAAAGTGATTCATGCCTAAACGGCACGGCGTTGGAGTGTCTATGGGATTTTTTTCGGCTCCGGCACGGTCTGGCCCTGACACGGTGTAGCGTGAATCAGCCTTAATTATGTATTGGGCTGTTTATTGACGTCGCTGTGCACCGTTGTTTCTGTCCTATTACTCGTATCATTAATATGTATTTAACTATGGGCTTTCAGGAAAATGTAACTTATATCCTCCTCCAATAGGTTACCGGAAGATTTTTTTGTAGGTACCTACATGCTTTAAAAGATGCGGTACCCAACAGAGCTTTAACTTTAAAGTTAATTTCAGTAAATATGTAAGTAGCTACTAGAAATATGAATAAAGATAATTAATATTTAGTGTAATTTCGAGTAAATTATAATGTAATGTTAATGTATATGAAAAATAAAATCATAAAAAAATATCGAATAAGGTTTAATGTAATACAAGTAAAATAATATTTTCTATGTATATATTGTAATAATATTTTCTTGATGTATAAAATAAGTTAGGGTGTAAAATACGATAGTTTTATGATATTACTCATTCAGTTCTAATTCGCATCATTTCAGGCCGTTTTCTTTGCTAGTCGAATATTATAAACAATCTTGACATGCTTTATTAACGAAGTGATTATTTTTTTAAAAAGACAAACACAAAACTCACTACTTACATAGTGTCTCTTTAAATCAAATGGTAAATTAATTTTAATCATTAATAATATTTTTAAGCGTTTAAAAAAGATTGTTTAAATTATTGGATTAGCAAAGAAAAACGGACTTTAGGTTTGGACCAATCTTTGTGTCAATGTCGATTTAAAATGTTTTTCTTTTGGAAATCGTAATATCAGTGACACGGAGTAATGACGCGAGTGATGCAGAAATAGAGCTCGAGATTCTAGATAGAGCAATCAAATTGATTCCTATTTGAAATCTTAGACCATAATAGACAAAAAAACTAATTAAAACTAAGACATTTATGTCAAATAATAATAATTACACACAACAAAAGTGTCTAGGGATCAACATATATTTTTGGAATAACTTTTCTCCTGATTGATATTAATTAAAATTTTCTTTAAGGATTCATCAAATAAAGTGTTTTCGTTTGTCTACAGTAACGATAAACCAAGTCACCTTTGCATTAATAAAGAAATTTGCCATTTTCCTAATAAAGGGATTTTTGACATTAGAACCACTAACATTAAAGTTCGAAAAAAGACTGAAATAACAGTTTTCTTTAAAATTTTATTGGGTTACTTAAACAATTAATAATCCGTGTTTCTACCGCGAACACTAACATCACAAGAACATCAGTTTGGCATACTCAAAATGAGTTCATCCAAATCACGCTGTGGAATGGCCGCCCATGTTCGTTGCAACAACAAAAAAAGGTCTTCTTGCGACTGGATACCCTCCATATTCGGCAGAGCTCTTCTCTGTAGCATATCCCATGCATGCTCAATCGGGTTCAAGTCTGGCGACTGAGCAGGCCAGGGCAGGACATTGATTTCAGTTAATGCATGATAATGCATGAAATAAGGGTAGAAAATAAGGGTAATGAAATAAGGGACCGATTTGCACTTGTAGAAGAACGATGATATCTGATACAATCGTCTCAGCATAAATTTGAGCGTTAAGGTTGCCTCTGATCCGAATCAAATCAGTTCTTCCGCCGATCCAAATACCCGCCCATACCATGATGGTTCCACCACTATAAGGATGGACTTCCTGGCAGGATTTTAATCGCTGTTGGCGTCCAGGGGTTCTCCAGTGTCGTATACGTCTTGTATCCGGTCTCATACCAAAACGAGACTCATCAGAAAAGCACACGAAACGCCATTGTTCTTCTGCCCAATTTCTGTGTTCAAGAGCCCATTGATATCGAATCCTACGATTGTGCATTGCTGTAGGTGGTACCCGTAGCGGTCTTCGGGAATGAAGGTTCACTTCATGCAAGCGGTTTCTGACTGTTTGGTCGCTAATTAAGTTCCCTGAAGAGTGATGAAGCCACACGGCTAACATCATGGCGGTTATTGTTGGAGCTCTTAGAGGTGTGATTTGAATGTATCGGTCTTGTCTCCGTGTGGTGCAGCGATACCGTCCTCCATGGCGCTCAGCCACGGTACCAGTGCTTCGGTAACGTGTCCAAAGTCGACTGATAACACTCTGACTTGTATTCAGAGCTAAAGCCACAGTACGAACGAACGTACAAAAATAAAATAAAAATAAAAAAAGTACGTTGCCGGGAACCAGCTTCTATCATTCCCACGGCTCTGAGCATTTCTTCCCTGCTTAAGTGACGTCCCCGCTCCATAATAACGTTGGTTTTAATCAGTAGTAGGGAAACAGTAGCACTAATAATGTCTTCAACGCGTTGTAAGTTTTTATAGGGAAAATATTGACAGCTGTATTTCATCTTTTACTCGAATTTGATTGACAGTTCCTGTTTCAAATTATGAAATGCACCAAAAAGGATCCATATAAATTTATAAAATCATAAATTTATTACAAAGCCACATCTCAATCTCAAGAAATTCGCATAAAAATGCTTGATCCCTAGACACTTTTGATGTGTGTATATAGTGCCACCAACTTATCTGAAGAATGGAAATGCTGACGGTACAAGTCAGTGTGCCCATTATTGATATCTATTCTAAATTTTTCGAAAACAATTTTAGAAGGCCTATTTATTTATTTTTGAAATATTAACTATTAAGTAACGATAACGACGATATTAAAAAACATTTCATATTTGATTTATAAACAACCTCGTTTTCTAGTCAGATACCAACACCAAACACTGGCTGTAGTCAAAATAATATGTAAAATATTGTCATGTTAGTCCATTTTTATGTTCTACATAATAGTTATATTTATCGCCGATATTATAGCAAGGAGGCGTACAATAAAATAGCACATTTCAATTCTAACGTATGAGTGGTAGATAATGCCATTCGGCGTTAATTCCATTTCTGGTTGTGCAATATTTTTTTAATATATACTTGATTAAAAATTTTTCATCGTGTAGTATTAAAAGATCTTGGCGCCATTCTGTCATTCTTTAAATACGTTAGTGCCCAACTAGCACAAAACCGTTGCTTAAGAGCTTTGGACCCAATCCGATTATTACCAAAGGCGCCAAGCGCTATGCGCCAAAGCGTGCACTGCAGACCTAATGCAGCCGCTTTGCAGCCAAAGGTGCACAACTTTTTGCAACCTGCAGTTCCATTAGAACTTCGAACTAGTGGCATAAAAGCGCTCCATGAGCTACAACGAATAATTACTATCACACTCAAGCTCTTGTGGAGCTTATTGAATGAATGACAGGTTTGTGTGCACGGATTAGATCACTGATCATTCACCTTGTCGCTCATTTATTAAATCTTACAGCTGTTATTCGTCAGACATTACAGAATGTAAACAAATAATTTAGTAGAGTGAAGTAAGTATTTTTGAGCTATTTTTTGTATTATATGCAAGTGGCTAAAAACGCAGATCAGTTTATCGTGCAAATAGTTGATATTATTAGAGTATTTTTACGCGCCTCAATAATTATCTCATAATATCCTTAAATATGTGAAATTCCATTATACAAATAATATTATGTCACATACCTACACGATATAAAAATTACATACTTGACTACATTTGTATTTTGTAAGTTTCTGGTTCTATATTTAGTGATATTTTACTACAAATTGTGATAAAAACCTATAAAATTCTCAAATACTGATATACATATTGTCCTGTAAATATGGCGTTTATGAGAAGCAGCTTTGAGTTGCAAATTTAACCTCAATACTTCCTCTCTGCGCGTCAAAGCGTTAAGTTTCACTCTTCTGAAGGTCCAAATAATAACTGAACCAATAATGCAGTTCAAGCCTTTACAATAACTTTCATTTCATACTTACTGCAAGTCAATACCTGCAGTTCCATAACCACATTAATGGTTACTTGATTATAGATCCGTAAAACTCGTTGGAAAACCTAAAGTACGATCGATTGCAGGATCGTTTGCAGCTGCTTCTATAGTTTTCGCCCTTTGAATTGTTTAACTATGTCTTACCATGTTTTCAGAATGAGTATAGGCATTGTCCATTACGCTTCGTCTGCTTCTATTGTAAAGCCTTAATGTCACTATTAGTTACACAGTTGATCAAATTGCTACTTAAATCTGCGCAAAAGTGCAAATATCTTCTGCAATGAAACTTTCAGTGGCAGAACACTGATAAATATATATTTTTTACAGTTCCGTTAAAAAGTCTGCAATTACAGTCTTTATGCAGTTGTGAAGCGTACAGCAGCGGCACTAGAAGCTTTTTAGCAGCTATAAGCTGTAACATACATGTTTGAACTCTCTTTTAAAGCTAGAGCGGTAAATGGGTTTTAAAATGAACTCTTGTAAAGCTTAGAGTGGCATTTGGTTCAGCTTCTGCTACCTTTAGTGATATTTATAGCTATGGGCAGTAACGGAAGCAATAGTAGAACTTAAAATCACTTTCTGAACCCTAAAGCGCTACTGTACAGCTGCGAGTTGCAAAATAGGCTGCTATTTCCACTAGTGTGCTAGTTGGGTGCCGCTGTACTATTTGGAGGTTAATGTTCATATTTTATCAATTTATTATAGTTTAGCCATTTAGAGAAGCTGTTTTCACGTTTTCAATTTTGACACAAAGCATATGGAAAGAATGGATTTCAAACTACCCTAATTTGTCAGTTTTCCTAGATTATTTTTGCCTAAATTGAATACGTTAAAGGCATTCTCTGAGTGGTATACTTGAAAGCTACCAATTAGGTTACTTTATCTCGTAAGATATATCAGACTAAACTGTTGTTAATCGTTGGAAATCAATCAGATTTACTTACAATTTTATTTAATGGTCTCATTTACAAATTCTATACATATTACAATATTTGATAAAGATTTTATGCCAAATGGATGTTAGTAAATTGATAAATATTAGTTCATAAGATTTCTATCTTAATGTTATATTGGCGAAAAAAAATTAAATGTTAAGTAGAAAAAAATATATAATATTAATGCATAGATAATAAAAATATATGTATGTAGATGCTTTAAATGTGAAATAAAATTTAAAAATCCAAATTTACGTATTTTTCTGATGAAATTGATAGCTTTCTTACCTATTTAATCATTTTAAACAAGATGTCCCAGATGCAGTCGTCAACATGACGGTTTATTATTACGGGGATTGATTACACTTAGGCCCGGTTGCGTGCTCACCAGTGTATGGTGGGCTCACTGAACTACTATTACTAGTGTATGGAACTGACACCACGAACAAATTTCGTGCTGCATGAATTGACGATATGATTGAAAAATCGTATCACATATTCAATAAATCGCCCACAATTGAAATGTAACAACACTATTGCACAACGCTTGCAACATAAAGAAATAATAAGTTCGATCGAAGCTGTCATTCTGGTCAATCTAATTAAAAATCAGAGTATAGTAATCAACTCACTGGATGTACTATTGTACCCTTAACACTTTATAGAGAAGCGTAATTTAGTAGTTTATCGCACGTGACTGACATAATTTATAGGATTGGACTGTAGACTAAACTTATTCATTAAATTAATAGGCTTTAAAATAAATAACACGTTATTTTATCCAGGTGAAGTCGAGATAGATGCCTCATTTTAAAAACCTTACTTCCCAAGCTGGCCCTGACTGTACAATAACACAAAATAGTATAAAATAATGTTCAGATATATTTTTATGTGTTTACATATAAAAATAATAATGCACAAGATGTGGAAATCTGAAAGCACTATCTAGCACATCAACATGGTCTAAAATTCCATTATCTTTCTTTTAAGACCTACACATTAAAATAAACCTCGGTTAATAGCCTATTTAATCTGATAATATTTTTTTAGATAAAGTTAAAAAAGATAACTTAGAAGAAGAGGAAAAAATCAGTCAACATTTCGAACTGAACTTTATTATTAAAACATCAGAACCTAAACAAAGCAACTATTTTTGTTTAAACTGTCGGAAACTTCAAATTAATAAACTATGAATCCACCTTAGACTCTCCTGATACATCTGCAGCGGTTCTGCATACTCAAAACAAGGGTGTTCATAATTATCCTGTTTGGATATTGTCCTGTGTATCCAAGATTTAGACTGGCCTGCCCCTGAAGTCAGGGGGACTTAAATCCTTTTGAGCATGCCTGGGTATGCTTCAGAGAAAAGAGCTCTTAGAAATTTGCCTGATGATATTGTGCATGAAAACCAGCTTTTCTTGCATCTTAGCAGGAATTGGGACAGTATTTCACAACTGGATATTGACACGTTCTTTTGAGTATGCAGAACCGCTGTAGATGTGTCAAGAGAGTCTAAGGTGGATCCATGGATTATTAATTTTAAGTTTTCAACAGTTAAAACAAATTATATTTCATTTCTTTACGTTTAGTTGTTTCAAAAATAGATTCAAATTTCGTCAGAGTTTTTCCTCTTCATCTAAGTTTTTTTTTTTTAAATTTAACTCTATCCTAAAGATTATTATCAGATTTGATGGGCTATAAATATAAACAAGGTTTATTTTAATATGTTAACAGTCTTAGCAGAAAGCTAATAGAATTTTGGTTATTGTTAACCATGTTGATGCGGGTAGGTATATGCGGCGCATCATCATTTGATTAGGATTATAAAACTGAGAAACCTAAACAATCACTGACTCAAAAAAAATGATTTCTCCGAAATAGAAGCCAAATGCTACTGAAATTATATATTTTTACAATACTCACATCTCAAGAAATACTGGACTGATTTTGATGAAACTGACACAATACACTAAGTTAAAATATACCATATATATCATCTCGCTATGACTTTTCGTTTTCGAGAAATCAGTGGACACACATACAATTGTGAATTTTTGCACTCTTATTTGGAGACCCTTAGGTTATACTCAAATTTTATCCTAATCTTACGATGTCACTTAAATGTAGGTGGAATTCAAATGAAATCAGTAAAAAATAATATCTTTAATGTACTATATTTTATTATATTTTTTACCAGTTTGTAAAAAATAATGACCTCCAAGATTTTGCATTTTATTTTAGATGATATTATTAATAATTAACGTTGACATTAGAGGACCGATTTTACCAACGTGAGATAAAATTTATCCGACTAAATAAGTGTAAAACGACCGATTTTATAATGACATTTGCAGGCCTAAGAGTATTAAATAAAAGCAATATAAAAAAAAGTAAAAACCGACTTCAAAACCAAAATGCACTAAAAAGTCTTAAATAAACTCTTCACCATTGAAAGGAAAGGAATCCGTTTTAGGCAAACAATTTCTTTTTGGAGTCGGTGCTGTGATAGTTGATGCTTGATAGTCAAAGTGATGGCACCGACTCCAAAAAGAAATTGTTTGCCTAAAACGGATTCCTTTCCTTTCAATGGTGAAGAGTTTATTTAAGACTTTTTAGTGCATTTTGGTTTTGAAGTCGGTTTTTACTTTTTTTAAAAGTTTATTTTATTTCTTCATTTTTAGTGATTACATAAGAAGGGGGGGGGGGGAAGTTGCACCTTATGATTCAATTTTTTAAGAAGCTACAAATTACCTATCATAAGTTTCGTCATTACAATAACTGAACTCCTAAGCGTTAAGGAGTTCCACCATCAGCTCAGCCCCACAAGATGTTGACTATCAGACGTAACAACAAGTCAACATTAAGATTCTAGTAAAGAAATACTATACGTGCCTTTAAAATTTGAGGGTTTCCCTCGATTACACCAAGATCCCATCATCAGATCCCAAAATGGAAAAAATGGGACCAACTAGAAAGTACACCCTCTAAGTAGGCGAAAAAAATTTTCGATTCGGTCGACAAACGACTGAGATATGTGGTAACATACATACAAAAAAAAAAATGATAAAAAAAAAACATACAGTCGAATTGATAACCTCCTCCTTTTTTGAAGTCGGTTAAAAATGCTTTTCAACATTAGACCCATGTTTGAGACAGGCTTCTAGAGAGATCCAGCATATGTAGGCTGATAAGTAATCGTAGATGACGCTGATATATCCAGGTTACCTCGTAGTTGGCGCAATATTTTTCTTGAAAAATAAAGGCTCAGACCGCCAGAATATCACATTTCCTGACACTCTGGATCTCAACTTTCAGAGGGTTTCAGGGCGCAGTTTCTTATAACATGTGATGTGACGCGTAGGTGACGGCCATCCAAGAAAGTTTCGTCCATTTTATACTTTTCGAGAAATCTTGATAAACGTGTGGCTCAGACAGCTTGATATCTGATCGTCTGAGCCAACTTGTTTTTATGCATTTTTCACAAAATATTACGTTTCGGACATTTGTTATGAGGACTTACTGATGTGACATCGTACGTGGCAGCTCTCAAACAGATTAGAAACTTTCGTGACGCACGCATTTAGGAGAAATCGAGAAAAAGCTGCTGGCTCAAACAACCAGCTACGCAGTTCTACCACTTCCGGATATACTACGAAGCTTAAAACTCATCTAATCTGAAGTGTCGCGGAATTTAAGTGCGAAAAATCGTAAGTGACAGCTCTATATGCCACCAGTCAAAAGTTATCAGCATTCCAATTGATTTTCTTACATTGACGCTTTTGGGTGACCACTTTACACACTTTTTATGCCAATGAAAAGACAATATAGCAGAAATAATTAAGCCACCGCCACGCCACCATTTCAAGACAAATGCTTTCGCCTCCTATCTAAATATGTAACAAAAGAACTTTTGTATGGAACAGCTTTTTTTCTTGATTCCATTATTGCCCCCATATTAAAGTTGTTCATAGTCTTCACAGAAAATTTTATCACTGAATTAAATTTCAGCCTAAATATTTTTTCATCCTGTAACTCGTCCTCAGTAAATATTAAACTTTTCAGCGTTTGTAATGAGGAAAATTTTTTAGAACAACTAGTTAAATAAGGAAATTCTATCAACTTTGAGGAATATCGTTTAATATTGAAGTTGAAATCACTCTCAATTCGACATAAAAAAGCGTCAGACGAAATAGTTGACTATAGTGACATTAAGACAGAAGGTAGCTGTAAGTTTTTATTTTGACATAACCGTTCTCTGCTCAAAAAATAATATAGGTATTGGATACCTATACTAACGGTTTGTTATTTATTAACTGAAAAACTCTGGCACACTTTCGAAATTAAAATGGTTATTGTTAGGTACAATAAAAAACATATTTCGCTCACATTTAAAACTATACCTTAATAATAATAGTCCCCCTAGCCGATTTCGACTACGGTGGCCAGTCACAGTGACTAACCGGCTGCGCGGGACATATTATAGTGCACAAGTGTGTGCGCAAACACAGGTGCACTCTCTATTCCTTTCACTCTCATAGCCCGATGGGACAGCAATCTGACACGACCGGAGAGAGTTCAGGCGCAGGACCAACGGCTTTACGGCTTTTCCGAGGCACGGGGGTAAAACTATACATTACTGTACCTATATCATGAGTTTACGACGGTTTTATTTGCTAGCGACGACGTAAAAAAAGTCTATGGAAAATTGCACACACTTGTAGAACCAAAATTTTCCATACACTTTTTTTTACGTCGTCGCTAGCGAGTAAAACCGCCGTAAACTCATGGTAATGGAACTGAATTAGGGGTTTACTTACTTTCAAACTTCCGGCCAATATCGATTCTGCCAGTCTTGAGTAAAACATATGAAAAGATTATATTAAATCAAATTTTAGCACACTTTTCATCGAACAAGTTTATACATAACAAACAATTCTGTTTTACTAAAGGTAGAAGTACCACGGATGTAGGAGTTGCTCTTTTAAAACATGTATTTGATGTCTATGATAATAGGCATGATACTTGCCCAAGGGTTCTATATTGAGATCTCTTTTATACATAAATGTCATTTTTTAGGGAATCTATGTGATATAGTTTTGTTCGCAGAAGATACTTCACTTATATTTAATATTCCAAGAGGTGAAGGAAATTTTGACGATGTAAATAATACTGTTTCACAAGTATCACATTGGTTTACTGTTAACAAACTCATTCTGAATGGAAGTAAAACTAAATGTGTTAAGTTTACGATGCCTAATGTCCGACAGGCATCAACTCAAGTTAAGATAAAAGACAAACCGCTTGATAATATTGACTCCACAACATTCTTGGGAATCACTTCAGACTCCAAACTACGATAGGGTCAATGGGGAAGCTAAGCTCAGCTCAGCTGCTTTTGTCAGCTAATGTAGAAACAGCTAGGTTAGTTAATTTATTTCCGTACTTTGTACGGCGTTTTACTGTGAGGTGCGGCTGCTGATATAAAATCATTTTTTATTACAAAAAAGAGCCGTGCGAGCTATTTATAATCTAAAACCTAAAGATTCCTTACGAGAGGTGTTTAATGAAATTAGAATATTAACTGTAGCCTCTCAATATATTTATGACAATGTAATGTATCTATGAAAAATGTACATTCATTCACAAAAAAAGTGACGTACACAAATATAGTACTAGGAATAAGAATAAGCTTGCTATTCCACAATTTAGGCTTTGAAAGGTTAGTAATTCTTTCATGGGGAAAGGGTTATTTTTTTTTCAATAAACTACCAGAACACGTTGTAAACTTACCGGTTAATAATTTTAAAACTGTCATTAAAGAAACCCTTATGACGAAAGGGTATTATAAAGTAGATGATTATTTAAATATTATAATGTTTAGACTTGCATGATCACTACAAGCAAAGCGTTGAAAAGCGTTTGAAAAGAGGCTTTGACAATAGTGACGGAGTTTGTTGCGCAGCTTCGTCTCAGCTCTAGCCTAAAATTGTCCCGAAGCTGTGGTACGGTTTATATTGATACGTGCAAATGTTTCTGGACCCATTTGCATAAATAAATGACTTTTATGACTTTTCATTTAGTCAAAATACCTCAATATTTTGTTAAAAGAAAAACAACTATAGTGTTTGTATGAAAGACATTTGCGGTTGTTGAAAATTTGCCATATCTCAAAAAAAAGTAAGAGTTCAATCTCGTTTCAACTAATATTTGTTGAAAGTATGTATTTGTAAAAATCCATATGATGTTTCTTTTTTTCAAAATTTTCTGCTGCAAATAATTGAATCAAATTGAATACTGGGTGTCTTGAATAAAACATGCAACTATTTGGAAACGAAAATTTAATCCATGTTATAACATTCAATCTTTCTATGCTTTATGTATATGTACCTACATTATATATCACACCTACGCAATTACGTAATAATTATGGTTGTAACCTAACATAACTAACATACATTCAAAAGTTACTCTCAGTTCCTACGAAATTTTATCACATCTAGTTTTCGCTACCTACAAAAACAGTATGCATAATATCCATAGATTTACTTTATGAATTAATTTAAAAAATAACATTATTTTGTAAGTTCAAGAAGTGAAACTTACAGATAATTTAGTAAAATATATATGTTTAAATTTAATTTTCATTTTGAAAACTATGAAATAAACAGAGTAAAATATTTACAATACTTTATGGAAGTGATTGAAGGTTCTCAAAGTATCGAAATTTCGACCGAAGTATCGGTCGTACTTACCGAGAAGCCTAATGATAGTTTCACACTCAATACTTATCGATGGTATGAAAACTCGACATCGAACGTGGAACGATATCAATAGTGTCGATACTATTGCTGCTGCATATTGCAAAAACAATCGATATTATCGATAGTATTGATAGACCTTTGCGATACTATCAAAATCGATAGCTCAGTATGATACAAGAGTATCATATACCGCAATACTACCGATAGTAATGAAGATGACAATCAAAATAACTATCAATATTCTTGCGCTACCGAACGACAAGTTCAGCAACGCTAATTACCACCAGAACAGAACGTTTGAAAATCTTTTATAAATAAAAAAAAGGATAGAAAAAAAATTATATTGCATGATGTAATGTGATACACACAGCCCGTACCACTGCAGCTTCATCAAATTAAAAATAAAATCACAATGTCATCATTCAATATTGAAGGTATACTTTCTAATTGGTCGCATATTTTAGTGGAAAGTGATTTTAACCTTAGTACCAAACACCACCACCACCGTGGTGTTTGGTATTTTTTGTAATGATGAAGATATCGTTTATCGTCAAGCCGCCAGCAATGACGCCGGGCTGTGTTAATCCATCAGTCGCAGGGCTTTTGAAATATCTAATTAATAACATTGTGTCGTGCCAGTAGGACGTTTTTCACTGTGACGCCCTGCAAAACGTGCATCTCTGTTTTTCAACCACCAACCAGTTTATTAACGATAAAGTTATTCCTATTTAAGAGACAAGTGGCTAAGGACCCTGTCAGTCTCTCGGGCATGCCTGCCTATTTTTACCTATACTCTGCGCCTCTTCGCAGCGGCTTCTTTATGTAACTGATCTTCCTGAAACAAAAACGTGCAAATTATAGTCAGTTAATCATAAAAAAAATGTTTTCTAGGACTAAATACAATGACCTTTTGATCACAGGACAGATAGACAGATAACCTTGAAAAGATCGCAGGATGATACTGGATGCAGACCGCGCTTGCAACCGGTCGCAATTGAAATCTATGGGGGGAGGAGGATTACGTTCATGATCAACTTTGTGTTTCATAAAAAAGATCATTTATAATTTAGTGAATGAATGGGTCATTTGTCAAGAAACTGTATTGTAAGCAAATCGCTGTGCGCGCTTTGTGCGTAGACAGTAGTAAATAGCACATAGTTGTATTTACACATTACGAGTACTTTATCCGTCCAATCCTTCTGATGGATCCGTATAGTAATTCCTGACAGATGATGATTATCATGCCGCGGCACTGAGTTTCAGCGGTGTTGGTTGGGTGTACACACAGACAAAGGAAGAAAAAAAAGTAGTATAAAAAAATCTATTAATAAGGTACTCTGAGGTATTTTCTGCTAGGTTTTGTACATAATTTTAGATATTTGTTCTAGTTTTACGAACCTCTAATACTGTCTACCGCTGCAGCAGCCACTACCGGCCCTGCTTCTAGCCTTGTGCTACTAATAGATCTCCTAGGTCCATCTCGTACCTCACCGAATACCACGTACCTCTATTCATAAATACGAATGTTGTAGCAAGTCCCGAATATACTTGAGACATTAGGTGTGTTCCATTTTCAAAATTTCCCTCCACATTTTTTGCGAGGCAATCTGACTTCCAGTTTCGAGCGACTAAAAAAATAATCCGTGCCAGGAACATTTTAGACCTATGATTTGTTAAGATTTTAAGTGTCGCCTGAAACTGGAAGAATCGATCAATAGACTTAAAATGGCATTTATGGATGAAGGCCCCTCCTAAGCCACCGTGCATCGTTGGTATAACGAATTCAAGCGCGGCCGACCAACTTTGGAGGATGAAGAACGAAGCGGTCGCCCCTTGACGGCTATTACGGAAGAAAACGTGCTAGCAGTAAAAGGCAACTTACATTTTGGGAGATTCAGTAAATATTGAAGATTTGATAGGGAAGCGTTCACGAAACTCTACATGGGCCTCTGCGCGTGAGGAGTATAGTATCACGCTGGGTGCCGCACTACCTCACCGACGCTCAGAAGCAGGCCCGTGTGGAATGGTGCTGTGATATGCTGAACAAGTTTGAAGCAGGCTCGTCTCGGCGTGTTTACGAAATTATTACAGGTTATGAGTCCTGGATTTATCAATACGATTGAGAAACCAAGCGTGTATCGACAGTTTGGGTGTTGCAAATTGAACCAACGCCTACCAAAGTGAAGCAATCTCGGAGCGGGGGAAGATTTGGATCGCTAGCTTTTTTATTTGACTGGCCACTTGGGGTCGCTTCCCTTACGAGGTCAAAGAAGCAACAACGCCGAATTGTATACTACCAAACATACCAGAAGTTTTCTCTATTGTGAACAACAAGTGACTAAACACTGGGCTCTGCGGACTACGCTCCACCACGACAATGCGCCTGCACACACCGCGCCAAAACGAGGGACTGCCTAGACAGGACGCCAGTCAAACTCCTGACTCCTTACAACCCTGATCTAGAACCATGTGACTTCTTTTTGTTTCCAAAAATATAAAATCTTCTCAAAGGGATACGATTTCCGTCGCCGGAAGATGCGCTGGCTGCGTTCAAGCAGGCTGTAAACGAAGTGTCTGCGGCGAACTAGACAAAGTGTTTTGAAAACTGGGTCAGACGCATTAATCTTTGTTTTGAGGCTGGAGTGGAGTACTTTGAAAAGATTTAATAAAAATATATGTACCTGTAGCACTATTTTTTCAGTAGAGTACAACTTACTGATTAACATTAAGTACCTCTATTCACGACCACCGCTGCTGCAGCCGGTCTCTCTCCTGCATGAGCAGTTCCGTCTCCTGTTTCAGTCGCTCGGTGGCCTGGTGCAGCCAATCTCGATCTTGCTTCACGCCCTCACGCTCGGTTTTTAGCTTCGTGAGAGCGAACACCATGTCTGAAATCAGAATTAAGGATTTTAAAGTCCGTGTCAGATTTGTAGGTGCACAAAAGTTTGTCAATCTCTAATAACATTTACAAATACTAAAAACTTCTGGCATTTGGTATAGCAAAAAAATATATAATTTATTTTAAGATCTTATTTACAGTGCCAGACAAATATTCAGGTTTATATCATTATTACCCAAGACCTAAAAAACCGAGGTAAAGAAATTCTTTCATAAAACCATTAAGCCGTAAGCTTGCCAACTTGTCATGAAGATACTGAATACGTCTAGGTATCAATAAAGCAAAACAACATAAACACGATTATCTCATAGACCGAACGTCTTACTCAATACGACTATATTCCAAAGACTAGTATCTAACAAAAGAGCTTGATTATAATAGAATATGTTGTCTATCATGAAATTACTCTCTTCCAAAGACTTTTTTTGGCGAGGTAGGGCTCTTATAAAACGGGAATTTCAGCTACTTCATTATCATCATTATTATCAGCCAAAGGATGTCCCCTGCTGGACAAAGGCCTCCCCTTACGGATTTTCACAGCGACTGATCACAAGCTGTCTGTATCCAGTAACTTGATCCTTCGCTTCAGGAAAACGATAGCAAGGTTATTCAAGAATACATTGTTAAAGGTTAACCTAGTAAAGTACCTGAGTATAAAGTGACTGATGAGGGCTATTACATCCCACATCACGCCGTAGTTGAACGATAAACCTGGATGCGTTTTTGAGCTGACAAACCCACGCCATGCGTTGTAATTGAAGTTATCAGTAATTTTCGGCTACAGGATGAAAATATTTTCATAGTAATCTGCTGGCACTTACGATCTAACTCAAAAAAGTGTGCTTCGTGTAGCAGCAAGTCGATATGAGGGAAGTCTGCCGGCAGCAGCAGCTTCTTGTTCCTGAGGAAATTCAGGATGTGCCGGAACATGTCTCCGTCTCGGTCGATGAAGTAGTGCTGTTTCAACGTGTCCAGCACTATGGGGATGGTGCCGTTGAACATCTTGCCTAGACGAGAGTCGGGGTATCTGGAATTTTAAGAAAGGCATTGGTCATGAATTTGAATTTTGAGAGGAGGATTAAGATTTGACCAAGCAAAATAGCACAAATCGTGTCTAGTGCGCTTGAAAATATGATTATTGGTGTAGGTAGATCTTCAAAATACAGGGTGCAATTTTAATCAGTAACCAAATTATGTGTAAAGACTCCCCTAGTGAATATGAACAACTTTCAACTTTTATTATGGGAGCAAATAGTGAAATCTAAAAAAAACCGCTGTTCCATGCATGCGGAACTGCGCTGAGGATACCGCCACTGTGCGGTTGTGTTTCTCAAAGCTCCGTACAAAATTCTCTTTATAAAATATAAACAGTGCGATTTACAAGTTACTATATAGATAAGTGTGAAGTTAACATCCTGAACTACCAAACAGTGACTAAACATATGTATAAACAATGGATTTAGTAGTAATTAAAGTGATTTAACTTTCAACATAAATTCGTCAAAGTGTGTATGAGAAAAAGTGTCAGTGACGGTAAATGTGAATCAGTGGTTATTGGGACTCACTAATAAAACTCAATACACCACACTTCTTACCAGTCAAAAAAGTTACCACCAAACGGAAGCGCTAATTCGTTACTTTGCGCAGCGAACCCGTAGCGCACTCAGTCAGCGTTCGCGGATAGTGCGCACATATCTCAGATTTAGAGGTTCGGATCCTCAGAGTGTCAGAATTTAAAGTCTCCCTTATTTATTTTTGCACATTTTATTAAAAAATATTTTGAATGTCTTCAAAAATGGATGGAAAAATGAACAAAAATATTAAATGTAATCAAAAGCCTGTTCGATGTGAAAAATGCAAAGCTACAAGGGAAGCGCGGGACACAATATTATGCTCGCTTTGTAAAAAGAGATTTGACTTCGACTGCATAGGTTTTTCTGAAAAATTATATAGATTGATGGAGCCAGAAAAAAGGTCTGTTTGGAAATGTAGTATCTGTTTAGAAGGAAAAAACCTGAACCAAAAAAGAAACAAAATAAGCACATCTCCTTACACAGAGATGAAAAACATTACTCATAGACGAAAGGTGATTCCTGCAGCTAAATTATCAATCTCATCTTCTCCTTAAATTGAATTACCAGCGCCAGCACAAAATTCTTTTTCCATTCTTGAGTCATGCAATAGCACTGAAGAAGAATTTGAAGAACCTGATGATACCGACATAGATTTACATTCAAAAAGTGAAGACTATTCTACCATTAAAATGTGTGAAATGCAAGATATGAAAGAAGAAATAAATTCCCTTAAAACTAATCTATTGTGCACACAAAATTAACTTGAAAATACTATAATTGAAAATAATGAACACAAGAGAGAAATCATTAAACTAAAGAAAGAAATTGATACTCTAAAAAGTCTTTGCCAATCTCCATTAGGGAAAATTACTAGCGATATGAAAACACATATCTCACTTACTCCTTCTAGAACTCGTAGATGCGAGACACTGTCTTTTTCTTCTCCTCTATCGTCACCAAGATATGATAAAGAACCAAGCGAACTAATTATTGCCCTACAAAACAAAATTAAAGATTCACAGAAGCAACTCTTGCTTGCGAAGAACGAAATTAACACACTGAATGATCAAATAAAGGAGCTAAAAATCAAGCTTAATCAGAAAGAAAACTTACTGTCAATGCCTCTGACATCTCAAGAAACCGTTAATTACAATGGAGGAAAGGGCGAACATAAAACACCGAAGATCTTTATTATTGGAACGCAACAGTGCATCGGACTTGCATCTGAATTGACGAATTCGAGAATGAATAGCAGATATGAAAAATATATAGTATCAGCATTTGTCAAGCCTTTTGCCACCACAGAAGAAGTTCTCAAGCTTTGTACTAACTTAGATGTAGATAAACAGGATAAAGTAGTTTTATGTGTGGGAGAAAATGATGATGATCCAATGTCTGCCATACTAGAACTATTTGTCGCATTGAAAATACTAAAGGACTCAACTGTTATTGTAATGAAAGTAACTTCTAGTAAACATATTAATAATACATTGTTAAACATGCAACTAAAGCTAACATGTAAAAAAATTAAAAATTGCCATTTTCTTGAACCTAGAAACTATTATCGTAGTTATTTGAAAAACGCTTGTTACAGAATTAATATCCTAATAGACTCAATGTATTACGAAAGGAAATTTCTTAACTATTCCTCAATTAAAAGACATATCTACCACAATACTAAAACAAATGAAAAAAAATTAAATAAACTACAACACAACTCGACCTGTCATAAAAGCTCATACAAGCAGACTTCAATCGTTGACTATTTCCATCCATCTAAACCAAATGAAAAGCGAATGGGTAACAGTCTTTTTCGTTCCATGTGACAAGAAATCACTGCCTCATCATGGTAGAGACGGGAGTGGAAAATGCTTTAGAGTATTTCATCAAAATATAGCAGGCCTCCTTTCAAAAAAAGACTTACTAGAAGTAGCGATGTCTGAATTAAAAGACTGTGGCAAGGAACCTAATGTAATGTGCTTCTCAGAGTCGTTCGTAAAAAAAGGCGATGAGAAAAACGTCTCCTTTTATAATTACAAACTAGCAGCAAACTATTCCAGAAATCGTAAACGAGGAGGCACATGTATTTTAGTACGAAAAGGTATAGTAAGCAAGGAAATAAAGTCTTTTGATAAATATCTAAAACCGGGAATATTTGAGTGCTGCGGTGCAAGCATACCTCACCATAAACTGATAGTTATTTGCGTATATACCTCACATAAACAATTTGCTCATTCATTTTTGACCAGGCTAGAAGCTGTAACACATGAATTGAAAAAGAAGTATATGAGTCATAAAATTATAATAGCTGGGGATTTTAACATTAATACACTGATAGACTCTAAAGCATCGCAACATTTAAAAGATGTGATCCCCCAGGAAAAGATAATCAGTATCTGGCAACCTTAGGAACAGATGATATATTTTTTCTCGATTTCAATTTGACACCATAGTAAAAGACACAAAATTGGGTTACTGATTAAAATTTCTACCTGCAGTTTGATCGTAAAGCTTATACACACATCAAAAATAGATTTTGTTCACTAGTATGATTTTTTTTTTTTTAAATGTAACTATAAGAAGAAAAACTTATGTATTTTACCTAAAATATGAAAACTCTGTTATACCATTATAACAATAATAATATGTAGTGATATAATTAACCATAACAAAAAAAAATGAATGAAATGTTTTAAAAGTGATCGCTACCTAGGTAAGTGGAAGTCTTGAACATGGTTGTATATATTTATACATATTTTCACAAAATGTATACCTGCTGTACCTACAAATGAATTCAATTGTCGCACTGTTCATTGTCACAATGGTTCTACGGTTTGTTTTATCAGATAAAATAAAAACTCAGAGAGTAGGCATCGATTTTCAAAAAATCGATGCATCAATTTTATGGCCGCGAAAACTTACTTGCGTTATTCCTTCGCGTACCACTCACAAGTTATTTATTTTTCCCTCGAGTGAGTTGATTAAAAGAGCTGGGTAGGGCGGCGGGCGGCGGCGCATCCTAGCCTCGGGCGCCGCCGCCGGCCCGCCGCTCCATCGAGAAATAACACGCCGAACGGCACAGATAAAACAAGCTTATTTACTATACCACCTACCACAAACACACCGTTACATAACGACGTATGAAAGTACTTACCCTTGTTGTATATGCATGATCGTAATTTAACCTCAATACCTCCAATTTTAAAAGTGTAAAAGATAGTCTTCTCAAAAACGGGGCGAATATGATGATCTTAGGCTTCCAAGATCGTGGGCAAGTATTTTTTTCTGTTCTTTATAAAGAACACCTGAGTTACATAAGAAAAGACATATTATTATAGTTTTATCAAGTAGCTTACAAGTTATCACTTTAAAAAAAACTAATCCGAATAAGTAAAAACTTTACTTCTCTGTGTACCTAAAACTCATATTAACGTATTTATAATTACATTTAAATTTAAAATACATATTTATATAAGGTAATTAATATTATCCGAAAACAAATTTTGTTCCTATTTTGTACACATGACCTTATGTTTTCGAGGAATAATATTTCCGTAATAACCGGGTGGATGTCTCGGACTCAAAGTTTCATAAAATCAATTCAGTCTTTATATAAGGAATAACTAACAAAAAAAGCTGTACACATCATTCCCATGACATAAACTTGATTCCTATTTACCTATTTCTTTAACTATAAAGTGATATACCTTTTTTATTTTAAAACTTTTTAGTATTATTATTCGGTCACCTCTTTATTTTTAAAAAAGGTAATTTATTCCGCAGCTGATACCTCGCGGGCCCCATTTGAGACCTAAACGTCAACTCGTAATTATCCCCATCAACTTTGTCGTGTAAAAATAAATGCCGCATATTGCGAAGATAATAATCAAGTTAGCATCAGTTAATGAAGGCTCCCTGTGTTACGAGCTACTTCAAATTATAATATAAGTAGTCATGGCTCTTGAATATACTTTCAGAGGTACCGAGGTAGGTAGGTACACACAAGCGTCTTACCCCCTTTATTCATATTAACTCAAACAGTCTAATAAACCTATTTTAACTATTACACTGTTTTGTCACTTTCTGTCAAGTGATGAAAGCGTCAATGAAGAACGATACAAAATAATAAACAGTTTTATTAGACTGTAAGCGTTATTTTGAAAGGGGATTACTTTATTGCAGCAAATTGGTTCTGCGCTATTATCTGGTTTATAATTATTTTTAATTGATTAAATCTGAAAAGTCTGAAAAGTCTGCAGTGATAAGAACATTGGAAATCCGAACTATCTGTATTCTAGAATTTAGTCCAATTATCAAGCTTTTATTCTATCCCCGGGGAACATATAATTTTGATAGAAATACGAACGCCTAACAGTTTGTATATCTTTGGTCGTTGGTCAATCTTTAGTTATAGTTAGTTCCCAGGTGTGATTCGCACTGGCACTTTCAAACAGCTGGGATCCAGGAAACTGGGGTGTTATTGTCGTTTTTAAATGGTGTTGGCCTTTTATCTCTCTCCGGTCATGTTGGACTGCTGTTCCACTTGCGTGAGTGTCTCCTGTGCAAGCTTATCGGGCGTTAAGGCTATTTGAGGGATACCGGCTATGGCCTCACATCAATACTTCGCAGTAAGCGTGTGGACTCGAATGGTCCCTGAGTTACGCGGTAAGAGAATCGAAGGAGGAACTTAAACCCAGTGACCAATAGCTACTTACGCAGTAAGAGTCTCCAGGGAAGAAGTGTAGATGGTGCCACCGACGTCGATGTGGACAGGCGCATTAAACTTGGTAGTGGGGGCCACTCGAGGAATGCCCGCGGGGGTGATGGGGGGCTTCTCGATACCGCTGCCGTCGGGCTGCGGGCTCCCGGGCTTCGTCACTCCGAGCATCGTAAACTGGAAAGTTTAAGGTCACTGCTGTGAAAACGTAAGCGAACATACACGGATGGACACAAAGATGGGGTGGCGGAATACGGTGTGCATCGAAGAAATTTATAGGAAACGAAACCCCAGGAGTACTAGAAAATGATGTTGGGTTTTCCTGTAACCTCACTCAGTTGAAATCGTAGCATAACGTGGCGAATTCGCAACCGCATTAAGACACTATTCTTACATTGGTCGGTTGATTCCTACGTACGATTCTAAGCGTGGTACCAAGTTTTTGGAATAAGGTTGTTTATATTGAATTTGTTTTAAAGTTTAAATATTTAGACGTTTTATGAATGGCAACTTTATTTACTGCAGTAAAGGCTACGTGCTCCTTAGTTTGAATAACCACCCTTAAAAATATCGCCCAATATGATTTTTGTGTACATATTGTATAAAAGAAATTGTACAAAAAATAATTTCAATTCAACTTTGCCTGCAGGCAGTCGGACAAAGCTTTTATAAAGCACCTAATTAAGAAAATGGAAACGTGATTTTAAAATTGTGCGATAAAGGTAAAAATGTAACATATTATAACATTCCATTATATTTTGACCACACTGATATAAAATGAAGTGAATCAATTTAATAGGAATGCGGTGACTTCGAGCCATTAAAGCCTTCGCTAGCGCAACAAGAGCGCATATTCAATAAGGGATCGATTAATATTCAATATTAAACACACAATTATAACCTTTCAAGCCGTCCACACTCCCAGGATGCGGGTTCGATTCCCGGTCGGTGTGCCACATTTATTTTAGTATTATTTATTAAATATACATGATATCCGACGACATTCCGTCGGCAAGGCGTAGAAGGTATAATCTGGATCCCGCAGAAAACTTTGGTGCGATCACACGGCAGTTTTTTGCAGGTGTACGGTCGTCCAGTAACTGAGTCCTGTCAACAGTCTATCTGGCTTGCACTTACAGCGCGCTGTTTGTTCCTATCTTTAACAGGGTTGCCAAGGTAACTGTGTTTTGGCATACTGTCTTTGTAGAAGTGGAACTGGTCCAGTTTTATGACAAAGCTGGATCAGCAAAAATCAGGTTTCGGTATTTGCGGGGTACTGCAAACGTGATGTTCGTGTGAATATTACCATTAAAATGCATAATACTAAACGGTATCCTACAGAAAACAATACCTGCAAAATACGGGATGTCGCCGTGGGAATCGGCCCATATTGTTTTCGAACAAAATGTATCAAATACGCAAGATATAAAAATCAATAAACACATATATCGGTGCAATCTGACGGCCTCTCCATTGAGAAAGGAATCACTACCTCATTAGATTGAATTGAATTAATGAACTAAAAAAGTCTCATAAAAACTGCTGGTGGTCAGATGTCGCAGCAATCATAACTTAGCTTCCAGTTACGAGTATTCGGTAGCAGTACATAAAGCCTCGTACAGCGCCGTAACAGCCTGAGGCATACTTATAATGAAACCAGACAGTTACCTACCAGTGGTAGTCAGTACTTTCCAGGGAGACGCGACATCGCTCGCGACACACAAGTATAGAACTGGTAGCAAACACATGTTTTTGGTTCAGCTATATTCGTGGTGTTTAAATATGAGATGACTTCTTTTATACCTACACGTAGTCTTTTCATCTTAAGGAAATTTGCAGTTTCCTCAATAGGAATAATAACTATAACAAACTCAATAACTATAAAAACAATTTTTTATAGTTATTGAGTTTGTTATAGTTATTGAGAAAGAAGTGTGGTTGGGGTGGTTACAGCTACACGTGACACACACTCAGAACATGAGGGTTACCAAACAGATGAAACGAATTGAAAATGGTAGTAAAAATACTGCTTTTCTGCTCCTGCAGATAAAAATGAATATTATAAAGCCATATTACCAGACACTAACGTAAACAAGACACAAGAATTAAGGCTGTGACGTAAAATAATCTTCAAGACTCGACTCCGTGCTGACGTTTGTTGAACGTTGTGGGCACGAATAAGGACGTTTCTACTTCACAAAGGCATAAGTTTACAGTATGAATGGGTAGTAGGTGTGAAACGAGCGAGATAGGTCGCCACTAGGCGGCTGGCACCGAGATGCATTCAAAAGATAAAAATAATTGAAGTCGGACTCTGGCCGGCCTAGAGCGAGAGGCGCTCTACAAGACGTGGGCAGCTTATTTTGTCCCTTCAGATATGCGACATAGGTGCTACACAGTCCGATGTATGGAAAAGAGGTTGGAAAAGGACATGAAGGGCAAAGAAGAGATTCTATGCACGGAATAATTCTATGTGTGGAAACGTAATGTTACATCCTACTGAAACGGATGTAAATTATAACTCCTTTAGACATAAATAGCATGTTTACATAAACACTTCATAAGGGTGCTACGCCTGTTAATGATTTAAGTTATTATAGGACCTATAATGTCTTGAATGTTTGGTTATGAGGATATTTATAAATGGCTTATTTCTTTTTCCTCATAGCATTTCTGTCTAGTAAACTTATTCGATAAAAAACGCTATAGATAAACGATTTTCACCATCGCAGCATAATAATTTTTGTAGCTGTCTAACAATGGCGAGCTAGCATTGAGATACGAGAATTTCGCCCCTCGGGTCTTGTAGCCGGGGGCCTAAGCGAAGCCCTGGGGGTGCCCCAGCCTTCGGAATTGTAATTACGGGCCCCGGGCGCTCACAACATAAACCCAACTCTATTTGACTGGTTCTGTATCGTGAGTGTACATACAGTGTCCCGAAAATAATGGATAAATCTTGTAACTGTCGATAGGCCTCTCATGGTCTATCTAATATCAACTTGACCTTAGTAAATTTATCGAGTTCAAGATTTTTAACTACTTATATTTTTTAAATGCCATCTGCAATTAGTTATTCTTGTGCTATTTTAGCTAGTTTTTATTTCAGTTTTTATTTAGGCTATCAAAATAAAAGAAATAAATTCAACAAAATAGTTCATATGTTAATAAGAAAATATGAAAATGAAGTCAAAAAAATACATTATCTCACATTGTGGTTGGCCTGATAAAAACGTAGGACGTCCATCGTGCCTATCAATTTAAAAAAAAAACTTAATTGTGATTGAGATTTTAAAATGGTATCAAAAGCCTATGTGTTTTGTATCGTTTTTATCCGCCGTCCACTTGAAATTTGACGACGAGCAATGTTTTTTTCGGTGCACCTTGGTCATAATCATACACCTTACACTTCTGTTATGGAGTAAAACGACTGTTAGATGTATCACGCATCTGGTGTTAAGTTGGAAATAGTGTTGCCAAACTGTCGATAGTTGATGTCGGGAACTATTTAGAATATTACTATTGTATTGATAGTATGGCATATGAGAGGTTATCAATGCTGTTTAAGAGATGAATCTTTACACAAAGACTAATCTTGTAATTCACAAGTGATTTCTTAATATCTTTCTTATATCTATGACATAATAACACCTTTCATATTTATCAGTAGTCTTTATTTATTTAGTTATTTAAAGACTTTATTGCACAAATTTAGTGTACAAAGGTGGACTTAATGCTAAAAGCATTCTCTACCAGTCAAACCTTTAGGTCATGCAGAAACACTCTTCAGTCATCAGTTTTTACACAAAATTTGGTCACTGATTAAAATACACAACGGTGGTACTTTTGATTTATATATTGATCCGACCGGGAATCGAACCTGGGAACTCAGAGCGGCGACGCCTTGAAACCAGCGTGCTAAGCCACCAAACCACAGACGATGTCGTTGAGAATAGGATCTAACCTAGATCCTTGGGAATGTAAGCAAAAACTAAACAAAGAGAACGTATTTTTTGGTTCGTACAGCGCCTAAGGTGTGAGGTAAGGCGCCCGTGGCTGCGCCCCGAGGCAGTTGCCCCCCAGAGCCGGCCGGACTACTTATCTCAGTGCCATTGCCTAAGGGGCTGCCCACGGCACATCATACAGGAGACCCTACTCTGAAACTACGTCGACGGAAAATTCCATGGATGAGATAAAAAACCGACCAAGCAAGTGCGAGTCGAACTCGGTCACCGAGAGTTTCGTACAAACGTTATTCTTTGTATATGATGCATCAAAAAACTTACGGTTTCGCAATTTTTCTTTTATCTGTGCTATTGGCGGTCCGCCGCGACTACGTACAGCGTACAGCGCGTTTTGAGTTTGCTTTCTCCCCTCCCGTCGTAGCCTAATTCAAATTCAAATATTTATTTCAGACAAAGTCCATACCACAAAAAAATACAGTTGAGTCAGTAACACAAATATAAAAATTACAAAAAGTAAAAAATAAATAGGTAAGGTTGAGGTAATTAAGGGTTTCTTATATGTGCAGTCGAACCCAATGCTGCATAAACGGGCAGTCCACTCGCCCTACTACAACACGCAGGATACTGCTAATGCTAAGAAAGCCTTCCTCAATAAATAAGCTATTCAACACATAAATATTTTTTATTTCAAAACTGTGATAGCTTATAAGACATTTATTTAAATGAAATGATGTAAAGGGCAACTTTGTTCAAAATAAAATTTGTGTATTTATTTAAATAAGAATCATTACCCGTGTGAATAAACACTTTCGAAAAGAGTGCATTATTTTTTTTGGTTGTAGTCAGGCAACCATATAAGACAGACATATGCTGCCGCGAACTTTATTGTAGCACTGTTAATGCACAATAATCCTGAAATACATGATTTTTGTGTTACTTAAACTGTTTTCGCAGCGTACGCAGCGGAAGTTCTTAAAAGGAATAAGGTAAGGTTGCCACTATTGGACCACTTAACTTTAAAATGACATAACAGCGGAATTGTGATTGATAGGAGCAACATGATTCAGCATTTTAATAAGCCTTATATATAAGAACTTGCATGTGCCATTTGTGATTTTTAGCATTAACCATATACAGAGAAAATAGAAATAAACTGTTTTGCCATGGTTGCTTTCTTTGGACCACTGTTTCTTTAATTGGACCAGTGAGTTTCATTGGACTTAGGAAATTTTGTGCAGTGGTCCATTCAACGGTACCATGAGAAATTAAACAAATAAAAGACAACTATATCAATCAATAATCAATTTTATTATTCTACAATTAGTCAACGCTTTATAAAATAAAATGGCTCGACTAACTTTTTCTCTAAGTCAAGAGTAAGGGCACCTGTCGAACTAATTATTTGTTTTGTGCCTTTTGCTCTTAAATTTTTGTCGTCCAGCCTTCTTTTTAGCGTCGCTTTTGGTACACCATATATCCTACTTGCCTCATCCGGTCCAACTTCTTGTTTACTAAAGCTTGTAGTGCCAATGTCATGCTTTTTTCGTTCCACGCATAGTATTTCCCTTGTTTTGCCATGCTAAAATAAAAATAAAACCATTTCAAATTCTATTTTAAAAGTTGCTATGATTGGACCGGTCCAATCAAAGAGAAACTTACTGGTCCATTGATGGCAATTCATAGCACAAAGACAAAAAGGTTATTACATAAAAATCTGTGAATTATTGCAAAAAACAGTTTACAAATCTACTTGAACAACTAAATAAGGCGTGCGATTCACAATAATTAACATTAAAAACATTTAATAAACTGTACTTACCTGGTAGCTGTGTCACGAGAAAATTACATCAGGAGCGCACGAAACACTGCAGCAAAGGTCCTTCCCCATCGGAGCTCACGGTGACACAAGCGGGAGCAGGGGTTGGTACTAGCTCAAATAACTAACTTTTCGTGCAAACGGTTGATTTTTAAAGTACTTAGGTTCCGAGAAATCAGAGCGGTCCAAAGAAAGAGCCGGTCCATTGATCGCAACCTTACCCTATTTATCCCCCGTTTTCGTAACATTTTTCGTTGCGGCGCTGGACTTATGAGTCGTATCGTGATGTTTTATAAATTAAAACCTTCCTTGATAAATGAGCTATCCAACACAAAAATATTTTTTCCAATCGGTCCAGTCGATTAGCGCGATCAAACAAACAAACTCTTCAGCTTTATAATATTATTACGAGTATATATATACAAGTATAGGACGCTCGTAACAAATTTCAAGATTCTTAGTTCCAGGAAAGTCCCTGTAGATTTTGAGCAAGTAGATCAAAAGTGAGTGTCGAAAATTTATGGGAATTTCTTTCGATTGTGTTGGCTTTGAAGTTTCTTTCTCACAGTTTCAAGGGACAGTAGACCTAAAAACCTGAAACCGTGGACAAAGGGTCTAGAAAAAGGTCTTGCTTTACAGACAGACGGATGGACGGACATCAAAGTGATCCTATAAGGATTTCGCTATTTCCTTTTGACGTAAGAACCCTAAAAACGATGACAGGCTTCAGCGTGGTAGTCTACTGAGACGCTTATTACAACTGTAAAATTTAAAAGTATGAATTTAAGGAAATATGGTAACTAAGGGACTATCCACATTAGTCCCAGTAAAGCACTGTCTTGAAATCACGTCGAATTCCGTTCTTCCAATCTTTTTAGCTGTTGGAATATTTTTACTCCAATTATAATATGGCCGAGTAAATAAGCGGAATAGCAGAATCTAAGATTAAGTCTTACGCACTAGTACTTTCTCACAAAAAATCCACAAACAAAGTAACCATTTCGTACTTACTAGGGGCATTTTGCGATATATTTTTTCCGTTCAAGTTCCAGGCAGTTCAATTCCCACTCAGCTAGCTGTGTCGCCAAATTGGTAGTGCAGTTGCACTTATGAAAAAATTAAACTTACTCTTTCTCACTCACTTATATGGTCGAAATTAAGGCATGGATATTGGGCGGAATTAATACATCGCAATACCAAAACTGCTAATCCATTCAAAATCAGAACAGCTTAACTGTCAAAGCAAGATCGCACAAGAAAATTAGCAAAATTCTTTTTTATATCCTTAAAACTTTAAGTTCTGTATTTGATATGTAGCCAAACAAACACGATCTCATAAAATAAAATTCCAAAAAATCTAAATTGTTGGTACCGATCTTCTCTACCATCATGAACTTACCTATCGAAATATAGAGTTGAAGGGCTCTTTGAAATACATATTATTATTGCAGAGACAGATCTTAAAAGGCTCGCAGGCTATATAATAGGCACCATTGTTTAGGCCGGGGCTTCGAGCGGTGCCGCAGGGCTCCAGGTCCTCGACAATAGTTACGAAATAATGTTTACTCGTATATCCACTGAGAATCAAAACTCTACTACCGACCAATTTTGGAGCTCACTAGTTTCGTTAATAATATCCATCCATTAAACGTTGATACATATAGCGAGTTATTCCCACTACAAGTGTCCTTGACTACTTACCGAGAAAACTCAGTAACATACTTGTAAAATGTTTTTTGGAAATAAACGATTTATTTATTTATACATTTCTAACGAAGAATCAATAAGACTATAATGTGACTTTCAATAACATAACTGAAAAATATTAAATGTAAAAAGAATATCTAAGCGGAACCATGAAACCATACGTGCCTAAGTGGGGCCTTCTGGGCCCACTCACTGAAAGCATCAAGGCATCTGCTTAATCAGCGCAAAGCGAAAGACATGTTTTAGAGTATTTTAATGACAACAAGCTACCTATCTATGAGAAATTCATTGTATTAGCTTATCTTGACGATCAAAATGTTAAGTCATAACTAGCTTGTAATTAATTTTAACTTTTACGAATCGAATCCAAACTCGAGAAACCGCTTCCTATAATATAAGCATTGTGTGTAGTGTAACATGTTGAGGTTATGACATTGATTACCTAAAGATCATATTATACTGATCCTGGATTCATGAAATCATTTGTGTATGCTCAATCTAAAAAGAGATAAAATTGTTATTACCCAAAAACCTGAAACTAGCCAAGGGCGATCTCGGCGTCGGCGCACGAGAAAATCCGCCTGTGGCCATAGGTGCTGGCTTCGTTCGCTTGAGAATAAAAATATTTTGCCACATTACTCGGACTGCCATAGGCAGAATTGAGGCGAGTACTTGCAGAAAGAGCTCTTTTAACATCCAATATTGTCCGCGAATATGACGTGATACTTAAAATGCAGTTAAAAGTATGATAACCCCGGTACCTCTACGAGTATTAAAAGTAGGTAGGTACCACTCATTTATATTTATTGATGCGGAACAGACTGTCTACTAAAGTACTTACTTATTGCTTAGTTATAAAACCGTTTTAGGGCTTAGGGATTTTACCAACTGAGATAAGACTTATCCGACTGAGGCCTGATTTTTCCAACGTCAGGTAAGAAATATTCGTCGACTAAAAGGCAATACGCCTAATTTTAAAACGGCACCAAATTGTTAGGAATCATTTGTGTAAATGTCATTTTAATGTTGGTCGTTTTATGCTTATTCAGTTAGATAAGTCTTTTCTGACGTTGGTAAAAACAGCCCTGAATAAGTATAAAACGAACGATTTTAAAAATGACATTTACATAAATGATTGCTGGCAAATAGGTGACGTCTTCAAATAAGGCGTTTTGTATTATATTCGACGAATATTCCTTATTTTGGTAAATCGGGATTTCGTAACATGTAATAATAATATGTATACTGTTTCCTATAATATTTTAGGAATAATTATGCACCAAACAACATACCAACCAATTGTCTTGGTTTCGAAATCAGGATTTTTTGCCTTGTGTTACGAATACCAGACAAAGATTAAAGCGGGAAGTTTCCTATAAATACTTAAACACACATAAACATTAATGCCTTTGGTATCTATGTAATGGAGAATGCAGATAAATCTGATGCTTAGGATAAATCTTTGCTTTTAATGAATCTACAATAGACATACTCGTAGTTAAATGTTTATGCAACAGGTGTAGGTCGCGTAGCTGAGATTTATTGATATCACTTTTGTCGCATTAATTTACTTCTCAATTAATGTACTTCATATTATTCTAATGAATTAAACTTCGATAAAAAACGATCTTACCTTTAATATAAGACCATTTAATTTATAATAATATCGATAACATAAATTGATAGGGGAAGACGAAAAAAGTAACGTCAGAAAGGTAGTCAGTGGATATTATAAGAATACCTATCACTTTCACGGTGAGAAAAAGAACCGTAATGACACGAAAAGGTTGAACGCGAGTGAGTTTGACAACGGCAGGAATTTAACATATTTGATAGTCCATACTTATACTAACAAGAACTGCCTCGGTGGCGCAGCGGTAAGAGGGCTTTAAAGCGACGGCTGCACCAGAGGTCCCGGGTTCGATCCCCGGGTCGGGCCAAAAATATGTACCTGGGTTTTTAATTCAATTTAAATTCTTAGGGCAGCTGGAGTTTGGAAGTTGGCGATGTTTCACCCCCGTGCCTCGGAAAGCACGTAAAGCCGTTGGTCCTGCGCCTGATCTCTCTCCGGTCGTGTCAGATTGCTGTCCCATCGGACTATGAGAATGAAAGGAATAGAGAGTGCACTTGTGTTTGCGCACACACTTGTGCACTATAATATGTCCCGCGCAGTCGGTTAGTCGTTGTGACTGGCCACCGTAGTCGAAATCCGCTAGGGGGACTACTACTATAATAACAAGGTGGTATACTCTACTCAACTAACATTCGATCGACCTGCGTTTTTATTTCGTTTTACTATGCTTCCAAATATATAGACATTATGTACATGTAAAATACATATAGCCCGTAATGTATGCAGGAAAGGAACGAGGGTCTGCAGCCGCAGGCGCCGCTTCATATCTCCATCAGACCCTTTGGCACTGCGCCGGTACCAGGCCGGAATTAAGGAAACGATTCAACGAAACTCGCTGAGAAATCAACCATTAATAACCTAACTTAACCAAATTTAAAAAATAAAACGTTACGGTATAAAATATTGTAATCATTTACGTGACTGAAATTAGAATTAAGAAAAGTAACAAAATAAGCATAAGAATCAACTAGAAATAATTTTGAATGCTAATTACACTGATTAAACAAACGTTTTTAACTTGAAAGATCTAATTATAGCATTACAAAATAAACAATAAAACTAAAGGGAAGAATCGAAGGGAATTTAGACAAAAATAAATAGAAGTTTTCAGGAATGTGTACGTTTTATCATGAACTGTAAAACGAAAATTAATCAAAATATAAAAGTTTCAAAAAATAAAGATTCAAAAACAATTCTAAAACGGAAATTAGTTTGCTGCAATGGTAGCTAGAAGGTATTAAAATATTTTTAAACTCTCATTTATCACGCACAATAGCAATGGCTACGTAAAACTAACAATTTTATAACTCAAAACTGGGATAAAGCTTTAGTAATTTAAATAGCAGTACAAATAAACGCAGAATAGAAATGCGATACCGCATCATTAAATACCGCGATGAATAGAGATCACAACGCGATGGACGGGACGTTTTGACTCGTATCGTGTTCCTTAGGAGCTGGATACATTGTTATCTGTTTCCATGCAAATACGGGGTATTGTTTTGGTCAGCGACGCCCGACTCAGGGGTGGTTGCACAAACGAATAAACCCACAAAATTAATTTAATTGCAATACTAGCGAGCAAGTCAAAACTGCCAACGCCATGGGGCGTATTGAGATACAACTTTTACCGTTCAATTTCCAAGCAGCTCAATTCCGACTCAGTGTAAACGAATATTACTACGAATTATAATATTTATGTTGCTTTATTATAATTATATTACAAATATCATGCGAAATTGCAATACGAATTGCTAGTTTGACAGTAAAGCTGAGCCGTTTACCTATTAAAACTGCATCGCAGGGTGCGGGTTTCCCTATTCCTTTTGAAATTTTATGGAATATTATGAAGAGGTTTTCATTTATTAATTTCCTGATACATGCATATAATTTAAAGTTTTTATAAGCATAACTCACATTATCGTCCCTGAATTGGATATCACTTACCAAAACAACATTCTGTATTGTTTAAGTATTTAAGCGTCACTTTATCACTTATGTTATTTTGATGATTATGTACATCTATATAATTAGCTTTGATTCTTCCTGTTAAGTTTTTTTGCAGTTGACTGATCTAGATGTCCAAAAGTTTTTTTTTAAAATTTAAATAACTAAAATTATCTACGATCGGCTGGGCAGATTTCGGGAAATTCGCAAGAGTGTCTTCTCATCTCAACGACCTCAGTGTCTGAAGAAGAAAGTCTTCAACCAATGTGTGATACTAATGATGACATACAAATCGGAAACATGGTCTCTAACTATGGGCCTTAAAAAGAAGCTCAAAATCACACAATGAGCGATGGAGAGGGCTGTGCTGGGTGTTTCTCTACAGGATCGATCGATCGTTAAATAAGAAATGAGGAGATACGTAGAAAAACTAAGGTAACGGACATAGCCTTCAGGATCAGTAAGCTCAAGTGGCAATGGGCAGGGTAGAAAGCAAACGTAAAGAACTGATGTCCGTTGGAGCAGGAAAGTTCTATATTGGAGACCCCTCGACCAAAATCGCAGCGTAGGACATCCACCGATAAGATGGACAGACGACGTTGTAAAGATCGCAGGATCAAACTAGTTGCAGACCGCTAGTGATCGGTCGCTGTGGCAAGCCGTGGCGGAGGCCTATGTTCAGCAGTGGACGTCCTTTGGCTGATAATTATGATGATGATGATGACCTACGATCAAACATAACTGATCCTATATTATTTTGATTTGTATCGTCTTTTATCACTTTACAAACATAATAATATAAATTGCACTTGTAAAAAGCAACTGTGTCAGACAAGGAATCGAACTCTGTTTCTTAAGCTATCCAGACGCATCCGGAAAGTCTGTTGAATTTTGTAAGTGTTTTTTTAACACTACGTCACCTCATCAATATTGCTCTCTCAATAGAAAATATTTTTACAAATATTACCAACCGGTTAAGATGTAGGTAGCCAATTTAAAATGTATTTTTGTTTGTAGAGGGTTTTGCCACTATACAAACTTAATAATATACCATTGGTACAGGTATGCGCCCGGTCAGCATAAGACACAGGGTTCAATTCCTTGTCTGACACAGTTGATTTTTAACAGACTTCAAGAAGTGGAGGTTATCAATACGACTGTGGTTTTTAATTCATGTGTGTTACCTCATAACTCAGGCAATTATGGAACGATTTGAAAATATTTTTGCCTATTTAGAGGTTATACCTTACAGTTGGTCCCATTGGTGTCACATCGGAATTGGCTGATGGGATGTTGGTGTAATCGAGGAAAGCTCTCAATACATATTTACTTATTTTTATATGAAAACCAACAGCGTTTTAAGTTAGGTATTAACAAAAAAAAAATTACGGATATTAAAGCCAATAATAGTCTTCCCATAAGTTATAAAAACGAATGTAGTTGGATGAATAAAAATAGTGTTTGATTTCTATATCTATAATTAAGTAACTAGATACCAAGTTACACAAAGGTAAAGGCGAACACAGTATTAGGTAATCGTCAGGTAAATTGTTGAACAACTTGCTTACTCCGTTAAATTCAGAAATAAGAATTATTTATAATTAATTTTATAATATATATATGGACAGTCCACAAAGTGTCAATTCAGATAATATGAAAGTGTACTTTTATTCTTGTATTTTTGTTAAACAAAATTTTTTTTGTCAAAGCGGGATGAAGATTAATTGCGGAGTCCGACCCTTACACGGGCGAAGTCGCAAGGAGTCACTGGTAATATAACATAAATTAAAAATAGATAAAAACAAATCGAGATAAAATTCCAATATTTTAATTATTCACTTTGGAACTTACTTCTTGCAAAAAGGATCAATTTCACTAAAGACTGAACAGAGTTTAGTTTTTTATAGTTTGCTAAAATGGAGTCCTTTCAAGAGACTTATTATATGAATTAAAAATTAAGTACGTATAACAGGAGTCGTCACCGAGCTCGGCGCGCTCTACTCACTCTACTTCAGGAAACCCGATGAATTTGTATTTCCTGCTGAGTTTCCAGGTACTTTCTGCAAAACTGTAATAACCTACACACAAATCTACATACAAACTAGCAGGTAGGTCACTAGCTAGAACTAGTTCCTGAACTTAATTCCCTGACTACGATATGATATGCTAGATCAGTTCAGAAGATCTTGACAGCAAACCATATACGGTACTTACGGCATGATAGAAGTCTACGAGTCGCACCATGAAAAAACGTTGCGGCTAGTACCTACATTTTTCAGTCTGAATTCCGTTGCACTTTTTAGGTTATAACAAAGTACATTCAGTCATACTCATATATTTTTGTAGGCATGTTTTTGTAAGTTCGAACTCGTATATCGTAGTATTAAATTTCATGGACAGGGTGTTTTTTCAATACTTGCGTATTTGTGACTATAAATATACAATTTTCACTAGACAATCATCACCGCGAATCGAAAAGGAAATGACTTCGTACCCACAGTCATATAACACGCAACAAACATAAGCGACAAAATATATTTTGCCAGCGGTCGCCCGCGTAATATTTCAACGCAAACAAATATTTTGATTGTAAGTAAGAGACCAGCAACAGCAACCAGAGCGCTTATCGCAAGCCTGCGTTGTATTGTACTTATTTTGCGAGCATTATTTTACACCTGTTATCACATTCTTTTATGATATTTATTGAAATCAAACGATGTAAAGGGCAATTTTGTTTAAAATTAAAAGCACGTGATGATGAATATGCTTATTTTGATAAGCATAAATACACGTATTCATCAAAACACCTTTGAAATAGGACATTATTTTTATAAAATTTATGATCATAACAAAGTTTGTAATGAGTAAACCATAGAAGTAAGATAGACATATGGTGTCGCGGAGTTTATTGTAGAATGTTTATAATGGAACAATACGGTCATACATGTTTTTTGTGTATTTTAAACGGTTTTCGCTGCGTACGCAACGGGACCTCTAAAAGGCAATTTTTTTCATTTTTGTTCTGATTCTATAAGTCTTATTTTATTATAGTTTCAAACCATCCTCAATAAATGAGCTAACCAACAGTTTTTTTCTGTCAAAACATCACGCTGCGACGAGAAGGGGGAAGCAAACTCAAAACGCGCGGTCGAAGTCACGGGTGACCGCTATTCTATTCTATATTATACTTAAAGCTGAAGAGTTTGTTTGTTTGAACACACTTATCTCTGGAGTTACGATTGAAAAATTATGATGACCCATTTGAATAATTATTTTAGTGTTTGACACTCGCAAGGGGATCAAAACAGGGTAGATACTTTCCAGGAACACAGAATTTTAAAATTTGGTACGAACGTCTTATACATGCTTATATTATAAAGCTGAAGAGTTTGTTTGTTTGAACGCTCTAATCTCAGGAACAAATGGTCCGATTACAAAAAAATATTTTTCTGTTGGATAGCTTATTTATCGAGGAAGGTTTTAAGGTTGAAACATGACGATACGACTTGACGAGAGCGCATCAACAATGAAGAACGTTGGGGGCAAAAACGGGGGGAAAATATTCTTTTTGAGAGCTTCCATTGCGTACGCAGCGAAAACCGTTTAAGATACATAAAACCGGTAAAGTGCGAGTCGGACTCGCGCACTGAGAGTTCCGTGTCACGTAATTGGCACGTAACCCTCAGTGTGCGAGTCCGAGTCGCACTTGGCCGGTTTTTTTCAAAATTTACACTCGCTTAGTGTAGAAGTTAGAGCGGAGAGACGCATATTTTCCACTTTTGAAGCATCTATCCATCAAACGATAGACTTTAAAATAATTAATGGTTTAAGGAACCTCTATGTCATATTGAAATACCTTTCCATTGACACCTGACATATTACATACCTGGCGTTCTGTATATATAGTTTTGACCAAAAAATGTTTTAGTTTCATGTATGCACCGAAATAATGCTCGCAGCTTAAGTACAACACGCGCTTGCGCTATGGTTTTTGGCCTCTTACTTCCAATGAAAATACGTGCTTTCTAATATTTTACGGAAAATCCGAAATATACGCGGGCAACGCCGCGGGAGACCGCTGTACATGTATAAGAAACTAGCAAGAGCTACGCTTCGGATATTGTAAATAGGCGCGCCGAATGCGTCAAAACCAGACAATCGCAAACTAAGCTTTGAACAATAATTTCAATGAAAGGTCGGCAAGTTTGTTCCGGGTTTCGCCTGTAGGTACCTATATTGAGTCTGTTTCTATCCGCACAGTCACAGCCCCGCCACTGCCTGGGGCGACGACGCCTGCGGTGTTCATCTACGCTCGCTGCAAAACGTTCGAACAATCATTTTGGAAATTATACCGCCGCCGCTAGAGTCGCCCGGGGCGGTCTGGGGCGTCGCGGCACCGCCGAGGGCGCTACGCCCCACCAGCCAGCAATAATAAGGACGCCTTCGCTTCAGCCTAAGGCAGTCCTATTTAAACTCGAATCGGTGTGTAACCGTTAATTGATCCTTTAAATTAACGACGAATGCCGGAATGGCTAACCATTCCGGCATTCGGCAGGTTAAGAAAAGGTTAGGTGTTCAAGAAAACAATAACAAAACAAAAATAAAATAATGATATTTAAGGGGGTATGGCGGCGGTCCCATACATGAAACATAAACCTAAAAAAATTGTTGTCAAATCAATTCAAAAATTTGATGCGTCAATGGATATGTCTTTTACAGTGACATCGAGGTTTCAAAAACCATTTTCTCGTTTCACCCCAAGTCTAACGTTTGAGAGATAGACGCTTCCAAAGTGGTAAAATGAGTGTCCCCCCATCTAACTTTTTTAAACTATGCGAGTGGTAAGTTTGAAAACATGCGTGATGTAGATCTTGACAAAGACTTGAAACGAAAATTGGTTTGAACGAGATGTAACAAGTAGTTTTTGAGATAAGGCACATTTTCGATAACCGCCAACATATAAGTTAGAAAAACAAAGTTATATTTGCTTGGACGCATAATTCATCCAAGATTTGCTATCAATAAAATATTGTGGTAATATCGAGTCCGACTTGCACTTGGCCGGTTTTTTTGTATATGTTTTGTGTGCATTATGCACAATCAACAATCAAAGTTTTAAAAATAATATGATTTGAATTCAAATTTCTAATATTTTTCTAATAAACCATACAAACGATATAAAAATACCACCGGGCCAAAAAATAAATAAAGACAGGAATTGATAGCTAATGACCCTCACAGTAAGTCATTATCATTTGGCTCACGATGAACCAAACACCCTGTATATCGGCGAATCCTAGTTATAAATCCTGTACCTAGACAAAGAGTGGCAGCTAGCAGCCCTACCTAGCCGCAATGAAAAGACCTCGATATTATAAACAACGACATCGGGAACAAAAGGCACCCAACATCGCACTGGCTCAAAGCCTTTTTAAATACGTCTGCCCGAGGCGTCGCCCGCGGCCCGCACTCAAAACTTTAGATTGCGAACCCGATGATTGCCGCATTGCCAGTGAATAATGCGCTTGATACTGCCAGCAAACCTTATCAAATATTACAAGCTGCGGTTACTCTGTCTGCTCGTATGAGTAACACTGAAGTTCATTAATTTGAAATATTCCCCCGACTTCTCTGGCAACTTGGAAATATCCTCGCCTCGTCCTAACGCATATTTTGTTATATTGGCTGTGTAATTTCAATATCAATAAATAATATTTTTAATAGGTTGTACCTTATAGTAAGTTACTAGTTATGTACCTAATATCTTTATTCTTAATCTAAATTCAATATGTTGTATAAAGTCAGACACAATCAAGTTAAAAACAAACAATCAACCAACTGCGAGATTTTAAAATCTCTGAACAATCAATCGAACTATGAAAAAGCGTATATATCGAACTCGATTAGACAGAAACACTTAAACTTTAGCACAAAAACACAATTCCTTTTACAAAACTACACGACAATTACAACTACGCAATAAAGTTACGCCAATATTGTAAAATACACAGTAACAAAATTATGAAATGAAATAAATTCGCGATGCAATTTATGAAAAACTTACCGATTTGTGGGACGGGAGAAATGCGCGTAGCAGCGACAGCAGATAACACAACCGCACGTACACACGAGGAGAGCGACACTCGCGTAGAGCCAAGAGCAGAGCTGCTTAGCACCATACTCCCCTCCCGAGACTCCCTCCCAATGTTGCCCGCCGAATCCCTGGCCTTACCCCTTTAGAGACACGTGTTTTGTTAACCAACAATGGGATATAACGATTGAAATTTGATAACTGGCATATGATCAATATTTCTAAAAGCCCTTTTGGGAGAGAGCGCGACGAAGGCGACTCAAACTGTTGGCGGACATTGAAATGACCAATGGCTGGCTGTCATAACGAAAGTTAATTCAACAATTTTATTCTATTCGATTTTAATTATCTAAAGTGTAGATTTTTAGTTATTAATTATTAATAAAATATAATGCACGAAAAAGTGAATTTTGTAAAAAATTGCTAGAAAAATCGTGACAGTCGTACTCCAACGTTGTTTTTTTTTGTCACTGTAAGCGATGTCATCGATTTGGGTTACCCCAGCATGTACTTCCCAATCAGCGAATACTTATTTAAAATTGAAAGTCAAAAATTAGGTTAAATAAACTGAAGTAGAAGTTAGTAACGAAGGTTTCTAGAAAGTTTTTGGTGCTTTTTAAAACGAAAACCTATCTTAACTGCTTATTCCAGTCACGTAAAAAGTCGTTTTTAGTCTTAATTTCGTAATTGTAAGGATCATAAAAATAGGAAATTCTTGATATAAAATAATTGTAAAACTTGCTTAGTAATAAAAATAATTTATTTGTAAAACTAACAGCATCTTTTTATTCTAAATAAGTACATTAATAACGTTAACTTACGCTCGCTTGAAGGTTAAAACCTAACTTACAATAATTTATGAAAAATACTACATTACATATAGATATTACATTTCAATCGCTTAGCAAACAGTCGTCTCATGTTAAGTAGATTTCTGCTTCTAGATCATACTAATACTAATATTTTTTGGTTCTTATCTATACAATTAAAAATATTATGTTATCCGCACGACAGTTATATTATTTATTTGTCATCTTTTTCTTCCAAAAACTCTCGCCTGCAACAAAGAAATACCTAATTTGTATTATTTTGAAATTACTGAAGTATCAAATAAGAGAAAATTCAGGTTTTCCACTAAACTATAAAAAAAAAACTAAACTATCGTTGCTAGATCGGCATGTATGAGTACCAATAACAATACTAAAGATCTGCTAGGAAAGGCAGTTGTTATTTGGGAGACATACATCGGTCTACCCTTCGCTTTGAGTCTACATAGCTGCAAAAACCCCAGTGACTTCGTTATCATGGCTCTTGCTTCCATTGAATTACTATTACTAGCGGATAATGGAACTGACGCCACGAACAAATTTCTTGCTCCATGAATTGACGACACAGACTTCAACTGATATTGGGATTCATAATTCGAAATTCAAATTTCAAGGAATACCGTCACAGTTGGTCACAGTCTTGTCTTGAATTTGCGACATGTTTTTTTGCTCCTCATAGCTTCTCTATACGTAGGAGTAACAACTAACAACTCACTGCTTGCTACAATGCCAAATGAATGAAAACACAGAAATAAGGTTGCTTTAAAACAAAATTTTGTAAAATGGCTTATGGACACGAACTTCTATAAAATTAGTGTAATTTTTCAACAAGAATTATAATTACAAGATTAAATTGAGATAAAAAACTAAAGAGTTCTCAATTAATTATATTTGCATGTCATACATAAAGGTAAGTCATGAGCTAGTAGTATTATATTATCTGGGATTTGGTTAAAGCAGTTTTTCTTCAAAACACCCACAATCGTAAATATTCAACCGTTGGTTACGAGATTTTACCAATACTGTTGATGAAGAAATTGGGCCCAAGCATGTTACCGACTTTAACCTATGTTGAGAAAAATAAACGAATGCAGGGCTTACAGGTTAAAGGTAACAGCAAACGACTCCTTTATTCTTCTGCATCGGGCACAGGTTAGCGCTCATCCTCACGACGTTGCTTGGTTCGCACATGTCTTCCTTTAGGCACAGCCCTCCTTGCCGGACGCAGGGCTCCTCAATCTCGATTATATCTAGAAATACATTTGAATATGAACACAATATGCTCCTTATTAAAAGTTAATAAATATCCTTTCCCACACATCACCATCTAGTAGCTAAGTACATCCAAAGTAAGCTACTCAAAGCTTATGTTATGGATGCCAGACAACGGATATAATACTTAAATACTTTTTGTTTGTAAATAATATACATAGAAAACACCCAGACCAATACAAACAGACATGTTCATGCACACAAATGTTTGTATTGTGCGGTGATCGAACCCGCAACCCGCTTCGTAGTAGGCAATTTCTCGACCACTACACCAGACAGGTCGTCAAAGTAAAGACCCGGCTTTGATCAGAGTAAGTATTAACAGACCTCGATCCTATGGCATTTATTAAGAATTATTTATTGGCAAGTTCTTTTCAATTTGGCGGGATTTAATTTTTTGACTAAGACTCTTGGTTTAAACCTAGTAATATACTGTTCACTGTATTCACCTCAAGGTGTCTGTCTTGGAACTGTAATCCCTCCCTGGGTGAATAATCTATTATTATAATACATGTTTTTGCAAGAAGTTAAAAACTATACCAAAAGACTAATTGTTAGTACTATTTAGGTGGTCTTATCATTGAAAGCGATCTCTTCCGGATAACCAATGGTTAGAGGAGGCAGTTTACTAGTGCCTTTACAATATCCTGTGTCAAATTATATTCGACAGTGTTCTGTGTGTACAAAACTGCCAGGTTCTGACATTAATACATCCATATGTTTATCAGTAGATCCTATTACTTTTTGCGTAGAGCACAAGGCATGCAATTCAATCCAATACAGTTTTTAATCAAAAATTAAATTTCATTAGGTTATAGAGTGAGTACGCTGTGAGTATAGTTATTATAACAAAAAAAATATTATGTTGGTTGTTCTCACGCTTCACCTAACACACGATAAGGTAGTGATAGTTTACGCAATCGAATGCTTAATTAACTACTGATTATACTGATGATGGGTCAGTTAATGTTCTATTTGAGACGTAGGTTTAAATACTATGAAATAGTAATTATTTAATGCTTTAGAATGTTTTTAACACTCACAGTGTCATATTTCACATTCATAAAGATGAAATAAGAAACCAAAAATTTGCGCACGGGCGGGACTTGAACCAGCAACCTTTTGGCAGACCGGGCCAAACGCTCTTACCAATTGAGCTACCGTGCTGTCAGTCCGACCCGGCGAAATTTGTGGCTTCTTATGATAACGTCAATTGCGTGACGCTTAGCACCATCTAGCCGTCTGTTTATGAAACAGATGGTTGCTGGTTCAAGTCCCGCCCGTGCGCAAATTTTTGGTTTCTTATTTCATCTTTATGAATGTGTAGTAATTATTTTATAACATCCTAAAAAATAATGAATACATTTTTTAATATGTGCTAGACAACACACCACTTTCGAAGTAAGGAATATCCTCCCTTGTGTTACGAATAACAGACAACTACTATGACGGAGGCATCTCCCATAAAATGAAACATGTATGACTTAGGTACAAATATTTGTGCTCATCGCATAAACATTTGCCCCTTGCGGGATTCGAACCCCCAACGTCCAGCGTATTAGTCATAACCAATACACCAAACGCGTCGTCATACGTCAAAATTCTGAGATATTAATCTTATGGGAGAGAGAAGTTTACACAATTTTAAAATCCGCTACGACCTTCGTAAATTTAATTGTCAAGATAAGCTCGTGGTCCTAACAATAAAGTCTCTTTCGCGTTAAGTCCTACCATAATAAAAATAGAGAATTTAACACTAACAAGTTGCTTTTTAGAGTAATCTGCACTTGCAAGGACCATCTATTATGTTGTTAGTTCTATTAGTATGTTATTAAAAGTTCAACAAAATTTAAATACTTTTGTTTCTAGTTACGCCAGCAAGGTATACCACAAAAATTGTGTCAATAATTAAAAGAAACATACCTTCAACAGTGGACGTCCTCGACTGCAAGGGGTTGCAGTCCGCTAACAACACGAAGAAAGCAGACACGATCACAAACTTGTAAAGCATTTTACGATTTTAATATCAAACCAACTGTAGTCAGTAATGATGCTTGTGGTCACTGCGCATATGCGCAAGCCGGCCCATTCGCGCCTTTTATATAGGCTACGATAAACATGAGCTCCATAACGACTTCGTGAAGTTGTAAAATGATTCTACAGCCCCTAGTGGTCTTATGTCTCTTGATATAAAGTACATTTTTAAATACCGGGATAGCGTGGACTAATACGAATGTGTTAAAAACAAAACGTTGAGCTAATAAACAAAACCATACTAAAAACGTAGATATTGTCACGTAATTCGAGTGAGTAATCCCTAATATGCCGTTCCCGGGAATTTTGGGAATATTCCAAGTATATTTCTGGTAATATTCCCAAAAGTGGAAAAAATTGAGAATATTCCTTATGTATAATTTGATAGTTTTTTTTATTTTATGTTTGCAGTTCAAAAAAAAAATAGATGACGCCGTTACATAAATAATGTATTTCCCCAAATTCCCAATATTCTCGTAAATTACAAGTATATTCTGATAAATTCCCGGAAGTAAATTAAACAAGTCGGACTTGCGCACAAAGGGTTCCGTATCTACTTTTCGAAATATCCATTTTTACATGTCCTGTTATAGTGTTGGGCATAATGTAATCTAACTACTGATTAGTAAGCACGATTAAAATTTGTAGTTTTGCAATGTTTGTAATCATGATTACTAATAAAGTGATCAAAAATAGACATTTCGATTGCTAACTATAATCTGTAATCACGATCACTTTTGTAAAAATTTAAATACCCTTTTAATGATAAGATTTAAGTTTTATTACGTTTCATACCTTTGGGTGTATTTTTTTTTGTAAGTCCCAATCGCCTTGCTCATGCTTTGCTACACTCCAACCTAAAATATCGCATTATATCCCGCTGCTTAGTTCAAAAGATCGTACTTTCTCACCGTATTTAATTTTTGTGGCATTGAAAACACTGGGAAAGTATCCAGGAACCGTGATTAAATAATTTTAAAGGACTAACTAAGTATATACTAGCGCATATTCAAGCCAAAGCACATCAATAATGTCAGCTAAGTGAAACTATTCAGAGGAGGCCTAAAGGGCGACCCGAAAGGGGCCTTGATAATTAAAATAACAAAGTCTGTAAATTTAACGTTTTTGTCATAAAAATAAAAAGGCTGTAATAAAAGTGAAACTATAAAAATACGAATTTACATGAAGAGATCAAATATTGTCACGTTACCTAGAAAGTGACACTAATTAACTTGTGAAAAATGAGACCTCTAGCTACCTCTAGGTAAGCTCTAGTTTCTCACTCGGGGAATACCCAAATTGTACACAATTTAAAAGCAAAGCTTGAAGATTAGCAAAACGTAACTTCGGCGATAACCCGTAGCTCTCCGATAACATAACACGATCAATGCAAAATACCAGCACGCCTCAGCATGTTGTTATTGTTATTAAAAACATTTTACACATTTTTTTATACAAAAATAATGGAATTGTATAATTATGCGCCAGAGTCACCAATTGTCTTGGTTTCGAAGTAAGGAATTTCCTTCCTTAAGTTACGAAAACAATTCTGACCATTAATATAAGATTATGACGGTCTCCTATAAATACTAAAATACATACTTACAGCCTGTAAAAGGAGCATTTTTTTTAAAATATCGGCATTTAAACCAGTAATCAATTCTAAAATGTTTTGATTTATTATAATAAAAAATAAATTTATTGTTATTTTCTAACACAATAAATTGAACTTACAATGAATTGCAAAAAAAAGGTTCTGTGACCTACTTTGTCAATTTTATCTAAAGTATGTGTATCTGCAAAATATAAGATTGCATTTGAATTTGTAAAGTGTCCAGCCATAAAACTAGACATTATAATTTACTACAACGAGTTAGCTATTTTGATATACCTACATTGATTAGAGGTTATAACTTTGGACCACTTTATCTCTGAGTTAAAGCAGTTTAGAGCACTATGGCAAGGTCAAAGTATACTCTGTAGAATCATTAATTCTGGCCACACGCTGTGTACAGGAGCCCTCGCTTCGAAATGGCGAGTCAATTTCGTTCGACAACGAGTTTTTTTTCTATGACTTTTAATTCATCTTCGAACGATAATCACTCGCCATCTTGAAGCGAGTGATTCAAAAATAGATCCAGATCCATGACTTAGGTACAAAATGTTCGTGTTCATCACATTAACATTGGCCCCTTGCCTGATTCGACTACTACACAAAATGCGTCGTCGCAATAAGCTTTTGCCCGCGACTTTATCCGCGTAGTTTTGTCATATATATGAAAATTTGACCACAGTATTGAAAAATAGCAACAAACTGAGATTTCTTCTAAAAGTATTTACTGTCCAGTATCTAGCCGGTAAAAATAATTTCCCTCTTTATCACTTAATGTATTACTTACACCTATTACCTTGAAAGAGATTTGTTTACTCTCCAACTTGTTATTTTAATGAGCGCGATAAGCTAAGAAGTGGGAATAACAAAAAATTGGCTTAGCTGAAAGTGTGGCACATACAGTATTATGGTGACGTAACCGCTTTATTTTTCTCGTCAATTAATCGGGATTGTTCTTGACCTTAGCGGGAATTGTTTGTCGTCGTTCGTACTTGACCCCCTGCCAGTCATGTGATGATTCTTAATTATTTTATAAGAGCGTATCTACCAGAATATGCTACGCAGATGTCCTATCGCAAAGCTCAGCTGCACAAACTAACATAATTGTATGCGTATACCTACTTAAAATTAAAACAGTTTATTGAGAGAGTGAGACAGCCAGAAGAACATGATCGTTTTAATTAATTTGCATTATTAGGGAATCATCACCATCAAGGTTATCTAATAACAATAATCAGGGCCCATATAGCCGCATCTCCCCATCAATAAAATAAGATACATTTAAGTAATAGGGTTAAAGTTTGCATCAATGAGAGAAAACACTCGCTTCATATTTGAAGTTGAGTTCATGCAAACAATATGTCCGCGGATCATCATTATTATCAGCCAAAGGACGTCCTTTGACTGCTAAACATAGTCCTCCCCAACAGTTTTCAACTGCGACCAATCACAAGCGGTCTGCATCGTGGTCGGTCCTGCGATCCTTACCAAGTAGTCAGTCCATCTGGTCAGTGGACGCCGTCCAACGCCGCGTTTTTGTTCATAAGGTCTCCAATCTAGAACTTTTCTGCCCCAATGGTCATCAGTTCTTCGCCCTGCCACTTGAGCTTACTAAGTCTCAGGGCTATGTCTGTTACCTTAATTCTTCTACGTATCTTCTCATTTCTGATTCGATCTTGCTTCTCTGCAAGATCGAATCAGAAATGAGCGTAGTCCTCTCCATCGCTCACTGTGTGATTATGAGCTTCCTTATGAGGCCCATAGTAGGAGACCGTTTAGGATCCGTATGTCATCTGGTAACACACACTGGTTCAAAACTTTTTTCTTCAGACTCTGAGCTAATTGACAACAATCCTGCGATTTTTTGATTGAATTCGTCGATTGACCTCTTTCTCAAAGTTCCTAACTACCTACTGTACCCAAAGTGCCTACTGATATAAATGATGGATGTATTAATAAAACTTTAAGAGCAATATCTACAATATATTTTACCGATAAAAATACCCCTTAAAGGATCGATTCCAAAACCTCACCATCCTGCAGTGTCTTTTGTTTTTATTTTTTATTTGAGGCGATTTAAGAGCTCCATTTTAGTGTCATTTTCAAGATACAGATTTGGTGTAACTAATACATTAAAAATACGCTATCAAATGTCTCCTTTTTGGTTCCTTTTGTCCAACAAGGAACCCTTATAGTTTCGCAATATCAGAGATCTATCAGAGACTAGGAAACGGTAATTCGGCATGGGTTAATTTTACCGCTTTGACGGAGAGATTAGAATACTAATCTCCCCGTCAAAGCGGTAAAATTAAATTTTGAAATATTTCGCTTCACAAACCCATCGTGAGGTATATCATTGAATAGATCTTCGATGATAAAGAGTTCGCTAACATAATTTTTCGATAAAATGGCCTATTTCCATAACATCCAGTTTAGAGGGCTAATTTTGTTACAGTCCAATGTCCACACCCTCTCCCAACTAAACGGTAGTATGTGTATACCTTAAAAAAACACAGAAATAGCATATAATTAATTTATAAGATAAACTATCACTTACGGCTATGATAAGTAAACTAATACTTAATTACATAACCGTAAACCGTAACCTTAAACTTGGGCAAAAGAATTTTCATGTACATTTTCGCTGAATTTTGTTTGGAAACTTTAGTCAAATATTTTAATTTTTCTCTTTGCTGTAAAAAAACTAAATTGCAAGTTAGCGCTAGCATTGACGTACCTTATCTTTCTCATTATTTTTTTTACTATTATTCATTAAATCTATCAGCTACAGATACATGAATGCTTACTAATGTTAAAACATCTTTTGAAGTAACTAGTAAATTGCTCTATAGACATCTTGCTTATAAATAATACACACACTTAAACCATCAATGACGTAAAAAATAGGTTTAGCTACTTAGTTTTAGCATTATATGTTTAAATTACCTAAAAAACAGTGAGTGAACAAAATAAAACTTTTTCAGGAGTATATACTTTTCCTATATGCGTTCAGAGAGTCAAAATGTACATTGAGTGTTTCGGAAAACTTGTTGTATAGTTTATATATACGTGGGATTGGCGAGCTACAATCGAGTCGTGTCTTGGGGAATGGCACCAACAAAGTAAGTACTTTAGATTTTTTTCCGTGGGTATCTGTTATGGATTTTATATTCGTTTTTATGGATTTTATATTCGTCAGATTTTAATTTGCGTAAAAAGTTGCGGACAGTCTATATGATTCTAAAGTGTCTTGCAAAGGAAAATCAAATCAAGGGCATCTCTCCTTTTATCAAGGTGGAGTACTACAAAAAAGGATTTGAGTTACTTAACAAATTAATGTAACAACCACTGCTTTCGGTGTATTACTTCAAGAGTTTTATCCACTACCGACCCGTGGTACAACTGCGAGTCCAACTGGTTGTACAGTCGCCGTCAGATATATTGGAGCAGACAAAGTGATCAAATACTTCTGAACAGTTTAAAATGTCAATAAGTTCCATACACTACAAGTTACCATTAATATCAGAACATTCATTACTTCATTAATATCTGAGCATAAGCTAGTCAATAACTTCTATACACACAACTAACCAATAATATCTGAACACTCACTTGCCTGAATTTATTTATTGCATGACACTTTCATGACAGTGATGACAATACTGAAAACTACAAAGCGTTACAAACTGCCAGCGTCATCTTACTGTTATATAAACTATGAAAAGAGTTCCTAGTATTTATAATTAAATTGGAAGCACTTCCTTCTGTAATTTTCCTCGACTGCTCAGATATTTAAGAGTCGTTATGAGTGGAGAGTTCAAAATTATTTGGTCACTTTGCCTGCTCCAATATATCTGACGGCGACTGTACTACGGAGAAGTAAAGTTACCCATGGTTCAACTATTTTTTTATATATTTATGATTATGATTATGACCCGTGGTACAACTGTGGAATTATGTTCAACTGGTTGGACCACGGGGATAAGATGATCGTGTAAAACAAATGAATGTATACAAAACAAATGACTATCGTTAAGTGATCTGACGATTGTGGTTGTAAAACAATGGGTTCAAGTGATAAAGATGTTAATGGAGTCAAATAATATACATATCTTTTTAGGAATATTAAACATATATTCATCATCTTTGAAGGCATGTGCCTAACGCAATTTGTCATTTGCCATCCAGTAGCTGCAGTCGTACATGTCTTACATAATCATCGTTCATTAATATTGTGAACGACTCGGCCACATTATTAGTCCTATGACGTTCTCCGAAGACAGTTATGTACCTTTTGATTTTCTTATTTAACCGAACGCGACTTATGGACTTCAAGAATTTACCCACTATCAGAAATCCCAATGATTTTACTTCATTCTTTATGTATTAAGGGTAATATAGATCACATTTCGACTACTCTTTTCTCAGGTTTGGACTTTATGTCTAAATATCTGTCCTTCTTCCAAATAATTAAAAAACTGCATATAACAGCCTTTTATCTCTACGCGTGGGAATACTTCCAACATTGCGTTGATTGCTGCAGTTTCATAGTCGCAATGGTACTTTTTAGGTTCCCATTTTGGCAATAGCTCTTTGATTATACGTAGCATTGTGACGTATGTCTCCTTATTTTGTCCAAAAGTAGGGTATATAGTAATTTTGTTATCACTCCCAATATCACCGTGCATAGTAAACAGTTGTACTAACGGGTGCGGGCTACATTTGAAAGTGTCATCTCCAAAAAAAATCGTCAATGTGGTCAATCATTTCTCTTGCTTGAAAGGTGCAAAATACAAGTATTCTTTTTTCTGTGTCGTAACGACTATTCCACCCGGGCCTGCTTCTAAGCGTCGGTGAGGTAATGCGGCAACCAGCGTGATACTATTCTCCTCACGCGAATATGCCCGTGTAAAATCTCGTGAACGCTTCCCGATCCAACCTTATTATCATATGTTCTGAATCTCCTGATTATATTTCGCCTATTATCTTGGATTTATTTTTTCACTGCTATCCCGTATTTTTCCTTAATAGCCGTCAAGGGCGACCGCTTCGTTCTTCACCCCCAAGGTTGGTCGACCGCGCTTTATGGCTTTGGAAAGGCCCTCATCCAAAAATGCCATTTGAAGTCTATCGAACGATTCTTCCGGTTTCAGGTGACACACTTCAAATCGTAAAAAACATAGCTCTAAAATGTTCCCGGTGAAGATTCATTTTTCAGTCCGACACGATACTTTGAATTGGCTCGCAAAAAATGTGGATGGCAATTTTGAAAATGGAACACACCTATTTTTACTTATAAATAATTATATTTTCGAAAAAGATTCTTACCAGCCAGTCTCCCACTTTCTGAGTGACCTGGCATAAGCTTAAACATTTGCTTTTTGTACAATAATGTAGTTGGAGGATGGATCTTCAGCGGCACGTATTTAAAATTGCCGCTTCTTGTAAAATAGGGTAAGTTTGAGGATGGATCTTAAGTGTTCGAGGTGTTGGTATGACACCGGTTGTTGATATTACGATCGGGATGACTTTTACAGTTGTGAGAATCCATTGTGTTTTAAATTCTACCAGTTTAATCATTTTTTATGAGGCTACACATGACACGTAGTAGAAATACCTTAAAGACTAGGATACATTATAATAAATTAAAAATACAATATATAGTGCTTTTGGTATATCGTGTGCTGTGCCTAATCAAAATAGCTTATATCGGGTTCATTAGCTACAATTTTATATTTTTTTGCCAGGTACTTTTTACTCGCAAAGTTGCGTAACATAATTTATCTCAAATTATACCTGCAACTTTATATGGCTGTGAAAAATAAACAAACAACGACTGGACTTGTCCGACTTCATGAAAACTTCTGTAGACTGGGCTTATGGTAGAGGTATGCCACTTGTTAAAAAAAACATTCAAATGCCTCCAAATATGTTCTCAAAATGCTGCATAAAAAAATCGCACCAAAATAAAAGTTTTATGTATCTTTATATTAGAAAACCTGTAATTTCACTCTTGCTAAGTAAATCTATCTTATTCTTCTGATTATTTCTTTAAATAAAATAACAGGATATCGACCTCAAGCAAATTTTTTTTGTATGAGAACCCCTCTTATTTTTTCTAAAATAACTTGTCTCAGAGCGAATTTTGTATGCAGCAGTTTGCAACCTTAGTCACATAATGAGAAAATTTACGGAGTATCTAGTCTATTTTTTTTTTCACAAAATGCGGCATACATTGAAGCGAGGTTTGAACCTAAGATGGCGTTTAGAAACCAACGCACTGACCATTGCAACAATCAATGGGAAAGTCGTTGCTATATATAGTTTTATTTTTATTTCTTTATTAGATTTGTTACTACGGCAATTACTTCTGACTCTTATTGAACCTGCGACTCCACAATTGCGTTAATCAGCATGAGATTAGCTTTATATGGGATCCGATTATTAAATAGATTGATGTACGCCCCAATAATTGTCTAAGCTGCAAACACATTCAATATTGTCGCTCCAATCAAAATTTCCACCAATAAATTAAACACATACAAATGTTTTCATAAACCATTTCAAATTTTATTCTTTTTAACAAAAATAGGCAGTAGACAGTTACATGCAGCTTTTACGTTAGCACGTAGACAGCTATGAACATGAGCAACTAGGTTACTGATAGGCAATTGCTTAATGTTTTATGACTTAATTGCTAATGATTTTGATTTGCAAGCGTTGATGGCAAGTCCAGCATCATGTCACTAATTTGTTAGGACACTCAGATCCAGAGATTTGTGGGTTTTATCGCCAATAACTAGGCATATGTTATCTACCAATTGATAACATATGCTATAGCCAATACAGCCGCCCATTATATTGACATATAATACAAAATATTATTCGTTCTCTTCATCCGTCTAGCCTTTCTAAGACCTAGTCATACACCAGGGTGTCGAAAGCGCGTGAGGTTACAGACAGTTCAGGTCTTAGAAACCCCTTTTTAGTGCATATGGGTACAAGTCAGTAGACAGTCAGTAACCAGTCAACAAACAAAACACTGAAATATCAACTTCCAAAGTACGATATTGTATTTACTACATGCAGCATATATTATGATTTCCATGACAACGTAAAATGAGGAATGTATTAGATAAAAGACATTTTAAATGAACATTTAACAACGTAAAATGCTTTATGTAATACATACAACGCTTTTTGCTTCACGCTAAGCAAAGTATAACGCTTTTATTAAACTATACGACACTTAAGGTTGGTATCATAAAAAGTAACATTGTTCTAATTATTGCTTTTAATCTCATACAAGAAAGAAAGTTATGAGTGATGCTCCAGAGGATTGAATCGAGAATAATGTAAGGTTATATTTTAAGTTTATTATCATGATTATTTTCGATGGGTGGCTCGAAGGTATTTCTTTGGGCACCCAAAGCCCTCATCTGTAGGTACGTTTGATTGTTATAAGTTTTGATATATTTTAATTACGCAAAATATTTTTAAGAGGTACAACGCGACCGACTTATGGACCGGTTCAATTTCCAGCGCGGTAGGTATACAGTAGAGATGTGAGATTAATGGAAAAGAATGGATTGAATAAAACACGATGTTTTTTTAATCAAAATACGGTAATAGCCGTCAAGGGCGACCGCTTCGTTCTTCACCCCCAAGATTGGTCGACTGCGCTTTATGGCTTTGGAAAGGCCCTCATCCAAAAATGCCATTTGAAATCTATCGAACGATTCTTCCGGTTTCAGGCGACACAGTGTGCACACTTCAAATCTTAAAAAACATAGCTCTAAAATGTTCCCGGTGAAGATTCATTTTTCAGTCCGACACGATACTTTGAATTGGCTCGCAAAAAATGTGGATGGCAATTTTGAAAATGGAACACACCTATTTTTACTTATAAATAATTATATTTTCGAAAAAGATTCTTACCAGCCAGTCTCCCACATTCAAAAACTTTTTTTCGCAATACTTTATGAGTGACCTGGCATAAGCTTAAACATTTGCTTTTTGTACAATAATGTAGTTGGAGGATGGATCTTCAGCGGCACGTATTTAAAATTGCCGCTTCTTGTAAAATAGGGTAAGTTTGAGGATGGATCTTAAGTGTTCGAGGTGTTGGTATGACACCGGTTGTTGATATTACGATCGGGATGACTTTTACAGTTGTGAGAATCCATTGTGTTTTAAATTCTACCAGTTTAATCATTTTTTATGAGGCTACACATGGCACATAGTAGAAATACCTTAAAGAGTAGGATACATTATAATAAATTAAAAATACGATATACGGTGCTTTTGGTATATAGTGTGCTGTGCCTAATCAAAATAGCTTATATCGAGTTCATTAGCTACAATTTTATATTTTTTTGCCAGGTACTTTTTACACGCAAAGTTGCGTAACATAATTTATCTCAAGTTATACCTGCAACTATATATGGCTGTGAAAAATAAACAAACAACGACTGGACTTGTCCGACTTCATGAAAACTTCTGTAGACTGGGCTTATGGTAAAGGTATGCCACTTGTTAAAAAAAACATTCAAATGCCTCCAAAAATGTTCTCAAAATGCTCCATAAAAAAATCGCACCAAAATAAAAGTTTTATGTATCTTTATATTAGAAAACCTGTAATTTCACTCTTGCTAAGTAAATCTATCTTATTCTTCTGATTATTTCTTTAAATAAAATAACAGGATATCGACCTCAAGCAAAATTATTTTGGATGAGAACCCCTCTTATTTTTTCTAAAATAACTTGTCTCAGAGCGAATTTTGTATGCAGCAGTTTGCAACCTTAGTCACATAATGAGAAAATTTACGGAGTATCTAGTCTATTTTTTTTTTCACAAAATGCGGCATACATTGAAGCGAGGTTTGAACCTAAGATGGCGTTTAGAAACCAACGCACTGACCATTGCAACAATCAATGGGAAAGTCGTTGCTATATACAAGTTGTACCTAAATATTTTTTCCTATATCCTACCGTTTCTGAGTTACACGCAGTAAAAAATGATTTTGGCTCAATCAATTTTCCCATACTACATACCCATGTTTATCACATCAATCGATCAAAAAATATTTCTTTCTTCCAAAAAACTCAAAAGTGCAACTTGTGACCGGCACAGATAGATTGCTCATAATTAGGTCTATCGTTGATAAAAATACCAGATTTCACCACGTAGGCGTTTACGGGGAATTGAATTTTATTAGGGTAGTTACGATACTTGAACTTTTTATTTTTTTTCTTCGAAAAAGCTCAAAAGTGCAACTTGTGACCGGTACTGATAGATTGCTCTTAATTAGGTCTATCATTGGTAAAAAAAAACACATTCCTCCATGGAAGCCTTTAGGAGGTATTGATTGTCAAAATATTATATTAGGGTAGTTACGCAACTTGACCTTTTTATTTTTTTTCTTTCAAAAAGCTCAAAAGTGCAACTTGTGACCGATACTGATAGATTGCTCTTAATTAGGTCTATGATTGGTAAAAAAAACACATTCCTCCATGGAAGCGTTTAGGAGGGATCGATGGTTAAAATATTATATTAGGGTAGTTTGAGTTACTGAACTTGATTTTTTTATTTTTTCTTCCAAAAAACTCAAAAGCGCAACTTGTGACTGGTACAGATAGATTGCTCATAATTAGGTCTATCATTGATAAAAAAAATAGATTCCACCATGGAGGCGTTTAGGAGGAATTGAATTTTATTAGGGTAGTTGATAGATACTTGAACTTTTTATTTTTTTCCTCTAGTGCCTCTCATATGACATCAATGTCCCAACATTATCCGTTGTTCGGATTTTTTCGATGAAGGTTCACACGTAGCATGGGAAGGGGTCCGCCCTCGTTAAGCTTATGCTAAAACCTCATGCTCATCCGTGTGAACTAGAGAAACGGGGGCGAGGCACCATGGAGCCGCTACGGACCCATGGCGCCACTTTGCCTCAGCAGGGGCTTACCCAACCTGCTGAGGGATGTCCATCCGGGCCCCGACCGGAGGACTTAATGCTAGGGGCGGCATGAGGGCGCCAACCCTCATGTTGGTACACGAGTGGCAAACCGTGTTCTTAAACCTTGTAAATTGTTGACCATTCTATTGCGAAAAATAGGTCAACAAATCAAAGATCTCTCGCCCAGCGAGGAGAAAAGACTTTTAGACACGATTATTTATCCATTTATTCGGAAATGTATGCCTCTATACAATAAACACCATCGTAATGGAGCTAGATTCAAGGAAAAACATGGCAGATTCTTAAACCAACCATTCATTGACGACATACCAGTTGAATTTAAGACAGTTACTGCAAACTTAACGACGACATCGAATAAGATACGTAGCAATTCACAAAGTATGACAATGGATTCTGAGGACTTTGAAACAACTCGTGAAGGATGCAGTGCTACACTACCTCTGCAGTCCACCAAATCACCCATACACATATCATCAATAGTCGATTCTACTACAGACCATATTTTGCCGTTGCACTAAAGATTGTGCTAGCGGCAAATGTGGATGCCGAAAAGCAATGCTCAAATGTTCAGCGGCATGCCTTCATTGCCAAGGGAAATGCCTTAACAGCGTATCCATTCAGGAAGATGATGATGATGGTGATGGTGATGACGAAGAGCTTCACCACGAATTACCTACATCTGAGGATGAACAAATAATAGAAGAAGAACTCTTAACAGGACCGTCCCAACCCAAAAGGATGAAAAAGTAGTCATCATCATCATCATCATCGTCATTTTTACAATCCACGGGTTCGTCTGCGGGCACCCTAAGTTGGTAAAATAAAAAGTTTTCGAATTTTTCACCTTTCATAGGATGTAGCTCGAAAACGGCTGCGAATAGAAAAAAATGATTTAGCTACAACTTGTAGATAATTTTATGGCCTTTCAACTTTTCCTTGAAAGTTTTTCTCTAACATGTACCGTTTTTGAGATTTAAGCAAAAAAATGGACCCTTTCCCCACCTCCCCCCACTCCGGGGCTCCTCCTAGTGTCCCGGGCTTTTAGTATGTTCATTACCTAGGGACTCTTGACATGTTTCCGAAGAAACATCATACGTTACTAACTCACGCACTCTAGACCCCCCTTGGAGGGACTCATTCAATGGACTCAACTGCCCATTTTGATTTTGAACTGGTAATTTTGAACGCATAGCTACCCAAGTAACACAGATAGCATTATAAGAGACAAATGTTGACTCCATTTACAACTCAAGATCCGTATAAACTCGTATATATGTTCACCGTGCAACTTGACGCACGATATTGGCATTTCAAAACCAAAACTATGCTTAACGCTGTATAACGATTATTTAATAGCATATAAAAGTGCTATAATAAAGCTTTTAGCATTAATACAGCCAGCCACAATGTCGTTGTACAACTATCAGCAATTTTCAGTGCACTTAAACCTGTAATAGCACTTTAAGACGTAGAAAAATGCTTAATGCACTTAAATAGCATCAACGTGAACCACGAGAATGCCTAATGCTGTATAAGTACATTAATTTGTGCCAGTATAATGCACTTAAAAACCGTTATACAGCTTTGAGCAGTCTTGAATGCTCTTTGTTGTATAATAGCACTATAAGACGGTAAGTAAAAGCCTAACGCCGTTGAACAGCATGGACGTGAACCAGTGAAATGGTTGCATTTTTAAAGGTCACCTCAGTGCTGTTGTACTGCTAACAGCACTTTATTAAAATACAAGTGAGTTATACTAATGCATTTAGCAGTATAATACGTTAGTTTTGGTATATTCGTAAAACTAAGATGTTGTCAACTTGTCAGCCATTTTGGTGAAAATTCAAAAGTTAAATGTTTTTCTAGTGAATGCATGGTGAAGGTGTATTGCAATCGTGTGTGTATTTAAAAATTTTGAATTGCAATCAACAAAATTTTGAGATAATATAGTCTACTTACGCGTGTTTATAGAGTCGCCAACGCCATCTAGAGAGAATATAAAATGCTCTGAGTGCCAATATGATTGCAGTCCGAAATGGGTTTTATTGGTTTGCTCAAGGACCCCTAAAATTGTAAAGTAATGGCACTATATCAGTCTACATCGAGGCTACTGGTGTCCCGGTGAATCTATATAGGGCTTCTTTATTGCCAATGACACTACAATAGTTCACACAAAGTCTTCTAACTGGCCTCTGGAATGATAACTGTTCACATGTGAATATTTATTTTGCCGGTAGCATTAATATGGCTCACCGTGCTGCTATAGAAAGACACCATTTTGTTAACATTTTATAACCTAAAAATTGTGTGATTCTGATCTATTAATTAGATCAAGTGTCTTAAATATTCATGATTAACACAATTTTACAATGCCTATCTGTTACCATTGTGTTAATTATACAAAATACACTCTTTTCTAGTTGTACACTTGTGATTTGATTATTGCACACATATCGTTTTCTTTTATTTTATAACAAAAACACAATATATCGAAAGCGCGTGAAAAATATCAATGAATACTATATAGACATTCACAGTAAACTTCATCGCGTAGTAATATTTGGAGTTATGAGTAAAATAAGAACCAAAACCTTTCCGGTAATTAAAAAAAAAATGTTGTTGCTTCTCCGTTCCTTCGTTCATTTGTCAAAGCTACTATCATAGTAAAAAACGAACTTCATAAAAATAATGTCATTTTTATATTTCTATCATAGTGCCATGGCATTAGAGTTGTTTTTGCAATGATGAAATGTTTATTGATATACCAACTGTGAACACTTAAATAGCTCGTATAATGTTTTCAGCATATTTTCATGCTACTGTAATGCTGTTGTAATGCTGTAAAATTTTTCTTATTAAAAGAATGCTAATATAATGCTTATGTAATGCAATTGACATCTTCATTGATCGTAATAATGCTTCTAGAATGCTATTGGCATTTTCGTTGACCATAGTAATGTTTTTTTAGTGCAATTGACATTTTTTTTGGCTTTAATAATGCTTATTTACGATCTAAAGCTGTATAATTTGTGCCCAAATTAGCACGATATTAGCCCTATATACGTTTACAATGCTACTATAATGCTAACTCAAAATGCTTCAACGATACATTAATGCTGTAAGTCGGTCGATATACTGCTGTCATGTGTTACTTGGGTAAGTAGAAATCAGCCCAATTTTTTTAAAATATTATCGCTTAAACGCATTTTAGTGGGATACAAAAACTTACGTATGTAGTATCGATTTACTGTAGATATTGCTTTTAAAGTTTTATTGCTACATGCCTAGACATATTGTATTATATTACACAACAAAGGGGTTCAATAACAGTTTGTATAAAAAAATTTGAATGTTTGCATAAACCATAAAAATATTATCCCTTTGGAATAGATCGACAAAAGCGAGATGTCACTAGCAGCAAACTGTGTGATAAAAAGAGATAGGAGATACGAAGTAGCAGAACCATTTTTGTCAGATGTCAAACAGTTGACCGCCCTGCAGAAGCTCGCTGAAAATTACGTGCATTTGATTTTTATATTTAAAAGTGAAATTGTGTATATTTTGGAAAAATAATGCGTCTGAAACATGGTGACTTGATCGGTGATTGATTATTATGCATTACAGCGGCACAACCCCAACAAATAATCATTTAACAGGTAGATTAGTCCAAATCGAAGCCTCTTAATATACAACTTATATTTACCAATGCGCTTCAAATTTAAAGTACGCAGTTTGATAATTCTATTCTACAAACGTTAATTTACGTAAAAAATAAAGACAGAATAATACAGGGAATGTATATCGACGAATATTTTGTATAATGAAATAAAATTTAGTTTTATACTAGAGCTGCATGTTCAATATTTTGTGTCGACTGTTTATCATGCAGTAAACTACTATATTTAACTTAGGCACATTGTTATAAATCACCTGATCGAAAGGTTATCTAATTTAAAGCTACAAATGTTACTTACTTATGTTAGTTACTGCCATCTTAAATCGGTTTCGTTTGACAGCTTTTACTTGTCCTTCTATTCCGATAGGAATATTAATTTTATGGCATAAACGAAGTCGCGATAGTCATGATCATGACACACCTACCATAGAAGTCAATTCAAAGAGGTTTCAGGGCAGCGATGTATGAGTCGGCATTATTCGACCTAATTAGAATGTCCCTCCGCTGCTCATTTGCACAGTAATTATGAACGAAAACCGAAGGCTAAATTCCCTCTAATTGGAAGGTTTGTTTGCATGCCCCAATGAACTTCTTAGGCAGGCAGGCAGCTTGAATCTGTGAGTGTTATTACTGTCAATCTTTTTTAACTACTACTGGTAACGGCAACCTTTGTTACGACCCGACCCGTCCCGAGCCCGTAATTTTAATAGTTATTATCTTATTCCGGACGGTGACGAATAAATAAAAATATAAATAAAAGATTTTGAAAATCGGTCTAGTCGCTCAATTTTATTTTTTTTATCAACGCACTGTGATTCGCGTAGAACAAGCTAGTAGACAAAAATATTTATAGTGTTTTTTTGCTTGAGCATTATTTCTTGAGTACATAGAAAGTAGCTTTTAGTATTGACCATAAGTAGTTTTGAAAAGCGACAATACTTCAACGATTTTAATAGAATTTATATGCACATTTTTTATTTTAAAAAACATGTTTGGTAGCACTTCATTAAATTATAACTAAACGTCATATTTATTGACCATATAGTTAATACTTATTGTGAGATGTAAATAGTAGGCTTCAAAGCGGAAAACAGAATCTTCAAACGAATAGGTACCAGGTTTTTTTTTTTTGTACAAACCTATGTCACTCGTCAATGGATTGAGAGAATGGTAATACTAATAAACATATCTGATAGGTATCGTTTCAATGAAGGTGTCAAAAGAATAACGATTTGATAATACCCGATTTGTCCATCTAGCTTGTTCTACTCGGATAACAGTGCAACGATTTGGCCCGGACACGTAAAGTTAATTATGGCGCACAATCTATGCTGAGCCACGTACCTATACAGGAGATGTTTTTGTACCGTGTAAGTACAATTACACTTTAACTCTGCTGTCCACTTACACGAGATATCCTAGACGCCTACCGGAGGTTGATTGAAGCAAATAAAACATATATTCATGCAATTATGATATATTTTGATCGTACCTATAAAAACAGAGTCAATATTATAAGAAAAAGTAACTAAAAATTACAATAAATGAAACTAATATTTTAAGATATGGTCCTAAGACATAGGATGAAGTGAAATCAGGTATATTAATATCATACTATGGCAATGTGTGCAATTGATTTAAGTACATAGTGCTGATTTCTAAATAGTACTAGAGCTAAATCATTTGATTAATGGACATAACTAAGTAGCTTCAAATGCTGGCACACTTTTTATTGTTTGATTCATTACCTAAACAAGTTAGTTGTAAACAGATTTTTATTTTAACAAATCAATTTTTGAATCTTTACCAACCTTTATAAATACGTTAATATAAAAGCAAACTTTACATTATCCGGGACTGGATTAAAACAGTAATACAGTTTTTTATTCGAAATAGGAATCGAACGAATGTTAAGTTACCGCACAATATAGATACGAACGAAGTAGTTAAAGATTTTAGTAGACATTGACAGACACACAATCTTGACCTACTCATGGAAAAGATGGGTAAAGTCCAAATTAATAAAATAAGAAGTAAAATAGTTCCTGCAATTGACGAACATCCCTTAATAGTCAATGAGCCGGTCAAGATAGACTATTACCGATTTGATAACTCGATGAGACATATTTTTATCAAATATAATTGCCTAGCGATCCGCCCCGGCTTCGCACGGATGCAATGTATTATACAAATAAACCTTCCTCGTGAATCACTCTATCTATCAAAAGAACGCATCAAAATCCGTTGCGTAGTTTTAAACATACTTACATACAGACAGCGGGAAGCGACTTCGTTTTATACTATGTTTCGAAGTGTTAGTAGCTATTTTAATTTTATTGATTGAAAACAATTTTCTTACTCAACCTTCACTTCACTCTTGTCATAACCGAATGAGTTTTATCTCAATTAATAGTTAACTCACAGACTATGCCTAGTTAGGTAATAGATTGATGTAGTTACCTATTATGACTGTCCTGTTCAATTCTACTTGCAAAGCATATCTAGTCATATTTTGTGTAAACTATCAATTGAGATAAAACTCGTTCGGTTATGACAAGAGAAGATAAAAGAAAATTAATTTAATTAAAACAGCTAATGAAGACTTTTCGATAGGCAAGTTATCATAGGCATATTTGTTTATCAATTATATCTGATAAAAATAGTAGAATAGCAAACCTCAGCCATAAACACACTACAAAGATTTGGACATAAGTACTAGATTTGGGTAAAAAACAAAGTTTTGTATTTTGCCTACAACGGGAGTCGTTCGTGAATTGCAAGTGCTATTTTTATGCATCCTTTAAATTAATAAAAAGTCTTAAAACTTACACCTATACTTGTAGAACCAGAATAAAAGATGAAGGAATTTGTGAACATGATGCCTATTTTACTGTTATTTTATTGTATCATTCACAAAAATAATTAAACTAATAAATAGTTTAATTATTTTACATGTGGTCTTAAGCTCGGTGTAACTTCTTTGACTTTTTGTTAACAAGGGGGCAGTGTTTATAAACGCTTGCAACTAACCTATTACATATTCGAATGTGCATTATTCAGTTATGGTAAAAATTGGAATACTTTGTTCAGTATCACTTATTATGAAACTAAGAAAAACACTACACATATTGAGAATGTTTGAAAAACTGTATTGTTTCATGCTTTGTCCTCTGTTGAGGCCGTATATGAAATCAAATGATTACTTTTTATTGTTCATCTGGGATACAGTGGTGGTCATATAATTAAAAAATGCTAAATATATTTTCAATGTAAGGCTTAAAACAAATTGAATGTTTTTTTTTTCTCTCGTTATCGTAAAATTTATTCGTTGATACACATGATAAGCCCAAAAATAGACAATGTTTTTACACTTCTTTTAAACATCGTATTTACTGGCTGGTTCAAATTTTAATAGAAAACACTCAGTAGATTGTGGTTGAAAGTTATTGTTTGCATAGTGTATAAATCGATCTTAATTATTTGTCCAGTATCTGTACTACTTGAATGTGTTACTTTGGTAAAAAAAGATAGCGATTTTATTATTTATTCCCAAGCCACATTGATAGCTATGGCTATTTTATAACATAGCTAGTTGCTTCTCAAAAGGGTCCCCATGTCTGTGTATGACAAGATTTAAATAAAAAAACTTGAACTTTAAATCGTTCTTAATTATGTGACCACAACTGTATTATTCGGAAAACAATGGCAACATTTATTTTGAAAGTAAATTATTTCCAAAACTGAAGGCTATTTAAAAATAACACTGCCAGTGTAAAACTAATGCTAGTGGAAAGTTTATGCCACAAAATTACGTATCAAACAACTATGGGGGCAAACCTTCTCCTAAAAACAATATTAATGAGAAAACGTGTACGTTTACATTGGTATGTTTACATTAATGCGAAGTTTGGCCCAAATAACTAATCGAACTCTGCCCTACTTACGTTTAGTCCAAGACCTCGTCTAAGATCTTCTACACATGATATTTTTTTTACGTAAACGCAATATTTCGACGAACTAATGATTCTAGATAAACATTAATGAAGATAAAAAAATATACTCGGTTTTAAACTTGTAAATGGAATAAATAAGTGGTTGTGTTAAATAGGCTACAGCAGCCTGCAACATTTTTAAATGCATGTAACTTTGTTCTCAATATATTTTAAAGAGTAGTAGTTTACACAATATCAATATAAAATTACCTATAACAAAACGCGAGCGTTACAAAACGAAATAACAATATCAATCCTCGATGATTATACTAACTGCCTTACCACAAATAATTAAACAAGGTTTGGACAACTGTTTAAATATGATACGGCTAGTTTAAAAACAACGTCAATCAAGTCAAATGACATAAGGGTGACATACATTACACTTTAGCCGCATAACATTTAAACAGTAGTTCAAACCTTGTTTATTTATTTGTGGTAAGGCCGTTTATCTGCAATTTTACAACTAGGTATTTAAAACACACTCTTCATTTAGGAATAATTACGTGAATTAAAATAAAAAGAAACTATCTATAGAGGTAGTTTCTTTTTATTTGTCCCAGGAAAAGGACATGCATTTGAATTGGATAGTTTATCAAGATATCCCAACAGTAACGGCAATCCCTTTTTTTGCCAATTCTATTCGTCATTGTCTGTCTACTTCAGTCAGTCTCCGTTGATTAAAGTCTATCGTTAAAATCGTTTAGGCACCATATGAAAATGTATATTTAATAAATACATGACACAGTGTTTCCAATTTTTCTTATACCATTATTGCAAAAACTTAGTACCAGGCTGATAAACGGTATGGTATTTACTGACAATTAAAAAATAGACAGCATTTAATAATGAAGTTACACTCTAAGTGGTCGGTGACCTTAGTATTGTCTTGGTTTAACCTGGTGCTATCTCTTTGTAATAAGGGGTTTAAAAAGGTAACCACTTAAGGAATACTATATTGATTGTACTAAGCTTTGAGACTGCTATACTGTTACTATATTCTTAGAATATTCATGCCAATTCCAAAGCCAAGAAGAGGCAAAAGCGATGGAATGTTCGACATAATTTGATATGGTAAAACACAACACTACATTGCAGATATGTATCACGGACGCCAGACGAACTACTACCCGGTCACCGTAAGAATAGACCTGTCAAACATGTCACGCTTCTTCGCTCATCCACCCGCGTTCGTCCATTTAGTGTCAATACATTTCATTTTTGCATGCTTTTTTCGCCGCAAATTGACTGTAACAGGACCATTCTTAAAATAACCAGGTATTACGTATGTTATTATCACATTTCACACTAATTAAGAGCTATGTGTGCGAAGAAGTTAATGGTGAACTCGAATCGATGACAGCGCTCGCAGTGACAAAAAATACAACTTTGGAGGACGCCTATCACCATCTAGCAATTTAGTACAAATTTAACGTACGCGTGCATTATATTTAAAATTGTAACGACATTTAATATTATAAAAGGATTATACAATATTTCATTTAAATAACTTTGGTTTTATTACTTTTCGTAATGGCAGTTAGGCATTTGTCATTTCAACGTCCTCCTATAGTTCGTAACACTGTCGTCGAGCACGATCCAAACAAGCAGTTTATTTGTATGGAATTCTTTCATTTATTGTCATATTCAAAATGTGCCTTGTTTTAAAATTTAAACGGACAGCTACTGCATAGTTTCTTTGTAACACATATTTGGTAAACATTATTACATATCAATAGTTAAATTATTGCTCATTGTACATGTATACATGAGAGCAGCTTTGTAACAGTACCAACCAGTTGTTTTGAACATCAATCAAGGCAGTAGAATGATTTTAAGCTACTATTATATTCAAACAGTACCTACAATGAATATGTATTACATCAATGGCACAGGTGTAATAGGTGTTAGATTCAAATATACAATTTAAATTCCAGAATTTAACAATGGACATTAATCTAGTCATTTAAGTAAGTAGGTAATATTAGGCCAGCCTTTAAACACACCTACCCATACTAACTAAGCACTTACTAATATTAACTAATAGATTATAAATAATCTGCCTTAAACCACGATATGATAATAATATTCTATGCATGGACCAAAGAGATGTGATTGCACTTGACCATAGACCGGAAGTGTAGATTTGGACTGGTTACATTTTTGCATTCTGCGACTGAATGAATCTGAAAACAGTTCTTTTAGGCCACAGATTTTTCTTCTATTTAGCTTCATAAGGTTAATCGTATTATTTTTTTTAAAGAAGAGAAGACAAGCATTTTTTTAAGAGTGATAGGTATTTGCGCATTTTTTTTTCAGCACTAGCCCACAGCTGTAGGAGGGATTATGTTGGCAGTCTCCAACATCTCAAACTTTCATTTGTATATGTCTTTCACATCCTACCTAAATTATACATTAGATAGTAGGACGCAGAATGCAAGCTTTTGACATGTCCATCTCAGACCGCAGCATAGCATTTGGAATTTGCACATTAATAAATAGAATGTAACCAGAGTGCGTGGATCATCTTTCCATTTTTTTACTTAGATAATCAAATGCAAAACTGCATCGTTCACGTTTTAGTGTGTGATCGCCAGTCGCGGTCATCAGTTATATGATCTATGGATTCGTATTACACATTATGCCACGTATCTAAGATCCATTTTACGTATTTTTTTTAGAAAAACAATAATAGCAATTTAGGAATCCTTAAAAATGTAGGTACTCAATACTTATCTATACATCGGAATTCCTAGGCGCTTTGGTAACTATTTGAAATAATATTTAACGATGTGTAATAATATGCCGGTGATTTGAGTAAACTTACTTATGATGCACATATGTTCATACAAAGAAGTTTGCCGAAGCAGTATAAATAATATAATGAATTACTAACATTTCCTACTAGCGTTGTGGTACACAAATCTCAAAGGATTTAAATGTAAACTTAATGCATGTTTTTATTGTTAAACTATTTTGTAATTAAACTCGCTTAGCAATTCCGATGTACACTGATTACATAATATCAAGCGTAATTTATAATAAGGGATGTGCGACAACAGCTTTACGTCGAACACAGGAAATCAAAGCAAATTATACTAAAAATGCTGACAAGTGTAATATAAAAGTGTTAGTGTTCCTTCTTGCATAGGAGTGATAAATGCATATGAGTAAGATATTTGCGTAAAGCGCAATATGATTCTTGTACTAATCACGCTCTTAATCTGCGGCTTGCCGAGCCTTTTTGTGCGGCCCAAGCGAAACTTACCAGGAATCGCCAGGAGCAAGAAAATTTAAAAACCATATTTTCCTTACATGGCAAGAAAGAACGCACTCGCCTTATAATTTAAAAAAATTATGCAGCATTATCTCGTATGAGGAATCGACAAATTCGGCAGATTAGATTGTATGTGAATCGAGGTTAAAATTTTCTCGCTCGCTTCGCTTGCATTCATAATCTGGTTTTGCCGCTGTTTTGATATGATGGACTACGCTCACAATGGAGTTGGATGAAATCAATTCTTAAACATCTCGGCGGCCCTTTATAAAATAGGTTGAGTACCGCTGGGCTAAGCAAAAAAAGCTTATAAATATAATATTGTCAAGTGCTTTATACTATGCACTATCGAAGACCAATAGTAATGGTAGATCTTTAACTTTCTTTGTTCAATTAATACACTAAAGACCCGTAAGTGTACGTACCTTTGTAAAAAGCTGGTGTCGCACATCAACAAGCTACACTTCCACACATAAATAAATAATTACTGTACCTAAATATTTAAATATACTTCAGGAATTACGGAAGACACGATAAATACACACGAAAATTATTAACCCATACATGGAATACCGAAATACAACAAGTCTAGGTATTCGTAAAAGTAAATACCACTATGTTCGTAATAAAATGCCGATAAAATCATGCACGAACAAGAATGTAAAATCAGATCATATTGAAATTCGTAATTTCCTGCACATTTTGTTAAAACAAAAATACTAAGACCTGAAATTTCGACACGCAATAGCTATATTTATTTATGGAATTAAATAACTATAATATATTAATCATTCATCATTGGTAAATTTGATTCTCTACTATAATTCTAATACCTGTACGCACGTACTCGCATAATAATAATATATTTTCTTAATATTTAATAACTTGCAAATCATATCACTAAAGGCTAAATTTCAAATATTCGATTATAATGATTAAAATTGACTTATTGGCAATTTGCATGACGATTGAATTTAAAACGCTTATAATAATACTAGCGGTCCCCCGCAACTGCGACCGCGCTTTTTGAGTTTGTTCCCACCTCCTGTCGAAGCGTGATGTTTTATAGCCTCAAGCCTGCCCCGACACATAAGCTATTCAACACAAAAAATTTTCTTAGATCGAGTCATAAGTTCCTGAGATTATAGCGTTCAAACAATCGAACAAACTCTTCAGCTTTATAATATTATAAAGTATAGATTCTAGCAATATGGATAACGATATTTAAAAGTCAAGTCATACAATAAATTATACTGTTTATGACCTCTGAAATATAAGCCCTGAATAAAACGATTCAATGGAAAACACCTTAATTCTACAAAACCGTTGCGTTTTTCTAATACACTTCCTTTTTTTAATAATAAACGAATATAACGTCTTTGGCTCGGTACACATTGATGGCCAGCTATGAAATACATACCCATAATACGCTACATGGAAATCTGAAAATTAATATTTTCTATCGCTTCGTATTTTATACAAAGGTTTAAAAGCCGTGCCTTTCAACCGCTAGCACCATAACAAATACAAGTACATATAATAACTAGACTAGTGTTGGTTACTACGTCATTGGGACTGCAATGCAGCTTTCCCGTAGCGTTTCCCATTATTCGACGATGGATATCTGCGCGAAGCCTATCAACGCTTTGTCGTCGAATTGCTCATTGGGCCCAGTAGAATTCTGTTGACAAACAAAATATCATTACAATTTTATAGGGGTAAAGAGTAGTTGTACACAAGTATAATGCATTTATTTAGAATATTTTATTACTTTGTAAATACTTATAGATTGTTTCTAGAAATGTCAAAAGAAGAATTAATCCCTCAAGCGTATGTGAACGAGACACAATAGATATTCTCAGCATTAGAATTATTCTTGTGTTTACTTTATTGTATGTATATTAACTTTCATGTATGTATATTATATTGTTGGGTAATATTTGAGTATGATGGTTTAGTTATGCTGTCAAGTATGTTTATTGCTTTAGAATGTTTTTAACACTCACAGTGTCATATTTTATATTCATAAATATGAAATAAGAAACCAAAAACTTGCGCACGGGCGGGACTTGAACCAGCAACCTTTTGGCAAACCGGGCCAAACGCTCTTACCAATTTAGCTACCGTGCTGTTAGTCCGACCCTGCGAAATTTGTGGTCTCTTATGTAAACGTCAATTAGATAGCGAAGCGACATCAATTTCCAAGTTGAATTTATTCTGTAAAGAATAACTGCTTGGGCCATCTGTTTCATAAACAGACGGCTAGATGGCGCTAAGCGTCACGCAATTGACGTTTACATAAGAGACCACAAATTTCGCAGGGTCGGACTAACAGCACGGTAGCTCAATTGGTAAGAGCGTTTGGCCCGGTTTGCCAAAAGGTTGCTGGTTCAAGTCCCGCCCGTGCGCAAGTTTTTGGTTTCTTATTTCATATTTATGAATATAAAATATGACACTGTGAGTGTTAAAAACATTCTAAAGCATTAGATAGCGAAGCGACATCAATTTCCAAGTTGAATTTATTCTGTAAAGAATAACTGCTTTGGCCATCTGTTTCATAAACAGACGGCTAGATGGCGCTAAGCGTCACGCAATTGACGTTTACATAAGAGACCACAAATTTCGCAGGGTCGGACTAACAGCACGGTAGCTCAATTGGTAAGAGCGTTTGGCCCGGTTTGCCAAAAGGTGGCTGGTTCAAGTCCCGCCCGTGCGCAAGTTTTTGGTTTCTTATTTCATCTTTATCAATATAGCTAATTTTCAACAACCGCAAACATTACTTCGTTCTCAAAAACTACTACTACAAATAGTGGTCTAAACCAATTTCCGTTAAAATTATTTCTTAAGATCTCTACAAGGGGTGATCCAAAAGTAATGATAATCAGTTAATTCTAGTGCACACAAAAATATAAAAAATATTTGTCACTTGCTCAGTTACCCATCACTACAGGAAAAATAAACATATAAATAGGCCACGATTCCTGGGAGCTACATTACTGCTACTATTACTACTACAGAAGCAGTTCGGCCTACTGCCGGACTGGCTGGAGAGATGGCGGATAGCGGTAAACGTGGGTAAAACCGCCGCTATCTACACGGGCCCCCAAAGGCGGAAGATGCCCGAGCTGGTCCTCAACGGCCAGAAGATTAAGTGGCAGCGCAGTACCAAGTACTTAGGCTGCCATTTGGACCAGCGCCTGACCTTGGAGGATCAGGTCAAGCACCTGGTCAACTCCAGCCGTGCAAGATTGCGCCCCGTCCTCCAGTCCCGCCTGCCCACCAGAACAAAGGTGGACATCTACAAGACTTACGTGCGCTTCAGGCTGACATACGCGGCCCCAACCTGGTACGCTATGATAAGCGCAGACAAAAAAACGCAGCTTCAATCCCAGCAGAACATAGCGCTCTGAATTATTTTATTTTTATTTATTTAAAGACTTTATTGCACAAATTTAGTGTACAAAGATGGACTTAATGCTAAAAGCATTCTCTGTCAGTCAAAACTTTAGGTCATGCAGAAAGATGTCAACGGGTGCAGTAGAAAGCTTCTAAAGAAATAAGGAACATAGTAACAATAATCCTATTATCTATTACTTAAGCATAAATAAAGCAATAATACATACATATAATAATAATATTACTATGCATTTATGCACTCTTTCAGAAATGTGCGAACTTTATTCTTGAAGGATAACCTCGAATCAGTCTTCTTTATATCTAGGTGAAGACAGTTCCAGAGTCGTGTAGCTGTCACTGTAAATGACTAAGAAACGTACGAGGAGCGGTGAGCCTGCGTACCTAGCCGAAGGTTGTCAGAGGAACAGAGAAAACAATCATGAGTTTGGCTTAAAAATGGAAACATATTTCGAAGATAAGAAGGGGCAGACGGGTTATACAGAATAGTGTGAACAATGCAAATAATTCGAGTTTCTACGTTGACGGATGATAAGCCAATTCAGTTGTGCTCTGTAACTGGAGACATGGTCGTATTTACAGAGGCCGAAGATGAATGAATTATAACGGAGGCCGGGCGCTGTGTCAAAAATGCCATAATCCACAGGAACCTCAAGATGGATCCCCCGTGGGCATGGGGGCTATGTTGTATAGCCCCGGGTTCCGGGCTATGCACCTCTAGATGGTGCATAGCCCCGAACCCGGGGCTATACAACATAGCCCCATGCCCACGGTAACGAAGGCGAGCAAGAGGCCAACCCCACGACAGGTCTGTCCCCTTTATCCGCGCCCCCACCCACCCACTCTCCAATCACAACCCTCCCCCCCCCCTAGCTCTCGTCAGCCAGCCTCTCCCTAGCCAGAGTCGGCCGCTGCCAGCTTGTCCTGCTCATCGGGCCTCCTCGAACGGAGACTCACCTGATGGGCAGCCCGCAGTGACTGTGCAGCCGGCTCTGGTAGAAGAAGACTACATAGACCTGTCGTCGCAAGACGGCCACTTAGGCGGCAACTAATACCGTGGGCCAGTCGACCCACGAGAAAAAGCCCGGGTAAGGAGCTGAGGCTCGAACCCGATCCGCCCAGTAGGGCGATGAAACCCGTCGTCGTCGGACTACATTACATTATTTGAATACGAACATTCATTTGAACACGAACTGTCAAGGAGTGAACATCAAAATGTAAAAACAAGAAATCAGAGCTGTCATTAAATACCTCTGATTGAAAAAAATATCTACCAAAGACATACACAGCGACTTGGTGGAAACATTAAGGAACTCTACTCCTCTATATTCCACAGTTGCACTGGGCTAAGGAGTTTAAGCTGGGAAGAACATCGACGGAAGACGAACACCGCGAGGGACGGCCATCGACGTTCCTCACTGAATAAAATTGTTAAAAAAGTTGAAGAAGTTGTATTGGAAGATCGAAGAGTGACTATCAGGCATGTCTCTGTGGTCCCAGGGATCTCATATGGCAGAATTCAAAGAATCCTTGCGAACGAAATGCATATGAGAAATCTCCGCGCGTTGGGTATCGAAAATATTAAGCGACAAGCCAAGTAAGAAACGAGTAGACATGTTAAGAGCAAATCTCGAAAAGTTCCAGGTTAATTTTTTGTCACGTTTTGGGACCAAATTTTGGTCCTGAAACAAAACAACAATCGATGACAAGGAAAAGATCCGATGAACCGACGATACGATGAAATTCAAAGTGTCAAGCTCAGCAGGGAAGTTTATGGCGTCTGTTTTTTCTGATGCTGAAGGAATATTCATGGTGGACTACTTGGAAAAGGGGGCCATTATTACAGGCTCCTACTATAACGCTTGGATATTGGGTAAAAGTCCGCGTGGACTATCTTAGATTGGCTAACGGTGCGGCACGTAAACATTATAATCAGGATGATACATTATGTACCATTACTATCTTGAATAATTAAATATTTATTACACAAAAACAAGATAACATGTTCTAGAGGTTTATTAAAATGGTTACATAATAAGGGGCATATAACCACTTAAAGTGTCTATCTTTCAAAGGTTAGATTTTAAAAGATGATTTAACAGGACACATCTTCCTACCAAATTTCAACAGTGTGATATTTATAGTTTACGGACGGACGGACGGACAGACTATATTGATCGGTCGCTGTGGAAAGCCGTGGGGGAGGCCCATGTTTAACAGTAAGCATCAGTTGGTTGATAATGATAATGATGATGATGATGAGACGTACCAAGTGGAATGTAACGGCCTTGGGCGTGGTCGCGAGCGGCTGCTGCGCTTCGATCAGCTTGGCCAGGTTCAGCGCGATGGGCACCGCGTCGTGCGGGTCCACCAGCCCCGCGCCGACCAGCTCGGCGGCGATGCCTTCGGGTGAATCCTTGCCCGTTATGAACTCGAAGCGGATGTCGTTCAACTCGCGGCGCGAGTTCCTGGGATTGGTGATGTTCGGATTGATCAGTCTTGTGTACGGGCTGTGAGCTGTTGTTACTATACTCTGATTTTTAATAAGATAGACCAAAATGACATTTACTGGGTGGCCACTTTTTTCGAAATTTAACAAAAGTGTAGTTCCTAAGCCAGCAAAAGTTTAATTTCATAAATTGTTGTTTTTAATCGATTATAAAATATTTGAATGAAATCTGTTTTAAAAACCGTGTTTCCAACAAAGATCATCATTATTTCTTATAATTAATTTATTAAAATTTTAAAAGGTGAAATCAAGAATACAAGATACCAGATATAATTTGTCCTAATAATCTTATCTAAGCGCATTCAAAAAAAAAACATAATTTCAATTAGTCGCGGTCGCGTACAATTGAATTGGTACAACATTATTTTTACTACGCTTGCAACATTAAAAAACAAAAAGTTCGATTGAAGCTGTCATTCTGGTCTATGTTATAAAAAATCAGAGTACCTATACATAAAGGGACGCCATCCATACCAAGCAATGAATGTGCGCAACTTGATTTTGAAGTGAACTGTCAACAGACTGACGTCGTATTCCTAGTAATTTGAATGTTGTATATGAAACGGCAGGAGTGACAAAGGCATAATGTATGTACTAAACAAATCTTATCAAACGATCTTTTGTCATACACAAAGCGCGGATGTCTTAAAAATAGAAACATTGACTGCAAATTCCTTGAAATTCACATGTTGGATATGAAACCGCAGAAGTGAGGCCTTTTGTATCTAAGTAGTAAACAAATATTATCATGCCGCTCTATTTCCGTATTGAAAGCCAGAAATTTAAAAAATAGAAACATAAACCAATATTAATTACTCTGATTAATCATATAAAAATACCCTGAACAGTCACAAACTTATTTCGTAAATTTTGTGTCTTGTTTGGGGATAATACCTTTGATCAACGCTTTGCCGTTATATTTAAATGGGGATCACCTACCAAATGCGTCACGGCGGCATTGTTTCGTTTACCAACCTTTGATGCCAACTTTTGCAGTCTTTACGATTCACTTTTTTTATAATCTATATTTTTCAAACAAAATGTCAGCAGACAGAATATGTAAAGCCACTATATTCATTGTTTCTATGGGTGTCATATTTACAAGATTTTAACATTTAAGCTTCTATTATGACGGTATTTTGGGATATCTACTGACGTATGATGCATAAGTCCGATAATCTTTTCTTGTGTAATGCAAACAATCTTTTTACTTTTAAATAATGTCAGTGAATAAAATTTATATTTGTGCGAAACAATGAAGTACCTGTGTAGTTCGTGAGTTTTGTGTTAATCTTATTTTAAAATGAATTATTTTGGAAAAAGGGAATTACAAATAAAACAAAATGTAAGTAAAATATTGGTTTAGGTAACAATGATCAGCTAGGTAATATTTTTTATTTATCTCACGGAATTCACGTAAGGTTTGGTTCTGTTTTTCAAATAAGAATTAATTAATGTTTTCAAAATTAAAACAGAAATACTATTCAACTGATAAAAAATTAACTTACCTCAACCGAAGAACAAGGTTGATAACCTGCGGTCCATTTTGTTCTGTAGCACGTGGTTCCTGCAAAGTTTTCTTGTCTTCTTTACTGTCTGTCGGTTCCTGCAAGGTTAATAAAGATAAAATTAACTATTTTTATTTTTATATAAACCCTTGCGTTAAAAATGGGAAAAACATCTGTGTTTTTGAATAAAAGCCTCCTGTTGTCATAAGCGGCAACAGAAATACATCATCTGTAAAAAATTCAGCTCTCAACTATAACGCTTGATTAGATGCAGCCTGGTCACAGACGGACGGACAGAGGGGATACAGACCCTTTGCACACTGCGCTTTAAGCAGCGATGCAGTGTAGCGATGCAGTCACGATGCAGCGTCATGCAAATTATCAACCTACACACTTGCGCTACTTTTAGCATGGATACAGTTGCGATGCTGCCGCGCGTTCGTATCGATGCAGTCGCGATGCAGAAGCTGGACATTGACAAATGCATCTGCCTGTATATTGGCGACTGCATCTACAATAACGTGCGTTCGCATCGATGCAAACGCGCGACTGCATCGATACTAACGCGCTACAGCACCGATGCTAAGATCTGTTTATTGCTTGAGTCGCGATACTGTTGCGCGTTTTTAAAACGCGCTACACGCATAATTATAGGGATATACTTGGCAAAATGAAAAAAAATACATTAACATCATCCTCGAATGTCCATATAGGCGATTTCTTTAAAGAGGTCATAATCAATTAATTTTTATTATTTACATTCAGTGCATGATATGTACATCAGTACAAACGAGCGCAAAACAATCATGTGAGTACAAGTTTTGCCGGTAAAATCCGGCTTAATACTTTTGCTTTTTATTCGGCTATTAGGTCAGGGACCTTACGAATATTTGGTAATTTTCTTTTCAAACCTATACTTTTAGTTCCTCTAGACCATAAGGTTGTTTACATGTACGTAAGCAATGAATAAGGGGAACGTATTACAATTCCGAATTTGAAAATACTGAATTTCATAAGCCCTACGAACGGAAGGTCGAATTTTGGAATTCCGAATGTTTATATGACCGACAGTTCTAAATACAGAAAGTTTAAAATCCCGAAAATTCAAAACATCGAAGCTTACAAGACCAATAATCGAAACGCCGAATGAGAATGCCAAATATTTAAAATACCGACTGTCTATATGACCGGAAGTTCAATATACCGAAAGATTTGAAACGCGAGTGGTTTAAGTCTGCCCGATACTAGAGTGTAATTCAAAAGCCGGAGAAGAGCAAAGCCTATGCATGCTGCTACATCCATGCCTGCTTGATTGCTCGCATGCTGCATGCATTAAGACTGAGGTTCATTAAGAAAAACAAATGTTTGATTAGAAGACAAATATTTTATTTGGCATAGTTAATCAACAAAAAAGGCATCTAGTTATTTTATACTCTTAAGTAAGAGTAGTGAAAAAATACCAAAACGCCTACCGCATGGTTAATCTTACTTTCGGGATTTTGAACTTCGGTATACTATTCATAAAGATGAAATAAGAAACCAAAAATTTGCGCACGGGCGGGACTTGAAGAAGCACTTCCTGGCTAACCGGGCCAAACGTTCTACCAATTGAGCTACTGTGCTGTCTGTCGGACCCTGCGAAATTTGTGGTCTCTTACGGATACGTCATTATGCGTGACGTCCAAGTTTTTGGTCTCCTATTTCATCTTTATGAATATACAATATGACACTGTGACTGTTAAAAACATTCTAAGCCATTCGGTATACTAACTGTAGGTATATGAATCTACGGGATTTTTAGCATTCGGGATTGGGAACTTTCGGTTATTTGAAATTAAGCATATTCAGCTTCTGTGTATCGGGTAAAGGTATTTCATTAGTTCGGATTTTTGATTTTAGACGTTTTAAGCGTAGGTATTTCCGTTGTAAACTTTAAGGACTTTCGGTATTATATAAGAACTTTCGGTATAATAATACGTACTCTGAATAAGGTAGACGAACATTCTGATTATATTGTACTGTGACTCATACATAAACTGCGTGAGGATTTTAGGGATAATTTGACATGTAAAAACATTAAATACAAGCTTAAAACACATTTACTTAACTCTCTTTTGGAGGTTTAATATTAGAATGTAAACAAAAGGTCATAATCGTCAAATTCTTTGTTTAAAAATAATATTTCTTTATAAGAATATTTTACTGTATAATATCGACTGTTAACTAACCTATATTATACTTTGTTTGTTGGTCGACGTAAACTTTAAACTTAATAATATTTCAAAAATGTGTGGTTTAACGCTTAGTGTACCTACATGTTTTATAAGATCTTTTATTTGTTAATAAATAGATAAATAAAAACATTATGCGGCTGTGTTCACGCACTATGCGGGACTAAACAACCGGGATGTCTCATACACCGGCCACCGTGGCGGCGTCCGTGCCGCGGCATTTGTAATGAAGACGTTTAGACGTGTCGTTTTGGGTTCATAGAATATGATCAGCTTAGTATTATGTGCACACATCAAAAAATGTTTGTGATCATTAGTATAACCAGTTTTTTTTTTATGTATCTGTATCAAGACCACATACTTGTTGTATGTTTTCTTAAAATATAAATAATCTGTAATAATTAATTACCACAATTATATGTAATGATCATTTACCATTTCATTTTTTTAAATTATTTTTTTATTTATACTTTATTGCACAATAACAAAAAAATGTACGAAAGGTAGACTTAACGCCTTATGGCGTTCTCTACCAGTCACGTTGGGCTAAGCAGAAATGATTTTTCAAAGTGATCGTAAACTTTTTTGATGTGTTTACGTCTCTGACGCCCAAACACTTTCAAATGAAAACCGCTTGCACACTCGACACCAAACACCTCTTACACCAACAAAGTTGGATGCAAGTGATTTTGGCAATCAATGTGGTCAGGCGGCGATGACCTCAACAGTACCTCGTCGTTGTCGCTGCCGCTGGAGTCGGCGCGCTGTAACTGATTCATGGGCCGATTGTCCTCCCCGAGCGAGGCCTCCTCGTCGGACTCGGCCGCCTCACCACCCTCGTCCTCCTCCTCGCTCCACACCCACCCGCCGGTAAGCGTGCGGTGTAGACGGCCAGATGCGCCTGGCTGCCTTTTGCTTGCCTATAAAAAAAATGATAAAATTATAACAGTTTAAAAAACTGAAAACACGCTTTTTTTATTTTTTTCGTATCCCATTCAGCAAACCCTTTCATTTAGTACCAATATCATGGGGGTGCATTTCAAATAGCCAATCCAAGTTCTGGGATGTTCGCCATGTTGGATTTAAGACACGTGACTATTTTTTTCGTATTCCTGACAGCAAACCATTTTATTTGATACCCATATCATGGGGGTGCATTTCAAATAGCCTAAGTATCTGTCATTTTGGGGAGGAGGATATTTGTAATGACGTTTCTTAGCTAGTCATGTATTATCATCACAACTCAGAGCGTGTGCGAATTAAGCGAATTATATATTATTATATATACATAGTTACAAGCGAAGCTAATATATGTGAATTTTATTTATTTTATTTGGTGCAAACAACAGACCTACAACCATTTCGTTACAAACAATATAATACAAAATTTAACATTATAATCTGTTGCAGCTCCAAGAGCGCTTACACACAGCATGCTTATCAGGCCAACAGTATAATTTGGTGAATTGAATTGAAATTAAACATAAACATTATATAACTTAAATAAAAGAAAATAATTGGATTATAATTACTGACAAATTAAATTATATTGAATTAATGAATAACAGGACACCGATGGAATAAAATAACAAATGATAATAAAAAAACAATAATTAATTATTAAATTAGGACAGTAACAACTAATTTAGTGAGCTACACAGAAGAGAGATACCAAGGTCAACTCATCCGGTAGCAATTTAATAACAGCTGATTTAAATTTATTTATACAAGTAGATGTCAGGTACCTCGTCCATGACAGATGTGAGATCATTAAAATCGCGACATATTCTGAGCATGGCACTATGAGATGTTGCGTTGAACTATAAAAAATATATACAATGTCGTGTTTTTACAAAATTTTATATCTAAATAAATATTGGACACCAATCACAAACATTGCTCTGATCCCAAAGTAAGTAGCTAATACACTTGTATTATGGAAATCATAAACAACGGTGGTACCACAACATCCAGACCTGAGCCGAGACGATATAAAAAAATATAATTTCTTAATTGACCCGACCGGAGCGGCGACGCATTGAAACCGAGCTTGCTTAGCCACTACATCACGATGGTCGGCGACTTATATAGATTTTATTACGTTTTAGATAATGCTTCAGCAATTATGTTCATGATTCCATTCTAGGGTGCCGATGACCTTCTCGTCAAAGTGTAGGACGCGTACGACGAGCGGTTACTAGCGACGCTACGCGGCGCCGGCGCCGAGGTAAAATCGGGAATGCGTGGAAAGATTTTTATGATTTATACGTTATAGAATTTATCTTAACTCCGAATAGAATAATAAACATTAAACAGGACCGAAACGGGACGGGGCCAGGGCGTTTACTCCCTAAGCCCGTAATTTCGACCATATTTTACGATAAGATAAATAATAAATATTGGACACCAATTACACATTGCTCCGTTCCCAAAGTAAGTAGCTAAAGCACTTGTGTTATGGAAATCAGATACAACAGTGGTACCACAACACCCAAACCAGAGATAATGTAGAACATTTTGATTTCTATATTGACTCGACCAGGAATCGAACCCGGCACCCGAGTGGCGACGCACAGTGGTCAATTATCGAAAGTTACTAAATTATATTATGTAAAACCTTGCTGAAACGTTAAATTCTTATGTTTTATATACAATTCAGCAATGTGAAAGCAAATGTGAACGTCAATCCTCAGTTAGTATGGTGTCCTTGCCGTGAACCAGATTCCTATGTACGGTTGGTGTCATAGGATGATACCAATTATAAAGCTCAACATACTTCATAGCACTGCAAGTCGCTAATAACTTACTTTAAGATAACAAATCTATGAACCGATAACAGTACAGTTATGATATTTCTTAAAAATGTGAATGACTTACTCTCAAGTAAAAATATCATATTTTTTTCGAAGTACCTTTACATAGATAAAGTTGAATTTCGTACCGCTAAAATTTAAAAAAAATACCGCTGTGCGACGCCTTGAAACCAGCGTGCTAATCCACTACACCACGGAGGTCGTTATTTAAGGATTAAAATGTTTTCTTCGGTTTTGTTTTGAATGGTAATCTATTATGAAGTATGTGTGTGACATACTAACGCAAAATGACATACACTAATAAATAAATAAATATGCGCCAGACAACACACCAATTGCCATAGTTTCGAAGTAAGAAATTTTCTTTCTTGTGTCACGAATACCAGACAGCGATTATGACGGGGGCGTCTCCCATAAATACTTAAATACATATTAAACATCCATGACTCAGGTACAAATATTCGTGCTCATCGCACAAACATTTGCCCCTTGCGGGATTCGAACCCGCGACGGTCAGCGTAATAGCCAGGAGTCAAACGCGTCAATAGTTATGTTATAAATAAAACCGAAATCAGAACTTAGCTACGTTAAGAAACCGAACCAGCACACCAAGAAGAATGGAATGGAGAAACGGTGACATTTGCAGGCGAACAAAGAAGACTGATCCGGAAGGCTCGAAAAGGCTTGCCTGCAACCTCATCCGATTACCAAGAGACAAACTACGCTTGGCCATAGGGACCATAACTGGTCATAGTCTCTTAAACCAACACCGTTTCACAATAGGTGTCACAGACAGCCCTATGCAGAGGGTGCACGGGGGCAGAAGAAACACCACAACATGTCCTCATGGAGTGCACAGGTGTGATAGAAAAACGGGCAAATATTCTCAAATCTCCAGCGCCATTCCCAGAGCCTTTTGGTACTGAGCCTGGGTTGGTTAGAATAGAAAAGAGGGAGATACGCACAATGGCCTAATCGTGAGGAGGCTAAGTACGGAAAACACCCCAGCTAAGCGAATTATGTGTCTTTGAGCAAGTGATTAATCTTTAGCTGTATCATCGCAGGTTGCAATAGTAAAGATTTCAATGATGTTTAAAGGTAAAGACCTAGCCTCGAGTATTATTATGAGGTATAAGCCATAAGACACTACGCCGATCACGAGCTAAGTGCGAATTGGTAAAGGCAAACGAAACGACCCTTCCCTTGAGTAATCAAGTATTGAGTAACAAGCTCTGCTACCACTTTTATTTTGACTCAATGGGAACCGAACCGGCTTATGAGATTAAATACTTGTTTTGCTAGCCAATTCAATTTTTATCCTAGTTACAATCGTTTTAAAAATGGCACATATATCATGTTATATGCCACGTGTTGAAAATAATCGATGAAACACATTTGCAACTCAATTAAATAAATATTTAATTATGTGCTGAACACAATGACTTATTAATTATTCGTTTCATTATTGCCAACTGCTACTATTTGCAAGAAAACCAGTCATAGGCATAATTTTATGTGGCACATGATAAACATAGTGTCTGCTCAGCGCTAAGCTAAGCATGACATTCTATCGTATCGATTTACATAATCTATAAATGGCATGTTGTGTGCTGATTTCAATTTGTAAGCATGCTCGAAAAGATGAACTTTAGATAGTATTATTACACAAATAATGTTTCTGATGCAATCACACAGCCTTTTCTCAATTCGTCAGCATAAAATTACACTTGAAATAAAATATTTGTTACCTTATGTACTCTCGTTTCCATACTAGGTCCAATCGCAACAAGAGTTTGTGTTAAATATTTCCTATCCTTAGCTTTCTTGAAGAATGGATGTTTCAGTAACTCAGTAGCTGTTGGCCTCTTTGCTGGATCCTTTTGCAAACAATCTATAATCATTTTTCTAAATGTCTTTCCATATGCCTTATATTGTTCTTTTTCATCCGCCCCTGAATCCAACAAAAAATATTTTTTTAATCCAATCCCAAAATAAGAATAAAACATTTAGTTAATGCAATGCAATTATAAAAACTGACAAGAATATTTAAATTAAAGTTCCTAATAAAAATTATTAACTACCTGTATCTAAATTTGGTGGATCATTTTGTAGAGTTAACATCAAAACCTTCATTGGTGGATACTTATGGTATGGTGCTGTGCCCGTTGCCATTTCAATGGCTGTAATGCCAAATGACCAAATATCCGCTTTGAAATCATAACCATGATCCTGAAGAGATTAGAAAATTTTATTGAAAACTAAAGTCAATAATTTTTCAGATCAATTATTTACCACTTGTGTATGTTTCAAGCAATGTACATAGATAAATTTGAAATATTTCTTTTCTGTTTTCAATTTAACTCACTTGTTCCATAACTTCTGGAGCCATCCAACAGGGTGTCCCCACAAACGTATGACGCACTTTTTGCCTTGACATATCTCTACCTGTTGCCAACCAGGCAGACACACCAAAATCAGCTATTTGAACTGTACCATCTTCACCAAGTAATATATTCCCTGCTTTTATATCCCTGTAAAGTTTCAGATCAGAAGTTTTAATAATAACATAGATAGGTAACATGAGATTAGCGCGTTCAAACAAACAAACATACTCTTCATTTTTATAATATTAGTAAAGATGTATTTCATAAAGTATGTAATTTTTTTATGCAGAATAACAGGATTATTGGGTAATGTTAAAAGATATATTTGATTTAAATAATTATAGGCATTAAGTCGCTAATTGTACCACTCAAAATTTGATATAAAATAAAGAAAATATGTTTGCAGTTTAGAAATCTTCATAATCTAGTGGTCATAGTTATTTTTGCATCAAATAATTACATTATAGGACTTTTAAGCAATTGTTTCTAATTTGATTTTTCAGATCGCAAGCCATGCAAACTTGTTTACAAATAAATGCTTTGCTTTCTATGCTCAAAACAATGTTCAAATAAAAATGTATTTAAAATATTGCCTTGTGTCACAATAAATATTCGCTCAGCATTAATCATGGATGAACTTTCGCAATAATGCACTGAATTAGTAGTAAAAAAACACAATTTACCACTCATTTCTTTTCCTTTTGAATTTCAATGATTCTATCATTAAATGACCCAATTAAATAAGTGTAATATAAAACCAAGCCGCTATGCTCGCTTATTGATATGACATAGATATATGACATTAAAAAAATTGCACTTACCTATGAATCTGCCCATTACTATGAAAGTATTCAAGGCCTTTCAATACTTCTTTGAGCACTGTAGCAATAGTTGCCTCATCAAATACTCCATGCTTACAGTTACTAACTTTCATCTTATGTTTTATTACATCTAACAAACTACCACCTAAAAAATAAACAGTGATTTTACACAACAGGTATTGGGCAACAAATAAAACAGTACTATGTCATGAATATATTTGACTAGCAAAGAAAAACAGACTTCATTGTAAGACAATCAATATGTTGGCTCTACAAATACCTCCTTGTAAGCACTAAGACAGGGCTTGCCAGCTTGCCAAATACAGAGATTTGGTAGAAATGTATTTTATCAATCTATGTTAATTATTAATACATAAAATCATACCTTCTAATAGCCTGAGCACAAGCCATAACTCATCATTTACTACAAAACTTGTGTAGTATGTTACTACATTTTCATGGCTACAACTAGACATTGCCTGTAACAAAAATGTGTATAAGATCTAGATAACCATCAGAAAGTATTTTAAAAAATGTAAATATTATTACAATCAGAATGAAGTCTAGATGAAAGAGTGAATTTAAAATTGATACCTGTATCTCTTTGAGGAGCTCATCCATGGATGTATTCCACTTCTCTAAATTAATTCTTTTAATGGCACATTTTTCACCCCGGGGCTTACAGAATGCCCCATACACAACCGCAGTAGCTCCCACTCCTGAAATAAAACAATAAATAAATAAATATTATAAATCTACACCAGATAGTTGAATGTTACAATTTATTAAATAATTATTAAAAGTAGGTACCAATCAATGAATATCTAGGTACTTTGAAATGTCGAAGTTCACCACCTGACTTATTGAAGCGTAAAGGTTATAATCACTTCAATGATTTTTTATTTTGCTTTGGTTCAATGAGTAGCCTTCCATAATGTAAAACAAGTCTGTTTTTAGTCTCAGAAACAGATTTTATCCATTTATTGATAGAAATAATGTAAAATACAAACATGACACAAAGTTATTTGACAGATTGACATCATGCAAACACGTATTTTATTCATATGGTGAATATCAAGTCCTTTTTATTTTAATAATTCCCAAACAATCAGACATTAAATTTAAGTATACATACCAATAACATCTCGTAATTCGTAATCATTTTCACTATTAGGCCACGGACATGAAGCATTTGCACTGGCCGCCATTTTGCGATTGAATAAATTTCCGATTCCTACAGCAGCTGTTCCGATCGACAGTCGCGCAGCTTTTGCGTACGAAGTTAAAGTTGTTAGCTGGCGATCGCATGCTCCAAATGATTTCTATAACAAATAGATTTTTTTTTGCAGTATATACAAAATTTTATTGCAAATCACAACCAAAACATGACTAATTCTAGTAGCTAGATTTTTTTTTCTCCATCTGACACATCACTGAATGCCCACACTGCCCCCAACTTTTCAATAGTTTCCCGCGTTTATTTCGAACTAAATAATAAAGAGATTCGATGCATGAACCAAGAGATAATAATGCAAGAGGAATGAAACTGGTTCATATTTTTTTTCCGGCTTCAAAAAAGAGGTAAATAATCCAATGTATATGTATGTGATTGTTTTCGAGTACATGTTAATCTAGTAAGGCTTCCAAAATGTGTGCTGAATTTCGTAAGTATATGTTTGAATGCTTGTCTACGGATTTCTCGACAAAGAGAAGTCATAGCGAGATGATTATTTTAGATCAATGAGGTATATTTCAACATACAGACTACAGTACAGTGTTAGTTTCATTAAAATTTAGTTTAGTTGCTTTTGTTTGGGATATGGGCATCATTATATTGCAGGCGTACTTTCGGCTTCGTACGTATGGTATTACCTCGTACTGAAATACTGAAAGATGTCCTTTTGGGTATATTATAGATTACTTAAATCTTTCGCAGGTACTGTCAAAGAGAACAAGGAAAACATTAAGTGAGTGTCCTTACTTAATTTTGTGTGAGTGTCGGTAGGAGGAAAATCTAAATAACTAGCGGTCATACCTTCCCGTCGCAGTGTGATGTTTCTTATAGCCTTCTCTCATCCAAATCGGTTTAGTAGTTTTAGAGTGAAAGCGAGCAGACAGGCGGATTTATATTCGCTTTTAATATCATAGTAATAATGTCTGTATAATAATGACTGTAGCAGTCGCAATAACAAGCCGCATCTGCCGGTGCAGCTCGGATAGATGCGAGCTTACCATAAGGGATCATTTAGATCTACATAGACATTAAACCGTACACGTGCCAGGAGCCCACGATAGGCTAAAAAACACTATGGGAGAAGGAACGTTTCTAAAGACCTACTACGAAAAACGAGATCAGTCATTAAGATTATTATTTTTTGGCTCCGAGCATTTTCGCTTAGAATCCGCAAATCAATTGTCGCGCGATGGTGCGGGATTTCTTCCACGCGTTTTGAGTTGGCTCCGTCCCCTCCCATCACAGCGTGATGTTTTATAGCCATAAGCTTTCCTCGATAATTAAGCCACCCAACAAAAAATATTTTTTCAAATTGGTCAAGTAGTTTCTAAGATTTGCGCGGTTAAACACACAAACGAAGAAACTCCTCAGCTTAATATATTAGAATAGATAAATAGGCCTTTAGTTAGACCACAATTAAGACTTACCTCACGGTTAAAGCTCCTCCGCCATGTCTGTCTGTCTGTTCGCGATAAATACATTATGTGATAATTATCGAGGAAAATCTTAAATTCCCGCGTGTGCAAAGCTAAGACGAGTCGCTCGCTAGTATAATTATGTAGAATGAAAATAATTCAATATTATGTAAAAATATTAGGTAAGCGGTTTATTAATACCTACTCAGTATTCCAATTGTTTAATGGCTTGGTTGGCAATGGATGCCTGAGGTATCAAAATGCATCGGCACGTGTAATGCTTACCTAACTAGGGCAACTTTCCAGCCGCCTACTTATTTATTGGATACCAAAACCTGTCACTGTTGCACCTAAACAAAGACTTGAAAAAATGTGGTTAGATAACCAAGTGTAGTTGTGGTCACGTACCGAGGATTCCCTTTAACACTTTGACTGTCTTAAAAAAATACAAATAATAACCCATGTATACGCAACCGCGTTAATTAAAATAAAACGTAAAAATATTTGCGCAATTAATATTTAAAAAATCATGCACACTCGGGTCCGAGTAGTCGACATACAGCGTGCTGGTGGCCAAACACTCGGGTCCGATAGCTATGTATAAAATGACGTCAGAAAAAGGCGTCGCCGTAAGCAGTCGGGCCGAGTACGCACCGCTGAAATAGTACTCGCGCACTCAGGGTCGAGTGCTCGTCACTGAATAAATAATAATGTCTACAAAATCTGTTTTTTTACCTTCCTCTGTAAACATAAATATTTTTGTACGTTTAAAAGTTATATCTTGGATACTCTGTGTTTCCGTACTTAATATTATAAATGCGAAAGTAACTCTGTCTGTCTCTGTTACTCAATCACGCCTAAACTACTGAACCAATTTGAATGGAATTTGGTATGGATATGGAGATATTTTAATACCCGAGAAAGGACACAGGCAACTTTTTACCGCGGGAAAATGTCGCAATCCCATGGGAAAATTCAGATGGGCCTATCGCTTTTACACCTTAGCTACTAAACAGATTTAAATGAAATTTCGTAAGGAGATGGACTTAAGAAAGGACATGAGTTACTTTTGACCGCGGGAAAACAACACATTCCTCTAGAAACAAATACTTTCCGGAGAATCTGATCGCTTTCACTCCTAAATTACCAAAGATTTGAATTATATTTGGATAAATTGGTATGACGGGAAAACAACGCATTCCCTATTACCCTATGACAATCACACTAAGTATGGCCTCAGCCCATCTCGGCATAATTCAAAAATACGTACAAAAAAGTACGTCTCAGGTTTCTTTTCATACTACTATCCAAAAAAACTACCTACTGCGGACGAAGTTGCGGGTAAAAGCTAGTATCTTATAAATGAGAAACCTTGTTGCCATTCAGACTTTACGAGCCTATGATCGTATCACTCAGCTAATCGATGATGATAGTGAACTTGTTTCCATCACTCATGACGAGCACATCTACCTAGTGTTTCAACGATCATCAATTGACCCTATTAATTAAAACCTCCTTAAGGTATTTTCCCACTGCACCGTACCATACTATGAATGTGTTAGGAACGCGCGAACGTGTCAGGCACGCAAATCAACACCATACGCTCTACCTTGCCCGCTGAACACATATACAAACCGAAACTGAAGTATGATACTCGTATGATGCCCGTATGATACCCGTATGTGATTTGATTGTAGTGAGCGAGCCGAGATTCGTATTATATTTTGTTGAAAAGATGTACTATAAGGCTCTGACCCAGAAGTGGCGTGATCATTCCGACAGTCTGTATTGCCAGGACTATACACAGACTTAGTTGCGGTGGCATTTATAACGGTCAACATAGATAGATAGATGGATAACTTTTTATTGCACATTACATACATTCATTAACAAATTTGTTTTAAGGAAATGTACAATTTATGCGGTCTTATCGCTATAAGAAATCTCTTCCAGACAACATACGCGGTTACAACCTGAATGCTCACCGGTTTAGCACCGGTGGTGGTCGGTGACGGAACGGTCTAGTGGGCAAGGTGTACAAGGTGTGCAAGGTAACATGGTTATTCACATGATTGATGATTATTCACCTAACATGGGATGCTACGACACGACAATGTTATCTATACAGTAGTCCAACTTCATATAAACGGAGGATGCGCGAGCTATAACTACGCGCCACAATCTCAGCATGCGCTCGCTCGGCATGCAGACAGTCGGGCTGTGACGAACGGACGCTGTGCTGTTTTTTATGATGGTTACTTGTATTTATTATTCAAATATAAACATATTTTTTAATAAAACCTACTAATGAATACACGAAACTTATTTTCATTGAACACTTCCGATTCAATTCACAAAATATTAAATATTTATAAAAATAAGTAGGGATACTCGTATTTAACAACCACAATAAATGGAAACACAAAGTAGGCAAATGTATAATTAAAATTCTGGAGGCGGGCAGCCCTGTCGCATGTTTACGTACCGCGCGACTGAAGGTACCTATTCATTTCAAAGATACGGCCGAGTTACAATACTGTGTTGCTAACATTACCGTGGCTACGGTGCGGTGTACTGGGCAAATACCTTGATCTTAGGACATGACGTGTTTAAGAATTGAAAGCTATTTATTTTGAAGACTTTTTTGTAAGCAATTAATTTTCATCAAGTATTCGTTGTACTTGTATTTATTTAAGGGACTGTAAAAATAATTTCGGTTTTATAACCAGCCCACAACGCGCAAGGATATCACGTTTTCATGTGTGACGACCTGGAGCTCTATTTTTGAATCACTCGCTTCAAGATGGCGAGTGATTTTCGTTCGAAGACGAATTAAAAGTCATAGAAAAAAACTCGTTGTCGAACGAAAATCACTCGCCATTTCGAAGCGAGTGATTCAAAAATAGTGCCCAGGGCCCTATTTTTGAATCACTCGCTTCGAAATGGCGAGTGATTTTCGTTCGAAGTTGAATTAAAAGTCATGTAAAAAATCTCGTTATCGAACGAAATTCACTCGCCATTTCAAACGAGTGATTCAAAAATAGGGCCCCAGGAAACTGACAACGACGAAGACCACCCACTTTGCTTGTCTTACATAACTTCTCTTAAAACCGGCCAAGTGCGAGTCGGACTTGTGCACTGAGGGTTCCATGCCAACATTAACTGAATTAGGGAATCCACTTACTTCCACTTAGTTAAAATACCACAATATTTTGTTGAAAGCAAATATAACTTTGTTTTTCATACTGTTTGTATGAAGAACCGTTCCTCGTACGTTTCCAAGTCTTTCACAGTGACGGCAACACGTCTGTGGAATTCTCTTCCCGTGGATAAAAGATAACCGATGCAAAGTTGTCTTTCAAGAATAAAGTTCGTAGATTTCTGAAAGAGTGAATAATTCCATAATATTATTATTATTTGTTTGTATTTATTATGCTTCATTTATGTTATGTGTATACTTTTATATATTTTGTAGTTTATTTATTTATCGACATAGTTATTTATTTAGTTTATATAATTCAGTAATATACAGGGTGTTGTTTTGGTCGGTGACATCCAACTCAGGGATGATAAATGAGTTATGCTCATTCTAAAAAAAAGGTATTTTTTTTAATTCTGAGCAAGTTTTATACAAGAAAACCTCTTCACAACATTAAGAAAAATGTCAAAACGAATGAGAAAACTCGCACCCTAGCACGTAGCTAGCGCTTATCTAATAAATACTACGCCGTAGCTAGTAAGCTTCGAAGAGGCTACCTGGTGATGGTAGTTTTGACTTGATAGCTGTACAGCATAAAAAAATAGATTTTGTGAGTTTTTTCCATTTCGAAAAAATGTTTCTCAAAAAGAATATATATTTTTGGCATCAGTATCGTTTGTACAGCCACCCTTGAGTCGCTCGTCGCTGACCAAATCAACACCCTGTATTTATTAGATTCTTGTTACTATTTTCATTTGTTGTTTTTTTTTCACTGCACCCGTTGCAATCTTTCTGCATGACCTTGAGGCTTGACTGGCAGATAATGCTTTTAGCATTAAGTCCACCTTTGTACACTAAATTTGTGCAACAAAGTCTTTAAAAAAAGAACAAAGTTATGTTTGCGGATTAAGATGTACATTATATATATTTTTTTTAAATTTACATTTGTCCTGTTTTTTGCCGTTCGGCTACGGAACCATAAAAAGTGACAGAATAAGATATTAAGTAATGCTTGAGTAAAATAACTTGAAAGGCACGTACCTACCTGTCTGAAAACGCCATGGACTCCTGGAGAAATGACGTCACCGTGCGGCTCGTCACTGAAATGGATAAAAATATTTCGTATATAAAAATGAATCAATATTTTGCTTGGTCACGACATCACGCGTCAACGGCTGAACCGATTTCGCTAATTCTTTTTGATGTATTTTTTATGATCAGAAGCATCTAATGACTTAAAAAAAGTATTAAGCGGGTGGACCGATTTTCATGATTTTCACTTTGTTAGATACGTCGCCGTCCGGAATTATAACTACTTACACATAGTCATAAATTGTCAGTTATAACAAAAACCTGATGTTCATCATCATCATCATCATTATCAGCCAAAGGACGTCCACTGCTGAACATAGGCCTCCCCCACGGCTTTCCACAGCGACCGATTACTAGCGGTCTGCATCCAGTTTGATCCTGCAATCTTTATAAGGTCGTCTGTCCATCTTGTTGGTGGACGTCCTACGCTGCGTCTTTGGTCGAAGGGTCTCCAATCTAGAACTTTCCTGCCCCAACGGCCATCAGTTCCTCGCGATTTGTGCCCTGCCCATTGCCACTTGAGCTTACTGATTCTCAAGGCTATGTCCGTTACCTTAGTTCTTCTACGTATCTCCTCATTTCTGATTCAATCACATAGAAAACACCCAGCATGGCGATGGAGACCATGTTTCGGATTCGTATGTCATCACTGGTAACACACACTGGTTGAAGACTTTCGTCTTTAGACACTGAGGTAAATGAGATGAGAAGACACTCTTGCGTAATTTCCCGAACGCTGCTCAGCCGAGTTGGATTCGTCGATTGACCTCTTTCTCGAAGTTGGACCTACCCAATTGGATCACTTGTCCCAGGTAGACGTACTCGTCGACAACTTCGAGAGTTGAGTTCCCAATGGATACTGGAATGGGTACAACAAGGGAACTCGACATAATTTTCGTCTTCTCCATGTTCATTTTAAGACCCACTTGTTGGGAGACTCGGTCAAGGTCTTCGAGCATAGTGCCAAGATCGTCCAGCGTCTTTGCCACAACGACTATATCATCGGCAAATCGGAGGTGTGTGATGTATTCGCCATTAACATTGATGCCGATTCCTTCCCATTCTAGAAGTTTGAAGGCGTCTTCCAATGCCGCTGTGAACAGTTTCGGAGATACAATATCTCCCTGTCTCACACCTCTCCGCAGTGGAATCGCCCTCGTGTTCTGCTCCTGTACTCGGACCGACATGGTGGCGTTATTGTAAAGGCACTTTAACACCTCTATATACCTATAGTCTATGTGGCACCGCTGCAGAGACTGAAGCACCGCCCAAGTTTCGATCGAATCAAAAGCCTTCTTATAGTCCACAAACGCTAAGCATAGAGGCATATTATACTCCTCGGACTTCTGTATAATTTGCCTAAGCGTATGGATGTGGTCTATGGTACTAAAGCCTTTTCGGAAACCGGCTTGTTCGGGAGGCTGAAAGTCATCAAACCTACGTGCGAGACGATTCGTGATGACCCTTGAAAACCTTGAAAACCTGATGTTGTACCCTTCCTACTTTAATTTCTCAGAAACGGTATTGCTTAAGTGTTTCTTAATAACAACTAGAGAAATCGTAAACGAGAAAAAATAATGAAATATTTCGAATTGAAGATAAATATAACCGTGATATTTTATTTAATTGAAAGACAGGTTTGTAATTTGTTAGATTGTTTTGCTCATTGTGATATTGCCGGAAACAATCAAAGGGAGTATCGCGATAGCAGTGAGATAAAATGTTAATCTGTTCCTAGTTAAAACAGTCCTTAATATAGAAATTCATATTTGTAGACGCTTAATAAATATGGACATGGCAATGGATTTTCATTTCAACAGGTCGATTTCAAAAGAAATAATAAGGGAAATTTAATATTTGTTTAGATTACTAAGGAACGAGAAAAATATCAAATAATGCAATCACAAAGTTTGCTAGCTATTGCTAGCAATAAATTAGTGATATTGTATTGATTATAAACAGAATTTTCCGAAGGTTTCATAAGAGAGATTGCTTAGAATGAACTTGTTATAAAATTATATTTTTTCTACTCGTCAATTCCGCTTTATTCTTACTCCCATATTGGCGTCACGATTTTTGTGAAAACACTTACAGAAATGTAATTGATTGAGATTACATCCTCTATAAAAAGAGGGACAATTTGGGATTTCATTCACAAACACCAAATAGGCGACTCGGTTCTGACAAAATTAGAAGAGAAAAGGACCTTTGGTTTGCACAATAATGGCTCGAGATGGTTTGATGAAGGTCAGTGTAGTAGTATTTTGACATGATATTTTGATATTAATAAGGATTTTCGATTTGTCCTTCTTTGACTTGTGGCATGACCATAAATTGTCGCAGCGGTAATCTTATGTAAGTAATTCCATACATATGTCTTTATGACCTCCCAGGGCGATTAGCTATGTTCCTGAGACATCTCAGACAGAGGTCTCAGCCTCGATATCCATAGAAACATATTTATGTGTCTGGGTAATATAGGTGTCATGTTTCTATTTTGTAATAATATTGGGTGTGGCCCGTAATAGGAGCAAACATTTAAAACATAGGTCCTTTAAGTAACCAGTAATCATTTCTAAATAGTTTTCTTTTTCTTCAAATAATAATGATTAATTAATGTATTGTTATTTTTTAACAAATTTGTTCGAACCAGCAATGTAATTCAAACAAATGTGTCCAGTCCATGTCCAGACATAGATGATAGAACTTGACGTTGTCATTTCATTTACTACAACGAGTTAGCGATTTTGATATAAGTACATTGAATAGTTAAAAGATTTATATATTTTTGGATTAAGTACTATTTAAATGAGTTAAAGGATTTCTGAGCACTAAGACCAAGCTAAGGTAACGTATACTCTGTAGAAACTTTGATCAAATTAGGTAGGTACTCCTCCTACAAGCCACACGCTATAAATACATATATGTCATTATTCGTGACTGCTTTCCAATCAATGATACACAATATCATTGTATCATTGTTTCCAATTTAACAATGTAATTAATTTATTTTTGTGTGTCAAATAAATAAAAATTCAATTCCATTCAACAAAAACTCAATGAATGACGTTTCAGAAAAGTTTAGTTGAAAAGTTTCTTCTCTTTCTCGTTTATAAAGAAATAAATATAGAATCGAGATCTTACAATTTTGCAGTTGCAAATTTACAAGGATATTATGTAAAAAGCTATTGGAATAGCGATCGTAAAAATAAGGAGGTCGAATAGGATGTTATTAATATGATGAGCTAATACTTTAAATAAGTCATCCGGGTAGATGTCGTGGCCATACTATGAAACAATTCGTATTATGGTCTTCAACGTTATTAACGGATGCTTTTCTAGACACGTGTTTGCTATTATAATTGCATTATAGATCAAAGGTTCTCAAACTGTATCATACCCCACCAATTTATATGAGAACTCCTTTAGATTTATGTCCCTCCGAAATAAGTTCAATTGAATTAGGCCCACTTGCGCATGATGATTTTAACCTAGGAATAAGCTAATCATTGATTGAATCATCATTCTGTCTCTGTCAGTTTATTTGACGTTAACAGAGACAGAATGAAGATTTAACCCAGGATTAGTTTATCCTGGGTTAAATGATCACGCGTAAGTCCACCTTTAGGTCTTTTTCATTTCTTGTGCATTGCTTTGTTAATGCTATTGATTTCGTTTACTTCAATGAGTTTTCTGGTCAAGAGATGTTTATGTTATCGAGAGATAGCGCTAGCGTCACTGTAGGAACCAACTTTTGAAACATTTTTTTTTTTTGGTAGTATAGCAAAGGTTAGGTAATTGTTTTTCGTAAACGTAAATGATAAACAGTAAAACAATAATAATGGGTACCTTAAGTAATTAAGGACTTTATTCTGGCAAAAAAATAGTGTCTTAATTAATCTAAAGTTTTTTAGCGCAATTTACAATATTAAGATATGCCCTTTTTTTCTTTGGTTGCCACCAACGTGACAAAAAACCTAAAGCCATCCGAACACCTACTAGTGATAGCTATAAAGAGATGGGATGTTCATTTTATTAGCGCCTCTTTGTTTATTCCCAGCTATACTTTGAGAAATGTTGTTCTAGAATTAAGAGATTCGACAGTGAGTGCTATGATCTCAGGTCAGTCGGTCAGTCAGTCGCCTTCCTTTTCGTTGAGTAAGCAAGCAAGCAACAGGCCGTGTTTTGAATACTTGCCAAAATGGTGGAAGTGCTTACGACTATTTTATTAATATTGGATAAACATTTTAAATGACGGCAATGACGCTCACAGTAATTTGTGGGTCAACACTTTTCGAAATTTAAAAATATTGTTGTTTCTAGTCTTTATTTCTAATTTTTGATATATTCAATTTCATTCATTGTTGAATTAGAGCATATTCAAATAAAATCATCATCTTATCATATTCAAATAAAATTGTTTATAAAAATTAAAAGTCAAAATAGGTAAAATCATACAAAAATATATATCCTTACAAAAACTGTTATTATACATCGAAATGAACACTTTTTGCAGATGTACTTCTCGCGAGTTATAATAACAGTTATTAATTATTCTACATTATTAGAGTCATTAGTTAATATACCTTTCATTCATTATGCAAAATTCTTATCACAAGCTCAAATAATCGCGTACAATGCAATTGAATTGTTACACCAATCGGTAATATGTTTGCAACAAATTAAAAAAAAAAGTAGGTTGGTAACGTAAATTAACAACAGGGAGACGTTATGAAATATCGGGAAATCTCCTGATCCTAATATTGGAGAAATTTGGCTGGCTGGAATTTTAACTGAACGCATGGAATGCGTTCAGTTAAAAGTGTATGCACGAGTAGCACCTCCACAAGGACCCCGATAGAACCTAGATAGGCCATTTTAAAAGGCGTGGTAAGTGGCTTCAATTCACACAGCCCGCCCTTACTTTTGTAATATTTAACTATCTACCTGCTTTTATGAAAATATTTAGTGTAAACATGAAATTTGTGCTAAATGTTACCTGCTTCCAACGTCATTGTCTCGAAATAGCCCATTCTCAGAAACAGGCTCCATTTTGAAGGTCCCCCGATGTTTTCTTCTTATCTCCATGCTGCAACTTCTGTGGGCGAAAGCAAATATACCAATTTATCACACACATTCCCACTTTTCTCAATTTTACACGCACTGCGATGTGATTATTGAAGAGGTCTGTACTACACTGCCCTAAAATATAAGGTAGGTAGAATGATTAAATTGCAAAAGGTTGGGTATACGGCTTTTTTTTGCTTTGAATATATGACGGAAATAGTTTGTACATTAACTGAATATACCCTTTCGATATTAAATTTAAAACAAATCTTGTGCAGTGGAGATCCATTAAAATGCCCAGTGTATCACAATACTTCTTTGCAAATGGCTATGGACCTTGTTATCAAATGAATGGAGAAAACAAATGGCTGTAGCCGTAAATACAGGTTACAATGTTGAATAACTACCCGTAGTAAGAAATAGGACGTACTTAACCCCATACATTATACAGAGTGGGGCTTGTAATAGGAGCATACACTTAAAATATACGCCCTTCAAGTAACCAGTAATCAATTTTAATGCTTTCAATTTATTAATGAAAAATAAACTTGTAGTTATTTTCCAACTTAATATAATTCGTTTACTACGACGAGTTTGCGCTTTTAGGTATTTTAACTTTGAATTACCTACTATATCGAACTATGATCCAGGTTAAAGTAACAAGGAAGAGTCATGTAGAATTAATTAATGATAAGAATTTTTGTTCATATTACCTACAGGCCACGCTGTATAAGTATGAATGCGAAGTCCATATTTTTGTTTATTTAAAAGTTTTTTGTCTGGCATTTCGCCTTAAATTTGGGCAGGTTACCAAAAATAATTCACCCGAAGAAACAATCAAATCCAGCTCATTTTATTCTCCCAAAAATATGTATTATATTTTGCCTAAGTATAACATACTGCCTAAGAAAATTACTACCTAACCGATTTCACCGTCGTTGTTAAAACTAACGACAGATAGTTTTAACCTTGTCTTTCTTTAGACATGTATAATCTATTTTTCTGGAGTCTGGCATACATGCATATTTGTAGATGGTATAATCGAGCCTTTATCGAAAATACAACCTACACAAAAAACTTTATTCGCTGAGCCCATTCAACTGTTCTAATGTCACCAACATGATTGAGCGTTTTGGTTTATCCTCAGATTGCTTCTAAATATAGCTGTTAGGTACAATAGTTATTTACAGGATGCTATGCTCCTCCGACTCCGAGGCAGGACACAGGATACTTGGCGAATGATTTATTTACTCTATTTGCCACGTACAATCGCCAGCACATCAGCCTATACAGTTTTGTTGCTAATAACCCTTATATTTATAACAAGCCGCATAAGATACCGTAATGTTTAGCTTGACGTGATTTTGTCGGTACGCACGTACTGCACCTTTTTGCTTCTGAGCATGCAAATATCTAATCTACGTAAGATTCAGTCACAAGAGCGGGTGAAATTTCTCCTTTTACTAGTTGATGGAGGCAATAATGATAAATTTCTGATAAAATTTAGTTCTAAAATAGGCTAAAGCCTCAAGTCAACAGGCTAAAGTGTAATAGAAGTTATTAGACAAAATAATTAATTATGATCAAACGACGTAACTACTCTGCCACAAGGCTACACAGAACACAGTTTTTTTACTAACACAGAGGGTAGGTGTCACTTTGTCGTAAATTTTTCGTATCCTATGTTGATGATTGTATCGTATTAATGCAAAATCATTGTAAATGGTCAAATAAAATATTATTTATTAGTCTAGTCTGGGATAATAAACATGAATTTTTATTTGGCTGGCACTCAGTTAAACGTATTTCCTAAAATACAAAAAACAAATACGAGTAGGTACTAGTTTCGTCGCTGAAAAAAATATTTCCGTAATAACTGCTGCAAGCAAACTTATCCCTTACTAAATGTTCTACAGTATTTTCAAGCTTGAAATGGTAAGTAAGTACTCGTGACCACTTTAGGTATACTTGCGTTGCAATTGCGTAGGCAGAAAAACTGCTGCATCGCTGATTACTCGCAATTAGCGATTAAAAGGCATTAACGGCATTACGTTGCATAGCGCGAAAAATGTAGACATTCTTTAAAATTATTATGATTTTATGATAAACTGATTCCGAGAAGGCAGGATCTTACAACATCTACCAATACCTTACAAATAATAGTTATTGCCTTTTGTCAACTGTTACATCTATTATGTTAGGTTAGGTTACCTCAGTTAAGACGAATCAAAGTTATGAGTTAGTATATACTACGTACCAGCGAAGATATAAGTAATTAGTACCTACTTACTGACCGTACAAAGGTACAAAAGATAGTACAAAATTTAAAAAAAAACAACACATCCCATATTAAGAGTCATGTTTACAAAACAAAGTTATTTAAAATCATTGAAGTAACACGATACCTACCAAATAGAATCGATAGGACATATGGAACATAGTCACATTCCCTCATCAATTATTAAAGAGCTTAAAACAAAAAAAAACAATGATCTTCAAACAAAAATAACGAAGCGAAAAATTGCTAATCCGTATGGGAGACTCAGACTGATACGACGGATACACAGACAGATACGTAAGACTTATTATAACACCCTTCTCTTTTTGTTTGTTTACATTTGGTTCACTTGGCAAACATGTATTTTTCGACATTGCCTAGTGCCTTATTAGTTAAAGAATTTTAAATGTATAGTTCATAATAAGTCTAAAGTAAACAACATTACAATAACTTTACATAGGCATTAAAGAGGACTTGCAGAACTAAAAGCTAAAAATCGAGCAATTCAAGCTGTACTCATGAAATGGCCAAAAGATGTAAACAACGTAGGCCCGATTTAACCAACGTCTGATAACGAATATTCTTCGAATATAATACAAAACCTCTAATTTTAAAACTTCACCTATTTGTCAGCAATCATTTATGTAAATCATTTTATAGTTATTTAGTCGACGTTGGAAAAATCGTTTCTAAAAGTATCGTTACTAATAAAAAAGGACTTTCAGTTTAAAGTTGAAATCATCTTATACCACTCACCTATTTAAGGTACCTTCAAATGCGCAACTTATCAAAAACGGGCTTATCTCGTGCCCGTGCAATGCTGTCAGTGTGACGATGATCCCTCGGGATGGGATCACAAGACTGTCTGTGCGCGCACAACCTACGGGCTCAGACCTCATCTCAGGGATTGACAATCTCAGCTCGTTAGCGTCAATTGAGTTTTGCATATTTTTTTCTAAATGTCCTCTGCGCCTGTTGGTGAATGATATCATTAGATTATAGTCAATCCCCACAGTTGCAGTAATGTATTCGAAGTTTTTGATTTAGTTGAATATGATTAATTTGCTCAAATAGGCATATTGGTGTGACTGACATCTAATCATCGTCCAATTATTAAGCAGATTAAAGATTAGTATTATGCAACAAGGAAAGACATCGATTTCACTTTTTAACCGACTACAAAAAAGGAGATTCTCAGTTCGTCCTGTATGTTTGTATGTATGTTTCCCCGCGAATAACACGCGTTTGGTCGGACCGATTTCGATGCGGTTTTCTTCAGTCAAATATTTGGTACAATAAGGAAAAGGTTCTAAGTAACTATTTTAGTTTAATCAGTTACATTGTAACTTAATCAATAACCAAAAACGGCGAAAAAAATATTTTTCACAAAAATTTAGGAGCCTTCAAAAAAGACACTAAAAGAACTAAAATAGGGGAAACAAACTTTTGAAGGCAGTAACATTTTTGTCAATATTGAAATCAATTTTTAATCTTTCTTTAGCTAATAGTTGTTTGGATGACATTACTTTTAACAGCAATCTCTCATATTTGCTAGAGTGTTTTATTTACACTATGATCTAGTCACTCTAGCACCTACATTTGCTATCTTCAGATAGACACATTTTTTGTGATAAAGAAGACCTAGTGTCTAAAGTAGCGATAATGACTGTTGTCAGGCAGGTGTATACTAAAGTGTGTTTTAACAAACACCATTTTTTTATTTTATTGAATACTACTTCATTTCCAAAAGTATACCATTCATTATACTTTGTTACGAAAGTACTTATTAGTGTCAATGTTTTATGAAAGGCAGTTTACTTTAATTCACTTCTTAAACAGGGCAGCACTGGTCCAATCACTAAAACGAGGAAGTATAATGAAAGGTTCGTAATCCCTGACCCTAGTGGCAGGCGCATTTGCTTGTCAATAAGTTCGTACAGCAGAAGTAACCGCTTGCGAGCAAAATGGGCGACACTTAGCTTGGTTTGTCATGCGCTAAATAACCGCTGTGGCCATCATTCGTAAACAGAACAGAAAGCAAAATGGTGGAAGCACTGAGCGCTAATTTTTGCTTGGGCTCGCTTATGGCCAGCGCTCGTCAGCTTTGGCAAGTGTTAAGAAGCGCTATTTTCGGCTGAAAGCACTTAATCAGAGCGTCGAAGGCTAGCCACTCGTGAGTCACGGTCAAACTTCCGTAGCCCACAGACCACAATATTAGAAAGAGTACCACAAAGGAACCGAGGTGTTTATCAGGATTCAGGACCGGAAACAGTTCTTATTACTTACCAAAAGTACCCACACGAGCTAGTCGGATATACTTGTGGTTAAACTATCGAAAGAGGTATGCACAGTTAGTGCTGATTTTACCAACGTCAGATAAGACTTATTCGACTGTATAAGTAGAAAACGATTGACTTTAAATGTCATTTACTTAGGTGATTGCTGACAAATATGTAACATTTTCAAATAAGGATGACGTTAGAAACATCAGAACTAAATAAACTTGTGAATCTTGGAACAACTTGGATGAATCTAAAAAAGAAAGACGGACAGATGATAGTTTTTTAAACATACTCGTCCTATCTTGTTTATGGACTCTTAGATTTGTACATTCATGTGTATTCATTCATGAACCACACTGAACTTTTTTTAAACATATTTTGAAATAAAGTTCAAATCTTTTTTTTCCTGTCCAACCGAAGCTCGAGTAGGTAAAAGTTGTATCAACTAACTATCAGAACCTTCCATTATGAAAACTTTTAAAACTTTATGATAGAACCTTCGGTAGACCTGTCATTTATTTGAATTTTCGTTTTCTCACCAACCAGGTCCTCTGCGTGCTATGTATCAGCCTAGCATCAGTCCTGGGGTCGAACGAGGAGACGACCCAAGAGTTTATCGAGCACGTACTCCGGATCCCTAACCCCGACAAGGTGCTGAACTCAGTCCTCGGAAGGCTGCAGAGGAACAGACAACATGAGCTGGATCTGAGGAGGCAGCTGGCTGAAGAAGCTGATTGTGACGAGCCGTCTGAGGTGGGTGTGATAAGGAAGGTATTAAACTTAGGCCCGATTTTTTCAACTTCAGAAAAGGTATATATGTCCAATAAATTACAATACACCTAATTTGAAAATGTTATCTGTTTGTCATCAATCATTTATGTAAATGTCATTTTAAAATCGGTCATTCACATGATACAGGGTTTAACAAAATTAACTGCATACCTTCTCGGTGGTGATTCTGTTCACTGTTGCTAAAATACAACAACTATACGAAAGAAAACTCGAAATCCAAAAAAATGTTTCTCTTCTCCATACAACCTAGCATAGATGATCGGCACTGTAGTATGTAAAGTAAAATATTTTTAATTAAAGCTTAATAATTGCATTTTTTTCATGATTATTAAAGATATAGATACTCGTAAGTTAAAATTATATTAAATGCAGCATAAATTGAAACTATCTACGCTTATTGTAAAAAAAATGCTTCAGACTTCAGTCACTGCTTCTGCTTACCGATTCCGATGAGATACTTATGGTAAAGTCCGCTTTTCTTTCCTAGTCGAATAATGTAAACAATCTTTTTATAACTTTTAAAATAAAAACAATAAATAAAATTCATTTACTATTAGACAGTACTAGATTAGAAAATTTCTCAGTGCTTAATAGGTGAGTATTGTATTTATCTTATTTTATCATGAATTATTTCAGAAAAAAAGGAATGTCAAGGTTATTTACAATATTCGACAAGCCACTAGAAATGAACTTCAAATAATGACCGTCTGACTAAAAAAAATATTATAGCCAAATCTTTTGGCAGTTCACTGGTGCTAGCTAGTTATATAAATTACTCCTTAGTAAAAAAAGTAAGCAAAGTTGCAAAACCTCTTTAGTGTTTGTCACAAACAGTTTTCATGTAGGTATTCAATTTTTGGCTTCATAAGAGCAAAATGACTTACGTTGTTACCTTGACCTGATGTGCTTGAGGTCACAACGTATACTCTGAACGAATCATTAATTAAAAATTTTGACTGAAATTGCCAAAGTTCTAATCTCTTATCAATGTATAATCACAAACGTTGACTCGATGTAGTAAATCATCTAGTTCTGTGACTTGACTTATTTGTTTGCAATATATTGCTGGTACGATTTATTTTGCTTGATAACAACAATCAATTTAATTGTCATCATAATAAATTAAAATCATTTTTGACGACCCTGCTGGTGTAGTAGTCGAGAAATCGCCTCTACGCAGCGGGTTGCGGGTTCGATCCCCGCACAATACAAACATTTGTGTGCATGAACATGTCAAATCAAATCAAACATTTATTTGCCAGAATACACAAGAGTATGCAAGTTCTCTTAAAAATAGGTAGTAATTGTATTCAGCCTGCATGCAGGCGTGCAAATACACTTCTGGACACATCTATTGGCCCATCTTGTATTTTCAGTTTCGTTTGGGCCTAGCTAAAATTTTATATTAGGTCGAGCAAAAAGTTTTTATGCAGTTTTGAACCTGGCACATTCACAATTTCATTGAATAGTCTTTTTTTGAATTTTGAACACAGAATTTAAAGAAACAAAAGACAATTTGGAGCCTGTTTGTTGTATCAAACAATCGAATACTAAGAAAACTTGATTTTATTGGTTTACTTGGATTTAATTCCTGAAAAAGTGATTGATATCTTTGGTTTTGCAACAAACATTACTTATTCTTAACAGTAAGGTGAGGTTTTATCAATAATCTATGGATACTTCGCCTGAAGTCGCCGCCCAAGCTGTGGCACTTATTCAGGCCGGACACAGCCAAAGAAACATGAGTGCTCAACTTAATTTAAGTCGATCTGCGGTCCGAAATGTTTATCGGAGGTACCTAGAGACTGGCGGCTTTGTTCGTCGCCAAGGAAGGCCACGATCTCGGGTCACAACTGAAAGGCAGGATCGATTCATCGTGACGACCAGCTTGAGAAATCGTCACCTTACCTCCATTGAGATACAAAACCAACTTCGCGACTTCCACGGAGTATCTGTGAGCGCTCGAACTGTTCGGAGAAGGTAAAAAGAAAGCGATATGGTACCACACAAGCCAGGTAATGGGCCCAAACTAACGCGAGCCCACTGAACAGCGCGCCTTCATTTCGCACGCAGTCATTTAAATTGGACACAACAAGATTGGAGCCGTGTACTCTTTTCTGATGAGTCTAAAATTGTGTTACATGGCAATGATGGAAGGAAGAAGGTCTACCGACGTAAGGGAGAGCGTTTCGCACAATGTTGCTTTGAAGAGAGAGTTGCCTATGGCGGTGGCTCGTGGACTGTCTGGGGGCGGTATATCCGCGAGCGGCAAAACTCAACTTGAGGTTGTTACAGGACCACGTCTGCCAACATTAAATGCTGAAAGGTACATTCGTGAGTGCGTAGAACCTCACGTGATACCATACGCGGACTATGTGGGCCCAAATTTCCTTTTTATGCATGATAATGCAAGAGCCCATGCAGCCGGCATTGTCAAGGAATATCTTCGGGATGTGAACATCACAGTTATGGACTGGCCAGCCAGAAACCCAGACATGAATCCCATTAAGCACACGTGGGACGAGCTAAAAAGACGTGTTAGGGCGCGTCAGCCAGTTGCCCAGACGATGCAGGAGTTGAAAACTGCCATAGAAGAGGAATGGGAGATGATTCCTCAAAATTTCATAGAGCGGTTGATAAACTCTATGCCTTATGAGAGCTGTGGTAGATGCCCATGGAGGCAACACGCGTTATTAAATTAAACCTTTATTTGATAAAACATGTTTTTTATTCAAAAATCAATTGCCTTTAACAAGGCGCATATCCGACTTGTTAGGCATAGCTCCATGTCGTATGGTATTCTGAATTCAAATTTAAAACAATACGATCGAAAAAGATGGTAAAATGTATCAGGTTTAAAACTGCATCTACAGTTTTTGTTCAATCTAGCAATGATATTTCGGTAGGGGCCATCGAAACCTAAACTCTAAGGTGGGCCAATGTGATGAGAAGAGATGTGTCCAGAAGTATATTAATAATCATTTTAACAAATAAGTCCGTATAATGATTTATCACATAATGTCAAAATTGTAATAAAGATGTCATAAAATTTAATTAACAATGTCATGAATGTTAAGTCATTAAATGTAACATTATATATATATATATATATATATATATATATATATATTAAAGATATTAAACTATAAAACCATTATTTATCAAAATTATTAAAATAATCTTGTACACTATAAAAATTCTCTTTTAATAACCAGTCAACCAACTTTTGCTTAAAAACATTTCCTTCAAGTTTTTTTAGCTCCTCGGGTACGTTGTTGTATAGAACTATACACATAATACAAATATTTTTCTTATATAGGTATTACTTTATTACAACGGGGTTGATAAAGTAAATTTTAAACTTTTCCCTCTTTTGACGGGATATTACCTCACTGCGTTTTTTGAAGTTAACCGGGTGGGCTTTGACAAAAACACAGACGTCTCTTATATACATGCAAGCCAGAGGTAGAACCTTACATTTTCTAAATAGTGGTTTACAACTGTCCAGATACCAAGCCGCATTTATAACTCGTAAGCATCTTTTTTGCATTCTAAAGGCTCTGTCGGCATCTATCGAGTTACCCCATAACAACAAGCTAGGGTACTAACACCGATGACACATAGGCATGATACGAAGCGATAGCCGCATCAAAAGATATAGTCTGGCGTATTTTTCGGAGCGCAAATACATATCGACTAAGTTTTTGGCATACCAAATTAACATGCTCCTTCCAGTTCAAATGATTGTCCACTATTATCCCTAGGAATTTAAAAGAAGCTACCTCACAAACTCTATCATTTTTATATTCAATGTTAAGTCGAAGCGGTTCGGTATTGTATGAATTGAATTGCATTATTTATATTTATACGTAATTTATTGTTATCTGTCCAATTAGTTATATCTACCAGTGCTCTGTCTAAAGTTTGTTGGGCAAGGTCTTTGTTTGTAACTTTGATTAGAAGCGTGGTATCATCAGCAAAAAGTATGCATTTATGTGTCATGTGTCTCGGCAAATCATTAATAAATAACAAGAATAATAAGGGGCCTAATATGCTACCTTGTGGGACGCCAAAGTCATTCATAATCTCTTCAGATCTAAAATTACGTTTAATTAAGTGCTTCTTAGCATCTTGAATAACTCTGGTAACCTCAGTACACTGTTTTCTGTTATGAAGGTAACTATCTAACCAGACTCAAACTCAAACTCAAAAATTTATTTGCTAATATTTGGGTAGTACATTCAGATCTTCTTAAATGTAAAAAAAACTTCGCCAAAATATGCTCTATGTAGCGTACAAATATTTACAAATCAAAATTATTACTTAAATATTTAATAGTAAATTAATACAAAACGATCAAATTACTAATATTTAAGGAACTGTATACCTACTACAACACTACAATACTAAACTTAATTATTGCACTAATCTTAATAAAATTAAAAAATTACATCGTACCTACATTGAATATCTGTAAGAACTAAATAAATACATGTATATATGTACACAATATTTAAATGGCCTCGTAAGTAAAATATTCATTTAAAGAGTAAAAAGTGCGTTCTGTTAGCCACGAGTGCAATTTGTTCTTAAAAGTTGTACCTGAAAGCTTTCTAAGATCATCAGGCAATGCATTAAACACTTTTATAGCCATTGCATATGCGTTGTTTTTGAATAAAGATAATCTACCAGATGGAAGTTGCAATAGGTTTTCGGGTCGTTTACGGAGTGTTATATCAGTTAAAATTGGCCTGGTCAGAAAAAAGTTTGGATGTTGTTTCACAAAAATATTTATTTGTTTCATATAAAGACCGGTAAGTGTAAGTATTTTAATTTTTTTAAATAGGGGCCTGCAAGAATCTGACCAGTCAGCACCACACATTGCACGAATGCATTTTTTTTGGATTTTAAAAACAATATTGATATCTACAGAATTTCCCCAGATAATAAGGCCATACTGTAGAACAGAAACAACATACGCATAATATGCTTGCATTGCTACTTCGAAGGACACTGTTTCTCGCAGCCGACTAAGGACAAATACAAATCGGCTGAGTCTGCTACAAACATTTTCTATGTGAGTCCAGTGCTTTGCCACGAATGCCATAGTTATATAATTTACGCAGAAGTATAGCGTGATCAACAAAGTCGAATGCTTTGCTAAGGTCCATGAACAAGGACAGAATAGAGCTGTTCCCATCATTTGTCTGTTTGTATTGGTCTGGGTGTTTTCTATGTATACCATGTATGTATTTACCATAAAATTAATATTCCTATCGGAATAGAAGGACAAGTAAAAGCTGTCAAACGAAACCAATTTAAGATGTCATTAACTAACATAAGTAAGTAACATTTGTAGCTTTAAATGAGATAACCTTTCGATCAGGTGATTAAAAACAATGTTACTAAGATAATCATATTAGTTTACTGCATGATAAACAGCCGACACAAAATTTTGAACATGCAGCTCTAGTGTAAAGCTAAATATTATGTCATTATATAAAATATTCGTATATACATTCCCTGTGTTGTTCTGTCTTTACTTTTTACGTAAATTAACGTTTGTAGAATAGAATAATCAAACTGCGTACTTTAAATTTGAAGCGCATTGGTAAATATAAGTCGCATATGAGGCTTCGATTTGGACTAATTTACCTGTTGAATGATTATTTGTTGGGTTATTCCGCTGTAATGAACAACAATCAATCACCGATCAAGTCACCATGTTTAAACATAAATATTTCTTTAAAATATACACAATTTCACATAAATTTTCAAAAGCTCAAACGAGAGAAATTTTCAGCGAGCTTCTATAAGGCTTCCGAACTGACTGACAGCTGCTAAAAACGGTTCTGCTACTTCGCATCTCCCATCTCTTTTTATCACACAGTTTGCTGCTAGTGACATCTCGCTTTTGTCGTTCTTTTCCAAAGGGATAGTAATTGTATGATATTTACAAACAAAAAGTATTTAAGTATTATATCCGTTGTCTGGCATCCATAACACAAGCTTTGAGTAGCTTACTTTGGAACTAGATGGCGAAGTGTGGGAATGTCCAAAAGGATATTTATATTTATTTAGGATTAAGTACTGTTTACTATTCAGGCCACACCATCTATTAAAAAAGTTTAACTACCTATCTTATAAATAACCTTACCAATGTATTATGAACTATTGTTACAGATTCTCCCGGAATATACGGAGTCTCTTCAAGCATCAAAAGATCGAAGCTACAGGCAGTTAAGTGCTCAGGTAAATGTATATTAATAAGTTATTCTTACCACTGATGAAGCAAAAGAAACAAGTCCATAATTAGATACATTTAGAAACTAATTAACATTAATTAATATACAGATACATTCGCTGCTACAATGTGAATACAATAATTTTGAATATCCTCTCGTGACGGATGTTAAACAGAACGCGACCTTTGCGTAATAGGTATAACCGTCTGATAGCGACAAATAAATAACTTAGTCGAAAGCGTAGGTACATATGATCGCTGAATACATACCACTCCGTTTTTTGTTTTTTAAATCGGTCGAAAAAGAAAGGATCAACGTCAATGTTACCATTATCGACGCTAAGTAAGTCCACACGGCGATAACATGGATCTTTTGGCCAACGGCAGAAATCAGAACTAACACTGTTAAATAAAAAAACCGGCCAAGTGCGAGTCGGACTCGCGCACTGAGGGTTCCGTAAATTCCCTTGGAGATTCTAATTGGATATTTTGTAACATAAAGTAATTTTTATGTTCCGTAGAAGCACTACCCCATTTGCCACTTGGAGCGAAAGATCAGGAAGTTGAACACCAACGAGTATGAATACAGACCAGCCTATTATGAGGAAGTGCTGTGCACCTCCACCACGAGTGAAGACATAGGCGCTACTAACGAGGTTTGACATAATATTGTTACTAATTATCGTAATCATCATCATAATTAGCCACAGGACGACCACCGCTGGACTCTGGGCATGCCTCCCCCATTGATTTTTCCTCAAGGCCCGGTTGCATGCGGTTGCATTGTCATTGTGGTAACAAAACGGACAATAAAGGTTTTCATCCACTACAACGTATCATACCATGATCGTGCTCGGAACATATCACTTATCAGGCACGAAAATAAACACGATACGCTCTACGATACCCACTTAACGGATTGACAGCGTTCCGTCTCACCGTTCTAAGGAGCAATAGCGAGAGCGAGAGCGTATTTTGCCGGTGCTAACACACTCCGTGCACGCCACACGACAGTGTTGGTCGATGATGGAACGGTCTAGTGGGCAATATTATTTTTGCCTCACACGTTCATGACACGGTCATGGTATGCTACGGTGTAGTGTGCATAAACCTTTACCACATATTTTGACTTTGGTGATAAAAATTTCATTATAATAGAATAGTGAAAATAGAGAAAGGTGAGTGATAGCTAATAACCTTGGCTCTACATGAGATCTCATAACTTTTTGATTCTGGAAGTTACGATCTCGACTTTGCAGCAAGACATAAAATGTTTTTAGTGGGATTATTTATATATTTGTTACACTACCTAAACTTTTGTGTCACAATTACCTACAAATAAATGTAAATAAGTAAGTACGTCAATTATTGCGTTATTCGTCTCTCTTAACCGAATATTTACTTTTCATTTAAAGTGATCATCTTCTGTCTAATTTTATGAACCACGAGGAAGTAGGGATTAAATTAATAAAGTTACTTATTAAGCCACTTGTTCAAACATATACAAAGATATAGTTTTAGCATTTTTGCATTTATTCATCCGAATCTTTTGTAGGTATTTAAAATGACTAAAATCAGTTTTTCTTTACGTGCCGAATATTTTTAACAATATTGATATGACTTTTTGACGAAATGATTATACTCATGTTATAAAGATATTGTTTACCTACAATATTCGCCGAACAAACGGGAGAAAAACGGACTTAACTAGAACTAGGACTTAATAAGGAAAATCGTCAGTGTCGTTGTAGAAATCAACGAAACAGGAAACTATCATTTTTTTTTTAAAGAAAATGAAGATTTGGTGAATAAAAAAAACTCTAGCATTTTTTTTAAGTAGCACCATGTGAATTTTAAATGATCTCTACGTCATCGGCTTCGCCACTCTAATTTAAATGGCCAATCCTTCTTTTTCTTTCATTCATAAAAAAATATTACTAAACCTTTCATTTTCTCAAAAAAATGTTTAAAACTAAAAGTATTGTCTACAAAAATGATCAAATTTATTTTGTTGGAATGGCCCTTTAAATATTTGTTTATACAGGGTTATTGTTCGTAAGACCGGATCCTTTTAAGACGCAATGGGAGCACATTTACTTAAATTTGGACAATATAATGTACGTTATCTAAAAGTTAACTATTTGGAGCTACTTGACCTATACAGATATGTTTCGAAAATATGTTCCGGATTTTTAAAGGGTTCAGATTTTATTTTTGGAATTCAGGACTGGAATGTATCCAGTCCTGAATTCCAAAAATAAAATCACTACAACCTGTATCCCTTTCGAAATAACAGTATTAAACACTCTGCAGCACTATTTTTGAATCACTCGCTTGGATATGGCGTGTGATTTTCTTTTGAAACAAATCTAAATTCCCAAGAAAACCGGGCAAAATATATACGTAAATACTTACAATATTGAGTAATATTTTTTTAATCACTGTTGTGTGGAATTAAACTGTTTTTCTTTCGATAATCGGACATTACCTGATCGAGATATATGGTAGCGCCGCTAAAACTAAAATTAAGAAGCTGCAAATAGCGCAAAATAAAATTGTTAAACTATTATTTCATTTTGACTACCTAACGCCAACATCAGAAGTTTATAAAAAAACACGATTAATGTCGCTTTCGCAATTATTTAAATATAACTCGTGCATATTGATACGTTAAATTTTCACGAAAACTATTCTCACAAAAATTTCTTTTAAAACCAAATCGCAGATCTATAAACGGTCACTGAGAAAACCTAACGACATTCAACTAATATCATGTTCAAAAAAACACAATGTTCGAAGGCGTTCAATTATTTAATAAATTGCCCGAGGATATAAAAAATACGAAATCATTCCATTCATACAAAGCTAAATTGAAACGTTACTTTTTAGCGTTCCGTAGCCGAATGGCAAAAAAACGGAACCCTTATAGTTTCGTCAAGGCTGTCTGTCTGTCTGTCTGTCTGTCCGTCCGTATGTCACAGCCATTTTATTCTGTAACTATAAGCATTACACAATTGAAATTTGGTAGGAAGATGTATCTTGTTAACCGCTTACCGATTCTCATACAAAAAAATATAAAAAAATGACAGTTAAGGGGGGGCTCTCATACATGAAACTAAAACCAAAAAAAAATTTTGGCAAACCTATGCGTGTGGGGTGTCTATAGATAGGTATTTTAAAATAACATAGAGGTTCCTAGAACCATTTTCTTTTAAAGTCTAACGTTTCATAGCTAGACGCTTCCAAAGTGGTAAAATGGGCGTCCCCCCCTCTTTTATCTAAACCAAGCAAGAGTAAATTTTGAAAAAAATATGTGATATAGATCTTAATAAATACTTTCAACAAAAAATGGTTCGGACGGGATCGAACGAGTAGTTTTTGAGATATAGCACATTTTCTACAACCGCAAACATAACTTTGTACTTCATACAAACACTATGAAAAACAAAGTTATATTTGCAGTCAACAAAATATTGCGGTATTTTACTAAGTAGAAGTAACTGGATTCCCTAATTCAGTTAAAGTTGGCACGGAACCCTCAGTGCGCGAGTCCGACTCGCACTTGGCCGGTTTTTGGACCACTATTCGGAGTTCTATCTAATGATGGCAACAGGTAATAAGTATGCTCGGATAGCACTTTTAAAAAAGATACGTAATTGGAGCTGACATGGGAGCGATTTTGTTTGTGTTCTTGTGGGTAATCAAAAAAAAAATGTCTGTTTGTGACCTTTTTTTATTCATATGTTAAAATCTGTAACATTGTTCCGTTTTATTTTTACGTTCATAATGTATTTCTTTTGCAAGTGAATGTAATCCTTTTAGAGAAATAAATATCCAAAACCAGAATATCACACGCCATTTTGGCGCGATAAATTCAAAAATAGAGCTCCTGAACAAACAAAAAGAGATCACATTTTTTTGTGGAGCTCGGTGGCGATGTCCTACTTCACTCAGAATGTACAAAATATATTGTATTCTATCTGGACAGACGTCTCACGTGGAAAAACCACATAAAACAGAAAAGAGACCAGATTAACGCAAAGTTCAAAAATCTTTATTGGCTCATTGGAAGAAACTCTGTTCTATTAGTTGACAACAAACTCTTGGTGTATAACTCAGTGCTGAAACCTATCTGGACATATGGCATCCAATTGTGGGGTGTTGCATCAAGGAGCAACATCATGTGCCTTCAAAGAGCATAAAACAACATCCTAAGATCAATCGTGAACGCGCCCATGTTCGCCAAAAACGAAGAAATCCATGACTACACCAACACGCCCCCAATCGCAATGGAGATAACTAGATACAAGGATCAACACTTAAACCGCCTGACCTCACACCCCATCACTAGCCGCTGAATTACTAAATACAGGCAATCTCACAAAAAAGCTCAAAAGAAGCCACATTCTATGAGGTGGATGTTGGAACGCTGGTCTCTCCCACTGCTCCCGACGAAAACCTACAAAAGATCCAATTATAGTCTGGTGACTGATCGCGGATATTCTGGGAAAAAAATTTTTTTTTTGTAATTTTTATATATAGAATCTGGATTTTATAAAAAAATACTTTAAAACTTAAGTAGCTCCAAAATGGTTCACTTTTGGATAGTAGGATTATAAGGTTAAAATAGTCACAAATGAGCACCGCCATCGCCTCTTTAAAGGATCCGGAGCTCTATTTTTGAATCACTCGCTTAAATAAGGCGTGTGAATTACGTTCGAAAACCAATTAAAAATCAATGGAAATCACGCAATATATAGACATAGGTAGTCACAAAAATCAGTAATGTTTTTTCAAATCCCTTTTGCGTGAAATTATACTAGTTTTCATTGGGAAATCGAACATTAATCAATGAACTTCACCTGCCATCTTGACGCGAGTGATTCAAAAATAGGGGCCCCGGTCTAATTTCCCATAACGCTCTATAAGTGTACTGATTAGCGCTTTCGCACTTTTTCAGATTGTTTTAAGATAAGTACTATTAGTATGTAAGTTAAAGTTATTTCATAAAGTTAACTTATTTGAATGTTACAGATATGTTCCAGCCTTGGATTTTCCTGTGTGCAATGGAACAAAACTATACATTTAACCAGGAGACGATATTCTAGGTAATTATAAATGCTCTGAAATTAGATAAGCAAGTTGCATATGCATGCTCAAACTAAATTTACCAATTTGTAAAATAAAATTTAACAATTGACCACAATATTCTTTGCATAATACGCTTCAGAAACAATTATTATTTGTCATAATTGTAGCAATAAACTGCAGTAGCAAAAATATTTTATTGCTGGCACAAATTATCATAGTATGGGATTTGTTCAATTTAGATTCTAGGACCTAACTTTGACAATGGTTCGAAAGTGAATTGATAGATATTGACTTGGACGAAAATTTATATTTTCTCGAAAGTTCTCCTAGGCCCTTATTTTTTAAATATTCGCGTCAAGATAGCGTGTGATATTCGTTGTTTAATGTCCGATTTTTCAATTTCACGTGGAAGGGTTTTGAAAAAAGCTAATTGAGTTTTTTGTGTACCATTGCAATATTTTGCGTGATTTTCATTGAATTTTAATTTGTTTTCCAACAAAACTCACACGCCATATTCAAGCAAGTTATTAAAAAATTAGAGCTCCTAGCCATGTTTCATGTAAACATGTTCAGCAGGTATTTTTTACATACGCGGGGTAGTGGAGCTGTTATTAAATGTAATGTAATAATTATTTCCAGTAACTGTTGGGAGACACGAACCATGGTGATCCCGGCAGGCTGCGAGTGCATGTGGCCAGTGCACCGTCTCGGCGACATGGCCCTGCACGTGTGAAACTAATTATTTAATTTTATGATATGATGCTATGTTACTGTAAATACTATTTTATGTTAATTCAATAAATCATTCACATTACCGTTTTCTTTTACTCTCTAGATAGTAAAGTAGTAAAACTTTTGTAAATTGCGGGTGAAGTCTATGTACTCATTTTTAGGGTTCCGTAGCCGAATGAAAAACGGAACCCTTATAGTTTCGTCCAGTCTGTCCGTCCGTATGCCACAGCCACTGTATTCTGTGATATTTAAGGGGGGCCCTATACATGAAGCTGAAACCGTTTTTTTGTCAAACCTATTCGTGTGGTGTGTCTTTTAAAATAACATAGAGGTTCCTCAAACCATTTCGTTACCAGTTAGATGGGGGGCCATCTAACTTCTAAACTAAGCAAGTGTAAATTTTGAAAAATAAAAATTCAGATCTTAACAAATACTTACGTTAACCAAAATTAGTTTGGACGGGATCGAACGAGAAATTTTTGAGATACCTATAGCACATCTTCAACAACCGCAAACATAACTTTGTTCTTCATACAAACACTATGATAAACAAATTTATATTTGCTGTCAACAAAATATTGTGGTATTTTACTAAGTGGAAGTAAGTAGATTACCTAATTCAGTCAAAGTTGGCACGGAAGCCTCAGTGCGCGAGTCCGACTCGCACTTGGCCAGTTTTTGATATTTCATATAGACAACGCTGAGACAAAATTGGTGTTTCAAACTAGAAATGTCAAAAAAATGCCTTAGACTTCGGCCGCAGGACAGGACCGAGTTTGTATAAGACAACTTCCAACTTCTGCATCGCGACGGTATCGATGCTAAAAGTAGCGCAGTGTGTAAAGTTTGTTATTTTTCGGCTGCATCGATGCTAACGCGCGTTAGCATCGGGACTGCATCGCTGCTAAAAGCCGAAGTGTGTGAAGGGTCATTAATGATGTCTAGATCAATAAATATTTAATAGCAACTTTGAGGCATTCTTTTTTTGTATGTAGTATGATAGCTGTGTAGAGGTTTTTAAAAGATTCCTTTTATTCGGGTGAGAATAATTTTTCTTCAATTATCTTTCTCGATAGTACATAATAGGAGCAAAAATTTTATTCAGAACAAAAATTTTGATTTCTAACAAATAGTTAAATCGAACCAGCAATGTATTAGAGTATTATATTATCTGGGGTTTGCAAAGAAATGTGACCAGTCATACATAAGAGTAGTCATAAAACCTGATATAAATTAGTGATTTTGATTTAGCTGCATTTCTTAGAAATATTCGTAAGCGATCTAAAAGCAGACGTTTTAACAGTATTTAAATGGAAAATTATTTATATTCAAATGTACATGTAATACGTCTATTATCTTGTAAGTCCGCGACAGTTACCGTGTATGTGACCTACGCGTTGATCCTAAGCTTACAATACTTACATAATAATTTATTCATCATTCTGGCATCAAACCCATTGTATGTATTACTTATTAGTTCGACAAGTCGAAGATGTTAGATAATTTATATCTAGGTAACTCGGCTACCAACGTAAGGTCAAAATCACAAAAGACCCTACTCTTGATCTTTGTAGCACCTAGACTTCGACAACATTATAAAACGAAGTTTGACTTTACTCCTAATATCATTCGACAATTTTAATATTAAGTATTATGAGTAGCTACAAGGTATGTATCATTGTATCCATACTAATATTATAAATGCGAAAGTAACTCTGTCTGTCTGTTACTCAATCACACCTAAACTACTGAACCAATTTGCATGAAACTTGGTGTGGAGATATTTTGATAGCCGAGAAAGGACATAGGCTACTTTTTATCGCGGGAAAATAACGCATACCCATGAGAAAATTCGTGTCCGTTACTCTAGCAAGAAAGTGTCTCGTAGAGCACATTGAAGTATGCCGTTGTATAGTCCGAAGTATGCTTAAATAGTGCGCCGAATAGAAAATTTGTGGGGGCCACAGTTTTTGCATAAAACAGAAAATACGTTTTCTGCTGGAGAAACGCTGCTCCAGCAGGAACTTTTTTAAATAATGACTCTAGAGCAGAACAAAGTATATTGTTAGATAGATCTTATAACACATAATTTGTGCGACTAAAAATTTAATCTCTAGGACTCACCGTTTTTAAGATATTCCATTTCCTGCTAGAGAAACGTTTCTCCATATCCTATATCACGGGAACCGTTTAATGTGCGACCGTACAAAAACTCACACTAAAAGGTGTTAATTTGTGACACTTTATCCATTATTTGTATGTAACTATATCTTTCTGGTTTTTGAGAAATAAGCATGTATTTGGAAATGTAAAAAGCGATAGAACTATTTAAAGAAACATCCAATTAATACAGTTCCAACGTTTGAAGAACACATTTATTATTTTAAACCACCTTAAAGAGTATAAAGAGCAGCCGTTTATTAGATTCCTTATAATTCCACTTGGACTCCAAACTCACAGTGTATAATTTTGTCATGTGAATTCAATAATTAGAACCAACTGTATGTGTACAAGTATAACATCGCTAGTAAGTATGTACATCGCTGCTAAAAGCCGAAGTGTGTGAAGGGTCATTAATGATGTCTAGATCAATAAATATTTAATAGCAACTTTGAGGCATTCTTTTTTTGTATGTAGTATGATAGCTGTGTAGAGGTTTTTAAAAGATTCCTTTTATTCGGGTGAGAATAATTTTTCTTCAATTATCTTTCTCGATAGTACATAATAGGAGCAAAAATTTTATTCAGAACAAAAATTTTGATTTCTAACAAATAGTTAAATCGAACCAGCAATGTATTAGAGTATTATATTATCTGGGGTTTGCAAAGAAATGTGACCAGTCATACATAAGAGTAGTCATAAAACCTGATATAAATTAGTGATTTTGATTTAGCTGCATTTCTTAGAAATATTCGTAAGCGATCTAAAAGCAGACGTTTTAACAGTATTTAAATGGAAAATTATTTATATTCAAATGTACATGTAATACGTCTATTATCTTGTAAGTCCGCGACAGTTACCGTGTATGTGACCTACGCGTTGATCCTAAGCTTACAATACTTACATAATAATTTATTCATCATTCTGGCATCAAACCCATTGTATGTATTACTTATTAGTTCGACAAGTCGAAGATGTTAGATAATTTATATCTAGGTAACTCGGCTACCAACGTAAGGTCAAAATCACAAAAGACCCTACTCTTGATCTTTGTAGCACCTAGACTTCGACAACATTATAAAACGAAGTTTGACTTTACTCCTAATATCATTCGACAATTTTAATATTAAGTATTATGAGTAGCTACAAGGTATGTATCATTGTATCCATACTAATATTATAAATGCGAAAGTAACTCTGTCTGTCTGTTACTCAATCACACCTAAACTACTGAACCAATTTGCATGAAACTTGGTGTGGAGATATTTTGATAGCCGAGAAAGGACATAGGCTACTTTTTATCGCGGGAAAATAACGCATACCCATGAGAAAATTCGTGTCCGTTACTCTAGCAAGAAAGTGTCTCGTAGAGCACATTGAAGTATGCCGTTGTATAGTCCGAAGTATGCTTAAATAGTGCGCCGAATAGAAAATTTGTGGGGGCCACAGTTTTTGCATAAAACAGAAAATACGTTTTCTGCTGGAGAAACGCTGCTCCAGCAGGAACTTTTTTAAATAATGACTCTAGAGCAGAACAAAGTATATTGTTAGATAGATCTTATAACACATAATTTGTGCGACTAAAAATTTAATCTCTAGGACTCACCGTTTTTAAGATATTCCATTTCCTGCTAGAGAAACGTTTCTCCATATCCTATATCACGGGAACCGTTTAATGTGCGACCGTACAAAAACTCACACTAAAAGGTGTTAATTTGTGACACTTTATCCATTATTTGTATGTAACTATATCTTTCTGGTTTTTGAGAAATAAGCATGTATTTGGAAATGTAAAAAGCGATAGAACTATTTAAAGAAACATCCAATTAATACAGTTCCAACGTTTGAAGAACACATTTATTATTTTAAACCACCTTAAAGAGTATAAAGAGCAGCCGTTTATTAGTTTCCTAATAATTCCACTTTGACTCCAAACTTACAGTGCATAATTTTGAAATGTAAATTCAATAATAAGGACCAACTGTATGTGTACAAGTATACACTAACGTTTAGTGCGCTTAACAAAGAACGTGTCTTGAAATATTTACATTGAAATAAGACAAATTTAAGCAGATATAAGCAATAAGGCTAATCGATTTTACGTTATTGATTATTCGACCAAATTAGAATGGTCACAAAAAAGCGGCCTTTATATACAAATTGACGACCTCCTTCATTTTGTTTACAATCTGGTTGACATATACTTGGCCTTGTATAATTAGCTGCAAAATTTTATTTTCCAATTCTATGGTTCAAAGATTAGGACCCTTTATACAACTTTAGCGATTTTGTAACAAATTAGATTAACTTGTATTTTTTACTTGATTGATTTCTGATCAAAATTTAAATTAAATGTCACGTGAAATATTATTGAGCTTTAAATAATTTTTATCATAAGGAGATGGCGCTGTTTGACTTTCAGGAACAGGCAGAGGATAAATGTTTTACGCCAAATAAATTTAAAGTAAACGAGTAAAACACAATGGGTATAGGGTACAAGTTTAATCGTAAACATTTTTTTGCAATAAAATTTATTATATTGTGGTGTGTGATGACACACAGCATCACTCATACGTCAACTGACCCTTAATAAATAATATTGTTTTATTATCTTCTAAAATATTCCTACATAAGTGAAAGATCATAGGTTAAGGAAATGTCATGTGACGTATAATTAAGTAGGAAGAGCCTGTATATAAACCTTTGGAAAATGTACAATAAAGAGAGTTCAGTTACAACCACCCAACAACCACCTTGTCTTACGTTAACGCCACCGCCGCGCCCCGCGTAATTCCACAATATCAGAATTAATAATAAACATTTTAATATATAGGCTGACTTTGTTATCAGTACCAAAATGTTGTGTAAAGACTCCTCTGATGAATATGAACAATTTTTATATGTGGCAATAGTGAAATTGAGAAAAAAATCAGCTGTTCCATACATTTTGTCCGCGCGCCAATTGAACTTTTGTATGGAACAGCTGATTTCTTTTTGTCGATTTCACTATTGCCCCCATAGTAAAAGTTGTTCATATTCATCAGTGGAGTCTTTACACAAAATTTCAGTACTGATAGCAAAGTCACCCTGTATTGTTCCTAGAGTTATCAAAGCCATCTAGTGAGAAGTATAAAATGCATGCAAAAAATATTAGTTTTCTCCATGCCGAAAATAAAACTCTCATTGAACAAACAGATATTGTTATAAATAAGGCTATGATCGAATATCATTATCCGCCAACACCTTTTTAACTGTGTTTCAATTATGTAATAGGTATTAATAGTTTCAGAATAAAGTGGGTCTGATATACGGACAGACAGACAGACAGACTTGATGAAACTATAAGGGTTCCGTTTTTAACCATTCAGCGACGGAACCCTAAAAAGTATGTTGACATGTTTAATTATATTAATAGAATATAAAAAATGATAAATTACATCATAATGTGTATCATCATATCATATCATAATATATACTTATAAAACAGCATATCCCTGGATAAAGTGCAATTTCGAAAGGTTTTACCAACTCTTCGTTTTCATCCTGAATAAAAGACAAACTAATAAGTATGACATCAGTTTCAAATAACAACAAACGTGAAGTTTAGCACCAATATATAAATGTTGTGCGGCTATAGCAATGCTTAAGATATCTGTAATTCTATATTTTGCCCGTAGGGTCTACTAGTGACTCATTAGACGTAGCAGCGTTGGTTTTAAGCTAGTCAGCTTTAAAGTATGAACCTCCGCGCGCATCGTGTACTGAAATAAAAATATTAAACGTAGTGTTTCAGTGCTTCCAGTACTAATGTAAAGTAACAGAGATAATAATAAAATACACAGAAAATAATAAAAACTTTATTCAATTTACAACTATTATACCTTTCAAATAGGTAAAAACAACAAATTTAAAAGAACATCCAAATTTGTATCAAAAAGAAAGGAAAGTCGTACCTATTCAATGTATACCTCTTATACCTCCACAAATTTAAGCAGGTACATACGTACCTGACTGTACGTAAAATGGCCTTATATTATATGACTTTTTAAAGGAGGCCGTCAATTTATATATAGAGGCCGCTTTTTTGTGACCATTCTAATTTGGCCGGATAATCAATAACGTAAAATCAATTAGCCTTATTGCTTATATCTGCTTAAATTTGCCTTATTTCAATGTAAATATTTCAAGACACGTTCTTTGTTAAGCACACTAAACGTTGGTGTATACTTGTACACATACAGTTGGTTCTAATTATTGAATTCACATGACAAAATTATACACTGTGAGTTTGGAGTCCAAGTGGAATTATAAGGAATCTAATAAACGGCTGCTCTTCATACTCTTTGAGGTGGTTTAAAATAATAAATGTGTTCTTCAAACGTTGGAACTGTATTCATTGGTTGCTTATTTCAATAGTTCTATCGATTTTTACATTTCCAAATACATGCTTATTTCTCAAAAACCAGAAAGATATAGTTACATACAAATAATGGATAAAGTGTCACAAATTAACACCTTTTAGTGTGAGTTTTTGTACGGTCGCACATTAAACGGTTCCCGTGATATAGGATATGGAGAAACGTTTCTCTAGCAGGAAATGGAATATCTTAAAAACGGTGAGTCCTAGAGATTAAATTTTTAGTCGCACAAATTATGTGTTATAAGATCTATCTAACAATATACTTTGTTCTGCTCTAGAGTCATTATTTAAAAAAGTTCCTGCTGGAGCAGCGTTTCTCCAGCAGAAAACGTATTTTCTGTTTTATGCGAAAACTGTGGCCCCCACAAATTTTCTATTTGGCGCACTATTTAAGCATACTTAGCACTATCCAACGGCATACTTTAATGTGCTCTACGAGACACTTTCCTGCTAGGGTAACGGACACGAAAATTCAGGTGGGCCGATCACTTTTACGCCTTAACTACTGAACAGATTTAAATGAAATTGAGCCAGGAGATAGTTTGAGACTTAAGAAAGGACTTGAGTTACTTTTCACCGCGGAAAAACAAAGCACAGCTCAGGGGTTTTTTCATACTACTATCCAAAAAACTACCTAATGCGGACGAAGTCGCGGGTAAAAGCTAGTATAATGTAAACATGTCAATATTTATCCACCCACTTCTATTTAGCAAAAATACCACAATATTTTGTTGACAGCAAATACAACTTTGTTTTTCATAGTATTTGTATGGAGAACAATTGTTGTTTGCGGCTGTTGAAAATATGCTATATCTCAAAAACTACTAGTTCAATCCTAAGTTAATGTAAATTTAGTAACAGAATAAAGTGGCTGTGACATACGCACGGACAGACAGATAGACCGTTTTTTACCATTCGACTACGCAACCCTAAAAATTAGATTCGTATGCAGAATTTTTGATATTTTTTACGAAGAACATGAAATATTGATGTAAGTTGTAAAGTTAGGTAATTCTCCAGAGTCATTTTAAATTGACACCCGAATCAAGATGTACCAAACACACATCTAAATAAATAAGCTGTCACTCTTTTTTATGTTGGACTCGCAGAGCTTGCGGTTTCTATCCGCCAGCTCACCGATTTGCTCATCTTATTCGTCAAATGGTCTTCATGGAGTGGTGTTATGATGATAAACTATTCCTAATTAGGACCTGGCTTAGTTCCTAGTAGCTGACTAGCGTACCTACTCCAATCACTTAACATGAAATACTTGAAGCTTACTTCCAATGTTACACCTTTCAACTTTTGTATCATAATACACTCTACTGAGCTCAAATCTATACTAATATTATAGCTAAAGAGTTTGTTTGTTTGAACGGGCTAATCTCAGAAACTAATGGACAGATTTGAAAAAAAAAGTGTTGGATACTTGGATAGCTTAATTATCGAGGATGGCGCGAAGGAAGTTGCGGGGGACCGCTAGTCTAAAGTAATTTAAAAAATGCTCGATGTTGCATTGGTTAACTGTTAGAACTTTTGAGAGTAGTGCATCAGTTGAGCATTTATGCCATACAAGAACATTTTCTGGGTTCAAGCTCTTGCTTTCGAAATACTTGCACTAAATGCATATTGTTTCAGAAATAACCATAAACATAAAGGAAGGAAGTGACCTCTCTCTTTCTTTCGAAGCTTGACCCGAGCTTCAAACTTGAGTGCATCATAAATGACGTTGTAATTTCCGTAAGACCACGTCCAAATAGTGGAATTTAAACTAAAGTCCCTACTACGTTTTCGTCCATTCTCCGTACGTATCTATCATTCCTTTCACGAGCCGGCCGTGCTAGCTTGAGCGACAGTGACGGCGAGATTCATAAATGCGATGATAGCTGTATAGAGTAGGGTCTGTACCTCCAAACTTTTGGTAATAGAGCCTTCAGATGAATGATATTATCTAATATCATAGGCGTACGCGCAGTCCGCTGCGGATACCTCGCGCGACAGGTTGTTAAGTTGGTGCCTCTAACGCTTCGTCTGTCACTCCGAGCCTCCAAGTAAGTTTTCTTTTGTTTTATGTTCTATTTTTAATTTTGTCACATATTATTATTAACTTTATAACAAAAGAGGTTTACGTCGTTCGGATTTAGAATCGTATTTAAAATAGTGTTCGATTTCAAGGTCCGATTGCACTGTGTTTATGATAGCAACTAACATTTTCGTAATATTTTTTTGCAAAACTTACGGCGATCCTTGACGATCATAAAACTTTAGTTTTAGTGATCTTTCGGACAAATTAAATCATTCTGTTTAAAATATTCAAATATGAATATTTTTACATGAAACTTAAATAAGCTTAATATAATATAAATGTTTAAATCTAAAAAGCATACGCTCTACCATTGTAGTAGGTAAAAGGGTAAGTTTAATATGGTACGGTATAAATATTTTAATGATAACTGCGGTGCCATTCTCGTGCTATTTGTATACCTACGAAAAAAGTTCACCGATCGATTTTTTCTTTGTCGAAATAAAAATGGTTTTGATTTCTCAGAGTCACGATTTCTATGTACTTAGATTTTATTGTGCCATAGTTTTTTACGTGTTGATATGTTCCTTGACTTTTTAGCTAAAACGGTTAAACTCGCAATCAAATCACTACACTAAAAAATCTATTACCGCGAGAATCGCCACCCTGGATAGATTTTTAGACAATCCTACTAACCCCAACTGAAAACTGAAAATCTCAGTCGAATTCATTTAGGGAACATTTAAAGCTAGGTTAAACCGCAAAATATAGATTACACATACATACATATAAACTTGAACAAATGGCTTAACAAAACACTCTATAGGTAATACATAGTAGAAACAATAGGTGTTCTTCGTGAATGACAGATCTCGGAAGCCTTGCAAAAACTACTCGAGCAATTTATTCCGTATGACACTAACAGAAGGAAAACCGATCATTGTTTTTGTTATACATAATTGTAGCTAAGAATAACAAGTTATTTATTCAGAAATTCCCGGATGCTTTATAAAGTGTTTATAACCTCCTTATCTAGTTTATTTCTAAATACATAAAACCCCTTTTATGTATTACGATTCTATGTGGCAAAATAAATTTATAGGTTTTTTAAAACATTAAAAATCAAATATGTACATTCCAGAATCAACATTTATATGTGTTTATGACCTATTTACAAGATATGATCTAAAATACACTATTAGGAGAAATATTAATGCAACCAATTCAAAAATAGAGCCTCTACTTTGCACCTCTGATTTACCAAAATGGGGTAACACCAATCTTTTTATACCATTTTTAGCTTACACCAATAGCACACATCATGCACCGACTTCAAAAGAATTTGTTTCTTCGAAATAGAAGACGAACGCGTTAATTTAAGCTTGTTAGTCTGTTTCTGAAGTCCGTTTATTTTTTTGAAGTATTGTTTTTTTTTCATGATTTTTAGTTATTACCCATATCTCAAAAACTACTGGACGTATTTCAATGAAATTTACACTGTACCCTAAGTTAAAGTATACCTGATAGAACTAAAACAATCATCTTGCTATAGCTTCTCGTTTTCGATAAAAGCATGTATATTCGTCAGCACATCAGGTTATACATTTTTGTGGAAAACTAACCCTTATTAAGAGTGCATAAGATACTGCAGTGTTTACCTTGACGTGCTGTTGTCCGTACAAACATCATGCACTTACCTACTAAATTTAGGAAGCCCTAATAGAACAATATGTATACTCAAATACTATCAAATTCCAACTTCATACATAATTGAATTGATTAACTACTTTTTTTGAAGTCGGCAAAACATATGTGTTAACTCCAAGTTGGGTCCGGCGTAAAATAGCGTTATATGCGGGAATTCATATTAAGCGGAGTCGTACTAGACCCTGAGGTTCTCCAAGTATTACCTCTTAGCTTACTCCAAAGCCAAGACCGATTGCTAAAATTCACGGCCTCGTTTTTGTTGGTAGTGGTCTGTTCTCGGACTTCTGACCAGTAGGTCCCGAGTTTGAATCCCGCTTGGGCTTTAACAGCTCACTTTCACGAAGTCGGCGGTGGAACAACCTCCAAGGTCTGGAAAGTTTACAAAGCTGTCAAAGTTTGATCTCTCGCCGGTCATATAATTTTGCCGTTCTCCCGAATTGAATGAAGGAACAGTGTGCTTGTGTATTGCGCTTGTGCTCTTTGACTAATATCTCCTGCGCATTTGGCTGATCTAAGTTAAGGTCTGCCGCCATCACCTAAATCGGTTGGAAAAAATATTAAAAACCAACGTAATCCTCATTTAAGCTACTAATCATCATCATCATTACCATCATTATCAGCCAAAGGACGTCCACTGCTGAACATAGGCCACGGTTTTCCACAGCAGCCGATCACTAGCGGTCTGCATCCAGTTTAATCCTGCGATCTTTACAAGGTCGTCTGTCCCTCTTGTCGGTGGACGTTCTACGCCATAATACTTACTTAAATATATTTTTCTAAACATAAACCAAAATTGTGATGATCCCATTTGTAATTAACTTTTTAAAGAAACACTGATACAATTTTATTTGTTCATTTTCACTTACTTCTTGATTGACCACTTTCAACTAGACGTATCTTCCTCTTCTCGTTTTGGGCCTGACGAGTGCTCGTCTGTCTTGCTTTTAGTAAACAAGCCCAATTTATTTATCGATGTAGGTACTGGTAATGTTTCATTACCAGCGGTTTAAATTCAACGCTTGTGTTTGTTTTGAGGAAAAACTTTACCAAATATCAGATTGGCTATTTCAATGAGCATTGGTTAAGGTATTTTTCTTCGAAACATACTTACACACTCGTAAATATTTAACTGCCGGTTACGACGTTTTACCATTACTATCTAGAAATTGGGCCTAAAAGAAGTAGATAGATAGAGCTAATGTCCTTATACTCACTACCAAAATACGTCATATATTCACAGTCCCGCGAGATGTAGACAGCTTTTTTATTTAAAGTCAAAATGTCCTATCTCGCGGGCTTGCGCAAGTTTATTGCCCGCGAGTTTACGAATGACTCTTTTTATTTAAAAAAAAATGTCTTATGAGTGCACTCAAGGTGTGGCACAGTGGTCACGCACGTGCCAAGAAATGTGGTAATTTTCTTCTTTAACCAAAACTTGCAAATTGTTATTGGTGACCGTTGTTGACTGTCTTCATTAACACCTATCAAAAATGTCTGAGTCATTGCCTACTACGATATAAGTTACTAGGATTACATTTTTTTTAGGACCAGAGATAATGAAATGATTGCATTGCGAAAGTTTTTGTTTGCTGAAGCGAATTTGTTCTTCTTGTGCATGTTAAGTTATTTAATTTGTAAGATCGGAACGTCTAAAATGTACTGTAGCTGTGAGAAAAGGATGTTCTCACGGTTATGCTTTTTTAGTTGACCGGACCACACACTGCCGTGCTCTTTTTAACTAAATTTAAATAATATACTGAGTAACAATCTCACGAATCCATTCTACTTAACACTTTCGTAAAGCCTATCGAAAATTAAGGGTTATTTTTTAGTATTGTAAAAATATACAGGAAGTGTACTCGTACCAAAAAGGCACGCCTGGACAGCTTTCAGATAGAAAATAACATATCTTCTGCATCGTTTGCGTAAAAAAAAAAAAACAATTTGAAATTGTAAATGTGTACAAATCTTAATTTCAGGTTATTTCAATTGACAAGAAATGGTACTGTACATCAGTGTCATTTCTTGTATTATAAAATGCCATCACATCCAGTTGATATTTCGCATCGCATGATCTGGTACCAATAAAATTTTAAAACATCATTAATTTGATTTCAGAACGGATAAAGTTATATTTAGAAATGGTAATGAGTTTATTTTTATCATCACAATTTCTCAAATGCTATTACGAATCAGCCGTGCTACTTGAGAAACCTAATAAATTATATTATATTAGACAAGGAGCCTTGAATCCTTCTCATATTATTCAGTTTCGCCACCGATACCGTCGAACGAAAGATCAATGTATTAGTTATTTTTTTAGAACAGTTTTGCCGCAATACTAGAAGGTTACAACATTCAAGTATTACACTCATTGATTTTATTTTAGAATATTTAAAATGCATTGTTTACAGCCATAGAACAATGAGAGAGCAACGGTCCGAAACAGCTTTTTACAACGTTTTTTATTTGATCGTGAGCTCGATTCATAGAGAGCGAGAAAGTTTGGGGATCTTTGACGATATACAGGGTTCTTAATTATATTCAGTAACAAAGAAAGTTAAAAGTCGGTCGAAGGGTACCAATTTAAAATATGTAAGTAGTAAACTTGTGTAGATTTTTTCATGTTCGGCTATCCTTTTTTTTTCTTTATTTTGAACTGTGGATTAACCTATCAAAAGAGAAAACATAATTTAAGAGATAAAATATTCTAATAAAAGTATTCATAATTTGAGAGATATTTTACCTGCATCTCACATAGAAAAAAAACAGAATGAAATGTTGCAACTAGAACGAAGAGCTTTTGCACAACAATTTTAAACGATTTATTATTGCTAAATCGAACATTAGATGCTTAATGTTAAAAATAGACAGGTCAAAGCCCCGAAACGAAAGGCTAATAGCTACTTTATGCAACGAAACGATTTTTTGTCTACAGCTGTAGTCGTACATTCACCCATATTTTTCGTAACTACGTTCGGAAACTCGACCACGACGAACTCGACGGTTCCGTATCCACTTTTTCTTTCTTCTGAGTACCTCCCTAAGCATGTCGCTTGCTGTACTTAACGATGATACTGCAAAATATAGACGTCAACTATGAGTTCCTACTTACAAATTAATGGCAAGTAAATAATAGCTTACTTGAGTGGTTTGCCCGCCGCGGGCCGCAGTACATCATCTTTCTGAATTGTTTTTTGCCAATTACCTTCAAGTCGATGAAAACTCCTCCTGTTCACTTTCGTTTCGTAATCCAACATAAGGCTTCCCTTCACTGTTTGCTATTGACAATATAGAACAGTTTTACGAACACAAGACACTGTTTTATCAAACACAATCAAGGAAAGTAATTAGGTGGCGTAATTCGTAACTTCACTTAACTTAATTCGTACAGGATGTTTTCACTCGTTATCCGGATCGGATTTGTCTTTAAATACTAAGGTCATAGTATTTTCTTAGATTTTCTTTCTCTTCTTCTCTTTCTTTATTACGAATACATAGTGTGTTGGATATATCTGGTTGGTCCCGGTGTTCGAGGCGTTTGCACCCGTGCCTAACGGTGGGTGCTGGTTCATTTTTCTGTATTTTGGCTAAAAGCAGGTTGGAAACTCGGTACGTCGAAACCTGAGTACTTTCCATGTGAGTAAAAGCTAAGTGTGTGAAAATGGGGATACAATTTTTGGCGGACTTCTGCTATTAAGCCGCCTAGAGAATCATATTTTGAAAATTTCAATTTTTGCACAACATATGTGGAAAGAATGTCAACTTCCCCACTTTGACAATTCCTATAGCTTTGTGACAAAATTGAAGACTTCAAATTAGCATGCTCTGGAGCTCTTTTTTTGAATCACTCGCTTCAAGATGGCGAGTGATTTTCGTTCGAAGATGAATTTAAAGTCATAGAAAAAATTAGTTGTCGAACGAAAATAACTCGCCATCTTGAAGCGAGTGATTCAAAAATAGATCGCCTAGGTGGCTAAAATATAACAAAATAACCCACTGCCACGAACCGCGAGATCAATTCACTAGCCACTTTCTAGCACAACATTAATTTAGTTTTTGTTTATGGCCCCATCTCATGACTATAATTATGCATGTCTGCGAATATACAGTAAAATTCCATTCCGAAATTGCTTGTTTACACCGAAACTAAAAATAGTATAGCGTGAGAGCGAATGTCTTTCACACACAATTATTATTACTATTTTAAATGTTAGACACAATGAATGATATTTTTCAATAAGTGAAGATCGTAGACGATAAAAGTGGTCTAGGTTTTAGATTAGAGCGTTTATTATGAATGGTGTTTTGTAATGACACAATCTCTTGTGGTTACATTATTTTATAAAGTCACAAATGTGAAAATATGATCACACAGGTTATGTCGACTAAGAATACCATATTGACCCAAGAATAAACAAAGTACTAAATTACAAAAAAATATTTTATTGAGCAAGCGAAACCTTATAAAGCATACTTAACCTTACTTAAGAACTCTATGTCACATAGCAATCTATACCCTATATTTTGCCGCTGAAATAGATAAAAGATTTGGATGTATATAAACAGAAGATGTAGACCATGTAGTCACTCAAAGTATAATTTTACTTCCGGGAATTATTTGTAGAAAATGGGGATTCATGAACGGGATTAACCCAGCTTGAAAAAATACTTAGAAGCTTAAAATTACGCATTTTCTATCTATTAAGGAAATACAAATTCATTTGGAGTCGGACTCCAAATGAATTGGTATCTCCTAAGTGGAAATCCAATTCGTTATTTTAAGCTTTTTAGTCATAGTTTATTAAGGTGTTTTTTTATTATTTCATGATATCTAGTAATTATCCACATATCAGAAACTTCTGGGCAATTTTCGTTCAATTCGTATACGAAAAAAGTTCACCGATCGAATTTTCTTTGTCGAAGAAAAACAGTTTTCTTAGGGTCACGATTTCCATGTAGTTAGATTTTGTTCGTGCTATAGTTTTTTACGTGTAGATACTTTGCATGATTGTGTAATGATTATTTCACTTGATTTTTAGGAAAAACGGTTAAAGTCGCAATCGAATTACCACACGAAACACGAAATAAATTCGATTGCCGTAGGATCGGCCTCCTGGACCGATTTTGATGAAACTTACACTGTACCATAAGTTAAAATATACCTAATGTACCTTATTGAACTAAAAAAGTCATCGTTGTAGTCTAAAACTATCGTTTCGCTATGATTTCTCGTTTCTGAGAAATCCTTAGACCAACATACAAACATACAAAGATACAAAAAAGTCATCGTCATTTGTATGTTGGTCTAAGGATTCTCAAAAACGAGAAATCATAGCGAAACAATAGTTTTAGACTACGACGATGACTTTTTTATATATAATTTCTTACATACACTTACGGAATTTAAAACAGCACACTTGTTTGAAAGTCTTACTAGATCAACATACTTAAACTTTATCAAATTCTAACAATATCACATAAATACACATTGATTTGATTACCTCATTTTTTAAGTCAGTAAAAAGGATAGGAAAGGATAGGATAGGTATAACAGTTAATCAGATAAGAACTGGCTTACAAATTTACAACCAAATGTAAAATACTTACTTTGCAAAAAAGCTCATAAGATGAACGTGCCTTTGTTACAACTCGAAGATTAGAATAGCAAAAATAACTTCGTTCTACGATTACTTCTTGCCATCAGAATGCAATAAAATGAATATGTATTATTAAAGTTCGTCGAAATCAAATAAAATATATTTAATAGCGGAAAGTTTCCATGGTTCATTGACTCCGATTGAAACAGTCTCGAAATAGCGTTCTTATATTACATTTATTATGCATGCTAATATTTAGGATATTTGTATCTATGGCTTTGTGTGAAAGTAGTAAGAAAGATCTGGAAGATATGTAAATTAATAATTAAGTGTCGAGTCACAATATTATGACATCTTACTTCCTATGAATTTTATATCATTTAATATTCATAGTGTGAATAAAAAGTGTTAAGTTAAGGCTCTTATCTCATAGTTAACTTGATGTGAGGGCTTTGCCCAGCAACGGGATGTTAACAGGCTAACTTTACTTACCCTATAGTAGGTTAGGCTAAGGCTATGCACTGATGTGTCAAATAGTTGTCAACCTCTGTACGAACAAACACATCTCACAGTTAGGAAAAGGAATGGATAAAAGTAAAAAATATAAAATCTCCCAAAAAAGCTTAAAATAACGCATTTGATGTTGCATAAGCACTAGGTAACTGACTAACTGTCTTCTTGGCAGACCCCTACCTCAAAAAGAAGTTGGTACACCGTTTAAGGACACTTGAAATTAAGTTGTGAATGGGAAATAATAATAAAACAATAATTGTAATAGCCTATCAAAGGATATCATACATGTCGAATTCATAACCTCTTTTTTAAGTCAATTAAAATGTGCAACTGCAAAGCATTGTTTCATGAATTACATTGGGTAACACGGCAAGACAAAAAAAATTCAATCGGTAACTTTATTAGAACAATCAATAAGTAATCTTAGATTTGATTTTAACAAAAAATTGCCATTAAAGCCATCGTTAGGAGTATGTTGCAATACGAATATAGCAATTATCAGACATTTAGTTACGTACTGTCATACTTAGTAGATGTCACTTTCCATAAAAATATATGCTATCTACCTAAGTATTAAATATTGACCCGAATTTTGTACACCGATTTCTCAATTTAAATTCGTAAAATGCATTAAAAACCCAGTAGTCTGTTAAAATCGGGTTCTTACAAAACTATTTTCAGGGTTACTCAAACACATGCTAAGCAATTTATCTGTGTTACCTAACCAAATGGTATAGTGAGTGAGTCGCTCTGCGGTCGTAATATTAACCTGCAATGGATCTAGAAGTTACCGTAACAAGGCCACCGAACTAAGACCGGATATTCTTATGCCCAATTTTGGTTGACGAAAATAAAAATGCCGGTCCGTATTATTTTACGCGGCAGCGGCGGTATCTAAGCATTTTGGCATAGGTTTCCTAAATATTTTATGCTTTTAGTTCTAGTTCACAGGAAAAATAAATAAATAAGAACTGTATGAGTGTACACTGTCTCAATTTTCGTATTTTTTCTCTCATAAGAACCTCCACTTGAAATAACAAACAACAAAAAATGAATCAGTGAAATCGGTCCAGCCGTTCACGCGTGATGTCGTGACCAAGGGAAATATGGATTCCTTTTTTATATTTATCTCGTAAAGATGAGGTAAAAGTTATGCATAGTATGTCAATGGCCTAGAAATATTGTATCGACATCGTATGGAGCGAAATCCTTCGAGCAGATTTAGTTGGATAGATTTACATAATTTTAATATAGTATGAGATATAACTTAACTTTTAATAAGATGTGACAGATACGATACAGATAGCACATTACGTGAAAGCTTCATTACGTCGAGTCTCAAAAATATGTCTAGGATACAAGGGAAATCTCAATATAAAAGGGCACCAAGCAATTGCAAGTAAAGGCGCATACACACTGAATACTCATAAGCGCTGAATTCGACACATAAAATTGGTCAAACTTACTTATGCTTTAGAATGTTTTTAACACTCACAGTGTCATATTTTTATATTCATAAAGATGAAATAAGAAACCAAAAATTTGCGCACGGGCGGGACTTGAACCAGCAACCTTTTGGCAAACCGGGCCAAACGCTCTTACCAATTGAGCTACCGTGCTGTTAGTCCGACCCTGCGAAATTTGTGGTTTCCTATGAAAACGTCAATTGCGTGACGCTTAGCGCCATCTAGCCGTCTGTTTATGAAACAGATGGCCCAAGCAGTTATTCTTTACAGAATAAATTCAACTTGGAAATTGATGTCGCTTCGCTATCTAATGCTTTAGAATGTTTTTAACACTCACAGTGTCATATTTTTATATTCATAAAGATGAAATAAGAAACCAAAAATTTGCGCACGGGCGGGACTTGAACCAGCAACCTTTTGGCAAACCGGGCCAAACGCTCTTACCAATTGAGCTACCGTGCTGTTAGTCCGACCCTGCGAAATTTGTGGTTTCCTATGAAAACGTCAATTGCGTGACGCTTAGCGCCATCTAGCCGTCTGTTTATGAAACAGATGGCCCAAGCAGTTATTCTTTACAGAATAAATTCAACTTGGAAATTGATGTCGCTTCGCTATCTAATGCTTTAGAATGTTTTTAACACTCACAGTGTCATATTTTTATATTCATAAAGATGAAATAAGAAACCAAAAATTTGCGCACGGGCGGGACTTGAACCAGCAACCTTTTGGCAAACCGGGCCAAACGCTCTTACCAATTGAGCTACCGTGCTGTTAGTCCGACCCTGCGAAATTTGTGGTTTCCTATGAAAACGTCAATTGCGTGACGCTTAGCGCCATCTAGCCGTCTGTTTATGAAACAGATGGCCCAAGCAGTTATTCTTTACAGAATAAATTCAACTTGGAAATTGATGTCGCTTCGCTATCTAATGCTTTAGAATGTTTTTAACACTCACAGTGTCATATTTTTATATTCATAAAGATGAAATAAGAAACCAAAAATTTGCGCACGGGCGGGACTTGAACCAGCAACCTTTTGGCAAACCGGGCCAAACGCTCTTACCAATTGAGCTACCGTGCTGTTAGTCCGACCCTGCGAAATTTGTGGTTTCCTATGAAAACGTCAATTGCGTGACGCTTAGCGCCATCTAGCCGTCTGTTTATGAAACAGATGGCCCAAGCAGTTATTCTTTACAGAATAAATTCAACTTGGAAATTGATGTCGCTTCGCTATCTAATGCTTTAGAATGTTTTTAACACTCACAGTGTCATATTTTTATATTCATAAAGATGAAATAAGAAACCAAAAATTTGCGCACGGGCGGGACTTGAACCAGCAACCTTTTGGCAAACCGGGCCAAACGCTCTTACCAATTGAGCTACCGTGCTGTTAGTCCGACCCTGCGAAATTTGTGGTTTCCTATGAAAACGTCAATTGCGTGACGCTTAGCGCCATCTAGCCGTCTGTTTATGAAACAGATGGCCCAAGCAGTTATTCTTTACAGAATAAATTCAACTTGGAAATTGATGTCGCTTCGCTATCTAATGCTTTAGAATGTTTTTAACACTCACAGTGTCATATTTTTATATTCATAAAGATGAAATAAGAAACCAAAAATTTGCGCACGGGCGGGACTTGAACCAGCAACCTTTTGGCAAACCGGGCCAAACGCTCTTACCAATTGAGCTACCGTGCTGTTAGTCCGACCCTGCGAAATTTGTGGTTTCCTATGAAAACGTCAATTGCGTGACGCTTAGCGCCATCTAGCCGTCTGTTTATGAAACAGATGGCCCAAGCAGTTATTCTTTACAGAATAAATTCAACTTGGAAATTGATGTCGCTTCGCTATCTAATGCTTTAGAATGTTTTTAACACTCACAGTGTCATATTTTTATATTCATAAAGATGAAATAAGAAACCAAAAATTTGCGCACGGGCGGGACTTGAACCAGCAACCTTTTGGCAAACCGGGCCAAACGCTCTTACCAATTGAGCTACCGTGCTGTTAGTCCGACCCTGCGAAATTTGTGGTTTCCTATGAAAACGTCAATTGCGTGACGCTTAGCGCCATCTAGCCGTCTGTTTATGAAACAGATGGCCCAAGCAGTTATTCTTTACAGAATAAATTCAACTTGGAAATTGATGTCGCTTCGCTATCTAATGCTTTAGAATGTTTTTAACACTCACAGTGTCATATTTTTATATTCATAAAGATGAAATAAGAAACCAAAAATTTGCGCACGGGCGGGACTTGAACCAGCAACCTTTTGGCAAACCGGGCCAAACGCTCTTACCAATTGAGCTACCGTGCTGTTAGTCCGACCCTGCGAAATTTGTGGTTTCCTATGAAAACGTCAATTGCGTGACGCTTAGCGCCATCTAGCCGTCTGTTTATGAAACAGATGGCCCAAGCAGTTATTCTTTACAGAATAAATTCAACTTGGAAATTGATGTCGCTTCGCTATCTAATGCTTTAGAATGTTTTTAACACTCACAGTGTCATATTTTTATATTCATAAAGATGAAATAAGAAACCAAAAATTTGCGCACGGGCGGGACTTGAACCAGCAACCTTTTGGCAAACCGGGCCAAACGCTCTTACCAATTGAGCTACCGTGCTGTTAGTCCGACCCTGCGAAATTTGTGGTTTCCTATGAAAACGTCAATTGCGTGACGCTTAGCGCCATCTAGCCGTCTGTTTATGAAACAGATGGCCCAAGCAGTTATTCTTTACAGAATAAATTCAACTTGGAAATTGATGTCGCTTCGCTATCTAATGCTTTAGAATGTTTTTAACACTCACAGTGTCATATTTTTATATTCATAAAGATGAAATAAGAAACCAAAAATTTGCGCACGGGCGGGACTTGAACCAGCAACCTTTTGGCAAACCGGGCCAAACGCTCTTACCAATTGAGCTACCGTGCTGTTAGTCCGACCCTGCGAAATTTGTGGTTTCCTATGAAAACGTCAATTGCGTGACGCTTAGCGCCATCTAGCCGTCTGTTTATGAAACAGATGGCCCAAGCAGTTATTCTTTACAGAATAAATTCAACTTGGAAATTGATGTCGCTTCGCTATCTAATGCTTTAGAATGTTTTTAACACTCACAGTGTCATATTTTTATATTCATAAAGATGAAATAAGAAACCAAAAATTTGCGCACGGGCGGGACTTGAACCAGCAACCTTTTGGCAAACCGGGCCAAACGCTCTTACCAATTGAGCTACCGTGCTGTTAGTCCGACCCTGCGAAATTTGTGGTTTCCTATGAAAACGTCAATTGCGTGACGCTTAGCGCCATCTAGCCGTCTGTTTATGAAACAGATGGCCCAAGCAGTTATTCTTTACAGAATAAATTCAACTTGGAAATTGATGTCGCTTCGCTATCTAATGCTTTAGAATGTTTTTAACACTCACAGTGTCATATTTTTATATTCATAAAGATGAAATAAGAAACCAAAAATTTGCGCACGGGCGGGACTTGAACCAGCAACCTTTTGGCAAACCGGACCAAACGCTCTTACCAATTGAGCTACCGTGCTGTTAGTCCGACCCTGCGAAATTTGTGGTTTCCTATGAAAACGTCAATTGCGTGACGCTTAGCGCCATCTAGCCGTCTGTTTATGAAACAGATGGCAAGAAAACATTCTAAAGCATTAGATAGCGAAGCGACATCAATTTCCAAGTTGAATTTATTCTGTAAAGAATAACTGCTTGGGCCATCTGTTTCATAAACAGACGGCTAGATGGCGCTAAGCGTCACGCAATTGACGTTTTCATAGGAAACCACAAATTTCGCAGGGTCGGACTAACAGCACGGTAGCTCAATTGGTAAGAGCGTTTGGCCCGGTTTGCCAAAAGGTTGCTGGTTCAAGTCCCGCCCGTGCGCAAATTTTTGGTTTCTTATTTCATCTTTATGAATATAAAAATATGACACTGTGAGTGTTAAAAACATTCTAAAGCATTAGATAGCGAAGCGACATCAATTTCCAAGTTGAATTTATTCTGTAAAGAATAACTGCTTGGGCCATCTGTTTCATAAACAGACGGCTAGATGGCGCTAAGCGTCACGCAATTGACGTTTTCATAGGAAACCACAAATTTCGCAGGGTCGGACTAACAGCACGGTAGCTCAATTGGTAAGAGCGTTTGGCCCGGTTTGCCAAAAGGTTGCTGGTTCAAGTCCCGCCCGTGCGCAAATTTTTGGTTTCTTATTTCATCTTTATGAATATAAAACTTACTTATTTATTATGAAACTAGCGAGCCGCTTCGCTCGGGTGCAATGCTGATAAATCTGATAATGCTTTCTTTATGCAACGTTCAGAGTACGTTTTTGGTGATTAGACAATACAAATAAATGTTCTTTACATGTTACTCTTAAAAGAGCAATATATAATTGACCACGTAAAAGCACTCAACGTTCAAACCTAGCCCCCGGCCCCGGCCTGTACCGCCCTGTATTTTAAATCTGTTAAATCTTCGAAAGTATTCGTTGTAATGTCATTTTGTAAAAGGCCATATTGATCTTTATATGTAAAATGCATAATATATTTTTCAACACACTTGCTCAAAATGACGTTTTTATTCCACCTATTTTTGGCACATATTCATAGATATTAAACACGCGTGCTTTTTCAGTACATTATTGCACTAGTGCCTTTTGTTTATTAACCCGACCAATTTACATTTGTACCCTAAAACCAAGTAGTAAGTAAGAAGATGAAGCGATATAATTTAGTCGGGTTATAACTTACACAACAAACACTATTTATGCGAAAAATATCAGTATGTACATATTTATTTCATACATATTTAAATGGTAAATCCAGCTTTATTACTAAAAATAACTTAAATTCATTTAAAATGTTCTGCAATTGTGTGATGTATAGCTTGGTTTATTATATGTAATACAATAGAAAAATAAAATAAAAATTAACCTAAATTAAAACAAATAAATAAACTATTTACAAATAAAAAACATTTCCCAAATCTGAGACCTGCAATAGCAGCATGGTGCCGAGAAGGCTGGCTGCATTTCCTCTTTGGATTGCTAAACTAATCCTTTGGCCAAGAAATGCGCCAGCCCTCCGGTCGCCCGTACAATCAATTAACCGCTTGGCTAATTCATTGTACAGGCGATGTGCACTAGGCCCCCACGGCCCAAGAGTCTCAACCCCAAACGGCTCAAACATGTAAGAGCTGCTTAGCCCAGCATGTTTGCGCCGTTTGAGAGACTCGGCGGAAGCAGCAGCGCTTCCAGCCCCAGACGAGGTTTGTGGAATTTGTGTTTGAATTTGTGTTTCTGTAATTTGTGTTTTAAATAACGAATTTATTACATTTTTAATCTTGGCCGTTGGCCGATCTAGTTCGCGCCTCAACCTTGCGCGCGCATCGGTTACGCGGTAAGAAAAAAAAACAACGCGCCATTTTTCGTAAATAGTTGGCGGCTGTGGTGTGACGAAGTTTGGATTAATGTGGCAAGTGTGTTGAAAAACGTCGTATAAAACACGTGTGCTTGTGACCATAATATACGCGGATGTCTTAAGGCGCACTCGCTTTCGCTCGTGCGCACACAATTTCGCCTTGTATATAATGGTCAACTTAGCACACTTGTATCATAATGTACTATTTCAACACACTTGCTCATAACGACGACTTTATTCCACCGATTTTTGGCTCATAATCCTAGATATTAAACACGCGTGCTTATTCAGTATATTTGTACCCTTGTACCAAATAGTAAGTAGGAAGAAGAAGCGATATTATTTAGTCGGGTTATAACTTTTATTACAAACAGTATTTATGCGAAAAATAACAGTATGTACTTATTTATTTCAATGAATGAATCCAGCTTTATTACTAAAAAATTACTCAAATTCATTTAAAATTTTCTGTAATTTAACACGATTATTACATGTTTAACCCTGGCTGTTGGCTATTTTAGTTCGCGCCTTAGCCTTTCGCGCGCATCGGTATCGCGACAAGACAAAAAAACACGAACGAAAAATGGCGCCCTTTTTCGTATTAATTGGAGTATTGTTTCTTCCTCGCAAGTGTGTTGAAAAACGTCGTTTGAAACACGTGTGCCTGTGACCATAATATACTAGGCTTTCTTATGGCGCACTCGCTTTCGCTCGTGCGCACACAATATCGCCTTGTATATAATGGTCAACTTAGCACACTTGTATCATAATGTACTATAAGGTACTTTATCGGAAAAGGATTGATGCTGTATTGCAATCGATTCGTAAATAAACCATTATTTTCCTGTATAAAGTAGACAAAAAAATACTTATTGTGGGTTATCCCTAACAGTAGACATATGCCACCGCGAGCATTTTCGTAGACTTTTTTAAGGTGTACAATATTGTACTACATAAGTTTGATCCATCTCGTAGGGTACAGCCAGCGTTTGCAATGAAAGCGCAAATAATTACTTTATTTACGACTACACTTAGAAACCAAATATTTATGAGTATATTATACATATAAACCTTCTTATTGAATCACCCTATCTTTTTAAAAAAACGCATCATAATCCGTTGCGTAGTTTTAAAGATTTAAGCATACATACATATATAGAGAGCGGGAAGCGACTTTTTTATACTATGTAGTTATGATAGTGATAACGATTTGACATTTTGCCAAAATACAAGTGTTCATTGGTCGTGAAACTTCAAATGTCACTTTTAAAACGTCATTGCTGTCAATAAAAAATAGTGCTACTATTATTGATATTAAAAATCTCGCAATATATTCTCAATGGGCGTACTTTATGTATTTATGACATACTGACCAAACAGCAACGGTAACGGTAACGTCAATTATTATTATCAACATCACTATCCCGGCGTTAATTTAATCTTAGTTGTCTGCGATGACGTCTGGGGCCCTATTTATGAATCACTCGCTTCGAAATAGCGACTGATTTTATTTCGACAACGAGTTTTTTTATATGACTTTTAATTCATCTTCGAACGAAAATCATCCGCCATCTTGAAGCGAGTGATTCAAAAATAGAGCTCCTGGGGTCAAGTAAAAGATCTTTAATTTTATTTTTTAGCCCTAAGGTAAAAAAGGTAGAAAATTCCATTTGGCGTTAATGCCACCTTTGGTTATGCAATTATAATGTTTTAAAATTATTATCATGCACTAATAGCGAGTAAGAAAAGGCCAGAAGTGTTTTGTTTTAAATTTGGCTACCCTTTGGCTACCCTTTCCGATAGAATGCTATCGTTCTTCAGAAAAGTTAGTAGCATCCGTATGTCACAACTGATAACACCAGTTTGTGTTACCAGTTGTTCCATACGGATCCGAAACATGGTCTATAACTATGTGCCTTATAAAGAAGCTCAAAATCACACAACGAGTGATGGAGAGGGCTATGCTGGGTGTTTCTCTACGGGATCGAATCAGAAAAGAGGAGATACGTAGAAGAACTAAGGTAACGGAAATAGCTTCGAGAATCAGTAAGCTCATGTGGCACATAGCGCTAAGAACTGATGGCCGTTGGGGCAGGAGAGTTCTAGATTGGAGACCCTTTGACCAAAGACGCAGCGTAGGACGTCCATCAACAAGATGGACAGACGATCTTGTAAAGATCGCAGGATCAAACTGGATGCAGACCGCGAGTGATCTGTCGCTATGGCAACCCGTGGGGGACGCCTATGTTCAGAAGTGGACGTCTTTTGGCTGATAAAGATGATGATTATGATGACTCTTAAAGTTGGATCTGACCAAACATTGGTTTGCATGTTGGCATAACTATACAAAGTATATTTTTTTCCCTCCATTTTATAATCTACTTGTAATAGGATATAAGCAAACTTGCATTACAGAACGAATGATTGAACTGTTTTATCCGGCAAATCTATGCTACACCAAAGCTGTATGCTGTGTAAGTAAAAATACTGTCAACTAAACAATGTCGTGTTATATCGTGGGAAAGTATCGAGTTGTCAGAAGCTTTGAATTTGACTAAATATTCTGACATAATGAAATGTAATCATATAGCGTGCAGACGTTTGGCCGGATGGACATAGTCTAGAAGCCGTAAAACGATTATAAAAAAGCGTTAGATTTACTTCCGTAAAAAGGCGATATACTAGAACAGATAGTAGAATGGAAATTTGATATACTCTTGGATAACTAGCGATTTAGTCTAAGGTTAACATTAATTCTTGTTTAGTCGAATCGACTCCAAGTGCGCCTTCACTTTAGAGCGACAGCAGCGCGTCTCTCTAATGTGAAGGGCTTACTTTACTCCTGCTTACGCGCGACCGTCGCGCTGCTAAAAACGCCTAAGTGTGAAAGCGCTCTTAATCGGATGATCGGATCACACGTCACGTCATAGTTTTTTTTTTAACCGACTTCAAAAAAGGAGGAGGTTATCAATTCGACTGTATGTTTTTTTTATCATTTTTTTTTTGTATGTATGTTACCTCATATCTCAGTCGTTTGTCGACCGAATCGAAAAAATTTTTCGCCTACTTAGAGGGTGTACTTTCTAGTTGGTCCCATTTTTTCCATTTTGGGATCTGATGATGGGATCTTGGTGTAATCGAGGGAAACCCTCAAATTTTAAAGGCACGTATAGTATTTCTTTACTACAATCTTAATGTTGACGTGTTGTTACGTCTGATAGTCAACATCTTGTGGGGCTGAGCCGATGGTGGAACTCCTTAACGCTTAGGAGTTCAGTTATTGTAATGACGAAACTTATGATAGGTAATTTGTAGCTTCTTACAAAATTGAATCATAAGGTGCACCTCCCCCCCCCCCCCCCCTCTTATGTAATCACTAAAAATGAAGTAAACTTTAAAAAAAAGTAAAAACCGACTTCAAAACCAAAATGCACTAAAAAGTCTTAAATAAACTCTTCACCAAAAAGAAATTGTTTGCCTAAAACGGATTCCTTTCCTTTTAATGGTGAAGAGTTTATTTAAGACTTTTTAGTGAATTTCGGTTTTGAAGTCGGTTTTTACTTTTTTTTAAAGTTAAAAATGAAATTCATCCTAATGATACCCATCATTCTTATTTTCTTTACGTAACTCATTCACTCGGACCGAATAAACATAAACATACACACCATAACGATACGGTGTGTTATTATAACAAGTGAATTGAAAATCAATCTTTGTTTTAGCATTTTGCAATGCAATGCATGCCTCCTTTCGTGTCTGTAAGTACATATATTTTAATAAATTGAGACTCCACTTGCTCTATAAGAAGTATAGGTATTAGAAAATTGAGCTTACTGTTTTAAATAAAGTTTAGCAATGCACAGTGAGTTGTAATTACTACTGATGAGATGCTATGCCAAAATATGTGTCGCAAGTACGACGGCGAGATATTGACGTATTCCTCCTTCCTTAAAATTTAAATTTCGAATATGAAACCGCTTGTATGGGTTGATTAGCGTTCCTCTGCGGCGTCGCCCTTGTAAATTTTAGATTTCCCGTGAAATGTTTCAAAGCAAAACACATATTTTCATGGGAAACCGTAGCGTATCTTAAAAAGGTTTACGGTGCGTAAGCGCAGGAAGCTCTCAAAAAGAATATTTTTTCTCCCGTTTTTGCAATATTATTCATTGTTGCTCTGTTCTTATGAGTCGTATCGTGATGTGTTTTAGTCTAAAGCCTTCCTCAATAAATACACTATCCAACAAAAAATAAATATTTATATCAGTTTGGTAGTTCCTGAGATTAGTGCGTACAAACAAACGAACTCTTCAGCTTAGTTTCATATTAGTATAGATTCTGATGAGTTGATGACAAGTGGCGTCAATTCGTGGAGCACGAAATAAGTTAAAGGTGTCAGTTCCACACGCTAGTAAAAGTAGTTCAATGGCCTCAAAACTCATATTTGAATTAACTACCTAATAACTAATTCATTATTATTAAAAATATGACTTGAACTTACCGACCTCTACGTTTCACATCATCTGTGCTAAAAATAGTTTCAAAATTTAAACCCGATTTTGGATTCTAACTTTCGTAAACAACTTTCGTACTTAGTTGACTGGTGTCTGGTTTTAACACCGTCACGGTCAGCAGATCAGGTAAATATATTCGAAACCACAACATTTTGAATATAGTTATGTAATTAATGCGAATTGCGAATGACTTTATGTAAACTAATGTATGTGTCAATCACGTTATGATTTGAGGATCTAATAGCACATAATTCTTATGTACGGACAACAGCACGTCAAGGTAAACACTGAGGTGTCTTATGCCATTGTAATAAGGGCTAGTTTGCAACAAAAGTGGTTAACCTGATGTGCTGTCACCGATACATATGTTGTTTTATATGCAATTGCTTATTTATGTTCACCTCGATGACTAAAAAGTATCTATTGGGTACAATCTTAAAATGATGTATGTATAGTTGCTTAAAAGTTACATTGGATCAGATAATAACACTCTATCTAACACTCGATAAATAAGCTATCTAACACTTACTTTTTTTTTCAAATCGGTCTATTAATTCCTGAGATTAACACGTTTAATCAAACAAACAAAACTCTTCAGCTTAATAATATAAGTACTGATTTCGAGATATTTCGGTATATAAAAAAATATTAAGAGTTTTTAATTCTAATTTTATTTCTATTCTATAATATAATAATATATATAATATTCTATTCTATTAATATTTGCGCTCTGGGGCCCTATTTTGAATCACTCGCTTCGAAATGGCAGTGATTTTCGTTCAACAACGAGTTTTTTCTATGACTTTTAATTCATCTTCAAACGAAAATCGCTCGCCATCTTGAAGCGAGTCATTCAAAAATAGAGCTCCTGATCTCCGACTTTTACTTCACGTGTAAAAAAACCTACACACAATGTACTACTCCTGAAGTTGTATGTTTGTACCGACTTTATAAATATTGTTGTACTGTATGGCCGGAAGTTCGAGACACACTACTTTGGTGTCAAGATCATTAGTCTAATCCACTTACATAATAAAAATATCGCGAATTACAAAAGAATCCTCAATATCAGCTGTTGCATGCACAAACAAGGTTAAGTGTAAGCTACGATATTTGGCGTTAGGCTCCGGTACACTGAAAGACGATCGCTAAAGTACTTATTATATTAACTGGGGCTAAAGTTTAGTTTGACCGACCAGAAAAATTACATGGTTATGTTCGCTTAATGTTTTTTTAACCTCCAAAACGCGTTAAAATATGACACTGAATCTGAAACCTTATTTAAAAATAAGTTTAGATTGTTTCTTGAAGTTGAAAAAAATCGAAATTGTAAGTCAGTGCCATCAAAAGATGAAAACGGGTTAATCTTATAATTCCAGGTAAGTATTTTGATATTTAATAGGAATCAAAACCTTTTAAGGCAATTCGGGCAAAATGTATGAGAAAGGACATACGGAACCCTTCGTACAGCAGATCGACTCGCACTTGGCCGGTTTTGTACATCAGATTTAATTTATTACGAAAATATTTACTTATCCTCAAAACAGAATTATAAAAGCATTAGGAAGAGGTTAGGAAATTATTGTTAGTTTACAGGTCTATCTTGATAGAATGCATGAATAAATGAAATGAAATGTAATATTTACTTGCAAGTTGAATGCAGTCTGCGAATCGCTTGAACGCGAAAGTCAGTTCCTATACTGTGCAAATTCTTTCTTTCAAAATTATAAGTTAGTTAGCTGCATATTGACATATCGCGCTTGCACAAAATTAAAAAAAAGTATTATCCATATTTAAATGATCTGACGCTCTATTTTTAATCACTCGCTTGGATATGGCGTGTGATTTTCGTTCGAAAGCAAACTGAAAATCAACGAACCACTAACAAAATCTATACGTTATTCACGTAACGTCACTCACAAAATTGAAACATCATTTTTAAATCACTCCTGTGAGGAAATAAACTGCTTTTCATTCGAAATTTGGACATTAATAAATAAATATCACACGCCATTTCGACGCGAGTGATTAAAAAATAGGGCCCCAGTAGAAGAACGCAAGCTGTCAACTCCATCAAACTTGCTTCTATGCCGCATGCGGTATGGCACAAACCTAAAACGGCGTGTGTTTTAGCAGATCGTGAAGTGAGCACACCCCCACTATACCGTCAACTCAAGGGACGCAACTAATAAGGGAGAAAAAAGTATTGGTAGACGCTCAGGGATCAAAAGGCCGCCGGCGGTCGTATAAACAAAAGCAAGTCAAAAGACTGTTAACACAACACATCCGTGCAGAAATAATGACCAAAATAATTAGTCTACCTTTTAACAATTGCACATTTTTGACAATAATTAAAAGACACTTTTTAAACAAACAACGATGTTTTACACCATTGTGCGAATCGTATCGTGCGAACCACATGGCCTGGCTTACGCTGTCAGTAGCTTCCTCTGCGTTCGGCACCCACTCACCAAAAAGCGAAAGTCACCGACCAATTTTATTCTCATTTAATGTTACCAAATGGATGACATAACGCTTTGTTGAGAAATACTAGGTAATACTCCGAAACTGTACCATCTTTGAGTCGATGTGCTGATAAGAGATAGATTTCATAGCGTTCGTAGTAGTAGTAAGGTCTGCATATAAAAATAATCAAAATAAATACTACCGTTTTTAATGAACAACTGAAACTAGTTCTATAATAGATCCTATAGTTAAGCGTTAAGGTTTTTACTTAGATGCGTTTGGCGAAAGTTAGGTAGCTGAACATATGAGTATCTAAGTTTTCAGTTTGGGCCGTTAGATCCGTCCGTCAAAGCACGCGATATAGAAACGTTAGTACTCACAAAATTCAGTTATATTTATTTATCACTCCCGTATAGAATAACACTAATTTTCATTGGAAAAACGGACATTAATCATTTAATATCACACGCCATCTTGTCGCGAGTGATTCGAAATAGCCGCCGAACCTGCAAAATGGCGCCCTTACACGCTGAAAATCCCCAGCTAACCTAATGTGAATGAGTATGTGCCCACCACATCTCAAAATTTGCATTGCGAGATTATAATTAACGATTTAGCATCATAATTAGTAACACTAAGTTATTGGAGTTTCTTATTTGATGATTTGTTTTTTAGAAGTTTGCTTTAGTAGTCAAAACCTACCGATTTTATTTATTAATGGTATCTAAACAGTTTACTGATGAGTTGGTGATTATTGTGAGTACATTATGTTGTGTCAGACTATGTTATTAAACCACACACGAAAATAATATTTAGTGAACTGATTCTTGACTACATTAGCTTCTTTGGTAGAGTTGTCGAAACTCGGTTTATTGACTTTTGTAACAGAGAAAATATTGTCAAATTTACCCCTTTTAAAATAGATATTTTCAAATTACTGACTAACTGGATTTAGTTTAAACCTTCTATGTAATAACTACTTTCGCACTATGAAAATGACATATTTTCATTCATTAAACACTCATTTTTAGGGTTCCGTAGCCGAATGGCAAAAAACGGAACCCTTATAGTTTCGTCAAGTCTGTCTGTCTGTCTGTCTGTCTGTCCGTCCGTATGTCACAGCCATTTTATTCTGTAACTATAAGCATTACACAGTTGAAATTTGGTAGGAAGATGTGTCTTGTTAACCGCTTACCGATTCTCATACAAAAAATAAAAAATATTGACAGCTAAGGGGGGGGCTCCCATACATGAAACTAAAACCAAAATATTTTTTTTTAGTCAAACCTATGCGTGTGGGGAGTCTATGGATAGGTCTTCTAAAATGACGTAGAGGTTCCTAAAACCATTTTCTTTTTAAGTCTTACGTTTCATAGCTAGACGCTTCCAAAGTGGTAAAATGTGCGTTCCCAAGCAAGTGTAAATTTTGAAAAAAATTTATAATATAGATCTGAACAAAAACTTTCAACGAAAATTAGTTCAGACGGGATCGAACAAGAAGTTTTTGAGATATAGCACATTTTCAACAACCGCTAACATAACATTGTACTTCATACAAACACTATGAAAAACAAAGTTATATTTGCTGTCAACAAAATATTGTGGTATTTTACTAAGTAGAAGTAAGTGGATTCCCTAATTCAGTTAAAGTTGGCACGGAACCCTCAGTGCGCGAGTCCGACTCGCACTTGGCCGGTTTTTCGATTTAATAGTGTAGCCGCACGTGCGTTTATGGAATAATTTATCTTAACGGCACTATAGGGCTATACAGTTGGAACCTTTAACGCATAACATCAACTTAACCGATTTTTCATGGTTTGCGGTTGTCGCGAGAAGACACCGACGATTATAAAACCATAATCTCACAAGGTTGATACTTGAGGTCAAGTTACTACGGTCTCTGGTTTTTGTAGACGATGTATTTACTGACTTATAAAAGTAGTCAAACAAGTTTATCATAAGTAGAGAATGGAAAGTACTCGCAGTTATTTGGATAGGTATTTGCCAAAAGTTAAGGTGTAGGATATTGTGGAAATGACGTACCTTTAAACAAAAAGAAAAAGAAACATCTTTATTAAATAAATACGTATGTACAACGTAGAACAGACGGTTTTTGCTAGTGTTAACGTAGATCTAAATCGCATATTAATAAATGAAAATATCAAATTCTATGACTGGTCACATTTGTAGGTATATTGATTTATTTTTATTCGAATATAACAATTCATATAATTTTCATTTTATAATATTAAACCATCAAGAATTGATTACTGGTTACCTAAAGGGTTAATATAATATTTTAAAAAAAGTGTAACAAGATTTATAAGCAACATAGAGGTACCTACATTATAACTTTAACATACAATTTATATGGGAATAATCAAAAGGAAAGTACACTATAAAGTAAGTTACATTATTAATAATGCTGACATTGAGATAGATTTTAGATAGCAAGTGTGCACTCCGTCAATAAATTGATGTCGTTATTATATAAAACTGCTTCTCAGTAACATATTGACCTGATGCACGCAGTGCGAAATTGCCTACATTTTGAACGCGAACGGTCGAAATATACTTGCGGGCGAAAACGTTTTCCTACCCGTAAACCTTTATAAAATGAAACAAATTTGGTCTCATTCTTTTTCAAACATCCTAATCTATATTTGTACGTCTTTACTTTTTTTAAATTAAGGCTGGATTGGAACAAAAACCGGCTGGCACTGACGTTCCGTGCGTGTTGAACGGAATTAGGGAATCCACTTACTTACTTCGGTAAAATACCACAATATTTTGTTGACAGCAATATAACTTTATTTTTGATAGTCTTGTATGAAGAACAAAGTTGTGTATTAGGCCCTGTATCTAGAAAGGACCACAGTTAAAAATACTTTATTAACTGTATTAGATAATATAGAACTGTTAATATTAGATAACTTATATCTAAATTCGAATGAAACGTAACCTACTTTCTTTCCGTTTTGGTCTCAAATATGCCATGGTAACTTACTAAGAAGTTTTCTCATTTATACTTTTAAATGTCCTCCGAAAAAAAAGTACCTAGTTATAAACTATTCAAAACATGTAATGCAATACATGTAATGGCAGTAGCTGGCTAATAAAAACCAGCACCATATATCTTCTAAATCTAAACATTTAAAACTCAAGGTTACACCACTGTTGAGCAATCTGTAAGACCATTGAACTAGCAATGTTAACGGTGCCTTTTGACTACTTCATTCAATATATTATGTGGACGACCTCATAGTAGATGTGGTCTCAGGATTAGGTGCGGAGACGCGACATGCCGATTAAGAAATAGAACCGAAATAATTAATAAGACCTACAGGAAGATGTGGAATTTAGTTTCGAGAATGTAGTTATAGATCTTCATGAGCCTCGGGATTTTATAATTGAAGCGATTCGAAGTTAAGAATCACTTAACAGATTAACTTGTAAAAATAATATCACCACTGAACCATAAGTTTCCTGTTTCATAAGTTTGAGTTATGATAAGAATTTCATTAGCACTTAAGTATAAAATTTGTAATCAGTAAATTGTAAAATCTGTTCTTTATCTTTAAAATGCTTCATTAAAGACAATTGATTGCTCTACGTGACTCTAGCTAGTATCATACTAGGCCTGATTATCCCAACATTAGATAAGGAAGGATTATTAGTAGAATAAAATACAATAATGATGATGGCAAGAGATCCGATGGCCTCACGCTTATGGCCTTGGACGGGGTCGGGCCTTAGTTTGGGATGCAACTTGTGTCGCTACTTTGGCCCCCTCCCATCTCACAGAATTAGCCCTTAAAGCTGGTGCAGCAGCGGAGTTGGCTGAAAACGCCAAGCGTCGCAAATACGTCTCACTTGCAAGTGATTATGTGTTTGCGCCGATTGGCGTTAAAACGTTTGTGCCGTATGGACGCTCTGCTAAATTGCTGTTTAGAAAAATTACGCCAAAATTAAATTCTGTAACAGTCAATAATAAAGCTGGCTGGTTCCTAGCTCAAAGAATCAGCATGCAGCAATCAGCATCCTAGCCTCCTTGCCGCAAGGAAATGGTTTCGTTTTTGAATAGATTTTTTTTTATGTTGCATGTCTTAGTTTTATTTTTTCTTGTTTATTATTAATAAGCCTGACATGAAAACCTCACCTATTTGCCAGCATTCAATTATGTCAATATCATTTTAAAGCCGTCGTTTTATACTTATTTCGTCGGATAGGTCTAATATGACGTTGGTGAAATCGGCCTAATATACATGCTCGAGGAAAAACTAATAAAGAAACAATAATGTAGATTTACATAAAATCATAAACAAGCCCTTGACGGTCTTGGCTAACTGTTGACTAAACTATTATAAATTGCCTTCACGGTTTTGTAGAAATTCGAGGTCCTTACCAAACCGAAAGATACCTAATTCGGAGGTGATTTTGTACAAACTTTCAATAGTAAGAGGTAAGTTACTTTCATAAAATTGAATCCGACCAAGTGCGAGTCGGACTCGCGCACTGAGAGTTCCGTGCCAATTTTAACTGAATTAGGGAGCTAATTCTTACTGAAGTAGGGTTTGAATTTTATCTGAATTAGTTCCCTAATTCAGTTAAAATTGGCACGGAATTAATTCCACTTTACTACAATATAAATAAATACTACAATATTTTGTTGACAGCAAATATAACTTTGTTTTTCATAGTGTTTGTATGAAGAACAAACTTATGTTTGCGGTTGTTGAAAAATTGCTATATCTCAAAAACTACTAGTTCGATTCCGCCTAAACCAATTGTCGTTGAAATAATTTGTTAAGATCCACATTGTAAAGCGGTTAACAGGATACATCTTCTTACCAAATTTCAACCTAAAAACGCGAAAGTTTGTGAGACTGGATGTATGTTTGTTACTCCTTCACGTTAAACCTATTCAATAGATCAGTTAAAAAAAACGATGCTTCTTTCTGCTATTCGTATTACTTAATGTACAATTATTGCGAAAGTGTGTCTATCAACTACCTCCTAACTAACCCGCTGAACCGACTTGAAAAGTTGTTTTTCTTGGGATACGACGTAAGATACCGGAAATCAGTCTTTAAAAGAAAAGGGTTAAAGGCATTGTTAAAGGAGAGCGGAAGTTCGAATAGTAAGTTCGATATTTGCGCAGACGGAGCCGCTCGTCCGCTGTTACTTGTATAGTGGTCTAACGATCCCCTGCGACTGCGTCTGCGAGTTTTGACTTTGCTCCCTTCTCTTCCGTAGCAGCGTGATGTGCCTAAAGCCTTTCTCGGTAAAAAAAGCTATCCAACAAAAAAATATTTTTTCGAATCAATCCAGTAATTCCTGAGAATAGCGCGTTCAAACAAAAAACCTCTTCAGCTTTATAATTTTAAAGTATAGTTGAGCTCGCCGCTTCATTTTCAGCTGATGTGATACCATAATAATAATAGTGTGATCTGAAAATAGTGTTAGCAATTGCGGTGTCAGCAGAGCTACCTATGCGAACCCTTTATTTCTGGTGGCGTATTATACAACGTGCGTGCATACTAGTTTTATTTACCATCGATCCCATGGTCGCTAACAATAGGCAAAATAATACAAAAATGATTTTTTACACAATCATTATTTCTTCCGCAGTTATGGCGTCGTCTCCATCAATCCGCGACTTCTACAAAGGCAGGAGTATCCTTGTAACTGGTGGGACGGGCTTCATGGGGAAGGTCCTCATTGAGAAGATGCTATACTCCATACCAGAGATCGGAAACATCTACATCATCATGAGGCCGAAGAAAGGGAAATCTGTTGCCCAAAGGCTGGAGACCATGCAAAGATTAGCTGTGAGTGGAGTTGTATTGTATTATTCAGATCTACCGGAATTTTGTTGAAGCTCTTTATTATTTAGCAATTAACAAGTTGACCTAGTCAGCGGTGTCGAAAAGTGTACGTACCTAGTGATTGCCCACATCATGTTAATTTTTTGCTTTAGGAGGGCAAACACTGTCCCTAGCCGGCCAATAATCGCTTGAATCAGGGTTCACCTAATTACTTAATTTTACAGCAAAAATACTCAAACATGTTTTTTATTGCTTACAGTTATTCGACCGAGTACGAAACGAGCGACCAAACGCTTTGAAGAAGCTCAAGGTTCTCCAAGGAGACGTTTTATTCGAGGATCTCGGTCTGTCCCCTATCGACATTGAGCTCTTATCAAAGGAGGTGTCTGTTCTGTTCCATTTTGCGGCTACATTGAGGCTGGAAGCACCATTGAAGGACAATGTGAACATGAATACATCTGGCACCCTGAGAGCTCTGAATGTGGCGAGGAGGCTGAAGAATCTGGTGGTCTTCGTTCATTTGTCGACGGCTTTCTGCTATCCGGATTACGAAGTCTTGGATGAAAAGGTGTGTATGTACATGCACCACTTAACTTTTACCTTTTTTTAGAAGATTAAGTGAAAATGTTACACTAAGAAGATAGATAGCAATATTGCTATAATCCATCAAGTTCCAGGCAGTTCAATTTCCACTCAACTAGTTTAGTCGCCAAATTACCATTGTAATGCAACAGGATGCAACTTATACAACATTTTAAAGTAGGTACTTCGTTTTTACTCACTCGTGTAGTGCCGTCCGCTAGACGCTAGTCTGTTGCGTGGATTTTTAAAAATCCTAAAATGAAATGGCTACTACGTTCAAAAGTCGAGCTTTTTAACTGTCAAAAGCAACATCTTAACGATTTCAGACCATAAGGTTCATTTTTTCTTTTTACAACCTTTAAATACTTTATTCATAGTAAGCAACTAATTATCACAGTCATGATGGCTAGGTACATAATTTTGATGTATAGATATCATCCAATCAATCAGTCACCTCTTTCGTCATTATCCAACAAACTCAATTTACCGACCATAAACAAGTTCACACCATGACTAGACCATTGATAAACATACTCGTACTAAGCATATTTGTACAAGTCAGCAAAGGTATGTCATAGTGACCAGACGACGGAAACGACTACCTAATTCGTGCCTTGTTTAAGTTCCACACACAAACAAACAAACGCATTACATTACACAGCTTAACACACCTGCTGTGTGTACCTAATTAAAATGCATCACCATATTATCATTTTAAATTGTATCAACCTTGGCACTTCTCGAACATAAGCATCGATTATATATTATATATTATTATAACAACATAAATAAAACCGTGTAACGAATGGTAAAGTACGATGGTAAAACTGAGCCCTCAAGATCTAGGGTTAGACATTTACAAAAGGCCAGTGACGCTTTGACTATGTCGTTGGACATTTTTTTCTTATCCAGAGACAAGATTAGACCTTTAATTAGTACAAAAAAATAGGGTTGTAGTAGCCTTAACTGATCATTTTTGCGTACCTAGTCTAAAGTAAAAATTTTTTCCCCAAATTTTTCCATGAAATTGTGTAATTACTTAAATCAATACGATACATCTTCTAAAGTGCTGATCGGTAGGGACCTGAAACTTGGAGGGAGTGTTCTTTGTATGGCGTAGGGATCCGATAGCAAAGGATTTTCCGAAATTCCACCCCCTAAGGGAGTGATAAAGGGGGCAAAGTTTGGGATACAAACTAATGCGAATAACTTTGTTGTTTATAAATATTATGAAATTTTGACTTCGTTAATATAACAACGAGGACTTCCTTAATAAGCCTTTAATAGGATTGTACTCATTAAAAAGTAGTTTTGTCAAAGCTATACTTTGTCTACAAGCCCCTAATAGCAATACTTTTATACCTATGAACATTGTCTAGCAAAGATGATAGTTATTTTTGATCGCCCATGAAGATTTTGGGCTCGGTCGGCATAGCTCGGTCATGATTGGGGTACTTACTTTAAGAGGCAGAAGATAATTAAAATTATTACCTTTCAGCTGCATGCGCCACCTGCAAAGCCAGAAGAAGTTATAAAACTAACCGAATGGCTCGACGACAGACAGCTGGAGCTGCTGACCCCGTCGCTTCTGGGACCACACCCCAACTGCTACACGTTTTCAAAGAGGCTGGCTGAAAACGTGATCGAGAGAGCGTACCCTGAACTGCCCGTTGTTATTGCCCGACCTAGCATTGGTGAGATATTGCCTATGTCAGATCCCCATTGCAGATTAGTAACTGTAAGTTACTTCAAGGTATGCTTTATTTGATGAGAGGTAAATTTGATCAGCAATTGAACCTCTACCTAACTGAAAGATATCATTCATACTCAATTACCGGATTTTCCGAACAAACTTTCAGTTCCATTTTTAGATCGAGACTTTCCTACTTATGTCTATTTCTTTATAGTTACACTAGAAGGACATATCTAGTATGCATTTGTAAAAAAAGCCAAGAAATTTAACCATTGTTCACATTATTGACTTCGTGCGCCGTTCGACTGCAGTTATTGGCCATGCCAATCACCTTCTGAAACATTCCCCTCTTTTCCAGTGTGTCCATCCTACAAAGAGCCAGTGCCGGGATGGGTGGACAACCTCAACGGGCCCGTAGGCCTCATGCTGGGCGCCGGCAAAGGCGTCATCCGGACAATGCTGTGCGACGGCACTTTGTACGCGCAGGTCATACCGGTGGACGTGGCCATCAACGCGATCATCGCTATTGGCATGATTGAGGGAATGAGGACGGATAAGTAAGTAAACTTTGGTATCATACGTCCAAAAGAAGGAATACTTTCAATACTCGAACAAACGAACAAATCCGATTCAGATTACCTATGAAAGCGTCTGCCACTGCTGTGATGTCAAACCAACTGACGACAGTCTGATTTTCTAACAACACAGTGTCTATTGTGATGTTAGAAAATCAGACTGATGTGACAGTACACAGCTGACTTTATGTGCGTCTGATAATGGATATCATCATTATCATATCAAAAGTAAAATCTATGTGATACCTATATGATTCGTTCACACATCAAGTTTTGTAACGAACCTTACTTATCAACGTCATAATATCAATTCAGACATAGAACAGAGTCATAAAACATTTTCTTCCACCCATTTCAAGTCTTCCCTCATCAATTTTTATTTATATGGATTTTCTCTTGACCAATAAACTTATGATACACGAATCTCCAATTTGCAGGCCAGAATTGATTCCCGTGTACAACGTCAACATTGGACACCAGAAGCCCACCACGTGGGGGGACGTCCTCCAGGTGGCCAAGGACTACGGCCGCAAATACCCCTTGGAGTGGCCTCTTTGGTATCCTAATGGAGACATCACCACCAACAAGACATTGCACGAAATTCGCCGCATATTCTACCACCTGGTGCCAGCTTACCTCATCGACTTCTTGATGTTCATTTTTGGACAGAAACGATTGTAAGTTTTTAGTTTTAATAAACACATAGAACATAATTTTTATAGTCTGAGATAAAAAAAAACTAACTCTGGATAGCCTCGCTCCATCATCGTCGACTCTGTCTTTGCCATGCTCGGCTTTGCATACGGTCGATGCAAGAGAAACAAACCTATTTTTATGACGCAGTTGGGTAAAGAAGAGGCAGCTATATTTTTTTAGGAGTCAAATCAAACAATTAAGACTCCTAACTCTACTTTCCGTTTCGATTTTTCCTACGTAACTTAATCACCAACGTGCCGATTTTTCTAACGTCTGATAAGACTTATCCGACAAAGTAATTATAAAACGATCGTTTTAAAACGATATTCACATAAATGATAGCTGACAAATAGGTGAGATTATCAAATTAGTCACATTCTTTTTGATTCGAGGAATATTTCTGACGTTGGAAAAATGGGGCATGTTTTCACAAGCTATTCGCACTTGTTATATGAAAGTACATCAAGTATATTGTTACAGCATGGTTAGAATCCAGGAAAGGATCAGCCAAGGGCTAGAAGTTCTGCAATACTTCACCATGAGACCATGGTCATTCCCTTGCAAGAATTACGACAGCATTCAGAAGATACTGAACGAAGAGGAGAAGGTCATTTACAACACGGACATAACTAACGAAGACCGGAACGAGTATATGAGGAAGTGTGTCAACGGAGGAAGGCTTTTCTGTCTGAAGGAAGACCCGGCTAAGGTCCCGATGAATAGAGCTTACCACAATGTGTAAGTATAGTTTTTGTTACGGAAATAGATACTAACAACATCGTATTTTCTCGTATCGACGTGCAAACTGCACGGTGCGCAGTGAGAGAATCAGGCATGGTCCGCAGTGCAGCCATGAATTTTGATGTAGGCACTACTTAGTACATATTTTTGAAGTGAAAACTTCTTTAGCGGCGTTGAGCACTTTTGTGGGATGGGGGGAAAATGTGAAACTCGCGTCAGGACACGTGGGCTGATCGAAAAACCGTAAGACGGTTGGCGAAATTATGGATGTAAGTTGATTTTTCTGAGAGATAAACTTTTTAATGTAATTTAATATAATATAAATTGTAATGTTTGTGTACGATAGCGCAATAAATAAATATTGTATTCTATAAAAATATATTATTATTATTATTATTATTATTATTATTATTATTATTATTATTGTATTATTATTATTATTATTATTGTATTCTATCACAAAAAAACCGACTTCAAAACCAAAATGCACTAAAAAGTCTTAAATAAACTCTTCACCATTAAAAGGAAAGGAATCCGTTTTAGGCAAACAATTTATTTTTGGAGTCGGTGCTGTGATAGTTGATGCTTGATGGTCAAAGTGATGGCACCGACTCCAAAAAGAAATTATTTGCCTAAAACGGATTCCTTTCCTTTTAATGATGAAGAGTTTATTTAAGACTTTTTAGTGCATTTTGGTTTTGAAGTCGGTTTTTACTTTTTTTTAAAGTTTATTTTATTTCTTTATTTTTAGTGATCACATAAGAGGGGGGGGGGGGGGGAGTTGCACCTTGTGATTCTATTTTTTACGAAGCTACAAATTACCTATCATAAGTTTCGTCATTATTATTACTGAACTCCTAGGCGTTAAGGAGTTCCACCATCAGCTCAGCCCCACAAAATGTTGACTATCAGACGTAACAACACGTCAACATTAAGATTCTAGTAAAGAAACACTATACGTGCCTTTAAAATTTGAGGGTTTCCCTCGAATACACCAAGATCCCATCATCAGATCCCAAAATGGAAAAAATGGGACCAACTAGAAGGTATACCCTCTAAGTAGGTGAAACAATTTTTCGATTCGGTCGACAAACGACTGAGATATGAGGTAACATACATACAAAAAAAAATAATGATAAAAAAAAAAACATACAGTCGAATTGATAACCTCCTCCTTTTTTGAAGTCGGTTAAAAATGATAGTACTTTTATATTGATAATAAGAGCAATTCATTCAAAATTATTCCCTAACTATTCCAAAAAATCAAAAATGCACAACGTTGATATTCAAGTTTTCACTTCTGCCGGCACTCCCGGAGTGCTTTTTTTTTTTACAGAACGTATATTAGTTTTTTTAAATACTTAATTGACGCTAAATACTCAATAGTGAACGGTATGTTTGGTTTAGGTACACCATCGGTAACGGGTTTAACCTGCCGAAGTCGATCCGCGTCGTTGTTGGTTTATACGACTATCTTGGAGTTTGGGCTCAGAGAGAATGACGATTTAAATTCTGTCACAAAATTTTAAATAACATAACGTATCAATATATATATATATCGCGGAGAACTGATGGCCGTTTGGACAGGAAAATTCTAGATTGAAGACCCTTCGGCCAAAGAGGCAGCGTAGGACGTCCACTGACAAGATGGAAAGACGACCTTGTAAGGATCGCAGGATCAAACTGAATGTATACCGCTGGTGATCGTTCGCTGTGGAAAGCCATGGGGGAGAACGGTGTTTAGCAGTGCACGTCCTTTGGCTGATAATGATGATGATTGCTTATCAAAATCGCATTCTCTGGGCGGTTAAATTATAGATCGTTAATTTTTCTAGACTTCAAATTCAAATATTCTGACACCCGGTATTAATCTATTACTTTATTCTGTTCCAGCCTGTACGTCCTCGATTGGATCGTCAAGATTTGCTTCTGGTTATTCGTCATATCGTTCTTCGCGTCTTGGTTCACTCCAGTGAAGAGCGTTTTATCTTTGGGAGGCCCCGTGGTGAAGGCCTTGCCATTTGTCGGTTCTGCAGTCTTCGACGGCACAAACGAATCGGGCTAACTAAGTTTATCTCGAAATACCTCCACTTTAAGCATTTTTTAAAGTTTAACGCTATCAGCTTAACGATGAGTACAATATAACCTAGTACAGCCATGTGATTTTGAAACAATTGTGATGATTTGTGGTAAATAAGCAGTTTAACTTTTTTCTGCGTCTTGCGATAATTCGCCGTTTTTATTTGGATGTCTGAATTTGGTTATGGTCATAGATTTACAAAGGTGACTTTGAAATTGAAAAGTAATTATAAAAAAACGAAACAAAAAGAATACCATACATACTAGTCAAATAAAGAGCTCAATTCACTACCTCTGCCAATCAACCTAAGTTTTAGCTGGGTTCTACCTCAAGGTAATCTATTTCATAGTAAAAATATTCACCCGTCAAAAATACTTTTAAAGTTGGTACACCATTAAAACTATGTGACAAACATATTAACAAACATCAATTAATATTTTTTGGTTACAACAATTGACTGATTAACTTCGATTATAAATCTAATAAGTAGGCAAAAATGTTTGTAAAGGGCTTTGGATTTTTCACTTGGTTTTCAAATTTTTACGAAATGGCGGCCACGATTGAAACCTTCAAAATCGATAGAAAACACCAATATAAATGGAAAATATACTTTGGCAAAACTTTGAAAAATATCAAGTTATTGAATTGTAAACAGTTAAGGATGAAAAACAAAAAATCGAGATAAATCTTCAATGAATTCAAGCGTCTTGTACAGCCTTTTATGGCTAAACGTGATGGTTAAGGACATTTTGTCATTCGATTAAGGTATAATTGATGGCCGCTAATTAAGAACAATATCAAAATGGCGGACCGAAATTGAGCCACCAGTTAAACACGCCCTTAACTTGCCTTTCACTACAATCCCAAATACGGGTTGCAGATTCTATATTTCCATATACATATTTTAGTTTGTAAGTATATTATGCATGTTATGTAGGTGATAGGTATTAGAAACTGTTTTTATACAATGACAAACTTATTATTAGTGTTGAGGGAATTAAAGTACTTTTGCAGATTAGGCATGTGTTTCATTTTTCAAAATTCGGACGTCCCAAGTAAGCAAGCAAGAAGAGGGCGGGTTTTAGGCTAACGAGACACCTTGTATTAAATTTCACTTTTAGAGTTAGCTTATTCATTATTTTTTGACGCAGCAGAGGACACTCGATCAATCTTTAAACAGAGAATGATGCATTAGGAGAAGCTTACTACACACCGGCTTTAGAAAAATAAGACCTACTGTTTGTAAATATGATTTATTTTTATAAACATCGAAACAGCTCTGCACACAAAGTGACAAGTTCATTTTGATTTTCGATATTCATGATTTAATTTTAGACTTTGATTGCCAGACTCTGAGTAATTCATAATCACTTGGCAAAACTACCTACAGTTTCAACATGGTTTATCTATAATAAATTATTATAAAATATATCGAAAAATCAATCTCTTAGCAAAGTGATGCAATAAAAAAACAAAAAACAGAAATTCAATATAACGTGAACAGTTTCATGCATACACGATAAGAAAAAAGATAAACAAATGTTATTTGAACATAGCAATGACACTTGCAACTCACGCCAGCATACTGTGTATCGTTTGACGATATAACTTACATTTGCGCTTTGAGTATAATATGGCGAATCCCAAAGGCTTCTTTTTTTAAGATTACATTTAAACTATCTCTATGGGAACAAAAAAAGACAAATCGAAATAAATATTGTGTAGAATCGCCTTATTACACTTGATATATAAAAAAGGCCTTGTAGGTAAATAATTGACAAACATCCTATACAAAGCAATACAACACGTAATCAATCCTTTACTAGAAAAGTATTCCATGTTTAAAAACAAGTTCAAATCGTCAGATATAATATTTATGCTTGTATAGAACCAAATGTATTGAGGGATGTAATCTACTGTTTACTTCAACTATGCTGCTACAGCTATAAATAAATGTCTTATTGATAAACTCTATCATATCATAACAACATGTTACTGCGTAGCATTGACAATGTCAACAAACTCAGGCTTGAGGCTGGCTCCTCCTACAAGGAATCCATCGATGTCTGGGCAGGCGGCAAGCTCCTTGGCCGTAGCTCCGGTAACCGAGCCTCCGTACTGGATCCTGACAGCACCGGCCACATCAGCTGACACGTTAGTGGAGAGCCAGTTCCGCAGAGAAGCGTGAACATCTTGTGCCTGGGAATAGATTTAAAAATTAAATTAAAATATATATACCGCTTATTTAGAGGCTATACTACAATTTGGTTGAACTGAAGATGCAATTGATGATATTTTTTTGCATAGATACGATTGAAGCCTGTATTCTAAGAACTTTTTAATAACATTAAGTTGGTAAGATTGCAATACTCCCCATATGCAATGGGACAAAGCTTTGTTCACTTACATTACGTAGGATTTCTGAATAGGATGGCTAGAAAGTCAAACATGTGATTAATCTAATTAATTACCTGTTGAGGTGTTGCTGTCTTTCCAGTACCAATAGCCCATACAGGTTCATAGGCCAGCACAACCTTGTCCCAGTTGCTGCCGATAGCGGGTAAGAGTGCCTTTGTTTGTCTGAAGACTACCTCCTCAGTTTTGCCAGCTTCCCTTTCCTCTAAAGTTTCTCCGATGCACGCAATCACTTTTAAGCCTGACTCTAGCGCATGTGCAACCTACATACAAAAACAAGAAAGTTATTAATTTATTTGCACAAATATTTACTAGTCAGTTGTGAATAAATAAATAAATATCGGAGACCAATCACATACATTGCTCTGATCCCAAAATATGCAGCTATTGGACTTGTGTTATAAAAATCAGACACAAATGGTACCACAACAGCCAGACACAAGAAAATATAGAAAAAACAATTTCTATATTGACCCAACCAGGCCGAACCAGAGACTACTACACCACTGAACTCTTACCTTTTCAGCAACAAGATCATCTTTCTCTCCAAAGATTGTTCTTCTTTCAGAGTGACCTAGGATGACCCAATCGCAGCCAATGTCTTTAATCATGGCAGGGGAGATCTCACCTGAAAAATTTCACAAACTTAAATATGGATATTGCATTGTGTTAATACAATGCGCTTTTCTTCTCTTGCTATGTTTGTAGTCAGTAGGTAATACAATAAGCTTGTTTTTACAAAATAAAATACCTGTGAAAGCTCCCTTTGCCACTTTCCAGCAGTTTTGAGCAGCAACTCCAATGTTGTCAGGTACTATGCTCTTAACATAAGCTAAGTATATAGCAGGAACACCAATGACTACCTGCACAGAGTAAATGGTTAGACCTGCATAAAGAACTATAAGAAGAAAACATTACATATAAAAGATGGTCACTAATATGTACCTCAGCATTAGGATCCAACGGTCCTTTTTTCAGATTGTTAACAATCTCATTGATCTGGTTCTTATCACCATTCATTTTCCAGTTCCCACCAACAACAAATTTGCGGCCCATTGTGAGTAATAATATCTAGAAAAGAACAGATAAAATATTAACCTTTTTAATTAAGTCTGGTACAGACCAACATTCTTTGAGTCTCGTTTGCGCCATAGAAGAATCACATAAAAAGTTTTTCCTACTAGGTACTATATTACATAAAAAAGGTGTTGGTTAGTTATAGGACGTCGGGTATTGATTTACATCCAGTTCCGCAAAAAGAGGATGTGATTGAGATACAGTTTCTTTTCGCCTATTTTCTTGGAATACAGATCGATGGATGGAGATAAAGCTGAGAATATTTTTATTTCAGGCAGGGGTAGTAGGGTAGAATAAAAATGTATACGTATATGCCGGCCAGCTATTTCAAATAAAAGTAGATTGTACTACTTTTTTAGCGTTAGATATAGCTAACTAGAAGTAACTTAATTGGTATTTAAATTTCCAGTAAAATAGGTAAGCTTTATTTACCTGAATTTACGAAAATTAGAAACCGCCTGTTCTGCCACGATTTTCTTGAGCCGGAAAGCGAATATGTTTTCTGTTACAACATGTACATTGAATAATATAATCGACTTAGATATTGTAGAAAAAATATATATTGATTGGCTAAAATCGACGAGATCACCTGAATAACCAATCAACGCTGCGAAATAAAACGCATACCTATCTTAATCAGAAATAGAGAACGAACTTTTCGAGGTGACCTTTTTGACATTGAGTTATATTTTTTTAATTTCATGTAGTAGGCTCAGGCATAATATTTACTATGATTTGTATTTTCTGATCTTTTGAAATTTACTATTTTTATGTTTACCTACAATTACAAAAATACAGCTTTAAGGTGAACGCACATTTATCCGAGCCAAACGCGCCGAACGAATCGAAGTCAAGCAGGCCTCGCACACTTAGCCGATTCGGCCGAATGGACCGAATCGGACGAATCGACCGCGTCGAAGAAAGAATGAGATACCGCTATGAGTGACATCTAAAGGTGGGAGTGAGTATGATGATTTTATCTGGCGTTTCGACCGATTCGGCCGAATCGACCGCGCCGAAGAAGTCATGAGATAGCGCTATGAGCGACATCTAAGGTGGGAGTGAGTAAGAATTGATTAACCGGCGAGTCGTCCGAGACGACCGCATTAGCCACGCCGAATCTGATGACGTCATTTGAATTCGTCTAGGATTTCTGGGGTTCTTCCAGATTCGGACGATTCGATGCGGATTAGAGTGCGAGGTTTCATTAGATTTAATATAAAGAATTCTAAAAGTCGTTTCGTTCGGCGTGTTCGGCGCATTCGGCTCGGGTAAATGTGCTTTTACCTTTAAGCCTTAACTCTAACATGGATATTACCTCAAATTATGTGCAATTGCTGATTAGATTTAGGTGCATGAGATACCTAGCTCTATGATGAGTGACCGCTAAACATGAACGGCAGCTGAAGACGTCCGATTCAGCCGACTCGACCGCGTCGAAGAAATCATGAGATAGCGCTTTGAGTGATAATATCTAAAGGTGGGAGTGAGTATGAAGGTTTAAAGCAACTTAAGGCTGCGTACATTCATTATAATAACATAACGTTTTTCTGTTTCATTACCCAAGAAGTAATTTGATATATATAAATTTTGGACACAAACTTTAAAAATAATTCATCCCACCCTAATCACTAGAAACAGGTGTGAAAATTAGGGTGTTGTTCAAAATCTAAGCTGTCTTTGATTGAGAAATAAAATTTTATAAAGAGGTAATAGGTAATGATGGTTGTATTCCTTGGCCAGCCCAAATTTAGCATAATAGAAAAATAAAACGACGCTAGCGACACCACAGGTTGCAGCCATAACAAACTTTATATGAGTCCTAAATGCTCCAAGAGCTTTCCATATCTCTTATATCTATCATAATCTATGCTCAATATTTATCTGTGCTACTCATAACAAATCCGTTTTGGAGTTTAGCGCGGGAAACGAAACGAGGAAGTTGGATTTTGTTTCTTCATTTTAGTAATTGGTTTTTTCTAGTAAATTATTGTGATTTTGTGCTGGAATCATCATAATAATGTGTGCTATTGAAGAAAACAAAAAGACAAAGGAGGAAACAAAGTAAAGCGTGCTCTGATCGCAGATCACGCTCTCTGATTCGGATCGTTATTCTCGTGCTAAACTTCCTTCTTGAGCATTGAAATGCGAACCCCAGCCCCGCATTTCAATGAGTTAGGTTAGGCTAGGCTAGTTTAGTTTTAGTTTGGTAGGGTTAAGTGTAAATATTGAATTTATTAATGATGGTTTGTCCGTATGGCTTTGTCCGAGGACGTTAAACATGTAAATTAAAAAAAAACCGTTTTAGAAAGTTTTGCGCGGGAAACGAAAAGGGAAGGACGGACCTTATGTCACAATAAATATAATAGTACTACGCTTATGTTCATTTTATTTATTGGTTTTTTCGGGTCAATTATGTGATTGTGCGGTGGAATTGTCATGATAATTTGTGCTTTTGAAGAAAACAATGCAATTAAAGTGGGGAATTAAGTGAAGTGATCAGATCGCGCCGTCTTACCCGGTTCGCTGTTCCTGCGCTAAGCTTCCTTGTTGAACATTGAAATGTGAACCACCTCGCATTTTAATGAGTTAGGTTAAGATAGGATAGTCTAGTGTTAGTTTTAGTTATAAGTGAAATAAAATGAAAAAGAACACTAAAGAATAGTCTGTATGGCGTCGAGCCAAAGACGTTAAACTTGTATGAAAAAAAAAAGTTTGTTGTTTTTGTAAATAAAATCTGTCACAGATTTGTAAGAGAAATCTGTTGTCCATAAAATAGTTAAGTAGGTATATTCTGAATTTTGAAAAGGTACAGTTGTATTCAATCATTTTTAATCTTATCCAACTGCATTCACATTATTACTGCTGATAAACATAAACTCTGGTCTGCTCTCTATTTTAATTTTCAATATTCACTCTGCCTAGGATTAAAGAGCATTTCCGATTTTGAAGGCAGGTGCATGTACTCAAACTATGGTGTTTTTTTTACATTTTAGACTGAAATGGACAGTAACAGGCAAAATTTAAGCTCTTTGCACGGCAACAATGTTGATAATGAGAACTTAGGAAAGCACAAAAAGAGTCTAAAAGATTATTTTTCTCCCAGGTATGAATGTCATTTATTCACAATGCTGTCCTAAATGGTTTCATGCATGTTGATGGTACTGAGTTAAATAATTAATTAAATTTCAGAGAAAATGATATCAACAGAAAGAAGACATGTTCTAAAAGCACCCAAGTTAATATGGAAGCATGGATTTCCGATGGTGATCTTGCTAGTGATATACCTACTGAATCTTACTGGAAAATATTAGCAGAGAAAAGACGGTACAACACATCATATAACCTACCTTTTTAAACAGTATGAACAAGATAATCATTATTAATACTTCAGTTATAGTACGGGTCCTTAGCGTAAAATACGGTCCCATCCAGAAGAAAGCATAAAACTTGGCTCTATTGTAGCTTCCGTATGTATACTTTCATTTTTAATATGGAAACATGCCGAGAAATTACAATCCCCACCCACAATTTATCTTTTCCATTCCGGTTTTCTTTAATTTTTGCAAAAACAGTAAGTCCTGGGTGTTCACTGTTCAAAAAGCATATCATTGATGACAAATTGCCTACAAAATGATTCCAAATTTACAGTGGTAAGACTAATGTTTCTTACAGGTACAGCCATCAAAACTTTATAAAAATATTTAGTTTACCCAAATACTACTTATTGAATTGAATGACTTCACGGATTAATTTTGCGTACTTCTTTTTTTATTTTAATCTTGCCTGTGACCACAGATTCTGTGAGGCATTTGAAACCTGACGTTTCATATAGTTTTGATAAAATGTGCTTGAGATAAATAAAAGTAATAAGCAACAAAAGTAATAAGAGTTTCCTGGAGTCATATGCAGTTAGCTGTAACTCAAGTACCACTGGCTCTACCGCAAAGTCATATTGTGGTGCAAATACAAGGTATGTAATTTTTTCATCATAAGTTCATAACTCTTGTAATTTTGCTGTAAATATAGCAAGAGGTAATAAAAGTGGTATTTTTTCAAAATCTTATAAAGTTTTGATTGCTGTACTTTGAGAAACATTAGTCTCACCGTATTTAGTATTGTTTTGTAGGTAATTTATTGATAATGATTTGCTTTTTGAACAGTAAACTCCTACAACTTACTGTTTGCGGAAATTAAAGAAAACCAGAACGGAGGAGGAGACCCAGAGCTTTTTCAGCGTGTTTCCATGTCGGAAATTAAGTGCACTTGCATAAACTACAATTGTGCCAAGGCTTTCTTCTGGATGGGACCATAAAACCGATTTTTGTTAGGAGCAGAAGAGCAGGAACCGTACTATTAACAGCCAGCTGAATCTGGCTGAGTAAATTAAATATTTTTGACTATGAATACAAGGCTGTCTTATAAAAGTTATGGACATAGATTTTTTTATATTACAGAAATGCCCTAGAAGAGGCCTTAAAAGAAAATGAAAAACTTTGGGTCTTGCATCAAGCTTTGACTGAGGAAAATGCTCAAAATTTAAAGTTGTTAGATGAAGCAAACAGTTTTATAGAAGTTTTTAAGGTAAGTTACTTTAGAAATGTATTAGGTTTTGTACAAATACTTATTCAGGTATAATAAATAATTCAGGTATAATAAATAATTCAGGTAATTTAGGATTTTTTTTAGGGTTTAAGAATAGAGCCCAATACAATAAAATTTACTGCCCGCTTATGGCATTAATCGTGGCAAATAAAATCTGCCCAAATTATTGTGTTAAGTGGTTTGCTCGCACTCAAAATTACCAAGATATGACAATGAACTATTGCCTCCTGTCCATACCACATAATAGCATGGTAAAATCATGGTCATTAATTATGGCTACACCTACTGAGGTGTTGTTTCAATTATATAATAACTGCAATGTCTTGGTAGATGGTAACAAAGCCTTAAAATAAACTCGCAATACACCACTGAAGTGTCTTTAAAAGCTATAAATCGGTAACCTTTTTGGTATATTGGTTGCAGTAATAATTATTAATGGATGATATTGTTTTTTATTCCAGGAGGTTGTGCAGGACACAGCAGATGATACAGGAATAGATGTAGGGGATATTAGCTTACTCAATGGTGATGATAATTGATGTAATACAATTAAGGTTTTAATTAAGTACAACATTCGAAAGGCTTTCATGAACTGTGTATAGAAAGACGAAGAAAGAGCTAAGAATTATTTATCAGGGCATCAAGTTTTTCCTCACATAAAAAAAAACCTGGTTAAAACCTGGCTTGTACTTAATGGAAAATAAAAGTAATGCACCATGTGTTTGTACATGAATAAATTAATTATTGCTCTGTTTTTATAATTGAATTAATGCTATTCAGTAACTAGATAATTGTGATTTTTTATATAACGATTTACAGACTGATTTATGAAAATAATTAATAAGTAATCAAATAAACTGTAATAAATAATTAACTAAATCTATTTTATTTTTAAGGATGAAATATTTATTTCTGTATCCACTTGAATATTTCCTATTTCCCATATTCCTTCCCAACTAGAAATGCAACAATTATCTATTATTTGAATTTATAAACAAAAATGTACTTTCCATGAATCAACATAACATTTATTATTAGAAGAAATAATTTCAATGAGATATCAATAATTAAAATTAAGGTACCTATTTTAAATTTTTGGTCAAAAAACATAACATTTGTAGCTTTTCAGGCATTAACCTGAGGCCTTACTCTGGACACAAAACCCGATCCAATGAATATACCCATCCCTGTCACTCATACCAGGCCATGTACGCGTGTGACAGGGATGGCTATATTCATTGGATCGGGTTTTGTGTCCAGAGTAAGGGGGTTGTTCCGTTTTTCGGATTGGATTCTTTAGACATACTCAGTGTTGCCAACTCAGTGGATTTTCCACTAGTTCTGGTGGTTTAGACTATCCTTTTAGCGAATCACGGACGAGTAAAAAAAGTAAGGACTCCGCGTCACCTACACAAAAAGTGAAGCACCCAAAGTAAGCCAGCATACGTGTAAATACGAACCTCCACGCACACACTGACGCAAAAGTAAGCCGATCGGCCGCCATTACCCTCTCTGCCATTGTCTGTGACAGTGCAAACCTTCGCGTATAAAAAATTGAAAAAAATGCCGGCGTGTGTCGTTAAACAGTGTAAAAATATTACATTTCTACAAAAAAAGTGCCAAGGAATTACCTTTCACAGGCTACCCAGTACCTATTACATTAATTTCTGTTCTTTTTAAAATACAAAAAATATTTATTTGGAACACAAAACCTCCACTCCACGTGATTTGCCAGTGACAGTAACAGCCAGTGTGGCCGGGAAATAAATAGGGACTTTACCCGAAAAAACGGGTTAAGTGCGAGTCGGACTCGCGCACTGAAAAACTACAAGTTGGATATCGTTCAAACTAATTTTCATTGAAAGTTTTTGTCAAGTTCTACATCATGTTTTTTTTCTCAAAATGTACACTGTTTAAAGATTAAAGGGGGATGGGGGGACGCCCTTTTTACCGCTTTGGAAGCGTCTTTTGGTTAAGGAACCCTACTGTCATTTTAAAAGGCTTATGAGGTTAGAAAAAAAAAATGTTTTAGTTTCATGTGTGGGAAGCCGTAAAGCGGTTAACAGAATACATTAACCTACCAAGTTTCAACTGTGTAATGCTAATAGTTGCAGAATAAATTGACTGTGATATACGGACGGACAGACTGATAGCCAGACAATGAAACCATAAGGGTTCCGTTATTTGTCATTCGACTACGGAACCCTAAAAATGAGGTTTCGCTGTTGGTCCCATACAAAAACCTGTGTTAAAGCAGTATTCTACTTCATAAACATAACTTTTTTTTATATAATGATAAAATTTAATCAGTTCTTTATTTTTTGACATTTAAATATATTGTAGTGTTTGTGTAACAGAAAATCAAGCAAGTTAAATATTTTTTTGTATTCGTAATAATAATTGGAAGAAGAAGCAAGCATTTTTTATTTAAATAAAAATAAAATGAAATCCAACCAAAAGAAATACAGGTATGTAATTTATCTAGCTATTCCGATCACAGGTTGGCGACTTACATTATTTAAATTTTAATTGTGGTTTTGAAACGCACGTTACTTCAAATTTTACGCACATTGCTCACATGCATTAATCAGTAAAATTTACACCTACACAATAAAAGGAGAAATATTTGTATCAACTGGTATCCCAGTAACGCACACACATACAGCATAAAAGTGGCTTCACTTGCTAATATCGCGGTGCGGAGTCCTTTATTTTTTACTCGTCCGTGTAGCGAATAAATATTGGATTTAGTGGCTAGTGGATTTTCTAGAGTCTTTGATTGCTTCAATTAGTGGTAAGGCACCACAACAACCACTAAGCACTCACTAGTACAAATAACATAAATACTCAGTTATAAATAGATGATTAAAATAGGGTATATATTTTTGTTGTGAAGGCAACACAACAGAACTAAGGTGGTGGTGGGAATTCCCTAGATTAGTTGGTGGTTAGGGTGGTCAATTTCTTAAACGATAATGATTGTGGACTTTATTTACATGGGTACAGGGTCAAGTCTGATTTGCTTCAAATGTTTACTGTATTTTTCTGGTTTGTCTTTGATTTTATTACCATGATGTGCTGTTGTACGTAGAGTTAGCTACATTTCGAGTAAAAGTTTTATATTCAGCAAGGTTTAAAGTACCTATAGTTCAATGATCATGTTCAATTATTTATGCCTAAGCCACAGTATACCCAAAAGTTACGTGACCCAGAATTAAAGGACTGGTTACACATTACAAGTGGTGGCATAGCAGAGGGTAGTTGGATTTTACCAACGTAAATAATAAAAAGTAAAACAATAATAATGTGTACCTTAAGAAAATAAAGGACCTTATAGTTAAGTTCAATAACGCATTTTGAAATATTTAATTACGAACGTTTTTTTCTTTGTTCATGGTTTTCTGCCAACGTGAAAAATATCTATACTAATATTATAAAGCTGAAGAGTTTGTTTGTTTGTTTGAACGCGCTAATCTCAAAAACTACTGGCCCGATTTGAATTTTTTTTTTGCGTTGGATAGTCCATTTATCGAGGAAGGCTTTAGGCTATATAACATAAAGATACGACTCATAAGACCACAGCAGAAATGAAAAATGTTGCGAAATCGGGAGAAAGATATTCCTTTTGAGAACTTCCGCTGCATACGCTACGGAAACCGCTTAAGTTACTCAAAAATCATGTATGACAGGATTGGTCAGCATTAAGAGTTCTATAATAAAGTCCGCGACAACATATGTCTATCTTTTATGGTTGACTTACTACAACCTTTTTTATGTTAATAAATTTGTAAAAAAATAATGCATTATTTTAAGAGGTGTATTATACACACAGGTATTAATTCTTATCAAAATAAATACATTCATCATCACGAGCATTTCATTTAGAACCAAGTTGCAGTTTATATCATTTGATTTCAATAAATATCTTAGGAGCTTTCACAGTTTTAACATAACTCCGCACCAAAATAATGTTCGCAGCTTAAGTACAACGTGCGCTTGTGCTAATATATTATAAAAATATTATAAAGCTGAAAAGTTTGTTTGTTTGTTTGTTTGAACGCGCTAATCTCAAAAACTACTGGCCCGATTTGAAAAATTATTTTTGCGTTGGATAGTCCATTTATCGAGGAAGGCTTTAGGCTATATAACATAAAGATACGACTCATAAGACCACAGCAGAAATGAAAAATGTTGCGAAAACGGGAGAAAGATATTCCTTTTGAGAGCTTTCGCTGCATACGCTGCGGAAACCGCTTAAGTTACACAAAAATCATGTATTACAGGATTGTTTAGCATTAAGAGCTCTATAATAAAGTCCGCGACAGCATATGTCTATCTTTTATGGTTGACTTACTACAACCTTTTTTATGTTAATAAATTTGTAAAAAAATAATGCATTATTTTTAGAGGTGTATTATACACACAGGTATTTATTCTTATCAAATTAAATACATTCATCATCACGAGCATTTCATTGAGAACAAAGTTGCCCTTTATATCATTTGATTTCAATAAATATCTTAGGAACTATCACAGTTTTAACATAACTCCGCACCAAAATAATGTTCGCAGCTTAAGTACAACGTGCGCTTGCGCTAATCTATACTAATATTATAAAGCTGAAGAGTTTGTTTGTTTGAACGCGCTTATCTCAGGAACTGCTGGACCGATTTGAAAAAAATATTTGTGTGTTGGATAGCTTATTTATCGAGAAGGCTTTAGGATATAAAACATGACGCTGCGACGGGAGGGGAGGGAGCAAACTCAAAACGCGCGGACGAAGTCGCGGGGGACCGCTAGTATTTTATAAAGCTGAAGAGTTTGTTTGTTTGAACGCGCTTATCTCAGGAACTGCTGGACCGATTTGAAAAAATATTTCTGTGTTGGATAGCTTATTTATCGAGAAAGGCTTTAGGATATTAAACATGACGCTGCGACGGGAGGGGAGGGAGCAAACTCAAAATGCGCGGACGAAGTCGCGGGGGACCGCTAGTATATTCTAAAACTATTCCAACGCCATCTAATGAGCTATAAAGTGATGGGAGAAAACGGCTCATTGGTTAGTGGTTTTCTGGTGGTTTGCGAGGCCGCTGGGTTTAGTGGTTTTCTGGTGGAACATACGGCCACATTTAGTGGGTTCGTAAAATTATAGTTGGCAACACTGGACATACTCTAATCTGTGGATTGGATCAATCCGGCAGTTAACATGGTTCCACATATTTGTAGTGTTCTTTCCTAAGCAAGAGATTTTGGCGTCACAGTACTTACATTTGGAGGTGGACTTTGGAGTGAATTCTGCTAACTTTTCAAAGTGCTGCCAAATATCACTAGTTTGCTTTCGTTTCGATGTCATTTTTATCGTTTCTTGCAGTACTTAGGTACTTAATTAATTTAAACTACAGTTATCTAACTGTGGCAAGAGAAAACTAACGTAAAATAATTTAAATACACATCAGGAGATACAATTACTCTCCTTGCAATAACTCACTCACTGATCATGAACAATGAGTCAATGACAGCACACAATGACAAGATCGCGCACGGCGCGGGAAATCCCCGAAACGAAATATGTCAGGCAGGCCAGCCAAATTAAGTAACGTTCGGATACACGCACGTATGAAGAAAAGTTGTAACTAAATATTTTTTAATGAAAGTTATAATTAAATTTCATAAATAATCGAAATATTGAATTATTGCATCACTATTCCCAATATTTTTAGTAGAAGATAGGTAACGACTAACGAATGATTGATAGGTATACAATTTACTACTGATACACAGTAGTAGCACATTACTACAACTCTAGTGTCTGGTATTTTAAAATTGAAAACATCTAGAGTCGGTTGATCATTTCGTAAGTAGTGCATATCGTAACATTCGTCAGGGGGTGTAACCGTGTGAATGTACCATGCGCCCAGGATAATATACCATGCGTGATCGTGATGCGTGTGAGACAATTGAATCGAATACGGTTTAAACATAAACGGTTAACTCTTAAGAAGAAATTTAAAAGGTAGTCATCCATCATTATGATTCTCTTGCCCTGTTCCCAGTTTATCTGGGATCCGTGCAGTATGTCTTTCTCTTTTGAGAGGAATAGGTACCTAAACCAAAATAACATTTGACCGTAATTTTATTACAGATGCAGTTTTACGCTGGCAACATTTTTTAATATGACGTAACGTCCACGTGTGCCTCGACACAACCCGGTGGCCAGCGGCATTAATCCTTTTTTCATATTTAACTGACCATTTTGCACAAATAAGTAAGAGTATCGGACATTAAATTTTATTGACGTATGCCGCCGGGGGGTGTGGATACACTATGAGCTTCCAAAACCACGTGGAAAATTGCTTTTACAACTTAACAAGTTGCAATACAAAAACCTTAATTGACGATTAAAAAATCATCATTTATACTTATTTTGATGATTTACTTTATGTTTACATTTATTTTGTGACTTGAGCTGTGTTTATTGACTGATCTTTTTTAGACTCAGGTTGTTTTAGGAAATGTTAGGGAATAATAAGTATAAGGTATGAATAGATGAAAAAAAAAGGTGAAACATTTCGAGCATAGTTAGCAATTGTTGATAACATAGATATTAACAACCTAAATCATAAGAATCACATTGTATTAGTTATTTGGTGAACCTCCTTGGTGGACTCCCTATACGCTGAGTTTTTAGTCGAGGGGTTGAAGACTTTTGACTAAAAACTCAAAGAAGCAGATTTAGGTTTTTTCTGCCCCATTTACCATCAGTTTTCGTGATTTGTACTCTACTAATTAGTACTCCAACTTACTGATTAACAGGACTCCGTCCGTTACCTTAGTTCTTCCTTATTGCTTCTTCACTTATTGCGGGATCTTTAGCTATTTTAGGATCCGATAAACGTGATTCGAGCTTTGGGCCTCATCTAAAGCTAGAACCACGTCATGGGTCCCTCTACTGGAAACCTAATAAATAAATAAATATGCGCCAGACAACACACCAATTATCGTGGCTTCAAAGTAAGGAATTTTCTTCCTTGTGTTACGAATAACAGACAGACAACGATTATGACGGGGGCGTCTCCACAATGATTGAAGACTTTCGTCTTTGGGCACATAAGTATTTGGGATTAGAAATTGCGGAGTGATGCGGAGTAACGGGGTGGACTGTATCAATGCGCTGGTTTGGTTTGCTGTTCAGTTTGGACAGCTCCTATAATACGGGCTTATTGTTTTTTTTTATTTGTCATCTTGCCAACTGTACTATGTATCGATTGGCTGGACAAAGATCCGGCTCGAAGGGCTGGAAAAATGTGCGGGATGGATTGGAGTGATGTGGAATGACGGGGTGGACTGTATCAATGGGCTGGTTCGGTGTCGATGAGTAGCTCCGGCAATCAGTGTCTCCAAAATCCGTAGCACACGAAGACGGTGGGTGGGTCGTTGCTACGTCGAGTGGGAGTACTATAAACCCTTCCCTCTATTAATTTTTTTCATCTATTTGGGATTGCCACGTGCGCAGCACTATCATATTGTAGGTTTAAGTAGTCATATACAGCCCTTTGATATTCAAAACAATGAGTATTCAATAAGAACACAGTATTCCCATTTGAATACCTGGGTAAATTAGTATAAATATTTTTTTATTCACATACTCGTAATTTCTATGTTCATTTTAAGACTCACTTGTCACTTCACGGAGACTCAGTTTAAGTCTATGAACATAGTGCCTAAATCTTTCAGCGTCTTTGCCATAGTGTCTATATCATAGGGAACCTGGAAGTGCGTGATGCATTCACCATTTAAGTCGGTCTTCCAGGAGCTTGAAGATGTTTTCCAATGCCGCTGCACTGTGAATAGTTTCGGAGATAATTTAACGTCTCCCTTTCTCATATATCTCCGCAGACCGACATGGTGGCGTTGTTGTAAAGACACTTTACTAACTTACCATGGTGACTCTGTGGCCCAAAATGTGTCTTGGCTCCCAACACTTGATCTCGCCATGCCTCTTGGTGTTGCCTAGGTATCGCTGGAATATCTCAGTAACTCAAGATCTGCACAACCTCCGCCATAACGACTGACACGTCATTTTCTTGCAGTCGCCAAGTTGACCACATCTTGATCTACTAAGTCTTTCTAGAAAACTTAGGAATTTCAACGGGGCGTATCAATTGGTTGACAGGTACACTCTTTTCGAAGAACAAGGAGATGGAGCGTACTAGGATCAGATACTTTAAAACTACTATAACCTAAGTCTATTTAGCACCGCTGTCGAGACTGAAGCACCGCCTAAGTTTCAATCGAATTAAAGGCCTTCTCACAACGGTTAAGCTTTATTATACTCCTCGAACTTTTGTATAATAAGTCTCCAGGAACCCATTTCTTCATGTGCGTGTGGTCTGGGAGATCTATTCAAAAAACTCAACCAACCACAACCAAATTATAGGTGGATTTAGGAAATAATTGTGAAAACGTAATGGTAAGGTATAAAAATTGTGAAACCTAAACAAAGCAAGTTAGAACTAATTAACTGGATCACTCAATCTGGACGCTTGAAGAATGAACCATAACGCATATCCAAGAATGTACTACCTATGTGTTTATGATTAGCATTTGAAATAATTGTAAAGAATTTGTGAAAGCTGCTAAACAAATTTTCGAATCATTTCAAAGTCAGGTTTAAACAAAGATCGTGATTAAAATCTTTCTAGTTTTAGAGAAAATTAAAATCTCGTTTTTTCTCGAGTGATCCTTATTTTGAACTATATTTAATAAACCCAAACTTATAGGTAGAAGATAGTTACGTCAGAAATTGTAAAAAATGTTGTACTAAAATTTGACGAACCAATCGTAAATCCCTGTAAGTGTTATATTTTAGAAGAAAACTCATTTTTTGCAATCCTTAAGGAAAACGTTGAGTAGGGTGAACATATCGGTTTACTTGAGAACCGAGAGTAGTGTGAATTATATTTATAGAAGTTCAAAGATGTTTCAGAGTGTTTTTACTATATAACTTCAACATACAATTACATTTTTAGGGTTCCGTAGTTGAATGGCAAAAACGGAACCCTTATACTTTCGTCAAGTCTGTCTGTCTGTCTGTCCGTCCGTATGTCGGCATTTTATTCTGTAACTATAAGCATCACACTGTTGAAATTTGGTAGGAAGATGTATCCTGTTAACCGCTTTACGATTCTTATACAATAAACCGGCCAAGTGCGAGTCGGACTCGCGCACTGAGGGTTCCGTGCCAACTTTAACTGAATTTGGGAATCCACTTATTTCCACTATATTTTGTGGACAGCAAATATAACTTTGTTTTTCATAGTGTTAGTATGAAGTACAAAGTTATGTTTGCGGTTGTTGAAAATGTGCTATATCTCAAAAACTTTTCGTTCGATTCCGTCCGAACCAATTTTCGTTGAAAGTATTTGTTAAGATCTACATTATGTATTTTTTTCAAAATTTACACTCGCTTAGTTTAGAAGTTAGATGGGGGGGACGCCTATTTTACCACTTTGGAACCGTCTAGCTATGAAACGTTATACTTTAAAAGAAAATGGTTTCAGGAACCTCAGTGTCATTTTAAAAGACCTATCTATAGACACCCCACACGAATAAGTTTGACATAAAAAGTTTTTTTTTTGGTTTTAGTTTCATGCATACCCCCCCTTAAATGTCATATTTTTTTATTTTTTGTATGAGAATCGTAAAGCGGTTAACAGGATACATCTTCCTACCAAATTACGACAGTGTGGTGCTCATAGTTACAGAATAAAATGGCTGTGACATACGGACGGACAGACAGACAGACAAACTTGACGAAACTATAAGGGTTCCGTTTTTTGCCATTCGGCTACGGGACCCTAAAAATGAAAAATAATAATTATTTAGGGGGGGGGGGGCTCCCATACAAGAAACTAAAACCAAAAATATTTTTTATTGTCAAACCTATGCGTGTGTGGTCTCTATAGATAGGTATTTTAAAATGAAATAGAGGTTTCTAAAACCATTATCTCTAAAAGTCTAACGTTTGCGAGATATACGCTTCCAAAATGGTAAAATGGGCGTCCCCCCCCCCCCCTTTAACTTTTAAGCTAAGTGAGTGTAAATTTTGAAAAAAATATTTAATATAGATCTTAACAAATACTTTCAACGAAAATTGGTTTGGACGGTATCAAACCAGTAATTTTTGAGATATAGCACATTTTCAACAACCGCAAACATAACTTTGTTTTTCATATAAACACTATGAAAAACAAAGTTATATTTGCTGTCAACAAAATAATGTGGTATTGTAGCTTAGTGGAAGAAAGTGGATCCCTTATTCAGTTAAAGTTGGCACGGAACCCTCAGTGGGCGAGTCCAACTCGCACTTAGCCGGTTTTTAAGGTACAAGGATCAGCAAAGTTAGGTATTTTCACACTGTATTAGGTTTATGATATTGAGGAATTCTAGACACAAAGTAACCAAAGAAATTAACTTTTTGTTATTTTTCTTACTACATTAATAATGACATATACTAGGATGTGACCTAATCGATAAATCCGTAGGACAAAATATGTAAAATAACTGGTTATTCTTCTATGGTGTTATTCATTTTTCCCATCAAATCATCAAAACAGACTATTTTGTTGTTATGGACACCATATCCTCCGTAGTGGCAAATATTATCGGGACTTAATGAAGGAGCAAATTCTACACCGTCTAACAATCTGTAGCTTCTGTTTTTTATATAAATTGTATTTGGTTCATCTCTGAAATTAATTTTATCACATCCGTTTAAATCAAAAGACCTAATACAGTGTGACTAATTTTATGTTGAAATTATGTAGTGAAAACACTCTAAAAACATCTTCAAAACTTCTATAAACAAAACTCATACAACTCTCGGTATTCAAGTAAACCGATATGGTCACCCTACTCAAAGTTATAAGGATAAGGATTGCAAAAAATGAGTTTTCATCTAAAATATAACACTTACGGTGTATTTTAGTACAACATTTTTCACAATTTCTGACGTAACTACCTTCTACAGCTATAAGTTTGGGTTTATTAAATATAGTTCAAAATAAGGATCAGTTGAGACGATCGAGAAAAAACAATATTTTCATTTCCTCTTAAACCAGTAAGATTTCAATCACGATCTTTGTTTCACAAACTTTCCCAGAAGCATAATTTACAATAAACTTGATAATGTTTCATACTTTTTCAGTATAAGGTGGTGTTTTAGAAGATCACTCAACTGAACATAGTGCATTCTGAGTGATCCATATAAACAGTTCAAAATCTTAAACCTGACTTTGAAATGATTCGAAAATTTGTTTAGCAGCTTTCACATATTCTTCTCAATTATTTCAAATGCTAAATATAAACACATAGGTACCTAGTAAATTCTTGGATATGCGTTATGGTTTATTCTTCAAGCGTCCAGATTGTGTGATCCAGTTAATTAGTTCTAACTTTCTTTGTTTAGGTTTCACATTTTTTATAACTTACCATTACGTTTTCACAATTATTTCCTATTATAATTTGGTTGTGGTTTGTTGAGTTTTTTGAAAAGATCTCCCAGACCACACGCACATGAAGAAATGGGTTCCTGGAGACTTATTACACAAAAGTCCGTGGAGTATAATAAAGCTTAACCGTTGCGTTGTGAGAAGGCCTTTAATACGATTGAAACTTAAGGGCTTATTACACTATAGGGCTTATTACACTATGCGGTATTCAGACAGTCTTACTAAGATTTATCTTAATGTAATAAGTGCTAGCAAGTTAGCCTGTCTAATTAGACTGACCGAATGGGTTCGGCCGTGCTTACTCGCTTGCTTGCTGAATACCGCGTAGTGTAATAAGACTTAGCACGCTTAGACCGTTCAGTCAGCGCGCGGCAGCCGCAGAGCGAAGACGGTCGTATACTTTTTAGGGTTCCGTAGCCGAATGGCAAAAAACAGTACCCTTATAGTTTCGTCAAGTCTGTCTGTCTGTCCGTCCGTATGTCACAGCCATTTTATTCTGTAACTATAAGCATTACACAATTGAAATTTGGTAGGAAGATGTATCCTGTTAACCGCTTTACGATTCTCATACAAAAAAATAAAAAATAATGTCATTTAAGAGGGGGCTCCCATACATGAAACTAAAACCAAAAAAAATTTTTTTACTCAAACCTATGTGTCTGGGGTATCTATGGATAGGTCTTTTAAAATGACATCGACTAACGTTCCATGGCTAGACCCCCCCCCCCCATCTAATTTCTTAAACAAGCAAGTGTAAATTTTGAAAAAATAGATGATGTAGATCTTAATAAATACTTTCAACGAAAATTGTCTCGGACGGGATCGAACGAGTAGTTTTTGAACTTTTTGAGATATAGCATATTTTCAACAACCGCAAACATAACTTTGTACTTCTTATAAACACTATGAAAATCGAAGTTATATTTGCAGTCAAAAAAAATATTGTGGTAATATACCTACTAAGTAGAAGTAAATGGATTCCCTATTTCAGTTAAAGTTGTCACGGAACCCTCAGTGCGCGAGTCCGACTCGCACTTGGCCGGTTTTTTTTTCTGTGGCCGCGTGCACCATGGCGTGTTCGAAAGAAAAAGAAGTACTTTTCAATGTTCTTGATTTGTTACCGAGACATGCCATATCTATAAATGTATGGAGTAACTAATTTCAATAGACTCGGCAACTGTTACTCTAAGGTAGTTTCTTAAGTCACATGGTTCCAAAACACTCAGTATTTGCATATTTGATATTTTTTCTCGCAAAAGTAAATACTCTTTCACACATATTTTTCTTTTCTTTTTTGTATTAAAATTAATAGACGCGGCAAGAGCTATGGCGATTTTCTGGTGCTTTGAAAGTTTTCCCATCGCGCGACAACCGTCACCGACTAGGTACGCTTTGCAAATGAGTTAGCATGCCCAGTGTAATAGCGAGCTTGCCGAGTTACATTTTAAGACAGTCGTACTAAGACTGTCTGAATACCGCGTAGTGTAATAGGGCTTTTAGGCGGTGCTTCAGTCTCTACATCGGTGCTAAATAGACTCAGGTATATAAAAGTTTTAAAGTTAGTAGGTATATAGGTTAGAAAGATATGGTAGTGACAGTGCGTCCTTACGGCCACTTATTGGCTGAAATCAATATCGTGTGACCATAGACCAATGGTAGGACGCGCAATTAGCCGCTTTATTTATTGGCAATAAAAAATACAAAAATGCCAATTTTCGACTTACGCGGCTTTCGCGGCACAGATTAGTAAGAGTATGTTTCGCGGTGTTGGAAGGTAAGGGACGGGACGGTCGGTATTAGAGATGGGCGGCGGGAAAATACCCATTGGAAAAAAATACCGGGTAAATACTCATTTTGGGTAAATATACGGTTTCTACCCGGGAAAATAACCAAATCATGGGTAAAAACAATTATTTGCTAATATGGGGTGATTACAGATCAAAATCCGGAATATTTAGTTAGTTTGGAACATGTTCACTTTACTTCAACTTTAACAAACAAAAATACCAAATACATAATGATTGTTTGTCAATATAAAGGCCCGTGTGTGTAACAGCAGTAATAGTCTTCAATCTAAAAGGTATCACAATTAAATAACAAACCACTCAAAAGTCCACAAGAGGAACAGATGATAATCGTGTTACGGTCGATTCGACGTGGGTCGATCAGTAAGTACCCGTGTTCGGAATTAAAACACTTTTTTTTCAATTTAGTTTTATTGACTTTTAAACGAAGTCATTATTTAGGAGCATTAACGTTTCTCAACATTTCTCTCTTATATATTTCTTTGAAACTCTACAAAATAGGTTTTTGTGTCCGCAATTACTTCTTTACTTGATGTGTTTTTTTCTTACGCAGCAAGGTTTTCATATCGGGGAATAAAAAATCAATCATAGGGTCCCTTTTGGTCCCTAAAAGTCACGGTTGGGCGAGTGAGGTGTTTGTAAATACACTGCTTCGACATTTTTACTCGTAACCATCACGCTGACACCTTTCTGACTTGGCTCCCCATAAACAAGTTTGACAACCCCAAATTTTCTTTTATTTCAACCCATGTTTTTCGTCAGGGTCTTTTGCTATTGTTCAATTTTATCTATGTTCACCAGACACGAGAAAACACAGCTTTCAAGTAACAAATAAAATTACCTCAAAATTAAGCACAATGAATGATGGTTATGTCAAATTTCATACCTAACGCCACCTATCGTCAAAACGGGTACTTATTGATCGACCCAGTATCACTGTCGTCTTTGTTTATCACAACTTATACCCTCTACCTTACTCTCCCCATATAGGGTTCATTTATCACATTCGTAGCAGTCGCAGCGTCTTACTTTTCCCATATCAGGTTCTCTGTACTGTTAGCGACACGTATTACTCTCCCCATATGGGGATCGGTTGAGTAGTCGATTTTAAATCGATGATTTAGCTATGTGGTGCGGACAATTGAATACTGGGAAGTCTTTAACATTTAGACGGTAAAATGAGCAATCCATAGATGCCAAAAAAGTTGGGTGTTCCGACTAGTTTTTAGAAGGTGGGTCTTGTGAATAGACCCCATGTACTAAAATGTAGTTATTACGATTTTTTTTATCCTGTATTTATAAAATTTGTTCTATGGTGATAAGTAATCTTATTTATATGAACAATATTATGTTTCAGCTTTTTTCGAGGTACTTGAGGGTATAATTAAAAATTTATAACGTAAACATTTGTTATAAATACGATGAGTCATGTTTTTTCCCGCGCTACCTTCTTTATCGCCTCAGTATTAATTAAAGTATTTCAGTAACGTAATATTCAATAAAACAATGTGATAGCTAATACAATAAACAACAAATCCCCGTTTACAAAATGATGATAGCTCATTCCTACCCCGAGATATTTATATTTTTGTAAATTGCGTGGCCCACCCGATGGCGGGCGCTTGGTACCAGACAGAGTCGAGGCCACGCGCGCGTTTGTCTTATGACAATTTCGCGCACGCGACGGCGCGTTCTGGAAGCGGATTGACAGGTTAAGGGCTTATCACATAAAGTTCAAAAAAATCTCAGCAAAATATTTTGTACTTCACAAGTCATAAAAAAGTCATAAAAGTCATTTATTTATGCAAATAGGCCCATTGAGGACACCTTTACACGTCCCAATATAAACCCTACCACAGCTTCGGGACAATTTTGGGCTAGTGCTGAAAAGAAGCTGCGCAAGAAACTCAGTCACTATTGTCAATGCCTCTTTTCAAAAGGTTTACAATGTTTGTATTATTCATGCAAGTCCATACATTATTATCTTTTAAATAATCATCTACTTTATAATACCCTTTCGTCATTAGGGTTTCTTTAATGACAGTTTTAAATTTATTGATCGGTAAGTTTACAATGTGTTCTGGTAGTTTATTAAAAAATGTTATAAATTTCCCTATGAAAAAATTACCAACCTTTCGAAGCCTAAATTGTGGAATAGCAAGCTTATTCTTGTTCCTAGTATTATAATTATGTATAATACTTTTTTCGTGAATGAATGTAAATTGTTGCGTACATACATTAAATTTTCATAAATATACTGAGAGGCTGCAGTTAATATTCTAATTACTTTAAACACCTCTCGTAGGGAATCTTGAGGTTTTAGATTATAAATAGCTCGCACGGCTCTTTTTTGTAATATAAAAATTGATTCTATGTCAGCTGCCGATGCCCCACAGTAAAATGCCGTAGGACATCAAGCTATGGAAATAACTAAAATAAACTAACCTAGCTGTTTCTATATCAGTCAAACGTCTAATCTTTCTTACAGCAAAAGCAGCTGAGCTTAGTTTTCCTGGCAAAGCCTCTATTTGAGGACCCCATTGTAGTTTGGAGTCTAAAGTGATTCCCAAGAATGTTGTGGAGTCGATAATATCAAGCGATTTGTCTTTTATCTTAACCTGGGTTGATGCCTGTCGGACATTAGGCATCGTACACTTTACACATTTAGTTTAACTTCCATTAAGAAGGAGATTGTTAACTGTAAACCAATGTAATACTTGTGATAGAGTATTATTTACATCGTCACCTCTTGGGATTTCAAATATAAGTGAAGTATCATCAGCAAACAATACTATATCACAAAGATTCCATACAAAATGCGGGAGGTCATTTATATATATCAAAAATAAAAGTGGTCCCAATATAGATCCCTGGGGCACACCCATTGTTAGAGGCGCTCCAGAAGACTCAATTCCGTTTACATATACTTTTTGCGTTCTACCTGATAGATAAGAATTATTTAAGTTTAATGAGTTTAATGATGCCCCATAATGACGTATTTTTTTCAACAATGTTTCATGGTCCACACAATCAAACGCTTAGGATAGATCACAGAAAATTCCTAAAGCATCATGCCTATTATCATAGGCATCAAAAACATGTGTTAAAAGAGCAACTCCTGCATCGGTTGTGCTTCTACCTTTAGTAAAACCGAATTGTTTATTATTTAATAACTTATTTGATGAAAAGTGTGCTAAAATTTGGTTAAATATAATCTTTTTATATATTTTACTCAAGACCGGCAAAATCGATATTGGCCTGAAGTTTGAGGGGTCGCTTTTGTCACCCGATTTGAAAAGCGGTATTATTTTACTAATCTTCATTAAACTAGGAAATTGGCCGTCATCAATACACTTATTAAAAATTATTGCTAGTTGAGGAGCTATTATGTCGATAAATGATTTTATAATATTCAGGGATAGTCCCCACAGATCCTCAGTTTTTTTCATATTCAACTCGAGAAATGTTTTTATTATTACTTCAGGTCCTACATGCCTGAAGTCAAACTGAGAATTACATTCGTTGACATAAAGTTTTAGAATAGATTCGGCTATTACTGAAGAAGAGGCAAGTTCTTTAGTTGTAGTGGGCGCAATATGTGAAAAAAACGATTCAAAAGCAGTTGCAACTTCTTGATTTGAATTGAGTGTTTTATCATTTATTTTTAATGTAAATTTATTATCTCTTAATTTATTTTTACACAACTTTATTTATGATGCATCCAAGTAGAATCTATTCAATGCAGTTTTGTTTTAAGATCTGCCTTATTACAATTGCATAACGTGTTTGATTTGGTTGTAGACTGAATAATATTGAGTTTGTGGCAAAACTTGGTTTGGGTGTAGCAAAGGGGGTGCGAGACTTAGCCGAATTTTTGAAGGCATTTTGTATGGAGCAGAGATAGAAAAATTTTCACTGATTTTATATGGAATATTGACATAGCCGAAATTTCGATCGTGTTTTGTATGGAGCTAGGACTTGTAAAATTATATAAATAACCGAAATTCCGAAGGTGTTTTATATACACTTCTGGACACATCTATTGCCCACCGCCCCAGACAGTCCACGAGCCACCGCCATAAGCAACTCAACTCTCTCTTCAAAGCAGCATTGGGCGAAAAGCTCTCCTTTACGTCGGTAGACCTTCTTCCTTTCATCATTGCCATGTAACACAATTTTAGACTCATCAGAAAAGAGTACACGGCTCCAATCTTGCTGAGTCCAATTTAAATGACTGCGTGCGAAATGAAGGCGCGCTGTTCGGTGGGCTCGCGTTAGTTTGGGCCCATTAGCTGGCTTGTGTGGTACCATATCGCGTTCTTTTAACCTTCTCCGAACAGTTCGAGCGCTCACAGATACTCCGTGGAAGTCGCGAAGTTGGTTTTGTATCTCAATGGAGGTAAGGTGACGATTTCTCAAGTTGGTCGTCACGATGAATCGATCCTGCCTTTCAGTTGTGACCCAAGATCGTGGCCTTCCTTTGCGACGAACCAAGCCGCCAGTCTCTAAGATCCTCCGATAAACATTTCGGACCGCAGATCGACTTAAATTAAGTTGAACACTAACGTTTCTTTGGCTTTGTCCGGCCTGAATAAGTGCCACAGCTTGGGCGGCGACTTCAGGTGAAGTATCCATAGATTATTGATAAAACCTCACCTAAATGTTAAGAATAAGTAATGTTTGTTGCAAAACCAAAGATATCAATCACTTTTTCAAGAATTAAATCCAAGTAAACCAATAAAACCAAGTTTTCTTAGTATTCGATTGTTTAATATCAACAAACAGGCTCCAAATTGTCTTTTGTTTCTTTAAATTCTGTGTTCTAAATTCAAAAAAAGACTATTGAATGAAATTATGAATGTGCCAGGTTCAAAATTGCATAAAAACTTTTTGCTGACCTAATATAAAATTTTAGCTAAGACCAAACGAAACTGAAAATACAAGGTGGGCCAATAGATGTGTCCAGAAGTGTATTATTTTGAATCATCACTGTTTGACAGGATACTAGTTGGATGACAGAAAACTAGGTTAGGTTATGTTAGAACAGTGACCCGACACACTCGACATTCGACATAATAAATTGCAATTGGCTTGTGACAAAATCATATTTTATATCAAATATCCCTCTTAATATTAAGCGTGTAAATATCTTAGAAACGGTGCGTCGTATCCAAGAAATAATGAAAGTTTGGACCACCTTGAAGTTCCCGTCCGGCCCCGGGCCCATAATATGCCGACATCTCTTTTTGACTGCTATGGTTTTTGGTATTTTACGAAAAAAAATTGTGTCATTTTTTGTGCACCCCCTTTGCGACACCCGGACCCAAAACGTATATTTACCCTTAATTTTGGTATTTACCGGGTATTTTCCCTCGTTTTTACCCATTTTGGGTAAATACCGAGTAAAATTCCATCACTAGTTAGTCGGTATGATCATTGATGACGTTTACAAAATTTTGTCGCCGAACGAGCAGTGCAAGGAAATCAACAATCAACAACAGATCTGAAAATAATTTGCAATGCTAAGCAATATTACTTAAAAAGGCTAATTTATACTTTTACTTACTTGCTGTGTTCTTCTAGTGATAGAATAATTTACAAACTACTATAAGTCATGAAGCTTAATTTCTTGTGGGAGGTAATACTACGCGTGAGGTTAGCCGCTCTTTTAGAATGTTATTGTACTTTGTGTTTAATAATTATAAAATTTGTTTCAGGTTTTTATACCTTTGTTAATAGTTTTAGTACAAATAACAGTGCAAGCCAAGAAACACAAAACTAGCGTGGTTTCAGATGTTAATGATCTAAAAGATTTTAAAAAGTTATTGAGAACTAAAACAAATGTTTTGATTTTATATGTAAATGTGCCAAAATCATCACAAGTAATTATAGATGTATTTAAAGACACAGCTGAAGCAATGAAAGGTCAGGCTACCTTAGTCATGATAGATTGTAGTCATAGGTAAGTGGTCATTAATCATTAATAACAATATTAAAGAAGTTACTAGATAGCTTTAATGAAATAGACAGACTGTCACGGAAATACTCTACACTTAGTAAAATCAAAGCCAAAATTCCAATTTCAGCGAAACTAAGAAACTGTGTAAAAAGTTAAAGATACCCTCAGACCTGCCTTACTATATCAAACATTACAAGGATGGAGATTTCCACAAAGACTATGACCGGAGTGAAACTGTTAGTTCTATGTCAAACTTTCTCCGAGACCCAGTTGGAGATCTGCCGTGGGAAGAGGACCCTGGAGCAACAGACATATTTCATCTGCAAGATAGTGAGGTGAGCATTAGCATTAGCTTGATTATTTCTTGGAAAGAAACCTTTTTTTGTAATATAATTTTCTTCATTTATGTTTGCGTTTTCCCTGATAATATCTCTTGTTTCCAATTCATATTTATCAGTATCATTAATTCCTCACGGATGTGTTTACCAACAGTCTTTTGTTATCCTTTTGTTTATGTGACCACCATTAACATGTTTACATTTAGTAAATGACTTGTAATTATTTGATTGGTCTCATGCTGTGCAATGCTTGAATTGTTTAATAATAATGCTTGTGGTTTTATGTGCCATATTTAATCAGCTTGGCGAATTTCCCTTCTACAACATTAAGCAAACAGTTTATTATTCATATTTTTGTTCTTGTATGTTTCATTATTTTATAACATTTGCGATGGTTGCAAGTTATTATTATTCTAATTATCAAATAAAATGTCTATGATTATTTCTTGCTAATGTTAGCTAAAAGTTTTTATTCTAGTTATTATTGCAACCTTATCTAAAGGCAAAGCACAAATATATTATAATTTGCAGTTGAATAACCGCCGTTTTTAATATTTTTTAGGCATTAAATAAGTTCCTAAAGAAAGGTGCTGCCGCATACAAAAAGTCAATGATTATGTTTTACGCTCCTTGGTGTGGGTACTGTAAAACCTTGAAGCCCGAATATGTTTCAGCTGCTGCTGATCTAAAGGTAAATCAATTAAAGGAAGTCGACATTTTAAGTGTGACAAATATTTTATTTACAAAGTAAAAGTCTTTTTTGTTGGTATGGGCATAAGCTGGGCTTTTCAGAGTGATTGTAATCAATAAATTTTAGGTAATGTGTAGTATTAATAATAATATTATTTTAATCTAGCATTATTTCATGACATGCAATAAATCTGTCAAGTATCTATCTGTCAGCTAATTAGCTGATTGAAAAGATCAAACATAGGAAAAATTACTTCACTTTTTTATGTTTTCTGGCCTTACGTTGGCCAGTCCATGAAGATGAACCAATATATAATGATTTTGGAGTTAGAATAGTCAAATTGAGTGCATGCCAGATTTGAATAGTTTATAAATTACATAAAAGTTGTGACTTAAATTATGATTTAATATAGTCCGTCTCATTATGTGTATTTTAAGCTATTTTATATGTGGTCATGGTCTTGGCATTTTTATGAACTTCTCCTTTATAAATGATAGTTGCAAGCTGAAAATATATTTTACAGGAAGAAGCATTGTTGGCGGCTATAGATGTGTCAAAACCTGGAAATTCTAAAATCAGACAACAGTACAATATCACTGGTTTCCCAACATTACTATACTATGAGTAAGTTAATGACTATAACTTGCATACTTGGTCAAGGGTCACCATTACTACTAACATAAGTATTTTTTTAAAGAAAAGGTCAACTGCGCTTCCCATATAATGGAGATAATAAGAAACAGGCAATTGTAGATTTTATGAGAGATCCAACTTCACAACTACATCAGAAGAAAAAAGATGTTGCAGAGGAGAGTTGGTCGGATAACACTGATGTGGTACATTTATCCGGTGAGTATTATACAAGGTCTGATTAAAAAGTATCGCGAATTTTGATTTATAAAAAAGAAAATATTTTGTTCTTGTTGAATTCATCCTCAGATATAACACACTTGTTCCAACGTTTTTTTTGTATTCAAAGTACGGACAACAGCACGTCAAGGTCAACACTACGGTGTCTTATGCAGTTGTAAAAAGAGCTAGTTTGGAACAAAAGTAGGTAGCTTAATGTGCTGGCGACTGTACTTCAAAAATCATTTTGTGTGACCTTGTTTATCTCCTTCATCGATGCTGTCTTAATTCCTCCCATACTGGTTAACATGGGCATTTATTGGCTACGGCGCATCACTAGAGTTTGGTTATTCACTCACACGCAACGTTGGAAGCACAGGCGTTATCTTGGTACAAAAATCGATATCGAGCATATTTCCGTCTCATACCCAAATCAATGGTAAAAATGGCATGAATATGCAATTGATAATGTAATCGGTAACTTGACGATTGGCAAATCTATTTTATATTCTTTATCAACGTTTTGTTGACGTGTCGTGTCGTTCACATCTTCTGCCCCCCCTGAGAAGTTTTTGTACCACTGACACACTTTTATTTTATTTAAGATAGCTTTGTTATTACGAGGGTCAAACTGAAAGTTCTTAGAAAATCAAAAACTGATTACATTAGCCAGATATTAGTTTTATTATATCTTTTCAAAATATTGTCCATTGACGTCAATACACCGCTGCATGCGATGGAACCACTGGGAAAAGCACTTTGCCCACTCGTCCTTAGGGGTCTCTTCAATGGCATCGCGATACGCAGCCACCGCTTCTTCAGCATTCATAAACCGCTTTCCTTTAAGTTTTTCTTTAATTTTTGGAAATAAATAAAAATCACAAGGCGCGAGGTCAAGGCTATACGGCGGGTGACCCAGTAATTCAACGTTTGATGTCGCCAAATAGTCGATCGTTCGCTTGGCGGTGTGCCAACGAGGCGTTGTCGTGGTGAAGGAGGATCCTACTGCGAGGTCGTTTCTCTCGAACTTTTTCCAAGACAAGTGGCAAACAATTGGTAGTGTACCATTCTGCAGAAATTGTTTTTTGATCCTCTAACACAATTGTTGCGAAATGACCTATCCTTCCAAAGAACGAGGCCACCATTTTTTTTCCCGCACTTCGATCTCTCTTCACTTTAGTTGGCAACTCCTCGAAAGGAAACACCCACTGAGCAGATTGTCTTTTGGTTTCAGGATCATAACAGTAAATCCAGCTTTCGTCACCTGTTAGTATGTCGAACACAGCATTTGAGTCACCTCCGTTAAATCTTTCAATCATTTTACGGCACCAATCCACACGATGGAGTTTTTGAGCCTTAGTCAAATTATGAGGTATCCACCGGGCGCAAAGCTTCCTGACCGCTAAATGTTCGTGGAGGATTTTGTGCACTTGACTCATACCGATGCCTAAGCTTGTCCGAATCTGCTGATAGGTCAATCTTTTGTCAGTCTCTATCATACGCCGCACAACACAGATGTTATTTTCAGTCGTCGCCGTAGAAGGCCGTCCCTCACGTACATCATCAGTGAGATTAGCGCGACCACGTTTAAACTCATTAAACCAGTTGTAAACAGTCGCACGAGATGGGGCTTCATCGTGAAAGGCCAATCGTAGTCTATCATAACTTTCTTGTTGACTTAAATGACATCGAAAGTCATAAAAAATCATTGCACGAAAATTTTCTCGTGTTAAATTCATGTTGACGTGACACAGACAATTTTCAATTTGCCGCCAAATCGTAAAACAAATGACAAATGAATGAAATATATACTCAGTAATATTGGCAAAGAGTTCTATTTTCAAACTTTAGAATATTTTTTTTATTATATTGTTTATAAGTGGCCAGTTCTAAGAACTTTCAGTTTGACCCTCGTATATCCCACAATCAACATCAGCAATGCGAGTGCAAACTTGAATATTTTTTTTCACGCCAACAGACGCCTAAGCAAAATTGCTGTACAAAGAAGCAACTTCTCAGCATAAGTGAGGGGCATTGTAACTTATCACGTTTTAAAGTTAGAAAATCAAAAAATATATAATGAACACTCGGATAATCACAAGTTACGATACTTTTTGAACAGTCTATGTGCAATACAGATATAATGGAAGTTCTTGCCTTATTATCTTAATAAATAAACAAGTCAAGTGCAAGTGCTTGTGTTAAGATTCTACATCTCTATGTGATTATCAACTTTTATTGATCAAAAAAATAATAATAGGAAGATAGCATTCTGTTTTGTTTAGCTGCAGTATTTCCATATCTCTAAGTGGAACATAAAGTTATTGAGAAACTTCATATACCAAATAACCAAAATGCATTTTGGTTTGATGTTGGCTTTTACTTTTTTTTTAGTGATTATAGAAGGGGGAGGGGTAGGGCGTTGCACCTTTCGACTCTGTTCTTTAAGGAGCTACAAATTACCCATCATATGTTCTGTCATTATATTCACTAAACTCCTAAGCATTGAGGAGTTCCACCATCAGCTCAGCTCCACACAATGTTACAGACGTAACAGCACATCAACATTGAGATTTCAGTAAAAAACACTATACATGCACTATAGATGCCTTTAAAATTTGAGGGTTTCTCTCGATTGCACCAAGATCCCATCATCAGATTCCGTCTTGGCAACAATGGGACCAATTATAGAAGGTATAACCTCTGGGTAGGTGAACAAAATTTTCAAATCGGTCCACACATAACATGTAATATGTATAAGGCTCACACATAATGTGGTTACATATACACTAAATAAATTAAAAAAAAACCATACAGTCATGAATGAATAACCTCTTGATTTCCTAAACAAGTGCATTAGCAAAACCGCTGGATGATCTTGGCACTATGCTCGAAGACCTCGACCGAATATCCCAACAAGTGGGTCTTAAAATGAACATGGAAAAGACGAAAATTATGTCGAGCTCCCTTGTTGTACCCACTCCAGTATCTGTTGGGAACTCAACTCTCGAAGTTGTCGACAAGTACGTCTACCTGGGAAAAGTGATCCAATTGGGTAGGTCCAACTTTGAGAAAGAGGTCAATCGACGAATCCAAGTCGCCTGGGCAGCGTTCTCGTCTCAATTACCTCAGTGTCTGAAGACGAAAGTCTTCAACCAGTATGTGTTACCAGTGATGACATACGGATCCGAAACGTGGTCTCTAACTATGGGCCTCATAAAGAAGCTCAAAATTAAACAACGAGCGATGGAGCGGGCTATGCTCGGTGTTTCTCTACGAGATCGAATCAGAAACTAGGAGATACGTAGAAGAACCAAGGTAACGGACATAGCCTTGAGAATCAGTAAGCTTAAGTGGCAGTGGGCAGGGCACATAGCGCGAAGAACTGATGGCCGTTGGGGCAGGAAAGTTCTAGGTTGGAGACCCTTCGACCAAAGACGCAGCGTAGGACGTCCATTAACAAGATGGACAGACGACCTTAAAAAGATCGCAGGATCAAACTGGATGCAGACCGCTAGGGATCGGTCGCTATGGAAAGCCGTGGGGGAGGCCTATGTTCAGCAGTGGACGTCCTTTGGCTGATAATGATGATGATGAAGTGCATTAGCTACTTACTTTGGGATCAGAGCAATGTAGGTGTCCAATATTTATTTATTGTTTATTACCTCCTCCTTTTTTGAAGTCGGTAAAAAAGATGGAAAATGAAGCAAGCATTATGTCAAACCTACATACTATTCTCTATGACTACTTCTCTTCTGTCATACCGACGAGTCTTTCTATTGTCAGTGTTTGTCCATTTGACAACTCCTTATTTTGATACTATGTTTGTTTTGTAATTTATTTATTTTTCAATCTTTTATATATAATATTAGATGTGTGATTATGAATTTGGTTCGTTATCTGCGGTTTAATTTGAGTACAGGTTATTTTGAAATTGCTGTAAAATATGTAGGTCTTTCTTGTTATTTGTTTGTATGGCATGAGTTTGTTTTTTTCAGGTGATAATTTCGACAGCATATTGTCTAAAGCTGAAAACGCATTGGTGGTATTCTACGCGCCTTGGTGTGGCCACTGCAAGAGAATCAAACCTGAGTTTGAAAAGGCTGCTACAAGGATCAAGTCCGAAAAGGTTCGCAAAGTGTGATATTCATGTATTATGTACAGGGTGTCCTAAGAAGCGTGTACCAGCGGGTGTCTGGTGGTAGATGATACAAGGGCTATCGATTTTACACTCATGCATGTTCAGCGAAATTCAAAACTTTACGAGTTATTTAGTTTTGAACCAATTTTGACCTGAAAGCGACTTGATCCAGAAAAACACGTGTATGAACTTAACTGTTAACATACGAGTAAAAATTTTTTATTTAAGTTGTCTTATAGTGTACCTTTCTGAAAACAATAGTCATCATCATTATCATTATGAGCCAAAGGACGTCCACTGCTGAACATAGGCCTCCCCCACGGCTTTCCACAGCGACCGATTACTAGCGGTCTGCATCCAGTTTGATGCTGCAATCTTTATAAGGTCGTCTGTCCATCTTGTTGGTGGACGTCCTACGCTGCGTCTTTGGTCGAAGGGTCTCCAATCTAGAACTTTCCTGCCCCAACGGCCAATAGTATCGAAATCATATCATTTAATAGTTTTAAAAAAATCAACTTCTGCTGGGTGGAAAAAATCGAAAACTCTGCACTATCTTTGTCACGGTATTTTAGGCTAACAGCTATGATATAACAAATTTGATAGACCTACTTTGCCAGCTTCATACTTAAAAGCCAAGTGAGACTAAAAAGGTTTATAAGTTTTTTGTATCGAATAAATGACATAAAAATAATTTAATAATTTACAATTACTGTTTTACGTAAAGGTTTCAGTGTCGCTATGCAAGGCTATCCCTTAGAAATTGCATAACAAAATTAAAGAAGTTTGTAAACAATTAAAATCTAGTTTCGTTGATAACCAAGGAATAATATCTGACGTCGCCATCGCTAAGAATCATTATAGACATTATAGTGTCATCGAATAAGTAAAATTAAATATATTTTTAAAGTATTTATCAAAAATGGACAGACGTCCTTGTAAAGATCGCAGGATCACCCTGGTTTCAACTGGTCGCTGTGAAAAGCCGTAGGGGAGGTCTAGTTCTGCAGTGGGCCTGCTGGCTGATAATGTTTATACGTAGTTAAATGTACAGGGTCAGTTTTGGCCTTACTTACTTGGTCCTTAATGCATACTCTAAGTATTATACCAAGTTTTATTTGGTTGTGTTTTAGTTAGTTTTTTATTTGTTTTATACTACTAATAAGTAAATGCAGTCTAGAACAATAAACGTTTATTAATATTTTTGATATTTAATCTCTTTTCTAGATAAACGGCATTTTAGCGGCGGTCGACGCGACTAAGCACCCCGATCTAGCGACGAGGTTCGGCGTCAAAGGGTACCCTACGTTGAAATACTTTAGTAAGGGAGAGTTCAAATTCGATGCGGGGCATGCCAGACAGGAGGAGCAGATTGTTAGTTTTATTAAGGTTGGTTAATCGACGAGACTCTTTATAATAGTGTATGTAATAGTGTTATGCTCTCTTTAATTTTCGAGAATTGATCATCAGGGACAGGTAGCTTTAGAGTTACCCTTTGGAACGAGTTACGTACCCCCGGGTGAACATGACCGCCGTGATTGTCAATTGAATGCCGCCCTCCATTTTTTTCATAGAACTTCAAAAATCGATTTATTCTATGAAAACTGTATTACAAAATTACCTTTCACGTACACATTTGTAATCCTAATGTAATTCAGACCGAAGAAATAAACGACAAATTGACCAATAGCGTAACGCCCACAAAATGTGCACGAATCGCGTTGCGGTACAAAAACCTATGCACACATGGTGACACACATTTGTTCATGAACCGCGAGACAGGGTAATAATTTTCTTTCGTCTCGATTACGAGCGCTAATTCGTCAGCGCTGGCAAATGTTCGCTGGGTCCGCTAGTATTATAATATAAATTGCGCTTGTAAAAAGCAACTTTGGCTGTGTGACAGACGAGGAATCGAACCCCGTGTCTTACGCTATCCGGGCGTATGCCTATACCACTCGGCCACCATCACATTAGCAAGCCTGTTGAATTTTGCAAGCGCTTACTTTAACGCGTAGGCTGCGTGACGTCATAATTTTGCGAGATTGCTCTCACAATATCCGAAGGAAATATTTTCACAAATATTTAACAATCGGTTAACATGAGGGAAGCCAATTTATAATTACATTTTTGTTTTTGTAGTGTTTTGTCACTAACACGAGGACGAACATTCCTCGTCTGTCACACAGCCAAAGTTGCTTTTTGCAAGTGCAATTTATATTTATGTTTGTATAGTGACAAAACACTATAAACACAAAAATGTTATTATAGTGTTAAGTTAATTTAAAGAACAAGTAAACAAAATGGCTTGACAGCTAAACAATGTACAATGTGTAGGTTGCGCATTACGTCTTATAGGTGAGCACGTATCAAATATCTTATAAATAAAATTCTCGTCTCACAATCCTCGTTCCCGTATCCTCCGAAACGGCTTGACTGATTCTCATGAAATTTTGTGAACATATTGAGTAGGTCTGAGAATCGGCCAACATCTATTTTTCATACCCCTTAGTGATAAGAGTTGTCCACCCTTAACATTTTTCTTTAATTACGTGGCTGGGCGGGACGAGGCCGGGCAAGACGAGGATGGGGGCGAAACAAAGTTCGCTGGGTCCGCTATAGTCCTTTTTACTTTACAACAGTTCTGTGACAGTTCAATTTCTTTTTTTTTTTTTTTTTTTTTTCCCTTTTACGGCTTCGGAATCTGGTCCATATAGCCAATTCTGAGGTTTTCTGGATTCTCTTTGTTAGGGGTGAAGTCTTAAAATACAAAAAGTGATATATAAAGTTAACTTCTTTCCATCAAATATCTTCAATAGTAGATATGATGAACATGTACAGATGTTGATACGTATCTTCGTGAGCTAGGAGGGATGGCAGAAGGCGGGGAACGTCTTCTTGGTTTTTAAATGTCTTGATTAAGCCATCCACCAGCAATAATCTTTGTACATTGAAAGAAGGACATTGTAGCAACAAATGATCTAATGTGCCTATTGCGGCATGACAGTGCACACATTCATCTGATTGAATAAGTTTAATCTTCTTCAGATGAGCAGGATATCTTGCATGTCCAAAACGTAATCTATTCAAAGTTGTTATAAATTTACGACTCGGCGACTTCCAACTGTAATACCACGGCTTACGCGGTATTTGTTTTTGTACCTCAGCGTACCACTTTCCTTTGTGTAATTTTGATTCTGTCCACACCCGATTCCACTTTTCGAACATACGATTTTTTATGATAGTATAATAATCAGTGAATGGCACCAAAGGTACGACAACATCTTGTGAAGTCATCACATTTGGAATATGCACTTTCATCAAATTATCCACTATTTCGTTGCCAGTTATACCCGAGTGTGAGGGCACCCATAGAAATTCGATCGTGGTATCAGTTTTTTCCATGCTTTTCAAAAGTTCTCTTATTTTATCTATGTAGAAATTATTCTTATATGACATTTTTTGAGATTCTAAGCATTTAAGGACGCTGAGAGAATCTGTGACGATCAATATTTGTGTATTTCTATATTTTCTCAAAGTATAATCTAGTGCTTGATGTATCGCATATGCTTCAGCCGTAAAAATAGAGGTGTTAGCATCTAATATAAAACATCTTCCAAATTTGACATCAGAATCATAAAATGCAGCTTTGACCGTTTCATCGGTTTTCGAACCATCAGTGTATATCTTTTTGAATGTAGGTTTCTCTGAATTTACATATTGTAAAAAATCTTGGTTATTCTGAATAAATGTTGAATTATTAGTTACTGCCTTAAGCAGTTGGACTTCCAAAGAGCCATATTCCCATTTTTCTAGTTTTTGTATATTCTTGCAAATGTCTCTTAATTCAGTTTTTTCACTTTCTTCTAAGTAGACCGGGTTCTTGAGATATGCTAATTCATATTGTCTATTACATAAAACTTTAACGGAAAATTTCTCACTTAAATATTTACATCTCACATGCAAAGGTGGAATACCTGCTTCGATTTCCAATGCGTTAATAGGAGTAGAGCACATTGCTCCAGTAATTAACCTAAGTCCTCTATTCTGTACAACTTCAATTTTACGTACTAAATTGTTATGTAGGAAAGAATTATATACAATTAATGCATAGTCATAATGGCTACGAACTATGGCCTTAAACAACATATTTACAATTTTAGGATCCATACCCCAACTAACATTTGCCGTATACCTTAGAATATTAACGGACCTTTGCATTTTTTGAACAACATTATTTACATGAGATTTAAATGTCATCTTGCTATCGAAAATTAATCCTAAAAACTTCTTTTCCTGTACAGTTTCAACGTTTGCTGTATTTATATTTATATTTACAACTTCATTACTTATAGTTTTAGAAAACACCATAGCAGAGCTTTTATGAGGATTAATATCAAGGTGCAACTTTGTCTTGTAAAATAAATATAATTCATTAAGAACATTACTAATATCCAATTGAGCTTGAACTATGTTTCTATGTGAAGTATATACGACAATATCATCGGCATATTGCAGCACCTTAGCTTTTGACAAGTTTACATTCCTGTGAATTTCAGCTGTGTAAAGAGAGTACAGAATTGGGGATAAAGTAGCACCTTGCATTACGCCTTTGTGAGCCAATTTTGGACCATAATATTCATTGTTAAATTTAACAAAAACTTCTCGACCATTAAAAAAGTTATAAATCCAACGTAAAAGTTTTCCTGGTATGTTGTAAGAATGAAGAATCTGAACTAAGGTAGCTAAATTAACATTGTCAAAAGCTCCCTGAATATCTAAGAAAACATTAATTAAGTTAGAGTAATTTAATAAAGAATCTCTAATATCATTACTAAAAGAAAGTAAGCTATCTACAGTACTCCTCCCTTTACGAAACCCATACTGCTGTAACGGAATTATATTATTGGACTCTACATAAACTTCCAGTCTGTTTTTTATCATATTTTCAAACAATTTGCCAATACATGATGCTAATGAAATCGGTCTGTACGAATTTGCAGATGAAGGGTCTTTATCTGGTTTTAAAGCTGGAATTACCGCAACAGATTTCCAAGAAGATGGTATCAAGTCATGAAGCCATAAATTATTAAAAATATTTAACAAAATGTGTTTACAACTGAGATGTAATTTTTTTAATAGAATGTATGGAATTCCGTCTAGGCCAGGAGTAGTGTCCTTCCTACTATCAAGAGCGAAATTAAACTCAGAGTCAGTAAAGGGCTGATTAAGATGATTATTTAACACATTATCATTAAAATAACTATTTAGATTAGAGTCGTGGATAGAAGGAGATATTTCTTCCGATGAAATTTTATCTAAAAATGCGTTTACCCAACTATCATCCCTGTAAAGATCTTTTGCTTTTTTTCTATTGAATTTACGTACGTAATTCCAAATTCTTGAAATAGGTGTAGTTCTATCAAAGCTAGAGCATAATGTAACCCAACTCTGTTTTTTTTGTTCTTTTATAATAAGTTTCTTTTTTGCATCAATTTTCCTATAAATAATGTAATTTTCTATGGTAGGGTATTTTCTATAGTTCAATAATGCTAATTTACTTTTTTCTACGGCTTGGGAACATATCTCATTCCACCACGGAACAGCTTTACGTTTTGTTTGTGGTGATGACGAAGCTGGCAACATTGGGATACATTTTTCTTTTAGAATATTTATGAGTTCAACGAACTTGTCATAATCGTCCAAAGGATTATTTGATAACCTGAAATCTGCGAACAATATTTCTGATAACGAATAATAATCAGCCCATTTTGCTTTATGAAACAAATACCTGTTAGTCCGAGTACTAGGTTCATAAAGTTCTGGTTCAATTTCGAGTTCGACTAATGTTGGAAAGTGCAAGCTACCTAAACAATCCGATAGGACTGTCCAGGTACACGATGGAGCAAGACTGGGCGTTACAAAGGCAACATCAATGGCAGAGGGAGTGTTACCCGGACGAGTTATCGTAGTGATTGAGCCATTGTTCAGTATGATTAAGTTTAGTTCCTCGACCATGTCATATATCTGGACACCTCTCGGTTTATTTTGAAGACTACCAAAACATGTGTGATGTGCATTTAAATCTCCCATAATTATGATCGGAGCAGGAAGACTACGGATTAAAGTTTTCAAAGTATTAACTGGAAAGCGTCCACTCCGCTGAGGGCAATATAAACCAAGAATTGTCAAATTACCTAATTTAGTTTTGACTTGAATGCCTATACTTTGTATTCTATCAGTAAAGTGAGTATTGAATAATGAACATTTGAGGTTTTCTTTGTAAAAAAATGCGACTCCTCCATATCCATTTGTATTATCGTTATGCAGAAATGTATAACCAGCAATTTTGATCTGATTAGTAGGCTTAAGCCATGTCTCATTTAAAACTAAAATGTCTATTTCATTATTATAAAGAAAATCTTGTACCAGGGCTATTTTTGGAACTAAACTTTGTATATTGTGCTGACAGATTTTTAATATTGGAATGGGAGATCTATTTCCCATAATCACTAATATTTTCGATAAAAAGTTCTTTTATTGTTTTTGAATTTACTGGCAGTTTGTTGTCTTTGTTTATGAATGTTGTAATAGTTTTTATGAAAGCATTTAACATTTTGTCATTATTTAAAAATTCTATAACTGGATCATTGTTTACATTTTTAATGCCGCTTGTGGTTGCTGTTACCTGTTTAGGGCTGCTCGCATTTGCAGCCACCTTTGAGAATGATGACTTGTTCAACTGTGGAAAATCTGTATTACTAGACCATGCAGATTGCTTGTGAAATATTTTGCGTTTATTTTCTTCAATTTTCTGTTGTTTAATTGGGCAAGTTTTTGATATAGCAATATGAGTACCTTTGCAATTAATACAACATGGGTTATTTGTATTGTCACACTCTTTATAATAATGTAGACCACCACAAATTGAACACGCTGTCATTCTCTTACAGAACTTAGATGTATGTCCATATCCTAGACATTTATAACATTGAAGTACCGGGCGGACGTATGGTTCCACCCTCAAAACACACAGCTCATAAGTCACATAGTCAGGAAGAGAGTTCCCTGCAAAGGTTATGGCAACTGTGCCAAGAGGCACAAAACCTTCTGCTGTTTTTTTGGTGAATCTTCTTACGCCAAGAATCTCTTGAGAAGTGACGAGTTTATCAAATAAATGTTTGTTGCTAAGTTCTGTAGGCACAAACTTTATTACTCCGACTGATTCAGCATTTGATGCTGGGATATATGCTCTTAGATTGTGATTCCCAAGGAAGGTGGAATTGCTTAGAAGTCCATTAGCTGTTTTAGGGCTGTCAAAGTAAGCTGCATATTTTTTAGCATTGATGCGTTTTAATTGCTTAACACCTTTAATGAATCGGCTAAAAATATTATTTAAGTACACTGGACTTTTATTACCCAGGCTTCCATTTTCCTCAGTGCTTTCCAAATATACAATAAATATGGTACCTGGAGAACTTTCAGGGTAGCTTCGGATGTGATTCTTTTTAAGGAAGGGTACATATTTACATTCATCCTCATCATCAGAAAAGTCATTTGTAGTCGCAGTCGTTTTCCTCTTCCTTTTATTATTCTTCTTTTCACCGCCGCTTTCACTACCCATTTTGAAAGTTTTTAATTAGTTTTACTTAAAAAACGCGCTTTAAATATAATTAAGAAAAAGCTTGGAAAAAATTTCAACTTTCCGCCTTGAATTTTCCCGCCAGAAATCCCAGTTCAATTTCGACACTTCTAGAGATGTCCTATAGTAAAATCGTACCGATTTTTTTCTTTTAATCGATTTTACTTTATACGAGAATGAAATCGATTTCATTACAAAAAGTAACGAAGCTATTAATGAAAATATTAATCAGATGAGTATATTTTTCCTGTATTAAAACTTAATTGTTTATAATGGGAAAAACAGGATTATAAATGCTTAACTATTTATTCAGTTTCTAAAGAGTTATCAACATTGTCAGAATTGCTTGAAGAGTCATCATCACCAACATGAATTATTAGTTGGTCTTTCAATCAGTATATTGCAATGTACCGCTCCCAGTTTTTTATTATTGTTGTTTTCGTCTTTTCGACGACTTTCGTCCAGTTTTCGCCGATATTATGCAAAGCGAACACAACAAAAACACGCCCCCATACAAGGCTGACGCACTCGTACCTAGTGACTGACGCGATTATCAAGCGATTACAAAATGGCTGCCGATTTACGAATGTCCCACCTCTGTTAGCAAACCGTTCCATTACACGAATTGCGTAGTTAATAATTTAAATGGTTTTTGTTTTGAATTTCACTAAATTAAACCAAGCGATACTGTTTTTGTTTTATAGGGTCAAATACTTGTATTTTTATATTTTTTGTAATAACAGGGCAATGAAATTGAAATATATATTTTTTAAAAAACTGTTAATTTACAAACGTAAAATGCGTAATTCCGAAAACGATGAAGTGTCACAGAGCTCTTGTAAGGTGAAAAGGACTATAGTATTAGTATATTTTTCATCTCAGGACCCGCAGGAGCCTCCGCCCCCGCCGCCGCCGGAGAAGCCCTGGTCCGAGGAGGAGTCGTCCGTGCGCCACCTCGACTCCTCGACCTTCCGGACCACCCTCCGGAAGATCAAGCACGCCATCGTCATGTTCTACGCGCCTTGTGAGTAATGAAAGGGAATGTTTCACAAAAAAAGTTAAAATTACGACTACTTCAATAACAAAATGTAATATGAGTATTAAATTAACTCTTGAGTTTAAAGAAAGGACTCGATTTTAGGAGAAATTTTTGGAGTCGCTACCATTGCATTGGCATTGTTTAGCGTCATCCATCAAGGCAACTCGAAAATGAAATTTTTCTTTGGATTGTTTTACGACTATAGCCATTCACTGTCACGAAGTGTTAATTTGGACACAATATAACTTTTATTGTTTTACGAAAATTACGACTATATCCGTTCACTGTCACATAAAGCATTTCCATAAGTGATCGAAATCATTTCTGTTTAGGGTGCGGCCATTGCAAAAGCACAAAACCAGAGTTCGTGAAGGCGGCCGACAAGTTCGCGGACTCGCTGATGGTGCTGTTCGGCGCGGTGGACTGCACGGCGCAGCGGGACCTCTGCGCGGCGTACGACGTGCGCGGGTACCCTACGATCAAGTACTTCAGCCATTACGATAAGGTGGTCGACGAGTATACCGGCGGCAGGAAGGTGAGTAGAATATGTTATTCTTTTTTTTTTGAATTTCTAGTGACTTAAGCCTTAAGACATCTGTCCCTACCTACCTAGAACATGATTTTTAATTAGATTAACCAGAATGACTGCTTTAATCCAGGGTTGGCTTGGATAATTATCGTTGATAATTATAAAAAAAACGCGTTTTTTTTTCGTCACAATATCGAGCGTGTATCCAAATTAAATAAAAAAAACATTATGCCTAGAAAACTTAATTTAATACGGTCAAAGTTTGACTGAATTAACGCTTAAAAATGAATCGTAGACTAGATGCAAGAAATGTAAAAAGAAATGCAGGGAATATTGCAAAATTGCATTATATTTAATTGAAACATTATTAAATAACACTCAAATATTACAATAATTTAGTAGCACACATCAAAATAAATAGTTATTTTTAACAAAAGTAGTCACAAGTAAAACTTAAAATAATATCTAAATGTAGGAAAAAAAATATTTATATATACGTTTTTTCATTTGATAGTTTGATAAATGTGGGATGATTATCAAAGGAAATAATTATCTTGATAATAGCCAACCCTGCTTTAATCTAACTTTTATTTTGAATGCTGCAAGCGTAGTACCATTAGTGTTGGAACAATTAAATTTTACGCGATTAATTGAACTTGTGATATTAATTTCAATAATGTGATTTTACTCATTATGATAAAAATTACATGTGAAACGATATTTAAAGCCAAAAATAAACGTTATACATATTTATTGTATGTTTTTGTAAGGAGTAATCAAAACCTAGGTACTTCCCTTGAAATTGCAATATTCTTGTATGATTTAAAAATCTTTGGCAATTATGATTATATTTTATCATATCATATTATATTAAATAGATTTTATTTGAATATTGTATAATCGATTAAAAACTATAATTGAATGAAATTGAAATTTTGGATTATTTAGGAGCAACACTATTTGTAAATTTCGAAAAAGTGACCTCCCACTAAATGCCATTTCGGTCTATCTAAGTAAAAATCAGAATATACCAAGTTTTTGACTGTGTTATGCTAATAGTTTCAGAACAAATTAGATGTGACATATTTGACGAAACTATAAGGTTTCCGTTTTTTACCTTTCGGCTACGGAACTCTAAAAACCGTTCCGTAGTTTAAAAGATATAAGCATACATTCGACGGGTCGTCGAATCTCTGTACGAGGTGTAGTGGTCGAGAAATCGCCTACTACGCAGCGGGATGCGGGTTCGATCCCCGCACAATACAAACATTTGTGTGCATAAACATGTCTGTTTGTATTGGTCTGGGTGTTTTCTTTGTATATAATGTATGTATTTGCAAACAAAAAGTATTTAGGTATTATATCCGTTGTCTGGCACCCATAACACAAGTATTGAGTAGCTTACTTTGGGACTAGGTGGCGATGTGTGGGAATGTTCAAAGGATATTATCCAAAGGAATTACAAATAAATAGAAATCTGTGGCAGAACAGAGCTTACTTTTTAGTAACATAATTTTTGTTCTTCGTCTTTAATAAAAGCATTTCTAATCAGTAAATGCGAGCATCTAGAAATATTATTGCCTTTTAATGTACCATGTTAACAGTGGACGTTATGGTATAATTCTGTTACCAACTAACCTTATCACTAATCGTAATTATACCCTCATTAATAAACTAATTTCAATGGTTATTACTCGTACTTGTTTAAAAAATTGAATTTAAAACAACCCCTGCAACTTTAATATTTATCACTCCAGTGTCACTTTTTTGGGCTCAAGTTGGCAAACTTTTTTTTTTTTTTGATAATTATCTGTGGGGAAAGTTCGATTGATATCAGGGACTTTGATTAGTTAATATAGTCTGCTTTCTTTTGTACCCTGTTTTCATGTATTCGTGCCGGTACTTTTTCTAATCTCGTTGTGTGCACTTATCCTTTAAACCAACTACCATTTCGTGAACAATATTGAGTTCATCTCTCGCTGAACTACATAATACCTCATCATCACATCTACATTGAAAACTACGTAAAAAACACAAAGCGTTCTCTTTGTCAAAGGAGGTTTTACCAACATAGAGATGAAATAAGAATCCAAAAATTGCGCACGGGCGGAACACAAACCAGCAACGTCTCGCCGCTCCGAGGTCCCGGGTTCGATTCCCGGTCGGGTCAATGTATAAATCAAAATTTTCTATATTGTCTCGGGTTTCTCATTCGGAAGAGCGGTAGTATGGTTTGCGTCGTAAAAATTGTTGGTAACGGTATTGTATACTACGAGTATGAATAAACTGTTTGTTGTATGTGAAAGGCAGTGTCGCAACCGACTAAAACGGCATTCCTGAACGTTATTTTCCAGGAAGCAGATTTCGTTGCGTTCATCCACACCCAAATGGGCGGGCAACAGTCTTCGCAAAAGAAACCTCAGACCAACCAGGACGCTGGCTTCGGAGTCAACGTGGTGATGGCCAGCGATGAAGACTTCGAGAGGATTGTAGACGCGGAACAACCTACCTTTGTAATGTTTTACGCGTCATGTAAGTATTCTGACTTCTAATAGATTTTAGGCCAGTAGAAATCGACACTAAAAAACCCTAAATTCGCAAAGCACGATGTAGTGCTGCATTTTTGGTATGTTGTTTGGATCAGTTAGGGTGATGTAAATCCCAATTTGCAACTTCGAAAAAGTTGTGCTCGCTGCGCACCACGTGATAAACTGCGAAAATTTAGGTCATTTTTCACTTTTTGCTCTAAAAGTCATAAACTATGCGTTTTCGACAAGTAACATTCACTACAAAATTGAAGGTTATTAAATTTGCAACAATTTAAGCCTAATTGCAACTCTCTAAACCTTATAACGACTAAACTGTGGCCATTCGAAGATGGTTCGTTTTTCCCGAAATATTGAAATTTTTAGTTTTGCTCCCGTTTGAAGCAAAACATTGGCAAAACCGCTCGTTCTATGAGAAGGTCGTAAAATAAAGTTGTAGAAAATTTAATTTAATTTTGTTAGAGCTCAACACAATCACTCACAATCTGCATATCAAAACATAAGCTAGGAGTACCTCCACGCGGTGAAGGCGGTAACAGTGTAAACTGGCTAAAACTCCCATCAACTAAACAAATGCCTTCGGGCTTATGTTTTGGTTTTGATTTTTGCACAAGATTGTAATTGGAGGTAGCCTACCCGGTAATGCAGAGGAGCAGCCAAAAAACTATTATCTTATTAACGCGAACGAAGTCTAACTATTTAGCGAGGCTAAATAGTCATAAAAATGTCGGTCCCACCGGGAGTCTGCTTTGTGTGTCGGCTGGCACTCAAGGAAGGTGACAGTACAGTGGTAATTGTAAAAAAACGTGGCATCCAAACTCTAATTAACTCGAGTGTGGAGCGTGGCCTCAAAGAGGATGAACTTTTTTTGAAAAAGCTAGACGATGTCAGTGTTCAAGATTTTTGCAGAAAGAGATTCACCGCTCAGCATAATATTGACGCATGTGCTCGTCGTGGAGGCGATCAAATTCCACAACCCCGCCCATCAACCTCTAGAACATCGGGCCCTATGAATCTTCGGAGCATTTGTTTCCTTTGTGCGGAGGAAATCACTGAGAAGTTTCTCCAGCTCCAAAACAAACTTCCCAAATCACGCAGAAATGAGGTGTTCAAAGTAGAATCAACGACAATTAGGAAATCAATGCTCAATGCAGCCAATCATCGAGGTGATACATGGGGACGGCAAGTCATTGATCGTCTTTCAGCTACTTTTGACCTCGTTGCATCTGATGCCAGGTACCGTAAGTTATGCCAAAAGAAGTTTTACAGTCTTCCATTCAGCGTGCGAGAGAAGAAATACTCAGAACCCAAAAATGTCCCAGAGTGCATGGAATAGATATATTCCTATCTTTCTTATAACAGGGAAGAATGCCAGTTTTCCTTGCGTATAATCCTTTTTCCTACTTTCCCAAATTTTGTACTTTTGTTAATTACCTATCCTGCAAATGAAAAAGTATTATCCTTTTTATGATTTTATATGCCCTCAGTTTCAATTCTTTTTGTTTTTCAGATATTGTGAGTGAACTATTTGTCTCACAGGCTTTGTTCTATGCTTTAATGAAAGAAAATTAAATGCACTACGACTTTATTATACGACCTTCTCATTGAACAAATGGTTTTTGCCAATATTTTGCTTCAGACGGGAGCAAAACTAAAAATTTCAATATTTCTGGAAAAACGAACCATCTTCGAATGGCCACAGTTTAGTCGTTATAAGGTTTAGAGAGCTGCAATTAGGCTTAAATTGTTGCAAATTTAATAACTTTCAATTTTGTAGTGAATGTTACTTGTCGGAAACGCATAGTTTATGACTTTTAGAGCAAAAAGTGAAAAATGACCTAAATTTTCGCAGTTTATCACGTGGTGCGCAGCGAGCACAACTTTTTCGAAGTTGCAAATTGGGATTTACATCACCCTAACTGATCCAAACAACATACCAAAAATGCAGCACTACATCGTGCTTTGCGAATTTAATGTTAATATCCACTGGCCTATTTGTAGAGCTCATGAATTTAGGCATGGAAGATTTGATGACATGTTGATACGTAGTCGACACGTATCACTAAACGCCCGCAACGACCGACCGCACTCACGACCATCCGTTATCCCGGTCCACTTGGTCCTGAGCAGGTGAAGACATAAAGAGACCGGTAATCGGTACTGACCTGTACGTACCGTCTTATGATGTGCCAAGTCGTCTTTTTTATTCTAAAATATTTTGGCGATTCGATAAAATTATTCTAAATAAAGACTCGAAAAATCAGAAGATTTTTCGAGTCTTTATTTAGAACTTTGTTTTGAAGATTGGGGCTGCCTCGATTCTATAGCGCGTCAGGGATTTTCGCTGAGGCGCGAGTGGACTGCTTTTATACCACCATGCATAAGCGGTGGGGGCCAGCGCTAGCAGCGTCCTGGCCATGTTTGCAGCGAGGCTTGACAGTACTTGTCAGTACTTGAATCACTGCTCAATGATACATGTACTGGCTAATAATTGAATGAAATTTATTTAAGTTAGTGGATTGATTTATTAAATTTAATATTGAAATTAGTTGAATTTAATATGTTAATATGCTGATTGATGATTTTACTAACACTAGGTTAAGAATATTTAAATTGTTACTAACACAAAAAAAACTGTAATTTGTAATTTGTATGATCCCTGATGGTCGAAATAAATAATAATAAATAATAATTGTCAATTATAATATAATTGTAAACACAGACTATAAAAAATAGACTAGAATGTTATAAAACTTAAGATAGTCGAGTTCATTGCGCCATTTTAGCGCCTATGTTATAAAATTTGTACACAAGAGGTCGAATTTAATTTTGCTCTAACATTCCCGTCAAGCGTTTCAAGACACATAGTTTAATTCTTAAATAAATTTGTTTTGGGAATTGGGTAGGTGGGAGGGCGGATTTAGGGATCTGTCGTGGGGTTGGCCTCTTGCTCGCCTCAGTTATCGTGGGCATGGGGACTATATGCTGTAGCGCGGGGTGCAACCCTTGGTCCGCGGCTTTGTAAATGTGCGGACCACAAATCCCTCCAGGGCCTCCATCTTGAGGTCCCTGTGTATTACAGCATTTTTGACATAGCGCCCGGCCCCCGTTATTATTCGGAGCGCTATGTTCTGCTGGGATTGGAGCTGCGTACGGTGGGCTGCGCTTATCATGGTGTACCAGGCTGGGGCCGCGTATGTCAGCCTGCGTACGTCTTGTAAATGCCCACCTTTGTTCTGGTGGGCAGGCGGGACTGGACGACGGGGCGCAGTCTTGCGCGCGCCCCGCGGCTCGAGTAGGCCAGGTGCTTGACCTGGTCTTTTAAGCTGAGGCGCTGGTCCAAGTGGTAGCCTATACTGTGATTTCTAATTAGATCTAAGACCAAAATGACAGCTTCAATCGCACTTTTTATTTTTTAATGTTGCAAGCGTAATGTAATAGTGTTGTAACAATGCAATTGTGAACGATTAATTGAAATTGTGATACGATTTTTCAATTTTGTGATTCTACTTATTTTTACAAACAAAGAAACGTAATACATAAAATAAAATTTTCTCATAGGTAAAAAATTAAGTCCCATCACATGTAATACCAATATTTTGCACGACTTCAACCTATTTTGACTATTTACTACTTTCTATAAATACACTATTAGAAATTATGATATTATTTTGCAGGTAAAATGATCTTAAAACAAAACTTGTTAGGTATTTTGTTTGTAATACATAACTATTTTATTTTATGCAAATAATTTTCTGCACAACACAAATTCAAAATACAGGGTGACTTTTTTTTCAGTACCGATATTTTGTGTAATGACTCCACTGATGAATATGAACAACTTTTACTATGGGGGCTGTAGTGAAATCGAGAAAAAAAAATCAGCTGTTCCATATAAAAGTTCAATTGGCGCGCGGTCAAAATGTATGGAACAGCTGTTTTTTTTTCTCGATTTCACTATAGCCCCCATAGTAAAAGTTGTTCATATTCATCAGTGGAGTCATTACACAAAATATCGGTACTGATAAAAAAGTCACCCTGTATATTCAATTAATTATTATATAATCATTTAAAAATTCATTTAATCAGAATTGAATTTGTCGAATATTTAGGTACATCATTATTTTTATATTATGAAAAAGTGGCATCCCACCAAATGTCATTTTGGTCTATCTAATTAAAAATCAGAGTATAGGTACATACTTGGTACTGCGCTGCCACTCAATCTTCTGGCCGTTGAGGACCAGCTCGGACATCTTCCTTCTTTGGGGGCCCGTGTAGATGGGGGATGGCATGGGCTGGTGTTGGCCTCAGTGCGTCGGCGGCGCCTGCGCCGGTATACGGCGGGGCGGGGGCGCCCCTCGCGGTGGCGGGGTTGGCCCGGGGGGCCAGGGTAGTCCCTGTCTGGGCGGTCGTGGGGGCCGTGGCGGTCTGTGCCGGCGGCGCTGGGGTGCGCGTCTGGCCGTCGGTGTGGGGGTGGCTAGGCAGGCGCGCGGGTGCGCTTGGGAGCGGTGGGGGGACAGTCGTCTCCATCCGCCTTGCCTCGCGCAAAAACGCTTTGCAGCGGCGGTCGTTGGCGGCGTGGGCCTGTGCGCAGTTGGCGCAGGTGGAAGGGTCCGTCCTCGGGCGTGGACAGGAGGCGCCGGGATGGTTCCCGGCGCAACGCACGCACTTGATCGGTCGGTGACAATTTACCGACGAGTGGCCGAACGCCTGGCACCGATGACACTGAGCGGGGCCCTTGCAGGGGCGCCATGCCTCGACTATGACGCCGGGCATATTCGGCAGCTCGTCGACTGCGTAGAGTCCAGCGAGCTCCTGGTTGGACAGGTGCTCCAGCTCGACGTGAAAGAGGCAAGCTGGGTTTTCCCTCTTGCCTCTAATCCCCCTGATGTGGGACTATCTGACCCACTCACGGCCCTATATTTATTCAAAAATATACTGTTCACTTATCGACTAATACAGACTAGTTACAAACAAGGACGAACACAAAACAAACATCTGCGTATTCATTCTTACGCTTCCTACGGCCACCCTCCGACATCGAGATATGGAGGGAGACAACCGATGTTGTTGTACTTATCTCCTTCTTACATTTTTATAACCCACCATAAAATTCCCACCCGCGACAATCCACTCTATGGGTTTCCTACCTACCCTCAGAAAGTACGATATGGGGGACAGGAAATTCAAAAGCTTTACCAGCCTCGCTCCACCTGAACGAGACAGCCTACCAGGGTCTCTCTCGCCCCTGTACCAAACTACAGTAGAGCGTCGATTATCCGAACTAATTGGGGGACATGGGTGTTCGGAAAACCGGTATTTTCGGATAATCGAACTAATGTAATTATGTATGTATGTACGCGGCAAAATTAACAAGTGCACGAATGAATTAAAAACGAAACACAAAACACGCGAGTAGGTACAATAACAAGTGCACGAATTGCGACAAGCGAGCTAAAACTAAAGCGCGGGCGGCGCGCGCGAAACCCGCGCCGCGCGGTCGGGGGTGGGGGTGGGCATTGACCCGCGCCGTTGACGTTCGGATAAGCGGTCGTTCGGTTAAGCGACGTTCGGATAATCGACGCTCCACGTACCTACATATTTCTTAATATTTCCTAGCTAGTTAATTGTTACCCTACCTGCCTACCTAATTTGCAAATGGGGATTCCTAACTAACAGGTTTCTTATTATTGAAATAAAACGAGCCCTAAGCTAAATATACAATGCTTACTCGATATGGCCCTAACAGAAAATCATATTTATTTTCATCCAAAATCCTTCTAAATAAACATAATTAAACTTATTACTAATACATAATTGGCTGTCCGTAACACTATAAATTAATTATTAGAAATAATTATGATCTTTGTAGGAAACATGATTTTTATAATTAATATATTTGAATATTTAATAATCGATTTCAAACAACAATTCACAAAAATAAAATTTTCGATTATTAAGAGCAATAAATATTTTTTAATTTCGATAAAGTGGCTACCCACTAAATGCCATGTTGGTCTATATAATTAAAAATCAGAGTATCAGCAAACTATGCCAAGGTTCGATTTTACGTTCCGACGTTTCGGAATAATGTGCCGTCGATAATTCAAATAGCATTGCAGGCGTATTCATGCCGAGTCGCGTAACTTTAGTATAGTGTGTTTAGACACTTATGTTACGCGCATAACTATTCTCTATTCCAGGGTGCGGACACTGCGTCACAGCGAAGCCAGCCTTCAGCCGCGTGGCGACGAGCTTCAAGAACGACAATGTACCCATCAAAGTCATCGCGATCGACGCATCCGAAAACCCTAAAGTGGCCGATATAGCCGGCATTCAAACCCTACCCGTTTTCAAAATATACTCAGGAGGGAAACAGTTAGCGGAGTACAGCGGTGACCGCACCACGGAGGATATGATCGCCTTCTGCAAAAGTTATGCTAAGGTCAAGGACGAATTGTGATCTTAGTAGCTGTTGATTTTAGTTTACTTAGCCGGGTCATCGACAGGGGTATTGCGTAACTTGGCGAGGTGTCGCATTGCAAATTGACCCAAAAATTCTTTCAGGTAACATTAACATCCTCAAGATCTAATTCCTATCATCGTTGCGTGGACGCTGTTTATTTGGCAATTTTAACCAAAATTGTCAAATCAAATACCAACTAATTTTTCGGTATATTTATACGTTTTAAAACACTACGTCCATATGGGTGACGGAACAGTATTTCGGATGCTCTCAAGAGTGTACTTACTAGCTTTTAACTACTCGGACGGTCTGTTTGAACCAGGGCTTGGAAACCGGTATTTTTTTTGAACCGGTTTAACGAAAATATAGGTGGAACTTATTGAAAACGGTTATGTTCCTTTGAACCGGTTTTTAAACCGGTTTGGAAAAATATGGGTATTTTTCATTAACCGGTTTAATTTTTCGTTCACGCAGGACAACCACCTGATCTTTGTTAAGATCTGCGAGCGGTGAGCGCATCTGACGTTTGTTTTTATTCAATAAAACGTATTTTGTTTGTATATCCTATCAGATACGTACAGTGTTAATTGTTCGACATGTTTTTGAAAATTTTACTTATATTATTAAACAATATAATGGCCAAGAAAATAATTGTGAAGAATCTGATAATCAGTATAACCTCTTTTGAAGAATATTCGGTCAAAAAACAAATCGTCTTGCGATCGTCGCAAGCGGCTAGGCATTTACTGGTTTATTTAGGTTCACAGTATCGCTCTTATTGGGTTCCGCTCCGGAACGGAATTTAACGATAAAACCGGTTTAACCGTTATAATACCGGTATATCTTGAACCGGTTTCAAGCCTTGGTTTGAACCTGTGAAGACAGTGTACCCCCAATTTGCTTACAAACGCGATGTAAAGCTAACTGCTGCCGTGCCACACACAGATTGCAATCACATGACGACCTCCGTGGTCGAGTAGCTAGCACGCTGGTTTCAAGCGTCGCTATCTCGTGAGGTTCCGGGTTCATTCCCGGTCGGGTCAATGTAGAAAACGATCTTTTCTATATTGTCTCGGGTCTGGATGTTGTGGTACCACCGTTGTTTCCGATGTCCATAACACAAGTGCTTTAGCTACTTAACTTGGGATCGGAGCAATGTATGTGATGTTGTCAAATATAAAATATAAATACATAGCGATGGCTTGCAATTTACGTAATGACCCTGTTGGTTCCATTAAGTCCCTATAAGTTCTTAGTAGTTCACCCAGACTGTAAACGGTTAACAAACTTTAGTACGGACATAATAAAAAGGCAGTTCAACTACTATGAAGTTATTAGGAATGATGAAACCGGCTAATTCGTTCATTTTATTCACTAGCTAGGCTATCACATATTTAGTTTTGTCTTTCATTAGCTATTATTTCATCAATGTACTGTTACTTTAACTTCACCTACGTAATTATATTTTGTTTAATATGATTGAGTAATAATCGTTGGAATCTCTGACCGATCATACTAATTCCTCAGAACCAATATCTAAGTAAATTTGCAATGCATTTATTATTATTATTTAATAGTGTTGTAAATTAATAACTAGCTAGAAACTATTTTGTACAGTTGTACGACTGGAAAGTATATAATGTAGATCGGTACATACAAATATCATTTATTTTTTTAAGAATCAAACTATATTGATGCATTTTTATTGTAATGTTATAATTTAAGCATGTTCGTAATTTTAAAGTTTCGGTTTATAAATCTATGTTTATTATTTGATGTACTCTTTTGTTGAGATTATGTATTTGTATAAGTATAATCGGTAGAAGTATTTATGAGACGAATGGTTCCCCGCGACGTTGTCCACAAAATAGTGAATTTCCATATGAGGTTTCAACTCTCAAATTTAAAAAAATCCAGACCAGACCAGTGCAAGATGCATCTATAATTTAGCTGCTAAAATGCTATTTTGACGTTTTTAGTTTTGACAGAAAATTTATTGGAAAATAAATAAATTTTGAAAATCTTTTCAAACATTTTCGTATTAAAATCGTAAACTTCAAAATAGGATTATCTGAACGCCTAAACTATAGATTCATTAATCAATACTTCTGATCGTATTACGACCGCTTCTCATATTCAAATTAATCATAAAATTATAAAAACAACTAAACATTCCTGTTGTTTGAAATCAATCGCGATATCCTTTGAAGTGGAATGTAAAAAAAAAACATATTTTTTAATCAGGCTGGTTTTGGTGACATTTAATTTTAATAATGTTCTTAACGTTGATCAAATAATTTGTAATGATGGTATATTTTGTATACTAATTCATTTCATTCATAAATAAACTCCCCTTGATAAATTACTTTTTAAAGCATGTAATACGATATCATTTTAATACATGGTTATTAACTAGTACTTCACCGTGCTGAAGTGATCACACGTGGGGGCCAATTCTCGTGCAATTCGCATACGAAAAAAGTTCACCGATTGAATTTTCTTGGTCGAAAAAAAAATGTTTTTACTACCTCAGGTTCATGATTTCTATGTATATAGATTTTGTTCGTGCGCTAGTTTTTAATGTGTAAATAGTGAAATTGATTTTTAAAGTAAAACGGTTTAACTCGCAATCGAATTACCACACGAAAAAAGTTCGATTGCCGCGAGAATCCCCCTCAGGGCGGTAATTTGATCGCTAGCCGTTTATCACCTAATAAATCAAGTAAAAAAATATCAACTAGTAAAAAACGTAACAAACGTAAAAAACTATCATAGGTACCAAAAAAACGAAATGCAGAGAAATCGTGACACTGAGAATTGGCCCCCTGATATGTTTTTAGTTTTTTCATTATTGTTAGGTCAAATTTTTACATGTATGGTAGTATTGTATTGACTATATGTAAATAAGAAATACTTTTTTATGTAATGTATTGTATTTGTACTTATTTTATATAAAATTAAGCTTAGTGCATTGTTGCCCCACCATTCAACTGTTACATTTCCATTGCACTGTAATTGACAACATTTAAAAAAAATATTTGCACATTCTTATATTTTTCCTGAAAGAACTTCAAAAATGAAGCCACCCTATTTTTCATTCTCATTTCTTTTCAGTATTTTCTCTAATGATATTTTTTTTCAAACTCTCCATTCTAAAAGAGCGTAAGTACATGAGGTTTGATGTTACGAGGTCACGTATTTGCTATATTCGAATTAAAAAATATACGTTTATAGTGTTGTGGTCTGTATCAATTGTAGAATTAAGATGTCGATATCAATGATATATCTATTGAGTATTTAAGTTTACTTTATTATGTAACATTACCTGATTTAAGTTAAGCAAGCAGTAACCAAACAAAGCTAACGTAGCTTCGTTTCTTATTTAATATTATTATGATGTCTAAAAATTTTCACATATGTTTTCTCATTACTCCAAATATCAATCATATTTTCGGGTGAGGAATTATGATGAATATTTCGCATCTGAACTAAAAATTATTTGTCGTGTCGATAATCGTAATTTATCGAAAATGTCCAGTACAACACTGGAAAGTCAAAGTGACAGCTGACAGCAAGCTAAGTCCAAAAGTTTTTTTTTTCAAATGCCAACTTCCAAGTTCTTTTTAATCTTATTCATTTAACTTTAAAAATAAAGCGCAAAAAAATCTGAAAAAGATTAACGTGTTTAGAATCGCTAAGTCTTGAAATGGTTTCCGAATTTTCATACCTTTTCAAAAATGAAATGTTGTCAATTGTACTGTAATATTATTAGTACCAACAGTTTCCCGTAAAACGATTTGAAAATACTGAAATAGGTGCCAGATTACAACGTGAAATGTATTAAAATGTTTACTTTTCAATTTCATACTTTGGACAATGAATCTCGTATTAGGTCGTTACGTCTTTTGATTTAAAAAAAATGCAGCGTTATCTGACACAAACTAAAAAAAACATTTGTTATTGATCCATTAACTATTATTGTACCTAATACAAATCATCAGTATGGAAAGAATATCAAACTTTCTGAACTTGTCATTTTTCCTATAGGTGTTTGGTCAAAATTGAAAATGTCATAAAATTCTCTGAAGGGCTTAGTTATAGATAATTAATATTTATTTTACACAGTTCATAATTTTACCTACGTACTCTGTGCATGAAACTGGGGGCTAAAAAACATTGTTAAATGGTCTACTCATAAGACTAATTGTTTACTAATTTGTACTAAAACATTTTCAAATCATATTATAAACATAGCAATAATAAATTTTATTTTTAAAAAATATCTTATCATTTTTATAATGTGATGTATTGTCGGCGATACTAACAGTCCTCCCTTCCAACACCTCTTTTTACCAAGTAAAAAGGTTTTTATAAATAATAAATATAACGATGTATATTAGACGACGTTTTTAAACTATTCTTACCACTAATTATTACTATTCTAACCCATTCTCTAGAATCGGTCTAGTAGACCAAATTTCATTTCAATAATTTCATGTCAATACATTAACTTAGTAAGGGACCTTCTTACCATCGTGAGGTAAATAATATTCGTCGAATAAGATACAAAACGCCCTATTTGAAAACGTCACCTATTTGTCAGCAATCATTTATACGATACATTCCAGATAAGACTTGTCTGACTAAATAAGTATAAAACGTCTGATTTAACATTAAATTTTCATAAATTATTGCTGTCATATAGGTGATGTGTTTAAATAAGGCGTTTTGTAACATACTTGACGAATATTTCTTGTGACATTGGTAAAATCGACTCAAAGGGCCGATCTTAGCAATATCAGATAAGAAATCTTCGTTAATAAGAATAGAACGATCGATTTTAAAATGACATTAACATAAATGATTGCTGACATACAATGTGTTAATTTTAGACTTGATCAAACTTTGATGGTTTTGAAAAACTTATGCTATGGGACCAACTTCGAAATCGAGAATAAAAAAAACTGCTGTTCCATACATAAACTCATTTCATCTCGGAGAAAAAGTATGAAACAGCTGTTTTTTTTCTCGATTTTGAAGTTAGTCCCATAGTAAAAGTTGTTCAAGACCGTGAGTAGAGCACTTCCTGAAAGTTTGATCAAGTGTAAAATTAACACTTTGTATAGGTGACGTTTTCAAATTGGACGATTTGTAGCATATTCGACAAATATTCCTAATGTAACGTTGGTAAAATCGGGAATTACTTACCTAAATTAATAACTAGTTTTTGGTCAACTAGCCTATTCTAGAGCATGGGGTTAAAGTACAAAAAGTATAACGCCTGATTGAAATCAATAATTTTCGAAAATCATCCGACCTAAAGTATATACCTATTCACCTATTTATTAATTGCAAAACCAAGAAAGGCTGTCATTTCCATCCTAGTCATAAAATTTTTGCAGTTCTGCGCGCTTGTGATTACTTATTATGGTATGTAACAGTTAATTGTGTAGGTTTTCTTAATTTTATATTTGATACTTGAACTGGACATGGCAGTCACGACGGATTTACATTATTTTTTATTCTTTTGTTTAATACTTAAAAAAACGTGAGGTCGTTAGTTCTCAAGTCGTAAGTAGTGATAGTAAATACTCGAACCTTTTAGCCTCTTTTTTAAACTTGCAGCCTTATTGACTGGGCTAGAAGGCTAAATAGGTTTTAAGCTCTCGAGGTTTATTTGAAAAAAAAAGGCTTTTGCTGGTGATAGAAAAAAATCAAGCCTTAGACATTTAGACTGGCAGCCTTATTGTCAGGACTAGAAAGCTAAAAGGCTAAATAGGCTTTCAGCCTTCGAGGTTTTATTTAAAAAAAGGCTTTTGGCTCCTTCCTCCTCCTTTTTCGGGAGCCGTAGCCGAATGGCAAAAACGGAACCATTATAGTTTCATCAAGTCTGTCCGTCCGTCCGTATGACACAGCCACTTTATTCTAAAACTATTAGCATCACACAGCTGAAACTTGGTACGCTCCGATTCAGATACAAAATGTAGATAAAAATGTCATTTAAGGGGGGCTCCCATACATGAAACTAAAACCTATTTTTTTTAAAAATCAAACCTATGCGTGTGGGGTGTCTATAGATAGGTCTTTTAAAATGACATACCTAGAGGTTTCTTAAACCATTTTCACTAAAAGTGTCATGTTTGAGGGATAGGCACTTCCAAAGTCGTAAAATGGGCGTCCCCCTCCCCCATCTAACTTTTAAACTGATAGAGTGTAAATTTTGAAAAAAAATATACAATAACGTGTTCCTGTTTAAAAAAATATGATTAATTTTCGCATAACAATGTATAACTGCGTTGTTTTTTATTTAGTTGAATAATATTCACAATAAATGATACACAAAATTTAGTTAATAATATCTGGTATTTCCATTAACCTTATCCTCAAAGCGACTATAGGCTTTTTTTAATAACAAGGCTAGCTAGAACTCCAATTACGACTCCAGATTTAAAAAACCGGCCAAGTGCGAGTCGGACTCGCGCAATGAGGGTTCCGTGCCAATTTTAACTGAATTTGGGAATCCGCTTAGTAAAATCCACGATATTTTGTGGACAGCAAATATAACTTTGTTTTTCATAGTGTTTGTGTGAAGTACAAAGTTATGTTTGCGGTTGTTGAAAATGTGCTATATCTCAAAAACTATTTGTTCGATCCCGTCCGAACCAATTTTCGTTGAAAGTGTTTGTTAAGATCTACATTATATATATTTTTCAAAATTTACACTCGCTTAGTTTAGAAGTTAGATGGGGGGAGGGGGGGGGGGGACGCCCATTTTACCACTTTGGACGCGTCTAGCTATGAAACGTTAGACTATAAAAGAAAATGGTTTTAGGAACCTCAGTGTCATTTTAAAAGACCTATCTATAGACACCCCACACGAATAGGTTTGACAAAAAAAAGTTTTTTTTGGTTTTAGTTTTATGTATGGGAGCCCCCCCTTAAATGTCGTATTTTTTTATTTTTTGTATGACAATCGTAAAGCGGTTAACAGAATAATCTTCCTAACAAATTTCAACAGTGTGGTGCTTATGGTTACAGAATAAAATGGCTGTGACATACGGACGGGCAGACAGACAGACAGACTTGACGAAACTATAAGGGTTCCGTTTTTTGCCATTCGGCTACGGAACCCTAATAAGGGCTCGAACTTAAAAAAGCATAGGCTTAAAAAAGACTTTTTTAGTAAGAAACTCATAATAGGCCTTTTTTACGAGTCAGTCTCATAAAAAGGACTGGAAGCTTTAAATTTAAGCCTTAAAGGCTCTCTATCACTAGTCGAAAGTCTTCTTGAAAACAAAAACCCCATCAAAAACATTTTCATGTAAAATGTTGCCAAAAGCCGAGATCGTATGGCTTTCAGTGTCCAAAAGATATGAGATCTCATGTAGAGCCAAATTTCCCTACACACGTCCTAAGTTTACTTCTTAAACCTACTTCGAAATCTTCACAAACTACCCTAGCGTGCCCTTGAGCTTCACTTGTAATGTATAGGTTCGGGCGGGCCTACTCCTCTGGGCCCAGATGGAGGGTTTTTGTGGCAGCAGGAAAGCTCGCCAATATCAGTAAAGTGACGTCATGTACTCTGATTGGCGATCACGGTCACATGACCAATGACCATATGTGTATTTATTGTATTATTAAAAATAGTGATAATCATAATTTAAATTAAATAAATATCGGAAACTCAAAAATAATAAGGTACATGGTAGCAGTCCCGTTACAATCAATTCTAATGTTAATGACCATGTAAGTTTAAATCAATATATCATAATTTAACTCAATAAATCAATTCATTTTTTGTTATCTCCGTATGATAATCTCCTCTCCCATCCCGGAGCGTGTCTCTCCATCGAATTACCGTGCTATTTGGTGTGCCGGTTTTACCGGATCAGGCTTTGATCCTGGCTGAATAGTTCTTCGTATCGTATAGTTTCGTATCCGATATCTCCGTACGTACCATAATGAATCACTAGAAACAACCGACATTATGTTTTGGTTTTAGTGGAAAACTAGCTTCGTGGATCATCAACAACCGCGAACTAACCGCAACGAATTGATATAATCATTAATGATAAATAAACCTAGACATATAAACCTAGTCTTGCCATAAATATTGTCACAAAGAAAAAATAAATTATGCAAATAATATTTACAGAGTGTTAGTTTTATACATACATATAAAACAATTAAAAATATAAAAAGCTTATTCGAAGTGGTCTCCATTGGCTGCAATACAGTCCTTTAAACGTTGAGGCCAGTTATCAATAGAAGAACGCACTCTTTCCATGTGAAAATTTTTCTGCCAATCGTATGGATTGTTTTAGGGACTCCAAATTATCATGGCGTTTAGAGCAAGCCGTACTCTCTAAAACTGACCATAAATCATAATCCAGCGGATTAATATCGGGACAAGACGCGGCCAGTCTTCAGCTCTGATGAAATCCGAAACGTTCGCTTCTAACCAAGACTGCGTGGACCGAGCTTTATGACCCGGCGCCGAATCTTGTTGGAAATACCATGTTTGGTTATTGAACATGGTGTTGTTAAGGGACTTATCTAACTTCTCAAGAATGGTATCTTGATACACTTGTGCCGATGTTTTCATACCTTTTTCACAAAAATATGGCTCAGTCACTCCTTCATAGCTAACACCCCACCAAACCATCACTGAAGTCGGGTAATGCCCACGTTGCACTCTGCCGACTAATTGGGAAGCTTCCTTAGAGGTTTTTGCATAAATACGGTCATTTTGTTTGTTAAAATGTTGCTCAATTGTAAAGATTTTCTCATCCGGAAACATTTTTTTTCTGTGACCTCCCTTTGCGTACCGCTTCAGTAGTTTTTTCGATTTTAGAAAAGGGTCTTTTTTTAATTATCAGTTAAAAAATGACCAGTACGTCTTTTATAGGCTGCTAGTCCTGTAGGTCATCTTTTAAAATACGCGACATGATTCTGGGTGCTATCTTTATCTCCCGAGATAAAATCTTTTGGTTTCGGACAGGATTTCTGCGAATTCTTTCCCTTACTGCTTTGACCAGCTTTTTCATACGAACACTACGTGCCACGGCCTGGGGCCCTATATTGAATTACTCTTCAAGATGGCGAGTGATTTTTGTTCGAAGATGAATTAAAAGTCTTTTAATTCATCTTCGAACGAAAATCACAGTGATTCAAAAATAGAGCTCCTGATCTCTTTCTGTTACAAACATAGGAGGTCTCATTGTACCTATTGATAGCCCGGTACACAAACATTTGACTAATACCAAGCGTATGGAGAGTTTTAAAAATTGCATTTGGCTCCATACCAACTTTGTGTAATGCAATTACAGCGATTTGGTTCTCTTTATCACCCCATTTTAATATCGCAAAATATTATAAAATGTATTGGCGCCAAAATTAGAAAACTCAATGAGCATTCGTATAAAAATGACAGATTCCAAATTAAAATGTAATATCTTTCTTATTTTTAATTGTAACAGTATTTATGGCCAGACTGTGTATTATATTGTCTATTCGTCATGTGTTACATGAGACATGCAGGTTCGTTGGTTGCAGGATATACGAGCGCTGTTAAAGCTAACTCCGCTAAATTCTGTTGCAAGAAAAACCTTAATGCTGCCATAAAATCTAAGACAGGCCTTCATGGCATTTTGTGATGAAGAGGGCATGTGGACTTAAGTACCTACTTTCGTTTTTCAGACATAAGAAATCGTTTGGATTTTGGTGGAGTTAGAGAATGTTGGCGCGTGAAGATAATACATAAGTGCCGCTTATCGTGTATCCAGCACATCTGCAGTGAACAAGATTGTCAAGTTATTCCATTTATAGAGTGAAGCCGTCATTTATTATGTAAAAAACTGTTTATATCACTTATCAACATCAGTAAAAATCAATAAATTGAGTATTTTATCAATGTTTTTTTCTTCCTGTATAGGTAATATAGGATCTTTGCATAGACCTCGTAGGTCTATAATGGAAGGACTTGCTAGCGAATTTTTAGATTTTTCGTGTGTAGGTAATTCCCGCCATATCTTAAATGTATTTATAGTACCTAAGTATCCTTTCAGGGCGCTATGGCAGTTCAGATTTATATGGTTGCGTTGATGTAAATTAAATACGTTTCAGCTGTTCTTATCGTCGCTTTTAATATTATCTCTACTCTGGATGACAGAGAAGTAATCGTCCAATTCTTGGGTATCGCACTCAATTTCTGAAGTATCGAACGAATCACTTTCCGTCACCAAGTACGGATTACCAGAAAGTTCGGATTCCAGTGGATGAAAATAATGAAGGTAGCACATGTAGGAGGTGACAAATCCCACGACAGATCCGACCACGACGTCTTCCCAGTGATGATGGTTGTCACAGCAGCGGCTGGAGGCCACCGCGGTAGCCAGAAGTAGTGGCAACAAGCACGCGACCACGCTCGCGCCAGAACCACGACCAAACGACAGCACCTGAAGTCTTCCACAAAGCCACATGCTCAAAAATCCCATCGAACAAAATGCAAAACTGCTATGTCCGCTAGGAAAAGATTTCCGTCCTTCCATAACGTCTCGCACACTACCGGTACAGTTGATTTCCGCTTTACCGGTCGGGAAGCACCTGTAAAAATAGTCGGGTCTTGGTCGTCCGACAGCCAACTTTGTGCTTTCAGTCACCAGCGCGTTAAGACTCAAGGCCAAAGTCCATGCGAGCAATGCTTGCGCGGTGTCTTCGACGTTCCTTGTAAGCACGTAGGGAAGAGATAGAAATAACAGAGGCATGAACACAACGATGAACACAGTCAACCAGGGTGGCACGTAGGAATCCTTTCGAGGCCTCATGTAATTTTTTAATTCAGTCTCCGTGATGTGGTGAATGTGAGGTTTTACTTTAGCTTGCATGAAGCAGACGATTAAAAGCAGGAACACCCGTAGCGATATCTCTATTATTAAATTAGGGTTTCGCCTTCGCACCCGTTCCAATTCCACCCACATATCTTGGTAATGTCATCTATCTTGAAATTTGTACATTGACTTAAGTGGAAATTTCACTAATCTTTAAAGTACCTACTACATGATTATAGTTTATGCTCTTATTTTCATTGTTTCTTCAAAATTAACTATAGTGAAGGAAAAACGTCAACAAGTATAAATGATAAGAAGAAACGTTGATTCTTTAGCTTTGTGGATCACTTGATCACTTTGTTAACTTGTTACTATCACGTGACTTCTGTGACAACTAGTGACAACGGGCTGACATGCCAAGATGACAATACCATAAAGGAAGAATATATTACGTTTTGTTCTTGAAAAGGATAATGTTACGAGGAAAAGGTTTTATGACTTAAGGATCAGATTAAATACTTATGCAGTGTCAGTGTGTTGAGTTGAGTCCAAGGCTAGTCAACATTACATATCATGAGCAGTTAAACAAATAGGTACACCAATAGTTAACTTGTAGTGCCGAGTACTCGGGCCTAAATGCGTGAAAACCATTCCAGCGGTGCCGAGTGTTTACGGCGACGTCTTTGTCTGATGTCATTTTACACAAAGCACTCGGACCAGAGTGGTTGGCCACCAGCACGCTGTATCCCGACCACTCGGGCCCGAGTTTGCAGGTTTTTTGAATTATTCATAGCGCAAATATTTTTTCTCAACTCTTTATTAAATTACGCGAAAAAATTGCGCTTTCTTGGGTTATTCTTCGGTGTTTTTAAGGTAGTCAAAGTGCTTATACGAGTATGAAGATTAATAAAAAAACAATGAGTGTTCGCAAGAACAACTATTCCTCCACACATTTACGTAAAATTTAATTGATTTGAAAGGATTATAATTTATCAAGCTGCTAATCATGTATGTTAGTTCGAAGGAACGAGTCTGGCGCACTTCCTCGGCGCAAGCGCAGGTTCACTGCCCGCACAGCTTTCTACTTTTGTTCCAACGCGCGCTTTAGTTCTCACTATTCAAAGACATGTTTGGCATGCACTGTGTTCCGTATAAAGTTGAAGCGAGATTAGAGTAAGTGATTGAGAAGTTCTGGCGCTTCAATGAAATAAGCCAGCTCTGCTGACATACAGATTGTGGCCTGTAGAAGAGAAAAAATAAATTAAGGCCCTTCACGTAACTAGTAATCAAATCTAAATGGTTTTACTTTATAATAATAAAAAATACATTTATTCCCAACAAAATCAATCGAACCAACATCAGTGTATTGCAAGCAAATATGTCTGTCTGAGGCCTTACTCTGGAAACAAAACCCGATCCAATGAATATACCCATCCCTGTCACTCATACCAGTCCGTATACGCGTGTAACAGGAATGGCTATATTCATTGGATCGGGTTTTGTGTCCAGAGTAAGGGGGCTGGTCATAGAACTTGACATTGTCATTTACTATTTTCTTTATACAAGTTTAACATCTTCGGCTCTACGTCATACAGACTAAACAGCGCAGGAACAGCGATCCGGGTAAGACTGCGCGATCAGATCACTTTACTTAATTACCCAAATTTTTTGAATTGTTTTCTTCAAAAGCCAATTATCCTGATTATTCCACCATTCAATCACAATAATTGACTTGAAAAAACAAATTACTAAAACGAAGAATTATTGTCCGTCCTTCCCTTTTCGTTTCCCGCACAAAAAACTGGCATTTACTACAACGAGTTAGAGATGTTGATATTCATTTATTAGGCATTATACGAGTAATTTTGGATTACTACGAGATCTCTTCGAGAGAGAGTATTTTAGAGTGCTGTGACCAAGTCAAAGCTATGTATACTCCGTAGAATCTTAGATAAAATTTTTGCTCCTTTTACAGGAGTTTTGCGTCAAAAAATACTTACAGGGCGAAACTAAAACCTCCTTCTTTGAAGTTGATTCAAAAATAAACTGAGTAAATTTGCAGAAAATTTTACACGCATGGTTTTCGTTCGGTATATATGCGATAAACCTAAAAAAATACCCTCTAACCCACCTCCTCCCGGCTCCTTACTAGTCTAAACAAAGTTACGAAGACAAAAATTGTGTTCCTTGAAATTCCCTCGACAATCTTTTATTGACTGATGTTTGTTTAGTTATATGTTTGTCTCAAGATTTCTCGAAAACAAGAAGTCATAGCTCAGATCAGATTAGATCAGTCATAGATGATTATTTTTTATTAAATCAGGTACACTTGAACTTAGGGTTCAATATAAGTTTAATCAAAATCGCTCGAGTAGTTTCTTAAATATAGGTATTAACGATAAAAAACACGAATTAAAAAAACGGCTTGTTCTCTTCTATTTGAGAGAAACAAATTCTTTAGGAGTGTATGATGTCAAGCTTACGTACACTAACAGCTTCTACATCAGGTCATCGTCGTTGCTCAACAAAGATTGCTTTATTGTAGAGCATATAAAGGATTCCTGGTAAAAGTCTATGATGTCTCACAGTGGTCATTTTCCATTTCAAATGTATGAAAGGTACATGTTTTGTTGGTGAAGAAACTAAAGTGTGATAAAATACATAATTTGACTCGCCACAACTATAACATCTTTAAGATAGAAGCAATAGTATGCAAGTTTGTGCTAAAAATCCAGGTCCATGGTACCATGACCAGATATTTCATATTATTGTTCTACTGGAAGAGGTTGATCTGGCCTTGTTGTGTATGAATATTTGCCGTAAAAAACAGGATTTTTTAGTAAATAAATGTAGCTAATAGTTAACTGTAAACGTTCCACTTTCCCTAATCCGCCAAACAAAACCCTTTGGCATATTTTACCAGCGTCCCATTTAAGGTGCGGTCCTTAAATTCAGTCCCCTTAGTCACGAAAAAAATATTGAACAATATTTTTGGCATCTTTGATACCCAATCGTTTCCTCGAGATTATCTTGTCTTGGGAAGATATAGGTTTAGTTTTATACTCAGTTTTTTAAGGCGGTTTTTGAATCACTCGCGGTTATTATGGCGTGTGATTTTCGTTAATTAGTGATCGATTTTCCAATGAAAAACAGTTGCAATGTAGTACACAAAAATGATTGAAAAAAAAATAGCTCAAGTTTGTTAGTAGTTGTGTACATTTTGTGCGTGATTTTCAATGACTTTAAATTAATTTGCAAACGAAAACCACTCGGAATATTGACGCATATGGTTAAAAATAGACCTCCTGTACAGTACTACACATAGCTACACTGTATTCACCGTGCGAATACTTTCCATACCCAAATTAGTACTCGTATCGATCCTAACATTTATCTGCGGGGCTTAAGACATTTTCTGGATCCCCTGGCGCCGTACTTTGACCCCTTTTCTTATGTGTTTCATTAAAAGTATGTGCTTCAAATCGAGAGATAAAATCTTGCAACCTCAGTCAAATAGAAATGTGCTTACTGCGGTATTAAAGTATTGCATATAGGAATAGAACAGGGGCCCTATTTTTGAATTCCTCGCTTACATATGGCCTGCCTCTTCTCGACTACGCCGGCGTGTGTTGTACGAACATCAGTGAAGCCTTTCTCAATAAATTTCATCGTCTCCTCAACTACGATATTCGTTTCATCATCGGTCTCCGTAAGTGCGACCACATTTATGCCTACCATTTCAAGCTTAAATAGCTTCCCATCTGTCCATCGCAGAGAAATAAGAATCTGTGTTCTCTGTTTAACTTACTTCGTAACCCTTACTCTTCGACCTATATGACACAGCGCTTCAACTATCTGGCTTCCAGAACTTCGCGCAACCTGCACTCTTCCCATATTCTCACTCTTCACACTTCTCTTTACCAGTCCGGCTCTATGTCGAACTCTTTCACCATCTCTGCGATTCGCCTTTGGAATTTTCTCCTCATTTCCAAATTAGAATGTCCACAAACAAACTTTTAATTAAGAAGTCTCTCCGCACCCACTTTCTTATCTTAACCTTGGCTCACTTCAGGAATTAACCACCATTTTTTTCACTGCTGTCGTTAATATCTTTACAGATATAATCAGTATCTTCACTTTCGTTATCTGTAATTTAGTTTTTATTAAATATGTTTATTCCAAGTATTTTCATTAATACCTTGTTTATATATTATTTTTATCTATGTAATAAGTATAAGTATGTATGGTAATATAAGTATGGTGAAAGTATGTATATGTTAATTAAGTCTATATATCACGTGAAATATAGACTTTAGAAAAAATAATTTTGTACTTTTAAACTACCCTTATCTTAATTTAAACACACGTGTAAAATCAAACTAATTTTCATTGTAAGATCGGATACTAATCAATTAATCTCACACGCCATCTCGACGCGAGTAATTAAAAATTAGTCCGTGATCGCACACTTAAAATGCTTAAAAGTTAGCTAATGCAATCACGGAAATCTTTTTTAAATCCAATTCATGATAATTACTCGAACTACTCCAATTCATTCGCACAATCAGCTTACCACCGGTATTTACACTGCCTACTTTTGGTTAGAGTGAAGCATTCTTATCGTGATCTAGTTACACAAACATTATTGCATTTGAAACCTTCAAGTGGAGTCTCGTATTTACGTATTTGCTTATATCCTTAAGCAACTAGATATTCTATATATGTTTATACCTAAGTATGAAATACTCTTACTTATTAATCTACGATACAAGCAGTGGAGGTCTATTTTTGAATCACTCGCTTCAACATGGCGAGTGATTTTCGTTCGAAGATGAATTAAAAGTCATAGAAAAAAACTCGTTGTCGGAAAATCACTCGCCATTTCGAAGCGAGTGATTCAAAAATAGGGCACGTGGACCCTCAAACCTAAGGCCTAATTTTTCCAAGGTCAGTTATGGAACATTCGACAAATAAAATACAATATGCATAGATCTATGTCATAGATCTATTTGCCTGTAATCATTTACATAAATTTCAATAAAAAAAGTTGGTAAAATCGACGTCAGATAAGACTTACCCATCGAAATAAGTATAGAATGACTGATTTTAAAATTACATTTACATAAATGATTACTGACAAATAGATGACCATTTTAGTTAAGCTTATTGTATTTTATTCGACGAATATTCCTATTTCATACCTGACCTTGAAAAAATTAGGCCTAAAAATAAAGTACCTACTTTGTTCCTAGAAAACGAAGAAAGTGTAAAACCATGTTCATCCACCGTGTCATAACATCGGCTTTATAAATTGCTGATAAATATAAATGACTTATTACATTATTTACATTATGTTTATGTGGTAAGTGAAAATGAAATAAACTTTGTAAGCAGGACAGATTATGCGCATTTCTTATACAGAACAACCGTAAATAAGTCTTGTTATGGGATCCAAATGTTTAAAATATAGAGCATTATTGTAGGCTTCCTTGTACAAGTTGTAGCAAGACAATAGACACAGTACTGATTCTAAACGGTTTTAATTTATAATGATAAAAATAAATTAAAAAATATTTTCTTACAAAATACACAGACCATAAAATTAATATTCCTGTCGGAAGAGAAGGACAAACAAAAGCTGTCAAACAAAACCAATTTAAGATGTCAGTAACTAACTTAAGTAAGTAACATTTGAAGCCTGAATGATATTATTTCTTTATACAAAATATTCGTAGATATGCATTACCTTTGTTATTCTGTCTTTACTTTTATAGTAAATTAACGTTTATAGAATAGAATAATCAAACCGCGTACTTTAAAATTGAAGCGCATTAGTAAATATAAGTTGTATCTTAAGAGGCTTCGATTTGGACAAATTTACCTGTTGAATGATTACTTGTTGGGGTTATTTCGCTGTAATGAACAATAATCAATCACCGATCAAGTCACCATGTTTCAGGAGAACTATTTCTTCAAAATATAAACAAATTCATTGTTTAAAAAAAAAACTAATGAAAGAAATTTTCAGCGAGCCTTCATGGGCTTCCAATCTGACTGACAGTCGCAAAAAATGGTTCTGCTACATCGTATCTTCCATCTCGTATTATCACACAGTTTGCTGCTAGTGACACCTCGCTTTTGTCTTTATATTCTAAAGGGATAAAATTTTTATGGTTAAGACATAGAATTTGACATTGTCATTTACAGATCATTGTTAATTTACAGCGAGTTAGCGATTTTGATAAACATTGATTGGGGATTAAAACTTTGGATAACTGTATCTCCGATTCAAAGTTTTTTAGTGTGTTTAACGTGTATTTAGTGATAGAGAATAATTTTCGAATTAATCTTAAAAAAATACAAATATTTTTGAACAGATTATAGTCTGTTAAATCATTTATTAAAATTTTTGCTCCTATTACAGAACACACGCTGTACTAAGTATGCACTGAGTAATGTACATACTTAAGTACCCATTAATTTAATGAGGACATTGAACTTTATCTTCAGTAAATCTATGAATAAACATAACATATGTAGGTATAAATAAACATTTATACTCTTATATACTCGTTTTTGCAATGCACTTACACTTTTAGAATGTCATGTTTTGGGATCCGAATGTTTAACAGATAGAGTATTATTGAAGGCTTCCTTGTTCCACTTGAGCAAGACATTAATATAGACTCATTTATACTTTGACATTTATACTTTTATAAACTCGTTGGTGTAAGTGCATTTTATACTTTCAGAAAATTATTTTTTCTCGTAATATACAAAAATATTTCTCAATAGACAAGTAAGTTTTATCAAGATGACCGTAAAACAAACACGTTACAGTTGGTAAGTTTTTATTGCATTTGATGTCATACTTCCAGCAATTCGAGACTAATCTAGCCCCAGTCCACTTTCAGACTAGTTAACCAAGTTTACATAATAGAGTATCAGAGAACTTAGCTGCTGCACAGGCACTATCAAGGGGTTCCCTACGTAATAGTGGTCTCAAACTGACGGGTCAAACAGCCAGGGACGGAACCTCCCACATGCAAGCCCAGGGCATCGTTGCACAACTGTGGTCTGACTCTTAACACAGTGTCCATCTTTATGACTCTATGACTCTACCCATCTCGCCCACTCACGTTGAAAACAGTCATGACAGACAGAGCTGAATATATTCGATCAAACTGCTTGAGTAGGGTATCCGCGTCGGAAATTTCCTCTCTAAAAATAAAAGTGAACGTACTCACGTAATCGCACTCATAATTATTACAGATAAAAACACGAATCACCTTTGATGATTCCCGGCGAAGCACCTCAAATAACTATTATGTCAGTTTCTAAGCAATGTCGGTCTCAATGGGTTTGCGACTACCAACTTAAAAAAGTTTCGCACTAGGTCTTATCTAGGGCCCTATTTTTGAATCACTCGCTTGAATATGGCGTGTGAATTTCGAAAATCACGCGAATTAAGGACGTTAGTACTAACAAAATCCTGTTATCTTTTTTCGAAAATTGGACATTAATCAATGAATATCACACGCCACCATAGACAGATAGCCCCTGAGCCTGTAACAATTAAAAAGAGGAATACGAGAAAACGGACGACAGGAGGCCGATTTTCGCGGAAATCTAACTTTTTACGTCTGCTAATTCGATAGCGAGTTTGACCGTTTTACCTAAAAATACAAGTAAAATATCTACACGTAAAAAAAAACTATCGCAAGAACAAAATCTAAATACATAGAAATCGTGATCCTGAGGAGTTAAAAACTATTTTTTCTTTGACGAAGAAAATTTGATCGGTAAACTTTTTCGCATACGAATTGCACGAGAATTGCCCCCAGAACCCAGCGCGTAACTACCATAGAAATAGATCTACGACCACTCCGAATACTTTTATGTACCTATTTAGATTATATTTGGATATTTATAATTACCCAAGTAGAGCGAAACCGCAATTAAACGCGCAAGAATTCATAATCATAAGTGCAGTTTAATTTAATACTTTTACACTGACACACCAAGGCGTGCTCCGTGACGACTTGCGTTGCATTTCTTGGTGATTTGGATTCAAATAAACCCTGTCTATCCCCCCATACATTTCTAATCAAATCTTGATAAGTAGTCCCATAGCAATCGTATATCGAGCAGTAGATTTATCCTCATCGATCAAAATTTAGCGCACTATTGGTTCGATAAGATCAAGTATTTATTATGCACATAACACGTTTAAAGCTCAAAGATGCCAAAAATATGTGTTAGAAAGTATACAGACATGTCCTTTAGAGGTGTTAAAAGGTGTAGATCGCACTACTATTACTTACCAGCGTATGGGAATGTCAATTTATGGCGCGCGAGATTCCTCTATTTTTGAATTAATTTATTTTGAATTTCGCTTGGATATAACGTGTGATTTGCGTTAGAAAACGAACAATAAATCAACCTAAATACCGTGAATAAAGACGTGAGTACTCACAAAATTGAGATATATTTTTCAAATCCCTTCTGAATGGATTTCAACTGGTTTTCATTCCAAAATTGGAGTATAATCAATGAATATCATACGCCATCTTGTCGCGAGTATTTCAAAAATAGGGCATCTGTTCCTGGTAACAGATCTTCGCACCATGGATTGACGCCAGTTGTCGTCAACTCATAAAATGGTTTCGAATTCGAAATTCAAATTTCAAAGAATACGTCACAATCTTGTAGTATTTAGGACACGTTTTTTGCTAGGCGGGCATAGCTTCTCTATATATTCGTGGTAATAACAAGTTACTGGGTTTATACTCGTAGTATAAGTAACATATTTCATATTTATAACATATTTTCTATAGAAACTCAGAATATATTTTAAAATTAGCAGTCACTCGCGACTACGTCCGCGTGTTTTGAGTTTGCTCCCACCCCTCGCAGCGTGATGTACTACGAGTATAATGCCTAACCTAAGGCCTTCCTCGATAAATAAGGTATCCAACAAAAATATATCTATATATAATAAAAATATATCTAAATATAGTATTTTATCGATATCATGGGATCTAGTTCGAGTGTCTTCTTTAGATTTGTACGTGATGTTTTAAAATAAACTAGTCTCTCGTGTGCGCGAGACTTCGTGGTAGTTTGTTTTATGCTCTATATTGTTATACTTGTTTAAATGTATTAAGTATCCGAATAGCTTCCCGCGACTTAACCCTATTTTAATATTTCATAATAATTTACAAAACACAGCATATAGCTATATTTGTATGAATAAACTGTAATATCATAATGATTAATTAATTTTGTATACGTTTTGTTAAATTAAGTAGCAGTTTGTGAAGTAGCAATCTTTTATCCTCACAAATTCGTGTGTATATAATAAAACATAGTTAGTAAGAGTTGAACTTGCGAAACGATGTAACTCATTCTTTATATTCCTGAAGCACATGTTTTGGCTTACAGTTTAGCATAATACTCATTTATGCATAAAATTTGTTTCTCTTCAACTGTAAACTGTTTTGTGTTTTAATAAAATAAAATAAAATAAAATAAAAATATATATTTTTTAAAATCGGTCCAGTAGCTAATGAGATTAGCGCGTTCAAACAAACAAAAAAGCAAACAAACTCTCTAGCTTTATAATATTAGTAACTAGCGGTCCCAGAGAACTGTGTTTCGAATATTTATGGTTTCGAAGAAGATGTTGGTTACGTGCCTTTATACAGGGTAAAATTTTCCAACGATACTTTAAAACAACATACTGTGCTAATTAAAAGAGACATATTGAATAAAAATTGCTTCTTATCAAATTTATTGGATCGGGTGCATTGACCGCGGTAACTATACTTTTTTTTTTTTAATTTAAAAAACTGGTTTGTTACATTCGTTTTTATTTGTCCTATCCACATTGATAAAATGGCACTGATTTGAAATCGTTATTATATATTTTATCATATCATCAAAGTGCAATTTGATCAAAACAATTAATTGAAAATTGTTGGCATAGTAAAATACGATTACAGTGACAAGTACGATGACCGTGCTATTTTTAGACAAAAAAAATCAGTTAAGCTCTTATTATTTGTGTGCACCTAAAATAGCATCCAATTAAGTTAGGTATGTTTATCATGATGTAATGTAATTTATTCGTTATGTCTAGACTCAGTTCGGTAATACTCTCATATCTATCTCGTAAGGAAGAAGTAAAGGTTGTTGACCCCCATTCACGTATTAATCACCGAATGCAGATTTACGTACTATACCTAGTTGCCCCGTGTAGTAAGATAACGATGAGTTTGAACGAAAGAATTATAATTTTAACTATAAATATAGATATTGGACACCAATCACATACATTGCTCTGATACCAAAGTAAGTAGCTAATGCACTTGTGTCATGGAAATCAGTGGTACCACAACACCCAGGGCCCCGAACATAAATCACACGCCATATTTAAGCGAGTGATTAAAAAATAGGGCCCCCAGATCCGAGACTATACTTAAGGAAAATTTTGATTTCTATTTTGATCCGCCCGGGAATCGAACCCGAGACCGCGGAGCGGCAGTGCCTTAAAATCAGAGGGCTTAGCGACTACACCCACGAAGGTCGTCAAACTGTTAATAATTGGACAACAGTAATGAAGCAAGTGCTGTTATCAGAAGCTATTTTAGTTGCAATATTGTCTTCTAGATATTATTCAAACACCTCTATATTTTTGTATCACTAAGTTGTATAATAATTTGTAAAGAACTCTGGTTAAGGAAATGTTTTTTTTTTATTAAATTACTTCTTTGTTTTTAAAATAACTAATACGGTAACTACCTTGAGTGAGATACATCCGTGATCGTATCTTTTGTTTTTTAATTGAAGCATAGACTTGCTTGTGAATAATACAAATACTCGTATTTGTGACCTCTGGGAGCTTCGCGCGCATCATCAGCCTACTTTTTTTGCAATCTCATTCAACTAGGCGGTCGATTGGCCGTCTGACCGACATTACTTGACCACCATAATATGCAATGGCTTCAGCATTAAATAATTTGCGACCGAGTTAGACGTTAGCAGGAAGCAATTGAAAAGACACTAGCCATGTTTCAAGTGACGCAACCACTTAAACGTGTGTCCATATAGGTCAGGCATACCTCAGATGTAAGAAGTGAATAGGTCGAAATGTAATTTAGTTTTACGCATTTTATTGATGAAAATTTTCGTTTGCCTTAAGCAATTTACCATGTGAGGTCGGATGATCTTTGCGAAGATAAAAATAACGATGCTTTTTGCGTAAATCACTCATCCGTAAGTTTTGGATCAATGACCCAGCGGTTTGTATTGAAATCTTATACGATTGCACGCGTGTCGACGTAATATGTTATTATGTTACCCCTATTAAGTAATACCGAAGCGATGATACACTTAACAATACTCCTCAGATATGTTAGTTCTGCTTATACAACTTTCGCTGAAATTATCGAGTTCAACGGGCAGGTCAAGATGTTGACGCGGATGTGACGGCAACTTTACTGTCTCCCATTCCTATACACGCTTATGTCATTATCGTCCCGTGCTTAATGTAGGTTGTTCTTTTTAACAATTGCCACAGTACTATCTATATTTGTGGTGGCTAGATTAGGGTTAGCGGTGCCCTCTTTCAGGGTTAGCGGCGGTTAGCGATAGATATAAGTATATAGACTGCAATAGAGACTGCAATCCTTTGAAACTTTACACTTGAAATTCTGTCGAGTGACAATTTTAAAAGAAAAAAGGTTAAAGTGCGACATGGATCTTTTGTCTAACGGCGAAATTCAGAACTAACGCTGTCATCGTCAAAAATGCGGTTCAAGCCATAAAATTAATATTCCTATCGGAATAGAAGGACAAGAAAAAGCTGTCAAACGAATCCGATTTAAGATGTCAGTAACTAACATAAGTAAGTAACATTTGTAGCTTTAAATGAGATAACCTTTCGACCAGGTGATTTATAACAATGTTCCTAAGTTAAATATAGTAGTTTACTGCATGATAAACAGTCGACACAAAATATTGAACATGCAGCTCTAGTATAAAACTAAATGTTATTTCATTATACAAAATATTCGTCGATATACATTCCCTGTGTTATTCTGTCTTTATTTTTTACGTAAATTAACGTTTGTAGAATAGCATAATCAAAGCGCATTGGTAAATATAAGTTGTATATTAAGAGGCTTCGATTTGGACTAATCTACCTGTTAAATGATTATTTGTTGGGGTTATGCCGCTGTAATGCATAACAATCAATCACCGATCAAGTCACCATGTTTCAGACGCATTATTTCTCCAAAATATACACAATTTCACTTTTAAATATACAAAATCAAATGCACGTAATTTTTAACGAGCTTCTGCGGGGCGGTCAACTGTTTGACATCTGCCAAAAATGGTTCTGCTACCCATCTCTTTATATCACACAGTTTGCTGCTAGTGACATCTCGCTTTTGTCGTTCTATTCCAAAGGGATAATAATTCTACGGTTCAAACAAATCTCCCCAACAATACAGTAGATTTCCCGATTTTCCCTAATGTTAATTTTTCGTACAAGTTCTGTTACACTTCTTATTTGAAATAAAATGATTCTTATAATTACATTTTGTTTTGTCACTATAAAAACTTAACAATGCCAAAGTTACTTGTAAAAAGTAACTTTGGCTGTGAAAACCAAAGATTATATTTAAAAAAATAATCTCAAACTTAACAACGCCAAAGTTACTTTTTACAAGTGTAAAATGATTCTTTTAAAAATACCTTTCAGCTAAACTCCTTCAATAAAGTCATAATTTTTGAAAGTTGTTATTGTTTATTTAATGACCACTACACCAGACGACCCGTCTGGTGTAGTGGTCGAGAAATCGCCTACTACGCAGCGGGTTGCGGGTTCGATCCCCGCACAATACAAACATTTGTGTGCATGAACATGTATGTTTGTATTGGTCTGGATGATTTCTATGCATGTATAAATTTTTAAAACTCAAACAAAAAGTATTTAAGTATTATATCCGTTGTCTGGCACCTATAACACAAGCTTTGAGTAGCTTACTTTGGGACTAGATGGCGATGTGTGGGAATGTCCAAAGGATATTTATATTTATTAATATATTTTTTCATTTCTTCTGTTCGGAAAATTGAACGTTCATGTGAAGATAGACGGGTGGAAAATAGCTTTTCCATCCCTAGGGTGGAAAGTAATTTAGTTTTAATTGCTACGATCAGACATGGAGCTAAAGGTAATTGTGTCACATTATATTATTAAAATAAATTTTCATATTTTTAAGATTAGCTTAACATGAAAAGCGTGTTTATTATGGTCACTGATTTTACAAATTTACAATTGCTATAATTTTTTACAATTTAAAATCTACAAAATTCGGTTTCCCGCCATACATAGTCACGAATTGTCACTTTTTCCATTTTATATTGTCACATCTTGTTATTTAACGATTTTTTTTTTTAATTTGGTCTATTATTGCATAGATTATTAAGCAGGCGGAGGCGACTTGCCGCCATTTTTGTTGTTCATTAATCTTCTTACTCTTTCCCACCTTTAGCTGTCATTCATAGCGCTATCTCATGAGGTTGAGTTTTGCGCGGGAAACGAAAAGGGAAGGACGGACCTTATTTCTTCGTTTTAGTTATTGATTTTTTCGGGTCAATCAGTATGATTGTGTGGTGGAATTGTCATGATAATTTGTGTTTTTGAAGAAAACAATGCAATTAAAGTGGGGAATTAAGTGAAGCGAGCTGATCGCGCCGTCTTACCCGGATCGCTGTTCCTGCGCCAAGCTTTCTTGTAGAGCATTGAAATGCGAACCACCTCACATTTCAATGAGTTAGGTTAAGATAGGCTAGTTTAGGGTTAGTTTTAGTTGTAAGTGTTATAAAGTTAAAAATCACTAAAGAATAGTCTGTATGGCGTTCACGCCAAAGACGTAAAACATGTATTTAAAAAAAAAAACTCATGAGGCAAAATTGAACCTGGAATTTGATATAATCTGTGGTAGTTTTGGTGATAAGTAACCTTGTTTTCGCAAGGTTGCGTTCTTCTCCTATTATTATAGTCTGTGAGAAAAAATCGATCGATATTTTTAACAATGATTTGAAATATTTAATATCGTCCGCGTTTTGTGTAGTATTCTGTTGTCTTCCGTGCTTTTACTGTCCTTCTAATCTTGTGTTTTATGTATAACGACGGTAAACAAACTGATATGTGATGTAAAACCTTGAGATTTCATCTCTCGCCAAACAACATAATATCTAAATAAATTTATTTATTTTTCCTCACAGTCGAAATGAAAAATAGTATGTATAACTCGGGTGAAAGCACCCATTTCACTCTCGAATTATTAGCGCTCTCACTCCGTTCGAGCGCCAAGAACTTCTCGAGTGAAATGGGTCACTTTCTCCCCTTGTATAACAATCTACTATTTTTAATGGTTTTGCGATTTTAATCGGTAGAAAAACATTACAAAAACATCATGCTTATACTGGTTTAAATTAGTACCCGTTCCCTTAACTTTGCCTGGTTGGGTTAAATAATATTGATTTTCTGAACGGCTTCCTGAACTCCCTGAATCAATGGAGATTTTTTGCATCGGCTACCCTGATTGAATGCCAGCGCCCTCCTGTCAATGTCATCGTCACTATGAACCAGAAGATCCTTGTCGCACTGTAGAATATGAATGAATTTCCGTTTAAAAAAACATTATAAGCCTTAACAGTGCTATTTCCATACGATATATTTCCATCTAGGTGTAAGTAAAAGAGGTCGGTATTGTCGGTTATATTAACCTTCTTGACATTGTTGTCTGTTTAAAACTATATATATATATATATTTAAATACAGGGTGTATGTAATAGGCGCAAAAAAAATGTACGTGCAGACTGCACTGTATTTTTTTAGAATCGACTAGAAAGAAGGTGCTGATGATATATTTGTAATAATTCCACATAATTAACTCATGATTTAGCCGTAAAAGAATCATGACTTTTATAGCTTGGTGATAATTTGAAAAGACGGCACAGCGCGTTGCAATTTATTTCACTGAGAAAAAAATCATTTGTTATGTTATGTTATTATATGTTACTTTCGTTCGGTTCCAAATCAAAAACAATGCTTTCATAGGCTTTGGTTGCTATTAATTATGAATTTTTAATGTAAAATAAAACCCTGCCCCTTATGCATGTGAGTGATCACTTTTGTACAAGATGCCTTTCGACCTAAGGCGACCGCTGTAGAAAACACGAGTCCTATTTTTTAAATTACTCGCGTCAATATGAGGAGTGAAATTCATTTATCAAAGTCGAATTTCGAAATGAAAATTAGTTAAAATTCACACGGGAGGGGTTTGAAAAAGATGTCTCAATTTTGTGAGTACTTACGTCAATAATTCGCGTGATTTACGTTGATTTCAAATTGGTTCTCAAACGAGTGATTCAAAATTAAGGGCCTGTGCAACTGACAGTAAACGTTTAGTAATTTAATGGCTTTTATATGACTGAAGAAAAGAAATCCTTACATTAATATTTAGGCGTAACAGAGTTTTAAACCACGCGGATACCTCATGGTTATGCAGACGGTCAAAAATGCCTTTGTTTGTATTGGTACGGGCACGGGTAAACACCGAAAAAGTTAACCAATTGTAAAAAAACCGGCCAAGTGCGAGTCGGACTCGCGCACCGAGGGTTCCGTACAAACCTGCAAGGTTTACAAAGTTCGTTCATTACGACAATCGGTATCAATGGTTGTACTTTTGCGTTTTACGTTGACTTAGTTTTTCTTTTTTTTCACGGGTTAAAGGCAATTAGATCTAAGTATTTGATATGAATTTCAACTTGATAGCTCTACGCGTTCATGAGGAAAAAAGTAATAAGTTTATATTTATTAAAAAATATATATTTTGTAATGTAACTAAAAATTTAAGGTTTTCGGAATTTTTCCTTTATGTGTGCTATAAAACGTTGCTTCATGCCAAATTTCAAGATCCTAGGTCGACTGGAAGTACCCTTTAGGTTTTGATTCCCTTGCGAGTACTTGCGAGTTTCAAAATATGCAGCTTAAATTGCTGTTTCTTTTGATTGCGTTGACACAGAAGTTTGATTTTGTTACAGCTTAAAGGTATTATAGACCTGAGTATTTGGTATGAATTTCAATTTAATACCTCTACGCGTTTATGAGGAAATGGGTAGTAAGTTTAAAATTATTAAAAATATATATATTATGTGATGTAACTAAAAAAATATGGTTTTCGTAATTTTTCCTTTATCTATGCTATAAGACGTTGCTTCGTACCAAATTTCAAGATTCTGAGTTCACGGGAAGCACCCTGTAGGTTTTGATTCCCTTGCAAGTGTCGAAAATTTGCGGCATAAACGGCTGTATCTTTTGATTGCGTTGGCTTAGAAGTTTGATTTTTTCAAGCTTCAAGGGACAGTAGACCTGAGTAATTGATATAAATTTCAGCTTCATACCTCCACGCGTTCCTGAGAAAAAGGGTCTTGACAGACGGACGGACAGACGGACAACAAAGTGATCCTATAAGGGTTCCGTTTTTTCCTTTTGAGGTACGGAACCCTAAAAAGTAGTTCAAATGAAAAACAATATTTTGCTTTACAAACGTTTATAATGAGGATTTGTCTACAACAAATAGAACGATACAGGTCATGGAAAAACACGATTGCTTATTTTTCTTTTAGAGAACGGGGTAAATCCGAAAACAATTTTTATCGATTCAGAGCTGTGTTAATGCTGATAAGTTGTTCACTTGTAAATCAATCTGAACTGATTTTAAAATAAATCATTTGTTTTAAAAATCAATTAGGATTGATACAATAATGTTCGTAAATACTTTTTTAAATATGAGAAAAATACATCTGAAATTATAAATAGGCGCGCATGTTAGGCTCGCAGATGTCTTGAAAAATATTAACCAGCAGTGCTTACGGAGCAAGATCCTCCATAGCCACGATAACGCCGCGGTTCACTCCGCCAAGCAATCAAATGCTTTTTTATCTATATACAAGTGTAGAATCACTGAGTCTTCCTACAAAGGGTGCAAACCTATATAATTTACTATAAATCTGAGTTAAAGTATTTGAAAGTACTTTGATTAAGTTACAGCGACGTATAAGTACTCGGAAAAATCATTGATACAAATTTTTGCTCCTATTAAAGGTCACTTGCTGCGTGCTCTATATATAAGAATGTACGAGCGACCTACTCACCATCATATACCAAACTATTCATATTCTTTCAGTGATTTATTAAGGGGTTTATCGTAAGTTACATCTATAAGTTTTCATGTCATTTATTTTTGTATATGTATTTAAGTATTTATGGGCCCCATCATAATCCTTGTCTGGTATTCGAAATCACAAGGAAGAAAATTCCTTACTTCGAATCCATGACCATTGGTGTGTTTTCTGGCGCATATTTTTATATTTTGATGTATTTAATAAATTATTTGGCTAAAATCTAAAGTGATAGTTACGTTCTCGGTAATCTGTAAAGTTCAATCTACAAACCAAAGCTCCACTCGTACTTAATGAAAGTTGTTGTATTACGTGACATGTCATGTCCACCCTTTTACTTAAGTACTCGATTGTCACTTCCGTTATAGTTATTACAACACACATAAGTGGAACATCGGCCTACTCTAATTAACATTTACCAATCGGAAGGTTACCCTACCCATCTATTCCATTAAGAAAAGGGTTTTATTCACTCATTTGTATGATTGATTAGTATTTGATTTTTAACCCGTCTGACTATAGATGCTATACTACTACAGGCTACAGGTGCTGCTGGACTATAGTTGTATTTAATGGTAAATTTCACTGTGCCGAATTCAATTTCAAATGATCAAACGTATAAGGTGTCATGGCTTAGGTAGCTAAAAATGACAGAACAGGATAGTTAGGGTGTTGAATCACACTTTGCATGCACGATAGTAGGTAATTTTCTTTTATATGTTTTTACATATTTTTACTAAACGGATTGTATCTGATGATTTCACTGAGACATGCATCGTACCTAAATAATAAACTTAAAACCTGCCTATTCTAAAACGAAACCGTTTCCTTGAGGCAAGGAGGCTAAGATGTTTGATTATTGAATAGAAATCCACAAAATTTATAATGTATTCGCGTCCCTATTTTGCTTGATTTTCATTGAGTTCTGTCACGGTAATAACATTATCGAGGTTCAAATGATCTCGAATGATTAAAAATAGAGCTATGTACCTAGATGAACAAAGCTTAACACGCCCGTCTGCCACTGCTCATCGAGTTGATGTGAGTTCGCCGAGTCACTATTTTTAATCACTCGCCTTAATGGCGTGTGATTTTCGTTCAAAAACGGATTAAAAATCAACGGAAATCACGAAAAATATAGACGTCTTGATTCTAGTAATTAAAAAATAGTGACTCTGGACGCTGTATGTGTTCACGAGCCAGCGACAGATTTTCATGACTAATTTGCTGTGAACGTTATATGCGGTCCGGTGAATGGCTGTAGAGACATCCTTCAAACACCCGTCCTTTGGAACAAGATTTGCATTTCATAAGAAAGAACAAATAAATTTAATCTTAAACAAATGTAACATTGTAGGATTGGTTACGAAATTAAGTAAAGCACATCGTGCGTTCGGCTTGTCCAGCCCTACTAATTGGCAGATTAGTTCTTGTAAGACTAGCGTTGCTTCACCCGTACTTACTTAGTTTAACATGCAAACGGAATAGCAGAGAAAGGATCCAATTACACTATTAGGATCGGGTTGGTTAGGTAAATATTTTTAACACGCTTTTCTTATGTCGACCTGTGGTACAAAGATTGCAATGGAATCGAAGGCAAATAATTTAATCATCTTCCAAGGACCGTAGCGTATATTTGGCAGCTGTATGTAGTTCTTATTACTAATCAATATGGTACTGAAAACTGATCTGATGATGGAATTTCATGATGGAACATCGTATCATAACTGTGTTTGGAATGAACTTTGAACATAATTAGATTTCAAGGTCTGATGATAAAGCCGGAAGACGGGCACTAGCATTTCATGATGGAATATCATATCATTGTCGTGTCTGCACTTGTGAGAAAAGTACTACACAGTATGTTACAATATTTTAAGTTGGGCTTCTACCGTGAACAAGATGCAATGCTGTACGATAAACCAGGCAGTGGTATACTTAGATTGTTCTAAGCTGGCAGGTAAAACACCATGGAAGACAGACGCACTGGCGAGAATGGAGAGGTTGCGGACTCATTCGCCTACTCGAAATAAATGTTAAAATATTTCGTTATAAAAGACTAGAAGGTATAAAATATATTTATTGCGCCCCAGGCTTTTACACTCAAATATTATGATTATAAGTTTACACATTGTATAAGTTTACACGTTGTATAAGAAACACCTATGCTTTTTAACAATACTCTAAAGAAAATGCTAATACATAAATGTTATTAAAATTTAAAGGAATTCTTTGATGACACGGATAAATAAAACTTCATAATTTAATGTTTTAATTTAAGTTAAATATGATAGTAATTAAATTTAATTCTAAGCAACTAGCGTTCATTGTTGTCATGCCCTAGGGCGTCACATATACCTTTCTTGTAATGTACCACCTTAAAATGTAATGTGACTATGAGCAATAAATAATTTGATTGATTGATTCATTTCAGCCCAGGGCCCCTATTTTTGAATCACTCGCTTCGAAATGGCGAGTGATTTTCGTTCGACAACGAGTTTTTTTCTATGACTTTTAATTCATCTTCGAACGAATATCACTCGCCATCTTGAAGCGAGTGATTCAAAAATAGAGCTCCAGAAATAGAGAAAACTTGAACGATCCCTAATTTATTATTTTTTAATACGTATTTTTACCAAACTATTATATTTTTATTTCACTTGAGGATAATGTGGACTGTAAAATCTCATTTAGGGTCGCGGTGAGCTTTTAGCTTTTTATTGATAATTGTAACTATTATTATTATTATTATTATGCATGTTATTTACCTTTTATATTTTAATTAAAAGCGTCTGTGTGGCATGTGCCTGTCCCTACGTAACGCATGTCCCTACGTATTTTGAGTAATTTTGGTATAACACTACTGTTAATAAAAGCTCGCTAAGAAATAATGCACTGCTTTGCGTTCTGTTGCTAAAGACACTGCTTTGCGTTCTGTTGCTAAAGACGATTGAACAGTACAGTAGATTCCAAAGGGAATGTATTTAACTACTAATCCTACCTACACAAATTATATCTCAGCCTCCGGGGCAGTAGAAACCTGGCATTAGTGTCGGTTTCTGGACCAGGAAACGCGATACGCATAATGGGACAACTCACTTCGGACGAATTGACTGACACATACTTACGTACATTTGCGTAACACTTACAACTGATACCGGTTTCTCGCCCATCTTAAAGATATGTATTATGTATGTGTCAATTATGATCAACAATCTCTGTAGTTACGAGGGAGTGACTTTTATTTTGATGGCTTCCTACTGTTTGAACTTTGAGACGCGAACCAAAACATATTAGTATTAGTAAGTCTGGTTTTTGTAAGTATTATGACGCGTATCTGATATGGATTAGTTCGGAAGCTACGAATAAACATGACCTGGAGGATGATACTTCATCGTACCCTAGTGCTTTAGCAAATTCTGGAGCTCTATTTTTGAATCACTTGCGTCAAGATGGTGTATGATATTCATCTGAAAACGTCAAATTTTGGAATGAAAATCAATTGTAATTAATAAAGGGATTCTGAAAAATAGTACTCAAAACTAATAAAATCATTTTTGTGAGTATTTACGTCCATATCGCGTGATTTCGTTGTTTAAAATTACACGTTATATCCAAGAAAGAGATTCACAAATAGTGGCCCTGCCTGCCTTTGTGACTCGCAGTATGTAATAAAAATAATAACTAAATTCTCGCCTATTTTTATCAAATTCAGCCACCCGTTAAGAAGTAGTTACTCTTCGGGGCTGTTTTCACACTGGGCAAGGCCTGCCGTCTGCGGTTCGGTCCACACATAGTTGCCCACATGCGGTAAACTCATAACATTTCAATGAATAACGTCGTCAGTGGAGCTGTTTGATTAAAGAATAAAAAGAATTTAATGTTGAATTTAAGATGTTAATAATTATAATGGATGTAACAGCATAATGTCAGAATCGTAGACATAATTTCTCATAGACGTGATGAAATGTATATGCCCAAAGTGAAAATGACCGTGGGAGAGTATCATTCCTAGACTGTTATCATTTTTCTACTTTGTTTGCTGTTATAATATTGTTGTGATATTTGGTCATTATATTTATTTTATTTGTTTATACTTTATTGTACAATAATAAAATTTTGTACAAAAGGTGGACTTAGCGCCATATGGCGTTCTCTACCAGTCATGCCTATGGGCTAAGCAGAAATGATTGTGGGCGGTGCGACAAAGAAACAAAATTAATATATTTCACCTCCCTAATATTTTTTTCAATAACCTTATAAATATTAAGTCAATTAATACGCAGGCCTGTCTGTAAGTAATGAGGTAGAAGTATATTAAAAAACAAACCTGACGTCTAAAGTTAAGTAGGTAGTAGTCCACTCTGAAACTTTTCTTTCCTAAAACTTCTGTAAAGTTTGTTTGATCCTCTGAAGTTGTTTAGTCTCCTAATCAACATAATCATATGTCTTTCATGATTGAAATTACAATATCATAAATTTTATCACATAGTATCATGTATTTTAATTTTTGGGAGTATTTTAACTCTTACTTCGAACTACAAAATTATAAAAATACAGAAAATGTCACAATAGACCACAATGACAAAGACTGTTACAAATTGATATTTACAATTTGCAAACGTTTGACTGTTAGAATTTGGTACTGGCTGATTATGGCGATGCATTTCAGGCAATTATATTAATTGCATGTTTACTTTATCAATATGTTTTACGGCGTTGGGGGAAGGGGTTGTAGACATTCACTGTCATATATAAGGCTTGATCGGAGCTTGTAGCGTCACAGCAGTTGAAACTTTCAGTCTAGCAGCACTTGGCGAGTGAGGCCAGCGCTTCTTTCGCCTCTCATCATGGCTTCATATTTAGCCGTGAGTAGACTTGGATTTCCTCGGATAACTCACATTTGGGACTGTGCTGGAATCGAGTGGATTTTACTGGATAGTGATACTTATAATGAGTGCTAACCTTTTTTACACACATCCTTTTTTGGCAAAGGATGTCAATATCTAACTTACTATTTTTATATATTTTTTTAAACATCCAATTCTCTATTGTTAACCTTATTAACACATTCTAATTAAGTAAAATTAATTTTAATTTAATTAATTAGCTAATTTAATTTATGTTAAGGTAAATAAGTTGACGACCAATTACATTGCATTTTCTTTGCTAGCGTTATTGATATCAATCTGCAAAAAATGTGATAAACCTACGGTTACTTAATGTTGATGAGAAAGAAATGGCCTATGACCCAAATGGTAGAAAGGAAGTAGGGCCGTGTGAAAAAACTTTATACACACGTAATTGCTCGTATAAAATAACCGCTTACATCATTCGGAACAAGAGATCTAGAACACCGTACTGACCACTTTCGATTCCATGCATAGACATTATCTCCGCTTAATGTACTAAATCATAATCTTCGTAGCATTGCTCTGTTATGTTTTAAGTATTAAAATCAGCATATTATTACAATTTCAGCTGAGCTGCTTTCTACTGGCTAGCGTTGGCGTCTGCTTCGCGACTTTTGGAGGACATGAACAGTTAGTAGTTTATTTTCATGTTCCCACACCTCTGCCGGTTTCTCCACCCACCAAAATAAAACTATTGTTTTAAAATTCGCTAACAACGACGCGGTTAGTGCCATTTAAATACAGATTAGCTGCGGCGAAATGCCATGCACTCGCGACCGCAAAAAAATAATAATGTGGATGGAGTAATTTGGTTGAGATTTCTATAAGCGATTCTCACGCGTCTCTTCAATGCGGTAAACGGTGAAAATCCACCATTGTGTGTAATGATAGATCTACCCTTACACTTTGTTTTCACTAATGTCACGTTTGACCTGTTGGCTTTGCGATCTATTGTTTTGTTTTATTGATACCTATTGTTTTATGCGTGTATTTTTTTTGTGCCATTCTCGCAGTTTTAGATATGTGGTTTAACGATTCACTTTGTTGTTGCAGCGTTCACATCCGAGTCCATATACCTGAGGAGCATCACTCGTCCAAAGAAGTGGTAGTGCACGAACATCACGATGACCATGGAGGTGGCGGCTATGGAGGTGGCTTTGGCGGCGGACACGGCGGTGGTCACGGCGGTGGTTTCGGCGGTGGCGGTCACGGTGGCGGCCATGGAGGCTCCCTAGTAGATCACCTGCACGGAGGCTTTGTTGACCACCTGAAAGGCCATGGTGGACACGGCGGAGGCCACGGAGGCGGCTACGGCGGCGATGACCACTCACATGGTATCTCCATTGCCGGTGGTTTCGGCGGAGGCCACGGTGACCACGGACACGGTGGTGGATTCGGTGGAGGCCACGGAGGTCATGATTTTGGCGGTGGCCACGGAGGGTCAGGCGGTCACGACTTTGGAGGAGGACACGGGGGATCAGGAGGACATGACTTCGGAGGAGGTCACGGAGGTGGCTTGGAATTGGGAGGTCACGGAGGCTACGATTTAGGCGGCGGCCATGGTGGTGGACACGGAGGTGGATTCAGCGGCGGGTTCAGCGGAGGTTTCGGTGGTGGCCACGGAGGAGGCTTCGGCGGTGGTCACGATCACGGAGGCGGACATGATATCGGAGGAGGAATCGGTGGAGGTTTCGGAGGTGGATTTGGAGGCGGCCACGACGACCATCACGGAGGTGGTGGATTCTCTGGTAGCTTCGGAGGCGGACACGGCTTTTCCTCCGGTGGACACGATAGCTACAGCATAGGCGGCGGCGGTCACGACAGCCACAGCTCTGGCGGTTTCGGTGGCGGATTCGGAGGTGGACATGACAGCTACAGCATTGGTGGTCACGGCGGCGGCGGTGGTGGTGGTGGTCATGACAGCCACGGATTAGGTGGATTGGGAGGAGGCCACGACAGTTACAGTATCGGCGGTCACGGAGGGGGTGGCGGCGGCGGTCACGGTCACGACAGCTACTCGGCCGGTTTGGATTCTTTGGGCGGTGGGCATGGACACGGAGGCGACAGTTACAGCGTGGTCAGCCACGGAAGCTCGGGAGGACACGGAGGTGGTTTTGGGGGCGGTCACGGGGGTGATAGTTACAGCGTAGGCTTTGGAGGAGGTAGCAGTGGAGGCCACGGAGGCCACGGAGGCTTTAGTCTGTCGGATCTGGGTGGTGGAGGACATGGCCACGGAGGTGGCGGTGGCCATGGGTTCGGCGGTGACAGCTACACGAACGCGCTCGGAGCTGGTCATGGCGGAGGACCGTACCATAGAAGGAAATGAACATCGTAGATAAAAAATAATGGAGCCAACTAAGTCATAGCCTTCTGAGTAAAGTATGTGCGTGAAGCTTTATAATTTTAGGTACAAAAAGCGAAGGTACAATTATTGTAAATAGGTTAGAGATTAAGTTATTTTATTGTTGTTTTGTTTTAGTAAAAATATTTAATTCATACATTGTATTATTTTTTCTTTCCCATACCTTTTTTAGACTGTTAAGGTATAACAATGGCAGTGTGATGTTTATCCTGTTCCTGTACTACCAGTTTTTCACATGGATTAGACCACCTATGCAAATCAATTATTTAACACGACAAAAACAACTATAATTCCTAAAAAGCAAAAAAAACAGATTCATTATATTGCAAATACTACATCTTAATTAAAAGACTACGTAAACTTAAGTTTCCTAAGAAAAAAAAAAACATGAAACTGAGGAAGTTTTTGGCATTAACTTGTATGCAACGACCTTTATGCTACACTATACAGGCTGTTCAGAACAAACTTTACGTATAATAAGTTGAGGACAGATGGAGCGTCTTTCAAGGCATTGTCATGGTGATTGCCGTGTTTGTGTAAGTATACCTACTTCGTAGTAAGTATTTTAGCAAAGGTGACCCAAAATGTGTGGTGAACAGCGTGTTTTACAGACTTATACGTTTGAATGAATCAAACGCCAAGATGGTTGAGGTACCTGTACATTTTTAACTATGCATGACCCTATATAAGTTTCAACTGGAGCTCGACTACATTATTGCGTTTAGTTTGATTCGAACATCACTTAAAATTGGCTGACTTTTTTGACAAACATGTAAAATTGCCGTGAAATGGCTATAAAAACAATGGTGTTAAGAACTAAGGTCTGTAACAAATAGTGCAGAGATTTTAAGATTTTCGACATTGGCTGTAGTAATAGTTATTAAATTTATTTTAGATGCAACGGATGCTCTAATAAGTAGGGTTCTTGCTATATAAGCATGGCATGATAAAGATGCTCTTATTATAAAGCAGCAAAAAATTCCGTTTTTGACCAATAATTAGGACCTGAGCCTCTTTAAGGCAAGAATGAACGAATGCTAATAAGCAGATCCACACCTGACATCGATCATCGGGTACGAAGAGATCAAAAAAAGATCTCGAATCTTGTGGCAATACGTATGCTGCCACAGAGTTGTATCATAAATGGCCAGCATATCGTTTCGGAATCGGCGTGCAGTGGAAATCTTTTGTGCACCATTATCTTGCATCTTGAACATGATGCTCGCTGACGTAATTCACGTAATGGAGTTCGCACAGAGCTTGCTTGTTACATAAAAGCTGCTCGGGCGCTCCCTCTCGACTTTCGCAAGGTTCCATTCCCCGCCCGGTTGTTCCGATGTGATAGTTAATGTCGTAAACAGGATATAGGAAGTCTACCGGCAAGTGTTGCTTGATGAATAAAATAGTACTAGACGTAGCAGAATCCTTTAGTTTAATACAAACTCAAAGCCCATTTAACACTCTACGTGCTTTTTCTTGACTTTATTATAATTTGGTTACGTTTGCCGTTCAAAAAGATGATAATGGTACTCGTTCTAAGTACTTTTTAATGTGCCTGCCACTTTGTCCGTGAAAATGAACGGCAATAAATTTGATTAGAACGAAACTAAAATTACGCTAAATATCGACGCAAGTAGTTATGAAATTGTTTTTTTTTACTCACTGTCTTGTGGCTTTGAACTGATTTTCATCTGAACTTCGAACATTTATTCAAAGCAAATCATACGGCATATTGGCGCGATTTAACAAAAATGATCTTCAACCGGTTAAAACGGTAACGGAAACATGGCTAAGAACACTTGGTATAAAATTATCTATGACACAAAAAACTTAACTAAATCGGTTCATCCGTTTGGGCGCTACGATACCACAGATAGATACACAGACACAGACACACGTTAAACTAATAACACCCCTCTCTTTATGCGCCGGGGTTATATTTATAAGATTGTGTTCTTCCTTCCGTCTCAAAGTCAGTTGATTAAAACACTGCGCCTTCTCATATAGTTGAGCAAAAGCAATAGGACTGGAATTTGTCTTAAGAATTTACTAAGGCTTTTTTAAAACACGATTTTCTAAGGCCAGACTTAAATATTTTATTTTTAGTATGATGTTCAACAATAATCGGGTCCTTTTATTAATTCGAGAAGATTAATTAAGATCAATAAGATACACGGAGAAAATTAAAGAAAAACCAAGTAATATTAGGGATTTTTTTTAATTTTATACTTACACTTCGCCTAAATGATTCGTATAAAATGCATGAATACCATTGTCGTCTCGCTTTATCTATAGCCAATAATCGAATCGATTATTGTAAGCTATAACACAGTATTAAATAAAATAAAAACGTTCTAAAGCAGTAGATTAAATTAGTATCAACTCACTCACGGCGACGAGCATAACAAACGTAGAACTAAGATCACGAACAATTACTATACACAACTACTATACCACTAGTGTTCAAATTTTGTCACCATATTTTAATTGTCCTCTGATTGCGGGGTCTGCGTCGGAATGGTGGAGGTACTTGTCTTGGTGATGGAGCTTGTGTTGCACGGGAGGTCTGTCGTCTGCCTTGTAGTCCTGTAGCACGGGGTATCTCTGTCTCGAGTCCCGGTCTGGGCTCCTAGCTTTCGGCCTCCGCCTCTGATCAGCTTCGGATGTAAACTCTGGGGGTTCCGTCGACATCGTATTAGTGTTCTGCATCTCAAAATAATGTGGCGTGCTGGTGGTCGTCGCAATCGCCGGAGAGTGCGTCGACGACTGCGTTGGAGGCTCGGCGTACTGGAAATTGTCATTCGAAGCCTCCGGCATTCCCGCTTGCTCATTCTGCAAGGCCTTCACAGCCATGGCCGTGTAATACTGATGGACGGGCGATGTCTCCCTTATAGTGTACGGCGTGGACGTTACCTGATCGGGCGATTTGTTTTCGTCGAAACTACTAAAATTATCTAAAGCCGTGGGCGTATCATCATCGTCGTTCAGATCGGCGGACGCCGCGGTGTCTTCCATGTGGTCGACCATAGTCTGGTGGTCTTGTCCTCCGAAACTTATGTTTTGGGTCGACACAGATTTTTTCTTGCCTTTAACATTTTGCAAGGATAAAATTGAATTGTCGTTTTTATCTTCCGAAGTATGCACATTCGACGACGATGCGTAAGTGTCGTATTCGTAGTTGTTAGAATAGCTTTCCTTGTAGTTTACGAAAGGATCCTTAAACTTTGAAAACCCCGTAGGTGGATGAGCGCCTGGGTACGATTTGGGCTGGTAGTCGTGAACGACGGTAGACGACACCGAGAATGGTGACGGGACACTGGCTGACTGGAGACGGAACTCGGAGTTGCTGTGGCTGTACGCGCGAGGCTTATGCTTACCTTGCAATAATTTGAACGATGGAATTGGCCGATATTCCTCAAGGTTCTGCTCCTGCTGCCCATCGTAATGCGACACTTTAGGCTTCTGTAACTTTTTCAACCCGCTGTAAGGCGTGTAAATACTTTCATAATACGAAAAATCGTTCACTGGTGTCGGCTTGGTCGGCTTTGGATGTTTATTGGAGTACTTGTATTTGTACCTTTTATGGGTATTACTTCCACCGTTAGCGTTAATTCTTAGTCCTTGACTATTGTATGATATTTTAGGTGGGAAAGCCAATGTGTCTTTCGATATGTCTATGTCCGCTGGGATCTCACCGTGATCGTGAAAAATGTGATCATGCGTGACATCGCGAGGGTTGTAAGCGGCGTATTCCAACTGAGACGGCGAGCCCAGTGAGCCGACCGCTGTGAGACCCGCCAGTGATTCGGGAGAAATGGCAAGCAGACCATTATTTAGAGGAATCAGAGGTCGAGTTCCGCCGAGGGTAGATATGCTGCCGACTTGCCCATCGTCAAACACTACTTTATGGATATGCTCTTCGCTGTAAGTGTGGATGTGTTCAGTATCTCCGTCGACGATTTTCTCTACTCGTGGCGGTTTCCTGATCTTTCTAATCGTCCCTGACCCATCAACGTCTGAGTAAAATTGCTCGTGGAAAGTTGACACTGGGTGTTCTTCTTCTGGCGGAGGTCTGGGTGTCCTCACCGGCGGACGCTTGGGTTTGGGTTTCCTGTTGCCCTTTTTGCGAGGAGTTTCGTTCACTTTTATAACTTTCACCCGTTTTGGTGGATGGTTCGAAGCGGGAGGAGCTCCGGACAGTCCATTGTAGTCTGAAGCGGCGTAAGTGTTGTCGTTGGACTCCGGCGGTGGATTCAGGTCGTATTCTTGTTCCTCCCAGTCGGAAGGAGTGGGGCCGTAGTATCCTCTGGCCCGGTACAGGGGCAGGAGCTTCGAGGCGGCCGGCGTGACCCCCGGCAGTCGTGTCTGCGGCTCGTCGTAGAGTTCCACGGAGTTGAGGGGAACTATGTTGGCTACGGCTGGGAGCGCTACGTTGGTGGGCACGGCCATCGCACCCTCCGCACTCGGCAAGTAAGCCGGTGCATATTGGGAGGATGCCGGATGATTCGTGATGTAAATCTTCTTGTGATGGTGTATGTGCTTCACTTTTTGCGGAAGATGTATACGTATCTTCTTTCTGTAACAAAAGAAAATTAGAGTGGCGGTATAATATCGTCGGTAATGAATTGCATGCATGCTTGTTGGCGTGTTTTTATGGGCGCGTGGTTCCGCCAAGTGTCAATGGCTGGGAGCGTGACGCGGCAGTGCTTTCCCTCTCGGGCGCCGACGTCGCCGACCCTCGCCGTCACACTTGATATACTTACTAACTATTCTGATTTAAAACGTCACTTTTTACTCAACATGTGTACTTGGAGGACTGACTCACACTTTCTAGCGCAGGCGGTTATTATGCGCCTGGTTAGCGGTCCAATGTTCATGCAATTAGCGCATAGCGGTGAAACACACGAATTAACTCGCAATCGCCGACACAGTGACATTGACAATGAACAGTTTCCATCGCACAGCATAAAATACTTTCGCTAGCACCATTGATAAGTCATTTTTCTCGTGTCACTTAAAGATAATGTAAGTTTCATCAAATCGTAACATTCCTGCTCACGTTATTATATGTGAAGGCCAAAGCAGAAATGGTAGAAATACTAGTTGATGCATCAACAAGATTTGTTAATATAAATATGACATTTTGGATGTAAAATGTATATATTTTACACAACAAGGTCCGGTTGCACCGCCTTACTTATAGAATCGTTGTCCATGTTTTATGGTATGAAATTGACAGTTCTTTGACTGATAGAGAGAAACAGTGAGGCGGTGCAACTCATTCCTTAAAGTTATTGCTAGACTTACTTGGGCCCTTCTGCCTCGACCTGTATTGAAGCAACAGCTATGAGAAGAGCGAACTGTAAACAAACAAAGCTACTGTTAGTTACGTTATTATAAGTTACACAATACTATGCGGTTGTAAATATTACATGTAATTCAAACGTTACTGTGACATTCACCTTGACAGTGATAGTTTTGTATACGGTGCCCAAAATTTATGTTTTTTAGGATCTTTACCAAATTATTCCTATTATGAATTAGAAAATATTTTTAGTAGTTTTTACATAATAAGGTTATACAAATTAACGGCGTCTATAAGGTAGAAGACTAGACGAAGACTCACTATCATGATTACTCTACGTTTGATGTAGAACATTATCTGTTTATTTTTAGATGTGTTTTAGATTATCGACGTTCGCATATTAGATGATTTACAACATGTTTCACATTATTCGTTATTTCGAACTCGTTGGTTAACTCTTATTTGTCGATGGTGAAATAGGCTTTTTTGTAATAAAAAGTTATTTGACTCTAATTTTCGTTAGCTATTAATAATAAATTGTTGGCTTCATAATTAAATATGCTCTAGATAACACACCAATTGTCGTGGTTTTGAAGTAAGAAATTTTCTTCCTTATGTCACGAATGACGGGGGCGTCTCCCATAAATACTTAAATACATATAAACATTCATGACTAACAGCCGGTTTCTGAATTGAGCATTTGACGTTGAGAACAACTTAAGCTCGACTTAAGTATGTCTCAAAAGTATTTCTGTTTTTGAATTAAGTTTAAGTGTAATTTGAGTATTTGAGGTTGAGAATTCTCAACTTTGACATCAACTAGTGCTTAACACGAAATTTGCGTTTCACAACACAACAGACAGTACTCAAAGCCGGCCACTGTGATTTTAAGCGCCTGAAAGCTAAGCAACCCAATGAGGGTACTTAAGTCCTACTTAAATTCAAATTTGCGAAAATTTGCTATGGGTGTAAAAGATTACGCTACAACAGGTAATGAGGAAGTGCAGGCAAAACGCTATTAAAATTCAGACAAAGTTATATTAATCTAAAAAACAGGTCAAGTGCGAGTCGGACTCGCGCACTGAGGATTCCGTGCCAACTTTAACTGAATTAGGGAATCCACTTACTTCTACTTAGTAAAATACCACAACATTTTGTTGACTGCAAATATAACTTTGTTTTTCATAGTGTTTGTATAAGGTACAAAGTTGTGTTTGCGGTTGTTGAAAATGTGTTATATCTCAAAAACTACTCGTTCGATCTAGTCACTCGGAACCTCTACGTCATTTTAGAAGACCTATCCATCCCCACACGCATAGGTTTGACTAAAAAAATATATTTTGGGTTTAGTTTCATGTATGGGAGCCCCCCCTTATCTGTCAATATTTTTTATTTTTTGTATGAAAATCGGTAATGTATGCTTATAGTTACTATTTAGTGTAATGCTTATAGTTACAGAATAAAATGGCTGTGAGATACGGACGGACAGACAGACAGACAGACAGACAGACTTGACGAAACAATAAGGGTTCCGTTTTTTGCCATTCGGCTACGGAACCCTAAAAATACTATAATTCAGACATAGTTGTATAATTCACAAATATACTAAGGTGAACACAAGTAGCAGTAAAAAGGACCGGCACACTGGATGTATTTCTACTTTGAGATAGAGGTCAATCGTCGAATCCAAATCTGCTAGGCAGCGTTCAGGAAACTGCGCAAGAGCGTCTTCTCGTCTGAATTACCTCAGTGTCTGAAGACGAAAGTCTTCAACCAGTGTGTGTTACCAGTGATGACATACGGATCTGAAACGTGGTCTATGAGCCTCATAAAGGAGCTCAAAATAACACAACGAGCGATGGAGAGGGCTATGCTCGATGTTTCTGTATGAGATCGAATCAGAAACGAGGAGGTACGAAGAATAACTAAGGTAACGGACATATCCCTAAGAATTAGTAAGCTCAAGTGACAGTGGACAGGGCACATAGCGCGAAGAAATGATGGCCGTTGGGGTAAAAAAGTTCTAGATTCGGAGAAGAAGTGAGGAGACCTTTCGATCAAAAGTGCATCGAGGGATGTCCACCGACAAGATGGACGAACGACCTTGTTAAGATCGCGGGATCACACTGGATGCAGACCGTTTGTGATCGGTCGCAGTGGAAAATCGTGGGGGAGGCCTATGTTCAGCAGTGAACGTCTGATAATGATGATGATGAGTGTATTTCGAAGTTCTTCAACTTATAAACTTTTCAATCATCAAACATTGCAGGAAATCAAACTTTATCAAGTTTGAGTATGACATTGACACTGATTGATTGACAAAAAACATTCCGTTCTCGGCAGTCGTTTACAATTTCATTTTATTTAAAATATATAATAGTGACTATTTAACTAAAATCTTCTTTGCAATCTGATGATCTTAGGAATTTATAACTGACAAAATGAAATCCAGAATTTATTAATGCCATGTATAAATACAAACTGGTAAAAATCGGTTGTTTTTACTTGTAACGGAACGTTGTACAATAAAGGACAAAACTCAGTTGAATATGGTTTGAGACAATCTTAAATTGACAAATGAAACGTAGGAAACTTAAGTATTCATCAACTATTTGAGCAGATCTCAACAGATTTTCACTCAAATGCTCAAATCAGAAACCGGCTGTTAGGCTCAAATGTACGTGCTTTTCACACAAAAATTTGCCCCTTGGAGGATTCGAACTCGCGACGGCCGGCCTAGTAGTCAAGATTTCTTACCACTGCACCAAACGCGTCGTCAAATTATTGGAATTTGATTATTAATTCATTTTCAAGCCATTCATCATTGGATTTGGTATTCCAATTTTCACAGAACATTTGAATGTATTATTTGTTTTGTTTGGTTATCATTCCGATTGGTGATTAATGGAATCACACAACACGTAGATTATGTTGTAATGCTTTACTTTATGTTAAAACATAAATTTGTATCTCGTGTCGATTTTAAGTTATAAATTTTCGAATATAATAGCTCATCGATCGTTTTCGAATTAATGCGATATCGGAATGTTTTTGTAATACTCTTACACATCACAAATTCAATACAGATATTTATGTTTGACTCGATTTATATAGTTCACTTTAGAACTCTTCAAAGAAATTTGAAGCTCAATTTGTTACTAATAGAGACAACATTATATTTTAATGTGTTGAAGTTGGAAAATATAGGAAAATTATTCCTTTCGCTTATGTTTTGCGATTTTGGAAATAGAATATGTAAATAGTTTAGACCATTGAACAGTTAAGTATGCTTCTTTGATAACCCGTTTCTTTCAAGAACCCATCTGTGCAGGAAAATAATCGCATATTATTATTATTCTTAGGAATTGTAGTGAAGGCCTCTAGAAATTGCATTGTGTGTCTTGTGCATGTTCTAATTATTCACCATAATCACATATGTTGTATTGTTGTAATTCACCATTGTTTTAAAGTGTGTCTCTATGTCTGTAGGATAATTTAACCCGTTAAGTTCAGTGGCATTTTCGATTTGTTGATAAATATGTGAAACTTGTAGGTTTAGCATAATGCACACTTTACCCAGATCTACACATCAAAAAATATGTTTTTTAACTGATGAAAGCTAATTGATATATGAAATATTTCAATTCCTTATTTATGTTTTACTACGCATTATTTGATTTATCTTAGCTTAGCTTAGAAATTGGTGACTAAGAATTTTATTCAATTTCAGATAGATTTCTAAGAGTTCTGAGGGTTTATGTTCTTAATATTTTTTTGTGAAATTGCGTATAATAACAGTTAACTTTTATCAGTAGCTCATGATTAGCCTCAGTCTTTACATGAAACTATTTATCACTACATCAAGAACAAAGTAGATCACTTTTATTAAGCACGCACTGTCAAGCTTGTGTTTAACTCAAATTCCTTTGGTTTGGGCTTTGTTTGTAATAATCACGAGTTTCACTCAATCCACTGGCACTTATATCTGTTATCACAGTCCTTGGGGACACTCACTATCACATCACGTTAAAATTACACAAATGATACCGACCAATCTCAACCAATCCATGATCCCCGCGCTCGATGGATGTAGGGCCGAATTTTCTCTATTTTCCAAGTTTTTTTAAACCAAGCACTAGTCGAAACCGCACTGGCCTTCAAGCTCGTATGATAATTATTCGCGGTGCGGCTGATTATTTATAACATTCATTTTCACGCCTGAAAGGATTCCGCGCATCGGCGCCGGCGCATCAAACGGCCATATTGCACTTGCACTTACGACAAGCGCGCCGTGCCTTTGGTTGCACTTTTAAAAGCTTGAAAGAATGAAACTAATATTGAAAAAATAATGAAAATAATATAAAATGAATGTTTAAGAGTATCAGCGCAAACCAATACCATATAAAGATAAACCAAAGCCAGTGACAAAACTAACATAAAAATACAGAATTAAACAATGTGGCAATAACAATAAAAGAACACATCACACACTAAAGATAAATTAACATGAACAAACAGAAAGTGTACCTACATTTTTGGGGTTCGATCCCCGCACAATACAAACATTTGTGTGCATGAACATGTCTGTTTGTATTGGTTTGGGTGTTTTCTATGTATATCATGTATGTATTTACAAAAAAAAAGTATTTAAGTAGTATATCCGTTGTCTGGCACCCATAACACAAGCTTTGAGTAGCTTACTTTGGGGCTAGATGGCGATGTGTGGGAATGTCCAAAGGATATTTATTTATTATTTATTTATTTATTTTCTATAAGTTTGATGTTACAGAAATCCATCTTCTATTCGCTATAATATTTGCTCTACATGGGGATAGAAGTTTCGTAACTACATAACTACATTTGAAAGTTATAAATCTAATTAAGGGATATACAAGGGCTGATTTTTCAATAGTCAGATAAGAAATATTCGTCAAACAAAATACAATATGGCTAAATTGAAAATATCACCTAATTGCCAGCAATCATAGGTAACTGCCATTTTTGAGATCTGTCGACTTATAATTTATCAGTCTGATAAGTTTTATCTGGCCATTGAACAATCGGCCCTAAGTCAGTCAGATAAGTCTTATCTGACATTGGTAAAATGCACCGTTAGTGACAAATTGACTTTATTTAAATCTATCTTCCAATTTGGAAATAGAGAAGAAATAAAGACAAGATGTCTTTCTGAGTTATCGTGTTTTAACTTTGGCATAGATAAAACATTTTTAATGGCATTCCCTGTAAACAGCTCATATTTTGAGCAGTAAACACCTTCTAGCAAAGTCAACAAACCTATCAATATGTTGTTATCATGAAATTGGTCGTTAATTATCGTGGCATCAACAACGAACATGAATGTCTGTGGTCCATCCCGTATATCACCTGTTATCTCCCATCTCAGTTTACTACCTATCCGGGAAGATAGCATCGGTTATAATTAAAACAGTTATTTACAGCACCCACGTAATATGTTAATCGAACAGGAGCTCTATTTGTGAATCGATCGCGCTAATATTCCGAGGGTTTTTCCTTCGAAAATCAATTAAAGTAAAAATAATATGCTTGATATTGCCGTGAACATTTACAGAGTTGAGTTTTTATTTTAATGACAGCCGTGTGGATTTCCTAATTAAATATATTATATCGAAATGCGAGTGATTAAAAGAGAAAGACCCAGGGATTAATTTTTCAATCTCTTTGGAGTAGTTTTTTCAATGATTTTCGCTTAGAAATCTGATCACTTGCGAGTATAACAGTGTAGCGAGATACAGATGTGAACGATTGAAATTGGAGGTTTCTATGTAGGCACTTGCGTGAGGATGATTGGAATGATTTAAATTTGAAAATTAAACACAAATCGCACGAAATATTGAAGCGAGTCATTCAAAAATAGGGACCCAGATTATACGTAAATCTTTCGTGTTTATCGTGTTGCATAATGGATGTGCTTAACTTTAAAAATTAAGATAGGTAGTATCCAATATTAAATTTAAACAGAATCTATACTGTAGCCTGAGAAAATTAAGCCGAAAATGGACGATCAGCGGAAATAATTCGTGTAGTTTTGAAAATCGCTACAGTTATTCCTTGAGATATCCAGATAAACATATCGAAAATCCTCAAGGGTGGGGTGAGCTAAGGGTGCTAGGAGTAACAATTGTCTGTGAATAGCAGGTATTTGAATCAGAATAAGTTGTTTTTGTAGTGTCGGACGTTCGAGCCGTGCTATTTTCGCGATTCGCACTTTTGAGGAATTTGACCCTCCTGTAGTTCCTAAAGTAAAGACCGTACAAAAAAAAATAGGACATAATTTAAAGGAAATTTCGTGTAAAAAATTTTCTTCGAAGTAACCGTAATGCTATTTGTGCAGGTTTTTGACTTATAAGCAAAAACCAAAAAAAGGGTCCTTTGACCCCTTTCCTACACTCTCAGCTCACCCCCCACCCTTGAGGACTTCCGATATGTTCATCTGGATATCACAAGGAATAACTGTAGCGATTTTCAAAACAACACGAATTATGTATTTCCGCTGTTTTTATTAATTTTCTTATACTACTATAATGTGTATTAAACATTGAAATAAGTATAATGATTCAATTTAAAATATGACCTATTTACTTGAAGTTGTGAAGCCTTCCGTACTTCGTTGATTTTTTACTATTCCACTCAATTTATTTATTTGTAACCAAATATATTATTTGGTTAGTTAGGCTATCTAAACATGTGTTCTTTATAAAAATGACCGTTGTCATAGCAACCTGTGACAAAGGTATATATTTATTATTAAAAAAATATTAATAAGTTAAAGTGTAATTAAGTCCTACTTTGTGCAATAAAGTCTTTAAACTAAAAAATAAGCTTGTTTTACCAATGACGCTTAGGTTTGATTACAATTCTGTTTTTACGTGTTTATAGTTAAGTTAATTAAATGGTACAATGTACAATTCATTTACTATCGGAGAGCTAGAAATATATTCTAAGGTTAATTCTCGTTGTTTAGCAGGAAACAGTGCATTTGTGCCAATTGTGCCACTCTGCGTTCTATTCCAAATCTGTCGAAATCAAAGAAACTGACAGCAGCAATTTCTGGATATTTAATTAAAATTATTGAGACCGTGACCGCGATGTCAGCGTCACAAACTATTGGCGGACGTTGAAATGACAAATACGCTGGCTGTCATTACGAAAAATAATTAAAACCAAAGTTATTTCATTATTGTAATTATTAATTTATTCTATAGAATAAATTATCTATAGTGACGATTTTTATTTTGGAATGAAATTGCTAGAGAAATGGTTTTAGACAACAGAAAGTCCTCTAACGATGACGTTTTTGGCCACTGCAAGCGCTTACATCTTTTCGGGTTCCCCCACCACCGTCTTCACACACAACAAATAGACATTTTTTTAATTAAGATCGTTGATACTTTTGACATGAAATATTCTTCCGTCTTACGTATATATACTACATTCCAATAACGATTTTTTTACAAAGTAAATAGAATAAAATATAACAATGCCGTGTTAAATATAAATATTTATTTTGATCCTTTTGGTTGGTTGGTAGTTTTTTTTCTTATTTAATAAATATATATATAAATCGGTATTGCCGTAATCACTATATTTATTGATAAACAGCATGAAAAATGTAATCCTTAGCCTCTATATAATTGAATGAATGGTATTTTACTTGTTTTACTACTAATTATTTACTTGTTTTCGACGAAATAATCAGACGAGAAGGTAAGTTATAATATGGTCTCAATATGCCCCGTGTAAGAGAAGAATTTAAATACACGCAAAATATAAAACATTTAATTACAATAAACTACGTTTTGTACAAAAAATACCGGTTCAATTTTATTGGATAAAATCACTGAAATTTTAATGAGTCTCCGCTAGCATCTTAGGCAAAATCGACTATGAAATGTCTCATCCGTATTTGGGGTCAGTGCGTGCAAATGGTTTACTTAACCACCACAATGTCATTGCTTCATATTTGGTCATTATGTTGCAACGATGCGCGCTTAAACATCGCGTGTCGCGCTGCGCACACGCATCTCACATCCGCGTTATAATACCTACGCGTAACACCCGCAGATGTGTTGCAAGGAAATAGTGTTCGCTTAGCGATTCACACTCGTTATAAAAATATTTGGGATTTTTGTAATAGCCGTATCCGTTTTGTTGTTTGAATTCTGTTCATCATGATCATCTTCATAATCAGCCAAAGGACGCCCACTGCAAAACATAGGCCTCCTTCACGGTTTTCCACAGTGACCGGTGGTAAGCGGTGTGCATCCAGTAGGGTCTTCTGATATTAAAAAGGTCGTCTGTCCATCTTGTTCGTAAACGCCCTAGACTGTGCTTTTGGTCGGAGGGTCTCAAATCTGGAATTTTTCTACCCCAATGGCCATCATATTCGCGGTATGTGCCCTGCTCACTGCCACTTGAGCTTGATGTTTCGCAGGGATATGTCCGTTACCTTAGTTCTTGTACGTATCTTCTCGTTTCTAATTTGATCTCGTAGAGAAACGCTGAGCAAAGCCCTCTCCATCGCTCTTTAGGTGATTTTCAGTTCTTAATATGGCATAAGGTTTGAGACCACGTTTCCGATCCAAATGTCATGATTCATCACTGGTAACACACACACATTGGTTAAATATTTTCGTCTTCAGACTCTGAGGTAATTGAGACGAAAAGACCCTCTTGCGCAGTTTCACGAATGCTGCCTAGCCGTGTAGGATTCGTCTGGACCTCTTTCTCAAGCTGGACCTACCTAATTGGATCACTTTTCCAAGGTACTCGTCAACAATTTCTAGAGTTGAGTTCCCAACGGATACCGGAGTGGGTACAACACGAGAGTCTGATATAGTTTGCGGTTTTTTGGGTTAATTTTAAGAACCACTTGCAGGGATAGTTCTTCGAGCATAGTGGTAGCTCAGTCCAGCGCCTTTGCCACAATGACTATATAATTATTCACCATTAATATAAATGCTGATTCCTTTCCATTACAGGAGTTTGAAGGCGTTCTACCCGCTTTCAAAAGCTTCGTTGTTGTTTCGTCCTCGCCAGGTGTCATGTTGTTTTTAAGCTGTTTCTGGGCCATCCTAATCTCGTAGTGGAATATACTCAGTATAGCGTCGGGTCACGATAGCTATTGGGCTTCTGGCAGAGCTATCAACGGGTTTTGCATCTGAGGTGTACAACTGCCCAAAACTTCTCGATCACTTTGGAGCCTTGGTTCCGCTCTATCGTCTCGTTAACACTGTTCGTGTTAAAGGAACGAATATCATATCCACAGGGACTTCCGTATTAGTCTATTAAACTGCCTGTAGTTTTCAGCACCAACGGAGGTCTGCAGTGCCATAGATTGACAGTTTTTGAGGTGTTTTTTTTTACGGCCAGGCTTAAAATGCTTCGACCCCACCGTTTGGGCAGTTTCACAAAACCGTTTATTATTTCATCCACTAAAACGCAATTCTTTAGTGAATACCTAGAGCGCCTAGGCTCTCTATGTGCTTTGACAACTCGAGTTGAAAGCTCTCAGGATATTGGGTATGGCCACGAGTTGTTTGGAGCACGGAGACTTTGTAAAGCAGGGACATTCCTAATTTTACAGTAATATTCAATGTGAATCAAATCATCCAGTGATCTCTGCCGGTCTTCACCCTGTTGATCATGGAGACATCTGCCGTGGTGCCGTCTGAACTCAACCAGGTCCATTTCCTTTGTGACGGCTTCTAGAATAGAGAGTTCATCACAAGGAGTTCTTTTCCCGAATAGACCTGTGGACGAAACACCCAACACCAATTTGGGTATTTTTGCGCATTTGGGCACCCTCCCGGACCTCAGGGCTATCGTGTCCTCGCCCTATCTACGGAATTCTATTCATTAATAAGTAACTAAATTCAAGATGTAAGTATTTCTTTAATTAAGTTCTAAGAAAAGTTATTTTCACCTTAGCTTGTATAAAAACGTGTTCCTATTTACCTATGTTGTGTTATCGCCCGCTTTTATAACTTATAAGACAGACTATACAAAACTCACTCTCTCTACTTACCCATTATTTATTATCGGTGACTGATCTATGTGCTCAAAGTTGCTGCCATCGCACTACTAGCACTGAACGCATTACATCTCAGCAGGAATTCAGTAGGACTGCTCGAAAAACATTCAGAATCTGAATTCATCACATTCTCAACTTTCTTTGAGATTGTTTTGAAATGAACTAAGTGCTAGGAAATATGTTATTTTCCAATGCGGTTAAAGAAATAAAATTCGCTGTCATCTGAAACACTAATTAAATACTTAACACGCCTTCATATCTTAAAGATGTGTTTTACCGTTTTTATGCCACTCGCCGTTCCTCCGACAATCTCCGGCTAGGCAAGCTGGCACCCGGCTCCACGTACGTCACCAAGTCGTTTTCAGTGACGGCAACACGACTGTGGAACTATCTTCCCTTGGTGGGTGTCAGGAGGGCCGAGTCGAGGTATCATTCAAGAGTAAAGTCAGTCATTTTCTCAAAGATTAGATATTTGAAAAATATTATTAATTTATTTATATGTACACACATCAAAAGTTTCTAGGGATCAACATATATTTTTGCAATAACTTTTCTCCCGATTGATATTAATTAATTTTTTCTTTAAGGATTCATCAAATAAAGTGTTTTCGTTTGTCTACAGTAACGATAAACCAAGTCACCTTTGCATTAATAAAGAAATTTGCCATTTTACTAATTAAGGGATTTTTGACATTTGAACCACTAACATTAAAGTTCGAAAAAAAAAGACTTAAATAACAGTTTTCTTTAAAATTTTATCGGGTAACTTAAACAATTAATAATCCGTGTTTCTACCGCAAACACTAACAACACAAGAACATCGGTTTGGCATACTCAAAATAAGTTCATCCAAATCACGCAGTGGAATGACCGCCCATGTTCGTTGCAACAGCAAAAAACCGCCCAAGTGCGAGTCGGACTCGCGCACTGAGGGTTCCGTGCCTACTTTAACTGAATTAGGGAATCCATATACTTCTACTTAGTAAAATACCACAACATTTTGTTGACTACAAATATAACTTTGTTTTTCATAGTGTTTGTATGAAGTACAAAGTTGTGTTTGCGGTTGTTGAAAATGTGCTATATCTCAAAAATTACTTATTCGATCCCGCCTGAACCAATTTTTGTTGAAAGTATTTATTAAGATCTACATCATATATTTTTTTCAAAATTTACACTTGCTTGGTTTAGAAATTAGATGGGGGGTACGCACATTTTACCACTTTGGAAGCGTCTAGCTATGAAACGTTAGACTTTAAAAGAAAATGGTTTTAGAAACCTCTATGTTATTTTAAAAGACCTATCCATAGACACTCCACACGCATAGGTTTGACTTTCATTATTTTTTATTTCTTGTATGAGAATCGGTAAACGGGTAACAAGATACATCTTCCTACCAAATTTCAATTGTGTAATGCTTATAGTTGCAGAATAAAATGGGTGTGACATACGGAGGGACAGACAGACAGACAGACAGACTTGACAAAACTATAAGGGTTCCGTTTTTTGCCATTCGGCTACGGAACCCTAAAAAAGGTCTTCTTGCGACTGGATACCCTCCATATTCGGCAGAGCTCTTCTCTGTAGCATATCCAATGCATGCTCAATCGGGTTCAAGTCTGGCGACTGAGCAGGCCAGGGCAGGACATTGATGTTAGCTGCGGCGAGAGTCTGTCTTACAACTCTTGTGCCGTCGTGCATTATCATGCATTAACTGAAATAAGGGACCGATTTGCACTTGTAGAGGAACGATGACGTCTGATACAATCGTCTCAGCATAAATTTGAGCGTTGAGGTTGCCTCTGATCCGAATCAAATCAGTTCTTCCGCCGATCCATGCCATACCATGATGGTTCCACCACTATAAGGATCGACTTCCTGGCAGGATTTTAATCGCTGTTGGCGTCCAGGGGTTCTCCAGTGTCGTATACGTCTTGTATCCGGTCTCATACCAAAACGAGACTCATCAGAAAAGCACACGAAACGCCATTGTTCTTCTGCCCAATTTCTGTGTTCAAGAGCCCATTGATATCGAATCCTACGATTGTGCATTGCTATAGGTGGTACCCGTAGCGGTCTTCGGGAATGAAGGTTCACTTCATGCAAGCGGTTTCTGACTGTTTGGTCGCTAATTAAGTTCCCTGAAGAGTGATGAAGCCTCACGGCTAACATCATGGCGGTTATTGTTGGAGCTCTTCGAGCTGTGATTTGAATGTATCGGTCTTGTCTCCGTGTGGTGCAGCGATACCGTCCTCCATGGCGCTCAGCCACGGTACCAGTGCTTCGGTAACGTGTCCAAAGTCGACTGATAACACTCTGACTTGTATTCAGAGCTAAAGCCACAGAACGTTGCCGGGGACCAGCTTCTATCATTCCCACGGCTCTGAGCATTTCTTCCCTGCTTAAATGACGTCGCCGCTCCATAATAACGTTGGTTTTAATCAGTAGTAGGGAAACAGTTACACTAATAATGTCTTCAATGCGTTGTATGTTTTTATAGGGAAAATATTGACAGCTGATTTTTATCTTTTACTCGAATTTGATTGACAGTTCCTGTTTCAAATTTTGAAATGCCCCAAAATGGATCCATGTAAATTTATAAAATCATAAATGTATTACAAAGCCACATCTCAATCTCAAGAAATCCGCATAAAAATGCTTGATACCTAGACACTTTTGATGTGTGTATTATTTATGTATATTTTTATCTATTATATGTATTTTGTCTAAGTTTAAGTATGTTTATATAATATAAAATATGTTGTTGCCGTAATTTAAGTAAATTATTTTTTTGTTGATTTTCTCTGTTTTTCTTTTCGCTGCACCCATTGCCATCGCTCTGCATGACCTAAAGGTATGACTTGCAGAGAATGATTTTAGCATTTAGTCCACTTTTGAACACTATGATTTTTGCAATAGGCTCTTTAAATAAAAATGATAAATAAGACACTTTGACTTCGAAGTTATCGAGAAAAGAGTGAAGTTGTTATTCGTCAGACGAGTTCCATCCTCGGCCACATTGCTTACTTCTAGGTGGAGATTGTGGTCAACTGTTGTGCTATTCAGATACAAGGTGTTTCTCTGAATAAGTAACTTATCACTTTCTCCTAGAGCCATGGGTCGAAATATGCCGAAAAATCGACTCACCGTAGATAATTCCGTACAGATTTTGTATGGTGAGTCAAATTTCTTTTGACGTTTTTGACATATGTTTCTATGATAAAGTTGAATTAAGTTGCTGATTTTAAGTACTTCCCTTTAAATTCATAGTCAAAAATAATTAATTCAATTTAGGACACAAAATGTCACTTATGAACGTCAATAATTAGTTTATTATTAATCAATTATGGCCCATATGGGACAAGAACATGTTTCCTTATCTTTCAGAACCTACTAGCGCTTAGAGACAAGACACAGTCTTCATACGCAATGGATGGTTTTGAAACACAACGTTTAAAAAAAACAACTAAGGACGCTAGTGCAATGTTACTGAAAGCATCTGCGTTATGTTCACTTGGTGGGATATAGTCGATTAGGATGCATTAGTGCATTAAACACCAACTATCCATGACCGTGGTGCGAGAGCCTTGCACTTGCGACTCACGCGTCGCTGCCCAAGGGCTGTTACCGCTTACGACTATGTTATTTGGTCAAACATAAAAATATAGTATCGGTTTACAGTTAAAAAAAAATACAAATTGAACTGTTTATGCCTGGGATGACTGTACTCTGTATGTACTCTTAACTATAAAAATATATACAAAATTATTAAAGCTGTACATTAAAACATGGGACAACATAGAAGCTGAGTGCTTTGTTGAAATTACACTGATTTGACTAAGGAATGTAATGTTGTTAAGAATCGCTTACAAGAGAGTAAATATGATTTGCAAGAATTAGGAACCGAGCGAACGACAACAATAATGTGCGCTTAATTAATAATTAGATTTTTTGTTCAAGATGCATTAATGACATTGGACGCTATTGAAGGGAAGATCTAGAAGAAGGGCTTTTCATCTATTAGTATAAAACCACGATTCAACTGTAAACACGTTTTAATATTATCGCGCTCGCGTGGTACACCGTTCAATAAGAAAAACAAAACTACTTAATTATAATAAATGGCTTAAGTCTAAAAGTAAACAACATAAAGGTAAAAGGTATAAACAACATGAGAAATTGCATTACAAATTCAGAAGTCTGTCGCCAACAAGCGTTTAGGGACAATGTTTTGACAACTGAAAGACCTACATGCGTTCGTTTTAGCATCGATACAATTGCAATGATAACGCGCGTTAGTATCGATGCAAGACGTTGACAAATTCTGACCTGGAGCTCTATTTTTGAATCACTCACTTAAATACGGCGAGTGAATTGCGTTCGAAAACCAAACAAAAATCAATGAAAATCACGCAAAATATAGACGTAGGTACTCACAAAATTCAGTTATGTTTTTTCAAATCTCTTCCGCGAAGAATTATACTAATTTTCAATCTTAAATCGGACATTAATCAATAAATTTCACACGCCATCTTGACGCGAGTAATTCAAAAATAGGGGCCCTGTATATTGGTGACTGCATCGATACTATTGCGCGTTGACATCCATGCAGTCGCGCTTCTGCATCGATAATTCTGCATAATTAAATCTGTTCATTGCGTGAGTCGCGATGAGTGTTAGGGTCTTAAAAAAGTTTTATCGACAACTATACCAATAGAAATGTACAAGTGTAGAAGAACCCAACTTGTGAATCCGGACGCGGGGGAAATTGATAGCACTCATTTGCGTTCCTATCCACTACTTCGCATTACAAACTGGTCAAGCAAATACCGACCTTAACTTCTGGTAACACAGCAGCATTTGCGTGATCGCCCAACAGTTACATACGTACTGTATGAGCGAGTACTTATTTATTACATATTGCATTACATCACTGGGAAAGAAAAGTAACAGTGATTTGGTTTGCAGTTATATTAATTTGTTCATTCTACATTTATGATAGTTGTGAGGGAAAATTTACATGCATTTATTTTTATTTGACTAAAATAAACAATTGAATTGAATCTGGACATGCGGTCTCCTCATTTTAACTTCAAAATGATCTCAAGTAGGTCACATTAAAGAACTTGTTTTCTTAAAACGTCACTATTTTCCATTACGTCAGAATAGAACCTTTGAGATAAAAAGCTTAGTAGCACTTAGTATAGATATACTAATATTATATTGGACATCAAAAATATTGGATATCAATTTGTAAAAAAATATTGGACAATTTTGTGTTGGATAGATTAATTATCGAGGTGAGCTTTAGGCTATAAGTACATAACGCTACGAAGGGGGAAGGGGGAGAGGTGTAATCTTAGTATGAATAAAATTGTATTACATTTTAATGCAATAATAAATGCTTCGCCAGTGTTAAATTGATGTTAGGCATTAAAATACATTCAAGTGAGTAATTGTATCGTGGTAGAAAACGGTTTAATGTTTTTCTTTAAGTGTTGCATAAAGCGTTTCCTGCTTTCTACGCTCATCAGCTATCATCAAATGTTATCGAACACAATGCGTAATATTATTTTCCTTTTAACAAAATAATATTTACTTTACATCGATGATATCGCTTTGATAGATAACAATGTTTTATTCTTATTATATCCAGTATGATCATTTGCATAAGAGTGACTTAAGTGCCTCTATTTATAAAGGTGTGTCATTATTTTATTTACCAGTTATGTTCAGATTCATTCGCAGCGATAAGCATTCCTTTCGTCTTTTATAAAAAAACTAAGAACGCTGACAAAGTAATCTCTATTCAATATTCCTATCAGAACGCTGACTTGTTTCAGTTTCAAAGAAAGATTTTCATATTCATAAAGATATAAGAAACCAAAAATTTGCGCACGGGCGGGACTTGAACCAGGAACCTCTTTGCTGACCGGGCCAAAAGCTCTAATTAAAGATAATTTAAGATATTGTATATTTGCACATGAAGTTATGGTATGTTTCAGATTCTGATTCGACAAGCAATAAGGAGGTAAATGTTTCCTATTAAAATAAAACCTATTTAACGACGGTACAGGTAATCTTATTCATACTTAATTCGACAGATAGCTCTACATCATATATTCTAATATTATAAAGCTGAAGAGTTTGTTTGTTTGTTTGAACGCGCTAATCTCAGGAACTACAAGACTAATTAAAAAAAAGTTTTTGTTGGATAGCTTATCTATTGAGGAATACCAGTACTTTAGGTATCACGCTGACGGAGGGAGAAGGAGCAAACTCAAAACGCTCGAACATAGTTGCGGGGTACCGCTAGAAGTAGTATTAAGTGTCGGTTATTATTACAATATATATAACAAGAATCTCATCGTTTACTTGCCTTTCGTCTACACTTAAGGGGCTACCCGATTTTTTGACGCGCATACTAGCGCCACTCTATTTAAAATAATTATTACTCCTTAAATACAAAAACAATCAAAAATCTGGTAGACACGATTGTAGTACAGGTTCTATAGTTTGTTTAGTACGTTTTAATTGTTTCTAAAGTAGTTTACTGTAGTTAGAGTTAGAAAAACTGCTTAATATGGCCACTTTTGGCATTTTTTCTAACTGTAACTGCAGATAACTCTGTTTTATTGAACTCAAATATTGTATCTAAACTACACAACCAGAACTACAATCGCATCACTCAGATTTTCGATTGGTCTTTTGTTTATCGAGTTATGATTTTTCTACTAAAGGGGCGCTAGTGTGCGCGTTAAAAATCCGGGTAGCCCCTTAAGTCTCAGAGACATTGAACCCTAAAAAGTAGGCCATTATTGTATACTAATTTCATTCAAAGTGCCGTTACTTCGTCAATATTAATTAGGCACATAAAATTTTTATGGGCATCTAAAACAAGTTCTTCACCACGTCCGATTCCTTATCAGTACCTTACTAGCTCAAAACCATCGGCGTTCGAACCCTCTTAAACCGTAGAGTGGCATCGCCCAAGCGTGGCACCGACTTAACTCGCTTAGATAACAATTTGATAGTCGCATGGGTAATAAAAAGACCCAGAAATTGGTCACTATTACCCTGGTTACCGCCTCGTAACATTTTAATAGCAAGTGGCCATTTAGTGTGGGAACTCTCGTGGGTATCGGGGCCAGCGCATATAATTTTGGGTAAGTAATGTAAGGAATCACAAATGAATTTCAATAACATGTTGGAACAATTGAAGAATAAATACGAAAACTATATTTAATTTAATCTATACTCTATACTTAATACTTATACTTAATACTTAATACTAATACTTAATCTATACTAATATTATAAAGCTGAAGAGTTTGTTTGTTTGAACGCGCTAATCTCAAAAACTGCTGGCCCGATTTAAAAAAAATATTTTGACGTTGGATAGTCCATTTATCGAGGAAGGCTTTAGGCTATATAACATAAAGATACAACTCATAAGACCACAGCAGAAATGAAAAATGTTGCGAAAACGGGAGAAAGATATTCCTTTTGAAAGCTTCCGCTGCATACGCTGCGGAAACCGCTCAAGTTACACAAAAATCATGTATGACAGGATTGTTCAGCATCAAGAGTTCTATAATAAAGTCCGCGACAGCATATGTCTATCTTTTATGGTTGACTTACTACAACCTTTTTTATGTTAATAAATTTGTAAAAAAATAGTGCATTATTTTTAGAGGTGTATTATACACACAGGTATTAATTCTTATCAAAATAAATAGATTCATCATCACGAGCATTTCATTCAGAACAAAGTTGCCCTTTATATCATTTGATTTTAATAAATATCTCAGGGGCTATCACAGTTTTAACATAACTCCGCGCCAAAATAATGTTCGCAGCATAAGTACAACGTGCGCTTGCGCTAATTGCTATGGTTGCTGGCTTTTTAGTTACGATAAAACTGCGTATGTTTTGCGTTAAAATATTTTACTATTTTTATTCGAACATTATTTAGAAGGTGTTTTCTACACACGGGTATTGATTCTTATCAAAATACGAGTAAATACATTCATCATCACGAGCATTTCATTTTGAACAAAGTTCACATCATTTGACTTCAATAAACATCTTAGAAGCTATCACAGTTTTGAAATAACTCCACATCAAAATAATACTCGCTGCTTAAGTACTTACAACGCGAGCTTGCGCTAAGTATGGTTGGTGGCTTCTCACATACAATAAAATATGTGTTTTGCGTTGAAATATTTTCCTTATTCATACCTATTAGATTCATTTAGTCGGCTCCCTAAGGAACGGTTGTCCCACGCAACTGCTTTTTTTGCGATACTTCAAGTGTTTTCAGCGCGTAATACATAGTTTTCCTTTCGCTACTGAGTAGTAAAGGACTTGAGCTCATTATTTTGATTGCAGATATTTTCTATAAGGTAGATTCAGTAATACTTTTGGTTAAAATTCTTTCTTCGATTTATGCAGGTTAAAGTTTTCTTTTCGCCACTGAGTAGGTTTTAATTTTGAATGCATCTATTAATTATTAAGTTAATAGATGCATTCTAAAGGTAATTACTTTCGTTATTCTTTCTTCTGATTTATGCAGGTATAAGTAACTGCGATAGCTCATCTCAGCATGTAATAAAAGTTTTTCTTGACTTAGTAATAAGTACCATTTAAAGTAGGTAGGAGGTAGGTATTAAATCTAAATGTGCATTTATGTTTTGTTTTTAGTAGGTAATTTGATTTGATATTGTTCTTCTTATTCTTTGTAAAGGGTTTGATGACATTAGGTTAAAGCTTAATTAATAGTTTGGTTGACTTAATTTATATTTACCGATCTTAATGCAAAATTTGATTTCATTGTAATTGGGTATTGTTTTGTTCAAAAGCTTTGTATCTCTACAAAGCTTTTGGACATTTTTTATGACAAAATTGTTAAGTTTTGTTTATCTTCTCACCATTTTTAAATTACCTACCAAATTATATTTTTTAAATAATAAAGTACCTACTGAATTAATAAGTAGAATCCCTAGAAAAAGGACTCGGCTTTCTCGGCAGTCTGCCACGTCTACAACGTCCATCCGTGTGAAACTGAATGCTATTATTTGAGAATATTGCTGCAACATATTCGCGGTATATCTTATTTGTAAAATAATTAGCCTAAACAATTAAAAAATCTAGCCAAAGTCACTATCCACGCGGACGAAGTCGCGGGCACAGCTATAACTTATATATTAATTCTGGAATAAATGAATTGTTTTTTACTTAAGTGTGGTTTTATTGTTCTTGAATTATAACTATGTTACAAAATAACATAAATTGTACTTGTTAAAAATAAAAGCTACTGTGTCAGAAAAGGAATCGAACCCTGTGTCTTACTCTATCCAGGCGCATGCCAATGTTATATTTGTATAGTAATAAAACCCTATAAAACAAAGAATAAAATTATATGTTTTGTAAGTTATCAATCATCGTTATGGAAATATCGACCACATTCATTAAGGCACAAACTGTCAAAACACAACCAATATCGTACGTTACTTGTAAATCGAGCTGGATTTATTGCGGAGACACATCGGAAAATTTATAAGAAAACATACAGCAATTATTAATCGACGAGTCCCTAGCATAACAGCGATTTTTGGTTGCATTTATAAATCACTTTCTCGCGGTATTTCCCTGATCGCGGCGCATTTTCATGAGTTTCACCGGCGCGTTACAGGAACTGCGCGCGCGCACGCAATTGCGACGGCGTTAGTGCGTTGCATACTTTATTGTTTTACATTTAAAACTTTCTTGTCACAATTTTTTGTCATTTGGTGTTGAAAAGTATAAGTAAGAGTCAGTTCGAGGATGAAGAAAATATACATGTAAGTATACGCATGGATAAATATTGACAAAAAATGACCCGCATGTAAGTTACGAGTACTTACGATACGATTGAATAAAAGAGGGAAAAGTAAAAAGAAAAAGAAGAAAAGTAGGACCAGTGAAATGAAATCCGAAAAAAAATACACTGAATTTCGACATATACCTATATACCTTTTAAATTAATTCGAGTGTAATTTGTAGGTATATAGTTTTCATACTATGTCAAATAATAATAATACAATGAATTAGAAGGCTTTTGAGCCACACAATTAATAAATATATTTATATATTATAGAGAGCATTTACTTTCTTTTCCAATAATATATTAATTACATATGTTGCGACTTGTTACAAAATTAGTCATAATTTATTGATAACATCAAATAAATAATAATATAAAAAATATGTTATTATTTTGTACTAGTATAATAGTATGTTATTACTTATGGAGTTCCTTAAATACTATCTATTAATTTGTCACACAGAACTAAAAGTGATTGATCACTCACAAACACCTAAGTATTAAATTAGAATGCATTGTTATCGAATGACAAAAAATAAAAAGAGCACAGAAAAAACTACATTTCAATTTCATAAAATTAAAATGAACATGCCTCTTTACATTTCAGAAATTGGCCCACAAATATGGTTAATTAGTATCTGTCAAGTAAAGCGTGATATTGGCGTATTAATTTACTTCACAAAAGGTTTTTGCTTCAAGCAATTTGACTGGAAGAGATAATTATCATAAACACTGTGACGATGCCGCATTTTTCAATACAATTTGTCGCACCATTCTACGCTACTTTAATTGAACGCCTGGCATTTTATTAACGGTCCGTAGTTTTAACGTTAACGCACACATTTTTTAATTTTTTTAGACTTAATTGCACAAATAATGGTGAACAAATATGGTTTTAATGCAAAAAATATTATCTGCTAGTCAAATCTGTAGGTCATGCAAAAAATATATATTATAAAAGCAACAATTAACTAAATTAAATTGTAACAAACCTTCTTAAATAACTGTAACTACATAGTTTCTATAAACGTACTTAAGCATACACAAAATAAATACAATAATCATAAAATGATAAAATCATTTAAAAAGATTAACCGTCTTTGTAAAATCTGACTAATTTGCCTTCTATTGAGGAAAAACAAATACATTTGGAGACGCGCGTAGATTGTTGGTGTACGCAAGCCTGAGATCATGAGCCTGAGAAATGCGTCATTTAAGCTTTCAGACAGTTTGTTTTAAGGCGGTCCAATTCTCATGTTCTGGTGTTAGGAACAAACGTTTCGGATCAGGCGTGTGTTAGTCAGGCGTGTTTCCTGTATAAGTATTCCGCAATCTACACTAAAACATCGTACATATGTGGGCTGTTTATGTAACTAGATGAAACGTAAAAGCTTATGTAACTTTGTTGTTTGGAAGGAACAAATTACTATGGACTGACCATTTTTATGGAATGTGGCTTAGGTAGCATAATTTATAATCCTACATTAGACATCTGGGGCGCTATTTTTGAATCACTCTCGTCAAGATGGCGTGTGATATTAATTTATTTATGTCTGATTTTCGATTGAAAATCAGTTGAACTCCATACGGCAGTGATTTAAAAAAATACTCCCTGTCCATTCCAATTTTCATCAAGTTCTGACTCAATTTTAATCGGGCCTAAATTTTGAATAACTGTGTCCGTGTTTTTGAAACTTTATTTAATGGAGTATATTTTACTATAAACAATTTATTAAGAGTACTATAAGTAAATACACGAGAAACCGTTATAGTTAGGGTAAAGTAAGATATAGAAAACCAGTCTAGAAATAATACTATCTACACACTCAAACATGACGAACGGACTCCAAAGAACGGGATCTCTGTGATAATATGGGAGTTCATTCACTGGGTCACCCATCTCTTGTTTCAACGGTCCTGAATTCGAGACTCTACTTTGTAAGTCTAACATCTTTGCCACAAATAATATATACCAACATCATAAAGCTGAAGAGTTTGTTTGATTGTTTGAACGCGCTTATCTCAGTAACTAGTGGACTGATTTGAAAAAATATTTTTGTGACCGATAGCTTATATGTTAATTATCAAATGTTAAAATATTATTACGATGTGACGAGGGGAGAAAACCCAAAACGCGTGGACGCAGTCACGGGGTATCGCTGCGTAAAAATATTTGGACTTCTGTTTAAATGTTATGTGGCTACATTAAATGAATCACCATTATGTAATTTGACATTATGGAAGTTGACTTTGAACTTGCATATTATGCAGAGTGTCCCTGATTATAGTGCAATCCGGAGGTAAAAGTAGACCTCAAATGCAACGAAAAAATAAATGAAAAAAGAAGTCTAAATATCATATAGTATAAGGGAGGCTACGTGCAAAAAATTACGTTTTTTTTCGAAATCATCGGTCAATTTTTATGACAAAATATATAATTAGCTTAATTCATGTTCATGTAGGTATAGGCCATGTTTTTGGTAGTACATTTCAGAATGATCGTAAAGGTAGACAATGCTTCAAATTGCTGATTGTTTTTTTTTCATTTTGCACAATAAGTGGTAAAGTGCGAATGGGTATTGTGCACAAGATAAATCAAATTTCGATTGTTGAACTCGTGTAAAGCTTCCATTGCATCCTTGAACGAAAATGAGGATACGATACATTCAGAATACAGAGTAGGCCCCTTATTTAGAGAGAACATATTCAAAGTGAAGACAAAAAGGGTAAAAAGCTTCGATAAGAGCCACAGCTCGGGGCATCAATCTGGGGCATGCTAAAGCCCACCGGTGCTCCGGCCCGTGTTTTGTTTTCTTTGTGATTATTAGAACACAGTGGTGCCCAAACTTTTGATAATCCGTAATAACAATTAAGACCACTGTGCACTTTAAAATTGCTTCTAGTACTCAATAGTTTCCAAAAACCCTTTAAGGGGTTAGATGTGGGGTAAGCGAGTTGGCAAATAAGTAATATATCCATTAAAGTAATGTTGAAGATCGGTAAGTTCCATTTTTAATGACCAATAAAAACCTGGCGTAGGTGATCACAGCATTATTATGGAGAAATCGAATAATGATGCTGACAATGTATGTAAGTAAACGTTGTCAAATGGTTTAATTTACAATGTGGGCTGGGGTATTTTAATGATAATTAAAAATAACACTAGTATACATAGTGACATATTTTAATATTTGATCATCCCATATATTTTAGCACCAATTAAGGATGAGCCTGAACTGAACTGTTTGAGGATCAATGTCCCAAGTGGGGAACTTTTAAAGATTTATTATGTACAAGAAAGACGTAGACTAGCGGGGTTTATTAGAAAGTCGGGTTATTTTACATTTTTTTGTGTGACGGTAAATCGGTGCCTCGACCGTTTCCTTAGGGTGTAGCAGAGAACCGAACCCTGGACTAAACCGTAATCTTTATCGTGTCATCGGGTGGAGGTTTACGTTTAAGTCCTGAGTCATTTAAGGTAAGGAGAAACACGTTTATTTAGGATTTGCATTGAAATGTTCATCTGAAATAATGAAATTACAAGAATAGGATGATGTATTTTGTTTGTGACAACAGTTCACAAAAGTTTCTGGTACTTTTATAACACTGAACGCCTTATACAAAAATATAGAGCAGTTTTAAGCCGTAGGCATACAACTTAGGTACAGCCATACGTATAATAGGCTTGAAGTGCTAAAAACAAAAGGTTTGAAGCTAAATCTAAGTGATCAAAAACATTTTGCAGTGTTAGTCGCCATCTAGCTACTCGTTCGCGAATCACTGTTAAAGTGAAAGGCCTTGGCAACTCGCTTGCCGTTCCTAAGCACTTGCTATTTTTGAAGACTTGCTAACGTCCCGCACACCTTGAATAGAATAGATGCGCATAATATGATCGTATTTGTAGAATTACATAGATGGAGTGGTCTAGTGGTCTGTTCGCTGGTTTCTGTCAAGAGGTCGCTAGTCAGGCTTTCACCTCAGTCAGGTCAGGCCAAGTATTTTTTTGTTTTAAAATGCCAGGATGTATTTCCATGTCGACCATTTATGACCAGGGGCTCTATTTTTGAATCACTCGCTTAAATATGGCGTGTGATAATTGTTCGAAAACGAATTAAGTATCTACGATAATCACGCCAATTATTGACGTAAATACTTACAAAATTAAGATATATTTTTGCGAATCCCTTCCAAGTGGAGCTCCTGGAGCTCTATTTTTGAATCACTCGCTTCAAGATGGCGAGTGATTTTCGTTCGGGGATGAATTAAAAGTCATAGAAAAAAACTCGTTGTCGAACGAAAATCACTCGCTATTTCGAAGCGAGTGCCTTAATTTTGAAACACTCACTTACCAATCAAAATATATACGTGAATATACTATCAAAATTTAGATATATTTTTTTAATTACTCCTGTGTGGAAGTAAAGTGTTTTGCATTCGAAAATCGGACATTAACTAATTAATGTCTCACGCCATTTTGACGCGAGTTATTAAAAAATAGGATTCCAGTGTGAACCAAATTATTTGACATTTCGCGTAGAAAACGCTGAGACAAGTTTTTATATTGTATTTATTGCTTAAGAAGATTTTGTAAATGAAGCTTAAAAAATAGTTTTTTTTAAAGATGTATCAAAGATATAATCCGTAATGAAACGCGTGAATATGTCAAAAGTTTTGCCTCAGACTACAACCGCTGATCTCATTTGATATTAACTGTGCCGTGGTCAGATTCAGTTGAAAGGCTTTAGATAGAATCAAGTTTGTCTATCTAGTTAGACCAATAACTGCCATCCGCAAAGAAAGAAACATAAAGAACCGGAATGGAACGATACGGAACCTATTTAAGCCCAAAAATATTTTAAATGCAAAATTGTAAGTCCTTAAGTTAGTAGTCTTTCTAATCACAACGTTTAACTGGTAGGTAATTCACTAACACCCATTGAAAAAACCACAGATATTGTATGAATGAAACCTGAATATCAGGACCCAATAAAAATAAAAATACATACAGCAGATACGGTTTCGTGCTATGAGAAATGCATAATTTAAATTATAGCTTTGCAGTGCCCAAGTAAGTAAGTAGCTGTCATAATAACTGTACAATTTGCTGTCAAAGTTAATACCGAGACATGACTTGACTATTTTTGCTTTTACTATTGTTATAACAATGGTTATGTTGTCACACGTAACGGTGATTCCGCCGTAATAACAGTAATTTACAGAAGTGTTACGGACACCCAATCATGTTTAGTAATAAGTTTAGTTATATTTATTTGTAAGGATTTTTGATGATAATAAATATAATTTTCTGTTAGGGCCATAGCGAGTAAGCATTGTAATTAGCTTAGGGCTCGTTTTATTTCAATAATAAGAAACCTGTTAGTTAGGAATTCCCATTTGCAAATTAGGTAGGCAGGTAGGGTAACAATTAACTAGCTAGGAAATATTAAGAAATATGTAGGTAGTTTGGTACAGGGGCGAGGGAGACCCTAGTAGGCTGTCTCGCTCAGGTGGAGCGAGGCCGGTAAAGCCTTCGAATTTCCTGTCCCCCACATCGCGCTTTCTAAAGGTAGGTAGGAAACCCATAGAGTGGATTGTTGCGAATGGGAATTTTATCACGATTAACGTAGGTAGGTTACAAAAACGTTAGAAGGAATACGCAGATGATGTTATGTGTCCGTCCTTGTTTGTAACTAATCTGTATTAGTCGATAAGTCAGACATGTATTTTTGGTTAAATAAAGGGCCGTGAGCGGGCCAGATCGTACGCGCTCTCACGGTCACCGATCTCAAAAAGAAGAGTTTTATTTGGAATCTACAGTCTACACATCGAAGGAAAGATCGTCGGAAAATTGACTCAGCCTGCCTGTAGTCAATATCGTCTGGTCCGTTGCGATCCGGATATAAGAAGAAATCAGCAACGCGGCATCGACTTGTGCTTTGGTTAGCACATACGCCGAGGGATCTACGCCGAAGCACAGTGTAACCAGGAGCCGCGAATCGGCCTATACTCCTGTGGAGAGACGATCACATTTACACGGGTGTTCCGTGGCTCGGGCATTCACCACCTAACGGTGCCAAACGGTGTCTGTCTCGGGTTTAACGCCGATTCCCAGGCGGTGCAGTTTTCGGGCGAGCTGCCACATATCGCGCCAGCGATTGTGAACAAGTCCGACCGGCGCCGGTACGGTGTGCGTAAGCGTGGGGGCCGGACTGTAGGCACTGCGCAGGGTTCTGGACATTCCAGCCAGAACTGAGCACCCCACGGATGCGTACACTCTCTGCCGGGCGGTACCTCCCTTCCGATCCTGCACGACCATCCATCCCCAGACAGGCTCCCCTTGGTAGTGTACCTGTTTGGGATTGATAGGAGTAGGGGCAGCAAGTAAGAAGATGCCGACTACGCGCAGCCAAGCTGGGAAAATGGAAGCCGAAGACTCAAGACTACGCAACTTTGAAGAGCCACCCGCATCACCGTCTGTGCAAGCCACCGCGAGTACGTTACGACAGACTGAACTACCCGCAGAAGGCGGACGAATGGAAACGACAGCAGAGAGACGTCACGACGCTAACGCCGACGCGCCTAGGATAAGGCCGCTGTTACGGACACCCAATCATGTTTAGTAATAAGTTTAGTTATATTTATTTGTAAGGATTTTTGATGATAATAAATATAATTTTCTGTTAGGGCCATAGCGAGTAAGCATTGTAATTAGCTTAGGGCTCGTTTTATTTCAATAATAAGAAACCTGTTAGTTAGGAATTCCCATTTGCAAATTAGGTAGGCAGGTAGGGTAACAATTAACTAGCTAGGAAATATTAAGAAATATGTAGGTAGTTTGGTACAGGGGCGAGGGAGACCCTAGTAGGCTGTCTCGCTCAGGTGGAGCGAGGCCGGTAAAGCCTTCGAATTTCCTGTCCCCCATATCGCGCTTTCTGAGGGTAGGTAGGAAACCCATAGAGTGGATTGTTGCGAATGGGAATTTTATCACGATTAACGTAGGTAGGTTACAAAAACGTTAGAAGAAATACGCAGATGATGTTATGTGTCCGTCCTTGTTTGTAACTAATCTGTATTAGTCGATAAGTCAGACATGTATTTTTGGTTAAATAAAGGGCCGTGAGCGGGCCAGATCGTACGCGCTCTCACGGTCACCGATCTCAAAAAGAAGAGTTTTATTTGGAATCTACAGTCTACACATCGAAGGAAAGATCGTCGGAAAATTGACTCAGCCTGCCTGTAGTCAATATCGTCTGGTCCGTTGCGATCCGGATATAAGAAGAAATCAGCAACGCGGCATCGACTTGTGCTTTGGTTAGCACATACGCCGAGGGATCTACGCCGAAGCACAGTGTAACCAGGAGCCGCGAATCGGCCTATACTCCTGTGGAGAGACGATCACATTTACACGGGTGTTCCGTGGCTCGGGCATTCACCACCTAACGGTGCCAAACGGTGTCTGTCTCGGGTTTAACGCCGATTCCCAGGCGGTGCAGTTTTCGGGCGAGCTGCCACATATCGCGCCAGCGATTGTGAACAAGTCCGACCGGCGCCGGTACGGTGTGCGTAAGCGTGGGGGCCGGACTGTAGGCACTGCGGAGGGTTCTGGACATTCCAGCCAGAACTGAGCACCCCACGGATGCGTACACTCTCTGCCGGGCGGTACCTCCCTTCCGATCCTGCACGACCATCCATCCCCAGACAGGCTCCCCTTGGTAGTGTTCCTGTTTGGGATTGATAGGAGTAGGGGCAGCAAGTAAGAAGATGCCGACTACGCGCAGCCAAGCTGGGAAAATGGAAGCCGAAGACTCAAGACTACGCAACTTTGAAGAGCCACCCGCATCACCGTCTGTGCAAGCCACCGCGAGTACGTTACGACAGACTGAACTACCCGCAGAAGGCGGACGAATGGAAACGGCAGCAGAGAGACGTCACGACGCTAACGCCGACGCGCCTAGGATAAGGCCGCCGCCGCCGTCAACTAGGTCAAGCGTCGCCGCTCGTTTAAAGCAAGCCGAGTTGAGAGCAGCCGAGCAGTTGGCGGCTATTGAAAAGAATCTAATTCAGAAGAGATTAGAATTTGAGATCGCTACGATAATGGATACAACAGATGAAGATGACCGTGAGAGCCTACCCGCCGGTGAGACCCTAGCGAGGGTGGATGACTGGTTGGATCAAGCCCAGTCCCGGCGTCAAGATGTAAACACGCAACTACCCACAACCGAGATGTCTTGTAGCGTTCCTACCCTCCGTGAAGAGAGGAATGAAAGAAATAGACATTTGTTTACGCGACGCAAGGAAAAAGATGCGCGTAATATAGAAGTGGATAGAAACCGACATTTGAATTCGCCGAGCATAGAATTAAATGAAGATGTAAACAACATTCAACAAGATGTGCAGCGACAGGTCGAGTCAAACAATGATTGTACAGCGAGACCCCAAGAGTATACGGACGGGGCGGAACGACTTGCTTACACATTGGAGAGGATTATGTCGAAGCGACCGGCCCCACGTCAAGCTATTGAGTTACCGATTTTTAATGGAAACACGAACGACTGGTTACCATTTAAAGCTGCAATGGAAGATTCAACGCGATCATGCAACTACAGTAAATCCGAGAACCTGGCTAGATTGAGGAATTGTCTAAAAGGAGAAGCCAAGGAGGCAGTAGCGGCGTTGTTATACCGTGCCACCGATCCGGACAAGATCATGCGAACGCTAGAACAATGCTATGGAAGGCCAGAAGTGATCATTGATCGGGCACTGGACGACCTCAAGAATCTGCCGCGAGTTGGAACGACAGCCAGTGAACTGAATTCGTTCGCGATTAAGGTACAGAACATCGCGTACACACTGGACTCCATAGATAATAAAAGCTACCTCAGAAATCCGATGATGACCCGAGAGGTGGTCGATAAGCTGAGCCCACACTTGAAAACAAGATGGTGCGACTACGCAGCGCGGTACGCAAGCTACTCGGAGCCAGAGATCGTGACATTATCGCAGTTTTTGATGGAGGAAGCGAATAAGGCGATTCGATTCGCATACGTGTCGCAACCTAGCAACAGTGCAGCGAAGAAAGAAGTGCAAGCTAAGCAGAAGGCTAACTCAAAGAAGCGAAACACTGGTGTGTACGCCACAGCCGAGGAAAAGGCTACGACGGCACAAGATAAGACGTGTTTATGTTGCGGCGGGGACCACGAAGTGTCGAAGTGCACAAAGTTTAAAACCATGACAGTAAAGCAAAGATGGGATTGGTTGAAAGAAGAAAAGATATGCTTTATATGCTTGAACGATAAGCACAGGCGAATCAAATGTAAAGCACCGATGTGTAATGAGAATGGCTGTAACCGACGTCATCACAGGCTGTTACACACAGAGCGTGAAAACAGCGAAAGTCAACACAACCAAGAAGTGGTAGCCTCAGTTAGCCATACTGTGGGGGCATCCAAGGTGTTGTTGAAGGTATGTCCGATCGTCATTGAGGGGCCACGGGGTAGAGTAAACACACACGCTCTACTTGACGAAGGGTCTACGGTTACGTTGATCGATCAGGACTTAGCGGAATACGTCGGTGCAGAAGGCCCGCTTCGAGACTTACACATATGCAGTGTGAATACACAGAGCGTACCACACACAAGCAGAGAGGTGGAGCTTCAAATGATCGCCAGTAACAACGAGAAACATTTGGTGAAAGCGAGAACAATGAAGAATCTCCGCTTGAATACTCAAACGGTGGGTCGGAGCTGTTTAGAGTATGGACACATGCGTAACCTGAACGAGAGTGACGTGTGTTATGTGAACGCCAAGCCGCGTGTCCTCATAGGCGCGGACAATTGGCATCTGATAGTAAGCAGGAAGCTGTTGACAGGCAAACGCCACGAGCCAGCAGCATCGCTCACCAGACTGGGGTGGGTGATACATGGTCGAGCGCCGTCCCGAGTCATAAGGGAGAGAGATACGGTGTTGTTCGTCGACGACCATGGGAGAGCTCGGTCTACGCAACCTGACGAAGAATTACACAACATGGTGAAGTCATACTTCGACATCGATTCGCTGGGCATTCAGAAAAAGGAACGCGAGAACCCTGATGATGTGCGCGCCTTAGAAGCCTTTGAGTCAACAGTGAGATGTGTCAATCAGCGATATGAAGTTGGATTGCCGTGGCGCAAGGTTAACACAGTTATGCCGCCGAGCTACGAGGCTGCTAGGCGGAGGCTCACGTCAATAGAAAGGAAGATGGACGCATCTGAAGACTTCAAAGCAAAGTACACAGCCCAGATCGAGAGTATGTTTAGAAAAGGCTACGCGGAGGAATGCCGAGAAGCCGACACACAGAGCCCGCGTCTCTGGTATTTACCACACTTTGCCGTGGTAAATGTTAACAAGCCACAGAAGATTAGACTAGTTTTTGACGCCGCGGCCAAAAGCAACGGAGTGTGCTTAAACGACGCGCTACTAGAAGGCCCCGATCTGCTGAGGGACTTGGCTGGAATCCTGTTTAGATTTCGAGAGCGAGCTATCGCCGTAACAGCGGACATCAGGGAGATGTTTCTGCAAATTAAGATTGCTCAAGAGGACCAACCGGCGCAAATGTTTTTATGGAGAGGCGAGGACAGAGCAGCGCAGCCTAAAAAGTATAAGATGACATCAATGATTTTTGGCGCAAAGAGCTCACCGTTTCTGGCGCACAGTGTTAGAGACCACAATGCGAAGCAACATGCAGCAGAGTACCCGAAGGCATACGAAGCTATCACGAAGAACCACTACATGGACGATTGGGTAGATTGTTTCGATACACAAGAAGAAGCAAGCAACGCCGTCAGAGACGTCACGCACGTACACGCGCAGGCGGGATTTACGCTCGCAGCGTTCAACTCCAATGGAGCGCAAGTCATGCGTAAGCTGCCACTAGAATGCCGTGCTGCGGACGCGTCGAAACAGCTCTGCTCAAGTGGAGAACAGCAGGAGCGTACCCTAGGCCTCGTGTGGAATGCCAGTACAGATGAATTGGGTTTTAACACTGACTTAGTTAGAGTGCCGCGTAAGGTGAAAACGCTAGAGCAAGCGCCGACCAAGCGAGAGGCGTTGAGCGCGGTTATGTCAATATTTGATCCGCTGGGACTGCTCAGTTACTACACGATAAGAGCGAAGATTCTTATGCAAGAAGTGTGGCGCCTACAAACCGGCTGGGACGAGATTCTGCCTGAAGAAATAGCGAAGGAATTCAGCGTTTGGCTGCGGAACGTAGAGACACTTAGCAGTCTGCGTCTACCCCGCCTCTACACTTTGACGGGGGGAGTGACTGGAAAGCAGCTGCACGTGTTCTGCGACGCTAGCGAGTCTGCTTACGCGACAGCAGTCTATTGGCTTGTAGAGTACGAGGATGGATCACGTCGTGTGGTATTAGCGGCAGCAAAGGCAAGAGTAGCCCCGATGAAGACGCAGACGATACCACGTCTGGAGTTACAAGCGTGTCTTATCGGAACGAGACTTGCGTCGACAGTAATGGAGGAGCACAGATGGCAGCCCGATAGAGTTACGTATTGGACAGACTCTACGACCGTTCTGCACTGGATTGGGAACGATAGAGTGCGTTACACGCCATACGTAGCGCACCGCTTGAGAGAGATATGTGAGTTTTCAAGACCCGATCAGTGGCGGTGGGTGCCGACGCAAGACAACGTAGCGGACGACGCGACTAGAGTCGTCACAGAGATGAAATCGAATGAAGACAGATGGTTTACTGGGCCATCGTTTTTATACGAACCGGAGAATACATGGCCGTCTCAAGCAGGCTGCACAGAGAGCAGCGAGGAGACTGTATTTAGCGTCGCGACAGAGGACAAATGGAGCGTGCCAGACGCCGGGCGCTTCTCGAACTACGAGCGCTTAGTGAGGGCGATGGCGTATGTGCTTCTATTTATAGATAAATGTCGCAAGCGCGCAACTGTTTTGACCAAAGAACACATAGATAGAGCGGAAAGATGGCTGATGAGGCGAGCGCAGGCAGACTCATTTCGAGAAGACATAGAGCGCCTAGAAAGAGGCCAGAACTTGAAGGCGGGGAGTCGCATCCGAAGACTTGATCCATTCATCGACGAGGAGGGCGTGTTGCGGGCGAGAGGAAGGACGAGGGCAGCGGGTGTGTCTGCCCCCGATACTACGCCCGTAATATTGGACGGCAGCCACCCGTACGCGCGGTTGTTGTGCAATAGGGAACACCGTCGCGCCCATCACTCGCACAACGAACGCGTCGTCAACGATGTACGACAGAGATACTGGATACTGCGATTGCGACCTACTGTTCGGGCCGTGGCCTATAAGTGCGCCTTTTGTCGTATGAGAAAGGCGAGACCTGTGACACCTGTGCTGGGAGACTTGCCACGCGCTCGAGTAGAGGCTTTCACCAGACCATTCTCTAACTGTGGTCTAGATTTCTTTGGTCCCATGATCATAACTGTGGGCCGTCGTCACGAAAAACGGTGGGGAGCGTTATTCACATGCCTCACTACGAGAGCCGTGCATATAGAGTTGGTAGCGAGCCTGTCGACTGACTCGGCTATCATGGCGTTGCGGCGTATGGGAGCGCGACGAGGGTGGCCACAGAAAATGTACTCAGACAACGCGACGAACTTCAAAGGCGCAGACAAGGAGCTACGAGCAGCGAATGAAGAATGGGAGCCAGCTCTACGAGACTATGCGCTCACCCAGCGCATCGACTGGCGCTACATAGCACCAGGGGCACCGCATCAGGGGGGAGCGTGGGAGCGTCTCATTCGCTCTGTCAAGAACGCTCTACGAGTCACTCTACATGAAAAGGCACCGAGAGAAGAGGTACTGCAAACTCTACTGGCGGAGGTCGAGCACACCATGAACGCGCGACCGCTAACACACGTGCCGGTCAGCGCTGACGACCCGGAGGCGCTCAGCAGGTTGCTATCAAGCCCGGTGATCTAGTCGTCGTGGTGGACCACACACTGCCTAGAAACGTGTGGTCACGAGGCGTCGTCACAGAAGTACATCCTGGACCTGACGGAGCAGTGAGGAACGTCGAGATTCGGACCAAGAGCGGCGTGTTTCGTCGACCGGCGTCGAGATTCGCTGTCCTGCCGGTGGAATAAGAAGAGGTTCGCACTTCGCAGCGCTTCACCGGGGGAGACTGTTACGGACACCCAATCATGTTTAGTAATAAGTTTAGTTATATTTATTTGTAAGGATTTTTGATGATAATAAATATAATTTTCTGTTAGGGCCATAGCGAGTAAGCATTGTAATTAGCTTAGGGCTCGTTTTATTTCAATAATAAGAAACCTGTTAGTTAGGAATTCCCATTTGCAAATTAGGTAGGCAGGTAGGGTAACAATTAACTAGCTAGGAAATATTAAGAAATATGTAGGTAGTTTGGTACAGGGGCGAGGGAGACCCTAGTAGGCTGTCTCGCTCAGGTGGAGCGAGGCCGGTAAAGCCTTCGAATTTCCTGTCCCCCATATCGCGCTTTCTGAGGGTAGGTAGGAAACCCATAGAGTGGATTGTTGCGAATGGGAATTTTATCACGATTAACGTAGGTAGGTTACAAAAACGTTAGAAGGAATACGCAGATGATGTTATGTGTCCGTCCTTGTTTGTAACTAATCTGTATTAGTCGATAAGTCAGACATGTATTTTTGGTTAAATAAAGGGCCATGAGCGGGCCAGGGCCCCTATTTTTGATTCACTCGCGTAGAGATTACGAATGATTTTCCTTCGTCATCTCAAAATCGGCATTTTTGAATCATTCGATCGAACGAAATCCCCAAACGAGTGCCTCCGACCACTCGTTTGGGAAGGCGAGTGATAGACGTAACGTCAAAAAAAAGACGTGTTTTTGTGTTAAATTTTGTGACTTGCTTTCTTGCTCTAAATTTTAATTAATTAAGTATAAAAGTTCAATTAAACTGAAAGTACATGGATAATTTGCTTTTGCAAAGGTTTTTAAAGTAGTGGAAATGACAAAACAGTTGAAGATTTTGTAGAAAGAGCTGTTTAAAGAGACATCGAAACAACCCGTTTGACTGGGCAATTTTCAGCTCAAATCTAATTATTTCGAGATTAATAGCTCACCAAAGAATTGATCCTGATTCCGAGACCTATTATGGTCTCGAGTAGACCGTATTGACCGAGTATCCATTGCAATTAAGGTACGTTTAAGTCATGGTTATCTGTTTGAACAAATATCTTGATTACATACAATTAAGGCAGTTCGACTGTTTGCACATAAAGCTAATCTACCAATAATACTTCCAGGTTATTCCAGCCATTGATTGTTTGTTGCTGAATCCTAGAAATTTCCTTGGAAACCATAGAAATGCAAGAATTTCTCGGGGCACAGGCTGTTTCGGAATGAATTACTGAAGGCCTTGAATTGCCCTGCAGTACTCAAATAGTTTGAGAAATCTTCCTGAAATGATGGCAGTAACTTGAAGTAAATATCATGACATAAAATTAATTAAACTTTTCATTACCTCAATGTAGTTATTAACCTTAATCTTTCCAGGATCCACAACCTTCAAAGACTACCAGCCAGATGTAGTAGGGTGTATAAGTGTATAAATAGACTGTCTGCACTATATTTTGCAAATACACACTACAAACAATGAATTTAAATTAGTATTGGATAACCGTAGATAATTTCAAGTCAAGAGAACTTTAAAGAAAAAAGCATTGTAAAGTGTATGTATAAAAAGGAATATGATGCCAGTAATTTGTGAACACAAAAATATTAAACCGTGGAAAAGATGCCTAAAAACTTAGTGGCTGATTGTTTTTCCGGAGCATTGGTTGGGTCTATGTTGGTTTGGGTGTGCTTCTAGTGATATTTCATGCAAAAAAAAAGATGAAAATGATAGCAAGACAACTCTTTATTGCACATCACAAAGGTCAGTTCAAATATGTTTACAGTAAATGTACAAAATGATGTTTTAATTACCTACTTAAATAAATGGTTTTACTTACAAATGTTTGTTTCATTTCATTATAACAACTTAAAAATAAATGTCAACAGAATAACATTAACATAAACAAGTTATTACTCAGATGTACAGTCCATATATGGTATTCATTAACAGTTATTGAAAAGCTTGTCCGATACAAAACAGCAAATTTAAATTATCACATCAATAAATAATTATCAAAGCTATATCACTGTATTCTTAAACTAACCCAATAGACTTTATTATTAAAATGTTATATTAAATTGCACTGAAAGTATAAAATAGATATAGGTCACACACATCATATCAAAAATATAGAATAACTTGATTGATAATGTTGACTGCAAATGATTATGGATGATTTCTAGTGTTCTCTAGACTCAAGAGTACTTAATTTTCTTTCCATATTATAAATGAATACTACATGTAACCACCTCTTTGCTATGTTATCTTTGTTATTGTTCCTTGTTTGATTAGGGTTTTTATGATTGTCTTGTTGCTATACCTGAAAAAGATTATAAACAGATTAAAAGAAATCACAAAGAATGAATAGTACAAGTGAATCTTAGAAATCACAGTAGCCAGTCAAGATAATCACATTTCACATTAGTTTACCACTGAACCGCAGTAGACTACTGTTTGTTCACCTAAACAGGAGAAGAAGAAGAATAATGCATGATAAATACCTTAAGTCAAGACGCCTCTCAATGTTTATTTAATAAATTGGATTCGCTTTATTTTGTTGTTGATTGTGAATCCTTGCTGTCTAATATTTTTGGGTATCTTTCTGGTTGAAGTATATTTCTCTGCTCATCACTGATGAGAGCTGCAGGTTTGTATAATACTAATATAATGTTGAATTTAACTTTTTTATCAGAAAATCAAGAAAACAATAATAAATGCAAACTCCAATAAATTGTTAAGTTGACACTAGTGACGTGACATTAATAGTTTTTTCTTATAAAAAAGGCTAACATTTTAAATATACAGCCAAAATATCGTCAAAATTACGGTTGCGAATGTTACCGGTTTGTTTAATCTTTGGTAAAAAGACATTATTTCATCAATTCTTAGTAAAATGGCAACACCGCAGTCGAATGATTCAAAAATACGAAAAACTGCGTTGAAGTGACTTGGGTGGACGAGTGAAATTTTAGGCGTATACGTTTGAAATAAGTCATACGAAGGATTTCAAAAATAGGGGCCCAGATCGTACGCGCTCTCACGGTCACCGATCTCAAAAAGAAGAGTTTTATTTGGAATCTACAGTCTACACATCGAAGGAAAGATCGTCGGAAAATTGACTCAGCCTGCCTGTAGTCAATAAGAAGAATATCATAAAATAGTTCGGAAAAGGGGCCCTATTTTAGAACCGAGTGATTCAAAAATAGAGCTCCAGAAGTAGTAGTATACGCTAGTTAGATAGCGATACCCATTAATAAAATAAAATACCCGGGTCTCTATTTTTGAATCACTCGCTTAAATATGGCGTGTAATAATTGTTCGAAAACGAATTAAAAATCTATTATTATCACGCGAATTATTGACAATAGTATTTACAAAATTAAAATATATTTTTGCAAATCCCGCCCATGTGGATTTCAACTGATTTTCATAAGAAAATTCGACTTTAATGAATGATTTTCACTCGCCATCTTGACGCGAGTGATTCAAAAATAGGGGCCCAGTAAGAACGAAGTAACAAATATTGCTTATGTTTAAAAAAAAACGATTTAATTTTCGCCGATTTTACCACTTTGGAAGCGTCTATCTCAAATGTTAGAGTTTTGAAAAAAAATGGTTTTGAGAAACTCGATGGACACCCTACACGCATAGGTTTAACAAAAAAAAATATTTTTGGGTTTTAGTTAGTGTTTGTGTATAAAAACCGTAAAGTAGTTAACATGATATATCTACCTACTCAGTTTCAACTGTTGAATACGAATAGTTTCAGAATAAAGTGGCTGTGATATACGGACGGACAGACAGACAGACTTGACGAAATTATAAGGGTTACGTTTTTTGCCATTCGACTACGGAACCCTATAAAGAAGAAGAAATTTAAACTAAGAGTAATGTCAAATTCACAAATTGATTAAAGCTTAAAATAATTCATATAATACCGTCACGTTGTTAAAGTTGAAAATGTCTGCATTTTTCTAAGTGCCCATAAAGCCATGTTGTCATCATCGCTATGCTGAACACCAAAGAAGATGTAAAGCCTTTTTATTTTACTTAACGTCAACTTAAAACTTGTAGACACGATTAAGCCCTTAGAAACGGATGTTCCTATCCTGGAGCCTTATTTTTGAATCGCTCGCGTAAGTATGGCGTGTGATTTTATTAAATCGAAGTTTTCGTATAAAAATCTGTAGAATTACATACAGCTGTGATTATGAAATAATAACTCAATTTTGCGGCCATCCCCACTTATATTTTGTTATGATTTCGTTGACATTTAATTGATTTACAAACGAAAAACACTCGCAATATCAATAATCGACACAATAGTGGTTGAAAAATTGGCTCCTGGGGCTCTATTTTAGAATCACTCACGTCAAGATGGCAAATGATATTCTTTGAGTAAAGTTCAATTTTGGAATGACAATCAGTTTAAAACCAAAAAGGAGATATTTAAAAAAAATTCCAAATTTTGTGTGTACTCACCTCTATATTTCGCGTGATTTTCGTTGTTTTTTATCGGTTTTCGAGAATCACACGCCATATCCAAGCGAGTGGTTGAAAAATAGGTCTCTGAGACCATCCTATACCGTTATTTACAAAGGACGCTCGAAAAACTATTAACCTTCAACAAATGACTGCCGTCGAATGATGTTAAGTGTTCTTGGGTTAATTAATTAAAATAGTTAAAGTAAATGAGATGTCATAATTTTAAATAAACTGCCATTGTAAGCTCACGGGGGGTCAAATGGACCCCAAATATCTGGCGGGACCACCCAAAACGATTTTATGTACAGGCGGTCATTTTATTTTGTAGTTGGCATTAGCACCTACGTACTGTGTTCAGTTGTTTTGTTGGAAAGGATTTAAATAAGTAACGACTGCGGCTTGACAACTTTATAGCTGGGAAGATATTTCGACGCCCTAATAATTTGTTCTTGAGCCTTTTTTTTTGACAAATAATGTGTCAACGTGTTTCAAGATGGTTTTAAGTCTTTTTTCCGTATCGTAAAGGTATGAAAAAATAAAGGGTAGCTCATAGTGGAGTCATCTCTATGACCGTGGACCATTTCTGTTTATTATATATGTATTCTGGCAAATAAACGATTGTATTTGTATTTTCCTTTTTTAAAGGTTTGCATCCCAGAAATCGCATCGCTGAATTTGCATTTCCAAACTGTCTTTTCCTGTTTTTCAACCGCAAAGTGATATTAAAATTGTCAGAAATCGGGCCGAATATTTAAAAGAAAAAACACCCGCGAGGCGGAATTACGCACAGAGGGTTCCGTGCCAACTAAACTAGGTGTCCACTTACTTTCGCTATACCACAATATTTTGTTGACAGCAATAATATGTTTGTTTTTCATAGTGTTTGTATGAAGGCCAACCTTATATAGCGGTCGTTGAAAATGTTCTATATGTTGAAAGTATTTTTTAAGATCTATAATAATATGGTGTACTTTTTTAAATCTTTACTGGCTTAGTTTGAAAGTTATCCATTTTACCTCTTTGGAAGTCTCTACCTTAGCTATAAATGGGTTTAGGAAAACCATTTTTTTGTTTTATTCCAAAGTATGGGTGTCTCCCTTGTAATTAGGGTTCCGTAGCCGAATGGCAAAAAACGGAACCCTTATAGTTTCATCAAGTCTGTCTGTCTGTCTACCTGTCTGTCTGTCTGTCCGTCCGTATGTCACAGCCATTTTATTCTGTAACTATAAGCATTACACAATTGAAATTTGGTAGGAAGATGTATCTTGTTAACCGCTTACCGATTTTCATACAAAAAAAAAAAAAAAATGACAGTTAAGGAGGGGCTCCCATGCATGAAACTAAAACCTAAAAAATTTTTATTCAAACCTATGCGTGTGGGGTGTCGGATAGGACTTTTAAAATGACATAGAGGTTCTTAAAACCATTTTCTATAAAAGTTTAACGTTTCATAGCTAGACGCCTCCAAAGTGGTAAAATGGGCGTCCCCCCCCCCCCATCTAATTTCTAAACCAAGCAAGTGTAAATTTTGAAAAAAATATGTAATGTAGATCTTAACAAATACTTTCAACGAAAAATGGTTCGGACGGGATCCAACGAGTAGTTTTTGAGATATAGCACATTTTCAACAACCGCAAACATAACTTTGTACTTCATACAAACACTATGAAAAACAAAGTTAAATTTGCAGTCAACAAAATATTGTGGTATTTTACTAAGTAAGTGGATTTCCTAATTCAGTTAAAGTTCGCACGGAACCCTAAGTGTGCAAGTCCGACTCGCACTTGGCCGGTTTTTGTTTTTATTTTATTTTTGTTAATCGTATAGAGGTTAACTGGATAGACTTAGACTTACCAAGTTCCTACTGTGTAATGCTAACAGTTTCAGAATAAAGTAGCTAACGGATGAACAGACAGACAGAAATACTTGACAAAACTAAAGGGGTTCCGTTTTTGCCATTCGGCTATGGAGCCCTAAAAATGTTTGTTCCAAATCCAAGATCGTTACCCCGGCATCCTGTCTGTCCTGCATTCCGATATAATCAATATGGGAGGACCCGGATGGATAACATCCATCTAATTACACATCACTGTTCTAAGAACCGAACTTGATGTATATCGGAATGTGGACTAGTTTTAATCCATTTTAATTTTACTGCTACTGACTACAGGCTTTTTACTACAGATATTATACTAGTGAACGCAGCGAATTTTGTTCCGCCTCCCCCGGTCACATCCCGCTCCGTAAATTTATTTTATTATCTTAATCCGGACGTTGACAAATCTGACACATTAAAAATCATGACAAATGATCCACCCACTCAATTAAAAAACATTTTATAAGTACCTTCTTCTGACAATACCAAACACAAAAAAAAGAATTAGCGAAATTGGTCCAGCCGTTCACGCGTGATGCCGTGACCAAGGGAAATATAGATTCATTTTTATATATAGAGATATAGGGATGAGTATGCGGGACTTAGACGTGAAACGAAATGTAGAATAGTCTTTGACATTGAAAACTTGGATATTGAAAATTTTACTTTAAAAAAGTAAAAACCGAATTCAAAACCAAAATGCACTAAAAAGTCTTAATAACAACACAAACACCTCCGTGAACGATCTCCGTGGTGCAATGGTTACAAGCAGACTGGGTTTAAAGGCGTCGCCGCTCCAAGGTGCCGGTTTCGATTCCCGGTCGGGTCTACATAGAAATCAAATTTTTCTATATTGTCTCTGGTTTGGGTGTTGTGGTACCACCGTTGTGTCTGTTTTACCATAACACAAGTGCATTAGCTACTTACTTTCGGATCAGAGCATTGTATGTGATTGATTGGTGTCCAACTATTTCTATTTATTTACCTCAAATTGCGTATACTAATATATGTATATCCACAAGGAAAATTTTATTAGCTAGCTCAAGCGGTTACAAAGATATGAAGGTCTAAGTAAGTCACCGATTTTCCACTGGCTGACCTATAGACCAACAACCTAACCTAATTCCAGATGACCTAGGCAGTTGAAATTTGGCACCTAGTTATGTGTAATCGTAGAAAAAAACTTTAAAAAAAAGGTGTGCATAAAAAAACGGTATAATACCATTACCATGTAATACCATTATTAACTACAAAAATTATGCAGTTAAATAAAATTATGTCAAATTAAATTAGATTTAGCGCTGATTTTCCAATAGTCAAATAAGAAATATTCGTCGAACAAAATACAATATGACTAATTTGAAAACGTCACATACTTGTCAGCAATCATAGGGAGTTTTAGCGCGGGAAACGAAACGAGGAAGTTGGATTTTGTTTCTTCATTTTAGTAATTGTTTTTTTCTAGTAATTTATTGTGATTTTGTGCTAGAATCATCATAATAATGTGTGCTATTGAAGAAAACAATGAAGACAAAGGAGGAAACAAAGTAAAGCGTGCTCTGATCGCAGATCGCGCCCTCTGATTCGGATCGTTATTCTCGTGCTAAACTCCCTTCCTGAGCATTGAAATGCGAACGCTAGCCCCGCATTTCAATGAGTTAGGTTAGGCTAGGCTAGGTTAGTTTTAGTTTTGTAGTGTTAAGTGTAAATATTGAAGTTATTAATGAAGGATTGTCTGTATGGCTCTGTCCGACGACGTTAAACTTGTAAACTTAAAGCAATCATAGGTAGCTGTCATTTTTTTAAATTTGTCGCTTTATAATTTATCAGTCGGATAAGTTTCATCTAACTATTGAAAAATCGGCCCTTAGAATACATTCCAAATACTAATTGATAAATGATACTCATACATACATAGAACTACGAATGCTCTAGAACTACATTTATACGTGAAAGTCCCCATTGCATTGTGTTTAGTTATGCAAGTGTGCCAGAACGACTACACTCATCTATTTTTTTTATCTTACATCCGCCTGCGGCACGTATCTGCCGTCTTTAATTTCGTTAGTCGTGATAAACATTCAATATCTATATTAATATTATAAAGCTAAAGAGATCGTTTGTTTGTTTGAACGCGATAATCTCAGGAACTCCTGGACCGATTTGAAAAAATATTTTTGTGATGAATACCATACCACATAGCTTATTTATCGAGGTTCTAGGCTATTGAGGGAGGGGAGGGAGCAAACGCACAACGTTCGGACGCAGTCGCGGCGGACCGCTAGTATTTTATAAAATTGAGCCTTAGGCAAAGTTGAAATAAAATAGTTTTAAATTACTTAGCAAGTATTTAAGCATAGTGGAACTGTATGGAAATCAATGATACATACATATCTGGCATTATGTGACTAATCTTTTGTTTTCAGGATTGTATGCCGATTTTATTAACACACTTTGTAGACACAATGTAGACCCTTGAATACTCGTGAATGTCAGTGCCATAGCAATTTTGTGGAAAATTTTCGATTCAAAAATTCCATTTATCTATACTAAAATTATAAAGCTGATTAGATTGTTTGTTTGAACGCGTTATAATAGTACGAGTATTATATGTTATCTGGGTCTTAGGAACATCACGCTAACCGTAGCGTGATGTTCCTAAGACCCATACGGGTAAGTCGAAAAAGCAAGTCGCACGGACAAAGCCGCGGGAGACTGCTAGTAATATTGATAAAACTATTATACGATTATTCCCTTCATGACCTTGACATCTCTTTTAGGCGCAGCGAGAAATTAATCAGGTAGCTGTTACTTCAGATGACCTTCCGATCGCAGGAAACTCTCTGTTTCAAGTTGAATGACTCGCGTTCTGGGCCGATGCGCGCTGACAGATCGTTTACCCCATTCGACTTGACTGAAAAATTTAAATTTGTGCAAATAAAGATTCCTCCGTGGTGTAGTGGCTAAGCACGCTGGATTCAAGACGTCACCGCTGCGAGGTCTCTGTTTCGATCCCCGGGCGGGTCAATACAGAAATCAAAATTTTCTATATTGTCTCGGGTCGGGGTGTTGTGGTACAACCGTTGTGTCTGATTTCCATAATACGAGTGCATCAGCTACTTATATCAGAGCAATGTATGTGATTGGTGTTCAATATAAGTATTAAGAAGAGAACACCCTTTCCAGATTGAAAAATTGAAAGAATTAGGAAATGTACGAAATTCGAATAATATAAATTGCGCTTGCAGAGTGATATAGGAATAAGCTTGGTTAGCGTAAGACACAGGGTTCGATTCCTCATCTGATCTGACACAGGGGCCCTATTTTTGAATCACTCGCTTCGAAATGGCGACTGATTTTCGTTCGACAACGAGTTTTTTTCTATGACTTTTAATTCATCTTCGAACGAAAATCACTCGCCATCTTGAAGCGAGTAATTCAAAAATAGAGGCCCAGGTCCTTTTTACAAGTTCAATATGTAATATTAGGTTTGATAGTAATAAAACACTTCTATATCACAAAAACAAAAATAAAAATCTATGTCATAATAAAAAAGGTTACATAAATATTCCGGGTGCCCTTATAATATTGAAGTTCCACATTTCAGTATGCAAGATCTGTCTGAAGCTTTGCTAAGTGTTTCCTGTATAGTGGAAGAGCCAAATGTCATTTTGTAAAAGTTTCAGTCATTGTTACAGAGTTAATTTCTATTGACTACCTTCTTTTAAAATAACTGATATTATAAAATTAAAAAGCACTAAGTTTTTGGTGCCAAAGTATGAATTTCTTAAATAAATGTGAAAGTGTGCATGAAAATATTGAATTTTCTCACTAAAACGCTGTTTTATTTAAGGATAGAATTGATGCCCTACAGGAAAGGAAAAGAGTCCGCAATTTCGTGTGCTACTTCTGATTTTTGTGCGGGCAGAGCCGCGTGGAAACTCTAGCAAATCCTACGTAGTTAGTTGAACGACTAACTACGTAGTTAGTCGTAGTTAGTTTAATCCTACGTGAGGTTTTATGTTTGTTATTCCTTCACGCAAACACTTATGAATGGATATTGATGAAACGTTACAAATATAGCTTAAACATAGGAATAGCACATAGACTAGCATTATTTTTTTATAAATTACGTCTTTCATGCGGGTGAACCTTTAGTTTATGCTAACCAAAGTAATAAACTTACTTGCAACATCTTAAAACAACGTTATGCTGCCACTCACTGGCTCTTGGTCTATAAATAAATGTTGCCGTTATCTCAGCATCTCGCTGCACTGAGTCAGCATTTTAATGAACTAGGAAAACGGGTAATTGCAGCATTACATCGGTGGTTATAATCTCATCTTTTTCCTCTCGGCGAGACGATAGTAAAAGTGAGAGCTGCACTAGATCTGCGCACGCGCATCTATACTAGAACACTTTTCCTGCAATCGGTCAGAAAGAGGACATTCCTTACGATCATTTTGTCACATATGTTATGTCTGATGCAAATTGGAAATGAAACTTATTTGAGCATTTGGGCAAAAATAATGGAAACTTTAATGTTACTTATGACTATGAGTAAGTCTTAGAGAGAGTTGAGAGTTGAGAGTTACAGAGAACTTATGACTATGAGTGAGACTTATGAGTTAAATTTCCTTATCAGATTTCTTTCAGATATGTGATTTTTTGAATCTGTGATTGATAATTCCACTGACAGTTGAAATAAAAAAAACAGACATAAATAATCCATAATGAATGTTAGTTAAACACGACGTTCACATTTTGTTAAGATTTTATTTAAAGTTCAGGAAACAAAATAATTTATTAAATTTGAATAATGAAATCAAGAAAACAATTTAATTAACTATATAATGTTATATACAATCAACCGAATCAAATCAATTTAAAACAATCTCTTCGAATAGGGGCACGTCCTCATGTTTGATGCTTTCCGCACAAAACATCTCTAGGGCCCCTATTTTTAAATCAATCGCTTGGATATGATGTGTAATTTTTGTTCAAAGAATGAACAATCAACGAAAATCATGCAAAATGTAGACCACAGTATTAAAAAAAAAGTTATATTTTTCAAATCAAATGCAGTTATAATAAGGGCGAGGGTTGTAGTTTGTAACAAAAGTGGGTAACCTGATGTGCCTTCGACTGTACGTTTCTCTTTAACCATATAACATATATCATTGATCATTTTAAGTCAAAAATATATGCTCTTTGTATATAATGTAAGAGGCGCAATTACAATATTTTTTGGGAACCACTTAGTAAGTCCATAATTAAACTCAATAGCTTTTCTAAATCAAAAGGATTCTTGAACTTAAGTTAACCGCTTCGTTATTGATTTCATGTATGTCGTATGTTGTAATTTGTTTTTGGTCTAATAAATGTAATACCTAAATCTATACCAAATCTACAATATCACAAGTACACCTTGACCCACTAAAACTCTGGGTCAATAATCTATTGGTTTCAGACGGAAGTATAAACAAAAACACAGTATTTTTTGTAACATAGCGTGATTTACCCGCATTAAAATATTTACAACTTTTTGTCTTGTGTTCTGAATAAATTGAGGCCTTAGAAATATTTTGTGGTGGGCTTATCGAAATTATTTTAAGGTTCTACCTGTATTTTTTGCGATTATTCTTGCATGACGATAATGCATCGATCACCTATAAATTGAAGATGTTTCGTTACACTTCAAAATGGTCAATTGGTCGTTGACTAATAAGCAATTAAATGTACAGCGTGTAACCTGTAATAGGAGCAAAAGTTTTTATCAACGTTTCAGAATACACGTAGTTACCTTGACCTGGTCATAATACTCTAAAGTACTTTAACTCAGAGTTATAGTAATCCAAAGTCTTACACCCTAGGCATAATAGTCCCCTATAGCCGATTTCGACTACGGTGGCCAGTCATAATGACTAACCGACTGCGCGGGACATATTATAGTGCACAAGTGTGTGCGCAAACACAGGTGCACTCTCTATTCCTCTCACTCTCATAGCCACATGGGACAGCAATCTGACACGACCGTAGAGAGATCAGGAAGCAAGGCTATACGTGCTTTTCGAGGCACGGGGGTGAAACACCGGGCTGCCTTTAGAATTTCTGAACAGAAAAACCTAGGTACATATTTTTAGACCCGACCCGGGGATCGAACCCGGGACCTCTGGCGCAGCCGTCGCTTTAAAGTGCGACCCTCTTGCCGCTGTGCCACCGAGGCAATTATACCCTAATAAATTAATGTATATCAAAGTCGATAACTCGTTAAAGTAACTAAAAGTGTCAAGTTCTACGACTAGACACATTCGTTTGCTATATATTGCCGGTTCGATTTATTTTGTAAGAAACTATGAAGAAAACTATTTTTCTTTATATTTCATTTAAACCATTTAATAGCAATTAATACTGGCTACTTGAATGGCCTACATTTAAAATTTTTGACCCTAATATAGACCACACCGAGTTTTTTTCTATGACTTTTAATTCACCTTCGAACGAAAATCGCCATCTTGAAGCGAGCGATTCAAAAATTGGGCCCCATGTATTTCAGGGACCCTATTTTTGAATCACTCGCTTGAATATCGCGTCTGATTTTAGTTAGAAAACGAATTAAAAATCAATGGGTATTTCCATTGATTTTTAATTCAATAAAAATCAATGGAAATCACACGAAATATAGACGTTAGTAACTCACAAAATTCATTTATGTGGTTTAAATGACTCCTGTCTGGAATTACTCAATTTACATTATTTGGAAACCGGACATTAAACAATTAATATCACACGCCATCTTGACGCGTGTGATCCAAAAATAGAGGACCTTGCTGCTGTAATCAAATACACTAATCATATTTACTTCCCATATTGTTAGGAAGGTAACAAGGCGTTTATTGTTCTAAATAACAATGCAGACGTAAGGTATTTATGTTTAGTATAGAAGTAAATACGTGGTGAAGATGATGAGCTACTGAGACGATATGGCGTTGAAAGACGAGTACATTCTCTCACACTTTGTAACAGAGATAGTACTTTCGCCGATAATATAGCCTCTTATATATTTGACACTTTTGTACGAGATCACCGTAAAAAATGCACAACGCAGTTATTCTAACTACGATGATATTGATGCTGATTAATGCTTAATGAGCTGTTAGCTTCTGCTAATAGGTAATTAAGAGCTCATGGTACGGGGTTGGCTTCTTGCAACGTTTGGCACACTGCGCCACAAGTGGTTGTATTCTACAGGGGCTCCAGTTTTGAATCATTCGCGTCAATATGGCATGTGATTTGGTCTGATAAATGATCGGTTTTCGAACGAAAACAGAATAAATCCACTTTTTTGATTCATGTGAAATATGAAACAAAAAAAGTGGTGTATCTTTGTGTTTTTATTGATCTTCGAACAAATAACAAACGTAATATTGACTCGAGTGATTCAGGTTGAGCTCTAGTTAGGTTAGAGCTCCAGGTTGTTGTGGAATGTTTATTAGCCACATTAAATTTATGAAAAAAAAGATGGAATTGTTATACATGGTTCAGACATGACAGAAAAGGAGATGAAATGTGAACGGCCGCTCAAACTTTTAAGCTAAGTATTAAAATGTATTCGAGATAACACACTCATTGACGACATAGCATCCGACAGGATATTTATAGCCAGTCTAGTTTTAATAAGAGTCCCTTGTCAGTGATAGTTATCTCCACAACATCGAGCTGAACGAGAAGGTTCTGTGTAATGTGTGTAGCTCAGGCGGCGATCTTCGAATACGCTACCATCTCCATGACTACGATCGAATTTCCACCGTACTATGGCAGGCTAGATTGCATTTTCACTATAGTAAAATAGCCACTATAATGAATGATCGCTATAATCCATATTTTCAAAAATAACTCGTATTCTAACTAGCAATTTAGTTGAAATTCGTTCAGTTGCGGTCAGTTTTGAGATGATTGCTGTTGATTTAGTAAACTAGTCTTTAAATAAGCGACATAAAGTTTACATTTCATTGTTTTGTGCGGTCCATGGAACTGATAGAAGCGTCCGAGAGGCAGTGTCGCGAAACGCGACCACGTTGCAATATAAAAGGAAGTTTTGTTAAAATTTCTTTATCACACACCGCCTGCTCGCACCCGCGTTCGGACACACCGCCCGATCCTCATTTGCAACATGTCTGCACGATTTTTGGTAAGTGAAACGTATTTATCATAATATTAATAATAATAACGAACTAAAAAAATATCAAAGTAAATAAAAACCATATGCACATCCTAGACCTTCGTAACAATTATTCCTTGTAAATAAATAACTTTACCAGGCAACACATTTAGTCGTATTAACTCAGAGCTTTTACTTTATAACTTGAACCTAAAAGTGCTTGTTGTATATATTTTGTTTTAAATGCACTAAGATTTAATCATTGTAAGTCTATATTCTTTAATTATTCGATATTGACTTTATAATAATTTTGTATAGTTTTTTTGAAGTTCCGGCAGATATTTAGTTACAATCCCTCAATGAGCGATTGGCGATGTTGCAACATGGTTTTAGTCTAAAACAAAAACAACTCGATAACAACACGCAACTTCAGACTGCGCTCGATTTCTTAACTTCTTTTGTGACTTTTTTGTTGTTAAAAATAGTGGTCATTATTATGTAGATGTTGAAGCTTATATTAGTTAAATTTTGTTTTGACACAGCAAAAAACAACTCCGAAATGTACTTCCTATTTACATCTCATATTTGTAATGGTCATTTCACAGCATTACGTACAGAAAAGGAACCATATATTACAAAAAGAAACATAAAATTCTCAGCGTTTATGAAAAAAAAAACTTAAGTGCAATTCACTTACTTAGAGTTTTAATCTGAATCTAAACGATTTTTCATGCCTATGGAATACCTGGAGAGCTTTTATCATTGTTTTCCGGCCCCTATGTTTATGTTTTTATTGGAGCATGGCAATAGTTATGTAATTACATAACTACCATGCTGTATGCAAGAAAAACAACCAGCTGCAGAGCGAATTTTACTACATAATTACCATTTTTGCTATCTTTGCGACTTTTACAGTTTTAAACCACTTTTAGTATATCAAAGACGGTTATTGCAAGACGATCTTCAAAAAATACGTAAAGTGGTTTATTTCATATTTTGATTTCTGGTATTGTCATGCATCATTGTGGACTGTGTAACAAAGAGTTGGGATTAATTCCTGTACAGAAAGTGACTGAGCAAACATGAATGTATTGAAATTCCAAATCTGCTTTAATAAGTAGACCAATGAAGGTTATTTATCATGGTGTAATAAATATAATATACTTTTAACATCCAGACATGTTCAATTTTAAAATGTTGATGAGGCTGCCAATGCGGCACTCATAATGACATGATCGATAGATCCAGCGGTATTAATTTACTAAGTTATACTTAGTTCAATTGTGACTGTAAATGAACTGTTTGATTTTTTGTAATGTCTTAAAACCTATAGACAGTGCAGCAGACTACAGTTTAGTTTGAAACCGACTTAAAAAGCGGAGTGTCTATGTTCATTTTGTTTGATGAGTATGATGATAATTATAAATCCTTATCCATTCCAGCTGGTCATGGTGTGCGTTGCTGAGCTGTCTACTTTAATCCTGGCTGGTGGGCACGGCGGCGGTCACCATAAGAAGGTGGTAATCCACGTGCCCCTCTTCGTGAAACACCACCACCATAAACACACGATAGTGAAGCACGTCCACCACAAGCACGGAGGCGGAGGCGGCGATGATCACTACGAGGTCCTGGGCTACACTTATGGGGAACCGAAAGCAGCGCCGCACTTCGGCGGAGGTATGAATTAGGGGAAACTAACTATTTGACTCGAACAAACTTTTACTGATGTAGGTTATGTAATAGGTTTTTAAAACTAACTAGGGGACCAAAAGAAGAAGAAAAAGAAAGCGAACTCACAGTATTTTGCAGATATGTAATTTGTGAAAAGAATGTTCGATTCGAGTATGACATTTGTGACAGTAATTTACAAAAAATATGTGACCTTTTACCATCAGTTGTCAATTTAAATTCATTTACGTATCAAAATATTACGTAAAATATTACGTACCAAACTGATAATGTTGCTGACTCATAAATTAACAACTAAACGTGTCTAATCATATTTTTAATGCAAAGACTTGTTGATGTCGCTTCTTCGGAGGAGGTAAATGAGTGCCTACTCCGAATACCTACACATATATGCACACAGTGCACACACTGGTAAACTAAAGAAAAATATTGACAACACGTTTAATGCAGTGTTTAAAGCTTTTTACTACAGAACCAGCGGTCGCAGGATGAATCCCGCAACTGGCAAATATTTTCTCGAATGATGTAAATAAGTCATAGATGTTTTAAGTATTTATGAGAGACATAGAGCTCTATTTTTGAATCACTCGCTTCAAGATGGCGATTGATTTTCGTTCGAAGATGAATTAAAAGTCATAGAAAAAAACTCGTTATCGAACGAAAATCACTCGCCATTTCGAAGCGAGTGATTCAAAAATAGGGCCCATAATCGTTGTCTGACTCCATAACACAAGGCAAAAACATCCTTACCTCGAAACCAGACAATTAGAGTGTTGTCTAGTGTCTTGCGCATATTTATTATTTAATTATGACTGGTTGTACTTACTGAGATCGGCTTCTATATCCTCCGAAGGATCATTTAATAAGACTGATGGTCCTGACACAAAAACATACTTTCCTTATTAATAAGCGTCCGATATTTAACATATAATTTATCGTCATACTCAAGATACATTGATTGATTCCAGGACACGGTTGGGGTGCGGCCGACGAAGGTGGTTCCTACGGGGACTCCCCGGTGAGCTTCGAAGGAGGCCAAGCGGACTACGGTCTTTCCTCTGCCGGCGAGGAGCACGGCTCGGAAGGAGGCTATTAATTTCCTACAATAACCATTAAAAGTCGTAGCACACTTATCAACTCGGGAACAGAACGTCACTGTATCAACACAAGCCGTTCAGTATTCTATAAACGTCCCTACTTAACGTAGGTACACTAACTTGATTCGTAAGTTATCTCCAGACAAACTCACGTACTGCGGCGATACGTAACTGATGTTGATAAAGGTCCTTGCCCAGTACACCGTAGCATACCATGCCCGTGCTGGGAACGTGTCTGACAAAAAAATATTTACTAGACCGTCAGTGACGGATTGAGCGTTATTTTGCCGGTGCTGACACGCTTGTAACCGCGTATGATGATCGTTTTAAGGCGTCGCCGTTACTTAGTCTGTGCTTTGATAGTCCTGCCGATAGGTACAGACTATCGCACTGATTACAACACTTCTGGGTCAGAGCCTTAGGTAGACCGTGCCAACAAAATATAAAACAAATCGCGGTTCGCTCACTACCACCAAATAACAAAGAACATACGGGTATCCTGTTGCTTTTCGTGACTGACACGTTCCTAGTACGGTCAAGGTATGGTACGGTGCAGTGGGAAAATAGCTTAAGTCTGCTACGATCCTAACAAACAAAACACGGCGCTACCACGCGGTTTGAACAAAATCCATTTCGCAAAGAACATGGTCTGCCGTATCTGTGCCTTGAAAGCGTTATCAGAACCAGGAGGGTATTATTAAACAGTATTAATCGTACAACGTGAATGAACATAAGGATTATTCACACGAGATTAGATCTTATCTTAAAACTAAATATTCATAATTTTAATCTACAGTCTAAAAAGGCTTTCTTCGAATATTAAAAACATTGGTTGATCTTTTTTTTAAATCTATAATTACTTATGTAAAACTATTCCAAGTGACTTTGAATTGTAACTATGTTTACTGAATAATACTCATTTCTCAGTTCAGTAGTAAAGGTTTGTGATCTTCAATGTAATTTATGTAAATAGTCCCAACTACCTACTACGTAAGTTTAGTAATAAGACTGTTGTTGAATGGGACCTGTTGTTAAATGTTAATATTTTTATACAATTGTTAAGTTAAATAATACGTTTTTTTATTTACTCTTTCATTTGTACCCCTTTGATAATGAGATTGCTAGCAAGAGTACCTATGATTTCTAGCACCATGGTGACCTTACGCGACTATTGTCCGACAGATTTCGATGAACCTAACCATATTGCTACTGAAAACTCTTGCACACGCGACACGAAAACTGGTGTTACAAAAGCCGATGTGAGGTACAAGTGAATTTTTAAGCGCAGTCACATTTTAGCAGCGCGACGATCGCATTGCTAATAATTTCATACATTAATGGCAGCAGCGTGCATCAGTCGCGCGGAGCAGCCGCATTTTTATGTATGGGCATCGGCTGCTGCTGTCACTCTTATGTGAAGACGCACTTAAGGTGGTTCAGCATCAGTGACCTCTATTCAAAACATACAAACGTTTGTTTTGGATGGCGTAATACTCGCAGTATCTTGGTACACGGTTCGATTTCCGAAGTTCGAGTATGTTTGCATGCCAAGTAAAAAAGAAAATGTATTTATGCAGTAGTATTTGGAATTTATTTATACTTTATTGCACAACAACAAATTAAAAAATGGTGCGCTTAACGCCTTCAGGAATCCTAGGCAGAAATGATTGCCGAAAATTTAATTTAAATAGTAAAACTTGGCCCCTATTTTTGAAACACTCGCGTCAAGATGGCGTGTGATATTATTTGAATAATGTCCGATTTTTGAATGAAAATGAGAATAATTTTAAACGGGAGTGATTTAAACAAATAACGGATTGAGAGTCGTCTATATTTAATTAGTTTTCGAACAAATCACACGTCATATTCATGCGAGAGATTCAAAAATAGGGCCCCTGTTCGTATGGAAAATTATACTATTTCCTTTGCAAAAGTTTCTGGAAATATGCACGCAGCAGCAACTTTTACTACTCAAATTTTTGCATTTTAGTCTACAATGTTAGAGCATAGGGATTAAGCTGAAACTGAATATAGCGCCAAAGACATACTTATGTTTTCTACAAGATTTGGTTTAGTATTGTTTTTATGTTTATTTATTTTTATAGCTACCCAATCGCACCTGATGTTAAGTGACAATTCAGTCTAAGATGGACCATGCCTAATAACAGCCTACTGTTTTCTTGAATGCGTAAATAATATTTAAAAAAAATAATAGTTAGGTTGACAGAGAACACTTTTCAGTTTCTCAGTGTTACGTTGAGAAACTGAGTAGTGTTCCTTGTGTATGTTCAAATCCGGTAGATTTGTTTTTTGCACACTTGTTATTAATGATGGGCCAATGATTACTGCATTATTATCCTTCCTTTTAATAGATTAGTTCTTTCCCAAGACAGTTATAAAGAACACCAAAGCTAAACACTCTTTATATATTATCTAAAGAGAGTGTAAGAGTCGGCTTTATCATCGAGTTATTTGACACAAGTATAGTAGAATGTTTCTTGTGTAAATGTAATGGACATCCAAGAAACTTATGAAAACAGAAAATGATCAGCTAGCTTTTGTACATATTTTGAAGAGGTACTTCCTCGCTTGGTCAAATGATGTCCGGCAGTAAGATGAATGAATTGTTACCTAAATGCAGCTGTGCTTGTTGCAAAAAGTAAAAATGCAACGTTACTTTCTACGGGTTTTGCTTGTTTTGGTGGCGGCATAGCGGCGCTCCGGCCAGTCACAAATGTTCCATCGAAAGTGTTTTATTCCTTCTTTTACTTGATTCCGAAGCTTGATACGTCTAGTCGTGGGTCGATGAACTTCGTGTGACCAAAATTCGGTGTTTCATTAATTTCCCTATGGTATATGTTACGTTATATGTTGAAGTAAGGGTTCGCTGAAACTTTTGGTTGACTTTTCTATTTGCTCTTTTTATCCGGATAATTCTTTAGATATCAAGAGCTAAAATAACAATCTAAATCACTAGCTTGGATATGGCGTGTGATTTCCGTATTAAAGTGAACAATACATCTACAAAAGCCGAGCAAAATATATACCTGAATACTTACAAAATTGAGTAATATTTTTGTTATCAATTCTGTGAGGAATTAAATCTTATTTTTTATCATTCTAACTAGGGGAGACCGGGGGGAGTTGAAACAAAGGTGATTTGAAACAGAGCAGATTTCTCGAAACTTAAAACCGTTAGCGAGTTGGCGACGTCGCTTTTTATTCACTTTCCTTCGCCCGCGGACGTGTCAGTTCGCGTCGGTGGCGTAAGTCGTGCGGTTGTGGAGTTCTGCGTGCCATATGACAAAAATCGTGAAAAGTAAGTTTTTACAGTTTTTTTACGATGCCTTTATTGTGATTAGGGTTTTGTATTTTGGTTTAAGTTATATGTGTTTCGAAAGCTCAATATCTAAAGATTTATTATATATGTTTGATTTAACTGATTTCTTTGTATTTGCTACTTGATTGTGGATTAAATAAAAATTGGAAGGCTTTTTCTTACTGAGGAGATTTGAAACAGGCTGTTTCAACTCTCCTCGTTTTCCATTTTGTATTAGACAGAAGTCAATATATAACGGACTCAAGAAAACATTTGACTTAATTAGTTTATTTTGTTTCAGAATGCCTACTGATTATAAAAGAAAGACTGACAGAGGTATGGCAAGTCGCGAAATATATGATCTCGTAGCAGAAGGAGTAACTTTGCAAGGGAAAACTTTTCGTGACGTTGCTTCGGGTTACAACTTGAACCATACTTCCTTTTACAGGTATATTTTAAAAAACTGCTTATGATGCTTACGAAACGGCGACTACTCCAACGGTCGGATATCTCGAAAAAACTGTTTTTACAGCTTCCAAGGAGAAGGTACTTTGTGAGTATGTTTCAAACTGCGCTGCTGCTAACTAAGAACCTAAGAAATAAGGAAGCCAGAGCTTTTGCCTTTAAGTTGGCTGTAGAATATAATGAAAAAATCCTTCTTCTTGGACTGAGCATAAATGACTGGAGAAGTTTGGCTTCAATCTTTTATGATACTCATCCTGTTCTTCCTCTGAACCTACCTCAACTTACAAGTATCGCTCGAGCTACTCCAGTATCCGTTGTGAACTAAACTCTTGAAGTTGTGCGACGAGTACGTCTACCTGGGACAAGAGATCCAATTGGGTAGGTCCAACTTTAAGAAAGAAGTCAATCGACGAATCCAACTCGGCTGGGTGGGGTTCGGGAAATTGCGCAAGACTGTCTTCTCATCTCATCTACCTCAGTGTCTGAAGACGAAAGTCTTTAACCAGTGATGACATACGGATTCGTAACATGGTCTCTAACTATGGGCCTTATAAGGAAGCTCAAAATCACACAATGATCGATGGAGAGGGCTATGCTGGATGTTTCTCTACGGGATCGAATCAGAAATGAGGAGATACATAGTAGAACTAAGGTAACGGACATAGCCTTGCGAATCAGTAAGCTCAAGTGGTAATGGGCAGGGCACATAGCGCGAAGAACTAATGGCCGTTGAGGCAGGTAAGTTCTATTTTCGAGACCCTTCGACCAAAGACGCAGCGTAGGACATCCACCGACAAGATGAAAAGACGACCCTTTAAAAATTGCAGGATCAAACTGGATGCAGACTGCTAGTAATCGGTCGCTGTGGAAAGCCATGGGGGAGGCCTTTGTTCAGCAGTGAACGTCCTTTGTCTGATAATGATGATGATACGCGATGAACCCACTGGATCAATTGGTATTGCGAATAGGTCAGGTAGTTAATTACCTACTTATGATATACACGTGCAAAACTTTGATAAAAAAGATTGTTTATTATTGAAAAGTATAATTTTAATAAATACCTTTAAATTATATCACCAGTTTTATTTTTAAGCCTTTAATAATTTTCAAAATCATACGTTTCAACTCTCCTCGGCCTCTGTTTCATCTTACCTCGGTATGAGGAGAGTTGAAACAAGTTGACTTGTAACGGTTAAGTCGATTTTTCACCACAATATTTAACGCTTACAAATTCTTTATGTTAGTCATTTGCAAGTGTAATGAATGACCTATCGATTGGTACTAATATCATACGATTTCTCCTTATAGTATTTCGTGTATAAAACAAAATGTGAAAATTGTTTCAACTCTCCTCGGTCTCCCCTACTATAACTGTTAGGTACTAACTAATATGACAATGGATTTCTATTTAACAGACATCTGTATTTAATAACTTGATTATTGAATACTAGCGACCCACCCCGGCTTCGCACGGGTGCAGCAATGTATTATACATATAAACTTCCCTCTTGAATTATTCTAACTATTTAAGTCAACCGTATCAAAATCCTTTGCGTAGTTTTGTACTATTAAGCATACATACACACGAAAAGCGGGAAGCTACTTTGTTTTATACTCATAGTAGCCTGCAAGTAGATTCAAAACTTTCAAAAGTTTATGCGGTTACAATAATATACAAGAAATAAATCAATATTAGACAGGGACAGCTGAGTGCAGTTAATCAGGATAAATAATATCACGTAGTTATCACTGCCGATTACGTAAAATGATATTATTCTACGAACAGAGGCAAATACTTTGATTGCCTGTTCTATTATGTACTTGTCAGTTCCGTTGACTCAAGGTCTAGATGGGCAGGTCCCTTAAGACAAGACAAACGTAGGGTAGCTTACCACCTCTACCTAGGCTTGCCATAAATATTGTCACAAAGAAAGAAACATATTTTTAATGCAAATAATATTTATTACTTTTACAGTGTGTTAGTTTTATACATAAAATAAAACTATTTAAAATATAAAAAGCTTATTCGAAGTGGTCTCCATTGCCTGCAATACAGTCCTTTAAACGTTGAGGCCAGTTGTCAATAGAAGCACGCACTCTTTCCATGTGAAAATTCTTCACTGCCAATCGTATGGATTGTTTTAGGGACTCTAAATTATCATGGCGTTAAGAGCAAGCCGTACTCTCTAAAACTGACCATAAATCATTATCCAGCGGATTAAGATCGGGACTAGACAACGGCCAGTCTTCAGCTCTGATGAAGTCCGAAACGTTCGCTTCTAACCAAGACTGCGTGGACCGAGCTTTATGACCCGGCGCCGTGTCTTGTTGGAAAGACCATGCTTGGTTATTTAACATAGTGTTGTTAAGGGACTTAACTAACTTCTCAAGAATGGTATCTTGATACGCTTGTGCCAATGTTTTGATACCTTTTTCACAAAAATATGGCTCTGTCACTCCTTCATAGCCAACACCCCACCAAACCATCACTGAAGTCGGGTAATGCCCCCGTTGCACTCTGCCGACTAATTGGGAAGCTTCCTTAGAGGTTTAAGCATAAATACGGTTTTCAGATTTTCTCATCCGTAAACAATTTTTTTCTGTGACCTCCCTTTGCGTGTACCGCTTCAGTAGTTTTGGGTGCTATCTTCATCTCCCGAGATAAAATCTTTTGCTTTCGGACAGGATTTCTGCGAATTCTTTCCCTTACTGCTCTGACCACCTTTTTCGTACGAACACTACGTGGACGGCCGGATCTTTTTCTGTCACAAACAGAGAAGGTCTCATTGTACCTTCTGATAGCCCGGTACACAAACATTTGACTAATACCAAGCGTATGGAGAGTTTTAAAAATTGCACTTGGATCCATACTAACTTTGCGTAATGCAATTACAGCGATTCGGTTCTCTTTATCACCCCACTCCCTTTTAATATCGCAAAATATAAAATGTATTGGCGCCCAAATTAGCAAGCAAAATGAGCAATCGTATAAAAATGACAGATTCCAAATTTAAATGTAATGTCTTTCTTATTTTTAATTATAACAGTATTTGACTGTGTGACATTCCACCTGCTCGCACCAAGTGATTTGCTGACACTTTTTAATGCGTGCAGCTAGGGAATGGAATTCGCTGCCTACTGAAGCTTTGAGAGCCAAGAGTGAACAGGCTTCTATTAAGCAAATATGCACCATCCTAGACCTCATTCACACCTGATAAACCAAGCCTGGTAAACCAAGACGCGCAGCTGATGTCACGGAGTACTGCTAGTTAACCATTAGTAGACACCTTCTGGATTTCCCAAATTTGACTATCATCAATTGATCGTTAATAATTACGAGTATTATCATATATAGCACAGATAAACAAAAATATTGGTATTTACCAATTTCTTGTAGTTTCAGAATCAGTTTGTCAAAGCCCATTAAATAAAATCTTGAAGATAAACTTGTGTTTCGGTAATAGTTAAAGTACAAGATAGTATTCTCACCTTCTCTCCCTCACACACACGCACACGCTAACACATACACAAACACACACACACACGCACGCGCACACACACACACACACACACGCACGCACGCACACACACGCACTCGCGACACACACACACAAACACACACACACACACACACACACACACACACACACACACACACACACACACACACACACACACAGACAACAGGCGCTTAAGTTTAAGTTTGTTTGAACTACTAAACCGATTTGAAAAATCATTTTGAGTTGAATAGCACATTTAACGAGGAAATCGTATTGTTATAAATATAAATTTAAGCATTACAATATAAATATAAGAGCATACATACATACATTATAAGAGTTGAGCAACAATGAAAAATGTTGCAAAAACGGTGCCAAAATATTCCTTTTGAGAACTTCAGTTGCGTACGCAGCGTAAACAGTTTATAATAAAAAGTAAAAAAACTAAAACCCAATTACGACAAAAAACGACGCTGAAAAAGTATAAAACAAGATTTTCAGAATACTGAACTGAACAAAGTTGCTAATGTAGTTTCAAGTAATGGACACAGTAGGCTCTGCCAAGATGTATTCGTTGTAAATTGACAATAATGTCATACAATACTATTCTGAAGTATGCAATATTCACTATGTAGAGATAAATTTTCATGTTTGGAAAACCGCAGTCACACGTTGTCAAAGTACTACGGTAGGTAGGTATATGTAACGTGTGACTACGCCTAGAGGGCGCCACATTAGATTTTGAGAAACCCCATTTAGCCTTTATCCAGCGGACAATTAAGACACTTCTAATGATATGTCATTTGTCGAATTCTGATAAGTAATTTAGAAGTTACGAGGGAACAGATGAACATACATACATAGCTATTCCAACCTCTATGACGCTGTCTGCAAAACCCCATTTTTACGGATACTCACACCGACAACAATTTAATAACTATCTTTATTTTATTACTCCAAAATTCGTTTCCTATTGTCCGTAATAAGTAGAGCTTACATTTATGCAAATAAATAAAAAAGCCTTTACCCACAAACGCATACCAAAAGTTGCATAATATTAAGTGCGCAATCTTTTACTATCATCTTTGTTTTTTGGCATTACGTCTCCATCGGTTGAGGTTTATTTTTCACAGTTTGGGCAATTGCGGATCTAGGGCATGTCCAATCGTATCACTCCTCTATTTGGGAGCTACCCGTACAAATTACAACTATGTCATCAAACGTCGCCGATGACATAAGATCTATCAAACATTCTATTACGGTTGTTACGAGCTACTGGAAAACAGTGAAAGTTCAGTCCTCAAACGTAAATGCGCTACATGATATTATGCTACATTAAACAAAATAATACACGTCAAAGCTACAGCTTATTATGTCAAGAAAATACACAGCAACCAGTAACATAATTTATTAAAACGTTCAGTTGGTTATCATCACATTTTAATGCACAATTCCTATTATTATCTTTGTACTATACGTATGGGTATGCTTAAAATACATAACAACAATAAATAAACTTACAAAAAGACAACAAATCAACATACATAACTACGCAAAATATACTAATAGGTAAGGGTTTCCACGCCACCTGTTTTAACGCTCTGTTGTATCCCAGCCTCTCTAGAGTATGACACCGGGGTTTCCTCAACTAGTTTGTTGTCTTCGGCAGCAAAAGCAGTACCGCCTGTGGAACCCACAAATGTGTTAGCAGTACTACCAAAGCCATCATCAGCTCCACCAAACGAATTTGCTGTGCTACCAAAACCACCCTCATCGGCGCCTACAAATGTGTTCGCGGTACTGCCAAATCCACCGTCTCCTTGGAAAGAACCGCCGAATTCAGAATTGGGCTGAATGCTAGTTATATCCACTTGAGCTGGCGCTGACGATGAAAAAGGTTGCTGTTGGGCAGTTCCTGTGAAGGTTTCTATGCCTCCGACTGCAGACGTCGGTTGTGGCACTGATGCAAAAGCAGTAGAACCTCCAGCTTGGGGTATTGAACCAAACGGATCTTGATTGGGTGCCGCCCCTTGTACGAAGCCAAAGGTTGATGGATATGACTGCTGCAAACTGTTTACAGCGGTAAACGAATCGTCGTCATCTTCCTCAGCCTCAGTTACTTCGTATCCGTGGCCTCTTTTCGCGGGGACACCAGGAAGCGCTCCGGGTAAACTGTCAAATACGTTAACTTGTTTCACCGTATGCGATATCCCGTGGACACGTGGTGTTGGGATGCCTCCTCCGTAAGCGGGAGCCGTATGCCCTCCATACGCTGGCACTGATGGACTGAAAGACGCGAAGTCTTCTTCGAATGTGGTAGCAGGAGGGTCGTAATTATAAGAGGGTGTGTCGAAGTTATGATGTGGTATAGGACTATCGTGGTGATGATGACCGTGATGGTGTCCGTGATGGCCGTGATGATGTCCGTGATGTCCATGATTATGTCCATGATGATGCCCATGGTGTCCGTGATGCCCATGATGTTTATGATGCTTCCCCTTCGAAACTGTAGTGATATGTACTTTCGTGTGATGCTTGTGATGGTGATGGCCGTGTGGGATATGCGGTTTCGGATGATGGTGGTGATGATGATGATGATGATGCTCCTTCTTCGGCTTGTGATGATGATGATGTATCGTTATCACCTTCGTGTGGTGATCGTGATGAATAAACTCTGGCATGTGCAGTCTGACGTGATCGCTGGAATAAAATTAACGAGCATTAGTTTATTCAGTAAAAAACATCGGATACGTGTGTCATGTGTGTAAGTACGTCATAAATTGTTTAAGTCAGTCGCTAACGCAAAGAATAAACTTGGAAGATTACAATTTTACGGTAAATGATAATATGTTCGAGTAATACTTGTTTAAAAAGATGTGTGTAATGTGAATGAATTTCTAAAGTCAGATATTTAAAAACTCTTATAAGACTTGTAAAATTTATGCGTCTGCGCAGACCATGTGCAAATAAAACTGAAGTCCAAATGATGTAAAGGTAAATAATGTAAAGGATGTTAGGTACGCAAAGCCTTTAAAATAAGTCAAAAACTAAACTTGAGATATAAAATCCTTATGCATAATCGTATTTAGTGATACAAATATATTCAATGTTATAGATTTGTTAGTAGTGTTAAAAAATGCATTTTCAAAAAAATACAGTTCTTATGTTTTCGCAAAGCTAAATTCGCTAGTTCGTGGCAACTTTAGTTATAAGGGCATAGATGCACCATCTTAATCTTAACTATAACGAACGCAAAATTGCGGTCAGTCACCATTCAAAAGAACTTGAAATAAGACTGATATGATGATGAATAAATTGGTAATTCAGTAAGAATAAGATGGTGCACACGAGCCTAAGAATTGGTATATCCTTACTGATGTTTCCCACCGCCATGTCCTCCTGTATCTCCATCCTCGATCAGAAACACCACCAGCACAGTCAGGTACTTTATTAAATCCATCCTCAAAATTATCCTCCTCAATAATCACAAAGTTCAGTTTAATACGTCCAGAAACAACACCAAGCCTTCCCACGTTTGTTTACATCACAATCTTCAAGTACTTTCTTCTCTTCCTTGTTTTATTTGTGCCAAGGAACAGACATCACTGGCGCAGACACCGCACGGCTGCCGCACTACACCGGATTGAATAGCGCAACATCGTGAGATGACCATTTATCCAATTTCACTTAAATAAACCCGTAATATCAGCAAAAAGACAACAAATTGCTATTGTCAGTGGAGCATGCCAAAAGGCGGGCCGGCGCAGCGGCCACGCGATTGTCACTCTTAAACCGACCTAATAGAGTTCCGAGCGCGGACAAGGAAGTTTGGTGTTACATTTTTTTTTGTGGTCACTGTGTGAAATAACTATTTCGCTGCCATTCCAAAACAGGCGCTATGTGACAGGGTGGATGCCGCAATCGGGTCGCAAACAGCTGACTTATACTCGAAATGCACCATTCATGTTTACAGTTGAACCGTCGTCGTTACAATAAAAAAGTCAAGTGTTTCGGTAATATTTAAGTAATTATTAGGCCTTAGATTTATAAGTGGAACACGGAACGTTTCCAATAATCAAACCCCAATAAAAAGTAAACAAAAACTTTCTTTGACGTTAAAGACTTTTTGAATTGGTCCTTATTCCTCAAAAGATAAGGGTGAAAGGGTGGGGCTGATACACCGGCTCATCGATCGATGGGTCTCTCGATGGCGTCTAATAAATTAAGCTTGTAGGCGTCAGAATGCGACCGTAAATATTTTAAAGTGTAAACGCGCCCCATTAAAATTTAATTATCCATTCCATTCCGATTTATTGATTTCCCTCGGGAAAGATTCTCTAGAATGCTTTAACTATACCTATTATTTATGTCGAACGCGAGAACCTACCTGTGATACCTCATTGCTTTGAAATATTGCTTTATTTGTAGTAACAAATGATTCTGAATGTTAGGCGATGCTTATTTTATTACAGTGTATTATCAAAAAATCTTTACAGTCAATGTTTCCTGTTGAAGCTTGGCCCCTAGCGGTAAAGATTGTATCAGGTAAAGTTCTTTCTACCTTCTAGGAAATAATCAGTGGTGACTGGTGACTAATACACATCTCATTATTTTCTATCGATCGACTTGTTTTATTTGTAAATATTTGGGGAAGTTTTAAAGGAACAAAGTTTTTTTTATATATCGTAACTTCAATTAAAAGTTAACGGACTGACTCTCGTTTTTTGACAGCCAGTGTTGATGCCGCACATTGTATTAATTTATTATTTTTTTGTTTATACACGCTGTTGTATTGAACTGCTTCCTGAGGTAAGTATTGTAAATAATACTTACAATTCCTACATTGTCACGAAGGGAGCAGATTAATAACTGTGGAACATAAATTAAAATGTACGATAACTATATTGTTCTAAAAATAGTATATGATAGTATTCATAGGTACACTCACCTCCCGAAAAGCAGCTGTCCAAAAACAACCTGTATTTAAAATTATTCGCTAGAGCTTGAATATTGAAACCTAGCTCCAACACTGACTGAACAAATAACAATGTGAATTCAAAAGCGTTTTCAAAAAGGTGCCTTAATCACTATTCTACTACTGAATTCATATTAGGCTTTCATTGTACAATGATTAAAGCTTAACAAAAAACCTGGATTTTAAATAAACCTACTTATCTGAAAAGCCTGCCTTCAAATCTTTTATAATGAGCTTGCATTTTTTGCATCGACATCGCTATTGATAGTATAGAACAGATAGAATAGTACATTTATCGTACAGGTTCATGGCGTTAGATTATCCATCGATACATCCTTACAGATAAAAGCTATTTTTATACAAAAATGTGTCATTATATGACAAACCATCTGAATTGTTTTGAATACATGTTTACCTAAAAAAAATATTAAAACTCGTGTTAGTCTGGGAAACCCTATATAACAAATTACGTATTATGTGCGTATTGTGATTTTAAGAAATACCTAATCTTATTATCTGAGAAAAAATAATGATAAATGTCACTTACGAGTATATGACTCTTCTAGATTTGAAAAAGGTACTAAGTACAATTATATTTTATTAAATCAAGAGTAGATGCTATTTTTTTATCATGCATTCTTTTAGATAGTTACATGTAGCTACGGAGAAGATATCATTAATAAAATGCAAATTAACTTGAAATGATAAAGAAAAACATAATAGTTTACATCTACTTCTCATGAACAAAAAGTTGATTTGTGACTTAAATAATTGAAAGCTTTTGCTACTTTATAAATTAGATTTTTTATTACAATAACAAGTTAGCATAAAAAATACAATTTAAGCTTAAGAAATACGTGTGTGTATACATTTGAAAGTAGTACTTGTACATTACACGTCAAGATAAAAGCATAGACCACAATTCTATAAATAAATCATCTTTGGTGTGGAAAACGGAAGTATAATAAATTATTATGTATGAGAGATACATCGCAAAATCTTTTGTACAATGTTTTTAAGGCTTTCTTTTCATCATTCGCAATCAATATAAACATTATCTTTAAGAAACACATTTGCAACAACTTTTTAAAAGTCCCGAACACCATTCGTACGCATTATGGCTTTTTTTCTTACTGCATCACCTTCATTGATTAATGCTGTGTTTAATGATACCTGAAAGAAATAATAAAATAACTAAATTTTTCACCAACATTTGTAAGGGGGTAAATTTAAAAACCGTAAATTAGAATGTTCGAAAGATATAAATACTTATAACTCGCGCATTAGTAGGTATTTCAAAAGTTGTGTAATATGATACGAAAATATTTTAAAAGCAAGTGGTACTAAGAATATGACATCCGTAATTTGAACCTATAAGTTATGTAGAGACTGCGAATCATTCGGTTCTAATTTCTTATTTCATTAGTTCTGTAATAAAATAAACAACCCTAAATACTGACCTAAGCGCGTCTATAAAGCGGGATCACATGTCGGTTAGGCATGACGGGCAGTTCTCGAGGTATATCCGGCAAGTCGAGTGGTACATCCAAAGGGACATCAGGGAGAAATTCTGGGATGCCAATGCCTGGCACTGGCTGACTGTGCTGCCCGGCAGGAGGTTCCTCGTGGATGTGCATGTGGTGGAAATGCTCATGTTCCTCGGAAGGGGACAGCCCGTGGTCCAGATGATCGTGGTGGGTGTGGTGGTGGTGGATGGTTTTGTAGACCGTGTGCGTATGCTTGATCTTCTTCACTTTGTAAGGTACGTGGATCACCACCTTTTTTGTGCGGCTGCAAATTATGGTAAGTGTTTTTTTTATATATGAAATTGACAGAGTGACGTTATAATAGTTAGTTGATGCTCAATTATTGGGTTACAAGTCCAATAATAAGTTTAGAATTTCTACACGTTATTTAATTTCCTACTTTTTTTATTCCTAGAGCACACACCAAGGGTCGTTTTTCAAAAGGTCAGATAAAATTTGATCAGGCTGAATAAGTATATAACGACCGATTTAATTTGACATTTAAATAAGGGTCGTCCATAAGTTACGTGTGGTGTTTTTTTTTTTTTTTTTTGTAAAATGTTAAAAAAACTGTTACAAAAATTGCGTGATATTTGCCGAAACTCTCCTTCTCTCCAACGTAAGATTAGATGAGATTTGACTCGACTTCCTCCCTCTCTTAAATATAGATTTATGGACTCTATAATTTATGGACCCCATAAATAATTTCTGACAAATAGGTGCCATTTTCAAATTAGCCACATTGTATTTAATTTAAAAAATATTTCGTATCAGAGACTTTATCTTCGATATGGCGTGTATTGTTTTGATAAATTTTTGATTTTCAGATATATCAATTAAAATACACACTGCAGTGATTGAAAAAGTTCCTAAATTTTATTTCTACTCCCGTCCATATTAAGCATGATTAAGGTTGTATTTTAATTAATTATCGAACGAAAATAACTCGTAAAATTGACTCGGGTGAATAGAAAAAAAGGCCTGTGACTATTGAATAGTCAGGGCCTAAACTAATAAGATTATTGATCAAAAAGTTGTCTATAAAGTTCGGCGCTGTGAGAGTGCAAGAGATACGGAGTCTAGAAGACGAAACACAAAAAAAAGCTTCTCTGATGGCATGTAAAGCCTTAACAGACTTCTCCATACATTCACCAACGAGAATTGAAGTGATAACTCTGATCTTATTTGTTTTTTGACCATATTTTAGTCAAGTATGGCATGACATAACGTGTCTATACGGTGACAGTTGTCGGATGTTTGTTCCGGCACAGGGCCGCACTTAAGGCGGAGCGGACGCGAGTGTGATGCGCGTGAGCAGTTGCACACGTTTCCGCTGCGCAGACGAACTCTTCCGAGAAACCTTCTTACCATAAGCTGCCTTGCTATTGACGGTCTTGCTTAAATGATTTGTATAGCTACCTAGATAAACAACAAAGCAGCCGTGCTACCTAGTCGGCAGCACACAGCTCTATGAATCCAGCGTTATTAGCTCCGAGAGAGTGAATAAAAATCACTCTCTCGCGTCAATATTTCGAGTGATTTCGGCTCGAAAATCCATCAACAGTCAACCAAAATTACGTTAAACATAGACACCAGCAGTGACCAAACTTGAACTTGAATCTTACTTACCATTCAGCGATAACCAACAGCAGAAAAGAGGCCAGGCAGAATAAGAGCTGAAAGAAAAACAACCGAGTTAACCGAGATTTATTTGGAAGAATGTACCACTTAATTACAGTTTAAAGTCATACTTAGAGACAATCATTTATAATTTCATAAGTTACATAAGTAATTCATGAAATCAGGCGTTACTTTGCTTTAAATTTCCGTGAAGCGACGCCGGCTCAGGCACCTATCAACACGAACCGTCACCGCGTTGAGTATTAGTTCAGGCAAATGCAGGATGCACCGCCCTTCCTCCCTCAATACGCATGCGGCACAGGTAATGCAATTTGCAATTGTTAGTATCCAATACTCACGTGCAAAATACTTTGTGCTTAGCAGAAATTTAGAGCAAAATAAATAATTATTACAAAAAAAGCAGCTTACTCAAGAAAATTATGTGGCACTTATGTTTATATGCATATGAAAGATTTTAAAACCGTTAGGTAATGAACGTAACGTAAAATTGCGTCTCTGAGTTAGGCAGTAGGTATATGAAATTGTTTCAAAGTCCACAATCGTTGTAATACTATTCAATATCGTGGCAGTAAGTTAGGATATAAGTGCATTAAAATGATTCATCATTCATTTGGTTTTGTCGGGAGTTCAAATATTCAGTAAATTTAATACAACTTACTAAAGATGATGTAATATTTTATATTATATGTATTCTACAATTATTTTTAAATCGTTTTGGCCATTTTATTCATTAAATTCGGCATCTTTTATTAAATTAGGCCGTAAGTTTGTGCACTAAACTCGCTTTTTAAATGAGTCATTCCTTTTTCCAAACGACTTTGGAAGAAATCACTTTATGTGGCCATTGCGCCTAAAACTTAGATTTTCTTGTACACGAATTGTGTCTTGCTTTTATAATGTCCAAATATTGTGATTGTATGTTGAATGATAATCACAATGAAAAGTAAGTAATTATTAGAAAAAAGGCTTAATTCTGAAACCATACCCGGTTTGTAACTACTATAAAGTTTTATTCAAAAGCCACACACTGCAAATTAAACAAGAATGATCAACATTTTATGCAATAGTAACAGTCGCTCAGGAAAAAAGATTTCAAGATCACAACCATGTTATTGTAAAGGCTTAATTTTGACGTTTGAAGTGATTTCTATTTAAATATGGAGATGATAATATACAAATTATAATATATGTATTATTGTAGAGAATAAGGGGCCTAGAATATTTTTTTTTGACTGTGTCGCCATTAATTTACATAATTAACATCACTCTAATTAAATGCAAGTGTAGAGTATCTATAAATAACAAAAAAAAACACATTTCGTAATATAAGTATAATTAACGAATCGCTTGAATGCCCATTGCTTAATCTATTGCTTAAGCTTAATTAACTATGCAATAAAACAGCGGAAAAGAAAGACGTTTTAGTATTAGATATTAAATGGTTATAAACAAAATTGTGTAATTATAAGTACCTATGCAAATTAATTATTTCCCTATTGTTGCACTGCTTTTGTGCGTTATTGTATTATCTAACGAACGCACGCAGAGAATATTCGATAGACACGTTTTTTTAATATGATTATTTTAGGGCTGATTTTTCAATAGTCAGATAAGAAATATTCGTCGAACAAAATACAAAACGGTTAATTTGAAAATGTCACCTAATTGTCAGCAATCTTGTGTACCTGTAATTTTTAAAATCTATCGCCTTATAGCTTATCAGTCTTATAAGTTTTATCAGACCATTGTTAAATCGGCCCTTAAGTAATTACATGTTAATTAAAGCTTATTAACATATAAAAAGTATAAGTAAAAAAGTTATCGATACAAAATCTTGTAAACTATAATCGCAGATTCACATGTTGAACAAAAGACTCACCAGAGCTCGACAATCCATAATCTCGTATAGATTGTTGTAAAACAATGTATTGGAAAGCACAAAGCATGCGTTTGCGGTGCGGCAAAAAGTCCGTGGGAGCCGACTCGTGCGCAACTCGGGTGCAGCGGAAAATGCACACAATGCACTTTTCACTGCTACGTGGTTTACCTCACTACGGCAGAACGACAATGAAAGCTGGCTCCTCTGCCAATACTTATATATAGCACATACACATGCGAACATCCAGACCTAATAAAAAACACAAATGCATCTGCGTTGCTCACTCATATAGCCAATTACTAAATCCGTCCTTTTTCTTTATAACAAGAGGGGTAGAACTTTTCTAGATCTTAATAGATTGTTCCCGACGGAAACTGATATTTCCGATCACCAGCTTTTTGAGCACCGACTTCAAATTGTTGTTCATATTGTTGTCAATTCGAAATAAATAGGTATGTGATAACGTTGAAAATTAGATAATATTTTAGGGTGTTGATCTTTAAACATTCCAAGCACGTGTGCAAAATTTTGTGAGTGTATGAGTTTATTCACGAATGTTTTGGAATCGACCTAAATAGTTCTGGATTAGATAGATTCATTCTGCAGGGGGTGATTTGTTTATCGTGTGCCAAATGATAATGGCGTATAATGGATCATTAGCAATCATTTTATGACTTTATTTTTTTTTGAGCCCTGGGTGTTTTTCATATCGATTTATTCTGTTTTTTTATAAAAATCTAGCGGACACAGCGAACTTTGTTTCGCTGCCAGCCCCGGCCCCGCCGGCAGGAATAAAAAGTATCCTATGTCGTTATACTCGTACTAAGCTACCTACCCACCGTTTCGCCTCAAAGCCTTAAGTCTAAGCGTTAAGGAGTTCCACCATCAGCTTAGCTCCACAAGATGTTGACTATCAGACGTAACAACATTAAGATTCTAGTAAAAAAAAACACTATACGTGCCTTTAAAATTAAGGGGGTTTCCCTCGATTGCACCAAGATCCCGTTTTTTTCGAATAGGTCGTCAAATAACTGAGATATGGAGTATCATAGATACAAAAAAAACATACAGTCGAATTGATAACCTCCTCCTTTTTGAACTCGGTTAAAAAGCAGAGTATAAGTAACTTTCATGTATAGGTAATTATTTTTAATAATAATTTAATGGACTGGTGTTGCTCAGTATGATTCAGATATGTTTGTGGAAGTGAATTGTCAAATCAGAAAAAACGTAATATCAGGAACGTACATAATTTTGAACTATTGGGAATAAAATACGGATTCGCCTGGGTGAACGAGCTTTATTTAAAATAAGATCAATCGTGGTTCGTGACAACAATAGTGACAACAGCCGGTAGTATACCTTAACATTAAAGAAAGACGACGTGTTTGGTGTATTAGCTAGAGCTCCTGACTGTTACGCCGGCCGTCGCGGGTTCGAATCCCGCAAGGGGCAAATTTTTGTGTGATGATCACGAATATTTGTACCTGAGTCGTGGTTGTTTAATATGTATTTAAGCATTTATGGGAGACGTTGTCAGGTTTTCGTAACATAGGGAAGATTTTCCTTGACAATTGGGGTGTTGTCTGACGCTTATTTATTTATTTATTAATTAGAAGTTTTCTATCAGGTATTTTTATTTTATTTCTCTTTTTCTAGATGACGTTGGGGACACTAATCAATAAATAGGTAAATTGTAAAAAGTAGGTAGCAGGAAAATATGTATTAGACTAGCCAAGCCTTTTATTTATTTATTTATTAGTTTGTAATTGTATTTTATTTCTAATTTTGATATACTGTTTTATAGATAACTGCTATGATACAAAAAACAACTTTCGTTTTTAAGATATTGCCTTATTGAGGAGTGCACATATTGTAAATATAGTGTAACTCCATATAATCGCAATAATGGCCGTTTGCTTGTAATTTATGTATATATTAGTGTAAATGTTGTTAACACGTCTAGAAATTAACAAGAGAGCTATTTCTTGACGATGAATAAGCTTAAGTGAAAATACCTATAATTTATGGGTCATCACTGGTAAGATTGCTAGTGAGTTGATAAAAACTACCCACGGCTAAGAAAATACTACACTATGATCGCTCGCACTCAATTCATCAAAATAAAAATAAATTTCTATTCAATGGTTTGTCCCTCACAGGTTTGATTATAATAAAAGCTTGCTTGCTTATAAGTATGATGGTTAATGTACGGACAAGATCAAACATTTCAGAGATTATTCTAAAATTAAAATCAGCGTATGTGCAAAAAAAAAACAAAAACGATGTAACAACAACGCGCCACTCTGCTCCTTAGTTTTCATTGCGCTCCTGATCAAAGTTTGATTGATTGCTTTAAAAAGCTTTTATATACCTAGTTCTTCAAAATATTGTGAGATGGTGTGAAAAATTTAATTTCGTTTCTAACATTCTTCACTCTCTAGGTATATGCACTGAAGTGGCAATAGATTTAAATACACGCAAAATATAAAACATAAAATTACAAAAAAATAACATATCGATTATTTTGTATGAAAAACATCGGTTTAATTGTATTGGGTGACATCACTGAAATTGTCGAAATGACAATGTCTCAGCGATTATCTTAGACAAAATCAACTATAAATGGATATTTTTGATGTCATTTTGTAGGATTTAAGTCCTCATAAAATTTTGTGCAGGGGTGCTGTCACTGACTTTAAGAATAAATGATTTATCAATGCGTCGCCTTAAACCACCTTCCAAAACGTAATTTCTAATCGGTGTAAGTATATTTAGATCGCACCATAACATCTATATAGAAAAGACATCAACGCGTTAGACGATTTTTTTACCCATCATTGTTTTATTTTATATATTTTACTCATCATAGATTTAACCAGTAGCTCTATTATGGTAGTTTAATAATACTTGTAGTATTATACGAGTATTATCTGTGGTACGGGTATGGTACGGTACAAATAATACGCAATCTGAAAAAAAAATTCGAAGCCGTATATTTTTCTAGATTACAGACATCTCACTGCATATTTTTATCATAGCTTATAATAGTGTATCTTTCTTTATGAATATATTGCTGCATAAAATGCATTTTTTTAGTAGACCACTAAATACTCTGGTGTCTTAAAATGAAAACCACATTAGGAACTGCAGTAAGAGGATAGTGTTTCCTGGACGATAACAGACAATAAGGACTTTACATACATCGACAACTCAGCACTAACCAACAAATGACTTAGAGCGCTTTTACATTTAGGTGACTTTAGCAGCGCAACGGTCGCGCGACAGACCCGCTGCTGATAATTTCATACATGAATGAAAGAAGCGGGGCGCGGTAGTCATGCGGTAGCAGCGCGGCTGCCAGCAACGCCGCTGTTTTTTATGTGTGGGCATACGCTGCTGTCACGCTGCTATCACTCTAATGTGAAGGCGACCTAATAAAACTTCACTTCGTATGACGCAGTGGGCTCATAACCCTAACGGGATCTCATTCAGACATTGTGAAACAGGCAGTTGAGAGTGAAATTAGGGACTGCAGGCCACTATTACTTTTTGGAAGAAGAACGAAGATAAACCTATACAAATAATACCTTTTAATATAAACATACTTTTTACGGATTGGAAACAAAATTGGCAATGCTTTCGTAGTAATCAATAAAAAACGTATATTTTTATTTGTTTATCAGCATTCACAGCGCTTTTGCAATGTTTCACGGTATCGGCCCTACGGCTGTTTACGGTGATTAATTAGTTCCAATTGAAAAATATCAACTTGCCAAATTATCTCCGGTAACATGGAGCAAACTGCGTAGGTACTTCGAGCTTCATAACTCAGTTTCAAACAATATCGAATTATGCTAACGAAATCCATAAAATTGGGTTCAAATACCGGATTCTGCAACAGTTTAAAGTTTTTGTAACCCAATCAATCATTGACTCATAATAATGTTGTTTCATGGTTAGTATGACGAGAAACTCAATATTATCAAGTTGAGATTATTGTCGGTTTTGGAACATAGCTTTGGTTGACTGAAAAAAAATTTTGTAACTAAATTTGAAAGAAAGAAAGAAAGAAAATACATTTATTCGACCCACAGACTCGTAAACACATAAACAGTAAACAGACAAACACACACACTTATTAAGCTTTAACATCGACAACATTAACATTAATTTATGGCACCTCTTAAATATATACTGAAAATAATATGGTCTCTAAAATTCATAGAGCTCTTTGTTGTTAATAAAGTTCATGCACTATATTCTAATAGCTTAGGACCCCAATTCAGGCGTCAAATTGCTTATAAAACCTACAAAGTTTAAAACATTAGAGTACTCCAGTGTCGGAAGTCTCGACATAGTTCCGTGTAAAACCACCAGGTGGCGTTCGAAAAATTCTGAGACAAAATGGGTGTTTTCGTGTATTTATTGATTAAGAAAAAAAATTGAATGAAGCTTAAAAAACTACAAATATTTTTTAAGATTTATTAAAGATATTACAACGTAAGTTAAAATGATATTTGATGAATCAGATTATCATAAAATTGAAATTTTCGATGCGAAATGTCAAAAATTATGCTTCAGACTTCGCCCGCAGGTACCCCTGGCCGCTTTACGAATTTCTATTCTTGGTTGCCTTGGGTACTCATTGGCGGTTTAGCGGATAAATCGTTAACAGATGGCGTTTCTTGATTTAGGATGTATAAAAACCATGTTTGTATTGATAAGTGAAAACAACATTGACAGAAGTTGTGTATACATTGTGGTTATTACTTGGGGTGCGTTCCGTATTGCGCCAATATCACTGTTAGCACTGTGAGCGTCAAAAGCCGTTCCGATTTGATTAGCGTGCTGACAGCGCTGTTGACGCGATTTCATTTCGGAACGGCTTTAGATCACATTTGCTGTTCTTTGAAGCAAAAAGACGTCAAATGCGTCAATGTGACAGTTCGCTCTTAGACGCTCACGGTGCTAACGCAGCAAAACGATTGCACTGTGAACGCAAGATGGCGGTGATAGTGACGTCAGCCGTGACGTCACTACAGCTATCGTTGATTCGCTAACGCCAAATCGGAACGGTTTGTTAGCGCGATATCAGTGATATTTTCGCTGTCAGCGCAATACGGAACGCAGCCTTGGTGTTATTACCATCTCATTTGTTCTCGACGGCGCTAACCACCGATACAAGATAAACTGGAAAGTTAACATCTGTTGCTTTGTGTTTGAGAAAATTCACACGCGCATTCCGTTTTTGCTGTAACATTTTACTCTCATAGCGGCATCTTTTTATGCTTATCAGTTAGTTAAATGCATACAAATCAACAAATCGTGAGCTGTTAGCATACAAATTGCCATCCAGTTTTTAGGTACACGATATTTCACGATACGGTAAATAAACATTTTAATTAGTATGAGGGTACAACTGTCAAGTTAATTCAACGGACTAAAAACGGTTCAGTGCGAGTCAGACTCGCGGACTGAAATAAATTAGCTGTCAACTTACTTCCACTTAATCAAAATACCACAATATTTTGTTGACAGCAAAAATAACTTTGTTTTTCATATTATAAAGAACAAAGTTATCTTTGCGGTTGTTGAAAATGAGTTATATCTCAGAAACTACTTGTTCGATCTCATTTAAACTAATTTGACAATATATTAACAGGTTTGAACAAAAGCCGCCCCTAAACCTAAACCTCAATAAAAACCGATTTCAAAACCAAAATGCACTAAAAAGTCTTAAATAATCTCTTGACCATGGAAAGGAAAGGATTCCATTTAAGGCAAACAATTTCTTTTTAGAGTCTGTGCTTTGCAAGCATCATCTATCACAGCACCGACTCCAAAAATAAATTTCTCAAAAAAACATTTTGGTTTTGATGTCGGTTTTAGATTACAGGAGAGGGGGGAGGGGGACTTGCACCTATGACCTGTTTTTTAAGAAGCTACAAACAACCTATCATAAGTTCTGTCATCATAATTACTGAACTCCTAAGCGTTAAGGGGTTCCACCATCAGCTCAGCCCCACAAGATGTTAACTATCAGACGTAACAACACGTCAACATTAAGATTTTAGTAAAAAAAAAATACTATACCTGCCTTTAAAATTTCAGGGTTTCTCTCGATTACACCAATATCCCATCATCAGATCCCAAATTGGCAACAATGGAACCAACTAAAAGGTATATCCTCTAGGTAAGCGAAAATTTTTTTCGAATCGGTCAACAATCGACTGAGATGTGAGGTAACATAGATACAAAAAAAAAAGCATACAGTCGAATTGATAACCTCCTCCTTTTTGAAGTCGTTTAAAATGTCAATATTTTCTATGTATGGAAATCGTTAAGCGGTTAACAGGCTACACCTGCCTACAAAGTTTCATCTGTGTATGCTAATAGTTTCAGAATAAAGTTGCTGTGACATACGGACCGACAGACATACAGTCAAACTTGACGAAACTATAAGGGTTCCGATTTTTGCCATTCGGCTACGGAACCCTAAAAACATTACCTATACATACATTTCAATCGATTTCATGTTGGAAACGTTATCTCGATGGATAATTATTAGTTTCCTCCGTTAATATATGAATACACAGTCGTTATGTGTAGCTGGTTCAGAAATCAGATATAAGTATGATTCATGCTAAGAGTAATTGCTAAAATCGTTGTGTAACTGCGCATATACATATGAGCGACAGCAGCGCGCTGAGTCCAACAGTTTTGTCAAGTCTGTCTGTCTGTCTGTCTGTCTGTCTGTCTGTCTGTCTGTCCGTCCGTATGTCACAGCCAATTTATTCTGTAACTATAAGCATCACACTGTTGAAATTTGGTAGGAAGCTGCATCCTGTTAACCGCTTTACGATTCTTATACAAAAAATAAAAAAACATCCATATTTAACTATATGCTTCCATACATGAAACTAAAATCGAAATATATTTTTTTAGTCAAACCTATGCGTGTCTATGGATAGGTCTTTTAAAATTACATAGGTTTCTTAAACCATTTCCTTTTAAAGTCAAACGTTTCTACGCCCCCCCCCCCCTCCAACTGCTAAAACAAGTGAGTGTAAATTTTGCAAAAAATAATAATATAATGTAGATCATAACAAATACTTTCAATGAAAGTTGGTTCGGACGGGATCGAATAAGTAGTTTTTGAGATATAGTTCATTTTCAACAACCGCAAATATAACTTTTCCTTAATACAAACACTATGAGAAACAAAGTTATATTTGCTGTCAACAAAATATTTTGGTATATTACTAAGTGGATTCCCTAATTCAGTTATAATGGGCACGAAACCCTCAGTGCGCGAGTCCGACTCGCACTTGGCCGGTTCTTTATGTATAAAATTATCAGCAGCGACTGTCGCGCATCCGTCGCGCTGCTGAAATCGCCTAAATGTGAAAGCGCTCTAAATGAAGGAAATAGCAAATGTAACAACTGTTTGAGTTCTACCTCTAAGTTTAATTCCTTCGAGATTTATTCAAAGGTCAGGAGCACTTTTAAAAGCCTAGGCAATCTTGAGATATTCTACATGATATAAATATAAATAAGTATAAATGTTTGACAACATCACATACATTGCTCCGATCCCAAGCTAAGTAGCTAAAGCACTTGTGTTATGGAAATCGGAAACAACGGTGGTACCACAACACGCAGACCCGAGACAATATAGAAAAGATCGTTTTCTACATTGACCCGACCGGGAATCGAACCCGGAATCTCACGAGATGGCGACGCTTGAAACCAGCGTGCTAGCGACTCGACCACGGAGGTCGTCAAATAATGATATTATTTACATCATTTTGATAAGCTGTTTTTTTACTCCTATGACAAATCTGATTAGTACCTAACAGGCTAGGTTCCATGAAATAAAATTTTGTATTTACCTTGAATATGTCAACTGCGAATATCCATCGAAGGTACCTTCTTGGTAGGTTTATGTTTTCCCTCCCGTCCTTGACATGATGGCTAAAAATAATAATATTTTGTCACTCCAGGGCGCCAATTCTCATGCAGTTCGCATTCAAAAAAAGTTCACCGATAGAATTTTCTTTTTTCGAAGCAAATACGAGGGTCAAACTGAAAGTTCTTAGAACTGGCCACTTATAAACAATATAATAAAAAAAATATTCTAAAATTTGAAAATAGAACTCTTTGCCAATATTACTGAGTATATATTTCATTCATTTGTCATTTGTTTTACGATTTGGCGGCAAATTGAAAATTGTCTGTGTCACGTCAACATGAATTTAACACGAGAAAATTTTCGTGCAATGATTTTTTATGACTTTCGATGTCATTTAAGTCAACAAGAAAGTTATGATAGACTACGATTGGCCTTTCACGATGAAGCCCCATCTCGTGCGACTGTTTACAACTGGTTTAATGAGTTTAAACGTGGTCGCACTAATCTCACTGATGATGTACGTGAGGGACGGCCTTCTACGGCGACGACTGAAAATAACATCTGTGTTGTGCGGCGTATGATAGAGACTGACAAAAGAGTGACATATCAGCAGATTCGGACAAGCTTAGGCATCGGTATGAGTCAAGTGCACAAAATCCTCCACGAACATTTAGCGGTCAGGAAGCTTTGCGCCCGGTGGATACCTCATAATTTGACTACGGCTCAAAAACTCCATCGTGTGGATTGGTGCCGTAAAATGATTGAAAGATTTAACGGAGGTGACTCAAATGCTGTGTTCGACATACTAACAGGTGACGAAAGCTGGATTTACTGTTATGATCCTGAAACCAAAAGACAATCTGCTCAGTGGGTGTTTCCTTTCGAGGAGTTGCCAACTAAAGTGAAGAGAGATCGAAGTGCGGGAAAAAAATGGTGGCCTCGTTCTTTGGAAGGATAGGTCATTTCGCAACAATTGTGTTAGAGGATCAAAAAACAGTTTCTGCAGAATGGTACACTACCAATTGTTTGCCACTTGTCTTGGAAAAAGTTCGAGAGAAACGACCTCGCAGTAGGATCCTCCTTCACCACGACAACGCCTCGTCGCACACCGCCAAGCGAACGATCGACTATTTGGCGACATCAAACGTTGAATTACTGGGTCACCCGCCGTATAGCCCCGATCTCGCGCCTTGTGATTTTTATTTATTTCCAAAAATTAAAGAAAAACTTAAAGGAAAGCGGTTTATGAATGCTGAAGAAGCGGTGGCTGCGTATCGCGATGCCATTGAACAGACCCCTAAGGACGAGTGGGCAAAGTGCTTTGCCCAGTGGTTCCATCGCATGCAGCGGTGTATTGACGTCAATGGACAATATTTTGAAAAGATATAATAAAACTAATAACTGGCTAATGTAATCAGTTTTTGATTTTCTAAGAACTTTCAGTTTGACCCTCGTATAGTTTTTGCTTTCATGGTCACGCTTTCTATTAATATCGATTTCTTCCATGGGGTAGGTTTTTTAAGTGTGGATATTTACTTGTTTTTTTATCGCCGTAAAACGGTCATACTCGTATTAGAATTACCACCGGAAAAAGTTCGATTGATGTAAGAATCGAGGCCGCGAAGAAGTCGTAGTGAATTAACTCATCAACAACAAACCTTAGTTTCTTGGAAGTGTTTCCAGAGAGCGTATCTCAACTCCCAATCTTCGAAGAAAAGGGTGGGTTTATTCCATGTTACGTGATGATAGCCGATGTTATACGATTCTAGCAGAGGCGGGTTAAGGTGTGGCGCTTCTTTGGCCCGTCTCGCGATGATTTGGCAGACGTACCGGTACAGGACCGGAGCCTTGTGCGCCCAGCATACCAGCGACATGATCGAGATGACGATAGCATGCAGCCAGTATCGCGACGTGGATGGCAGATTCTCGCCATTAATAGCAAAGTCCTGCACGTTCATGATCAAGCAAGCGACCACCGCAGCCGTCAGCCCGCACGGCACCTCTATCACGATGCAGCAAATGACAGAGAACAGAGCCCTTAAGTTCACCATCTTGTGACAGTGCATCTTGATCGCTTTAAAGATAAAAGTGTGCAGCTCCTCCCTGTGCTGTCTTATGAACATTTTATCAGCATTATCACAGACACCTAATTTGAGCTGCACCTGGAATCACCAATGTTAAACATTCAAATATCTGTTCGAAAGTTTTGAACGATATTATGATCCGACTTTACCTGAGTGAATTCGTAAAACAGTTTGGGGCTGGAAAAGTAAGCGGCATTGCATTGCCGGTCCAGAAATCTCAGCAGTAACCGACAGCCGACTAAACTGTACATTGCGTTTCGAGAACCGATCAGGTAACAAAGTACGTGTTCAATCAACCCCTCTTTGAAACTTTCTCCGTAAAATTCTACGGTGTAAAGCTCCGCTGCGTGATCGAGAAGCGAAGAAAACTCCAGAACATCGTCATCGTTCATGGTAACCAAAGAAAACCAGTTGAACATAGTAGCTATTATAATCAAGCGGTCGCCGTTATCAACCCTCTCAAAGATGCGACGCAGACACACCTCGAAACCTTTCCTCAGATATCTATAGGAGGTAGAATTATCCTTGCTAATGCTGCACGAAAAGAAGTCCAACAGCCTCGTTATAAACGGTAATAATTTTGCCTTGTTGATGATCCAATTTTCACTTTTTAGTAGTTCGTACAAAATTCTCATACGATGCCTGGCCGTTTTTACATCGGTGAATAATATGCAGTGGATATCAGTCAGCATCATGTTGAAAAGTTTGGTTGTACCTCGTGTGAAATAAAGAACTACCTCCAATATTTGACATACGAAACTTTCGTAGGGCCACAACCCGACCACTGTGAAGAAATTGAGAGTGATTTTTATGGAGATCTCGCTACATTCGGGGAAGAGATAATCCATGGTTGTTTGGAAAGCGGCCTCTGCTTTGTAGAAGGTTCTTTTGCTGCACCAGAACCAGTACTTGGAGGCGATTGTCCTCATCTTGAGCCGCATCCCGAAGTAGTGAACGAGCGCCAGAGAGCACAGAATCACATCTTCGAAGTCAGCTTCTTGCAGGTTGCGACGATTCGTGTGCTTTAGTATGTACATCAGCTTCTTTATAGCGGTGACTTTGTTTTTATGGAACTCAACGTTTAGGTCAAAAGGCATAAAATAGAAATGCAACTCATTGATTTTTTCCTGCAATACTTCACCAACGAGTTCGTGGTTACTTTTTCCAGAAAACATCGTGTTCAAACCCCTAACGACCATTGGGGCTTAATAATAATTTAATTTACTAACTTTAACAATCAGTATTGAAAATGTGATTAATCAATTCTATATTGTAGTGTTTGTAAGAATACGATCACCTTTATATAATAATATAATTATTATAAATATAAACATAAATATGACATATTTTTATATGACAGTAGTAGTAGTTGAATTTATCCCATTCATACGGGAAAGGCAATGGGACAGAGCACAGAGCCATACAGCCTGATCTTGATTTTTTATATGACATTTTTGACATCATAATGTGACAATCAATGTCAAAAAACGAATAATAGACAATAGACCGAACAAATAACTTTCTTGTACATGTTCTGTTTATTATCTGAAAACTCGAGCTTATTTAAATACAGTGCAATCCAGATAGGCGGTAAAACTAGGCGTAAAATGCAACAAAAAGTCAAACGAAAACACCGCAGAAGTTGATGGTATGCCATGCCATACGAATATGAAAAAAATGCATGAAGTAGCTACTACTAGCTATTGTATCAGGACTTAAACTTTGCATTATATGATTGACTGTATGATTGCTTTGTATGATTTTTCAATCATCGCTGATTTTTACAAAATTATACCCATAACAGTATAAGATTTTATGATTTGTTATAATATCATTTTGTTTGACCTTTCATTTGAAATTCAAATCTACGTCTTAGCACTCTCGCTACGATATGTTAATGTAGACTATTGCTGGCTTCACCTCTAAGGTACAGAATTTGTGGTATTAAGTTACGTGTTTGCGAGCTTATAAATATTTTATCTTCCAAATCAACCAACGATTTCGGAAGAAATCATTTTTGCACGGAGCGTCTACACGTAGCAAGTAAAACAAAATTGCATTTTACTTTTTTGTTGCATTTTAAACCCTTTGCACACTGCTATTTTAGCAGCGATACAGTCGCGTAGCTAACGCACTTTAGTATCAATGCAATCGCGATGCAGAATCTGGACATTGTCAAATTATGTACCTACTATATTAGCGACTGCATCGATGACTAATTTAATCTGTTCATCGCTAAAATTCGCAATATCTAATGTGTCAATGGGTCTTAGTAGGTCTTCTACTTTCACCTTCTATATCCGGATTGCACTATTACCAGGAACACACTGTATTAGCAGATAAGGCGATACTATTAAAGCTGATAGCGAACGATGGAGAAATGTATGCGTACCTACCATTCAGTGAGAACAAGAAGGGTTTAGGTAATTAACTATTTGCGTAGATAACAGATATTTACTCTAACACAAGTATTTATAAATTATGTAAGAAACTGTAATAATGTACGCATAACAGTTCATCAAAAATGGGCAGTGTACGTATTTTATTAGAGCGTGAACAGGCTGTACTAATGTGATATCGAAAACACAATGAAAGTGCTTGCGTAATGTTTCCAGCATTTCCGAGGCGCGCCCACGACATCTATTCTTGTATCACTCGGGTTATTACGAGGGCTGATTTCGATTGTCGATCGTTGTTCTAAACTTGACCACAACTGACTGCATGCATTGCTTTTCCCAGCTGCTCGTTTCATAAGACGGCGATAGGTAAAAATGACAAAATGAAATCAATATTGTATATCTTATTACAAATTTTTTAATGGCTCAAAGTTTTGTCGGCGTCTAATATCACTGCGAATTCACACATTACAATAATTCCGTATCAGAGTCGGCTGATGTTTCATTCTAATTCCAAGTCGTCCAAACTGTCGGCCAAAAGAAATTCTGTGGTCTGCAGGACCCTTTTTTAAACTGCCAGTCTATAAAATCATAGCATAATAACTTGAGTCAGAGAGTGCTATGTCATAGTTGTGTGTGCTTTCAAGAATACAGGCCCTGAACGAGTCGCGCGGAAAATGAGAGCTGCGCCTGCGCATTCACCCTATTTGCTATTATTATCGTCATTCTGCAAATTGGGCTTATCAACAGACACAATACTGGCAAATGGTAGGTGCAATTGGTTGCAATACCAATCTTGATTTTGTAAGAAGAAAAACGAAGTAAACGAATCACTAGTGTTGATATTTAAGTTGTGAAGGTTTTTTGTAAGTATAAACTATTCCTCGTGTAAATCAATAATAGTAAAGTAATGATTTTGACTATAGCCATATTATCTAATTACTTTTCGTTGTAAATAATGTAAACTAAACTTACCAACTCTATCTATTATTGACTATTTCTCAAAACGTTTTACGATAAAGGACGAAGGTTACAGTGGATAGATATCGCATGCATATAAAGTTATTTTGTTAATGACGTGAGTGGGAACAACTTAAGGGGCGATTTTACCAACCTCGGATAAGACTTATCCAGCTGAATAAGTATAATGACCGACCGATTTTAAAATGACATTAACTTATGATTGCTGACAAATTAAATAACGTTTACAAATTATGCATTTTGTATTGTACTCGACGAATATTTCTTATCTGACGGTGGTAAGATCGGCACTTTATATAGTAATAAAGAAAGACCTCAGTACAAAATTAAAGTAAATTTTATTTTAACACAACACAAGACGCTCTTGTTGAGAACATTTGGAAGATTTCGATTTCCTGTGTGTACGCTTGAGTTTGTAAATTCGCTAGCTACAACTTTAATCAAATAATAAGTTATTCTTATTAACAAAATACTTATCTTTATCTAGAAATGAAAGACGAAAACAAAAATCCACAATCGTTTATTCAATTAAATAGGACTCTTACATGATTGTCCGTAAACTATCAGTCTTCTAAACATAAATTAAGATGAAATAAATATATTTATATTAAAGAATGGATCATTGGTGGGACTGGGCGTCTTGGAGACTATTGTTAATGTTGGGAGTTGGGCGAGTCGTCTGACTCGACGGGTTTTTTCTGGGGGGCTGAGTAGGTGTATGTTTGGGCAAGGTAGGGGCCAGGGCCGACTTCTTGGACCTTTTCTGCGTCTTCAGGAGCTATAGGACACATGCAGGGTACGAGTTGGACGCGTTGGAGGGAGACAGGGGTGAGGCTGGTTCCCGCGGGTACGTTGATAGGTATAGGGGCCATGCTCTGGGGCATAGGGGCTTCAGGTTGAGCGTATTGGGGCTGGTAGATCTTGCGTGAGTCGTACGGCGAGTACACGTACTGGTACCGGTACGGGGACTGCTGCTGCATCCATGTCTTCTGAGACGCTGCTGGCCTGCTGACAAATAACGTTCAACTATAGACACCGATCAAAAGTCGTATCAGTATCTTATAACCGACCTGTTTTTGTTAACTGACAGATTATTTGGTCACGCAATCAGTCTCAAACTCACAGGGGCACTCACCGTTCATAGTTTAGCTCTTATAGTTAAGTGACATGACTGTCTTGACTTGACCGGTACCGGAGGATGGCAGATTAAAAACAGGCCAGCTTTAAGATCTGATGCTAATGTTATACAGCACAGTTTTATTTAAAAAACATTCGCATTGATTAACAGAAAAAGCCATTACCTATAAATACGCAAACGCATTCTGACGTCACTTTTGTGGTCTTCTACTTCCAATTTATGTAGGTACTTAAATTTGTTTCCTTTCAGGTGAAAGAAAATACGGAGTAATTGGGGAAGAAATTAAATGAAAGTGGTGACGTCAGACTGTCGAAGTTTTGCGGTCGACATACAGTTGCAGTCACATCAAATTCGAGTCAATAGCTTTCCAGTTAATCTGTTTTTGATTATACCATCAGAAAAATGAGCTAGAATAACTGTTGACTATTGAACTCGGTAATTTATCAATGTGAACAAACAACACCCACCCAGCCATTCACAAAGTGCTAACAACTAGTTACGCAATGTGGAGTGAACAGATAGGTGTGTAACGAAATAGATCAGATTGTTATAATCTAATTTAACATTCATTTGCTCGACAACTATACACGGTAGTAGTTAGTGCACGGCTCGCTTGGCACGGTAATGGAATAACGAACGTTATTCAATAACATCAACAAAATTGTCCAACCACGTTATTTCAAACATAATCGCTTTTGCGGATCTCGCGTCAGCTCACTTTACTCGCAATGTTTAGAACATAAGATGTAGTTTAAAATTAACAAACACAAAACTTAACTAACACTACAAATGTTTAAGCTTTGCCAAACAATAAATGGTTAAGGGCGGAAAAAGTCACGATTCTTTTTTTGAGACTTAGGGCCGACTTTTCATTGGTCAGTTATAACTTACCAGACTGAGAAATTATAAAGAGACAGATAAAAAAAAATGACTATTGAAAAATCAGCCCTTATTCAACTTATAAAAATACTTTTGCAACTTACGTTGAATCTGATGCCCATTTCAGAAAGAAAGCGTCTGTCGTAGAAATCAGCGCGAGGCTCACAAGGAAACACACCTGAAAATAAAACACTAATGTTATATAGGTAACTATCGATCTAAAAACCTGAGACATTCCTGACGTCAGTTTTGTCGCCTTCGTTTTTATTTCCCCCACAGTTAATGTACTCCGTAACATCCTTACGTCATCATCATCATCATCATAATCAGCCAAAGGACGTCCACTGCTGAACATAGGCCTCCCCCACGTCTTTCCACAGCGACCGATCACCAGCGGTCTGCATCCAGTTTGATCCTGCGATCTTTTTAAGGTCGTCTGTCCATCTTGTTGGTGGACGTCCTACGCTGCGTCTTTGGTCGAAGGGTCTCCAATCTAGAACTTTCCTGCCCCAACGGCCATCAGTTACATCCTTACGTAGTAAAATATATTTCTTTCACCTAAAAGGAGAACATTTAATTCATAATAATAATATGAATAACATAAAATGGAAGCAGATGACGACAAAAGTGCAGAAACGTCTCAGTTTCGCGGTTTACCTACGAGTATATATAACGCATTACGTGAAATTCGTTGTTAGTATCCAACCTCATCAAAACAATCTTTATGTACATCGTATTATGCTCATGTTCAACAGTCAGCATAATTATTGCACGCAATCGATTTGTGAACGATAGTAAAAAGTAGTAAGTATGATCAAAGATTAGATAAATGGATTACCAATTTGTCTTTTCAGATGACTTATTAACCTACTTTGCAGAATACAGGTAAATAAATATTGCATTATTTTTTAAATTTGATTTGGGTGTAGTGTCTTCCTAACTCTAATCTAAATTAACCTAAACCTTAAACCTAACTGAATTATGTAACTCGCGTACATTTAGCATGATTTTGAAGATGATTTAAACTTATAATTGATATTCGAAATAAAATCACCCGGAATATAGAGGTGAGTTATACAAAAATAGAGGTCTTTATGACTTTGTGCCATGTCTATTTAAACTACTGTAGTGAAAATTAATATTCACGACGCAGTCACGATGCAGAATAGCTGAAAATTAACATATTATGTACTGTATTTTGGCGACTGCATCGATCCTAATGCGCGTTAGCATCGATGCATTCGCGCTTTTACATAGATGCTAACGAGTGACGGCATCGATGCTTAATTAAAGCTGTTCATAGCGTGGGTCGCGACGGTCAAAGTATTTTTACTTAAACTGTTTTATCCGCTTAATCGTAGCTTTGTAACAATAAATTAAGTAGTTCATTCAGTTCTCATAGTATTGGGTATCCAATACGATCTATTGTGAAAGTCTAATTATTAGATTTAGGTTTAAATAAGTTACGTTAAAAGCAACGTAATAGTAACAGGTAGAGAGAAAATAAACAAACGCCTGTGAATAACGCAATCGTAGAGAGGTAAAAAATATAAAAGTGGGCTAAGTGCGAGTTGGGTTCTATATAGATAATATCAACTTGTGCAACCTTTTAAAAACAGTTTTACGAGTATGTAGCACCAATTGAAAAGTACATTAGATTGATGATGATGTCGTCCCAGACGTATCCCTCTACCTACGGCGACACCCTTAGCTGGTGTTAACCTTAGCTCATGCATGGGCGCGAGCGTGACTTGCAAAGCCTTTGGTTTTAAAAGTCCAGTTGCAAGAGCCACTGTAGAGAGTCCCAGATTCATTGTACGTGTACTCATAGGAGGACTTAGGCCGAATCTTGTAGATTTGGTGTATAACGTCGTGATCTTCGAGCTGGGCTCGCTCATAATCTTCCAAACCTGACTCGACAGCAGTTCGGTATTAAATCCTCTGTGTGGCTAGCCTTTCCAACGAGCTAAGATGCTAAGAACTTTAACTTCTAGCTCGTGATTCAGGAGCTGTGGGCTTTTAGGGAGTTTATTATCTTATGGTATATTACAATTACCGCATTTGAAGGCGGAATGTAACATTGGTAATGTTAAATCTGGTTCTAACACAGCTAGATGTGATAGATGGTATGGTATGGTATTGGACACCTATTACATACATTGCTCTGATCCCAAAGTAAGTAGCTAATGCACTTGTGCTATGGAAATAAGACACAACGGTGGTACTACAACCCAGACTCGAGATAATATAAAAAAAAATGATTTCTGTATTGACCCGACCGGGAATCGAACACGGGACCTCGAAGCGGTGACGCCTTGAAACCAGTGTGCTTAGCCACTACACCACGAAGGTCGTCAGATAGATGCATTCATATTATCGGTATCATTCGGATGCATCGCTGCCACATGCGAATGAGTTGGATTATTAACGACATTACAAGACAAAATATGGGAGACATATTCGCTTATGATGTATCTTTATGTTGGCTTAAATACATTATTTTAGGTCCTTTCAGGGTTAACGATCTGAATTTGAACTATTTATCGTTAACGTTTTCCTAGTTTTATACGGAACCCTAAACAATGTTGTAATTTGCGTAATACATTATGTGTGACGAAAAATTAGGCACACTGTAATTATATCTGAAAAAAAAAAGAAAACCACAAGTTAAGTGCACTGCAGTTAGAAACTTTTTAGTAGTAGCTACCTATACCAATCTTAAAGTCCGTTAGTTGAAAAATACAGCTGAATTATATTTTTATGAAAGCAGCTTGGCTCTTGTCAGTGGAGTTCTTTCCATTACTTGCGCTCTTCTGCCATTCTCTTGATATTAAACGAGAGCGAAATTTAGCTTTTGCTTTATATGATGCATAAGAAATAACAGGGAAAGACCAAGAATAAGACTTAGACTTCTCCTTTCTTTTTCCTTCCATTCTTCCCTCTATTATGGTTCTGCTGAAGCTGTCGTGTCGTATCAAATGTCTCAACATTCACCCTCTTCTGTTTTCAATTGTTCTATTGGTTTTCTCTTTTCCTTAATCGTGATTGATTATTGAGATGGCAAGGCAATTAATAAATAAAGGTTATCCAGCAGTGTTCGCAAAACTTGTGAAAGTTTACATTTGGAGAATAACACTCTATAGATCTTAAACGTGGACCTGGGGCCCTATTTTTGTATCACTCGCTTCGAAATGGCGAGTGATTTTCGTTCGACAACGAGTTTTTTTCTATGACTTTTAATTCATCTTCAAACGAAAATGACTCGCCATCTTGAAGCGAGTGATTCAAAAATAGAGCTCCCGGACCAAGAGAGATACGAAGCGTTCGAGACGTGGTCCAGGATTTCACTCCATCCTCCGATGAAGCGAGTCAGCTGGACGAAGAAAAGAGCAATCAAAGTCTTGTAAGTTTTATTATTTAAACCAATTTATTGTAGTGACTGCGTAGTATTTCCTTTGAATTATTTGCTTATTCCATTCACCTACATTATCTAATTGCTTTTGTGTCTTTGATCAAGTCATCAAGTGTCAAAAATTTACAAAATACAAAACAATATGTGATGTCCTGAATTTTGAAAGTTTTCTTGTATCTTTGCCTATTTTTTTTTTGCTCAATGTGTTGTTACGTGTTGTTACAACTAAGTGTTACATGATTTGAAGGTACTAGAATAGTTCAATAATCAATTAGGTATACCATTACATTTTTACATAAGCATGCAAATATACGCAAGCAATTTCATATAATTCGCAAGGCAATTATTTCACAAATGGAAGGAAGGAAGTCGTAATAGCATTCGCATATACAATTGTTTGTTATAATAAGTTGAGCGAACTATCTATCTTACGACTTGTTTCTTGAGCCGTAAAACATAAACAAAATTTTCTGTTTTGACCATTCAATTGTTATACTTATAATCATAAGTGAACATGTCTTCTTCAAATGCAAATTTTATAAACTTGCAGACCCAGAGAACTTTGTTTCATCTCTGGTCACGTTCCGCCCCGACGGGGCCCATAATTTTAATAATTATTGTATAACTCCAGACAGTGCCGAATCTGACAACGTAAAAACCAGTCCACCGGCTCATTTTTTTAATTATTTTTTATTTCACAAAAAACCTCACCATCTCCTGACATTAACAAACACAGCAAAAAAGAAATAGCGAAATCAGCCAGCCGTTCACGCGTGATGACGTGACCAAGGAAAATATGGATTCATTTTTAATATAGAGATGATCGATCGGTTATACTTTTATCCTACATTGGGTGCTGCATCTTGTGCCGCTTTTCATAATTAAAACAACAAATATTTAGTTTGACGCAGCTTGAATGCATTATAATTAGTAGGTAGGCACGCCATAGTAGATAGCTGTAAATGTTTGTCTAGTTAACTCAAGGGCTCGGATCCCTCCATCAATTAAACCAACTGTCACACAACACGATGATGAATGACTGCACTCGTTATTACTGATGAAAATTATAACAACCTGATGAATTTTACGGTTCCGTGTCTGTAGACGAAATAAAGGATCACAAGCAAGCAAGAGATCATTTGTATGGAACTAAATTAAGACCCTTCGTTTCAGGATGTAATTTAAGTGCTCAATTTATGTGCTCACTCGGAAAAGATATGCCTCTATGGCAGACTGGTTGCGGGCTACGTTCCGTATAATATCGAGCGCAAGCGGGCACTTTTGCATGGAGCAGGGGCCCTATTTTTGAATCACTCGCTCCGAAATGGCGAGTGATTTTCGTTCGACAACGAGTTTTTTTCTATGACTTTTAATTCATCTTCGAACGAAAATTACTCGCCATCTTGAAGCGAGATATTCAAAAATAGAGCTCCAGACCGCAGACCGCAACCAATGGGCTAAATCCTAATGCTCTTAAAAGAGGTACGGTCCTAAAATACACTCGCCAAATAATCGAAACATAATAATGTTGACCATAATCGTAGAAATTAAAGAACCAGACCTAATATGAAGACTCTTAAGGAAATGCAAATATCTGAAGCCACTTCACAACTTTGAAAATCCTTCTGAGTGACTGCACTTATTTATGTATTGCACCCGCATGAGGCTGGGGATACGACCGAGTGGCATGCATGTGGAAAATTAGCAATATTTATAAATAATCAATCACTTTCCGCCGTATTCATTTGAATTAAATTATCTGAAAAGTAAAAACATTTTCATACCACGTCGTACGGAACCAGCACCGTTCGAGTCCGACTCACACTTGACTGGTTTTTTTCTCGATAGGAACGAAGATAAACACTATGTCAATCACGGTTGGGGAACTGGAGCTGGAGTAGTTAATCAAAGGTCTCATTATTCAAATGCGTTTCAAATAAAGAAAACAACCCGATTCAGAATTCTATATCAGATTCTAAGGTACACTTGGCCCCTATTTTTGAATCACTCGCGTCAAGATGTCGTGTGATAAAATGAATATCCAATTTTCTAATAAAAAATTATATGATTCCCCGGGACTGAGTAAAAAAAGATAAATTAATTATGTGAATACTAACGTCCTTCTTCGCGTGATTTTTATTGGTTTTCGAACGAAAATCACACGCCACATTCTGTACTTCGTAAAATGTTAAATCTACTTTGGTTCGTCTTAGATTTGCCGACTAAATATTTTTTTAAGTTCTATGTTCAGGGCGACTGACTATTCTCGCGTCAATCTAACTAATCTATCTATCTGATCTCTAATCTAATTGATTCGATTGCGTTTATTAATTCAAAAACATTTTTTTCTTCGGCAACAAAAAATGGATCGGTGAACTTTTTTCGTGTACAAATTGCACGAGAATCTTCGATTGTAATAAAATTGGCTGACGAACTCATTGTAGATGAACAAATATCCTTGATATCTGATGTTCTAATTTTCTGCCATGTGTCGTTGTTGTAAAACAATGGCCAGGAAAATTACGACGTCTATTTGTCGCAAAATATGGGTAACCAATGCAATGGTAGAAATTGAATCACGACATTTCCTATGTCTGTCTAATCTTATGTTACGCAATACAAATAGGAAGGCAGTCTCTAGGTAGTCTTGTCTTACATTTATTGTTTCGCCCAACTCGGTTCATGTAATTTCTATCTTTTTACTTGATTGTCTCTTGTGGTACAATTTAATTACGTGGAAAGATATCTAGACTAATATGCCGGTTTAATTGTATCCATTCAGACTGACGATTCTTTCGACAAACAATACCTCATCAAGAAATCTCCCGAGCTATTTGTTAGGTGCTTTATTTTCAAATTAGCCGAATAGAAGCGAACGCTACTTTCTATAGATTCAAATTTTTTGGATAACATGACTGAAAGTAGGCATGATGACACCAACAAACGTCGGAACGCGTTTTTCTTCTATTGACTTATAATTATTTTTCGAACCGTAGCGGATAATACATTGTGAAGTCATTATTTTCGGCTAAAACATTTTATTGATATTTTTAACATATTATAATATGATTCATGATATATTTTTTCAGTGATGAGATCCATAAGGACACTTGGATGGAATGATTGTTAAATGAACCCGCTATTAACAGAAAGCGAGCGAGGCGCTTGATTAATCTTCGAATAAAATTATATGATTACTAGCGGTCCCCCGCGACTGCGTCCGCGCGATTCGAGTTTAGGACTGGGTCTAGGAGACCAAATTGGTGTAGGAGCGCTACTTTCTAATCACTCGCTTGGAAATGGCGTGTGATTTTGGTTCAAAAGCCAACTGAAAATCATCGAAACTCGAGCAAATTCGAGAAAAATATATAAGTGAATTACTCACAAAATTCAGTTATGTTTTCTTTAATCAGTCTTGTGTGGACATTGTTTTTCATTCAAGAATCGGATATCAATAAATGAACATCACGCGCAATTTTTACGCGAGTAGTTCGAAAATAGGGCGCCAGTAATTCCTGAGTTAAGCGCGATCAAACCTACAAACAATCTCTTCAGCTTTATAATATTAGTCTATATTGTAACTCGTGTGATGCTTATACTATAAACATCAGACGCATGCGCACAATGTCATACGAGGCATCTCGAAAATTGTTTCCCGAGCCTGTAACATTATAAAGTGATTTGTGCTGCTCCGTAGCTAATCGGTAAATGGCCCATGTAGCTTTAAACTCATAAATACTTTATTTATTATTAAAGCACGACTATGAGACTGGGCAGATAGGTCAACGCCCTCCAATTTAAGAACGCGTTAATAATTTCTATTGTTACAGAGTTTTATTCGACACTTTTCGGGTAATAACGGAAAATAGACTTAAGAGAAAAATAAAGGACAATGTATGATTGTTTAATAAATATTCTGTTATTGTAACTATGATATTCTGATGTTTTTAGAAATTTTCACCTAACAAAACCCATATTCATTTTAGGACAAAGTATCATTCGTTACAGCGAAATAAAATGATTAGTTAGGTAAATACTTACGTATTCAGTTACCTAATTAAAGTCGATGCAAGGAAGTGTTACCTTTGCGGATTCATTTATTTTAATGAACATAATAAAATTCTAAGTCTAACACGAAACCAGGAGCTCTATTTTTGAATCACTCGCTTCAAGATGGAGAGTAATTTTCGTTCGAATATTAATTAAAAGTCATAGAAAAAAACTCGTTATCGAACGAAAATCACTCGCCTTTACGAAGCGAGTGATTTAAAAATAGGGGCCCAGAAAGAGCGCGAAAGTATTAATCAATCAAAAAGTACCTATAATTATCTGCTGAAATACGTGTATGTATAATTTGGATTACCTAATTTAATAATTTAAAACATATATATATCAAAAAATTATACAGGGTTGCATCACAGCCTAGAAGAAACAAAAAAATCGCGTTCATTAAAATTTGAGATACAGTCGTTTCAGTTCAGGAGCTCTATTTTTGAATCACTCGCGTCAAGATGGCGTGTGATATACATTGATTAAAGTGTAATTTTGGAATTAAAATCAGTTGAAATCCACACAGAAGGGATTTGAAAAAAGATAGCTCAATTTTGTGAGTAGTCACGTCCTTATTTCGCGTGATATTTGTTGATTTTTTATTTGTTTTCTAACGAAAATCACACGACATATCCAAGCGATGATTCAAAAATAGTTGCCCAGTATGTATTAAAATCTCACGTATTATACTTACGCCTTCTCATCGCTAAATTAAAATAATATTCGATAACGTGGATATTCTTTTAAATTTAGTTATTTTACTAAAACTTGGAATAATAGTGAGACTATGTAAAAATATAGTGAATTCGGTATTCTTATCATTCTAGGGGCAGTTTCGTTGTTGTAACTAATAATATTAATTTCTTTTTTTTTTAAATTGTAACACAGTGTAACCGACACATTAAATTCGATATTTGAAACACATTATTTCAAAAAATAAGTATGAGGAAGACCAATAGGGCCATCCTCTATGTAAACAACACTGAATCTCAAATCAAATCTCTGAAAATTCTCCCACCATATCCTAAAACAATGTTTAAAATTCTGCTATAACAGTGACATATTCAATGAGTAATCACCATTAGTACCTACTTTATCGACTCCCTGCCTATCGAGACGAAATTTTATTACAGAAAAGAAATAAAAGCAATCGATTACTAAAAAAGGACAACAAAACCAAATTGAAAGCTCAGTTAATATCTTTTATAACGGCAGCTATCGCTTAATTCTCCTGTCACAATACGTTGTAACTTCATAATAAAGGCGCGAGCCGAGCAAGTTATGATTGTAACATGTAAATAAATTAAGACAGAGATGACTTGCACTTATATTTCACGCAGCTTCATACGTACATAAAGATTGTTTTGTTCACAATATTGGTAAAAAAAAGAATTGAACTATTTTAGATGAAAACTTAAAAGTTTTTGTTACTCCTGAAAACTGTAATTTCATACAAAAGTTATGGCTACTCGATGACATGACGAAGATTCAGGACTGACAAAAATAGCAAAAAAAAAAGAAATAGCATAAGCACTCACCACACCATTAGAGTCCGGATGCATCGCACTGGTTGTCGTAATCGGGAACTGAACTTTGAACACGTACTACGTACACCTTGCCTTGCCGAGACGCAAGTCAATACTGCAAGCCTAACGGACCAGGGATTAAGGGCAATCTTCACAAAAAAGGGCTCGTTAGGGAACGAAGATACGTGCACCCAGGCTGGCCGCGGAATGACCGATCCCGGGACATCAAGCGTTTTTTATACACCGTATCAGATACATTCCGACCCTAAAAGCCGGTCCCCGACCCCATCATAATGTATAATAATAATCTTATTAACTTATCTACACTTCTATCTTTACTTAGAACGTTACCGTTATATTAGTCTGATTTAAAAGGGGGTTTCGTAGACACAGGCCACTTAAGATAATTTTACACTTTTTTCTTTGATGTTTTGAGGTGGGTTTGGTTGGGGTACGGTTCAATGGAGTGGCGCTCACGGTCGGGTGGCTGGTGAAGGGAAGGATGTGGCGGACAGCCGTGTCAAATCGCCGGGACGTGTCCATTACTGTCCCGGGCTGGACTCGCCAGACAGCCGTGACTGCCGATGCTCCACCAACCGTAAAACACTGAGGATCTTATGCAGGAAACAATGAATTTGCCTCAAGATTGGGAATAATATTTACACAACACCTGACAGTACCGCATACACTTAAAATGTTACTAACAATTCGAAATAGGAAGGTAGGTACTTAGATTATCACCCTTTTGGTGACGTAATCATAATCATTTATTCCTCGCCATTTCTTAATAGCAATTAAAACTATTAAAGATAAATTAGTTTATAAAAAATGACATCTATTAGATATTTGCCTAATCAGAGGCCCATGTACCGATTGAACATTAAAAACAACACGTCATGTTCCTATCAGATAAATTTTGACCAATCCTACTATCTATAGCTGATTCTGATACAATTGTATAGAACATTAAGTTAAGAGTAAAACCGCAAGGATTCATTGTATGTAAGCTTAAAAAATCCATGATTACGTGAAATACGATATTTGAAAGATAATTTGATTGAGTACCTACGTCTTATACAAATGGAAGACGTACTAGATCTTAGCTACTTGACAAAATCTTTGCTATTTTTTCAATTTTTTGCTTACATAAGTTGTAAATAACCATCAATATCTCAAGTGCGTCAATTTGTTTCAGCTCTCTGCGGTGAGTAAATTACTTGAAATCCGACCAGTCGAACCAATCAACAAAATTGAAATAAAGTGTTAAGATAAATACAATAGAAGAGTACGTACTTTACAAATAACTTACAAAACCATAATACGAGTATAAAGCTCATTTTGTTTCTGAACTTAATTATTTGAATTAAAATCTGCATGTGTATTTCTATGTAGCATTAGAATTGTACGTTAGGCCTAGTTAAACAAACAAACAAATATTGGACACCAATCACATACTTGCCCTGATCCTAAAGTAAGTAGCTAATGCACTTGTGAAATCAGACGCAACGGTGGTATGAAAACACCCAAACCCGAACCAATATAAAAAGATTTCTATATTGACTCGACCGGGAATCGAACCCGGACCTTCGGAGCGGCGACGCCTTAAAACCCAGCGTGCTTAGTCACTACACCTCGGAGGTCGTCAGGTGGTTGTTGCTTTTGTTTGCATCAGGCACTCTAACTTATAAACGTTCTAACGATCTATGTTCTGGATCCTAATAAAATAAAACTGTGCACTATGACTTGTAGGGAATTTATAACATGCTCTCACTCTTATATAATATGCCAATAAATCAATTTCGGCTCATAAATCGAAGTTACAATCGGGATATGTGTCAAGATTAGTTAAACATCTTTTCAAATTTGGTCTGTCCGTAACTTATATGACTTCGTTCTTACTAAAAAACTTTTCTCAGAAAAGCCGTTAGTAGATTTTTAGTTGGTAGTGGTATCAATCACCAAAGACACATTTATAGGCCGATCTTTCGTCTTATTACCGATATACGAAGATAGTAGGTAATGGATGAGGAGTGCTCTAAATAACAGGATACGGTCCTAATGCATTCGTTGATCGTATATTCGATTCTAATATTGACCTTGTCACTCATGCCAAAATGACTTTGTGAAGGAAAGGAACGGATATATCCGAACATACGGGCACAGACTGACAGGTTGGGATCCTCTGACGTGAACCGGTACTTTAAGATCGTTGGTGATCTCATTAGTTTTACGTCAGGACTGGGATATGATATCTCTCTCCGTATTAAAAACAAGGCGTCTAGCTAGGGTTGGCATAGTCCTTGCACGATGATGATAATGTTACTTTGGACGAAATAGTTAACGGTAATCGGAGTGATAATAAATGTAACGGTATTATTAAAAATAAGACTTTGAGAATTGACTTTTGAGGAGACTGGTGATAATAACCCTAATGTCGAAAGGGTATTATAAAATTCAAAATTATCTTAATGACGAGAAAGTATGGACAGTCCAGCCTGCACCAAACTGATGTACCTACCTGTTATTTTGATTTGTATCATTTTTGTGGCAGCTAGTGGTGACTGAGTTTGTTTCGGAGTTTCTTGCCAAATTGTCAGTCTTGCCTCGAAGCGCTAGTAGGGTCCAAAAGATAAGGAAAGACGTGTTCTAGCCCCATATGGGCCATAATTGATTGATATTACACTTATTATTGACGTTCATAAGTGGCATTTTGTGTCCTAATTGAATAAATAATTTTTGACTTTGACTTTGAATAGTTCCAAAAAAATCCGGTAACAAATACCCTCCTGGTGTAAGGTACTCATCACGCAAGAGTTAGGAAGAACTTTTCCGTGGTACTCACAAATATGCTCCTGCAGGCATTAATAATTTAAAGTCTCCTGAGGGGCAGCCCAACCGTGGGACTCACCGATGCCACGGCACTGGTTATGCCTGCTTACTCTCAATGGGTATACATTCCGTTTTTCCATGCAAGTCCAATATTGTAAACAACCGTGAATTTCCTTTTTAAGAAAATGATTAATTTTGAAATGAGACAAACACAAAACTTACAACTTACATGTGTAATTCATCGTTATATACTGAGATCTTTTTAAAAAAAATAGTTAAATAATTTTATTTACTGATATTACTTTAAAACTTTAAAAAAGATTGTTTACATCATTGGACTAGCCAAGAAATACGGAGTTTAGGCTCGCCCCGTGTGCGTCAATCAATCCATAATGAATTTATTAATTATAACTTCCTTATACTAACACCAGTTTTAAAGATTGGGTGTACTATTAACAAAATTCTATAAACCTAGTCTAAAATAAAATAAAGTATATACCTAGTCTTGCCATAAATATTGTCACAAAGAAAAAAAAAATTCAATGCAAATAATATTTATTACTTTTACAGTGTGTTAGTTTTATACATAAATATAAAACAATTTAAAATATAAAAAACTTAATTGAAGTGGTCTCCATGGGCTACAATACAGTCCTTTAACGTTTCGGCCAGTTATCAATAGAACGCACGCACTCTTTCCGTGGGAAAATTCTTCACTGCCAATCGTATGGATTGTTTTAGGGACTCCAAATTATCATGGCGTTTGGAGCAAGCCGTAGTCTCTAAAACTCCATAAATCATAATCTAGCGGATTAATATCGGGACTAGACGACGGCCAGTTTTCAGCTCTGATGAAGTCCGAAACGTTCGCTTCTAACCAAGACTGCGTCGACCGAGCTTTATGACCCGGCGCCGAGTCTTGTTGGAAAGACCATGCTTGGTTATTAACATGGTGTTGTTAAGGGCCTTAACTACCTTCTCAAGAATGGTATCTTGATACACTTGTGCCAATGTTTTGATAACATGACAAAAATATGGCTCAGTCACTCCTTCATAGCTAACACCCCACCAAATCATCACTGAATCGGTAACAAGTCAGGTAATGCCCACGTTGCAGTCTGCCGACTAATTAGGAAGCTTCCTTAGAGGTTTGAGCATAAATACGGTCATTTTGTTTGTTAAAATGTTGCTCAATTGTAAATATTTTCTTATCCGTAATCAATTTTTTTCTGAAACCTCTCTTTGCGTACCGCTTCAGTAGATTTTTCGATTTTACCACCCTATTGTTTTTTAAATTATCAGTTAAAAAATGACCAGTGCGTCTCTTATAGGCTGCAAGTCCTTAGTCATCTTTTGAAATACGCGACATGATTCTGGCTGCTATCTTCATCTCCCGAGATAAAATCTTTTGCTTTCGGACAGGATTTCTGCGAATTCTTTCCCTTACTGCTTTGACCACCTTTTTCGTACGAACACTTCGTGGACGGCCAGGAGCTCTATTTTTGAATCACTCACTTCAAGATTGCGAGTGATTTTCGTTTGAAGATGAATTAAAAGTCAATAGAAAAAAACTCATTGTCGAACGAAAATCACTCGCCATTTCGAAGCGAGTGATTCAAAAATAGGGTCCCAGATCTTTTTCTTTCGCAAACAGAGGAGGTCATTGTACCTATTGATAGCCCGGTACACAAACATTTGACTAATACCAAGCGTATGGAGAGTTTTAAAAATTGCATTTAGCTCCATACCAACTTTGAGTGATGCAATCACAGCGATTCAGTTCTCTTTATCACCCCACTCCATTTTAATATTGCAAAAAAAATATAAAATGTATTGGAGCCAAAATTAGAAAACACAATGAGCAATCGTATAAAAATGACAGATTCCAAATTCAAATGTAATATCTTGCTTATTTTTAATTGTAACAGTATTTATGGCCTGACTGTGTAATTAAATTAAGGGGGCTGGTACAAGAATATCACAATAAATCTTTATTTGCTAATTTCGAGCTTAATCGGATACATTTTCAGAAAATACGAATCATGAGTGCGAAAGCGTTCCTTCCAACTAGGTTCTAGGACGGTCAAACCGGGTCAAATGTTTTCTTTGGCACTCATTTGTACCGAAAGATGAGTGCTAAAGAGCCCTTACTAATTTTTAATTAAAAAAACGTTATGTTCAGGGCAAGTAATGTTGCATGAAATCATACCTTGAATTGAATCACGATCAAGATGGTACTTTTCCGGATGTCAAAGCATTAGGGCTAGCTAGCTAGGTGCAATTTAATATTAAATAACTAAATATTTCAGTTTATTTAAATGTGTTGTACATGCATTTTCGATAATAAGTAGTAAAGAAAACTCAAAGCCCAATCAAAATGAACGAACACTAATGAAAATCCATTTGATTTTAATTATTTGAATTTATTTACAAAATGGCAACAATATGTTACTATTCATCATCATCAAAATTAAACCGCCTCTTACCATCGAACCGAAATCCGTATGCAGGGGCGTTTTTAACATCCACCAGAGCCGGGTTGCGGTGCTTGTAGAAACTACCATGCCCGTGCGCTGGCCTCGACGATCCATTCGGTATGCCGTGCGCCTCCCGTTGATAGAAAGCCTCAAACTTTCCGTCAGATGGCAGCACCGACGACAACTCGTCGTCTTGAGGGTCGTAGGGCAAACACAGAGATGGCACCACTATCACCAGCAACATCAAAGCTCTACACGTTCGCATCTGCAAATGAACGTAAACTTTACGCAACTATTACAATAAAATAAAAATATACTACGCACTGGTACTTACCGTAGCACTCGATAGTCCAATTTGGCAGTTGCGTAAGTAAAACGGGCGGCACGACAGGCAGGTTCAGATCTCGGTCACCTTGAAGTGGACTGCTAAAATCTGACGTACTATGTTGATCGGTTCCGCAACACAAGAACTTTCCCTTTGCGTGTCGGTAACTCTGGGCTGTGTTGCCGACTGTATGGGCCCGCGGCGGTGGGCAGCGGTTTTCGTGAACACGCAACGGCCAATTAACGAAATAAACACGCGCAATACGATTTGCGTCAGCTGAAGATGGGAAAAATATGGCACACTGACATTCAAATGGCAAATAGAGCTTAATCAGAATTTCAAATAATGTAACGCAGTATGTCATCTTAACATTCAATATATGTTGTTTTTCGCATGTACTCAATTAAAAAAATGTTTTTAGCTTTAAATGACGAAAATAAGTCACTGTAGGATCTTTACAATAAAACAACAAGTATTAAGGATAAGCTATAAGCGTTTATTTATATTAATTAACCATTCTTACATGTAGTAAAAGGATTCTGCATGGAGACAAATTTACTACAATAACTATTTTAAACATAATTTCGCTAAACTATACTAAGAAATATTGTTAAATTTAGTACCTAAGTATTTGTGAAAGTGTATATTTCTACTTCGTATTATACATTTTGTGTTGAAATTAGGCACTTTTTCTGACAATAATTATTCAATCAGGTATATTTTGTAATGCTGATGTGGCCACAAAAATTACATTCCTATTTATTATAAAAGTTATTACAAAATTAAAAGTCATTCTATATACACATGATTGCTTTAAAAATAAACGTTATGTTCACTAGACTAGCGATGATATACGCCTTTAGAATATAATATTACTCGGTGTTTGATATATTAGAAGCAGGTACAACGGTACACACACGTGCATGAAAAATATTTGCTTATCATTTATTGCTTTTGATGAGGCTTCATACGATATATATTATCGGTGACACAGGCAGTTCTCTTCTGTAATGCAGGTAGGTATCTATCACAATATTTGTAACATTAAAAGGCAATGAAAACTCACTTGTCGAATAATTCGCCTATTCGAGATTCGAAACACAGGTGCTACTCAATAGAGCCGTCGTAATCAATACGGTATTTGGTGTCCGAAAAATATCGTTCACAAAACAATCGACTTTACATAACTAAGCAGAAAAAATATTTACATTTGCTCTTCCAAAGCACGTGAAATATCGCTTATAATATAGAAAATAGTGATGGTGTCACTTATAAGTCAAAGAAACTATGTTAAAAGCCTTTAATCTAATAATTAAAGCACTAGCGCCTACAACTTGAAATTGGTATTGCTTATACTTTCGATTCGCGTTTTTATTATAAAGAATATTTTATATCGCTAATGTAACGAATATTTGTAATGTGAAACGACATATCACAATTTGTAGGTTTAGACAAAACAACATTATTATATCGTATATTTACTAGGCACATGTTTCTAAGTGTTACCTGTCACCAACTTTCAACCGAGGGTATATCCAACTTCATAGAAATACTTTCTCTGATATGATTTTTGCTTCTTCTCTTGACATGACACTTTTACCATAAATTAAAAAATATATTTGAAAGTATTATTCTTACAAAGTCTTCCGCCGAGGTTATCAAGCCAGCTTTTAAACCATCAGTTTTTACATCCATTAGTTATATTCATCACATCTGGAGAAAGAAAAATAGAGATCTCTGCTAATATCGAGTAGCCTGTGTCACTCCTGAATTTATCTCAGAATGAAAGTTGAGAAATTAACTTATATTCGTTTGTAGCGGTTCCGTCGCGACTGCGTCCGCGCATTGGAGTTTGCTCCCTCCCCTCCTGTCGTGGCGTGATGTTTTATAAGTTTCTCGATTAATAAGCTATCCAACACAAAAATAATCTTTCAAATCGGTCCAGTGGTTCCTGAGATTAGCGTGTTCAAACAAACAAACTTTTCAACTTCATAATATTAGTATATAGGAATCGTCAATAGCCATTCCATTTCTGAGATAAGTTGCCAAGAAAGACAACACACTCTTTGAAGAGGTAGCTCGGCTGGAAGTTGGTACAAGTTCAAAATGTTGTCATTATAGGCATATGTGGTAACTCCAATCAGCTGAACTAGGCATATATGGTATATAATTCAAGGGTAATTCGTCTTTATGAGGACTGTGACATGACTGATTGACAAAAAAACTTGCAGAGTAACAGTTTTTTTTTTCAAAATCATATAACGAATAAATCGCAGGATGTGTAGTGATATAATTTATCACTACATATCTTTAATAAGTGATAAAATGTAATTTAATAAGTAGTCTTCTTAAATCAAGCGTGTCCATTAACCGGTAAGCTAATTAAGGATAACCGTGAAGGAAACCTAAGTGCTCATCAGAGGCCGTCCTGCAGCTGACAATGATGAACATAAATTGTCATTCTTCTTTGTATCATTTTAGTGCAATTTTCTTAATCTTAATCTTTAAAAACTACACACTCTTTACAAACTTTACATTTGCGGTCGAAATAATATTTGCGGCCATCATCGTTTAGGATGTATGAAAACGAATGAGACCAAATTTGTTTCATTCTATAAAGGTTGGAAAACGTTGTTGCCCGCAAGCATATTTAGACCGCAAATGTACGATATTTATGACTGATTTCAGTTTGCAAAAACCGGTATCTTTCAAATTGTACACAATAAGTAGTAGCAATCTTAATACAAAGGGCCAACACTAGAGCTTGCTTAAAAACGGTAGAAAGAAGCAACTTAATCACAGCAGCTATGATTATAGCAAGCTGGTGCCATTGACCTTAAGTAGCAACATGTTTTAAGGTTTCTACAAATAATTATTAAGAACACTAATAAATTTATGATTTAAGTAAGAAGACTATTGATAGGGAATATCAGACCGAATATATTGTTTCACGATGCGTTAATTCCTATAGATGGAAACCTCAGTAGTAAATGGTTTATAAAATTTTGTAGAAACCTCGACAGCAACAAATGACATTCACCGTGTAACTAACTCGTATCACACTTTTTTGTGATTCTAACAAGCTAGCAATAGTAAAAAATTGAGGGGTTGAATTGTGTAAGGCAACCGTATTCATTTGACAGTTCAAAACGTACGGTATGATCTGTCAAACGCTTTGTTCTTTGCCGTTTGACAGATCATACCGTACGTTTTGAACTGTCAAATGGATACGATTGCCTTACACAATTCCACCCCAGAGCCATCTTCCTGGCAGAAGAAACTTAGTAAGGCACGGTAACACTGTCTTATTTGAATCTCAACGATAGCTACTCCTTTTTGGCGGGAAGTTTATTGAGAGCAATTGGGCAATTCGTATTGTGAACGGGCGCGACAACAGCGCCACAAACTATTGGCGGACGTCGAAATGACAAATGGCTGGCTGTCATTACAAAAAGTAATTGAAAAGACATTTCAGTGAAATATTGTAATACCCTCATTTGTTCTATGCAGTATTCGTCATTATATAATGATGATATTTATTTACTTATTAAAGAAATATGGTGCGGATACGTACATTTGGTACTAAATTTGCAGGAGAAATGGTGACGGACGTCCCTTACCGTTGTTTCTTTTATGGTCACTGTGAGCACCGTCATCAATTCGGATTCCCTTACTACATACTTCGCACTCAGCAAACAGTTTTGTTTTTCAACCAAGCCAAATATGATGTACATTCGCCAGCCCATCAGGTTACCCTCTTTTGTTACAAAGTAGCCCTTATTACAACGGCATAAGACACCGCAGTGTGTGTCCGAACGTGCTGTTGTCTAAACATAGGTAAGTAATTTAGGATAGTTGCACAAATTCTCTTTGCGTTTTTCACAAAACGATTCCTGAACTGTTACATACGTTTTACCGTGCCAGCTCGTTAGAATACAAAAAAATATGTTGCAAATAACAATCTACATGCCAATGAATTTGTTAAAATCCTTACCACGAACATACCGAATTATTGCGTTGTTTATAGTCTTGTTCTTAATCGGACACTGAATGGAGCGCTCCGAACTAGTACAATTGCTCAAAGGAACTAGTTCGGTCTTTTAGTACTATTAGTTCAATGGTTCACCGCTTACTCTGACATTAGTCGTCCTTCGTACACAGCGAATATGGTCTTACGTCAATGTCGTTCAACTTAGTACATCTTCTATCACGCTCTGGCACACGCGTCCGTCTCGTTCTCGCTTTACTAGTTCATTTTCCGTCACACTCACCCACACGCGTCTGTCTCGTTCTCGCGCAATCTAGTACATCTTCTATCACGTTCACGCACGCGCGTTTGTAATCGTCCAACTCACTCTGACACTTGGAATTATTCGTTCTTAGTCTGCTCTTGCGGGCTAAACTGAACTATAGACGAACAAGATTTGCTGTACTAAAGACCGATTTGAACGACCAGAAGTGAATAGTTCGTACTCGGTCACATGCATGAACTAATTTCTAATAGTACATCGTACATGTACTACACAAGCCTAGTTGTTTAAAGTGCATACTATACAAAAATCACATATAATATGGATACGACACTGACATCACATACTTTTAAAATGTGATTTAGGTATGCTGTGGTAAATCTAACAATTATCATTCAATCTTGCGATACAAAATATTGCTTTTGTAATATTGCAAGTAATTATTGTTGTTTCTATTCACAAATACAAAACAAGTATTTGCATATAAAGCAGTGATTACGGCGATATAATATGCACCAGCTATTCTAAATTATTCAAAACACATACTAATACACTATGTACTTAATAATATAAATGGTCGTATCCGTCTCACAATATTTAGGTTAAACATCACTATTAATAGTGAGGACCGTGTTAACGTTATCCTCGTATAGCTTAATGTCAAATAATATTCTTATCACCTCTTTTACTATGCGTTTACGACGGTTTTACTCGCTAGCGACGACGTAAAAAAAGTCTATGGAAAATTACACAGCGCCTCTAGCGGCCACTGACAGTACTAAATTTTTCCGTACAAAAGTGACGACGCGTCGTCGCTATGAAGTAAAACCGTAGAAGCTAGCGAGTAAACTCATGGTAACGGTACAGCGTGGTAATATTTTAGTCGTATAGATGTTTCATCTGACGAGCGCCCACGAGCCACGATTTTGTATAAATAAATATGCACATTGCAACTATCAAATTGTCGACGAGTACATCTACCAAGTAATCCAATTAGGTAGGTCCAACTTTGTGAAAGAGGTCAATCGACGAATCCAACTCGACTGGGCAGCGTTCGGGAAATTGCACAAGAGTGTCTTCTCGTCGTAAGTAACTCATTGTCTGAAGACGAAAGACTTCAACCAGTGTATGTTACCAGTGATGACTATCCGAAAGATGGTCTTTCACTACAAGCCTTACAAGAAATCTCAAAATTACACAGCGAGCGATGGAGAGGGCTATGCCTGGCGTTTCTCAACGACATCGAATGAAAAAGATACGTAAAAGAACTAAGGTAACGGACATATCCCTAAGGAGAAGTAAGCAGTAAGAGGCAGTGGGCAGGGCACATAGCGAAGAACTGCTAGCCGTTGGGTAGATGTAGAGATGTTAAGAACTCGAGTTTTTTGCGTCCTAAATTTTGAGCTCGACTGTCTGAGTGCACAACTCGACTCGTTACAATAAGACTCCTAAGACTAGAGAACTAGTCTATATGAGCTCTTGAGCCAACATGGAACTCGAGTCTTTTTAAGCGCTCGAGTCGTTTTTACGGAGCGAGTCGAGATCGAGTTCTTTTCCGTTTGGAGTTCCTTTTTAAATCAGGTAATCCGCAGAAGAAAATACATAAGTCAAATAAAATCACAAGCAATCAAAATTGATCTGATGACGCACATATAAGTATGTAGAAAGGCCAGAACAATTTGCAACTATGTATTAACATTATTAAACCCTAATACACTCAAGACAAGACATAAGACTCGCGCTCTTTTGAGACTCAAGCTTTTTTAAGACTCGAGGTCTATTTAGGACTTGAGCTCTTTTTAAGACTTGAAACTAGACTATTCAAAAATCGAACATCAATCAAAGAATAAACGCGCCATATTGACGCGCGTAATAAGGGTTCCGTTTTGCCGTTCGGCTGCGGAACCCTCAAAACAGAGCCCCTGCTTATATTGCTTTATAGTTGGCGTTTAAAAAAAATTGACAAGTACTATCAGCCTAATACTATACGATAAATATAGTTGTATGGTACGCAGGATGCGAGTTATAATAACGCTAATCAGATGAAACATTTTGAAACACCCTGACTGTAGGCCAAAAGAGCTTTGTGACACACCAAAATCTAATCTTAACTATAGTAAGCGCAAGGACTCGCGGCAGGGAGCGCAATGAAACGTGCAAAAGAGACAGCGCACATCATTTCTCTTTTGCACTTTCTGTTTATGCGTGACGTCACACAGATTTACAGATGCGTGTCGTCTGTTACGTGCGTTTATCGATAACAATGCGTTAAAAAATGGGGTTTTGCATGCATTTTATATGATCGATAGTTCAGTATATTGCGCGTGCGCATCCTTATTTCAAAAGTGATTTATGGCACGGACTGCCACGAGTCTTTGGGTTCAGTATAATATTTGTTCGGTATATTAACCCAGGTTACAGACTCAAGCGACGGTGCTCTACATAATCACGAAAAAGTGCACAGTTCAGTATAATTACAATAGTAACTAATATTAATAAAATTTATTAACGATATAAAAAATATATCTATACCTCTCTATTAAAATAGATGTTTCTGCTTGTTTACACCAATTTAGAAACACGCGATTCGGACATCAAATATACAATACGATTATTTTTTGTAAATACATCGCGATCAACCTAGAAAGTAATGTGTACTAAAACAGCATTGAATTAATGATACAGTAGAAAACACACAATTCCACAAGTGATAATATAGTGATCAATATTTGAATTTAAATTATTATTTTACTATTTGTTGCTAGGTACATGTCATGTAAATTTAATATTTTAATAGCTTATTGTAATCCAATTCATTTTCACATTCAAAATTGGGAATGAATCAACTTGCACATATATCAGCTACCATTAAAACTAATACTTAATTAATCGAATAATTCACAATAAATAACTCGCCATACAAACTAAATCTGACAACAAAAATAAATAACGAAACTCATAATTATTATTAGAATAGCATCAATAACATGGAATAATACTATGTAAAGAGAAATCACAAAGGTGTGGTCTAGCATTTCTAAGTCTACCTTTAGAGCCCTTAGAGTGGGATTCCTCCCGCAATTAAAAACAACGAAAATAATGGTATCATCTAATGAACTAAAAATATGTAAAACATCGCGTAAGTACCTACTGAGACTAGGGATCCTCGATGCCGAAACTTACATAATCCAAATGAAGTATAATTTATTATTTTTTACAAACATTTGCCTCCTATTACAAAAAAGGAGGTACCAGATTTCAACTAAGACTTAAATCATCCTTTAATTAATGATGTGACCAATTCTTTGTTTTTTTTTAAATATGCTAACGTAAACGTACGGTTCTACGCCTTTTACTAATATTATCGAATAACGAGATCTATCCCATGTCAACTTTTCTGATTAGAATGTTTAATTAATATAAACGTCACCAACATATTGAAACAACCGCGTGATTACAATCAAACGATTTAAAATCCGTTAAATTGCAATCTGTAGATTTATTGTAAACTGTGCCGAACTTCAAACATTTTAACATAAACTATTTCAGTTTATGAACACTGGGATAAGTGTTGGTTGGTTGGAGCCATAAAATTAATATTCCTATCGGAATAGAAGGACAAGTAAAAGCTGTCAAACGAAACCGATTTAAGATGTCAGTAACTAACATAAGTAAGTAACATTTGTAGCTTTAAATGAGATAACCTTTCGATCAGGTGATTTATAACAATGTTCCTAAGTTAAATATAGTAGTTTACTGCATGATAAACAGTCGAACAAAATATTGAACATGCAGCTCTAGTGTAAACTAAATGTTATTTCATTATACAAAATATTCGTCGATATACATTCCCTAAAAAATAAAGACAGAATAGCAATTCTGTCTTTATTTTTTACGTAAATTAACGTTTGTAGAATATAATAATCAAACTGCGTATTTTAAATTTGAAGCGCATAGGTACATATAAGTCGTATATTAAGAGGCTTCGATTTGGACTATAAATCTACCTGTTAAATGATTATTTGTTGGGGTTATGCCGCTGTAATGCATAACAATCAATCACCAATCAAGTCACCATGTTTCAAACGCATTATTTCTCCAAAATATACACAATTTCACTTTTAAATATAAAAAAATCTAATGCACGTAATTTTCAGCGAGCTTCTGCGGGGCGGTCAACTGTTTGACATCTGCCAAAAATGGTTCTGCTACCCATCTCTTTTTATCACACAGTTTGCTGCTAGTGACATCTCGCTTTTGTCGTTCTATTCCAAAGAGATAATAATTTTATGGTTGGAGGAAAGCGAATCCCCGTTTATCCTTCGTGTTAGGTTGACATGTTGACTAAACCCTTTCGAGCTTGTTCACAATAAATTTACAGTTGACAATCTACCGGATTTGAACCCGAATAATTATAATCTTGCGGTTTTTACAATGTACGGTGACATAAACACTAAAAGCAAATGGAAGATTGGTAAAGGAGGGATAGGAAATCAAGACTTGTAATTAATAAAGGGATATTAATTTACATAATGATAATAAATTATGCCAAGACATAATCACGCGTTCAAAATCATGATAATATAGACCTATAATATATAATATAAATGATATATTATTTAGTTTATCTATACTTTACAAAATGAAATGAAACTTTAATAGATCTGATCACATGTCCATTTCACAACATAATGTGTACCAGAACATTTTTTTTTAAATTGAATATAAGATTAAATGCGTTTAACTACAAAATGAAGTATGTAATTACACCTTTTCAACAATAACTATGGTTCCTTAAACTGGTAAATACAAGTTAATATTTTGTATCTGTTATCAATTCTCATACTTTCAATGGCTGAACACTTAAATTACATTTGAATGATGTTACTTTGCTGTTTAAACTAGATATCTGATTAGCCCTTAGGTAAAAGTGGTTTTATTCAAATCCATCCATGGTTTAAGAAATACAATATACAGGGTGACACATAATTCATTTATTAACATAATAACTAACATATTAACGAGTTATTGCTAAAAAAACATCTATTCTCTATGATAAGATGTGGTGTAAAAATACGTGCACATCCATTTTGTAAATTAATGTAAACTCTAATCGAATTGTAACCATCAAAGTACGCCTTAGTAAAATATTGCGTGTTTCATTGTATTTTTACTTTCAATTAATTCAATCAATATAGTTAAAGTACCTACTAAAAATATGTATATATTATATTTTGTCTTTTCGATTTCCATTAAAACAATGTTTTGCCAGCTTGGATGACCCAAGTGTAATTTTAGAATATAGGGACTAAACATTTCCATTATTCTTTAATTATGTTTCACCCTGTATATTTAACCTGATACCATCTTTCGGTGTCAATGTAAAGACTGCATTCATTATTAGTTTTATTGACACGTTGAGTTCATTTCATTCGTCCTTATATTAATAAAACGGATTTATAACTGCAATGGGTAATATTAGGATACCATAGTCTTGTATCATAACGGTGATCCGATGTATTGTTTTAAATTAAAGTAAATACTTATTACAATTTTAGATGGAGTTTTTGAGACAGAATGTTTTGTGTGCAACGTTTTTAACTCGCTTAGTGTTTCTTACAAGTAGCATGTCATCTAACATCATAATTTGAACTTTCATCAGAACAAAATAGTCAACATAAACTAATGTTTTTCTTGGTTTATATCGGTTCTTATATTCGTACACAATTTCATGATTTAGACTCTCGGATATTCCTTACATTATTGCCTATAGAATAATATTGCATAGATGTATGTGATACTTTTATAAATTATATCACAAAAAGGTTTGTAACAAATATAATAACCAGAAGACAGCTTTGAGATCAAGTCGAAGTAGATACATACAAATTTTGTATTTATTCGCAAAAAAAGTAATATTTGAAATACAATTTAAAAAAAGAAAAATTCGCAAATACCTTGCTAACGCAATAAGTTTTTTCGTTTTGTATCCAAATCTTACATCAGTGGCCTTTATTAATACTTAAAGGTAGTGTGATGTTGTATCTTGTATACTTATAAACCTTACGTAAAGTTCTGAATGTGAAAAAATCTGTAATTTTCTGTTTAGGTCTTAATTCCATAATGTTAAAAGTATATTTAATTCCATTACACAAGTCATATTATAATCTTATTTATTAGTTAACATATTTTGTCATTTATATGGTTATGTTTATTCGCAAGTCATATATTTTTCATGAAAGATAACTCTACAATCCACAACTTTACATATGGTTGCAAAGACCAAAAATAGTAATTCCTTAGTTTCAAATAGTCACATTTAACAACTACACATATAAACGATGGTATCTTATCTCATCGATAAAATTAATTAAATTACACATAACCAAAATCCAATTTATGTTTGATATCTAACAACTAATATAGTAAATGCAGCTGTTTGGTTCCTTATTTTTAGATTGTTCTCATAATAATTCCAATATCAGTCATTTGTGTATATTCATTAACTTTTGACGATATTAAATTAAATCTTAGGTGATTATTATTATAAATCACGTAGCAAATGATGATACAATAGTATATTAAAATTAAATTGTATTGCTTTGTTGGCTCGTGCCAATATTTGATATGAGGAGTACATCGACATCGCAAGAATGAAGTGGAGGCTGAATGTAGCCAATGGTCGGAGTAGATGAGAGAACCAAAAATGATTCAAGGAATAGCACTTGGTACACAGGTACTTACACTTATACGCTGTATAAATAACTCTCGAGCTTCGTTTTGGGCGCGGGCTGAGTGAATGGCGAGAACCATAGGATTGAGAAGCGACCGAACACGGATTGTATGCTCTTCCACCTTGACTTGCGGACCCAGCGCGCTTGTTCCTTTTTCAGCTGTTCGATTCCCTGGAAAAGACGTTGAGTGTTGATGATAAATATAAAATATGAGAAAGACAACACACTAAGAAGTAAGGAATTATCTTCTTTGTGTTACGAAGTACCAGACAACGATTATATTTTACTGTACAAACAATTTATCGTGAACATATATCGGTTCCCGTGCATGAAAGTTTGTATTGGATTGGTAAAATCGTATTCATTGATCCCTTCCCTTATTGAGATTATGATTTTGTTAGATATAGCTCCGGAAGGAAGGAAAGGGGAACATACAGTTTCGTCGTCCCAAGCATGAGAGACAGACAGACAGACAGACAGACTGCTTGACACCGGTCGCTAGCGAAATCCTTGGAGAAATTTAGTTGTGAATGTTCTGACGCTAATAACGATGTATGTTTTATAACTAACAAACTCACGGGTTCATATTAGGCACGGCCGATTCAAATCGCATATAGATGTTGAAACGTATATCAGATCAATATCGTCATATTATCTGATAACGGTCCGCATCAAAACTATGTATTTTCGAAACACTATATTGCTGCATCTATGTGATACGATACGCCTTTGATCACAGTTGATATTTATGATTTATAGATATAGAATATAAAACAATACTCCATTGCGATACGTATGAGCAGACGCAGGCACTTGCGCTGCGACAAACAAATGCGAATAAGAGAGTAGGGTGTGAGTGAAACAGCTATACTTAGGTATTCGTTCGTAGGATTCCAAACCTTAAGATCATAGAAGTAAAGGTTACTTGGATACTTTCTTGTGAATGTATGCATATTGGAAAAGACCTTATTTTGTCAAGATTATGAAGCATTTTTGAATCACTAACCCATTGTTTTTAGAATATAAAACCATACTCCATTGCGATACGTATGAGCAGACGCAGGCACTTGCGCTGCGACAAACAGATGCGAATGAGAGAGTAGGGTGTGAGTGAAACAGCTATACTTAGGTATTCGTTCGTAGGATTCCAAACCTTAAGATCATAGAAGTAAAGGTTACTTGAATACTTTCTTGTGAATGTATGCATATTGTAATAAACCTTATTTTGTCAAGATTATGAAGAATTTTTGAATCACTAACCCATTGTTTTTTACGAAGACTGTAAAACACCTAAAGTAGTAAATCTAAATAGATTTGAGAAGCAAGTTACAGACAGTACTTAATATCATGTTTGATACGGTATACAATTTCAGATCATATTGTTTTATAGATTAAATGTAATCTGATATTGGATATCGATATATAGTTTTGAATGAAAATCGTTAAAATCCGATATTATAATACAAACGCTCAGTTCATATATAGCATGTAAATTCTTATTTAGCCATTAAGATGGCGGAGAGCAGCGCTTTTACGATGAGAAACAGCAGTAGAGTTTTTTCGCCGGACACAAAGGAAAAGCCAGTGTGATGGTTGTCTGTGTCTGTACTACGGAACGCTCACAAACCATGAAAGAAAACACAGCAGCAGAGCCTAAACCTGAATCATGGAGTGAAGAAATTGTTATTCAGTTAATTGAGGCGCACAGAACAAGACAACCACTAAATGAATGTTCGCGTTTTCTCAGCAGACTGAGCTATTTTCGACACGCGCACGCCGGAAAAACTCCCTTGAAATGAAATGCTCCCTTCATGTTAAATTGCATGTTATGTTACGGCAGTCTGTCCCCGCCCTTACACTCGTCTGAACCCGGCTTTACCGGAACATGAGTGTGACGAAACAGTACGGTTCCTGTGTATTGCGCACACACTAGCAAGCTATAATTTGTCACTCGCTGATGAAAATGACAGCTGCAATTAAAGCTACCGTAGTCGGATTTGGCGAGTAAGCAATCACTAGCAGTCCCCCGTGACTTTGTCCACGCGTTTTAAGTTTGCTCCCTCCCCTCCCATTGCAGCGAGATGCTTAAACCCTTCCTCGATAAATAAGTTATCGAACACATTTTTTTTTGTAATTGGTCTAGTCATTCCTGAGATAAGCGCGTTCATACAAACAAACTCTCTATAGGTGGAATTGTGTAAAGCAATCGTATTCATTTGACATTTCAACGGTACGAACGGTATGATCTGTCGAACGTTTTTGGCCGTTCGACAGTTCTTACCGTACGTTTTGAACTGTCAAATGAATACGATTGCTTTACACAATTCCACGTACGTTTTATAATATTGGTATAAAAAGTATAGATGAAAAACTTACAGTTTCATCATTCCATATGGCATGTAACTGAGTCCCCAGCATGACAGCGGTGAATATGGCGAAAAGCAGCGCTTCTGCGATCAGAAATAGCAGCAGAACGACAGTAGCCGGAGGGGAGTACGTGCTGCAGTCTCGCCATTCGTGTCGGATGCATGTCACGAACTGGTACACTGATAAAGTGAGGGAATGCACCGATATCGCCGCTATGTAGAACTGGAATAGAACGTACATAGGTATGAAGTTGAATAGATTAACCAATGTGAACAAGAAAATAAAACAAAACAGAATAAAAAGAGAAATGCAGGAGGTTTTTAGGACACTTTTGTATCTACCGGTGTGTCGATGCCGTTATCATTAAGTTTACTCGCTTGCGACGACGGTTTTACCCGCTAGCGACGGCGTAACTTAATGTATGGAAAATTTTAGTTCTGTCATTGACCGCTAGAGGCGCTGTGCAATTTTCCATAGACTTTGTACATCGTCGCTAGCGAGTGAAACCGTCGTAAACGCAAAGTACAGGTACTAATATGTATTCGATTCGAATTTTTCGGTAGGAGAACAAAACAATAATAAGAAATTCAATTCCATCGAAAAAATCTCCATAAGAAAAATACGATGGCTAAATCGGACTAGCTTCGGAATAAATTTGAATGTGTATCTCGAAATATCATTGTAAACCTCTGTCTATGCAAATTTTAAAAGCATGTAGGCTTTAGGTTCAAAAAATTAGATATAAAATGCGAAAGAGGCTCAAAATTTGCAAAGTAATCAGTGTTTTTTAACTTACCGTGAACAAAACAAAGTATTTCTGATTGTTCTCCCCCACGCAGTTGTTGACCCACGGGCAGTGATGGTCCATCTTCCTGATGCATCGCTGGCAGACTGAACAGTGATGCGCCCGCTCTGGCTTAATACTGCAGCATTTCGTGCACTTGAATATGACCTGGCCTTCGCGGAAACTCATCTGCTTTATCATTTCTTTTGTGGCGTTGCCTTTTGGGACCGCACCCTGCAAATTGAGGTAAGAATGAGCTAGAAGGCGAAAATGAAAACGATGTATGTTTACCTATTTCCGATTTTTAATTCTGATTTTTTTGTTGATAGGTGGCCACATTTTCGTAATTTAAAAATAATGTTGTTCCTAAATAATCGAAAAATTCAATGTCTTTTCAGTGTTCCGGGTTTCGTGTTAAGAATTCCAGTCTTTCGAGTCCTAAATTTTGAGCTTAACAGACAAATTTCACGACTCGACTCGTTACAATAAGACTCCCAAGACCGCAATGAACTCGACGAACTAGTCTATATGAGCTCTTGAGCGCAACATTAAACCCGAGTCTTTTTAAGCGCTCGAGTCGTTTTTACGGGGCGAGTCGAGCTCTAGTTTTATTCCGTTTTAAATCAGGTAATAAAATGTTACTTTTGTGGGATATATTCGTAATCCGAAGCGTATTTAAAAAAAAATCAAAGCGTTAATTGATAGGAAAATATATTTCAATCATCATGAAGAAATATTTTAATATTCAAAAAATAATAATACACACATTAGTCACATTTAGGTTCATTAAATAAGTATGTATAAAGGCCGGAATAATTTGCAACCATTAACATTATTAAACCTTAATACGCTCAAGACATAAGACTCGCGCTCTTTGAGACTCAAGCATTTTTAAGACTCGAGCTCTATTTAAGACTCGAGCTCGTTTTAAGACTCGAGCTCTTTATAAGACTCGAGTTCTATTTTAGCGCTCGAATGACTGAAGCTCGGTTCAACTCAAATCTCTGAATTTAGTTAGTTCACTGAGTCGTGTAAAATTGAGCCGAGTCTAAAGTTGGAAACACATTATCGGACGCGGCTTACGGACGCGGCAGTAAGCCGCGACCGATTAGTGTGCACAGTCTTTTCGGACGTAGCTTGCGGACGCGTTTTTTTTTTTAATTTACAAGACTAACGTCCTCGGACGGAGCCATACCAAACGGACAATTCTTCATTAATAAGTTCAATATTTACACTTAACACTACAAAACTAACACTAAAATAGCCTTGCCTAACCTAACTCATTGAAATGCGGGGCTGGAGTTCGCATTTCAATGCTCAAGAAAGAAGTTTAGCACGAGAATAACGATTTGAATGAAAGAGTATAAAACCAGAATCAGAATATTTAAAATCAGAATATTTATTTGCATAAAAACGCATTCTGCATTAACAACAGGCATAGATTTTAATGATACCCTAATTTATTCAAATTATTTAGCCAAAGAACGCAACCTAAACCTTGTTTTATAAAGAAATTCTCTGTTGCGTGCGAACACACTATATGAATCGTTCATCCATTTCGAAACGCGTGCTAGCTTTCGCGTGGACGGCGTCCTTCTGACGCAAGGACGCGTCCTGCACCCCGTGCATATCGTCCGCGGACGTTTTCGGCTGACAGAAACATCCGGCGTGCCGGATTGCTGTCGGACGTCCGACAGCTGAAGGTCAGCCCAAGGTTACGTCCGCGACTTACGTCGATAGTGTGAACGGCTCAGTGTTCATTCATTACCTAGATACCTTTAAGTCGCGGCTTACTGCCGCGTCCGTCAGCCGCGTCCGATAATGTGTTTCCGACTTAAGAATTAGGACTCAAAAGACTTGAGTTCTTAACCCTTAATTCGACGGATTTTTTTTTACATAAATTTTATAAAATTGTTACTGGACTTTGGTTCTA